>JAIFGZ020000381.1:0-2507993 GCA_019925245.2 Oryza australiensis | reverse complement strand
GGTGAGCTTACTATTATTTTACCATGCTTGTTGATTGAAGATCATTTAAAACAACTTGAAGAAAAATCCCCTAGGAACCATGACCTAAACCGGTCCGATCTCTTAATTCATCTATCTTCTTCGTATGGCGCATCGTCGCAGTAGCCGCAAAGAACCAACGCAGAACCCGCGCTAAACCCAACCTCCACTCGGCGGAGGTTATGGCTTTGGCTGCACCCAGCTACTCCAAGCAATTGCTAACAAACTGTGGAAGCCGAGGAGGATCAAGTCTAGGAGAGTTCATGCGAGCTAAGCCACCAACCTTCTCCACGGCCGAAGAACCCATGGATGCCGAGGACCTGGCCGAGAGTGATCGAGAAAAGCTAACTCGTCCGAGTTCGAGAAGCCGATAGAGCTGTCTTCGCCACTAACAGCCTAGAGGGTCCCGCAAGTGACTCGGTGGGACACCTACAAGGAAACGCGAGTCAAGATGCCGAGAACCGATATGGGAAGAATTCACTGCTGCATTCCGTGAGAATTTCGCCACTGGCAAAGCTATGAGGATGAAGAAAAATGAGTTCCGCAGCCGCGTCAAGGAAACACCCCGCACAAGAGTACTCCGAACAAGCTTTCCTGAGGCCTTTGCACGTTACGCCACAAGTGACTCCGACAGACGAGGAAGAGAAGATGGATAAATTCATCGAGGGACTAAATGACGAGCCGAGAGGACCAATGATCTGGACAGACCACACCCGCTTCCAAAGCCTCATCAACAAGGTCGTTCGGCTTGAACACGACTCAAAAGATGGTAGAAAATAACGGGCAGGAAAGGAGGCTCGCTATGGCTCGCCATTTCGGGAGCGCCACAACGCCCAAGGGAGCCACCCCGTCCCGGATGGAAGCCAAACGCTTCCAGCAGCCCTGGCCGTTCCCCCGCTCCCGACCATGTCAAGCCGCCTACACCTCGCCGTACACCCACACCAACCCTAGCCGCTCCAGAAGAAGGAATGTGAGCCGTCTAATTGTGGAGAATTTCGGCACTACTCCAATAGATGCCCAAAACCACGCAACACTCCCGTGCGCACCGCGCCACGCAACGCCCGTCCGAGGAACCCCCACTCGCCGCAGACGAGGTCTCTGCTCTCAGACCCCCGCTACTCAACGAGGCCACCCTGCTTCGACGTGGCCAGTGCAATCATGTAAGTGAGCCAAGAAGCTCAGGAGGACGTGCAGCGTGATTGATGGGTATGTTCTCTATCAACTCTACACTGCAGCTTAAAGTTTTATTCGATCTCAGAGCCTCAAGATTCATCCATATCTTCCCAAGCAAGCAAACAACACCACCTACACCAAGTAGCACTTAAGAGGCCTATGTTGGTACACTCCACCGTGAGACATAACAAGCATTCCCATGCTTGCATCAATGTGCCCATACGGATTAGGACGTGGTGTTTCTTTCAAACCTTATGGTGCTATCACCCCAAACCATTGATGTCATACTGGATGGATTGGTTGACCAAGAATAATGGAATTATAGATCTAAAGTCAAGGGAAGTCACGGTATCCACCCCATGGGGATCACCGATGAACATAACTATGGATCAAAACCCGAAGCTATACGAACAAGCTGGGAGTGTTCACCATGCTACCTCTAGGCGGGATGCAAGTAGTACAAGAATACCCGGACGTATTTCCGAGGAGTTGCCCTAATGCCCCTGATCGTGACATAGAGTTTATCATAGACCTAATGCCTGCACTCCCCCATATCCAAGATGCCTTATCGAATGCCGGCCAACGAGTTAGGAACTCAAGAAGCAAATACGAGAACTACAAGAGAAGGGATTTGTACGCCCTGGCTTCTTCTCCTCTGGGAGCCCCAAAGACTTTTCATGGTCAAGAAGAAGGATGGGAGTATGAGGATGTGTGTGACTACCGATCATTGAATGAAGTGACTATCAAAAACAAGTACCCACTACCTCGAATCGATGACCTATTCGATCAACTTAAGGGTGCGCAAGTGTTCTCAAAATTGATCTTCTGGCCAGATATCATCGGCTGAAGATTAGAGCCGGAGATATTCCTAAGACGGCTCTCTACACGTTACGGCTTATACGAGTTCATGCAATGTCCTTTGATTGACCAATGCCCCCGGCATATTTTATGAACCTGATGAACAAGGTATTCATGGAGTACCTGGACAAATTGTAGTGGTATTCATCGACGATATACTTATCTATTCCAAGAACGATTTAGAACACGTGAGCATCTACTTTACTGCACTGAAAAACTACGAGAGCACCAAATTGTATGCAAAGTTCGGAAGAATGCGAGTTCGGCTCAAGGAAGTCGCTTCTTGGCCACGTAGTTTCAGCCTGAGGAGGAGGCAGACCCGCCAAGGTCGAAGTTCGGCATGGAATGGAAGGCACCTAAGTCGCTGACGGAAGTTCGAAGTTTTTTGGGCTTGGCCGGTATTATCGATTGTTCATCGAAGGGTTTTCCCCACCATAGCCCGACTCCCATGACTCAACTTCAAGAAGGAAAAGAAGTTTGAGGAACGAGAAGTGTCAAAAAGCTTTCGACCAACTAAAAGAAAAGTTAACCACCGCCCCAATCTTAACCTTACCTCGACAACCGAGGGATTTCGTGATGTACCGTGATGCATCTCTAAGCAAGGACTAGGAGGCGTGTTAATGCGTGATGGGAAGGTCGTAGCGTATGCCTCGTGACGCTTACGCACCCCACGAGGAGAATTATCCCACACACAACCCGGAATTAGCCGCGGTTGTTCACATTGAAGATCCGGAGACACTATCCGATCGCGAACCACCGTGATGTGTATACCGATCACAAGAGCTTAAAATATTTCTTTGACTCCCACTCGATCTCAACCTACGACGAGGCGATGGTTGGAGTTGATCAAGGATTACGATCTAGGAATCCATTACCATCCCAAGTAAGGCAAATGTAGTGGCCGATGCGCCGAGCCGCAAAGCCCAATGCAACCACATGGGGATTGGGAGGTATGGCCAATGAGCTCCAACAATAAATGGCTCGACTTTAATCTCGCACCTCGATTCCTCACGGAGAAGTGAACTCACCTGAAATCCAACCCCTTCGAGGACTCAAATAGAAGAAGCCCAAAAGGGAATGAGGAAACCCAGAAAATCAAGGAACGCATGGCCGCCGGATGCGCTGGTTGAGCTTTCAAGAGACAACAAGGGAATCCCGTGGTACAAGAAAAGAATCTCAAGTGGTGTTCGAACGAGGTGGTTTGCGAGATTGATCTTAAAAGAAGCCCACGAATCTGAATATTCGTTACATCCCCGGAAGCACGAAAATGTACTCACAGATTTGAAGGGAGAATACTCTGGTGGCCCAATATGAAGAGAGATGTAGCCGAATATGTAGCCGTGTGCGATGTGTGCCAAAGGGTGAAAGCCGAGCATCAACGACCAAAGCAGCTTGCTCACACTCGCTCAAGATTCCTGAATGGAAATGGGACGAGATAGGCATGGATTTCATAGTAGGACTACCCAAAACTACGACGGTTACGATTCCATTTGGGTAATAGTAGATCGGCTCACTAAGACGCCGTGATTTATTCCTTGTAAAACTAACTACAACAAAGCATGCAAGCTAGCGTGAACTATACATGAGTAGATTGTATGTCTCCACGGTGTACCAAAGAGGATTATATCGGATCGTGGTACCAATTCACGTCTCATTTTTTGAGCAAAGTCCACGAGGCACTCTGGCAGTCACCTCGCCTTCGCACCGCTTACCACCCACAGATCGACTACAGACCGGAAAGGACGAATCAAGTACTAGAAGATGGAGGCCGAGAGCCCCGTGCGTGGGATTTCACCAAGGATTGGGAGAAATGTTTGCCGTACGCCGAGTTCTCCTACAACAATAGCTATCAAGCCGCCCGAAGATGTCGCCAAACGAGGCTCTATTTGGTCGTCGATGCCGAACCCCATTAATGTGGTCGGAAACCGGTGAACGAACCGTATTCGGCCTCGACATAATCAAAGAGGCCGAGGAAAAAGTTCGCCTAATCCGGACCAATTACAAACCGCTCAATCACGACAAAAGAGCTACGCGGACACCCGCCGAAGAGAATTAGAGTTTAAAGAAGGTGACTACGTGGTATTTGAAGGTCTCACCACTACGGGGAACTCGAGAGGTTCAAGGTCAAAGGGAAACTCGCACCACGATACGTGGGCCCATTCTGATAAACGCTGAGAGGAGAAGTGGCCTACCGCTTGAGCCGCCCGAGAACCTCTCCGATGTCCACCCAAAGATTCCACGTACGCAGCCGAAGAAATGTTTGCGGGTACCAGAGCAAGCCCCGTTAGAAACCATCCATGTCCACAAAGTGATCTTACCTACCCAGCATCCAATCAAGATACTAGACGAGGCGTAAAAGAAGATACGGACTAAGTCATGGCGCATGTACAAGGTACAATGGAGCAATCACGCTAAGAAGAGGCTACCCGGGAGAGCTAAGAGTTCCTCGAGGATTGCACACCCACACCTACTCAAGAACGGGTAAGAAATCTCGAGACGAGATTTATTGTTAGAGGGCAGGTTTGTAACATCCCCGAAAAATCGAAGAACCGAAATCGAACGTAAAATCGGAATCCTTTCAAAAACCTCGCTTGTTGCTTCTTCTGGTTTGTTGCTCCTTATTTGCCGCCGCCTGCATAAATTTTGACGTAATCAATTTGTTTTTGGATAGTTCGGAGTTGTCAAATGGAGGTGCGAAAAACCGCATCCGGGTTTTTTTGAAAAGGAAATCGGGAAAGCGCGGATTTATGAAAACGCGTTTTGGGAAATATAAACTAAAATTTTTGGTTGGGAAAAGATAAATTAAGACACAAAATAACTAATAAAATTCTCGAGTCGTACTACAACCGGGAAAGTTTTGGAAAAATATAGGAGAGGTTATTGAAATTTGAAAGAAAAAAAAAGGATTTTTAAAATAAATAAGTATGAAAAATATTGTGGAAAAATAAAAGTGGAGAAAAGTTAAAAATATTGTGTTAAAAATTATTTTTGAATTAGGGAATTTATTTTGGAATTTTTTAAGAAAGAAAAATAGAAATGGAAAAATTAAAATGGAAAATCGGGAAAAATCCGAAATGGCATTGTTCATTGCGCGCCAAGTGTTCGATGTCGTACATGTCAGACGGCCGCCTGCTGCCATTTGCGCGCGCCAGCGCCGCGCGCGCCCGGCCCCTACCACCGCGCGCGCCACGCGCGCACGGGCACGCGCGCGTCATCGCCAAGGCTGGGCGCCACGCATGCCGCAGCATGCGCCCCGTGCGCGCGGACCCCGTGCCGCCCGCACCCGCCCGCGCACGCCCGCCCGTACGGCCCGCACTCACAAGCGCACCGCGCGTCGCGCACGCTGGGCCAGTGCCGCGCCCGACGCCACGCCGTGCGCGCTGTACCCCCGCCCGCGCCGCGCTCGGCAGCCGTGTCGCGCCCGCCGCACTCGGCCGACCCCGCACGTCGCCAGTTGCGCCACCGTACCCGCCTCTCGTGCGCCGCCGCGTCTCCGCCCGCGCCGCGCCGAGCCGGCCCCTCCTCCTTCCACCCCGTGCTCGCACCGAGCGCGCCGGCCGCGCCTATAAAAGTGGGCGGCGCTCGCCCCTTTGCGCTCGCACACCGCCGCTTCTCAAGCGCGCCGCCGCGCTAACCACCTGGAGCCGTCGCCGCCATGCGCAAACTCCTCCGTGCCCCACCGCCTCCTCCCGAGCCCGCCGTCGCCGGAAGCTTCCCTTGCGCCGCCCACGCGCCGCGCCGCTCTGCTTTCGCCGTCACTCGGTCGAATAGTTGGCGGCAAATGAATAGTGCGCCAAGAAAAAGAAAAAAAAGAAAAAGAAAAATAGGAAAATTTGGGAAAAATTTTGGAAAATTTTGGAAAATATTTTGGGATGACTCATTTATGTTGGGTCGTCGCGGAGTACGGGTAAAGTGTGTACATCCACCTGAGTGTGAGTGAATCAATCTATTCGAATAGCCGTGCTCGCGGATATTGAGCATCGTGACAAGACTTTCGCTTGGCTAGATTTTTAAACTTAAGACTCGCCGGGATGGGTTGCATGATGATTTGTCATTGTGGATCAACTTCTCGAGATGAGGATGATAGATTCCCGCAAAATCATGACGAATCTGAGGCGTGAAGCCATCCTTGGAATCACGATGCATGGTAGATGACAACCGTC
This sequence comes from Oryza australiensis, assembly GCA_019925245.2. Taxonomy (NCBI): domain Eukaryota; kingdom Viridiplantae; phylum Streptophyta; class Magnoliopsida; order Poales; family Poaceae; genus Oryza; species Oryza australiensis. The sequence goes on along the minus strand of JAIFGZ020000381.1, from coordinate 2,501,781 downwards.
ACCGGATTAATGAACTGTGAAATTAAAACTTGATTTGGCTAGTTGATAGGCTTGTGAAAAGAATTGTGAAAATTGGCTTTATGCAAAAGAACCCATTCTTTGAATAACCCTATCATATGCATCAATTCCCGTGTTGGCTTGCCGAGTACGGTTGGTACTCACCCTTGCTATACGCACAAACCTTCAAACGATGGAAATGAAGAGCCTGGAGGACCCATACGCGTATTATCGGAGGGTGAAGGAACTCGACGGCGCATACTAGATCTTAGCTCTCGGTCGTTGCTCGTGGCGAATGACAAGCCGCCTATTCCGCCGCCGTACCTAAATTTGCGTTTTTGTGTTGTATTCGGACCATAAGGTCCCGTGGGTTGAACATTGCCTTCGTGCCTATTGATGTAAGACTATTCGTGCATGTGTACCGATTATCCAAGATCAGATTCGTGGGTACCAACTACTCGATCCAGGAAATGGTACTATGAACAAGAAAGATTCCCGTCTCAAAAACGGGTCCACACTATCCCAAAGCACATTTAGATTAAGTGATTGGGATAGATTGGTAGTATACCGAGACAAGATAAATCACTTAGATCCAAATATACACTAGGACCACAATTATATATATTCATGACCTAGCCGATGTCGCAGCATCTAATGAAAATCGCTAGTACTCCGATATATTTTATAAAAGAGATTAATCTAGATTAAATGCATTAAACTAAGATCAATCAACTCGTTAGTATATTTTAACAGATTGATACCAAGCTTAATACATTTAAGTAGATTAAGATCTTAATATAAAAGCATGTTTAATATATTTATAAGTAAAAATACATAAAAGCGATTAGAACATATAAGACCGGCCGAAACCCCGATTCTATCTCTAATAGCGGACATTAAACCGTATAAATCTATATAGTTCTAAAGGTGACTTAATAGATCGATTAGATGCATCATTAAGTACCAAAAGAATTATGAGATCTATGTAGGCTAAATGAGAATTCTTCGAGATGGTAGATACGCCATGTAACCTAGGTCAACCCCGGATCTAGCTGGCCTGGCCGCTATCTTCAATGAGATATTAGCCGATCACGAGATAGAGATCTAGACATTAATCTAGATTATATGTCGCATATGATAAATTAAGCAGTTTGCAACATCGAATCGAGTATCATAATGATGAAAGTTACCGCCCCGATACCACAAGCCGCTTGTAACAAGAAATTACCATTTCTGGATATCAAAGTCGATGCATCCCGAGGTTAAAGCAAGAACTCGTCAAGAAAAACGTAAAACAAAAAGGTTAGCGATGCGCCGAGATTGTATTGATGTGTGTTGATATGTTTTACAATGGCTCGGGTCATATTTATACCTTAAATATACAATGAGTCCGTGACGGACACGACATTCCTATTACGTATTAAATATCTAAACAAATCGACATTATAAAAAAATTATACAAGATATCCTAACTTAAAAGATACAATTATCGTTGCATAGACCTTTATCCGTAGATGATAACATCTTTAACACACTGAAAATGAATCCAATACTTTATCTTTAAGCTTTCTTTCTCGTGAACTGACTTTACCTTTATCTTCAATCGAATCGATTATCCATTGTCTCCGGTTCCAATTCGGACTTACCGACTAGCTTCGTAGCCGATTCCTCCGGACTGTGTACCTTGCACGCGGCCTCCGTCTTATCGCAGATCGTGCGTTCCCTCAATTTCACTTTAATATCAGCCTCGAACCCGAGGATTTACTAAATTTAGTCATTAACAGTGTTGAGAATCCAACGTTACAAAGGAGTCTTAATGTGCTCTACTGTAGCTTTCGTGGATCCGGTTCCAGCCGCCATGGCTTTGCACCATGGAACAATGAAGGTGTTACCTGTTGGAACCTTTGCACGGAATTGACAAACGAGGACTTGTAATCAACCTTGTTGTTCTTCTCACAGTTGATCAGAACGCTTCAAGCCTTATTTGGATTGAGGAATTTCCATGGGAATTGTGAAGGAGTCTATTCCTTTGGAATTCCAAATTTCAATGTTGCACCGTTTGGAACAAAGGAATAGTGAATACTATTCCTAAGGTTTAAATTCCTTTCTCCGCTTTTCCTACCATTTTGCAGGAAAAAACTCCATCGAAACATCATGGATATTTCTATATATGGACAAGAGAGAAGGCATTTGGTGCTTCCGTACTTTTCTTGTCAAATGCAAAGAGGAAATTCCTTTGTTTCAAAAGAGCTATACCTCTACATTTCCTGTGTTTTCTATTTCTTTATTTTACATCCACATTTCTGCATTTGTGTTTTCTTTCATGTGTTCTATTATTCTAGGTTACGTTCCAAACGTGCCTAGTCTATTGCACTACGCTCTGAACATCGTCCGCTACCAAGCAAATAACTTTTTGCATGTCATTTTTATTACTCTTTTTATTCTATAAAATATTTTATTAAATTTAGACATACCCATAATCGTTTTCATTTAGATCCATAGTAATATTGTATCTAACAAAATACTAGGTTATTAACTTATTATATTTTAGAATGAAATGAGTATTTACTATTAATATGTAAATACAACTTTCATACGACAACTTACGTGATTTTAATAATCTAATTATTTGAACAGACAAGTGTGTTCTTTTTTCACAAACATTATCCTTGGCTCTCTCAATTTATTTTAGCATGAAGAAGGATTAGGCTTCGATGGAAAGAGAGTTTGAAGGGAACTTATAAACCACCCACAAAATGAGAAAGATGATTTGTTTATGATTAGTTATTTTAATTTTGAAAAATAAGTTTATTTAAATTTTTCAATGAATTTTAATATATAACGGGTTAAAAAAAGTGTCACAAGAAACGAAGTATTCTCAGGTCATGTTTGTTTTAGCTTTCTATGAAGCTTTCATTTCAGAAGATGAAAAGTTAAACAAACAATCACCCTTTCGAGCCGACTTTCGAAAAGTCAGGAAAGCTAAGTTCGAGGAGATGAATGGAAAGCTGTGAAAGTCGGGTCTGAAATGAGCTTTTTACAATTGATGCGCGAAAAATAAAAATTTATTAAAAATAAAAATCTATACCTATATATAAAGCAAGTAGTGTTTCCACCCAAATTTTGTTTTGCTCGAAGCTATTTTGCAAAAACCCCTTGAGTTTTTCAAAATTAACCCGTAGTCCGTTCGGCTATTTTAAAAAACCCACTTAAAGAAGAAAAGTGTTATTTTGGCGTGTAAACCCTTGATCGTTTATAAAATTAACTCGCAAGGAGCCTAATGTTGAAAAAGAAAGAGAGAGCTTGGATGAAAAAAGACATCCTACGTCCCTCTCTTCTCGTTCCCATCCGCACTGCGCTTGCGCCTCCTCCATCGCGCCGAGCTCCCGCGCCCGGACTCCTTCGCCCTCCGCCTCGTTTCCTCCCCGCATCGTCGTCCCCATTGCAACGCACCACATTTGCTAGCTATCTATAAAGCAAGTAGTGTTTCTATCCAAAATTTTATTCTCGTCTAGCTATTTTACAAAAACCCTTGATTTTTTTAAAATTAACCCATAGCTAAGGGTGGATACTCGGCTCGCTCGCCGCCAAGGCTCGGCTGCTGAGCAGGAGAGCCGAGCCAGAGGCTCGTCCCGGCTCGGCTCTGCTGATTCCCGTGCCTCGCCGCGCCCAGAGAGAGCCTCACGGCAGGAGCTCGCCTATTGGAGCCGGCCGTTTAGCTCGCGAACCACTTTAATACAAAGGTACAATTTATGTATAAATTACATTTTATTTTTTTAGTCTATTAAACATGCAAATATACAATTGAAAAATAAAAAGTGATACATTAAGTCCATAATTAACGTAATAACACTTGTCCATCGATAATTATCCATGCAAATGTAATGATGCAACTAGATTTTAGATATTATTACTATTATAATCTAAAGCATTAGATCCACATTGACCATCACAAAATTATAAAAATTATTGATTTATTGTCACATCAACAACAAAATAAGCAAAAGAATAGCAAAACAAGAAAAACATTAAACCTACTTGTGACATTGCATCCGGCTCGCGTTGAGCTCACTTGAGCAGCCATGAAATAGCCGACTTAAGCTAGCTCATTATAGCTAATCTAGCTAAACCCTTGGCGCAGCTTGTTAGCATTTTTCAACGAGCCGAGCGAGCCATCCACAAGCTGGGAACGAGCTGAAGCGAGCCACGAGTATTTCACCACCCTACCCGCAATCCCAATATCAAAAAGCAAAAGGCGCTTGGATAAAAAAGACCCCTTCGTTCCTCCCTCCCCGCGCCCTCCTCTCATCCCCATCCGCGCCGCGCAAAGATCGCATCAAGCGTCCTCCTCCCATCGTCGTTGGAGCTCCCGCGCCCCCGTGCGCCGTCCCCATCCGTGTCGCGTGCCGACTTTACCCGCTGCAACGCACGGGCACAATTGCATGGTTAATAGTAAAAGTAAAAGATCATCAAACCTAACTTTTTTAAAAAAGTTAAAAAGGAAAAGCTTAAATAAACATAGTCTCAGTAAGCCCGGTCACAGCCCACGTGAAGTAGAAATCGGGTATTGGCTGAGAAAGACAGGACTCGATCGGCGGCTCTCCCTTCCCGACCCATCATTATCAAAACTAGTTATCCGCTTACGGCCAAATCTTCATTGCTGATTAGATGACTTGTGCACCCACGTGACAGACCAAGCACGCAGACCTTCTTGACAATCAGTCTTATAATTTGACATTTGACCCCCAATAATTTTATTTTTGAACAATAAGAATATTTAAAATATCATGTTTTGATTTATAAAAACGTTTTGGTTAATTAGCATAAAAATGTTTTAATAATATGGTAATTTTAAATATTCTTTTTTTTAAAAAAGGAAGATGAGGGAGTATATATTTTGTTCCATGCATTGTCAAATGTTTATAAACAATTTAATCGGTCAAAGTTGTGTACTAATGGAAACAAAAAGTACTCAAATTCTCTAAGAGCTTATTCCGTTCAAAGGATTTTCAAATCATATAAATAAAAAAATAAAGATTTAGAAAGTCACATGCACTCTAGATTTTTTCCAAAAGTTCGTACATCATGTTTAAGAATCACTATAATAATTAGGAATTTTGTAAGTCTATTCTCATGAAACGTTGGATGTATATCTATAATCTATAATTTATAATTTATAAAAACTCTTGAGTAAGCTTATAAAATTAATCTCGTAATCCATCTATTTATTTCAGAAACCGCTTGAAACGCTTATAAAATTAACCCGTAGTCATTTGACTATTTTATGGAAACCTTTGTAGACTAACCCGTAATCCCAATGCTAAAAAGAAAAAGATGCTTAGATTTAAAAAATAACGTCCATCAGAACGCACGTGTATATTTACTAGTATAAATAAAAAAATAAAAAACCTATGATTTTAATTTCAATAATAATCTTTTACAAATCCTTTAGACTGAATGAGTCTTTTTAACTCTTATCAGTTAATGACTCTCCTATGTTATAAATGAAGTTGGCTAAAGCTTAGCCACACACACAGTCGCACTCCTCCTCGCCACCCACTTGGCCACTTCCGATGGCGGTCGCCGTCGTCATGGCGTTCCTCGTCGCCATCCTGACGCCGCTGGCCGTGCACGTGGTGGGGAGAGCGTTGAGGGCGTCGCCACGGCGGCGCAACCTGCCGCCGGGATCCCCGGCCTCCCGCTGATCGGGCAGAGCCTGGCCCTGCTGCGCGCCATGCGGCGTAACACCGCCGAGCGGTGGCTGCAGGATAGGGTCGACAGGTACGGCCCCAGTGTCGAAGCTGTCGCTGTTCGGCGCCGATGGTGCTCCCGCCGGCCCGGCGGCGAACAAGGTGGTGTTCCTCCACGAGGCGCTGGCGCCCAAGCAGCCACGGAGCCTGGCGATGATCCTCGGAGGAAGAATATCCTGGAGCTCGTCGGCGACGACCACCGCCGCGTCCGCGGCGCCATCCTGCAGTTCCTCAAGCCGGACATGCTGCGGCGGTACGTGGGCAAGATCGACGGCGAGGTCAGGCGCCACTTCGTCGACAGGTGGCCGGCCGCCGCACCGTCACTGTGCTCCCGCTGATGAAGACGCTGACGTTCGACATCATCGCCACCCTGCTCTTCGGGCTCGAGCGCGGCGCCATCCGGGAGCAGCTCGCCGACGCGTTCGCCGGCATGCTGGAGGGCATGTGGTCGGTGCCGGTGGATCTGCCGTTCACCCTGTTCCGCAACGGCCTCAGGGCGAGCGCGAGGCTCGCAGCCTGCTCGAGGTGACCGTGAGGAGAAGAAGGCCAACCTGGAGCAGGGCAAGTCGACCCCAACGGACGATCTCATCTGCTGCCTCCCTCAGCCTACGACGGCGACAGCTGCCGGCAGCTGCTGACAGAGGAAGAGATCGTCGACAACTCCGTACTCGCCCTCGTCGCCGGCCACGACACCTCCGCCATCCTCTTGACCTTCATGGTCCGCCACCTCGCCAACGACCCAGCCACACTCGCCGCCATGGTCCAAGGCAAGTAGCAGACATCACCATTTGTCCATTTCCTTTTCGCCGAAGAACTCCCCTGAGACATCGCCATGGCCGGCGACGACGCTTGCAGAGCACGAGGAGATCGCGAGGAGCAAAGCAAGACGGCGAGGCCCTGACATGGAGGACGTGACCAAGATGAAGCTGACGTGGCGCGTCGCGCAGGAGACGCTCCGCATGGTGCCACCCGTCTTCGGCAGCTTCAGGGAGAGCACCCGACGACATCGAGGTCGACGGCTACTGCATCCCCAAAGGGTGGCAGATTTTCTGGTCACCGTGCGTGACGCACATGGACCCAGCCATCTTCTATGAACCAACCAAGTTCGAGCCGTCGCGGTTCGACAACCAGGCGGCGGCGGCGCGCCGCCGCCCTACATCGTTCGTGGCGTTCGGCGGAGGGCCGAGGATCTGCCCGGGGATGGAGCTTGCGAGGGTGGAGACGCTGGTGACTATGCACTACCTTGTGAGGAACTTCAGGTGGAAGCTCTGCTGCGGGGAGGAAAAGAATACACTTTGTCAGGGACCCTGCCGACGCCGCTCAACGGCCTCCCTGTTGAGCTAGCTCCACGCCTCGACCACATTGCTCCTCTCTGCTAGCTGTAAAATCTATACAATATAGCTCTGGGTGGGCCTAAAGGATGAGTGTTGGTGCACATGCATCCAAGCATCTAACCACCATGAAAAAGCTTATCTTTAAAGTCAGTGACGTAGATTTTAATTTAGATGATTATATGTATATATATACGTATGTATGTATTGGGATGGTTTTTTTATGATCTCAGAACCATCTCCTAGATACGCCGGTGCAAAGCTTGGTATGTAGAAACTTTATATCACTAAACTAGAAAAACTTTAACGTATAAACATGTAAAATTAAAGTGTGTTTGATTCTTTATTTGATGATGAACAATTTGCATCTGGTTATTTGATTATTGCTGTTTGTGTTTTGATCTTTGGAGATTTATTGAAAAAGTGGTTTTGGTTTTCTTGACGATGAACAGTGTTCACGGTGCCGGGCACATGGCTCGACCTGGACGGTTAGACCTGGCTTACTAGGTGATCGACGACACATCACCTTCTCGGCCGTAATCGTGAAAACAAAGGTAAAGTTTTATTTTCGCTAAAACTTTGTTTTGGGTACTCAACCATTCACCTCCTCTCAAGTTGGTTTTCTTTGGGCATTCGATCCTGGCAAATGGTATCATAGCCACGTTTTTCTCGCTTTTGATTTTCTTCGATCTAAAGTTTTTTATCATGTCTTGACAAATTTTCAACAAAACCGCATGCTTTTGATGGCACCGATTTGGCGTATTGGTGTAGTAAGATGCAATCTTACATCATGGCTCAAGACTATGATGTGTGCAAAAGGTTGCTCTTCCTTACACCATACCCGATGCCATTAATACTGATGCTTTGAACTCGAGTTTAATAATAATTGCAAAGCTCAAACATTTTGTTGAATGGAATTTCGTGAGCTGATTTTGATCGTGTTTCTCATCTTCAAATCGCAAATGAAATTTGGAACGCTTTGAAAAACTTTCATCAAGGAACTACAAACATAAAAGAACTTCTGCCGAGATTTTTAAAAAGGAATATATAAAAATTTGAGATGAAACTCATTAAACTTTGGATGACTATCTTGATAGGTTTAATAAAATCTTGAGCAATCTTAGATCTGTTGATTCTTCTTATGACACTAACTATCCACAGCTTGAGATTTCTCGCCAATTTTTAAATGGTCTTGACATGTCTCGTTGGGAGATGAAAGTAACTTCTATTCAAGAATCATAACATGGCAAATTTAACTTTGGATTCGCTTTATACAAAACTCGAACTCATGAGATGAATATTCTTTCGAAAACGGATTCTAACTCAAGTGTTTTGATTTCTCCTTCGACTTCTTCGGATGTTGCTTCTTCATCATCTCCAAATGCTCTTGCTTTAATTAACGTCATGTCCGATGAACAACTCGAGCAATTCGAGGAGGATGATTTGGCTTTGCTACTAACAAACTTTTCGTGAGCTATGAACAGAGTTAGGTTCGTGAAGAAAGGAGTGACCAACGTGTTGCTTTGAGTACGGCTCCTGGATCACATCCGCTCCAACTGCCCCAAGCTCGGGAGGAGCAAGAAGGAGGACAAGAGCACCGAAAAGACAAAAGATGACAAGCTCAAGGGTAGGCGCTCCAAGGATATGATCAAGAAAGTACTTTGAGTCAAGTCTATGCTCCTTTTGAGCCACTCAAATGACATAGACTCGACAAATGAGGAGGAGAAGGGCAAGAACATCTCCGGCGTTTGTCTCATGACACGTGGAGATGAAGATTCTGATGAAGAAAATGAGGCTTTCGTGGCAAGGAAGGAGAACGTGACTGGATCATGGACTCGCATTGTTCGGCGGCACATGACCGGAGATAAAAATTGGTTCTTCTCCCCTCAAGATGGCATCCAAGAATCGGAATCGATAATCTTTGGGGATGCTTTAACTAGTGCCGTTCGCTAATGTGGATCCATCAAGGTAAGTGACAAGTTCGAATTGAAAGAGGTAGCTTTGGCAGAGATCTAAAGTACAATTTACTTTCGCCTTTACAAATAGTTGATGAAAACTTTGAAGTTCATTTCAAGAAAACCGAGTAAAATAATATTTGATTCATGTGGTGATTCTGTTTTGAAATTTTCGTTATGGGAGAGTTTTTAAAGCTGATTTTGAAACCCCGTTTCTCCTCGTTGTTACATGTTTAGTTGCAAAATTCAACAAAGATTTGATGTTCGGCATCGTGAGACTAGGTCATGTTGGATTTGATCATTTGACTCGTTTAAATGGTTTGGATCTTGTTCGTGGTTTGCCAAAACTCAAAAAGGATCTTGATTTGGTTTCTGCACCATATCGTCATGGTAAAATGGTTGTTTCTTCACGTACACCAATTCTTTTTGTGATAACGTATGCACCGGACAACTTTTACACATGGACACCGTTGGTCCAAAATAAGAGTGCAATTTGTTGGAGAAAAATGGTATGTGTTAGTTATTGTTGATGACTTTTCTTGATACTCTTGGGTTTTCTTTATGGTAACTAAGGACGAGGCCTTGGACACTTTCAAAGTCTTTTTCTTCGCTTGAATTGTGAAATTCCCAACTCTTTGAAAACAATTAGAAGTGATAATGGTGGTGAATTTAAAAATGCTTCTTTTGAACATTTTTGTGTTGAAAAAGGAATTGAACATCAATTTTCTTCCTCGTGTTCCTCAACAAAATGGTGTTGTCGAAAGAAAAATCGTTCTTTGGTTGAAATGGCTAGGACAATGCTAGATGAATATCACATACCTATAAAATTTTGGGCCGAAGCTATTAACACTTTGCTATGTTTGTAATCATATTTTCTTGCATTATAAAGTTGGCAAAACTTCGTATGAGCTTCGTTTTGGTCGTCGCCCCAAAGTTTCACATTTACGTGTTTTTGGTTGCAAGTGCTTTGTGTGTTAAACTGAAATTTGGACAAGTTTGAATCATGTTCAATTGATGGTTTATTTCTTGGTTACCCCTGCACATACTGTGGCTATCGTGTACTTGTTTTAGAAACTAACAAAATTATCGAGACTTGTGAAGTCACTTTTGATGAGGCTAGTCCCGATACTTCAGACCTGCATCTTTCGGTGTACACTCCGCCACAAGCTGTGGGGAGTATGGTCCTTTTGAAGACGAAAGCAACGACGACGACGACGAGGTCGACTCCGGTCGTGACGACCAGTGCCGCTTCTGCCGTACTCAGGGGAAAAGAGGCCTCCTGCCGACCGACCGGGAGATCCATTGGCCGACTCTACAGGGCCGACTCCTTCGATTCCGTTGATTCCAATCACGAGGATTCTTCGGGGACCATGACCAAAGGCCGAACCGGTAACGTGAATCAACTTCGGAGATCACCGCACCTTGCACATTCAGCGACGACATCCGCCGCACAAATAATAGGTAATTTACATGAGCTGACGACGAGATCTAAGGTAACCGCGTATGATTTACCGAATTATGCTTTTGTTGCTTCTTTTGAACCCAAAGATGTTACTTATGCATTAACCGACGAATCGTGGATTAACGCCATGCATGAAGAACTTGAAAATTTTGAAAGAAACAAAGTTTGGTCTTTAGTTGAACTCTCCTTATAGACATAATGTTATTGGAACCAAGTGGGTTTTTAAAAATAAACAAAATGAGGATGGTTTGATTGTTCGTAATAAGGCTAGACTTGTTGCTCAAGGTTTTACTCGGGTGAAGGGTTTGGATTTTGATGAAACTTTTGCTCCTTGTTGTGGATTGAAGCAATTAGGCTTTTGCTAGCTTTTATTTCAGCTGAAAGGTTTTAAATTGTATCAAATGGGATGTTAAAAGTGATTTTCTAAATAGTTTTATCCAGGAGGAAGTTTATGTTAAACAACTACCGGGTTTTAAAAATCCTGTTTTTCCCAACCATGTTTTTAAACTTTCAAAAGCTTTATATGGTTTGAAACAAGCACCTAGAGCATGGTATGACGACTTAAGAACTTTTTGCTTGAAAAGGTTTTCAAATGGGAAAAATTGACAAAACGCTTTTTGTTCTTAAGCATGGTGAAGGTCAACTTTTCGTTCAAATATATGTTGATGATATCATCTTTTGTTGTTCAACTCACTCTTTGGTTTTAGAATTTGCCGAGACTATGCGTAGGGAGTTTGAGATGAGCATGATGGGTGAGTGTTGTCACGCCTGGAAATCTCAGCACCCGACTCGAAGCTATATGTGTATTTAAACTCCCCTGTCCGAGGACTGGCCAGTGGTACACATACGACAATTGTTGATAATACAGCCTCACGTCTTAGAAACAATACAAAAAGATTACAAAAGAGCAGCGGACAAAAGAAAAAGGGCCTAAGCCTAAGCTTGACGTCGTCACGGGCTTCGACCACTCCCGCTGTGCAGCCTTCCAAAGTATAGGACAAAGCCTACTCCACTTCATCTTCGACCTCAACCTCGCTCCTGTGCCCCGGTGAAGGAGCAAGGATGAGTACTTCCACGTACTCAACAAGTCACACCGAAGAGGAGAAGTATGAATGCAGGGGAAGACAAGGGTTTGGCTAGGGTTTGCTTTTGCGCAAACAATCGGGGTTTTTCCAAACAAAAGGAATTTTGAACACAAAACAACCGAATAATAATTTTAGTAAATAAGGTATTTTGAAACTAACACTCTTGCCCAACGTTATCCTCACGCTGAGACAGGCCCAAACCATCCACCTATACTAGTCATGTTCCAAAACTTAGGGTGTAAAAGTGTGAGACTAATCACGGAGAGCTCTCGGTCGATCGCCCCATTATCGCGGGCATGGCTATTCGAATAGATTTATCGTGTGATCGAGGTGTACAACTCCGTACCCACAAGACACGACCTCTACGGCATGGTCTCCCGCAAGCGTCGGAATACCACCGCGGTACCCCGAAAAAGGGACTCGTGATAGGACCTTTCGTATAACCCCCTCTAACCAAGCGAACCCCACCAAGGTTTCACCCCACTGGAGCCTCCCGGGATGGGCAGCCCCCGAGTGCCTCGGTGTGAATCGGGCACCAGCTGTAACCCTTATACGGGCCGATGAAACTCCATCCCGCTCACCCTTGCCGATGGGTTCGTCGCCTAGGAGAGGCTACACTACGGGACCTACCTTACCCACTTCGGCTTGTGGTTTGCACGGTCATTCTCCCGATGGGTCCCGTGAACCTAGTCCTTAATTGCAATGGGCGTCACTAACCAAAACCATGGCGCCCATGACCCACCATTTGCCATATTTTAGTTATTAGTCCGGTTCACCTAAAACTAATTATTAATCCTCCGAATGCCTGTGAGAGATAAGTTAAGTGAGAATGACCCATTTAGTGAGCTAGTGAGTCTAAGCCAGGGCTAAGCATAACCTAGTCCCGAATCTAATCATATTATTTTCCCAAATTTTATCAAAGGGTTTGGGGGTGTCAAACCTAAGGCATAAACTAAGCATAAGGTGTACTATTTCCCATGAAATGATAATATAAACTACATGCAATTTCATAGAATAAAACATGTGTTTTAGCAAAATAGAAGCAATATGATCAATAATATAGCATGACCATTCGGGCAGTTGAGTTGCCTCACCAAGTCCGCCAAGGAAGTGCACGGGTTCGTCAACACCAACATCCCAAACATGGTGGTCACGGCGTCCGAGGAACAGATGAGCATGCTCGCCAAGAGGCGGCTTTATCTAATGTTGGCTCGGATGAGGAAAATGCATGGCTACCATCTCCGCCACTCGCCTACCGGTACCATCCTCGGCGGGGAACTTCATCGGCAATCAACACCTTCCAATCCGCCAAGGGGAGAACGACACCACCTTCTCCCACATGAGGACGGTGATTGAAGGGCTGGATAAGATGCATGCAGCTTCACATGGCGGCAAAGGCTCACGACCGAGAAGATCTTAAGGATCAAGAGTTTGAAGGATGAGGTGGATCGTCTCAAGAGAGAGATCGCTAGTCGAAGGGGCTTCCACCTCCCAACATCCTTCTGGATCGGGATCACGTCACGGAAGAACACCAAGACTCTCGTGTGCGGATGTACCGGCGCCGTGGTTCCACCTCCCGCACCGCCACCTTCCCTAGTCCCTCGCCCCGGCCCTCAAGAGCCCTGCTCTTGCCCGTCCTCGCCCAAGCGGAGGAGGAGGATGGATCTCGGTGTCCGGAGTGGCAAGGGTAGTAGCAGCATAGCCTCAAGAGCCGGACGGAAAGATGAGTTAGCAAGCTCACGAAGCCGCTCGAAGGAAAAGGAAGACGAGAACTCCTTGGGAGTGGTTTCGACTCCTCCGACCACGGAAGCCGTTTCGACCCTTAGAGCGTCGCCACCCTTAGTTTACCGTTTTCTTGTTTTCCTGTGTGCTTAGTTGTTGTGTGTTAGGTGTGCGTAGTGCATAGGTAGAGGTCAACCTCGTATCATGTGTGGATATGGGCTCGCCCAATTAAGGATGTTGAGTGGTTTTAAGTGTTTTAAGTAAAGAACAAAGATCAAAACAAGTAATAAAAGATCAACTTCTCTCGTCCAATCTGTTTTACTCCTTCTCCCCGCCTTGTTGTCCCGCTTCTTCGGATGGTGAACACCAGAATGGCAGCAACATCACCGAGTCACCGAGAACAACACCCGTGCTAATGCCAACAACACACCTCCTCCACCGAGAACATCACTTTGGCACAAGTCCTAGCCAACCAGACCCGTGATGATGGCTGCAATGATGCAAAGAAATGCAACAAAGAAGATCAAGCAGATACAGCTTGCAAATGATGCAACGGCTTCAACAGCGAGGACACAGCATCAAAAGTACAACCATTTCGCACCACCACCTCCCCCACAAAACAAGCCTGCCGAATTCCTTCGAGTCCGACCCTTTCAACTTTCTCCAAGACCACTAACCCCATGGAGGCTAATGACTGGATCATTGCCATAGAAAAGAAGTTGGACCTTCTCCCAGTGCAATGCACTTGGAAAGGGTGTCTTTCGCCACCACCAACCAAGGTCCCGCCTCAGCCCGGTGGGACAATTTCTTAGTCACCCGTCGGGCAGACGCACCATAGCTACTTGGGCAAAGTTTTGCCACCAATTCCGGAAGGCTCACATCCCCGGAGGGATAGTAGCCCGTAAAAGAGGAGTTCAGATCCTTGGAGCAAGGCACTCGAACCGTCACCGAGTATCTCGCACGAATTTAATCGCTTAGCATGATATGCTCAGAAGGATACACACGACGCCGAGCGTCAAGAGAAGTTCTTGGCCAGGCCGGGACGATGAGTTGACGGACAAACTCATCTCCGTGAATATGCCGAGCTTTAAGAAGTTGGTCGACAAAGCCATCCGTCAAGAAGACCAACGCAATAAAATGCTCGAAAACGGAAGGCTACCCGGTTTAGGCCACAACCTCAAAGAAGGGAATTCCCAGCAATACCGCGTTTCACTCCGGTGGTCGAGTGGATCTACCACTATGATCGTTCATCGAAGATCGCCCGTACCATCCCAGGTGAATTTCCAACCCAGCGAGGCCGTCCCGACACTACGGCGAACGGCCGGCCACGTCCACCAACGGCGCGGCCGCCACCGCAGTCCAAGCCAATGCCACCGAAGAAGGACTCGGATTCAAACCGGTAATCGTTTCAACCGTGGAGGACCTAGACATTTCGGAGACAAGTGTCCAAGACCAAACGCGCGCCTGTGTTTATCCAAGCAAGAGTGAATCATGCTTCGAGAGGAGGCACAGGACGCACCGGAGGTCATACTGGGTATGTTCCCTGTGAACACCTTTAATGCATCAGTCCTGTTTGATTTGAGGCAACACATTCTTTCATATCAAAAGCATTTGTGGGAAAACGTGGGTTGTCGGTGTTAAAACTTAAGATACCCATGCGGGTCCAAACTCCCGGAACCATTTGAACACTTTTGCCCACTTTTGCCCTTCGGTGGCAATAAAAATCCAAGGATTCTCCTTTCTAGCCAATCTTATCCTTCTAGAATCAAAAGACTTGGATGTCATCCTTGGGATGGATTGGTTGACCCGTCATAAAGGTCTGATCGATTGCGCAAGCCGCACGATCTCCTTGACCAATGACGAAGTGAAGAAAGTGATTTACCGCTCCCCAAAACCACCGAGGGTAGTGGCAAGCCCGAATCGGATTCCGCCAAGCGTAAGCCCGAAGAGAAAGGAAAGAACCAGTAAGTTAGAAGATATTCCCGTGGTTTGTGAGTATCCGAAAGTTTTCCCCTAAGACCTAACCACAATGCCTTCGTAAGAGAAATAGAGTTTCGGATTGACCTAGTTCCTGCACCTTTCCGATCCATCAAGAGACCCTATAGAATGGGAGCCAATGAGTTGGCAGAAGTCAAGAAGCAAGTAGATGAACAGTTACAGAATGGTTATATCCACCCGAGCACATCGCCCTGGGGTGCGCCAGTCATTTTTGTGGAGAAAAAGGATAGGACCAAAAGGATGTGCGTCGACTATCGCGCACTCAACGAGGTCACTATTAAGAATAAATACCCTCTTCCTAGGATTGACGACCTGTTCGATCAATTAAAGGAAGCAAAGGTGTTCTCAAAGATAGACTGCGATCAGCTATCACTAGCTAAGAATTCGAGAAAAGATATTCCTAAGACCGCCTTCATCACTCAGACGGCCTCGTATGAGTGCACGGTCATGTCCTTCGGACTTACAAACGCCCAGCCTTTTTCATGAATTTGATGAACAAAGTGTTCATGGAATTCCTAGACAAGTTTGTCGTGGTGTTCATCGACGACATCTTGATCTACTCGCAGATGGAAGAGGAACATGAGCACCATCTCCGATTGGTACTTGAAAAGTTAAGAGACCATCGCCTCTATGCTAAGTTTAGCAAATGTGTTTTCTGGTTGAAGGAAGTGCAATTCCTCGGCCATATCGTGGACGCCAAGGAGTCGCAGTGGACCCTTCCAATGTAGAAGCCGTAATCAAATGGACTCCACCTAAAATCGTCACCCAAGTCGAAGTTTTCTAGGACTTGCGGGTTATTACACGTCGGTTCATCGAAAACTTCTCAAGGATTGCCAAGCCTTTGACACACGTTGTTAAAGAAAGATGAGAAGTTTATATGGATACGAGCGCAACCGAGTTTTGAAACTCTCAAGAGAAAACTGTGTCCGCACCCGCATTGACTTGACCGAGATCAAACAAAGGATTTCCAAGTCTATTGCGACGCATCTCACCAAGGGTTAGGCTGTGTGTTGATGCAAGATGGAAAGGAGGTCGTGTATGCTTCCCGCCGCTTGAGACCTCATGAGTCTAATTACCCAACACATGACTTGGAACTAGCGCGGTAGTTCATGCTCGAAAATATGGCGACATTACCTCGTCGGTAATCGCCGTGAAATATATACGGATCATAAGAGACTAAAATACATTTTCACCCATCCGGATTTGAACCTCCGTCGGCGACGATGGTTGGAGTTGATCAAGGATTATGATCTCGGTATACACTACCATCCGGCAAAGCTAACGTGGTAGCGATGCCTGAGCCAAAAGAGTTCTTGCAACTCTATTCACATAGGAGGGAGATGTGAACAGTTACTACAAGATCTAGAGCACCTAAACCTGGGAATTGTTGAACCCGGATTTGTGGCCGCTCTTGAAGCTCACCCTACACTCTTAGATAAAATTCACATAGCACAAGCCTCGAGATCCGGACATAGCTGAGGTTAAGAAGAATATGAGAGTGGGAAAAGCTCGTGACTTCACGGAAGACGAACATGGAACCATATGGATGGGCAACGAGGATATGTGTGCTGAGAATATAAGGAATTAAAAAGTTAATCCTTAATGAAGCACATCGTAGTCAGATCTATCTATCCGGAAGTACCAAAATGTACTGGATCTTAAGGAGAAATTCGGTGGGTTAGCATGAAAAGAGAAATAGTAGAGTTCGTGGCACTATGCGACGTATGCCACGTAGTAAAGGCGAACACTGAGGCCTGCGGATTATTACAGCCACTTCAAATCCTGAATGGAAGTGGGAGGAAATCGGATGGATTTCATCACCGGTTTACCCCTGGACATCATCAGACACGATTCTATCTCGGGTTATAATCACCGCCTCACCAAAGTGGCTCATTTTATCCAGTGTTTACCACCTATACGGGCGAAGGTTAGCAAAATTGTACCTTGCAAGGATTGTGTGTCTTCATGGTGTACCCAAGAAGATAGTATCTCGATCGTGGTAGTCGGTTCACCTCCAAGTTTTGGCAAAAACTACAAGAGGAACTTGGCACCGGTTGAATTTTAGCATGGCCTATCACCCGCAAACCGATGGTCAGACAGAACGTGTAAAACAAGTTTTGGAAGATATGCTGCGAGCTTATGCTCTGGATTTCGGAGGAGCTTGGGATAAGAGCCTGCCATATGCAGAGTTCTCCTATAACAAAAGCTATCGGGCTTTACAGATGGCACCTTTCGAAGCACTTTATGGACGAAAGTGTCGAACCCCGTTTCGGGATCGACCGCAAACGTTAGTTGTTCGGGATCTGAAGTGTTAAGTGATGTCAAGAGAAAGTCGAATCATAAGAGAAAGGCTGAAAGTTGCACGTCAGTCTCACAAAAGAGTTATGCACAACCGCCGCAGAGCTAGTTTTCTCAAGCTCGGAGACTATGTATATCTTCGTGTCACCCTACTTCGGGAGTGCACCGGTTCCAAACCAAGGGCAAGTTGGCACCACGCTATGTAGGACCATATCGGATTCAAGAGCGACGAGGTGAAGTGGCATACCAACTCGAACTGCCACCCACCATGGCGGGAATCCACGACATTTTCCACGTCTCCCAACTCAAGAAGTGTCCGAGAGTTCCCGAAGAACAAGCCGCCCGGATCGATTGAAATCCAGAAGATCGACTTATGTGGAGAAACCAGCACGGATACTCGAAACCAGTGAACGGAGGACCCGGAATAAGGTCATCAGGTTCTGCCGAGTTCAATGGACTCATCACTCCGAAGAAGAAGCAACCAGGAGAGGGAAGATGAGCTAAAGGCCGCTCATCCTATCTGTTTGCCGATCCGAATCTCGGGGTCGAGATTTCGTTTAAGGGTGGAAGTTTGTAACACCTCGAGTGTTTTCCCCTTTTAAAAATCCAAAAGAAAAATATTGTTGCAATTAACTGGAGAGAACAAATAATTTTAAAAACCAAATGCTGAATGGAAATGGCATGGTAGGATTTTTCCTAAATTCTACATGTCAAAATACACTAACAATTTCTAGTGGAATTTTGGAAAGCACAAAAAATAA
The DNA here is from genome assembly GCA_019925245.2 of Oryza australiensis. Taxonomy (NCBI): domain Eukaryota; kingdom Viridiplantae; phylum Streptophyta; class Magnoliopsida; order Poales; family Poaceae; genus Oryza; species Oryza australiensis. Next base: position 2,483,422 of record JAIFGZ020000381.1, on the reverse strand, counting down.
TTTTTAACCAATTAAAACCAAAATCAAATTTAATAAATCCTGGGAAAATCAGTTTCTCTCCTCAGTCCTTTCCCGCCCTTTTCGCCTGTGGCCGCCCCAGCCGAGATCGCCCATCTTCTGCGCGCGCCCTACTCGAGTCGCCCACCAGGCAAGGCCGCTTCCCCCAAGCCGCGCCCCTCCTCTCTCTCTCTCTCTCGCGGCCGGCCAAAAGCCACGGCCCAGTCAAACCCTCGCGTCCACAAATAAGTCTAGTTTGCCTCCTCTACCACGGGACGAGACGGGTGGGGCCCACCTGTCGCCCCGTCCCTACCTCCGGTCGCCCGCCGCCATTGCGCCGCCCGCCCTGTGGATCCCGCCGCCGCTTTTCCCACGCGCCCTAAAGGCACCGCCTCTCTAACTCCCGCCTCTCCCGCCACCTTCAATCGCTTGCCTCGCTCCTGGCTCATGCCTTCTAAATGGCGGAGTTAATCGCCAAGCCATTATTTTTCCCCAAATTCCTCCCTCTTAACTCGGCGTTCAATTCTCCCTTATCCAGGCCACCACAGGCCTCCTCGTCCCCTTTAAAAGCCAGCCCACATCCTTCCCGAGCTTCCCACGCTCTACCCAAGACTCTCTCGCACCCGTTTGTTACCGCACCGTGCGCCTCGCTTGAACTCGTCACCGAGCTCCGCCGTGTTTTCATTGCTCGAGACGTTGAGCTCCGCCAACTCCTCCCTTATCGTTGTCGGTGCCTGCGCCACCTCGCCACCTCCTCGAGTGTTTCGCCGTCTCCCCTCCGTCCGTGCCGTCGCCCCTCCACTCTCCGGCACCAGCGGCGCCTTCCCTTTCCCTCTCGGCCGAACACGCGTCGCGCCCGAGTGTGCCGGCCCACCCACATGTGAGCGCGCGGCATCGCGCCGCCCGCCGCCGCCGAATGGCGCGAGCCGGTCTCCGGCCGCCATGCGCCATCGCCGGCCGATCACACCGCCCGCGCCCCGGTTGCTCCGAGGTCTCGCTCGACAGACGTTCGGCCGCTGCAGCTTGGCTCACGGTGCGACTGCGACGGCTTGGCGCGACGGCAGGGACCCGGCCCATCGGGCTGCTCGCGATCCAGGCGCCATCGACGCCACGTCATTGCTCTAGCGCGACGCACTCCGGATTTACGCAATAAATTATTAAGGATTTTCTCGTTTTTAGTAAAAACATCGATAATCTTCTAAAATCATATCTTTCAATCCACCTCGTTTTAGCCCATTCAAATTTCATTAAATTCATAAAAATGCCAAGAATCCATTAAAATAGTTTTGTTCCCTCAAGCTTTTAGTAGCTTTAGCTCTGTTTTGTTAAAGTCCTTGTTTGGCGTGTAGATACTAAAACAAGCACTTCAACAAAACAGGCTAAAGCTAATAAAACAGTGAACAAAACCATTTTTAATGGATTCTTGGTATTTTTATGAATTTAATGAAATTTGAATGGGCTAAAACGGAGGTCTGATTGAAAAGATATGATTTTTAGAAGATTATCGTGTTTTTACTAAAACAGAAAATCCTTAATAATTTATTGCGCAATAAATCCTGAATTAGGCTGCGCTAGGGCTGACGTCGCGATGGCCATTGGATCACGTGGAGCACCTGGCCCACGGGACCGGGTCCACGGCCGAGAGAGCGGTGCACCACGTGGCGCACTCGTGGCGCCGAGCCAGTGGCGGCCACGCGCGCGTGCTGCCACGCGGCAGCGGGCCGACGGCCCCGATCTGTCGTGGCGCATCGATGGCGGAGAGAGGTGCGAGCGGCGTGATCGCTCGGCGATGGCGCACGGCGGCCGGAGACCGGTCGGGCGCCATTCGGCGGCGGCGGGCGGCGATGCCGCGGCTCACGCAGGGCGAGCTGTCAGCACACTGTGAGTGGCGGCGCGCGTTCGCCGAGAGGGAAAAAGGAGGCGCTCACTGCGGTCGCCGGAGGTGGAGGGGGACGACGACACTGGGACGGTGATAAGACGGCGAAACACTCGGAGGGGGTGGCCGAGGTGGCGCGGGCATTGACGATGAGGAGAGGAGCCTGGCGGAGCTCGAAACGTCTCGAGCAGCACGGAAAACACTACGGAGCTCCGGCGACGAAGTCCGAAGCGAAGGCGCCGGCAGCGGGAGCAAACGAAGTGAGAGAGTCTTGGGTGAGAGCGTGGGGAGCCTGCAGAGGACGTGGGGCCGCTTTTAACTGTGGGACGAGGAGGTCAGATGGTGGCCGGGATAAGGAGAATTTAACGCCTGAGTTAAGAGAGGAATTTGGGAAAATAATGGTCGGCGATTAACTCCGACTCATTTAGTGGCTGCTGAGCGCAATGCAAGGGCACAAGGCGCAGTGGGAGAGGCGAGGAAGTTGGGCCGTGCCTTTAGGGCGCGCGGGAAAAGCGACGGCTCGGGATCCGCGCGGGGCGCAGGCGGCGCCAATGGCGGCGGGGCGGCTGGAGAGAGGGGACTGGGACCGACAGGGGGCCCCACCGCTCGCAAGTCCCTGGCAGAGGGGGAGGCAACCGGACTTATTTGTGGGCGCGGGTTTGATGGGCCGTGGCTTCTACCACCCGCGACAGAGAGGAGAGGAGGAACGCGCTGTCTTACCGGGCCGACGGGCCGGGCGCGCTGCGGAGGAGAGGATGGGCCGTCGGCTTGGTCAGTGGCCACTACTAAAAATGGGCGGGAAAGGACTGAGGAGAGAGAAACTGATTTTCCTGTGATTTATTAATTTTGATTTTGGTTTTAATTGGTTAAAAATTATTTCTTATGCTCGAAAATTCCACTAAAAATCTCGTTAGTATATTTTGACATGTAGAATTTAGGAAAAATCCTACCATGCCATTTCCATTCAGCATTTGGTTTTTAAAATTATTTGTTCTCTCCAGCTTAATTGCAATAATTTTCTTTTATGATTTTTCTTTTGGATTTTTAAAGGGGAAAACACCTCGTGGTGTTACAAATGTCGTACTTTTTGGGATTACAAATCAAGCAAACACCTCAAGGTACATATATCCATCAAACAAAGTACACCAAAGATCTTTTGCGCAGTTCAAGATGGAGAGTTGCAAGCCAATCTCTACACCCATTGGATCTACTGCTGTACTTGATGCCGATGAAGACGGTGAAGCTATGGATCAAAAGGAGTATAGAAACATGATTGGATCCTTGTTGTATCTAACTGCTTCTAAGCCAGACATACAGTTTGCTGTATGTTTGTGTGCGCGCTTTCAAGCTTCTCCACGTGCTTCTCATCGTCAAGCGGTCAAGCGCATCATGAGGTATTTAAGTCATACACTTGAGTTTGGCATTTGGTATTCTACTTCATCTTCTATTTGCTTAAGTGGTTATTCAGATGCTAATTTTGCGGGTTGTAAATTGATAAAAAAAGTACTAGTGGAACATTTCATTTTCTTGGAACTTTATTGATTCCATAGTCTTCTAGGAAAGAGTCTAGTGTAGCTCAATCCACTGCTAAATCTGAATATGTTGCTGCTGCAAGTTGTTGTTCACAGATTCTTTGGCTGATTTCTACTTTAAAAGATTATGGACTTGTTTTTGAAAATGTGCATCTTTATTGTGATAATACAAGTGTCATTAACATTGCTAAGAATCTGTCAACACTCACGCACCAAACACATTGATATTCGTTTTCACTTCTTACGAGATCATGTTGAGAAGAAAGATGTTGAGTTGAAATTTTTGGACACAAAATTGCAACTTGCCGATATTTTTACAAAACCATTGGATTCTTCCCGCTTTGCTTTTCTTCGAGGGGAATTGAGAATCATTCATCCTTTTGGCATGTTTTGGGGGGGATTTTTTGTGTTCTTTGCTTTATCAAGCTACATGATTAAAATAAATTGAAAAAGAGAGCTTTATCCATACATATTATTGATCATGTGCATGCTAGCAATATTATGAAGGTTTATTTATCACTAGCATAGCTTATATATATATTCTAGTATTTTTATGAGATCTAGATTTTATATTTAAGAGAAATAATGCATGACACTTTAAATATTACACTTGAATTAAAGAAATATGCAATGTTGATACTAGCACTTGTATTGGATTTTAAATGCTTATATATATATTATGTTGTATTAATATTCCTCAAATTACTTTAAAATTGCTCATTGTGAAAAGAGAATAAAATATTATCGATGAGAGAAAAAGAATATCGAATCCTTAGAAACAAAGATTGACGACAAGGACGTATTCAATGTGAGCAAAAATAATGAGTACCGAATCCTTGAAAACAGCCTTGATGACAAGGACGTACTGAATAATTAAGAGAAAAATATGAGCAACAACTATGGCTCAAATCAATATGAAAAGTTTTCTCTTGAATTATATGTGCAAAAAGGTAAATTTGAGAAAGAATAAAGATTGCAATAGGTATATATATTTGGGTTTATTTTTCAACCTACGTGCTTGTAATGATGTTGCATTATAAATTATTTGAATCCATAAATTTTTTTGTGTTATTGCTCTTACTTATAAAATATTTGATTCATGCTTATACTCTAGTGCATATTTGCTATATAGTTAATGAGTTTATCTTCATATTATTGTAACACATGACATGACTTGTTTTATCTATGGTGCTAAGCTCTTGAATATTCATAAACATAATTCCTATACTTGATGAATTCATTGTCAAAAGGGGGAGAGAATAATGTTGTTCTAGAGAACATTTGCATGGAAAAACAAAAATGCAAGATTTTAAAACACAAAGTTTTTTTTTGGGTCAAGGGATTTTCTTTCTTTTAAAAAGGGGGAGAAATTTTCTTTGATTTTTGAGCACTCAAATGTTTTTTACCTTTTTTTTCAAGCACCAAAACAACACTTTTTATTTTGTTTGTCAATGTGTTTATCAAGGGAGATTATAAAATCAAAGTGTGTTTGATTCTTCATTTGATGATGAACAATTGGCATCGGGATTATTGTCTGTTTGTGTTTTGATCTTTGGAGATTTATTGAAAAAGTGGTTTTGGTTTTCGAACGATGAACAGTGTTCGCCGGCTGCCAAATGGCCCGACCTGGCGTGTACCGCCGGTCCTAACCGGAGGTGTCCGGGCGGTCGACCGGCAGCTGTCTGCGGTCGACTCACCCGAGCTGGCCTGACTGGTTGCCGATTTCGTTTCGGTTTTTGTTTCGGTTGTTTCCTTATACATACATGGAAGTTTCGTGTTCCTATGCACGTATCTCGGTTATTTATGCTAATAATGAGTCAAGTTTGGATAGCTTGTGCTCGGATATAGTATTCTTTATTTAATTGTGTGCGTATTCTTTACGCCTAGGGAAAGTATTGCTATGGTGATCGAGCCTGAGTCAACTTGAAGATAAGGTGACGTCCAAGATGGGATCATGCGGGATGCTCAAGGGTAGAGATTAGTGCACATAATTGGGAAGTTTCCATATGACATACAATGAAGATATTGTTGCGTATGGAAAGGAATTTCGGTTTTAGGAAAACCGAGTTTGTTATGGTTGGTTTATGTATAGTTTGTTTCTTATACGGAAAGGTTTCCTAGTGGATTAGGGCTTCTTGTATGAGTAGGATTCGTGGCTCTTGGTGCGGATCTTGGGTATAAATAGTGAGAGGAGGTGTGGCCTCTCGGATCGCTTTTATCGCTTGGAGTTCAAGTTTTTAGGGTTTCAAGTTAGGGTTTCAAGTTTAGCTTAAGATTTTGTGAGGAGTGCTTTGCATGCACTTTGTAAACACAAGAGAGATTTAATAAAGATAAATTTTCTAGAGAATTCTTTATGTTGATATTTTCCTCGGTGCGACGGTCTGAATTAGCTGCTAGACCGGTGTTTATTCCGGCCGACCGCCGAAGCGGCGGTCGACCGGCGCATGCCAAAGTGCGATCAGCTATATCAGCAATCGGCTATCCGCGATCAACTATAAGGGTGGTCGACCGGCATTGCTCAAGCGGTCGACCGCTCTACTAGGCGGTCGACCGACATCACCTTTGGTCGACCGCTTCGTAAAAAGAGGTAAAGTTTTATTTTCGCTAAAACTTTGTTTTTGGGTACTCAACTATTCACCCTTCTCTCGGTTGGTTTTTCTTTGAGCATTCGATCCTACAAAACATTGTATGAAAAATATTTGAATTCAAATCTGAATCGGATATATAAACTTTTTCGGGTATAAACTTTTAAGATTTTTTATTTTATGAAATCATAAGGTGTAAGTTTTGGGTACATAAACTTTTAAATAAGGCGTGGAAAAGTGCGGGTGCTCACTCACATATTCACACAGTAACAGTTATTGTAAATTTCTATGGTATGATGCTTTCATGTCACTTCAATTTTTAGACCATTGTCACTTGGTTACGAAACTAACTCTTGGTTACAAAGCTATTATTGGATCACTTAAAGACAATATACATACATAGGCCAACATTTCCAATTTAGGCGACCTATAAACCCAACCATGAAAAGTCTGTTTTCCTTGGTTGCTTTGACGAGCCTTATATTAATGGAAATATGTTTTTTAAGATCTCTTAACTTGACAGTGAGTTTAATTTTCGTCTTTAAACCGTAATACCAACCGCAATACTAGATACAATGGATCTTTTAACTATCAAAACCATAGCTCCCAAGGCAGTTTGGACAGTGGTTTCAGCTAACATGACGTTTATGTAGCTAATTTGACTCAGTCTTCACTCGACATGGTATTGACATGCCACATGAAGCATAATTTAACAATTTAAAAATTAAAAATATGTAGGCCCATATGTGTTAAACAATAAGAATAAAAATAGTAGGACACACTTCATCCACCTTATCCTCTTTTTCTCTGCCCCCTCTTCTCTACCACCGTGAAAGAAAGTGGAAAGTGGCCCATTGACATACAGGTTATACTATTTTTAATTTTATTGTTTAATTGACATACGGGTTCATATATTTTGTTTTAATTTTTAAATTGTTAAATTTTGCTTCATGTGCTACGTCAATACCATGTCAGATGAAAACTAAATCAAATTAGTCATATATATAGGTCACCTCAGCTGAAACCATATTGCATCGGTTTGGACTGATCCTTTTATCTGGCATTACGGTTTACTCCTACGGTAATATTGATTTTGGGCGATACAGATGGATATGGCTGTCTTCAAGTACTTCGAAGGCGAGAAAAAGCAATAGCTAGATGGCTGCACAAAGGTTGGACTCAAATATATTTGTCTTGTGAATTTTTGTCCTATAGTTCTCCCAATTTTCAATCGTAACCTTGCTGCCTCCAGCAATCATGTATCCAACAAGTAATTCTGTACATGGCTCTTTCACATCAATGCCATCTCCGTTCTTATGATCTTTGGAATTTAGAAGCATTTTTGCAATATCTGTTATAAAAATATAGCACAATAAAGATACAAATTTTACGTAAAAATTCCTTACGAGAAAAAATCATAGGTACCGACCGACAATGATCATTATTGAGAAGTTGATTATAAACGTAGGAAAATAACAATGAGAACGCCAACCCTTCTTGTACGGCTTACAAGAGTATATATAGAATATAAAAAGAAAGGCAACTAATAGGAAAATGCATAGTCCTACTACTAAACTAATCCGAATATATTATAGGCCTAAATTCAGATCACATATTTAAATCTTCACCTTAAAACAAATTTTCTTTTCTAACATAAAAATCATCAATCATCAAAAATACCTCATGTAGATAAAATCATCATACGTCAAATAGTCTCTAGGACTAAACCGTAACAACAACTTGAGAAAAGTTCAAACTTAGTAAATGTAATTTGGATTTGTCATTATATCAACTAAGTTATCATAAATACTTATGTTTCATATTGTAACATCACCTTTAGCAATCACATCTTTATTTTGATATCTCACATTAATATGCTTTGTTCTCTCAGGAAACATCAGATCCTTTGTAAGACATATTACACTATGACAATAAAAAATATATCAATACAAGATGTATCTCAAAAAACTCAGTGTACAAACCTCTAACCCAAATAACTTTGTTACAAGCTTCGTAAACAATCATATACTGCTTTTAGTAGTAGATAAGACAACAGCTTGCTTGCAAACTTGTCTTCTAATTAACAGCATAGCTTTCAATAGTAAAAACATATCATGTGAATGATCTTTTCATATCCAAACCTTCAGCAAAATCTGAATACACATAACCAATAAGTCCATTTCTAAAACTCCAAAGTGCAAAAAGGCACTAGAAATACCATGTAGATATCTAAAAATCCACTGAACTGCTTCCAATGCTTTTTGCCAGGATTAGCCATATATCTACTCACAACACTCAATGCATATGATAAGTCAGGACGAGAACATACAACAAGTGAATAAACTGCACTTAAATATGGAACTCTAGACATATACTCAATATCATAATCTGACTGTGGACATAGATTTGAAAATGTTGTGAAATGTGCAGCTAAAGGAGCACTCACTGGTTTTGCATCATGCATATTGAAACGACGAAGAACTTTTCCAATATAACCTTTCTGACTAAGATATAACTTGCCAAAATATCTTTCTCTAACTCACTACTTAATTATTCCTTCAACTTTGTTATCTCTAATTTGTCTTTTGCAACAAATAACATATCATCGACATAAAAAAGTAAATATATAGCTGAACCATCAACACTTTAAGATAAACACAACTATCAAAATTAGATCTTCTAAACTTTTGAGAAAGCATGAAAAGTCAAATCTCTTATGCCACCGCCTAGGTGACTTCTTCAACCCATAAAGAGATTTCTTCAACCTACGTACTAGGTTATCTTTTTTAGAAACAACAAAACCTTCAAAGTTGGTCCATATAAATATCCTCTTCTAACTTCCCATGTAAAAATAAAGTTTTACATCTATTTGCTTTAGTTTATATCATGCATTGCAACAATACCGAGTAAAGTATGGATTGAACTATGCTTCACAATAGAAGAAAAGACATCATTGAAATCAATACCGAATGTAGCTATTATCTTTAACAAGTAACTTTGTTTTGTATCTTGCCTCATCACTTGAGTTATTGTTAACACCAAAATTTGGTACGGTTCTTTAGTAGATTTGGTTAAGAAAAAGTTGATCAATCGATGAAAGTTTATCTCGAAGAGATCAAGTTCAAGAAGGAATCATGAATACCATGGCATGATAGTTTAATTCTATCTATTAAATAGACAGGACTTAGTAACTTTTCTTTTATGTTTAGGAAGTTTGTCTAGTGTCCGATCGTGACTTGTATCTTTACTTTTGTCTTTAGCTCCGATCAGACTTGTATCAACCCGAGTATATAAATATGTACAATGGGTTTTTCTAAACTATCTCCACGATCAATACAATTACTTTTATCACATTGCCACCTTTTACTCTCACGAGTTCTTAGTTTCGAGCGGGGTTGTATCGGTTAAGTTTGATCTATAGCGAGAAAGTAAGTTCCGTCAACTTCGCTTGTATTAGTGTGGCTAGAACTTTTTAATTAAGTGTGATATTCTATTCAAGTTGACACAGGAGTTGCCTATCTCGATATGTCAATTTTATCTTTAACTACATTGTTGTTTAGAGTCGTATCGACTTAGTTAGGACTTTCTGCTAGGTCCGATATTCTCGCTAAGTTGATATTTCTCTAATCATGTTGATGTTCCGTATATATTTGTTATATCCATCACGTTTGTATAGATCTATCGGCTAAATAGGTTTTTTATTATCTTCAATCTTATATTGTCTCGATTAGGTCTGATCTATCGATTAACATTAATAAGTTTATTTCTACCAAGCCGATAGGTTTTTATACAATGTTTCATCTGAGTACTAGCCGATGAGTTACCTTGTTACTATTTCTAAATGTTATATCAGCTTATCCTCAAACTCATATACTCACTAGTTAAATCTCTCTTTCTTAAATCTTATACTGTCTCGGTTTGGTCCGATCTATCAAGATTGTTTTTGATAAAAAATGGTTTATTGATAATTATATATATTTTGGTCCTAGCTGATGATAGCATGAATCTCATTATTTATCTCACTATTTGAGTCTATATTGGATCTATAGTCAATTGATTAAAACCCTATCAACATCAAAAATCTAAGTTGATGATCGGCTCCCTAAGTTGATAATCGCTTCCTAAGTTGATGATCGGCTTTCGAGTTGATGATCAGCTCCCTAAGTCAATGATAGACTTCCTAAGTTGATGATCGGCTCCCGAAGTTGATGATCGGCTTCCTAAGTTGATGATTGGCTTCCATCTTGTTAGTTGCGGTGACTAAACTAACCGGCACTTCCCGAATCCGATTTGATAGGATCTGCACTAGAGTAAGCAAATCTCTCAGGCCTTCGTGTGAAACGATGAATTTCTCATCAATAGATATACCTTCCTTTCTTTTGAAGATCCACTTGTAATGGGTAGGTTTCTTCTCCTTTGGTAATTTCACCAATTCCTAAGTATTGTTCTTTTCAAAAGACTCCATCTCATCATGCATAGTAGTTATCCATCTATTGCAATCATCGAACAATAGCTTTAGAATATGTAAAAGGTTATGCATTGCCTTCAATTTCTTCTGACACACTCAAAGCATAAGCAACTATGTGCACATCTTCAATATATCTTTGAGGTCGTTTAGTATTCCTTTTTGGCTTATTTTGTACAATAGAATGTTTTGTCAATCGGTCAATAGAAGAAGAATCAATCTCCACTAACGTGTTCATCTTAGTTAATAGCAACATCTTCTTTTTCTAGTGCATGCCCTGAACTGATCAAGTGTTGAACCTCCACACTTTCTTTCTATTGACTCTCAATAGGAACATTAGTAAAAGATTTGTCATGTAATTATTAACAGCAAAATTTGGTAAGGTATTCAGAGTCAAAGAACAGATCGAGGCAGATTTGGCGGGCGAAAGGGTTGTTGCCAAATTTGACTGCACATCGGATGAAGGCTGCATCAGCTAAAGGGTTGTATCGTCGGATGAAGGCTGCATCGGCTAAAGGGTTGTATCGGCCAATACAAAATCGGACTTGACCAGCCAATATGGACAAGGCAGCCGATACAGCTAGTTTCGGGTTTAAGTTGGGCTCGGATTAAGGATTTGAAGTTATTGTCAGACAAGGATAGAGTCCATTACAGGCAATTGTACCTGATAATTAGGAATATTAATGATTCGTATTCATTAGTGATATTTCGATAAGAGTTCGACTAAGGAACTTATTCATGCGTTTTTGTAATTTAGGAGTTCGAGTCGTGTCAGCATGGACAAGTTTTATATGGATATAAATATGTACACCTAGGGTCTTGTAAAAACAACGACAGTTCAATACACACTTTCGGCGCATTGCCACCCTAGTTTTCTAGTTTTTCATCTCGAAGAGATCTTATTTCGAGTTGGGCTGCATCGGCTTCGATCTCCGACAAGGGATAAAGCTTGTCATAGCAATTTGTATCGGCGGGATTAGTGCTTACATCGTCGACACTCTAATCTAACTTATGCATCTGTCTCTATCTATCACATATCTTAATTAATCCAAACCTAGAGCTCTGTTTATCGTATCGACTAAGCCTTCTTTAGGGTTTTGCTGGTATCAATTAAATTGTTTTGTCGATCTATATTAGCTAAGATATCCACCACCCCGAAAATCAGTCAAAGGCTTGATTGTCTAGATTTTATGCTTTTTTTCATACTTAGTGTTGCATCAATTAAGTTTGATCTACTAAGTCATGTTTAGAATCATAAAAGCTAACCTGCCTTGGATTGCCAATAAGGGTAATATTGGAGTTTCAGCCGATCTTACCTAATATAACTATTTTGCTTTATGTCATATGATTTACTTTGCTTAATTGGTTATATCTCATTATCTTATTTAAGTTTATCAATCTTTTAAATCTACTAAATTTGTTATCAAGCCTTGTACTATCTCGGTTAGGCCTAATTTGTTAAGGTTACAAGTTGTTTAATAGATTTAATCTAGATTGATAATCTTATATAAGGCTATATCAGAATTTTAGTCGATATGTTATCTAATCGCCCAAGCTCTTTCATCGGCTATAATCTAAGTCCATAAAATTATTGATTTGTTTAATCTTGGTTATAAGCAATCAATATTGTCTTGGTTAGGTTTGATCTATCATAATTGCTTATGTCAAAGAGAAAGATTAAATTAATAATTATATGTTATTTGAATCTACAACCGATCATGATTGTTTTGGGTCTAATCGTCATATGTCGATTGGCTAGTTATTTAGATCATATAATTGTATAGCAATTAACTTTAACAATATCAATTTTATGTTGCATCGATTGAGTTCGGCCTATAGTATTGATTTTGTTAAGGGAAAGTTGTTTATGGTTATATCTAATTTAAATCTAGTTTATGAACAATATTTTCTACCTTACGCCTAATTCGACTCGACCGCATCGACTAGGTCATCACGATACGTCATTGGCCTATCGGCCGATCGATTGTCGTCTTCCAATGTTTACCATGTCTTGTTGGTTATAGCTCGTGTTTTCACCAATATTTTTGGACCTGCAATCAAGCTAAGCAAAACTTCTAGACCGTCTTGTTTTTGCATCGACAGTATAATCGATTCATAGAAGACAATATTTATACTAATCACAACCTTTCTAGTTTTAGAACACCATAAATAATAGCCTTTCATACCAGATGGATAACCAAGAAAAATGCACTTAATAGCTCTAGGATCCATTTTACCATTATAAACATGAGCATACGCAACACGACAAAATACTCTTAAGTCTAAATAACTTGCTAGGGAACCAGACCATACCTCAATTGGAGTCTTCTTATCAATGGCATAACTAAGTGATTGATTAATAAGATAACAAGTTGTGAAAGCGGCTTCCATCCAAAACTATTTAGAAAAACCTGATTAGACACTATGCAATAGGCCTTTGATATAATTATCCTGTTCACACGCTCAGCTACATCATTTTGTTGAGGTGTATGAGGAACGGTGTAGTGACACACTATGCCTTCGTACTTACAATATAATTTAAATATCTTAGAACAAAACTCCATCTCATTGTTAATATGAAGTATTTTCACCTTCCTTTCAGTTTCTCTTTCAACCATAGTCTTCTACTCTTTAAACATATCAAAAGCTTGATATTTGCGCACAAGAAATAAGGCCAAACTTTCGCGAATAATCATCAATGATAGTCATCATATAACGAGCACCTCTAAAAGATGTCTTACGAGCAGGCCCTTATAAATTAGAATGCCATAATCAAGAATACCTTCGTAAATTAGAATATCATAATCAAGAATACCTTCTGTAGTATGTGTAGATGTGTTGAACTTCATCCTTCTATGCTTGCCAAAGATGCAATGCTCTTTCAGCTTCACGATGCCTTGTCCATCTATCAATCCTCGCTTGCTCAATTCTACCAAACCAATTTCACCCATATGCCAAAAACACATATGCCAAAGATTAACAAAGATCGGAATTAGATAATAAATCCGACACTTCGCTATAACATTACCTAGTATACTTGTACCTCACGGATGGTACAAGTCGGTAGTTTTAATATCAGCTTTCATCACAACAAGAGAGCCTTTGGTTACCTTTAATATTCTGTTTCCACCGGAATATTTGTACCTTTTGTGATCAAGATTACATAAAGAGATGAGGTATTCGACAATATTCCGATATAGCCATCAAACATCTTGATCTGAATTGTTCCAATACTCGCAACCTTGCATGGTGTATTATCACCTATTAACATAGTACCACCTTGCGCAACTTCATAAGTGACAAACCAATCCCTATTCGAGTATATGTGATAGGTGCAAGCAATATTAAGAATCCATTGATCACTAGTTTATGCACAATCAGCATAAGCAACAAGCAATTCTACACCAGACTTCATCAGTAGCAACTGCGACTTTACCTTTCTCTTCTTTATTAACTTTTGGTCTATAATTTTTAGTTCTTTTATCTTTGTTCTATAGCTTACAACACTCATAGATGTGATGTCCATCTATCTTGCAGTATTTGCATGACTTATACCTACCTTTGTATTTTGATCTCACACGGTAGTTGCTTGAACTTGTACTTCTTGATTGGTTATTTGTGTTCTTCTCTTGTTGCCTGCTCCGAACAACCAAATCTTCTGCTTAGGAACTTGAACTTTCAGAGTGTACCATCTTTTTCATCTTTTCTTTAGCATTCAAAGCTTCTTAAACTTGTTTCAAGGTTAGATTATCAAGACTATATGTCTGAAATTTACATATGATCAAGATAATGAACACAATAGAATGAGACCTAAATCCTCTTCATCATACTTTACCTCCATAGACTTAAGATCAGTAACAATTTCTTTGAAAGTGGAGAGATGATCCATCACGACTCATCATCTTGTAACTTATGCAAAAATAACTTTTGCTTCGTATGTATCTTGCGATCGATCCTTAGTCATGCATATCTGTCCAGCTTCAACCCCACTCAGCGATTGTCTTCTTCTTAAACACCTCCCGCAAAATATTGTTAGATAGATAAAGATAAATATATGACATAGCCTTATGATCATTTTTTTCTCATCGTCGACCAATCCTTAGTCGTCTTTCAAATATAGTTAGCGCATCATCTAGGTGTTGTTGTGCAAGAACGCACCACATCTTCATTGCCATAGTGAGAATCTTGTGTCTCGGTCTAGGAGTGGTAGATCATACTTCAAACTCGTCATAGGAATTAATCCTGAATCTGCTGGTAAGAAGTTGGTGTAAACCTAGCAGAAACATGAACCTCTGGGTGCACTTCACATGTGCACGAAGCGAAGATCTAGAAACCTCCTATTGCACAAGCTTGTGTGTGCGTAGCAATTTTTGCCAGAAAAATTTAAAGTTTTGGGCTCTTGGCAAACCAGCTCTCGGCGGATACTTTTATTCCTCGGGACGCATGGATGATTAGATGGCTTGCTACTGCTTTTTCCTTTGCGGATTGATGGTTGCTGCGCTGCTACTACTGCCGTGGCTTTTCTCTTCATAGTGCTGGCAGCGTAGAAGGCTAGAAGTGGACTCAGACTATTCACCGATGGGTGATCTCGCTGAATTGCAGAACGACGAGCACAATGACCACGTGGTAGTAGATCAATCTCTAATGCTCTGATATCATTTTTTATGAAAATAAATACATACGGAAACACAAATCTTTCATGAGAACTCTTAAAATAAAACTATAGACATCGACCGACAATGATCGCTATTAAAGCATTGATTACAAACATAGAAGAATAACAATGGAAACATCACCTTTTTCAGTACGATTTATAAGAGTATATACAGGAAATAAAATAAAAGATACCTCATAGAAAAAGACATATAGTTCTATTAAAAAACTAATCCGAATATATTATAGGCCTAAATTTGGATCACATTTTTAACAATATCTTATTTTCATTTCTTCTCTTTTTTTCCTTACCATAGATTGGCCGTATTTACATTTCACTATAGATTTGGAAGATTGGAAAGATACATAGCACTATGCCATGATATAGTGCTTGGCATAGTTAGGTTCCTAGCAGTGTGAGTATAGTAGCATCCTTTGTACAGTTATGACCGATTCACTTGAGGAAACTCAATCCAAATACATAATAATTATCTTTTACTATTTACCTTAGTTTTGTATTAATTCAATCATTTTCATCGATTTGCATTGTAAGCCATCTGCCTTCGATGTTATAGTGCAAAGTCCTTTGTAGGTTTCTTCTGTAAAACTTTTACTTCACTAAGTGTCAGTGTCAAGTATAAGGCATACCTTCTATACTTAGGTTTATGGTATACGGTAATACGATATATCTAAAGATATACGGGAAGGTATCCTTTGATTAAGGAAATACGACGAATATATAAAGAAATTATGTTCTCAGCATAGAAGCTGTTAGAGTTCTATTCGGAGAAGACAAGGTCTTTTTAGCCCGTGTATTGTTCTAATTCTCTGAGTTCTACTTGGAGAAGAAGGTGAACAATACTATAAATACAAGGTTCCCTATGTTGAGGGGGAGGATTTTTCGATGAGGGCTTCTACGATCATCCTGGCCTCGAGAGATCCAACCCAGCCAATGTTCACATTGATCCAGGTCGAAACCATCGTCTATCCGAAATTCATTGCCATACCAACGTCCATGTCTTTGGCTCCAACTGGAAACGAAGTTGTGACTACAGAACAGGTGAACACAGCTCCCACAACGACTCGCTTCTTCGGTTTATTTCGAGAACGAAGCATCGACATCACGATCTACCGATGGGATTCCTCGAGCAGCCAATCTCCCGCTTCCGCCAAGAAAAAGTGTCGGCAAGGAGGCCCTTCGATAAGGACTTCAATTGGTGTCCAGTCCACGAACTTCTACTCATCCTCTAAAGGAGTCCCGAATCATACATCATGTGAAGGCTAAACTTGACGCCCGCAAGGAACAAGATATTTAGCGCACGTCCCCATACAAAACATGGTGTCCTATCCATAAATCTAGGACCCACCCTTTTACGTGATGCAAGATTTTTCTCAAGATTACCAATTCCCATACCTCTTCATCTAGCGGAGGTCCCACATCTTCATGTTGTCCGATCTACTCTCATCGAAAACAATTTGGTGACGCATCTGTGGATGACAACACCTCGATACATCCTATCGGACAGTTGGGTACATCGGCTTGGACACCCTCGAGCCATCTGTTCTTCACGGCTTGGATGACCCCAAATCAATAGGGTCGAACTCGTTCCATGACATGAACGTGATAGACGAAGCAGTCCATGATTTAGGCATCGACAACCATACTCGGATAACATCAAAGATGGAGAAATCCACTCCCAAAACAAGACCCTCGCCCCGCTTGATCCAATCAACGCCTACGAGCACCCGACCAACGTCAACAATCTACTACAACAGGCTCCTTTTGACCTAGTGACCCATCCTAATGTGGACGCCTGGTTGGAACATATGAAGTCAAACATCGCCAACTTCAATTCCGCCTTTAGGACTGTTGTGGCCCAACCTGTTCTTGAAGATCCCCCAGAACGATGAGGTTCCCGAGGACATGGATGGCCCCAAAGGCCTAAACGTTGACAATGGAGAACTTTGCCTCCCCGAGAATGCTCCGCCATGACAACAAACTCGACGGACGTCTCCTCGACAAGATGCTCACGACTTCCGTGATCAATTGAACGACTGAAGGCAAGAGTGACAGAACCAATATGATGTCGACCACCGACAACCCCACGCCCAGCATGGCAGGGACTGACGTTAGGATGACAACTCCAATTGCGATGACCACAACAACAACCGAGATCGTCAAGATTGACATGTCTGTCAAGATGAGAATGATCGCGGTCGAAGACATCACCATGATGGTCGAGGACGATGAGATTCGTGATCCCCGCTCCAAGAAGGGACCGAAGCTGTGATAAACGTTCCAAGATCATACCCCTGATTATGGCGACCCCTCATCTTCCTCGTCATCGTCATCTCGATGCAGATCGCTTGTGCCGCAAGGCCATCGAGCACCCCTCCTACCCGTGATGTGACCATAGATACTATGGATACAACCGTTGCTCACATCATATGTCCATAGGAAGACATCAAGTTCAAGCTTCAAAAATTCTGGAATCCAACTCAGAGTCCTCTTTTTCAACGGATCCAACCTCATCTCCAAATTCCATCCCAATCACCAAAATCACGAAACAAGGTGTTGCATCACCTATAATGGGCTTATGGGTTTGTAACTTCATCCGGGACCTCGGTCCAAGTGGGATCCAAGTAGGATGCCCCCAACCTCCAAATCCAAGTATTCCCAACGTCCTCCACCAGTCACCACGTCACTTTTGGCCTAAGGAAAAAGATCTAATTCAACACGTTTTGATGCTAGATTCAGACTGCAGGACAACACCAACTTGTGACGGTTGTCACGGCTTCATACGAACTCTGATTTGGGTGTTTAAGTACTTCATGAAAATCTTATGAAGTCTACTTTCCAACGGATCCAGCCTCACTTCCATATATATTACGAGCCGGCCGCAATCATCAATTTAGTACATATACCTTATTCTGTCCGAGGTGTTGCGCCACCAAAATTGGGTCGATGGGCCTATATCAAGTTGAGTCCATTACGGGCGCATCCTAGGGTTGGAGAACGACCCCAACTCTTCCTCTCACCTATATAAATACCCATAGCCGCCATAGAATAATTTGGGTTTTGTTAGATTAAAGTTTTAGCCATTGCTACTTTATCTTGTAATTACGTGTGTTGGCTAGACCACCTAATTACTCGTCTTCGGGACCCCAACTTATCATTTGTATTCAATTTCTATTTGCAATTCAGATTGTTTTTATCTTGTTCTTGCTTGTTTCTTCGATTTGCTTGCAGGAATAAGGTTGATCTGCACCGGCAAGATCAACAACCTACGGAGAGGTGTATCGATCACTAAGACGCAACACAACAATATCTCATACGGTTGTAGTGGGATCGTCAACGTTTCTTCCAAATCATAGTTATCATCAACTTATCGAAAGATCAGGACACCCTAGTGTATATAAACCTGGAGGTGGATGCTGAGCCTTCAAACTTTCTCTCCGAGAAGTAAGATAGCCTACTAAATTCCATCTAGCAATGATGGAGAAATATGACGGCAGCACCAACCCAAAGGAATTCCTACACGTCTACTCTACCGTTCTCTATGCGACTGGCACAGACGACAATGCATTGGCAAACTACTTCTCAGCTGCTTTGAAAGGCTCGCTCGATCATGGTCTGGTACACCTTTCCCCTCCTCGATCTCTTCCTAGGCAGATCTCTCGAAAGCAATTGATCGCCAACTTCCGGGACACCTACAAAAGACATGCGGTCGAGGATGACCTTCATCCCTCCAACAAAAACCTGGTGAACCTATCAGAAACATTATCCGAAGATTCAACGAGTGCCGAAAAACAATCCCCTAGATCACCGACGCTTCTATAATATGAGCATTCAAGTCGACGTCCAAGATTGCTACACCATAAAAGAGCTAGCAACAAGATAGATCACTTCTATCATGAAGCTATTTAAAATCATTGGGAGGTGCACAGACGCAGACAAAGCAGTCCAGACAAACAACGAGAAGAGAAAGGCGATGGAGGAGAAGCCCACAAAAAGGACACCCCGAAATCAAATCGAAACTGACCAAAATCGCAAGAAGGGTAGGAAACGAGAAGATGCGAGATGGAGGTCCTTATCATGAACAAGGAACCACTGTTCCACGACCTACCCCTCAAGACAACAAGCCGCTTCAACAATGGTGCCCAGTATATAAAACAAGCGCATACACGTTCAGAGAGTGCCTCGTGTTCCAACGAGCTATAGCCGGAAAATGGCCCTCGACAAGGGAAAACGAGTTCGCGTGGTAGAGAAGGGAAACAACAAACTTACTATAAAATCAAAGTGTGTTTGATTCTTCATTGGTGATGAACAATTGGCATCTGTGATTATTGGATTATTGGTTTTGTTATTTGGAGATTATTGGCAAAATGTACTCTGCTTTTTTACATTGTTCGGTCCGACCGGCTTGTAGTGCGGTCGACCGGAGAACCTTGCGCGGCCGACCGGGTGGGTTTCACTAGTCGACCGCCGACCCCCCGACCACAGCCGATTTGGTTTCGGTTTCGGTTTTGGTTTCGGGTTGTTTCCTTTTTTGTTTATGGAAGATTCATGTTTCTATGCACATGTATGGTTGTTTATGCCGACAATGAGTCAAGTTGGAGATAGGTTGTGTTCAGATATGGTTTCTTTGTTTAATTATGTGCGGTAATCTTTACGCCTCGGGAAAGTATTGTCGATGTCGAGTTGGAGTCAACTTGGAGATAAGGTGACGTCCAAGATGGAGATTATGCGGGATACTTAAGGGTAGAGATCGGTGCACGTGATTGGTGAAGTTTCCATATGGCATACGATGGACATATTGTGTGCGTATGGAATACAATGTTTCAAGATTGGAAAGATCGAGATTGCGACGGTTGATTTATGTCAAGTTTGTACTTGTATGGGAAGGTTTCCTAGGGGATTAGGACTTTCTATATGAGTTGGATCCGTGGCTTTTGGCTGCGTGTCTTGTGTATAAATAGTGAGGGAGGCGTGGCCTCTTTGTATTGAGTTTTAGAGAGTTTAGAGTTGAGATAAATTTAGGGTTTCGAGGTTTGCTTGAAATTTTGTGAGGAGTGTTGTTGCTGCGCTTTGTAAACACAAGAGAGATTCAATAAAGTTCAATCTACTTTGAGAGATCTTTGTGTTGTGTTTTCATCGGGTGCGGCGGTCTAATCGGCGGTTAGACCGGGCGGCCTTCAACCGGTCGACCGCGCGGATCATTGCGGTCGACCGGCGCCATCGACTCGCACGGCGATAGGTTACTTCGGAGAATCGGCTAAGTCCAGGAGATTGGCTACACGGGCGGTCGGACCGGCGCTATACCGCGGTCAAACCGGCGGAGTTCAGCGGTCGACCGGTTCAACACTTTGGTTAGACCGCTCTCCATTGAGTTGTGAGGGTAAGTCTTATTTTCGCTAAGATTTGTTTTTGGGTATACCAACCATTCACACCCCCTCTAGTTGGCTTAGTTTGGGAGTTCGATCCTACAAGTGGTATCGAGCCTTGTTTTTCTCTTTGGATTTTTATCGATCTAAAGTATTTTTTCGCCATGTCGATAAATTTTCCACTAAGCCGCATGTTTTCGATGGAACCAATTTTGCTTATTGGTGTAGCAAGATGCAATCTTACATCATGGCTCAAGACTATGATGTGTGGCAAAAGGTTGCTATTCTTTATGAGATCTCGATGTTATTAATACTGAGGCTTTGAAAACTGAATTTAATAACAATTACAAAGCTCGTAATATTTTATTGAATGGGATTTCTCGTTCGGATTTTGATCGTGTTTCGCATCTTCAAACTGCAAATGAGATTTGGATTGCTTTGAGAAATTTTCATCAAGGAACTACGAATATAAAAGAACTTCGTCGAGATCTTTTCTAAAAGGAATACATAAAATTTGAGATGAAACCTCGTTGAAGCTTTGGATGACTATCTTGGTAGGTTTAATAAAATTTTGAGTAATCTTAGATCTATTGATTGTTCTTATGACACAAATTATCCACAATCTGAGATTTCGTCACTTTTTGAATGGTCTTGACATGTCTATTTGGGAGATGAAAGTTACTTCAATTCAAGAATCGTAAATATGGCTACTTTGACTTTGGATTCTCTTTATACTAAACTCAAAACTCATGAGATGAATATTCTTTCTCGGAAAATTGATGCCAAGTCAAGTGCTTTGGTTTCTTCTTCTTCAACTTCTTCGATGTTGCTTCTTCATCAACTCCTAGTGCTCTTGCTTTAATTAATGCCATGTCCGATGAGCAACTTGAGAAATTCGAGGAGGAGGATTTGGCTTTGGCTAACAAACTTTCTCGAGTTATAAACAAAGTCGGGTTCGTAAAAAGAGGAGGACCAGCTCAAGGTTTTGAATGTGGCGCTTTGGATCACATTCGCTCCAACCGCCCCAAGCTTGGGAGAAGTAAGAAGGAGGACAAGAGCGGGGAGAAGGCGAAGGACGACAAGTCCAAGGGGAAGCGCTCAAAGGAGATGATCAAGAAGGTGCTAAGCCAAGTCTATGTCGCTTTTGAACCACTAAGCGACATAGAATCCGATAGCGAGGAAGAGAAGGGCAAGAACATCTCCGGCATTTGCCTCATGACGCGTGGAGATGAAGATTCGAAGATGAAGACAATGAGGTAAGCTTAGTTCTTGTTTTAAGTGCTAAAAATAAAAAATATGAAAAGATGTTTAAAAAACAAGAATTTGGGATTGAGTCTTTGAATGTTGAAATTGCTCGATTAAAATCTCTTATTCCTAATGATGATGAATGCAAAAATTGTGAGGTTTTAATGCTTGAAATTTCAAAAATTAGAGATACCAATGATTCTCAAGTTTTGGCTACTAAACCTTGTTTAACTTGTGATGCTAATGAATTAAAATTAAAAGATGTTTTAGCTTGTGTTAAGCACATGGAAGACATAGTTAAACAAGATGAGGTAGTTTCTTGCTCTAAATGTCGTAAAAATAAAGATGTCATGATTGGTTGTGAAAATTATGCAAAGCTTGAAAAAGAAGTTTCTTATTTGAAAAGTTCTTTGCAAAAATTTTCGATGGTAAGAAACAACTTAACATGATTTTGGATCAATCTAAAGTGTGTTGCGACAATAGAGGAATAGGTTTTGATGCTCGTGACTATCTCACCAAAAATTCCCCAAATGTTTTGAGAATGAATGAAAATGGTGAGATTTTGACAAAACCTAATGATGTGAAAATAGTTTTTAAATCTGCTGAAAATATGCCATCTCTTTTGTTTATTTAAAAGAAACTAAAACTAATATTTCAAAACCATCAACCAAAGGAAAAGTTTTTTGCTCTTTTTGTGGTAAAGATGGTCATCTTGTTGGTTTTTGTTTTAGATTAGCACAAAAACAAAAAAGGAAAGAGAGGCTAATTTTGCAAAATCAAAGTGGCAAAAATCGCTTTTCCTCGGGAAGGCGGTCGACCGCATGGGTCAACCGGCCGACCGGCCGTGGCACCCGGTCCGACCGACGGCTCGCCTCGATTAGGCCGACGATGGCACGCGGTCGACCGACAAGCACCCGCCGCACCCGCCCCGAAGGAATTTTTCGAAAATTCTAAAACTGTTTTTGCACATGGATATATGCCTATCGGATCCGTTGGTCGTGTGTCTCAAGATCGGATTTCTAAATTTATTTTGACTAACCCCAGATCGAGGCTTTGACATCTTCTTTTGCGTAGGCGTTGGTGGCGAGGAAGGAAAACGTGTGGATTGTGGACTCCGGTTGTTCGCGGCACATGACCGGAGATAAAAATTGGTTCTCCTCCCTCAAGATGGCATCCAAGACTGAATCAATAATCTTTGGAGATGCTTCTACAAGTGCCGTTCTCGCTACCGGATCAGTCAAGGTAAGTGACAAATTTAAATTGAAAGAGGTAGCTTTAGTCGAGGACTTAAAGTATAATTTACTCTCAGTTTCACAAATTGTTGATGAGAATTTTCAAGTTCACTTTAAAAAAACTGGAAGTAAAATATTTGATTCTTGTAGTGATTCTGTGTTGAACATTTCTCGTTATGGGAGAGTTTTTAAAGCTGATTTTCGAAACCCTATTTCTCCTGTTGTAACATGTTTGGTTGCGAAATTCAACAAAGATTTAATGTTTTGGCATCGCAGACTTGGACATGTTGGTTTTGATCATTTGACTAGATTAAGTGTTTTGGATATTGTTCGTGGGTTTCCTAAACTTAAGAAAGATCTTGATTTGGTTTGTGCACCATGTCATCATGGAAAAATGGTAGCTTCTTCACATACTCCAATTCTTTCTGTGATGACGGATGCACTGGGACAGCTTTTATATATGGACACTGTTGGTCCAGCTAGAGTGCAATCCGTCGGAGGAAAATGGTATGTGTTGGTTGTTGTTGACGATTTTTCTTGACATTCTTGGATTTTCTTCATGGCAACTAAGGATGAGGCCTTTGGACATTTTCGAAGTTTGGTTCTTCACTTGAATTGTGAAATTCGTGGATCTTTGAAAACTACTAGAAACGATAATGGTGGTGAATTTAAAAATGCTTCTTTTGAAAAAATTTTCAACGAAAAAGGCATTGATAATCAATTTTCTTCTCCTCGTGTTCCTCAACAAAATGGTGTTGTTGAAAGAAAAAATCGTTCTTTGGTTGAGATGGCTAGAACAATGCTTGATGAGTATCACACTCCTAGAAAATTTTGGGCTGAAGCTATTAACGCTTGCTATGTTTCTAATCGTATTTTCTTGCGATCTAAACTTGGTAAAACGCCTTATGAGCTTTGATTTGGTCGTCGGCCCAAAGTTTCACATTTATGTGCTTTTGGTTGCAAGTGCTTTGTCTTGAAATCAGGAAATTTGGATAAATTTGAATCAAGTTCAACCGATGGTTTATTTCTTGGTTACCCCGCACACACTCGTGGCTATCGCGTGCTTGTTTTGGAGACTAACAAAATTGTCGAGACTTGCGAAGTCACTTTTGATGAGGCTAGTCCCGGTACTAGACCAGAACTTTCAGGTACTTTGCCACAGGTTCAGGGGGAGGATGGTCGTATCTTCGAAGACAAAAGCGACAACAAAGATGACGAGGTTGACTCGACGTCAGCCGACTGCCGAGTGCCGTCTGGCCGACGGAGCAGCTTCCTGGCCGACCGGCTAGAGACCCTGGCCGACCGGCGGGGGCTGACCACTTATGATTCAGTGGACTCCAATCAAGGGGATTCGTCGGGGACTACGACCAGCGCAGGTACAGAACGTGAAACAACTTCTGAGATCACTGCTCCATTGCATATTCAGTGACAACTGACAACATCCGTCGGAACAAATAATAGGTAATTTACATGAGCGGACTACGAGATCTAAGGTAACTACGCATGACTTTACAAATTCTGCTTTTGTTGCTTCTTTTGAACCCAGATATGTTACTCATGCATTAACTGATGATTCGTGGATTAACGTCATGCATGAAGAACTTGAAAATTTTGAAAGAAATAAAGTTTGGTCTTTAGTTGAACCACCTTTAGGACATAATGTTATTGGAACCAAGTGGGTTTTCAAAAATAAACAAAATGATGATGGTTTAATTGTTAGAAATAAGGTTAGGCTTGTTGCTCAGGGTTTTACTCAGGTGGAGGTTTTGGATTTTGATGAAACTTTTGCTCCTGTTGCTAGGATTGAAGCAATTAGACTTTTGTTAGCTTTTGCTGCTTCAAAAGGTTTTAAATTGTATCAAATGGATGTTAAAAGTGCTTTTTTAAATGGCTTTATACAGGAGAAAGTTTATGTTAAACAACCACCGGGTTTTGAAAATCCTGATTTTCCCAACCATGTGTTTAAATTGTCAAAAGATTTGTATGGTTTGAAACAAGCACCTAGAGCATGGTATGATAGACTTAAGAATTTTTTGCTTGAAAAAGGTTTTCAAATGGGAAAGATTGACAAAACGCTTTTTGTTCTTAAGCATGGTGAAAATTAACTTTTCGTTTAGATTTATGTGGATGATATCATCTTTGGTTGTTCAACTCACACTTTGGTTGTAGAATTTGCTGAGACTATGCGCAGGGACTTTGAAATGAGTATGATGGGTGAATTTTCATACTTTTTGGGATTGCAAATTAAGCAAACACCTCAAGGTACGTTTATTCATCAAACAAAGTACATCAAAGATCTTTTGCGTAGGTTCAAGATGGAGAGCTGCAAGCCAATCTCTACACCCATTGGTTCTACTGTTTCTTGATCCCGATGGAGATGGTGAGGCCATGCATCAAAAGGAGTATAGAAGCATGATTGGATCTTTGTTGTATCTAACTGCTTCTAGGCCAGACATACAGTTTGTTGTGTGTTTGTGTGCGCGCTTTAAAGCTTCTCGTCGTGCTTCACATCGTCAAGTGGTCAAGCGAATAATGAGGTATTTGAATCATACACTTGAATTTGAAATTTGGTATTCTACTTCTTCTTCTATTTGCTTAAGTGGATATTCTATACTGATTTTGCTGGTTGTAGAATTGATAGAAAAAGTACTAGTGGAACATGTCATTTTCTTGGTACATCATTAATTGCATGGTCCTCTAGGAAACAGTCTAGGTAGCTCAATCAACTGCTGAATTTGAATATGTTGCTGCTGCTAGTTGTTGTTCACAGATTCTTTGGCTTATTTCTACTTTGAAAGATTATGAACTTGCTTTTGAGAAAGTACCTCTTTATTGTGATAATACAAGTGCCATTAACATTGCTAAGAATCCTGTTCAACACTCACGCACAAAGCACATTGATATTCGCTTTCACTTTTGAGGATCATGTTGAGAAGGAGATGTTGAATTGAAGTTTTGGACACAAAGTTGCAACTTGCTGACATTTTCACTAAACCATTGGATTCTTCTCGCTTTGCTTTTCTTCGAGGAGAGTTGGAAATTATTCATCCTTTTGGCATGTTTTTAGGGGGAGTTTTGTGCTCTTGTTTTTATCAAGTAATTCTTGGATAATATAAATTGAGCAAAAAGATCTTTATCCATACATATTGTATTTCATGTGCATGCTAGCAATACTATGAAGATTTATTTGTCACTAGCATAGCTTATATGTGTTCTAGTATCTTTATGTGATCTAGATTTTACTTTTAGGTGAAATGATGCATGACACTTAATATCATACTTAAGTTAATGAAATATACAATGTTGATACTAGTGCATGTGTTGATTTATAAATGCTTATATATGCACTGTGTTGAAATTATTATTCCTCAAATTGCTTTAAAATTGCTCATTGTGTAAGAGAATAAAATATTATTTATGAGAGAAAAAATAAATACCGAATCCTTGGAAACAGTCTTGACGACAAAGACGTATTCGATGTGAGCAAAAATAATGGGTGTCGAATCCTTGGAAACAGTCTTGACGACAAGGACGTACTCGGAATAATTGAGAGAAAAATATGAGCAACAAATATGGCTCAAATCAATATGAAAATTTTTTCTCTTGAATTATGTGTGCAAAAAGGTAAATTTGAGACAGAATAAAAAATTGCAATAGGTATATATATTTGGGTTTATTTTTCAATCTATGTGCTTGTAAAGATGTTGCATTATAATTCGTTTGAATCCATGAATTTTTATTGCGTTATTGATCTTAATTTTAAAATCTTTGATTCATGCTTATACTCTAGTGCATATTTGCTATATAATTGATGAGTTTATCTTCGTATTATTGCAACACATGACTTGATTTGCTTTATGTATGGTGGTAAGCTCTTGAACATTCATAATAATAATTCTTATGATTGATGAAAACATTATGAAAAGGGGAGAACAAAAGTTTAAAACAAAACACAAGTACAAGTTTTTTCAAGTTCAAAGGATTTTCTTTCATTTCAAAAGGGGAGAAATTTTCTTTGATTTTTTTGAGCACTCAAATGCTTTTTACCATTTTTGTTTTTAATTTTTCCAAACACCAAAACAACATTTTTATTTGGTTTGCCAATGTGTTCATCAAGGGGAGATTGTAAAATCAAAGTGTATTTGATTCTTCATTGGTGATGAACAATTGATATCTCGTGATTATTGGATTGTTGGTTTTGTTATTTGGAGATTATTGGCAAAATGTACTCTGCTTGTTTACATTATCCGGTCGAGGGCTTGTAGTGCCGGTCGCCGGAGAACTGCACCGTCGGGACCGGGTGGGTTTCACCGGTCGACGCCGACCACCAACGCAGCCGATTTTGGTTTCGGTTTCGGTTTTGGTTTCGGGTTGTTTCCTTTTTGTTTATGGAAGATTCATGTTTCTATGCGCATGTATGGTTGTTTATGCGACAATGAGTCAAGTTGGAGATAGGTTGTGTTCGGATATGGTTTCTTTGTTTAATTATATGCGGGTAATCTTTACGCCTCGGAAAGTATCGTCGGTAATCGAGTTGGAGTCAACTTGGAGATAAGGTGTGGACCCCGTTTTGGAACGGGAATCTTTCGTGTTCTTAGTACCATTTCCTGGATCGAGTAGTTGGTACCTATGAAATACGATCTGAATAATCAGTGCACATGCACGAATAGTCTTACGGCGACATTATTACAACAATAGGCCCGAAGGCAATGTTCAACACACGGACCTCATGGTCCGGATACAACACAAAAGCGTAAATTAGATACGGCCGTGGAATAGAGGCGGCGGCATGTCAATTGCCACGAGCAACGGCCGGAGCTAAGACCTAATAAGCGCCATCGGTTCCTTCACCCTCCCGGTAGTAAGCGTAAGGATCCTCCAATTCTTCATTCCCACCATCCGAAGGTTTGTGCGTATAGCAAGGGTGAGTACCAACCATACTCAGCAAGCCAACACGGAATTGATGCATATGATAGGGTTATTCAAGGAATGGCTGGAGTTCTTTTGCATAAAGCCAATTTTCACAATTCTTTTCACAAGCCTAACAACTAGCCAAATCAAGTTTTAGTTCCATAGTTCATTAATTCGGCGACTGTTCGTCTACCATCCATCGTGATTCCAAGGATGGCTTCCCGCCTCCGATTCATCATGATTTTCTGGGAATCCACCCCTTCTCGCATCTTGAGAAGTTGATCCACCAAATGAAATCATCATGCAAACCCATCCCAGCAGTTTTAAGTTTAAAGTCTAGCCAAGCGAAAGTCTTGTCACGATGCTCGATATCCGCGAGCACGGCTATTCGAATAGATTGATTAACTCACACTGCAGTGGATGTACACTTTACCCGTACTCCGTGACAACCCAACAAATGAGCCTACGTCCCAACACATGAGACGGTCACGGCAAAGCCTTTTGATAACCTCACTTTGGCGTACCCGCTCCATGAACTTAAGCCCTCATGCACTCTAGCCGTCATTTTCTAGCGGTGAGAGGAGTTCGCGCACCGGGGTAAGGAAAACTTCCTCAATCTTTAAGTTCAGGTTAATATCGATTTAATTCCACCATTCACGGCAAAAGCCGCAGCCTCATCCTCATCACATAAACCACATCATAGAGAACCATCTATGCAAGGATACTGCCTCCGCTCGGCTACCTAGTCAGCTAGGTCTATACCCATTCGAGAAGTACGGTTGTACTGGCTCGTTTCCCGGCTATCTCATGGCTCGGTCCTTAATCATCCGGAATCCACCCAAATCATCCGACCACCCCAGTCTAAAACATTTGTATAGCATTTTCAATTTTCATCAAACTTAGTTCATCATTCTCATGGCCATGTGGCGCTCATGTCTCCACAGGCCGCATTTCAACTACCTTCCCTAAGGTAGTTGCCCAAGCACAAAGCTTCTTTGTAAAATCATGAGTATGCAGGGATCTAGTATAAGAGGGGCTAAGCATTTTTACCGAAGTTAGCCTCCAGTCGTATCACATCAAAGGTTACAAAGAATAATTCTAATGGTGATCAACATCAAAGAAGGGCACATCAAGCATAGGTACTCGTTTATGTATAGCATGCAATTTGTAATTTGAAATCAACATCATTTCACAAAGTAGGATCAATATGTTCAAAGAGGGTGATGACTTGACTTGCTCGCACACTTGTGGGGTGGTGTCTTCAACGGGGTCGATGCCGGTCTCTTCAGTGCTACCGTACGTGCGAAAAATCAATCGATTCCAATTAGAATCCCATATAACACCGAAAGGTCGAAAAGATTCGAAAAAGTCTCGAAACGATTCCAAGCGCTAAGCCCAACTTCCTACTTAAGTTTGTACTACGATCGCGCCGGAAAACTCCAAGTTTCGTCATCGGGTCGACGACTTAGGGTTTTCGCAAAGCGACGATCGCGATTTGCTCAAGAAAACGGATTTGAAAATATCCGCGGAGGGATTGGTGCTAGAGGTTTTAAAGGTCCGAGCACAAAATAGGAACATATTAAAATGGCGAGAAAGGTCTAAACGAAATTCGGATTCAAAAACGACGCAAAACGGAATTTTGGAAAAGTCCGATTTGATTTCCAAATTTTCGCACTGAGAAAACATACAAAAATATACTTACATTTTCCCCAAAATTTTACTCAAATCCTCACAAAATATTTTTCCAAATTTTCAAAAAAAATTTCCCAATTTTTCCCTTTTTTCTTTTCTTTTTTTTTCTTTTTCCCCGCGCTGCTTCATTGCCCGCCATCTGTTCGACCGAGTCCGGGCAAAACAGGCGGCGGCGCGCGAGCGCATGAGGGAAAAGAGGGTGGCGGCGGGGCTTACGGCGACGGCTGACCTCGAGGAGGTGTGGTGGGGCACGGGGCGGAGGAGAGAGGCGGCGGTGGTGCGGCAAAGGGACGGGGTCGCCGCCTTTTATAGACGCGGCCGGGAGGGAGCGGCGCGGGCGCGGGGGTGGAGAAGGGAGGGACCGGCGTGGCGCGCGCGGGGCGACACGGGCGAGGCGCGGAACGGGCGGTGACGGGCGGGCGCGGCAGGCGGAGTAGCGCGCGCGCGCGAGGTCCGGCGCGGCGCGCGCGCGTAGCGTGGGGTCCGGCGCGGCGAGCGCGTGGCGGCGAGGTGTGCGGCGCGGCGAGGCCGGCGTGGGCACGGGCGCGTGGCGGCGAGCGCGCGCGGCGCGGCGGGACCGGCGTAGGCACGGCGCGTGTGGCGGCGCGCGCGCGCGGCGGGCGGACTCGCGCGGCACGCATGTGCGCGGGCGCGGGGCCGCAGTACGGCATCGTGCGCGTGGCGCGGCGAGCGAGCGCGGCGCGGGTCCGGCGCGGTCCGGCGCAGCCGGCTGCGCGGCGCGCGGCGGGTGGCGTGCGCGTAGCGGCGCGCGTGCGCGGCGCGCGTGGCGCGCGTGGCGGCGCGCGGTACGGCCGGCGACGCGGCGGCGCGCGGCCTGGGCGGTACGGCGTCGACCACTTCATGCGCAATGAACAGTGCACTTTTATATTTTCCCGATTTTTGATTTTTAATTCCTATTTCAATTTTCCTCTCTTCTAAAAATTCCAAAATAAATTCCTATATTTCAAAAATAATTTTTAATATAATATTTTCAACTTTTCTCCACTTTTATTTTCCCCACATTATTTTTCATATTCATTTATTTAAATCCCTTTTTCCTAATTTCATAATTCACCCCTTTATTTTCCAAAAATTTCCCGGATTTCAAGTACGACTCCCAAATATTTTATTATTTATTTTGTGTCCTAATTTATCCTCCCCAACCACAATTACTATTCTATTTCTTCCAAATCGTATTTTCATAAATCCGCACTTCTCGATTTCTTTTTTAAAAAAATCCCTAATACGGACTTTCGCATTTT
Organism: Oryza australiensis; assembly: GCA_019925245.2. Classification (NCBI taxonomy): domain Eukaryota; kingdom Viridiplantae; phylum Streptophyta; class Magnoliopsida; order Poales; family Poaceae; genus Oryza; species Oryza australiensis. The sequence goes on along the minus strand of JAIFGZ020000381.1, from coordinate 2,452,587 downwards.
CATTTCGACAAACTCCAAATCATCCAAAAACACCGAAGGGGAATTGATCACGACTAAATTTATGCAACGAGCCGGCAAATAAGAAGCAACAAACCCGAGGAAGAAGCAACGAGCGAAGGTTTTTGAAAGTTCCGATTTTACGTTCCGATTTCAGTTCCTTCGATTTTCGGGATGTTACAAACCTACCCCCTAACAATAAATCTCTTCCCGAGATTTCTTACCGGTTCTGAGTAGGTGTGGGTATTCCGTCTTCAGGAAATCCTTGCTCTCCCAGGTAGCTTCCTCTTCAGCGTGATTGCTCCATTGTACTTTGTACATGCGCCATGACTTGGTCCGTGTCTTCATTTCTGCCCCGTCCAGTATCTTGACCGGATGCTCAGGTAGGTAAGATCACTGTGGACATGGATGGTTTCCAAAGGAGCTTGCTCTTCGGCACCCGGAGACATTTCTTCAAGCTCGCGATACGTGGAATACGGGTGGACATCGGAGATGTTCTCGGGCAGCTCCATGTGGTAGGCCACTTCACCTCTTCTATTGTTTATCAAGAATGGGCCCACGTATCTTGGTGCGAGTTTCCCTTTGACCTTGAACCTCCGGGTTCCCGTAGTGGTGAGACCTTTAAATACACATAGTCACCTTCTTTAAATTCTAATTCTCTTCGTCGGGTATCCGCGTAGCTCTTTTGTCGTGATTGGGCAGCTTGTAATCGGTCCCGAATCAGGCGAACCTTTTCCTCGGCCTCTTTGATTATGTCAGGCCCGAATACGGCTCGTTCACCGGTTTCTGACCACATCAATGGGGTTCGGCATCAGCGACCAAATAGAGCTTCGTTTGGTGACATCTTCAGACTGGCTTGATAGCTATTGTTGTAGGAGAACTCGGCGTACGGTAAACATCTCTCCCAATCCTTGGTGAAATCCAACGCACAGGCTCTCAGCATATCTTCTAGCACTTGATTCGTCCTTTTAGTCTGTCCGTCGGTCTGTGGGTGGTAAGCGGTACTGAAGGCAAGGTGACTTCCTAGTGCCTCGTGAACTTTGCTCCAGAAATGAGACGTGAATTGGGTACCACGATCCGATATAATCCTTTTTGGTACACCATGGAGACATACAATCCTACTCATGTATAGTTCCGCTAGCTTGGCACTGTTGTAGTTAGTTTTTACGGGAATAAATCTGGCGGTCTTGGTGAGCCGATCTACTATTACCCAAATGGAATCATAACCAGTCGCAGTTTTGGGTAGTCCCACTATGAAATCCATGCCTATCTCGTCCCATTTCCATTCGGGAATCTTGAGCGGCTGTAGTAAGCCTGCTGGTCGTTGATGCTCAGCTTTCACCCTTTGGCATACATCGCATACGGCTACGTATTCGGCTACATCTCTCTTCATATTGGGCCACCAGTATTCTCCCTTCAAATCCTGGTACATTTTCGTGCTTCCTAGATGTAATGAATATGTCGATTCGTGTGCTTCTTTTAAGATCAACCCTCTCAAACCACCTTGTTCAGGCACGCAGATTCTTTTCTTGTACCACAGGATTCCCTTGTCGTCTATCGAAAATTCCTTAGCACGTCCAGCGGTCATGCGTTCTTTGACTTCCTGGGTTTCCTTATTTCCCATTTGGGCTTCTTCTATTTGAGTCCTCAGAAGGGATTGGATTTCCAGTGAGTTTGCTTCTCCGTGAGGGATCAGGTGCAGATTAAGTCGAGCCATTTCTTCTTGGAGCTCACTGGCCATACCTTCTATTCCCATATGGTTGCACTGGGCTTTGCGACTTAGCGCATCGGCCACTACATTTGCCTTGCCGGGATGGTAATGGATTCCTATGTCGTAATCTTTGATCAACTCCAACCATCGTCTCTGTCGTAGGTTGAGATCGGGCTGAGTAAAGAAGTATTTCAAGCTCTTGTGATCAGTATACACATCACAGTGGTTCCCGATCAGGTAGTGTCTCCAGATCTTCAATGCGTGAACAACCGCGGCTAATTCCAGGTCGTGTGTGGGATAATTCTCCTCGTGGGGTCGTAACTGTCGCGAGGCATATGCTACGACCTTCCCATCCTGCATTAACACGCCTCCTAGTCCTTGCCGAGACGCATCACAGTACATCACGAAATCCTTCCGGTTGTCAGGTAAAGTTAAGATTGGGGCGGTGGTTAACTTTTCTTTTAGTTGGTCAAAGGCTTCTTGACACTTCTCGTTCCATTCAAACTTCTTTTCCTTCTTCAGAAGTTGAGTCATAGGTCGGGCTACGGTGGAAAACCCTTCGATGAACCTTCGGTAATACCCGGCCAAGCCCAAGAAACTCCGAACTTCCGTCACGACTTGGGTGCCTTCCATTCCGTGACGGCTTTGACCTTGGCGAGGTCTACCGCTACTCCTCCGGCTGAAACCACGTGGCCAAGAAAAGCGACTTCCTTGAGCCGAACTCGCATTTGCTAAATTTTGCATACACTGGTGCTCTCGTAGTTTTCCAGATTACCGTCGTAGATGATCCGCATGCTCCTCATCGTTCTTGGAGTAGATAAGTATATCGTCGATAAATACCACTACGAATTTGTCCAGGTATTCCATGAATACCTTGTTCATCAGATTCATAAAATATGTTGGGGCATTGGTCAATCCAAAGGACATTACGTGAACTCGTATAAGCCGTAACGTGTAGAGAACGCCATTTTAGGAATATCTCCGCTCTAATCTTCAATCGATGATATCCCGACCGAAGATCAATCTTTGAGAACACTTGCGCACCCTTAAGTTGATCGAATAGGTCATCGATTCGAGGTAGGAGATACTTGTTTTTGATAGTCACTTCATTCAACGATCGGTAGTCCACACACATCCTCATACTCCCGTCCTTCTTCTTGACGAAGAGTACTGGAGCTCCCGAGGAGAAGAACCTGGGCGTACAAATCCTTTCTCTTGTAGTTCTCGAATTTGCTTCTTGAGTTCTTCTAACTCGTTGGCCGGCATTCGGTAAGGTCTCTTGGATATGGGGGCGATGACGGGCATTAGGTCGATGATAAACTCTATGTCGCGATCCGGGGGCATTCGGGCAATTCCTCGGGAAACACGTGCGGGTATTCTTGTACTACGGCATCCCGCCTAGAGGTAGCATGGTGAATACTCCCGCAGCTTGCTCGCATAGCTTCGGGTTTTGGTCCATAGTTATGCTCATTGGTGATCCCCATGGGGTGGATACCGTGACTTTCCTTCGATTGCAGTCTATGATTCCATTATTCTTGGTCAACCAATCCATCCCAGTATGACATCAATGGTTTGGGGTGATAGCACCATAAGGTTTGAAAGAAACACCACGTCCCTAATCGTATGGGCACATTGATGCAAGCATGGGGTACGGTTATGTTTCCCGTGAGTGTACCAACATAGGTCTCTTAAGTTCTACTTGGTGTAGGTGGTGTTGTTTGCTTACTTGGGAAGATATGAATGAATGCGAGGCTCCGAATCAAATAAGACTTTAACTGGGGTAGAGTTGATAAAGAACATACCCATCGGCATGCTCTGGTCCTCCGAGCTTCTTCACCCGCACATGATTCACGACCACGTCGAAACCCGGTGGCGGCCTCGTTGGGTAGCGGGGTTCGAGCGACCGCGTCTGCAGGGGGGGTTCCTCGGACGGCCGTTGCAATGGCGCCGGTGCGCACAGAGTGTTGCGTGGTTTGGGGCAGGCTGTTGGAGTAGTGCCCGAATTCTCCACAATTGAAGCAGTTCACATTCCTTCTTCTGGAGCGGCTAGGGTTGGCGTCGGTGTACGGCCGAGGTGTAGCGGCCTCGCCGACATGGTCGGGAGCGGGGAACGACCAGCGTCCCGAACGTTTGGCTTCCATCCGACGGGGTGGCTCCCTTGGGACGTTGTGGCGCTCCCGAAATGGGCGGGCCATAGCGAGCCTCCTTTTGCGGTTATTCTCTACCATCTTTTGGTCGTGTTCAAGCCGTACGACCTTGTTGATGAGGCTTTGGAAGCCGGTGTGGTCTTGTCCGATCATCGGTCCTCTCGGCTCATCGTTTAGTCCCTCGATAAATTTATCCATCTTCTCTTCTTCGTCCCGCGGTCGCTTGTGGCGTAGCGCGCAAGCCGGGTAAACTTGTTCGGTACTCTTGTACGAGGTGTTTCCTTGGCGCAGCTCTGCGAACTCGTTTTTCTTCATCCTCATAACTACAATGGTACGAAATTTTCACGGAACGCAGCCGTGAATTCTTCCCATGTCGGTTCTCCCATCTTCACTCGCGTTTCCTTGTAGGTGTCCCACCGCCACTCGCGGGACCCTCTAGGCGGCTAGTGGCGAAGATAACTCTATCTACTTCTCGAACTCGGACGAGAGTTAGCTTTTCTCGATCACCCTCAACCAATCCTCGCATCCATGGGTTCTTCGGCCGTGGAGAAGGTTGGTGGCTTAGCTCGCATGAACTCTCCTAAACTTGATCCTCCTCGACTTCCCTGGTTGTTGGCAATTGCTTGGAGCATTTGGGTTTGTAAAGCCATAACCTCCGCCAGAGTGGAGGGGTTGGGCTCCGGTGGGTTCTCGTTGGTGGCTGCGGCTCTGCGGCGATGCGCCATCTGAAGAAGATAGATGAATTAAGAGATCGGACCTGTTAAGGTCATGGTTCCTAGGTGATTTTTCTTCAAGTCGTTTTTAAATGATCTTCAACCAACAAGCATGGTAAAATAATAAGCTCATTAATTAGGATACCACAAAGCGATACTTAGGTCCATCATATTACATCAAAGGGTACACGGACTGTACATGCACAGTCCCTCATGCCATGATACAACAACTACATCGTCCTACTGGATTAACTATTAAGGGGGATAGAGTGTGGTCCTTGCTGCCGAACCGTCCAGAGCAAGATCAAGCTGGGGTGGTCCTCCCGCCTAATCATCCAACCATCCGTAGGAGCCTGGTGCAGGAAGGGGGTGATCCTCTGCTGAAGCAAATCGGAGCCCCCATGGCTCGGAGGTGGTGGCCTCGGAGTCATGCCGAATCTTCCTGCTCGGTGGCCGTGTACTCTTACGAGCGGTCTTGCGGGTGAGGGGACCTCTGGTGTGAGTCAGGCGATGTCGCTGGATCGGTGTCGCTGGACTCCCATTTGACCTCCATAGGTTCCGCCTCAGACTCCGAGTCGGTGTGGATCTGGATGGGGTTCTCCTCTCCCGATCCAGGCTCGGATGGCACTGCTACGGAGTTCGAGGTGGGTCCCATGGACGTGGCAGCAGTGGGGTCTATCAGGTACGGCGCCGACTCTGTGCTCAACATAAAAGCTTGCTCCATCATGGCTTGAAAGGTATCCAAGCATGCTGGAGTCATAAGGTAGTAGTGGTCGGTCACAGGAGCAGAAGGTGTTGGTACAACCCCGGTGAAAGTACCTGCAGCATGGACAGGGCGAGAGCGCAGCTGTTCCTCCAGCTGGTCGACTTGCTGCTTGCTCTTCCTGAGCTGCTCCTCCAGCTCTACCAGAGCTTCCCCACGGGCCATGTAACGGTCCGAGAGTTGCTCATATTGGGCACCGTTGGCTTGCAGCTGAGTCTGCAGCATGTTGATCTGATCCCCACAGCCCTGGTGGCTCTCGACCAGATCATTGAGGCGTTGCTGCTGGTCATTGATCTCAAGCAAGGCTTCTTCGTAGCAGTCATCCGCCATCTCCACCCAGCGTGATAGACGTGTGACCATAGGGTTGTAGCAGCAGGGGGTGGCTTCCACGGTGCAAACTGGGTTGCCTTCCTCGCGATAGGGATGGTGCACGAACTCTGTCACTGTAAGTTCAGCACGGTGTATCACATTAAGGCGAAGAAATGCTTCGCGGGCCGCATCTTGGATGGCTGCTTCCGCTAAATCTCGGTGATAGCGGGTGTGAAAGCAGAAAGGTGTTTCACTTCCCATGCGGGCTTCCACGGAAACGGCCGCCTCCCATGCTGGATATCCTTCGGAGCCATGCCTCTTGATTTGGTAGGTGGGTGGTTCCGGATATCTTAAACACCACAGCAAGGACTGAAGCTGTGCCACAAATCCCTCGTCTTGTGGGATGGTGATCTCCCAGGCTCCGTCATGGTTCGACATCTGCTTTTGAAGGCAACTTAGGGTTAGAGGGAGAGAGCTATCATCAAAACCATTTGGTAAAGAAAAGGAAATACAGATGTAGAAAAGATATATTGGTATTTTTAGAAATAGTTTGGAAATGATCCTACGTAGGGATACTTCCCTTTAGCCAACTAGTCAGGGGTAGGGCGCCATTTGGTCTTATCCTACGGTCGCATGGCTCTGATACCAGCTCTGTGGACCCTCGTTTTGGAACGGGAATCTTTCGTGTTCTTAGTACCATTTCCCTGGATCGAGTAGTTGGTACCCACGAAATACAAGATCTTGAATAATCAGTGCACATGCACGAATAGTCTTACAGCGACATTATTACAACAATAGGCCCGAAGGCAATGTTCAACACACAAGACCTCATGGTCCGGATACAACACAAAAGCAGAAATTAGATACGGCAGCGGAATAGAGGCAGCGGCATGTCAATTGCCACAGGCAACGACCGGAGCTAAGACCTAATAAGCGCCATCAGTTCCTTCACCCTCCTGGTAGTAAGCGTAAGGATCCTCCAATTCTTCATTCCTACCATCTGAAGGTTTGTGCATATAGCAAGGGTGAGTACCAACCGTACTCAGCAAGCCAACACGGAATTGATGCATATGATAGGGTTATTCAAGGAATGGCTGGAGTTCTTTTGCATAAAGCTAATTTTCACAATTCTTTTCACAAGCCTAACAACTAGCCAAATCAAGTTTTAGTTCCATAGTTCATTAATTCAGCGACGGTTCTGTCTACCATCCATCGTGATTCCAAGGATGGCTTCCCGCCTCCGATTCGTCATGATTTTCTGGGGAATCCACCCCTTCTTGCATCTCGAGAAGTTGATCCACCAGCGAATGAAATCATCATGCAAACCCATCCCAGCAGTTTTAAGTTTAAAGTCTAGCCAAGCGAAAGTCTTGTCACGATGCTCGACATCCACGAGCACGGCTATTCGAATAGATTGATTCACTCACACTGCAGTGGATGTACACTTTACGCATACTCCGTGACAACCCAACAAATGAGCCTACGTCCCAACACATGAGACGGTCACGGCAAAGCCTTTTGATAACCTCACTTTGGCAGTACCCGCTCCATGAACTTAAGCCCTCATGCACTCTAGCCGTCATTTTCTAGCAGTGAGAGGAGTTATGGCGCACTCGGGGTAAGGGAAAACTTCCTCAATCTTTAAGTTCAGTTAATATCGATTTAATTCCACCATTCACAGCAAAGGCCGCAGCCTCATCCTCATCACATAAACCACATCATAGAGAACCATCTATGCAAGGATACTGCCTCCGCTCGGCTACCTAGTCAGCTAGGTCTATACCCATTCGAGAAGTACGGTTGTACTGGCTCGTTTCCCGGCTATCTCATGGCTCGGTCCTTAATTGCCCAGGGTCGGCACTTGCCTTTTTCGGAATCCACCCAAATCATCCGGCCACCCCAGTCTAAAACATTTGTATAGCATTTTCAATTTTCATCAAACTTAGTTCATCATTCTCATGGCCATGTGGCGCTCATGTCTCCACAGGCCGCATTTCAACTACCTTCCCTAAGGTAGTTGCCCAAGCACAAAGCTTCTTTGTAAAATCATGAGTATGCAGCGATCTAGTATAAGAGGGGCTAAGCATTTTTACCGAAGTTAGCCTCCAGTCGTATCACATCAAAGGTTACAAAGAATAATTCTAATGGTGATCAACATCAAAGAAGGGCACATCAAGCATAGGTACTCGTTTGTGTATAGCATGCAATTTGTAATTTGAAATCAACATCATTTCACAAAGTAGGATCAATATGTTCAAAGAGGGTGATGACTTGACTTGCTCGCACACTTGTGGGGTGGTGTCTTCAACGGGGTCGATGCCGGTCTCTTCAGGTGCTACCCGTACGTGCGAAAAATCAATCGATTCCAATTAGAATCCCATATAACACCGAAAGGTCGAAAAGATTCGAAAAAGTCTCAGAAACGATTCCAAGCGCTAAGCCCAACTTCCTACTTAAGTTTGTACTACGATCGCCCCGAAAAACTCCAAGTTTCGTCATAGGGTCGACGACTTAGGGTTTTCGCAAAGCGACGATCGTGATTTGCTCAAGAAAACGGATTTGAAAATATCCGCGGAGGGATTGGTGCTAGAGGTTTTAAAGGTCCGAGCACAAAATAGGAACATATTAAAATGGCGAGAAAGGTCTAAACGAAATTCGGATTCAAAAACGACGCAAAACGGAATTTCGGAAAAGTCCGGATTTGATTTCCAAATTTTCGCACCGAGAAAACATACAAAAATATACTTAAATTTTCCCCAAAATTTTACTCAAATCCTCACAAAATATTTTTCCAAATTTTCCAAAATTTTTCCCAATTTTTCCCTATTTTTCTTTTTCTTTTTTTCTTTTCTTTTCCCCGCACTTGCTTCATTGCCCGCCATCCGTTCGACCGGAGTCGAGGCAAAACAGAGGCGGCGGCGGCGCGAGCGCATGGGGAAAAGAGGGCGGCGGCGGGGCTTACCGGCGACGGCTGACCTCGGGAGGTGTGGTGGGGCACGGGGGGCTTGGCGCACGGCGGCGACGGCGTTGGTGCTCGGGGAACGGAGGAGAGAGGGCGGCGGTGGTGCGGCAAAGGGCGGGGTCGCCGCCCTTTTATAGCGCGACCGGGAGGGCACGGCGCGGCGCGGGGTGGAGAAGGGAGGGACCGGCGTGGCGCGCGCGGGCGACACGGCGAGGCGGAACGGGCCGGGTACGGGCGGGCGCGACGCGGCGGGCGGCGGCGCGCGGCGCGGGCGGGGTCCGGCGCGCGGCGCGCGCGGCGTGGGAGTGCGGCGCGGGCGGGGCCGGGCGTGGGCACGGGCGCGTGGCGGCGGGCGCGCGGCGCGGGCGGGACCGGCGTGGGCACGGGCGCGTGGCGGCGAGGACGCGCGGCGCGGCGGGACCGGCGCGGCCACGCGTGCGCGCGAGCGGGCGAGCCGCGTGCGGCGTCGTGCGCGTGGCGCGGCGAGCGAGCGGGCGCGGGGTTTGGGCGCCAGGTCGCGGCAGGCTGGGCTAGCGCGGCGCGCGCGTGGCGCGTGGCGTGTGCGTGCGCGGCGCGGCGCGTGCGCGACGCGTGGCGTGTGCGTGCGCGGGCGCGCGCGCGCGTGCGCGACGCGTGGCGCGCGCGGACACGGGCGCGGTACGGCCGAGCGACGCGCGGCGGCGCGCGGCCGGGCCGTACGGCGTCGAGCACTTCATGCGCAATGAACAGTGCACTTTCATATTTTCCCCATTTTTTATTTTTAAATTCCTATTTCAATTTTCCTCTCTTCTAAAAATTCCAAAATAAATTCCTATATTTCAAAAATAATTTTTAATATAATATTTTCAACTTTTCTCCACTTTTATTTTCCCCACATTATTTTTCATATTCATTTATTTAAATCCCTTTTTCCTAATTTCATAATTCACCCCTTTATTTTCCAAAAATTTCCGGATTTCGAGTACGACTCCCAAATATTTTATTATTTATTTTGTGTCCTAATTTATCCTCCCCCAACCACAATTACTATTCTATTTCTCCCAAATCGTATTTTCATAAATCCGCACTTCTCTGATTTCTTTTTTTTAAAAAAAAATCCCTAATACGGACTTTCGCATTTTTCATTTCGACAAACTCCAAATCATCCAAAAACACCGAAGGGGAATTGATCACGACTAAATTTATGCAACTGAGCTGGCATATTAGAAGCAACAAACCCGAGGAAGAAGCAACGAGCGAAGGTTTTTGAAAGTTCCAATTTTTACGTTCCGATTTCGGTTCCTTCGATTTTCAAGATGTTATATAAGGTGACGTCCAAGATGGAGATTATGCGGGATACTTAAGGGTAGAGATCAGTGCATGGGATTGGTGAAGTTTCCATATGATATACGATGGACATATTGTGTGCGTATGGAATATGATGTTTCAAGATTGGAAAGATCGAGATTGCGATGGTTGATTTATGTTAAGTTTGTACTTGTATGGGAAGGTTTTCTAGGAGATTAGGACTTTCTATATGAGTTGGATTCGTGGCTTTTGGCTGCGTGTCTTGTGTATAAATAGTGAGGGGAGGCGTGGCCTCTTTGTATTGAGTTTTAGAGAGTTTAGAGTTGAGATAAATTTAGGGTTTTGAGGTTTGCTTGAAATTTTGTGAGGAGTGTTGTTGTTGCGCTTTGTGAACACAAGAGAGATTCAATAAAGTTCAAACTACTTTGAGAGATCTTTGTGTTGTGTTTTCATCGGGTGCGACGGTCTAATCGGCGGTTAGACCGACGGCCTTCAACCGGTCAGACCGCGCGGATCATTGCGGTCAGACCGGCGCTCATCGACTCTGCACGGTGATATGTTACTTCAGGAGAATTGGCTAAGTAAAGGAGATCGGCTACACGGGCGGTCAGACCGGCGCTATACCGGCGGTCAAACCGGTAGGTTCAGGCGGTCAGACCGGTTCAACACTTTCAGTTAGACCGCACTCCATTGAGTTGTGAGGGTAAGTCTTATTTCCGTTAAGATTTGTTTTTGGGTGTACCAACCATTCACCCCCCTGGTTGGCTTAGTTTGGGATTCGATCCTACACTTACATCCGACAACGAGCCTGAATTTCCTGACTTCGGTCAACACGTGGCACACATCTTCGGTGGATCAACCTCCTATTCCTCCAAGCGGGAATACAAGAAGGTGGAATGGGAAGTATGCTCCATATCCCAAAGATTAGCATCAAAAATGAAGTGGTCAGACCAGAAGATTGAGTTCTCTTATGCCGATCACCCTTCTCCAACGACGACCACCAGACGATATCCAATACTAGTCGAGCCTACTATTCGGAACATCTAAGTCGCCTGAGTTCTCATCGACAATGGCAGCTCGATCAACCTCCTCTTCACTAGCACGCTTGATGCCATGAGAATCCGTCGAAGCAAGCTCATCCCATTAGAACAGTCCTTCCATGGCATTACCCCAGAGTCATCGTCTAGGCCATTGGGAAAAATCATATTGCTCGTGACCTTTGCCAAAGCTGACAACTTCCGGATTGAGCAGATCACCTTTGATGTGGCTGAGTTTGATATAGCCTACCATGCCATTCTTGGAAGGACAGTGCTCGCTAAGTTCATGGCAACTTCACACTACGCTTATCACATGATCAAGATTTAAGGAACGAAAGCGATAGTCATGATTCCAGGGAATACAAAGATGGTCGTGCAGTGCGACAAGAGGAGCCTCGATCTGGTCAAGCAAACTCCCATCGCAACCGAGCCTCCTCGGAAACTGAGCAAACCCAACCCAATGCCAAAACTAAATGGAGCAATCAAGTTGATTCCGTTGTCAAGCAGCACCCTCAACAAGACAGCCAAAATCGAGGCCTCGCTCGACAACAAATAGGAACTCGAACTCATCACCTTCCTTCGTGAAAATGCAGACGTGTTTACTTGTCAACCGTCCAACATACCTAGAGTCTCTACGGAGGTGATTGAGCACAAGCTGATGGTTCAACCCACACAAAACCTGTCAAACAGAAGCTGCATTAATTAGACCAGACTACAGAGAGGCTATCCGAGAAGAACTTACCAATCTCTCAAGGCCAACTTCATCAGAGAAGTCCTCCATCCAGAGTGGCTTGTAAATCCAATCATGGTGCACAAGGACAATGGGAAGTGGAGGATATGTGTCAACTTCACCGACCTCAACAAAGCGTACCCCAAGGACCACTTTCCTCTTCCACGCTTTGACCAACTGATCGACTATACTGCAAGCTGTGAGTTGTTAAGTTCTCTTGACGCTTACTCAAGGTTCCATCAATCAGCATGGCCAAGGAAGACAAGCAAAAGAAAGCATTCATCACACCCTTCGTGTATTCTGCTACGTCAAGATTCCATTCAGATTGATCAATGTAGGTCTACCTACCAATGAGAAATCCATGGGGCTTTCCAACCTCAGCTTGGCAACAAATTCAAAGCCTACGCCGATGATGTTGTCATCAAGACTAAGACTCAAGATCGCCTAATCGAAAACTTGAGGAAAATGTTCAACAATCTCCAGAAACATCGGCTCAAGCTAAACCCGGAGAAGTGTACGTTCGGAGTACCATCGGGCAAGTTGCTCAGCTTCCTAGTCTCCGGACGAGGCATCAAAACAAATCCCAAGAAAATCAAGGCTATTAAGAACATGAAATCACCGACAAGGCTCAAGAAATAGAAGCTCACCTAATGTATGGCAGTGCTCAGCCGATTCATGGCTAGGATGGGAGAATGAGGTCTATCTTTATTCAACCTTTTGAAGAAATAGAACAAGTTCGTGTGGACACTAGAGGCCTAAAAGGTGTTTCTCGCCCTCAAGCAATACTTCGCCAATCCACTGTCCTCGCCGCCCCACAACCACGGAGGAGTTATTCCTCTACATAGCAGCAGCGCCGTACTCCGTCAGCACCGTTATCGTTGTCAACACAAGATGATCCAACACCCAATCTATTACGTTAGTGAAATTCTTCATGACACCAAGGCTAGATACCCACAAGTCGATAAGCTACTCTACATTGTCGTCATGACATCCTGAAAGCTACGCCCACTACTTCCAGGCCCACAAGGTCACGATCGTCTCGTCGTATTCCCTTGGAGAGATTGTCCATAGCAAAGAGATCGTAGGACGCATTGCCAAATGGGTCGTATTCAGGATAAAAGGTATCAGAGTCCTATTTGGAAAAGATAAAGTCTTCTTAGCCCATGTACTATTCTAATTCTTCGAGTTCTACTTGGAGATGAAGGTGAACTATACTATAAACTACTTTGGGAAGAAGGTGAACTACACTATAAATACAAGGTTCCCCTATTGAGGAGAAGGATCGAGTTACAAGTTATAGCCAAAGCTATATCAAAAGACAATCCGAAGGAAGCCAAAACCATATTTGCCGAGTAGATCTCATCGTACCGTTATTGACAGATCCTAATTGGTGGGTTAGTTTCGTCATCTTACTTTCCCATTATAATTTATGTGGTATTCTTTCATATATTTCATATAAACTGGATTAGGGTTATTACTCCCATTCTTCTTGTTACGATTTTGCATATATCCTAATTCTAATGTCTTCTATATCCTTCAGATACCATCTTCGGATATAGCCAATCGACACAAAGATAGTTATTTATCACTAAATGCATTTACAGCTTTGTCAACTGATTTTGACCAAATCATTTGCCAAAATCAAGAGCTAGTTTTTCCATGATCAAAGATCAAGATGCTGCTTCGCGACTATTTGTCCACACCGAAGGCTCCAGAGGCGAGAATCCACGTACAAGGTATGCGATGCACAGGACATGAGGTAAACTTTAAAATCCCTTTAAAATCTTGTTAATAATAGCTCATATTAGCATGTAAATAGAGTATTATATCTATAATTAATAGATACAGGACATCCGAAAATTTTTGTTCTAGATTCGTTTTCTACGCACGTCTTGTCAAAATGAAAAGATGTGTCAACATCAGTTCTGTTGGTTGCTCTCATCCCACAACCCATGTTGCATACGGCCAACCTACGCTATGGATCAGAGAACTTGTGATTCACCCAGACTTACAATAAGTAAGGGCGATCAGTCCAGAACAATCGGGATGTTTTTTGCCTTTCACGCCACTGTTCACAGTCGCCATCACGTTTTTTGCTTCAACTACTACTACCTGTCTGAGACAGTAGAGCCGACACCGACTTGTGAACAGTGCTTCCCTTATCGTCGGGGAGAGAATTACCGCATCTAGTGGTAAGCACGGTTACTACGTAAAAAAACTGTAGTAACTGTGAAAAACTGTGACAAACCATATGAATTTATCATAAACTTAAATTATTTTTAAATTTATTTGAATTTAATGGGGTTATCGTGATTTTACCTTTACTGTACCCTCACTGTACCCTCACATTAAACGTGATTATCATGGTAACCGCACGGTTACCGACGGTTTTGTAAACCCTGTCAATGACAGAACGGTTCCAAACCCCATTTGCTACAGCAAATCTAGCTAATCTCATCTCAGTCATTCAGAAAAATCTCCAATTTTCTTTTCTTGCGCCATGCTCATCTTAGCTAGTTACATCAGCACACTCACAGTTATTTTTTTAAAAAAAATTGAAATTGCTAACCTCCATTTAACAGAAATAAGCCCCTATCTTGCAGAGTTTGGACCATCTGATCTGCTCCGTTCGTGCACCGTGACCTCCTCCTACTCCAGCGAGCATGTGATCTCTGCCGATGGCAACCATAATCCTGGCTAGTTAACCTTTTTCTAGAAGGAGGGGTAGCTCGCTAAGAAGATGTTTTCCTCTTTCTTTTTCTTTATGCTCATTTGTATCAAAGTTGTGGGGACAAAAAAGAGGGTGCATTTCTCCGCATTTGGAGGGAGACCAGGGTGGTGGTAGCTTGACGATGAACATGACAATAGCAGGGTGTAAAAACGACGACGTTGTCGCTCAAGTGGCAGGGATGGAGGAGAGTGATGGTGCCGGTAGGGATATATCCTAACCAAATGGTTAGATGGCGGGGATGGTAGTAGTGTCTTCGATAATAGAAGAGTCATCGAAGATGGGGATGATGGTGAGGGCGGGGGTGTTAACGACCAAATTTGGTAAATCATGCATCGGATTTGGAGTTAAGGAGTTAAGGTCGAAGCAGATTTGGAGGAAATCGTGATTCTTGAAAACAGAGTACGCACCAGTTGCAAACTAAATCAGCTAAGGTGTTCATCGGCTGATACCGAGTCAGACAAGGTAAGCCGATATAGCCGATTCTGGTAAGATGACATTGGAATCATTGTCGGATCAGGTTGATGTGCTTCATGACGATTGCCATATATGGATAGAGTCTAAAAAAGACAATTGTATCTATTAATTAGATTATTTTAAGTAATTTTCTTATAGATTGTGCCGGTAAGAGTCCGCCAAAGGGACTTATTCGTATTTTGAGTTGTAATAGGGATAAGAGTCGTGTCCGACAAGGACATATTATGTATTTGGGTATAAATATATTAAGCTTGTTATTAATCTGTTAGGTCATTTTAACACTTGATTGATTCTTGTTTAATATATTTAATCTATATTGATATCTTAGTATAAAGTGGATCGGAGTATTAACCGATACATGTTAGATTTATTACATCGGCAATGCTATAAATACATATAATCTCTGTCTCAAAGTACTTTTAGACATAAGCGATTTATACTGTCTCGACACACTGTCCGATCTATCCCGATCACTTGGTTTAAACACATTTTGAGACATAGATTATATATTATTGATATCTACAACCGATCGAGTAAATCTAATTTTCCCTTTGCTTTACCCTTTATTGCCAATCCTATGCATATTGCATCGGCCCAATACTGAACGATACGTCATCGGTCATTAGCCGATCGGCTATCGTTTATGGATTTAACTTTGTTTTCTTTCTTTGTTTCTTGTTGGTTGCAGGATCAAATCAACTGGCACGCTTTTGAAACCCAAAAGCAAGATTTAGGTCCTACACTAGAGTTAAGTAGATCTCTTAGACCAGAGTGTGTTTTTCACATGAACACGCTTTTGGCACGCCCGGTGGGACCTGATTAGAAGTCAGACATCATGGTGGACATTAAGTCGACCGATGTTGACCCAGAGAACATTATTCCTGTAACAATGGACAAATTGACGCCAGAACAGAAGGCGGAGTTTGAATAGATGATGAATAACCTGCAGAGCTAATTTTTGCATTCATTTGTTTAGACTCGCTCAGGCACGGTGATTCAGAGGTACAAAGTAGCTTTGCCAAGCAATGATGAGCCCGAAACAAGTTCTAGCAATGATGGTAAACCTCAAGATGTCAAGCAAGAGGAAGGCCCTACAGAATTCAACAATCTACAAGATCGGATTGATCATGCTGTGCATCATGCTTTAATCAACCAGTCAAGAGTTCTTGTTAACACCTTAAACAATATGATCAATTATGTGGTTGATGATAGAATTGCTGAGCATCAAACCAAGGGACCAGTGTTTCTTCCTGAGGGCAATTTTCCACGATATAGGACTCTGGTTACCGATAAACAACAACCTGTTTCAAGTGTGGCCCCAGAACAGCCGATGGCATCAGCATCGGCTCTTGGAAAGCAGATTGCATCATCATCGGCACATAAGCAACCAGGGTTTGATCCTCTTCTTTTGGTAAAACAGCAACCTCAACACATAGGACAAAACATCCTCAGGTTACTCAAGAACAAGTTGCAGCTATGTTCAGAACAAACCAGCCGGTTGTTGAGCCGATTCCACAGATACCAATAAAGCAGCAGGCACCGATTTCACATCAGCATCAGCATTTTGGTACTCAGTTTGTTCTTGATCAGCAAGCCCATATGGTGCATCAGTCTCCTCAACATCACATGGGAGGCAATATTAATTTTTAGTATCAGTCTCATTCACCTCAAGTGCAGTATCGACCAGGGGCATCACCTCAACCCCAATATTTGTCTCAATTTAACCAGTTTGATCCTTTACACTAGCAGTTTCAAGGAGCACCTCAACAAAAGCCTTGGGCTGATATGATTGCCGATGTGATGAGGGAACACTTTGGTCTTAAGCCTAAGGGTACTGGTAATTTGTATCGGCATCCATACCCGGAATACTTTGAGAGGGTGCCATTACCAAACAGATACAAGGTCCCAGATTTTTCAAAATTCTCAGGGCAAGATAATGTGTCAACCTATGAGCATGTCAGCCGATTTTTGGCTCCGTGTGGTCAGGCATCAGCTATTGTTGCTCTGAGGGTTAGATTATTTCCTTTATATTTATCTGGATCGGCTTTTACATGGTTTTCATCTTTGCCATATAATTGTGTTCAAAGTTGGGTCGATATGGAAAAACAGTTTCATAAATATTTCTACAGTGGAATCCATGAGATGAAATTGTCTGATCTGACAGCAATCAAACAGAAACATGATGAATCTGTTCAAGATTATATTCAGAGGTTTAGAGATATGAGAAACAGATGTTACAGCTTGTCTTTGATAGATTCTCAGTTAGCCGATCTTGCTTTCCAAGGATTATTAACACCAATTAAGGAAAGATTTTCAGCTCAAGACTTTGAGAGCTTGGCTCATTTGGCTCAGAAGGTGACAGCATATGAGCAAAGGTTTCAAGAAGCTAAGCAAGCATTTAAAAAGGTTAACCATGTTAATACATATGCTTCTAAATCTGAAGAAGAAGATGACTCCGAAGTAGCAGCGGCTAAGTAGGCAAGGAACAAGAAAATTGTTACGTGTCAGTGGGTCAGAAGTTCTGCAAAGAAAGAAAAATATGACTTTGATATTATCAAGGATGACAAGATCTTTGATTTACTACTTCGGGAGAAACAAATTCAACTACCTGTTGGTCATGTAATTCCATCGGCTGACGAGTTGGGAAAGAGGAAGTATTGTAAGTAGCATAATACTGGATCTCATAGCACTAATGATTGCAAGCTTTTCAGGCAACAGATCCAATTGGCTATTGAGAAAGGGAAGATAAAATCGATGATTCAAAAAGGCCGATGAAGGTTGATGATAATCCTTTTCCTGTTAACATGGTTCATACAAGTGGGAGGGCAGCCGATAGAAAAGATTATCGGTCCACGCAGCTTAACTCTGTCAGAATCATCAATAAATACCAGAAGAGGTATGATAGGCAGGAAGAGAGATACTATGAGGAAGATGATAGTTTTGATCCCCATTGGAGTTATGAGTTCTTCAGGTTTTGCCAGAATGAAGGGATGAGACTGTCATCAATAAAAGATTGTCCAGGATGCAGCAACTATGATAAGGGCTATGCTGGAGGTTCAAGCCGATCTTGTCCTAGGAGAAATCGGTTAACACAGAGGAAATTCCCTATTCATCAGAGATTTAGTCCAATTCATTAGGATTTTTCACAGGAGGATTTTGATGAGGATAAAGATGAAACCAGGAGCCCACAATGATGTCCTTCTGGTATTTTCACTAAGAACCAGAAGAGGAGGGTTCAAAGGATGAGGAACAGGGAGCGTTTCCAAGAGGTTCAAGAGGAGATCAATCATCGGTTAAAGAGAAAAAAGCAAGAGTGGTGTGTCAAGAGTAAGGTGCTTTCAGCCGATGAGGTTGAAGCCGATAAGGCAAAAATGCTAGCTAAGAGGAAGGTTGTTGCTTCTGCATCGGTTAATATGGTTTTTGTACTACCAGCAGAGTATGAGGCTAACCGAACCGATGCAGATGTCATGAAAGAATCTTTAGCCAAGTTGGTTTTATCACCAGAACAAGCTATTTTTGAGAAGTCGGAAGGAACAGGGTACCGGCACCTCAAGCCATTGTATGTCAAGGGATTTGTCAATAGCAAGCTGATGTCTAAAATGCTGGTTGATGGTGGAGTTGCTGTGAATTTGATGTCGTATGCTACATTCAAGAAGTTGGGCAAGAATTCAGATGATCTCATCAAGACCAACATGGTTCATAAAGATTTTGGTGGATCCTTCAGAGACCAAAGGAGTGTTAAATGTGGAGTGGACAATTGGCAGCAAAATCGTTCCTACCATGTTTTTAGTCATCAGTGGGAACGGTTCGTATAGTCTGTTGCTTGGAAGGGATTGGATTCATGCAAATTATTGTATTCTTTGACCATGCATCAGAATTTGATGCAATGGCAAGATGACAAGATAGAAATTGTGCCAGCTGACAGGTCAGTCAATGTTGCTAATGCTGATTTAACTATTTCAAAGATGGATGGAATTGATTGCTTGCCTGGAAAAGTTTGGGAAAGAGGTTATCTAAAAGTGTCTGATTGTGATATACAGCTAGTTGGAGATGAAGAGCCTCAATTATTACTTTGAGGGCGTCATGGAGGGTTCAAATTTCTACACCAAGGATACTATAGATGATCTTGATGACAAATTGGGACAAGGTTTTATGTCGGTCGATGATTTGGAAGAAGATGATATGGATCCAGGGGATAAGCCTAGGCTGACTTTTATCAGTAAAAATTTATCTTCTGATTTTAGAACCAAGTTGATAGAACTTTTGAAAGAATACAGAGATTGCTTTGCTTGGGAATATTTTGAGATGCCAGGACTTAGCCGATCGATTGTAGAACATCATCTTCCTATCAAACCAGGATATCGGCCATATAAACAACCACCTAGAATATGTAAAGTCGATATGTATGATGCTATTAAAGCTGAAATTACTCGATTATATGATGCTGGTTTTATTCGGCCATACCGATATGCTGAGTAGGTTTCTAATATAGTTTCAGTTATCAAGAAGAACGGTAAACTTAGGGTTTGCATTGATTTTTGAGATATAAACAAGGCTACCCTTAAGGATGAGTACCCAATGTTGATCGTCGATCAATTGGTTGATGCTGCTTTAGGGCATAAGATTCTAAGTTTTATGGATAGCAATGCTGGATACAATCAGATTTTCATGGCAGAAGAAGATATTCATAAGACTGCTTTTAGATGTTCTGGTGCAATCGGCTTGTATGAGTGGGTTGTGATGACTTTTGGCTTGAAGAGCTCTGGAGCTACATATCAAAGGGCCATGATACATATTTCATGATCTGACCGGCTTGTTGGTTGAGATCTATATTGATGATGTGGTAGTGAAGTCAAAGGAGATTGATGATCATATAGCCGATTTGAGAAAAGTTTTTAAAAGAACAAGGAAATATGGCTTGAAGATAAATCCCACAAAGTGTGCTTTTGGTGTATTGGCTAGATAATTTTTGGGTTTTCTTGTTCATGATAGGGGGATTGAGCTAACACAGAGGAGTATTAATGCAATCAAGAATATTCAACCTCTAGAAGACAAGAAGTAATTGCAATCTTTGGTCGGCAAGGTGAATTTTGTCAGGAGATTTATTTCTAACTTATCTGGGAAGATGGCGCCCTTCACACCTTTACTCAGATTGAGAGCCGATCAGGAGTTTATTTGGGGGCAGAGCAACAAAAGGCCTTGGATAATATTAAGGAATATTTGAGTTTCTCTCCAGTTCTAATTCCTCCAAAAAAGGAGTACCTTTCAAGTTGTACTTGTGAGCCGATGAGAAGTCAATCGGCTTGGTCTTGATCCACGAATTTGAGGGCAAGGAGAGAGCAATATTTTATTTAAGCAGAAGGCTTTTGGATGCAGAGATAAGGTATTCTCCGGTGGAGAAATTGTGCTTGTGTTTATATTTCTCTTGCATAAAGTTGAGGCATTATTTGTTATCCAATGAATGTACCATAATTTGCAATGTCGATGTCGTTAAGCACATGTTATCGGCTCCGATGTTGAAAGGGAGAGTTGGAAAATGGATCTATGCCTTAACGGAATTTGATCTCAGATATGAATCGCCCAAAGCAGTCAAGGGGCGAGCCATAGCCAATTTTATTATCGAACATCGTGATGACTCGATCGGCTCGGTTGACATAGTGCCTTCGACATTGTTTTTTGGTGGATCGTTGTGTACTCATGGTTGTGGTATCGGCTTGGTCATAATATCACCTAGGGGCAAGTTTTGAATTTGCTTATACTATTAAGCCTTATGCCACCAATAATCAAGCTGAGTACCAGGCAGTTCTCAAGGGGTTACAACTCTTAAAGGAAGTTGAAGCCGATGCTGTTAAAATCATGGGTGATTCTTTGTTGGTCATCAACCAGTTAGCTAGGGATATGAGTGCAAGAATGATACATTGATGACTTACAATGAGAAGTGCCGAGAATTGATGGATAGTTTTCGACTAGTGACTTTGAGGCATATTCCTCGAGAGCAGAACGTTGAAGCTAATGATTTGGCTCAGGGGGCATCGGGATACAAGTCGATGGTACAAGATATCAAGGTAGAAATCACTACAATCGCAGCCAATGACTAGAGATATGATGTATTTAACTATTTAAAGAATCTCTCTCAATCGGCTTTGAGAAAATTAAGACATAAAGCTTTGAGATATGTCTTGTTGGATCATGAGTTGTATTATTGGACGATTAATGAGGTGTTGCTAAAATATTTGAGTGTCGATCAAGCAAAAGTTGTGATGGGAGAAATACATGAAGGTATATGCGGTACTCATCAATCGGCTCATAAGATGAAGTAGTTGCTTCGGCGCACTGGGTATTTTTGGCCGACAATATTAGAAGATTGTTTCAGATATTATAAAGGTTGTCAAGATTGCTAGAAGTTTGGAGCAATTCAAAGAGCACCAGCATCGGCTATGAATCCTATAATCAAGCCATGGCCGTTCAGAGGTTGGAGAATCGATATGATCGGCCAGATCAATCCACATTCAAGCAAAGGACATAAGTTTATATTGGTGGCAACCGATTATTTCACAAAGTAGGTGGAGGCAATACCATTGAAGAAGGTTGATTCTGGGGATGCAATTCAGTTTGTTAAAAAGCATATTATATAATGATTTGGTGTTCCTCAGACTGTCACAACCGATCAGGGATCTATCTTTGTATCAGATGAGTTTGTCCAATTTACAGATAATATGAGGATTAAGTTGTTAAATTCTTCACCATATTATGCACAAGTTAATGGGCAGGCAAAAGCATCTAACAAGAGTTTGACTAGGTTGATTAAGAGAAAGATTTCTGAATTTTTCAAAGCAATGGCATAGCCGACTGGTTGAAGCATTGTGGTCTTATCGGATGGCTTGTCATGGATCGATCCAAGTTCCTCCTTACAAGCTAGTTTATGGGCATGAAGTTGTGTTACCATGGGAAAGTTTCATCGGCTCAAGGAGGATTAATTTACAAGATGAGTTGACAGCCGATGATTATCATAATCTCATGGTAGATGAATCGGAAGAGTTGGTTTAATCTAGGATGCATGTTTTGGAGAAAGTAACAAGAGATAAGGAGAGAATTACTCGTCATTATAATAAGAAAGTTGTGCTAAAATCTTTTTCAGAGGGTGAGTTGATTTGGAAATTGATTCTGTCGATTGGAACTCGTCATAATAAATTCGGCAAGTGGTCACCGAATTGGGAAGGGTTTTGGATCTACAAGTCTATTTCTAAGGGAGCTTATATGTTGCAAGGGTTTGATGGAGAAGTTTTTGGAAGAGCTCTCAATGGGAAATATTTGAAGAAATATTATCCAAGTGTTTGGATCAATTCATAATTCAGTTGTGTTATGCCGATACATGGTAGTCTATGTGTTAACATCGCCTTTAGATGGCCGATCTAAGTTATATCGCCCTTAGTTTTTTTAACTTATCACAATCGGTTGTGTTATGTCGATGTGTGATGGCCAGTATTTATGATATCGCCCTTAGTCAAGCCATAATTTTATCAGTGTTTGTTTGGCATTGTAAAATTAGGAGTATACATGCATACAAAAATATGTGGACTTTAAACCAATATTCACAGAAGTTGTATCACAGAAGTTCACAAAAGTTTCAAGCTCCTGTTAAAAAATCGATTCATCCGGATACAAGCATGTTTATAGTTGATATGGCCCTTTGCCTAATTTGTTCTACTTCATCAGTGGTTTAGGCATCAATTGCATTGGTTCCTGGGATCATCTTCAGAGACTTGGTTAGATCCGACAAATGTTTAACAGATGTCTTTAACTTGGATCTTTGCTCTTCGATGGCCCTAGGAAAATCAGCAAGCTTTTGCTCTTCCGATGCTAATTCAGCATTGCACTTCTTTAGTTCGGCTAGTAGCTCTGCCTTGCGATTTTTCAGCTAATCAATGTTGGCCTGAGTGAAATTTGGCCCAGCAATCATCTTATCAAGTTTGGCTTTGTTTGCGTTGACTGACAGCCGATTAGCTTGAATAGTGGCTTCAAGATCTCTTCTTTCTCGCCGATTGGCAATTCTTTTCTTTGCCTTCTCCAGTTTGAATCGGTATCGTTCAAGAAATATCGCTTGAGAGATGATATCGGTTAGGTCTTCCAGGATTTGGTCTTGGATTTCACCAAACTTTGCTCTGATCGGCCCACAATCAACGACCAGGGCATCCAAAGAGCTCTCTAGCCGATTTGCAATATCTAACAGTGTAGCTTTCAGATCATCTGCAAGGGGAACTAGGGTTTTGCTTGTAGTCTCTTCTTCTTCATCCATGAACTGCCTTATGTCAAAAGAAAACATATCGGCTAGAACCTGGAAAAAGAGAATGTTGAGATTGTTAAGTGTTGAAAAACTCAGAACAACCGATATGGTGTTTTAGAAGAAGTGCCTACAGGGATGACAGGAGCTGATTCTTCTTCTTCGACATGGTGGCTGCCCACAGCCGATGGAGTGTGTTCGCTGAATTCATGATGGGCAGGTGTTGGAGAGCGAGGAGGCTTAACAAAAAAAGAGACAGTTTGGTTCAAGATCGCTGATTTAAAGTTAAGAAAAACTTTGAGTTCGAGTTACCGATGGAGATGGTGCTTGTTTCTTCTTGGTACTGATTTCTTCTTCTACAAGTAAAAGAGTTTAGTCAGAATTGGAATATGAATATTTAATGGAAGTAAACTCCAGAAAAATATATACCGGAGGAAGACGAGTTCGACGTTTTGGAGTAATTGGAGTCTTTTGAGGGGTTGATACATCGGTTGGCGGTGTTTGCATGGTTTTTCTTGTTTCGCTTACATCGGCAGCAGCGTGATTCATGGCTTCTTCTATTTCTTCTTGATCTAAAAATTCTTCTACATCTGGATCTAGAGTTGGCAGACCATCGGCTGTAGTAGTTTTTTGTCTCTTTGAGGTCTTTCTCTTTGCAGCCGATGGTTCAGCAGCCGATTTTTTGACTCTTTTTCTCCTACCATCTTCAGAAGGGGTTGGTTTACGAGTTTGGCCATGAAGTAAGAAAACTGTCTTGGGGGCATCATAGCCGATTATCGAAGGAGCTAATCCACTACCATTTGGAAGAATTACTGCAGCATAACAAATAACTTCTTCACTTTGACTGGCATGAGGAGGTGAGGAGTATGTGGTCTGCAAACAAGAAAAAAGAAGTGGTCAAATATTGAAAGATGTTAGCTGGCAATGAAGAATCTGACAAAAGAAAGAATGCTTACTTGTGGAACCAACTCTGGGTAAATAGTAGTCAAATACATTAAAGCTGATTGATGAAAAAGATGCTTCTTCCATTCTATCCACCATCGGTCAAAAGTTACACTCCTCATTAGGGCTAACTCAATGTTATCAATGCTTCCTAGTGAAGGTCCTGGAATATTTAGCAGCCTGTCCATCATGAGGGTTGAGGTGATTTCTCCTCTGGTTTGAATCTTGTCCACGAAATACAAACCGATTGGTAGCTGACCCATTCTCAGTTGTCTAGCAGCACTTATCGGATGATAAAACTCATATGAGACTTGAACGTTTTTGCCCTGATGGATGCCGACAAGGAGTATGCAAGGGGATATGATAGTTGTAAAAACTTCTCTGGATTTTTCAAATTTTTCAGAGTTGATTTCATCAAATTTGAAATCGGTTGGAAGCTCAAAGTCTTCAGAATGTTCATAAGCAAACCAAATTCTTGAATCCTTTGGAAATCCATCATAGAAGTTGCCGAACCAATTTCTGAAGAGATCAACTGATAGCTTTGATCCAGTATATGTAGATGTTGCTTCTCCAAAGGACATGCATCGACAAGTTTTAATCTCATTGACATCTTCGTTTGTGGTCGGCTGTGTTGATGGGAAATCGGCTTTTAATGCTGATCTCTTAGCAGTTTTGAGGGTGTGCAGGTTGAGCCAGGTCTGCAAGAACCACCAAGGGCCATCAGTGCCGATGGCAGAGTTTATGGCAATCCAAGCTGATGCAGAGTTCAAGGTTTGGTAGAGATATCCTAACACATACTTGCCCAAAGGAAATTGCTTTTTATCTGCTAGGGCTTCGGCCACATGTTGTCAATTGGTGGTAGGGCCACAACTCGGACCGCAGAACAAGAATTTCTCCAACCACATCAACAGAAAAGTTGCATGTTCTTTGGGGTTATTGGACTAGTTTCCATGTTCTGAGTGATAAATCCGTTCCAACCACCGATGGCCCGGGTTTTGAAAGAAAATTTGTTCTTGATATTCAAGCTAACTGGGTTAGCCAATGAGGTGATATCCAAGCCTGTGATCATGACTATGTCCAAAAGGGTTGGTGTCATTGGTCCTTGATTAAACAAGAAGGTGTTCAGGGTGTTGGACCAAAAGTAACTTGCGACCGATAGCATGGGTTCATCCTTGGTCATATCGGCTACAGTCAAAGCTAAGCATTGTGTTATCCAAGCTCTTCCCAATGGGTCTTCTTACTAGCCGATACTCTATTGTACCAATCGGCCAGGTTTTGTCAGTAGATGACCAAGATTTGAAGGTTCCAGCCTAGGGAGCTAAGCTAGGGTTTGTCAACCTGAAGGGAACCCTATTGGTCTCGGCATTGATAAACTCAGTAGGGTCTGTGTTGCCAATTGGTCCCAAGAAAAATTGGTTTGAATGGGCCAGACTAGGAATTACAACTTGTTTGGAAAGATGCTACAATAGAGAAAAGCGAATCACGAAGAGGAAAACCAATCTGTAGCAAGAAAAGAAGTTATAGTCGATAGGGCTTACTTCGAGAAACTCAGCCGATGGGGCACCAGAAGGATTGGCAAAAGTTGACATCACCGGAGATGGAATCACAGCCGCAAGGGGATCGCTTGCGGGTTTGCCGAGGGCTTTGAGGAGATCGCCGGTGAAGTTGGGGATAGTTGTGGTTAAAACAGTGAAAACGGAAGTAACTGCGTGAAAAAATTCAAAGCGGTGGTTATTATTTAAAGAGGTGCACTAACGGTCGGGATGGAAAGCCCTAAATTTTCTTGGAGACAAGATTAGGCAAATCCGCAATATTATAAATATAGCGGACTTGGGGGCATGTGTTAACAACCAAATTTGGTAAATCATGCATCGAATTTGGAGTTAAGGCCGAAGCAGATTTGGAGAAAATCGTGATTCTCGAAAACAGAGTACGCATCAGTTGTAAACTGAATCAGCTAAGGTGTTCATTGGCTGATACCAAGTCAGACAAGGTAAACCGATGTAGCCGATTTCGCTAAGATGACATTGGAATCATTGTCGAATCAGGTTAATGTGCTTCATGAGGATTGCCATATATGGATAGAGTCCAAAAAAGGCAATTGTATCTATTAATTAGGTTATTTTAAGTAATTTACTTATAGATTGTGTCGGTAAGAGTCCGCCTAAGGAACTTGTTCGTATTTTGAGTTGTAATAGAGATAAGAGTCATGTCCAACAAGGACATATTATGTATTTGGATATAAATATAGCCCAAAACTGTGTAATCAAACAACAATCAGTTAAATAACACTTTCGGTGCATCGCCACCTTTTCTACTTTCGTTTGTTTCGACGAGTTCTTGCTTTCGAGTTGGGCTGCATCGGGTTCGATCTTCGACAAGAGGTAAAACTTGTTTTGGCATCTTACATTCTCGGAATTAGTGCTTACATCTTTATGACACTCTAATCTTGTTCATGTAATCGTCGAGTTATCATATATGTTATCTAACCCCAATAAGCTAGCATCTATTACTAGACAACAGCCGATAGGGTTAGATATCAACGTTGACTTAGGTTATATAGTGTAGCCACCATCTTGAAAGGCTTTCATCGATTTGTTTAGACCTTATGCTTCTCTTTACACTTAGTGTTGTATCGGTTAAGTCTGACCTATTAAGTATTATCTAGAATCATAAGATCTATCTTGTTCTATGATTGCTTTTAGAGATAGTTTCGGGATTTCAGCCGATCTTACCTGGTTTAGTTATCTTGTTTCCTACATTTTTACTTGATATGCTAAATCTGTTGTTTATATTAAGATCTCATTGTGGTAAAATATATTAAGCTTGTTATTAATCTGTTAGGTCATCTTAACACTTGATTGATTCTTGTTTAATATATTTAATCTATATTGATATCTTAGTATACAGTGGTATCGGAGTATTAACCGATACATGTTAGATTTATTACATCGGCTATGCTATAAATACATATAATCTCTGTCTCAAAGTACTTTTAGACATAAGTGATTTATACTATCTTAGCACACAGTCCGATTATCCCGACCACTTGGTTTAAACATATTCTGAGATATAGATTATATATTATTGATATCTATAGCCGATCGAGTAAATCTAATTTTTTCTTTGCTTTATCCTTTATTGTCGATCCTATGCATATTGCATCAGCCCAATATTGAACGATACGTCATCGATCATTAGCCGATCGGCTATCGTTTATGAATTTAACTTTGTTTTCTTTCTTTGTTGCTTGTTGGTTGCAGGATCAAATCAACTGACACGTCTTTATAACCCAAAAGCAAGATTTAGGTCCTGCACTAGAGTTAAGCAGATCTCTCAGGCCAATGTGTGTTTTCCGCATCAACAGGGGCTCCACGTCGTCCCACAGCTTACGGAGGAGGAGAGGCAAGGATGGGGTGGAGGGACGGGGGAGAAATCAGGCGAACCTTCTCGGCAACGGCGTGTTGGGCCGATGGTAAGGTATGAGGTGAAATGATGGTGGTGGGACGAAGAGAGAGAGGAGGAATTTGGCTTTGGGGTCTTAAATGAATCTCGAAAACAATCAATGATCTAAAATTCGTAAAATTTTAGGTGTTCTCTAACAAATATTGAAAAGGCAACAGTTCGTTTCTTTTTTTGCTGCTGGTGCTGTAGACGTAGATGTGTTGCTGCTTCTTAATTGGTATCTTTTTTCGATGTTGTGATGATTTTTGGATATCCCCCAATCTACCTCGAATACTCCCTCCATTTTTATTAACATATGAATGTCAAATAAAAAAACTGATCAAGTATCTACAAATAATTCTACTTTGACATAGTTGTTAATTACATATGAAAGCGGCCTAAATCAGATTCCTGACACCCTGTTACAAAAGAAGGAAGCAGATGCTTTTTTGTCGGTGTCGCTCAACACATAACCCTCACACTCATCGTCCCAGTTAGCCATAGCTGCAATGGCACTCACCGTCGTCATCGCGCTCCTCGTCGCCTTCCTGACGCCGCTGGCCATCTACCTGGTGGGAAGATCGAGGAGGACGTCGCCGCGGCGGCGCAACCTGCCGCCGGGCTCCCTCGGCCTGCCGCTGATCGGGCAGAGCCTGGCCCTGCTGAGCGCCATGCGGCGTAACACCGCCGAGCGGTGGCTGCAGGACAGGATCGACAGGTACGGCCCCGTGTCGAAGCTGTCGCTGTTCGGCGCGCCGACGGTGTTCGTCGCCGGCCCGGCGGCGAACAAGGTGGTGTTCCTCAGCGAGGCGCTGGTGCCCAAGCAGCCACGGAGCCTGGCGACGATCATCGGGAGGAGGAACATGCTGGAGCTCGTCGGCGACGACCACCGCCGCGTGCGCGGCGCGCTGATGCAGTTCCTCAAGCCGGAGATGCTGCGGCGATACGTGGGCAAGATCGACGGCGAGGTCAGGCACCACCTCGTCAGCAGGTGGGCCGGCCGCCGCACCGTCACGGTGCTGCCGCTGATGAAGCTGCTGACGTTCGACATCATCGCCACCCTGCTCTTCGGGCTCGCGCGAGGCGCCGCCCGGGAGCAGCTCGCCGCCGCGTTCGCCGACATGCTGGAGGGCTTGTGGGCGGTGCCGCTCGACCTGCCGTTCACCGCGTTCCGCAGGAGCCTCAAGGCGAGCGCGACGGCTCGCCGGCTGCTCGCGGTGACCGTGAGGGAGAAGAAGGCCAACCTGGAGAAGGGCAAGTCGTCTCCATCGGACGACCTCATCAACTACCTCGTCAGCCTCCGAGACGGTGACGGCGACGGCGGCCGGCCGCTGCTGACCGATGAGGAGATCATCGACAACTCCATCGTCTCTCTCGCCGCCGGCCACGACACCTCCGCCATCCTCATGACCTTCATGGTTCGCCACCTCGCCAACGACCCGGACACCCTCGCCGCCATGGTCCAAGGCAAGTAGCACACATCATCACCATTTCCTTTTCGCTAAGAACTCCCTCTGAGACATTGCCATGGCCGGCTACGACGCACGCAGAGCACGAGGAGATCGCGAGGAGCAAGCAACACGGCGAGGCACTGACATGGGAGGACGTCACGAGGATGAAGCTCACATGGCGCGTCGCGCAGGAGACGCTTCGCATGGTGCCCCCCGTCTTCGGCAGCTTCAGGAGAGCCCTCGAGGACGTCGAGCTCGACGGCGGCTACGTCATCCCGAAAGGGTGGCAGGTGTTCTGGGCGCCGTGCGTGACGCACATGGACCCGGCCATCTACCACGACCCGACCAAGTTCTTGCCGTCGCGGTTCGACACCCAGCCGGCGTCGGCGGCGTTGGCGGCGGCGCCGCCGCCGTACTCGTTCGTGGCGTTCGGCGGAGGGCCGAGGATCTGCCCGGGGATGGAGCTTGCGAGGGTGGAGACGCTGGTGACGATGCACTACCTTGTGAGGCACTTCAGGTGGAGGCTCTGCTGCGGGGAGAACACCTTCGTCAGGGACCCGCTGCCGTCGCCCGCGAACGGGCTCCCCGTCGAGCTCCACCACATTGCTCCTCTCCGCTGCGACTAATTCAACTCTTGAATGATAAATATAGTAATATCTATCTTGTTGATGTTCACCAACAATTTCCAAGGAGAATTCTGATAACCACGGTCGCTTCAGGCTTGCTGTTCAACGCCATCCACATCAGTTTTTCAGATTCAGAAAAACGCTTCCGATGCTGACCACATCGGTTCGAGTCGATATCACAATCAGCTTTAACAAAGAGCAGATTCACCAAGTGCAGCAGCAGATTGCCCGAGAGTTGAGAACCCGAGAAAAAGATTGAATTGCAGCATGAAATTAACCCACAAAATATTTAACTGCAGCATGAAATTAATACCTCGTGCTTCAGATTTCCATATCATCCATCTTCAGATTGATCAATGGCTATCTCTGTCAGCAACCATCATCCGGGAGAAGTTCCGTCTTCCCTAACAAATTATTGTCGACCTGCATTAAGCTGGACAGGATATCTTTAATCTCCTGCTGCCTGCGGCCTGCCAGCCTCTGTCCTCTAGGTGAAAGAAGAAACAGAATGACTATAATACGACCCTGCCTGTCCGACTTGCATACGACGCATATAAATTGGTTTTTTAATTGGGCCAACATGAATGGCAATAAGCTCTGTTTGGTTGATTCGGCACGGTCTTATGTGAGTATGTATAACACTGCTCAAGAAGAAAAGCAAAATATTCAATCTATTCATGTCCAAATCACAATTTTGTCGGACCATCGTCGTTAGGTTTATTAGCCCAACCGGTATCTAAAGAGTTCAAGATGCATAAGAAAACTGTGAACTGAGCCAGTACAAAAATGTAAAATTTGAGATCCTCCAAATTATAAATAAGAAAGCCGACACAGGTAATGAGGTAAACAATATCAACATCATATTTCCCCGTACAACACCAATCCATGTCAACACAGTTCCACTCAAAGGTTCTGTCAAACCTAATACTTATACCCCTAATAGCAAGATATATAGAGAAAAAATAGGCGGCAATGAACAAATGAAATTAACTCATGTCAACAACCGATGGCCCTAACTGATGAGCTGCTGCAGATCAATCCGCCATGATGAAGCTAGCTGCTTCATTATCTGAACCGGCGTCGCCCCCTCCCAATCGTCAGGCAACTCGATGGCAGTAGCTTCGTGTAATCCCAGTAAGAGGTCGTTCTTCGCATCTAGGGGTATTCCAAGATAACCAGATCCGTTGTCCATTACCAGATCAGTCAACTGCAACAACAATCAAGGTATTCAGCATTTGGATATGTAGTTCAAAGTAATACTCCTTTCCTATCCCAAAAACAAAACAATAAATGCATGGACCAAACAAAGGTTTTAACATCTTTATAGAAACAACTGGAGCACGGAGAGTATATCATATTCTGTTCAATAAAAGAAGTCTACCTCCTCTCCTATCCGGCTATCCCCAAAAAATGATAGCTAAGTTTTCTTTCAAACTTTTCTTCGACCAACGTAACTCCTATATTCAAAAATCTATAGTTTATAACCATCATCTGACAACTTTCTAACTTATTCTGTATGTCTGGACATAACATAAGTTGCACTGCAACAGTATTGCATTGGTTTCCATATTGAATCAACTATTTAGTTTCACAAGCATGCCAGTGCATACCTGCTGTCCAGACAGAACCTTAATTATTATCGGTATTGTTGAGCAAACAAAGAACATAAACAACTATCCAACAAACAGAAGGCCATTTGATCATTGAAGAAAGCATCAAATATCCTTCACATACTTCACAATCATTTTTCCTTCAACCTTGTAGCAATCCAGTAAAAGTGAGAGGCCTTCATTCTAGACCAAATGAAAAGCCAGGATTCTGTTTGAGAGGGCAAAGGACCAAGCGTCAATAAGTCAAAATCCTAGTCTCCATCCAAATGGACTTTTTTTACCAAGACATCTCAAGAATGCTTCAGTTACTTTAATTGGATAAGCATATAGCTAATGATAAATTAATTTATTGTGGTTGCCATTCCTTGTTTCTCCATTCTTGTTACTGAAGAAAATAGTAGCATTCTTTAACAACTCAAAACCTTTCAAAACTCTTTTATTGTTTGCTCAATTAGAAGGGACAAAACCAAATTGAAATCACAAACCAAGAGTGGAGCCAAATGATAATGCAAGGAAAGTGTAAAACTACAGACGCGAACACTATCTGAAAATTGGCGAGTATACTAAGCAGAAAATGAAAATTGAGGAAACACCCAGTAGCAGTATCAGATGTTTTCAGCCTTACATAACTTCCGATCACCAGCACATGCCACGAATAAACCAATTTGCAAATTGCAATGCTAGTCATATGTATCATAAATGACTGGCTTTGAACCAGGAAGGGGAACCAGAGCAGTAGTGCTAAAATAGCATGCAACTGTCGAAATAGGTTTAAATCCATCCCTAAGCAATTTAGAGCATTCTAGTCTTTCAACACAGAATGTCATTTTTATTAGATCCACACCAGATTTAGTGTGAACACAGGTTAACATTTTCCATGATATTGTTGGCCAAGTAAACACCTGCCTCTTCAGAATTTTTATTCCTACAATGGAACATACTAGTTTACCTGCTGAAGCCAGCTCAAAGCTATATCATAGAAGCTTTCTTCCACAAGAAATTGTCCAACAGCATGTAGGACTTCGTTTGCAACCTCATTTGAAAGTTGATCAACGACTGGTCCAGTTTGCTCCATTAATTTTACAAGTAATTCAGCATCTCCAGTTGAAAGAACCTCAGCGTAAGCCAAATCCATATCACCAACATGTACCCCATCCATTGCACGAGTCCAAGACTCCCAAAGTGGTCCTCTTTCATCCCCTTGATTGTCATCATTCAAAGTTTCCCCATCCAATTCAGGGATAGCAACTCTCACAGCTGCCCTTGAAGCTCCATTATCTTCACCAGCAACCCTAATAGCTTCCAGTGTCGCTTCATCTTTTGAGGCTCGCCATGCACTTCGAGCAGAAGGACCCTCCCCAAACCTAAATGGCCCCTGTCCTTTGTCCCATCCTCGCCTAGGTCCTGCTTGATCATTGCTTCGTTCATTTCTAGGCACCCTGTTATCAGATGAAACAGAGTCCAATCCTCTCCTAGCGTTCATACCACTTCTTGAACCAGAATAAGAATACGAGTCCCATGGTTCGGAGCTTCTTACACCAGAAGCCATACCATCTCCAGAAAAGTACCTTTCTGCAAATCCCATCCGTCCATCACGATCCCTCCCAAATTTTGAATTAGAATATTCATGAAAACCATTGTATTTCATAGATGATCTACCAGGAGATGAATCAAACCCCAGCATGGGACCACCACCTCTCCTGCCTGATGATAGTGATATATCCCTGGCCATTTCCTCAACAACTCTCTCAAGACCACGCACTCGGTTCTCTAAAGTAACCATGCTGTCATGAGATCCTCCCATGAAATCCTGAAATTTGTAAAAAAAAAAATGGAGAAGTTATATTAGGTAGTTAGCCCACAGACACCCAATTAACTAAAAACCATGTCCTCAGAGATAGCATACATCACAACGGATCACATCTGTGATTTACTGGAAAAAAAGGTTCATGTGCAACAAAACAAAGCAGGAAATTTTCTGTTTCAAACCCAAACTAAGAAACGGTGATAAAAAACCAATACGGTTTTTTTTGTAAACTTTAGCAATGTACCACATATAGACATCAAAGCTACTAACATCCCTTCTAAAGCCAACATATTGTTTATTTCTACATAATGTAAGCTCACTTTATTTGGGTTATTGTGTAATATCGTAGCACTAGTTTCTTCTAGAAGACAATATGAAATTTCTGACACCAAAAGATACCTAGCAGCACATCGCTAACACAAACGTAACACATGACAATATAATCTCAGAAAGCATACCAAGCAGTGAAAATGTCATTAGCAGATAGTTACATATTCAGAAAATAAATTGATGTTACCAATTAGGACGTCAAAAAAATGTGATGTCCTGGACATTTCTCCTCAAGAATTGTTTCTTAACAGAAAAACAAAAAAGAAATTCCAACAATTTCTTTTCACAGGAATAAACATGGCACTAACCTGCAGCATGTTCATTAGACTAGTCTGCTGTCTCTCCAAGTGGGACAACTGCCTCTGTATCGCCAACCAGTTTGTTTTATTATTTAAGGAAGGCCTTTCTCCAGGAACATTCATTGCTGCTGAAGCAGAATCTTTTGCACTAGATTCGTTACTATCTTCAACATCAGATGTCCTAACCTTTGCATCTTTGTTTCTATTTCCTCTCTGGCCAGCCCATCTATCTCGAATATTTTGAAAATTAGAGCTAGAACGCACTTGAGTCAAATTTGCTTCATCATCTGCTGATCCATTGCTGTTAGCTGGACCAACAGGATCACCATCTGCATCTTCTGGTTCCTCTTCACTTTGTAAATGAGATTGTAAAGTCTTGCGGGGTACAACCACCTCAACAGCTAATTCATCTGTGATTCTTGTCTCGAGCTTTTGAAAAAATTCAGGGTTCAATTCTCTATCGGTTAACGTAGGTCTTTTCTTTAAGAGAACTGCTGCTTTTTCAGCTATGCTACTGCCCTTCGCTCTGTCATTGTTATTAGGTGAATCCATTGATCTTTTAGAGTCCAGTTTCCCTTCATTATCAGCTGATTCTTTATTTTTACCATCTGTTGCATGCAAATTGTGTTGCAATAAGCATAAAGTAGTAAAATCCTAATAACATCATGCACTTTTAAACTAAAAAACAAATTGATACCGTTTGAATCATCTCCTGCCATTTTTTTCCATAGCTGCACTGCATCAGCCATGCTATCTCTGACAGGTTTTACCTGGAAAGAATTGACAGGAACAACTTAACGCAACATGATGCATGTGATCATGACTTCTCATCATCTGAAAAGGATCCATGGAAGAGCAACAGATCCTTCATTTGGGTTGAGTGAATTGAAGTTTTAGTTACCTTATCGAAACGACAAGCTTCAAGAGCAGCTATCGTTGGAGCTGTTCCATCACCTATCAAGCGGCCTGAATATGTGGCCAGGACACACAATGTATCAGCTGCAGCTTTTCTAGTAGCCCAATCACTGTTCTCGAGACAGTCGCGAATGCTTTGCAATGTCTGAGGCATATTCTGAGGACTGATTGCTCCAACCTGAAAAGAAATATATCAACAGATATTCAAACAAGGAGGGGTAGTGAATCTGTGTTATGTCATTGAAGAGATTTATAAGATATGTATAGCACACTAATACTTGCCACAGTATTCACGATAATACCATTCAAAGCTCCTGCTTTTAACTAGAACTAGCTCTGTGTCAGTCCTATTAATATATCAAGAGAACATAAATAAATATATGAGTTGGATATATGATAGTACATTTTATTAGAATGCATCAATAGTTTAACCAAACAATAAATAATCACTCACTAGTCCCCACAAGTCCATGGTCCATGCACCCAACAATCAAAAGAGTAGAGTTATCCATCTAAATTATTAAAACTACATTCACAAATTTATAGCAAGGAGTCAGAGAAATGCAAATGCATTAAACTCTGGCAGAACTAGCCAATAAGTACTCTATACCTCTCAGCTAATACAGGAATTGATATATTGAGTTATGTTAGAAAAAAATTCCAACTGAAACTCCAATGCTTGCACACCATATCTCTACAACGGGAAAAAGAGGATATTGTATAATCCTTGCTGAAGTAAAAAGAATAAAAGGAAACCAGAAGCAATGCGAAAGGTTAATTATTTGCTTATCTAAACATTGAAAATCACAATGCTATGGTACTATCCATTGTTCATGGGGCCAAACACCACACAAAAGTAACAACAGTCTTATGTAACCAATGGCAGGACATCAAATGCTAAACTCCTAAGTCCTAACCATCCATAAATTCAGAGGTGCAAAACAAAATGGCACATTGTAATAATGATTGAATATATCAAACCTTGGTCCCATATTCTCAATGATACCTAGCCATTCTTCACAACAAGAACAATTTCCAACCATATAGTTGTCAGCAAGACATATAGGCAACATCCAAAACTGATTACATGATAAACTACATACGACTGCAGCGGCAGCACCAAAACATCACTTGTCACAAAAACAATTCCTACCCCTTGGCCACAGTTTATAATAACATTTCCCATATTCAGACAGAAAACTAAATGTCCATGAAAAAATAAGGTTAATAACGTCTACCACATATTTCTACCACCTGGCATCTGTAAGTCAATTCATCAAACATGTTGCATGCATAAAGAAAAATATGGTGCAATCCCGACCTGAGACAAGCTCCCGATTATGGAGAGAAGTGCCCCTTTAGACTGTACTCCCTGTCCACCAAGCAATTTGCAAACCCTCGGACCAATCTTCCCAAACATCCCTACCACCCCAGGTCCAGGCCCGGCGCCCTCCACCGTCTTTGCCAGGCAGGCCGCCGCCCCACCTTGCACCCGCCTTGCTCTGCTCCCCATCGCCTCAAACAGTGGCTTCACGAACAGTGTGACAGTCGCATTGCCCGCTTCAGCGGCAGCCGAAGCCGCCAGCGGTCGGAGGTACACCGACGAGAGCTGCCCGGCGGCGTCGCGGCACGCGTCGCGCACGGAGGAGTCCGAGTTCGTGTCCTTGAGCCTCCGTGCGAGGTGCGCCATCACCTTCTGCAGGTACG
The DNA here is from genome assembly GCA_019925245.2 of Oryza australiensis. Classification (NCBI taxonomy): domain Eukaryota; kingdom Viridiplantae; phylum Streptophyta; class Magnoliopsida; order Poales; family Poaceae; genus Oryza; species Oryza australiensis. The sequence continues at coordinate 2,416,314 of JAIFGZ020000381.1, read as the reverse complement.
GCGCGGCGGCGTCGGGGTGCGCCGCGCAGAGCGTGGCGAGGAGGCGCAGCGACTCCCGCCGCGCGGGGGACGCGAGCCCCGGGAGTCCGACGCGAGCGCGTGCACCAGCATGGGCACGGCGTCGGGCGACGGCAGCGAGCGGATGATGCGGTCGAGGTCCTCGACGGCGATGTGGTGCGTGTCCCGGTCGGAGAGCTTCGCGAGCGCCCCGAGCACCCGAGACTTGAGCTCCGCCATCGCCGCGTTCTTCGACGGCGTCGCCCCGCGCCCCCGCCCGCGGCCACCGTACCCCCACCCTCCCACCGCCGTCACCCCCGCGCCGGAGCCGTTGTTCGGCGGCTGCGCGGTGGTGGGCGACCTGGGATGCGGCTTAACCGCCGACTTCGACACCACCGTCGCCATCCCCGTCGGATCCGCCCGGGGAATGCGCGCCGCGGCCAACAGCAACGGCGAGCTCAGATTTGAATTCTGCCTCGAGCTCGACACATCCAGCGGCTGATTCGGGCGAATTCGACGCGGGTTCCGTGGGATTCGCTCCTCTCTCGGATCGATCGGTGGGTTTGGGATGGGGTTTTGCGGCAGGTTGGGGAATGGCGGCGGCCAGATCTCGCCTCGGGTTGGGGAGAGGAGGAGGAGGTGGGGGAGGAAGGCGAGGAGGCGGAGGCGAGAGAGAGCGAGAGAGAGAGAGAGGGCGAAAGGGTTCAAGATTCTTTCGAGTCGAGACGATGAGCCGGAGGGTAGAGGAGTGAGGGCCCACTAAGGTGGTACAGAGTGGGGCCACCTTGTCAGGGATTAGTGTCTGGGTTACCTGGGTTTGTAGTACTAACGCGAGCTGGAAAAATAAATGGCAGTTCAAATGATTTGGTGCTGTTAATTAAAGTGTCCTCATGGGCACACTTGTCAGAGAAGTGTAGAGTACTTGTAGATTATTCGTTTGACCAATAATAAGCTGTAAGTAGTACCCGTGTTAGTTACAGCCTCCTCACAATCTCACTAACGAGTGGAGAAGTACTGAGCAAAACACAATGCTGTTTACTCTCAGAAACACCATGATGAGCAACTATCAGGGCTATATAAACCAGAGATGATTATGTGAAGGAGAGAAAAGAAAAGAGAAGAAGCTTGCTATAGATTTGTAGTCAGCTGCAGCATATGAGAGATGAGATTAGATATTAGTGATGTAGTATATAACTATTGTATAAATTAGCTATTGATTAATTATAAGATTATTTGAAGTTAGTAGTTAATTATACTATTGGACTTGCTCTTACTTTTTTTATCGTCTAAAATTTTTTAATAATTTCCAGATTAGTGACTTACCTGCCATATAAACCGGTTGCTCTACAAGCGAAGCAAAACAAAAATAATTTATGATAAAACTTGACGTTTTAAAAGTCAGTGCTTAAAAATAAATTACGATGAAACCTTAAAATAATCTCTAAAGTTAATTTTTGGTTGATACTGATAAATTAATAATCAGACGATGAGAGGCTAAGTTTACATGATCTTCAGAATAATTATGTTGGGCCCATAAATCTGTTCTTTTCTCTGGGTGTCGGTCGAGGTTTCTTCTGTCCTTTGTAAGTTGCCACCGGAATTTAATTGTACAAATGCAAGTCCAAACTCCAAGCAAACAGCCAGAACCAGTACAATGATACTAATATTGAAAAGAAAAAAGGTGGAAAACATCAACTTTTTAAGGTAAAATGCACTTCTATGATTCTATCCGTTTGACGATATCTGATCTCTCTGGGCTGTTTTGAAAGTCGTCGATTTTATGGTGAAAAGTTCATTCCATTCTCATCTGCTTGGAGTAAGACTCGACATCTGTCATATGACAAGTTGTCAAGGACCATGCATGCATGTAGCAGCAACAATCCAACCAAGGATGGATTTTCTATTTTTACGAAGAAATCAAGAATGGATAATGTTATAGACTTATAGTTTTGTGGGTAATTAACCCCACTGAGGTACGAGTAAAAGGGCCACTCGCAATTATAAATTGCTACTAGGCACTCCCTCTATTTTGATTATTCGATATTTTGATGTTCGTTAATTCAATTTTTTTACTAACCGACGCCAAATATGCAAATCTATGTGCAGTCTGCGACTAATTCCCAAGAGTAAATTTACAGTTCAACATGGCACAGGTTCTTTGCTCTGCTGCTGCTTTAGAGAAGACGATCACCATGGTTGGTGAGGTAGGTTCAGAAGACACATCAAAAATAGCTTGCGCTGCAACTGAAACAAAAAAAAACGCCACATATAGGTGGTTAGCACGTCCCTATTGTTGTTGCTAATGAAGATGAATGATGGTCACCGTTGGCATCGTGCAGGGACTAATGTTGTATTCTATAATCTTCCTGAAGGCACTAGTGACATGGGAGTGAAGTCATGAGTGCATGACTTCATCTACTAGTGTTAAAATCGTTATGCCCATAAATATTACGTATATATAGAAGGACTTTCAATACAATTTTAATGAGATCAAGGATGTCTCGCTAGTTTCCGTCTCTTAGAGCATGTGTTGTTAGATTAAATGAGCTTAGCCTAATTTACTCCCAATAAATTCCATAAGCCCACAGTCAATGTTAAAAGATTAATATCATCTTGAAAATCAATGTGGAGGGATCTTAACTTAGGTCCTGTTTGATTCAGCTTTTCAAAAGTCAAAAGCTGGCTTTTGGCTTTTGTCTTTTGAAAAGTTGAAACTCTAAAGCCAGAAGCCAGAAGCTGGAGGTTGTTTGAGAGCTAGCTTTTGAGTTGGCTTATTTAGAACTGAACCGTTTTTGTAGCGATGGCATGCGAGTAATTACTTCTAACTTTCCCCTTATAAGCCAGAAAAGTTGTCCAAAGTGAACTTCTGGCTTCTCGGCTTTTCTAGTTCAATTTTGGCTTTTGGCTTTTCAAAAACTAGATTAAAAAGCCAGCTGTTTGGTTCAACTTCTGACTTCTCAGGCTGAAAAACCATCAAAAAGCTGAACCAAACAGGCCTTAAATAGGTTGCAATTGAAGAGCACTTGTTAAGTGGTTGTGATGATGGTGGGACTGCCGCGCACGCGTCGGGCCGGTCGACGAGGCAGGCTGTTGCTCTCTCTGTGTAATGTTTTGCAACATACGGAAATTAAATCATATTGATTCGACTGATTAATTCTGTAAGAGGGTTGTTGCTCTCTCTAATGTTCTGCAATGTACGAGAATTAAATCATATTGATTCGGTTGATTAATTCTGTAAGAGAGCGAGGCGTGGTTGGCTACTGCACTCTCTCTCTAATGTTTTGCAATGTACGGGAATTAAATCATATTGATTCGGCTGATTAATTCTGTAACGGGTGAATGAATTCAATCCCGACTTAATTCCTCCGATTGATTTCGTTCTTAATCGCAGAATTCAATCGGATTGATTTCAATTGATTACTCCCGAATGTTACTCTCTCGCGTACTATATAAACCTACCTCCAGGATAGACAGACAAGAACCAATTCTCTGTTCATCTTCCTCCCTTTGACCCTCCTCGACTATATGTTCCTACACTCCTTTTGTGTCTCTGATTCCGATCACCTGCGCGCATGGGTCCTCCGGACGAGCAGGCCTCCGGAACTCCGTTCGCTTGAGTACCAGCATAGGTAGGCGGGCGATCAAGTTTTTGGGAGCGCTTCCGCGTGACTGCTCTACTTCGATTCTGCACTGCATCGTCTACTTCCTCTACATCGACTCCTATTTTGCTTCGTCTACTTCCACTACTTCGGCATGTCTACTGGTGGAGGCAACAATGGCACTGGTGGTGGCGGCAATGGCGCCACTAGAGGAGGCGAGAACAACTCCATCAACGGAGGCAACAACAACAACACTACCTCACCCAGTACCGGAGCGTTCTTCGTGTATGTAAAATTTTTAACCATAGTGTTAAACATGCTTCTAGATAATGCTTATTTTGTTATTAGCATGTTCATGTTTAGCACTATCACTAGATCACATTTCTATATACTTGTCACGTATAGTATATTTATTTTCTGGATTAAAATATGTCGAATTATGACCATATTTCAAATAATACAAAAACTTGATTGGTCTTTTTCGGTAGTTGGTTTTGCGGCATCACTAAAACCACATGCTTTCGATGGTTCAAACTATAAAAGATGGAAAGCACATGCACTATTGTGGTTGACGGCCATGCAATGCTTCTTTGTTTCACGGAGTCCGAACCACCTCTCTTACCTGAGGAGGAGGCAAAGTTCAAGGTGACAGATGCCTACTACGTGGAGCATTGATCAGTGTACAAGCCGACAATATAGTGGACGTGTACATGCACATGCCTTCTAGGAAAGACATGTGGGATGCACTTGAGGCCAAGTTCAGAGTTCCCGGTGCTGGCAGTGAGTTGTACATCATGGAGCAATTCTATGACTACAAGATGGTCGATGACCGATCTGTAATAGAACAAGCTCATGAGATTCTGGCAAAGGAACTTGAGAACAATCGCTGCGAGTTGCCAGACAAGTTCGTGGCGGGTAGCATTATTGCCAATTGCCACCTTCTTGGTCGGATTTTGTCACTTCTCTAAAACACAAGAGACAAGAGTTCAGTGTCACTGACCTCATTGGCATTTTGGGTATTGAGGAGAATGTGAGGGCAAAGGACAACCCCGGTAAAAAGATCGAGGAGGTTCTAGCACCAATTTGGTTCAAAAGAAGAACCCTCATGCATCTCACAACAACAAGACGAAGGTCAAACCTGACGTCAAACCCAAGGCTACAACCAATTTTAAGAAAAAGGCAATGGAAAGGCAAAGGATGACTGCTTTATGTGCGATAAGCTTGGGCATTGGGCCAAGGATTGTCCTGATCGAAAGGACAAAAAGTTTGCAAACATGGTTATTAGTGATGGAGGAGGAACATCAGGGTACGATCATTTTTTATCTATAGTTTTCTTTGTTTTTCACTCACCCGACTGATGGGTTGATACTGGCGCTAATATTCATGTGTGTGCTGACATTTCCCTGTTTTCTTCTTGTCAGGTCGGGAGAGGTTCCTCCTTACTGATGAGGAACGGTTCGCTTGCAGCTGTTCATGATGTTGGTATGAACGATATGAAGTTTATTTCGGGAAAGACCGTGCAGCTCAAAAACATGCAGCATGTCCTCTCAATAAAGAAGAATCATGTTAGCGGCTATCTCTCCTGTGTATAGATGGTTTTAGACTTGCGTTTGAATCTAATAAATGTATCGTATCTAAATATGGAACATTTATTGGTAAAAGGTTATGACAGCGGAGGTTCTGCTTTTCCTTAGATGATATATTAATATGTGTAATAAAGTTGTGAACCATGTTAGCAATGATGATGAGTCCAATGTTTGGCAATCGTGGCTTTGTGAATTTTGGTTGTATGACGTGCTTACCTAACATGAGTTTAATCCCAAAATTCACTTTGGTCAAAGGTTCTAAGTGTCATACTTGTGTTCAAGCGAAACAACCTCGCAAGCCTCACAAGGCATTAGAGGCGAGAAATTTGGCACCTCTAGAACTTGTTCATTCCGATCTGTGCGAAATGAACGATGTGTTGACTAAAGAGGGAAAAAATACTTCATGACTTTTATAGATGATTGTACTAGATTTTGCTATGTGTATTTACTAAAAACAAAGTATGAAGCATTACATTACTTTAAGATCTATAAGGCTGAGGTAGAAAACCAACTTGAAAGGAAAATCAAACGATTGAGGCCTAACCAAGGTGGATAGCATTTTTCAAATGAGTTTACTTTATTCTGCGAAGAGTTTGAAATTACTCATGAGAAGACGCCTCCATATTCACCCTAGTCAAATGGGGTGACCGAAAGAAAGAACCGCACTCTAACTGAGTTGGTGAATGCCATGTTAGACACCGTGGAACTTTCTAAGAAATGGTGGGGTTAGGCTATACTGATTACTTGTCATGTCCTGAATAGAATACCTACTAAGAAAAAGTAACACCATTTGAGGAATGGGAAAATAAGAAGTTAAATATCTCATACTACTGTAGATTGTGTGTTCCTTGATTATGCTATCCATAGCATGGGATATAAATTCTTAATTGTAAATTCCGAAATAGCTGACATGCGTGTTGGTACAATTATTGAGTCCTAAGATGCTAAATTTTTTGAGGATGAATTTTCTATGGAAGATGCACCTAGCACTTCTAGTCAAGAACATACTTTATCCACTGAGTCTTTTGTGCCGATAGAACACAATGATCAAATGCCAGAGAAAAATCATGAGGATGACAACTTTGTAGCTACTCAAAAGAGTAAGAGACAAAGGACTGCAAAGTCGGGCGGCGAGGCACACGTGGGCGGTGGTGGCACGGCCGGGGAGGAAGACGGGGCTGACAGGTGGGCCCCACCTATCGACGACCCGAGAGAGAGGAACGCGAGATGGAATTTTTCTGACGGGCGCGCAAGGGGTAATGAGTTGTGCCCTTGGGCGGGCCCGAGAGAGGGAGGGGCGCATGCGTAGGGAGAGATGGGTCGGCATATTGGGTCGTCGGCTCAAGAATAAGGATTTGGGCGGGAAAAATTGAAAAAAATAAAAGAAAAGATTTTCCATGGATTTATTTAATTTCAAGAATTGATTTAATTGGTTAAAAATTATTTCTAGTGCTCTGAAACTTCCACTAAAAATCCTGTTAATATATTTTGACATGTAAAACTCAAGAAAAAATCTACTATGTCATTTCCACTTATAATTTGAAATTTAAAGTTACTTCTTTGCTCTAGGTTAATTCAATAATTAATTTATTTTGGGAATTATTAAATAATTTTTAAAAGGGAAAAACTCCAGGGTGCGACAGTTGTGATGTGTGGGTTCCCCTGCAATGCTGAGGCATTCGCTGTCCTCCTCTTGCACGCACCCCTATTGCTCAATGGAGCGGAGGAGCGGCGACAATGTGGAGGGCATGACGACGGGCGCGGTAGATGATCTCAGTGGATGGGGTGTGGTCGGACATCGGGATCAGTGCCTTCCGAGACGACGCCACCACCACGGACGTGTAGTCCTCGCACATGTCCCCGTGTCCGCGAGCCGCCGTGCACGTGAACAATACCTGAGGTGTGATACCAGTGTTGCATCCGCCGGCCGCTGCGTCGATCCTTTCCCACTGGTCGCCGCTCCTTTCCCACTGGCTGCCGCTCCTCTCGCGTGCGCCACCAATCTCCTCACCATGTGAGCCGAAGTCAGTTGTACATGAAGCTCGCTGCCTCTCCGCTTCCTCCCTCCCCGCCCTTCTCACCGGGCTCCCCACTGACTTCGGCCCGCCGGTGGAGTTGCGGCGAGAGGAGATAGAGGTAGAGAGGGTGAGGTGGAGGAAGTGGGACCCACTAAGGTCTTACTATTTTTTTTATTTTTTTGACTGACATATGTGCCTGCATATTTTGTTTTAATTTTTTAGTTTTTAATTTTTCTCCTTTTGTTTTTTTATCAAACTACCACATCAATACCACATGAGATGAAGACCTAGTCAAAGGATCCATGTAGGCGCCATGTCAGCTAAAACTAGAGGCAATAATACTACGAGGAACCTTGTTTGCATTGGTTTTGTAAGTTGGAATTTTACGATTTAGGAACGAATTTTAGACTCGACGATAAATTGAGAGATCTAAAGTAAACTTATTCTAACTTTTGTTAGTAGGGGTCCATCTCTGAAAGCCAAGAGTTATCTAGGGTGTGCACGATTTCTTAATTGGGCCGTAGTCCGCATGCTTCAGGCAGGCACAGGCAGCACAGCGCGCACAAAGTGCACAAGTACGAGAGGATTAATGGCTGCTTGACAAAAGAGAGTAGTTGGCTATGGTTGGCCACCTAAATAAAAGAGTTAAAGAGAAACCCGAATAGTAGAAAGTAGTTAGATCTATGGCGGAAATTTCACATGAATTGTCCCATATACAGCTAGGAGGAAGTTTGTTTGCTCTATAGTGTACGAAACAGATCGAGAACATAACGCGTATACATGTGCGAGAGTGTTGTGTGATTTTCTGTACGTGTAGGTGTGTTCATTGCATGTATGCATCCAGTGATTCCGGTCTAAATGTGCATAGAGATAGCGAAGGTGTGAGTGAAATTAAGTCACCCGCGTGGCTACGTGCATGTATCCATATGGTCCATCATCGTCACCGAGGCCATTGACGGACTAGTAACTAGCTAGCTAGCTATAGAAAAGTAACAACAATCGGCCGTCCATGGCCACTTGGTTGGGACCAAATGAACCTCTCCGGCGCACGGGCACAACCAGATCTATTAAGTCTTGGGTCGAGTTAGGCTGTGTTTGTTTGAGTTTTTACTTTTCAGCTTTGTTAGATTTTCTAAAAAGCTGGTTGATGATATTTTATTATTAATTTTTTAAATAAATTTTTATCTTCTCAGCACACTAAAAACCAACAAAAGCTCTTTTTTTAAGCTTTTCATTCATTTTCTCAGAAACTAGCTTTCTAGCTTTTCGAAAGCCAGTTCGAAAAGTTGATTATTTATTTTAGCTTTTCATATGAAATAAGAGTGAAAAGCTACCCATAAAACTGAAACAAACAGGTGTTAGACAGGCTGGGTTCGTTAGATGATGTTGGTAGCTAATCTCTCGTACATATAAAATGAAATGACTCATTAGCACATAATTAATTAAATATTAATTATTTTTTAAAAGATAAATTAATGTAATTTTTAAAGTAACTTTTCTATTGAAAATTTTTGTAAAAACACATAGTTTGAAAATTGTGTGTGTGTAAAACAAGACAGGTGAGTTAAATGGCTACTGAACATAGTCTTAATCTGCTTTCAGGATTACTCTTTTCTAATTCTAATTTCGTGTTTTTCGCACACATGTTTTTTTAACTGTTAAACGATATATTTTTAAAAAGATTTTATAAAAAATTGTTTTAAAAAATAATATTAATATATTTTTGAAGTTCTTTACTCATACTTAATTAATCATACGTTAATGAGTCCATTTTATATGCATGAGAATTAGTTTCCAACACACTATAGCGAACACAACCGTAGTTTGCATCATTTTGTGTTGTGGTCTTCTTTTTAATATTTTATAATGTAATTAACATGGTCATTTTGGCTTTGGAGTATAGGGTTATACCTCTAGTTACCCTATCCTTGTCTCCGGCCAAACAGAGACAGTTCACGAGATTTGGAGGCAAAGGAGGAGGTACTTACGAATCGTATGCCCGTAGGTATTCAAGGCCGATCATTAATTACTTGTAGCACTACCTTTAAGTCAAGTAAGATCTCTTCTTCCTATAGTTGATACCTACTAGAAAAATTATTGGTATAAAGATTACACCAGGTTGTGCCATGTCGTCCTTTTTTCCCTAAGCTTTGGATTGTATACAGGTCTATGGATCGACGGTTCGACAATATTGGACAAGCCCATTCTACTAATGGGCTTTGGAACATAAAACCTCCTTTTTGTTAGCCCGGCCATAACTATGCCATATCCACTCCCTACAGAGAACAACGCTCATTTAAGAGAAGGAAGAAAAAATGGCTCCACAACCTACGTTGCGGTGGTTCGGGACAACAGTGGTGTTTCTGTTGCTTTTCTACCGAGGCGGCCACAGCTGCATGTGCTCGGTGCCGGCCGCCACGCCTCTTCGCGTCCTCTTCTGCGTCTCATCTACCCAATGAGGGTTTCGCAATCTGGCCGTCTAGATGGCTGAAGATAACGGTGGCACGGCTTGCGCGCGTGGCCCTCTTCCATGTCAGGGCCGATGCAGGCTGGTGCCGCTTTCCCTCTCGTTGCGCTACCTCATGGGCCCATCTATTGGTTTGGAATGCGATGTACAATTGTCTTGTGCCTTGCATGTTTTGTGAGGGCCACGGATTCGTCACCATGGATTCGTCGGTTCGCATCAACATTTCAGGCAAGAATCGTTGAACCCATTCTCTCTTCATCCATATTGTCAAAACCCAAATCAAGTTGCTCTTGTCTATTCCCCTATCCTTTCCTTTTCCTCTTAAACTTGAGCAATTGCATGAAAAATTGTCACAATCAATTAGAAAACCAGGCGGTATGCTAAATTCAATTTATTGCCTTCATGAACCTCTTAAAATCCCTTCTGCAACCATAATAAACGAGAAATCGCTTGCATCGTCCTCTCAACTCATCCAACCAAGCAACCATATCCTCCGTTGCATCCATCGGATGGCTAAGACTGGGAAAACCCATATTAATCCTGGTTCGTAACCCCTTTTAGTCTTGGGTTTCAAACTGAGACAGTAAAAGTAGGACTAAAGATGCCAATCTTTAGTCCCGGTTGAAATACCCGGGACTAAAGAACCATCTTTAGTCCCGGTTGGTAACACCAACTGGGACTAAAGATGACGATGCCACGTGGCTGGCTCTGCTATCTTTAGTCCCAACTGGTGTTACCAACCGAGACTAAAAGTTTTTTTTCTTTTTTTAATTTTGCTCTTGTTGCCTGTTTATATATTATCCTCTCGACATCCCCAAATATTTTTTGTTTTTTGTTGTTTTTCGATGTTTTTTCTGCCAAAATCAAATTCACACATCAAATTAACATTCTCAAATCTCCTCTACATCACAAATTGAGTAATGAACATCAAAAAATTCATATATATCACATATCATATATATCACAAATTCACATCACAAATCAAGTATAGAACATCACAAAATTCTCAAAAAAATTCACAGCGCCGGATCCGGAGGGGACGCCGCGATCGTCGCCCGCCGCTCCTAGAGAGGACGAGGAAGAGGGAGAGAAAAGGGAGGAGGCACCGCTGCCACCTTCGAGCCACCAGGCCGCCGCCATCTCTAAACCGCCGCGCCGCAGCCACCTCCAAGCCATCGGGCCGCCACCATCTTCGAGTCGTTACCACCTTCCCTCCCAACGGATCTTGCGGAGGGAGGGCACGACCGCCACCTCCAAGCCACCGCCATCTCCTCTCGCTGTCGTCGGAGTGAGAGAGAGAGCTGAGGGAGAGAGCGCTGAGAGAGAAAGAGACAGCTAAGTGTTGGATCGATGGAGAAGACGATGCGTGCCAGGATATATATATACCCCTGGATCTTTAGTTTCGGTTGGTGGCAACAACCGAGACTAAAGATATATTAGTCCCGGTTGGTGACATCAACCGGTACTAAAGATCCAATTTTTAGTCCCAGTTGTAGCCACCAACCGGAACTAAAGATAATTTTCCGCTATTTCCAATTCATCTTTAGTCCCGGTTGTATCCATCAACTGAGACTAAAGATAATTTTCCGCTATTTTTAATTTATCTTTAGTCTCGGTTGTAGCCACCAACTGAGACTAAAGATAATTTCGTACTATTTTTTTTATTTTTGGCTAGGGTTAACAAATTAAATCGGGCCAAATTAATTTTATTACATATAGGTTTTAAACAATAATAAGTATTGCATTAAAATTTAATCAAATCACAAAATTAATGAGAAAACATTTAAAATAGTTTAAAACTGTTATTAAATTGTAATAATAATATATAATTAACATATGCCCGATTTAAAATTGTTTTAAATCGTAATAGTCATATATAATTAACATATTTTTTTAAGCTCGAGTTTACATTGCAATCCTAGACATTGCACCTCTCTATGTGCTCCTTTAGATATTGTTCCTCTTTTGCCCCTCTCTTTTTTTCTTTTTTATAGCTGTTGTTGCTTTTTGGAAAAAATTGACTTTTTATTTTTATTTTTTAAATATTTTTTCTTGACTTAGGAGCACACGAGACGTAACCACAGAAACTTTGAGCCTAAACAAGTGAAAGACGTGGCGTGTGAAAAATTCAGAAGACACGCTCAGAATTGAAAAAAAGCTTCCGGGTTTGAAAAGGCAATCTTCTGAGCCCTTTTTGGGAAAATAAAATTACCGAATGCAGCAAAGCAGGGGACAAACACATCCAAAAATTTTTTTGATCAATTTTCATATATAGAACGTCTCAATTGGAGTCCGTATGCGAAAGTTATGGCCGTTTTAAAAACTGACTCCAAATTAGAGGACAAAACGGGAACAATACACGTAAAAACTTGTTACACGTGCACAAACTAGACACGACGGCTAAGGTTTGATGGAAACAAAGGGGGGAAACACACGAACTGGACTCTAACATGATCTAACCAGTAACAAGACCTGGACCAGGACACAAACTCAACACGACGAACTCTGAAATTGAAATGTGCAAAGGCTATGCATGGAAGCTTCTAGTGACACATCGATCTGGCTTCAGATCGAAAGATCTAACCATGCAATCTTAGCACCACAACTCCTCTCGTTATCAACCAAGACATAGACCCGGTTGACCTTGCCAAGAAGGCTAATCCCTGCCTGCGCAACGAAGAACACAAGCAAGAGTTATTGGAATTGCATGTCCAGCGAAGGAATGTTGTATGTATCCAAAAAAGTAATGTTTTTATCAATATTGTATATCCCTCCGATTTGTATATTATCACCAAAAAATTTCATAAAAAATTTTGTATATTGAGAATCACTAGTTAATAACAATATGGTAAATTTGTAGAAGTTTCGTTCTATCTTCAATCACCCACCCTCACACAACACCACCCCATTTCATTTACAGATCCTCTCAAATTAATTTCAAGCCATTTGAATCATACAACAAAATTATGCAATAAATTAATTTCATCCCTTTACAACAAACCATATTTTTAACTAGTAGCACAGTTAAAAAAAGCACATTCCTTCATTTTAGTCCCGGTTAGTGTTACCAACCGAGACTAAAGATCATTTAGATCTTTAGTCTCGGTTGGTAACACCAACCGGGACTAAGAATCCTAAAGAACCGTTGCCTTTTTTAACTGAGACTAAAAATGTTTTCTAATTTCGGTTCCTATTGGAACCGGGAGTATTGTGAATTTTGATCAGTGGACCAAAGATCATCTCTCCAGTAGTGTAGAATCGAATTATGAAAAGGTCAGTATACTACATCTAACTCAAGTTTTTAGCTTAGCAATCGTATTCCAATTATTTATATGTCAATTGTTTTTACTTATTGACCATAGGCTGCGAATTTGCTCTCTACAGGACCAAGGTATAGTTTTCCACGAATCGGTGCCATGGATCCATTACTCTATTTCTGATGGACTCCTTAATATTTACTGATGATCAATTGTTTTTGTGATATTGGACACATGGATTCATATACATTATGTAATTCTTTCTCTTTTTATTAGTTTTTGTATCATGTACATTTTCCCAACATTATGTCGTTCTCTTGGTGTGTTAACTTTTGCTGTTTAGCTCTCACATTATTTTCCTATGTGCCATGCTGCTGGTGGATTCTGAATGTAACATCCTCAAATTATGCACTTTTGAAAATATATAAAATTACAAAGAATTTTTTTGCAAATAGTTGTGTTGTGTGCTTAGTGATAAAACTTTTAAAATTCCATAATAATTATTAACTTTTTCCTTATTTCAGTTTAGAAAATTAAATTTTACTAAGCTTTGATTTTTATTTTTGAAAAATTCTAATTTATCTTTTAAATCAAGAAAGTTCCCAAAAATTGAATTTAAATTAATTTTAAAAAGCCTAAATTAAATGTTCCTAAACTTTTCCCAAATTTTTTCCCTTTTTTATTCTTCTTTTTCCTTTTTTCTATTTTTCTATTTTTCCTTTTCCTTTCCTTTTTCTTTTTTTCTTTTCTCTTTCCTTCTTCCCTTCCTTCTTACTTCTTCCTCCTCTCGGTTCTGTTCAACCCGACCATGGCCGCCGTTGCTTCGACCACCAAGCCGTGGGCGTCGCCCGCCCATCGGAGTTCAACACCAACGCCGGCCATCCCCATCCTTTCGCACAGGTGGCAGCACACCATTGGAGTGTTGTCATCACCATGTGTAGGATCGAGATGTCGACTAGAGGGGGGTGAATAGGCGATTTAAAACTAAGTGACACTAATTCAAAACTAACCTAAGTTGCTAGGCTTGGTGGGAGAAGAGTCTAACTAAGCAACTAAGTTAAGTTTTGCAATCCTAGGGTGATAGAGGCTCAATTATGTCTCTACAAATGTAATTGCATAAAAGTAAATGCAATAAGTAAATGAGACAAGAGACAAAGAGTTTTTCACCGAGGTTCGGAAACTCGTCGGTTTCCTAGTCCCCGTTGAGGCAAGCCCAACTCCACCGCTCAACCACGAAGCCACCGCACGCCCCCTTCGTCAAGGGGTGGGCAAGGTGGGAGCCAGCCCACGGAGAGGCCTATCCAAGCCTCGATCACTAGGGTTAGTTCTTCCTCGCTCCGAAGGTGGTGAACTCCAAACCACTCACAATCCGGCACCGAGCCTCCTCCACAATCTTCTCGGAGAGGTCACCGGGCAACTCCTCCACAAGCCGTCTAGGAGGCGACAACCTCCAAGAGTAACAAGTAATCTCGCGGCTTGGAGATGATCAAGTGTCACACTAGCTCTACAATGAAGCAATGCACTTGGCTCTTGGCGAAAACAATTCTCAAACACACTAAGTGGATGAACACAAAGCTCAAATGAGTGTGAGAGAAGTGTAAGGGTGTATGGAAATGAAGAGAGTGCCAAGAAGAAGTCCCTTGCAGCCACAAGGGGGTTATTTATACCCCACACCAAGTGAAATAGCCGTTGGGGTCGAAATCCTCCAACCCTGCTGCCTGCCGGTCAGACCGATGAAGGGTGGCCGGTCAGACCGGCCTTAGTTGTAATGGCTAGAAAACTAGTCGTCACAGTGCAATCATTGCTCTGACAACAGGGGGTTCGGTCAGACCGGAGGCCAAATGGCCGGTCAGACCGCCCTCGGCTCGGTCTGACCGACTATGGCTCTGGCGGCTCTGGATCGCTGCCGAAGGGGATTAAGGAGGCCGATCAGACCGAAGGTGTAAGCCCGGTCAGACCGCCACAAGGGGCCGGTCAGACAGCCCGAGGAGTTGCGGTCAGACCACACTCAAGTCCCGGTCAGACCGGATCAACATCCACGGTCAAACCGGCCTTGGTGAGAAGGTGAAGAAATAGAAGTTGGAATGCAAATGACCTAATGTGATATTTTGATCATCTCTTTGCTTAGGCCATTACCCCTCTTGGTAGTACGGCAAAGCTATAAAAAATAATCTATAAAATTTGATCGCCCAAACTCCTCGATCAATAAGAATAAACTGTAAATTTTACCGTCTTCAATCTTCTTGCATTGTGCCATCTCAAATAATCCTCAGTAATTATCTATGCACTTTTTATCATGTGAACCTGACTCAAATATATGAATCTCAAAAGCATCGTTAGTCCACAATTAGCACTCATCATTAATTACCAAAACAAATAACGGGGCCTAGATGCTTCAATCTCCCCCTTTTTGGTAATTGATGACAAACAACTCACAAAAAATAGGCATGAATCATGAATATAAGCTCCCTCTAAACATATGCATAATGAATACAAATATCAACATGGCAAAAGATTTTTCAACGAATGACATATGACACAATAAACATACATCACAAGATATCCATAAAGATCATCAATACATAAAAGTTCTCTAGGCTGTTACAAGACCACGAAGGGCCTAGAATCTCAAAAGAGTTCAACAAACGATAAAGAACACATAATAGATAATAGTAATAGCCCAATACATAGATAAATAGCCCTTCCACCTTAACCTACTAAAAGGAGGACTAACCTCACGTCCCAACCCACCTAGGATGTAAGAAAGAAGTTCAAGTCTTCTTCCCTTGAGTAGACTTCTCCCCCTTTTGGCATCAAGGACCAAAAAAAACATCATTCTTGAGGAGGAGAAGGCGGGCGAGGAATGGGATAGTGAGAGGAACCTGAGTGCTGACGACGAGAATAGACATAGGCATGAGAGCTCTCCAAAGAAGACATGCGCCAATCCAAGGAATCCACTCGATTTGATAATCTCCCCACATTGGCATTTAAGCTGCTCACATCAGTCCTTAGCCCCATAACATCCTCATACATGGCCTCTTGCCCAGTGCTCAACCTTGCCATATTGTCATTAAGGGAGTGAATGGCATCTAGCACTGGGTTAAAACAATCCTGAGGGGGCATGCCAAAGTAAGCGAACTAAGGAGTGAAATAGGAATCAAAACCTTGAGGAGGAGGAGGCGGTGGAGGTGCCGCACTTGAACTCACGCCATGATCAAACTGTGGTTGGCGCATTCTAGGAACACGAGGAGTGCTGAGCTGAAGACGGGGCTTGTATTGCTTGTGTTCCTTTAGGTTGTTTCCAGCACGTCCAAGCTTCTTCTGAATTATTCTCATGATGTATGGTGCATAATTGACTCCTTGACCAAAGGTGCCCTTGGAGATAGCGATATCCTGCATCATAAGGTTGATCACATCGAACTGACGACCCTGGAGGATTGCATCAATGACATGCCAAGCTACTCCTCTAATCTCATCGTTGTTACCACATCTAGGGAGAATGGTAGCTCGTACTATCCCGTTGACCACACTGGAAATAGTCCTTAGACCTGCAACCCTCCCATATGTGTGTCGCCCTCCAGCCTCATAGAATTGCTCAAGATCATCTATGGAGAAAGGATTATGAGCGTGCTCCTCATGCAAATCATCCCCAAAGTCAAAGCGGATGTTGAGCAGCCTTCGGAATTCTCTCCTTGAGATAGAGCATTGAAGAGTGTCTGACATCCACTTCATCTGAGAGAAATCCCCTGCAACCCACACTGTGGCATAGAATTGATGAACAAGCTCTTCATCATAATCTTGCTTGAGGGTCACAATCCGGTCAATGCCCACTGTCTTGAACATATCCTGCAAATACTCAAACTCCGGTGTGTCATTTATGTTTCTCCAGGAAATCCATTTATGCTTAGCAAAGGCCTTTCCTCTATAAACTTGCTCAAACACCGACTTTTGGGAAGCGGTGTGGAACCTTGGGTCAGTGCAATCTCTAGGCCTTCTAAACTAATCATGATGTCTCAGAATGGTGTACTGAGTTGGATTTTTCATGTTAAGCACAAATTGAATTGCTGGGTCAACCTCTATCTCATCCCCACTGTCCTCACTTGCATTTTCAGAATCTGCTGCTTCTTGCTCTTTCTCACTTTCGGCACCACCACTTGGAGCATATTCATTTTCACTGGACTCATACTCACTTTCTAAGTCTTGAGCTTGACGACCATGGCGAGTGTGAGGAGGCATTTCTGAAGGCAAAAGATCAAAGAGTGAATATTAGCAACTAATTTAGAAATCACTGGGAAGTGTTGAAATGGATATTCGCTGCCTGCCAGGGGTGATCAGTCCGTAGCCAAGGCCGGCCAAACCGATGGCTCCGCGCCGGCCGACCGACGACATACGGCCGGCCGATCACAGAGTGCCACGGTCGACCGCCCGCGACACGGCCGATCGCGGGCATCATCACATATCTTCAAAAATTTTCACATCCACAAAGTGAGTCTAAAAAATGTGCTAAGACTAAGGTTTGTACAAGGAGCACAAGGAGGTGTCTATTTCATCAAGAGATTGATATAGAGTGAGAAACTACCCTTAACCCTAGAGATTGAAATAGACAAAATTATAAGCACAAGAGAGAGGAAGAGATTACCAGTTGTAGGAGTTGATTTGCATGAGGATTAAACCCCTAAATTGTGCACAATCAAGAACACCTATTCCTTCACCTAGGGTTCCAATCCATGGATCACAAAATCAATAAAAATCCAATCTAATCCATGGAATAGAGAGATGAAGAGGAGGAGATTCACTTACGGTGTAACCGGAGAGAAATCCACAGTCAAATCGGGGGGAATCGAGAGGGATTTGAGTTAGGGCTTGAGGGAGAGAGAGAGGAGAGGATTTTTGGGTTGAGTGAGGAGATGAGAAGGAGAGAGAAAAGGCCAGGTAGAAGAAGAAGGGGAAAAATTTCGGGCCCACTGATCGGCCGGTCGACGGTGCTATTCCCGGTCGACCGCCCCCCGGTCGACCGCGCATATAGCACCGGCCGACCGCGGACCCCGCCGACCGTGAAGAGCCCTTGCA
This sequence comes from Oryza australiensis, assembly GCA_019925245.2. Classification (NCBI taxonomy): domain Eukaryota; kingdom Viridiplantae; phylum Streptophyta; class Magnoliopsida; order Poales; family Poaceae; genus Oryza; species Oryza australiensis. Next base: position 2,398,320 of record JAIFGZ020000381.1, on the reverse strand, counting down.
CACGCCGGGAACCCCCACACAAGGAATTCCAATAAAATTTCAATTTTTGGAGCAATTTTGAAATGTATGAGTTGAAATATTGCTAACCACCATAATGATGATTTACAACTTAACTCACTTAAGTGTTAGGAGGTGACCTTTTATGGTCTATAGGGTTTTTGGGGCAAATTAATTTTCAAATATCTTTTGAAGGATTTAGTTTTTGAAAATGATTTGAATATCAAAAACATTTAAAGATGTCTTCTCTACCAACTTTGTTTTGACACTTTTCTCAAAAACCTTCTCAAACTCATTTGGAGATAAAGCTCATTTTGGCTAAAACTAAAATCTAGTTTCTTCAAAAAGAGGTCAAAATGACATTTTTCAATCAAACTCCATTTTTCCTGCAATGAAAGGCTTAGAAAATATATAGGGAACCTTTTTAAGCCTTTTCCAAGAGATAGTTTTCAAATTACTTTGATTTTACAAAAATTTTGACTTATGTTGACTTGAGCATTTTGAAAGCTCTACTAACACTTGTGTTTGATTTATTCACATATAAGGAGTAGTAGAGCACATGAAGAAATGCAAGACTCCCCCTTAATGTGATAAGCTCCATTTTTGCAAAGAACAACCAAATAACAATAAAACCCAAAGAAAAGAACAAAAAAAGCAAATAAGCACAAATAGCAACCATGGTGCATGATCTCAAGCGATATTTGAGAAATCTATGACATTTAATTCATTCCTCAATTTGTAAAAGCTGGTTTCATCAAGAGGCTTGGTAAAGATGTCGGCTAGTTGATCTTCGGTTCTTATGTGGCTAATGACTATGTCACCCTTGGTAACATGGTCTCTTAGGAAGTGATGACGAATGTCAATATGCTTGGTTCTAGAATGTTGGATCGGATTGTTGGCTATTTTTATGGCACTATCATTGTCATATAGGAGTGGTGTTTTGGTGAAAGATATACCATAATCCAACAAGGTTTGTTTCATCCAAAGCAATTGTGCACAACAACTACCCGCCGAAACATATTCCGCCTCGGGGTAGAGAGGGCTACGGAGTTTTGTTTCTTCGATGACCATGATACAAGGGATCTATCAAGCAATTGACAACTACCGGATGTGCTCTTTCTATCCACTTTGCAACCGGCATAATCCGAATCGGAATAGCCAACTAGCTTAAATTTAGCACCTTTTGGGTACCACAAGCCAATAGTTGAGAAATGCTTTAAATATCTTAGAATTCTTTTCATGGCCACTAAATGACACTCTTTAGGAGCGGCTTGAAACTGTGCACACATGCAAACACTAAACATGATATCCGGCCTAGATACGACAAGGTAAAGCAAGCTACCTATCATGAAACGATAAAGCTTTAAGTCTAGCGGTTTTCCTCCCTCATCAAGGTCGAGATGCTCGTTGGTTGCCATAGGTGTCTTGATGGGCTTTGCATCCTCCAAGCCAAACCTCTTGAGTAGATCCTTGATATACTTGGTTTGACTCACAAACGTCTTATCCTTGAGTTGCTTGATTTGAAGTCCAAGGAAAAAACTCGATTCTCCAATCATAGAAATCTCAAATTCCCTAGACATCATATCACCAAATTCCTTGCAAAACACTTCATTAGTAGAATCGAATATAATATCATCAACATAAATTTGGAAAACAAAGAAATCATTACCAATGATTTTTGTGAAAAGGATGGTATCAACTTTTTCAATTTTGAAATCCTTTGACAAAAGAAAATCTCTTAATCTTTCATACTAAGCGCTAGGAGCTTGTTTTAAGCCATAAAGAGCTTTTGAGAGTTTGTAAACATGGTTAGGCCTTTTAGAATCTTCAAAACCGGGTGGTTGTTCAACAAACACAAGTTTGGCAATTTCACCATTTAGAAAGGCACTTTTCACATCCATTTGAAATAACTTTATATCAAAACATGATGCAAATGCAATAAGGATGTGAATTGCCTCAAGTCTTGCCACGGGAGCAAAAGTTTCACCGAAGTCCAAACCTTCAACTTGGGTGAAGCCTTGAGCAACCAATCTTGCCTTGTTTCTCATCACCAACCCATTCTCATCTTGTTTATTCCTAAAAACCCACTTTGTCCCTATGACATTGTGGTCTCTAGGTATTTTAACCAAAGTCCACACTTTGTTTCTTGTAAAGTTGTTGAGCTCTTCTTGCATAGCATTAATCCAATCTGGATCACTAAGAGCTTCATCTACATATTTTGGCTCAAGACAAGAAACAAATGAGTAATGTTCACAAATCGAAACGACAGGAGATCGAGTTTGGACACCCTTACTAATGTCACCCAAAACTTGGTCAATTGGGTGATCCTTGGAAAGAGCGGTGTGTATTCTTGGTGGAATAGGTGAATCTTGTGCCTTGTCTTTCTCCACTTCAACTTGAGCTTGACTTGGCGTAGCGGAAGTAGATGGCTCATCTTGAGTGGAGATGGATGACTTGTCTTCCACTTCAATAGGCTTGATGTCTCCAATAGACATGTTCTTCATAGCTCTCATCAAGCCTTCATCACCTACATCATCCAAATTCTCGTGCCCCTCTTGGGAGCCATTAGTTTCATCAAATTGAACATCGGCCGTTTATTCCATAATACCTTTGCTCTTGTTGTAGACCCGGTACTCCATGCTATTTGAGGCATACCCTAGAAGAAATCCTTCATCACACCAACTTTCAAATTTGGTTAGTCTAACACCCTTTCGGTAAATATAGCACTTGCAACCAAAAACTCAAAAATATGCAACATTTGGCTTCCTCCCAACAATTTGCTCATAGGAAGTCTTTTTCAAGAGACGATGCAAATAAAGCCTATTGGTTGCATGGCATGCGGTGTTTATGGCTTCCGCCCAAAAAGAATCGGAAACACCATATTCATCGAGCATAGTCCTTGCCATCTCAATCAATGTACGATTTTTTCTCTCTACTACACCATTTTGTTGTGGTGAGTAGGTAGCGGAAAGTTTATGCTTAATACCAAGATCATCACAAAAGTCTTCGATATTGGTATTTGAACTCGGAACCATTGTCACTTCTAATTTTCACAAGAGTGCAATTAAACTCATTTTGGGCCCTTTTGCAATTTTTTTTGAAAAGCTCAGCAACAATAGACTTATCATGCAAAAAGAACACTCAAGTGTAGCGAGAATAGTCATCAACAATAACAAGACAATGACTATTTCCTCCAATGCTCTTATAGGTTGTTGGGCCAAACAAATCCATATGCAAGAGCTCCAATGGCCTAGATGTGGACATGATACTCTAGAAGGATGAGAGCATGCAACTTGCTTGCCGGCTTGACAAGCACTACAAAGTTTATCCTTCTCAAACTTCACATATTTCAAGCCCACAACTAGATCACGTTTTGAAAGTTTGCTTAATTGATGCATACCAACATGAGCTAGTCTCCTATGTCAAAGCCAACTCAATGAAGTTTTTGCAACTAAACAAGTTTTCAAATTTGCTTCACTAGAGTTGAAATCAACCAAATAAAGATTTCCATATCTAAAACCTTTGAAAACACAAGACTTATCATGTAGACTAGAAACAATAACTTCTTGCGGAAAAAATGCACATGACAAGCCAAGATCACAAATTTGTGCAACCGAAAGCAAATTGAAATTTAGTGATTCAATTAGAGAAACATTTTGGATTGATAAATCGTTAGAGATAGCAACTTTACCTAACCCAATTACCTTTTATTTGCTATTATCTCCAAAAGTGACTTTTTTTGTTGATTATCTCCTACTTCAAATGTGGTGAACATTCCTCTATCACCGATCATATGTTGAGTGCACCCACTATCTAGCACCCAATGGCTCTCACCGGTGTGGTAGTTCACCTACAAAAGAAGATCAAGCTCTTTTAGGTACCCAAAATTGTTTGGGTCCTTGGAGGTTAGAGATCAAGACTTTAGGCACCCCAATGGCATTCTTTTTACCACCAAATATAGGAAAATCCACATATCTAGCAATAATATAACCATCATGAGCCTTCCTAAGCATATAATGTGAATCAAGCATGCATGTCTTAGCTTACTACCAAGGCAATCACTTTCCAAATGCCCAACCTCACGACACTTGGAGCAATACTTACCATTGCTCTTGACAAAGCGAGTGGCATGGTAAGAGGGTTTTCTACCCCTTTTTGGAGTGAATCCAAGTCCTTCCTTGTTAAGGATGCATCGTTGCTCACTCAATATTTTGTCAAGAGTACTCTTACCCTTAAAACATCTTTTCAAACTCTTTTTGAGCTTGGAGACTAGCTCCTTAAGCTCATTGTTCTCAACAACAAGTGAAGCATCATAAATAGAGACACAAGAGCTAGAGATAAAGCAAGGTATATCCATGAGATCATCACAAGAAGTAGAGATGCTAGATGATGCAACATGAGTAGTATGACAAATAGCACTATCATCAAGCAAATCACACGATATGCCAACATCAATGAGAGCTCCATGTTGAGTAGTGGAAAGAAGAGTGTCATGAGCTTCCTTAAGCTTCTCATGAGAAATGGTGAGTTCCTCATTAGAAGTCTTTAGCTCCTCATACAAGACCTTTAAAGAAGCATGATCCTTCTTTAGAGTCTTGAACTTAGCAATCTCCTTTTCACTATAAGCATGAAGCTCCTCAAACATACTCACAAGCTTATCATAGGAAACATCATCACAATCATCATCGCTTTCACTATCACTAAATGATGTTACCTTAGAAGATCCCTTTGCCATGAGGCAAAATGGAGCGAAGAGTGATGGAGCTTTATTGATAGCAACTACGGCCATCTTCTTCTTCTTGGAGCTTGCATCATCATCACCTTCTTCTCCTTCGGACCCGGAAGAAGTGAAGCTATCTTCATTTGAGTCTCATTGCCCAATGAAAGCCTCAATATTCTTTCCTTCCTTTTTTGAGCTTCTTCATGAGCTTGTAACCTCCACTCTTCTTCTTGGATGACTTGTCTTCATCGTCATCATTTGAAGGACACTTGAAAGCAAAGTGTCCCTTCTCACCACACTTAAAGCATCTCAAGTTGGAGAGAGTCTTGTTGGGTCTCCTATTTCTTTTCCTATTTGAGTTAGAGCCCCTTCCTCTTTCCTTTCTTCTTCCCAAGACATCATTGAATCTTCTAGCAAGAAGAGCAATTTCTTCCTCCAAGTCATCATTTGCTTCATAAACTTTGTTCTTGCCCTTGTCTTCCACTTCGGCTTAAAGAGCTATGCACTTCTTGGATGGAGAGGCTTCCTCCATCTCCTTCTTCTTCAACTTGTACATATCATTTGTGTTGATCTTCCCCAAGAGGCTTGCGGGTGTCATCCTTGACATGTCGGAATTGATAAGCATGGTGACAAGAGTCTCGTACTTCTCTGGTAGAGCCCTAAGCATCTTTTGGGCAACCTTAAGATCGGTGTAAGTTGCCCCAAGCCCCTTGAGATCATTGACAATAACATTAAGCCTTCCATACATGTCATTCACACTCTCATGAGGCAACATGGAGAATATCTCATATTTGATTTTGAGAAAATGAAGCTTGGCATCCTTATATTCACTTGTGCCCTCATGAATCTCCACCAACTTATTCCAAATCTCATAGGCGGTCTCAAGATTGCTCACTCTATCAAACTCTTCTTGGCTCAAGGAGTTGAACAACGCATTCATGACTTGAGCATTGAGTTGAAGGTTGCGGTGATCAACCTCTGTCAAGGATGAGATGGTGATAGCAAAACCTACATTCACAATACTCCAAATATGGAAGCTCATAGCTTTAAGGTGAGTAGACATTTTGATTTTCCAAGTGGAGTAATTTGTGCCATTAAACATGAGAGCCTTTCCTACATGGTTCACCTCGTTCGACATCTTCTCTCTAGGCGGTGAAGCCCAATCAAGAAAGACCAAGCTCTAATACCACTTGTAGGATCGAGATGTCGACTAAAGGGGGGTGAATAGGCGATTTAAAACTAAGTGACACTAATTCAAAACTATCCTAAGTTGCTAGGCTTGGTGGGAGAAGAGTCTAACTAAGCAACTAAGTTAAGTTTTGCAATCCTAGGGTGATAGTGGCTCAATTATGTCTCTACAAATGTAATTGCATAAAAGTAAATGCAATAAGTAAATGAGACAAGAGACAAAGAGTTTTTCACCGAGGTTCGGAAACTCGTCGGTTTCCTAGTCCTCGTTGAGGCGAGCCCAACTCCACCGCTCAACCACGAAGCCACCGCACGCCCCCTTCGTCAAGGGGTGGGCAAGGTGGGAGCCGGCCCACGGAGAGGACTACCCAAGCCTCGATCACTAGGGTTAGTTCTTCCTTCGCTCCGAAGGTGGTGAACTCCAAACCACTCACAATCCGGCACCGGGCCTCCTCCACAATCTTCTCGGAGAGGTCACCGAGCAACTCCTCCACAAGCCGTCTAGGAGGTGACAACCTCCAAGAGTAACAAGTAATCCCGCGGCTTGCAGATGATCAAGTGTCACACTAGCTCTACAATGAAGCAATTGCACTTGGCTCTTGGCGAAAACAATTCTCAAACACACTAAGTGGATGAACACAAAGCCCAAATGAATGTGAGAGAAGTGCAAGGGTGTATGTAATTGAAGAGAGTGCCAAGAAGAAGTCCCTTGCAGCCACAAGGGGGTTATTTATACCCCACACCAAGTGAAATAGCCGTTGGGGTCGAAATCCTCCAACCCTGCTGCCTGCCGGTCAAACCGGCAAAGGGTGGCCGGTCAGACCGGCCTTAGTTGTAACAGCTAGAAAACTAGCCGTTACAGTGCAATCATTGCTCTGACAACAGGGGGTCCGATCAGATCGGAGGCCAAATGGCCGATCAGACCGTCCTCGGCTCGGTCAGACTGACTGCGGCTCTGGCGGCTCTGGATCGCCAAGCCGAAGGGGATCAAGGAGGCCGGTCAGACCGGAGGTGTAAGCCCGGTCAGACCGCCACAAGGGTCCGGTCAGACCGCCCGAGGACTTGCGGTCAGACCGCACTCAAGTCTCGGTTAGACCGGATCAACATCCACGGTCAGACCGGCCTTGGTCAGAAGGTGAAGAAATAGAAGTTGGAATGCAAATGACCTAATGTGACATTTCGATAATCTCTTTGCTTAGGCCATTACCCCTCTTGATAGTATGGCAAAGCTATAAAAAATAATCTATGAAATTTGATCGCCCAAACTCCTCGATCAATAAGAATAAACTGTAAATTTTACCATCTTCAATCTTCTTGCATTGAGTCATCTTCTATGCACTTTTTATCATGTGAACCTGACTCAAATATATGAATCTCAAAAGCATCGTTAGTCCACAATTAGCACTCATCATTAATTACCAAAACAAATAACGGGGCCTAGATGCTTCACCATGCATATCCTCTCGCCGAACCGACCTCAAGTTGCCGCCATTACCGCGCCATAAACCGACATAAAAACTTCTATAAATTGAGCAAACCAAGCTAAAGTCCCCTACCAATCCTCTTCCTAATTTTCTCCTCTTCCTCTCTCTGGGGTTTCCCCCAATTTCTACCCATCGAATTGCTCAAAATTTTGAAGAAATCTGAAGAAAGACCGAGGAACCCTAGCTTGAGCCGCCTAGAGTAATCTCCAAAATTTGCCACAACCAGTCGAATTCTGTTCAAATTGAAGGTACTATCATGTTCCTCATGACAAGAATTTACTTTCCCCTAACCTTACCAAACCATATTGTCGTTGGAAATCTGCTGCAGGCGAGCCGCCGCACCTCCCCTGCTTCGGCCACCGCTGTGCGCACACCACTAGCTTGCCTCAGCGCAATCCCGACCAAGCCATCGCCCTATCCAGCTTCCCTATACACCATAGATGCTCCTAGACCTGCTGTATTGTCCACACCGTCGCCGTACGATTGTCACAACGAGCACCGCCGCCGCCGCTGCGAGCTCACCGTCGGCAGCCCGCCTCGTCGCCTCCCTGACTCAATAGAACCCAAAAATGAAACCCCCGTGCTTCATAGATGGGACAAACCCCCTTAAACTTTGAGGTCCGGCAGCCCATGCCGCCGTGCGCTTCCATCTCTCACTAGCAGCCGGCCTAAAAGAACAAGCAGAGAGAAAGGAAGAAGAACACCGAGGAGAGAGAGAATAGAGAAAGGAGAAAAGAAAATAAATGAAATAGGAAGAAAAGAAAAGGAAGCTAGCTCCGTGGTTAGTAGGACGAAGCAAAAGCATGAGGTCCCTGGTCCGACTCCAGCCCTAGACAATTTTTTTTATTTATTTCAATTTTATTTCATTTCTATAAGAGATAGAAAGAAAAAAATAGGAAAACCCTAGGAAAATATGTTGATCCCATTTTACCTTTTCAAAATATCATTTTTAAATCTTTGTATTCTTTTAAATTTATTTACTTACCATTTTAAATCTTTCAAAATATTTGTTTCAAAACCCTTTTACATTTATATTTATTCAAACTTAAATCTTTAAAACTAAGTATAGATCCCTTTAAACTACTCAAATTCAAATTTTCCCTAGTTACTTTAAATTTATCTATATTCTTTTTAGAAATACTTTTAACTTCAAATTTTTATAAATTATTTTATATTAACTCAAGCCCAAATTTTAAATTTTAAAACCTAACAAACGACCCTAGAAAAATAGTTTAATCTCCTTGACTTTTCCCAAATCTTACTTTAAAACCCTTCCTTTTCCTTAAACTTATGTTTTCTCCTTTTTTAAATATTTGAAATATTCTTTCAACACTTTTTATCTTTATTTAAGTTCAAGTTTCAAACTTTAAAAATTTAGAAAACAATCTTCCTACTTAAAACTTGAAAAACTGTCCCTTTTCCTCTCTAAAATATTTTAAATATTATTCTTGTTTGTCCTTATTTTATCCCAGCCCAAAAATTTAAGTTTTAGGATCTAAGGGTTTAGGGTTTAGATAACTTCCCCTTTAAAACTTCAAAAATTACCTTTTAAACTCCTTTTGAAATTCTATACTTATATGGTGTTTATTCGGAATTGTTCGTTTGATTTATTTTATCAAATACCGATAGATTACGACGTCGAGTTCATAAAGGAAACCAAGCCAAACCATATCATCGACATAAACACCCTCATTGTTATTCAAGGAGAAGAAAGAATTCAGACCATTGGTCCTAAAGGCAAGTGAAACTGTTTTTGATCATTTAGTCTAAAAATAATAAACCATCATGATTTAAGCAATATGTTTAGTTAGAAATACTTGCAGGATGGGTTAGATAGTTACAAGTTATTACTTTATGTAAATTTAGATATTCCATGAAATCATGCATGTCAATATTTTATGTAGATTTTTTAGTTCATGTAAGTTATCATTTCATGCATTATAAGCATTTTATCATTTTATGTGTGAAAAAGAGGATGTTATTATTTCTAATAACTAGATATATTCTCCTTCTTCTTAGGGAACACCTTGATAACTTGAACTAGATATAAAACTATCAACATGATAAAATAAGCATTATCACATGTGCTAGTATTTCATTCATACTCATAGAAAATAATTTCATGTGATAGAATAGAAAAATAATCTATTATTTTATGTGATAGGTAAATATAAATCATATCGTTTCATGTAATATGAGAATGGTCATATAAAACTATCTTATTATTTCATATAGTAGAATGGAAAAATGATCCATTATTTATTTTACATGATAGGCAAATATAAGTGTTAGTGATATGCCCTAGAGGCAACATGAGATGTTGGATATCATGGTCAATGTTTATGTATTTATGAATAAAGTGTTATTCAGTTCCATGAAATAGACATCTTGTATTGATCAATAAGTACATTACTTATTTATGAGACTCTATATGTATGAATCTATTTCTAAATGATCCCTGATCATATGTCATATTATTGGAACTAATATGATTCTAAGATCGGCATGTTTATTGATTGATGATCATGTCTCATAGATCATGGGTATGGAGATACCAAATCAATAAACGTGGACATATGTGTTAGAGAACACATTGTTGGATAGACCCACCATGAGACACTACAGAATTAATGTGCCATTAGTTGGTCTCGGAAGTGTTGGTACAAAGTCCTTAGACCCGAGATCACCATGGATTCCAACATGTGTAGTAGCCTACTTTGGGACTACCAAACGCTATTTCGTAACTGGGTAGTTATAAAGGTAGTTTTCGGGTTTGCTATGAAACATGGAGTGGGATGTGAGTGATCAAGATGGAATTTGCCCCTCCTTTGGAGAGATATCTCTGGGCCCCTTGAGGTAATGGATTATAGAAATGGATGGTCATGCTAAGTTGATTGAGGAGTCAATCAACAGACAGATAATCCAATACGGTTCGAGTGAATGGTTAAGCTATTGAAGGGATGGCACACATCTTGCCTATAGCTTAATTGTTATCGTGAGGCAAAGAGATTTGTGTACACATTACAGGTTCAGAGCCGATATTATATTCTTGTATACTATGGTGTCAATATGTGCCGCTAGGCGCCGTGTGACGTGCTCGGCGAGTTGGACTCGAGCCGACGATCGCCTAAGTTAGACTATAGCCGAAACCGAGTATACCTGAACCTACAGGGTCGCACGCTTAAGGGGATAAGAACAGGCATTCGAGTTGGACTCGAATACGGCTCGATCGGATAGAGTCCTATGGTCTTACGACGTATGGGCGACCAACTCTATGAGATTCGGATGAGATCCGATTCAAAATAGAGTCCTGATCGGCCACTAGTCCCAGTCGGCCAACTCTATATAAAGGGACGAGGGGTGGAGAGCTGAGATACATCAAGTACGTCAATTGAAGTCAATTGCGCCGAAATCAATCTGATCACACGCGGCTTTTGAAGTCGGTGAGATCAATCTCCACAGAAACCCTCCCACCTTCGAGCCAAAACCCTAGCCTTGCATCGCGTGCTAGCACACGGGTGTTCGGCGTTCTGTCCCCGGACGTGTGGATACCGGTATAGGCGCTGCTACGTTGCGCGTTGTTGATCGGCTACGAATCGGCTGTGGTGGAATCGGCTGCGGTCGAGCGCATCGGAGCGAGGCGCGACAACACGGTCAGACGGCTCGGCGAATCAGCTACATTGGCGAATCGGCTGATTGGTGAATCGGCTGTCCCCAGGAATCGGCTGTCGGCTTGAGGGAATCAGCTGTCATCGGCCAGAACAGTTCCAGATCGGATAGCCCTGATTGACTATTTTCGCTACTTACTCCAATCGGTAACGATCTATCGGCCCTTACTTGCAAGTGTTTCTGGTTTGCGTGGTAGAAAAATTTTTGTTTTCGGCTAGCGTAGCCTCCGCGTAACCCTTCAATAAGTCCTATCATCTCATGTGATATGAGGATAATTTTGGCTATATGCCAGAAAGTATAATTCATATGACCTAAATGATTTAGGTTGTATGCCAGAAAATATAAAAACTCTTGCCAGAGTAAGGACATAGTTTCGCCCATCCGATGGACCGGTTATACCGGCATGGCATTTATATATTTCTCTCCAATCTCCCTGGGGACTCAGGAGATTTATTTATGCGCATAACAACATTGGAGATTTGTAGTGTTGGTAAAGTCTCATTGGTGGACAGCTATGTAAACAGCGGATAAAAACGTCAATACTAACCAGATTGGTACCGTCTGTTAAAATAGCACCGCAGGTTCACCAAGCCGAGGCAAGTGTGTGACGAAAAAATATTAAATAGGAGATGGATCCACCAGTTACTGATTAGAATTGGTGCTCCTATTAAGATAGCCCGCCGGTCTCGTTCACACATCAGAAAAAGTTAGAACTATATAAATGCTATGTTATCCTTAGTCTAGCTAACTACGGTTAATCCGCGGGTAAAGCTGAGCAAACGTTGCAGAGTTTATTGTATTTGAATACGTCGTACTCCCATTTACTGGAGTTGTGTTTATGGGTGAATCCAGTTTAATGGTACAAGTAACTTTTCTAAAATGCCATCTCAAAATTTGAACATTCATATGTATATAATGGTAGGAAAAGGTAGAACCTAGGATCATGTTAAGGCTAGGCCTATGTTATCCCTTTTATGTTATCATATATATATATATATATATATATATATATATCTCTATTTTTTACATAGTATGAAAACATGTTTGAACTTAGGTTTAGGTTATTCCCTTTTAAGATATCTTGCATATTTATAGAAAGAGGTAAAATATAGAATTAGGCCAAAGTTAAGTTTGTAACTTATATTCTTAAATGTTTACATAGAATATTTTAAAAGAAGAATAGGATATACCTTCATGCTAAGTATAAATATATAATTTACATTTCTTTTTAGACATCCTATATATTTATTCATGTGGTCTTGAGTTCAGTTTGGCTTGCTGAGTACCATTAGTACTCATCCTTGTATATAATATTTTTAGGAAATGTTGAAGACAAAGAAGAAACTCCGAGTGCACTAGTGGATTGGGAGGACGAGTACGATTCCTAGGTCGACTCTACACTCAGGCTATCCCTGTGGAAGTATTGCGGCTTTCTTGTATTGTATAGTTTGTATTTGAATATTGCTGGTTTTAACAATAAATGAAGTTCTTGTATCTGTATTATCTCACGCATAACCGGACTCCTAGGAGGTTATGTGGTATTGTGGGAGTTGACCTCTTCGGAAGAGACCCCACACTGAAGCGAATTATATATATATAATCTATTAACTATACTGAGTGCTATAAATTAAATGAGCTTTCATGTTTAGCCATGCCATCAAATCATGTTAGTTATTGGATCAGGCTATGTACGACATACCAGTCATTCAAGCAATGAGCATCAGTAAATAAGTTCTGAAATCCCGCTGCAACACGTGGGATATCCATTAGTTTTACTAAAGGTTGTCCGACATTGTCTTCTACCTCTAGCCATGTGTTAGAGAGGGAGGAAGATGACGAGGGCTTGGTAATTGCACAGTGACTTTCTTCTCAATGAGCCCTTGACGTCAGTGATTTCCAAACTTCGGCTTGCTGAACTTGGTGTTGAGATTGGTAGCAGTGGGAGTGGATGGTAATGGCCGCTTTAGGGTAAATGTCAGAGTGGCATAGAACTGGCGATGGTTGGTAGGCTTGAAGATGCAAGACGGGCAACAAGGTAGCACGGTGGCACCATCAGAGGTGTAGGGATGAAGAGGGCGGTGGGTGGGGTCGGTAGTAGAGGAAAGAGATACCATGTGGTTAGGATGAGGGAACAATGACAATGGATCTAGTGGCGTGCAAGCCGTCAGAGACAAGGGATGAGAACCAGGGCGAGGGAAAGTCATCGAAGTTGATGAAGATTTGTGATTGTGGAGGCGTGGGGAGTAGTAGGGAGGTTGCAGCCAACGGGGCTCACCAACGATGGCTCTAGTGTGCAGAAGGGGGCGGGGATGAGAGAGTCACATCCGTGCGTCATGCCAACTGGTGGGTAAGCGGTGGCAGCATGTTTGGAGATTGGGAGAAAGGAGAGGAGGGATTTAGGACAAGATTGTTGGGCGAATCTCATAATGGTCTTAACCATAAAAAAGATTGACGTATGAATAATTGAAAGAAACTAGGCGAGATTCGTTGATATACAATCCCTTGTAAGCATTTCCATAGAATTATTTTGTCGTTTACGAACAAATGTTACATAATAAGATGTTTTATTATGATCTCTGTTGGTAGTAAAATAGTATTAGTACATATACCACCGTAAAAATACTCGGAATCGGCTTAAGGCTACAACAACTGTCTTTAAATGCCCTCCTGACCTGATACTATATGGGGGTGTTTAACAGGGATTCAAATCCTGAATCCAATCCTGATAGAGTAAATCTAGAGCATTGCCAAACGTTTCAGCTCCAAACAGATCTGAATAGAACACCCCAATAAAATAAACTAGCAAAATAAAACTTCCTTTCACCAGAACTAGAGCTGAAGTACTAAACCAAACACACCCTAAATCATGCATGAACAAGTTAGGAGGAGAGGCTAGGCCTAGGGCTGGGCATTTTTAACTGAAAATCGAAAAAAAACCGACCTGAGCCGAGCTGAACCGAAGTCTACCGTTTTTTAGTTTTTGTCTCGGTTTCGGTTCATGGTGTTGCATAAAACACATAATTCAGTTCGGCTTTTGATTTTTGATGTCCGAAAACCGAACCCTCGAAAAAACCGAACCATCCGAGCCGCTCTCCTCTCCTCTCCTCTTCCTTAGCTGAACCGAGCCGAAAAAACCGAAGACTTCCTCTGCGCAGCGTCGATCCAACTTAGTCAGGAGCCCGCCTCACCCGCGCAGCGGCGGCGGGGGTCGGTAGCTTCGGGCTGTGCCACATGCCGCTGTGGGGGACAGAGTCGTCCGCGCCATTGTCGGAGACGACTCGGAGCTTTCGTTATGTTTGCAAGATGAAGTGAATCAATTCAAATCATCTAACAAACAAAATGAAATGTCTGACGTCCTGAGAGAAGGATATTAGAGACATTGCTAAACCTTTAGCCTGCCAGTCAAGTTCATCCTGAGATGTGCCCATCAAACCACTCGAACGCGGCGACCAGATGTGTTACACATTCAGAAGACTTAACAAAAATGGCTAAAAATCTACATCTCAAATAACCTTAACTCATACTCATGTGAACCTAGCTCTCAGGATGTGCACTAGATTCACACTTTCATCTCTAGCATGGATATACACAGCGAATACACTTAAGATGAAAGAAACCTAAGGATTACATCACATTAATAGTTACATAGGCCAACTGGCCAAATAAATACATATAAATCAGAGAACAACGGAAGCTTGTATACCCGACCACAAGCACACCGACTAAGGGTTCACCTCATTAAGTTCGACCCTAGAAGAAGCAAAACGTAAACCCGCATCACTCAAGAACTAAATCAATACCTGCAAGCAAAATGAATATTACAGTGGCAATAGTCAGTACATTAAACAAGTTAATGTACCGACAAGCGCAAGTCAATCCTAACATACTACATGTAAGGCATATATACAAAGAAGACTATATAGGTGGTTCATTTTCAGTATAAAACAAGTTTTATTTCACAATTCTTTTACAAAGGAGTTGATGAATCAATTAACAAAAACTAAGTTTTAGGTTTCATCATTAATTTCATTAAGTTTCCATCATAATCAATACCTTGTTATCATTCATGACAACAAGTCACAATATATAAATACCATCACACTCACACAACTCAACACATTTTGTCACTTTCAAAATCAAGTCGCAAATCCACAAGTTTTAAAACAATTGAGTCTATACCCGTGAGTACGGCTAATCGATTAGTTTTTTATAACTCTATAGAGTTTGTACAGCTTTACCCACATGATATGAACACTAGTTTGTTTCGTGCTCGCGACGCACTACCACACTTTTCATGTTGAATGCGGTCTAGAGGTCATAACAAAGTCTTTACACTACTTAATCTCTAGCCTTACACCAACACAATTTGTGTTCCTTCATCATAGGCATACTGAAATATAACCTTCATCATAGGCATACTGAAATATAACCTAGAATCGTCAAGTGGCGTGACCCCGCCTTAAACTTGACACTGTGGTGACAAAAATGACAGGAACCCACCCATGTGGCACAATATTGTTGTATAGACAGACTTAGTCACCTAAACTACCACTTTGGTGGTAAATAGAAAGTTCCTCTGAGTTATCCGAACCCATACTCACAAATCTACTTTAATGCAAGGCTAGGTGCTAAGCAGATTATTCGACTTTAAGGCTATCCTATACTAGCACATGTGGTTGTACGGTAAATTTTAAGTTGGTGACACAAGTTCAGTCCTTACGAACTCGAACAAACACTCCCCCTATCGACATACGAATACATCAATTGCAATTCACTTGCCGTCCAAGTCAAAATTATATTTTTACCCATTTTGGTTTGCAAATACCCATCATATTATACCCATTCCAGCAAGGGGCCTCATATCAAAACATATTTTAGTATACGATGTAATAAGCATTTGCATAATTTCTAGCAGGGCTAAGCAAGTATGTGCATACTGCATATATAAACCCATTTGAGCACAATGAGAGTACTCTGACATTTCTAGGGATACAAACAGCAAGGTATTCAATTATTCAAAGAGGAAATACAACAAAATAAGACATAACTACCATAACCAATTTTTTAAATATCGATATACCCTAAGTTCACATGCAACTTTGCAAACAAACATTTTCATGTTTTGAGATTCAATATGTTCAAAGGAAAGGAGAAGAAAAACTTGCCTTGGTCTGAAGAAATGTTAGCTCCTAATCCACTCCATCACAATGATCTAAACAAAATATATGATATGCAATTAAACATCGAAAATTTACGAAAAATCCCAAATGCTCTAAAATGCATGATTTTTGCACATTGAGTGGATACTGTTCTAAAATAATTTTTGATAAAAGAATAGTTATAATTTTTAGAAGTATTATCGAGACATAGCGGGATAGGGTAGTATTTCATTAGGTAGTGTTCTAAAATATCTCTATAAATTGATTTTTATTAACCTTGACTTCTTAGAGGTGAATATAATTGTTTTCTAAGACTAACATAACTTTTAGAGTTATCAAAAAAAATTTTATGTATTTCACAAGTTATAACGTGTTCTAGGCCTATGATTGAACGAGCATAACTTAAATGATGGGGTTCAGAATTTTTAGTTCACATGTTCATGATGTTTATTTTTTTGTTCATACTTTATAAACTAGGGGCACTCTAGTCTAGACTTAGCAATACCCAATATGAATCCTAGAACTTATTTCATAAACTAAGTGTATCAAGTTCTTAGAGAATGAGGGTGAACCTAAGACTTCTCTGGTCTAATAGATTTTAATTTGGTTTATTTAGAGCTAAGATACAATTTATATATACATCTATATATACATACACATGGTGCTCAATTTATCTATTATGACTAGCACCTTAGTTAAATACCTTAGTTAACCATTTAAGGTTTCTCTACATATTTATTTAGTAGATAAGTTGTCATATTTTATTTTACCTATATTTTATTTTACCTAATTGAAGTTTATTACTTACTCTAATTGAAGTTTATTACTTACTGGTTTTATAGAAATTTAGCTCACTCAAAAAGATTAAAATTGAATTTTCTACAATTTTTTACAAGGTGAAGTGTGCTTTAAAGGGTTTGTTCCTTATATAAATATTTAAGTGATATTAATAAATATTTAAGTGATATTAATATATAGTAGGTATATATTTTTATTTTATACTTTGAAAGTTTGAAAGTCTATATTTGGTGGTTCTACAGAACTTGAGTTTCCTCAAAAGAAAAAGGAATTGGAATTAAAATGAATTTTACATAAATCGTTACAAAGTAGCTATATATTTTTATTTTTCTATTTTTATTTTTCCTAAATAAAGAGTGTAATCTGGTGTAAGCCTCTACAGAATTTAAGTTTGTCTACAAATATGTTAAATTAATTTTTTTATGGATTTTATAATTTGTACATGTGATTTTCTTTATTTGAATTTTAGATATAAAATTTGTACAGTGAGGGTTAATTTTTATACTTCTATATTAAATTTCATCTTTTTATGTGTTCACAAAAATTTGTCTCACCTCAAAATGAGTTATAGTTTAATGAGTTATAATTTATTTTATATAGAATTTACAAGTTTGTTCATTTTCTGTTTGGAAAGATATTTGTTTTAGCTATATTCCTTTTTTATTTTTAAGATATTTGTTTTAGCTATATTCCTTTTTTATTTTTGAATTACAAATACATGGGGTTCATCTATCATTCTATAAAATTTAGAAAAGCCCTTGAAGTCTATAGAGATCAACCCGCAGCCTATGAGCACATGTCTAATAACCTTTTCATTAAGAGTCCCTGGTATTTTGCATTATTTACATTTAGGTCCTAGACCCACATGTCATTGAGTGAGAGGTTTACATATTGGACCCTAGAGTTGTTCAAATTTTCAAAACCTAGTCCATGGCTTGCAACAACACAGATCAGATCGGTTTTGGCTGGGACTTTAGCCGTGGGTTGGCGGGTTCACCGGTGACGATTGGTGGCTCGGTTGGGGTCGAGGTCAAAAGATAAAATGAAGATCACGTTATCGCGATTCCATTTTTCTACTTACCTTGGCTAGTGGAGGTCGGAGTAGCACCGGCGGCGGGTAGAACCGGCGGAAAGTCCCTGTTGCACACGTGCATTTTTGGCTCAAATTTATTGTAGCGGTTTGCATGCATGTGAGTGTTTAGGGATCGTGGGTGCTCACCTAGCTGTGCGCAAACCCCGGCCAGGTCGGGATGATGGCGACGGCGCATGGAAAACATCCTGGGCATCGGTGATGTTGGTCGACGCGGCTGACGGAGAGTTGAAGAGGCCGGGGAAGGTGATGGGGTCGGAGACCTCAAGAACGGAGAGGTGATACGGCTCCTATTTGACAGTCTTGGTGTAGGCAAACGGCCCATGCTCCCAATTCTTCTTCTTCTTCTCCTCCTCCTTCTCCTCCTCTTCTTCTTCTTCTTATCTTTAGCCTTTGCTTCCAGTGCTTCTGCCACTGATGGGTAGAAAAGCTTTGGTACGTCCATGTGCCTTAGCAAGCACAAACCACGCCCCTCGCTCAACACCAAGTGCAGAAACTGGCGGCTCAACTTCTGGCAGCTCATCTTCAACACTCACGCTTCCTTGACCAGCCAACGAGCGAGGATATGCGGCGGAAGCAGCAGACGACAAAAATGATGCTGGCGTGGCGGGGATGGATGAAGATCGACGCAGGCGAGACAAGGCAGCGGCCGGAGGCATCCATGGCGGTGGTGATGGAGTTCGGAGTGTGGGCGAAGAAGCAGCGAATGGGTTTCCTCACTAGGTTTTCTCGGCACTGGCGTGGAGCAGGAGGAAGAGAATGACGAGGCAGTGGAGGCGAGGAGGAGGTGCAGCGTGTAGAAGAGATGTAGGGCGGTGAGATGGAGGGTGAGCTGGAGCTCGGCGTCGCCGCTCCTCGACACGCGTCGTGCGCAGCCAGCTCAGTCTCTCCCGTTCACGGTCGGTTGAAGCGAGGGACAGAGGGAGAGCAAACCACGGTGACTGCTAGGTGGGTCTGGGGCATGGTGGGATAGGCAAGGAAGTGGGGTATGGGTAGAAACTGCAACTGGTTTTTGTTAAATTTTTGAAATTATTTCTCTCCCTAAATTTTGTAGCTTCGTAATTTAATATATGGATATGATAAATTGCTGAAATTTTTATTGGAGGTAGATGAGTATTCCTAGTTTTCATTTTTTTTATTTCTCATAGAATTTAAACAAATATAAGGTATTTGGAGTCTTGCTATAATTTTTAGAAGGCCTAAACATAGAAGAAAGATTCTAGAAAAAGTATATTTATTCATGGAATTTAAATAAATTATTTTCTATATATACTTATGTGCATTTTAATTAACTTTTAGATAAGATTGTATTTTAGCCGATAAGAAGATTAATTAGCCTAATATTTGACTGTATTGTCTAATTTGTTTGGGGCTTCAAACCCAGTTATTAAATTGCATTAAAATTATGTTGAGTTGTACATAATGTCTGTCACCTACATAAATTTTTTCATAATTTTATCTAGTATAGATTATTTAAAAAATTAGGGTAACTTCTCTAGGTTTAGGTGTTCCCACTTTGTACGTGCATCTGAATTTAAGAATTATATTTTTGACTACTTCTAACATGAGGTGATGTTATTAAGTTTGATTTCAATTCCTATAGCACAGGTCTCTACTTATATACATATACAAATGTTTACTCTTGGTTGTTGTGTTGGAAGGATAATTATGAAATGAAAGTAAGTAAGGTA
This sequence comes from Oryza australiensis, assembly GCA_019925245.2. NCBI lineage: Eukaryota > Viridiplantae > Streptophyta > Magnoliopsida > Poales > Poaceae > Oryza > Oryza australiensis. The sequence goes on along the minus strand of JAIFGZ020000381.1, from coordinate 2,378,524 downwards.
GAATATTCCTTATACGAGGTAATTTTTTTATTCACCTCCATGTTTATAACATGCCTTCAGATGAGCGATCGAATTAATTTAGTAAGGCTTGATATTGATAATGTTGATATACTTTAAGGTGTATGGTCCTTATGTTAACTTTCTCTAGTGAGCACTAGACTTTAGACTTTAATGGTTTAGTTATTTATCTATATCTTAGTTATTATTCACGAGACCTATTATAAAATGCATATAAAAATCTAAATACACATGAATTACGTCTTTTATGATAGTATGTATGCTTTCATACGAGTTTGTATTCATGCTTTTATACGAGTTTGTATTTTTTTTTAGGTTATAAATGAAAAAGTTTGTATTTGTTCTATAATTTATTTTTATGGTTGGTCTCACTGTTAAAAAAAATTTTGGCTTGTAAAATTAAAAAAGTTAGAAAAAAATATTAAGGGTATGTGACAGCCGTCTGCGGCGGTGGGCAGCGCCAGTGGAGCCGGAGGAGGGGATGGGGCCCGCATGTCATCCGCTGCCGCCTGTGGCTCGACCCGCCCTCCAAGCTCTTCTTCCCATGTACGTTCGCTGCTTGCTCTCATGGCGGTTGCTCTGTCTAGGGATGGTTACTTTGAATCATTTCAGTTTTGGTTGGATTAGTTGGAGTCTCTCCTTTGCTGCGCGATTGCAAGTGTTTTTCATTTGCTTGGTTCAGACTAGTCGAAGGCGCTGTCTTTGTTGCTCTTCGCATACTGATTCGTGCTTAAGAATGGTCTCCGCCTTGTGGACGTGTTATTCTCTCTCCACGAAGAAATTTGCTCTTTAAAAACCTGCAAAATTCACAGCGTCGCGACGTCGCCGAGCCCCTCGACCGCGGCGCCCCCTCCGCGCCGCCGCGCCCCGTCGCACCCCCTCCGTCGCCTCGCCGGCCCCCTTCGTGTCACGCCGCGCCGCCCCACTCCCCTCCGCCGTCGCGCCCCTCAGCGCCGCGTCACTCCAGCCCCCTCCGCGTCGCCGCCGTCGGCCTGTCTCACCCCCTATGCCTGCAGCTTTCTCCTCCGCGCCACGCCATCGGCTATAGCGTGCTAGTTTAAAAACCAAAAACTAAAAAAAAAACCAAATTCAAAATATGTGGTTTTCAGTGAAAATCGATTGGTTATTCATTTATGTTAAACCAAGTTTTTGCATAGAAAAAAATCAAACCAAACTTTTGGTTTAAACGGATTGTCTAGCCCTAGCTAGGCCCAATCGGAAACCGAAACGTGCGCGCGTGAGAGCTGCTAGGCGCGCGGTAGCCGCGCCGGCCAGGGCATAGGTGGAAAGGACGGACGCATGCGTAGAGCGAGACAAAGAAAGAAAAGGGCGGGTGCAGGTGGGCTGTGGGCACGCACGCACGCAAGCACAGCGGTCGCCGATCGACGAGCTTGCGAGCATTTACGCGCGCGACGACGTACGCCCGCCCACCGCGCGGGGACCGGGCGCGGCCGGGCGGACGACGGGCGTACGAAAACAACGCGGCGCCCAAAGCCATATCTCATCAGCGACCATGTATTGGAGAGACGACACGAGCAAGCAACCGCCAACCAGCTGCGCATTCAGCGGCCCACACGTAGTACGTACGTACGTAGAGTACGCACGACGTATGATGCGTGCGTCGGTCTCTGCTTGCCCTGTAGCGGTGGTTCAGACGCCCTACTTACGTGCCTCCGCCTCTTCCGTCCATCACCTGCTCGATGCGACGGTTAATTAAGCACGGCTCGGTTGAACGATTTTCTTGCTTGATTTGGGTATGTGGATGCGATACAACTTTTTTTTCTTTAAACACGATTCAGACACAGTCCTTCGTATAAATGTGCGCACATGCATCCCTACATACTGGACTGGTACGATCGGATGATGGTGTTTTTATATTTTAACTCATATTATTTTTAAATTCGAAGCTGATATAGGTAGTGCCGAATAACATCTCTCATCTCTTATTCTATCTCATATTATTTTCTTAATCGGTAGATATCTATTTGTATCTCCAATTCATAAATGTTAAATATAATGAGACAATTAAAGTGTTAAAAGATATCCATCGGAAAAATATATAATATTACATGTGAGCTTATAAAATAATGATTAACCAATGTTTTATCATGTTTGTAGGTAGATTTATAATATGGGACATACGGGTGGATACAAATCTTTCCGTATCTTAACCCATATTTTTTTACGGATTCGGATTTAAAATTAAATAGCATGGGGTATCTTATTTTCTCTCACGTATTCTTCTTGCGAGCCTGGGGTTGAATGGGTGGTCAGAAAATACCTATCCCATTGTCGACGTGTGACCGACAGTCCTCCAAAGGGGCTATCCGAGGAGGTGAAAGAGTGGTCGAGACGTCTCACCAACGGATCTGTTGGTCGACTCAAGAACAATACGAGCCAAGGTTTTTAGACAGGTTCGGCCTTCTCGGAGAATAACAAGCCTACGTCATGTGTTCTTTGTTGGGGTGGTGTATGAATAGAGTTTGAGCACAATCGACGAGGCCAGAGCCAGAGAAAGTCATCCCCCTTGTGCGCACCCTGTTATCCCTTTTATAGTCTAAGAAGGACAGTTACAATGGACTTGGCGCGCAAGAAAGTTTGGTCCTAAAGTACAAAGCAAGTATAGGCTAAATCTAAAAAGCAAAACAGAAATCGCCTTGGGATCTGTTCGTCGCGGGCATCTTGTGCGCAATCTTGTCTCGGGATCCGTCCTCCACATGTACCTTGTGCGCAGTCTTGTCAAGTGATGTCATCTTCTGTCGGTCTGTCCCCCGTTTGTCATGTTTGCGAGGCTTACGAAGGAAGCCTGCTTCCCGAGAAGAGGCGACCGACCTCCGTCCTGGTCGATGCCATGCATGGAGGTCAGACTAAGAAGCCGAGGCTGAGCGAGGGGGCCGTAGTCGGGCTCGTCGACCACGCTCGGGGTCTGGCCTTCTTTCTTTAGTTTGGGCTACCCCGGAATGGTACCCTCCACAGCAGCCCCCGATACTAGGGGTGAATGGGACATTCTACCCTAGGATCTGAGTTGTCCCATACAGGGATCTTAGGTCAGTCTTTGAAACTCTCTAACAGTGTTTGGGTAGGGGCACCGGTCAGGTGCACCTGCCAGGTGTAGCCTTTGAGCCTAGGGTCAGATGGTACTTTCGAGCATAGGGTCAAGCATTATGCATCAACCCTTGGCGGTTGCCGGATTGTATGGAGTGCTTGTGGCAGGGGCACCGAACAGGTGCACCAAACAGGTGTAGCCCTCGATACTGGGGTTGGATGGTACATTCAAACCTAGGGTCAAGCATCATGCACCATCCCCCAATAGCAGTTTGATTGCATAGTCGGCTTGGTGTCGGCCAACGGGCTTAGCAAACCTGATAGCCAATGGTAGCCAGCGAGATCAGAGAAAACGTAGCCCGGAGGCAAGTAGCGTTCGGTGACATGGGAAAAGCCATAGCCCAGAGGGCTATGGCAGTCGGCGAGGTCGGAGAGGCCATAGCCCGGAGGCTGATGGCGGTCGGTGAGGCCGAAGAGGCCATAGCCCAAAGGCTGACGACGGCCGGTGAGGCCAGAGAGGCCATATCCCGGAGGATGACGGCGGTAGCCCGGAGGTGATGGCGGTCGGCGAGGCCAGAGAGGCCATAGCCCGAAGGCCGACGGCGGTCGGTGAGGATGGAGAGGCAATAGCCCATAAGCTAATGGCAGTGAGGATGGAGAGGCAATAGGTCCCAACCCTATCCGGCTTCGTAGGGAGCATGCCCTGTATTAATCCAAAGGGCGTCAGGCCGAGCTATTGCACTTAACCGAATATGTTACGAATAGGTGCTCGAAAAGGTTGCCGAGCCCCCGAACAGCTCGGGCAGGCTGCTCAGGGAGATTTGCCAAGCCCCCGAGTAGCTCAAGCGTACTCAATAGACTTCTTTCCAAGGAACCCCAACCACCGTTAGTCGGGGCCATATAGCTTAGGACAGACCATAAGCGTAGCAAAGAAGTTATTAAGCCTACATAGGCTACTCGAGCGTTGGGAGGATAACGAATTGGAGAAAAACGATAGCCGAAGAGAAACTGTGGAGAACATATTGCTTTATTAAAAAAGTTGAGTACAAGGTACTTAGCTGCTTAGGTGTTGAATCAGCACAAGTGCTTGATATTCCACGAGTAGCCTCTTGGCTGGCATCGCGAGACGAGGAGGAGTGCGCCGGGCGGGCTTCTCGGGGCTCGCCGCCCCGGAGAGGATGGAGACGCGCCCAGCAACGAACGGAGTAGGTGAAGATGCCTTCCGCAACGAGCGAGCCGGGCGCGCAGCGCAACGTCCCTCGACACGCTTGATCCGCGTCCACGCGGAGTCCGCCCTCAAGACCGTCGTGCGGGCAGTCAGGGGCTTGGGCCGCCAGACCTTCGTGGCCGCGCGAACCGTGGGTGTCGAGACCGCAAGACGCGATGTCGCGCACCTCTGCACGACAGCATGCTCCAGCGCGCCAGAGGCTTCCTGGGAAAGGGTGAGGCGGCTAAAATCATTAGCGCGGAAGAGCATGCTCCCAAAGACGAACGTCGTCCCTGTGAGCGCCGTGAAGTCGGTGGGAAAGAAGACAACCATCAAACAGCTCGGATCAGCAAAGACACACCCCTACCTGGCGCTCCAACTGTCGACGCGTGGATCGGCAGTCCTCCAAGGGGGCTACCCTAGGAGGTGAAAGAGTGATCGGGGCGTCTTACCAACGGATCTAATGGTCGACTCAAGAATAATACGAGCCAAAGTTTTTAAACAGGTTCGACCCTCCCGAAAGATAACAAGTTTATGTCTTGTGTTCTTTGTTGGAGTGGTGTATGAACAGAGTTTGAGTTCAATGGATAAGGCTTGAGCCAGAGAGAGTCTTCTCCCTCCCTTGTGCGCACCCCTGCCCTCCCTTTTATAGTCTAAGTGGGGTAGTTACAATGGACTTGGCGAGCTACCCGAGGAGGTGAAAGAGTGGTCGGGGCATCTCACCAATGGATCTGATGGTCGACTCAAGAACAATACGAGCCAAGGTTTTTAAACAGGTTCGACCTTCCTGGAGGATAACAAGTCTATGTCTTGTGTTCTTTGTTAGAGTGGTGCATGAACAGAGTTTGAGTTCAATGGACAAGGCTTGAGCTAGAGAGAGTCTTCTCCCCCTTGCACGCATCCCTGCCCTCCCTTTTTAGTCTAAGGAGGGCAGTTACAATGAATTTGACGCGCAAGAAAACTTGGTCCTAAAGTACAAAGCAAGTACAGGTTAAAGCTGGAAAGCAAAACAAAAATTGCCTTGGGATCTATTCGCCGCGGGCGTCTTGCGCGCAGTCCTGCCTTGGGATCCGTCTTCCGTAGGTACCTTGTACGCAATCTTGTCAAGTGACGTCATCTTCTGTCGGCATGTCCTCTGTATGTCTTGTTTGCGAGGCTTACGAAGGAAGCCTGCTTCCCAAAGAGGGGCGGCCGACCTTCGTCCTGGTCGGGGCCATGCATGGTCGTACTAAGAAGCCGAGGCCGAGCCAGGAGGCCATGGTCAGGCTCACCAATCACATCCGGGGTTTGGCTTCCAATCCTAGTCTGAAGACTTTTGATCCGATCCGCTTGGCCTACTTTTTTTAATTTTGGGTTACTCGGGGTGATACACTCAAACTCATTTTCACCCCTAGTATAAAGACGCACACACATACGCACGCCATGCTCTGAGCACCTTCAAAGACGGAAATTGCTATGCCTCCGATCAAGTGTACAACCTACAACTAGTGCATGCACACGCACAACTATTATTTGTGGATACACGGCCAAGTCAGATGCAGATCGTAAGATTGTATAGCAGGCGTCAGCATAGCTTAAAATTTACTAAATTATCATATGCGCTAATGCGCGGTGCGGCGGTGTGTGTGGTATTACTTGTACAGGAGGTCAGGAGTAGCATTTACACAGTTGGATCTCAATGCAAACTAATAAGAAAAACGGTTCAGATTAACTTACACTACTGGAGAAACGATTTTTCTGGACGAGGCCCCCAATAGGTTCCAGGCGGGCCATAAGAGCCAGCGCCTGGAAAAACCGTTCCCGGGGGGCCTGCAATTGGCCCGCATGGGATAATGCATTATCCCGTGCGGGCCACTTAAGCGACCGCACGGGCTATTATCCTATGCGGTTGCTTAAGGACCCGCACGGGATAATTCATTTTCTCGTGCGGGCCTTTAAGAGGACCGCATGCGATGATGCCCAACAGTGGCTCAATAAATTTCCCGCTCAACCCGACAGTGGCGTATTTACCCTGGTATTTTCTCTCTCCAAAAAAGGCAATTATAGGGGGGAAGGTTTTGAACTTGAATTTTTCAATTGGAGTCAATACAAAAAGGTATCATACTTGATCTCCTCTTCCATTTGCTTCCATTTTTAAAAATTTTTATTGGTTGAATGCGAAGATATTTGAACTTTTTTAACTCGGTTTTTCTCTCTCCAAATAATAGGTATTTTATTTTGTGGAAGGCTATAGACTTTAAATCTTCAATTAAAATCAATATAAAAGGTAATGTCCTCCGGCATGCTACTCAATGACACTAGAAGAGAAAAAACTTTCTGTAAATGTCTTCGTGGATTGAAAGTGCCGACTGGATTCTCATCGAATATCCGAAAGCTAGTATCAATGAAAGATTTGTCGATTTCTGGATACAACGCTCACGACTGTCATAAGATGCTTACGGTGTTTCTCCCTATCGCTATAAGGGCGGTGAAACCAATGCACACCAAGATTGTGATAACAAAGCTGTGCTATTTTTTTAATCGAGTATCAACGAAAGTTTTTGATCCAGAAGAATTAGGACCCCTTCAGAAATTCGCAGTCGAGACAACTTGCCAGCTAGAGATGTTTTTTCCCCCATCGTACTTGGACATGATGGAACATCTCATTGTTCACATTGTCCCTCAAATTATTGAACTTGGTCCTCTATACCTACATCAAATGTGGGCGTATGAGCGATATATGGCTGTTCTGAAAGGGTATGTCCGTAATCGTGCTCATCCGGAGGGCTCGATGATAGAGGGTTACACAACTGAGGAGGTTGTCGAGTGTTGCCTAGATTATATGAAAGATGCCAACCCCATTGGGATACCGATGCCTCGACGTGATGGAAGATTATCTGGGAAGGGTACGGTAGGAAGAAAATGCTTCTACGACAACGATTACAAAGCGGTATCAGATGAACACAGCAGTGTTTTTCAACAACTCGCCATCGTTGCGCCCTACATTGAGCAACACACTTCCGAGATCAGAGCATGCAATCCTGGGCGATCCGATGATTGGGTTTCGAAAGAACAAAAGCACACTTTCCCCCAATGGCTTAAGGATCAAAATGTACCGTCTGGTGAATCACTCGAGGAAAAAACGGTAGAAAGACTTGCAGCTGGCCCAACAAGCCTTGTGACCTCATGGCAAGGGTATGACATCAGCGGATACTCTTTTTACACCAACAGCAAAGACAAGAAAAGCTCAGCGCAGAACAATGGGGTTCGTGTCGAAGAGTTGGACGCAACAGGGCAGAGGAAATCATATTATGAGATCATACAAGAAATATGGGAACTTGACTACGGTTTAAACATTCAGATCCCTGTTCTCAGATGCCAATGGGTGAAAGACTTCATGGTAGATAAATTTGGATTTATGTGTGCTGAATGGAGTAAAATTGGACACAAGGATGATCCATGGGTCCTTGCGAGCGTGTTGCATAAGTTTTCTATGTGAAGGATCCTTCCGATGAAAAGATGGACATTATTGTATCGGGCAAGCAACACATCATTGGTATTGACAACATTGAAGACACGTCCGACTATAATCAATACGACGCCATTTCGTTATTCACAGATCTTCCTACGCGGATGAAACACATTGAAAGTATCCTCGACGAATCAAAGTTTGCATCTGTGTGAAAGGATGTTAATCCAAAAATTGTAAAATGCTAGTTTGTTTTTTTGTATATTCATGTTGTTTAGACCTGCTTGAGTCATTATCCTGTAAATGAGAAAAAAATATATAAATAGCAAACGAAGTCAGAAAATCATGAAAATTGTGTGGATGTCATGATATTATACGTAGAGGCTGTGGTACAAAATTGAGAGGGTTTCGAATATTTTATCAGAAACGTTATCGCGTGCGGTCGGCTTAAGGGCCCTCGCACTCGGCAAAATTTTGAAAAAAAAATTCTTCTCCACCCTCCAAACTTTCTCTACTATGTAAATATTACTCCTAATTATAAAATTTGGTAATTTTTTGTTTGGTTTTGCTATATTTCTTTGATTTATTTTATTTTCATGAATTTTTTTGCCAAATCTCACATTTGAACTGCAAGTGATTAAAAAAAGAATAAAATTAGTGGAAAAATTATATTCATGTTGTTTAGACTTGCTTGAGTCATTATCATGTAAATGAGAATAAATTTTGAATTTTTCTTTAAGAAACATGATTAGGAACCTATTGACCGAATAATTTTAAAATTGTATAAATAGCAAACAAAGTCGGAAAATCTTGAAAATTGTGTGGATGTCATGATATTATATGTAGAGGCTGTAGAAAAAAATTGAGAAGGTTTTGAATATTTTATCACATACGACGCTCACAAAACCGAAGATGTCATGATATTATATGTAGAGGCTGTGGAAAAAATTGAGAAGGTTTTGAATATTTTATCACATACGACGCTTACAAAACCGAAGATTATGTAGAGAAGATTATAAGTGTTGAGAAGGATTGGTTAGATTTGGAGAGGAAGTGATGGCCGAATTGACATTTGATTTTAATTTTTTTTCATAGGCAATAATTAGCATATATTGATGTATGGAAAATTTTGGTAATTTTTTGAGTCTGTTTGATAACTTTTTTCATTAATTTCCATTTTGGTGCAAAAGTTGGAGAGGGGGGCGATTATCGCGTGCGGCGGCCTAACGGCCCGCACGGGAAAATATCTTCCCGTGCGGGCCGCTTAAAGGACCGCACGGAAAATATTTTCTCGTGCGGTCTCTTTAAGGGGCCTCGCACGGAAAAGAATTATCCCGTGCGGGCCGCTTAATCCGCCCGCACGGGAAGATCGTTATCCCGTGCAGTCCTTTAAGCCGCCCGCACGCGATAATCGCCGCCTAAATAATAACGCGCGGGCTCCCGAAAATTTTCCAAGTCCTCGGTGAAAACAGATCTAGCGCCGCCAGGCTGCCGAAATTTTCCCCTAGATCCGCCGCCTCTCTAGCCGCCCACGCCCCTGCACCGACCTCACCGACCGCCAGCATCCACTCACCGCGCCTTGGCCTCGCCCTACCGCCCGCGACGTCTACCGCGCCCCGACGCTCGGGCCGGCGAGCACGGAGAGGAGGTTGGCGGCTATGGACCGCGGCGAGGGAGACGCCGCCGAGCGGGCGGAGGAGGAGGCGGCGCAGCAGGAGACGGAGAAAGAGACGGCGAGGGCGACGGCGAAGGCCGGCTTCACCGAAGACGACGACCACGCGTGGCACCGACGCCGTCAGCCGCCGCCGGACTCAACAAACTCCTCCTCGCCGGCCGCCAGTCGTTGCCCGACGCCTCCCCGCCGGACGCCAACCGCCGCCAGCTGCTCCACCGTGCCACCGGATAACGTCCTCCCCTCCGCTGCCAACCGCGGCCAGCCGCTCCACCATGCCACCGGAGAACGTCCTCCCCTCCGCCGCCGCCACCGCCACGGTACAAATCATGCAATATATGGATTTTTGTTTTAATATTGATATGCAATAGGAAATGATGAGCCATGCATTGTGAAAGTATATAGAAATAAATTATCCTAACCAATATATCAAAATGATGAATATATAATACGTGAATTCTAGGACAAACTAGCTAGTGCTATATTTTAGATAAAAGACTATTGAGTACATTAAGAGTACATGTTCCTATAAATATATGCATGTGAATGTGCAGAGAATGGTAGTACGTAGTAAGTGTTTGTTAACTCCACAAACATGTAAGTGTTTGTTACTTCACAAGTGATGAAATATTCCTTTAATTTGGGATGATAATTAGTAAAATAGACTATTATTTATTTGATGGAACTATAGTTAATTTTGATGGAAATTTAAAATGGACTGTTATATATTTGATGAATTTTGTTGATGAATTTTTTTCATGTGAAATAGTTGCTGTGAATTTTTTTTGAAAAGATGGACGTGAACGGACGGACGAGCGAACGAACGAGCGTTCGTTCGTTCGTGGACGGACGGACAAACGAACGAACAAGTGTTCGGTTGTTCGTTCAGTCGGTCGTTGATGTGAACGAACGAACGAGTGTTCGGTCGTTCGTTCGGTCGGTCGTTGATGTGAACGGAAGGACGGACGGACGGACGAACGAACGAACGAGTGTTCGGTCGTTTGTTCGGTCGGTCGTTGATGTGAACGGACGGACGAGCGAATGAACGAGTGTACGATCGTTCGTTCGGTCGGTTGTTGATGTGAACGAACGGACGAGCGAACGAACGAGTGTTCGGTCGTTCATGGAGATTAGGTCATGTGAATATTTTTGATGAATTTTAGATTTTAGGTTAGATTTTTAAATTTTCAAACACATATACCCACCCCTACCGAACGACCTACAAATCTAATCTCCCTCTCTCCTCGGTCTCTCATCTCTCATATCTTCTCCTCCCCTATCTCACCTCTTCTCACGGACAAAATAGACAAACATATGTATTTTTATCTCTCATCTCTAATAAAGAGAAGAAGAAGGAAAGAAATATATTTTTTCATTCTTCTTCTCTTTTACATATATAGATTGTGATAAAAATCGACAGCACCTCATTTCGTGATGACTCCCGTGATTTAGAGGTGTGCTTTCTCTGCGACAACATTAATGTTCAAGTTCTCGTTGCTAATGTCTTGGCCAATTCTCGTGAATTGTCATATCTTGCCTGACGCTTTTTTCGCAGTCTTCACCGATCTTGGTCTTTCAACATGTCATGATCCATCGTAGTAGCCTTCTTCACCGTCTTGATGCATTCAACATGTCACGATCCGATCTTGGTCTTTTTTCTTGCTCTTCTCCCTTTGTTTCATAATCTTTCAGTATTGCTCTTTCTTAGAGTACGGCGTAGCAATCGTGTATCTCCATCAAACCGGAGTCATGGATAACCGCTTTCATGCATGCAAGGAGGATGCTAAATTTTCCGGGTCGTGGCACTTTATTTTACACCCAATGACATCATTGGGAATCAACAGGGCATGACCGCTTCCCAAAAGAATAATTGGGTGTAAAATCAAGTGCCCTGACCAAGGAAAATTTAGCATCCTCCTTGCATGCATGAAAGCGGTCATCCATGACACCCGCTTGATGGAGATACATGAGTACTATTACGCCGTACTCTAAGAAAGAGCAATACGAAAGAGTATGAAACAAAGGAGAAGAGCAAGAAAAAGACTAAGATCGGATCATGACATGTTGAAGAGACCAAGATCGTGAAGAAGGCTACTACGATGGATCATGACATGTTGAAGAGACCAAGATCGTGAAGAAGGCAGGAAGAAGGCGTCGATCAAGATATGACAATTCACGAGAATTCGGCCGAAGACATTAGCAACGAGAACTTGAACATTAATGTTGCCGAAAACAGAGAAAACACACCTTAGTAGGCACAGGGGAGCCATCACAGAATGAGCTGACTGTCAGTTTATCACATGCATACATAGGCTAGCTATAGACTTATGATTTCCTTCGATGTGAAAGATGATTCGAATCGCAACCGATTCTCGCTTTCCGATCATCTTTCTTTTAGGGTAAACATTGTGCTTACATGTACACCTCTTATATATACCATATTACAACCTGTCTAGTCCATTCGTTCACAAATTTCACAAGTTGTTATAAGCAACCACCGTGCACTAACCTTTGCGAGAAATACGTGTGTGAGATGCTCAGAATCTACGGGATTATACACTACTAAGTTCGAAGAAGTAAGTTCATCAGAGAAATATATCTTTCTACATGTTATCGATCTTGTATAATTTTCTTAATTGTATGTATATGTGTACTATTTTTTTAAACAGATCACGGAAGTTCCAGTTGTAGCGAACCGGTTCGACGATAGAACCATGCTTAACTTGGTTGCAGATCTTTGCCGCTTCATCCGTCGTGATTTCTGCAACCATTTGGACGATTTCTACGATCCGGAGAGCGAGCTGGCGACGGACGATAAATTCAAACGACTTAGGGAGATGGAAAAAGAGCACCGCCATTAAATAATTTGTAAATTTGTTGCTAGCTAGACTTATGTTAATTTGCGAGACGAAACTAGCTTGATATGTATACATTACGCATGATTGATCTGTGTTATATATATATTATAAGGAAATAATATTAAATGTCTTTTTTTCTCGTGCGTAAAAAATATATATATTGACCCATTTAACATTACTGAGAGAGAGGAGAGGAGAGGGAGACAGAGAGGAGAGGAGAAGAGAGGAGAGGAGAGGAGAGAAAAGAGAGAGGACAATAGCTAGCTCACAGAACGTTGTACATAAAATAATGGGCACGACCATCTTCCCGTGAGGTCGTCTAAGCGACCCGCACGGAATATTCTATCTTCCCGTGCGGGCCGCTTAGATGACCGCACGGGAAGATCGATCTTCCCGTGCGATCTGCTAAGCGGCCGCACGGGATAATCGATCTTCCCGTGCGGGCCGTTTAAGCCGACCGCACAGGATAATCGATCTTCCCGTGTGGTTGGGCCGCCTGCACGTGGAAATGAACTTTTTTTCAGATCTTTTCGCGTATGCGGGCAGGCCTTCCGTATGGAAAAATGTCTTTTGGCCCGTATGAAAAAACCGTTTCTTCAGCAATGTTACCTATCCTACCGTATCTAGGCACGGGTAGGATGTGCTAATAATGCCAAGTTACTAGTAGCTAGTAGTGCCGTAATAGTAGTAGTAGTAGTAACTAACCATCATAGATATCGTGTGCTATTACTTCACAAAAAGACAAAGATCAGGAGTACTTCCCGTCACACAAGCATATATAAATTGCCCTGCAGGTGGCACGTACAAAGTACGTACGTCCAACAGGCAGCAGGCGAGCACTAATCAGTCACAACTACTGCAAGGACCAACCTCATTAACAAATTGAATCAGGTAACATGATGCCATCGTTGACTTGATTCATTAGAGCTAGCTGCTAGCGGATTTTAAAATAATTCATCAACGTGCAGTGCGAACTCCTATTAACGGATGGAAAGCCATGGCTAGTGGCTTAGTTATGGTAAACTATGAATTGAACAGAACGTACTTCTTCATCTAATCTTTGCTTAGTTTAGTTCTTGCATGTCCAAGCAACTACTATCATTTGGAGTCGATCGATCAAATTTCAAAACACGCGTACGGTACACTACTAATTAAACTAACCAAAATTTTACAAAAAATATTTTACCGGCGATTTGACCGTAATCACATCCAGCTGTCGACGGGTGTCGGGGATAGTTTCATTTGACGTTGGACGAGTGATCAGTGCTGCTCAGCGCGTTCAGCATACCAAAAGTTTTTTGCCAGCAATCCTTCGCCTGTGCTGATCTTTTCTGGCATGTGAAAGATCCTGCTAAATGCAAGTTTTTTCTTTGGCTAGCTTTTCGGTGATGCTGTTAGATAGTCGATCTCCTCCAGAAGCGTGGCATTGTCAGTCACTCGGCTTGCCCTTTTTCGCACAGGACCTTGAGACGGTTAACCACATCCTTTTTGATTGCGTGTTCGCTCGGCAAGTCTGGCTCCGTGTGCTCTCGCCTCCTGACTGATCTGCCCTCTCCCCGTGGTAGCTGCCTTCAGGACTGATGGCCATCCTCTAGGGCTTGCTTGTCTTAGCATCTCCGCGCGGGTTTCGACTTCCTGGTACTCTTGGTTTCTTGGCGTTATGAAAAGAACGGAATTTCGAGTTTTCGACTCTGTGCTTTCTTCGGTCTTATTGGTTCCATCCTTGTAGCGAGGGCCGCTCGTGGTCGTTAGCTAGCATTGCTACTTTTGGAAGCTCCTGGGGAGTGTAACAGCTCAGCCCCTTTCATGCTTTCCGTGGTTTTTAGCCACCGTAGTTTTTCTTCCTCCCTTTCAGCTATTTCTGTTTCTGTTTGCTGTTTTTTTTTGTCTTAGTCGGGTTTGTACATATTTTATCGTTTTCTTCTTGACGCATAATTTTGTTTGCATGTTTATAAAAAAATAATGACGTTTAATTTATGTCTTTAGTTTGTTTATTCCGCGGCTTGAATGATGAATTAGCTTGCAGCGTTTCACTGCGGTATGGAGTATTAAATTCTCCCAACGAGTTCCTGTCACGAAAAGTCCAGCTAATTAAATTAGAATATGAAACGATATTTGTTTTTGAAGAAATGAATATGAAACCAGTCATAAACATCTCCCCATTTGAGAGGCAAAACGCAGATTGCGGTCCACAACTCCATACATGTGTTTGACTGCCGCCTTTCTGCGCTCTCCAGAATATATGGTACTTTTCAATATTTTTATCAAACTTTCTTCTCTTTTAAGCGAGCGCGCTTTCTTTTAGACTATTTTTGGGGTTTTATATCCATAAAGAAATCAATCAAATTTTGGGAAGACAGCATGCTCAACACGAATACCTAAAGAGAAAAAAACATCAATTTGCAAATGGCCTGATATCGGCCGACAGGCTGTTTAATTTTGTTGTTTGCAGCTGGTTCATGACGTGTCCATCTCCTCATTAACTGAACATTATAGTTTTTAGGAAATTCTTTAGGCCCTTTGAATCTTAGAAATAGAAAAACATAACAATAGAAAAACATAGAATTTTAATAAGAAATAATAGGAATGTAAGTATAAAACAGATGATTACAGAAAATAGAAAATACATACGAATGACCGTTTGATTATACAACATAAAAGTAGACTCAAAGTATATTTTTTAAGAGGTTGAAGCTCTTGCTAAGTTTTCTCTGAAATCTCTATAAAATTGTCTACTCTATAAAAAAATTTCAAAGAATAGGATATGATTTAATCCTCCTTCATAGAAATTTTTTTATAGGATTGAAACCCTCCAAAAATTCAATGTTTTTCTTACAAATCAAGAGACCCTAACAATAAAGAGAATTTTATTTTTCTTATTTTTAAAAGAAACACAACACATAACATTCTGAAAACATTTCTTTTTATTAAACAGCAAATATTATGCTAAATAAATAAATATATCGCATTATTAAATTTTTAGACATGAAGTAATTGATATATTGACATATTGATATTTTGACCATTGTTTTTTTCTTAATACATTATCCAACTACAAAATTAACATAATCTCAAAGTAATTTCAAATATAAATCTCATGATATGATCTGCATGATGCTAAAATTATACATATTACTATTAATGTCATTATTAGTTAAAATTTATATAGTTTGATTTTTGAACGTTTATCTTTTCGGACAAGGGGTATATAAAAAACAGGGATAGAAAAAAATTGTTGCAATATCTACACTATTGAATGCTCCAAGAACAAACTTATACAATGAAGCAACATCCCCAGAGTCTATTCAGAAAGAATTTGCTTAGTTGAACCAGTAAGCATGTGCCATGTTTGTTATTGTGGTAGTCAAAACACACAGAGACATATAACTAGACTGAAATTTCAACTCATGCATGTGGAAAACTTAAAAGAATCTTTTATGTCACCGAGGTGGAATCTGTCCAAAACCCCAAATACCTCCAAGTTCTGAATTCTTTAATTTCAAGAAATCACAATTTGCATGTAACCCCCTGACATATGCACAAATCTTTTCTTGAAAAGCCTTCCAAGAAAATACAAAAAGGGACAAAAATAATTTGTTCATGATACACAAATGACACTTCCCTTCGTCCAAAACAATACTTTCATATATGAATCTGAGAATAGGACGGAGAAGAGAGGGAAGAGAAGAAGAAAGAAGAAGCCGGCAGGCAATAAATGGGGAGAGGTGTATAAGTAGCACCCTTCAAGGCACACAAACAGGTCATTTGAATGTGACCTACTCTCCCCTCACCCCTTCTTCAATTCGGCTCAGAGGCTGCCTGTCCTCATCTCCATTTTGCTTTCTCCTCCTCTCTCTCTCCCTGGTGTGCAGTGCAGAGATTCAAGCGGTTCAAGATCGAACAGGTCTGCTGGTATGAACCCTGTTCCTGTTTCTTGCTTGCTTTGTGTAATCTCTCTGGCCATCTGGTGCTGTGCTGGAGAGAATGGAGATTTGCTGCATAATCATTGATTCTTTATTACTACTAAGTTGTTAGTTGAAGCTCCATTAATTGGGGATTCAGAGGTTCTGGTGTTGGTATTTCCTCTCACCATTTCTTGGGATGGTTTTTGCTTGATGCAATTTCTCTCAAATCCTTTCCACGCCTGGAGTTCTTGATGGCTAATCCATGGTGGTTTCAGGCTTTGAGCTGCTCTTTCTTCTATTTTTTACCCCCCAAATTGTCTGTCTGTTGTATGTAACAGAGAGTAGTTCATTCTGTTTCCCGGTAGCTTTCTTGCATGCCTTTTAAAAAAAATCAAATTGTCAGCTTCTGTTCTCTGTCCATGCTTCTTCTGGGCTTTGACCTGCAAGATTATGCTTTCGAGCATTAAATCTGCATCCCAAAAAAACTATATGTTGTCCTACACTCAGGAATGGAAATGTGAGCTCTTGTTTAATGCTTCTCATTTGTTGCCTGTCACTTCTCAAGAAAATCTGTTACAATTTTGTGTTCTAGTTCTTGTTTCTTCCATCCCCGTATTAGTAAGGAGTTTGGTAGGCACTGTCACATGATTTGGTGCCAAACAGTTGATTTATTCATTAGATTAGTAACCTAAGGAATCCAAGAACATTAGAGTACATTAAAAAAAATGCAAAGAAACTGGGGACAGAAGAGAGTAGCCGAGTAGGTTCTTTACTTCCCCCAGTTGGCATCCCATGAAGTGATGCTTGATGCTTCCTTCCATTTTGATTATCTCTTGCTGCTGTTGGTGGTGAATCATTATTATTAGTACTAACTTTTGAAGAAAGGAGGAACAAGCCAATGTGGCCTACATAATATGTGGTCTAGAAAGTTGGCATCAGCAGTGTGTAGATGCAATTTGAGGAAATTAAGGCAGAAAGGAAGGGACAGAAAAAGGGGCTAAAAGGGTTTGCTTGAGCATAGTGCATCTCCACACCTTAAAATTGCTGGTCAAATTGTCCTTAAAATCGTTGATATCACGCAGACGGCATATCGTTTTCGACATTGCCTTCCATAACTCCTATAGGTTTTGAACCACATTTTAGAACAGCTTGTTGATATTTCTTAATCCCTGTGTTGTATGTCAACATTGCATTGATTGTAGTATTATGATGAGAAAATTGGATATTAACTCCTCCAAAGAGTGACATTCAATTGCCTTATGTTTACAGGATTTATGTTTTCAGTATGGAATTGGATTTTCATGCCTCGAGAGGCTCGAGGACATCTTCTCGTTTCTTATATGTCATCTAAATAGTTATAAAAAAATTTAAAAAAACTTGATAACATAGATTAATATAAAATATATTACTCCACATACATGCAAGGCTAAATTAGTTAACATGCATACGTAGTTATATTTGTTAGCTACAACTTGTAAAAGTTGACTACATGTTTGTAAATTGATATTTTCGTATTAATCTATCCTGTAATTTTTTTTTATAATTTTTTATGACTATTTGGGTGACATGAAAAAATAAGGTGATATCCTCTCGAGAGATAAAACATCAACAACTAGTAGTAGTATTATATAGTTCAGTGTAACGTGTTCTTCCGGAAAAGTTCAGTTTTTGTGCTGCATCCGGTATTATTCTTGGATGAAATTTTTTAACTAAGTAGACTTAACAGGACCAAAAGTTGAATTTGTTCACCTAAAAAAAGTTAGAATTTGTTCAATAAATAGCACAATTCTTGAATTAGGAGATTTTAATAGTCAGGTTTGTTGTTTGGATATCATAATTTTTGAATTAGGAGAACATATTGGTTGGATTTACTGCGTGGACATCACAATAATTGAATTAGGAGAACAAATTGGTTAGATTTGTTGTGTGGATATCATATTTCTTGAATTAGAAGACCAAACTGGTTGTTTCTTGCGAAAATTGGTTAGATTTTTTTAATTCTTGACTTTTTTAAAAAAACATTTTTCTCTTCATGAATTAGGAACAGACAGATTGATGCCCATGTTACCATGGTGGTAGCTGACTCATTGCAGTCTTATCTTTTGCTCTCTATTGTTTTCCCAAGCTGCAATCATGGTGGCAAGTGCATGCTATGATGCACCTCTTATATACCACCATCTTGCATGCTGAAGAACATCATGATTTTTGTTCTTGTTGTCAGCAACTTTTGTTTTTTCCTGAACCTTTTTCACCCTTGCAACGCACTTCTGACTAGCTTTAGTTTCCTCTTGTCAGTAGCATGTTCAGTTGTGATAAAAATTCCATCTTTGTGATTACCAGATCATGCCTTGTGCTGCCGAGCTCGCCAATGGCGAGGCAGTATGCGCGGTGAAGGTCGGCACGACCGGCACCATCGGCTCGCTCATGACGAGGGAGCTGGAGGCCATCAAGGCCGCGCCGCCGCATGCCGCCGCCGCCGTGGCGACGACGGCGGCGACGCCGCGCCTGAGGCGGCAGAGCAGCCCGGTGTCCGTGCCGTGCGGAGGCAGCCCGAGGAAGATCATCGCGCTGAGGAAGAGCTCGTCCAGCCTCTCCAGCAGCAGCAGCAGCAATGGCAGTGGGCGGCGGACGGACCGTGTGAGCGCCGAGGAGGAAGCGGCGGCGGGGGCGTGCAAGCCGACGGCGAGGAGGAGCTCTACTACGCCGGCCAGCTCCCCGATGCTGCGGTCCGACGGCGGAGCGCTCGTGGACGGACGGAGCAGCGGCAAGGCGAAGAAGAAGAAGAAGAAGGAGGCGGCGGCGGCGGCGAGGGGGTGCCGCGTCGCCGGCGTGGAGGTGGTGGACGTCAGGTGCGGCAACCCGATGAGCAGCCGGCTCAGGAGGCTGGGATTCTCCAAGCTATCGGAGACGTTCGCGTAGCCTGAGCTCTGCATGACATCATCGGCATGAGCTACCTCCTGCTGCAAATTGCAATTCAGATTGCATTATATTGCTAGTAATTATTATTAAAATTTCCTTGCTGGTTTCTCTCATGTATGAGTATGACCAAAGTTAATTTATGAGAAGCATTTTGCCATCAGAATGCAAGTTCTTCATTGTGAGATGCAAGATGTAGTGTACTCAATTGCACAATTTTTGCGCCGATGAGCTGGATCGTTGAGCGCCATCGGATCTCGATTCAACGGTCCAGATCTTGCACAGATGGACGGATTCTTGAACCTCTTTCATGCTCCTGTCACGTCAAGGTACTTGAAAAAAAAAGTAAACTTCGATCCAATTGTTCGTAATCGATTAGATAACATGTTCCAGCTGTGAAAAAGATTCTAACAAGGAAAAAAACAAATCTACGGTTGGTTTTACCTTTTGAAGAGTGTAGTATGTGATCTTGGAAATACAAACTTTTATGGGAGACCATGTTTGTCTGGAATGGAATCAGCTATTTCTTGACTGTTGGTTGAATTGATGTCTGAAATAACCAGCTTAATGCATCCAAAATGAGGCTAGATTTGAGCTGTTGATGATTGAATGCAATGTCAGGAGATCACTACTAGTATTTCCCTCACTGTTGCATATCATGTGAAAGGGACAAGAGGGAAAACGCCTTTGATTGGGTGTTGGATGATGGGCTAGTTTAATTCCCTACTTGACAGGATAACTGTGAAGTGTTTTGTAGGGAGCAAACAGGAACTTCCTCTAATTGAAGGTCAAGCAATCATTAATCATTGTTATATATGTAAAAATCAATTATTAATCAAATAATGGTGAGGATGATCAATGCCCAAGGCAAAGGATTTGGGCTTGGGACTGAGATCTTGGCAGGGATTTGTTGGGCTTCCCAAACAGGACCTAACTGTTTCTAGCTGGCTTGCCTATTCTAGGAAGGAATAAGTTCACTTAGGATACCTTAACTTGACATCGAGTTTGAATTACATTCTCAAACCGTAATACCATATATAACAAGTTTCCAACTTATAAAACCGATAAAAATATAGTCCCAAAGCAGTATTGTAAGCAATTTTAGCTGGCATGACGCTGACGTGGCATATATCAAAGACAAAAATAAAAGGTAAAAAAATGTAGGCCTCACATGTAACCACTTCTTCCCCTTTCCTCCTCTCCTCTTCTCCATTTCTTTCCAAGGAGCGCAACTGACGGGAGAAAGGCGGTGTGGGCGGTGGCCGACAGGGTAAAGGGCAACGAAGAGGAGATAGGCGGCAGTGGTGTCGACGAGAGAAGCTGGACCGGTCGGCCAACGAGCTCGAGCTCACCCGCTTGTCGGCGGAAAGGCGGCAGCGACGGGCGAGCGGCACAAAGGTGGTGGCCTGCTTGACAAAGGAGAAGGAGGAGGAGAGCCAGGACCTGTCGAGGTGACAAGAGGCGGAAGTAGAGACCACGAGGCGAGGGTTCTGGAGAACTGAGATAGCACGGAGGTAAACGGCGGTGAGCGGAAAGCTAGTCCCTTCCTAGCTGCCCCATTTTCATGAACGTGTGGACAACTGATGGCACGTATCATGTCAGGTGAGGAGGATTTTGTACTAATTTCATGAAATTGCTAGGCATCTCGTTATCCTGTCTTTCTTAGCAGCTAGATTGGCATTGTGCTTTGCTAATCTCATAGCTATGTACTCCTTACTGTTTATTACTTTATTTGCTGATTTTGAATCATATGCTTCTATGTTTTGATTGTTCTCAAGTCGTCATGCCTGTATATCTTAAGTTGCTAAAGTTTGGTGATCAACAATGGTGACAACGATCTCAAGCGAGGAGAGCCATGCCTGGCTGGAGGCAAGCGTAGGAACTACAAGAATGAGGTAGGCCGACAAGTGGCGGACGGCGACAGAGCGGGTCATCGAGGAGGTCGGTTAAGAGGCAGAGCTTGTCGCCACTTGGACCTACCTTGCAAGCACGCTCCACTTGCGTGACACCGAGACAGTCACGACCATCGTTGAACCGCACCATGACCACCTTCCGCCGACGTCCACCACCACCACCACCGCCTCTTTCATCATGCAGGCCATCACCTTTTTGTCGTCCACCCGTCGCTGCTGCTTTTTGACTGACAAGCGTGTGAGCTCGAGCTCGCTGGGTGACCGGCGCACAGCTCCTCTTTGCCACCTGCATGGCCTTTTTCTCGTCGGTTGCGTGCACTGAAAAGAGATTGGGAGAAGAAAAGGAAAAGGGGAAGAAAAAGTTGTGGTTTCAATTACATGTGAGGCCCACATGTTTTTTAGTTATTTTTGTTTTGGTGCCATGTTAACGTCATGTCAACTTAAATTATTTACAATACTGTCTTAGGACTATATTGGTACCGGTTTTACAAGTCAAGAGATATGTTATATCTGATATTACGGTTTAAGGATGTAATTTGAACTCGACGTCAAGTTGAAAGACAAGTGAACTTATTCCTTCGAACTGGTTCACAGTTATGGAGAACAGGAGAAGTGCCATGAAGCAAATACGGAGTACTCCGCTCCATCTAAAAGAGTTAATATATTGTTTTGTTATAAAAAATTAATCATCTTGTATTTAACAAAAATAAAGATCAATAGTGTATACATGCATGCAATCAATAACCAATGAATATTAAAATTTTTTGGGTTTCAATTAAATATTTATTTATCTCTTAATTTAAGTCTCGCATACATGAAGACTAAAACAACTTTGAAAACCAAAATATGAAATAAAATCACTTTTCGATTGAGGGGATACTAGGCAAGCTACTATGCGTTCATTCATGAGGAACAGTTGAGCTAGTAAGCATCACGGTGATTAATTAAATATTAATTATTATAAATTATAAAAATAAATTCTTTTAAATTTTTAAGAAATTTTTTATATAAAAGTTTTTACACAAAATATGTCATTTAACGATTTCGAAGGCTTACTCGCAAAGAATTAGATACCCAAATGGAGATTGAAAGGTGGCTAGCTAGTTATCTATTTTTAGCAGTACAATCATTCTAAGGCTCTCGGAGTTTGAAACTCTCACTCCAAACATATAAAACGGAGCAAATTCATATGCATGATTAATTAAAAAAGTACTGTAAAAAAACTTCGTTTAGCCGTTTAAAAAACATATGCGCAATAAATGAGAAAATAAAGGTTAGAAAAATGCAATTAAAAACATAGCCTAAGGTGCATTCGAAGTAGCTAGACTGCCTTTTTCACAGCATGCTAAATGAAAAAGCGTTATTAGTGTATGATTAATTGAAGACATATAAAAAATAAATTTATTTAATTTTTTAAAATAATTTTATATAAAAAGTTTTTTAAAAACATATCGGGCTTCCGTTTGAGAAAGGTGCTTATAAAAACTAGTGGCCAACTCAAAACGCTGATTCAGACTCAGAGCGTATTCTTTTCAGTCTATAGGTTTTGGCTGATTAGCTTTCCATAATAAAAACGTAATTAACATATAATTAATTAAGTATTAACTATTTAAAAATTTAAAAATATATTTATTTGGTTTCTAAAATACCTTTAAGTTTTTTAAAAAACATATCATTTAATATTATTTAATAGTTTAAAAATAAGTTAAAAGGAAACAAGAAGTGACTGAGGAGCAGCTAACTCAATTAGCTCCTTCGAACATGACCGCAGCCTAAGCCAAAAATAAGCTTCCAAATAAAACAACAATATGATTCACATGGCAAAGCTGCCACCATATGTTTTGCAGGTGGTAGCTGCCAAAAACTCAAAGCGAGCAGAGCACACAGATTCCCTTTTCCAGGAATATGCAGGAGTCAGTGTGTTGTTGTCCCAATATGGCACCGAACAAATTTATCTTTCATTTTTTTTCACCCTTAATTTTTTTACTTTACTATCTTAATCCCTAAATAAATGTATTTCGAGCACATAAAACATAAATTAATAGAAAAATAAATGACCTATATGCCTCCTTATTTATATGGTAAAAAGTGTAGGTTTGTTTGGAGTAGAATACAGAGATTTAAATAAGAAATGATTGATGGACCTTATAGTACTTTAGAAGTGAATTTATTTTCAGACAAAAAAATGCTAGAAATACAAGGAGTACCGAACAATTTAATCAATTTGCACCCATATCTTTCCTAAGCAGAGTTGCAGACCCATTTTTTTTCACATTTTTCATGCGTCTATTTCACATGGTAATTAGAGAGCTAATTCAAAAGCTTGAAACCTTACTCCTTTCATCCTAAAATGAACCACTCTAATACGACACATACTAATACTATAATATATCAACATGTATATTAGGTTCATTTATTTTGAAAAAATACTGGTTTAGTTAATTATGTATTAATGAATCTTTCGTTTTATGTATAAATGATTAGTTGCGAACTTCAAGTAACGATCACAGCCTTAATACTCATTATCATGTCACACCAGAATATTTCTCACCCCAACTCACACAGACTTATCCCACCCATCATGCACTTCTATATCGCCTGCACTTTATGAATATTTCATGCCTAGTCTAAGAGAAATAAAATGGTGAAAGATTCAGAATTAGGCAGTACACCAATCACCTAACTTGACAGCAATCAGTTCAGTGTGATCTCTCACACGGTCAAGTGCCAAACAGTTTCAAGATTACAACTTATCCGTTCCCTCCATATCTCTCTCTCCCCACTTCTCCACCTCTCGCTAGTCGCTACTCCACCATCCAACGTGCGAGAAGCCATCAGCCATGGCCTCCATCCCGTGCACCATCCAGCTGAGCGCGAGGGTGTCGGCTTCGGCGGCGAGGAGGTCGCCGCGGGCGGCGCCGAGGCTGGGATGGCTGCGGCCGTCGCGGCTGAGCGCGGTGGTGCCGGCGAGCGAGAGCGGGAGGGTGGGGCCGACGTGCTTCTTCAAGTTCGGCAACAAGGACGCCGAGGGCGCCGGCATCTACGGCAGCCAGGGCAGGGACGACTTCGACCGCGACGACGTCGAGCAGGTAAGCCCAGCCCAGCTGCTGCTTCTCGTTCTTCCCCCTTTCATGTTGTCCTATGAGTAAAAGGGCGTTTCTTGATTGAGATTGCTCCACGGGGGAATGAGCTGATGAATGCTTAAGCAAACAGTGAAGCTATCTTGGTGATTCGCAATTTTGATCCTGATGTGAGACATAGTTGGTTGCTAGTTTTTTTTAAGCACAAATGATGCAACATTTGATTTGAGTTGAATTAAGGCAAACGCTTTGCCTGTGACAACAATGCTCTATTGCATTTCTTCCCTGTATTATACATAATCTCATAGAGAAGAAGAAGAAGAAAAAAAATCAATCACCTCACCATTTAGTCTTCTGTAGCTTCATGGACAAAATGCAAGTTGTAGCTGCAGGATATCTGAAATTCTGATTTCTCAGTATGCTAACCCATCATCCAGATACCAATTCCTGAAAGACTTTAGTTGTGGGTTAGCACATTCAGATTGAAGAACAACACCTGAACATTGCAAAACTCTAGTGACAAAGATTCAGAATAACTTTAGTTTCTGAAATGAGATTCTGAATGAATCTGAATCTGTCTCCGCTTGTAGTACAGTTGCAGGGTATCTGAAATGCTAATCCAGATACCAATTCCTGAAGACTCTAGCTGTAGACGACTAGCACATTCAGATTGAAGAACAACACCTGAACATTAAAACTCAAGTGACAAGAAAGATCCAGAGTAACTTCGATTTCTGAAAACCTGTCTACATGTGCGTGCAGTACTTCAACTACATGGGGATGCTGGCGGTGGAGGGCACCTACGACAAGATGGAGGCGCTGCTGAACCAGGACATCCACCCGGTGGACATCCTCCTCATGCTCGCCGCCTCCGAGGGCGACAAGCCCAAGCTCGAGGAGCTCCTCCGCGCCGGCGCCAAGTACGACGTCAAGGACGTCGACGGCCGGACGGCGCTCGACCGCGCCGCCGACGACACCAGGGAGTTCATCCTGGGCTTCGCCGCAACCTTGGCCTGATCGATCGCTTCGCCGACGACGACGATACTGGATGTTTGTTTTTTTTTTCAAGTTTATCTAAGTTTTTCTGCTGTTTGGTAGAGTTTAGCCGGGAAATTCACAAGCTGTTTACGATTCAAGAGGTAGTAACTTCATCTGTATCTTTCACTTTCTTCAAGTTGCTGTTACAAGTATCTCTCACTGTGCCGGCTGGCGAGGCCACCATGGCGGCGCCAAAGGTCAATGTGCGCCGCAGCGCGCGCATCCGCAAGGCTTATGACGGTCAGCGCCTCGGCCCGGTCGACCGGGCTAGCCGTCGGTAGGTTGCGGCACAGGTCTCTCCGCTTCCAGCTCGAGCTCAGGGAAACCAAGAAGCTCAGGCGTTCCAAGAAAATCCAAGTCCTTCTCCACCTCCCAATCCAGTCCAAGCCTTCACCAACCCTCTCCGGCTTGATATGAAACGATAGGCGGATAGACCATGAAGAATGACAGACCATCACAGGGGACATTAGATTTATTAAAAAAACCTTCTAAGACAGAAAGAAAAAAACCATGAGCGTCAGCCAACAAATCTTCACTATATCGGATGAGATTACAAACACCGAGAATTTATAATATTTTCTCTCTTATCCTAAGCGGTGGCTTACAGGAAGTATATATAAAGGTGAAACCTAAAGGGCGACAATCCATGCCTCCGACGAAGGGCCTCCGCTTCGCTCCGTTCGAAGTCGGCCTTTATATGTGTGTTAATGAATTTGGATCCCAACTCAACATGGCTTATCTAGCCCTTCTGTCGTGAAGGGTGCTTTTGTTGCGATAACTCCCACTCCAAATGAGTAGCCCGATTTCCTCGCTCTTCATGACAGCTACCTCGGGCCGATGTAATCTTACAGCTTTCTATTAGTTTTCAGTGATGCCGAGAAAGTATTTTTTACACGTAGGTGCCCTTAAAGACACTCTCAATATAAAAACTACCAATAGTACCTCAAAGACCTCACAACAAGAAACTATCCTCTCCAATATATAGTTAGGGCTTGTTTGATAGGGCTTCTGATTCTTTGATTTTAGATTCTGATTCTCCTGAATCAGATTTTGGAGAGAATCAGAATCGATACAATAAAATAACAGTAGTTTCTGTAAATAAAGAAATTTAATTTGCAACACAAAAAAGCTGATTAGTTGTGGCATATCTTTGTGATCTAAACAATCATAGCACATCAACAACAGGAGCATAAATCTTGCATAACAATCAGAACGAGCAGAAAAAATAGCACATCAACACGAGCAGCACGAGCAAAAATCTTTGATGAAATATTTAAACCATCCCTCATCATCATTGACAAAATAATAGCAACACGAGCATCTTGCAATTAAACCATAGAAAAATCTTGCACAGCATCATAGCACAAATCTTGCAATCAGTGACTAGATCTTGATAGAACAAATATGAACAATCAGTGACTTCCATCATCATCAGTGACTAGACGCAATCAGCACGATCGCAACAGCACATCAACAAAACGGATAAACCGGAAAACATGCTTTGAGGAAAGTCATCCCTTGATTCAAAGTTGTTGGGGTAGGAGATCAGTTGGGGAGGCTTTGGATTCTTGGAGCCTACTAGGGCATCTGGGAGGAGCGGCGGTGGAAGTGCGAGCGGGTGATGGTGGAAGTGTAGGCGGAGCCGCGGAGGAAGAGAGGAAAGTTTGGCGAGGTGAATGCAGGGATTGGGGCAGACCTTTGCGCGGGAGGGGAGAAGGAAGAGCAGCGACTGCGTGGGAACGAGCGCGCGGGGACGAGCATGTGAGAATGAAAGCGCGGGGATGAGCGCGTGGGAAGGAGAAGCGTGGTGGCGGCGGCGATGGGTAGTAGGCAGAGAGCGCACGTCGCACGAGATCCGAAGACACAAAGCCATCCTCCCCAAAGCGAGTGTCTTGCGCATCGATTTTGGAGACGACGCTGTTTCTACACAAGAAATGATTTCTTGATTTTTAGTCTTATCTCTCCAATAAATAAAGGCGTAATAAATAGGGATAGAAACTATGGTGAAGTCTGTATTGAGAGTCACATTCATGTGTCCTTAGTTTGCTTTCCCTCTCCTTTAGGCACTGCTTTTCGTTTTCCTCCATTTTTTCTCTGTTCTTTCTTGAGTCCTTTGTTGCAGCAGTCTACAAAGCTTTATGGTTTTAACCTGGGTGCGGTGCGGCTCAACCACCGTTTATGTCTTTACCTTGCAAACATGAAGTTCATCTCCTGGAATGTGCGTGGCCTTGGCTGCGACAAGACTAAAACGGCTATCTACCAATCCATCACAGAAAACAAACCTGACATGTTATGGCTGAGACTAAGCTCAGTTCGATAAGCAAGTTTGAGGCAGCGGCCTTCCTGCCTCCTAATTTCAGGAGGTTTTTTCTCCCAGCCTGCAAGAGGGGCGACTGGCGGTCTGCTCTTCTCCTTACCTCAGATTCTTACCTCTCCGCCTCTTTCTGCTCGACCACGGACAACACAAGTTTCTCAGCACTAAACATTTATGCCCCATGTGATGATCAAGCCAGGCTGTTGCTCTTCGAACAGCTTGCCTCATCAACTGAAAACCTACTTGGACCATACATGATACAGGGCGACTTCAACATCAAATAGACTTTGGATCAACTGCTAGGAACTAATAGACATTGAAATCTCGAATAGAAAATTTACTTGGACAAACAAGAGAAGACATCCGACTCTGGTAAAACTAGATAGAATCTTTGTTCTCTTGAATTTGCTCTACGGAAACACTGCCAAAAACATCTTAAGGAGCTACAATGGTTTTGGGCTCTTTGGGCTCTTAATGGAAAAGGCAAGCCAAAATTAAGTGGTGCACCATTGGGGATGAGAATAGTCATTTCTTCCATATAGCAGGCACACCATCAACCAAAGGAAAAACAACATCAGGCTACTTGTAGACAACGGAGTTGAGAACTACGGGGATCAACAGAAACTTCAAATAGCAACTGATTTATTTGAAAGCACTCTCAGATCGCTACCTTGGTCACGCTCGATCCATCTACCTGATCTCTACCATACCAACAAAGTCTAGCACACATTTCTAATAGCTTCTCCTGGGAGGAGATAGCTCATGCCATTCTCAAGTCACCACCGAATAAGAACCCTGGCCCAGACGGCTTCACCAGCGAATTTCTACAAATGCTTCCTAAACACTTTGAAACTAGACATGATCAAGATGTTTAGCGACTTCTTTCTTTCACCAAGTCGACCTCTCTGGCGTCAATGTCTCATACATAACTCTGCTACCGAAAAAAGAGACGCCGCTCGACATCAGAGATTTCAGACCTATCGTCTTGCTTCACAGCATACCAAAGCTTATTAGCAAGGTGCTCGCCAATCGCCTTCGAGGATAAATCACAAACCTAATCGACCAATTGTAGTTGACATTCATCAAAGGCATATCTATTTCTACAAACTTCTTGCTGGCATCTGACCTAGCACAGTGCGCTCTCAAGAGAAAGAAACCGATGATTGTTTTCTCAAGCTAGATTTCCACAAAGCCTTCGATACGATTAACTGGCTGTATTTATTCGGTACTATCACAAAGGGAATTTTACAGAAACATGGATCAAATGGATTCAGCAATTACTCCAATCCGGAAAAGCCCATGTTATGATAAAGGGGACCCTTTATCTCCTTATTTTTATCTTGGTGGCAGACGTGCTTCAGAAAATGCTACAACAAGCTTACCAGAATGGCAGTCTTCGCCACCCGCTTGAAGTGCAATCAACCCCTCCAACCCTACAATACGCAGATGACGCTTTAAATCCTAACTGCAAGGCTCAATAGACCAAGCAACCGTGCTAAAAAAATTATCCTAGACTCCTTCGCAGATTTTTCCGGTCTACAAATCAATTATCACAAGAGTACCTTCATTCCTATTCACATGAGCAACTCAGAAGCCACTTCAGTCTCCATTTTATTGAGGTGCCCCATAAGCTTGCTTCCCTCCAACTACTTAGATCACACACAAAATGTTGTCACCAATCCTCGACAGAATTGACAGACGCCTCGCAGGATGGATCCCTGGACTACTCTCCTGGGCAAAGCATCTAATTATGATTAACTCAGTAATGTCTGCGATTCCAAACTATTTTATGGCTTGCATCAAATGGCCCGATAAGAGTATTGATGCAATTGATCGGCTCATAAGAGCATTCTTATGGAAAGTGAATAAGGAAGCGAAAGGTGGACATTGCCTTGTTGCTTGGACTACAGTCATTCTCCCAAAAATACAAGGCGGCTTAGGGATCCAAGACCTTAGAGCTCACAACTCTGCTTTCTGGATCGACTGAACCCTGCTTTCAGTTGTTAAGATCTCAACACTTTATTCTGTCAATCCCAACTAAAGCAAAGCTAAGTGACACCCCAGTCTGGAAAACCCTATGCCCAATCATAGAACCAGTGATTGCTTCAACAACGGTTACTGCGAGCAATGGCCAGTCAAAATTCAATTTTGGAGAGACAAATGGACCGAAGCGGGTCGTTTCTACCTAGCCTTCCCAACGCTGGTCTCCTTCGCCAAAAACATCAACTGCACGGCCTCCTCCCAGTACATAAACAATACATGGAACTTCAATTCCTGCTAGACACTTTGGCCAACTATCAGCTGCACCACGAGCTTACAGATGACAGGAAATGCATCCTTTTTTCCATAGGAATCACAACCGTGACGAGCTATAGACTACTCACCTTCCATGGAGCACTTTGGAGACCAACAAACTGTAGGATCAAACAACAAGAACTAAACCAACCAAAGGGAGAGTGAATAGTTGTAGTATCCAAAAACCAAACTTTTAGCGGAATTAAAAGTTACTCTCAAATCGATAAAGTCGGTTTGACCGAAGTTAATGCGTTGGTCTGACCGTCCATAGACCTTCGGTCTGACCGGGGTTGTAGCTCCGGTCTAACCGTCCTTCGCGTCACCTCTTCCTGTTGTCACTGTCGTCGATCTAACCGCCTCGAAACCACCGGTCTAATCGGTGTGAGGCTGCCGGTCTGACCACCGGTATCCCATCAGTGTGACCGCCAAAAACCCGAGCAAATACAAATCGAAGATCTCTTAAAGTAGATTGAACTTTATTGCTTTTATTCATGTTTACAAAGTGCAGCAACAACACTCCTCTAAAAACACTTTGACTAAACTCGAAACCCTAACTTTTCTCTCAACTCAAACAAAATCGATACCGAGAGGCCTCAACCTCCCTCACTATTTATACCCATAGATCCACAGCCTAAAGCCACGAATTCAACTCATACAAAAAGTCCTAATCCCTAAAAAACTTTCATATACAAGAAACAAACTTTACAAAACCAATCATACCAAATTTTGACTTCTTCCAAATTCGACTCCGTATCCCATACGCACACAATATCTTCATCGTATGTCATATGAAATCTTTACCAATCACGTTTATTGTTCTTTAGCCTAAGCATCTCGCATGATATCATGATCGTCCGGACGTCATTTTCTCCCAAGTTGACTCCTGATTCATCATCGGCGACATTCTCCCGAGGCATCAAGATACACCTACACATGAATCAACCAAGAAACCATATCCAAGCATAAGTTCTTTCTAACTTGACTCAACATTAGCCCACAACAATATTACATACGCATAGTATTTATCTAGAAGTCATAAACATAAATTAATCATAGATATATAAAGAAACAACCTGAAACCAAAACCGACACAGAATCGGTCGGTCAGATCATCGAGCTGGCCGGTCTGACCACGCAACCCACGCCGGTCTGACCACGCAACCCACGCCGGTCTGATTGGATCCAAATTTACATCCATTTCACAAAATACTTCCAAATTTCAAAATCAGTTATCTTAAAAATCAATTATTTATCACAAATTAAATAATCAAACACTTTTGATTTTACACAAACTACGTCTGGATCAAAGCTATCCCACACACATGTCGAATCTTCGTGTGGTTAGCTTTCAGAGACTGGTTAAACTCAAACGGTAAAAACTGGTCTTTCTAAAATGGGAGATTTGCCCGGCAACAAAGACCGCTGACCACGTCATTCTAAGATGCAAACTTGCTAGCGAACTTTGGAGAAGACTAAACCTATACGACCAAGCAATCAGAAGCGACAACATTTACGGTTCGTGGAAACCGTACTGGACTCCTCTCCAGATCACCTCAAGCTGGGATGGTCAGTTTGTTTTGCCGCTTGTTCGCATAACCTTTGGAAGGCGCGGAACAATTTGTCCTTTCAACACATCAACCAAAATATTTCAGGCCTACTGGCTCAAACGAAGGAGTGCCTTGCCTTGTGGGAGCAGAGTCAAGCAAAATTGCGCGCTGAAATAACAACAGATTAATCATAACGTGAAAAACCCTTCTAAGGCAGGAGAGAAAAAACCACAAGCGTTCACTATATCAGATGAACTTACACACGTCGGAGATTTACAATGATTTTGATCTCATATATCGAACGTTGACTTACCAGAAGTATATACATAGATGAAATATATATATATATATATATATAAACTAAAAAAACGACGATCCGTACCGTTATATTCAAGATGAAACCCAAGATCCGTACCGTTATATCCAAGATGAAACCCAAGTGTCCCCGGGTGCAGGGATCCAACGTTATGGGTCGCTCCGGCCCAAGTCTCCGGCAACGAACCTCCGCTTCGCTCCGTCCAAAGTCAGCTTTTATTATGAATTTGCATCACAACTCAACACTAAATTAGCTCAAACGTTCCTTTCTTCTTTTCCTTTTCCTTTCGTTTTTTTCCTTCCCTTCTTTTTTTGGTTTTCTGTTCTTCCCTTCTCTGTTTTCCTGTTTCTTCGGCCGCCGGCCTTGTATCTTGATCACCATTAATAATATGGTTACAAGGTAGAGTCTCTCTTTCAGCGTCAAAAGAAGTATCTCTAACTGTTCCATTATGAAGTATGAAGAAGCTTGGATACAGGATACCCATATAAATGAGGTAGCTTTGATGCTCACATGTTAAAGATGCGTAATCCTAACAGCAAGCAACAGCATGAAGTTTTAAGCAAAGCATTACTGCAAGATGAAGCAAAACTTCCATCCTCTATTGTCTCAGGTTAACTGTTATGTCCATGTCGCCGTCAGTTCATGCTCTATGTACTAGTACCTACTATTACAACGGCATTCGCCGATAGATTCACTTGGGGAACAGTCTCTGACCACCGCCTCAAACAACGAAATACGAGTATAAACTCTATAAACCCCGTCATGAATCCGCCAGATCATATTATTCCTTTCTTCTATATTCATCTTGGTATATATTTCTGTAGAATGTAACTACCTACAAAACATTGGGCAAATGGCAGTTGTACTTCAACTTTGGATGTGACCGGAGCGCTTGCTGGAGAGCCGTGTCCACTGTCACGCCCTCGCGGAACAGCTTGTCGTAGAGCAGGCAGATGAACTGAGCCATGTACTCCTCGTCATCAAAATCTTTGCTGTGATCGCCGTTTTTCTCTGCGTCGCTGTCTTCCCAGTCGCTTGTAGGGCTAACAGGTTCCGCCTCAGACTCGGAAGCCTCATCATCGGCGATGACAAACTTCCCGTTCTCAAGGCTACCTTTTACATCCATCCCATGGTATACTATAGACTGGGAATCTGGAGGTTCCATGGACGACGAGATGACTGCTTTGGCACCAGAATCCATGAATGCCTTGACCAGGCCATGAGTAAGGCCGTACTTACCACTGCATACAATGATCCTCTCCCTCCATGCTCCAACCTGGGCAAACAACATGTATTTAATGAATCAATACTGAATAGTGCCCTAAACTCTAGATGTACATTGCAAATAGCAAAAGGCATGCTAACGATTTCAGCATCAGTAGATGTAAATAACACATCTTTACTACAGCATTGGCAGCAATTGGATTGTGTCTGCAATTGGTTCCGGACTAAATTTTTCAGTAATGCGAGGCACTAATGATGGTCAGATTTTGGTTTGGTCAATAGCTGTCCTGATTGCGACCAAATATGCTCTTTTCTATGGTATCATTTTGATGGCTGCACCATGAGAAAAATATGCAGGGTTGATCTTTAAATTTATAGTTGACTGGAGGAATCAACTACCAGTAATGAAATATACCAGATTTTAGTTGGAAATTAGCATGCAATTTCACCAGATGTCACTTGCATGAATATTTGTAACACGTCCTTTCTAAGCACAATTAACACACTACATAAGAATAGAATTTGAAGAGCAGTTCAGTGGAAGTGCAAGCCATCCAGGCTGGCATACCATCCATCGGACATCTTCAGGTGTCATATGAGCAGCAGGCACTGTCCTCCTGAACATATAGGCGCCAATTTCTTGATTATCTTCCATTACCTGCGACAAGATAGATTAGTATATACATAATGAATTGTCTTGGAAACATAAAGATGGAAAACAGTTCCTACTTGTGTTTGGCGCCCTATATAGCGGTGGTGAATCCCACCAATTTCAAACGAGGGCCACTCTGCAACCAACTCAGACAAACATGAAATCTTTGACAAGGAATATGCACCCTTTCTCTTACATCCATGCAACATGGCTGACAAGCTAGTTTTCACACACTGGAGGAACCTGTCTGCAAGTTCCCCTGGTTCTGCGACTACAAATACATCATTCTGCCAGCTGTGATAGTAATTTTTGTGTCACATAATCAGAACCAGAGATAAAAAGTAAACACACCGAGGCTTATTTCAGTAAAAGAAATCATGATAAAAATACCTCAATATTGAGCCAGTTGAATCGTTTTGAAGTGCCAGATGTATCACACCAACTTGAGGCATATTTTGCAACTTATCATATAGTGATCGAACATGTACAGATGGCTGCCATGACTTAAGAGGTGACGTTGGCGGCGAGGACTTTGCAGTTGGGTTACCATCCAGGCTAAGCGGCGGAACTAGGTCAATTCGGCCAATTCTTTGAGTGCCCTCTGGACTATATAGAAGTGGACTAGATGGAAAACTGCCAGTAAATAAGGGAGAAGTAATTGGAGTCGGAAGTGTGGTAGCTGCCTTTCCAAATCCAGAAGCACTGTTCATTAGAGTAAGCCTAATACCATTCTGGGAGCAGAATGTTTCAAGCGAACGGGCATGATTTACTTTCTTCCCAAAATCAGGACTATATGAAGCCTCTACAAGTAAAACCACACGCCTCCATCCTAAGGTAGGATTACTTTCACTAAAACCTGAAATAGAGGATTGAAAATGAATCAACCAAATGTTCCTTGAAATCATTACACAAAGTACAAACCTGGAGAAGACAAACCTGAATTTGACGGCTTGAATCTTGAAAACGACATGGCTTTGGTAATTTCAGATGACTTTTCTTCCTCTTGGTATCTTGGAACTAAAAGCTCACAAACGTTCTTGAAATCTTGAAAGTTTTTTTGAATGTACTCGTCAGTTGCAGCTTCCAACTTAAGCCAGACGGCAGGATCAGTCTCATCTAGCTCCATACCACACCGCTCATCAACTGCCACAATAACAAGATTCTCATTCTTTGAGTACCAAAGCACATTGGTAAAGATGTAGTAGAAGTCATTAAACAGTAGGCTATGATCGAGTTGCTGTGCTGTGAGGACTTTCTTGGGACTCAAATTACCTGGATTAAAGCGGAAATACTGCATTTCCGGGAGCATTGGTATCAGTGTATCCAAAGTTTCTTCAACTCTCTCTACAGAGCATGAACTTTCTATTAAAACTTGCCCTGTGTCCAAGTAGCGCCACCCACCTCTCCGACTCTAGATGCATAACACATGGAATAAATTTTTATATATAAGCAATGCACTCGTATATCTCACATTGAGATCAATGGAAGCGTAAACTTGATGTACCATAGAAGTTGACTTTTCAAACTAAAAATAATTATTATTCATCTTGGATCAGGCAGGTGTTTCTTCTAGTAATACTAGCCTAGAGCCCGTGCATTGCAACAGAAAACAAATTGGGTTTCTACCTTATTAAATCAATCAATAAGCATTTATTTAGTCCAAGTAATACTATGATTTTCCTTATTGAACAAGTAGCTGATTTTGAAATTTGGAGAGAGCCAATAGTGATATAGAGATGACTCATTGAAAGGTAGTGTAATAGTATGGATTGTGGAGCCACATGTTAGTGGTAGGGGTGGTGTGAAAATGAACACCACCACTACTAACATTTTAAGTAGTATAGATAAATGTTGATTTGTGATTTCCAACAGATAGAGGATAATATAAGCTATAGATTAAATATATGTATCAAATTAATAGATCCCATATTATGTCACTTGCAAAATAACTTTAATATTTGAAATTGACTAAAATTTTAGTGTCTAAATTTACCATCCTGGAACAATATTGAACCAAAGAAAGTCAGTCCCAATATACTGACATATTGTACATGTGTTCAACGTATTACAAAATTGGGAAAGCAATATTTCTTTAAAATGTGAGGAATTCAGTAATTGCTTTTCCAGCACATGGAATACCCATTGCTTGGAAGGCCGCCCAATACTTAACAAGGGCGGAGACAGGGGGAGGCGAGCAGAGGCTTGCCCCCCCCCCTGGCTTCAAATTTTACACTGAATTTATTGTAGATTTAGCAAATTTTGAAAAAAAAAACCAACACTATTGGCCCCATTCAACCAAAACTTTTTTAGCATTTCTGGCTCTGCCACTGATACTTAATAGTTATAACAAATAATAGTGTTAGCAGAAAAATCAATAACTGTGATGTATATTACCTTAGTTGGAACTGAACCACACCCTATTGAAACTAGACAATCTATTCTCGTATCAGGCCACAAAAGTTGTGCCTCTCTTATCGCAAAGATTGTGGGATTGTTGGCTACAATAGCTCCATCTTGCCAGCGATTTACATCTGAAGAGAAAGGAAGAAAAAAAAAAGAGCTATAGGAACTGCTGTAGATAACAAATCTTGAGGACTCCAACAAATAGAGCCTACTGTTCTTGCACAGAACAATATCCACAACTAAGCTTAGGAATATTTACCATCAGAGAAATCATCCAGATAATACGGAGCAGCAGAAGATGCTCTTATGGCTTCCCATATGCGATGCTTGCAGCTCCCCATGAAAGCACCACGTTTAATACCAACAGGTGCACCAGAAACAGCAGTTCCAACCGTGTTAATTGGTTTAATACCGACCGGGGTGCCAGAAACGGGTGTTCCAACTGAGCTAATTGATGGACTTTCTGTCATGACTGATGATACTTCCACAGTGCCAGGTGGATACTGGAACATGTTATGAGGTTAACAGATTGCCCAATATTCAAGAAAAAAAAAGACTTTGCATCTGCACTCTTCCTCAGTTCCTGACTAATAAGTACAAACAATGACATGGTCATGCACATACTATATATATATGGTAAGAAAACAAACCTGATAATTTCGGAATATATATGGTTGGGCAGGCATGACGCTGACTAAAGTAGATACAGCAAAAACCTTCGGAATGCCTTTTACAGCAGACTCTATAAGGAGGTCACCATCTTCATCAGCACACATTTCCTTTAGTAACCTCTCAAATTGATCTGCACTGTGCTGTAATTAAGACTTTGGTCACTAACTACATCGTGTCACATGAAAATAACAAGTTGTTATGTTATTTACCTTCGATCCATGTACAACCACCCTAAAACTCTGTGATGAACTTTTAAAAAGCTGATCAATCTTCTCCTTCCACGTAGCAGCTTCATCCTTGGGGGCAGGTTCAGCAAAGACAAGTTTGCCTGGAGAAACCAACAGTTCACTTGGCAACACAATAAGAAAAATGTGGAAATATCAAGAGCCAAAAGACACTCACCCAGTTTTGTGTATATTTCTTCACATTGATCCAGAGTCATCTGCTTGACCCCAAGAGCCATCGCAAGCATGCCACCTGTTGACGTGCCACATATGAGGTCAAACATTTCATGTATGCGTTTCCCAGTCCCTTGCTCTATCTGTTTAAGCATTTGGACAGTCGCAAGGCCTTTCATGCCACCACCATCCATTGATAGAATGCGCAGACCCTTCTTTGCAACTGGTCTTCCTCTTATTGCTCGACGCAAGTTCTCATTCTCACCTAAAAAGATTGAAGAGATATTCACAAACTAATCAACACATATAGTTATTGAATATTCAGGAAAATGGATCACATAAATCAAGATTCAGTATCAAAACAAGCATACCTAGAATTGCCAAAGCACGTGCAGCTGCCTTGCTGACACGCTTCTCTTGTGAAAAAGTTAAGCGAATTAAAAGGTCGCGCAAACTTTCAGAGTGCACAAGGGTGCGACGAGTCTCCAAGCAGAAAGCCAAATTGCCAACTGCAAATAGAGATAGACGTTGCACCTAGAAAAATGGAACAAATACAAGTGAGCTCACCGGTGGGTATCGAAACAACACATCAACAAGAGTCTAAATCCAGATCATCTTGCCTCAGAGTTCTTGTGTGCACAAAGTGTTTTCAGTGACTTCAGAATGTCTTTCGTCAACATTTTTTGAGCAACATGATCAGAAACAAAAGTTAAGGTGACTACAACTTGCAATACTGATACTAATTCTTCTTCATCAAATGATTTCAGTACAGCTTCAATAGGCTTCATGATATCACACTTAATAAGTAGCATAGCTGATGAAATATCTGATCCCAGTGATGAAAGAGCAAGGCATGCTTGCTCAACCTGCAAAAGCAACTTCTTAATCAAAAGAACATTAACTTCGAGCACAATGAATCAGGGAGATTTGAATATGTACCACATGACGATTATCGCTGCTTATCATGCTTATAAGCTGCCTGACAGCATTTTCTTCTTTGCTAATTGCGACTTGGTTGCTACGGTCTTCCATTATTTTGGCCAAAGCAGAGGCTAGCAAAGGATGATGACAGGAAGAGAACCGGAAAACAAGTGAAAAGAAGGCACTAAGTTTGTGCCTGGCCGCGATAAAGTAGGAACTATTTTCAGTCTGAAATTAAAACCAAAATACACACTTATCAAAAGGATTGCTAGTAGTGAAACAACCTAGCTAACAGGATAACAATGCAGGATAGTTTACCAACCTCAATTTGTACAGTGACAGATTTAAGACTTTCCAGTGCTTCGATTCTAATATTTGCAAGTGTGAGATGCCTAAGGTTATGCAGTGGCAAAATTTCTGGGAGAAACTCCAGAGGATTTCCAAACAAGCGCAATACACGTAACTTAGGCATTGACCTGTTCGGAACCAATAATAAATAATTAACCTAATAGCACCAACAGGAAGAAACCATCAATGCAAAAATGCCTCTGTAAGACAATTGAATAACCTGAAATCCAATAATGGGCGGACAAGCTTATTATGTTCCAATGATAATTCCTCCAGCAAAACACATTGTCGCAGTTCTGCTGCTTGGTCAAAGGGAAATAAGATATTAGATTGGTGCATGGGCAGTTGATATAACATAAACTTGAAAGATCACAAGTCTTCAAGTGTTAACATACGCTGTGAAACATAAATTTTTAAGTTTTAAATTTAGATGCAGGCATGATCACGAACCAGGTACGGAAACTAGCATGTTGTTGTCGACTGTCAGCACTATCAATTTCTTCAAATCACCAACTTCAGGTGGCAAAACTGACAATTTGTTGTTGTCAAGATGTAGCTTCTCAAGAAGTGCAAGGCGAGTTAATTCAACTGGAAGCATCTGCCAGTTTTGTATAGCGCATTTCATGGTTAGATCATTATAGCATCTACATGTCCATGACTAAGTTTTCAAGGCAACAGGTTTAGGGGACAAACAAACAAAAAAACACGCTTATTAGGCGATTGCTGCATGCATCAAGCATATCCTTCTTTGCACAACTAAACCAGGACGTATTACACAGACCAGTAAAAATCAAGAAATCAAACGAACTCTACGAAACCAAACACGATTTCATGAAAATAGGCCACCAAGGAGGTCCGACACGAGAACAAAATTTGCACGGAACCACAGAGCAAGTATTTCTATGAAATCTTCAGTAGTCATAGTAGCACAATGTGTGGTTAAACCTGATCCGAGTCTCTATAGCTAAAAGTAAAGGTATGTAAAGCAAGCAAACATACGCCTAAGTCTCCTTTATACACATCCAATCAAATTCTGCTAACAAAAAACGACAACACTACAATGCCACCTCCTAGATCACTACAGCGTCGGGCAATCACAGTGGTAACATAATTCTACGTTGATCAGGCATGTGGTAGAACAATAGGCAGTACGGGATGGAAGGTTTTCGCGCGGATCAGAGGGGGGAACGGATAGAGAAATGGACTCACCAACAAGCCGCAGTTACAGAGGCTGAGCACGGCGACGGAGCGCCAGTGGTCGGCGAGCACGGGGACGCCCGTGGCAGCGGCCCCGTCGACGGCCGGCGCGGGAGCGAGGTTGGATCTGATGAGCCGCGAGAGCACCCCGGCGCCGTCGCCGCTCCCGACCGCGGACCCCGCGGCCCGCGCCACGCGTACCGACCGCAGCGCCTCCCGCCTCCTGACCACCCGCATCTCCACCGCCACCGCACCCTCCTCCTCCTCGTCCTCCCTCGGAGCCAGATCGACGCAGACGACGTCGTGCGGCGGCGGGAGCGCGACCATGAGCTGGGACTGGAGCCGCAGAGCGACCTGGTCCTCGTCGTCGCCCGCCGACCAGTCGAGCTCGATCCGGAACCCGAACTCGCCGTTGCTCCTAGCCGTTGGCGAAGACGAGGACGACGTCGGCGTGGAGCCTGTGCTAGAAGGCGCAGGAGGGGAGGCCGGCTGTTGCGGCGGTGGCGGCTGCTGCTGCTGGTGATGGTTGTGAGGTCCATCGGCGAGGTCCCCGTAGTCGAGGGTGAGATGGAAGATCTCGGAGCTGCGCTTCCAGCCCAGGCCCCACGACGCCATGGCGGGCGCCCCCGCATCAAATGGCGGGGGAGCTAGGGCTCGGAGGCCAGGACGAGGCGAGGAGAGGAGGAGGAAGACGAGGTGAGGAGGAGACGCGACGCGAGGCGGAAGGAAGGAAGCGGAGGCGGAGGCGGAGGCGGAGGGGGAGAGGCGTTGGCGTTCGTTTGGTTTGGTTTGGTCTCGGTGGAATTTCTCGCCTTGTTTTTTTTTCCTTTTTCTTTCTTTTTGGGTGTTTTGGTCGGGGTTTTGCCTTCCAAGATCCACTACCAACAGTACGGGGGTCTACGGCGTCTCCTGCACGAAATTTTGGCGAGGGTTTTCTAGAAGTGGTGCACTGGTGTCAGCGCACGAGGTCGAGTGGTACTAACACATCCGTACATCCTGGAGTTCTATAGGACGTACTATAAATTTAACAACTTTTAGATTAAATTCTAATAAACCTTATAAATTTATTCTCCATGGGTATGGAATATACTTTCATACAGTATATTCCTGGTTGGTAAATTCCTGGTTGGTAAATTTTCTTTTCTAAAACCATGATGAGTATCATTGCCATTTGCTAATATCGTGAGCACTTTAACTCAATATGGTATGACAAAAGGTTAAATGTTTCATCTATACTCTAATTATAAATTTTTAGGTCCAACATTAGTTAGCATTAGCAGAATAAAATCAGATTCACTTTGATTAATATAAAATAGAAACTACCTTATAAAATATCTCCATGTTCTTCATAGATTGAAAGAGTATCTTAATCCCCTATAAATTTAATATTTTGATTATCCAATACTACCTTCGTTCCAAACATAATAATTATTAGCTATGAATTTAAATAAATGTTTATAACATTTGTATCTAAAAATTATTATCTCTTAGAAAGGTTTTATTAACCAATCATGATAGAGTTGTAATTCTTATGCATGTCTATGCTCTTTTCTCTTGATT
This sequence comes from Oryza australiensis, assembly GCA_019925245.2. NCBI lineage: Eukaryota > Viridiplantae > Streptophyta > Magnoliopsida > Poales > Poaceae > Oryza > Oryza australiensis. Next base: position 2,337,577 of record JAIFGZ020000381.1, on the reverse strand, counting down.
AGACTGAATTTGAATAAATGTTTGTCAAATTCATATCTAAAGTTACTATATTTCGGATCGGGTAGTATATTTTATTGACCAATTCCGTTAGAGTTGTAATTCTTATACACGTCTATACATGTCTATATGGGAAAATATTCATTAAAAACCAAAACCCATAAAAACTATCTCTAAAAGGCGCGTAACTTCATGAAAAATTACTACAGATATGTATAGACATGAAATACATTCATACCAAATCAAGTCCAAAATCAACTTTATTTGAAAGAAAAAAAATACAAATTTTAGATAAAAAGTGGTATGTTACTATTTATTCAAAATTTGTCTTTTTGGTTGCTCCATAATAAAAGTTGAGTTTGAACTTGATTGAACAAACATTTTAGGTTTGGTTTTATGTTTTTCATTTGTTTGATGGTATATTATTTTCTCTTGGTCGGACGCCTTGCGTTCCTCTTATCCATTGGTTGACGAAGGTACGAAAGGTTACGCCTATATGTACTGATGCCTCGATAATCTATCTCATAAATACCTTTTTTTCTTGTTTTTTCAAATGTTATTAGAATGTAATCGTCTTGGTTATAGTATTAAGAAACATGTATATATATCCAAGTTTGGCTACTAAGTAAGTTTATTGCTCTTTTGACCTCTTCCGATGCATGGTGTATTTTTTTTTTTTGAATCATGCAGATCAAAAAATGGGCATAGCTCCTATTATAAATTGATAAAGTTTACATGAGATTGTTTCCTCCGCAAACAAACGTTTTATAAGATTTAGTTAAATGACGAATATTTATTATTACATTTTTAATTATAATAGAAGAAGGATCTGAGATTTTAGCCATTACAAATACATATGACATCGGTAGAATAACAACCGCCAAATTAGACCAATCTAGTTATATTTCTTTTACGGTGCATTTGGTTGATTCTTTTACAGTGCAGGGAGTTTTAAGGATGGATGGGCTATTAAAAATATACAAAACAAACAAATTAAGAATAAAAAAACAAATTTTCATGGTAATCATACCACTTTCTCCTCTAAACTTTCCAGTGCAGTTTGTTAATGAGAAATTTGTCGTTCCACATAAAAGACATAAGAGTTCTGTTTATCTCCAATCCAGGTCTTATCAATCGGATTTAGGGTGTTTAGGGCGTATCAGTTAGTTTGATCAAGATAAAAACGTAAAGATTAGATCGGCCCCAGGGCCGATACAATATCATGTTCTTAGCCGATGCCAATAAAATTTTAAAATTTCAGATCGATCGGCTTTAACCGATAAAATTTAGATATAAGAGCAAGACAACATCGACTGAATTTAGATGTAATATATTCGCAAATCTTCTAAAATTATTACAATCAATATTAATAGATTGGACCTAACCAAGGCAATATAAGATAAGATTTAGAGTAATAAAATAAAATCAAAAGAAAGAGCCAAAATGATCGATATATTAGACCTAACTAAGAAAACAAAAACAATCAAAAGAAAGAGCCAATACATCACATATACAACATGAGCTTAATTAGTATCGACCTAATCAAGGTCCACCGATACAAGCGAAGTTGACGAGATTTACTTTCTTGCCAAAGATTAAACTTAACCGATGCAGCCCAAACTCGAAAACAAGAACTCGTAGAAACTAAAACTAGGGTGACGATGCGCCGAAAGTTGTATATTGAACTGTTGTTGTTTACAAAAGACCTTGGACATACAATTTATACACTCACGTAGATATAAGCCCGACTCAGACACGACTCCTATTGGCTATGAAAAAGAAACTAACGGCTCAAGATTATATCAATATATAAATAGAACTACGACAACTCTAACTTTTCTTTTCAGCCGATGCACTCTTCATCCTCAACAGCTAAAATCACGTCGTCAAATTTCACCTTTGACTTAGGAACTCGGCAAAAAAAATTGCAGTTAACAAGTTTTTACTTCAAAGAAAAATACTCTATGGTTAAAAAACCGGTTCTTTTATATTCATGATCCGTAATAGTGTCTTTATATGCAGCTATATAAATTTGAATAAATTTTAAAGTAAATTTCATAAAATTTAGCCAAATTATAGTAAAACTATAGGTTTAAATATGCATATAATAAAATTATAAATTTAACATCAAACTTATCACAAAACTACCGATTTAAAATCTCATATATTCGTAGTTTTATGAAATTATATGCAATGGAGTTAAGACCTGTTTGGCACAGCTCGAGCTCCAGCTCCACCTCTTCTAGAGTTGAAGCCCAACCAAATGATTTCAGCTCCACTAGAAATAGAAGTGGAGCTGACTGAAGTTCTCTCACAAATTGAACTAGAGAGCTCCAATTGAACTAGAGAGTTGGAGCTGGATTTAGGCAGCTCCACAACTCCACTCCATATCCAACTTCTAAAGTTAAATTTAGGAACAGGGATGAAAACGGTCGGGAATGGTCGGAAAAAGACCTTAACCATTCTCATTCTCATATTTTTTTAGCGGGAACGGAAACGGAAACGGAAAAGACAGACGGGAAAACGAATTCGGTAATACGGGACATCGGGAATGGTCGAGAACGGTCGGGAGCATGTCAATTACGATCGGGAATCGATAAAAAAACGATAACGTCAACACACATATAACCACTTCAAAGAGTTAACTAGATGCAACAATTACAACCATACATAATCTCATGATATGAGTGAATGTTTTATTATGCACATGAGCTTACAATGTTCTAAAAATTCTATGAGTGAAGGTTTAATATACTAGAGTGAATGTTTTATTATGCACATGAGATCAAAAACAGGAATTTCCCGCAGGAATTTTCTCGGATAAATACGAGATCCGTGAATACGGTCGGGAAAACACCACAACCATTCCCGTTCCCGTTTCCTTTTTTTTTTCCGTTCCCGTTTTTCTCGCGGGTACGGTATTCGGTCAAGATTTTCGATATTCGGTGACGGTCGATACGAAATTTTCCCGTCCCCATTTTCATTCCTATTTAGGAATTGAAGGCCTAGCACACAGACCCTTACTTACATTCAGGCAAAATTTGAACTCGCGAGTCGCGACTGAGCCCACGAACTATCGAACACGAACACAAGTCACAAACGCACGGGACAACGCCTCTGGTTCGCTCGCGCGGCCCCCAATAGCATCGCAGTTGAGTCGACCGAGCCCGACGGCTACCTACCGCGACGTTTCCCCCCACACCCCCAGCGATCTCCGCCGCCTGACGCGACTCTCCGCCGACGCCGTCCTGCCCGGTAAGCCATACTGTCTACTGCCCCTCTTCTCCTTCTCCCTCGCCGATCGTTCTACCCTCTTCCCCGCCCCGAATCTTCGCCGGCCCCAGATCCGCACGCCTCCCCCGTGGCCGCCATCGGTGCCGTGGACAACCCCCACCACGGTCGGCCGGCCGCCGGCGGTGACCTTACGCCGCGCCGCCGTATCCTCGTCCTCGTCCACCCTAATTGCTAGGTCCCACCCCAGCTCCCCCAACTGCTCGTCGGAAATCCCGTGGCTGGCGGCGCCGCTGCTCACCGCTGGCCCGGCCTCCATCTAAACCACGGGTACTCCACCCCCACCCCGAATCCTAACTCGGGCGGATGGAGCTTCACGGATTAGCAAATGCCCTGAAAAAAAATGTAAGGTTTCATGTTAGGTGTGCCGATTGCGCATAGTCGCAGTGAGATCGATCTGCTCCCACAATTTGATTTGGTATATTTTGCTTCACTGCATTCCACAGCCTTTTCTTAGCACTGAGTTTTACCAGTACAAATTTGCTAAAATGCGTTACTTGATCTAGGTTAACAGTTCAGTAGGTTCAACTGATTGCCAGATCTCCAGCATTAATCCTCTTCCTCTTGCCAAAAAAAAAAGAGGCTGAGAAATTCCTTTTTACAAAATTTGTGATTGTGTGTTCATTAAAATGATTGATTACTGTTTCTTTGTTTAGGAATGGAGAAGTACCAGAGCAACACTCGGTTTGCATCGTTCACAGACGCTCCATTTGCTCTCCGTGGTAATAACTCTTGCATGAATATGTAATGTCTATACTCTGTGCTGTTCTGGTTTACTTTTGAGATATCAATCAATTACACCATGGCATCCACCACATTAGTCATAGTGGGGTGCATAGTCATCTTTGCAAGTAGCTAAGTACATTCTTGTTGTGTACCATCTGCAATGCAGTAATTGACTTGTAGCTGAGGTAGGACGCGCACTGCTTGCAACTAGAATAAGTTGTTCTTGGTTAACAATGAGACATGGTTTTCACTGTTTTTAGTTTTGTCTTATTTGTATGGAATTGGCCCTAGTGCATAATTTGATGTACAGTTTCATGGAAAAAAACATGCATACTTGGCGCATCTTTGTCAGTTGCTTTCTTTTTTTTTTGCTGAATTCCGTCTACATTGGCAATGCAAATCTAGTTAACTATGTTTTGCAACAGTTTTAGTGATATGAAATAAGACACCTCTCCTCCTTTCTTAAAAAAAAAATCTTTTTTCAGGTGCCCTTGGTAGCTCAAACTCATCCTTCAACAGCCTGAGACACTCCTCAAGTTCTGGACAAGCTAGGAACTACACGTCTTCACCCCTAGGAGCTGTGAGACCAAAGATGTCCCCATCTGGAAGCCGACTCCTGCACACAAGTCGTCCCCTGTCGGCTCCTGTTGCAAACCGCCCACTGTCACCCCATCTCGCTTTGAAGAAGCCGCAGCTTAGTGCTACGTTCTCAATCTCACACCGTATTTTTGGTGCTGCCCTGGGAGCTGTCATTATATCCATTCCTCTTGCCACCAAATTCAGCCTCATGTTTGATGTCTGAGAGCGAAATGTAGCTCTCATTAGCTGGGTTTCCTTGCAATGAATAACTTCGTTTCATGCTTGCGGACATATATGAGTAATAAGCCAAACCATCCAACGCTCCGTCTAAAAAGATTTCAATGTTGAATGCTCTCTTTTCCCTATGAATCTGGTTGTTTTACTTTTGTACAAGTACTGTTTTCTCTGCTGTTTATGCCTGCCGCCTTGTACAATTCCATGATTCGCCTTTGTCCTGGTAAGAATGGCACGTGTACAGTTTATTTACTTTGTGTGGACGTGCGTGTGACAAGACATAAGAGTTTCGTTCAAATAGATCCAGATATGCTCGATGAATAACGTGTCCGGTATTAGACCAATTTTGCGTTGCCCTTTGAAAGCACAAGTACAGCGACTGAAATATATCATTCGATTGAACATTTATTTTGAAACCTTGTTAGTTTATCATTTCTGAAGAGGTGCAATGCAGAACTACAGGTGCAAGCTGCAACGCTATATAGCAGAATCATTTAAAAGCTCTTTTACTATTCGATAGGAGAATGAATATGAAGTCATAACTCGTAACTATATATGTGGTGTGCTCTCATACAAGAGACTAGCACTCTACCAGACAACACAACGCTCAGTGTGATGTGCGAATTCAGTAGCACAGTATACAGTCACACTGCGTCTGATGGTATCTGCAATTCTGCATCGCTCCGAATACCAACATGTCATCACGAGACAAAATTCAGCTGCTTACGAAAAATTGGATTTATATATCATAGAACATAATAAAAACGGAGTAGCCATGGAGAAAGAGCACCTTAGTCTGCACTGGAAAACGATGTCGTATCTATTGGAGGAACTCCTAATTCCTACCGAAACGATGTCTGCACTTGAAACCATGCCTTTAAAGTTTCCAGAAACTCCTAATTCCTACCGATGAAGTACCAACAATGATATCCCACAAAATGCCTATACATAACTTAACCTAGAGTAACCTTGTTATACAGGTGTTGCTAACTTCCAAGATCATGCGAAATCATTTGGATTTTTTTCTCAAAAACGCAGGAGAATTGCGCTTCATTATATTAAAAAGAAGGAAAGGGGCAAGAGCCCTACAACGCACACCACACACCCCCATGCACACCCCACACACAGCCCCACACCAAACAAAAAGAAAACTCACAAAACGACCACTAAGCTAACCATCACTAAGAGCTGTCAAAAAGGACAGACCCTTAGCTCCTGCTAGACTCCACAACCGGCGCTCTTCTTCAACAATGGTAAGAGTGCTACCAAGGTTGGGGACAGTACCATCAAAGACGCAACGGTTCCGATGGTTCCAAGGAGTCCATGCCCCAAGCACAATGAGAGAATTGAGACCTTTTTGCAACAAACCGTTGGTTGCTCCAATAGCTTGTTCCCACCAGCTATCAAAAGAAGTGTCTGAAGGTTTTGGTGACAAGTCATGGAGACCAACTTGCCTTAAATAGTGAAACCAGAATTGCCTAGCAAAAACACATGACACTAGAATGTGGTTGATGGTTTCATCTTCTTGATCACAAAGAGGGCACTGCTCAGGATGAGGCAGTCCACGTCATGCGAGGCGATCCGCTGTCCAACACCGATTGTGGGCTACCAACCAAAGGAAAAAAGGGCATTTGGGCAGTGCCCAGGTTCTCCAAATCCTTTCATATGGTCCAAACTGTGTAGATCCCATGAAGAAACCCTCATACGCAGACTTGGCTGAGTATTGCCCACTATTTGATAGCCGCCAAATGTGGATATCTTCGACATCAGGCTCTAGAACAAAGTTGTGCAGCATTTCCCAGTGGAGGAAGTCTACAATGACACTAACTGTGAGGGCTCCCTTGACATCCAAAATCTAGCTGTGACCTGTAAGGGCTTCGTGGACAGTTCGACGTTTCAGCCTTCTCTTTGGGATGGCTTCTAGAAGTCGAGGTGCAAGATCAGCGATGCACTGTCCATGGATCCATCCATTAGTCCAAAACAGTGTGTGCTTTCCATTGCCCACTTCAGAAACAACGACCACTGAGAAGAAGGCAGTAACTTGTTTCGGAATCTGAATAGGAAGAGCTGCCCAAGGAAGATGAGGTTCAGTTTTTTTCAACCAAATCCACCTCATCCTTAATGCCCAGTCTAGAAGTTTGAGATCAGAAATTCCAAGTCCACCAAGTTCAGGGGGCCGGGTGACCTTTCCCTAAGCCACAAGACAATGTCCCCCATGAGCATCTTTACGACCCTCCAAAGAGAACTTCTCCTAAGCTTGTCCACGGCTTTAATAGCCCATAGTGGGAAATCAATCGCCATTGCCAAATATACAAGCATGGCAGTGAGAACAAACTGCACCTAAATTCTTTGTTCTGCCCGTGTCATGAGATCTGCTTTCCATCCTGGTAGCTGGTCAGCAATTCTATCTATAATAGGTTGGACTTGTTCTTTAATTAACTTCTAGAGGGAGAGGGGCAGCCCCAAATACTTGCAAGGAAAATTCATAACGGCACAAGGGAGAAGTTCATGTATCAAAGCCAATTTTGTATCCCCACACATGATTGGTACCACATTACTGTTCTGCAGATTGTTTTTGAGGCCTGAAGCTTCACCAAAAAGTTGGAGGATGCTCATTACGACATTTATATCCGTTGCCTCTGGGTGGAGAAAAAAAACCACGTCGTCCGCATAGAGGGAAATACAATGCTGGAGAGCTCGAGAAGAAAGTGGCTTTAACAAACCAACAACGGCTGCCCTGTCTACCATATGCCCCAACACATCCATAACAAGAATAAAAAGCATGTGCGACAAAGGATCACCTTGTCTTAAACCTCGCCGATGAATAATATGTTCCCTAGGTATCCCATTCAACAGTACTTGAGTAGAAGAGGAGGAGAGCAACCCACTGATATGTCCCTCCAAATTTGGCCAAAACCTAAATGCTGCAGGAACTCTAGCAAGAAGGGCCAAGAAACTGAATCAAAGGCCTTGGAAATATCCAATTTTAAAAGGATCATGGGGTGCTTTTGTTGATTGAGAAATCTTGTTGTTTGCTGAACTAGAATGAAATTTTCCTGGATAAAGCGTCCCTTTATAAATGCACTTTGGTTAGGAGACACCATCTGCTGCAGCCGACATGCAAGTCGATTCGTCAACAATTTAGTGATCAGTTTAGCAAAACTATGAACCAGGCTGATAGGCCGGAAATCTCTTGGCTGCTCTGCTTCCTCTTTTTTAGGCAGTAGGGTGATGTAGGCTGCATTAAGCACTTCAAAACCTGCAAATCTCCTACTCCACACAGCAGAAACTGCAGCCATAATATCATTTTTTTATGATCGGCCAACAAACTTCGTAAAACCGACCAGTGAAACCATCTGGCCCAGGCGCTTTATCCGAAGGCAACTGCTTGATTGTGTTCCACACTTCTTCTTCTTCTGTAAAAGGGACCTCAAGGTTAGCCAGATCATGGGGGAGGATTCCCAGCTCATCCAGGTTGATGGTGTGCTCTCTGTCCAGGGTTGTTCCAAGTAAACTCTCATAGAAATCATCAACCAATCTTGCTTTATCTTCATGCTTGGTGCAGATTTGGTTTCCTGAGACAAGCTTGCCAATGAAATTCTTCCTCTTGCGGTGACGGGCATGGAGTTGAAAAATTTTTGTGTTGGCGTCCCCATCACGTACCTAGTTAATTCTTGAACGAAGACGGGCAAAAGTCTGCTTGAGGGATGCAAGAGCAAGGTTGTGCTTCTTAAGATTGCTTTTCAACCAAATTTCCTTTGGTGATAGGAACCGACTGTCTTGTGCAATCTCCAATTGATGGACGATTTCACGGGCAAGGGCTAGCTGAGAGTTAACATGACCAGCAGACTTATCACTCCAACTCTGTAAAGCTTTAGTAGCAGCCTTGAACTTGAAGTCCAAGGTGATAAAAGGGCAAGGACCAGCCTATACTGAAGCCCAGGCAGCTGCTATGGTGTCCTGAAACCCATCAAGCTTAGGCCAAAAAGATTCAAAATGAAAACATCTACGGCCCGAAATATTATCCTGAAGTCCAAGCAGAAGAGGGCAATGGTCGGAATCTTCTGAAGCCATGCTTCTGTCATTTATCCGAACGTATGGCACATGGGAAATTTTCGGCCATTCATCTCCATCTGTTTTCTGACATTGTTGCTCTAGTACTTCAGAACTTCTTGAGACATGGAATTCTTTTAGGTTATCTAGCAAGCCATTCAGCGGCAGTGACTGAAGCTTGCAGCAATCGTTCAGAACGACCTTCTTCAGGTTAAGCATATTTTCAGGTTAGAAGGAAGGCGTAAGAGATTGTGACATGAAGCAAACTGGATCTCCTGTAGGGACTGTAGTTGCTGGAGCCATTCCTCATCTTTTGTGGTGAACTCGGAGAGATCAAAGGCGCAAAGCTCCATAGTTCGAATTGAACAAAGTGTGTTCTATGGTAGTATCTGTAATACATGAATCTGCCGGTCGATAACAAGATGGATGAGTGACTGAAGACCCCCCTCAGTGAATATCTCTCCACTAGTGATGTTTGTTCATATATGTTCTGAGTGACATCAAAGCAGCCCTGTACTTCTAGCTTCTTCAGTTTGGTAAACTACTGCATGCCCCCTTCAATATGTACATCCAAACAGCTTTCCAGCTGCAAGTGCTCCAGTAATGTCAAGGAATGACACGGGATTAGTAATGTGGCAGAGCAGTCCTGTATGCTCATTTTGGTGAGGGACGTCAGTCTTTGCAAATAAGCAGGCAGCATACTGATATGCAATATGCATGATGAAAGCTGAAGCTCTTTGACTGATGAACTCAAGTTTCAATCGGCAATAGACTTAATTTGCTGCAGCCATTTATACCAAGTTTCCATAGGTGTGGAATGAGCAGTTTATATTCTGCCTCGGACCATTGCTCCCAGCTAAACAATTCCGAGAAGTGCAGCTCCTCTAAATATGGAAATATCAAATCATTGGTTCCATAGACTTGATCATTGATATGAGTTATAGAGGATAGACCAAAAAGAGGGAGCGTTTTGAGACGTGGGAGCTATCCCAATGGTGGCAGAACACTCAACCATCGGCAGTTAATTATGTTAACAGCAACGAGGTCTGTGAGACACTGCACCCAGTAAGGAAAATCAATTCCCATATAGTTCAAAATTTTCAACCTTGTCAACTGGAAGTGAGGGTGTAGGCCATCGAGAATATCCTTGTTTAACTGACAGGTAGACCTACTTTCAGGCACCTGGTACCCATTTCCACTGTAGATAGTCGAGGGACTTTTTCTCCAGTAGCTTTGTATCTGTAGCCTCTTGCCAACTTGAGACTTTCTCAAGATTTGTAATGCACAATTTCCTCAGGTCTTTCATGTCCCTTAACTCATTTATCTTGTAACCATCCTCCAACCTAACTCTGGATTCCTGTAACTCCTGAAGTTTTGTCACCTGGCCTACAAAGATAAATCAGTGCGGTGGTTTGTGAATCAGCATATAAATGCCTTAGATTGATCAAATTGTTCATGTTCTTTGGCAGCTTCTCAATTATACAACCACGCAGATCAAGTAACTGGAGATGGTATAGATTACCAAATGCCTCCGGGAGATCTTTGATACCAGTAAAAGAGAGATCAAGATATCGAAGATGTGACAACTTGCTGAGAACATATGAAGCCTAACTGACATTACTCATGCAAATGTAAGACAAATCCAGTACACGTAGACCAGTTGACTTTCTCACTATGCTACCAAGAGTGCCATAATTTTTGTTAACCCTGTGATGACCAAAAAACATCAGAGTTTGTAATCTTTTTATGATCATAATTACCCCATTGAAGATCAAAATTATCATTATCAACAAAAATATGATTAGCAAATTGTGGAAGAACCTTGGAATTCCTGTGAAAGACATAATATTCATTGGAAGAAACAACAACTGAAAACTCTCTTATCAAATCATGCACGATGTAACGGCCTTGCCAGACTGTTGGTTGCAAGAAGGACCTATCAACTAGTTCATCAAACCAATTTTTCACAACATTCTCTGGAAGGATATCCCCTCTATTACTAGACAGAATGAACCCATGTGCCACCCACATTTGAACCACTCTTTCCTTTTCAGAGACATAGCTCCTTGGAAATATTGAGCAGAACAGAAGACACTGCCTTAGCGCTGCATATAGGTAGCCAATTCCTAGGACCAGCAGGATGTTTATTCCCAAATCATGATCAACAATATTCCACCAGTCACTTCTCAGTACATTTTGCCAATATTCCATATTTCTATTGGCCCTTAATAGTGGTGCAATTGTCTTGGCTGCCAACGGCAGCCCATGGAACTTATCGGCTATTTTTTCACATATTGATTCAAAGAGGTGTACTTCATAATGATAATAGAAGCAGTAATCAAACACAAGGTGCTTAAAAAGATACCTGAAGTCAGTCTGTTCTAGGGTATTCAAAGTTATTGGACCCATTATCCCTACCAAATTCGCTATGATGCACTTCTGGGTTGTCACCAAAACCATACTTTGAGGTTCACTGCAGCGTAGGATGCTTCGTAGCTGACTCCATACAATGATTATGTCATCACTTACACCGTCAAGTATAAGCAAAAGCCTCTTAGATCGTATGATACCAATAAGTTTGTGCTGAAGACTATCCAAATCAAGTGCAGCATCAGTTAGTCCACTACATGGTTCCAAAGACATGATGATCCTTTGTATAATTTGTTTCCCACTTATATTGTCTGACACATAGACCCATGCTCTTAGATCAAAGCACATTTTTACCCTCTTATTGTTGAAGACAGCTTGAGCCACAATTGTTTTTCCCACTCCATTAATGCCAACTATGGGAAGGATGCCAAGGTTTCGAGATGAACCACTGGTTTCAAGTACATCAGAACTAGTATAATCTAATCTTTCAGTCTGTCCCTTCTGATTAGGTTTGTGTTCTCCAATTTCTATACACTCTTTGCTAGGATCTACTTCAATTTTGATTCCCTTCTTTCTTGGTTCTAATTCTTCAAGTTTAGCCTTATCACTCGATTTACTAGATTCAGCAGTTCCAATAAGGAAAATCTTCCTTAATTTATCAAAAAGTGTTCCCCTTTGACCAAATTCTGGTTGATCTCCAGGTCGTGCATGCTCATTAGTTCTTGGCAAGTGGTAGCGGTAACCCAATATGATGTCCAATATCAGGCTAATTTCTTTATCCCGACCAATTACTTTGGTGTCACCAAGTAAAGAGCTGGTCTCACTATGCAAGCTATGGCCAATCCTTCCCACTGTATCATCATCATTTAGCTTGACCAATTCAATGAAAGAATCAACTCTTGCCGATACATTTTCAAGTCTTCTTACAACATGCTTCAGCTTCTTCAATTCACTATCAGAAAAAACCAAAGCCTTTAAAGCCTTGACGATAGAGTACGCCTTTGCACTGACCTTGCTCTTGCTTTCGCAGATCTTTAATTGCCTTGGCTTCAAAATCATCAACCACATCTCCTGCATGGGAAACAGCATCCTTCAACTGCTGCAACCATGTGGAAAGGGCACTGCTTTCAGTTGATCTCCGCTCCGCTGCCTCAATCACTGCCTCAATGCGAGGAAGCGCAACCTCAATCACGGCGGTGGCAGGGCAGCTCCAGCGTGGCGGCGGCAGCTCCAGTGCATGCGGCGAGTTGGTGACGGCAGCTCAACCGCGAGCGGCGGCAGCAGAGGAAGGCGAAGGCGTCGCTCCCCGAAGGCGAAGGCGTTGCACCTTGCATCGTCGAACGACGACCAGACGACGCCGACGATGACGGGCCTTGTCGGCAAGGCGTTGAACAGCACGACTGACCTCGTGAAGCACCTCCCGACCGGCGCCGTACTCGCGTTCGAGGTGCTCTCGCCGTCCTTCACCGCGGACGGCAGCTGCACGGCCGCCAACCGCGCGCTTACCGCCTGCCTCGTCGGCGCCTGCGTGCTCTGCTGCTTCCTGCTCTGCTTCACCGGTAGCTACCGCGACGACAGGGGCGCCGTGCGCTATGGCTTCGTCACGCCCAGCAGCCCCCTCCGCCTCATCGACGGCTCCGGCTCTGGCTCAATGCCGCCGCCGCTGGACGACAGGTACATGCTTGGCGCGCGCGACGTGGTGCACGACACAGTTCAAGGTGTATTGTAGTATTGGTGTTTGTGATATGTGGTATAAGTATAGCATATGTGGTTTGTGGAAAGTGTCCTCCGCCGTTGCACCCCACTATATGTTATCTCCCCACTATATGTTATCTGAAGAGCGCTAAATCCATGACTAAGGTAAGAAGGCAAGTACAAAAATTGTGTGATGAGAACACTGACAAAATACTCTTAAGCCAGTTCCAGGGGGCTATCAGACAAGCACGTGCTCAACTCCACAACCTCCTCGGCCAGCAACCATGAGTTGGGTCTGTCCCCTCGTGTTTACACTTGTTGCTTATTATAAAATTATGATTTTGTTTTCATAAAATTTGATGAATAGTATTCAATAATTTCGGGGGACGTTTGTACCACAGACCAATTTGGCTAAATTACGAACGCGCGCGCACACACCCAAAAAGAAGAAAAAAACAGTGTCGTGGTGCCCATACCTCTCGTTGCTGGACATGAAAGACCAGCCCCCGCACTCCAGGGTCCAGACCTCCAGCCATCACCTGATCCAACAAGAAGTCCACAATGAAACATGTTCGTCCTGTATCCCTGTGCAATAGGAAGCCAGTTAAAAAAAACAGCAGCCTCAAGGCGATGTGAGCATTTCGTCGAGCAAGTGGCAGGCACACCTCAGTACCTCACCTGGCGATAAAAAAACGCTGTGAAGGGTGGTGGTGTGACACCTGTACCCACGAGTGCGGATGTTGTTAGAGTGTGCAACCCAGCCCACTAACCATGGGCCAGTCAGGTTACATTGAGTCTACTTCACCACAGTCTTAATCGGAGCCACAACTTTACGTCCTAGGCCTACACAACCCAAAAGACTAGTTTGTTGGGTGAAAACATTGGGTCTGCTCCATCACAGATCCAACCGAAGCCACAGTTTTAGGTCTTGAGCCTACACAACCCAAAATACTAGTCTACGGATGAGGACTGCCCTCATATTTTAAGTCGTGCTCCTCAATCATCAATTACTGATGTGGGACTAAACCCAATAGATGCTCGTAGCTGCACGGACGTCGGGACACATATAGGGAAGACGACTCGTCGTAGACCACTAGCCGCCACCACTTCCCCTCCGATCTCGTCCTTCCCGACTAGATGGGACATTGAAGTGAAGTCCTGAGGACGAAAGTTCGTGAAAGTAGGCTCCAGCCATTAGGAGTTTTGAAACTGGAAACTCTGGAGATATTCTCCTGCCCACATTTGCATTCGTTATTGTTCGGCCGACCAAAATTGGGAGTTTTTCTACACCTCCTCCTAGATCTTGTCAAATATCTACAGTCTAAGGGAGATACCTGAGAGAAGATTTTGGGGGCGTTTGGATGGATGGACTAAACTTTAGTCCTTGTCATATCGGATATTTGGACATAAATTTGAAGGACTAAACGTGAACTAATTATAAAAATAATTATAGAATCGGAGGCTAATTCGCAAGACGAATCTATTAAGCCTAATTAATCCATGATTAACAAATATTTACTGTAGCATCACATTGTCAAATCATGGCGTAATTAGGTTCATTAGATTTGTGTCACGAATTAGCCTTCGATTATAAATGAGTTTTGTAAATAGTCTACATTTAATAATCGAAAATAACATCTAAACATTCGATGTGACAGGGACTAAAATGTAGTCCCTATAACCAAACATCACCTTTGAAGCAGTATTTGGGAGAAGATTTTTAGGGAGCTATATTCAAACCCCCCTTCCCCCCATAGCAAGGTACCATTGTTTCAACCGTGCATAGTCTAAGAATAGATAGAGGCTATCCAAACAAGGTCTTTGGTTTTTTTTTCCTTTTTCCGTTTGTATGTGCCAAGTTGCAACTCATGTGTATGTTGATTCCTCTTACAGTTTAGAGGGGGTTAACTACTCAACAGTTACTACGGTTGCTAAATGCAAAAAGTTATGACGAAAACTGAGAGGGTTACTGTGCGAGGTTACCACGGTAGCCAAGAGATATTGCAAACCTAATATACTATTTCGAAATATTTTGGTAGAAATTTTGTGTAACTTGAAAACAATTTTAATTGCAGTGTAAGCAATTGGATGATAATAAATTACAGTGTATGCTTAAGCGCTTCACTACCTTCACGATGCTACGTACTTCCCCATTTCAAATTATTTATCGTTATATGTTTGTCGTAAGTCAAAAATCTTTATTTTTCAACGATACCTTTTAGAAATCAGTTTAGTCTATCATGTGAATTGTATACTATTAAATTAGTATTTCTCATGGTGCATGAATGTATAATATAGATATTATAATATTAAACTCTCATATATAGACCTTGATAGTTAAAGATTAAAATATTTAGTTGACTTATAAAAAACTAAAACAACAACTAATTTGAAATGGAAGAAGTGCTGGTACTTCAATATGACTATATGTTCGATGTCCAGACCATGGTTAGAGCTCGAGAGGTGAGGACACGAGCTCTGCTCCTAAGCACAGAGCTCGAGTCACGCGGTACAATGTTAACTAGTGGACCAAGAAGGAAGATGCCAAAACTTGACCCGCTCCCGCCAGCCCCAAAGAAAACATCGTACGACAAGACTCTCGAGGAGTTGCACGAGGCCGTTCAAGTTGAGGTGAGGGCACATTTCAAGAAGAAGTCTCCTGAGAAGCCTCCTGAAATCGCCCCGGAGACCAAGGCCTTATTTAAGAAGACGTACTGTATGCCACAGCCTAAATCGCAACCGCAACCGCGGTCCGACTACAATAGGATGATCAGGAAGGCTGCTAAGAAGGCACCAACAAAGGGCAAAGATGTACCGTAGCTCGGGATGCAGCCTCAAAAACCCCTTGAGTTCAGCACAACACCAAATATTTTGAGCCGACTTAAGAAAATTTATGGAATCTGCGGGAATAATGACGGACCAAGTATCTGGATGCGCACCTATCGGGAAGGCTGAGCTGAAGTACAAGATCAAACTCGGGAAACCTCTTGTAAAGCCCGATCAGGTCAAAAATTTACCTACACAAATATACCGCTTTCATAAGTGCTACATGCAAGAATCAAGCAAAGGTACAGAGATAGTCGTGGGAAGATACTCAATGGACTATTTCTTCGATGGAGGTGGCCACTTCTTCATCCGCTTCGAGGACATATTCGACCTACACCAGCTGGATGCCCTCGATGTCTCTCTTATAGCCACATGGGTTCTGTAAGTATCGTTCAGTTATATTTATTTTGTTCTTTAGCTCCTTGTATTTAGCTGACTAAAATTCTTTTAACCGTTATAGAATGGCTATCCAATATTGCAACAAGCAAGAATGTATCAAATATGGATTCATGGACCCCCAGAAAATTAACACCGTGATGGTAGACCAGTATCCGGCGCAAACAGAGGAGAACATCTACAATATGCTGGTGCAGCAGCATTTCAAGACATTTATACTTCTGCCATACAACACAGCGTGAGTTTATACTATCTTCGGTACCAATATCAATCCCGTGCATACATACAGTTTCATATAATATGTCATACGTTGAGAGCTCGCAGATCCATGTCTTTGACTCAATGGATAAACCAGAGTCTATGTACGCAAAGATTTTTGAAATGTTAAACAGGTAATGTCATCTTACTTGCTATTGCATATATGCGGTTCTCGGATAATTACTCGCTAGCTTTCAACTGCACGTAGGGCATGGGCACAGCTCCGTGAGACGGTTCACGGGAATTGGATTGAGAAGCTTTCTGTGAGGATGAATTTTCCAGTGAGTAACATGCTCCAAAGTTATGTTAAAATGTATATTAAAATAGAAATATATATTAAATTTGTCGTCGTTTCTCCTTTAGTGTGTAAAACAGGCGAAGGGGACAAACTTTTGCGGCTACTACGTCTGCGACTACATTCACCTCCTAGTTACCCATATCACAGGTCCCCAGGATCTAGATGTACGTGATGGAGAACGCGGAGCAAAAAACGAAAAATTTTCTACCGTGCAAACCAGGATAACTTGCAAGTAAGGGATCATAGATCGTTATCGATGTGGAGTGCAGCGAAACTAGACAATCAAGGTGTAGCCGACCCTGCACAGTACCCAGCCAACCTCGGACAACTCGCAGCCGACCTTGCCGACCTCGGATTCGGATCGCCCAACCCTGCCAATCGCGCTCCGCTTTGCCCGACCCTGCCGATGCCGCTTCGGATCGCCCGACTGCGCCGATGCTGGGCTCGCCTCTCCCGACCGCCCGATGCCGTGCCGATACGCCCGACTTCGACAGCGCCGCTCCTGTCTGCCGGATTGAGTTTGACTTATTTGATCTTGTGGAGATTCGATGCCGCCGAATAACACCGCAATGTAGCGATGTCTCTACCAGTATCCACACATCCAGGGAGAGAACGCCCAACACCCGTGTGCTAGCACGAGATGCAAGGCTAGGTTTATGGCTCGAGGATGGGGAGGGTTTCCGTGGAGATTGATCTTGCTGCCGGCTTGAGGTTGTGCGCTGATTCAATCTGTTGCGTCAGAATCACACCCGCGGCTCTCCACCCCTCACCCCTATATATAGAGTTGCCGACTGGGCCTAAAGGCCCATCGGGACTCTATCCGGTTGGATTTCCATCCAATTGAGCCGTATCCGAGTCCAACTCAAATGCCTGTTCTTTTTCGTTAAGTGTGTGACACTGTAGGCTCAGGTATACATGGTTTTGACCCAAGTCCAACTCGGTCGACTGTCAACAGCGGCCCCTAGCGGAACGTATTGGCACCAAGTACACAAGAGGATCAAATCGACTGAACCTGTAATGTGTGCACAAATATCTTTGCCTCACGATACCAATTAAGCTATAGGCAAGACATGCGCCATCCTATTTAACAACTTAATCATTCA
Source organism: Oryza australiensis (assembly GCA_019925245.2). Taxonomy (NCBI): domain Eukaryota; kingdom Viridiplantae; phylum Streptophyta; class Magnoliopsida; order Poales; family Poaceae; genus Oryza; species Oryza australiensis. Next base: position 2,319,751 of record JAIFGZ020000381.1, on the reverse strand, counting down.
CTCGATCTCGTATTGGATTATCTTTCTGTTGATTGACTCCTCAATCAACTCGACATGGCCATGCACTTTCATAATCCATTACTTCGAGGGGGCTAGAGATATCTCTCCCAAAGAAGAGGCAAATTCTATCTTGATCATTCACATCCCACTACATGTTTCATAGCAGACCTGAAAACTACTTTTATAACTACCCAGTTATGAAATAGTGTTTAGTAGTCCCTAAGTAAGCTACTACACATGTTGGAATCTATGGTGATCTCAGGTCAAAGGACTTTACACCAACACTACTTGAGACCAACTAATGACACATTAATTTCCTACAGTGTCTCAGAGTGGATCTATCCAACAATGTATTCTCTAACACATGTCCACGTTTATTGATTTGGTATCTCCATACCATGATCTATGAGACATGATCATCAATCAATAAACTTGCTGATCTTAGAATCATATCTGTTCCATAAATATGATATACAATCAGGGATCATTTAGAAATAGATTCATACATAAAGAGTCCCATAAATAAGTCATATACTTATTGATCAATATGAGTTGTCTATTTCATGGAACTAAATAACACTTTATTCATTAGTACATAAACATTGACCGTGATATCCAACATCTCCATGTTGCCTCTAGGGCATATCACTAACAGTCTTCCATTTGCACTAGAGTCAATCATGTAAGTATTTAATACTCATTGCTCTGGTGTGCGCCTCATGTTTTGGTTGAGGGAGATGTTTTGTCAACGGATCGGAAATATTTAGATCCGTGTGCACTTTGCATATCTTTACATCACCTCTGTCCACTATCTCGCGGATGAGACGGTACCGCCGAAGTATGTGTTTGGATTTTTGATGTGACCTAGACTCCTTAGCCTGCGGAATGGCACCACTATTATCACAATAGAGGAACATTGGACCAGTCGCACTGGTGTTAACGTCAGAATTTGGTAAGCCCCGGAGTCCCTATCGGTTGTGTTCATATCGGCTCAAAGTTGGTATCAGCTTAGAGTTTTGCGGTAGCCGATGAGGGTTTTATTTTATCAATATCTCCAGCAGTTAGATTCTCGTTAGATTCAGTTTGGAAAAATCTTATCCAGAAGAGACCTAGTTTAGGAAGGATGCAACTTGTATCTATTAATTAGGAATAGTTTGTTAGCTTTCTATTTTATCTTTAGGAAAGCGTGTTAGTGTCCAATAAGGACTCGATTTGTTTCCTTTTATCTTTAGGAAAGTTTAAATTGTAGTTTGTTAGGATCTTTGTCAGCCTATGTGTATAAATATGTAAGCCCGAGGTTCATGTAATTATCAATCTCTCGATCAATACAATTCGACACATCGCCACCTTTTTCATCTGTTCTACTTTTTCATCCGGTGAAACTTGGCACCTGACGCAGGGCTGCATCGGCTTCGATCTCCGGTGAAGGGGTAAGTCCAAGATCCTGCCGGCTCAGGCAATCGTGTTGGCTATGTTGGCGTCGTCCAAGGCTGCATCAGTACATTCGACCTCTTGGATTGCTTCGATTCGGTTAATATCTTTGCCTGATTATTTATCATATGTCTTTGTTGAATCTAATCCTAGTATCTCGATTTGGCTCATCGGTTGTCTCTTGTTTTAGCGTTTCTGCCGATATCGGCTAAATCATTGTATTAGATTAGATTAGCTTAGGCATCCACCACCCTGAAAATCGGTCAAGGGCTTGATTGTCTAGATATTGCGTTTTTTTTCATACTTAGTGCTGCATCAGTTCAGTTTGACCTACTAAGTCATGATTAGAACCGTAATCTCTAGCCTGTCTATTGGCTGCCACTAAAGGTTTCATTAGGGTTTCAGTCGATGAGTTATCTGGACATCACATCGGCTATGCTATAAATACGTATAATCTTTGTCTTAAGGTACGTTTAGACATAAGTGGTTTATACTGTCTCGATACGCTACCGATCTATCCCAGTCACTTGATCTAAACATATTTTGAGACCTAGATTATATACTATTGATATCTACAGCCGATCAATTAAACCTAATTTTAATGGATGTTGCATCGGCTTGCCAGGATTGCTTACGAGTTGGTTTTTTAGTCGATGACAACAAAGTATTCACCTATCATTGCTTATCTTTGGGATTTTATGCCATCGGACCTCCAGCTACGTATGCTTCAATGTTCAGATCAATGTTTATTTTATCATCGTGTTATCGTCAGTCGATCACCTTTATATAGATGTTTGCTCAGCACACTGCGATGGATTAAAACCCTAACTACATCGGGTGACATTGGCATCGGCTGGAATTATACCATCGGCTTATTAGCCGATCGACTGTTTTGGTTATCATCCTATCGGCTGATATGCTTTATGTTTTGCTACTTTATACATCTTGTTAGTGGCAGGATCAAACTGACTAGCACGCCCGCACTTCATCAATTTTAGGACCTGCACTAGAGCTAAGCAGATCTCCTAGGCCAGCATGTGCTCTGACGTCAACACATATTTCGGCACGACAGCGGCGATACGGATTTGGCGTCAACAACTGGTCATCACACCCAGCTCAAACAAATTTCTTGATCCAAACAGCCTCCTTTGCAGCTTCAGAAGCAGCGATGTACTCGGCCTCTGGTGTAGAATCAGCAACAGTGTCCTGCTTGGAACTCTTTGTTGACACTGAAATTTGGTAGTTGAGTCCCTAAGTCTGCAAAGGCGAAGCAGAATCGAATCGGCTGGTTTGGTGGGGAAACAGAGGCCGCATCGGCTGAAGAAGTGATCGGCTGCGAGGCCGATCGGCTAAGGTTGGATCGGACAAGGACGGCCAATAGCCAATTCCAGGTCCGGAAGAGATGAAACCATTTCTGGTGCAGTTGTTTGAAGATAAATAGAAGATTCGGTTATTAGATTGCGCGTTAAATGATATTGCCATCTATGGATAGAGTCCTGTAACGGTAATTGTATCTGTAATTTAGGAGTTTGTTTAAACTGTTAGTTGTAATGCGGCGTGGGTCCTTCTAGGGATAATGTCGTGTTTTAAATAGTAGTTTAGATAGAGTCCAGGGTTTGTACAGATAATTGTATCTTGGGTATAAATAGGACCCGAGACCCCCTGTAATTAAACACAATCACAATCAATCAAACCTTGGGCGCATCGCCAACCTTTTTCTTCAGAAGAGCAATTTGTTTGGCTACGGGCTGCATCGTTTCAATCCCCAGATCTAGGTAAATGCTTGTCATTAGTGGTATGATCTGTTGTCTCTAGTGCTTCCATTGTAATGACACATTAGATTCAAGAGTTTATACTGCGCTATTTATCATATAGCGCATATAAATTAGACCAATGTTTAGATCTATCCTGCCATTGGCTAGTTCTACCAAGAACTTGCAGCCGATAGGGCTAGATCTAAAGGTTGGCTGGTTTATATGCGGTATCCACCGTCTTGAGAGATATGAATCGGCCACAACAGATCAGGTTTTTATTTTTATACTTAATGCTGCATCCGGTTCGAACTATTAAGTCGTTTTTAGAATTGCCAGTGATCTGTTTCGGCTAGATTTATATTGTTTAGAGACAGTGCCAGGGTTTCAGCCGACCTTATCTGCCCTAATATGTTTCTTTTAATATATTTATTATTAGATTTATATTAGGACTGCCTCTTATATTAAGATCACATTCTTGTCGGACGTTACTAGCCAAAATCGGCCCGCCATAACCAGCCGACGGCCGATTTCCAGGCTACGCACATCTGGTTTAAGAGAGATCTTTTCATAAGATTCATCGGAGTACTAGCCGATTCATCGTTAGTTTTCCAGTATCGGCTAGGTTATTGATTCATATATTTGTTATCCTTTAGTGTATTAGGTTAAACGGCTGATGCTGTCTCAGTATAGCCGATCCATTCCAGTCGTTTGGCTTAAATATAGTTTAGGATAGCATATATATGTTCATGGGTTCCCTCAGCCGATCCAGTGGGGATCTAACCTAACACTTAACGCGTATTTCCTTGTTTTTCTTGTTGGTTAACAAGTCAAACCAACTGGCATGCCCTGCACAGCACAGGCAGCCGAGAAGGACCTGCACTGGAGTCAAGCAGATCTCCCAGGCCAGCGCATGAGAGAAATTTCTCATCAACACGCTTCTTGGCACGCCTGGTGGGACTTTCTCTGTCGGCTCGACTCGGACGCATAGATTCAGCAGGCAAGATGGTCGACTCCAAGAGCCCCAACGTTTCCCAGGACAACATCGTGCCTGTGAAGATGGAGGAGTTATCGGTGACAAACAAGAAGCCGATTATAAGAAGATGGTGGAAGAGCTACGGGCTAACTACTTGCAATCTTTCACCCAAACAAGATCGGGGCCGTGCATCAAAAATATAAGTTCAGCAAGAACGACCTTAAGGCATCCTCCTCCGGTGAGACAAAAGGCAAACGAAGATGGCGGAGCCGACCCGGGGAACATGACGATTCGACGGCATATTCTCTACATGTAACACCCTAAAAATCGGAGAATTTAAAACCAGGAATTAAAAATCAGAACTTACAAAAACCTTTTGATTGTTGCTTCTTGATCGAGTTTTCGCTTCTTATTTACCACTTGGTTGCATAAATTTATACGCGAGCGATTCATCTCGGTGTTTGTGAAAACCAAACGATTTGAATTTCCGGGAGAAAATTTTCGGAGTTTAGAATTGGGAGCAAAACATTATTTAGGTGATTGAGTAATATTAATTAGTGAGAAAAAATGAGTAATAAAATATTTTAGGGTATATATATGAAATCTAGAAATTAATTTGAATCAAAATCATATTTTCGAAATTGAGAAAAAGAATTAAATTAATTATGTAAAATATATTTTTAAAATAACAAAAGTGGGTGAAAAGATTGAAAATATATTTTACAACTTTTTTTGGGTGTGTTATATTTTATTTTTAATTTTAGAGGTGAAAGAAAATAAAATTGGGAAAAAGGAATTTAAATAAATATGAAAAATATATATATATATAATAAAAGTTGAGAAAAAGTTGAAAATATAATATTAAAAATTATTTTGGAATATTGTAAATTATTTTGAATTTTTGGGGTAGAAGAGAATGGAAATGGGGAAATTAGAAATTAAAAATCGGGAAAATATGAAATGCTATTGTTCATTGTGCGTTAGATGCTCGACGCCGTACTCGGCCCCGGTGCGCGCCCTCCGCGCGTCGCCGGCCGTACGCGCCGCGCCCACGCGCACCACGCGTCGCGAGCGCCCGCGCCCACGCCGGACCCCGCGCCCGCGCCCCACGCGCCCGCCGCCCGTACTCGCCCCGCCCGCGCGCCGTCGCGTCACGCGCCCGCCGCGCGCCGGACCCCGTCCGCGCCCGCTCCGCTCGCCACGCCGCACCCGCGCGCCGGCCCGGCCTCCCGCGCCGCCGCATGGCGTCCGCCGTACCGCGCCCGCGCGCGCCCCCCTTTCTCTCCCGTTCTTTCCCCGACCACCGCTATAAAAGGGGCAAAGCCCCACTTCCCTCCCACCTCGCCGCCCCTAGCCCCCCTCTCTTCCTCCGGCCCCCTTCCCCCCCGAGCGCCGACGCCGCCGCAAATCGCCGTGCACCGCCGTCGCCGCAAACCGAGAGAGCCACCACCGTCGCCGCCGTGCGCCGAAGCCGCCCGAACCTCGCCGTGCTGCCCCAATAACCGCCGACGCCGTAAGCCCCGGCCATCCCCCTTTTCCCCACGCGCTAGCGCCGCCGCCGCCTATTTTTCCTGGGCTCCGGTCGAACACCTTGTGAGCGATGAACAGTGCGCAGAGAAAAGAAAAGAAAAAAAAAGAAAATAGGGAAAAATTTTAGAAAATTTGTAAAAATATTTTGAGAAGACTTGAGTAAAATTTTGGGCAAAAATAAATTATTTTCTTGCATGATTTCTCGGTGAAAAATTTAAAAATCAAAATGTGACTTTTTCGAAATATCGTTTCGCGTCGTTTTCAAGTCCGGGTTTCGTTTAATCCTTCTCGCCGTTTAAATGTGCTACTATTTTGTGCTCGAATCTTCAAAACCTCGAGCACCAATCCCTCCGCGGATATTTTCAAATCTATTTTCTCGAACAAATCGCGATCGTCGCTTTGCGAAAACCCTAAGGCATCGACCCGATGTCAAAACTTGGAGTTTTCCCTGGCGATCCTCGTACGAACTCAAGTAGAAATTTAGGCTAAGCGCTTGGAATCGTTTTCGTGGCTTTTATGGTTCTTTTCGATCTTTTGGTGTTATATTGGATTCTAATCGAATCCGATTGATCTTTCGCACGTACGGATAGCACCTGAAGAGGCCGGCATCGACCCCATTGAAGACACCACTCCACAAGCGTGCGAGCAAGGCAAGTCATCACACTCTTTGAACACATTGATCCCAATTGCAAAATGATGTTGTTTTAAACTTCAAACATGCATGCTATACACAAAGAATTACCTATACTTGTTATGTCATGCCTTGTTGTTGATTACCTTTAGAATTATTCCTTGTAACCCTCGATGTGATACATACAACCGAAGAATATCTTCGGTAAAATGCTTAGCCATGCTATTCTTAGATTCATGCATACTCATGATTTTATAAAGAGCTTTATGCTTGGGCAGCTACCGTAGGAAAGGTAGTTGAGCTACGGCATGTGGAGACATGAGCGCCACATTGCTTTGAACATGATGAAAATGGTTTTGATGGAAAAACAAAAATATGAAACCAACGTTTTTAGACCAGGGCGGATGGATGGAATTGGGTGGATTCCGAGAAAGGCTAGTACCGTCCCTGGTCAGTTAAGGACCGAGCCATGAGACTACAACTTAGAACGAGCTAGTACAACCGTACTTCTCGAATGGGTATAGACCTAGCTGATTAAATATCCGAGCGGAGGCAGTATCCTTGCATAGTAAGTTCAGGTGTTGGCATTGAGGTAAGGGCTTGCCGGTGGGGGTGCACCACTGGTGGGTGCCTGGACGATAGTTAAGGGCCTTCCGGCAGGGGGTGTACCGCTGGTTGGTACCTGGGCAGAGATCGGGCATGCGATCAACATGAAGAAATGAAGACATGAAGAAAAGGACATGAAGATGGAAAGTTCAAGGATAGAGCAATTCTTTCTCTTACCCCGGGAACGCCAGAACTCCCCTCACTGCTAGGAAATGACGGCTAGAGTGCATGAGGGCTTAAGTTCATGGAGCGGGTACTGCCAAAGTGAGGTTATCGAAAGGCTTTGCCGTGACCATCCCATATAGGGGGATGTAAGCTCATTCAATGAGTAGTTGCGGAGTACGGGTAAAGTGTACATCCACTGCAGTGTGAGTCAATCAATCTATTCGGATAGCCATGCTCGTGGTTAATGAGCGACGTGACAAGTTTCTCCCGTGGCTAGACTCATAAATTTTAAAATGATGGGTGGGATTGCATAATGACTTTATGTGCTGGGGAAACCAACTTCTCTATCTGAGAGAAGGGGGAAGACACCCCCAGAGAACCATGACGAATCGGAGGCGGAAAGCTATCCTTGGGATCACAATGGATGGTGGACAGAACCGTCGCCGACTTAATATACTATGGACCTAAAACTTGACCTGGCTAGATGTTAGGTTTGTGAAATGATTTGTGAAAATTGGCTTTGCGCAAATAAACCATAGCCATCCTTTGAATGACCCTATCATGTGCATCATTCCGTGTTGGCTTGCTGAGTATGTTGGGTACTCACCCTTGCTATACGCACAAACCTCCAGATGAAGGAGATGAGGAAGACCCGTACACATACTACTAGGAGGAATGAAGACAATGGAGTGCAATAGGTCTTAGTCCCCAGTCGTTGCCTGTGGCAATCAGCATGCTGCTGCCTTCCATCTGCTATCTTATCTAATTTCTGTTTTCGGTTGTATCCGGACCGGTAGGTCCTATATGTATTGGATATTGCCTTCGGGCCTATTATTGTAATAATTTCGTTGTAAGACTATTCGTGCACTTTGCACCTGGTAATTCAGAACTGTATTCGTGGGTACCAAACTACTCGATCCAGGGATAAGGTACTATGAACACGAATGATTCCCGTCCTCAAACGGGGGTCTACAGAGCTGGTATCAGAGCAGTGCGACTGTAGGATAAGACCAACTGGTGCCCCACCCCTTTATAGCTGGTCAAAGGGAAATATCCCTACATAGGATTATTTTGGAAATATAAACTATTTTCACAAAACAAACATATTTTTCTCTCTTACCCCAATTTCTCTACAAACATTTGATTTTACCTTTCTCTAAACCCTAAACTATCTTCAAAAATAAATATAGGACTGTGACCCTGTTAAAGCTTGAGAGATTGTTTATTCCACCCGCTAAAGCAATAAGAGTACACAGGAACAAGGTCCCAACCAGAGCTTAACCTTTCTTCTGATTTCTTTCTTTCTCTGACAATAGATGGGAAAGAACAAGGGCAGGAAATCAAGATCTCAACAATCTCATGGATCAACACAGAGCGACCCTATGGACATTCCACCCTCTTTCCCTATGAATCCGACCTTAGCCCAGATAATGGCTAGCCAGACACAATTGATGATCATGATGGTACAGCAAATGCAACGACACCTTCAAGTTTTGGGTTCGTTTCTAGGACAACGTTTCAACTTACGAGCATGTTAGCCGATTCTTGGCACAGTGCGGCGAAGCATCGGCTACGGATGCCTTGAGAGTCTGATTGTTCCCTATTTCTCTTTCAGGATCGGCTTTTACTTGGTTCTCCTCATTGCCTTACAACTCAATTCAGAGCTGGGCCGATCTTGAAAAACAATTCCACAGCTACTTTTACTCCGGCAACCACGAGATGAAGTTGTTGGACCTCACCAGCATCAGGCAAAAACACAACGAATCAGTCCAAGAATACATCCAACGCTTTAGAGAGATGAGGCACTGATGCTATAGCCTGGTGCTATCGGATGCCCAGCTGGCCGATTTGGCCTTTCATGGTTTGATCGCGCCGATCCGAGAGCGATTCTCTCGCGGGACTTTGACATTAGCCCACTTGGACGCGAAGGTGACGACCCACGAGCGCGATTCCAAGACATCGGGAAGGCTGTCAAAAATATAACTCAAGTCATCGTCGAATCATACTTCGGGTCTGACAACGATGACGCAGAAGTGGCAGCAGCCGAATGGGCCAAGAACAAAAAGGCCATCGTCTGCCAATGGTTGCTGAAGACGGCCAAAGAAGAACGATACGACTTCGACATCACCAAGGCTGATAGGATTTTTGACTTGCTGCTCAAGGAGAAGCAGATTCAGTTGCCTAAAAATCATGTGATCCCGTCGGCCGAAGAATTGAAGAAAAAGAAATATTGCAAGTGGCACAACTCCACATCCTACGCCACCAACGACTGCAAAGTCTTCAGGCAGCAAATCCAGTCGGCAATTGAGGCCGGGAAGCTGAAGTTCGCCGATTCAAATCGGCCGATGAAAGTAGACGAAAATCCTTTCCCGTCAACACGGTCCAAGCCAGCCCCAGGCAAGCTGATCGACAGAATAGAATGACGTATGGCTTAGTCAATACATCTATCGGGGCCAAGACAGAAGACGAGCAGTTTGGATGTCACGCCACGCCGATTAATATGGTGCGCCCAGTCATCAGATCGGCTGACTGACGGCCGATCCATGAACATAGCCGACACCGTCATCAGCACCGGTCTCGGCAGGAAGAAACTTACAATGAAGCACCTCGTCAGCGCGAGCCGAATACCCAAAGCCGCAGATACAAGGTAAACCGCAATAATGCCGATCTGCATTGGCATTGTGATTTTTTCAGGTACTGTTGGGAATCCGGTATGAGACTACCAACATTGGACGATTGCCCAGCATGCAACGATCGCCGCGACGGCGAGCACAGGAACTCATCGGCTGCAAGCCCAACCCGGTTCGTCCCCAGAGCTGTTCAGCTAAACTAAAGGCGGCGGTCTGCCCATGATCGGCTCGGCCCGGTCCATCAAGACTTCTTCGTCGACGAAAACCACGATGGCAAAACCGCGACGACGAAGAGGCCGACGATGAGGAATCGGCCAACCCCCAATGGTGCCCGTCCGATCTCTTCACAAAGACGCAGAAAAGAAGGGTTCGACGACTTAAGTGTGAAGGGAGAGAAGACGAAGTTCAGCAAATGATCCACGAACAGCGTCGTCGGCTGGGCAAAATCAAAAGGCGATGGGTACCCAAAGAGAAAGTTGCCGTAGCCGACGAAGAGCAAGCCGAGGAAAGCCCAGCCGATCAAGCCAGGAGGGCAGCCAAAGGGAAAGACAAAATTTCTGCATCGGTTAACATGGTGTTCGTGCTACCAGCCGAGTTCGGCGCTTCTGAAGCCGATGCAGACACCATTGAGGACGACCTGGCAAAACTGGCAATCTCGCCAGACCAGGCTGTCTTCGACAAACCCGAGGGGACCGAAAATCGGCACTTAAAGCCGTTATACGTTAAAGGATTTGTCAACGGCAAGCCAATTTTAAAAATGCTAGTTGATGGGGGAGCTACAGTCAACCTCATGCCTTACGCAACATTCAGAAAACTAGGCAAAGGAGCCAAAGACCTGATAAAGACCAACATGATGCTCAAAGACTTCGACGGCAACCCATCGGAAACCAAGGGTGTCCTCAACGTTGAACTGACTATCGGCAATAAGACCGTGCCCACAACGTTCTTTGTCATCGACGGGAAGGGGTCTTACAGCCTGCTGCTCGGAAGGGACTGGATACACGCTAACTACTGCATCCCTTCTACAATGCATCAGAGCCTGATCCAATGGGACAGCGACAAGATTGAGATCGTGCCAACCGACTGGTCAGTTAGTGTTGTCAATGCCGATTTGCCGCTTTGGGAAATCGGAGGCATCGATTGTTTGTCTGGGAAAATCTGGCAAGCCAATTTTCTAAATGTGTCCAATTCCACAAAAAAGCCGATTGGAGATGATGAGCCGCAGCTACTGCTTTGAATAAGACATGGTGGAGGGCTCAAGCGTCTTCGACATGGACACCGCGGACGAAGACGATGGCAAGCTCGGGCAAGGTTTCACGTCGGCCGACGAATTAGAGGAAATTGACATCGGCTCTGGTGACAAGCCGAGGCCGACGTACATTAGTAAAAATCTGTCTCATCATTGTAGATCTTAGCTTATTGAGTTGTTAAAAGAATATAAAGATTGTTTTGCTTGGGAGTACTTCGAGATGCCCGACCTCAGCCGATCAATAGTGGTCCATCAGCTGCCGAAAGCAGGCTATCGGCCGTTCAAACAGCCTCCCAGGAGGTTTAAGGCCGATATGTACGATGCGATTAAAGCCAAAATCACTCGGCTATACGATGCAGGATTCATTCGGCCTTGTCGATACGCCGAGTGGGTCTCAAACATTGTTCCAGTACTGAAGAAAAACGGTAAACTTAGGGTGTGCATCGATTTCAGAGATCTAAACAAGGCAACCCCTAAGGACGAATACCCAATGCCGATAGCCGATCTGCTTGTCGATGCTGCTTCAGGTCACAAAATTATCAGTTTCATGGACGGCAATGCAGGGTATAATCAAATATTTATGGCCGACGAGGACATCCACAAGACCGCTTTTCGGTGTCCCAGTGCAATCGACTTGTACGAGTGGGTAGTAATGACATTCGGCTTGAAGAATGCTGGGGCAACATACCAGCGGGCCATGAACTATATTTTTCACGACATGATCGACTCACTAGTGGAGATATACATCGATGACATGGTTGTCAAGTCAAGGGAGATAGAAGGCCACATAGCCGATCTGAGACAAGTGTTAGAGCGGACGAGGAAGTACGGTCTGAAGATGAACCCGATTAAGTGCGCGTTCGGCGTATCGGCCGGGCAATTCTTGGGATTTCTTGTCCATGAAAGAGGAATTGAAGTTACACCAAGAAGCATAAATGCTATCAAGGCAATTCAACCTCCAAAGGACAAAAAACAACTCCAGTCATTGATCGGCAAGATAAACTTTATCAGACGGTTCATAGCCAATCTCTCAGAAAAGATGGAGCTGTTCACACCACTACTTCAGCTGAAAGCCGATCAAACATTCACATGGGGGGCAGAACAGCAAAGGGCGTTAGACAACATAAAAGATTATCTGAGTTCCCCTCCAGTTTTAATGCCTCCACAAAAGGGAATACTATTCAAGCTGTACCTATCAGCCGATGACAAATCAATTGGCTCCGTTCTAATCCAAGAGGTCGACGGCAAAGAAAAAGCCATCTTCTATCTCAGCCGATGGTTGCTAAACACGGAAACAAGGTATTCACCTGTGGAGAAGCTATGCTTATGCCTCTATTTTTCATGTACGAAGTTAAGGCACTATCTGCTATCCAACGAGTGCACAGTAATCTGCAAAGCCGATGTAGTTAAGTACATGCTATCGGCTCCAGTGCTCAAAGGAAGAATTGGGAAGTGGATTTTTGCGCTAACAGAATTCGATCTGAGGTATCAGGCACCAAGGGCAGTCAAAGGGCAAGCCATAGCCGATTTCATTGTGGAGCACAAAAATGACTCGATCGACTCAGTGGAAATCATGCCTTGGACTTTGACGTTCGACGGCTCAGTTTGCACCAACGGCTGTGGCATTGGCTTGGTCATTATTTCACCCAAGGGGGCAAGCTTCGAGTTTGCCTTTGCTATCAACCCCCACGCTACAAACAACCAAGCCGAATACGAAGCCGTCCTTAAAGGATTACATCTACTCAAAGAAGTTGAAGCCGATGCCGTCGAAATAATGGAAGATTCATTGTTGGTCATCAGCCAATTATCAGGAGAATACGAATGCAAAACAATGCGCTGATGGTCTATTATCGACAATGCCAGGAATTAATAGACAGTTTTTGGCTAGTTACTTTGAAACATATCCCGAGAGCAGAATACAGAGGCCAACGATTTGGCTCAAGGGGCATCGGGCTATCGGCCGATGCTGAAAGAAATCGACATAAATGTCGCCACCATCACGGCCGATGATTGGAGGTTTGAAGTTTACAGCTATCTCAAAAACCCCTCTCAATCGGCTACAAGGAAGGTACGATACAAGGCGTTAAGATATGTTTTGCTCGATGAAGATCTGTACTATCGGACGATTGATGGTGTGCTACTCAAGTGTTTAGGAGCCAATCAGGCCATAGTGGGCATCGAAGAAGTGCATGAAGGGATCTGTGGCACACATCAATCGGCCCACAAAATGAAGTGGTTGCTTCGCCAAGCAGGGTATTTCTGGCCGACGATGCTGGAGGATTGTTTCAAGTATTACAAGGGCTGCCAGGATTGTCAAAAGTTTGGCGCCATACAACGAGCACCACCATCGGCTATGAACCCAATTATTAAGCCGTGGCCGTTCAGAGGATGGGGCATTGATATGATCGGCCAGATCAATCCACCCTCAAGCAAAGGACATAAATTTATCCTGGTGGTGACAGATTACTTCACAAAGTGGGTGGAGGCGATCCCCCTCAGGAAAGTGGATTCTAAGGACGCGATCGAGTTTGTCAAAGAACATATCATCTACCGATTTGGCGTTCCACAAACAATAACAACAGACCAGGGGTCTATCTTTGTATCGGACGAGTTTGTTCAGTTTGCCGACGGCATGGGGATCAAGCTGCTTAATTCTTCGCCGTACTACGCACAAGCCAACGGACAAGCCGAGGCCTCAAACAAAAGTTTGATCAAATTGATTAAAAGAAAGATCTCTGAGTACCCTAAACAGTGGCATAGCCGATTAGCCGAATCACTGTGGGCGTATCGGATGGCATGCCACGGGTCAATTCAAGTCCCTCCGTACAAGCTGGTCTACGGACATGAGGCAGTACTGCCATGGGAGAGCGTCGTCGGCTCAAGGCGCCTTTAGCTACAGGATCAACTCACAGTTGACGATTATTATCACCTGATGGTGGACGAGTCGGAAGATTTAGTTTTATCCAGGATGAGGGCCTTGGAACAAGTCACAAAGGATAAAGAACGAGTAGCCAGACATTATAATAAAAAAAGTGGTGCCTAAATCTTTTGAGGAAGGCGAACTCGTTTGGAAATTGATACTGCCGATTGGATCTAGAGACAATAAATTCGGAAAGTGGTCACCAAATTGGGAAGGGCCCTTCAAGATCCACAAATGCGTCTCTAAAGGAGCTTACATGCTAAAAGGGCTGGATGGAGAAGTATTTGGAAGGGCTCTTAATGGAAAATGCCTAAAGAAATATTACCCAAGCGTATGGATCAACTCATGATTCGGCTCTGGTTGTCTAAGCCGTTTTACGACAGCCGATGTCTTGCTTTAACAAGGCATCGCCTTTAGGCATTTTTATGCAACGTTTTTTAGTAAGTTTTCTACGATCGGCTAATGATTGGCCGACAGGGACGGCAATGACGCGCGAACGGCTCGAGCTCACAATTTTGTCGACACCGAAGCTATCAACAAAACTTGGGGGCCATATACGTACACGAGCCGATTGCAAAATTGGGCGTCGGGATTTTTTAAACTTTTAAGCTTCGTAATCGACAGTCCAAATAAAAGCGTTGGAAGTGATTTGGATCGACGACCGTAATTCAAGTGCTGACACCGAGGGTTGTGGTACGGTCTTGAAATCGGCAACGTGAAGCGATACAGGTGGCTGGGGCCGATTTCAGCATGAGCAATTCAAGACACTACGCGCGGCCGAAAGCCGATCTTATTTACAAGCACAGCGGCAAAAGATTGATAAACTACATTACACATAAGTTAAAGCCGATTACAAATACGAGTGAATTGATTGAAGTCCAACCCCAGTACAAAAGTATGACAAGTATAATACTAGAGGCAGTAGCCGATTCCAGAATGTTAAAATATTACAAGCTCATTGTTTTAAGAAATCGGCTATGGCCGACAACGCCGTCCGCCTGATCTGGTCTATCTCTTCAATAGCCCTGATGTCGTCGGCCTCGAACCCTGCCACCGGCCGGATGCCCTTCACTAGGTCTCGTAGATGTGCCACAGCCGCCTTGATGCCTTGGCGTTGAGCTTCGATCTCGGCTGGCAAGCCGACCATGTACTCCTTATAGACATCGATCTCGTTCGTGACTTGAACGAGATCGGCCATCAGCTGATCTTGGCGTGCAAGGAGTTGCTCGAGCTTGGCCGCCGGCTCAGTCTTTAGGCGGTCGAAGGCGGCTTTTCGGCTCTCAATGGCGTCCTTAGTAGACTGGAGGGTGGCCGACCGCGCCTGGTTCTTGCGGCGATCGGCTATCTGCTGCCGTGCCCGCTCATACTTGAGTTGGTGGGCTTCCATTAAGGTGGCCGGCACAATAGCGTCAGCTAGGGCTTCCGGCAGCTGGCCTTGGATCTCCCTGAAGCGTGCGCGTATCGAACCGCTGTCGACCACCAGCGAGGCCTCTAGCCGTTTGCCGATGTCGGCCAGGGTGGCCCTCAGGTCTTCAGCCGGCGTCACCAGCGCCTCCTCACCGATTTCGCCGGACTCCCCGAACTCCGATAGGTCAAAGTTGAGGAGGTCGGCTATGTTCTGTAGAATAGGGAGATGATCAGAAGATATTAAGTTGACAGAGCCGATCGTCAGGTTCAGTCAGCTTATCGTTGGCACCAGGGTCGGAGCGGTCGGCTCGGCTGGTTCGCTGCCTCCAACCGCCGGGGCCTCCTCGCCGACGTCGTTGCCGCCGCCCCCGGCAGGCACAACATGCTCGTTGGACTCTTTGGGGGCAGCCGATGGAGATCGTGGGGGCTGCAAAAGAAGAGTTAGCAGATGAGTCGGCTATTTGCTACAAATCAAATGGCAAGAGACGATTACCGATGGCACGGAACGTGAAGTGCGGCCAGCCAATTTCTTGACCTAAAAAGAATCATTCGATCAGATGCAAGTGATATCATTGTGAAGCCGAACTTGGTGAAATAAGGGCTTACCGGCCGATTTTTTGTTGGGGGACTTGGGACCGACGGGACGTCGGCTAGGGCGTTGACAGACTCATGGCTTGAGCTCCCGGGTTCGGTCGCCGCTCCAACAGCCACCGGCACTTCCTCGCTGGCGACGGCGTCGAGGAACTGCGCGACGGCCGGGTCTAAAGGGGGGAGGCTATCGGCTGGCGCTGTCGGCTTCTTCTCTTTTAGTTTCTTGGGGACAGGCACGGCCTACGGCTGTAGGAGTGGTGCAGCCCTTTTCTTCTGGGCAATCGGCTCGCGCACCTTCCCTCGCGGCAGCGACGCCAGTTTCGGCGCTCCCCAACCGATGGCCGACGGAGCGAGGCCGCCCCCATCCAGAACACCTAAACGGTACTCGATGGGGCGCCCGGAGTCGCTCACCGTCGGCCGCTCCATCTCCGTCTCCTACAAACCAAAGGGCAAATGATAATCGGTCATATCAGTCGATGATAAGAAGAGTAAAATCATTTGGAATTCGAAGCTTACCGAAGGGATTTCTTTGGGTAGGAGCAGATCGACGTAATGTGATGACCGCTGGTGAAAGATGTGGCGTTTGATTTTGGCCCACCATTGGTCATAGGCCGCGCTCTTCCTGAGCGACAGGGTCATCACGCCGATCTCGTCGAGGGGAGGGCCGGCTATATTCAGCAGCCGATGCATTATCAAATCTTGGGTTACCACTCCCCTCGTTTCAATCTTATCGGCATAATAAAAGCCGATGGGCATTTGCCCAAGACCGAACTGCCACGCTGCCAATACCGGATAATAAAACTCATAGCTCTTGGCCACTGATCGGCCCTGATGGATTCTGGTCGGCAAAATGCGGGGACGGAGCGGCGATGAACGGCTCCACTGCACCTTGGGTTGTCGGTCGAGTTGATGTCTTTCCGGTTGAAGTCGGCCGGCAACTCAAACAGTCCCTGATCCCGGTAGAAGAACCAGGCGCGGTTCTCGCGAGACAGCCCATTGTAAAGGGCGATGAACCATTCAGCCAGCAGTTCGGTCGATTGCCTTGAGCCTGCATGAGCGGCTGTTGCTTCTCCGTAGCTCATGCACCTGGTGGTGGTGATCTGGTTGCCGTCCTCGTCTTCGATCGGCTCCAGCCTTGGGAATACAGCGTCTATCAGAGGGAGCCAACCGGCCACCTTTTGGGTTGCTAGCACTAACCAGATCTGAAGGAACCACCAGGGGCCGCCAGTGTTGATTGGGGCGTTGGCGGCTATCTTCGCGGCGGCCTGATGCAGCATTTGATATAAATAGCCGAGGAGGTACTTCCCCAGCGCGAGCTTGCCCCCGTCGGCCAAGATTTCGGCTATGACTTGCCAGTTAGCAGTCGGCCCGCAGCTCGATCCACAAAACAAAAATTTTTCAAGCCACATCATCAGGAATGCGGCGTGCTCCCTGTAGCCGATGGGTCCATCTTTCATGGCCTTGGTTTTGAATTGGTGCTGCCCCTTTCGGCTCAGGTTGCTGGGGTTGGCCGACGACTCGATATCCAGCCCGATTGTCATGTACACATCGGCCAATGTGACTGTCATTGGCCCTTGTCGGAAGATGAAAGCGTTGAAGCTGTCATTCCAGAAGTATGTTGCGGCCGACAGAAGCGGCTCGTCCTTCTCCATGCTGGCAACAGATAGAGCCAAGACTTGGGCTATCCCGGCCTCCTCCCATTGAGTGTATTTGGCCGATTGCATTCTTTTGTACCATTCGACCCAGGCAGCGTCAGTGGTTGGCCACGATTTAAATGTCTCATTCCAATGGGCGAGAGATGGCTTAGCGGTGTTGAAGGGGATTATGTTGGTCTCGGCCATAATCACATCGGCTGGATTAATGTTGCTGATGGGGCCGAGAAAAAACCTCTGTGCTTGTGTCAAGTTGGGGATGAGCACTTGATGTGACAGGTTCTATAGTTCAGGGAGAGAAAAAAGGAAGAGCGCTAATCAATAGTGGCTGAATATACAGTTTGAAGAAAGGAAAAGTGTTAATCCAAAAAGCGTTGGAATGTAAGATGGATGCAACGTGGTAGGAGAAGTGGATCCGAATATAAAAAAAAGAAAAGAGTTCTGGATTAAATGGGAGTACCTCGGGGAACTCGGCAATGACGGTAGCCGGAGCGACAGCGATGGCTGAGGCGGCAGCTACAGCTGGTGCGACGACGGTGCCCGACGCAATGGAGGCGCCTGACGCAGCGGCGGTGGAGGCCATTGAGGTTGTTGAGGGCGAAGATGAAGTCCGAGTCGTGAAGGATGCTGAGATTTGACAAGTGCGGTGGAACCGCCGGAGAGGAGTGAGAAGGCGGGGGCTTGCGTGCGAAGGGATTGAGTGCGCTTTGAAGGCGTAAGTGTTTCGGCTGAGGAAAGTGGATATTTAAAGGGCACTAGGAGGAAGCCGAAGCGGTTTAGGTCAAGAAAAGAGTGGGAGTTTGAACAGGCAAGCAAATCCGTAACACTTCGTATCACGGACTTGGGGGGGTGGTGTTGACACTGAAATTTGGTAGTTGAGTCCCTAAGTCTGCAAAGGTGAAGCAGAATCGGATCGGCTGGTTTGGTGGGGAAACAGAGGCCGCATCGGCTGAACAAGTGATCGGTTGCGAGGCCGATCGGCTAAGGTTGGATCGGACAAGGGCGACCAATAGCCCATTCCAGTCCGGAAGAGATGAAACCGTTTCTGGTGCAGTTGTTTGAAGATAAATAGAAGATTCGGTTATTAGATTGTGCGTTAAATGATATTGTCATCTATGGATAAAGTCTTGTAACGGCAATTGTATCTGTAATTTAGGAGTTTGTTTAAACTGTTAGTTGTAATGCGGCATGGGTCCTTCTCGGGATAATGTCGTGTTTTAAATAGTAGTTTAGATAGAGTCCAGGGTTTGTACAGATAATTGTGTCTTGGGTATAAATAGGACCCGAGACCCCCTGTAATTAAACACAATCACAATCAATCAAACCTTGGGCGCATCACCAACCTTTTTCTTCAGAAGAGCAATTTGTTTGGCTACGGGCTGCATCGTTTCGATCCCCAGATCTAGGTAAATGCTTGTCATTAGTGGTATAATCTGTTGTCTCTAGTGCTTCCATCGTAATGACACATTAGATTCAAGAGTTTATACTGCGCTATTTATCATATAGAGCATATAAATTAGACCAATGTTTAGATCTATCGTGCCATTGGCTAGTTCTACCAAGAACTTGCAGCTGATAGGGTTAGATCTAAAGGTTGGCTGGTTTATATGCGGTATCCACCGTCTTGAAAGATATGAATCAGCCACAACAGATCAGGTTTTTCTTTTTATAGTTAATGCTGCATCGGGTTCGAACTATTAAGTCGTTTTTAGAATTGCCAGTGATCTGTTACGGCTAGATTTATATGTTTAGAGACAGGGTTTCAAGGCCTTATCCGCCCGATATGTTTCTTTTAATATATTTATTATTAGATTTATATTAGGACTGCCTCTTATATTAAGATCACATTCTTGTCGGACGTTACTAGCCGAAATCGGCCCGCCATAACCAGCCGACGGCCGATTTCTAGGCTACGCACATCTGGTTTAAGAGAGATCTTTTCATAAGATTCATCAGAGTACTAGCCGATTCATCGTTAGTTTTCCAGTATCGGCTAGGTTATTGATTCATATATTTGTTATCCTTTACTGTATTTAGGTTAAACGGTTGATGCTGTCTCGGTATAGTCGATCCATTCCAGTCGTTTGGCTTAAATATAGTTTAGGATAGCATATATATGTTCATGTGTTCCCTCAGCCGATCCAGTGGGGATCTAACCTAATACTTAACGTGTATTTCCTATTTTTTCTTGTTGGTTAACAGGTCAAACCAACTGGCACGCCCTGCACAGCACAGGCAGCCGAGAAGGACCTGCACTGGAGTCAAGCAGATCTCCCAGGCCAGCGCGTGAGAGAAATTTCTCATCAACACTCTTCCAGTTCACTACGCCTCCATTTAGATAGAATACGAACCCAAATTGCGATCTATAATCATCTTTGTCTGTTTGGAAGCTAGCATCCAGTGTAACCACTTACAACGAGCTCTTCTTCATCTACATAGACTAGGAACATATTCTTAGTTCTTCTAAGTACTTAAGGATATTCTTTACAGCTATCCAGTGACCTTCACCTGGATCCGATCGGTATCTGCTCGTAGCACTCAAAGCGTACGAGACATCTGGACGTGTACATAGCATGGCATACATGATGGATCCAATTGCCGAAGCATATGGAACCATACTCATCTTACTCCGCTCATGAGGTGTCCTAGGACACTGATTCTTGCTAAGATTAATTCCATGCGACATTGGCAAGAAACCTTTCTTGGAATCATGCATGTTGAACCTCTTCAACACCTTGTCAATGTATGTACTTTGGCTTAATCCAATTAGCCTCTTGGATCTATCTCTATAGATCCGAATGCCCAATATATATGCTGCCTCCCTTAAGTCTTTCATGGAAAAACTATTTTTCAATAAAGACATGACGGATTCAAGCATAGGGATATCGTTTCCAATCAACAATATGTCATCCACATATCAGATTAGAAACACAATTGCGCTCCCACTGACCTTGTAAACACAGGCCTTCTCTTCATTTTTGATGAAACTAGACCCTTTGATTACCTCATCAAAACGAATAGGAATAAGTCCATATTTGACCATCCAACTATTGCCAAAGTTTAATTTTGGCCATCCAATTACAAAACCAGGTATCGAATACCCTGAACTACTCAAACCGTTTACGTTCGGATAGCCCAGGCGGTTTTGACTGTTTTGACTGCCACGTGGCACCTAGGGCTGAGTCAGCCCGTGCTGACTCAGCAGTTGCTCAACTGTGCTAAGGCATCTTAGCCGGTTTGGCGACGCTCGGTTTGGCGACGCGTCCGAGGTCCGAGGTGCGAGCGCGGGGGGAGCTTGATCTGCGTCGTCGGCGACGACCCGTCGAGGTGGAGAGCGAGGATGTAGTAGCCGAGCTCCGAGGCATTCGAGACACACAGCCTGTAGGTGACGCCGCCGATGACGAGCGGCGCTGGGCGGATGAAACTGCTCGGTGGGAGATGAGCATAGGTGGCGACGACGGGGCCCCACGCGTTCGCCTCCGGCGAGAACGTCTGCACTTGTAGCACCTTGTGCCTTAGGAGCTCGAGGTTGACAACGTGGATGATCATCTGGGGATGGGGACGATCAGGGTGGCTGCCGCCGCCGCCGCCGAAGAAGAGAAGCACTTGTGACTCGTCGTGGATCCCGGGGCGCGGCAGGAAGAAGCGGCGACCGGCGACGGGGTCGGAGACGCAGAGGTCGGAGGGGACCTGCTGCAGGCCGCCGCTCCACCGAGGGACGACGAGGCCGCCGCGTGACGACACGGGCTCGTAGCACTCGAGGCGGGCTCCACCGCCATCTCCGTTTCCGTCGGACCGGAAGAAGAAGCGAGCGACGGCGTCCTGAGACGACAATGAGCAAGCAGACAGAACCAGTTAATGCCACCAAATATATGCATTTTACAAGCACAAGCCATCTACTATATTCACAATTCAGTTCTTCACTCTCACGCAGAATTACAGCACGAGCAGAAGGAAAGGAGCTGTTGAAGAAGAGCCGGCGCAGGAGGTAGCATTAGGTGCCAGGATGCATGCTGCTTCAGTTCAGAATACTGTCTGGAAAATACTACTACAGCAGTACTAGTGTTGATCAGAGACAAGTTTGGCTGTTCGATCCGAGTATCATATACTATCCATTTTCGCCAATGGTTTCATTTCTGAATTCGTGTTGGAGTACAGGATTACAGATAATCCTTTTGTCTGAACTGACACAAGGATCAAATAGGACTGGGCGACTGGCAATAGTAGTGGTTCCTGCTAAGAATCTGTGCGAGACTGTGAGATGCTCCTCCTCCAAAAGCATGCATACAGCTCTGCCTCTGAGTTGACTCATCCCTGAGATGAGCTGCCAGCCAGCGGCAAAGCGCTCAAGCTGCAAGTACCGATGCACAATGGCGATGGCTAGAGACGCTGGAGATTGACATTTTACACTAGTTGCGACCTCGCTTCTGGGCTTCGCTTGGGCTCGAAGAAGAAGAAGAACTGAAGAACAACACACACAGCGAGGCAACAGTTCACGCTTCCTTCCTTGCGTGGCGACCTGCAAGATCGACGGAATCGACCGTGGATTCATAATCATATCCTTTCTGGACGAGCCGGCATGAAGCGGCGGGCTGCTGAGTCAGCACGGGCTGACTCAGCCCTAGGTGTCACGTGGCAGTCAAAACAGTCAAAACCGTCAGGGTTATCCGAACATAAATGGTTTGAATAGTTCAGGGTATTCAATACCAAGTTTTGTAATTGGATGATCAAAATTAAACTTCGGCAATAGTTGGATGGTCAAATATGGACTTATTCCAAACGAATATTTTAACTCCGAGATGCTTGCTTCAATCCATAAATGGATTTTTGTAGCTTGTATATCTTTTCAGGCGATTGTGGATCGACAAACCCTCAGGCTGTATCATGTATACATCCTCGCTTAGGTTTCCGTTTAGGAAAATCGTTTTAACATCCATATGTCATATCTCATAATCGAAATATGCAGCAATCGTTAGGATAATCCGAATGGACTTAAGCATTGCGACGGGCAAGAAGGTTTCATCATAATCAACTCCTTAAATCTGTTTAAAACATGTCGCCACCAATCGCGCCTTATAGATGTGAATATTTTCATCCATATCTGCCTTTTTCTTAAAAACCCATTTCCACTCAATGGTTTTGACACCATCGGGTGGATCAACCAAGTTCCAAACTTGATTGTTATACATGGATTATATTTCGGATTTCATGGCTCCAAACCATTTGTTGGAATCTGGTCCCATCATCGCTTTCGCATAAGTCTTAGGTTCATCGTTGTGTAACAACAATATATCACATTTTTCCATACCTGTGTACCTTTCAGGCGCACGACATGATCTCTCGGACCTCTATGGGGCTAGTGTATCTACAACAGATGACGCAACAACTTGTTCCTCCTGTTGTTATCCTCTGGTAGCCGAAACGCTTTCTGGTGTTTCTTGAACTTCTTCAAGATGCACCCTGCTCCCACTAACTTTTCTTGAAAGGAACTCTTTCTCCAAGAAAACACCATGTCGGGCGATAAACACTTTGTCTTGTTTTTGATATAAAAATAATATCCTCTTGTTTCCTTAGGATATCCCACAAAGAAGCACTTGTCAGATTTGGGTGTTAGCTTGTCGGATTGTAAACGCTTTACATAAGCTTCACATCCCCAGATTTTAAGAAAAGACAATTTAGGGGGTTGCCCTGTCCATATCTCTTATGGCGTCTTTTCAATTGACTTAGATGGAACTCTATTTAGTGTGAACGTAGCTGTTTCAAGAGCATATCCTCAGAAGGATAGTGGAAGATAACTTTGGCTCATTCTGGACCGCACCATATCCAACAAGGTGCGAGTTCTCCGTTCGGACACCCCATTCTATTGAGGAGTTCCTGGCAGAGCCAATTGTGGAACAATTCCACAATCCTTTAGATGATTACCAAATTCTTGGCTTAAGTATTCTCCTCCACGATCTAATCATATAAACTTAATAGTTTTTCTCAATGATTAGGTACTTCATTCTAAAATTCTTTGAACTTTTCAAAGGATTCAAACTTATGCCTCATTAAGTAGATATAGTCATATCTACTAAAGTCATCGGTAAAGGTAATAAAGTACCGAAAACCACCTCTTGTTGTTGAGCTCATTGGTCCACATAGATCAGTATGTATGAGTGCCAACAAGTCACTTGCTCTCTCACTGTGACCCGTGAAAGGTGTCTTTGTCATCTTTTCAAGTAAACAAGACTTACATATCTCAAATGATTCAAAATCAAAAGAGTGAAGCAAACCATGTCTATGGAGCTTATCCATGCGTTTCTCATTTATATTGCCTAGGCGACAATGCCAGATAAATGTGGGGTTTATATCATTTGAGAATTGCCTCTTTGTATTAATGTTATAAATGGGAGACGTTTCAAGATCCAAAACGTATAATCTATTCACCAATGAAGTATGAAAATAGAACATATTTCTAAGATAAATTGAACAATCATTATCCATTGATCTAAAATCATATCCTTCCGCTTGCAAACATGAAGCGAAAATAACGTTTTGACATAGAGTTGAACACAATAACAATTATTTGGTTCCAAAACTAATTTTGAAGGTAAATGAAGTGGCATAGTGCCGACAACAACTGTAGCAACCCTTGCTCCATTGCCGACGCGCAGGTTCACCTCGCCCCTTCTCAAACTTCTACTTCTTCCCATTCCCTGCAACGACTTGCAAATATGAGCTACTGATCTGGTATTAAATACCCAAGAGTCAGTAGATGAAGTAGCAAGATTGATCTCTATAACATTAATACCTGAAGCAGAAGTCATACTTTGCTTCTTTTTAATATCTTCATGTACTTCTTGCAGTTCCTTTTCCAGTGTCATGTCCCCTTGCAATAGAAGCAAACAACATCTGATGCCGCCGACCCCTTGTTACCCTTCTTTGCTTTGGAGGCACTCGCGATCTCATCAGGAGTTAATTTTCTCTTGGTGCAAAGTTTCTTGATATGTGGTTTGCGCTTAGCTTTCTGCATCATCATCACATGATGGCTGTTTTTCTAGATACTTTCCTCAGTAGTCTTTAGCATACCATGCAATTCTGGTAAGGTTTTATCCATGTTGTTCATGTGATAATTTAGTATGAATGGCTCAAAGCTCGGAGAGCGATTGAAGAATCACGTCTGTAACCAACTCTTGGCTAAGAGGAAAACCTAGTTTTTCAAGACTCTCGATGTAGCCAATCATCTTTATCACATGCGGACTAACGGGATTCCCCTCTATAAGCCTGCACGCAAACAAGGACTTTGAGGTGTTAAACCTCTCGGCCCTAGCTTGGTTCTCAAACATACCACGTAGACCCTCAATAATACTACGAGCATCGCTGCTCTCGTATTGCTTCTGAAGCTCCGAGGACATTGTGGCAAGCATGAGACAACTTATATCAAGAGAATCATTAGTGTGCTTCTTCCAAGCTCTCCGTGCAGCTGCATTAGCATTATCAGGCAAATCATCAGAATAGAGAACTTCAAGAACATACTCCTTTCGCTCTTGCTTGAGAAAAATTCTCAAGTTTCGATACCAATCCATAAAGTTTGTTCCATTCAATTTTTCTTTCTCAAGTATAGATCACAAATTAAAAGAACTGGGTGCATTATTAACTTCCATTATCTACAACAAAAAACATGCAAAGTTTAGCACAATGTTTATGCTTTGTCTTTTATTAAACAATTTAACAAAAGACTCCCACTACGTTTCTTAACCTTCCCTCAAGGTTACGTATTGGGTCAAGATTCACATGTTAATTAATTTTGAGTGAGCTTTGACATCATTGTTAGAAGATTAGTAACATGGGTAAGCAACACCTTGCTAATCACATCCCTATGTGACGCTTGTTTGTTGGCTGACATCACCATGCCCCAGCCCCAACCTATGCCTCAAGGCCCAAAACTATTTTGATAGCCTTGTTAAGTAAACCAAATGCTCCTGCATGTATATGTCTGACATATACCCCATCGTGTTATGATAGTGTTAACGACCAAATTTGGTAAGCCAGATCCCCGGGTTTGAAGTTACAATCGAAGCGGAATTAGAGTGCGTGATTCCCGAGAATAGAGTGTGCATCGTGAGTTTGAATCGGTGAGGGGTCAATCACGAGGCGAGTTGGATGAGGATATCGCACGGTGATTCGATGGGATAACGATATGACCGATCTCGGAAGGAAGATATGAAGATCATCATTAGATTCGGTTTCCAAGTGCTTAAGAGATATTACCATCTACGGGTAAAATCCTGAAAAAGTAATTGTATCTTTAATTTAGAATATTTTGTATAGTTTCCTTGAGAATCATGACAGGGGACCTGTCCCAGATATTTGTCATATTTTAAATAGTAGTTAGAGATAAGGGTCGTGTCCTACAAGGACTCTGTTTGTAATTGGGTATAAATATGACCCAAGACCATGTAATTTAAATCAATCAATTACACAATCAATACAATCTTGGCGCATCGCCACCTTTTTCCTTTAATAGTTTCAACGATTTGCTTCTAGTTGGGCTGCGTCGTTCGATCTCCAGCGAAAAGGTAATTCTTGTCACAGCAGCTTGCGTTATCAGGGTTAGTGCTTCTATCATTATGATACTCTAATCCTGTCTTCGTAATCTGCATAATTATCATATATGCTATATAATTTAAATCGACATTGCGGTCTAAGCGCTAATCGGCTAGCATTCATTGCTAGATGATAGCCGGTAGGTTTAGATTTCAGTGTTAATCTGGATTATATAGTATATCTACCATCTTGAAAGGTGTTCATAGACTTGTATAGATTCTATGTTTCTTTTGGTACTTAATGTTGCATCAATTAGGTTCGATCTGTTAAGTCGCTTTTAGAACCATAATAGATCTTTCTTGTTTTATGATCATTATTAGAGATAGTATCGGAGTTTTAGCCAATCTTGTTTGTTTTAACTATCTCGTACGTCTTATATTTACTTGATATGTTAAAGCTGTCATTTATATTAAGATCTCTCTATAATTAAATATATTAAGCTTGTAACCGATCTGTTACATTATCTTAGTATATGATCGGTCCCTGTTTAATATATTTGGCTAACAGTGATATCTTAGTATAAAGCGGTATCGGAGTACTAGCCGATACATGTTAGATTAATTTCTTCGGCTATGCTGTGAACAAGTATAATTCTTGCCTTACAATATTTTTAGATCTAAGTGATGTATACTGTCTCGGTATACTACCAATCTATCTCAGTCACTTGGTTTAAATATGCTTTAAGACTTGGATTATATTCCGTTAACATCTACAGCCAATCGGATGAATCTAATCGTTGCCGATTTAGTATGCACCGCATCGGCTTAATATTAGACGATATGTCATCGGCCACCAGCCGATCGGCTATCGTTTGCAAACTAATACTTTCTATTGTTTCTTGTTGATTGCAGAATCAAATCAACTGGCACGCCTATGAACCTTGAAGCAACAATTTGGACCTGCACTAGAGTTAAGCAGATCTCTCAGGCCAGTGCGTGGAAAATTTTCTCATCAACAGATAGACAATGACACTCTGCTTGGGCAAACCCACCAATTGGCGAGCATAACGGTGATAGGTGCGACCCTTGGAAGGGCATCATTATCACTTAATTTTTATGAGGGATACTATCCTATCAAACAAACATATCTCAATATGAAAGCATGTAGAATAGCAATAATGAAATAGTATGGCCCTTTCACATGGTGATCTCCATCTCCATGTCGGTGTAGAGGATCTCCATCTTCATCACCGTTCTCCCGAACGCCGGATGCTTGATTTTTTTAAACTAAGCTACTACTATAGAAGCTATTGATTGAAGATTACATCGACACGCAGGTCGTGAAAGAATATTACACGGATTGCACGTACAAAAGAATATTACACACATCACATGCATCTCATACATCCAATAGGGTCATACCATCTCAAAGCATTCTCTGCAAAAACAAGTTAGACGTAGAACGCTTTCTACCTTTCGCAGAGAACCGGTATCGGGACGACAAAAGGGGTACGCACAAGATAGGACTACGAAATAGCTTCGACATAATCACATTATACCGTTCCGATACACTATCAAGGAACGTCATCCCAAAACCGATTCAAACTGAGTTCTATGGAAATTGCTTCGACGTAATCACATTATGTCGTTTCGATACACTATCAAGGAACGTAATTTCCATCAACTCTCCTCTACTGATCCCATAAAACCGATTGATCTAATCAACCGGTGTGCTGAACTTGTTCCAGATCCAATCTAAAACCCAAACTACGCAAGCCTAGCTCTGATACCAATGAAGGAGAATGTGGAGCACAAAACGAAAAATGTTCTACCGCGCAAACCAGGATAACATGCATGTAAGGGATCATAGATCGTTACCGATTGATGTGGAGTGCAGCGGAACTAGACAATCAAGGTCTAGCCGACCCCGAACAGTACCCAACCTACCTCGGACAGCTCGCAGCCGACCACACCGACCTCATGTTCGGATCGCCCGACCCCGCCGATCGCACTTTGCTTCACCCGACCCCGCCGACGCCGCTTCGGATCGCCCGACCGCGCCGATGCTGGGCTCGCCTCGCCCGACCGCCCAACGCCATGCCGATATGCCCGACTTCAACAGCGCCGCTCCTATCTGTCGCATTGAGTTCGACTTATTTGATCTTGTGGAGATTAGATGCCGCCGAATAACACCGCAACGTAGCGATGTCTCTACCGGTATCCACACATCCAGGGAGAGAACACCCAACACCCGTGTGCTAGCACGAGATACAAGGCTAGGTTTATGGCTCGGAGGTG
The DNA here is from genome assembly GCA_019925245.2 of Oryza australiensis. NCBI lineage: Eukaryota > Viridiplantae > Streptophyta > Magnoliopsida > Poales > Poaceae > Oryza > Oryza australiensis. The sequence continues at coordinate 2,291,389 of JAIFGZ020000381.1, read as the reverse complement.
GAGAGGGTTTCCGTGGAGATTGATCTTGCCGCCGGCTTGAGGTTGTGCGCTGATTCAATCTGTTGCGTCAGAATCACACCCGCGGCTCTCCACCCCTCGCCCCTATATATAGAGTTGCCGACTGGGCCTAAAGGCCCATCGGGACTCTATCCGGTTGGATCTCTATTCAATTGAGCCGTATCCGAGTCCAACTCGAATGTCTGTTCTTTTTCGTTAAGTGTGCGACCCTGTAGGCTCAGGTATACATGGCTTTGACCCGAGTCCAACTCGGCCGACCGTCAACAGCGGTCCCTAGCAGAACGTATTGACACCAAGTACACAAGAGGATCAAATCGGCTGAACCTGTAATGTGTGCACAATCTCTTTGCCTCACGATACCAATTAAGCTATAGGCAAGACATGCTCCATCCTATTTAACAGTTTAATCATTCGCTCGATCTCGTATTGAATTATTTTTCTGTTGATTGACTCCTCAATCAACTCGGCATGGCCATGCACTTTCATAATCCATTACTTCGAGGGGGCCAGAGATATCTCCCCCGAAGGAGGAGCAAATTTCATCTTAATCATTCATATCCCACTACATGTTTCATAGCAGACCCAAAAACTACTTTTATAACTACCCAGTTACGGAATAGCGTTTAGTAGTTTCTAAGTAAGCTACTGCACATGTTGAAATCCATGATGATCTCAGGTCAAAGGACTTTGCACCAACACTACTTGAGACCAACTAATGGCACATTAATTTTTTGTAGTGTCTCAGATTGGGTCTATCCAACAATGTATTCTCTAACACATGTCCACGTTTATTGTTTTGGTATCTATATATCATGATCTATGAGACATGATCATCAATCAATAAACATGCTGATCTTAGAATCAATCTGTTCCATAAATATGATATACAATCAGGGATCATTTAGAAATAGATTCATACATAAAAAGTCTCATAAATAAGTCACATATTTATTGATCAATATGAGTTGTTTATTTCATGGAACTGAATAACACTTTATTCATTAGTATATAAACATTGACCGTGATATCCAACATCTTCATGTTGCCTCTAAGGCATACCACTAATAGTACGGATAACAATCATTTATACATTACGTCTCAATTTTTTATTGATTTCATATATTTATTTCTCGTTTATTCGAATGAAAGCTTATGCACATAAGGGACAATCTTCCCCACGCGAGTTTCATACAGGCTGCTCAAGAAGAACTGATGGGATTTATCATGAGCAGGTTATTGATCGTGCGGGAGAGTTCTACTTTAGTTCGAGCACCATAGACCCTGGATCCACAATGTAGAAATTTTTTTGTAATATACGATATAGAACAGTAAAAAAATGTAATATATATGTGTACATATTTTGATAATATATATATATATTTTCTTAATTAAGTGTATTTATATGTGTAATATATATATATACATGTTGCATATATATGTATAAATATATATGTGTATAAAATATGTATGCATATATACATTGCACACATATATATATAATTAACAAGCAGCAAGGAGCAAAATTTTAGAAAAAAAAGTAAAAATAACCTTTAATTCCGGTTGGTAACACTAACCGGACTAAAGATGACAGAACCAGCCACGTGACGCCATCATCTTTAATCATGTTTTCTCTATTTTATAACCCGAAAAAAAGATTACAAACTGGGACAATTATAGGTTTTTCCAGCGCCAGTGTGCTGCAAGATTAATTTCGCTAAGTACGAACTCATCTTAACCCCTCTTCGGGGTCTTCATCGCTAGCACTCGATGATGGCATAGTTCTGTGGAGATTGTGGCAATCGGGTATCCACATGGCAAGCTTATCCGACTGGAGGTAGGGATAGATTGCGCCTGCTATATCTGTAAGCCGAACTTGACTTAGGTGTTACGGTTGCCGATAGAGATAAGGCAATCGGCCTATAGTCACGGTTTGGTAAGATTGAGGGAACCAACTTAGAATAAGATAGGGTTTCCGACTTGTAAACCCTTCCTCCCAAGACTATATAAGGGGGTAAGGGGCGTCCCTTGAGGGAGATCCTAGATTTGATCAGAGATTAGATTCTAGATACGACTTTATAAGCAAGAGCTTTAGATCACGAGATCAATAAAGACACTCGGCGGATCGAATCCACCAAAACAGGAGTAGGGTATTACCTCTCGAGAGGGCCTGAACCTGTCTAAACCTTCTTCTTCTTCTAACCCATTGTGCTTGGCGATCTCGACTGTGACCCCAGAAAATATATTGCCGAAACCAAGTTTCGACAGTTGGCGCGCCAGGTAGGGGAGCGCGCGTCGAGACTTCTTCAACAATCTCGCCAACAAGCGTGATGGGATCTCCTTCAAGACTCGGCGACTTTGCCGCCGGCTTCTCCGATGACTCCTCCTTCGACTCGGACTCGAACCGGTCGAAGGGAAAGATCTACTCGGCGCCGTTCGGGCTCCCAACAGCGCCGATATCTTCGACAACATCTTGAAGACCAAGATGCGATCCACCCTCCCCGACGACGGACTTCACTCGGCGCCACTCGATACGGATGCCGCCGAGATCTGCGCCAATCTTCTCGCCTCCCCGACGGAAGCAATCTACTCAGCTGAAGACCTCTCGGTGCCGTTTGGGTTACCAAACGTCGCCAAGATCTACAGTCAACTGCTCTCCCCCGAGTTGGCGGCGATCCACTCGGAGGAGCCTGGTCCCCCAAGCTCCGACTCGGACTGGAGCGATCCAGATCCGGATTTCCCGAGATCAAGGGAGGTCGCCGTCATCCTCCCGTCCTTTGGCTCCTGCTCATCTTCGAGCTCAACGGATACCTCAGCTCCGCCGCCGACAATCTCTACGGCATCCCTTCCGACGAAGCCGACAATTCCGACCGCCCTATGGATGTGAGCCGAAGTGCTGACGTCCTCATGGCCGAGCCGGATGAATCCGACTCAGCCATGGCCGAAGGCTTGCCGAAGAGGAGCGAGCTAGAGTGGAGCTTGAGCGCAAGACAGCCGAGGAGGACAAACAACGCAAAGACGAGGCCGACAAAGGAAGCGGATCTGCGTGCGGCGGATGATCTCGCCCAGGGAGGCCATCCTCCAAACACGGGTTCGCAACACCAACGTCTTCCAGACGCCACAGCAGAACGCTGTCGCCGCACTCACGCTCTTGGACACCGTCATGGAGACGGCTCCGGCCAACGTGACTCCTATACTTGATAAGATCAAGACCATCGTTGCTGCCACGGCTAACGGCCCTCCCACCACTTCGGCGCGAAGGCCGACTGAATCCGTGGCCGAAACGCCAGACAAGAGCCGGCTCCCACCCCTAAAGTCAGGAGACTACAGGAGGCCCGAGCCGGCTCGATCGACAACCAGGCCAAGAGGCCCACCTCGCGAGTCCACGCCAAGGCACCAAGAGCAGACGGTCGACTCTCGCCACAAACGACATGGACGTCCACCCGTCCACCACCGAGTCCGCCGCAACAGCCCGGCTATCCAACCAGCCAACGTAAGACCCCGCCGAGTGATGCGGGAAGTCCTCGATCGCCGCTACCAAGAGCGCGACCGTCGCACTCGGGAAGATCGGAGGGGATCACCCGATAGCGGCGACGATGGAGTACCGGCCTTCACTCGGGAGCTCCGCCGAGTGCATTGGCCGAGTGGCTTTAAGCCTACAGGGATTGAAAGGTACGATGGCAAGACCGACCCTGAATCTTGGTTAACTGTATATACCCTTGCCATCCGAGTTGCAGGTGGCGACAACAAAGCCATGGCCAACTACTCGCCCGTGGCCCTCGCAAACTCGGCCGAGAAATTGGCTCACGAGCCCGCCAAGAGGCTCAATCGGCTCGTGGAGCGAGCCGAGGACCACTTCATTGCCAACTTCCAAGGCACCTTCGAGAGGCCCGCACGCACTTCGACCTTTACAATGTCATCCGAAGCCGGACGAGCCTCGAAGGATTACATTCGTCGCTTCTCCGAGAAGCGCAACAAGATCCCGAACATCACCGATGACATCATCATCGCCGCCTTCCGGAAGAGAGTCCGTGATGAGCCGCTTATCGGCAAGTTCGGACGAAAGCCACCGAAGACGGTGAAGCGGATGTTTGAGACGGCGAATTCATACGCCAAATCAAACGACGCCATCAAAGCCGCCCGTCAAGACCGGCCCGACAGAAGAGAGGACAAGCAAGCAGGAGGAAGCCGAAATCCTAAGAAGGATGGCGGCAACAACGGCAACCAGGGCCCGAAAGATCGCAAGCGCCGATCTGAAGACCTGGTGGCCGCAACCTCCAATACTCAACGCCGTCCCCGAGTCGCCGCCTACGACACCATCATGAACGCCCAGTGCACCCACCATCCGAATCACAAGCACGCGGCTAAGGACTGCTTTATCTACAAGCAGTTCGCTGAACAATACGCGGCGCAGCTCAACAAGAAGCCGGCTGACGAGGCTGGCCCATCTGGCGCCAAAAAGAACAACGCGGCTGAAAATGCCGAACCTTTTCAAGACCCAGTGGGGGAGCTCAACCACATCTTCGGAGGCCCGCTAGCTTATGAATCCAAGAGGAAACAAAAGCTAACTGACCGGGAGGTCAACGCGGCTCAACCCGAAGTCCCTCAGTATCTGCGATGGTCGGAAGTGGCCATCACTTTTGACCGCTCGGATCATCCTGACCGAGTGGTCCACCCGGGACGATATCCACTCGTCCTGGACCCCGTGGTCCGCAACATCAGGCTTAAGCGCGTCCTCATCGATGGGGGCAGCGCCCTCAACATCCTGTTTGCCAAGACCATGGATGAAATGCAGATCCCGAGGTCCGAACTCAAAGCAAGCTCAGCCCCCTTCCACGGAGTTATCCCGGGGCTATCTTCAACTCCACTCGGGCATATCTCCCTCCCAGTCACCTTCGGAGCCCGAGAGAACTTCCGAACGGAGAACGTCACCTTCGAGGTGGCCGACTTCGAAACAGCATATCATGCCATCATCGGAAGGCCTGCGCTTGCCAAGTTCATGGCGATCCCTCACTACACTTACCTCTGCATGAAGATGCCGGGTCCCAACGGCGTCATCACTCTTCGCAGCGACGTGAAGCAAGCCTTCACCTGCGACAAGGAGAGCTGCGACATGGCCCAATCTCGCGAGAGATTACGTGGCCAACAAGAAGTCCGATTGGCTGCATCAACTTCGGCAGAGGGCGAAGTCCCCGCGAAGAAGATAGCCAAATCAGGATCCGGCGACGCCAAGACCAAGAAGATCTCCCTTGATTCGTCGATCCCTCCAAACCCCGTAATCGGCGCCGACCTAGATCCTAAATAGGAAAGCGCGCTCGTCACCTTCCTCCAAAATAATAAAGATGTTTTTCTTGGAAACCATCGATATGCCTGGAATTCCTAGGGAGGTGATCGAGCACTCTTTGAACGTCAAAGATGACGCCAAACCAATAAAACAACGATTACGCAGGTTCGCACAGGATCGAAAAGACGCGATCAAAGAAGAACTTGCAAAGCTCTTGGCTGCGGCTTCATTAAAGAAGTCCTCCACCCCGACGGTTAGCCAACCCAGTCTGGTCCGCAAGAAAACGGGGCAATGGCGCATGTGTGTCGATTACACCGACCTCAATAAAGCCTGCCCCAAAGATCCATTCGGGCTGCCTCGCATCGACCAAGTCGTCGACTCCACACGGTTGCGAACTCCTAAGTTTCTTAGATTGTTACTCGGGCTATCACCGGATCGTTTGAAAGAATCCGACGCTTGAAGACATCTTTCATCACGCCGTTCGGGGCCTATGCTACATCACCATGCCTTTCGGCCGAAGAACGCCGGAGCTACATACCAACGCATGATCCAAAGATGCTTCCGCGCAGATCGGCAAAAACGTTGAAGCTTATGTCGACGATGTTGTCATCAAGACCAAGCGAAAGAAGACCTGATCGCCGACTTAGAAGAAACCTTTGCAAACATCCGGGCCTTCGAATGAAGTTGAACCCGGAGAAGTGCACTTTCGGCGTCCCATCGGGCAAACGCTCGGCTTCATGGTATCACATCGCGGCATTGAAGCAAACCCAGAGAAGATCAACGCTATCTTAAACATGAAGCCCCGAGTAATCGAAAGACGTCCAAAAGCTCACTGCTGCATGGCGGCACCGAGCCGTTTCATATCCCGACTCGGCGAACGAGGCATGCCCTTCTTCAGCCGCGAAGAAGACAGACGACTTCCAATGGACCACGAAGCGACAAGGCCTTTGAAGATTTCAAAGAGTTCCTTACCACGCCACCCGTCTTGGCTTCACCTCAGCCCCAGGAACCCCTCTTGATGTACGTCTCAGCCACTCACCAAGTGGTCAACACGGTTCTTGTGGTTAAACGAGAAGAAGAAGGACGGGCCCAGAAGATTCAAAGACCAATTTACTTTGTCGGAAGTATTGGCGAGCCAAAATCCGATACCCCGTGTACAAAAATTGCTTTATGGTGTTCTAATAACCACGAGGAAATTGGCACACTACTTTCGGGTCACTCGGTCACCGTCATCACCTCTTTTCCACTCGGCGACGTCGTCCACAACCGCGAGGCAACCGGGCGCATCGCCAAGTGGGCCCGGAACCGATGCCGGGACTTAACTTTTAAGCCCGGGACGTCCATTAAGTCACAAGCCTTAGCGGACTTCTGGCCGAGTGGACTGAATGCAAGAGCATGTTCCCGAGAAGACCTCCAACACTTGGACCATGCACTTCGACGGATCCAAAAGGATGACCGGCTGGGAGCAGGAATTGTGCCGATCTCCCGACCGGGAAAGGCTAAGATATGCCCTTCACCTCCACTTCTCCGCCTCACACAACGTCGCCGAATACGAAGCTCTTTTACATGGACTGCGCCTTGCGCCTCACTCGGGATTCGTCGGCTTATTGTGAAAGGCGACTCCCAGTGGTCGTCAATCAAGTGATGAAAGACTGGGTCCGCTTAAACGACACTATGGAGGCCTACCGACAAGAGGTCCGCAAGCTTGAGGACAAGTTTGATGGGCTAGAACTCTCACATGTCCCGAGACATAACAACGAAGCTGCCGATGAGCTAGCACGCTTCGGATCCAAGCGCGAAGCTGCTCCAACGAGATGTCTTTGTCGAACATCTTTACGAGCCAACCGTCATGGCTAAGACAGCTCTCAACGAACAAACCACGAACGAAGTCACCATGATCGATACCGACCGGAGGACGCCGCTCATCAAATTCTTAACTCGGCAAGAGCGCGGATGACCGGATGAAGCGAACGCGTCCGCGTCGTTGCCAAGCGTATGTCATGGTTGACTCCGATCTATACAAGAGAAGCCCCTCTGGAATTCTAATGAGGTGCATTACACCGAAGAAGGGAAACAATTACTCCAAGATATCCACTCGGGCATATGCGGAAGCCACGCGGCGGCACGCACTCTAGTCGGCAAAGCTTACAGGCAAGGATTCTTCTGGCTCACCGCGGTCTCCGACGCGGATAAAGTCGTAAGAACCTGTGAAGGATGCCGCCTTTGCTCGACAAAGCCATGTCCCGACCCAAGAGCTTCAAACAATCCCACTTTCCGGCCGTTTGCGGTATGGGGCCGGACATGGTTGGCCCTTTCAAGAAAGCTCCGGGAGGTTTCACACACCTCTTCGTCGCAATCGACAAGTTCTCCAAGTGGATTGAGGCCAAGCCGGTTGCCACAATCACTGCTGACAAAGCACGGGATTTTTTCCTCAACATCGTGCACCGCTTCGGCGTCCCAAACAGAATCATAACTGATAATGGGACTCAATTCACGGGAGGCATCTTCAAGGAATTCTGCGAAGACTTCGGGATCAAAATCTGCTATGCATCAGTAGCTCACCCTAAAAGCAATGGGCAAGTCGAGCGAGCAAACGGCATGGTCCTTCAAGGCATCAAGGCTCGCGTTTTTGACCGGCTAAGCCCTTACGCCGGCAAGTGGGTCCAGGAACTTCCCTCGGTTCTATGGTCGCTGCGAACCACACCCAGTCGGGCCACCGGCCAAACTCCTTTCTTTTTGGTCTATGGCGCAGAAGCCATGTTGCCAAACGAGATGGAATATGAGTCCCTCCGGGTCCGCAGCTTCAACGATGAACGCTACGACATCGACCGAGTGGATGACCTCACCCGATTGGAAGAGGCCCGCGAGGCAGCCCTCATCCAGTCGGCCAAATACCTTCAAGGGCTCAGAAGATACCACAGTCGCAACGTGAGAGCACGAGCTTTCATTGTTGGCGACCTGGTCCTACGCAAGATCCAGACCACCAAAGACCGACATAAGTTATCTCCCTTATGGGAAGGACCGTATATAATCGCCGAAGTGACTCGGCCCGGTGCTTACCGGCTAAAGCGCGAAGACGGGTCCATGGTGGAGAACTCCTGGAACATCGAGCATCTTCGACGGTTTTACGCCTAATTTGGCTAAGGCCTCATGTTTTCCTTGACTGCCAACCTCAAGCAAGATGACTTCTTGAGCTAGCAGTCGGGGGCTGATACACATATCAATAAAGCTCAAATTTTCCTCATCAAATTCTTGTGCACAATTTGGTTTATCATTGTTTAATGTCATTCGACTCGAGCTCAGTGTCTAAGGACTGAGAGTTTTCCGATGACCTAATCGAGCCTAGGCTTGATGACAGCCAGACGAAAACTACTTAAGAAATTTCACGCAAAGGCTCGAATCAAGGCATTGACATAAATAAACTAAAAATAGTCACAAAGATTCCATGTCAAGAGTGTTACGATTACATGACATTCACAAAGCAAAGTCAGAATATAAGTTCAAAGCTTAAAATTGTTTACTACATCCAAAGAGATCTTCTTCGCCGCCTCTTGCGCCTCGCTGAGCATATCTAAAGCCTGCTCGTCTGTTGTTCCCTCAGTGAAGCCCTCCCCGACTGAGTGGATGTCCACTCGGGGGTAGAGGGACTTGGTCTGTGCAAGAGCCAGACCAGCCCTCATGTTGGCCGCTTCGGTGATGTTCTTCAGATACTGCTCGGGAGCCAGCCGAAGCTTGTCGAAGATCTCGATTGGCTCAGCGAGCGGCCCCAACTCCTTGATCGAACAAGGATGTCAAGATCGGCGTGGCGGCGTTGGCGACCTCTTCCCGAATCTCGTCGCTAGACTTGATCCGCCCAAGTAAGACGTCGTATTGGGCTCGGGTCTTCATCTTGTAAGCTGCAAGGAGTCCCGAGATCATTCAAGGCACTCGGAAATGAAGCAGCACACGGGGTTTGACTTCAAAGAAGGTTACCTTCAAATTCGGCCTCCATCTCGGCCTTGTCGAGGCTGACCGCTTTCAACTGGACTTGAAGCGAGTGGACCTCCGAAGAATTTTCTACAACGAAAGAAGATTATCAATAGACAAGATCAACATAAGAATCATGATGAAGCCGGGAGCGGCGGGCTTACTTCCGATTGATCCGCGGAGGTCGAGGTTCGCTTCCCGAAGCTCCGAGATCTCCCTCCTTAAAGCGGCCTCCCTTGATGCGGCCTCCTCCCGAGTGGCCTTCAGCTGTCGCTGAACGTCCTCTAAGGAGTTTAAGTAGGGGACTAGCTTCTCCAGCACTTCGGATTTTGCCATTGAGCGGCAATATTCTTTCGCATGCGAAAGCGAAGGATGATCGACGAAGGATAACGAAGATATAATCGAAAAGAAAGACGAAGGCTTACGTTGAGCGATCGGGTTGCCTCATTCAGGCTCTCGACGAGGGCATCTCTTTCATCCTTCTCGGCTTGCCGTCGAGGATGATGCCCGTCTCTCGCCTTCGAGTCCCGCCACTCGATTCTGATCGGAGGAACCCGGTCTCGAAGACGCAACGGGATCTCTTCTACCGTGGCTGGCAAACAAGAAAGACCAATGAAGACATGAAAGATTCAGAATTGAAAGAACGAAGGAATGCTTCGAGCGATCTCACGGTTTCGGTGGTCGCCGCCTAGGTGGGGCGGCGGACTCTTCTTCTTCTTCGGGCTCTGCGCGAGTGACCCCGTCGGGCGCTTGGGTCGCAGCCGTAGGTTCCGCGGCCGGCCGGTTTCCGTCGGGATATCTTGACTGGCAGTCGGGGGCTCCTCCCTAGGGGCGCTCTCCTTCTGAGGAGAAGGATGTTTCTCCGGAACGCTCGCACTCGGTTGCGGGCTCCGGGGTTTTGGCTCTGATGGCCTTGGCACTCCGGGAGCAGCGGCCGGAGTTGGCCCTTCACCCCCTCCGGCAGGATCTATGTCCTGGGGCCTCCTGCGAAAGTAAATACAGCGAAGATAAAGAAAAGTTTTCTACGAAAGAGCTCAGGACTTTGGTTTCAGAGCTTACCTGGTTGATCGGCGGATCTTCGGTTCAGTCCGCGGCGATCGCCTTAGAGGCGGGGTCTCGACCGGAGGAGCGGGGACGTCGTCATCCGAGTCCTCGATGATCGCCGCCTTTTGCTTGCGCGCTTGTTCGAGTCCTCACTCGGCGCCGCCCGCTTCCCGACCGGATCGCTTGGATTTTTATCCCGCCGTCGGCTTCTTGGTGGGGCGACGCTGCGCGTCATCATGAGCCATCTTATATGGCTTGGAGGTGATAGAGGCGTTTTCCTGCAGAAAAGGGAAAGTGCAACATTAAACGACAAGACGTCAAGATCGAAAGATACTATGAAGCATCCGGTCGGCTACGGAGGAGGGGGTCGGTGGATGCTGAATGGAAGGACAGGGAATGAGGGCCCGCTCGACTGCGATTCCGGATGAAAAGAGCTTGTACATCCGGATCTTCAGGATCTCGTATGTGAGTGGATCCGGGTCCTCCCGATTGGGGTCCGTTCCGCCTTCGTACTCGAAGGCCGGCTTCGACCGCTCCTTGATCGGCGCCAGTCGGCACCTGATGAAGTGCCGAGTGATTTGTTCCCCGCGAAGATTCCTCTTCTTCATCGCCAGGATCTTCGCGAGCAGATCGTTGGCTTCATCCCAATCTTGGGCTACCGGCACGGTGCTCCAAGATGGCTTGGGGACAGGAGGAAGACCGACAAAGGCGGGCAGACTGGGTTCGAGATTATTGATGTAGAACCAGCCCGCGTGCCAGCCTTTGTTGGAAGATTTCAAAGGGAGAGAAAAGTAGTCTTTGCGGAGAGATCCGCGAAGCTGGAAGCCTGCCCCACCAACGACGCAAGGTTGGTCCTTGTTCGGATGGGGTTTCAGGTAGAACATACGACGGAACAGATTGAAGTGAGGAAGAATGCCGAGAAAAGCTTCACACACATGAATAAAGATGGCTATGTGGAGCATCGAGTTGGGGTTCGATGGTAAAGATGAAGACCATAGTAGTCCAAGAGCCCCGAAAGAACTCGGAGGTGGGAAGGCTGAACCCGCAGTAAAAAAGGAAGTAAAGACAACGAGCTCACCGGTGTTTGGGGTCGGGAAGTCCTCCCCCGCCGCCGGGCGCCATCCCACAAGCTCCTTTGGCGGAAGCACGCCGTGCTTCACCATCTCCTTGAGGGTAGATTCCTTCACTTCCGAAGCGGCCCATTGGTCGAAGGGGATCCTTTTTTCCTCCGCCATAAGAATGGGTTGATGGGAAGCGGATCTGGCTGGAAAAAGTTGGATCTTTGGTGATGGGATGTGGGAGAGTTGGCTGTGGAGGCTGGTTGTTGCGAAGATCGAGCTCTTAGATGGACGGATTTGGGAGCGTGCGAGTCTAGGGTTCTCCGCGGTGAGCTGTTGAACAGTACCGTGAGAAGGGGAATCGTTTGGAAGATAAAGAGGCGGGGACGACCTCGCGTCTTTATAAGAAAGATTTGAGGGTTGCGCTAGGTTTTCTGGTGAGTGGGCCGAGCCCATAAGAAAATCTACGGCCCAACTAAGGTGTGGTCCGATACGTGTCCTTAGGGACTTAAGCGGATGTGCTTAAGCGATTTGCCCCGGCAATATGCGCGTGTCCGAGTGCCCAATACCTTTAAAGATCCTTCCATACCGCGGTTTGTCTGACTTCATGAGAAGCTGACACGATGCAATTTGGGAGGTGACCAACAGCTGAGTTTTTATAGCCGCCTTGATGAACAAGGGCTGTTTGGTTTTTTGGCATTTGGTCGGGTAATCTTACCGATGCTGTTTGTTTTCCACCTTGGTGAAGATCTTTATAAGATTGAGACCAGTATTATGGCAAAAGCTATTTAATAACTTGGTCATATTTTTCATATGATTGAAAGAACTTGTTTTCCCATGAGGGATGATTAAAATATTTGTTCCGGGATGACTCGGGCAGATCTACTCGGATAAGCATGAGCTTGCCGAGTGCTTTTTACCCGCTAGGGTTGATTAAGTTATTTTTCCGAAATTACTCGGGTAAATCCACTCGGATAAGCAAGAGCTTGACCGAGTGCCTTTTTCCCATGAGGGTTGACTGAATTATTTGTTCTGAGATAACTCAGGCAAATTCACTCGGTTGAGTATGAACTTGCTGAGTAATGAGATTTCTATGATTGCTTTAGCATGAGCTAAGCATCTACATGAGAATAATTTTTTATAGTTCTTGACTATATGCTTAGTCTATTTTTGACTAACCACATAGTCGGGGGCTACACCTATAATTAGGTGCATCAGAGATGCACCTAGATATTTATTTTTGAGAAATTTTTATATATATATTTTTTCGCCCTTCACAGTCTTTGGAGCTACTCGGGAAGATTCAGGCGAGATGATGGAATCACTCGGCGCCAAAAGCACTCGGTCAAAGAGATTTTTGGTTGAGTCCGCTTTGGTCTGGCCGAGTTGTCTCGTCGACTAAAAAGGACTCGGGGGCTACTGTGGAGATTGTGGCAATCGGGTATCCACATGGCAAGCTTATCCGACTGAAGGTAGGGATAGATTGCGCCTGCTATATCTGTAAGCCGAACTTGACTTAGGTGTTACGGTTGCCGATAGAGATAAGGCAATCGGCCTATAGTCACGGTTTGGTAAGATTGAGGGAACCAACTTAGAATAAGATAGGGTTTCCGACTTATAAACCCTTCCTCCCAAGACTATATAAGGGGGGTAAGGGACGTCCCTTGAGGGAGATCCTAGATTTGATCAGAGATTAGATTCTAGATACGACTTCATAAGCAAGAGCTTTAGATCACGAGATCAATAAAGACACTCGGCGGATCGAATCCACCAAAACAGGAGTAGGGTATTACCTCTCGAGAGGGCCTGAACCTGTCTAAACCTTCTTCTTCTTCTAACCTATTGTGCTTGGCGATCTCGACTGCGACCCCAGAAAATATATTGCCGAAACCAAGTTTTGACAAGTCCCTTGGCAGGCAACGACGAGGAGGACGATGTGTATGTCCGCGTCGGCGAAGCCTCGGTTGTTTCGCCTGCCATGCCGTCTGATTGACGAGCGCCGCCATCCTTGCACTGCAATGCAGCTGTTCCGTCACCGTCATCGTCGCCAGCCACGTCGTCGTCGTCAAAGAGCTCTCCGCCTTGGACGTACACCCCCGCGAGCCTCCTGACGGCGAGCTCCATCCTAACCTTGTTACTGGAGTCGGACCGCAGCCACCTGACCACCACCTCCGTCGTCGCCCTGCACCGCCGCCACGACGCCCAGTACCGCGCCACCTTCTCCGTCTCGACGGCCGCCTCCATCTCCCCCACGAGGTCCTCCAGCTCGTTCGTCGCCCCGTCCAGCCTCAGCTTCCACTCCACGCGCGCCAGCCGCACCTCGGGGTCGTCGTCGTCTTCGTCTTCGTCGCCGCCGCAGCCGAGCGGGAGCGTGCGGAGCTACACCTCCACGACGTCCAGCGCGAGCAGAGCAGACCCATACCTGCCATAGTCGTCGTCGAGGAAGGCGTGCAGCTTCTTGGCCGCCGCCGCGATCGCGTCGGACACTAGAACGCCGAGGTCGTGCGGAGAAGGGGATGTCGCCATCGCGCCGAGAGCTCGTGCATGCGCTCGGGTTTGCAACGATCGGTCATCGTCATGGCAAATCACCTGCCGTGTCCGGGCTGGCTGCTGATGTGATCCACTTCCACTCCGTTTCGGACTCGACGATGTATATGTGTAGGGTCAAATAGTTTGGGTGCCGGTGGCGCGAGAGGTGCAACTGTGCGAGAACGGAGGCCGCAGCGGCGAGGCGGCGCGATCGGGCGAGCTCCGGTCGTGCGTGCGACCGCGCGAGGGGCGCGGAGTAGTGGGCTTCATGGGCCGCACGCTACAGATTGGGCTGGCTTTGGTGCGTGTTGTGTGAGGCCCAGTTTGGCTTAGGTTCTACTCCCCGTGTAGTGTTTTTTATTCGGCGATTTTTTCGGTCTCCGATTCAATCGTAGTACGTGGTTAATTTAACAATATCGACAACATTAAATTAATTTAATTAAATATAATATTAAATAATATATTTTTATAATCTATTTGTTTTATGTTTAAAATGTTGCTATACAAATTTAATTAAACTTAAAAATAATTTGGCAAAAGAATTAAATCAAAAGGAGAGATGGATTAATTAATTAATTAATTAATTAATTCCCGATAAATAAGAAGCCATACAGTGGTAGTAACTACTAGCCATATGGTCCGAGGCCCAGGTCCGCCCAAGACACGGCACTTTGGCCCGACCCAGGCACGACACGGCACGGAGCGGTCGGGCTCGTGCGCGCGCCCGGCTCGGTGGGCCATGCCTGGGGCTGTGACCTCGGCACGATGGGCCGGCCCGGCACGGCCCGAAGTTTAGAGATATTATTTAGACTTACTTTGGCACGGCCTAAAGAATAGGATGAGAAATTAGACTTATTTTAGTGTCACAGCCCAAAAAGAAGGGTGAAAAATAGACTTATTTTAGAGAGAGCATGATGGGCTGCCATGCCTTCGGATCGGCCCGGCACGGCCCGACTGCCTGGGCCATATGTTGAGCACGTGGGCCGGCCCGCCCGGCGTGTAGGTCGGGCCATGTCGGCCCGAAAACTTTTGGCCCGGGCACGATCAGACCTGGGCCGTGCCGGGTCGGGCGGACCGTTTGGCCATCTATATTTTGTACTACTACTAGTTATTCCAAAATTTAATCAAATGGAATTCTAATATAGTTTCAATAAATGAAATGGGCGTTAGCACTCCGGTACTGTTTGCCATGCACGAACGGTGCTACTAGCCTTTACACTTTCCACTTTTAAGTTAACCTCAGTCCCTCACGCGCGATGTTCACAGTTTCGGATACAACGAACGGGATGCAAAGTGCACACGTGAGCGCATCCAAACAACATTTTGACTTTGTTCAACGAGAGAAAATATAATGCTCTAGCTCTTCGCTTTAAAACACAGGGGATACCCATTTGTTTCGTTAGAAAACCAATAATTAATAAACTACTAATCACCTTCGTTAATTTGCATAATTAATTTCGTTAAACTATACTAATCATCTTCTACAAACATATACTGCATGCGTAGCCACCAAGTTAGCTACTACTAGCAAACAACATAGCCGAAACCCGAATACTTTTCCAATTTCCAGTAACCTGGTCAAGGACGAAAAATCAGCATATCGATAACTTTGAATACTCAATCACCCCAACCGTTTTATCTCGATGAATAGAAGTCGAAGTCGTCGTCGAGGAACTCACTCACCCAACTAACTGGCATCTCCGGCGTTCTGGAATTCTAGAAGCATGTGCTTGGAATTCAACAGCAAGAACCGGTGTTCCCGTGCCCCTCTGGTCATCAATCCCATGAACCTGCAGAGCTTCTTCCATTCCATCATTTCCAGGGGGTCGCATGCGACGAAAATTCCACTCTCTGTTTCCAGCTAGCCGGCCTTAATTAACCTAGCTAATATCAGTAATCACTTGTCGCTATCAGTCACGAAATTGACGTATTTTCTCCGGTCAGAAAATTACTGATCTGTTTAAGGATGGTACCTACCACGGGTACAAAGAAAATCCATCCATGGCTAAACCCATCGATCCGAACAAAACCTACCCACAAAAAAACCACGGATACAAATATAAACCCAAATTCAGACCCACGGATATCCATCGGGTTTTTGATATCCACGGGTATCTTAGCCTAAATTCCTAAAAGCAACCCTCTCATTTCAGTAATGTATATTTCGGTAGCAGAAGCATCAGCCTGGCAACAAACAATGCATATAATACAATTTATTTTGGTAGCAGCAGCAGCCGCCTATCAGCCATGTATATCTTCTCATTTCGGTAGCAGCAGTAGGCATTAATCTTGTCTATTGACTATATATTATGATCTTGTAGGATAGATTCTTTGTCATGCGGTGTTTGGGAATAAAGTTCTTCCTCTGGGTTGCCGCGAAGCAAGCTTTCGACTCTTCTCTTTTGAAGCGTTGTTCATTTGGGTCATTTGAAGTTGGGTTTTGGAAGTGCTTCGATGGGTAGAAACAAGTATAGGAACAACAGTCTTATAGAAATAAGTAAAATCATACTACTGACAAACAAAAACTGATGTTGAATTTAGAACAAGTGGCAACACAAGTAAAAACAAGTGAGTAGGTGACTGACTGGGTGCGTGTTGGAGCGCCTAGGGTTTTTTTGGGTATTTTTTGGGTGGGTTGGTTGCGGGTTCGAGTATGCCTACGGGTTCGAGTAAACCCGCGGGCAAAAAAACAGAAACCATACCCACATCCGTGAACTTCGGGTTCGGGTTCGAGCATACCCATGGGTGGATTTTACTATCCATACCCATGCCCGTCGGGTACGAAACCCACGGGTACTCGTATCCACGGGTAGGATTGCCACCCATAGATCTGTTGGAAGTATAGTTGGCCAACTTGAAAGGCGAAAGTTTTATTGATTGCAGTTCAAGTTGCTCCACATGGACCATTTATATGTATATATATATACACACACTAGCAAAATGTCCGTGCGTTGCAACGGGATGACGACGCAGAGAGGGAAGCAGGCGGAGGGCGAAGGTCCAGGCGACGGCGCGGGAGCTCCGAGCGGCGACGGGAGGGAGGGGCGCAGGCGTGGCGCGGATGGGGACGGAAGAGAGGGACGCAGGAGGTCTTTTTTCATCTAAACCCTCCTTTTCTTTTCAGCATTGGAACTACGGGTTAATTTTATAAACACTCAAGGGGTTTCTCTGCAAAATAACCTCTTTTCTTCTTTAACTGGATTTTTTAAATAGCCAGGCGGACTACGGGTTAATTTCGAAAAAACTCAAGGGGTTTTCTGCAAAATAGTTAGGCAAAACAAAATTTGGATGGAAACACTACTTGCTTTATAGAAAGTTACAGTTATATATATAGGGGCTGTTTGGTTGAGGGACTAATCCCATTAGTCCCTGGAGTTTAGTCCCCTTTAGTCCCTAATTACCCAAACAGTAGAGACTAAAACAGACTAAATTTGCATCAGGTGATTAGTCCCTAAGATAGGTGCTAATTGGGACTAAACTGCAGATTTACTCTCCGTGCCCCTGCCTATTGCGCTGCCTCCTCCCCGTGCCGCCCTCCTGCTCCTCCGTGCGCCGGCCCCGCCCGCCGCCCACGGTCGACCGACGCGCCGGCCGCCCCGCGCCCTCCTCGGCGCCGCCCCGCGTCGCCGCGTCCTCCCGGCGCCGTCTCGCGCCGCCCGCATCGCCCGCATCCTCTCGGCGCCGGCCGCGCCCGGCGCGCCCCCGGCCGCCAGCGCTCGCGCGCAGCGCCCCGCCGCCGCGCCTCAATCAGTGGGCCTGAAAAAGGTAGGAAAATGTTCATACTTGAAGACCGATATCTTCGTGTATAGGAGCGCTTTTATATATTTTTTTCTTCTATTGTTGTTTTGACATAATGTCGAGTAAACAATGTTAAAAGATTCATCAATTCTACACATCTTTTATACTTGATCTGATCATTTATGCGAACATTCAGCTTTTGTTTTTTCTCTATGAAGATTATTAGGATATGATTTGTTCATTTGGACGTATGGGCCTGTATTATTAGTTTGAGACAGTGGACTAATCAGCAGGAGAACATGAATGCATAATGTACCTGCTCAACTATAAACTATGGGCCTGTTTGACTTAGTTGGATTGATGTTTTCAATTTTGTTTTCAAAGCATCATTGTGTGTGGATTCAACAGACTTAACTCTTGAACTCATTTGATTCAATTGCCAGGCACCACGAAGATCGATTGATGAAATGGCCGGCAACGAGGAAGAACAGTACGATTTTTTCTCCTAAGCTCACACACATCATTCGGGCGCCGGCAATGACGATAATGACTTCGGTTTCTCACAAGCGTCGCCTTTTATTGGTGGTTCTGGCGCTGGCTTGCATTTTTTGTTGAGGGGCTCTGGGAGGGAGAGGGGATCCAGGGGGGTTTGATCTGAACTCCCAGGCCGATTGTTTCCCCGACTTCTCCTCGTACCAAGAATTGTTGCAGCCGGATGGACATGGAGCTGCCCCCATTCCGGGTGCCATGAGGTCGGTGGTCGCCCCGTCGCGTCCTCCTTTCACTGCTAGCATTCGAGGAAGAGGAAGACGGGGAGGAAGAATTGGTCGAGGCCGCGGTAGGTCGCTGTCCATTGGCGTGGGATCCGGCAGGGGGATGCGGGGATTCGTTCCCCCTCGGCCGCTTCAGGCGAAGGATTGTATACATGTTTTCGATACTATATTTGCTATCTACATGATTGTATAAATGTTTTTTAAACATGTATATAGAGTATCCTTGCCTCCAGTTTATATTTTCAATGAATAATTTATTTTTAGCTTGCATGACTACATAAGGACAATATAATCTTTGCACCATATAATTAATTTCCTTTAATTAATTTCCTTTAGTCCCCTTTAGTCCCTGGAATCAAACAGGGAGGGACTAAAATATTTAGTCCAGGGACTAATCTTTAGTCCCTGGACTAAAATACCAAACAGGCCCATACTGCACTGCCTAGAAGAAGTAACGATCAATTGATCAATCTCGTTAATTAATTAAATTGCACGAGCGCTTCAGATTGCTGTCGTTTCTAATCGCACATTTGTTGCATTAGTTGGTTTTCACGTAAAGTTTAGTGCAGCCGCCTTGGGCGCCCTTGCATGCATGGCGCTACGGTAATTCCAAACATATATTTACCCTTTTGGAATGTGACAGGTACGACAATCGACAGAATAATCTATTACCACGTACGGTTTAATTAGTTGCCAAGACGGACGCCTTGAACAATCATTAACTAATCTTTCCGATTACCATGGAGATCACCACCCGCGTAGCCACCTTCGCATGATCGCCATTAGCTCTGAACCCTAGCTAACAGTAGTAGAATCGAGTCATTGCTTTATAATGCACTGCGCTCGTTGATCCACACCTCTATCTATCAGGGGGGGTTAAACAAGGGTTGTCGTTGAAGAGATAATTCGGCCATCCAGTAAATTAGTTAATAAAAACAGTCAATTTTACTTTCCCGAAATTTTTCATCGGAGCACTTAACTTCCTAAACAATTTATTAATTTATTTTACATTTCAAATTATTTAAAATGGTTCATCTTAGAGCATACTCAGCAGATCTCTCTATTAATACTCTATCCTGAATTTTAGGTGATTTCAACATATCTCTCTATTAATACTCTATCTTGAATTTTAGATGATTTTACCATAAATCAGGCTCCAACAAATCACCCTATTGACACCCTAAAATAGTCCCACAACAAATCAGACTCTCTCATCACCCAAACTCAGGGTACCGGATCCCATGAACTATTCGCTGGAGGGAGGTTTCGCGGGCATTCTTTCATCGACGCGCATGAGTGAAATCCCGCCGCGACGTCTTCTTCCTCCCTGCTGCTACATTTCCTATTGAGCCCCACAGGTCTGCCGCCTCCCTGTCCCTGTGACGCTTCTCCCTCGCGTTTGCCGTCCTCTTCCCTGCCGCGTCGTGCCCGTCTGCTGCATCCTCGGCCTTGCGCTACGCCGTCCGTCCTCTTCCCTGTCGCGCCGTGCCCATCCGCCGTGCCGTCCGTCCGCCGCGTCGCGCCCGTCCGTCAAATCCCCGGCTGTACTCTGCGCCGCGCCCATCGGTCGTATCCCCGTCCATCCGCCGCATCCCCAGGCTGTTCGCCGCGCCCGTCCGCCGCTCTCCGGTTGTCTGCTGCATCCCCGGCCGTACGTCACGTCGGGCTCGTCCGTCGCATCCCCGGTTGTCTGCCGCACCGTTGTCCCTGTCGCGCCGCCATCCTCAGCCCTGCCTCTACTCCGGCGGCAAGGGACGCCGATGGCACGCCCTAGAAGCTCCATCCCCGCCTTCCCTCCATCGCGTCATACCATGGCAGGCCTGGCACGGTCGGCAACCATGAATGATCGACAAGCAGGAGGCGGGCTATCGACATTTTTGTGCACTCGCTGTAGCGAACGGTGACGGCCTACTCTGATTTTGATTTTGAGATATAGGATTAGGGTGAGCTGTTGTAGACAAAACATGTAGAAGTACTCTATTTAGATGGATGATCTCCTATAACCTCAATTTAGGGGACAAGATTAGGGAGATATGTTGAGAATGCTCTTACTCCCTAGTGATATTTGTCTTTTTTATTAGTATATGCATTATAACTTATCTCTCAATATTCTTTTTGAAATTTTTTAATTATTGTTTACATATATTGAAAGCACTGAGATTAATTTAAACATAAAGGTTTTAAATTTTAATCAAATAGTAATGAAAAATTTTGAAACTATTTTAGAAGTTTTACAATGATGTCATCTATGTATAAAATTTAAGCTTAAAATAATAAAAAGAAATATAATTTGATCCATTTTTAATAGTTTAGGGGTGAAATGAGTCGAAAAATCATTTATGGATTAAATGATCCAATGAATAGTTTGAGAGGGTAAATTAGACTTTTTCATTAGTTAATGAGCCAACGTCGCTCGACATAAAACTGTGTCGCTACTGATCCACCCAGGCAGAAGATGAAGACCACGTTATTTTTGTTGAGGCATCTTTTAAGTAATGAAAGCTTTATTAATTACATCAACATGATATCATCGTAGTAAGAAACTTTTAACCTCTGCATAGCAAAAGATGCACACAACTAAACAGAGTATACACACACTTATGAGAAAAAGGTAGCACAAGAAGTATTATGGGCCATCAACCCTAAGATTAAATCACTATCCATGTCTCTGGTAGAACACTTCTTGACCAACTGTTTCAAGATAGACCATGCACCGTGAGACCGGCTTCAAGTGTATCCATACCGCAACAACAAGTCCCGTTAACCTGTCTACTTCTACAATATAACCAGGTGCGCAGCCAATAAATAAAATAAATAATTAAAAAAACTAGAAAGAAGAAGAAAACTTTACTATCAAAAACCACATATAGCATTCCGGCATAACCAATATGACAAATATATAGCAGCCGCTCTCAAAAGGAGAAGTGGCTTGAAATTATTGTGAACATTCGAAAGCCAGCCAGTAAAACAAACGTGATACATTAACGGGAGATATATTCCTCAATCTATCGTCCTTGTCGAAAGAAGGAAGATGGGCGTGGCTCACTACTGTTAATTCGACCCGATCTAACATGAGAAGAGAAAGACCTCTGTTTTACAGCGACATCGATCGAGGTCCTCAGCTCTGAACGCCAGCCGTCAAAGTGAGAGCTGAAATAATTCAACCCAACTTTTGATGGTGTGGCCAACCATAAACATAAGTTAGCTAGCCAGTATTACAAAATACATTTCGGTCGCTTTCAAGTTAATTTCAACGGCGAATATATAGTTTGTTCCGTGGAGTGAAATCTTGGAGTCCAGCTAGTGTGAAGAAAGCAGTAGCTTTCCCGTACGTTGACAAGTCTCTAGCTATTCTTCTTTCTTCGTTGTTGCTTAATTGTAGGAGCAGCCATTCTAGAAGCAGACCCTGGAAATTTGGACTTAGAATAGCGTGTGTTGAGAATATATGGCATATGCCAGCTTGTTAGATATATTTTGTTTTCTCTAGTCACGTCTCCGGCATCTTCTTAATTCTTATATATTATACTGTAGTATGCAGAACACCATAAGTCATGATTGAATAAACTAAGAAAGAAAACCTGACCTAGTTTCAACAGATCTTTTTTTTGAAAAAAAAATGGTCATGACTGATCAATGGCCAGATGGAAGCGTTCAGTATATGCAAGCTAAGCTTACTCGCTATATATGGACTCTAGAAAAGAGTTAATCAAGAGTCAAAATCTTGATTACGTCCCAGCATCCAGAATAGTAGAAACAATCTACAAGCCTATAACTATAAAAGCACCATTCTAGAAAGTCAAAATTAATTAAGAACAGCGGATTCCCCTACACGCACGTTGTTAATTAACTCTAAGCTGGGATGGACGGTTTATCTCACTAGGGCATGGATTGATAAATTTTTAGGTAGGTACCCTCGTATTACCATTACTACAAAATACTCATAAATACCAGTTTATTTTAAACCGGCATCTATTAGTGTTTTTCATTTTCATAGGAAAAAAAATCTAGATAAAAACTGCACATACAATATAGACGCTGGTTTTTAAAAAACCGAAACCTATACTTATATTATAGATGTCGGTTCTATATAAAAAGCATAACCTATAATGCTAATACTTTTTCAGAAAATCAATACCAATAATAAATTATAGGTGTCGGTTTTTAACAACATCTAAAGCCAAACCAAACCGAGCAGAGCCCCACACACTATAATCGGTGCCCCTCCTCCTTTCTCATCTTATCCACTCACCCTCTCTCTCTCGCACTCCTCTTTGTCCTTCTCCTCTCCACCCTTTGCATCTGCCGCCTCTCCTCTCCCCTTTCTCTTCCCCACGTGGCGGCGGCTTCGCCCCGTGTTGCTCCTCCTCCTTTCTATTCCTTTTCTTATTGTTCCCTTGTCCACGATCTCTTTCCCCTCTCACACGCACGCTCCTCCTCATCATGTTCTTCCCTTCATTTTGTTGTTGCTGCTACGAATCGAGGCCATTGTCGTCAGCTCAGGTTTGGATTTTTGATTGGTTGATCGGTGGGGATGGATTCATCTGGCAATGGAGGGGACAAAGGGCGTTGGGGCTGCGCCAACTAGGGTGGGGGAGAGCCCTGCCCGGCGTTGCCTCCAGCTCCGACTCCCGCTTTGGCTTCTGCTTCCGCTCCCGTTCTCTTCGCCGTTGGTGGTGGAGCAGGCACCTCTGGATCCAGCAGGAAGGTGAAGCGCGTGATGAAGGCGACCTATCAGTTGGAGGTTCTTGAGAGGACATACACAGGTTCGTGGATGATGGCCTATAGGGGATTGGGGACGGCTCTGTCGGCTTTTTTATTTCATTGACTATTTGTGGGATAAGAACCAACACCTATAATAATTTCTATAGGTGCTGGTTGTAAAACCGACACCTACGCGGTTGGGCATTGGTGTCACTAAATTGGTACCGGCTGGAAAACCGACACCTACGTTCGATTCCCAATCGATATAAGAGTTTTTTAGTAGTGTACGGTATCTTTCAAAGCTAGATGTACTACAGTAAATCGATCTCATGAGGTTTTCATTATGAATTAACATATATATTCATAATTTATTAATGCACTACCACAAATTTAACAATAACCTTACGTATTTTTACAAGATAATTTGGCGAGATAAATCCAGCAATCTATCATTAATTTAGTAGTCCATTGCAACTAAGTACTAACCCTGATTTTAATAGATAGTGTCATTGACATTTAAACACACGTTGATCATATCGTGTTATTAAAAAAATTACATAATTATTGTTTATTTTGTTGTGACTTGGTTTATCATTAAGGGCCCGTTTGACAGGGCTCCTGATTGATTCATTCTAGAGAGAATCAGAGTCGGTATAATAAAATAATAATTAGAATAATATTTTAGGTGATTTTCTGGTAATTCTTGGGAGAAACTGGTTTCAGGTGATTCTGAGGAGAAACTGTTTTTTAGGTGATTCTCACTCCTTATGTAAAAGTACTGAGTCACTTGAAGTGATTTTTCTCCGAATCAGGTACAAAATAACCTATTTGACAAATATTCTACTGATTATGTTAAGAATCAGAGAGAAGAATCCCTACCAAACGAGACCTAAATGTGCTTTAAACATGACTTATAATTTTACATATTTAGTATATTAAATAAATCGAATGATCAAAGTTTAAAACCCAACTACGTCATCTATTATTAAAAATCAGAGGGAGTATTAATTTTATCTAATTAATTAATTTTATTACATGTGTTACATAGTAATAGTACATGGATTGGCATTCCTTCCATTTCCAATATCATCAAAACATTTTCTCACAACTTTCTCATATTACTCCTTGGCACTTACCTCCTGTAAATTATTCTATCCACTGTACACGTCGGCTCGAGATAATTAATTATAATCAAAATGATGTGTTAGTTAACAACAACGAGAATTTATCCTATTTCTTCCCGTTAGTTTGTTATCCCGCAGGAACCTTCCCTTCAAATCTGCAGCGTATAACTCATCCGGAAATTCACACACCAGTGCTGACGTGGACGTACGGTCACTATACCGAGTCATACGCCGTGCTAAGCTAGCTGCGACTGATTAATTAATCAGATCCTTATATATATAAAACCCCCCTCTCCCGCCAAGCCTAGCAACCACACACGCCGATCCATCAGAACGAACGCCTTGCCGGCTGTCCATCGCCGGCGGTCGGAGCTAGCTCGCAAAGTGATCGAGAGGTATCAAAATTAAGCAGCTGAGCTGAGCTGAGCGCGGCGAGCGTGCGAGCGTACGTACGTGGGCGCGAACGCGATGGCGGGGGAGATAACCCCGTCGGGGAGCCGGCGGAGCTGGCTGTCGTCGGGGGCGGCGTCGCTGGCGCGGTCGCTGCGGGACGGGGACGACCCGTTCCGGCGGTCGGCGGCGGCGAGCCGGCGCGACGCCGGGGACGACGAGGAGAACCTGCGGTGGGCGGCGCTGGAGAAGCTGCCGACGTACGACCGCATGCGGCGCGGCATCCTCCGCAAGGCGGTGGAGGGTGACGGCGGCGACGGACTTTTCAAGGCCGACGAGGTGGACATCGCCAACCTTGACCCGCGCGAGGGCCGCGAGCTCATGGAGCGCGTCTTCAAGGCCGTCGAGGACGACAACGAACGCTTCCTCCGCCGCTTCCGAGACCGTCTCGACCAGTAAGCCTAACTAAATTTTTCTCGAGGACCATATTCATGTAAGGATTATAAATTATTATTTATTCGAATCGAAATTCATTGTGAATTTACTTGTTCGATTGTAGGGTTGGGATTGAGTTGCCCAAGATCGAGGTGAGGTACCAGCATCTGGACATCGAGGCGGACGTGCACGTCGGCAAGCGCGCGCTGCCCACGCTGCTCAACGCCACCATCAACACACTAGAGGTATACACAGTTACACACAGCTCTCAATTCTCTCTCAGACCGTCACTGATTCGTACGAGCAACAAGTTGGACGTGTATAGACTTTAGAGTGGCGGGCTCCTCGATTAATTTGGAACGTATGAATTAATTTTTATTCTCTTTATTTTAAAATATAAGTATTTTAAATTTATAATTAAAGACACTTATTTCAATGCACGAAAATCCATACGTTTTCAGCCAATAAAATGAATGGAAAGGGAACGTAAGCAATTGAAAATTTAGAATTTAATTACTAAGTGACTGAAAGATAATTTCTTCAATCTATTTTAATTTTGATAAAGAATCTATATATAAATATTTATATTTAAAACGAAGCTAGTAACATCTATAAAAATCCTTTTCCTTCCAAACAAGTCATTGGAGTACACCAAGCGAAACAAATCAAGCCTGTATACTAGTAAAAATCTAGATCATTTGTCAAACCGTGGAGAGAAAGAAACTAGCTTTGGAGTTGGATTCTTGGACGATAGCCACTAGCGCACCCAGGACCGTGGGGTCCACCGTAGAATTCTTGTACTTTTAATCGTAACGGCCGGTCGCCGGCCTGCAACTTTGGATAAGGTAGCGCATCTGCGCACGCGTGCATGCTAATAAATTTTTAATCAATCGCTGTTTTTTTATTTTATATACACATGTTTTTGTTTTTATTTTTATTTTTAGTTTTCGTGTAGTTTGAGTAATGATTTTCTCAATTTTTTACTCTTTTATTAATTTTGTTGTCACTTTACGTTTTTTTATATGATAGTATATTTATAGAAACTAGTCGAGATGGAGGATTAGGAGTGCTCAGGGATAGTCAAAAGCACGTTGTGGCGAGGTTTTCATCTTTGACCAGCTGCTAGCTGGTAGTGCCCCGAGTCAAAATGCGTGCTAGAATTTCTGACAGACAACGACGCCGCCTCGCCGTAGCGGAATTCCGCACGCCCATGCCCATGCTCACTTACACTCGGCTAGCTAGGTCGTCACACCCCCCCAACGAAAAGTCCCATAAAACCGCAAGCACATCACACATGGTAAAATTAAGTCAGTAGATGAAAACACACAACGTCCCCGCTTACGCAAGCACAACGTGTACACCCGAAGAGAATTTGTGATTTTTTTCGTACTTGACAATCTCGGCTATATATAGCACAGTACATGATGTAAAAAATAAAAAACACGCTACGATGTCCCATAATGTATATATATATATAGCAAATGGACCATAGGCCTCCCAATCTCGTGTTCATGCTACACTTATATATATCCACACACACACACGAGCACGAGGCTGTGGGCCTTTTCCAAAAGCCACTGGGAGAGGCCCGTGCACCAGCGGTCCACTTCGTTGCGAGCCCAGGCCTAGCCCATCAGAAGAGGAGGGACAGGTTCGGCCCAGAAATGATGGGCCTTGGGCCTCGCTGCCGCTCCGACTCAGCGGCGTTCTCCTGGAGCCAACCAAGCAGCAGCCATGGCCCATGGGTGATGGCGGCGGAAGCATCCGCTCCGTCGCCGCCGTTCGCGGCGGCGGAGGGGCGGCGAGGGCAGCGCTCGTCGTCCACGCGGTTGGTGGTGCCTCTGGAGCTCTGCTCTCCCATGCGTCGGCCTCGCCTTCGCCTCCTCCCGTAGGAGCCCTCGGTTCGTGTGTTTTTCCCCCTTTCCGCTCTCGATCCGTTCCCTTCTCCATGCGGGATCGGCGGCGGTTGCTGCCGCCGTAGAGGCAGGCGTTTCGTTGGTACTAATCTCAGTCTGAACTATCAAAGTTCATTTTTTTTCAAGTTGTTAAGTTTTGACGAGCAGACTCGATTTTGCCAATTTGTGGTTTTAGTGGTACAAATTCGATGAGATGCTAGCTAATGCTTAACATCGCCTACTTGTTACTTGCTCTGGCTCAAAGTTGTTTTTTATGCTTCATGACAGGGTCTCGTTAGCCTATTTGTCTCGACGAACAAGAGGAAGCTTAAGATACTCAACGATGTTAATGGCATTATCAAGCCATCAAGGTACTTGGAAATTCTTTGAAACTCAGTTATGGAACGTTTCAATCCAATCCTTAATCATTTCGAGTCTTAAATGGAAGTGTTATGTTTTAAGAGGGGTAGTTGCAGAAGTTCTATGGCTGGATGCATTCTAATTCTAACTAGTTTAATAAACTATCTGTAATTTCGTAATCAATTTCTATTCCCAAGTGATAAATATGCAGATATGATCTCTATGGTTTATGCAAACATAGTTACTCTGCAATTTAACCTTTTTTCCTTGATAATAGATTTGAAGCATGGCCTGAAAATTCAGAAATACACACACACACACATATATACATATATATACACATGTGTCAGAAAAAATATATACAATAAGAGTTCTTTACAATTGTTGCATTAAACTACCTTTGTCAGGATGACTCTTCTTCTCGGGCCTCCATCGTCTGGAAAAAGCACACTTATGCGAGCGCTAACTGGCAAGCCTGATAAAAATCTCAAGGTTACAGTTTTTCTTATTTAGTTTAATGTAACCACTTCTGACAACATAGTCACATGCCTAATCACTCAATGGCTACAGGTGTCTGGCGAGATCACATACTGTGGTCATACGTTTTCAGAGTTCTATCCTGAGAGGACTAGTGCATACGTCAGTCAGCATGATCTGCACAATCCAGAGATGACAGTAAGAGAGACATTGGATTTCTCGAGACGTTGTCTTGGAAGTGGAGCAAGATATGATATGCTCTCAGAATTAACAAGACGGGAACGTAATGCAGGCATTAAACCTGACCCTGAGATTGATGCTTTGATGAAGGCAACTGTAGTAGAAGGAAAACAGAACAATATTGTCACAGATCTTATTCTCAAGGTAACGATGTTTAACAATTTTACAAGTTAAAAAAAGTTATTTAGGCCTTCTAGCTTCAATTATCCATCTGCTTCTTCTTTTATTCAAATATTAAAAGGAAGTTATGTCATATGTGACAAATCTATTTTCTAGCACACCTTTTTTACAGGAAGTAATATACATGTATGTATTTACTTTGACTGTGATACACAAGTGAAAACTTAATACTTCTGTTTAAGATGAAAACTGAGCATGAATTCTCGGTCAATATTTCCTGTGCTGATTGAGTTTATAAATCTCACAGGCGCTTGGGCTGGACATTTGTGCTGATACTATTGTTGGTGGTGCTATGATAAGAGGCATTTCTGGCGGTCAAAAGAAACGTGTGACTACTGGTATGCATGCATATCACATACATTAAATTAAATATACCAAAATAATTAGTCATTCTCATGAAATTTACATCAATCACCACATCATAATCATAATAATTATATAACTTAAAGATAGGGATAATGGATTTTTCTCGAGTAGTTATTTGTATCAAATCATATTGTTCAGAAGTCACTTGTGTTCCTTTTCTGGTGGAGCCTGGATTTTACCCTGTGGGATACTGGGATGTAATTCGACATGACGCAACCATGTGGGGTTCTACACCTTAGCATTTTTTCAGCTAGATTGTTAGATTTATCAATACACTATAACTAAATCCAAGACTACAAGGCAACTTAGCAACTACTTTCCTCTTTAAACTTTTTACACTACAGGGTAGCTAAAAAGTTTTTCTAGATAAAATGTTCATGAGATCCTGCCAGGACCAAAAAATTGCCAGGCCCTCCATATAATTTTATTACTCCTGTACTCTAAGCTTGTGGTTCTGTGCACATAGACCATGTAAATAAAAGATCCCCACTAGCCAATGGACCATAGAGTACACACAAAATAACAAAACGAACATGTTGCGAGTGGGCCTAACGGTAACAAGCAAACACATAGATCTATTACTGTCCATGCTTGGTAAATGGTGATTGATAATTGAGTCAGGTTGTAGTGCTGATCATAAATATCGATGGTCTTGTGAATCAACTATGATACTCAGCATTCAGTAATATATAACTGCATGAGGAATCTTGATATTACATTCTTGACACATTTAATCCTAAGATTGGAGTTCTATCATTGTTTTGTTGCAGGGGAGATGCTCACTGGACCAGCAACAGCTTTGTTCATGGATGAAATATCTACCGGGCTTGATAGTTCAAGTACATTTCAGATTGTCAAATACATCAGACAAGTGACCCATGTGATGAATGCTACAGTGATTATGTCTCTCCTGCAGCCTCCACCTGAGACCTATGCTTTATTCGATGACATTGTTCTTATATCAGAAGGTTACATAGTCTACCATGGACCACGAGAGAACATACTTGAATTCTTTGAGAGTGCTGGTTTCCGGTGTCCTGAACGGAAAGGAGTGGCCGACTTTCTTCAAGAGGTGACTTCTAGGAAAGATCAACAACAATACTGGTTCCTCGAGCAGGATCATTATCGTTATGTATCAGTTCAAGAGTTTGCTCAGCATTTTAAGACATTTCATGTTGGGGCAAAGCTCCAGAAAGAGCTGCAAGTTCCCTATGACAAATCTAAGACACATCCTGCTGCGTTGACTACCAAGAAGTATGGGTTATCTAGCCAGGAGTCCCTCAAAGCAGTGATGTCAAGAGAGTGGTTGCTGATGAAGCGGAACTCATTCCTCTTCATATTCAAGGCCTTTCAATTGTTTGTCCTTGGATTTATAACCATGACTCTGTTTTTGAGAACAAAGATGCCCCATGAGAAATTTTCTGATACCAATAAATTTGTTGGTGCTTTAACTGCTTCTTTGATTACAATCATGTTCAATGGATTTGCTGAACTTCAGTTGACTATAGATAAGCTCCCAATATTCTACAAACAAAGAGACTTCCTGTTCTTTCCAGCATGGACCTATGGACTTGCAAACATCATTCTGAAGGTGCCTTTATCCCTTATGGAATCATCTATTTGGATAATTTTGACATACTATGTTGTGGGTTTTGCGCCTGCTGCAGGAAGGTAGCTTTTCTATTTTCTTTTGCTTGCCTAGGTATATCATTTAAAAGATTTGTTTATAAACCACATTTCTACTATTGATTGGCTTGATGGGTTTGTCTGTGATCTGTCTACTGATTTCAGGTTCTTCAAGCAGTTTCTTGCATACTTTTGCACACACCAGATGGCTTTGGCCTTGTTCCGGTTGCTAGGTGCAATTTTAAGATCAATGGTGGTAGCCAATACATTTGGCATGTTTGTGCTGCTTCTTATTTTCCTCTTTGGAGGATTTCTTGTCAGCAGAAGTAAGTATATCTCTTGTGGGAAGTATATTTTATTTCTTTTGTCTACATGATTAGTTAGAAGATTCATTGGAACGTTGTCACTGAGGCTTATATCTTATTTCTCTGAATATTCCAGTTTGAACTACTAACTTATGTTTGTTATTTCGTTTTGTCATTTATGTTAAAAGAGGACATTAAACCATGGTGGATATGGGGCTACTGGACGTCTCCCATGATGTATAGCAACAATGCCTTGTCAGTTAATGAATTCCTTGCCAGTAGGTGGGCCATTGTAAGTTTCCTGTCAACACAACCCTTTTCTTTCCAGATGTATAATATTTTCTTTGCATAGAAAAATTCATTGGTTTTATTTGTGAGTCTTGATTTTTTAATAGATATTCTCAACATCAACTAAGTTTGATAACCTCTAATTTCTGGAGTGTTAATATATTATTTCTAGACATTTGACAATATCACTTTTTAAATGCAGCCAAACAATGACTCAAGCATCGATGCACCAACGATAGGCAAGGCTTTTCTTCAATCGAAAGGGTACTTCACGGGAGAATGGGGGTATTGGGTTTCCATTGCAGCCATGATAGGATTTATGATTGTTTTTAACAGTCTCTACATTTGTGCTCTTACATTCCTAAGACGTAAGCACTTTTCCCTTACCTAGTATTGTCACTTGTTTGTAATGCCTACCTTTAGCACTTACATGACACTTTTACAGCTATTGGTGGTTCAAGCACTGTTGTTTCTGATGATAACACCAAAAATGAGTTGGAAACAGAATCAACTAATCAAGAACAAATGTCAGACGTTATTAATGGTAATACAGCAGTCAATTTCTCTCACATGTCATCATCAATCATATTAGTATTGTCCATTTGTATCACAAATTGTTCATGTTGCCAGCCCTGTTTGGAAACATCTATATTGCTGGATGTTTGATTACTTATGAGATTTCATGAGAATCAAAATGGGCCCTGAATTGTGTGATAGATGGATTCCAATACAAATTTCATAGTAGTTGATTCAAGCATCATTAAGCATGTTGTTTGCTTATTATTTTAATGTGTATTTGACATCTCATAATTTATCCTGCACCCACATCATTATTTTAGGTACAAATGGAACAGAAAACAGGAGAAGCCAGAAAGGAATGGTCTTGCCATTCCAGCCTCTTTCACTTTCTTTCAACCATATGAACTACTACGTTGACATGCCTGCTGTAAGTTGATATCCTAAAAATATATCCCTACTTCCTTTTTACATAACCATGTCTGCAAAGCTTATGGGACACAACGCCCCTCAATAGTAATCAATTTCACTTGATATAGATTACTACTAGTATTTAGCCCACATGTCTTCCAGTGATTTCTTTTTGCAATTTCAACATTGGAAGTTTGCACTTTGCAATTCTACTTGCTTTTCTTAGTTCTGTTGTTCTATAGAAATATGTAGTATGCTCTAGATTGTTTTTCTTAACGATGTCCTTTATCATATAATCTAGATTATCTGACGTACAAAGTGTTTTTCCTTATTATATCATTGGATTGGTATCCAACAGTTCATAGTGATTGTGATGACGTGGGCTCTCTTTTGCCTGCTGTTGCACTTAGCTATTTAACTTTGTTAAAGATTAAATATGTGTGTTCTATCTAGCTGATAAATTACTAGTTGTCATTCAATAATCATTTATTGAACTAAGTTATTAGTGATTTCATCTTGAATCAAGGAGTGCATTTCAAGTATGGACTTAAAATTTTAAATTCTTCTTTGTAGGAGATGAAAGCACAAGGATTCACAGAAAGCCGCCTCCAACTACTATCTGATATTAGCGGTGCATTCAGACCAGGTGTTCTAACAGCACTAGTTGGTGTCAGTGGAGCTGGAAAGACCACTCTAATGGATGTTCTGGCAGGAAGAAAGACTAGTGGAACGATTGAGGGAGATATCAAGCTTTCTGGTTACCCTAAAAAACAAGAAACTTTTGCTCGCATCAGTGGCTACTGTGAACAAACTGATATACATTCACCAAATCTTACTGTATATGAATCCATTGTTTATTCTGCTTGGTTGCGCCTTTCCTCAGAAGTTGATGAGAACACTAGGAAGGTACGTGTTCCTATTATTTTTGTGGTGGATGCCATTGTAGTAAACTCAATAACTCATGATGTTTCTTGGGAGAAATCAGGAAACTGTGTTAATTGTAGTTGATTGTGTGTATTATCCATTTTAATCCACTCATTGGTCCCTAATTCTACATTATCACCTACCAAAAGAAGCCAGACAATCATGTAGGCTTGTATATTACCAGGATCTCATCCACATGCAAGACACAATTATTCATCGAGTTCCTAGGAACCTGACAGAGTACTAAATTGTCATTTGCCTTTTTTTTATGAGTATATACAAGGCCTTCTTGACAATCATGATATTGAAGAATAGATGCAACATTCTTTTATATTGTGAGTTGAAAACACTAATTATTTCTGATGAAATTAATTCCACTCTGTAGGTGTTTGTGGAGGAAGTGATGTCACTAGTTGAGCTTGATGTATTGCGTGATGCTCTGGTTGGTCTCCCTGGTGTTAGTGGGTTGTCAACTGA
The DNA here is from genome assembly GCA_019925245.2 of Oryza australiensis. Taxonomy (NCBI): domain Eukaryota; kingdom Viridiplantae; phylum Streptophyta; class Magnoliopsida; order Poales; family Poaceae; genus Oryza; species Oryza australiensis. Next base: position 2,258,267 of record JAIFGZ020000381.1, on the reverse strand, counting down.
ACAAAGGAAGAGGCTGACAATCGCAGTAGAACTAGTGGCAAATCCTTCAATTATATTCATGGATGAGCCAACTTCAGGTCTTGATGCTAGAGCTGCAGCAATTGTTATGCGTACCGTGAGGAATACAGTTAACACAGGACGAACTGTGGTTTGCACAATCCATCAACCCAGCATCGATATCTTTGAGTCTTTTGATGAGGTACTTGCTACTTTGCCATTGTTTGTTTGTCTGTTAGTTCTCCTTTCAGCGCTGCAAGGTTATACTGAGAAATGGATGTGTTTTTTCAGCTTCTGTTGCTAAAGAGGGGAGGACGGGTTATATATGCCGGCCAGCTTGGTCTCCATTCACACATACTAGTTGAATATTTCGAGGTGAAATGTCTTTGATAGTATATTTCAGTCCCTGTGATAACCAATGTGCAATATGTTAACCATCTGTATTTGCTTAGAATCAGTTCATACTCCGCATCTATTGTGACCCATGAATTCCATTTTTTTAGTTAGTGAAAGTATGAATATTAGTTGGGAAACGTGGATGGGATTAGTAGCCCGAAAACATGCACTTTTTTAATTAGTGAATGTACGAATATTAGTTTTGGAATCTATCAACTATTGAAGGTCTTTTAGGCCCTTTCTAGTAACGCAAAAATGTGCAGACATAAATTTCATTGCCCATGACTATCATTTTGGAACATGTGCAGTCAAAACCTTCAAATCTTAACTCACTAACATATGCAGAAAGATCTTTCATGAGAAGTACTTTCATATAGTTATTATATTTTTAATGATTTTTATATGATTACAAAATGCAATTATCAAACATGTGAATTGGAGAGACTGTCAATGCAGAAGGAAAAGTTAATGGAGGGAGTAGAATACATTATTGTTGGAACTCAGATATACTTCTATTTTTCTATAGGACTAATGTTGATTCTTCAAAACTGCTTGAACAATGTCCAACAAACTCCTTTTTAATGATATTGAGGCAAAGGCACCTATACCACCTCAAAAACTAATATCTCAGATAAAAATAATTGTTATTGTAAAATTAAAAGATATATAATTCTGTAGTCCCTCTGTTTCCAAATGCTATTTCAGAATGTGTATAACCAGTAATCTATTGTTTTGAGCAATAATTAATAAAACCCGAATACCAATATAAGCGCTTAGGTCTATCGCAGGGAAACAAGAGTATATTTCTCACCGACGATATTTATATACCATTGTGTTTCATATTTACTAACATATATTAGAAAGTAACGATCAAAGTTTTATTGGAGACTGTCAATGCTTAGAACAAATGTTTATTAACTAGCAAAATACCTGTGCGTTGCAGCGGGTTTCAAAATATATATCTTAAGTTCTTGACTTTAAGATATATATTTCTCAGAGAAAAGTATTAGAGTTTGCAAGCAAATATAACCAAAAAGGCCAAGCCACATTCACAAGATATACTCCATTTATCCAGCCTTAGAAGATCCCACCAACTAAAAAGGAATAACAGATTCACCACCACCACCACTAGGTTCTTTTATACAGTAGAGAAATAGCATGGGGAACATGTATGGAATTAACAGAACTTGGGTAACTGCATTCAGTCCGAGACTAAAAAAAAAAAGAAATAAAGAAAGGCTTCTTGCTTCTAATGTATATCATTCTCCTGCAGGCAATTCCAGGGGTCCCAAAAATCACAGAAGGATATAACCCAGCAACATGGATGCTGGAAGTTAGCTCTTCTCTAGCTGAAGCTCGTATGAACATAGATTTTGCTGAAGTTTATGCCAATTCTGCACTTTACCGGTAAATACATGCACAATATTTCTAAGAACGTTTACAACTGTTGTTGCTTTGACACCTATAAGTTGTGGTTAAATTCTTTCAATGGTCAAACAGACAAAATAAGTACCTTCCTTTTTCGTCTGCTCTTACATTATTTTCATTAATGTGTTCAGGAGCAATCAAGAACTTATTAAGCAGTTGAGTGTTCCACCTCCAGGCTTCCAGGATCTCTCATTTCCTACCAAATATTCTCAGAATTTCCTAAATCAGTGTTTGGCAAATACATGGAAGCAATTCCGATCTTATTGGAAGGATCCACCCTACAATGCTATGCGTTATTTGATGACTCTTCTCTATGGTCTTGTGTTTGGTACAGTCTTTTTGCGAAGGGCAAAGAATGTGTATGTTCCTACCGTTTATTCTAGTTTATATTCAAATTCCAACCATTCACCTATTCTTATTGCAACCATTTCACTGAATGTAGTTTCACAGTGACATAACTTTATGCATCTTAGCTGATATGTTCAATTCTTTCCTATATGTACAGAGAGTCTGTGACTGATCTGTTCAATCTACTTGGAGCCACCTATGCTGCTGTTTTCTTCCTTGGAGCAGCAAATTTGATCACACTTATGCCTGTGGTGTCAGTTGAGAGGACAGTCTTTTACCGTGAAAAGGCAGCTGGGATGTACTCTCCACTGTCCTATGCGTTTGCACAGGTAAGTTCTGAACACCCTTACAGGTCATGCTTATGCATTTACTGGTATAAGATGAACAAGGTATATACTAGCCTTTCTCCAGCTAGAACCTCCCACTTCGAAGCAGGCCTAAAAGAATGTTAAGCAGCAGAGGACAACTCGTTTCCCTTAGGATGAGGAGATGTTGAAAGAACAAATCGATTATTTAAGACATTAGATTTTATTCTGTCATCACAAATGCTTTGCGTTGGCCCTAAATATATGTGTACATCAGCATAACCTGGATTGTGAGGAAAACTCCCACATAGGGTAAAATAGACCGATTTCAAAAGTAGAAGGGACTGGGTATCCAAATTCGTAGTTTAGGTTAGGTGGTGGATTTTACTGATATTCAACGCAGCTAATATGGGCCTTTCACACCTCTGGTTATTGTAGCTGAACCATTCTTTTTTCGTAGCTGAACTTTTAGAGGATGCGTAGGATGCATTTTTCATTGTTTTACACATAAACTGAAGTCTTAAATATACCGAAATATCTACTGAAGCTTTCTCTCCCAAAACTGAATGATGTGCACAGGGACTTGTTGAGTTCTGCTACAGCGCAGTTCAAGGTGTTCTTTACACTATCCTCATCTATTCCATGGTTGGCTATGAGTGGAAGGCGGACAAGTTCTTCTACTTCCTGTTCTTTATGATTGCGGCCTTCACCTACTTCACATTGTTTAGCATGATGTTGGTTGCATGCACTGCCTCGGAAATGCTTGCGAGCGTTCTTGTTTCATTTGTGCTCTCCTCGTGGAACAATTTTGCCGGATTCATTATAAGCCGACCAGTAAGTGCTTTCAATAAGATGTGATGCTACGCACAGGAACTTACATTCTTACTAATTAGGTTCTGAGCTTTTGGGGGTGCTAAAATCTCTGAAAATATTTTGCTCTTGCAGCTGATCCCTATTTGGTGGAGATGGTTCTACTGGGCCAACCCGGTCTCCTGGACCATCTATGGGGTGATTGCGTCACAGTTTTCGGACAGCGACCGCGTTGTCACCGTTCCTGGCCAATCTACCACCAAAGTGGTGAAGGATTACTTGAAGGAGAACATGGGCTTTGAGCACGACTTCCTCCGCTACGTTGTGCTGGCTCATTTTGGCTACGTCATCGTCTTCTTCTTCCTCTTCGGATACGGCATCAAGTACTTGAATTTCCAGAAACGGTAGGAGGGCGGCGTACGTCCAGCAGGATGTCTGTCAATCGGAAGTCACATTTTGGAGTGTAAAGCAAACGGAGCAACCTACCGGTGCTCTTTCTTGTGTAGATATATAGTATATATTCGATATCAGCTAGCGTTGTGTACTCAAATGTTCTGAGTTTATGATATATATATTATTTTTCTACGTTATTGTCATCTTGTCATTTTGTTTTCCTTATTCCTTGTGAAGTTCTGCATGATCCACTAACAGCCGGATGGATTGGTACTAAGGGTCACTGGATAGGGTTATTGTCACCCCATGATCAAACGGTTATCGTGGTCATCGTGCGGTTATCGTGAAAACCATAAAAACTGTATGATTATCATGAGGTTTATCATGATTTTAAAAACAAAGAGAAAGAAGGTTACTGCATGTGATAGCCACGATAACTGTGTGATAATCGTATGTTTTTGTAAATTCTGTTTGGTACACATGGAAGTTGTCCCACTTTGCCTTGCTTGTTGTATAAACTGAGAACTGTACTTGAAATTTTTCAGAAGATGCATGGCTATTACTACATAAAATGTTTTTAAGTTTATAACTATTTGATTGATATTTGAGAAGTGGGAAGCAAACAAAGTGTGCATGCACTCGAGTCGTAAAAATCCACAACCCCCTTAGGTTTGAAGTGCGAAATGCAGGTCATCAGGCTAAGAAAGTGTGACTAGACATGACTAAACCTTGTATGTCTTGGTTAGGCATGAACCTAATGACCCTTGTATGTTTTTTTAGGAAAAAATGACCCTTGTATAGTTGTATGTTAGCGACAACAGTAGGGAAGATATGTATCTTATTGCCCACCTGTTCATTAGCCATGGATGGATGGATTATTAACAAGAGTCCACAAGAACTGAGTAGCCTAATTTAACTGACGTAAGACACTGTACACCGTGCCAAATAAGGAACTGTTGCACCATACTTTGTTTTGCATTTGGCCTAAGGCCTGTTTTTTTAATGAAATACGAATGAAAGCTGAGGGATAGATAAATTAAAATATTATATATTATGAATTTAACAAATAGCTTGGAAAAGGTAATCAAGCAATGTTGATGAAGTTTTTTTTCCTTTTGGAAAACGTGGTACGAGTAACTCGGTTAATAATCCGGTGGCTATCAGGTAAAAAGAAAGGACCTTCATCAACTTTACTTTTCACGAGTAACATCGGCAGTACACCGGTTACTTTGGCTGCAACGTGCTCTGCTAAGAAAACAGTTTGCATTGTCACGTTGTAAATCCTACGAAAATATTGCATGCCAAAATCCAAACCTAGAGTATTTGGTAAAGCTACTAACATGCTTTCGGCTATCCGTACCAAAAACGAATGCCAAAATCTTCCCAGCTAACCAAACGAAAAGATGTGATTACCAAATGTAGGCACCTAAAAGAAAACGTGGACTCGAAATAAAAATAGAATGGCATCATGAGAATTTCTCCATCTCAAAAGTAGTATTATGAAAAACCATTTTAAGGACATGCCAATATCTTAAGATCCTATAACAAGCAATGAAGAGTTCAAGAGCTCAGCATTTTTCTTTTTTATGATTATATGGCAGATGCACACATATCATTATACACGCAACACACCCACGAATACGCTCCTAACACACGTTCGACGAAAAAACAATTCACATCCCTTGATAAATTTCGTTGAAAGTCCATTTACGTGTACGTAGGTGGATGGAGTCCTACATCTCGACTCCATCGCCACTTTGCTGGTGCTTTCACGAGAGCTCAATATTTGTATAATATTTGTATGATCATCATTTTGCTTACGTGGATTAAAAACCACAACGGCTTACCAACAACTTTAAAAATAATTTATAAATAAAAAAATATATATTCTTAGCAATTTAAAAACCAAGTATTAAAAAGATAAACTAAGATGAATAAAATTAAAATTAAGTCTAGAAGTAAATTTTAAAATTTAAATTTTGGCTAGGGCTTTAAATCACATTCTCTCTCTAGAAAGCCATCCACCAATCCGAAAATGGCTGAGACGCAGAAAAGCCACTCTACTGTAGTGACCCACGAGTGCTTGCTCTCCGGTCCAAGGTGGGCACCGCGGGGGTGGCAAGAACGAAGATAAAGATATCATTTTCCCTAAATCGAGGACCCGAATGCGGCAGCTCCGGTGGTCGGAGCTCCCTGGTTGTGGTGCTGCTCGCGGCGCCGCCTCCGTCCCGGCCGCTGCTGGCCTCCGCGCGGGTGGGCGTCGGTCGGATGGCAAGCGCTAGACAAATCCCTGATCTTTTTTTTTCGTTGGAAAGGCGAGCTGATTAATTAGCATGTCTGTGATTTTGATGAAATCTTTCCCTTTTCTTTTTTGCGGTTGCAGCCTTGCAGGGTAGCTGTGCTCGCCGTTTCATCCAGTGAGCCTTTCGTCGAGCAGTTGGTACTTTTTGTGGAGCAGGATATGAACCGGCTAAATTGGTCAGCAGTTTGGGTTTCTTGATTCTTATGAAGGAGCTTTGCTGTTGATTTCTTGCGCTGAATGAGTTCATAGTTCTAGGAATCTGAAGCATATGCGCTATCTCTGCTGCTGGATGCGAACTCTGTTCCCAATTTTTCAACGCTGGGAACTTGATAGTTGAGCAGAACACAGTATTCATCTTATCTTCTAGAGGTCACTAGGTCAGATAGTCAAGGAGCCATTTGTGTTCTTTTGGTTCATCGAGATGGGCTTGGGTCAGCTTGCTGGCCTAGCTGTGTGTGTTTGCATTTTTGGATGTGCAGCCATGGCTGATGGACAGAACGTCACTGGAGGTGATGGTTCTAGGCCAGCTGAGGTGCGCATCGGTGCGCTGTTCACATTTGATTCGGTTATTGGGAGAGCAGTGATGCCGGCTATTGAGCTCGCTGTTGCAGATGTCAATGTTGATCCAGATGTTCTTCCTGGGACAAAGTTGAGCGTTATAATGCAGGATACCAATTGCAGTGGTTTTCTTGGAACCATGGAAGGTTTGTGTCCTTACCAATTTACTTGTAATTTACACCATTACTCTCTCATTTTCAGAAATAAAAGTAAGTTTGTATTGTAAAATGGTACATAGGTATGCATGTATATTCATTGCATATTTGCAACTACTCAACTAGCGATTTGCCCTTTTCTCCTCTGAACTGTTCGCCTGAACTGAGGAATCATAGTTGAAAACCCCAATCAGAACACTTTATTTTTCATTTGTGCCGGTTACCTGTCAGATCTGATTCCTAATATAATTCATATTCAGCTGAACTTAAGGTTGTAAAGTTCCAGAGCCATGTTAAGGTAGTTCTACTTCCATGATATCATGGAAAGCGTGCAAATTGAAGCCTTAATGAATATCTATTCTCTGTAAAGAACACCTAGAAATCAGAGCTTTCATGTCTTCATTTTTCAGCGGATAACTTCTGTTTTGTTTATTCTCACTAAATTTAAGTGGTCATAAGGTGTACTTATCTTGCATTGAAAACTTGCATGATATTAACAACAGTGCTTCTTATGCAGCATTGGAGCTTCTGGCTAAGGATGTCGTTGCTGTATTAGGTCCACAATCTTCGAGCATTGCTCATGTCATTTCTCATGCTGTTAATGAGCTCCATGTTCCGCTTGTCTCCTTCGCAGCATCTGATCCTACCCTTTCTTCCCTTGAATATCCATACTTTGTGAGGGCTACGACAAGTGATTACTTCCAAATGGGTGCTATAGCTAGCGTCATCAATCAGTATCGATGGAGAGAAGTCATTGCCATCTATGTAGATGACGACTATGGTAGAGGTGGCATCACAGCACTCGGTGATGCTCTAGCAAAAAAGAAGTCCAAGATAGCCTACAAAGCCAAATTGCCACCTGGTGCTTCAAGGACTACCATCGAGGATATGTTGATGCATGTGAATGAAATGCAGTCTCGCATCTATGTTGTCCATGTAAACCCTGACTCTGGTCTGGCAGTTTTTGCTGCTGCAAAATCTTTGGGAATGATGAGTACTGGCTATGCATGGATAACAACGGACTGGCTCTCTGCAGTGTTTGATTCATCTGATCATATTAGCCTTGACAGAATGGAACTTACTCAGGGGGTTATTATGCTTCGGCAACATGTTGCTGGTTCTGACATTCAGCATTCATTGCTTTCAAGATGGAACAATCTGACCAGGAATGGAGGTCATTCAAGCTTGAGTTCTTACAGCATGCGTACTTATGATTCTGTATGGTTAGTTGCTCGTGCTGTTGAAGAATTTTTGAGTGAAGGGAATGCAGTATCTTTTTCTGCTGATCCAAATTTGCAAGATATGAAAGGAAGTAACCTTCAGTTAGGTTCCCTCAGAAGTTTGAACAATGGAGAAAAATTACTGGAGAAAGTTTGGCATGCAAATTTCACAGGGGTTTCTGGCCAGGTACAATATACAGTGGAAAGAGATTTGATCCACCCAGCTTTTGATATCCTGAATATTGGTGGTACAGGTTTCAGAACCATTGGGTATTGGTCAAACGTTTCTGGTCTTTCAGTTGTTGCTCCAGAAAAGTTGCATTCAGAACCACTGAACTCTTCAACAAACAATATAGAGCTTCATGGTGTTATCTGGCCTGGTCAGACTTCTGCGAAACCTCGTGGTTGGGTGTTTCCGTATCATGGGAAGCCGTTGAGGATTGGGGTACCTCTCCGCACGAGCTACAAAGAGTTTGTGATGCCAGACAAAGGACCTGACGGAGTAAAGGGGTTTGCAGTTGATGTTTTCAAAGCTGCAGTAGGCTTGTTGCCCTACCCCGTTTCATTCGATTTTATTTTATTTGGAGATGGTTTGAAGAATCCCAGCTACAATGACCTTATTCAGAGGGTTTCTGACAACGTGAGTAACATCCCATACCATTAATTCTAGATGTTATTGCAGTTTAGTGTCTACACGTCTCACTTGCACTATATTTACTTATTTATATTTCTGTACCAATTAGCACTTCGATGCTGCAATAGGGGACATCGCTATTGTGACAAATAGAACAAGACTTGTTGATTTTACCCAGCCATACACAGAATCCGGACTTATCATTTTAGCTCCAGCAAGGGAGATTGAGTCAAATGCCTGGGCTTTTCTAAAACCATTCACCTTCCAAATGTGGTCTGTTCTAGGTGCTCTCTTCCTTTTTGTGGGTGCAGTTGTTTGGGTACTTGAGCATCGCAGTAATACTGAGTTCCGTGGACCCCCAAGGCAACAAATTATGACAGTATGCTGGTTAGTATCAACCTCGTGCCTTTTCTCTTCTTTTTTTCAGTTCTTTAAGATGCAAAAGTTATTGTTTATTTGTTTATAGTTTAACTTTTTTAGAGTTTTGTACAATTTCAGGTTTAGTTTTTCTACCATGTTTTTCGCACACAGTAAGTGTAAAGATGAAACTAGCCAAAAGTATTTTTTGGATCTCAGAGTCCACATTCATATCCTTTTTGTTGTTTTACACAGGAGAGAACACGGTTAGTGCACTTGGTAGATTTGTGCTGCTTGTCTGGCTGTTTGTTGTGCTCATCATAAACTCAAGCTACACGGCAAGCTTGACATCACTTCTTACAGTTCAGGACCTGACATCAGGGATACAGGGGCTCGATAGCTTGATCTTGAGTCCAAGTTCAATTGGTTATCAAGTTGGATCTTTTGCGAGAAGCTACCTTGTACAGGAGCTCAATATTGCTGAGACCCGATTGGTGCCACTAAACAGCCCATCAGATTATGCAAGAGCACTAGAATTAGGATCAGGAAATGGTGGTGTTGATGCAATAATTGATGAGCTTCCGTACGTGGAGATCTTCTTGTCAAAATACTGCAAATTCAAGACGGTTGGCCAGGTTTTCACGAAAAGTGGGTGGGGATTTGTAAGTGACTAGGACTATAATTGTATACTAGAGATTTCATTCCAGGATATCTTCTGAATATACTTTATTCTGTTTCAGGCCTTCCCAAGAGACTCCCCTCTTACTGAGGACTTGTCAACAGCAATCTTGACACTGTCGGAGAACGGCAATCTTCAAAGGATCCATGATGAATGGTTAACTGGGACAGAATGCAGTGCAGATGACAATGAGGTTGGCTCAAACCGTTTGAGCCTTTCAAGCTTCTGGGGCCTCTACCTCATATGTGGCTTTTCATGTGTCCTTGCTCTCTTAATTTTCTTCTTGCGAATATGCTGTCAATACAGTAAGTACAATAACCAAGTTGGACTTGAATGTCATGAACCAGAGATTGTAACTCGACCAGCAAGGTTAACTACTATCAAGTCAATAATCTCATTTGTGGATAAGAGGGAGGAGGAGGTAAAGAATGCTCTCAAGAAAAAGCCTAATGACTGTCTGCAGCCAAGGACAGGAAGTACAGGAGAACAATCTACATTACCACTATGACACATTTATCACTGCCTGACTGACATGTTCAACAAAATGCATGATCCTTCACTGGGCTTGCTGGCACTTACAGAAACCTGGTTGGTGATGTGTGACGATTTGTTCTGGCTCTGAAGGCCAAGCCTATAGGAGCTCTTTCAGAGTATTGTCTCTGAACTCTGAAGCATGACAGGAACATTCTGAATCCCCTTCCAACAGTTACTTCTGGGAGAAGTAGAGCATTGGTTGCAAGTTCAATTTCAAACAAGTTGAGAAGTTTGAACCTCTGGCAAGTTGAGAAGTTCCTTTTTTTCATTTGGAAGCAACCTCTGCCAAGTTCTTGTAGCTACAATCTTAAGCATCTTCCAAATAAGTTGAGAAATTTGAGTCTTTGTTTGGTGTGGTATTTGTCTGGTTGAGCATTTCCTTCACTATTGCACTGTGCTGAAAAGGCAGTAACATATCTTCTCTTTTCACTTGGCTATGAAAGGAAACCTGTTTCAGCAGACGGGCAATCCTAGGCTCCTAACAGATGCAAAACTAGTGCCATCTTAGTTAGCATTTCTTCCCTTTAATTGCATCATTGACATCAACAATTTTTCTTATTTGGTTGCCAAATATATCCAAATCCCCAACCCTCGTTCTGCTCTTAACAGCAACTTGATTCAGGTAACTTCTCTTTCAGAAAAGGAGTCGGCACCAACCTTTGATTGATTTGATTGCATGTATTTCATAGAAAAGTAGATGTTTATAAACAAGTTTCATCGCCAACTAAGGTTAGGTCCCAACTTGTCTATGCACTAGAGATTAAAATGTACACTGCAAGACGCAGCCCAATCTAGAGCATACATTGTGATTATCTTGGCAACCACTACCTAGAAGTACTGGGAACTGATTGAATTCGCTTATTAAAAAATCAACTGCATCCATCCAGTTTAGACATAACATATTTGCACCGGTTGATAGAGTTTTATCTGAGAGAGATTTTACAATCCTTAAGGAAGTTACCGGAGTTATTACTCCCTTTAGTGAAAAATCTTCAGGACACTTTTAAAATTTCGATAATCAATTATATTAAAATAAGTTTATAAATCTAATAATTTATAATATCATGATAGTACTTTTGAGACAAATCTATGTATATCTTTTTTTAAACTAAGCCTTCGAGGGTCAGACTTTTAAAAGCTTGTCAGAATCTTTTTCTAAATATAAAAATGAAGGGAGTTGTATATTTTCTAGAATAAAAATACCTTTGTACCAACTAGTTATACACACACAACCGTATGTGTCTAGCACTCGTTCCTCTTCGTTTTTTGACTTATCTTGCACGATAACATCATCAAAATTACACGTGAAGGTTCGTTACTCCTACACGGCATGCAGGCGACAAAGTATGGTCTAGATGGTCACAAAACCATTTCGTGATGAGGTGTGCTTAAGACGATCGATCCAAAGAAATCTTTATCTTGCCAAGGTGCGCAGCACACACAGGTCCACCTCTGATTCTGAATAGATTAAGAGGGGACAACTAAGTGGCAAGATTTATACAAGCGGCCGACCTTGTTAAAGTTGCAATAGGACATCAGCCTTAATTAGCTTTTCTTGGCTTGGTTTTGTTAATTTGATTTGCTCCAAGTGTGTCCCATTGCGATTAAGCAATGAATAGGTGAGACCAACTTGCATAAGCAAATCCTTTTTGTAGTGGCCATGCATGATGATATATCATCACTTGCCATCACGTAGTGCTCGTTCTGTTTCTTGTTGTTGTCTCGTTGCTGATAAGGTGCATGATGTGGTGTATGAACCAATAAGAACAATAACTTTAATCCATATGAATCTGTTCTTCGTGATCCACAATTTTATTATATGGTGTAACAAGGATTTTTAGATTTCTAGGCTCTATATCTGTTTGATAAAAAAACAAATTTTAGCAAAATAATATTCGGCCTAAAGCTGATCAGCAACCAAAAAATAATTTATAATTTATAAGTAAAATTTTTATATTTATATCCTTTGAGATTTAAAAGTCAATGTAAAAAAAAGAAACTACAGTGACAAAACTCCAAAACTAAGTTTTTTAATTTAAATTCGCAACATCTTATTAGCTATAAGGCTAATGATGGGAGTGCAGATATCCATGCATCCCTAGTGTTTAAGTGTTTATTTCACTTGTCAATCTACTTATTGACATATTTGTTCATAGCCACATTCTGAGCAAATCGAACAAATATACTAGTCAGTTTGGTTCCCTACCTTAGTACAATATACATTAGGAAAGTATGTTTCGTTATTGAACCATGCGAAGCGTGGACGTATCATGCCTCCTTTTTGCCCATTTATACATGTGAGATTAAAATGGGCCATCTTGAGTACGAGACCCATATTTTCCCATCAAATCCTGTAATTACAAAACAAAAAAAATAACTGATACACAAATTAAGTGGGCAAGCCACACGGTTGTAGGCACGATTAATTTACATGAGCACAGTTTTCATATATTGCAGTGCTAAACATGATGGGGCTATCACAACATTGTGTTTAATTTTATGGTGTTTGATTCTTAGTGCTGATAGGATGATTGATGAGTTGATGCGAGGAAAAATCATCGGTTTGCAGCAATCTATATGTATTGTGCATGATCTTGATAGGGTGCATGACTAGTTTCTTTATCCAATTGTCTGGACATAAGTAGCGTTGTGCTTCAAGGGAAGGCAAAGGAGAAAAAAGTATTATTTTTTAAGTTTGTAGTTTGTGATCCCCTTGTGTTTACTTTTGCTCCTCTTTAGGTGGTGGTAGGGCTGTCAAGCAAGTTAATTAAATATTTCTCAAAAAAGGGGAAGATGCTTGTTAGTTTTTTTCTTGTTGGTTATCAGTTTATTTAATAGATTAAAATACTGAAACGCATGGTTAGTGCATTGTAGTTATGCATGCATGCTGCTCCTGAAAGAGACTTGAAGAAAAAGAGAGGATCAGGAGATTTATTTGTTTTTAATCCTAAAATGTGACTTCTGACCATATCAAATATGCATCGTGATAGCTGGTCATTTCTTGTTTCAATATTTGTAGGGAGGATAGAAATTAAATATCAGCTCAACTGAATCATTCAGCCATGCATAAAAAAACTTGGTATATGTGAAACCAAGTGTAGTTTTGATTTATTTAGTGATGGAAATTGGCAAGTGCCGAAATGCAGAAAATACGTAATATATGTGATATCTGTGGGTACACTAACGAGAGTCAGGTTGTGATATCTATGTCCAGAAACGGTTATTTGTTTACGTGTGTGCAGGTGATTGAAGTCAACCTTGGTCAATGGTAAAGACAGGACTATGCTCAGGAGGAGCAGAGGTCCAGCGTGATCAAGAGGCCATGTGATAAGGTTAGGACTGAAGTCAAGATATTTAGTGGTCCACCTGGATTAACAGCGGATCGGGACTAAACTCAGGGAGGAGTTGAAGTCCGGAGCAATCAAGGATGCCGGGTGACGAGGTTGAAATCAAGATGGTGCACGAGGAATGAACACCGTGTTGGGAGCACTTCACAACTGGCTACACAAGGTCAATTGCAAGCGTCAAAAATTGCGAAGAAAAAGAAAATGAAAACGAGAGAGACAAAGGTGGCCCAAGCAAAAGAAGCCCAGCTAACTTCCCTCTCTCCATCAGCTCAAGCAGGCAAAAGCCCACCTCGCCCAAGATTGTACGTGCACAGGCAGGCTTCGTATGTTGTGGGACCCACATGGTTTCGGCGTGCCGGGAAAACTTGTGGGACGCGGCTTCTGCACGGGACACGCAGCAGGCTGGGATTTGCAGCGGCGCGACGCTTCACGCAGGAGCCGTACACATGGGAGCCACGCTGCGCAGATGCGGGCCAAGACGAGGAGTGCACGAAGCAGGGACACGTGACAAGCAACGATTCACTCGAAGGGGGTGGATGCGGATCTACGACCTCCTTCAGTGCGTAGCAATTGGCTGAGTCGTTTCATCCGAGGATCATAGGGCCCACGGAGAAACGCGTGCAGGGAAGGGAGGCGACTTTCCTTCACTGGCAAGCAGACCCGGCGAGATGGCATGATTCGCGTAGAGTATGGCGGCTGGGATTTTCTATGGCTCAGGGTGGCACGGTTGGAGATCCATGTGGCCGTTGACGTGGAGCATTGTGGAGGTTGGATGTTAGATTCGATGGATGGAATCCGCTTGAGTAAGGCTAAGTTACGAGGGCAGTTTAGGGATTTCCCAAGAGGGTTTCCAGCCATCTTAGCCTATAAATTAAGCACTATACCTAGGGTTTAGGGTGTCCCTTGTATCCTTTTGTGAGATATGGCCTTTAGGGATTTTAAGAGTTTAAATTCAAATATATGAAGGTGTATGGTTGAGTGTTTTCGTTTCATCTCTTTTGTAATCGAGATGCTTTGAGTTGTGCAATATAATTTTCATTCTTGCAATTTATTTCCTCGTAATTTAATTTCGTGCAATTTAAATTCTGCAATTTAATTTTTTCAATTTGGTTGCTTTTTTCCTTGCGATGATGAGAGAGGCAACCTTATATGCTTTTGAGCACTTTGAGAGGTTGAAGTCCTCAAACTAGCAGAATTTTGTTAAGTTCTTCTCAACCTCCTACTACATCTGGCTATGGCCTAAGGGAGTTTTTCGATAAAGAATTTTAAGACGCTATATTCACCCCCCCTCTATAGTGAGTACTGGTCCTTCAATTGGTATCAGAGCCCGGTTAAGTTTGTTGTAACCTAACTGTGGCAACGAACCACGCTATGGAGAAATACTCTTCAAAATCGCTGGTTTTTGATGGACAAGATTTTGTTACTTGAAAGGCACGGATGGAGGCTTTCCTCTAGTCGCAAGGGTATGAAGTATGGAACAAGGTTAAATCACCTTACACTGTGCCCGATGATGCGGAAATCACTGCAACCAACATGCTTGATGTGAATTTGAACTATCGTGCCAGAAATGCTTTAATCGCTGGGTTGTCGACAGGTGAATTCATTTGTGTGAAGCATCATATGTCCGCCCATGCTATGTGGACTGCCCTGTACAATTTTTATGAGGAAAACAATGAGATTCAATTGGTTCGTCAAAATCAATTTCAAAAGAATATCAGAGATTTGAAATGCACATAGGAGAATCTATCTATTCTAATTTAAAGAGTTTTGGTGAAATTATCTCTAAGTTGAGATTTGGAGGCAAAGAGTTTTCTGAAAATGATAATGCTCACCATCTCTTGAATTGTCTTGAGTATGGTGTTTGGGAAATAAAAGCTACATGCACCACAAAGAGTGAACCTTTGAGTGTCCTTACCGTGGATAAGCTTTATTCAAAGCTGAAAACCCACGAGATGGGCGTCTTCCATTGGAAAGGCCTCAAGCATTCGATGGCTTTGTTGCTGATCCGTCTGGTAGCACTCCTTCTACTGACTCGGCTTTTGTGTGTAGTGGTTTCTCACTTGCCACTTTACACTCAATCCCTGAGGAGCAATTAGAGAAGATCCCTGAAGATGATCTTGCTCTTTTTGCCAGAAAATTTTCAAGAGCTTACAAAAATATGAGGGAAAGGAAGAGAGGTAAAACCAGTGATCCAATCACATGCTTTGAGTGTGGAGAGCCAAACCACATAAGAGTGAACTGCCCCAAGCTGAAAGAGATGAATAACAAGACATTCAAGAATCCCGAAGGACAAGGACACAAAGGTTGGAAGGAGTTGATGAAGAAGGCAATCCATGGGGTCTTGGTAGCACTTGACGAGGTCCAACTCAGCGACATAGACTCTGACGATGATGATCAAAAGAAGAGGGACAAGGTCTTCTCCGACATGTGCCGCTTCGCCAACGACAATGACTTCATCAACATGTGCCTCATGGCACTTGAGGATGAGGATGACTCATCAGAGCATCCTAAGGATTTTTAAGTGGGGAGGAGTAACTCTTGGCTTGTGGATTCCGGTTGCTCACGCCACATGACCGGTGAATCTAAGTGGTTTACTTCTCTCACTCGTGCATCCGATGATGAGACCATCACTTTTGGGGATGTGAGCAGTGGAGTGATGGGCAAAGGAACGATAAGAATTGTCGAAACTTGGTTTCGGCAATAGAAATTTGGGGGTGCAGTCAAGATCGCCAAGCACAATGAGTTAGGTGGAGAACAAGGTTTAGATAGGTTCAGGCCCTCTCATGAGGTAATCCCTACTCCTGTTTCCGCCGAGTGTTTATTGGTCTCAAGATCTGTTGCTCCTAAAATCGATATCTCATATGTCTGAGTCTAAAGCTGATAGCTCGTATGTCTGATATCCCTCAAGGGACGCCCCTCACCCCCCTTATATAGTCTTGGGAGGCGGGCTCACAAGTTGGAAACCTTATCATACTTTAAGTCGGTTTCCTCAAACTTACCAAGTTATGACTATGAGCCGTTGCCTTATCTAACTGGCAACGTAATACTCAAGTCATAGCCGGTTTACATAATTTGAAGACTCAACCTATCCCTATTACCAGTCGGATAAGCTTGCCATGTGGGTTTCCGATTGCCATAATCTTCACAGTAGCCCCCGAGTCCTTCACAGTCGACGAGATAACTTTGCCTTGAACCAAGATAACACACAGCCAAACAACTCTTTGGCCGAGTGCTTCTGGTGCCGAGCGGTTCCGTCATCTCTGCCTAAATCTCCCGAGTGGCTCCAAAGACTGTGAAGGGCTGGAAAACATCCAAAAAATTCTCAAAAAATAAATATCTAGGTGCATCTCCTGATGCACCTAATTAGGTGTAGCCCCCGACTATGTGGTTAGTCAAAAACAGACTAAACATATAGTCAAGAACTATAAAAAATCATTCTCATATAAATGCTTAGCTCATGCTAAAGCAATCATAAAAATCTCATCACTCGGCAAGCTCATGCTTATCCGAGTAAATTTGCCCGAGTCATCTCAAATCAAATAACCCAATTAACCCTCGCAGGTGAAAAGCACTCGGTAAGCTTATGTTTATCCGAGTGGATCTACCCGAGTCATCTCGGAACAAATATTTTAACCATCCCTCAGAGGTAAACAAGTTTTTTAGTCATCTGAAAAAATATGACCGAAATATTAAATAGCTCTTGTCGTAATATTGGTCTCAATCTAAAAAAGATCTTCACCAAGGTGGAAAAACATCATTGATATAATCGTCTAATCAAATGCTTAAAAACCAAACAGTCCCTGTCATCAAGGCAGCCATGAAAAGCTTAACTGTTTGTCACCTTTCCAATCGCATCGTGCCAACTTCTCATGAAGTTGCACAAACCGCAGTATGAAAGGATTTTAAAGGTACTGGGCAATTAGACATGTGTATATTGCTAAGGCAAATCTGCTTAAGCCCATCCACTTAAGTCCCTAAGGACACGCGTCGAGCCACACCTTAGCTGGGCCGCAAGTCTCTCATGGGCTCGGCCCAATCTGCGAGATAACTTGGCGAAACCCTCAAATCTTTGTACAAAACCTCGAGGTCATCCCCGCCACTTCGTCTTCCCAGAAAATTTCCCCACTCACAACACTGTTCACCAGCTTGTAGCGGAAAACCCTAGGCTCGCGCGCGCACCCAATCCCATCGATCCAGGAGCTCGCGCTTCTCCACAAGCTAGCCTCCGCATCCATCTCCATAAATCCCCATCTCAAATCCTCATCTTTCGAGCTAGATCCACTTCCCCCAAAACCACATCCATGGCAGGAGAGAAAGAGATCCCTTTCGAGCAATGGGCGACCTCGGACGTCAAGGAATCGACTCTCAAGGAGATGGTGAAGAACGGAGTTCTCCCTCCTAAGGAGATCGTCAGCTGGCGCCCGGCGGCCGGTGAGGAGTTCCCCACTCCGAACACAGGTGAGCTCGTCGTCTTTACCTCTTTCTTCTATTGTGGCTTCGGCCTCCCCACCTCTGAGTTCTTTAGGGGTCTCCTTGATTACTATGGCCTTCAACTTTATCACTTGAACCCCAATTCTATGCTCCATATAGCTCTTTTCATTCATGTCTGTGAGGCCTTCCTTGGCATCCTTCCCCACTTCCAACTCTTCCGGCGCATGTTCTATCTCAAGCCGCATCCGAACAAGGATGAGCTCTGCGTCGTTGGTGGGGCCGGTTTTCAGCTCCGCGGATCCCTTCGCCGAGATTATTTTTCTCTTCCCTTGAAATCCTCTAACAAGGGCTGGCACGCAAACTGGTTCAACATTGCAAACCTCGAACCCAGTCTGCCCGACTTCGTCGGCCTTCCTCCTGTACCTAGATCCAACTGGAGCACCGTGCCAGTGGCCCAAGACTGGGATGAAGCCAATAAGCTTTTGGCGAAAATTTTGGAAATGAAGAATAAGGGCCTTCGGGGTGAACAGATCACTCGACATTTCATCAGGAACCGACTGGCGCCGATCAAGGAGAGGTCTAAGCCCGCGTTCGAGTACGAGGGCAAGAGGGACCCCAATCGGGAAGACCGCGACTCCCTCAGCTTCGAAACCTTGAAGACCCGCATGTATAAGATATTCTCGACTGGGATTGCAGTCGAGCGCAGCCTCATGCTGCCGGTCCTCCCGTACAACCTATATCGCCCTCCTCCTCCGGTAAGTGGACTGAGCCTCTTTATTGCCTTTCAATCTTGATGTCGCGCTTCTTAACGTTCAAAGAATCTCTCTTGCAGGAAAACGCCTTCATTATCTCGAAGCCGTATAAAATACACCATGACGACGTGCCGGCTCGGCCTGCTAAAAAATCAGCCGGTGGCGTGAAGATCCAGGACGATCCAATCGGCAAGAGGGCTGCCCCGAGCGAGGACATCAGCAAACGAGCGAGTAAGAGGAGGCTGGTCATTGATGACTCGGACGACGATGCTCCAGCCACTCAAGGCGAAGAGACCCCTCCAAGGCCGTCACTAAAAACTACGCCCAAGATTCGCCGATCAACCGGTATGTCTTATGACTGAAATTGTGCTCTTATTGAAAACCTCTCTGCCTTCATCCCGATCGCTCCGTCTTTCTCTTTGCAGGAGACCTCAGAACATAGATCCCACTGGGCAGAGTGAAGGCCCTATGCCAACTGCAGCAGCTGAGGCATCAAAGCCTGCAGAGCCAAAACCCCGGAGCCCTCTCCCGAGTGAGAGCGCTCCGAGTGAAGAACCCACTCCTCCCAGTGAGGATATCCTGAGGGAAGAGCCCCCGACAGCCAGCCGGGAAGCCCCGACTGGAAACCAGTTGGCCTCAGAAGAGCTCCCTGCTACCACTCAAAGGACCTCGACTGAGGGCTAGTCGGGTAAGAACCAAGAAGAGAAAAGCAGCCGGGAAGTGCCGGTTAAGGATTCGGCCACCGAAGCTGGTAAGCCTTGAATCAATCTTTCGCTTTTTAATCTTCAGTCCACTTCTCCTGTGTCTTCACTCACTCTTTCTGAATCGATCAGCCGAAGTGGAGGAGATCCCCAGGTTGCAGTCCTCTGAGACCTGGGTCCCTCCAATCAAGATTGAGTGGCGCGATTCTGAGGGCCAAAAACAGGGCATCATCCTGAACAAGCAAAAGGAGAATGAAGAAAGAGATATGCTTGTAGACAGCCTGAACGAAGCTACTCGGCTACTAAACGTAAGTTTTGTTCCTTTTCTGTTGTAGCTTTGTGATTGCTTTTCAGTCGACCAATCTTCATAACTCGTGTGTAGAGGGTGTATTACCGGTCGATGGCCAAATCTGATGCACTCGAGAAGCTGGTCCCGCACTTGAACTCTCTAGAGAACATCCAGCAAGAGCTAAAGGCCACTCGAGAAGAGGCTGCATCAAGGGAAGCGGCTCTGAGGAGAGAAATAGCCGCGCTCCGGGAGGAGAACCTCGACCTCCGGGGTTCAGTCGGGAGTAAGTTTGATCTCCTTAGTCTTTTTGCGCCTTTATTTGCAGTCTATTTTGATCTTGACGTTAACAACTTTCCTTGTTGCAGAAAACTCGTCGGAAGTCCACTCGCTGCAAGCCTAGCTGGATGAGGCTAACGCCAGTAGAGCCGAGTTGGAGAATGAGTTTGAAGGTGAGCTCTTTCAAAACAGCATTCTTTGTGTTGCTTCATCTTTGAATGTTTGTGTGATCGTATGTCTTTGACAGCTTATAAGATCAAGACCCGATCTCAGTATGATGTCTTCACTGAAAGGGTCCGAAGGGCCGAAAGCGTAAGGGACGATGTTGCTAACGCGGCGACACCGATTCTGTTGTCGTTGTTCCATCATGGGCTCGGGACCAGTTCGTTGGATGCCATCGAAGTTTTCGACAAGCTTAGGCGGGCCCTAGATCAGTACCTGGCCAACATCTCAGAGGCCGCCATCATGGGAGCGGGCTTCGCCCTTGCGCAGACCAAGTCACTCTATCCCCGGATAGATGTTGATTCAGTCGGGGAGGGCTTCGCCGATGGCACTTCAGATGAGCAGGCCTTGGAATTGATTAGTGAAGCGCAGGAGTCGGCCAAGAAAGTAGCCGCCGATGTAGTGAACAATTTTGGATCTTGATTGCTTTGTGAACATTTGTATGCAACTTTCTGATGTAGACTTGTAAATACTTAGCTTATTTATGTTAATGCCTTGATCCGAGTCTGTATGTCAAATTTCTTAAGTAATTTTCGTCCGACTGTCGTCAAGCCTAAGCTTGATTAGGTCATCGGAAAATTCTCAGTCCTTATCCATTGAACTCGAATCGAGGAACATTAAACAGTGATAAACCGAATATGCACAAGTTGCCGAAGGAAACCATGCTTTATTGACATGTATGTAGCCCCCGACTGCTAACTCAAGAAGTCATCTTGCTTGAGGTTGGCAGTCAAGAATAACATAAAAGTTAAGGCAGTTTAAGCATAATATCGTCGAAGATGTTCGATGTTCCAGGAGTTCTCCACCATGGATCCATCTTCACGCTTTAGTCGGTATGCTCCTGGCCGAGTCACCTGAGCAATTATGTATGGCCCTTCCCATAGTGGAGATAATTTGTGATGGTCCTTGGTAGTTTGAATTTTGCACATAACTAGATCGCCGACAATAAAAGCTCGTGCTCGACATTGCGGCTGTGGTATCGTCTGAGTCCTTGAAGATATCTTGCCGACTGGATCAGGGCTGCCTCACGGGCCTCCTCCAGTTGGGTGAGGTCATCCACTCGGTCTTGATCGTAGCATTCGTCGTTAAAGCTGCGGACTCGGAGAGATTCGTACTCCATTTTGTTCGGCAACATGGCTTCTACGCCATAGACCAAAAAGAAAGGAGTTCGGCCGGTAGCCCAACTGGGCGTAGTCCGTAGAGACCATAGAACCGAGGGGAGCTCTTGGACCCATTTGCCGGCATAAGGGTTTAGTCGGTCAAACACTCGGGCCTTGATGCCTTGAAGAACCATGCCGTTGGCACGCTCAACTTGTCCATTGCTTTTGGGATGTGCGACCGATGCATAGCAGATTTTGATGCCGAAGTCTTCACAAAATTCCTTAAAGATGCCTCCAGTGAATTGGGTCCCGTTATCGGTTATAATTATGTTTGGGACGCCAAACCAATGTACGATGTTGAGGATGAACACTCGTGCCTTGTCAGCGGTGATCGTAGCAACCGGCTTAGCCTCGATCCACTTGGAGAACTTGTCGATCGCGACGAATAGATGCGTGAATCTTCCTGGAGCCTTCTTAAAAGGACCGACCATATCCAAGCCCCATACCACAAACGGCCAAGATAATGGAACCGTTTGTAGCTCTTGGGCTGGAACGTGGCTCTGTCGAGCGAAGAACTGGCAACCTTCACACGTTCGGACCACTTTGTCGGCGTCGGAGATCACCGTAAGCTAGAAAAAACCTTGTCTGTAGTCTTTGCCCACCAAGGTGCATGCCGTCGCGTGACTTCCGCATATACTCGAGTGGATATCTTGGAGTAGTTGTCGTCCTTCCTCAGGAGTGATACATCTCATTAGGACTCCAAAGGTGCTCCTTTTGTACAATTCATAGTCGACCATGACGTAAGCTTGACAACGACGTCGGACTCGTTCCGCCTCATCCCGGTCTTCTGGCAGCTCTTGCTGAGTTAAAAATTTGATGAGTGGTGTCCTCCAGTCGGCGTCGATCATGGCGACTTGGTTTGCAGCTTGCTCGTTGGGGGTTGGTTTTGCTGCAACAGTCGGTTCATAGAGATGCTCTACGAAGACGTCTGTTGGGGCAGCTTCTCGCTTGGACCCGAACTGCGCCAACTCGTCAGCTGCCTCATTGTTATGTCTCAAGACATGGGATAGCTCCAATCCGTCAAACTTGTCTTCAAGTTTGCGAACTTCTTGCCGATAGGCCTCCATGGTGTCGTTTAAACAGGACCAGTCTTTCATCACTTGGTTGACAACCAGCTGGGAATCTCCTTTCACGACCAGCCGACGTATCCCGAGTGAAACAACAAGTCGCAGTCCATGCAGCAGGGCTTCGTACTCGACGACGTTGTGAGAGGCGGAGAATTGGAGGCGAAGAACATATCCTAGCCTTTCCCCAGTCGGGGAGATCAACACGACTCCTGCTCCCAAGCTAGTGATCCTCTTGGATCCGTCAAAGTGCATGGTCCAGTATTGTAGGTCTTCTCGAGGTACATCTTCTTGTTGTTCGGTCCACTCGGCCAGGAAATCCGCCATGGCTTGTGACTTTACAGACGTCCTCGCCTTGAAAGTTAAGTCCAGCAGCATCAGTTCCAGGGCCCACTTCGCGATGCGCCCAGTCTCATCCCGGTTGTGAATGACATCGCCGAGTGGAAAGGAAGTGACGACGGTGACCGAGTGACCCTGAAAGTAGTGCGCAAATTTCCTTGCGGTTATCAGAACACCATATAGCAATTTTTGTACCTGAGGATAGCGAATTTTGGCTCCTGTCAGTACTTCACTAACGAAGTAGATTGACCTCTGAATCTTCTGGACTCATCCTTCTTCTTCGCGCTCGACCACAAGAATCGTGCTGACCACTTGGTGAGTCGCTAAGACATACAGTAGCAGGGGCTCCTGAGGCTGAGGTGAGGCTAGGACGGGTGGCGTCGTGAGAAATTCTTTGAAATCTTCAAAGGCCTTGTGGGCTTCTGTGGTCCACTGGAAGTCATCAGTTTTCTTCAGTAGCCTGAAGAAAGGCATACCTCGTTCGCCGAGTCGAGAGATGAATCGGCTTAGCGCCGCCATGCAGCCAGTAAGCTTCTGGACATCTTTCTGGTTACTCGGGGGCTTCATATTCAGGATAGCATAGATTTTCTCTGGATTAGCTTCAATGCCACGATGGGACACCATGAAGCCAAGCAGTTTGCCTGATGGCATACCGAACGTGCACTTCTTCGGGTTTAACTTCATTCTGAAGGCCCGAATATTTGCGAAGGTTTCTTCTAAGTCGGCAATCAGGTCTTCCTTCTGCTTGGTCTTGATGACGACATCGTCGACATAGGCTTCCACGTTCTTCCCGATCTGCGTTTGAAAGCATCTTTGAATCATGCGTTGGTATGTGGCTCCGGCGTTCTTCAGGCCGAAGGGCATCATGATGTAGCAGTAAGCTTCAAACGGCGTGATGAACGATGTTTTCAGGCAGTCGGATTCCTTCAAGCTGATTTGGTGGTAGCCCGAGTAACAATCAAGAAAGCTTAAGAGCTGGCAGCCGGCTGTTGAGTCCACGACTTGGTCGATGCGAGGCAACCCAAATGGATCTTTAGGGCAGGCTTTGTTGAGGTCGGTGTAGTCAACGCACATGCGCCACTGCCTTGTCTTCTTTTGGACCAGGACTGGGTTAGCCAGCCAGTCGGGATGGAGGACTTCTGTGATAAAACCGGCGGCTAAAAGCTTTGTGAGTTCTTCCTTGATGGCATCTTTTCGATCCTGAGCAAAAAGGCGCAATCGTTGTTTGATTGGTTTCGCGTCATCTTTGACGTGTAAAGAGTGCTCGATCACCTCCCTAGGAATTCCAGGCATATCAGATGGTTTCCAAGCAAAAACATCTTTATTATTTTGGAGGAAGGTGACGAGCACGCTTTCCTATTTAGGATCTAGCTCAGCACCAATTACAGCGGTTTTGGAAGGATCCGATGGATCAAGGAAGATTTTCTTCGTTTTGGCGTCGCCTTGTCCCGACTTGGCTATCTTCTTTGCGGGGATTTCGCCCTCTCCCAAGGTTGATGCAGCCAGTCGGACTTCTTCTTGGCCACGTGATCTCTCACGAGATTGGGCCATGTCGTAGCTTTCCTTGTCGCAAGTGAAGGCTTGTTTGACGTCGCTGCGCAGAGTGATGACACCGTTTGGACCCGACATCTTCATGCAGAGGTAGGTATAGTGCGGTATCGCCATGAACTTGGCGAGTGCAGGCCTTCCAATGATCGCGTGGTAGGCCGTCTCAAAGTCGGCCACCTCGAAAGTGATGTTCTCCGTCCGGAAGTTCTCTCGAACTCCGAAGGTGACTGGAAGGGCGATGTGCCAGAGTGGCGTGGACGACAGCCCCGGGATAACTCCATGGAAGGGGGCTGAGCTTGCCTTTAATTCAGCTCTCGGGATTTGCATCTCGTCCAGGGTTTTGGCGAAAAAATATTGAGGGCGCTGCCCCCATCGATGAGGACGCGCTTCAGCTTGATGTTGCGGACCACCGGGTCTAGTACCAGGGGATACCGCCCCGGGTGAACCACTCGGTCAGGGTGATCCGAGCGGTCGAATGTGATGGCCACCTCCGACCATCATAGGTATTGTGGGACTTCGGGTTGCGCCATGTTGACCTCGCGGTTGGTTAGCTTCTGCTTTCTCTTGGACTCATAAGCTTGCGGCCCTCCGAAAATGTGATTCAGCTCGCCTACGGGGTCTTGAAAGGGCTCCGTATTTCCAGTCAGGTTGTTCTTTTTGGTCCCCGATGGGCCAGCTTCGTCAGTCGGCTTCTTGTTGAGCTGTGCCGCATATTGCTCGACGAATTGCTTGTAAATGAAGCAATCCTTGGCCGCATGCTTGTGGTTTGGATGATGTGTGCACTGAGCGTTCATGATTGCGTCGTAGGCCGCGACTCGGGGACGGCGTTGGGAGTTGGACGTTGCGGCAACCAGATCCTCAGGCCGGAGCTTGCGGTCCTTCTGGCCTTGGTTGTTGCTGCCGTTATCCTTCTTAGGATGTCGGCTTCCTCCTGACTGCTTATCGTCCCTTCTGTCAGACCGGTCTTGCCGTGCCGCCTTGATCACGTCGCTAGACTTGGCGTAAGAGTTTGCTGTCTCGAACATCTGTTTCACCGTCTTCGGTGGCTTATGCCCAAATTTTCCGATCAACAGTTCATCATGGACTCCCTTCTGGAAGGCGGCGATGATGATGTCGTCGGTGATGTTGGGGATCTTGTTGCGCTTTTCGGAGAAGCGCCGGATGTAGTTCTTCAATGGCTCGTCTGGCTTCTGGACGACGTTGTAAAGGTCGAAGTGGGTCCTAGGCCTTTCAAAGGTGCCCTGGAAGTTGGCGATGAAGTGATCCCTTAGCTCACTCCACGAGCCGATCGAGCCTCTTGGCAAGCTCGTGAGCCAGTTCATGGCTGAGTTGGCGAGGGCAACAGGCAAGTAATTGGCCATGGCCTTGTTGTCTCCTCCTACTGCGCGGATGGCGAGGGTGTACACGGTCAGCCACGACTCAGGGTCGGTCTTTCCGTCGTACTTCTTGATTCCTGTCGGCTTAAAACCATTCGACCAATGCACTCGGCGCAGGTCCCAAGTGAAAGCAGGTACTCCGCCGTCGTTGCTGTCGGGCGAGCCCCTTCGATCTTCGTGGGAGCGCTAATCTCGTTCTTGATAGGGCTGGTCGAGGACTTCCCACAGATCACTCGGCGGGGTCCTTGGCAGGCTGCTTCGGTAGTCGGAGTTGTTGCTGCGGCGGACCCGGTGGTGGACGGGTGGTTGTCCATGCCGCTTCTCACGGGAGTCGGCCGATTGCTCTTGATGCTTTCGCATGGTCTCATGGCGAAGGTCTCTTGACCTAGTGGCTGTCTGATCTCGTTCAGGCCTCTTGTAGTCCTTCGACCACAGCGGCGGAAGTCGACTTCTGTCGGGTGTCTCCGCGACGGACTCGGTCGGCCTTCGTGCTGAGGTGGATGGAGAGCAGTTGGCTGTGGCCGCGACGATGGTCTTGATCTTGTCAATGAGTGGTGTTACCATGGCGGGAGCCGCTTCAATAACAGTGTCGAGGAGGGTGAGGACGGCGACAGCATTCTGTTGAGGTGTTTGGAAGATGTTGGTGTTGTCGACTCGCATCTGAAGTATGGCCTCCCAAGCGGATCGCCCGGTCGTCCTCTGGTCTCGCTTTCTTCTATCGGCTTCCTACTTGTGCCTCTTCTCATCTTCCGCCAGCTTGCGCTCCTGCTCAAGCCTGGCTTGTTCTTCCTCCGCGACCCTGCAAGCCATGACTGAGTCGGCCTCGGCCACCTTAGCCATGAGGACGTCGAAGCACTTCGGCTCGTAGTCCTTGTCGCAGTCAGAGTCGTTGGCCTTGTCCGAGGGGATGCCGTAGAGATCGTCGAAGCCTGAAGAGTTGAGGTACTCATCGAGCTCCGTGGATGAGCATGACCCGAACGGTTGGAGGATGACGACAATTTCCCTTGAACCCGGGTTGCTTGAATCTGGATCGTTCCAGTCCGAGTCATAGCTTGATGACGGGGGTTCCTCCGAGTGGGTCGATGTCGACTCGGGGGAGAGGAGTTTGCAATAGATCTCAGCGGCGTTTGGTAGTCCAAACGGCACCCAGAGGGTTTCTCCCTCCGAGTAGATTGGTTCCGACGGGGAGGTCAGGAGGTGGCTGTAGATCCCGGCGGCGTTCGGTAGTCCGAATGGCGCCGAGTGGGTTCCTTCTTCCGACTGGATGGACACCATCTTGGAAGTCAGAACTGTGTCGAAGATCTCGGCGTTGTTCGGTAGCCCGAACGGTGCCGAGCGGGTTTCCCCTCCCGACTGGATCCGAGTTGGGAAAGGAGAGCTTGTTGAGTCCTTTGGTGGCGAAGTCGTCGATGCCTGGAGAAGATCCCATCGCGCTCGCCGGCGAGATTGAAGAAGAAATCTTGACGCGCTGGCCCCTACCTGGCGCGCCAACTGTCGAAACTTGGTTTCGGCAATAGAAATTTGGGGGTGCAGTCAAGATCGCCAAGCACAATGGGTTAGGTGGAGAACAAGGTTTAGACAGGTTCAGGCCCCCTTGTGAGGTAATACCCTACTCCTGTTTCGGGGATTCGATCCGCCAAGTGTTTATTGATCTCAAGATCTGTTGCTCCTAAAATTGATATCTCATATGTCTGAGTCTAAAGCTGATAGCTCGTATGTCTGATATCCCTCAAGGGACGCCCCTCACCCCCCTTATATAGTCTTGGGAGGTGGGCTCACAAGTCGAAAACTTTATCATACTTTAAGTTGGTTTCCTCAAACTTACCAAGTTATGACTATGAGCCGTTGCCTTATCTAACCGGCAACGTAATACTGAATTCATAGTCGGTTTACATAATTAGAAGACGCAACCTATCTCTATTACCAGTCGGATAAGCTTGTCATGTGGGTATCCGATTGCCATAATCTCCACAAGAGTCAATGACAAATTCATGCTGAAAGGTGTGGCATTAGTGAGCAAACTCAAGTACCACTTGCTCTCAGTGTCACAACTTTATGATGAAGACCTTGAGGTACGATTCAAGAAAAATAGGTCTCGAGTTCTTGATGCTTCTAAATATCTAGTTTTTGACATTTCTCGAGTTGGTCGAATCTTCTTTGCAAACTTTGTTCCTTCTTGTTTAGGACCTTCTCGGTGTCTTATTGCTTCTGACAATAGAGATTTGTTCTTTTGGCATCGACGTCTCGGTCATATCTGTTTTGATCACTTGTCTCGAATCAGTGGTATGGATTTAATTCGATGTTTTCCCAAGTTGAGAACTTCAAAAGATCTTCTTTGTGCTCCTTGTCGTCATGGCAAGATCATAGCTTCCTTCCACAAGGCTATAACTTTGGTCATGACAGATGGAATGGGACAACTGCTTCACATAGATACAGTTGGTCCTGCTAGGGTCCAGTCAGTTTGGAGGAAATGATATGTCCTGATGGTTGTTTATGATTTCTCTCGTCACTCTTGGGTTTATTTTCTTGAATCAAAGGAAGAAAATTTTGGCTTCTTTCGAGATCTTTCTCATCGTTTGGCCTTGGAGTTTCCTGGATCTCTTCGAGCGATTCGTAGTGTTAATGGTACTGAATTAAAAACTCTGGTTTTGAATCTTTTTGTGCTTCTTCTGGAATCAAGCATCAGTTTTCCTCGCCATATGTTCCACAACAGAATGGTGTGGTTGAAAGGAAGAATCACACACTTGTGAAGATGGCAAGAACTATGTTTGATGAGTTTGCCACTCCAAGAAAGTTCTGGACTGAGGCTATTTCCGCTGCTTGTTTTGTCACAAATGTCCTCTTGAGAATCATCCTACACAAGACACCCTATGAGCTCAGATTTGGTCATCGACCAAGTGTTTCAAACTTGTGTTTGGCTGGAAGTGCTTTGTTCTCAAATCAGGAAACTTGAACAAGTTTGAGTCTTGATCTTTTGATGACATTTTTCTTGGTAATGCAGCTCACTCTCGTGCGTATCGAGTTTATCTTTTTGCAACTAACAAAATTGTGGAAACTTGTGAAGTTACTTTTGATGAGGCTAGCCCAGGTGCTGGATTTGTCAATTTAGGTTTTCCACATGAAAGCATATTTGTGGAAGAGGATTCAGATGAGGACGATGATGATTCTATTCTCCCACCTCTAGCCATTTCACCTCCTGAGCGGGAAATTGGTTCTCCTTCTACTAATTCACCTATAGGAGATGCTCCAGCTACTTCATCTTTATCGTCTATACCTGAGGAGGTCGATGGTGGCACATCAGGACCTATGGCTCTTCGACACATCCAGAACCGACATACGCCTCAAACGATGATCGGAGGCCTGGGTGAGAGGGTAACTAGAAAGCAGTCTTATGATCTTGTCAACTCTGCTTTTGTTGTCTCCTTTGAGCCCGAAAATGTTAGTCATGCTTTATTTGATGAGAATTGGGTTAATGCCATGCACGAAGAGTATTTTTTTCAATTTTTTTGAAAGAAACAATGTTTGGAACCCGATAGAGCCTCTCTTAGGTTTAAATGTGATTGGAACTAAATGGGTTTTCAAAACCAAACAAGGTGAAGATGGATCTATTTGTTCGAAACAAAGCGAGACTAGTTGCACGAGGTTTCACCCAAGTTGAGGGCTTCGATTTTGAAGAGACCTTTGCACTAGTTGCTAGGTTAGAAGCTATCCGAATCCTTTTGGCTTTTGCTGCTTCTAAAGGTTTCAAAGTTTTTCAAATGAATGTAAAAAATACTTTTCTGAATGGTGTCATTGAGGAAGAAGTTTATGTCAAACAACCTCCTGGTATTGAAAATGCAAAATTTCCAAATCATGTTTTCAAAATTGATAAAACTCTCTATGGTTTAAAACTAGCTACCAGAGCATGGTATGAAAAATTGAAAACCTTTTTTCTTCAAAATGATTTTCAAATGGGAGCTATTGACAAAACTCTGTTTACTCTTCATAGTGGCATTGACTTTCTTCTGGTTCAGATATATGTTGATGACATCATTTTTTGTGGCTCTTCTCATGCTCTTGCTGTCCAGTTTTCAGACGTGATGAGCAGGGAATTTGAGATGAACATGATGGGAGAGTTGACCTTCTTCCTTGGTCTTCAAATCAAGCAAACCAAGGAAGACATCTTTGTTCACTATACCAAGTACTCCAAGGAGTTGCTAAAGAAGTTTGAGATCGATGACTGCAAGCCCATTGTCATTCCCATGGCAACTACTTCATCGATGGGCCCTGATGAGGATGGTGAAGAAGTTGACCAGCATGAGTACTGGAGCATGATCGGCTCCGTCCTCTACCTGACTGCATCAAGGTCGGACATCCACTTCGTCGTGTGCCTGTGCATCAGGTTTCAAGCTTCTCCAAGAACTTCACATTGCCAAGCTGTCAAGCACATCTTCTACTACATCAAGTCTACACTTAAGTATGGTTTTTGGTACTCCTGCTTTTCTACCTTTTCCATTAAAGCTTTTTATGATTCTGATTTTGCAGGGTGAAAATTGATCGAAAAAGTACGTCTGGCACTTGTCATTTTCTTGGCACTTCCTTGGTTTCTTGTCCTCTTATTAGCAGTCCTCTGTTGCTCAATCAATAGTTGAGGCTGAATATGTTGCTGCTGCTAGCTCTTGTCGTCAAGTTCTTTGAATGATTTTCACTCTGAAAGATTATAGCTTGTATTTTTCTAGTGTTCTTTTACTTTGTGACAACACCAGTGCAATCAACATTGCTAAAAATCCGGTCAACATTCGAGGACCAAGCATAGTAAGATACAATATTACTTTCTCCATGACAATATTGAGAAAGGAACCATTGTGCTAGAGTTTGTTGAGTCCGAGAAACAACTTGCTGGTATTTTTACCAAACCTCTTGATCGAGCCCGTTTTGAGTTCTTGCAGAGTGAGTTAAGGGTGATCCACCCCTGTGGGTTGTGTTGAGGGGGAGTTCTTCACTCTTGCATGCATGTGTATCATAGTGCATCATGTTTATTACCTTGCATTGTATTATACACTTGTTCACTAAAAGAGATTTGCTTATTATCTACTGTACATCTTTATGATATTCATGTCTCTTATGCCAGGTAGATCTTTTGCCTTGGTTACATGTGCTTAAGTACTTTGTATGTTCATGCTATGCACTTCAGGCATTGTACTTGCTAAATTTGAATCCATACTTGAACTAAATCAATGTGCACAACTTTCTCTAGAAGATTGTTTTTGATGTAGTATTCTTCTAATAGATATGCCATGTTTACATCCTCTTAGCAATAGCTTTTTGGTATATGCTATCGAATGCTCATGCTTGACTGTTTATGTTTTCTGTCAGTCATGCCTTTCTTTATATCAGTTATCCTTTATGCGTTTTTTTGGGTTAGTAAGTGTGTTTACACATAAGTAGTGCCGAAGATAGCACTGAGACTGCCTGTAACGGGCACTCTAGCTAGAAACCTGGTTGAGGTCAGATGACAATATTTGGAGCTCCCATCACTTGCTGACTGATAAGATAAGTGTACCATCACGATTGTGCTATAGTTTTTCTCTCAAAAATATGGAAAATGCAATAAAATGGAAGTTTATGTGATCGAGCTAAAAGTTCATGCTATATGTTTTGTTACCATGTTGATATTAACTTGAACTGGCCATCAACACATTAGTATGGATTACTTGTTTTGATGATGTTCGTATTTCATGTTTATGAGCTGGACTGCTTTCTCTTAAGATTCTTCTAGAAATATCTTTGCACACTAAATTTCTAATACAGTTGAAAGCTTTTTTGCTTGCTGATATCATGTTTCATACTTCTTTTGCACCTGTTTAGCTAGGCTTAACCTCTGTTTTGTTTATGAGTAATCCATGCATTCATCTTGATGCCTCTAGATAACCTCCAAAGCTCATTCAATTAAAACTTGCAAAGTCTCATTTTTTGCATCTTTGCATCATTTTTTATCTTGATGTAATCATTGCCAGAGGGGAGAAAAATACAGCAAAATGCACTCATTGAGAAATTAAAAAATTGCTTTAGTGTCTTTGTAAAAGGGGGAGTTAGGCCCATAGGGGAAGAATTCTTGCATTTGCATTCCTTATCTTTTTTGTCACTTGGTCTTGATTATTCACTCTTTTATTTCAACCAAGTTTGACTCTTGCAAAATTGTTTGCTTTGAAATCAAAAATCAAAGTTTCAAAATTTTGCTTGAAGTTGTCATTGTTTCCATCAGGGGGGAGATTGTGAAACCAAGTGTGGTTTTGATTCATTTAGTGATGGAAAATTGACATGTGCCAGAATGCAGGAGATGTGTGCGTACACTAATGAGGGTCAGGTTGTGATATCTATGCCCATAAATGATTGTTTGTTTACATGTGTGTAGGTGATTGAAGTCAACCTTATCAAGAAAAGACTCGGACTATGCTCAGGAGGAGTAGAGGTCTGCGCGCGGTTAAGAGGCCATGCAACAAGGTTAGAACTGAAGTCAGTATACTTAGTGGTCAACCTGGGTTAATGATGGATCGAGACTAAACTCAGGGGAGTTGAGGTCCAGAGCGATAAAGGTTGCCAGGTGACGAGGTTGGAATCAAGGTGGTGCACGACAGATTAATACCTTGTTGGGAGGACTTCGCAACAGGCTTCACAAGGTCAAGTGCAAGCGTTGAAAATTGCAAAGAAAAAGAAAAAGAAAACAAGAGAGAGAAAGAGACGACCCAAGCAAAAGAAGCCCGAACCGGCCTCTGTCGATGGGTGGTCGATTAGTCCTCCAAGGAGGCTACCCGAGAAGGTAAAAGAGTGGTCGAGAACGTCTATCGAAAGGATACGATGGTCGATTCAAGAGAGAATGTGAGCCCGAGATTTTAGACAGGTTTGGCCCTCCCAGATGATAACAAACCTATGTTCTGCGTTCTTTATTGAGGTGGTGTATGAATCAGAGTACAATGGTGTGAGTTCTTGGAGCTCTAGAAATTAGATCTAGCTTCAAAAGAATCGATCCCCCTCGCCACGGACCTGCCCTCCCTTTTATAGATCAAGGGAGGCAATTACAAGAGGACTTGGGGACCAAGAAAGCTAAGACTAAAGGTTAAAAAGCAAGTACAAATAACATTTGAAAAGTACATAGAGATCTGTCGGGTCCTACGCGTTGTGGGTATCTCGTGCTCCATCTTGCTTTGGGATCCACAGGTACCTTCTGTGTAGTCTTGTCAGGTGACATCATCTTCTGTCTGGTTGTCCCCTCCTTGTCTTCTCTGTGATCCTTGCGAAGCAAGCCTTCTATCCCAAGGAGATCTAGGGTAGGGCTGATGAGTTGTAGTCGGGATAGAGCACTGGAGTCGAGACAGACGGGAGGTCGGGGCGCCCGACCCCAGGAAGAGGTCGGGCTTCTGACCCCCTCCCGAGGACTACTAGTCCGACTTCAACTGGTCTTAACTCCGCTCTGTGGGCTACCCCGGGGTGATACCCCTGTTAACGATCAAATTTGGTAACCAAATCCTTAAGTTCAAGGTCGGAATTGAAGCAGAATCGGATCGGGAAAGTGATCTGTGGAGATACAGAGGCTGCATCGGCCATAATCAAATCGGCTGGGAGATCAGTCGGCTAAGGCCGAATCGGATAGGGACAACCGAGAGCCGATTCTGACTCAGAGAAGAAGATGGAACCATTTCCGATAAAAAAGCTTGAAGATAAAAGGAAGATTCGGTTCCCAAATGTTCGTTAAGATATTGCCATCTGTGGATAGAGTCCTGTAATGACAATTGTATCTGAAAAATAGGGATTTGTATAGATTTTCCTTTTGTGATACGACATTGGGGCTGTATCCCAAGATATTTTTGTATTTTAAATAGTAGATAAGATAGAAACCGTGTCTTACACAGATATTGTTATTCCCGGGTATAAATAAGACCCGAGGGCTCTTTGTAAAATATAACACACATCAATGCAATCTTGGCGCATCGCCAAACCTTTTTCTTTTAGACGAGTTCTTGATCTCGCTTCGGGCTGCATCGATCTCGATCTCCGAGTTAGGTAATTACTTGTCGTTAGTAGTTTATATCATTGAATCTAGTGCTTACATCGTCATGATACTCTAGATCTGATGTTATAGAGTGCGCAATTTATCATATACAGCATATAATGTGGAGCAATGTCAAGATCTATCTTGCCATCGGCTCGTTTCTCTCGGGAGACAGCAGCCGATAGAGCTAGATCTAGATGTTGAACTAGTTTATATGTTGTATCCATCATCTTGAGGGGTTTACATTGGTTCATATAGATCTAATACTTCTTTTTGTACTTAATGTTGCATCATCATGACCTATTAAGTCGCTCTTAGAATTATTAAAGATCTATCCGGCTAGATGTTTGTCATTAGACAGTGCCGGGGTTTCAGCCGGCCTTATCTGTTTTAATTATCTTTTAGCATTATTTACTATTAGATATATTAAAGATGCCTCTTATATTGAGATCTCAATCTGGTCAAATGCTTTAAGCCGATATTAATCTGTTGGTATTAGCCGACAACCGATTGATCTAGGTTTAGCGCATTTAGGTCAGATTAATATCTTTTCATAAGATATATTGGAGTACTAGCCGATTCACGTTAGATCTACAACATTGGCTAGGTTATAAACACATATATTTATTATCCTGATGTATATTTAGATTAAGTGGTTTATACTGTTTCGGCATAGCCGATCTATTCCAATCACTTAGTTTAAATGTGCTTTAGGATAGCAATTATATGAAAGTTGGTTCCCTGAGCCGATCCGGTATAATCTAACTTTAACCTTAATGCATGTATCTGTTTATTTCTTGTTGGTTAGCAGATCAAACCAACTAGCACGCCTAGTTCATCAAAGGTAGCTAAGGAAGGACCTGCACTGGAGTTAAGTAGATCTCCCAGGCCAGTGCGTGGGAAAGATTTCTCATCAACACGCTTCTTGGCACGCCCAGTGGGACCATCAACTCGGCTGGAACCCAGTAACAAAGTCAACGTGATGGACAAGTCAAGAGCCCCGAAATCAGCGAGGAAAACATGGTTCCTGTCAAGATGGAACAATTATCGGCTGAGCAATTGGCCGACTACAAGAATATGGTGGAGGATCTGCAGGCCAACTATCTACAATCTTTTGCCCAGACCAGGTCTGGGGCCGTCCACCAGAAATACAAATTCAGCATCGACATCTTCAAGGCATCCTCCTCAGACGATACAAAAGGAAAACACAAAATGGAGGAGCCAAAGCAAGAACAAGACGATTCGGGACTGCACACTTTAGAAGACCGAATCGACTCGGCTGTGCACCACGCTCTCGTTAATCAGAGTGGCATCTTGGTCAACACCCTCAACAACATGATTGCTACTGTGGTCGACTCGAAGATTGCCGATAAACTGCAGCGGGGGCCGACTTATTTCACTGATGGCCAGTTCCCCAACTACAGGGCCTTGGCAACCCAAAATCGGCCGATGCCACCACCAGTACAGCCAGGGCCGCCAGGAAGGGTCCTCAGTCAACCGAGTGCTTCTGCATCGGCTTCAAAGCCATCTCCCGTCGTTCTGAACCGACAGCAACCTCCCTCCCAGGAACAACTAGCCGACATGTTCAACTTCAATCTGCGGCAAGAATCGATCGCCAACCTCATTCAAGGGGCACAGTACAACGCTGGCAGCCGTCGGCTCTTCCCTGACCAATCACCACCGCCGGTGAATCGGCTGCCTCCCGCCGTCGACCCAGCTCAATATCAGTACCAGGGAGGCCAGCATGACCAACATTACTGGCCGCAGACGCCGCCACCTCAGTATCGGCAAGCACCCCTGCAATACGATCAATATGAGCTGATACAGCAAGCCCAAGATAACAGGACCAGGGCCAATCTGATTGCCGACGTCATGCGCGATCAATTCGGCCTCAAACCAAAAGATTCTGGCAATATGTATCGGTATCCATACCCAGAACATTTTGAGAGGGTGCCACTACCCAACCGATACAAAGTCCCAGATTTCTCCAAGTTCTCAGGGCAGGACAGTACTTCTATATACGAACACGTTAGCCGATTCCTGGTGCAATGCGGGGAGACATCAGCTATAGACGCCCTGAGGGTTCGCTTATTCCCGCTCTCGCTATCGGGATCAGCCTTTACATGGTTTTCTTCACTGCCTTATAATTCCATCCAGAGCTGGGCCGTTCTCGAAAAACAATTCCACATCTATTTCTACACCGACAACTATGAGATGAAGCTGTCGGACCTAACAAGCATTAGGCAGAAGCATGAGGAGTCGGTTCAGGACTACATTTAAAGATTCAGAGAGATGAGGAACCGCTATTATAGCTCGGTGCTGTCCGATTCCCAGTTAGCCAATTAGGCTTTTCATGGACTGCTGTCGCCAATCCGTGAAAGGTTTTCAGCTCAAGACTTCAACAGCTTGGCCCATCTGGCATAGAGGGTGACGGCCCTCGAGCAAAGGTTTCAGGAATCAAGGAAGGTCATCAAGAAGGTTGCCCACGTCATCGTCGAGACTGACTCATAAACAAGTGACGATGACGCAGAAGTCGCAGCAGTCAAATGGACCAAGAATAAAAAGACCATCGTCTACCAATGGCTGCTGAAAATGACTAAGGAGGAAAAGTACGATTTTGATATCACCAAAGCCGATAGGATCTTCGACTTATTGCTTAAAGAGAAACAAATTCAGCTTCCGGCCAACCACACAATCCCATCGGCTGAAGAGCTCAAAAAGAAGAAGTACTGCAAGTGGCATAACTCCACCTCCCACACTAACGACTGTAAAGTTTTAAGACAGCAAATCCAGTCGGCTATTGAGGCCGGGAAGTTGAAGTTCACCGATTCACCTCGACCACTGAAAGTCGATAGCAATCCCTTCCCGGTCAACATGGTTCAGGCCAGCCCCAGGCAAGCTGATCGATAGAACAGAGTGACGTACGGCTTAGCCGAAACTCTCAAAGGGGTTAAGGCCGAAAAGAAACCGGCTAGAGATCAAGCTGCACTAGTCAACATGGTGCATTCCACCGGCTGATCGGCCGATCGGCGACCCAGGCGCATGGACCCCATGCCCCATTTTCAATAATGCTTTCACGAGGAAGAGGAGTCCCAGCGCGGCAAGCCTTACGTCAGGGAACCTGAGGTCAGGGGACTCCAGTTCGTTCGAAACCACAGTGGTTGCGACCCACACTGGCGCTATGTGTTTTTCCGATTCTGCTGGGAATCGAGGATGAAGCTGCCAACGATAGACAACTGCCCGGCC
Organism: Oryza australiensis; assembly: GCA_019925245.2. NCBI lineage: Eukaryota > Viridiplantae > Streptophyta > Magnoliopsida > Poales > Poaceae > Oryza > Oryza australiensis. The sequence continues at coordinate 2,221,371 of JAIFGZ020000381.1, read as the reverse complement.
TGCAGCGAATATCATGAAGACGAATACAGGAATCCGCCGATGCAAAACCCTGCCCAATTCGTCCCCAGGGCTGTGCGGCTTAACCAGAGGCGGCAATCGGTACATGATCGGCTTGGGCCGATCCACCAAAACTTCTTCGAAGACGAGGACGAAGACGAATACTACGAAGAAGAAGCCGAAGATGAGCAAACGGCCAACCCCCAATGGTGCCCTTCGAACCTCTTCACTAAAACACAAAAGAGAAGCATCCAGCGGCTCAAGAGCAAGGGGCGGGAGGAAGAAGTACGACGGATGATCCGACAACAACAACGCCGGCAAGGCGCAAAACGATGGCGCGTCAAGAGACAAGCGCCGACTGCCGACGAAAGCCCAGCTGACCAAGCTAGGAGGGCGGCAAAAGGAAAGGGAAAAGCTACTGCATCGGTTAACATGGTCTTTATACTGCCAGCTAAATTTAGTGCCACTGAGGCCGATGCAGATTGTGTCGAAGACACCTTGGCGAGACTAGCATTCTCCCCGGGAAAAGCTGTTTTTCAAAAACCAGAGGGGACTGACAATCGGCACCTCAAACCACTGTACGTGAAAGGATTCGTTAACAGGAAGTCGATGTTAAAGATGCTAGTCGATGGAGGGACAGCAGTCAACCTCATGCCCTATGCCACTTTTCGAAAGCTGGCAATGGAGCCGAAGACTTAATCAAAACGAACATGGTGCTCAAAGACTTCGGCGGCAACCCATCGGAGGCCAAGGGCATGCTAAATGTTGAGCTAACCGTTGGCAGCAAAACCGTGTCCACAACATTCTTTGTCATCGACGGATTGGATCCATGCGAACTGTTGCGTCCCTTCCACAATGCATCAAAGTCTGATCCAATGGCAAGGCGACAAGATTAAAATCATGCCAGCCGACAGGTCAGTGAGCGTTGCTAATGCCGATTTGCCACTTTGGGAACTCGACGGTATCGATTGTCTATCCGGCAAAATCTGGCAAGCCAATTTTCTAAAGGTGTCTGATTCTGCTATACAGCCTATTAGAGACGAGGAGCCTCAATTGCTACTTTGAGAGCGTCATGGACGGCTCGAACGTCTACGGCAAGGACACCGCGGACGACGACGATGAGAAGCTTGGGCAAGGTTTTATGTCGGCCGACGAGCTAGAAGAAATCGATATAGGTCCTGGAGATAGGCCTAGGCCGACCTAGGCCGACATACATTAGTAAAAATTTGTCTTCTCGTTGTAGATCCCAGCTTATTGAGTTATTAAAGGAATATAAAGATTGTTTTGCTTGGGAGTATTTCGAGATGCCTGGTCTTAGCCCGTCTATTGTTGAGCATTGACTGCCTATCAAGCCGGGGTATCGGCCGTACAAACAGCCTTCTAGGAGGTTTAAGCCCGATATGTATGATGCGATCAAATCCGAAATCACTTGGTTATACGATGCTGGATTCATTTGGCCTTGCCGATATGCAGAGTGGGTTTCAAATATTGTTCCAGTAATGAAGAAGAATGGCAAACTTAGGGTATGTATTGCTTTCAGAGACCTCAACAAAGCTACCCCTAAGGACGAATACCCAATGCCCATAGCCGATTTGCTCGTAGATGCTGCTTCTGGCCACAAGATCATAAGTTTTATGGATGGTAATGCAGTACAATTAGATCTTTATGACCAAAGAAGATATCCACAAGACTGCTTTCAGATGTCCAGGAGCAATCGGCTTGTATAGTGGGTCGCTTTGGCTTGAAGAATGCTGAAGCAACTTATCAAAGGGCCATGAATTATATTTTCCATGATATGATCGGCTCTCTGATCGAGATTTATATCGACGATGTTGTTGTCAAATCCAGGAAAACGAAAAACCACATAGCCGATCTTAGAAAGGTTTTGGAGCGAACAAGGAAATATGGCCTGAAGATGAATCCACTGAAATGCGCGTTCGGCATGTCGGCCGGGCAATTTTTAGGGTTTCTTGTTATGAGAGAGGGATTGAGGTTACACCAAGGTGCATTAATGACATCAAGACGATACAGCCTCTGGAGGACAAGAAGCAACTACAATATTTGATCGGCAAAATCAACTTCATCAGGCGATTCATAGCCAATCTTTCAGAAAAAATAGAGCCGTTCACACCATTGCTTCGGCTGAAGGCTGATCAAACATTCACTTAGGGGGCAGAGCAGCAGAAGGCATTATACAATATCAAGGATTACTTAAGCTCGCCACCAGTCTTGATTTCTTCACAAAAAGGGATACCGTTCAGGCTATATTTGTCGGTCGACGACAAATCCATTGTCTCAGTTCTGATTCAGCAGATTGAAGAAAAGGAAAGGGTCATCTTTTATCTCAGCCGACGGTTGCTGGTCGTAGAGACAAGGTATTCACTAGTGAAAAAATTATGTCTTTGCCTGTATTTTTCATGTACAAAGTTGTGGCATTATTTATTATCCAACGAGTGCACAGTGGTATGCAAAGCCGACGTAGTCAAATATATGCTATCGGCTCCAGTGTTGAAAGGACGAATTGGGAAATGGATTTTTGCCTTAACAGAGTTTGATCTAAGATATCAGGCGCCCAGGGCGGTTAAAGGACAGGCCATAGCCGATTTCATAGCGGAACATAGAATGCTTCGATCGGCTCAGTGGAGATCATGCCTTGGACTCTGACATTCGATGGATTGGTTTGCACAAATGAATGCGGTATCGGCTTGGTCATCATATCCCCAAGGGGCGCAAGCTTCGAATTTGCTTTCTCAATCAACCCCCATGCCACAAACAACCAAGCCGAATACGAGGCAGTGCTCAAGGGATTGCATCTTCTCAAGGAAGTTGAAACCGACGCCATCAAAATAATGGGAGATTCACTGTTGGTCATCAGCTAGTTGTCAGGAGAATATGAATGCAAAAATGACGCGCTGATGGTCTATTATCAACGATGCCGAGAATTGATGGAAAGCTTTCGGCTAGTAACATTAAAACAAATCCCCATAGAACAGAATGCAGAAGCCAATGATTTAGCTCAAGGGGCATCGGGCTACAGGCCGATGACAAAAGATGTTGAGATAGAGATTGCCACCATGACAGCTGACGACTAGAGATTTGAGGTCTACAACTATCTGCAAAAACCCTCCCAGTCGGCTTCAAGGAAGTTGCGCTATAAGGCTTTGAGATATGTCTTGCTCGATGAAGATTTATACTATCGGACGATTGATGGAGTGCTGCTCAAGTGTCTCGGTGCCGATCAAGCCAAGGTAGCTATCGGAGAGGTGCATGAAGGGATGTGCGGCACACATCAATCGGCTCACAAGATGAAATGGCTACTTCGAAGAGCAGGGTATTTTTGACCGACGATGCTGGAGGATTGTTTCAAGTACTACAAGGCCTGCTAGGATTGTCAGAAGTTTGGAGCTATACAAAGGGCACCAGCATCGGCTATGAACCCAATAATCAAGCCTTGGCCGTTCAGAGGTTGGGGAATCAACATGATCGGCCAGATCAATCCACCCTCGAGCAAGGGACATAAATTCATACTGGTGGCAACAGATTATTTCACAAAGTGGGTGGAAGCAATTCCTTTGAAGAAGGTTGATTCAAAGGATGCAATCGAGTTTGTTAAAGAACACATCATATACCGATTCGGCGTCCCTCAAATAATAACAACAGATCAGGGATCTATTTTCATATCGGACGAGTTTGTTCAGTTTGCCAACGACATGGGAATCTATGCTCAGGCAAACGGACAGGCAGAGGCCTCAAACAAGAGTCTAATCAAGCTGATAAAGAGGAAGATCGCTAAATATCCTAAGCAGTGGCACAACCGATTAGCCAAAGCACTCTAGGCCTATCGGATGGCTTGCCACGGATCTATCCAAGTCCCTCCATATAAGCTGGTCTACGGGCATGAAGCAGTCATGCCATGGGAAAACATCATCGGCTCAAGAAGGGTTTAGTTACAAGATCAGCTTACAGCCGATGATTACTACAGCCTAATGGTAGATGAATCAGAAGATCTAGTTTTGTCACGGATGAGGGCCTTGGAAAAGGTAACAAGAGATAAGGAACGAGTAGCCCGTCATTATAACAAAAAGGTTGTGCCAAAATCATTTGAAGAAGGTGAACTCGTTTGGAAATTGATATTGCCGATCAGATCAAGGGATAATAATTTCGGCAAATGGTCACCAAATTGGGAAGGGCCTTTCAAGATCCACAAATGCGTCTCTAAAGGAGCTTATATGCTAGAAGGTTTGGATGGAGAAGTGTTTGGGAGGGCTCTGAATGGCAAATATTTAAAGAAATATTACCCAAGTGTATGGATCAACTCATGATTCGGCTATGATTATGTCGATTCGTGTTAGCCGATGCGTTGTGACGCACACATCGCCTTTAGGACGATATTAAGCAAGTTTTCCCTAATTTTCTGCATCAGCTCAGCCTAGCCGACAACAACAGGACAGTTGATTTCATAATTTTGTTAATGCTGGGAACACCATCAACAAAATTAGGGGGCATATACAATATGATATCGAGGAGACAGAGCAAATTTTTCGAATTTTTCAAAATTTTTGAAGGTTTCAAGCAAGTTTAATGTGATCGGCAAGCATGCATTAAGTGGAGATCAAGTAAGGCAAGCCGATTACAAAAGATAGTTCAAATCAGTTACAAGAAATGATGAAAGCCGATTACAAAAAATAGTTAGATTATAAGATTTACGAGTTTTGCCCCAACTATTATAGCCGACTCAGCGCCCAAGGAATTCAGCAATAGCCGAGATCGCTTTATGACGGATCTCATCGGTGTCTTCGATCGCCTTAACGTCGGCTGCATCAGTCCCGGTCACTAGCTTCATCGCCTTCATCAGATCCGTCAGATAGGACACGGCCGCCTTGATGCTTGATCGTTCATCTTCTATTTCCTTTGACAGGCCGGCCATGTATTCTTCTTGGACCACGATCTCGGTCTCAATCTGGACGAGTTCAGCTATCAGTTTGTCCCGACGTGCGTGAAGCCGATCGAGTGTGGCAATCGGCTCTGTCTTCAATGCATCAAACTTGGCCTTCTTCGTCTTGATCTCTTCTTGGTTAGACTTGATGGCCGCCGCTAGTGATTTGTTCTCTCGGTGATCGGCTATGCGCTGCTTTGCATGCTCGTATTTATGCCGATGCGCTTCGAGGAAGGTTGCTAGCGCGATTGTATCAGCCAACTCGTCTGAAGCCTAGGTTGGATTTCTTCGAACCAATTACGGAACCACAATCGGCTACCAGCGCGTCCAATGAGCCCTCAAGCCGATTAGCGATGTCAGCTAGCGTGGTCCTTAGGTCTTCATCAAGCGGCACCAGGGCCCTGTCAGCAGCCTCATCTGGGTCAATGAACTCTGACAGGTCGAAGCCCAGGAGATCAGCTACGCTCTGCCAGGCAAAGAACAGTTATAGCATGGATAGAGATCATGGAGCCGATTGCGGAGAAGACAGTTATAACACTTACTTGGACTGCTGGGACCGACGTAGCTTCGTCATCGGCATTCCTATCACCTGCAGCCGACGAAGTGTGTTCACTTGATACCTGGGGGGAAGGTGTCAGGGCGCGAGGAGGCTGAAAAGGGCACAAGGTTAAAGATCGGCTAATAAGAGAGTATGCAGAGTCAAGATAACTTACTGAACGGAGAGGAGCCGTTTTCTCCTTGGTGGCTAGCTTCTTCCTCTGTCTATGTAAAAGGTATAGTAAGACGAGTATGAATAAAGAAATCAAGAGACCAAAAGTATTGAAAGTCGCTTACTGGCGTCGGATGGACGGGGCGTTTTGGTGGACTCAGCGTTTTCTGCACGGAGGCCTTGTCGGCTGATGGAGTTTGAGCGTATTTGTTGGAGGATCTTGATTCGGTTGCTGCGTCATTAAGGGCTTTTTCCATCTCCTCATCCTGAACCTCTTCGTCAAGCACGACGTCGACATCCGGGTCGACGGGGGGTAGATCATCGGCCAGGCTTGGCTTCTGCTTCTTGGCAGGTTTCTTCTTCGCCGCAATCGGTGCAACGGTAGCCGACGGCTTGTCCCATTTTTGCCGACGAAGAGGTTCACGAGTTTGACCATGGAGGAGGGTTGACACCTTCAGCGCGTTGAAGCCAATTATGGATGGCGCCAACCCACAACCGCTTGGCAGCACATCGGGTCCATAACTGATGGCCGCTCCTGATCGGCTGGCCCGGGGAGGAGAAACATCATTCGTCTGCAGGGACAAAGATGTGAGTGATGAGACATACACATTATAGCTGATAAAGGAGAAAGGACTGGAAAAGGATGGCTTACCGATGGAATCATGTCAGGGTCGACGGTGGTAAGATACATGGAAGCCGATTGGTGGAATATGTGTGATTTCCATTCTGCCCACCATCGGCTGAAGGCACTTGTCCTTGAGACCGCTAGCTCGATGACCCCGAAGGTGCCAAGAGGAGGGCTGGAAGGCTTAATAGCTGAAGCATCATGATATCGCCGTTAATAATGCCTCTGGTTTGGATCTTATCTGAGTAGTACAGCCCAATCGGCAATTGACCTAGCCCAAGTTGCCTTGCAGCTGCCATCGGGTGGTAGAACTCGTAGCTCTTCTGAATGTTTCGTCCTTGGTGGATGTCGAACGGCAGGATGCAAAGAGAGATGGTAGTGGTAAAGATCTCTCTCGGCTTATCAAACTTTGGGGAATTGATCTCATCTAGCTGAAGATCGTCTGGCCGCTCAAATTTGCTGAACTTATCATAAGCAAACCAAATGGTAGAGTCGGCTGAGAACCCGTTGTAGAAGTTGCTGAACCAGTGTTTGAAATATTCGACTGACAGCTTCGAGCCCGAGTAAGAAGAAGCAGCTTCTCCATACGACATACAGCGCCGAGTGGTTATCTCCTTGTCATCACGATGTTTCGGCTCGGCTAGGGGGAAATCGGCCTCAAACAGGCTTGGCCGATTGGCAACTTTATGGGTGTACAGGTTGAGCCACAACTGAAGTAGCCACTAGGGCCCTTCGGTGTTGATAGACTGTTTCAAAGCCAGCTTCATCGGCACATTGCTCAGCATTTGGTACAAGTAGCCGAGTAGGTATTTCCCCAGGGGGATTTTCCTTTTCTCCACTAATGCTTCGGCTACATGTTGCCAGTTGATGGTCGGCCCACAACTTGATCTGCAGAAAATGAATTCTCCAACCACATCATCAAGAAAGCCGCATGTTCCCTGTCGGAGACCGGGCCATACTTCATGTTCAGTGATATGAATCCACTCCAGCCGCTGATGCTCTTGGTTTTGAAGTTGTGGTGACACTTGATATTCAGCTCAGAGGGGGCAACAACTGATGTTATGTCCAAGCCGGTTAGGATGACTATGTCCATGAGGGTTGGCATCATCGGCCCTTGCCTAAAGAGGAACGCGTTCAGCGTGTCTGACCAAAAGTAACTAGCAGCCGATAGCAGCGGTTCATCCTTCGACATGTCGGCTAAAGATAGAGCTAAGCATTGGTCGATTCCAATTTCGTCCCAGATGGCTTGCTTGCTGGATGACATCCTAGCATACCAGGATGGCCAAGATTTATCTGTTGAGGGCCAGGATTTAAAGGTGTCTGTCCAGTAAGATAAGTTTAGGGTAGAAAACCTGAAGGGGATCCGATTGGTTTCAGCGTTGATGAACTCGGTGGGGTCTAGGTTACCGATCGGCCCTAACAGCAGCTGGTCGAGATGAAGAAGGCTAGGGATCGCAATTTGGTGGGATAGGTGCTACAAATCGCAAGAAGGAATAATGGAATCAAAAGAGAGGGAAAAAACCATATTGCGCAAAATGAAGAGTTTGAGCCGACAAGAAACTTACCTCGGGGTACTCCGCGGGGACTGCGTCGGAAGGGGCGCTTGAGGATGCCATTGGTGGAGGGGATCGCTGCCACTGCGAGATCGCCGGAGGGGTTCTGCTTTAGTTCGCCGGAATCGTTGAAGGGAGAAGGAGAGTTTTTCGGCTAGGTCTTGAGGCAAAAGTGACAACGTGGCTTAGTTCGACACAAGGCGGGTGTTATTTAAAGACTTTTTTTAGCCGAAACGGAATAGGTCGAAAGTCACGCGGAATTCAAAAAGCGGCAAATCCGCGATATTATCTTATCACGGACTTGGGGGCATGTGTTAACAACCAAATTTGGTAACCAAATCCCTAAGTTCAAGGTCGGAATTGAAGCGGAATCGGATCGGGAAAGTGATCTGCGGAGAAACAGAGGCTGCATCGGCCATAATCAAATCGGCTGGGAGACAAGTCGGCTGAGGCCGAATAGGATAGGGACAGCCGATAGCCGATTCCGATTCGGAGAAGAAGATGGAACCGTTTCCGATAAAGAAGCTTGAAGATAAAAGGAAGATTCGGTTCCCAAATGTTCGTTAAGATATTGTCATCTGTGGATAGAGTCCTGTAACGGTAATTGTATCTGAAAAATAGGGATTTGTATAGATTTTCCTTTTGTGATATGACATTGGGGCTGTATCCCAAGATATTTTCGTATTTTAAATAGTAGATAAGATAGAAACCATGTCTTACACGGATATTGTTATTCTTGGGTATAAATAAGACCCGAGGGCTCTTTGTAAAATATAACACACATCAATGCAATCTCGGCACATCGCCAAACCTTTTTCTTTTAGACGAGTTCTTGATCTCGCTTCGGGCTGCATCGATCTCGATCTCCGAGTTAGGTAATTACTTGTCATTAGTAGTTTGTATCATTGAATCTAGTGCTTACATCGTCATGATACTCTAGATCTGATGTTATAGACTACGCAATTTATCATATACATCATATAATCTGGAGCAATGTCTAGATCTATCTTGCCATCGGCTCGTTTCTCTCGGGAGACAGCAGCCGATAGAGCTAGATCTAGATGCTGAACTAGTTTATATGTTGTAACCACCGTATCGAGGGGTTTACATTGCTTCATATAGATCTAATACTTCTTTTTGTACTTAATGCTGCATCATCATGACCTATTAAGTCGCTCTTAGAATTATTAAAGATCTATTCGGCTAGATGTTTGTCATTAGAGACAGTGCCGGGGTTTCAGCCAGCCTTATCTGTTTTAATTATCTTTTAGCATTATTTACTATTAGATATATTAAAGCTGCCTCTTATATTGAGATCTCAATCTGGTTAAATGCTTTAAGCTGATACCAATCTGTTGGTATTAGCCGACAGCCGATTGATCTAGGTTTAGCGCATTTAGGTCAGATTAATATCTTTTCATAAGATACATCGGAGTACTAACCGATTCACGTTAGATCTACAGCATCAGCTAGGTTATAAACACATATATTTATTATCCTGATGTATATTTAGATTAAGTGGTTTATACTGTCTCGGCATAGCCGATCTATCCCAATCACTTAGTTTAAATGTGCTTTGGGATAACAATTATATGAAAGTTGGTTCCTTGAGCCGATCCGGTAGAATCTAACTTTAACCTTAATGCATGTATCTGTTTATTTCTTGTTGGTTAGCAAATCAAACCAACTGGCACGCCTAGTTCATCAAAGGTAGCCAAGGAAGGACCTGCACTGGAGTTAAGCAGATCTTCCAGGCCAGCGCGTGGGAAAGATTTCTCATCAACAACCCCCATTGCCTCCCTCTCTCCACCAGCTCAAGCAGGCAAAAGCCACCTCGGTCCAAGATTGTATGTGCATGGGCGGGCTCCGTACGCCATGGGACCCACATGGTTTTGGCATGCCAAGAAAACATGTGGGACGAGGCTTCTACGCGGGACACGGTAGGCTAGGATTTGTAAAGGCGCAACGCTTCGCGTCGGAGCCATATGCTTGGGACCCATGCAGCGTGGATGCGGGCCAAGACGAGGAGCGCGTGGAGCAAGGACGTGTGGCAAGCAGCGATTCACGCGAAGGGGGTGGATGCGGATCAATGACCTCCTTCAGTGTGTGGCGATTAGCTGAGTTATTTCATCCGAGGATTGTAAGGCCCACTAAGAAACACGCGTGGGGGAGGCAAGAGGCTTTCCTTCACTGGCAAGCAGGCCCGACAAGATGGCGCGATTCCGAGGTGCGCGTGAAGTACGACAACTGGGATTTTCTATGGCTCGGGGTAGGCAAGGTTGGAGATCCATGTGACCGTTGACGTGGAGCATTGTGGAGGTTGGATCTCAGATCAGATGGATGGAATCCGCTTGAGTAAGGGCTAAGTTACGAGGGAAGTTTAGAGATTTCCCGAGGAGGTTTCCAGCCATCTTTAGCCTGTAAATTGAGCACCATACCTTGGGTTTAGGATGTCCCTTTTACCTCTTTGTGAGAGATGGCCTTTAGGGATTTTGAGAGTACACCTTAATTGCACCTGTCCTAAAACAGTTTTGTGAGGGTTTTTTGAGAAATAATTTTTGAACGAGTATGTAGGAAAGAATTTTAAGACGCTATATGTAACTCCCCTCCCCCTTTATAGCGAGTACCAGTCCTTGAGTATAGCTATTGGTTTCTTAGTTTTCTTAATAAATGAACTGTTTTTTTAGTTTAATATGGTGCCATATCCTATTGATCAATAGTATCCATCTCATGAAGCCTACAGACACTAACTGCCTAACTGTCTCAATAGGCAAGAATAGAACAAGTCGTCCACACTTGTCTGCATCCTTTTTCTCCATCTTTTTGTTTATATCTGGTGGTTGCAACATCAATTACTACTCGTCACATAAAACCAAACCCTACAAGATTTTTAACATGAGTCCTGCAAGAAAACAAAAGATTTTTCAAGCCAATCAAGAAACAAATTCTTTCGGACAGGATGGTAGGTGTGGACATTCAGATCTTGATTTGAGTGTACACCTTAATTGCACCTGTCCTAAAACTGTTTGATCCTTCTTGTTTACCTTATCACACAGAGCAGTACTGCAGTACTACTTCAAAACGAAGGGCATCAATGCTTTGTCCTTTGAAGCATATTTTTTTATGAATCAGTAAAGGAAACTAATTAAAGATGTAATCCTTCCTTAGTCTTGATCAGAGATCTTATTCTTTGTGATTGATTGACAGGGTCATTCCACCTAAATTTTAACAGAATTAATCGAATCATTCATACGGCGGCGTTAATATTTTGTAGGCTGCATGAGAAGGATATTATTGATCAATAGGATGGAACCATATTAAAAAAAACTAGACTGCAAGAGAACATATAGCTATTTTTGTATATGCGTAGTTAATTTAATAAGATTAATTGAAAACGCAAAAAGTCGTCAGAAATTTGACTTGTGGGCATATGAAATTTGGGAGATTAGCGCAGCTAGCTTCATTTGTCAATGTGCGTACATAACTGAAGCAGATATGTCAATCCAAGATATGGAAGAGTCCAGCAGGATCGAGCAATCAATTTTCAGGTTTAATGAATTATTCAGGAGATTTTCGTGAGATAGGCGCCAGTTTTGTGGTCCATATATATTCATGGTTTCATACATTTCCACTAATTAAGTTAGGTACTGTATTATAATTTCTCCGAAACAGGCTTTTTCTACATGAGCTGCCTTCTATGAGACTGAGAGGGAGTCTCTAGGTCTTGATGACTGACATTTTCTAAAATTTAAGAGACTTTTCTCATTCCTTAATGACAATCCAATGGTCTTCGCTCCCATGTTACCTGTTTAACCAACGTTAAATTTTCTTAGATAAATAAGTTATTCTAATCCAAACATGGAATAAACTTTACAGTTCGTTTTTTTAAAAAAAATACATGTGAAAATATTCAAACTTGGATAAAATAAAACAAAACCAAATACACCAATAAAAGAGTAGTTAAATAAACTTAAATTACAAAGCACCATGGTTTTAGGCTCGACAGCGTGTAGTTTTTGGTGAATGAAAATTTACAAAGCTTCAAGCACCTGAAATATAACAAATTCCATGAAATTGTTGAAAATTTTCCATTTGGAAGAGCCTTGATCCCTCCTACCCACGCACACATGACAGGTCCACAAGCCACAACACACGGTTGTGCTGTGCCTGTGCTGCAATGTCACTGTGCAATTAGCTGTCCTGATCACGTCTCAATAATAAACCGTCGGCCCTGGCCTAACCAAAACCACATCGGAAACCGGATTAACAATTGAACCAAAACCAGCAAAAAGACACGTAGTCTAGTGGTTATAGTGACCTGAGTAGCACCCAAAATCCTAAGTTCAAATCTTTTGTTTGAGGGACTAAGTTTTCAGTCTAAAAAAATACATATATCCGGTTGGATGCAGCTATACCCTTCTCTAAAAAAACGGATTACCAACTTTAGCAGCAGCATGCAGAGCATTGCCACTCTTCCCCATCTTTTTATCCGCCGATTGCTCTGTACCGCTACTACGGTTCGTTTGGGTCACATATTAGGATTATCAAGGTTTACCATGTTTTCTTTGCCAAACTGGATGCCGGGATTTCTTCACCGAGCAACATGCAAATAAATAATTTCCGATGGGAGAAGATTTGGAGCCTGAGAATCCCTGTAAAGATTATGGTAATCAGGTATCTACATGGCAAATTTATCCGACTGAAGATAGAGATAGATTGCACCTATCAGATATGTAAACCAAATATGACTTGGGTGTTACGTTGCCGATTGAGATAAGGCAACGGCCCATAGTCACGGCTTGGTAAGATTGAAAAAACCGACTTAGAGTAAGATAGGGTTTTCGATTTGTAAGCCCGCCTTCCAAGACTATATAAGAGGGGTAAGGGGCGTCCCTTGAGGGATATCATATATCAGAAGTTAGATCAGCTTTCAGCTTTAGATACACAAGATCACGAGATCAATAAAGACACTCGGCGGATCGAAACCCCGAAACAGGAGTAGGGTATTACCTCACGAGAGGGCCTGAACTTGTCTAATCTTTGTTTTCCATCTAACCCATCGAGCTTGGCGATCTTGACTGCACCCCTAAAATTCTATTGCCGAAACCAAGTTTCAACAGTTGGCGCGCCAGGTAGGGGACCGCGCATCAAGACTTCTTCGACAATCTCGCCGGCAAGCGCGATGGAATCTTCTTCAAGCTTCGGCGACTTCGCCGCCAACGACTTCGACAAGCTCTCCTCCTACGACTCGGATTCGAACCAGTCGGAAGGAGAGACCCACTCGGCGCCGTTCGGGCTTCCGAACAACGCCAAGATCTACGACAAAATCTTGGATTCCAAGCTGCAGTCCATCCGCTCTGACGAAAGAACTCACTCGGCACCGTTCGGACTACCGAACGTCGCCGAGATCTGCAGCGAACTTCTCATCTCCCCGATGCAGCCAACCTATTCGGAAGAAGACCTTTCGACACCGTTTGGGTTACCAAACACCGCCGAAATCTACTCCAGGCTCCTCTCCCCCGAGTTGAGGACGACCCACTCGGAGAGATCTATGTCCTCAAGCTCCGACTCGGACTGGAACGATCCAGATCCGAACTACCCGGGCTCAAGGGAGATCGCCGTCATCCTCCAACCATTCGGCTCATGCTCATCCTCAAAGCTCAACGAATATCTAAGCTCTTCAGGCTTTGACGACCTCTATGGTATCCCCTCGGATGAAGCCGACGACTCCGACTGCAACAGGGACTACGAGCCGAAGTGCTTTGATGTCCTCATGGCTGAGGTGGCCGAGTCCGACTCAGCCATGGCCCACAGGCTTGCGGAAGAAGAGCGAGCCAGGATCGAGCAAGAGCGCAAGCTGGCGGAAGAGGAGAAGAAACGCAAAGAAGAAGCCGAAGAAGAAAGCAGGATCTAAGGGCAGCCGGGCGATCCGCTCAAGAGGCTATTCTTCAAACGCGAGTCCACAACACCAATATCTTCCAGACGCCACAGCAGAACGCTGTTGCTGCCCTCACACTCCTGGACACCATCATCGAGACGACGCCCCCCGACGTGACTCCAATACTAGACAAGATCAAGACCATCGTTGTAGCTACGGCCAACGGTCATCCCTCCACCTCAGCACGAAGGCCGACTGAGTCTATGGCTGAAACGCCCGACAGAAGCCGGCTCCTGCCGCTAAGGTCAAGGGATTACAAGAGGCCCGAGCCAGACCGGTCGACAACCAGGCCAAGAGGCCCACGCCACGAGTCCACGCAGAAGCATCAGGAGCAAACGGCCGACTCCGCGAGAAGCAACATGGACGTCCACCCGTCCACCACCGCGTCCGCCGCAACAACGGCTCCAGCTACCAAACCAGCCTACCGAGGACCCCGCCGAGCGATCTGCGGAAAATCCTCGATCGCCGCTACCAAGGGCGAGATCAACGCACTCGGGAAGATCGGAGGGGATCACCCGATAGCAATGACGATGGAGTGCCAGCTTTCACTCGGGAGCTTCGCCGAGTGCACTGCCCGAATGGATTCAAGCCAACCGGAATCGAGAAATATGATAGCAAGACCGACCCCGAGTCGTGGCTTACCGTGTACACTCTCGTCATCCGTGCAGCAGGAGGCGACAATAATGTCATGGCCAATTACCTACCTGTGGCCCTCGCCAACTCAGCTCACGAGCCGGACGAACCTCGAAGGACTACATCCGGCGCTTCTCCGAAAAGCGCAACAAGATCCCCAACATCACCGACGACATCATCATCGCCGCCTTCCAGAAGGGAGTCCGTGATGAGCTGTTAATCGGGAAGTTCGGGCGCAAGCCACCGAAGACGGTCAAGCAGATGTTTGAGACGGCAAAATCTTACGCCAAATCCAATGATGCCATCAAAGCAGCGCGCCAAGACCGGCCCGACAGGAGGGATGACAAGCAGGCGGGAGGAAGCCGGAATCCTAAGAAGGATAACGGCAACAACAATCAGGGCCAAAAGGACCGCAAGCGCTGATCCGAAGACCTAGTTGCCGCAACCTCCAACACCCAACGCCGCCCCCGAGTCGCGGCCTACGACGCCATCATGAACGCTCAGTGCACGCATCACCCTAATCACAAGCACGCGGCTAAGGACTGCTTTATTTATAAACATTTCGCCGAGCAATATGCGGCACAGCTCAACAAGAAGCCGACTGATGAAGCCGGTCCATCGGGCGCCAAGAAGAACAACGTGGCTGAGAATGCCGAGCCCTTTAAAGACCCCGTGGGTGTGCTGAATCACATCTTCGGGGGGCCGCTAGCCTATGAATCTAAGAGGAAACAGAACTAACTGACCGAGAGGTCAAAACGGCGCAACCTGAGGTCCCACAGTTCCTACGATGGTCGGAGGTGGCCATCACTTTTGACCGCTCGGATCATCCCGACCGAGTGGTTCACCCGGGGCGCTATCCACTCGTCTTGGACCCGGTGGTCCGCAACATCAAGCTCAAGCGCGTCCTCATCGATGGGGGCAGCGCCCTCAACATTCTGTTCGCCAAAACCTTGGATGAGATGCAGATCCCAAGGGCCGAACTGAAGGCAAGTTCAGCCCCCTTCCACGGAGTTATCCCGGGGCTGTCATCTACACCACTCGGGCACATCGCCCTTCCGGTCACCTTCGAAGTTCGAGAGAATTTCCGGACGGAGAACATCACTTTCGAGGTGGTCGACTTCGAAACGGCCTACCACGCCATCATCGGAAGGCCTGCACTCGCCAAGTTCATGGCGATACCCCATTATACCTACCTCTGCATGAAGATGCCGGGTCCCAACGGCGTCATCACTCTTCGCAGCGACGTGAAGCAAGCTTTCACCTGCGACAAGGAGAGCTGCGACATGGCCCAATCTCGCGAGAGATCACGTGGCCAGCAAGAAATCCGATTGGCCGCATCGACTTCGGCAGAGGGCGAAATCCCCGCGAAGAAGATAGCCAAATCAGGAACCGGTGACGCCAAGACCAAGAAGATCTCCCTTGATCCTTCGGATCCCTCAAAAACTGCTATAATTGGTGCTGAACTAGATCCTAAATAGGAAAACGCGCTCATCACCTTCCTCCAAAATAATAAAGATGTTTTTGCTTGGAAACCATCTGATATGCCTGGAATTCCTAGGGAGGTGATCGAGCACTCTTTACACGTCAAAGATGACGCAAAGCCGATAAAACAACGATTATGCAGGTTCGCACAGGATCGAAAAAACGCCATCAAAGAAGACCTCACAAAGCTCTTAGCCGCTGGCTTTGTCAAGGAAGTTCTGCATCCCGACTGGTTGGCCAACCCGGTTCTGGTCCGTAAAAAGAAAGGGCAATGGCGCATGTGCGTTGACTACACCGACCTCAACAAAGCCTGCCCCAAAGATCCATTCGGGCTACCTCGCATCGACCAAGTCGTAGATTCAACAGCCGGCTGCCAACTCCTGAGCTTTTTGGACTGTTACTTGGGCTACCACCAGATCAGTTTGAAAGAATCCGACTGCCTGAAGACATCATTCATCACGCCATTTGGGGCCTATTGCTACATCACCATGCCTTTCGGCCTGAAGAACGCCGGCGCCACATACCAACGCATGATCCAGAGGTGTTTTCAGACGCAGATCAGCAAGAACGTAGAAGCTTATGTCGACGATGTCGTCATCAAAACCAAGCAGAAAGAAGACCTGATTGCTGACCTAGAAGAAACCTTCGCAAATATTCGGGCCTTCAGAATGAAGTTGAACCCGGAGAAGTGCACTTTCGGCGTCCCATCGCAAGCGCTCGGCTTCATGGTGTCACATCACGGCATTGAAGCCAATCCAGAAAAGATCAACGCTATCTTGAACATGAAGCCTCCGAGTAACCAGAAGGATGTCCAGAAGCTCACTGGCTGCATGGCGGCGCTAAGCCGATTCATCTCTCGACTCGGCGAACGAGGCATGCCCTTCTTCAGATTGCTGAAGAAAACGGACGACTTTCAATGGACCTCGGAAGCCCATAAGGCCTTTGAAGATTTTAAAGAATTTCTCACGACGCTGCCCGTCCTAGCCTCACCTCAGCCCCAGGAGCCCCTGCTACTATATGTTTCAGCCACTCACCAAGTGGTTAGTACGGTCCTCGTGGTCGAGCGCGAAGAAGAAGGACGGGCCCAGAAGATTCAGAAGCCGATCTACTTTGTTAGCGAAGTATTGGTAGGAGCCAAAATCCGCTACCCCCAGGTACAAAAATTGCTATACGATGTTCTGATAACCGCGAGGAAATTAGCACACTATTTTCAGGGTCACTCGGTCACTGTCGTCACTTCCTTTCCACTCGGCGATGTCATTCACAACGGGGAGGCGACTGGGCGCATTGCGAAGTGGGCCCTGGAGCTGATGCCGCTAGACTTAACTTTTAAGGCGAGGACGTCTGTAAAGTCACAAGCCCTGGCGGACTTCTTGGCCGAGTGGACCGGACAGCAAGAAGATGTACCCCGGGAAGACCTTCAACATTGGACCATGCACTTCGACGGATCCAAGAGGATCACCGGCTTGGGAGCAGGAGTTGTGCTGATCTCCCCGACTGGGAAAAGGCTAAGATACGTCCTCCACCTCCACTTCTCCGCCTCACATAACGTCGCCGCGTACGAAGCCCTGCTACATGGACTGTAGCTCGCAGTTTCACTCGGGATACGTCGGCTCGTCGTGAAAGGGGACTCCCAGCTGGTCGTGAACCAAGTAATGAAAGACTGGTCCTGTCTAAACGACACCATGGAGGCTTACCGACAGGAGGTTCGCAAACTTGAAGACAAGTTTGACGGACTCGAGCTATCACACGTCCTAAGACACAACAACGAAGCGGCGACGAGTTGGCGCGGTTCGGGTCCAAACGTGAAGCCGCCCCAACAGACGTTTTTGTTGAGCACCTCTATGAGCCAACTGTTGCGGCAAAACCAACTCTCAACGAACAAGCTGCAAACAAAGTCACCATGATTGACGCCGACTGGAGGACACCACTCATCAAATTTTTAACACAGCAAGAACTGCCGGAAGACCGGGATGAGGCAGAACGTGTCCGACGTCGTTGCCAAGCTTACGTCATGGTCGACTCCGATCTATACAAGAGAAGTCCCTCCGGAGTCTTGATGAGGTGCATCACACCCGAGGAAGGACGACAACTACTCCAAGACATCCACTCGGGCATATGCGGAAGCCACGCGGCAGCACGCACCTTGGTGGGCAAAGCCTACAGACAAGGTTTTTTCTGGCTTACCGCGGTCTCTGACGCGGACAAAGTGGTACGAACCTGTGAAGGTTGCCAATTCTTTGCCCGACAGAGCCATGTTCCAGCCCAAGACCTACAAACAATCCCATTATCCTGTGCGTTTGCGGTATGGGGCTTAGACATGGTCGGCCCTTTCAAGAAGGCTCTAGGAGGATTCACACACTTATTCGTCGCGATCGACAAGTTCTCCAAGTGGATTGAAGCTAAGCCGGTTGCCACAATTACTGCTGACAAGGCACGGGACTTCATCCTCAACATCGTGCACCGCTTCGGCGTCCCAAACAGAATCATAACCGACAATGGGACTCAATTCACAGGAGGCATCTTCAAGGAATTCTGCGAAGACTTCGGAATCAAGATTTGCTATGCGTCAGTTGCCCACCCCAAAAGCAATGGACAAGCCGAGCGTGCTAACGGCATGGTCCTTCAAGGCATTAAGGTCCGCGTGTTTGACCGCCTAAATCCTTATGCTGGCAAGTGGGTTCAAGAGCTCCCCTCGGTTCTATGGTCCCTGCGGACCACACCCAGCCGGACTACCGGCCAAACTCCTTTCTTTTTGGTCATGGCGCAGAAGCCATGTTGCCAAATGAGATGGAGTATGAATCCTTCCGAGTCCGCAACTTCAACGATGAACGCTACGACCCAGACCGAGTGGATGACCTCACCCAACTGGAAGAGGCCCGTGAGGCAGCCCTCATCCAGTCGACAAAATATCTTCAAGGGCTCAGACGATACCACAGTCGCAACGTTCGAGCACGAGCTTTTATCGTTGGCGATTTGGTTCTACGCAAGATTCAAACCACCAAGGACCGTCACAAATTATCCCCCTCATGGGAAGGACCGTACATAATTGCTGAGGTAACTCGGTCAGGTTTATATCGATTAAAGCGTGAAGACGGATCTATGGTAGAGAACTCCTGGAACATCGAACATCTTCGACTATTCTATGCTTAAATTGACTTCAGTTTCATGTTTCTCCTTGACTGCCAACCTCAAGCAAGATGACTTCTTGAGTTAGCAGTCGGGGGCTGTACATATGTCAATAAAGCATGGTCTTTTTTTCGACATAAGATGACTTCCTGTAAGAAAAATTATCACAACACTAAGAGGTATGACATCAAGACTGCGAGGCAATGAAAGAGTTCAGTCGGCTTACCGGAGGAGGAGGTCGGTAGAGACTGAAGGGAAGGACCGGCAGCACGAGGCTGCGCTCGACTGCGACTCCAGTTGAGAAGACCTTGTACATCCGGATTTTCGGGATCTCAAAACTAAGGGAGTCCGGTCTTCCCGATTGGGGTCCCTCTCGCCTTCATACTCGAAGGCGGCTTCGATCGTTCTTTAATCGGCGCCGCCAGCTCCCGATGAAATGCCGAGTGATTTGCTCGCCGCAAGACCCTTCGCTTCATCTCCAAGATTTTCGCTAATAACTTGTTGGCTTCTTCCCAGTCTTGGGCTACTGGTACAGTGCTCCAAGTATGCTTATGCACAGGGGAAAGGCCAACAAAGTTTGGCAGGCTGGGTTCAAGATTGCTAATATAGAACCAGCTCGCATGCCAGCCCTTGTTAGAGGTTTTCAAGGGAAGAGAAAAGTACTCCTTGCGGAGGGATCCGCGGAGTTAAAAACCCGCTCCACCAACGACGCATGGATGGTCCTTATTCGGATGCGGTTTGAGGTAAAACATGCGACGAAAAAGTTGGAAGTGGGGGAGAATGCCAAGTAAGGCCTCACATACATGAATGAAGAGAGCGATGTGAAGCATGGAGTTGGGGTTCTGATGATAGAGCCGAAGGCCATAATAATCAAGAAGCCCCCTAAAGAACTCGGAGGTGGGGAGGCTGAACCCGCAGTAAAAGAAAGATGTGAAAACGACGAGCTCACCAGTGTTCGGGGTGGGAAAATCTTCACCCGCCGTCGGGCGCCAACCCACAATCTCCCTGGGAGGAAGCACTCCGTGCTTCACCATCTCCTTGAGGGTGGACTCCCTTACATCCGAAATGGCCCATTGCTCAAAAGGGATTTTTCTCTCATCCGCCATGAATGTGGTTTGTGTGGGGAGCAGATCTGGCTAAAAGGATGGGGGTTTGAGAAGGGGATCTTGGGAGCTGGATGCGGAGGCTAGTTTGTGGCGAAGGGCGAGCTCGTGGATCGACGGATTTGGGTGCGCGCGAGCCTAGGGTTTTCCGCAGGGAGCTGGTGAATAGTACTGCGAAAAGAGGAAATTTTTGGAAAGCCGAAGTGGCGGGGATGACCTCGAGGCTTTGTATAAAGATTTGAGGGTTGCGTTAGGTTTTCTCGTGATTGGGCCGAGCCCATGAGAGACTTGCGGCCCAGCTAAGGTGTGGCCCGACGCGTGTCCTTAGGGACTTAAGTGGATGAGCTTAAGCAGATTTGCCTTGGCAATACGCACGTGTCTGAGTGCCCTATACCTTTGAAAATCCTTTCATACCACGGTTTGCTTGACTTCGTGAGAAGTTAGCACGATGCAATTTGAGAGGTGACCAACAGCTAAGCTTTTTATAGCTGCCTTGATGACAAGGGTTGTTTGGTTTTCTAGCATTTGATTGGATGACTATATCAATGTTGTTTTTCCACCTTGGTGAAGATCTTTATAGATTGAGACCAGTATTATGATGGGAGCTATTTAATAACTTGGTCATATTTTTCAGACGACTAAAAAACTTGTTTACCCATGAGGAACGATTAAAATATTTGTTCCGAAATGACTCGGGCAGATCCGCTCGGATAAGCATGAGCTTACCGAGTGCTTTCCACCTATGAGGATTGATTGAGTTATTTGTCTTGAGGCAACTCGAGCAAATTCACTCGGATGAGCATGAGCTTGTTGAGTGATGAGATTTTTTATATTTGCTTTAGCATGAGTTAAGCATTTACATGAGTATGATTCTTTATAGTTCTTGCTTATATGTTTGGTCTGTTTTTGGCTAATCATACAGTCGGGGGCTCCACCTAATTAGGTACATCAAGAGATGTGCCTAGATATTTATTTTGAGAATTTTTTAGATATTTTCCAGCCCTTCATAGTCTTTGGAGCCACTCGGGAGAATGAGGCAGAGATGATGGAATCGCTCGACACCGAAGCACTCGGCCAAAGGGTTGTTTGGTTGTGTACTTGTCTTGGTTTGATGCTTGCGTGTCTCATCGACGAAAAGGACTCGGGGTTACTTGTGGAGATTATGGCAATCGGGTATCTACATGGCAAGTTTATCCGACTGGAGGTAGGGATAGATTGCACCTACCAGATATGTAAACCAAATATGACTTGGGTGTTACGTTGTAGATTGAGATAAGGCAACTGCCCATAGTCACGGCTGGTAAGATTGAGGAAACAAACTTAGAGTAAGATAGGGTTTTCGATTTGTAAGCTCGCCTCCCAAGACTATATAAGGGGGGTAAGGGGTGTCCCTTAAGGGATATCAGATATCAGAAGTTAGATCAGCTTTCAGCTTTAGATATACAAGATCACGAGATCAATAAAGACACTCGGCGGATCGAATCCCTGAAACAGGAGTAGGGTATTACCTCACGAAAGGGCCTGAACCTGTCTAATCTTTGTTTTCTATCTAACACATCGAGCTTGACGATCTTGACTGCACCCTTAAAATTCTATTGCCGAAACTAAGTTTCGACAATCCCGAACAAACTGAAGATGTTCTTTTGGAGATTCAATCCTCCCTGTGTGCTGCAACTTAAATCGAAGGGGACTGGAGGTCGATACTCGCTGCCCAATGTGTTGTCGGCCGAATGAGGATTGTGGCCATCTTTTTCTGTTATGCAAGCATGTCAAAGAGTGTTGGAGAAGCATGAATCTTGAAGACTACATGGTGCGGCTGACGGGCTGTCACTCGGGTAAGAAAACTATTGGAGTAATTTGCTCATTTCCCTCGCATGTTCAGCTTAAAGTGATGGTGTTGTCGTGGAGATGGTGGTTTGCACGCAATAGGGTTAATGCTGGGGAAAGAAGAGTTTCGGCAGCCGAAATCTGTGCCTCTGTGCACTGTCACTTGGATTTTGAACAGTTGAGGAAGCCAGCTCAAGCCTCTCAGCTGGACAGAACCGATGTCTGGACGCCGCCGCCGGTGAATTTCTACAAGATTAACACAGATGCTTCGTTCAATGAGGAGTCGGGAACTGGTGGATGTGGTTTTGTTGCCCGGGGAAGTGATGGCGGCTTTTTGGATGGGGGCTTCAGTTCCCTTGAAAGGGTTTCCAGCGCTTTACAGGGAGAAGCCATGTCTGCTCTCAGGAGCTTAGAGCGGGCTACTCAGATCGGTATGTCCAGGATTATTTTGGAAACAGATGCAACAGAGCTGCGGCGAGCGCTAACAACGTCGGAGCTTGACCTTCACCAACATGGCTGTCTTTTTCGGAAGATTAAAGATTTTATGTCCTCTAATTTTGTGTGTTGCCAAATTGGGCATTGCCTGCGGGCATGTAACAAAGTGGCTAATTGCCTAGCGCGTTATGGGGCGAGTTCTGCGAACTCTGGTCTGACAAATTTCGTCAGTGAAGTCCCTGTTTTTGTATCCTCGCTGGTCTTTGACGATTTGCCTAGAGCTGGTTAATGATATCTGAGTTAATTGGTGTCAAAAAAACTTGTTAAAGGTGGGGCCATCAAAATCCAAGCCACACTCAACCAACAAAATAATACCATGTCATATTTTTTAAGTCACATGTGAGACTCACATAAATTACGAAAGAGAAATTTTATCACATTTTTAGAGTCTATCAAACACTCACCTAACATGATCAAACTTGTTTAACCATAAATATGACAACACAAATATGACAAAGTATAGCAAGTTATGGCCCTTTAACCAAACAAACCCTACGTCCGTACGCGCCCCCGTATTGGGGGGGTTGAAGCTCCAGACTCCAGCTCACGAGATGTCTCATGCCTGCTTTTGCTCTGTGCTACACCACCACATGACCGCAACAACCAGCATCCCCCCTCCCTCTCTCTCTCTCTCTCTGTCACACACACACACACACACACAAAGGTAGCGAAAGAACAGCACAGCTTACCATATCTGTGTCCGCGGAAACGGAGGCGAGCGTGTTGTGTGCAGTGTAGGTGGCGTGGCCGCCGTGCCGCGTGCAAGAGTTTAACCGAGAAATGTGGCGCCGGTCGCGGGAATAACCCAAGGCGAAACAGCGACGACGTGCCCTCAACGTTGCGTTGCGTTGCGTTCCAGATGGAATTTCTTTCTCCTTGTCTCTCTCTCTCTCTTTTTTTTTTGTTTCTGGGGGAGGAAAAATAGATGGAATCTTCGGCTATGAAAAGTTGGTGGGCAACAAAAAAGCTAACGAAGTTCTACGTAGCATAATGCTCAAGGTACTCGGTTCACGGTAATCAGTAGTGGGAGTAGCTTAAGAAAAGAGGTTCCCTATATATTGTTTTGTTTAGGTGACACAACACCGCCATACGTCGCGAGAACGTCCGAGACGGCATGGAGAATTCGCGTGCCTCGTCTCGTCGACCCAGTGGAGACGTTTTCCTTCGCCTGTCCGCCGTCCAGGAAGAAAGCTAGGAAATTAGCTACGACAACGTACGGGTGTTTTATCTCAACCGTCCTTGTCCGTGTCCGTGAGGCAAGAGACGCGGTGACATAGATAATACTACCTTCCATTCGTATTATAAAACTTTTTTACCTTTTTAAATCAAATTTTATAGTTTAATTAAATTTATAAAAAAATATAAAAATATTTTCAACACAAAATAATAGCTATTTTTTATAAACCCAATCAAACTTAAAAATTTAACTTAAAAAGCCAAAACGGAAACGGAGGGAGTATGAAATTTTGATTAATTGTTTGCTTGTTTGTTAGCTTCGTGATGTTCTTTCCTAATATTACTCGGATTTGCCTGAGGACTAGGGCTCAAAGTCAGCTTGGACATCTTAATTTCTACCATGGTAAATCCAGCGCAAGACAAAACAGGCTAGGTCCGCCTCTGCTAGTCTGCTCTACTCATAAGTCGTGACTAGAATGGATAAAACATTGAAGTCCAAGATCACAACGCCGGCCCTTCTTTACTCGATTGGTGAAAAAAATATAATAAATAGGAAAATTAACTTTATTCATGGCGCATATATAATAGGATAGCAATATATGCAGAAATAGGGTACGTACGAGTACGACTTCCAACTTTGTTTCAAAGTCGTCGACGACGACGGCCACTGCCCACTAGCAGGGCCAAGTGGCACACCATATATATGGTGCATTCGTGCGATATCGCGACCGGGTCCATCCGTGCATTTGCCTCAAAACCCCACAACCTCATAGCAACCAACCATGCACATCATCTCGCTCAGGACAGCAGCAACCGGCATAGCCAAAAACGAGTCACATATTAATGTTACTTCAAGTCTGCAGCTGTAGCCGGTTCAGGATCATCTGTTTCTCTCTGTATATATGTATCAGTCACCGGGACGCCTAGGCTGAAACAGGGTTCACAGTCAAAATAAAAACCGAACTTTTTGGACCGGTTCAATAACACAAGTCGTTTGCTTTTCCCTCAACTTTTAAAAAAGTCCAACAAAATTTATTTAAATTTTATCTGTTTTTATTGGTTTACTAACGATTTTCGTGAAAAACCGAAAATACTGACCGTGAGAAGTTTTCAGTGAGCTCACGGTCGGGACGTGTGAGGACTCGCGCTACACGTTAGGAGGGACGTAGCCCTATGCGACGCCCTCACACCGTGTGTGAGGTGGCGACGATGAGCCACTTATATTATGTGAAAAGCAGATTTTAGACTTATGCCTCTAGTTTATGTGACACTTGGAGCCTCCTCGTAGGAGTGTCCTATACTGGGAGTACCCTAACGGGACAGTGTACCCTGCTGAAACGTGCTGCTACGTGTTTCTGTCACCAACTACAGATTTACTTGATCAGATCAGATCAGAGCAGATCCACAGCACATTTGCATCGACGACCGTGAAGCCCGTACAAGATTCACCTGCCGGAACAAGTAGTTTTTTTTTCTCTTCTCTCTCTCTCTCTCCTGTTCCGTTTTGTCTGGACATGACAGTTGTACAGTTTGGCTTCTGCATAGAGCATACTTTAACCAGCCAAACAGATCGATCGGCTCATCAAGGAGGATGCGTCTTAATTGCTAGCCTGATTAGTTTTCTGATCAGGGGGTGTAATCATCGTGCTAAACTATAAGCACCTTCTCTGGCAGAGATAGATCCCACCGTCGCTACGAGGCAACAGAAGAAACAAACTTTTTTTAGTCCACTGTAAGAGACCGAGTAAATCCAGAAATTAACTAATGATTTCTTCAGGTAATTGGTGACAATTCACGGGAGTATGCGGGAAATATATACCCCAGATACTAGCTACTGCATCTTTGGATCAAACAAAACGACGTGAGATTAAAATATAATTAAGAAAGATTTTTATTATACGGCAGAGGTGCATATGCATACACCGCTTTATATATAACACCTCATTTACACACTCTGGAATGTACCCCCTAACACACACCAAAGAAACGAAAACAAGTTTCGCATATCTGATCTCACTAAATTACTATTGAAAGTCTACTCTACCTGTACATGTGTAATATTCGTAAAATCAAATTAAAAATGAATTTTAATGAACAGTGTGACCAGACCAGGTCGTAGGTTAAATATGTTAGTATTAAAAATGATTTTTGTGTTTGTTCTAAAATGTATGTACTATGTCACTAATAGCGGCACCCTAATAACTAAAAGGTCTTACTCATTGAGAATTGTAAAGTACATAATTTGATCAAACTTGTCAACAAATATAAATATTTTCATGTAAATAAACAAATGAAGATATAAAAAGAATCGATGCATTTCCTCTAAAATTCCATATATCCCAAAGGGTTCATCCACACCCACAGCCAGTAACATTTCATCAAGTTTTGTCCATAAATTATAGAGGACATGCTCAGTAATATGCATGTGCATTGGCATACTAGCTGCATAGTGATTACTCATGCCATGTGCAAAATGTTGCAATTTGTCAGCTTCCCTGGCTCATCGGACATTAGGTCCATCCCTTGTTAAACGAGAAGTACGATGTGTGTTATTTTCAGAATGGACGGACCCAAGTAGGGCTGGATAGCGAGCAAGCTCAGCTCGCCCTAACTCGTTAGCATAACAACTGGCTCGACTCGGCTCGTTATACTAACGAGCCGGAGGCTGGCTCGGCTCGTTAGCCAGCTCGAGCTATCTTGTTTAGCTCGCGAGCCAGAAAGAGAGAGAGAGCAAATACGACATGTCAGCTCCCAACCTCAATGTTGAACAAACTGAGATTGGAAAGAATCAACAAATCTTCAAATTTTTGTATGATTAATACATCACAAGCATTCTACTGATCAATTACTACAAACTAAATGCAATCGAGTGGCATGAATGCAAGATTAAACCAATATTACAACAAAAATCCAAGGAACACTCCAGATCTGAAATGACAATTGAGTATCGACAAAACATGCGAGACATAAATCAAATATAATCATTTTGGAAGAAAGAATGGATAGATGTTGGTCTGGTAGGTCTCGTTCATCCGCTTGCTTCTTCGGTGATTCGGCTTACGAATCGACAGGAGGACCACACGGCTGGGGACAACGCGGCGCCGGCCAGACCACATCAAAGCGGCGGACTCCGCGGTAACAGACCTCGTCGTCCTCCGCACCGCACCTCCTCGGACACATGGACGGTGGGAGGCAAACGTCAACAACATGTGGTGGGGGCCAGCAATCGGCGGCAAGCTGGTGGCTTGGGAGTTGGGATGGCGTGTCGTTGCTAATGGCGAGAGAGACAACGGGAGGAGAGAGAGGAGCAACAGTAGATCAAGATTGGAGAACGACCAAACGGGCGAGCAACCGGACGGGAGATCGAACTCCATCTAGGGTAGATAGGATGGGTCTTTTGCTTGCTTTTTTTCTTATTGGGCTTTGCACATGGGTTGTTAGGATTGGGCTGCTTAGTTGCTGCATTGGGCTCGTTTGGCTCGCGAGCTAGCTCGAGCTGACTCGTTATAACTAACGAACTAAAACGCTGGCTCAACTCGTTACAAAAATACAACGAGTGGAGCCGAGCTGAGCCGAGCCGAGCTAGTCATAAGCTAATGAGCTACAAGCTTTTCGTCCACCCCTAGACCCAAGGCCCGGGCTCGTCGGTGAATCTGAAGAGGATGGATACACACATTATCGGTATCGGACAATGTCAGTGACTAGTTGTGATGAAATTCGCCTGGGCTTGGAAAAATATCTAGTTCTACCATTGATTTCAGCAACATCCATAGTAATTTCTAAACAAATGCAAGCCATTGTGTCACGCCCAGAAATTCATACCAGAATTTCTGCAGCTAATTTGTGCATTACATCCTCGTTCAGAATCACCGAGGTACACAAATCGACGTTATTGATAATACGTAATCCTCGTCTTAGAAACAATATAAAAGAGTTACACAAATGGAGCGGAAAGGAAAACAAAACTGACTTAAGCTAAACTTGACACGAGCGAAGCGGAACACTAACTCCACAGCTAAACCTTGACGAGAACAAGCCTACACCTCCTCGGAGACCTCGATCTCAACCTCTGGCACTGAAGGGGGAAAAAAGAAGCAAGACTGAGTACAACCACCGTACTCAACAAGTCACACCGGAAAAGGGGATATGATGCACGATAAATAACAAGGAAGGGTCAAGGGCTCAATTTTCATAAACAGCATTTGCAATATATAATAATAATATTTGAAGACAGTAAGACAGTAGTAATATTTAAGCAGTATTAAATAACACTGTCCAACGCTCAAACCACGTTGCAACAGGCCCATCCATCCACCTGCACTAGTCATACTTCAACATTTCATTCGAATAAAATAAAATGAGACTAATCAAGGTGAATCTGGTCGATCGCCCGTAACCGTGGGCACGGCTATTCGAATAGTTTTTACTCCGATCGAGGTGTACAAGCGTATCCACAAGACACAATCCCACAACACGTTACCGTGCGCCGGTGCACCACCACGGTGCCCGGAAAGGAATTATGACAGACCCTTCACATAACCCCTCTAATCAATCGTACCACACCAAGGTTTCGCCCCCATTCCCATCGGGCAATGGGCAGCCCCCTCTAGTGCCGCGGTGAATCCGGAAGCTGATCAATCCTTAAAACCGGGGCCGGCCCAACTCCATCACGCCCACCCTCTCTGGGATACGTCGACTAGAGACAGCTACGCTACAGACCCAACCATTACCCATGCGGCTTGTGGTATGCACGGCATTTCTTCCGGGTTTCCCGAGAACCGGTCCTTAATCGTCATGAGCACGCTAACCAAAGTCCAACCATGTGCTCACGACCCACCTTTTTCATACTTCAATATTATTAAAAACAAGGTCATATCTTAATACCATCGGAAGGTCAACTTTAGTAATACTCTCGATTAGTGTGATTCCCTTAAGTGAGCTAGTTGCGCTAAGCATAACTAAGCAACCTTAAACTATCATCTAGTCACATTGGACCCCAAGTTATCAATGGTATAAGGTAAACAATCCTATAGGAGTACAATAGGTATAAACATCCCATGAAATGACATTCTAAAACATATGCGTATTTGAACGAAAAGAGGTATTTACATAAAATAGGTACAATATGGTCAATGTGAGGTATGACTTGCCTTGCTCGGGACCGAGGAACCTCGGCGACTACTTCGAAGAGAACGGGCTCGCCGAAAACTCGGGATCTACACGGCAAACAAAGCACTCAACAAACCCCTAAAAAGTCTACTGAAACAACACTGAAAAGTATTTTTAGTGAATTCTTGACATTTTTTTGGATTTAATGAAATTTGAATGGACTAAAACGGAGTTCGATTCAAAAGATATAAATTTTAGAAGTTTAATTGCGATTTTTAAACTAAACGAAAAAGATTAAATTATTTATTGCGCAATTAAGCCCCCGGGTGACGCAAGCATGGCGCAAGCGGTAGGGCGACGTCGGCGGCGCAAGTGGCGACGCAAGCGACGCGGCGCGGTCCACGGTGGACCGAGTCCACGGCGGCGGCGAGAGAGCGGGGCACGTGGCGCGCATCGGGGAGGGTGGCGGCGATCGGATGGCGACGGCCTTGCGCGCGAGGGAACGGTCCGGATCTGCCCGATCCGAAGGATCGAACGGCGCGGATCGCGGCTAGGGTTAGGGTTCGGCGGCGACCGGGCGACACGCGGCAGCCATCCGGCGTGCGGCGGCCGGATCGAACGGCGACGGATCTATCACGATCGGACGGTGCGGATCCGCCCGATCCGAAGGATCGGACGGCGCAGCGGAGCGCGCTAGGGTTAGGGTTTGGGCGGCGGCGGCTCGAGCTCGCCGCCGCCATGGCCGCGCGGGCGCGGCCGGACTCCGGTGGCACCGGCGACGGCGGCGAAGGGTGCTGCGGGCGCGGGGAACCACGGGGAAGGGCGGAACGATGCGCGCGGGAGCGGTTCGGGAGGAGGCCCGAAAAACCGAAAAGGAGAAGGGCGGCGGTGCACTCACCGGCGACGGAGACGGCGACGATGGCGACGGCGGGTTTGGGGGCTAGCGCACGGGAACCAAAGGGAAAGCGCGGCGAAAGGGAGTTTTATAGGGGTACAACGGGGCCGAAACAAACACGAAAACGGCGCGGATTCCTCACCGTTGTTCACGGACTTGGAGAGAGAGGGGAAACAATCGGCGACGGATTTCGCGTGGATAGGGTTTTCAACGGGCGCGGGGTGCGGGGATGGAAACGGCGCCGCGAGATTGAGCCCGCACGGGCCGACGTGGCTCGGATTCAAACGGAAAGGAGTGGAAAGGCGGCGCGCATGGCGGACGGCGGACGGCCGGCCGGGCGCGGGGGCGGGAAACCTGACAGGCGGGGCCCACCCGTCGGCCGACTTCGCGGCGAGGACGCCCGCGGACTTGCGTCTTGCGGCGGCGTTGCGGGCCTCGGCCCACGGCCGGGCGCGCGGGGAGGGGACCGGGCCGACGGCCCAAGGAAAGAGCGGGAATACTGCAGCCCGTACGGAAAAGAAAAAGAAAAAGGGGAAAAAGGATTTTTGGGGCTTAATTAATTCCTGATTTCTTATTTAATTGCTTAAAAATACTTAGAGTGCTCTAAAAATTCCAGTAAAAATCCTGTTAGCGTATTTTGACATGAAGAATTCAAGAAAAATCCTACCATGTCATTTCCATTTATTAATTGCATTTTAAAATTATAGGTTGACTCCGGTTAATTTCGAAATTCGATTATTTCCTGTAAATTATTTTAAAAGAAAAAGGGAAAAACCCGGATGTGACAACCTACCCCTTAAACGGAATCTCGACCCCGAGATTCGGAGGTACTGGCGAAGAGGTGCGGGTGCGCGGCCTTTAGCTCATCTTCTCGTTCCCAAGTAGCTTCTTCCTCGGAGTGATGAGTCCATTGAACCTTGCAAAATCTGATAACCTTGTTCCGCGTCCTTCTTTCACTGACCTCAAGAATACGTGCTGGTCTCTCTACATAGGTTAAGTCCTCTTGGATTTCAATGTCCGGACTCGCCCGCTCTTCGGTACCCTTAAACACTTCTTTAACTGGGACACATGAAACACGTCGTGAATACCGTCATGTGTGGAGGAAGCTCCACGATAGGCCACTTCTCCTCGACGTTCCCGAATCCCGTATGGTCCCACGAAACGTGGTGCCAACTTACCTTTGGTTTGGAAACGATGTACTCCCCGGAGTGGTGTAACGCGAAGATACACAAAATCCCCTGCTTCAAAAGCGAGATCTCTTCGACGATTATCTGCATAGCTCTTCTGTCGGGACTGCGCAATCTTCAACCTTTCCCGAATCACTCGGACCTTTTCCTCTCGCTTCGCTTATTACTTCGTGCCAAACAATCGGCGCTCACCCGTCGATCCCGAACGGGGTGTGCGGCATTTCCGTCCATACAAGTGCTTCATACGGTGCCATTTGAATGCCGGCT
Organism: Oryza australiensis; assembly: GCA_019925245.2. Lineage (NCBI taxonomy): Eukaryota > Viridiplantae > Streptophyta > Magnoliopsida > Poales > Poaceae > Oryza > Oryza australiensis. The sequence continues at coordinate 2,190,310 of JAIFGZ020000381.1, read as the reverse complement.
CGATAACCGTTGTTGTAAGAGAATTGCATAGGTCAAGCTTTTGTCCCATGCTTTTCCAAAATCGAGCGCGCATGCTCTCGGCATGTCTTCCAAAATCTGATTCACTCTCTCGCTTGACCGTCTGTTTGCGGATGATAGGCCGTGCTAAAATTCAAACGGTACCGAGTTCTTCTTGCAACTTCTTCCGAATTTGGAAGTAAACCGACTTCCCTATCGGACACGATCTTCTTAGGCACGCCATGCAAACACATGATCCTTGCGAGATAAAGCTCGCCAACTTCTTCCCCGAGTAGGTAGTATGTACCGGTATGAAGTGGGCTACCTTGGTGAGTCGGTCCACCACGACCCAAATTGAGTCATAACTGACGTTGTGCGGGGTAAACCCGTGATGAAATCCATTCCAATTTCTTCCCATTTTCACTCCGAATCAAGTGGTTGTAACAGGCCGGGCCGTTGATGTTCCGCCTTCACTCGCCGACAAACATCACAAAGTGCAACAAACTCGCTATCTCCCTCCTCATGCCGACCCACCAAAACTTTTCTTTAAGATCTTGATACATCTTTGTACTGCCCGGGTGAATTGAGTATTGGGTTTGGTAAACTTCCGTAAGGATCGTCTTCTTCAAATCCTTGTCTTCTGGCACACACAATCTCTTTCCCATCCAGATTGTGCCATGTTCGTCTTCCGTAAAACCACGAGCTTTTCCGACTCTCATGTTCTTCTTGAGTTCGGCCATCTCGGGATCCGATGCCCGAGCAGCCCGAATTTGATCAATGAGAGTGGGTTGGGCTTCCGAGCAGCCACAAAGCCAAAATCCACCACTCGTAGATTTAGGTTCTCAAATTCCTGCTGCAACTGGTCACACATTCCTTCGACACTGAGGGTGGTGCAGTAACTCTTTCGGCTTAGTGCATCCGCAACCACATTAGCTTTGCCGGGATGGTAGTGTATCCCTAAATCATAATCTTTGATCGGTTCCAACCATCTTCTCCTGGAGGTTTAAATCAGTTGGGTGAAAATGTACTTAAGACTTTTGTGATCCGTATACACTTCACAACGATTACCAATTAGGTAGTGTCGCGGATCTTCGTGCATGAACCACTGCGGATAACTCCGATCATGAGTGGGGTAGTTGTTTTCGTGTGGGCGCAATTAACGAGATGCATATGCGACCACTTTGCCTTCTTGCATCAATACACATCCCAACCCTTGGCGAGATGCATCACAATAAACTTGGAAGTCCTTTGGGTCGGGCGGTATCAACACCGGTGCGTACACCAACTTCCTCTTGAGCTCTTCAAAACTCCTATTGCATTCGCCGACCACTTAAACTTCTCATCTTTCTTCAACAGTTGAGTCATTGGCTTGGCGATTTTGGAGAAGTTCTCGAAGCGGCGGTAGTAACCCGCAAGTCCAAGGAAACTTCGGATCTGCGTAACCGTTTTAGGCGGGGTCCACTTGGTAACCGATTCCACATTTGCCGGATCCACGGCTACTCCTTGGGCATTCACAATGTGACCGAGAACTGTACCTCCTTTAACCGTAAAGCACACTTGCTAAACTTGGCGTAGAGTTGATGATCTCTCAACTTCTCGAGTACTATCCGAAGATGTTGCTCATGATCCTCCTCGACTTAGAGTAAACCAAAATGTCGTCAATGAACACCACCACGAATTTATCCAAGAACTCCATAAACACCTTGTTCATCGATTCATAAAGAAGGCCGGTGCATTGGTTAACCCAAAAGACATGACCGTACACTCGTACATCCCATACCGTGGTGAAGGCGGTCTTGGGAATGTCCTCTTCCCGAATCCTCAACCGATGATAGCCCGATCGCAGTCTATCTTGGAAAATACCTTTGCCCCTTTGAGTTGATCGAATAAGTCATCAATCCGTGGTAGGGGATACTTGTTCTTGATAGTAACCTAATTGAGGGCTCGATAATCCACACACATTCTCTTGGTCTTGTCTTTCTTTTCCACAAAATCACCGGAGCACCCCAAGGCGATGTGCTCGGGCGAATATACCCTTTTGCAACTGTTCATCCACTTGCTTCTTTACTTCGGCTAACTCGTTGGCTCCCATCCTATATGGCCTCTTGTGTATTGGGGCGGTCCGGTACTAGGTCAATCCGGAATTCAATTTCCCTTTTGGCGGCATCCGAGTTAAGTCTTCGGGAAAACTTGGGGTATTCTCGACGATGGGGATGTCCTCTAACTTCACAGGGTCTTGGCCGCCATTTCGGACGATTCCCCGGTGGAAACATGATTTAAACTTACTATAGTCTTGACTTGCATGGGAGAGCGAAAAACAACTCTTTCTCCTTTCGTATTAATTAGAGTAATGGTGCGACTAGCGCAGTCAATTACTCCCTTATGTCTGGACAACCAATCCATCCCAAGAATAACATCTATGCCTTTGGACTGAAGGAGGATAAGGTTGGCTAGAAACATAGATCCTTGGATTTCTATGGTCACTGAGGGACAATACTGAGTGGTCTCCAAATGGTTTCCAGGGGTTTGAACCCGCATAGGTATCTTAAGTCCCACTACTGACAACCCATGTGCCCCAACAAATTGCTTTGAGATAAAAGAATGGGTAGCGCCAGAATCAAATAATACTGTGGCAGGAGTATAGTTTACAGGAAACATACCCAGTATAACCTCAGGAGCGGTCTGTGCTTCCTCGGCGGACGCATGGTTGACTCGAGCCTGGATGAACCTTGGCCCGGCGCGTCTTGGCCGGACACTTGTCTCGCAAAATGCCCGGGTCACCACGGTTGAAACAGACTCCGGCTTTCCTCCCGAGTCCTTCCTTGGAGGTGGTGGCGTGATTGTTGCTTGGGATGGCGCCGTTGGAGGGCGCGGGGCTGGAGTACGCCGTTGTTGACCGCCGCCACTACCGCGCTTGGAAATTCCCGGGTGATAAGGTTGATGCCGACGAACAATCATGGTGGTAGGTCCACTCGACTTCCGGGCATGAAACGCGGCCTCTGCGATTTCCCGTGTTGAGGAGGTCGGGACTGAAATACTTTTCTCTTCTTGATCATCTTGTTGCGCTGATCTTCCTGTCGAATGGCCTTGTCAACCAGCTTCTCAAAGTTAACATACTCACCGGAGATAAGCTTGTCCGTGAGTTCATCATCCAAACCAGCCAAAAACTTTTCCTGCCTTTCTGCATCAGTGCGCACATCTTCTGGGGCATAACGGGCAAGACGATTGAACTCATGCAGATACTCGTAACTGATCTGTTACCTGCTCAAGAGAACGGAACTCACGCTTTTTCTGTGCAACTATTCCCGCAGGAATGTGTGCGGTCCTGAAACTGCGACGAAACTCTTCCCAGGTAACTGCTGCTCCCGCCGGGCGAGTAACCAAATAGTTGTCCCACCAAGCCGAAGCAGGACCCTGTAACTGATGAGTGGCAAACGAGACTTTCTCCTGATCCGTGCACTGCAGCAGATCTAACTTCTTCTCTATGGCATGAAGCCAATCGTTAGCCTCCATGGGATTGGTGGTGCTGGAGAAGGTCGGCGGTCGGACACGAAGGAACTCGCGCTTTGATCGGGTGGTGGGGCGCGAACCGATTATTCTGTGTTGTTGCTTGTATTTGTTGCAAGATCTGCCGTTGCATCCGATGGTGTTGTTGTTGCATTTGCTGCATCATTGCAGCCATCATCCGTGTCTCGTGAAGCGAGCACTTGAGCAATGGTGGGGTTCTCGGGTGGCGGTGGAGGAGCATTGCCATTGGCGTCGTGAGCTTCGTTGTTGTTGGCACCTGACAGCCCATTGTTGCTGTTCGCCCCGCTGGTCCTGGTGTTCACCATCTGAAGGAGACGACCGACCAGAGAGAGAAAAGAAGAAAAACAGACAAACTTAGAACTAATCTTTATTATTTGAATTCAAATGCATTGTTCGGTCTTGACTAAAAACAAGGAAAAGCACCAAACATCCTTAATTGGTCGGTCATATCACACTTGATATCGACGCCGCTATCCCACACACGGCACCTAACACACAAAGAACTACCAAGAAGACAAACTAAGGTAAACGGTAAAACTAAGGAGGGCAACTAGAACGATCCACGAGACGAGGAGTCGAAACTTCCTTCGGTAGATCCCCATTCTTCCGAACGGCTCCGGAGTCCTCGGGCGTCACCTCGAGACTTGGACTCTTCGAATCGGTTGCCGTAGCCCAACCGATCCCGCCTCTTCCCTCCGAGGAATCTCGAGTCTCTTCGGAGTCCATGTCTTCACCGAATTCTCGAGCTCGAGTCACCGGAGACGGAGATCCAACCACACGCCACCTCCGCCTTGATTCGCCGAAGCCGGAGCAAAGGTGAGAGCGAGCTGCAGCGGGAGGAACTGGAACCGGCGCTGGCTGGGCAGGTGGAGGCGGAGAAGGCGGTGGAATCCGAGGTGCCAGCTGGATACGGACAGGCGCGGTGGTGGTCTTCCGAGGCGTAGTGCGGAGCCTGACCCCAACTGGTGGCGGAAGTCCCTTCAATTCCGCTACCTCCTTCTTTAGACGAACCACTTCGTCCTGCAGCCGCGCGATCCTCAGCATCTTCTTGTCGTTCAGCTCTTTGGTCGCCTTGTGTAGGTCAGAGTGCATTTGATCCAGTCCTTTGAGCACAGTGCACATGTGCCCGAAGGTAGAGTCATTCTCCTCTGCCGTAGACTTGAATGCACTGACCTCTGAGGAATTACCTCGACGGGGATGGTAGCGGTAGGAGGAGGTGCGAAGGTCAGCATCATGCAACTCCCTCATCCTGGCCAACATCGGGTAGGCGGCTTCTTGACAAGCATGATCGACGTGCCTCCGGAAGCCGTGACCTCCATGTTGGGAAGACACGTTCCGACAAACCCGTGAACCTCCAACCGAACACGGTAGGGCAACTCGCCACTGAGAGGCGCAACCGTTGTATACTCCGGTGCTTCGGGATATCCAACTGCAAGGGCCATACGCGCCAGCTCTGCCACGAAGCCTATCATCCCTTTTCCGCAAGGTTGCTGGGGAACCCGCCATCTATAGAAACAAAGGAGTGGGAAAATCAAAACATGCTCAAAAACCCACGACCAACACCCCATTTTCGCAACTCCTAAACCCTAGACCGACTCCACTTTTCAAAACACCCCCTTTTTTTAAAAAACATATGCACATGAAAAGAATTTGAGGGCTCTTAAGGTTTCCGTTGGCTTGTCCTACGATCACGACGGGAAGGCTATGATACCAACTTGTCACGCCTGAAATTCATACTGAATTTCGCAGACTAATTTGTGCATTACATCCTCGTCCGAGAATCGCCGAGGTACACAAATCGACGTTATTGATAATACGAATCCTTGTCTTAGAAACAATATAAAAGAGTTACACAAATGCAGCGGAAAGGAAAACAAAACCGACTTAAGCTAAACTTGACACGAGCGAAGCGGAACACCAACTCCACAGCTAAACCTTGACGAGAACAAGCCTACACCTCCTCGGAGACCTCGATCTCAACCTCTGGCACTGAAGGGGGAAAAAGAAGCAAGACTGAGTACAACCACCGTACTCAACAAGTCACACCGGAAAGGGGGATATGATGCACGATAAATAACAAGGAAGGGTCAAGGGCTCAATTTGCATAAACAGCATTTGCAATATATAATAATAATATTTGAAGACAGTAAAACAGTAGTAATATTTAAGCAGTATTAAATAACACTGTCCAACGCTCAAACCACGTTGCAACAGGCCCATCCATCCACCTGCACTAGTCATACTTCAACATTTCATTCGAATAAAATAAAATGAGACTAATCAAGGTGAATCTGGTCGATCGCCCGTAACCGTGGGCACGGCTATTCGAATAGTTTTTACTCTGATCAGAGGTGTACAACTGTACCCACAAGACACAATCCCACAACACGTTACCGTGCGCCGGTGCACCACCACGGTGCCCCGGAAAGGAATTGTGACAGGACCCTTCACATAACCCCCTCTAATCAATCGTACCACACCAAGGTTTCGCCCCCATTCCCATCGGGCAATGGGCAGCCCCCTCTAGTGCCGCGGTGAATCCGAAAGCTGATCAACCCTTAAAACCGGGGCCGACCCAACTCCATCACGCCCACCCTCTCTGGGATACGTCGACTAGAGACAGCTACGCTACAGACCCAACCATTACCCATGCTGGCTTGTGGTATGCACGGCATTTCTTCCAGGGTTTCCCGAGAACCGGTCCTTAATCGTCATGAGCGCGCTAACCAAAGTCCAACCATGTGCTCACGACCCACCTTTTTCATACTTCAATATTATTAAAAACAAGGTCATATCTTAATACCATCGGAAGGTCAACTTTAGTAATACTCTCGATTAGTGTGATTCCCTTAAGTGAGCTAGTTGCGCTAAGCATAACTAAGCAACCTTAAACTATCATCTAGTCACATTGGACCCCAAGTTATCAATGGTATAAGGTAAACAATCCTATAGCTGAGTACAATAGGTATAAACATCCCATGAAATGACATTCTAAAACATATGCAGTATTTGAACGAAAAAGAGGTATTTACATAAAATAGGTACAATATGGTCAATGTGAGGTATGACTTGCCTTGCTCTGGAGACTGAGGAACCTCGGCGACTACTTCGAAGAGAACGGGCTCGCCGAAAAACTCGGGATCTACACGGCAAACAAAGCACTCAACAAACCCCCTAAAAAGTCTACTGAAACAGCACTGAAAAGTATTTTTAATGAATTCTTGACATTTTTCTGGATTTAATAAAATTTGAATGGACTAAAACGGAGTTCGGATTCAAAAGATATGAATTTTAGAAGTTTAATTGCGATTTTTAAACTAAACAGAAAAGATTAAATTATTTATTGCGCAATTAAGCCCCCGGGTGACGCAAGCATGGCGCAAGCGGTAGGGCTGACGTCAGCGGCGCAAGCGGCTGACGCAAGCGACGCGGGCGCGGTCCACGGTGGACCGAGTCCACGGCGGCGGCGGAGAGAGCGGGGCACGTGGCGCGCATCGGGGAGGGGTGGCGGCGATCGGATGGCGACGGCCTTGCGCGCGAGGGGACGGTCCGGATCCGCCCGATCCGAAGGATCGAACGGCGCGGATCGCGGCTAGGGTTAGGGTTCGGGCGGCGACCGAGGGCGGACACGCGGCAGCCATCCGGCGTGCGGCCGGATCGAACGGCGACGGATCGATCACGATCGGACGGTGCGGATCCGCCCGATCCGAAGGATCGGACGGCGCAGCGGAGCGGCGCTAGGGTTAGGGTTTGGGCGGCGGCGGCTCGAGCTCGCCCGCCGGCCATGGCCGCGCGGCGGCCGGCCGGACTCCGGCGGCACCGGCGACGGCGGCGAAGGGTGCTGCGGGCGCGGGGAACCACGGGGAAGGGCGGAACGATGCGCGCGGGAGCGGTTCGGGAGGAGGCCCGAAAAACCGAAAAGGAGAAGGGCGGCGGTGCACTCACCGGCGACGGAGACGACGACGATGGCGACGGCGGGTTTTGGGGGCTAGCGCACGGGAACCAAAGGGAAAACGCGCGGCGGCGAAAGGGAGTTTTATAGAGGTACAACGGGGCCGAAACAAACACGGAAACGGCGCGGATTCCTCGCCGTTGTTCATGGACTCGGAGAGAGGGGGAAACAATCGGCGACGGATTTCGCGTGGATAGGGTTTCCAACGGGCGCGGGTCTCGGGGATGGAAACGGCGCGCGAGATTGAGCCCGGCACGGGGCCGACGTGGCTCGGATTCAAACGGAAAGGAGCGGAAAGGCGGCGCGCATGGCGGACGGCGGCCGGACCGACCGGGCGCGGGGACGGGAAACCTGACAGGCGGGGCCCACCCGTCAGCGACTCGCGGGCGAGGGACGCCCCGCGGACTTGCGTGCTGCGGCGGCGTTGCGGGCCTCGGCCCACGACCGGGGCGCGCGCGCGGGGAGGGGACCGGGCCGACGGCCCAAGGAAAGAGCGGGAATACTGCAGCCCGTACGGAAAAGAAAAGAAAAAAGGGAAAAAGGATTTTGGGACTTAATTAATTCCCGATTTCTTATTTAATTGCTTAAAAATACTTAGAGTGCTCTAAAAATTCCAGTAAAAATCCTGTTAGCGTATTTTGACATGAAGAATTCAAGAAAAATCCTACCATGTCATTTCCATTTATTAATTGCATTTTAAAATTATAGGTTGACTCCAGGTTAATTTCAGAAATTCCGATTATTTCCGGTAAATTATTTTAAAAGAAAAAGGAAAAAACCCAGGATGTGACACATTACTACGATAGTGACCATACCTTATGTAATAGCAAAGGGGCTAATCCATCATCTTTTTTTTAAAAAAAAAGAAATTTAGCTTCATGTGGAGGGAGTATTTTGTTTACATTTAATACACCCTCCGAGACAAAACACTATATAATGTTTAATTAGGTGTTTTAGGAAATGTCTAGTCCTTGACTATATATAGTTACATGTATATGAACTAATGCAATGTAGTATATATATTAAGCTATGGCGCACTCTTTACAATATTGTCATTAATTGAAAATTGTTTTTACAACATGCATGTTGTCTTTTGATGTGGCTCCACTACAGGAAATCTCCTTTTTGTAGAGTGCCTGGGACACTCGGCGAAGGCTGTTAAACACTCGGCGAAAATTTCGTCGAGTGTTGCACTCGGCATAGATCACACGGTGAACTTTAGATCAGCAAAGAGCTCTTTGCCGAGTGTTTTCCATCGGGCACTCGGCGAAATCTTCGCCGAGTGTCCCTTCGACACTCGACAAAAAAAGTACACGTTAGGTTGGGTATACGGTGACGTAAAAGTTTACCGAGTGCCGGCAAAAAAACACTCGACGAAGTTTTTAATTTTGCCGAGAGCCGGGAAGAAAACACTCGGCGAAAACCCACACTTCGCCGAGAGCTTTTCCGAATGCACTCGGCAAAATTAAAAACTTTGCCGAGAGCATTGACCAAAGCACTCGGCGAAGTAATGGATTTCGCCGAGTGCTATTGTCAAAGCTCTCGGCGAAGATTCAGCACTCGGCAAAGGGGTTGCGAATCCCAGGTTGCCCTCTTTGCCGAGTGTTTTGGCCATTGCACTCAGCAAAGGCCCTCTTTGTCGAGTGTTACACTCGGCAAAGTGACAATCCCCTCCCTGTTTTATTTGTCCATCGCATATTTCACAAATTTTCAAAATATACATCACATTCACAACCCCAATCATTCCACAACCCCATAAGCATCATTCCACATCCCCAATCAGTATAACCACATCGACAACCACAATCACAACAGCTTAGCCATAATTCACAATCCACAAGACATAAATATAATTCACAATCGTAGTCACAGTCACAATCCACAAAACATAAACATAGTAGTTCACAGTACGTAGTCCATAATTCACAAACGAAATTCGAAGAAAACATAGTAGTTCATAGTAGATAGTCCAGAATTACAATTGTTCAAAGAAATTTACCGAGATGGCCATGGCGCCCAACCTACGTGGTCATTACTAGGGTTATTTGATGCCGCCGACTGAGACTGCACAAAAGGAAAATAGAATAGTATAGGTTCAAGATAGTAACATTCGCAAATAAGAAAATTAAATGCGAGGTTAAGTGACTCATCGGAGTGCCTACAATAGGATGTGGAGGAGTGAATACCACAGGCTGTGGTGGCAGTACGACAGGAATACCCATGTTTTGACTGATTGTTTGCACGTAATTGTACATCTCAGTCATCCTCATCTCAATCTCCCGCCGTTTCCTTTTCTCCTCTTACGAGCCTCTAGAGCTTTCCCAGAATGAATCACATCAAACCTTCTCCAAGCTTCACCATCGGATGGATGTACAAGCTTCTTAGGATTGTATCGACGTCCGAGCTTGTGCCATGTCATCTGTTTCGCAGATTCCTCGGTCATGTAAAGTCGTTGGATCCTCGGTATGAACGGAAGGTACCGTAAGATCTTCATGGGGATAGTGAGCTGCCTCTTATGCCCATCACCAGAGTCTACCTCTACGAACCTAGAGGATCCACACTTTGCCCAGTATTTTGCTTCCGCATGCTCTTTCCTAAATAGGATACATCTGTTCGGACAAACATGTATCTACTCATATGGCATCTTAAGTGCACGAAGGAGTTTTTGTGCCTCATACATGCTCTTTAACAGAAGGTGACCATTCGAAAGCAGGCTCTCAACAACTGTCAACATAACATCAAAGGCCTCTCTACTCCAGTTAAACTGGGACTTTACCGCCATTAGTCGTGCAATGGCATCCAGTTGAGAAACTTTTGTATGCCCATGAAGGGGTTGCTGTGCCGCAGACAACATGTCGTAATACGCCTTTGTGGTAGGCTCCGGCTCCTCCTCCCTACATCCTTCATCGAAGTGTGCTTCTTCATAGTCATTTAACACGTCTCCTACCCCGGCATCAGAATCAAACTCCTCGATGTGTTGTCGGACGACCTCGTCTCTCCCACGGTAGGCTTTACCATGGAACGTCCATCGGGTATAATCAGCTGAAAAACCATTCTTGCAAAGGTGTTTGCCCATGATCTCTTTTGTTTGTCGCTTCATGTTACCACATTTGCTACGGGGACACCATGTGGTATGTGCTCCTTTAACCTTGGCAAATGCAAGTTCCAAGAAAGCATCGGTCAACGAACCGTGACTTGAGCGGCCCGTATACATCCACTCACGGTCATTCATCCTCTATCATATCGAATAATCATATAAATATTATTTTTATCTACCGAGTGCCTCTAATGTCTAATAGGTAAAGATTGGTCCTAATCCCACCTGGGTGTGTGTAGATGAGTTTACTTCCCATGCTCTAGTACTCCTGAGAAATTTCGGCAGACCTCCCCACTGTTCTCCAAATACACGTCCCGACAGGAGATTGTGTATCCGAAAAACAACCGGGAGATACTACCGAAATTCTGAGTCGGACCAGAATACTAGACCATGGAAACTAAACTCATCTACACATCCTCGGGCTGTCCAAAAAACGTGGACAATTCAAAAAAGATACGGTTAAAGATATGAAAGAAGACGCATATTTTCATCCGTATCTCTTTCGAACGGGAGACGCCTAAGGTTACGTTATACACAGACAAACAACGGTAAAGACAGCGGCACCTGCAAAATAGGGAAGCACGGCTCGATGGCCGGCACACAAGCAACGGCATGGCTGCGCGATGCGACTCCATTCATCATCTCAAAAAAAAAAGGCTTTGAACATATGTGCATACAATAAACTTCAAAAATATATAAGTGCATATTGCATATATTTTCTACTCAAATCAAATCAAAGGAGTATAGATATGTATCTAATAAATACCATTGTTTTTACCATATATTTATTCCTAATAAATACCTAAATATCACTCGTTTTAATAAACACCTAAATACATGATATTATTTTAATGTGTCAATAATAACCTAAATATTGTCATAGTTTGAACTAAATGTTTATATAATAACAAATCTAATTTTGTTTGAACTAAATGTTACAATAACAAATAAATGTTGCAATAAGATAAAAACATGTTTACCGAAAAAATGCGGAGGGGGTGGGGGCGTCGGCGGAGGAGGGGGCAGCGTCACCGGTGGGCCGTCGGCGGGAGGAGAAGAGGGCGTCGGCGGGGAGCAGGGCGGCATTGGCCCGGGTGGGGAGGTGGGGCGTCGCGCGAGGGCGTCGGCGGAGGAGGAGACCGCCACGGCGGCGGAGGCACGACACGGGGAGGGCGTCGGCGGAGGAGGAGCCCGTAGGTCGGCTGGGGGCGCAGCACGGAGGCGGCGGCGGCGGGGGCGCGGTCGGTAGGGGCGGCGGGCGACGGGCGCGGCCGCGGGGCGAGGCGGCGGAGCGCGGGAGGCGGCGGTCGCGTGTGCTTATTTTGCCTAAGTCCGAAACTGAGCGTGGCACGGGGAGGAGGCGGGCATATTAGAAAACTTTGCCGTGTGCCGAGGATTTGCCGAGTGCCCCGATCTGGGCACTCGGCAAAAACAAGCTTTGCCGAGTGCCAGATCGGGGGCACTCGACAAATACAAAATTTGCTGAGTGCTCTACTCTAGGCACTCGGCAAAGTTTTGTGCACTAGGGTTTTGTACATTTTTTGCCGTGTGGGATACTTTGCCGAGAGCTACACTCGGCAAAAAAAACTTTAGTTGTTATGCTTCTAATAATTTAAAAATTATCAAACGGATTCAAAAAATTATCAAATTTTTGCATAAACCAATATATGATTTTTATTGCCTAGGGAAAAAGATTTGAAATGAAACGATAATTCGGCCGTCACTTTCTCTCTAAATCTAACCAATCCTTCTCAACACTTATAACCTTCTTCAGAGAATCTTCGGTTTTATGAGCGTCGTACCTGATAAAATATTCGAAACCTTCTCGATTTTTCACCCCAGCCTTGACGTATGATATCATGACATCCTAACAAATTTTATGATTTTCTGACTTCGTTTGCTATTTTTACAATTTTGAAATCATTCAGTCAACACGTTCCTAACCATGTTGCATGAAGAAAAACATCTCAATTTCTGTTCATTTACCACATATTCACTCAAAAGGGTCTAAATAACATGAATATAATTTTTGCACTACTTTTTTTATTTTTTAACCACTTGCAGTTCTAATTTGAGACTTGAAAAAAAAATTCACGAAAATACAATAAATCAAAGAAATATAGCAAAACCAATCGAAAAATTACCAAATTTGATAATTAGGGATTACATGTTGTATTTACATAATAGAAAAAGTTTGGAGGATAGATGAGGAAAAATTTTCACATGTTTGCCGAGAGCTAGGGAAAGACACTTGGCAAAGGTGGTATTTTATCGAGTGCCTAGCCCCGGCACTCGGCAAAGATGGTACCAAACGGTATTCGTTGACGGCGTTCTTGTTTTGCCGAGTGTCCCTTATTGACACTTGGCAAAATTATACTTTCGCCGAGGGCCGTGTGGAGGCACTCGGCAAAGTGTCCTTTTTGCCGAGGGTTTTTTTTTGCCGAGAGCCCGCTCGGCAAATATATTGTTCGTCAAGTGCCCGATATAAAGCTCTCGGCAAACAATTTTATACTTGGCAAATATGGGCTTTCCCGTAATGCTCATTTCGTAGCGTACGATTCTTTCACTAGTAGATCAACATCAACATACTACATATGCATGCAGGTGTGGTATATATATTAATTACCCTAAAAAAAGGTGTGACATATATGGAGTGGGTAGGAATGATTCTATCACTTTGCATGTTGTAATAATGTTAGGCTATTGAATTGTTTTAAGTCAAGATAAATTGGAAAACTGCATGTTCTACATTTCTTTGTTTGTTTTGTTTCTTTCTTTTGTGTGAGTGTGAATGCATGTATTTTGGCCGAGTGCACATTGCAGGAGAAGCTGGATGCTTTTATCTACTTAACGAAATCTCCATTGGTGCTTGTTCGGTTAATTGCATGAGGAATGGATTGAATGAGATTAAAAAGATTAATTCCAGACCTAAAAAATATAAAATAAAACCTCTCTAAATTCCCCTTAATTCTCTTAGGGAGAGAAACAACCGAATAAGGCTTTTTAAAGAAAAAACAATATAAGCCAAAAAGAATCAAATCTTGGTTATGGTTATGCTAAGAATTTGGACAAGCAGTACACGTTCAAATTCATAGTCATGATTTAATTTTTTAAAAACGGAAGGAATATGCCTTAACACTACACATGCCGCTCAACTTTTAACTCTATCCTATCTCTTGCACCGTCCATTTCAAATATTGAGATTGTCCATGCCCACATCAAATTCTGTACATGTAGAATATATCGATCGATTCGATCATCCACTGGACCATTCATCCAGGCTTCGAATGATCCATGATTCAATTCGTATACGCACAGCCCAAACATAATTAAGTAGCCAAGCAAAGTACTCCGGCAATACAAACCGAAATTTCAAACAATCTCACGCGAGCTTTGAATTAATGCCAAATTTATGGGCACGTCCCCTCGAAGGATCCGTTGATGTACTGTACAAACTAATCGACCTACACCACGCACGTTGATGTACTATCACCATAAATGTCGATGACATCTGATGTTACGCTGGCCAGATGAGAGATCGAGGTCGACGAGACGATCGTCCCATTCGTCCTGTTTGTAGAAATGAATTAAATATTACAAAATTTTAATTTTAATTTTTTTTAAAAATAATCTAAGAAATGTTGATGATTTTTTTAAGAAATACTGGTCAGCAGTTTAGAATCTCGTAAAGCGGCTCCACAATATAATAGCTAACCGGAAAGCTAAAAGAACACGCCGAACCTAAAGTCATGCATGCTACTCCAAGCCTTAAGGACAAAATTCATTCACGATGTTAAATGGGAGAAATTTATGTCCGCTCCAATTTATGGCACCAATTTAACATACATACTTGTCGATGTATAAGCAACGCTATAAATTGTTGCATTGTGTTGTTATCATGATCAGACGACAAAACAGAGAGGCGAGGACGTAGTTTTGCAAAGGACTAAGAATCGGGTTTGATATAGTATATTACTACCATATAATTATCTGATGCTTCGAACAATTTAAATGGCTTACATATATGAAGCTCGGCTCCCCCAAGGCGAACCTTCACCAAACTGGAACTTCATCTGAGATAGCACAACGCATTAATACAGATCCTCTCATTTATGACGGTCTCTCACAGTCTGAGTTTTACGGACCGTCACAATAAAATCATCTCAAACAGGCCTAGAAAGCCTAGAAAAAGACCGACAAAAAAATACTCGTACAAACATATTAGATGTGTATAAAACTCGAGCCCCTTATAGATGATAACTATCAATGATGGACACACATCAAGACCTGACAAAGATAATTGATGATATCTTTGATGCTTTTGACGGTTTTACGCATGGATTAATTTTATATATGGATAAATACTGTGCAAATTGGAGAGAGGATATTTACAGTGACTCCAATTTTATAGGTTCAAATTCTAGACTAGATACGTGTGTTCGTTTTTATGGTTAATTATTCTTTCAATGATAGACGATGCACTCATCGATAGGAAGATGTCTAAGTGACTTCAGCAAGGGAGGGAGATCACCTAGATATGATGGGCGGCGACCCCTACCAGGCGCCAAACCAACCAAACCAGCCACAGTGGCAGCAGCAGCCTCAGGCCGAACAACCCCCAACCTGGAATTAATGAACAACAAGTTGAGCAAGGCATGGAGAGTGAAGGGGGGAATGTGAAAAATAACAATGATTGGCCTGCATGGGATCCTCAAATCCCCGAGCACCCGCACGTCCCCCAGCATTATCGGGATCTCGACCTTTCTTCCTCCTCCTTGCAGTACCTCCGTGCCCAGCGTCCTGACATCCCCATTGAAGACCTCATCAAAGCCCTGAACGGTGAGGGGGATCAGGATAGCTCCTCATCTAATGAGGCCACCTACCCAGATGTCACTGAGGAGAGGACTCGTTTGGGGGAAGCCAGAACAAGGTGTGCCGACCTGGATTCTTTGGGCAGACGTGATATTCCTAACACCTCTTTTGAGCTTGGAGAATCCTCAAGTCACCCGGTGCGCCTGGATGTCTCCTCCTTAAATTGGAGATCGTCTGCCCCTGCTCTGCAACCCAGCTCAGCTCATGGGCTAGAAATTGTCCCATGGTACCCTGTAAAGGACGCCATTGCTCTTCAACTATGGCCCATGGTGGACAAGGCGATCAGAAAGGGACGCATGGGGCAGGAGGCGGATGCTACAAGAAAGGAGACTACAAGAAAGGAGACAGCCTAGGCACCAACAACAGATGTCACGCCCTGCTCCGCCTCCGAATCTGTCCAAAAAAACAAACTCCCACCGGGTACAAATTCCCTAGCTCTCCCTACAAAAGTGTCAGTTTCTAATAATCATATGCATTTGCACCGGGTACAAATTCCCTAGCTCTCCCTACAAAAGTGTCAGTTTCTAATAATCATATGCCTTTGTGTCACAATGGCATGAGACGAAGTGCAAGAAGAAATATTAATTCCAACGGTTTTTTCTTTCCATCAGTTAAACTTGATGCAAATCCTTCCAAGAAGCGAAAAATTGTTGTGATCCAGATTGACGAAAACACCGGAAAGGAAGGACCAGTCCAGCTCTCAGTTCTTCAAGGGTGGGGAATAGACTGTGGTGCAGATCCTAGTGATCTCACCAATGATAACCTGATGCAGAACTCCAAGACTAACAATGATGAAAATCAAGAGGTGTAGAATTCGCCGGTCAAGACTCGTTTGCTTCGAAAACAATCCTCTACCCCTATCTATCTTCCCGGTTGATTACTATGCCGATGACTTTAGTGATGTGGACATTTTCGTAATATGCTTGCTTGCTCGCTCGCTTGCTGGACATCTGTTTTCACGTATTCGGGATCTCGTTATTTATGCTTTGCTGAACCTTGTTGTTTTGCATAGCCTGTCTTTTCTGCTCGATCTTTACGGGGGTGACACTGCCACGAGGACCGCCTGAAGAGCCTACTGGTTTGGCTGGGGGTATCTGACTAGTTTGTCTATCAGATTCGTCTCCCCCTGTTCTTTCTTGTTTCCCATGACCACTCATGTTTGGATCACCCAATGCTGGAACATCAGAGGAATCAATGGCCCCGTGTTTTGGGAGGACTTCAGGAACAAAATTGTGGAAAACGCTCTTTTAGTGGCTTGTTCCCAGGAAACTAAAAGGGATTTTCTCAAAAGTACGTACATCAGAATTTCTGCTATTGTCTTTTTCCCCTTGGTGGGACCCTCGGGAGGATTCCTAGTTCTGTGGAAGGGAAACCTGTCTTCAGGCCTGGTTTTTGATAAACATAGTTTCCACACCTTAATGGCCCTTTTTTCCCTCCAGATGGTTTTAAATTGGTGTTCAACTGTGCTATTTGGCCCTTATGATGAACCTCTCCGCACCATACTCATAAACTGGTTTAGAAACCATGATTTTCAAGAAAGGAATGACTGGAGTGTCTTGGGGGATTTCACTTGCTATCAGTCTCTGGCCAACAGAATCAAACCGGGGGCGGTTTCAAACTCCCTTTGGTTTTTACCCTTTATTTGGGTTCTTCCTATCTGCTGGATCTCTCTTATCTCGGTCCCCCTTACTCCCTATGATCATTTTCGTGATCCTATTGGCTTTGCCTCTCTGGACTACTGTGCCTTGCTTACATTATGTTATCATGACACCTCGTTGCTGGACTATCTTATGCTGGAACATCAGAGGAATTAACGCCGTAGAAAATGGGAGGCCATTAGAAACAAGATAGAAGAGAGCGCTTGCTCGGTGGTTTGTTTGCAGGAAACTAAGAGGGCCTCTTTTGACAGAACCTACATCAGAAAGTTTGCTCCTAGTTGCTTTGATTGCTTTGATTTCGTTCCCTCAGAAGGGGCCTCAGGAGGGATTCTAATTCTTTGGAAGGGATCTTTCTTCTCGGGGCTGGTTTTTGATAAGCAAAGTTTTGGCATCTCAGTTGCCCTCATCTCCCTTCACAGCAACCTAACTTGGAAGATGACAGCAGTCTATGGCCCCTGTGCTGAACTTCTTCGCTCTGAATTCATCTCTTGGTTCAGAAGCCATGAAATTGAGAATAATGAGGACTGGATTTTCTTAGGAGATTTCAATTTCTATTGGTCCTTGGCTAATAGAAATAAACCAGGAGGAATGTCATAGATACATTCACCTTTAATGAGGCCATCGGTCACCTGGGACTAATTGAGCTACCGATCAAAGGAAGGGCCTTCACTTGGAGTAATATGCAGCAGGACCCTCTCCTAGAGCAATTAGATTGGTTTTTCTCTTCCATCAACTGGACTGCTGATTTCCCAGACACCAAAGTCATCCCGCTCGCCAGAACAGTGTCAGATCACATACCCTGCAAAGTGGTTATCGGTACAAACATCCCTAAGTCACCCGTTTTCCGTTTCGAGAACTTTTGGGTTGAACAACCAGACTTCATAGAGACAGTGGCCAATTGTTGGACGCTATCCACAAATCTGGAAAACGCCCCAAAAAACATTGCAAAGAAGTTCAAGGTTTTAAGAGCAGGGCTCAAATCCTGGAGCAAAAGTTTCTCTAACCTCAAAACTCTGATTCAAAACTGCAACACGGTGATTGCTTTCATTGACTCCCTAGAGGAAAAAAGGTGTTTATTTAACATAGAAATCAATCTGAGGAAAATAATCAAATCAAGATTACACCACTGGCTCCAAATGAGGAAAATCTACTGGAGGAACAGATTCACGGTTAACAGAGTAAAACTGGGGGACGAATGTACAAAGTTCTTTCACAGCATGGCCTCCATCTCCTACAGGAAAAACTCGATTGCCCAGATTAAGAACACTGAGGGGGAATGGATCCAGGACCACTCGGAAAAGGCTAACCTCTTATGGACTGCTTTCAAGGAAAGATTAGGGACTTCCTCCAACCCAATCATGGTCTTCGACCTCCAAAGCATCATCCAGCCAATTGTTGGTCTAGACATCTTAGCAGAGCCGATCACCCATGAAGAATTGTACATGGTAATTAAAAGGATGCCAAGGGATAAAGCCCCTAGACCGGACAGTTTCAATGGGCTATTCCTCAAATCTTGCTGGTCAATTGTCGAGAGGATTTCTACAACTCGTCGAGTCTCTTCAAGAAGGAAACGCCTCCTTACGGTCTATTAATAGCTCTTTCATCACACTGATTCCGAAAAAGGATAACCCCGAGACAGTGAATGACTTCCGGCCGATCTCCTTACTCAACTCCTCCCTGAAAGTCCTAACAAAAATCCTGGCTGACAGATTGCAAAACGTAATACAATCGGTAATCCACCCCAATCAGTATGGCTTTATCCGTTCAAGAACAATTCAAGACTGTCTGGCCTGGGCCTTCGAGTACATTCATCAATTCCATCGATCCAAGAAAGAGATTATTATCCTCAAACTGGATTTTGAGAAGGCCTTTGACACCATTGAACACTCAACGATTATCCTCATGATGCAAAGCCTGGGCTTCCCAGACACCTGGATTCGTTGGGTTCACGAGATCCTCTCCTCTGGAACTTCCTCGGTTCTTCTCAATGGAGTCCCTGGTAAGACATTCTGCTGCAAAAGAGGAGTACGGCAAGGAGACCCTCTCTCTCCCCTGCTTTTTGTCCTGGCGACAGAACTGATCCAAATTTTAATAAACAAGGGAAAACAAGATGGCCTTCTCCATCTACCCATAAGTCAACCTACTGAGGACTTCCCTGTTGTCCAGTATGCTGATGACACCATCATCATCCTCTAGGCCGACGCCAGGCAACTATTTTTCCTCAAGAACTTGCTAAGTTCAATCCAGACAGCAACGGGCCTCAAAGTAAATTATAAGAAGTCCAACATGTACCCAATCAACCTCAGCAGGGACAAACTGAACCTTCTAGCCAAAACCTTTGGGTGCGACGTGGGTTCCCTACCCTTCACTTACCTAGGCCTTCCTTTGGGGACCACCAAGCCACGGATCCAAGATTTCATTCCAATCGGACGAATCGAAAGAAAGCTCTCTTCGTGTGCTACTTGGCTCTCATACTCGCCTACTGAAATGATCAACTCAGCAATCACCCCTATAACATCTTACACTATGTGTGAAGGGTTACGCGGAGGCTACGCTAGCCGAAAACAAAAACTTTTACCGCGCAAACCAGGAACACTTGCAAGTAAGGGCCGATAGATCGTTACCGATTGGAGTAGAGTGCAGCGGAATAGCCAATCGTGGCAATCCGATCCGAACAGCAGCCGATTCCCGGAGACCCTGATTCGCCAATCGCCCGATTCGAGTCGTTCGGCCGCGCTCACGCCTCGCTCCGATGCGCCCGACCGCAGCCGATTCCACCACGCCGATCAACAGCGTGCAACGTAGCAGCCGCCTCTACCGGTATCCACACGTCCGGGGACAGTAACGCCGAACACCCGTGTGCTAGCACGCGATGCAAGGCTAGGGTTTGGCTCGAAAGTGGGGAGGGTTTCCGTGGAGATTGATCTCGCCGACTTCGTTGCACGTGATGCAATTGACATGCCGCAGCTCTCCACCCCTCCCTCCTTTATATAGAGTTGGCCGATGGGACTAGTGGCCGATTAGGACTCTATTTTGAATCGGATCTCATCCGTATCTCATAGAGTTGGCCGCCCACACGTCGTAAGCCCATAGGACTCTATCCGATCGGATCCCTATCCGATCGAGCCGTATCCGAGTCCAACTCGAATGCATGTTCTTATCCCCTTAAGCGTGCGACCCTGTAGGTTCAGGTATACTCGGTTTCAGCTATAGTCTAACTTAGCCGATCGTCGGCTCGAGTCCAACTCAGCCGACCCGTCAACACGACGCCTAGCAGCACATATTGACACCATAGTATACAAGAATAATATCGGCTCGAACCTGTAATGTGTACACAAATCCCTTTGCCTCACGATACCGGTTAAGCTATAGGCAAGATGTGTGCCATCCCTTCAATAGCTTAACCATTCACTCGAACCGTATTGGATTATCTGTCTATTGATTGACTCCTCAATCAACTTAGCATGGCCATGCATTTTCATAATCCATTACCTCGAGG
Source organism: Oryza australiensis (assembly GCA_019925245.2). Classification (NCBI taxonomy): domain Eukaryota; kingdom Viridiplantae; phylum Streptophyta; class Magnoliopsida; order Poales; family Poaceae; genus Oryza; species Oryza australiensis. The sequence goes on along the minus strand of JAIFGZ020000381.1, from coordinate 2,169,707 downwards.
GGCCCAGAGATATCTCTCCAAAGGAGGGGCAAATTCCATCTTGATCACTCACATCCCACTCCATGTTTCATAGCAAACCCGAAAACTACCTTTATAACTGTCCAGTTACGGAATAGCGTTTGATAGTCCCAAAGTAGGCTACTACACATGTTGGAATCCATGGTGATCTCAGGTCTAAGGACTTTGTACCAACACTACCCGAGACCAACTAATGGCACATTAATTCTGTAGTGTCTCATGGTGGGTCTATCCAACAATGTGTTCTCCAACACATATGTCCATGTTTATTGATTTGGTATCTCCATACCCATGATCTATGAGACATGATCATCAATCAATAAACATGCCGATCTTAGAATCATATTTGTTCCAACAATATGACATATGATCGTGGATCGTTTAGAAATAGATTCATACATATCGAGTCTCATAAATAAGTCACGTACTTATTAATCAATACAAGATGTCTATTTCATGGAACTAAATAACACTTTATTCATAAATACATAAACATTGACGTGATATCCAACATCTCCATGTTGCCTCTAGGGCATATCACTAACAATGTGTACCCTCAAAATCCCCAGAGGCATCATCGAAACAATTGACAGAGCCAGAAAACAGTGCCTCTGGAGGGGAAACAAGGCGGAAAAGAAAGGAGGCAACTTGGTAGCCTGGGATCTTGTAACCAGACCGAAAGAGAAGGGGGGACTAGGGATTCTCAACCTCCGCTTACAAAACGATGCTCTCCTCATTAAGCAGCTTACAAAGTTCTACAACCACGAAGACATCCCTTGGGTAAACCAAATTTGGTTCAGTTATTACCAAAACAAAGTTCCTCATCGATGCAACGAGATTGGTTCCTTCTGGTGGAAGGACATCCTGCGTCTAGCCGACCTATTCTTGATGATAGCCTCCTGTCAGATTGGAAAAGGTTACTCAGTAAGTTTCTGGATGGACAATTGGAACAACCTCAATGTCCCCGTGAATTTCCCCCGCCTTGCCTCCTTTGCCAAGAATCGTAATGCCCCAGTGGCGGAAATCATGCATGCTCAAGATCTGGATTCCATCTTCCATCTGCCGCTCTCCGATCAGGCCTTCCATGAATTACAATTGCTCCAACCCCTCCTTCAAGACCTACCCTACGAAGAAGACCATACAGACAGCTGGTCGATGTCTTGGGGAAACAAGTACACTTTAAGAAGATTTTACAGTCATGTGTTTAGCTCCATCAATGGCCACCAATGCTTCCAGTTAATCTGGAGATCAAAATGCATTCCGAGAATCAAATTCTTTGCTTGGCTTCTCGTGATGGATAGATTAAACACAAAATCAATGTTACAGAGAAGACATATCTCCATCCAGGATGATAATCTCTACAAGATGTGTGAGATGAGGGTGGAGGAAACCGCTGAACACCTTTTCTTCGAGTGCCCCTTCGCAGCCCAATGCTGGTCGTCGCTACCTATTCACTGGAGCACCTCACCCAACTTACTGGACAAGTTTTCTCAAACCATCTCTACTTCAACCTTGCCTAATGCTGCAGAAATAACTTTGATGGCGGCTTGGGAATTGTGGAAATTAAGAAATGACAAAATTTTCCAGAGGACATCTCCATCCATACAAGCTTGGAAGAGGAATTTTAAAGGCCAGTGCGCTCTGCAAGTCTTAAGGCTTAGAATGGAAGACAAGAACACGTTCTATGACTAGCTAGATGCCTATAGCTAGTTTCTTTCCTTCCGAGTCCCGCGACCTAGGACATAGTTGTTTGTATTTTTTTCGGCTACGAGTCCTAGCCGTGGGCATCTCTGCCTCTATACCCTAAGGTTGTATTCCTAAACCCGTTCTCCTTCCTTCTATTCTATAAAATTGCTCGTTGTTGTGGGGACCTCCCCCCAGCTTTTACGATCAAAAATCTTAAGATATGTTGGCCTAGTTGAAATAATATCCTTATAGGGATAAGGTGTACCTGTGTACGTTTATAGTGGTGAGTACACAAGCATTATGAGTGCATACGCTTATACTGTGTTTCTAAAAAATTATAGTGTAGGATAAATACTACTTCCTCCATCCAGGATTATGGGGGATAATGGCCCCTTGGTTTGTCCACGATTATAGGGCATTTTTTTATCCCAAGGGGCTAGGTACAGCAGCGATCAACCCATCTGAAAAAACACAGAGAATCACGTGTAGTACTAATCCCCAGATGCCACCACCCCTATCCAAAAAGGATAAAAAAATAAAAAAATCCAAGCCTCTCATCTTGTATCCTCTCATTCCTCTCTTTCCTCACTCATCAGTGGCGCCAAAGATCGCGACACCGACACCGTTCTCGCTAAACCCGAGGTCATGCCGCTTGAGATCGCCTCCTTCCTCCCGGCGGAGGCCACTCCGCCGACTTCTCCAGCCATCTCCTCCCTTCGAGCGGTGGCCGTGACGCCCATTGCTCGTGCCTATTCCACCTATTTCCCACTAGTGACCAGCGGCAACGCCTCCCGGTGCTCTAGCCCTCTTCTATCCCTCTCGTCGGACCCGACACTCTACCCCTCACCACCTTCCCTTCCTAGGCTGATGCGACGTCACGCCCAATTTTCGATCGGGATTAAAAACCATTAAATAATACACTTCCTAGAAATTAAATAAAAATAAAAGTAAATTGATCAAGTGAATTAATTAAGAAAATTAAATTTTTTTCTTTAAAAATCATGGCTAGGAATATTTTTGAAATATTCTCCATGCTCTAAAATACTCTCCAAATTTTTCGTGAAATTTTGGAGCTCCGAAATAATTTCAATAATACAAAAACATTTAAGTTTATTATTTAAATAAATTATTTAATCAGTAAATGATCATTTACATTCTTATTAAATATTTTGAATGCCCATCTATTTTTAGGATTTTTCCCGAAATTAATTGAGCATTAGAAGTATTAATAAAAATATGAATATCATTTATGTGGTTAAATAAAAAGAAAAAAATTTAAAATTTTGTTCCCCTCCTTGGGCCAGCGTCGGCCCATCTCCTTTGCAAAGTCCACATTGCCTCCATGCGGCCCTCTTTTCCCTCCCTTCGACCCAGTCCGGCGGCCTATCCTTCGCCCTCCCTTCCTCTCTCCTCCCCGCCTCCTTCATTGGGCCGGCCCGAGCCCCTCCAAAGCCGCCGGCGCCAAAGTCCACTCTACCTCCCCTCGGGTTGGGGGCAATGACAGCCCAACCTCCATCCATCTCATGCCGCACCAAACGCCCGTGCATGCGCACATCCGCGTCGTGCCACGTTCCGGCCACGTCTCGCTCTCCCACCCGCGTCATCCCGCGTTCCTCAGCCACCTCTTCCACTTCCCCACCTTTTCCACTTTTTTCGTCGCTCGTGCGCACCGGAACGGCCGCCATTCGAAATTCGGTTTTGCCGCCCCATTCGCCCACGTTCCAGCCACGTTCCTGCTTTCTCCGGCCACGTCCGAGCCGCCCTTCCCCCTATAAAGCTTCCCCGCACCGCGTTGCACAATCTCCTTTTGCAAACACGCCATTCCGCACCCTCCCGAGCTCCAGCGCCGTGCGCCGCTGAACCACCGCCACCGAGCTCCGTTTCTGGCCCCGTTCCGGCTGAACCGCCGCGCGTCGCACCAAACCGACGCCGCCTCCACCCTCACCAACTCCGGGAACACCTTCTCCACCCCTTTTCCCAAATTTCCACCGCCACATAGCGCTGTCGCTGTCGTCTCTTCCATCTCCAGCCGCCGGTGAGAAAACTCCCTTCCCCCTTCACTTTCCTCTCTCCCTCCCGTCCGGTGCCGCTCTAGCCGAGCCCCGGCCACACGCGTTCCGCGCGGGCCGTTCCCGTCCGCGCCGCGGTCGGTTAGGTTCTCGCCGGCCTCCCATCTCCACCGTCGCGGTGTGCGCGCCGCCTTTCGGGCCAGCGTGTGCCCCGTGTCGCCGCCGTGTGGCGCCGTCCTCCGGGCCGGCTAGTCCCGTCGCGTGCCGTGGTCCCCTTGCCGCCCGCCATGCGCCGGTGCTCCTAGGGCCGTGCGCCGGCCATCCCGCCGTCGGCCACCGCCGTGGTGTCGCCGACCTCACCCAGCGTCACCTCTCCTCGTTTCGCCGGCCGCCGTGCCGTTTTTCCTTCCTGAGCCGTTGAGCCCCATCACCGCGTCGCGTTGCCTGTCCAGCGTCATCGCCTTTCCCGACGCGTCGCGTCTTCGCTCGCGTCGCTCCCGGTCGAGCATCCTGACTACGCGCACACTCGCCGTCCGCGCCGCCGCTTGCCGTCGCGTCCCGCCGACCATGTCGAGTCGGTTGAGCACAGCCGATTCGCTTCGGTTCCGCCGTGCTCAACCCGGCCTGGCCGATCGGCCAGGCCCGTCCTGGTCGACCTCGCCTCGAGGCCGCCCATCACCCTCCCTGACTAGCCTTCCCATGCAGCCCATTCCCCTTTCCTCCCCCATCAGAAGTCTAATTCACCTCCTTCTGGGCATCCCTTTTCCTTTTCCTCGCTTCGGCCCAGACCGACCCCCCCTCTTTTGTGCAAAGTCTATTTTGGGTCCCTCAACTCCCTCTCACTCATTTTCCCCTGTGGGCCGTCGGCCCATAGGCCACCTTCTTCATTTAAGTCCAACTTTCCTCCCCAAGAGAAAAGTCCAAATCTTCTCCTTCCCTCTTCGGCTGCAGGCCCATAAGCTTTCTCCATCGCCAAAGTCCACTTTTCCTCCTTGGCCTAACCCTAAAAAGTCCAGTCCACCTCCCTTCCCATTTATGACCTTGCCTCCTTGGACTTTGGTCCACGGTGGGTCGTCTCTCTATGCCGCTGACTCGTGGGGCCCACGTGTCGGCATCGGCTCTTTTGCTGATGTCAGCGGATACCTTTTCCTTTGAGAAATTAATTAATAATTGCGCAATAAATCGAATTAATTTCCAGAATTCAATTAAATAGCCCAAAACTTCTAAAATTCATATCTAATCGATTCGAACTCTAAATTAGGTCATTCAAATTGCAAAATTCATCTAAAATTGAGCTCTACATGTTCGTTTACTTTCCACATACTGTTTATTTGGTTTTTATTTGAGTTTTTCCTCGTTTTGCGTGCCAGCGTGTAGACTTCGTCGTTTCGGGAGTTCTCGCTCATGAAGAAGAGAAGATCAGCGGAGAAAGCAGGGCAAGTCACATTCCTCCTTGACGCATATTCAGCCCAATTTATAAATATTTATTGTTTGCAAATAAATTGCATGTTTTGCTAATTACACAGAAATCGGGTCAACCTATGTGATCGCTTGTGCCATGTTTAATTGTTATCCATTCATTGTCAACCTAGGTGATTAATTTGACTAGCTTGTGTCACTTACGTGACCTTGCTATAATTGTCTACGCTTAGCCATGCTTAATTACACTAGCTCACCTAATGGGAGAACTTTACTACTACACTGATACTCACATGAAATGACGGTCTCAGACCAGAGGTACCTTGGCAAAGGTTCATGGTTAATTAAAATGTGACTTAAGGTGGGAAGTGGGTGCATGGTTTTGCTTGTCGTATCCATGGCAATTAAGGATCGGTTCATGGGAAACCCTGGAAGACTTACAGTACTTAACACAAGCCAGCATGGGCAACAACTGGACTTGTAGTGTAGCTTTTCTCTGACCGACGCATCCAGGCAAGGGTGGGCGTGATGGAGTTCGGATGGACCAGGAAAGGTCTATGCGACTGCCGGATTCACCTAGGCACCAGAGGGGGCTGCCTACCCTGGCATAGGGGTAGGGGCGAAACCTTAGTGTGGTGTCACTTGGTCAGGGGGAGTTATGCGAAGGGTCTTGTCACGATCACTCGCATGGTAATGTGTCAGGCATGGCACGGTGACATACGATGGATCGTGTCTTGTGAGTACAGTTGTACACCTCTGGCCAGAGTAAAACTATTCGAATAGTCATGCCCGTGGTTATGGGCGATCAACCAGATTCACCATGATTAGTCCCACCTTTAATAATTTGACTTAACGGAACTGGATTGGTTCAGGAGGATTGGTTGGGCCTGATCAACGTGGTCTAGCATTGTTCAGTGGAAGGTTAATCTTGATCTAATTAATCAACTGTTTTACTATTTTAAACTAGAAAGGTTTGCAACCGCATTTATGCAAAATAGCCCAAGCCACTCTTGTCTCCCCTTGCACGTCTGCATCCCTCCGTGTGGCTTGTTGAGTACGGTGGTTGTACTCAGCCTTGCTATTTTCTCCTTTTTCTCAGAAGTGTAGTGCTTCTGAGTTGAAGACGGAGTTAGAAGACCAGCGCTCAGACCCCAGTTGAGTTTGCCTGTGGAGTAGAGCTGAAGCCCCGCTAGGATCGCCTTCTTTCGCTGCTGCTTTCTTTCGGTGTGAGGACTAAGTGCCTCTTCGTAAGTATCTTATGCTTTATTTACGTTTTGGATCTATTTATTGATTTGTCATTTTGTGTACCCGGTGATTCCCGGACAGGATTTAATACACAAAATAGTCTGGAAATTTGGCTAAATTTCTGGGCGTGACAGACGCCGCGCCCCTCCTGCCACCCCTCCCCATCCTCCTGCCACCCCTCCCTGCGAAGGGATCCATCGTCGCCTTCCTCTTCACCTTCCTCCCCGAGACCATCTCGCGTAGCCGAATCATGTGATTCTAGGACGGTAACAGGGGTGGAGGGTTGTGTCCCGCTGGAACAGATGCCCATGCTGGCATTGGAGGGATACGGTTGAGATGCACGTGGCGAGGTACGGCGGCTTAGCCCAAGGTTGGGGTCTAGGGGTTGTGAGAAGTAGCGCCGCATGGTGCTGCAGGTTTACCACCGCGAGAAGCGACGCGACATTTGGTGGGACCGCAGTGACGGGTACCCTGTTCAAGAAGGAGTGGATTTTGTCCAGGATACAAAAGATGAGGGTGGCTACAAGTTCTTTTGCATCCCTGACTCCGATGAGGAAGACGATGGCGACGGAAACACCTATGAGGTCGGGGATGACGAATTCGTGCCCGATTCACAACCGCCGGATCCAGACATCATGGAGGAGATTTACATGGCTAAGGAGTAGATGGCAGCAGACGTCATGGAGGAGATTGGCATGGCTAAGGAGTGGATGGCAGCAGACGTCGTGGAGGAGGCTGAGCAGGAGACAAGGGGTGATGTGGCAACGACAACACACCTTTTTTATTATCCGCAAAGGCTCGTCTCCTTTTCTGTCTTGAAGAGCATACTAAAAGGTATTACAGAGGAGGAGGCAGTCGTCAAACAAATTGGCATGGAGGAGGTGAGCAAACATGGGGATGACAAGGAGCAAAAGGCAACAAAACAGGATGACGATGAGAAGAAGGAAGAGAAGGAAACAGGAGAGGAGGAGGAGAAGGCAAGCAGCGGTGAGGAGGACAACCCACTGAACATGGGCTTGGACTTGCACTTGGATTGGCGTGGTCATGGACAACTCAACGACGATGATGAATTTTGGTAATTGACATGCTCACTTTCAGGTTTTCATGGCATGCCATCTAATGTTAACGTGAATAATAGTAGTGATGAAATGGTAGTAGTAGTTATGAAGCTGGCCCTTGTGCTTGGTCCCTTTTGTGAAGCTTGTTGTTGTCCTACCAACTTGTTTAGGTTCCATTTTGGGTGTAGGTTATGGTGAAACCTCCAGCTCAAGCAGTGTTAGTAGGAGAAATGTTGAAAGCTTTGTATGGCCTTGGTAGATTAGCTCGTTTTTTGGGGAAGGTACTCCAAGTTAGCTGCACTATTATGTGTTGTTATTATGTGTATGCTTGAACCATGTGCTGAAGTTGTTTATTCTATCAGAAGTTGTACTAGGCAGAGTAGTGCACTCATAGCTGTACATAATATAATGGAATCCCTTATCGGAAATCATGCATGTGCCTTGAGTAAATCAGTAAAAAATCAAACATCAAAAAATTAGGCTTTTTGCAATATGTATGAGCAAAGCAACTTAAAAAAATATTGAATAAGCATGACCAAGAGGATTGATGAGTTGCATTTCACACACAAATGCATTAATAAATTCCTTTACAGCCTACACAGTATACTTGCAAAATATAATACACCAACTATTCTAAGATAAAAAGATTGCATAGCACTTTGATAAATCTGAAAATCACAAGTAAGTCTAGTAGGGAGCATCCCAAGCCTTTCTAAGCGTTCCTTGTTCATATGGGGTATCTTGTAGCTGTTCCCTCCACCAATGTTCATGACTTCAATGAATCAACTTTGAAGGATTAAGAAAACCCTATTAACCAAATCTTCATCATACTCATTATACTCCATTTCCACATTATCTATTATGTCATCCATGGTTATAGAATTCGTTAGGTAAGTCTTTGATTGAAGGGAAGAAAAGAAACTGAGGTCAAGCACGTTCATGTCCGGTGAATTTGGGGGCTGATTTTTATTCGTATGTTTAGGACTGTTTCAGCAACTGCAAGGGCAAATTCTGCATCTTCTTTTGTAATATGTGTTCGTGCATTATCTTGTTGGATCCATATTGTCTCCCCAATATGTTCTTCAGGCCAGCATGACACAATTGCTAGAATAACATTTGTAACCAAGAAAGATCTACTTGTTTCCCTCGAAACCATCAAAGATTTTGTTATCAAAGTACCCCTTGGTCTGTTACGGCTTGCCCTCTGCATCAACTCCTATGATGTTAAAAAAAGAATCACAGATTAGCTTCACATTGATTTGAGACCAATTGAAATAGAGCAGATATATTCTCTCACCTTTGTAACAAATGGCCATATACCTATTTTGCCATCGAAGTAGCAGTGCCCTTCCTCATCATATCTAGGCCTTACAAGTGCTGCTAGAAACATGACTTTTTCTATTGTTTGTTTATTTTGCATTCTTCTCTCAGGATTATCTTTGTTATACCCCATGTAGAACGTCTTAATATTTTTAGTGCCATTGAACCACTTCTCATCTATATGCACAATATTGTGCATGTTAGTGAAAGCTGGTTGAGTATTCAAGGTTTGTTGGTCTAGCATGGACAGAGAAAACTGCAGACGATGCTTCTCATTATCATCTTTCAGATAAGGCTTTAGTGTGTTTGAGTGACGGCGTAGCTGTCCTTCTTGGAACACCTTATGTATTGTGCTTTTTGGAACATTCATAGCATCGGCAAGAGATCTAATAGTGGTTCGCCTGTTCAAAGGAATTGTTTCAATCTGACTGAAATCTATTTCAACCTTCTTACGCCCACATTTCATGCGTTTCTTTGACTTAATGTCAACTGCTATACCCGTTGCACGACATTTCTTCACTTTTGTCCACAAATCTTGGACCACTCTCCTTCTAACAGTAAACATAGTCACAACAATGCCTGTTGCTGCCCTGTTCAATTTCCCATTGACACTTTTTTCAAGTAAAGCTTCATAAATATCTTGTCGTTGTCCATCCGATAAATAATGTCTTCTCCTAATAATGTGAACTAGTTCATAATCTACAAAACTCAAGGATAGGAAGTGTTATCTCAATTTATGTCAGTTTGCAAACTATAATATTTTGCTCTGATGGGAATACCTAAGTCGTCACTTGATGAACTGAGCTCCTCTACATCAAAGATAATGTTCACATGGTCTGCATATACATCAAGATCCTCATCTGCATTGATAGATAAAAGATGGTAGCTGAGGTACATTAACTGCAATTAAACATGTAGCTGAGGTACATTGTTGAGTTGACTCTTTCATATTTATATTTTGCATGAGTTTATATTTACATAATGGTTTCTTCTATGAGATGGAGGCATAGGGGTGAGGCAAAAATTATATTGCTATATGTACAAACTGGAGATCATTGCGATGTTGTAATAGTGGCATACAAAAAGATGGCTTCTAGAACAATGGCAACCACATTCCATTTCAATTGTCTCTTGATGTGCAAGTGATCTTATATGAGGTTGATTTGCATCTGGCTAAATTACCATAGTTTATTTGTATTTCTTTGTAGCCTTTATTTGGTATGGTTATATATAAGCAATTATAACAAAATTGACATACCCGGAATATCTTCTTGTTCGATGGTAGGGATTGGTCTTCTTCTTGCATGGCATCTTCATCTCCGGCGGTAGGTTGCAGGTTGAGGTCAGAAAATTCATCATCTATTTCTGTTGGACTATTATTGTAAATGTGCTAGAGTAGTTCATACAAATGGGTTGGTGCTATATTGTGAATGGAAGCAATACTAGTAGCCAGGGAGTGGAAGAGGAGGACAAAGTGGCTCAAAAATGCCTTGATGTGCTAAAGTAGTTGATCCAAATGAGTTGGTGCTATCTTGTAAATGGAAGCAGTAATAGTATTTTTGTGAATGTGTTGTGTGAAATTGACATACCTGCTTGCATGTTTAGGTCAAAAATGCCTTAATCTTTATCCTGTCGAACATGAATATCTTCTTGGTGCAAAGCAAGGATTAGGTCTTCCTCAATGACAACTTCATCCTGAATGGTAGGTTCATGGTTAAGATCAGGAATTCCTTCCTGATCTTTTACTGGGGGTGAATTCAGATCAATTGACATGGAGTGGTGGTTACGCTACAGAACTTAGAAATAAAATTGTTGCTGATTGTATCATTTGAATAGGAGTGTTAGATCCAGGAAGCAAGGAAGAGAAAGGTTAGGGCAAATAAGCTCAGGTTTATTTATAGTAGTGTTGTTTAATTTTGGAACATGTTTAAAATTTGAGTTTCAAACCGTGATATCTGTAAGTGGCCAATAATGCGGACATGGTGAAAACTATGCTCTGACAAACTCATTAATGTTAACTTGCTCTGATTTTTTAAGTTTATCCCCAACCTGCCAAAACCAACAATATATTCTCTCCAAATGAGTACATTCTAAATGTGCCAATATGTGCTTCCAGATGTTCATAGATACACTTTTTTCTCTTCCTTAATTAGTGCTGAATGGAGAATAATCCCGTATAATCCTGGACGAAGAGAGTATTGTCTTAGTAGGATCGAATGGGACATTTTCTGCTGCGATTAGCAAATAGATGGAGTTTAGCCGTCGTGTTGGACTCCTCCATGGAAGACGACCCGGTACAGCGAAAAGAAGAAGAAGGAGCACGTAAGAATCAGCAGGGTCAAAGAGAGCGATAAGGTAACAAAAGAGACGAAACGTCGACAAAAATCGCAGCCGTCACGTCCATCTCCGCAAGACCGCGGCGCCAAACTGGTCAACCACCCACCTCTGGCTCATCCCGTTTCTCTCGCGCGCACAGCGCAACGACGCGACGCAACCACACCACCACACCAGTACACCACAACAACATGGCATCCACCACCACGCCCGCGCGCGCACCGTCCCCGTAAACGACACCCACCGACCGCAGCCTGCGCGGCGAGAAACCCAAGAACCCCACGTAGGCAGCGTCACAGCGGGAGGAGGAGGATAAAGAGGAAGCCGTCCATCGAAGCATTGCCATCCATGGCGCCTCTCCGCTATAACCAGGAGAGAGATTGAGGACTTTGAGAGACAGCCAAGAACACGCGCGTGCGTGCGTGCGCGCGCGCTCGCGCCTTTTCTTTGTTTAGCGCCTCCCGCGGCCGATAATAACACGGTGGTGGTGGTGGTGGTGTTCGTCCGTGGCGCGTTCTTGTCCCACCTTCGGTGAGGTGTGCATGGCCGAGACGCCATGACCACGACGACGACCGTCATGGACGTGACCAAGGCGGTGACGCAGCTCTGCGGGCCGGGGGCGGCGGCGGCGGGCGGGGGAGGGGGAGGGGAGGCCGGCCGTGCTGCGGCTCGACCTCCGCTGGGGCCGCCTGCTCCGCCTCGCCGTCATCAGCAGGGTCGTCCGCCTCGTCTGGGACCAGCTCCTCGCCTGCTCCTCCTGCGCCGGCGGCGGCGGCGGCCGCTACCGCAGGCTCTGCCCGCCGCAGGGTGCGCCCGCCGGTGCCGTGCTGTCCCCGCTCCCCAGGGACAACGCCGACGACGCCGACGGCTGCTGCGCCCGCGGCGCCGCCGACCGCGAGGCGGCGGATGTCGAGGACGTCGTCAGCCTCAAGGTCAGCCTGCTCGGCGATTGCCAGATCGGCAAGACCAGCTTCATGGTAACTTCTCCCATCATCTCCTCCTCCTCTTCTTCCAATCCATTCCAATCTCTCGCCATGTCGCTTTACTGCGTCGTTAACTCCATCTTGATAAGCTCTGCTACTGTTGCGTTGGTTTCTTGCCTTGTACATGCTATTTCAACCAAGAAGCAATCAAAGCCTGAAACTTTGAGTCAGCAATCGAACACAAAATCATTTTTTTCCTTTGAGAAACCCGAATTCAGAATAGTCTATCACAGATAGTAAAAATTTAATCTGTTGGTAATTGATTCTGCAGGTTAAGTATGTTGGGAACGACGAGGAGCAGAACGGCTTGCAGATGACGGGCCTGAATCTGATGGACAAGACTTTGGCAGTTCGGGGAGCTCGAATTGCCTTCAGCATTTGGGATGTGGCAGGTAATTTGCACAAGCATGAACTACAAAAGCAGGATATTTCTCCCTTTACTTTCATTGGTTGAAAAATCAGTTGTTGTTTTTTCCAAACTTGCTTTTTGATGAGCTTTTGTTGTGGAATGGCATGCAGGAGACAGCCAGTTCCTCGACCACGTCCCGATCGCGTGTAAGGACGCCGTGGCGATCTTGTACATGTTCGATCTCACGAGCCGGTGCACGCTTACTAAGTTAGTATTCAGATCGGTCTCGCAGCATCATAATCTTCGATCAGATTTTAAGTAATTAGAACTTTCAATACATTTGTACTTATTGTTGATTATATTATCTTTTGCTTGATGCAGTATTATAGATTGGTACGAGAGGGCAAGGAAATGGAATAAGGTTGGTACATTGTTCTTCTAATCGTGTGGTTTTCATTTCCTGCATGTGTTCTTTAGAATTATAGCTGAACCATAGGTAGACTGTGCATTGAAAAATTGTTATTACAAGTTGCTTCAAAACAGTAACTAGCAGATGGATTCCCACAATCCAACATATGTCAGAGCATGCCTGCAGATCACTGTTTCTGAACAATTTAGTAGTGCTGATACTTGTTCATATGCTTTTATCGGTGCTCTAGCTGAACAGTGAAATAGTGTCCTTGGTTCTTGGTATTGTAGCTGAACAGTTTTGTTTCTTTTTTTTTTTGTGTGTTTTCTGACAGACGGCTATTCCAATCCTAATTGGAACGAAGTTTGATGACTTCGCTCAGCTTCCTCTTGAGATGCAATGGACCATCGTTAACGAGGTACGTTTATTAATAGTTTCTTGCAATCAAAATATTGTTCCCCCTTGCGTTTGTTTGGTTCTTGGATATGCAGCCTTCAGCATCTCCAATGTTGTTAGCATAGAAAGATGAGACCTTTTCTTGGTTCTGACGATTGGGTTTGGGCTATACATGTTTATTTTATCTCAAACGCTGTAAATTAACCAGATGGGTCAGAACTTTAATCTTGAATTAGCCTTTTCATGGCTGCCAAGTGCTAATAGAAAAATCAGAAATATTCGAAAGCCAACCATCTCCTGAAAACTCCCATTTTGAGGTTCAGATTTCAGAAACTGCTACTTAAACATTTTTTCATCGAAGATTTTGAGCTTCTTTCCGTAGGCCATGAACACGAAAAAATTTTAGCTTGATCACATCTACAACTAAGAGAGCCCAAATCAAACCTGAATCGAGTACAGCATGCTACCAATTAAGTTTGTGCAGACCGTGCTGACCTGATAGCACCATATATGAATGCCTATTACTATTGCAACATTGAATACAGTGGACCTTCGGTCGATCAGGGGGAGCATTCGTTAAGTAGGCCCAAACACGTCTTCGTCCTCATCTTGTCTTCGTCTCCGTCTCCGGGGAAGGAAGCTCACCACTAACAACAGCCGGGATGATCGAGTCAAATGATATGAAATTTATTAGGCATGGATATAATTTCCATTTTGTTTGTGCCCACTTGCATCTTGTTCTTGTCCAAACCATACGACGATCATCGATGCCTGTGGGCCTTACAACATACAGAATGTAGATCGATGGTCACTAATCACTCGACATGGTAAAAGCAAGGAAAAGCTACATCACAACTAACCGAAAATAACTCCTGTTATTGGGAGCCTCATGCTTGAAAATGTAGTTGCGTTTCTTTTCAGCCACACTGAGTAGCAATTTACTGAAAATTAAAGTCTTTGTAACAGATCCTAGAAACTACTGTTTAACCGGGTGTAATTCTGACAAAGAACTTGACAACACAAAAACAGATGCCTGCATTTGGTTTAACATCCCTGATGTTAACAAACATGCTGTGTTCTTGTTTCTGACGGGGGAATTTTTCTGAATTTTTCAGGCCAGGGCATACGCGAGAGCGATGAAGGCGACCCTCTTCTTCTCCAGCTCGACGCACAACATCAACGTGAACAAGATCTTCAAGTTCATCACGGCCAAGCTCTTCAACCTGCCGTGGACGGTGGAGCGCAACCTCACCGTCGGCGAGCCCATCATAGACTTCTGAAGACTCCACTCTTACTAACAAAGGCTAGGCGATAACGTACACGATCCCTTCCCTTCGTCTTCCTCCTGACCTTCTTCTCTCCCGGTAATGGAGGCCGGCCATGGCCATGGCTGAGCAGAGCTCATGCGTGTACATATAGGTGAAAAAAAAAGAATGAAAGAAAAAGATCAAGTCGAGTTCGCCGTCGTCGAGGTGTTATCCCTTCCCTTGTGCAGTGCAGGCAGGGGCAGAAGAGGAAACCGCGAGAAGTTGTTGTCTGTAACCCTCGACAGAGTGTATAGTAGGAGTTTAACCGATCCATGTAATATAATGCTCACCGTTCTTTAACACCAGTTTTAGAGATCCGAGGCACTCATCGAACTCTTCGATCAGTTCATCTAAATCTAAATGAACTAAATTTACATAGTCCCTTCGTTTCAAACTTGTCCATTATATATCCATGAATACTTATATTTGAGAGTAATTTTACCATTCTCGGTTACCGAAAGATGTATCTAAAGCTATTAAAATATTTAATATTTAGTGTAAAATTTTGATAACTATAACTACTAAACTGTGTGGCTGTTGGTTTGCTGCTTCTGTTCTTTTTTAAGTCGGGCCGGCCAAAGAACCGGCCGACCAATTTTATTGAGACCGAGAGAAAGTTTTACATATTTGTTCTATATCAGCAGTAGACTACTGAACAGTGGAGGGCTCATTCTCTGATTTTTGATTTTAGATTCTGATTCTCCTAAATTAGATTCTGGAGAAAATCAGAATCGATATAATAAAATAATAATTAAAACAATATTTATTTTAGGTGATTTTCAGATGATTCTAAGAAGAAACTGTTTTTAGGTGGAAATGTAAAACTGTTGAATCATTTGAAGGGATTTTTAGAATCAGTTGCAAAATAATTCGTTTGACATAAATTCTACTTTTAAAAAAAAAATCCCTACCAATCGGGACCTAACATTCACCATACAAAAAGCAAACAAGCTAACAGGTTAGGATTTAGGAGTAAGAAGGTGACTCGCACATGCGCGAATATTTGTTTCGTTGAAAGGTAAGATTATAGTTGGTTCATAAATTATGTCTTAAAAATTAAAAGCACACTAAAGGTCAGACAATGTCCTTTTATAATAATCCAGGGTTCTATTTTTTAACTAATCTAAAAACCATCCACCAATTTGAGTAAAAGATGAATCAAGTTTGATGCAACTTTTGCATTGAGTAAATAATAAACTATCCCTAACTAATTATCATGCGTATCATCTTGTACATATACTAGTGCAGTACAGCTACAAGCAGAATATGCAAGAGCAAGGAACTTAAAGTTTATTGTGACTGAATCGCCTCATGAAGGCGTATGATTTAGTGCAACCAAATTAAGGGTAGATTGAAGGTTCGATTTTTTCTATGTAAAGTTCAACAATTTCATATTTTCTCCACAGTTTTAAAGAACTTAGCTTGGGGATTGGTAGTTCAAACTATCAAGAATTATTTGAATATAATTTCTTTATCTTTTTCATGTTTGATTGTTTTTTTTGAAATAATATTTGTTTGTAGTGTACCTACAATAAAATGTTTTATAGTAGGTTTATTTTTTATTGTAATCCGGTTATACCAAGAATATAATTTTGTCATGTAAATTATAATTAATAAGTTCAGTATGATTTACATAACAAGAGTTAATCAAACTTAGTAAAACAAACCATGACTATTTAACAAAAAAAATTGATTCACCTAATTTTTTTTGGCAATTCAAATAAGCACATATTCACCTTCTTATTGGTGTCTTTGTCACTACTCATATTCAAAGAAAAACTATTTACACAACAGGCACATCATGCCATCACTCATATATAGATGTAAGCCATTTGTTATTATTCTCGGTACGCTTATTGATCAGTGGTCATCCACTTACCCATCTTCTGATAGTCGTGTAGACCGTATAATATCTACTTACTATCATCTTCTTCTGATAGTCGTGTAGACCGTATAATATCTACTTACTAGATGTTGGGGCACGTCAATGGCGCGCCTCTTGTATACTTTCGTTTGATTAAAGCATTGGCAGCAAGATTCACAAAAACAGTGTATTAGGCAAGTGACTCTTCATATATTCAAAGTCTATTATAAATAACACACCCTGCATATCTCATCAAACCACATAGTGCAAATTCATCATAATTCAGTTCATAACCGGCTATTTTAGCCAATGTATTTTCTCTTGTTACTAAAAGAATAATACATGGTTTTTCTCTATATGTTAAATAAGGAGACACATGGTGGCTTACAATATTGAAAAGATGAGGGCATGATTCAACCACAACCAGTCCTGAAACAATAATGCTAACAAACAGTTCCATGATGCGAAAATCACAGAAAAGAAAAGTGGGTAAGGTTAACTGCAAACATAAACATCGCTATATTCAAGCTTTCATATAAATAAATTCTATCAAAAATTAGCATGATATAGAGATAGGGGCAAGGTTGGGAGGTAATATGTTCATGATTTGATTTTCTTTTCATTCATTAGCTTAGCAGCAGGACTTGTTTGTACAGAAATTACACTATAGAATTATCAAGCTTTCTATAGGAATGATGAATTAATATACTAAACAACAAATATATGTAGCTGCATACGTTTTGAATGTAAATTGCTAACCTGAGAAATCATGGCCTGCACAGGATCTCATTCCTCGTTGATAGTCTACAACCTGCAGTACTCTTAAACAAACAGATCAAAGAAAGAGAGTGTCTGTAAGAAATATCAGAACCAGATAAGCCAAGCAGATAATTTATATGGTACTAAATTACTAAAAACAGCCAGAAACCATGAACCAAAGTATGGAAAAAGCATTTGTTTTTAGAAATCAATAGAGTAGGGAAGTTGTCCTACATCAGCATGCAACATAATTCCTCTCGGCTTCTCTGCATCTTAGAAAGAACCTGCTTTATGCAAACAATTCATCTTCTAGCAACTAATTTGCTACTTAGCAAGTACTCCAACAATGTTTTGTCTACAAAATGTAAATGACAAAACCATTGCTGAGAAAAAAGATAAATAGATAGGGTGATGCTTCAAGCAAAATGTTGTCTTAAAAAGAGGAATGCACTCAACAAGGAAATAATGATAAATGGTACAGTGGCCTGTAGTAAGAATAAATCATGCATGGTAAAACTGGCATGAGGGTCCAGCCACAGAAAAGCACCAAAAACCAGCAACAATTGTTAGTTCGCTCCACTTGAGAGGACCACAAATATATTTCAAACCCATTATACTTGCCAGTACAAATTAATGAGATCCGCAGGCAAGATGAAGGGGAAATACAAAACATACAAATAAGTGAAAGTACCAAGGGATATGGAAGTGAGAACCAAATTGGGGCTTGCCACACTAGACCGGTGGTTTTCACTCTTTCACTGTTACATCATTAACCCAGTCAGGCTGGGGCATGCGCAAGCAGGCAACAATGAGGTGCAACAGTGGTGAAGCCAGCCAATAAAGATTAAAAAATTAATCCCCAAATTAACAGAGGACACTACAGAGAGCGTGCAGAAGAAGCTAAGAATCAAATACCCTCATCTGTTTTGCTCCAGAAGTACAAAGGCTCCATCATAGAGGCATTGATAGGCAATCACAATATAGTTACTTAATGGCAGAGTGAGTTCTATGATCTCTAATTAAAATGAATACTGGACAAGAATGCATTTTTGCTGTTGAGAATACACGTAGAGCATTCTTTTATTTTCTTAATGCAGGAATTTTCTTAATATTTATTTTCTTTGGCTTAATATATATAAGCAAAATCATTTAGACTTCCATGTAACAACATTATACTTTTGGTGAATTTGACTTGTATTTTCATAAATCAATTTGTCCCTGTCTGAAGTTAACATTGGTTGCATTAATCTTCTTATATTTATTCGACAGGAACAATAATCATCATTTTCTTTAAAAAAAATAATCGCTGCGTACGATTGATCTTCATAGCGTCCAAGATATCCTTCTCCTCCTCCAGCTTCCTGGAAATGACGAGCTTGACAGTCCTTGAAGCTGATGTCTAGTAGCGGTAGCGTGCATCGCAGGCTCACCGCCTCCACTTGTTATTCAAACTGAAACATGGACTGCATAAGATAAAAGATACTTCTTCAGGTCATGTAGTTCCTTAAGGGATGCTTTGTTTCCATATAATTCGTGATTTTCTACATAAAGAATTAAGATAATAGAGATAGGCAATCATGTGCAAGATCAACTTGTACAGTACTATGTGTACAAGTATAATTTGATTGTATATCAAAGTTTTAGGCTTTTAGCAAATTCAGGTCTAGAAGATCCACTTTGAAAATTACCATGAGATAAAATTTAACAGTTGATCCACAATATACATTAAAGTAGTATCATTCAATTGGGATGTGCAGTGCAAATCACAGAGATATTTTCAGATGAATTTCATATATGAGGTGGTTTAACTAACAAAATAGGGCTATAAATATTGTATCCACAAAACTATTATGTCACTTATGTCGAAAGAAAGGCAAGCAGAAAAATAGATATGAAACATAGACTTGAATTGAACCCACTACAATTTTACCTCCACATGGCACGAGACAGAAATTAACCACTATGTGTAGATAGGCTAAATATAGGATGAGCATTGTATTATATACATCCTATAACGACAATGCCAATATTTATCTACGATCATATGAAAAAAAACCAACATTTCTCATAAATTGAGGAAGAGTAAGAATGCATGTGATGTCAATACTTGATAAAAAAATAAAGGAGGTGCTTTTGGAGCAATTTATGCTATTACAAATGGAATAGTATATAGTTTTGCCCTCTACCTCAATTAACCAAATTCAATACATAATTTTGCAAAGTGAATATGATGTTCTTTTTAAAGAACTGTAAGAAATTCCAGCGGAATATATACACACTTTCTAAAGGTGCCAATCAACTGAAGACTTCTCCCAAAATAAAAAAGAGGAAATACAACCATTAACCAGCATCAACCACGACATGTGACTTGTGCAGAAAACAAAGTGGGAATAACCAAAAAATATTTCATGGACAAGGGTCACTGAAATGAAACAAATTAATGGTGAGCCCATACATTCAAAGATAAATGGAAAATTCATAAATCAATGGCTAAATATCATAAGTTCAGAACAGAAGATGGTTGTTAGAATCAAACTAAAGATCTATAGTCTCTTCAAAATTGTCTGCCATGCTCTGTCATTATTTTTTTTAACCAAGCAATGACTGATTTAGGCAAATAAGCAGTTACCTTATTAATTTCACTATAAAACAACAGTTTGCTATTGCAGATAAAGAAAAGACCCCTTTTCTGTTGTTATAGATTTGCCCGAGAAAGAAGTAATATAAATATATATTAAATGAATTACATCAAAATGTATATAGAAACACTCTAAAACTAAAGAATGACATGTAAGCTAACAATTGGGAAAAAGCAGGAAATGCCTGAAAAATAATGAGGTAGTTCATACCCTCACAGTCCTCACTTGCCCCCAACTTCACTTTCTCTCATCCTATCAGCCATAGAAGCAGCAAACAGGAGGGAGAAGATCAGCCTTCCGTCTCCAAGCTCCTGCATCCTAGCTTGCCCAGCAGCCTGCCGACGGTGGCCTGCCCCATGTGCTCGCAAGCATCCATACTATCGAGAAGCACTAATGGATAAGGAATTTAATACGGAGTGAAAAGGACCAAAAGTAGAAAATAATACCAGCAATTATATTGTTTTGTTTGTGTAGCAACAACATCCATGGTAGATGTAGATTCCTACTGCTCAAGCATCTCACCAACATATGCAGTGACCTTTAAGCCCTGAGAGAGTGCAAGTAACCATTAGATGTTATTATGATACAGTAAATCATCTATTCCATTAAAAAATATACAATAAATCATATGTCAATTAATGAACAAAATAACCTTTAGAAGACTATTTTGGTGACATTGAATTAGGATCAAATTTACTGTCAACTAAGTAGCCGTGCCAAAATTTCAGTGAGTTGGCATCTATGATGATAGATCAGGAGGTCCCGCCCATTGTGCCAAAGACATAAATAAACACCAATAATCTAACTTTCTTAGTTGAAATTATCATATTCATCGACTACTGATCTAATACAGGAAAGTGGCAAGTTTGCTCACACTTCAAGCGCCCAATGTCTAGTGGAGATGGATGAGGCCTTACCGATCATGCACCTTGACAAATATCCTCAGCTGGAGAAACCTATCGATGGAGATCCTGTGCTGACGCGTATAACAACTCCAGTGCGTACTTCTTCGCGAGCGGCCTACAGAATAAGTGAAACATTGATGACAGCAACACAGAAATGAATCACATAGCTAAGGTCGGCGGATTAGGGACCTGAGTGCAGGCACCATCAACGAGACACGCGCGCTGCCACCTCCTTCATCAACCGCCAAACCATCGGCAGCCACGAGCTCGCCACCATCAGACCAGGCGGCCTTGAGGTCATGGCCATCAGATCCGGCCACTCCAATGGCGGCGAGCGGCTAGACTGGTAAGTTGAGGACGGCGGCAACGGCGGCGGCAGGTTGACGACGGCAACCTCGCAGGCAGAGGAAAGACGAGAGGGGAAGAGGAGAGGAGCGCTCGCCTCCTCGCTTTCTCCGCGTCCGCCTCGAAGCCCGCGCTCGGCGACAGCGACGGCGAGAGGGGGATGGGGAGGCGGAGGCGCTCGGAGACGGCGACGCGACGGTGGCGGCGGCGGAGGAGGAGGCGGCGGCGCGAGGGAAAGGCGGAGGCGGAGACTGTGCTCGGCGGCGGCAGCGGGAGAGGGAGAGTGACAGTGTGGGACGAGAGGGAGAGGAGAAATTTGGTATTATATGACTTCAAACTTTTATTAAAATAAAATTTTTAACGTCGACTTCTTTCTAAAATATAACTTTTTATAGGATTTTTGATGCATTTCATTCTTTTTTAATCTAAATATATGTATTTTTTATCTGAAGTTATTTTTTTCCTTCTGTTCATTCATCAGCTCGTCTGTTGGTTCGTTGTCGCTCAGTGCACTCGCTTGGCTGTTGGCTGCCGCTCGCCTGTCCCTCGCCTGTCCCCTGGCCTTTGGCCGGCCGCCTGGGCTGGTGCGGCCGCTCGCCATGGCTGCAAGCTCGTGCGTGCATGGATGTTGCTCACACACAAAATTCAGTAAATCACAGGGCTGCAAACGCGTACATGCATGCGTTGAAAACTGTAGCTGTGCAGATTGTTGATCAGCGGTTGCTGCTGGTGAAAATGGAGTACTGAAATTTGTTTCGGACTTCAAACCAAAAGCAGGTTGACATAAATTGATCATATTAACTGGAGCTCCAACAGACGATGACATGGGCATGGGAGGTATAGGAGCTGAATTAACCTAATTTTCTGCAGGCCGTCACCACATAGAGAGTTAACAAATAAAATTAGATTAAGACATAGAAAAGGAACAAACATATGGCAAATGTGCCAACAAAATATTACCATAAATCATCACAGGCAATGATCCATTAATACTAATTTTAAGCATAAATTATTAGAACTATAGGCTTATCGCTCAAATTAATTAGCTGTTTAATTTGCTGCATGCAAATACGAGAAAAAAATATCAAATAGTTAACTATTCTTGCACAGCTACAGTTCTCAACGCATGCATGTACGCGCTTGCAGCCCTGTGATTTACTGAAATTTTGTGTGTGAGCAACATCCATGCACGTGCATGCATGCACGAGCTTGCAGCCATGGCGAGCGGCCGCACCAGCCCAAGCGGCCGGCCAAAGGCGAGGGGCCAGGCGAGCGGCAGCCAACAGCGAGGCGAGCGCACGAGTGACAGCGAACCAGTCAAGCGAGCTACTAAATAGATAGAAAGGCAAAATGATAATTTTAGATGGGAAATACATGTATTTGGATTGAGAAAGGAATAAAATACACCAGAAATCCTATAAGAGAGCAAAGGTCAAACGTTTGAAGTCATATTTTAGAGAAGCCAACGTTAAAAATCCTATTTTAGAAAAACCACTTGTTTGGAGTCGTATAATAGCAAATTTCTCGAGGGAGAAGGGGGCACGAGTGGTGGCTAGGGTTTAGATATCTTCACTCTCCAATGAAATCTCCAAGCTAAAATTGGGCCATTTTAACGAAAAATACCCACCAACGGTCTAACCGGATGGCCAAGCTATTCAGCTAGCCAAACTGGCTCCCTAGCTGGCCAAACTTGACCATCAGCTGGCCAAACCATGTTGTCAACCATGGGTCTCATGCTGTCAGACACCTCTCTCTCTCCCATTCTCTCTTCGCATCCATCCCAAACCCAAAACAGAAGAGCACCACTGCTACCGTCATCGTCGAGGTCGCCATTGCCATCCGCTGCTGCTGTCGAGGTCGACGTTGCCGAACACCATCGTCGCCGTTTGCACCATCGCCAGCCACCACCACCGTCGCCTGCCCCATCGCCAGCTACCATGCTGCCGCGAGCCGTCATCCGGCAGATCGTCACCGCCACGCCGTCGCTGCCGAGGTCACCATTTGCTGTCATCGTCGTCGTCAAGGTCATCATCGCCAGTCGCCGTCGTCTGGAGGCCTTCGCCGCCTACGCCTCTGTCGGATTCGGCTGGCGTGGCGTGGATTCGAGGGGGTGCTCGACCTCCACCGCATCCATAGTGCAGCTTTCACCCCCCACACGGATTTGGCCCTGCGTCCAGCGTCGCCGCCTCATGCTTGTCGCCGTCCAAGCTTCGTCCGCCTCTCTCATGCCACCGTTGCCCGTCGCCCGTGCCGATTTGCCACCCCGTGTCTGCCGTCTTCCTTGTTGACGCCGTCCTCGACGGTGCCGCCTTCCGATGTGTCGTCCCTGCCACCACCAACTGCCGCTGTGTCGTCCCACGTCCGTGCCATCATTGGCTCGTCCATTGCCCCAGCGGGAGAAGAGAAGAGGAAGAGGGGAAGAAAGAGAAGGAAGAAGGAGCTAATAGAGGCTGACATGTGGGTCTCTTTGTTATTTTGGAGATGGTAATAAAGAGACTGTTGGAATGAGAACCTAGTTTAACTACTCAAATCAGTTGGAGAGTTGGCTATATAGGTATTTAGATATTTTAATTTGGATAAGCTGTTGGAGATGCTCTTAGACGGTGAGTATGTTAGTGGGTGTTCTTTTGTGAAAAATACCCCTAGGATTTCACTTTTTACAGAGTGGCCATAAATCGTGATTTTTCTCTCCTTTGCATAGAATATCTGGCTTTTTAAAGGTCCTCTATGTAAAATATCAGCTCGGAGGCATGAGGGACCTAGATGGAATTACACACAAAGTGGAGGAACTTTTCGCAAAAATGCCATCGTGCACACTGTTCCTATCCGACGTGGCATCGCTCTGCTGTCTGCCTTCTACGACGCTTTACGTATTCTAATTGAATTACACATAAACTGGGGAATTTTTTCAAAAAAAAATCCAGTGTGTGCACTATTCCTATCCGACGTGGCATCGTTCCACGGCCACGCCTTCTGTGATGCTTTATGTATTCTAATTTAGTTCTACATATAGGGCAACACGATCTCCTCCCTCATGCATGGGGCACATGGTTCAAAATGTTTTTTTCTCAAAGCATGTTCTTCATTAACACATAATTGAATATTATCTATGTAATATATGTAATATATATGTATATGACATAGGGTAATTTTTTTTAGCTTTGTCCCCATTTAAATACATGTAGAGAGAACTTAATTATGTAATTATGTTGCTAGAAAGTTATTAGATGTCTAATTAACGGCAATTAACGTTGACACCTACTAACAATTGTTCTTTATCTAAATAGAGTAGCTCTTACAAATTCATCTTATGACTTTGAATATCCATAGACCATGTAGTTTAGGAGAGCTGAATTGATGGATTATCTTATTTATTTGTATGATAGCTATTTGAGGGTATAAACGAATGAATTAACTTATATAAAGTTAAAAAGTTGTTTTAAAAAGTATTTTAAGAAATATTTTACACGAAAGAACTTGGGAAGTGTGCCATTGAAAAACAAAATATGGAATAAAAAATAGGGCCTTAAACTCTCTTTTTAACACCCTTGTTCAATAAGAGATAATATTGGTTAATATTGTGACCTAACACAATCCATTATAACTATGTAATCAATTCTCTCTGTTCCAGCTTAACGGAGCTAGGAATTGGAAAAACTCAACCCACGGTGTGGATTCTTCTCTCTACATCACACCTCCAATTTGTTTTCACGTTATCAACAAAACTAATTGTTATCCATATATTATTTGATATATGCCAAAGCAGTAGGCTGCAGTGGTCGTGATCACCTTAGCAAATCATCTTAGTTGCCTCAGATATGACACTTCATCGCGCATGCGGAAGGTGAGGAAATCAGAGATTACGTGCGTTGTGTAGAGGGCCAGAGAGATATCTTCGGAGGCTTTTTTATTAACAAAAGATACATATGACAGTTTAAATAATGGGTCTTTAAGTTTAAATCGATGGGCAATTATTTTTTTGTTAAAAATAGTCTATTCTGTGGTTTAAGTGTAAATTAGTTAATATAGATCTTAAATTGATAATTTAATGGCTACATAATAAAAAATAATAAAAAATAGTCTGTTCACTGGTTTAAGTGTAAATTAGTTAATATAGATTTTTATTTAATGAGTACATAATGGTGTAGTATATTATTTGAAAATAATAGTCTAAAGTAATTAATCCACCGATTTAAGTGAAAGTTATCTTACGTTATTAATGTAAGTTATTAATGTAATGGGTAAAACTATAATGCTATAAAATTTATTTACCAACATTATAGCTAACTTTATTTACAGCTTGAGTTACTAGATCTCACTATACATGCATATATGCATGTCCCATTCCCCACAGTACCGTCAAAGGAAACGAAGTTCGTTCCCTTTCATCAAGTGGGTAAGGTAGGAAAACCACTCCTATTTCTAGTACCCATACTGAACCTATGAGTTGCAACAACAACAACAGTTATTTTTGAAAGTGCATCTAGCCTTTCTGAGTGGGTTTTGATAGTTAATGATAAAATGATTAAGAGACTAATTCGTTTTAATTGAGATGAGTATAGGTGATTAGTCTCAAAGTGCTTAGGTGTGTAAAATATGCGCAAAGAAAACCCCCAACAACAAATGCAAAAGTGGCGAGAGGATTCAACGCCATATCTAAATTTTTATTTTCATTTACTATTGAATTTTAGGAAAACCGTACTATCAAAAGGGCTTTCAAGTTATAGCCTGAGAAGATCTAAGTGCTCAAAGTCGAAATCCTAAGAAGAAAAAATTTTCTAGTCAATCTTTAGAATTTTTGCCCTTTTCAGGATAGAGTCCTGACCGGAAGTTCTCAAGTTCTTGACCGAAACTTCCGAGCGCCTTCGCCAGCACTATTCCTAAGTATTGACCAGAAGTTTCGAGGGTCTCAGACCAAAACTTTCGGACACTTCTGCAGTTCAAATGTGAGTAACGACTAGGTAACGACAACACTAACCTTAAATATCCCATATCCTCTCTAGCTCGCTTTTGGCAATTCAACTTTTATTTTTCTGTCCCTTAGCCTCTCCCATGTTATTATAGACCAATTCACCTTGATTCTTGAGCCTAGAAAGTAATTTTGTGAAGAATTGAGGTTTTTGAGAGGTTTTATGAGAGTGAGAGAGCTAGGATGACTTGAGCACTTGGTGATTCTTTCAGGGCTATGGTTTGATGCTTATTACTCTTGGAGGATGACCTCCTAGACGGTTAGGCGTCTCTTGCGAGTATTCGTCGATTTGTGGATTGACCCGGGAAGGTTTATGAAAGTTTTCCTCACCTCCGCAAGTAAACGAGGTATGATTAGTGAAAATCCGAGCTGAGCCTTTGAAGGTGGTCTTGGTAGAGCGATCCTCATTTGTAGTGCTGGCTAGAGAGTCAACTTATGGATCTTTGTGGTCGCTTGATCTTTAGCAAAGAACCTAGAAACATTGGGTTGAAAACCGGAGACCTCTTCCTAGGGCTTTGCTTGGTGAGGCAAAGGGTTAATCGAGATCCAGCTCTTTGGAGTTCCTCAACGAAGAGTAGGATTCTTTGAATCCGAATTTTGGAAAAAAAATCCTTGTCTCAATCAATTATGTTCTTTACTTTCTATTAAGCTTTTTATGTGTCATGGTTAGTTCATCTTGTCTTTTGCACACAGGCTAGTCTTAAAAGTTACTTAGACTCAATATCATAATCTCGAAGTGCTAGAACACCAAAAGTTTCGGATCAGAACACCGGACGTTCTGGCCAGCCTGAGCTGACCGAAAGTTCCGGAGTTCCTATCAGGAAGTTCCGATGCATATTGTTTTTAATCGCTGTGTTTTTTAAGTGTTTTTCAGGAATACCTATTCACTCGCTCTAGGCGACATATATGGGCTTTCAGTTTCCTGAGAAACCAATCATCGAGCACAACCATGCCAGTGGGTTCACTCCAAGATCCGCCTACGCTCGTGAAAACCTAGGTTGGTGGGTTTTTCACGAAGTTTCTTTGTACGATTAAAAAAAAGGAGTGCTCTAGGTCGGAGAATACAAGAAGAAGATTGGTTTTTGGCTTATAAATATAAATGACTTGACTTGAAAATTTAGGGATTCAAGGAGTCCAAAGCATCGGTATGGCTCGAGTTAAAAAAGAGAAAGACTATTGTCGTCCGTCATTTCACGCCTAGTATTAGTTTGTTTTAAGATAAATCTAATCTAATGATTTACAATATTGGACCTACCGGTTTAAGTGAAAATTGAGGATAGATGTTTTGTTTCTTCTTAGGATTTATATGATTTTTAAATTTATTAGAGCGTCACATGATAAGAGTGTTTTAAATAAGTTTAACATGATTTTAGTATATAATATATTATCTTTTGAATAGATCAGCCTACCACACATGATAACTTGAGAGTGTTTTTAATAAGTTTAACATGATTTTAGTATATAATATATTATTTTTTGAATAGATCAGCCTACCACACGAAAGTATCAGCCTTACATCCTAAAAGAACTGGATTGTTTGCCTTTGCTCACTGCTAAAAAAACCTCACATTCCTCTCCCTCCAAACTAGCCAGCCCTAGCAGAACAAGCGAGTCAGAAGCATCTGGTTCACAAGGTGATTCAATTTGAGCAATTGCAAATAGTTTTTTTTTGTGGCAGCTGAATCTTGCTTGGTGGAGTACTCGGGCCGTGCACGTTCATCCACGCCTTTGATTTGATATCGGTCATGAGCGCTGTTTATTGGGCAAAGTGGTGGTTAGCCTACTGAAATTGTCAATGCGAGAAGTCAGAAACCAATTGCTATTGCTGTTGCTGTTGCCGTTGCCGGTACTACTAGTGTATCATGTATGGTGTTTGTTCCATCAGAAGTTATTTTTGTCCCAGTCGAGTAGTGCATGGCAGCTCATTCTTGTGGCCCATCACACAATTAATCTCCGACGATGAATGTACGTACTGGCATATTGATATGATTACGAGCATTTAGATTAGTATTCTCGCGATACATGTAACGTGTTCACTCCTTGTCACTACCTCTGTTTTCAAAAGGGTCACATTTTAAACATCGGCATAGTCTGCAATACACATTTTATCATTACGCGCTCCTTTGGATGGAATGAAATTCGAAGGAATTTCAAAGGATTTTAAACCTTACAAAATTTTTCTATGTGTGTTGTTTGGAACAAAGGATTTAAACATGCCAAATTCCTATAGGTTGCTATCAAATGCACCAATTCCGTAGGAAGTTTTACCATTAGCTCAAACCTCATTTTTATTTTTATTCAGAAAGTCCAATGCATCTTCTCTTTTTATCTCTCTTCTCTCTTATAATTCCATCAAAATTCCTATGGTATATTCCTATGACTCATCCAAACCTAATACGTCTTAGATTTCTGTGTTTTGAATTCTTGTGAGAATCATCCATATGTTCTATTTCTCTTGTTCCTGCGTTTTACAAATCCTACGTTTCGAGCCCTACAGATATAACTATGTCTCCAATACACATGTTATCATTACACGGTCTCCAAACTATATATTTTGAAAAATATTACAAATATTAACTATATGAAAGAAATAGTTTTCATGAAAGATATACTAACATAATTTTCTTATTTAGATATTTTTTACATCTAACTTTCTTTTTAAGATTTTGAGATTTGACTTCACATATTTTAGGAGATACGGCTATACAAGAATCAGAGAACCAAATTTTCAAGTTGGGACAAACTGGTAGTAAGATGCATTGAATTCCGTTAGCATGTTTTTTCAAACTGATGTGTTACTTGCGAAAACTTTTTATATAGAAGTTGCTTTAAAATATCAAATAACTCTATTTTTTAAAGTTTTTTAATAATTAAAACTCAACTAATTATGTGTTAATGATTTTTTAATTTTACATATGCCTATTTCACCTTCTTCTTAATATATCTCAAGCATCATCTAATTGTGAACAAGGATGATGCACGGTTGCACCTGGTGCTACTCCCAGCCCACCTAGGCCATTGGATGCAGACCAAACGGCCACAATGTCGTACAGGGCTTAGCCAGGGCACCAGGGCCTATGGGCTGAAAGTGCGGCCACAATATCTTGCGGGGCTTAAGCCAAGGCATTACGGCCCATGGGCTGAAAATTCTGGCCTACTAAGCAGCACACGCTCCCCGGTAAGCCCTAGCCTCCAGGAGCTCATCCATATAAAGCCGCGGACCTTCTCCTTCCCCTCCCCGCCGCCACTCGCCGCAGCTTCTCGACCAGTCAGGGAGCGCCTCCGAAACCCTAGCCCCCCGCGGCCGCCAAAATGGTACGCTTCTCCCTTCTCCCCATCCTCCGCCTGACCGCCGCACAACGGGAAGATCGCACGCGTGCTTGTCCTAGTGCCAGTCCACGGCTCCGCGCACGCCGTCTTTCTCATGGTCTTCTCGATTTGTAGGATGTGTTCTTATTCATGTTGATCTTCCGTAGATGTGGGGATCTTGAGCCGGAGGAGTAGCTAGTTCTTATTGATGCGTTTCGGCATTTAACACAGAGATAGTTTCTTCAGTGCTTTAACGATTTTTTTTTCATGTTGACAGTTGACGGGCATCGGGTGATTGTTGTACTATGTCGTTTTTGTCTTCAATGCTTGTTGTATGATTGATTATGAATTGTGGGTAGAGACCAGATTATTGTCGACTTGTCGTTAAGATAGACGTACTGTTGCATACTCGGAAAGGCAGAAAATTTTGTAATGGGTCATATCTAGGTCATGTATATTGTTGTTATTCAATTAGCACTTAACTTCTGGAGTAAACATTTTCATCATCTTCCTTGGAGGACATGGGATGATTTCCTTTTTTTTCTTGTGCTAAAATTGTTTGGTTATCTTGTCTGGCTTTGACTGATGGGCTCCGATGATGGCATGAAATCTTTGAGACCTGACATTCTTGTGATGACAAACATAAGCATATTTCCTGAGGATCCAATTGAGGTTTTAACCATTGGTTTACTGACTGTGTCTTTGTTGTTGAAAAATATGGATACACATTTGCCTCTGATTAAGTGCTAATATGGATACACATTTGCTGCTGAATGTGTATTGTTGTTATTCAATTTGCACATTTTGAAAGGCAGAAGATGGATTGTGTTGTTTATAGGCCTGCTATGTGCTTTCCAACAATCAGTACTTGTTAAATTTGTATCAAATTTGTTATATATAGGTGAACGTTCCCAAGACCAAGAAGACCTACTGCAAGAACAAGGAGTGCAGGAAGCACACCCTTCACAAGGTCACTCAGTACAAGAAGGGTAAGGACAGTCTGTCTGCCCAGGGAAAGCGCCGTTATGACCGTAAGCAGTCAGGATATGGTGGTCAGACCAAGCCTGTTTTCCACAAGAAGGTACTGTGACAGTTTATATGTGATTGCCCAGTGCTGTGTCTGTTCATTAGAATGATATGGTGTCATGATTGACGTGGTAATAACCAGCATGTAATGTTAATGCATGTTGATTTCTGCTGTGCATTTTTCATATTATGGTACGTGGTTCCTGTTTTCAGGCTAAAACCACCAAGAAGATTGTGCTGAAGCTGCAATGCCAAAGCTGCAAGCATTACTCCCAGCATCCCATCAAGGTATTATTTCATTCTCGAGAGCTAAAAATTCTAATGAATCATCTTCTGTTGATGTGTTGGTGCTCACTTAATTTTTCTTTGCAGAGGTGCAAGCATTTTGAGATTGGTGGAGACAAGAAGGGCAAGGGAACATCTCTTTTCTAAATTGCTTGCTACCTACTGGGTACTGAAGTTGTGGGTCTACCGTGCTTCAATATTTCAGTGTTATTAGAAGCTTAATTTAAGCAGACCATATCATGTATTCAAGTATCATCGTCTGACATTTACTCTAGCAAGGATTGGCTTTCTGCTGAATCAAGTTTTGTTGCTTAATCCTCGTTGAATCCAATGTGATGCATGTGTTTATATTGCACTGCAATTTTATCTTTTGACAGTTTTGTTTCCCTTAGTCCTCAGTATCCGTTTTAAGTTATCTTATCAGTCTGATGATTAGTAGTTCGCAAACCTAAAGCTACCCACGTAAACTTGTTCCTGTGACATAAATATGACCCTGAGAGATGTCTGATGAACTTTCATTTTTCAGACTGAATGTTGTCTGGTTAACAGCACTAGTTTTTGGTCAGTTTCTTTATAACGAGATGGAAAAGGTAAGAATGGAAGTGACTTGTAAGATTGTCCTTCATTCTTCTTGAAGGTCTTTGATGGGACGGGGGTAGTACATGTACATGTAGTACTTGCTCCGCCCTTTATGCATGATTGGATAGGTTATAAGGAAATCGTTTATAGTAGCCACTGTGGGTGTTGCAATGGGTTTAGTCGGGATTTGTCAATTTACTGAACCGTACAAATATAAACGAATATAAACGAATGGCTCACACGCATGCACGTGGCAATGTGATTCATAGAGGACGTACAAATATAAACGAATGGCTCACACGCATGCACGTGGCAATGTGATTCATAGAGGACGTACATACGTATGTATACCCATAGCGTATATTCACAATGTACGTATCCATAGCGTATATTCACAATGTACGCATACATACGTATATATACATATGCTATACCATACGTGTGTCTCTTCTTTTCTATCGAGGGAGCGGCATGTTTGTCAGGTTCTCGTACCGCAGACGGCGGCCTTCTCGGCGTCGACGACGGCGAGGAAGGAATCGACGACGAAGGTGACGACGGAGTCCTTCTTGACGGTGAGGTAGACGACGATGACGATGTAGATGAGCATGAGCGGGAAGACGGCGGCACCGACGAGCACGTTGGTGTACTTGGGGAGGTCGTTGTGGATAAGCCAACCAACGAAGCTCGTGCTCAGGAAGTACATGTTGATGTCGACGATGAGCAGCCTCAGAAATCACCAGAACACTAACATATTATGGTTGAGCGGTACGGTGGGGCTCGGTTGGTTCGACCCGGTGAGGTGGGTTTTTGATGTGTGGATTATTTCACAAAAAACTCAAGGGGTTTTCTGCAAAATCGCTAGACGGATAAAATTTTTGAATAGACACACTACATGCTACAGATAGTTATAAATTAAATATTACATATTATTATAAACCGAATAATTAACTTAGAATAAGCTAAGTAATGCTGATGTAGAAATATTTTTTTTAAAAAAATCTAGTTGAGAACCATGGTGGCATCTTATTCTAAAATATAGTAATGGATGGAACACACCCTAATAAATCTAAATATAGCACTTTAGTAATGGATGAGACATATCCTAATAAATCTGAATTGTTTCTATGTCTTGAGACGGGAGGAGTATATTCCAAAGTTCATTGCTGTCATAAGCTGAGAAGAATGTCAATAAAACGGGATGCCAGCAACTCGCAACTCAGCATTGCTGCTGATGGTAATGTTCCTATACTGAAGTGCGGTTAGTTCAGACTTCCGATAGCTGTGGTGATTGGTTGGGTTCATTTTCAGGTTGTAGCCAAGTTGAAACAAGTAAACGCAGATGCAAGTAGCAACATCGAAGGAGTGCCATCGCAATGATC
This sequence comes from Oryza australiensis, assembly GCA_019925245.2. Classification (NCBI taxonomy): domain Eukaryota; kingdom Viridiplantae; phylum Streptophyta; class Magnoliopsida; order Poales; family Poaceae; genus Oryza; species Oryza australiensis. The sequence continues at coordinate 2,137,115 of JAIFGZ020000381.1, read as the reverse complement.
CTCCCAAAAAGCACGAAAGAAACATCTGCATTGGAACCTAAGCAGCTCTGGCCTTTTGAGCCCAGAAAAGCTATTCTTGATTCAAGAACAAATCATCATTTGGTTATATGCTTTCTCCAAATACTAGCATTTGAAGCTAAAGCTCTGGCCTTTTGGAGCCCAGAAAAGCTGTTCTTGATTCAAGAACAGATCGTCATTTTGGGGTATAAAATTCTCATGCATGCAAGGAAAATCGCACGAACAAGTTGAGCTAAAGTCCAACGCTGAATCCATCCCAGAGATCTCAGTGAGCAAATCGCACAGCGCCTGTGGGACTATTCAAGGATTTTCAGGGCCATGCCCTGTGCCCATCCATCCCCCAGCAACAAAACAAGCCGCACAGTAGTGTGTCAAGCATGCACGGCTGCTGCTCTCCGATGTAACGGGTAGCCCCCAACTCATTCTGAACCACACCTTTGCTTTGGACCACATCACAAAATTCAGCAGCAGCAGCAGCAAAGGGAAATCTAACAGCTTTATTTAGGCAGATCCACCTCTCTACATCATCATAGTCATAGTAGAAGAGCTCGACGAATTCAGAAGCAACATTGGCAGCTAAACCTAGAGAAGAAAAACGAAAAGAAAACAAGATCTAATATATTACAAGGGGTCCTTAGATATGCTCATAACATTGTTACATCCCGAGCACCGAGTCGCGACTTGTGGCGAAAACGGGTGCCATTTCGGTTCAAGGCCATTACTGCTTCGCCTGAAAAATCAAACTTATGTCTATGAATTGGGTCTTTTTTGTGAAATGTGATTTGGTAGGACAACACGTGCGAAAAATCTACCTGGGAGTAGATGAAAGTTCCGAGAATCGCAATGGCGGCTCCGAGGGCGTTGATGGGCTGGACCGGCGTGTGGAAGATGATGATGGAGGCGACAATGACGGAGATCCGCTTCATGGTGTTGCCGATGCTGAACGTCAGCGGCGAGATCTCGTCCAGCGACATGTAGGACACTTGGTTGTACAAGTGGTAGAACACACTCTGCGCCGCCACCCACCTACAAAGCCACAGAGAAATCCATAACCACATGAATCAGCTGGATTATCGCATAAAAGTATCATCAAATCTTTGATACTTCTTATTCCTCTTTCAGAATGAACTGAAGAAGAGATTGCTGCTTAGGAGGAAATGATAATGATAGGACGATCCTAGTATTAATTACTAATTGTCGAGTGATGTTACTGAAAGTACAAAGTGCTGCATGCTGAAACTGTTTGAAAGCTTAGATCAAACACTTATTGCTAGAATTTTGCCCAATTGATACCAAAAAAATCTCAACTGACGTGATGGATGTGACAGCGAAACGGTGAGAACTGGTACAAGAAGCATGTGAGGCTCACCAGACGAAGTTGGGACCGATCTCGGCGACGGCTTTCTGCCAGCCGGCAGCCCACACCTTGGGCCCCTCCATGGCGAAGGCGAAAGGGAGGAGGATCACCAGCGAGAGCATGGAGAGGCAGGCGTAGTAGTTCATCCCGCTCACCGACTTGCCCTTCATCCCCTTCTTGGAGAATATGTTCCGGAACACGAATGCCAGGTTCGAGATCATCGCACCCATAAATCCTGCAGCGATTTCAACAGGACATGATAGAACAGATTGATGCGTCAGATTTATGAGCAAATTGTGCACTTTCTCGTGGCTGGGGTATATGCAAACGGTGTGAGATTTCGTTATGTAACAAAAAAACATATTTTTCGTAAATGGACAGTTCTTGTTCTGAAGAATTCTTCGAGATAATATCTATTTTCCACCAAAAAGTGAGGATATTTCTGGTGTATCTGGTACAAGTATCTCCAGGATTTCAGGTGGAGAGACAGAGAGATGCAGAGTGTTGCTCACCAATCATGTTGAAATTGAGCTCGGTGATGGCGGCGAGGGCGCATCCACCGATGATCGGGAGGAGGGAGAAGTAGACCGGCGCCGGGAAGTGCTCGCCGAGGAAGAACCTCGAGACGAGCACGCTGAACGCCGGCTCGCCGCTCTTGATGATGTGGGTGAACGACACGGCCACCTTCGCCATGCTCACCGTCGCCGCCACGTGCCCTATGGTGTGCGCGATCGCCACCTGCTCGTCCACACGAACAAGTCCCCAATCCACGCATCAGCAAAAACAAAATCAAGAACGGCGGCGAGGAGATCGATCGCGGCGCCAATGCGATGCGATGGGGGGGTGCTCACCGGGAAAGGGCCTTCCAGAAATCGAGGTCGGTGCTGGGCGCCTCGGCGATCCTGGTGGCCCATGACGCGAGCATGATGGCGGAGCCGGCGGCGAGGGAGAGCGTGGACGTGAGCCACGGGTAGGGGAACGCGTTGAGCACCTTCTTGTTGTATGTTGAAAATCACGTTCAGCGCCCACCACGTCGCGAAGTAGACCCCGATCTTGGCGCGCCTCGCGGTCTCCTGCGGCGCGGGCGCGGCGGAGGCGGCCTCCACCGGGCGGGCGCCGTCGGCGGTGGCGGACGGCGGCGCCGGTGACGCGACGGTGCGTTCGCTGGTGCGCGCCGCCGCCAAGAACGGGTCCTGCCTGTACAGGGGGCGCGCCGAGAGGGAGAGGGGACGTGGGCCAGCGGCGAAGAGGGCAGAGAGGTGGAGGGGCTTGAATGCCATCTTGGGCGTGGCGGTCCCGGCCGAGGCCGCGGCCGTGGAGAGCTTGACGGAGGCGGCGGCCAGCATTATGGCGGCGGGAATGGTGGCCGGCTTGTTCAGTCCGCGTGTTGTAGCCGACGAGCCGTCCGTACGTCTGTGGCGGCTCACGGAGGGGTGGTGATGGGTAGGGGGAGATGTGGGGGAGGAAGGTATTTATAGGGAGCGCGCGAAGAAGAAGGGAGGCGGTTTGTGTATGTGAGCATGTCCTCTTGGCATATGGGCATCTTTTTCACCGTAGTGAGGTTTTCAGCCTCCAACTATGCTCTCTCTTTTTTTTATCCCCGTAAAATGTGTATTTCTATTTTTATTTATTTGGACTATTTTATTAATTTACGATCATACTGTATACATATGCTTAGATCTATATATGTATCACATCAGGAACTTATATATTATCAATTGATCATACACGACTAAATTATATTATAAGCATATTGAGATGATATAAAAACCCTCTGTGTTATGATAAAAAATAATGGTCAGTGCTACAACAGTTTATGTCTAAAATATTCAATGTTACCACATCCACTATCCATATTAAATATGAAATATTCTCTTTTATGATAAAATAATCATTAGAAGTTCTCTACTACTCTAAATCAATACATTTATACCAATTGGTTTGTGGTTTTATACATATAACTGTTGGTTTTTCTTCTCATTACTGGGTATGATGTTGAAATATCTATGTGTATTTCTACATTCAAAAGGACACTGACAACTACATTTTTTAGTAAGTGATTTGAACATCTAATTATGTGTATTTTGAGCACGTTTAAAATTGGCAAGATAATTTGCCTAGCATCTGCAGTGATGTGTTATCACTCTGGTCCACTTGGCATGGGTTTGCCTCTTGGTCGTTGGGTGATACAACGAGGGTTTCATTTGACCGCAATCGTATACCTGTATATATCAGCCAAATTATTTGTTTTGGAATTCTAAACATGCGCCAAGACTACTTTAATTTGTTTCGGATGTGAAAACCTCTCCACGGCAAAATCGCAACATCAATATATATCAACGTAAATCCTTTCGAAAAAAAATCGACATAACCCTTTCGTATAAGAGGAAACTGTGTTTTAAACCCTCGAGGAATATTTCGTGTTACTAGCAAAAAACTAGTATTATAGAGGTACTGATTACACAACTTATACGTGCTATACGTATATGGGATTGTTCGGCTGCTCGTTACGCAGCGCAGCAGCCTGTAACTAGCGCTTTCGCTGCAGCAAATAACCAGCAAATTATTGTCAAATAGTGTTTATTCCAGGCCATTAATAGGGATGCGCGTGACCGAATAATAAGGTGTATAGACACTATAAAAATACATTTTTATATGGTCAAAACCTATTTTTCATACGATTAAGCCATCTGCGTCCGAAAGTGTTTGCGAAAATTGCTACTTTTTCATACAGATGCTTATATCGTCCACCTACAACAATAAAAATAAAAAAAATTAAAAATCTCAAAAGAAAAAAACTCGAAACCTTAGCTAGCTCCCATCCGACGACGACGTCGTCGTTGCCGCAGTCCACTGTCGCTCGTTGTTATCACCGTTGTCCCTTCCCGTGCGTCCACTGCCCCTCCACAACCCGATGACGGCGGCGGCGCGAATCCGACGGATCCACCCATCGCGGGGTCCGTGGAGGTGGATCTGTTCGTCATGGGGCGGTGACGACAGATCCACCCGTCGGACCTACCTGGAGCGACAGCTCAACCGTCGTTGCTGCCACTAAGCCCGCTGTCGCCTGCCTCTCGAGGTCGCTGCTCCACGCCGAGGTCTTCGAGCTCACACGAGGTCGCCAGCCGCCCAAGGTCTCCAAAGCCCGCCGCCCGTTCGCTCCGCCGCTCCCACTCGAACTTGCCGCTGCTGCTCGGGAGGAGAACTCGAGGTAGACATGAAAGGAGGTGACAAATGAGAGAGAGGGGGGAGTGAGAGATAATATGAGGAGGAGAGGAGGTGTGAGAGAGAAGATGATGACTTGAAAAATTTTAAAATGCTAAGAGAGACATGAGGAGGCAATTCAGACTTGTAGGCAGGCCTTTAAGAGACCCGTTTACAAAAAATGTATTTTTACATGTGGTTGTTTAAGAGGCTCCGCTAAGAAAATAAGTCCATTTTTACAGGTAAACATCTTAAGAAGCCGCATGCAAAAAGTATGCGAAAATGTATTTTCGCATGGGTCGTATCTTTCTCCTCGAAACATTTTTTTTAGAAGAGAGTAGTTATGCTCTGCATGCAATACATATGGGTTTTTGTAAAAAAAACATTTTTTTAAGTAGTGACAGCCTATAAATTTTGTAAGAAAATGAGTAAACTATAAGGTTTTCGATAGAAAACATGAAAATGACGTACCCACAAGCGTACAGAAAGTACAAAACCCGTCCTAACATTGGCATACTAGTCAGAGCCTCGGAGAGGCGAGAGTCGTCAACAGCGATCCGGCCCTGTGCCGGCAACGATCGACCGTCGACCGCGCGCTTATTCTCACGCCCCGCGCATGATCCTCGCCTCGCCTCTCGCCGGTACAGCGAACCTAGCTATCGACGACCACCAGTAGTAGCTGTGCCTGTCGTCTCTGCTGCCTCTCTCCCGAGTTTCACCGCGGAAGCTTCACGCAGAGCCTGTCTCTCCTCGCGCGCGTGCGTACGCTGCGATCGAAACCAACGGACGACGCGGGCACACTGGCACGTCCCGTCCCCTGTCGGGCCCCTGTCCTGTCCTCCCGGGCTCCTCGCGGCCGTCCGCTCATGCGCCCGCGTGAGTCGTCGTGACGGCGTGCAGGTCACCTGGCCTTCCCTTGGGGTTGGGGTGCAGCGCGAGAGAGCGGCTGGGGAGGGTTTTAGCGGCGGAGAGAGGCCGTGGCCCCGCGTGGCTGGCGAGCGATCTCCCTCGGCCGTCCATGCGGGACCCCGGTCACGTGGGCGGCCAGTGTGCGGGGAGATTTTTTCGATCGGTTTCATCGAGAGGGATGCGTGCAACGACGGCAGGCACGGCAGCAGGCCGGGTTGTCGTTTGGGGGGGTTGCAATTTGGTCGATCGCGTCGTCGCCTTGTGTGCGTCTGCCTGCTATTCTGCTGCTTCCCCTGAATGGCAACTACTGCTAGCAGGGGCAAGTGGTAAAATTAATTTGTGTGATCGATCCATCGCTTCGGCTTGGAGAAGGCGCTCTCCATCAGATATCCAGATCGATCGGGGCTACAGTAGTACAGTGGAATCAATGTGTCGTGTACTGGATGACGATCATGCTGTAAGAATTCTCGTCCAAGAAAAATGTTAGTACTATGATATTATTAGTATTTGAGAATAAAAACAATAATATGGGCAAAACTCCACCCGTTTTGAGGGGATCGAGCAGAACAGAAAGACCAGATGCTACAACTTGCGCGATTGATCGATACCCAATTGTAGGGACGTATTAATTGTAACCTATATACGTACCATACTCAGTTCCTCGATCTCCCATTGGAATGAATTTTTGTACCGCATTTTTACGATCGATCCACCCACACATTGCCGACTGGTACCCATCGATCAGCCGGGAGTAACCAGTGATCGATCGTGTACAACACAGCTACAGCGAAACTCTACAGGCTAGCTACGTTGCCGTGTTTCGCTGGCTAGCTAGCTGCTACTGGGAGCAAGACATGCACAGCCCGCGCCGTACGTTTTGTCAGTTGTCGCGTTCCCCCCACACCAACCCGGCGCGCGGACCAGCATCGCTTGGCCGTCTGCTTCCTCGTCGCATGTCCGCGCCATGTGCTGTCACCTCGCGAGCTTTGTTCGCATCCGCCCCGCGCGCGTCTCCGGCCGGAGATTTTTTTTTCTCTCTCGCGCGAGCGCCGTGTGCGGGTTTTTCACCACCAGGCACCACCCGATCATTGACGCGGCTCCGGCGTTTCAGGGGCGTGCGTACGTCGGTTTCCCCGTGCCGTGCGTGTTGCATCGGCACGTCGCACAGGGCCACGCCCACGTGGAAAAGGAGGGGCCAGTTTGTGCAGGGTTTCACGCCGCTACGTTGGATCAGAGGTGATGCATGTCACGGTGCGTGCCGCGTGCGAGAGTGCGTGCAGTGAGCTCAGCTGGCTCATCAAGCTCGAGCGATGCCACGGAAATCACGTATGCGCTTTGTGTGTGTATGTATGGGACGGGAGATTGTTTGGCATCCGGTGAAGTTTACTCTACTGGTTATAGCTATATGTATGATTGGGGTATGTTGATATACAGAACGTTCTGGTGAGCAAGAGTAGTATTGTAGTGCTTGCTAGTGATCTTCCAAAAAGAAAACAACAAAGAATAGTACTCGCTAGTACTAGTTGTCACACCTTATATTCATAGAAGATTTTAGTTTTACATTCCTCTCGAAATATGGATGAGACATGTATATTTCATTACTATAAATTTTATTTTAAAATATAGTTTAATTATTTGGTACTAGATTATTATATATATTTTAAAAACAAAGATGTTATATTATAAAATATTACATGTAGCCATGTAGCTATCGCTTAAAGTACTACAACCGTACAACGAATTGACCAGAGTATGCGTTGGAGACTGCATCGATGTATAAACGACATCCTTTTGAGAACATAATAAAACATGTGTGCATTAGATTGTGTCGATGTCTAAAACTGATGTATAAAACCATATCTGGTTGAGAAACAAGGGTAGTATAAAAAAGCACAAATATGCATACCTTGTGTACCTGGCCAACTCGATTATATTTCTTGGCACTTTTCATCGTAGGATGTGAGTTCATCGTAAGAATTCCTTGGAACACGGAAATTTGATTTGTCGAAACTTGGTTTCGGCAATATATTTTCTGGGTCGCAGTCGAGATCGCCAAGCACAATGGGTTAAAAGAAGGAGAAGATTTAGACAGGTTCAGGCCCTCTCGTGAGGTAATACCCTACTCCTGTTTCGGTGGATTCGATCCGCCGAGTGTCTTTATTGATCTCGTGATCTAAAGCTCTCGCTTATCAAGTTGTATCTCAGATCTAGTGTTGGAATATCTAATCTCCTATTGGAATATCCTCAGGGACGCCCTTCCCCTTATATAGTCTTAGGAGGAAGGGTTTACAAGTCGGAAACCCTATCTTACTCTAAGACGGTTTCCTCAATCTTACCAAACCGTGACTATAGGCCGATTGCCTTATCTCTATCGGCAACCGTAACACCTAAGTCAAGTTCGGCTTAAAGATATAGCAGCACAATCTATCCCTACCTCCAGTCGGATAAGCTTGCCAAGTAGATACCCGATTGCCACAATCTCCACAGTAGCCCCCGAGTCCTTTTCGGTCGACGAGACAACTCGGCTCAGACCAAAGCAAGACTCAACCAAAAATTTCTTTGACCGAGTGCTTTTGGCGCCGAGCGATTCCATCATCTCTGCTGAATCTTCCCGAGTGGCTCCAAAGACTCGTGAAGGGCTGGAAAAATATATATAAAAATTCTCAAAAATAAATATCTAGGTGCATCTCCGATGCACCTAATTAGTGTAGCCCCGACTATGTGGTTAGTCAAAAAGACTAAGCATATAGTCAAGAACTATAAAAATCATTCTCATATGAATACTTAGCTCATGCTAAAGTATTTATTTAAATCTCATCACTCGGTAAGCTCATGCTCATCCGAGTGAATCTGCCCGAGTCATCTCGGAACAAATATTTCAATCATCCCTCATGGGTAAGAAATCCCATTACCCGGCAAGTTCATGCTCAACCGAGTTAATTTGCCCGAGTCATCTCGAACAAATAATTCAATCATCCCTCATGGGTAAAAAGCACTCGTAAGCTCTTACTTACCCGAGTGGATTTGCCCGAGTAATCCAATAAATATTTCATTCATCCCTCATGGGAAAACAAGTTTTTTCAATCATATGAAAAATATGACCAAGTTATTAAATAGCTTTTGCCATAATACTGGTCTTAATCTTATAAAGATCTTCACCAAGGTGGAAAATAAACAGCATCGGTAAGATTACCCGACCAAATGCCGAAAAACCAAACAGCCCTTGTTCACCAAGGCGGCTATAAAAACTCTGCTGTTGGTCACCTTCCAAATTGCATCGTGCCGCCTTCTCATGAAGTCAAGCAAACCGCGGTATGGAAGGATCTTTAAAGGTATAGGGCACTCGGACACGCGCATATTGCCGGGCAAATCGCTAAGCTCATCCGCTTAAGTCCCTAAGGACACGTATCGGACCACACCTTAGCTGGGCCGTAGATTTTCTTATGGGCTCGGCCCACTCACCAGAAAACCTAGCGCAACCCTCAAATCTGAACCCCAACTCGATGCTTCACATAGCTCTCTTCATTCATGTGTGTGAAGCCTTTCTTGGCATTCTTCCTCACTTCAATCTATTCCGTCGCATGTTCTATCTGAAACCCCATCCGAACAAGGACCAATCTTGCGTTGTTGGCGGGGCAGGCTTCCAGCTTCGCGGATCTCTCCGCAAAGACTACTTTTCTCTCCCTTTGAAATCTTCCAACAAAGGCCGGCACGCGGCCGATTCTACATTAGTAACCTCGAACCTGGCGCCCGCCTTTGTCGGTCTTCCTCCTGTCCCCAAGCCGTCTTGGAGCACCGTGCCGGTAGCCCAAGATTGGGATGAGGCCAACGATCTGCTCGCGAAGATCCTGGCGATGAAGAAGAAGAATCTTCGCGGGGAACAAATCACTCGGCACTTCATCAGGTGCCGACTGGCGCCGATCAAGGAGCGGTCGAAGCCGGCCTACGAGTATGAAGGCGGGACGGACCCCAATCGGAAGACCCGGATCCGCTCACATACGAGATCCCGAAGATTCGTATGTATAAACTCTTCTCATCCGGGATCTCGCCGAGCGGGCCCTCATTCTGCCTCCTTCCATTCAGCATCCATCGACCTCCTCCTCCGGTAAGCCGATTGATTGCTTCATAGTATCTTTCAATCTTGACGTCTTGTCTCTTAACGTTGCACTTTCTCTCTTCTGCAGGAAAACGCCTCTATCACCTCCAAGCCATATGAGGTGGCTCATGATAACGCGCCGCGTCGCCCCGCCAAGAGGCCGACTGCCGGGATCAAAATCCAAGCCGATCCAGTCGGAAACGGCAGCGCGGTGAGGACTCGAACAAGCGCGCAAGCAAAAGGCGGCTGATCATCGAGGATTCGGATGACGACGTCCCGCTCCTCCGCCGAGACCCCGCCCCTAAGGCGATCACCGCGGACGGCGCCGAAGATCCGCCGGTCATCCAGGTATGCTCTGAAACCGATGTCTTGAACTCTTTCGCGGAAAAACTTTTCTTTATCTTCACTGTATTCACTTTCGCAGGAGGCCCCAGGACATAGATCCTGCCGGAGGGGGTGAAGGGCCGACTCCGGCTGCTGCTCCCGAAGTGCCGAGGCCAGTAGAGCCAAAACCCCGGAGCCCACAACCGAGTGCGAGCGTTCCGGAGAAACAGCCTTCACCTCCAAAGGAGGACGCCCCTAGGGAGGAGCCCCCGACTGCCAGTCGGGATATCCCGGCTGGAAAGCAGTCATCAGCCGGGAAACCCGAGGCTGCGGCTCAAGCACCCCCGACTGGGGGTCACTCGGCGCCTAGCCGAAGAAGAGGAAAGCCAGCCCGGCCGCTCCACCTAGGCAGGCAGCCACCGAAAACGGTAAGGCTTGCTCTGAAACATCCCTTCGTTCTTTCAATCTTGAAGCCTTCATGTCTTCATTTGTCTTTCTTGCTTGTTAGCCACGGTAGAAGAGATCCCCAGGTTGCAGTCCTCTGAGACCTGGGTTCCCCCGATCAGAATCGAGTGGCGGGATTCGGAAGGCGAGAGACAGGGCATCATCCTAGACCGTCAAGCCGAAAAGGATGAAAGGGATGCCCTTGTCGAGAGCCTGAATGAGGCGACCCGACTGCTCAACGTAAGCCTTTTGTCTTTCTCTTTGACTATATCATCGTTATCTTTCAGGCGGTCACTCCACTGCTTTCGTGTGCAGAAAGAATATTGCCGCTCAATGGCAAAATCTGAGGTGCTGAAAAAGCTGGTCCCCCACTTAAACTCCTTGGAGGACGTTCAGCGACAGCTGAAGGCCACTCGGGAGGAGGCCGCATCGAGGGAGGCGGCTTTAAGGAGGGAGATCGCGGAGCTGCGGGAAGCGAACCTCGACCTCCGCGGATCAATCGGGAGTAAGCCTGCCTCTCCCAGCTTCATCATGATTCTTATTTTGATCTTGTCTATTGATAATTTTCGTTGTAGAGAATTCTTCGGAGGTCCACTCGCTTCAAGTCCAGCTGGAAGCGGTCAGCCTCGACAAGGCCGAGATAGAGGCCGAATTTGAAGGTAACCTTCTTTGAAGTCAAATCCCATGTCTTGCTTTATTTTCGAGTGCTTTGAGCGATCGGACTTTTTGCGGCTTATAAGATGAAGACCCGAGCCCAATATGACGTCTTGCTTGGGCGGATCAAAACCAGCGACGAGATACGGGAAGAAGTCGCCAACGCCGCCACGCCGATCTTGCTGTCCTTGTTCGATCAAGGAATTGGGACTAGCTCGTTGGAGCCAATCGAGATCTTCGACAAGCTTGTGCGCTCCCGAACAATACGAAGAATATCACCGGCGGCCAACATGGGGCTGGTCGGCTCTTGCACGAGACCAAGTCCCTCTACCCCGAGTGGATATCCATTCGGTCGGGGAGGGCTTGCGAGGAACGACGGACGAGCGGGCCTTAGATATGCTTGAGCGAGGCGCAAGAGGCGCGAAGAAGATATCTTTGGATGTAGTGAACAATTTCAAGCTCGAACTATATTCGGCTTTGCTTTGTAAATGTCATGTAACCGTAACATTCGACGTGGAATCTCCGTGACTATTTTTAGTTTATTTATGTCAATGCCTTGATTCGAGCTTTTGCGTGAAATTTCTTAAGTAGTTTTCGTCCGGCTGTCATCAAGCCTAGGCTCGATTAGGTCATCGGAAAACTCTCGGTCCTTAGACACCGAGCTCGAGTCAAAGGACATTAAACAATGATAAACCAAATTTGTGCACAAAAATTTGATGAGGAAAATTTGAGCTTTATTGATATGTGTATCACCCATGCTAGCTCAAGAAGTCATCTTGCTTGAGGTTGGCGATCAAGGAAGACATGAGGCCTTAGCCAAATTAGGCGTAAAACGTCGAAGGTGCTCGATGTTCCAGGAGTTCTCCACTGTGGACCCGTCTTCGCGCTTTAGCCGGTAAGCACCGGGCCGGGTTACTTCGGCGATTATGTACGGTCCTTCCCATAAGGGAGATAACTTGTGTCGGTCTTTGGTGGTCTGGATCTTGCGTAGGACTAGGTCGCCAACAATGAAAGCTCGTGCTCGCACGTTGCGACTGTGGTATCTTCTGAGCCCTTGAAGGTATTTGGCCGACTGGATGAGGGCTGCCTCGCGGGCCTCCTCCAATCGGGTGAGGTCATCCACTCGGTCGGGGTCGTAGCGTTCATCGTTGAAGCTGCGGACCCGGAGGGACTCGTACTCCATCTCGTTTGGCAACATGGCTTCTGCGCCGTAGACCAAAAAGAAAGGAGTTTGGCCGGTGGCCCGACTGGGTGTGGTTCGCAGCGACCATAGGAACGAGGGGAGTTCTTGGACCCACTTGCCGGCGTAAGGGCTTAGCCGGTCGAAAACGCGAGCCTTGATGCCTTGAAGGACCATGCTGTTTGCTCGCTCGACTTGCCCATTGCTTTTAGGGTGAGCTACTGATGCATAGCAGATTTTGATTCCAAAGTCTTCGCAGAATTCCTTGAAGATGCCTCCTGTGAATTGAGTCCCATTATCGCTTATGATTCGTTTGGGACGCCGAAGCGGTGCACGATGTTGAGAAAAAGTCTCGTGCTTTGTCGGCAGTAATTGTGGCGACGGTTTGGCCTCAATCCACTTGGAGAACTTGTCGATTGCGACGAAGAGGTGTGTGAAACCTCCTGGAGCTTTCTTGAAAGGGCCAACCATGTCCACCCCATACCGCGAACGGCCGGGAAAGTGGGATTGTTTGAAGCTCCTGGGCTGGAACATGGCTTTGTCGGGCAAAAAACTGGCAGCCTTCGCAGGTTCTTACGACTTTATCCGCGTCGGAGACCGCGGTGAGCCAGAAAAATCCTTGCCTGTAAGCTTTGCCGACTAGAGTGCGTGCCGCCGCGTGGCTTCCGCATATGCCCGAGTGGATATCTTGGAGTAATTGTTTCCCTTCTTCGGGTGTGATGCACCTCATTAGAATTCCAGAGGGGCTTCTCTTGTATAGATCGGAGTCGACCATGACGTACGCTTGGCAACGACGCCGGACGCGTTCTGCTTCATCCCGGTCATCCGGCAGCTCTTGCTGAGTTAAGAATTTGATGAGCGGCGTCCTCCAGTCGGTGTCGGTCATGGCGACTTCGTTGGCGGTTTGTTCGTTAGGAGTCGTCTTCGCCGTGACGGTTGGTTCATAGAGATGCTCGACGAAGACGTCTGTTGGAGCAGCTTCTCGCTTAGATCCGAACTGTGCTAGCTCGTCGGCAGCTTCGTTGTTATGTCTCAGGACATGTGAGAGTTCTAGCCCGTCAAACTTGTCCTCAAGCTTGCGGACCTCTTGTCGGTAGGCCTCCATAGTGTCGTTTAAGCAGGACCAGTCTTTCATCACTTGATTGACGACCAGCTGGGAGTCGCCTTTCACAATAAGCCGACGAATCCCGAGTGAGACTGCGAGGCGCAGTCCATGTAAAAGAGCTTCGTATTCGGCGACGTTGTGTGATGCGGAGAAGTGGAGGTGAAGGGCATATCTTAGCCTTTCCCCAGTCGGGGAGATCAGCACGACTCCTGCTCCCAGGCCGGTGATCCTCTTGGATCCGTCGAAGTGCATGGTCCAGTGTTGGAGGTCTTCTCGAGGCACGTGTTCTGCTGTTCACCCACTCGGCCAGAAGTCCGCTAAGGCTTGTGACTTAATGGACGTCCGGGCTTAAAAGTTAAGTCCAGTGGCATCGGTTCTAGGGCCCACTTGGCGATACGCCCGGTTGCCTCGCGGTTGTGGATGACGTCGCCGAGTGGGAAGGAGGTGATGACGGTGACCGAGTGACCCTGAAAGTAGTGTGCCAATTTCCTCGCGGTTATTAGAACACCATAAAGCAATTTTTGTACCGAGGGTATCGGATTTTGGCTCCCGCCAATACTTCCGACAAAGTAGATTGGCCTTTGAATCTTCCGGGCCCGTCCTTCTTCTTCGCGTTCAACCACAAGGACCGTACTAACCACTTGGTGAGTGGCTGAAACGTCAGCAACGGGGGTTCCCGGGGCTGAGGTGAAGCCGGGGCGGTGGCGTGGTAAGAAATTCTTTGAATTCTTCGAAGGCCTTGTCGCTTCGTGGTCCACGAAGTCGTCTGTCTTCTTGCGCTGAAGAAGGGCATGCCCCGTTCGCCGAGTCGGGATATGAAACGGCTTAGTGCCGCCATGCAGCCAGTGAGCTTTTGGACGTCTTTCTGGTTACTCGGGGGCTTCATGTTTAAGATAGCGTTGATCTTCTCTGGATTTGCCTCGATGCCGCGATGTGACACCATGAAGCCGAGCAGCTTGCCTGATGGGACGTCGAAGGTGCACTTCTCCGGGTTTAACTTCATTCTGAAGGCCCGGATGTTTGCAAAGGTTTCTTCTAAGTCGGCGATCAGGTCTTCTTTCTGCTTGGTCTTGATGACAACATCGTCGACGTAGGCTTCAACGTTCTTGCCGATCCGCGTCTGGAAACATCTTTGGATCATGCGTTGGTATGTGGCTCCGGCGTTTTCGAGCCAAAAGGCATGGTGATGTAGCATAAGCCCCAAATGGCGTGATGAACGATGTTTTCAAGCAGTCGGATTCTTTCAAGCTGATCTGGTGATAGCCCGAGTAACAGTCCAAGAAACTCAGGAGTTCGCAGCCGGCGGTTGAGTCGACGACTTGGTCGATGCGAGGTAGCCCGAATGGATCTTTGGGGCAGGCTTTGTTGAGGTCGGTGTAGTCAACGCACATGCGCCATTGCCCCGTTTTCTTGCGGACCAGGACTGGGTTAGCTAACCAGTCGGGATGAAGGACTTCTTTAATGAAGCCGGCAGCCAAGAGCTTTGCAAGTTCTTCTTTGATTGCGTCTTTTCGATCCTGTGCGAACCTGCGTAATCGTTGTTTTATTGGTTTGGCGTCATCTTTGACGTTCAAAGAGTGCTCGATCACCTCCCTAGGAATTCCGGGCATATCGATGGTTTCCAAGCAAAAACATCTTTATTATTTTGGAGAAAGGTGACGAGCGCGCTTTCCTATTTAGGATCTAGGTCGGCGCCGATTACGGCAGTTTTGAGGGATCGACGAATCAAGGGAGATCTTCTTGGTCTTGGCGTCGCCGGATCCCGATTTGGCTATCTTCTTCGCGGGACTTCGCCCTCTGCTGAAGTCGATGCAGCCAATCGGACTTCTTGTTGGCCACGTAATCTCTCGCGAGATTGGGCCATGTCGCAGCTCTCCTTGTCGCAGTGAAGGCTTGCTTCACGTCACTGCGAAGAGTGATGACGCCGTTGGGACCCGGCATCTTCATGCAGAGGTAAGTGTAGTGGGGGATCGCCATGAACTTGGCGAGTGCGGGCCTCCCGATGATGGCGTGATACTGCTGTTTCAAGTCGGCCACCTCGAAGGTGACGTTCTCCGTTCGGAAGTTCTCTCGGGCTTCGAAGGTGACTGGGAGGGAGATGTGCCCGAGTGGAGTTGAAGACAGCCCGGATAACTCCGTGGAAGGGGCTGAGCTTGCTTTCGGTTCAGCCCTCGGAATCATCTCATCCATGGTCTTGGCGAACAGATGTTGAGGGCGCTGCCCCCATCGATGAGGACGCGCTTGAGCCTGATATGCGGACCACGGGGTCCAGGACGAGTGGATAGCGCCCGGATGAACCACTCGGTCGGGATGATCCGAGCGGTCAAAGGTGATGGCCACTTCCGACCATCGCAGATGCGAGGGACTTCGGGTTGAGCCGCATTGACCTCCCGGTCGGTTAGCTTTTGCTTCCTCTTGGACTCATAGGCTAGCGGACCCCGAAGATGTGGTTGAGCTCCCCACCTGGGTCTTGAAAAGGTTCGGCATTTTCGGCGCGTTGCTCTTCTTGGCGCCGGACGGGCCTGCCTCGTCAGTCGGCTTCTTGTTAAGTTGCACCGCGTACTGTTCAGCGAACTGCTTGTAGATAAAGCAGTCCTTCGCCGCGTGCTTGTGATTCGGATGGTGGGTGCGTTGGGCGTTCATGATGGCGTCGTAGGCGGCGACTCGGGGACGGCGTTGAGTATTGGAGGTCGCGGCCACTAGGTCTTCGGATCGGCGCTTGCGATCTTTCGGCCTTGGTTGCCGTTGTTGCCGCCATCCTTCTTAGGATTTCGGCTTCCTCCCGCTTGCTTGTCCTCCCTTCGTCGGGCCGGTCTTGACGGGCGGCCTTAATGGCGTCGTTCGATTTGGCGTATGAGTTCGCCGTCTCGAACATTTGTTTCACCGTCCTCGGTGGTTTGCGCCCGAACTTGCCGATGAGCAGCTCATCACGGACTCCCTTCTGGAAGGCGGCGATGATGATGTCATCGGTGATGTTCGAATCTTGTTGCGCTTCTCGAGAAGCGACGAATATAATCCTTCGGGGGCTCGTCCGGCTCGGATGACGTTGTAGAGGTCGAAGTGTGTGCCGGGCCTCTCGAAGGTGCCTTGAAAGTTGGCGATGAAGTGGTCCCTCGCCTCGCTCCACGAGCCGATTGAGCCTCTTGGCGGCTCGTGAGCCAATTTCGGCTGAGTTTGCGAGGGCCACGGGCGTAGTTGGCCATGGCTTTGTTGTCGCCACCGCAACTCGGATGGCAAGGGTATATACGCTTAACCAAGATTCGGGGTCGGTCTTGCCATCGTACCTTTCAATCCCCGTAGGCTTAAAGCCACTCGGCCAATGCACTCGGCGGAGCTCTGAGTGAAGGCCGGTACTCCATCGTCACCGCTATCGGGTGATCCCTCCGATCTTCGTGAGTGCGACGGTCGCGCTCTTGGTAGCGGCGGTCGAGGACTTCCCGCAGATCACTCGGCGGGTCTTCGTTGGTGGTTGGGTAGCCGGAACCTTGCGGCGGGCTCGGTGGTGGACGGGTGGACGTCCATGTCGTTTGTCGCGGAGTCGGCCGTCGCTCTTGGTGCCTCGGCGTGGACTCGCGAGGTGGGCCTCTTGGCCGGTTGTCGGCCGAGCCGGCTCGGGCCTCCCGTAGTCTCCGACTTTAGAGGTGGGAGCCGGCTCTTGTCCGGCGTTTCGGCCACGGATTCGATCGGCCTTCGCGCCGAAGTGGTGGGAGGGCCGTTAGCCGTGGCAGCGACGATGGTCTTGATCTTATCAAGTATAGGAGTCACGTTGGCGGAGCCGTCTCCATGACGGTGTCCAAGAGCGTGAGTGCGGCGACGGCGTTCCGCCGTGGCGTCCGGAAGACGTTGGTGTTGCGAACCCGTGTTTGGAGGATGGCCTCTGGGCGGATCGTCCGCGCACGTAGATCCCGCTTCCTTTTGTCGGCCTCGTCCTTGCGTTGTTTCTCTTCCTCGGCTGTCTTGCGCTCAAGCTCTACCCTAGCTCGCTCCTCTTCGGCAAGCCTTCGGCCATGGCTGAGTCGGACTCATCCGGCTCGGCCATGAGGACGTCAAGCACTTCGGCTCACACCATGCGGCGGTCGGAGTTGTCGGCTTCGTCGAAGGGATGCCGTAGAGGTTGTCGACGGCGGAGCCGAGGTATCCGTTGAGCTCGAAGATGAGCAGGAGCCGAAGGACGGGAGGATGACAACGACCTCCCTTGATCTCGGGAAATTCGGATCTGGATCGCTCCAGTCCGAGTCGAAGCTTGGGGATTAGGCTCCTCCGAGTGGATCGCCGCCAACTCGGGAGAGCGGCTTGATCGTAGATCTTGGCGACGTTTGGTAACCCAAACGGCACCGAGAGGTCTTCAGCTGAGTAGATTGCTTCCGTCGGGGAGGCGAGAAGATTGGCGCAGATCTCGGCGGCATCCGGTAATCTTAATGGCGCCGAGTGAAGTCTGTCGTCGGAGAAGGTGGATCGCATCTTGGTCTTCAAGATGTTGTCGAAGATCTCGGCGCTGTTGGGGAGCCCGAACGGCGCCGAGTAGGTTTTTCCCTTCGACTGGTTCGAATCCGAGTCGAAGGAGGAGTCGCCGGCGAAGTTGGCGGCAAAGTCGCCGAGTCTTGAAGAAGATCCCATCACGCTTGTCGGTGAGATTGTTGAAGAAGTCTCGACGCGCGGCCCCCTACCTGGCGCGCCAACTGTCGAAACTTGGTTTCGGCAATATATTTTCTGGGGTCGCAGTCGAGATCGCCAAGCACAATGGGTTAAAAGAAGAAGAAGATTTAGACAGGTTCAGGCCCTCTCGTGAGGTAATACCCTACTCCTGTTTCGGTGGATTCGATCCGCCGAGTGTCTTTATTGATCTCGTGATCTAAAGCTCTCGCTTATCAAGTTGTATCTCAGATCTAGTGTTGGAATATCTAATCTCCTATTGGAATATCCCTCAAGGGACGCCCCTTACCCCCCTTATATAGTCTTAGGAGGAAGGGTTTACAAGTCGGAAACCCTATCTTACTCTAAGACGGTTTCCTCAATCTTACCAAATCGTGACTATAGGCCGATTGCCTTATCTCTATCGGCAACCGTAACACCTAAGTCAAGTTCGGCTTAAAGATATAGGAGACGCAATCTATCCCTACCTCCAGTCGGATAAGCTTGCCAAGTAGATACCCGATTGCCACAATCTCCACATGATTGGAAGTTCAAATGAATTAGTTGAACATAAAAAAATTATCGATTTTATTATGAAATATATTAATAAGTCAGCTTGAAAATAAACCACATATCGCTTTAGGCTAGAAATAACCACATTTAAAAGATCGATACCTCATTGAGATGTCACACCCCGCCCTGGCATCATCGTACAAACAATGCCAAGGAGGGTGTGCCACAGCAGAACGACGAATCATCTCCTGCGGAACCATGTTTGTGTCGGTACCAGTCTCAGAAAATAAGTGCTGGTACTCGCGGTAACATGATGAATCATTGCAATGCTATAATAAAATTTATACCTTTATATTGCAACCTCGGGCAATCCTAGGTTAACCTTCACCTAGAAACAGCAGCAGCGAAACCTTAGCGTAGCTAGAACACCAATCCACAAGCAACGACTTAGGTCTGGGGACAAAACCTATCCTTCATCTTCATTAACCTAAACTTAGAAAGGGAATAAAAACAACAATAATAGGAGGGTGAGTACTTTCGTACTCGCAAGCGACAGGAAAGGTGAATAATGCAAGTTTTAAAGGATGGTTGGGTTTATTTTGCAAATGCTTTATTTCAAAATACTTTTCCCAAACTTCTACCTATGGGTCTTTTTATAAACCATTTAGAAGGAGACTTATTGTCTTGATCCGTCTATGAGATGCTTTGCAACAACTCAAGCAGGTAAGCAAGATTTTAGTTGTATTCATTTATTTTTTTACTCTATTAGTTTCCATATCTCTTACCAGTTTATCCTCGTTTCACATCATCTCAAACACCTGCTCATCACATCCACTACCTAGGCTCTCCCAAGTGTCCATATCCTATACCATTCTATTTCCACTCGGGAAGCCTACTCTATGATGTCATCCTGATATCCTGGGTCACACAGGCCCGTTTCAAACCACCCAGGTTATTCGTCAGACACTCAGACCAACTCTGGAAATGATTCCCATCCCATAAACCAATTTCACAAAGCACGAGCAAACAAATCTATGCTAAGAGAATCACCTCACATTCGTCCTTAACCGTGAACACGGTTGTTCGAATAGTTTAGCTAAACTCTACAGAGGTTGCATGCTTTACCCACACGACACGAGGCTTACACCAACACCCGTCGGCATCGGAAGTTCGTGCAAGGCCTTTCCAAAGCTAACTCATGAATATCCCACACCAAATAGTTGGGCCGCTCCAACCAACCAAGAATCAGGTATACCAATGCCCTCTCTACTTAGGAACACCGGTGATGTCTCGTACTCCTACTCGTCTAGTACCATGTGCCACGTATAGATGCTATATTTCAGGGTTTGCAAAACTTGATCCATAACTTCGTCTCCTACATCCCTGGCATTCTACAACTATTGGCATACAAGATAGACACGAGTCAACAATTTAGTTTTCTAGGGGTATCCCAAATACCCGTGTGGTCGCACTGTAAGATGCTTGGATGGAATTTCCAAAGGAATCAGCCCTTACATGAGAATACGAGGTCACACCACATAGGCAAAACTTCACATCACGACTTCCACAAATAGTTTTGTTTTTCCAACACAACGACACCAAGTATCGGGTTTTCTCAAACAATTTTCAACCCATTTTCCCCAAAGTCAACATATAATAGTGGAAGGTGGGGGTTGACCGATACACATTTCCGAAGGACATGTGTATCGAGGTACCTCATTAGTGGGGAGACAAGTATTACGGTTTGCAATATCCTATGTAAAATAATACAACTACTAGGTAGGTCCATCGGTTGCACACAAACAAATGCCAATCAAATTAAAGTGTACACTATACATGCATTTTGCAAACAACATATTTTAAAAACTAGGAGCAATATGATCGAAGAGTGGCTTGCCTTGGTCTCGATCCTCAAATCTTCACGATCCTTGCATATGGCAAATTTTTGAAACATCCGCTATGCAATCAATAAGAGAACCACACAAAAACCCTACAAATAAATAGTATTTATTATAAACTAATAGTGCCATTTGATAGATCTCATTGTTATAAAAATTTAGGAAGTGGAACGGAATCAATCGGAGTTACAATTTAAAAGATATGAATTTTTGAAGTTTAGAGGATTTTCTGTCCAATGGAAAAAGAGTTTCTTTTTATATAAAAGAATATTCCATGGAATATTCCTTGCGGGGCCCGTTGTCATAGACACCGAGCAACCGGTTCATGGTAGACAAAGTCTACCGAGTGTGCGGCGAGGTGGATTGATGGACTCGGCTCACGGTCCACGTGAGACAAGCATGGGGTCGAGTAGTCTGTGACTAGGCCCATGTAGACCGAGTGCATGCGTCTATATATGGAGTTTTTGGTGGGCTAGGCTCATGGTGGGGACCTTTTTGGTGGACTGGGAGATGGGGCCCATGGTCAGTGACTCCCGAGTGGGGAAGCGAGTGCACGGATGGGTTGGGGTTAGTGGGCCCCACTTATAAGTGACACTGTGAACAAAAGGAGGTTTAATTAGAGATTAACAATTGTGGGCCCACATGTCATTGAGTCACTAGAGGAGGATTGAAGGGGTCATTATTGTGTAAGGCTCGATTGAGGATAGTGGGGTTCACGTGGGTCCCACCCTTCAGCTTCTCTCCTCCTCGCTTTGGCACATGATTGATTGGAGCGAGGTGAGGTGTAGGCGTGTGACGCACAGGGCAGGCCAACGATGGAGGAGGCCGATCGCGATGTGGCGATGCGGGATGGAGGTCGTCGGCATGGCCGTCAGAGGCGGCAACAGGGAGGGGGACACGCGCACGCGAGGTCTCTTGACTAGGCGTGGTGGCGGCCTTGCTCGGTGAGACAAGAGCGATGGAGTGGGGCTCCAGTGAGCCGTTGAAGAAGGCGAGGGCGGCGGAGCTCCAGGGAGACAGAGGTGATGTGGATCTTGGGGTACGGCGCACGTGTCAAGGGCAACCGTTGGAGGGTGGCCGCGGAGGCAGAGCATGCGCAGAGGCCGGTTTAGCCGAGCATAATAGCGATGGTGGAGAGGATGGAGAAGCTGGAGACGAAGGGGGATACTCTGAGTGCTTTCGGTGAGTTCGAGAAAGGTAGAAACGAAGAGGATTGGATGATGGACGGTTGGTGGTGAGGAATTGAGGCAGGTATTTGATGACAGTTTGATTTGGGCATTCCCGCTATGTTTCAAATTGGCGTGGTTGCTATGTGAAATAGGGCCGAGGAGGGACGAGGAACTCGGTGGTGGTGACTTGGTCGATTGAGATTGGAGGCGGTTAGTGCGGCGGTTAAGGCAGAGCGCGGTGGTGGCGAGATTGAGTGGAGCCAGGAAAAGGCCAAGACGACTTTATTTCCATGACTTGGGGCATGGGGACGATGATGGATTGGAGGACAAACGGGGGTACGGCGAAGATAGTGGAGTGTTGACATCTTGGTGGTTCGAAGGGAGCTGCAACGGGCTTCAGTTTGGTGTGCAAAAGGGGTGGCGCGGCGTGTGACAGGTAGTTGGCGAGGCGCATGCCTTAGCCGACATGGTGCATTGACAAGGACGGCCACAGGACAAGGCATGGAGGTCACGGTGCGATAGCGAGGGTGGACGCAGCTCACCCTTTCGGTGTGTGCTCACGACTCGGGCAGTTGACACGCAAGAAGAGGCTGTGGTGGATGGGGTTCTACTGCGTGGCGGGGTGATTTGAAGGAGGCATCGGCGTGCATGCGTTCTTTGAACTGGCAAAAAAAGGGCGGCGCGGTGAGGCGAGGATGGATTCGGGGTGGGGGCATCGTTCTTCAAGCCTACTCGAAAAGTAGGCGAGGACGTGGGATTCGTGGCTTAGTGTCACCGGCATGGGCGGGTGATGCACGGAGGATGACGTGAGCGGCACGATGCATGCTTTGTCGCCATGCATGTTGATGTGACCATGGCTACCATGGATACAACCGTTGCTCATATCATATGTCAACAGGAAGACATCAACATTAAGCTGTCCAAGTTTTGCAATCCAAATCGGCCGTCTGCTACAATGCTTAGTTCAAACGGCCGCCAAACATGCATATGAGCTCCGTTTATGGCCTATGAGTACTTGATGAAAAGCTCTCGGAGTCTTCTTTCCAATGAGTCCATCCATATCTCCAAATTTCATCCTATTCAGCTGCAATCACAGAAACAAGGTGTTGTGTCACCTATAATGAGCCTGTGGGCTTGTAACTTCATCTGGGACCCCGACCCAAGTGGGGTGCGCCCCAACCTGGTGGAGCACGATCCTAGGGAACCCTAGGTCGTCCTCCCACCTCCTTAAATAGCTAGCTACCTCGTTAGGGTTTCTTGGGTTTTGTTTAGATTAAAGTTTAGCCATTGCTACTTTTCTGGGTAAAGCGGTGATCGGTTAGATCATCGTTTTCTTGTTATGAAATCCTAACTTATCATTTGTATTCAATTCCTATTTACAATTCAGATTGCTTTTATCTTGTTCTTGCTTGTTTCTTTGATTTGCTTGCAGGAATAAGATGGATCTGCACCAGCAAGATCAACAACCCACAGAGTGGTGTATCGATCGCTAAGGCACAACACAACAATGTCTCTTATGGTTGTAGTCAAGTCGTCAATGTTTCTCCCAAATCATAGATATCATCAACTCACTGAAAGATCAGGACAAGCAAAGCCATGAGCTTATCAAGTGGAGCTTAGGGTTTATCACGCGTGCTAGCAGAAGGTGTGAAGAAGACAAGCGAGCGAGGATGTTGGCCGGCGCCATCGGTGTGTAGGGCAAAGAAGTCATTGAAACCAGCTTGATTCGTGGTGACATGGGCCTACAAGATGGGCGGCGACTCAGTAGGGCATGAGTGAGGCGGGGTGCAGTGTCTTTCTGCTCAGACCGTTGGGCACGATGCTGCGGCATTTCGTCGAACAGGCGGTTGGGCTGATTGGGCCCTGGCTTGGCTGCTAGGTGTTCTGGGCCAATCGCTGAGAGGGAGGGGAGGATGCCGAGCTAGGCCATGGGGTTAGTTGGGCCGTGGAGGCCATGGCCTAGGTAGGGATGAAAAGAAGACAAGAAAAAGAGAGTTGGGCCGAGAGAGAGGAGAAGATAGGGTGGTCCAATTGTAGAGTAACTTTTGATATTTTTAGAAAATTATTTGAATGTGTATTGCAATTTTTGAATGGTTAATTGGATTCAAATTTTATATTCGAATCGTGATCTCAAACAATATTGGAGAATTCAAGGAATGATTTATTCACAACGGTTAGTGTCATGCCCAGAAATTCATGAACCAAAATTCCAAGCTGAATGTGCATTAAACTCTTGTCTAGGACTGACCAGGTTACACAAGCGACAAAGTTGACATACAGATCCACGTCTTTCAAAATATATAAAAATTCTTACAAATGCAGCGGATAGTAAAAGCCAGCTAATCAAGACAACTTGACACTCGCAACGTGGCGACTCCACTCCACAGTCACCCTTGACGGCAGCGACAAAGTCTACTCCTCCATGTAACCTCCATCCGAGTAGTACTCCAGCTCTGGGGTGGGGAAGATAGAGCAAGGTTGAGTACTACCCACTGTACTCAGCAAGTCATAGCAAGAGAATGTATGATGCAAGTATTTCCAAGGGAGGCTAGGGGTCCTTTTGCATAAAGAAGTTATAAAGCAGTAGTTGAAAGCAGTAAAAACGGTTGAATTAATTAAGCAGTATTAAACATCACTGTTCAACGCTACACCACATTGTGAAAGGCCCAACCATCCACCTAAACCATGTCAGTTCCATTAAGTCAAATTATTAATGATGAGACTAATCATGGTGAATCTAGTTGGTCATTCATAACCGTGGGCACGACTATTCAAATAGTTTTACTCTGCTCAGAGGTATACAACTGTACTCACAAGACATAGCCCCATGACACACTTTCATGCACCGGCATGTCACCACGACATACCGGAAATGGGGTGTGATAGGATCCTTCGCATAACTATCCCTAACCAAGCGCACCACACTCAGGTTTTGCCCCTACCCTTAAAACCAAGGTAGGCAGCCCCCTCTTGTGCCTAGGTGAATCCGGAAGCCGCATAGACCATCACATGGCCCATCCAAACTCTATTAAGCTCACCCTTGCCTGGGTACGACAGAAAGGGAAAAGCCACACTACAAGCCTAGCCGTTGCCCACGCTAGCTTGTGGTACGCATGGTAATTCTTACAGGTTTCTTGCGAACTGGTCCTTAAATGCCATAGGAGCAAAACCATGCACCCACAACCCATTATTAGGCATACTTTAGTTAAATTACTACCATGGTGTTACATGTCCATAATTATCATTATTAATGAAGGATATATGATATTAGTGAGATTTCCCGTAGTAGCTAGTTGATTTAAGCATGAATAAGCATTTTCTAAGCCAACATCTAGTCATATTAATTTCCAAGTTATCAATGATATAGGATAAAAAACTATGGCTGAGTATAACAGGAGCCATCACACATGACATTATAAAATAATGCAATTTTAATAGAAAGCGAGGTATTTACAAAATTAGGTACAATATGTTCAATGAGAATGCATGCCTTGCCTTGCTCTGGTGTTGCTGGGACCTCGGCAACAACTTCAAAGTAAAGCGAGGCGTCAGAACTGCCGGAATCTAAGCGAAATACAAATCACACAAAACAAAACAGGCTATAAGTCTACCAAAACAAGAAAAACAACCATTTTGAATGGATTTTAGGCACTTTTATGAGTTAACTGCAATTTAAATGGACTTAAACGGAGTTCGGATGAATTTTCTATGGATTTTAGAAGATTTACTATGTTTTTACTATACACAGAAAAAGTCCTTAATTAATTATTTATTGCGCATTAAAGCCTGGAGGCTGACGTCACTGAGGGAGGCCGGTGCCGACAAGCGAGCCTCAAATGCCAGTGGTGCAACGAGGGTGGTGCACGGTGGACGTCCACCGGGCCGGGAACGGGTGTACCACATAGTACACACGTGACGCCAATGCGGTTCCCACGTGGCTGCCATGCGGGTGGCCGAACGGACGACCCTGATCTGCTTTGTGGCAGATCGGACGATGGAGAGGGAACGACGAGCGGCCGACCATCCCGACCGAGAGGCGGTGGCTCGATGGTCGCCGGCGACCATCCGACGCAGCGAGAAGCGGCGGTGAAAAGCGAAGAGGGCGAGGGACGGCTCACCGAGGGTTTGCTTCGGTGGGAACGACGCAAAGATGATGATGGCGGGTGAAGGGCGCAACGGTTTCGGGATGGCGTCGATGACGATGGACGGGTGACGGGAAGGTGGTGGAGACGATGGACGAACTCCGGCTCGACCGACGACCAAGGGAAGATGGGCTCTGGCGGCGGAGTATGGCAACCAAGTGGTGGCGGAGGTAGCCCTCGACCTTGCAAAACCAACGGTGCAACCCGACAATGGCTAGCAGCGATCGGAGGTGGTGGGAAGCGACAACGCTAGGGTTGAATAGCGTGGGGGCGATTGGGGGCACGGGTAGCGGCTGCGGTTGGGGAAAAAGGGAGAGTGGCTCCGGGAATGGATTTTATAGGCTCGGGAGCTCGGACATGGACGAGGTGAGGGCGAAACCGTCGGCGACATTGGGGAGATAGAGAGGCGGCAAATTTGAACTCGAACCGGAGGGGGATTCATGGGCGGGAGGCGTGGGGAAGGCGGCGGCGTGGCTGACGTTAGCCCCTCCTTCTCCGACAGGAGGTTGGGGACGAAGCTTACAAGTGGGCCCCACCTCGGCGTCCCCGGGAGTAGTGGTGTGGATGGCCTTGCTTGGGCTACGGCCTTCGGCCGGCCTAGCGGCAAGGAAGGCATGGGAGGACACGGGCGAGCCCGGGAGTGGGCTGGATGGGAGGAGTTGGGCCGGAAGTGGCCCAATGGCTGAAAAGAAAAAAGAAAATGGATTTGAATTTATTTAATTTTGATAATTGTTTTTTAGTTATTAAGATTATTTCCTTTGCAATCAAAATTTCACTGCAAATCGAGTTAATATATTTTAGCATGGGGAACTCAAGAAAAATTCCACCAAGCCAATTCCACATATTAAACAAGATTATTAATCAGGGATTAACTCTAGGTTAATTTTAGACAATTTCTTTGGGTAATTTATTAAATAATTTAAGGCTAAGAGAAAAGAGAAACTTCAAGGTGTGAGAAACTTACCCCCTTAAATAGAATCTTGACCCCGAGATTTGAAGGTGCTGGCGAAAAGGTGCGAATGGGCGGCCTACACCTCGTCTTCCCTTTCCCAATTGGCCTCTTTCTCAGAATGGTGGCTTCACCGAACTCTGTAAAACCTGGTTACCCGATTTCTAATTCAATTTCTAATTCTTCGTCATGGGTTTCGTTAACGACAAAATTTTTCCTCATTGACGGTAGTAGAACGCTCAATATTCTCTTTGCTTAAACACTAGATGAGATGCAGATTCCAAGATTTGAGTTGAAGCTGAGTTTCGTTCCGTTTACGAGGTAATTCCTGGGTTATCCTCAACACCACTCGGGCAGATCACTCTTCCAATCACTTTTGGAACCTAGGACAATTTCCAGACTGAAAAAAATTGTTTTTAGGTTGCTGATTTCGAGGCAACTTACCATGCCATATCAGGATGGCCAGCTCTTGCAAAGTTCATGGGTGTTCCTCATTATACCTATCTGATGATAAAGATGCCGAGTCCACAAGGAGTAATTTCTCCATTCAACGATGTCAAACAAGCCTTTACTTGTGATAAGGAGAGTTGCACGATGGCCCAATCTTGTGAGAGAGCACTCGGTCGACAGGAGATACGACTGGCCACATTAACATCATAGGAAGGAGAAGTCCTAATAAAAAAATTCCCAAGTCAACAGAATGCGATGCCAAGACTAAGAAGATTCCGTTAGATTTGACTGATCCTTCTAAGATGGCTGTTATTGGCGCCGAGTTAGATTGTAAACTGGAAAGCACGCTCGTCACCTTTCTTCAAGTTAATAAAGATATATTTGTATGAAAACCTTCTGATATGCCTGGTATTCCTAGAGAGGTGATCGGACACTCCTTAAATGTGAAGCCTGATGCTAAACCTATTAAACAACGATTCCGCCGATTCGCTCAAGATCGTAGGAATGCAATTAAAGAAGAATTAACTAAACTCTGGTGGCTGGATTTATCAAAGAAGTCCATCACCCCGACTGGTTGGCTAATCCAGTTCTAGTTCGAAAGAAGACAGGGTAATAACGTATGTGCGTGGATTACACTGACCTCAACAAGTCTTTCCTTAAAGACCCTTTTGAATTGCCTCGCATTGATTAGGTCGTCGATTCGATAGTTGGCTGTGAGCTTCTTAGCTTTCTCCATTGTTATTCGAGATAACATCAAATCAGTCTAAAGGAATTCGGCTGTTTGAAGTCTTTGTTCATCACTCCGTTTGACGCTTACTGCTACATCACCATGCCTTTTGGCCGAAGAATGCCGGCACGACTTATTAGAGTATGATTAAAAGGTGTTTGCAATCTCAGCTCGGATGTAATGTGGAGGCATATGACAACGATGTTGTTATCAAGACCAAGCGGAAGGATGACTTGATTGCTGATCTTGAAGAAACTTTCTAGACTATCTCGGCCTTCTTGATTGTGTATCTTGAACTCGAAGAAGTGTACGTTCAGAGTACCATTAGGGAAGCTACTTTGTTTCATGCCATTGCATCGCGGTATCAAAGCCAACCCATAGAAGATCAAAGCTATACTCAATACGATATGGCGCCACCTAGTTCCTAGAAAGATGTTCAGAAACTCAGTGGTTGCATGGCGGCCCTGAGCTGTTTCGTCTCTAGTCTCGAGGAGCGTGGTATGTCGTTCTTTAAGTTACTCAAGAAGACAGATAATTTCCCATGGACTCCTGAAGCCCAGAGAGCTTTTGAAGACCTCAAGATTTTCCTCACCACGCCACCTATGTTGGCTTCTCCACATCCACAAGAGCCTTTACTGCTTTATGCGTCAGCAACTTCTCAAGTGGTTAGCACGGTGTTAGTTGTTGAGAGAGAGGAAGAGGGACATATCATAAAAGTTCAAAGGCCAATTTAGTTCGTTAGCGAAGTTCTTGCTGATTGCAAGACACGTTATCCATAGGTCCAGAAGCTATTGTATGGAGTTTCTGATCACGATGAGGAAGCTGGTTCATTATTTTCAAAGCCACTCGGTTATTGTGATCACATCTTTTCCTCTTGGAGATGTTCTTCACAACCGTGAAGCCACGGGACGAATTGCAATGTGGGCTCTGGAATTGATGGCGTTTGACATTACAGTCAAAGCTAGAACATCGATTAAGTCCTAGGTGTTATCTGTCTTTGTCGCCAAGTGGACAGAAAGTCAAGAGGAGATGCCTGTGGAGAAGCTGAAATATTGGACGATGTACTTTGATGGGTCTAAAAGAATTACTGGTGCTGGGGCTGGAATTATTTTGATTTCCTCGACTAGAGAGCGTCTGCGATACATCCTTCAACTTTATTTTTCGACGTCGCACAACGTGGCTGAGTATGAAGCTCTACTTCATGGTTTGCGGCTTTTTGTGTCCCTCAGGATACGTCGCATGGTTGTTCGACGAGATGCTCAATTGGTCGTCAACCAGGTCATGAAAGAATAATCTTGTTTAGACAAAAACATGGTAGCCTATCGTTAGGAGGTTCCTAAGCTGGCAGACAAATTTGATGGCCTCGAGTTATCCCATGTGTTAAGACATCACAATAAAGCAGCTGATGAGTTGGCAAATTTTGGATCTAAACAAGTGGTTGCACCTACTAATGTCTTCGTCGAACACCGTCACCAACCGTCTGTTGCGAAGAAGGAATCTACTGAAGAAGATGCTTCAAGGCAGATCTCTACAATTGATGCCGACTGGAGGACGCCTTTCATCAAGTTCTTCACTACTCAAGAGTTGCCTGAGAACAAGACTGAAGCTGAACGCGTTCAACATCACTGCCGAGTTTACACGCTTTTGGAATGAGAGCTCTATAAACGCAGTCCATCTGGCATGTTGCTTAGGTGTATCTTGACTGAGGCAGGACAACAATTATTGCAAGATATCCACTTGGGGATATGTGGCAGTCATGTCGCAGCACACACTTTAGTTGGCAAAGTGTATTGGCAAGGTTTCTTCTAGCCGATTGTTGTTACCGATGCAGAAAAGGTTATTCGGACCTGTGAGGGCTGTCATTTTTTTGCTAGACAGATTCATGTCCTTGTTCAGGAGTTGCAAATCATTCCCCTTTCATAGCTATTTACGGTATGGGGGCTTGACATGGTTGGTCCATTCAAGACAACATCAAGTGGTTTTACACACTTGTTCGTTGCTGTCAACAAATTCACCAAGTGGATTGAAGCTAAGCCAGTTGGGACGATCATGACAAATAAAGCTAGGTATTTCTTGCTTAATATTATGCACAAGTTTGGTGTTCCCAATAGAATTATTACTTACAAAGGGACTCGATTCACTGGTGGCGTTTTCAAGGATTTTTGTGAAGACTTTGGAATTAAGATCTACTACACATCAGTTGTGCATCCAATGAGTAATGGTCAAGTTGAGCGTGCCAATGGGATGGTTCTCCATGGTGTTAAATCCTGTGTCTTTGATAGATTACATCCTTATGTTGGCCGCTGGGTTGCAGAGTTACCTCCGATGTTGTGGTCACTTCACACAACGCCAAGCAGAGCTTCCGGTCAGACTCCTTTCTTTTTAGTTTATGGGGCTGAAGCAATGTTGCCGAGTGAGATGGAGTATGAATCCCATCTGGTACGTAATTTTGATGAGCAGTAGAATGATAACTTGCGTGTTGATGATTTGAACCGACTGGAAGAAGCCTGTGATATTTCTTGTATCTACTCGGCCAGATATCTTCAAGGTCTTCGGCGTTACCACAATTGTAATGTTCGTTCAAGAGCGTTCATTTTTGGGGATTTGGTTCTCAGGAAGATTCAGATGAGCAAGAATAGGCATAAGTTGTCTTCCCTATGGGAAGAGCCTTTTATTATCTTAGAAGTTACTCGTCTGGGAGCTTACCGACTGAAGCGTGAAGATGGGTCAGATGTCTAAAATTCTTGGAAGTACATTATCTTTTCTCGACTGCCGACGTCAAGTAACTTACCTTCTTGAGTTGTCAGTCGGGGGGCTATCAATAATCATGGAGCTTAGTGCTGCTTCTTCAATATTTTTTCATTGCTTTTGCTTATGATTATTCTTGACTAATGATATCATTAAGCGTAAATTTTTTACCTACTTGGTTAAGTTGTAGGCTCTATTCTTGTGGGTAAAGATTTTCTTCTTTGCTTAAGTGATCATGATAGTCAGAATTATAA
This sequence comes from Oryza australiensis, assembly GCA_019925245.2. Lineage (NCBI taxonomy): Eukaryota > Viridiplantae > Streptophyta > Magnoliopsida > Poales > Poaceae > Oryza > Oryza australiensis. The sequence continues at coordinate 2,106,342 of JAIFGZ020000381.1, read as the reverse complement.
GCAAGATGAAGACTACATATATTTACAAGAGGAATATATTTACAGAGTTAAAGTTTAAATACAGTGTACAAATGCTGAAGCAATCTACTATGTCTTTTGCTACATTCTTAGCAGCTTCTTGGGCTTCATTGATTAGCTCGATGCCTTTTTCATCAGTAGTGCCCTCTGCGAAGCCATCACCGACTACATAGATATCCACTCGAGGGTAGAGTGATTTTGTCATGGCTAAAGCTTGCTTGGCCCCTATGGTTGCAACTTCGGTGATATTCTTCAAATATTTATCTGGAGAACTCCGAAGCTTGTCAAATATCTCAACAACATCTTTCGAGCTTGATCCAAGGCCGTTTTGGAAGATGGTGATGATGATGGGAGCTGTAGCGTTGGCAATATCATCACTAACAGTTTCAGCTCTTTTCACCCTATTAGCAAAAATCTCAAACTTGTCCGGTCTTCACTTTGTGAGATGGGATTCATAGAAATAAAAGATGTTGGTTTCTATTGACAGGATTGGCTGTGATAAAAGGGATTATAGAAATTACCTTCTTAGTCAGCTTCGGCTTTTCCCTTGTCCTTCTTTAGCTCCTCAATGATTTATTTGTTATTTTCCACCTTGCACTCTAAGCCAGCAATTTTGATGTTCTTGGCTACAACAGATAGGACTCAGTGAAAAACGACAAAGGAGACTTATTGATATTATGTGGATCAAGATTAGTTATTATCTCCAAGTGTTCCTCGGAGTTCCAGACTGACATCCCTCAAGCTCTTGATTTCGGCCATCAGCTGGGCCTCTTTGGCCTTAGCCGCATCTTGGACATGTTTGAGTTGTTGTTTGACTTCTTTAAGTGCAGCAACAAGTTTTTCCAAAGTTTCAGATTTGGCTTGGGATTGGAGCCATATTCTCCTCATTATGGAATGAGTCTCAATGAGTTATTGTATAAAGACAAATTCAAAAAATAAAGACACAAGACTTACATTCAACATCTTGGTGGATTCATTTAAGCTCTTCACATGCATCTGGCGGTCCTCTTCTTCCTTTTTTTCTATTGAGGACGACACCTTGTGCGATTCCATCTACATCGCGCCATGATATCTTCAATGGTGGTGAGGAATCCTCAGCTGATTTGATCCACAAGATTTCTTCTTCATGCTCGATGATGATGGGATCTGTGTCATGATGTGATTATCAAGTTAAGTAAGATATACTTCATTGAGACAAGATATGAGAGATTTACCTGTTATAATATCAAGTTTCTTTGGAGAAGCTCTTTGTGCTTTCGCTGCTTGATCCTTTGAAGGACCAACACTTGTTTTTTCAATGGCACTAGTAGGGTCTTCATTACTTGGCAGCTCTTGGCTCTCAGGATTAATCCTGCTTTGATCCGAGTGTTTTGCGCTTGTGGTTTCCTAACTGGTTTCCTTTTCTCTGACTAGTTTAGTTGGACTACCAGTCGGGGGCTCATCATTGGTAGTCAACCCATCGCCTAGCCCTGACTGGTCAGCAGTCGAGGGCTCTTAATCATCGAAAGTTTCTTGGCGGTGTCCGACTGGTTCTTATCAAGCTGTATCATATTTGCAAGAGGGATCAATGTCTCGTGGTTTCCAGCAAAAACATGACACAGACACAATTGTTTATATGCAACATTTCCAGCGGGCGTTCATCAAAGACATTCATCACAAGCATTTAAATATGCTACGAGGCCAAGAATTGATTAGTTACCTGGATGACGTCCTAAATTTAGGAATTGCCCGTTGGGCCTAGGCGCAGGTTGTGTGGAGCCCAGAGCCTAGGGCATTTTGGTGTTTGGTTTCTGAGCTGCACTTGCATCTGAAGCGGGATCATCATCTTCATCAGATTCGTAAATCTTGAATTTTCTGTTCCTCTTCTCAGTCCTTGCAGATGCTGGCTGATCGGTTGGCCTCTTTCCCTTTTGGGGGGATCTAATTGAAGGGCCCCTAGTCGGCTGCCTGTGCCTTGGCCTCCCTCGAGGAGACTGCCTAGTTGCTGCAGGAGGGTTCGAGATTATTGAGGCGTTTTCCTATAAGAGTAAGATATTAGTGATGATATGATTGATTGTTTGCTCAAGATTGGAAGGTTTACAAAAGAGGATGAGAATTGCTTACCGAAGGCAGTAGCCACATTAAGCTGTATGGGGCCACTGGGAGTTTGTGGCTATAATCAACCACTATCTCGAACGAGAAGACCTTGTACATCCGGGAGCACATAGTTTTGAACTTGATTTAGTTTGGGTCTTCTCGGTTGGGATCGGTTTGGTCCTCATACTCGAAAGCTGGCTTGGATCTTTCTTTGATTGGGGCCAGTCGGCACTTGATAAAATGTTGAGTGACCCAAGTAAGCCGACCTCCTTGATCTTCACTATCTTCACTAAGAGGGCATTAGTCTCAGCGAGATCAGCCCCCTTAGCTAATGAATTCCAATTGGGGTTGCGGATTGGAGGAAGACCAACAAAGGCAGGAAGGCAAGGAGAGGGATTTGAGATATAGAACCAATTGGAATGCCAGCCTTTGTTGGATGATTTCAAGGGGAGCGCAAAGTAATGTTGCATGAATTTGCCACGCAACTGGAAGCCATAACCACCAACTAAACAAGGGTTCTCTTTTGTGGGGTGGGCTTTCAAATAAAACATGTGCCGAAATAAATTGAAATGGGGTGGATGCCTAGGAAGGCCTCGCATAGATGAATAAAAATGGTGACATGGAGGATGGAGTTAGGGTTCAGATGATATATCCTAATCCCATAAAAGTTGAGAAGTTCCCGGAAGAAATTGGAGGTTGGAAGATTGAAACCAGCATAGAAGAAAAGGGTAAATACCACAATTTCTCTGGTGTTGGGCATCGGGAATTCCTCACCGCACGCTGGCCGCCATCCGATGATTTCCTTCATCGACATCACTCCATCCTTCACCATTTCCTTTAGGGTCGATTCTTTCACATCGAACATTGCCCATTGGTCAAAAGGAATTCCTCTCTCTCCCGCCATGGATGAGCTCAGGAAACTTTGGATTAGGGCTTTTGAGGCAAGGATTTGGGGAAAATATGGTTGAGGTGGAGTGAATATGTTCGGGGTTGGATTTCATTCCTTTTTGGTGGCTGATTATGTCGGAAACCCTAGCCCTAGCTCCGACGGCGATGCTTGTGAACAGGAGCATGAAAGGAGATTTTTTAGAAACGAAGCGGCGAAGGAGACGATGAACAGTATCACGACAATTTTTAAGGGTATCGACAAAATTTTTTATTGGTCCGAGGCACATTAAGAATTCATAGCCCATATTTCTCTGGTGCGGCTTGTCACGCGTCTTTAGGGACTTACGCATGTTTGCTTTTGGTAATATGCACATGATTAAATGTCCAATACCTTTAAAATTCTTTTATACCACTTTACTCAACTTTTTAGTAGTTAGTACCAGGGTTTCCTATACCGTGTAGGCTTGCCGTATTGTCCCCTGGCGGTAGTGTGGTTTTCATGCGAAAACCGCGCCCAAATGAAGAGTGACGGAATTTAAATTTGAACCAAATTCAAATTAGTGTCGTGGCGCGGTTTTCGCTCAAACGGCGAGAAAACCGCGCCGCATACCGCGGTTTTGCGGCTAACGAGAGAGAATTTATTTTTGTGACGTGTTAAAAAATTTGAAAAAAATACTAAAATTACTAATAAATATGTATTAATATATTTATGTGATAAAATGATTTTTTCAAATTTTTTGGATTCACACGAAATTATTCAAATGAAACTGCATGGATGTCGTTTCGCACCCCAACGATACGCATGAAAACCGCGACGGTTTTCGCGGTATAGGAAACCTTGGTTAGTACAATGAAATTTAAAAGGTGTCAAACAATGAAGCTTTATATATAGTTGTCCTTATAATTATTTATATATGTAAAGGCATTGTTCGGGTTTTATAAAGCGATTGATTGGATACTATATCATTGCTTTAGGCCACATATGTGTGCATTTTTAGACCAATATTACGACTTTTGCTGATTATATATTTTGGTCATTTCGGTTGGTAAGTTTGTTTATGAGTGTTATTTCACTCAGACTTTATACCACATATGCCATATATTTTTTAGGGGTGGTTCACTACGTGTCTTTTAGGGACTTAAGCATATTTGGCTTTACAATGTGCGCATAGAAGAAACTCAATACCAATAAAATCCTCTCTTTCGTTGCTATATGACCTTTAATTTGATATGGTTAATGCAATGCAATTTAATAGGAGGTGACAAACAGTGCGCTTTAAATGCTTATAACCTGGCTTTTTATATAAAATTGAGGCATTGTTTGGTTTATTATAAATGTAGTTGGCTTAATGCTGAAAAATTGCATTTATATAGTCATGTATATGTGCATTTGTTTTTAGACCTACATCATTGGCTTAGAGCTATATATGATATTTTGGTCAATTAATCGACAATTGGTAAATCCATTTTGAGTATTATTTACTCAGATTTAACACCACAAATACTGTAATTTTTTTATAAAATCACTCTGTTGGTTAGATTATTTATTCCTTGATTATATTCTTAGTTTGTTCAACTAAGCATATAGTTGAGGGCTACATGCACCTAATTTTTTTTAATTATTGTTGTTATTATTTTTTGAAACTTTTTCAGCCCTTCACAGTCTTATGATCTGGTAAAAGCACTCGAGAGGCTATGGCAAAGGTAATTGAAGCACTCGACTTTTTATTGATCTGGTTTGAGAGAAGGTAATCTTTTCGACTACGAAGGTCTCAGGGATTACTATAGAGACTACGGGTACCATATACCCACACAGCTGGGTTATCCAACTGGATATAGAATATAGGTTATGTATATAAAATATGTAACAAATCATGCTTTGGGTATTACGTTTCCTTGTGTATTAAGGAAGTGGCCCAAAGTCCTCATTCGGTAATATTGTAGATTAGATTTAGAAAACGGATACCGAGTTTGGTTATGTTTCTATTCTTGTAATCTTGTCCCCCAATCTATATAAGGGGAACAGGAAGCCCTCCAAGGGCAAATCGACAACTCAATCTTGAGATCAATACAATACTCCGCGGATCCAATCCCAAATCAGGACTAGGGTATTAACTCTTGTCAAGACAGGGCCTAAACCTATCTAAACCCTTATCTCATAACACATCTACTTTAGCTCTCATAAGCTACCCCCTTTTCTCATTGCCGATTCCTACAATCGACAGTGAGGAAACTCGCCGCTGAGGGAACTGATCTTTGTGTACTCCGGGTCGAGAGGTAGCTTACCAGGAATGCCATGCGACTGAGCTCTGCCACAAAGTCACCCATGTCCTAGCCACGGTGGTCGGGGAAGGTCTTACATCTATAGAAGACAAAAGATAAGAATCAATGCATGCTGAAATCCAAAGTAAATAAAGCAATAAATGACTCAAGTAAATAACCAAGCAATAAATGACGGTGATCGACGTCATCGGTGTGCAGGGCGAAGAAGTCATCGAAACTAGCTTGATTCACAACAACTGGGCCGATGAGATGGGCAACGATGCATCATGGCATGGGTGAGGCAGGGTGCGGCGTCTCGTCGCTCGGACAGATGGGCGCGACGCTACAACATTTTGTCGAACAGGCAGTTGGACTGGTTGGGCCTTGGCTTGGCTACTAGGCCTTCTAGGCCGATCATTGAGAGGGAGGGGAGTAGGCCGATCTGGCCTTGGGGTCGGCTAGGATGTGGAGGCCATGGCCTAGGTGGGGAAAAAAGAAGAAAAGAAAGAGAGAGTTGGGCCGAAGGGAGGGAGAAGGATAGGGTGGCCCAATTGTACAGAACTATTGATATTTTTAGAAAATTATTTGAAAGGGTATTGGAATATTTGAACAGTTAATTGTATTCAAATTTTATATTCAAATCATGATCTAAAATAATATTGGAGAATTCAAGGAAAGATTGATTCGCATAGGTTAGTGTCACGCCCAGATATTCACGAACCAGAATTCCAAGCTGAATGTGCATTGAACCCTTGTCCAAGAGCGGCCAGGGCACACAAGCAACCAAGTTGACATACAGGTCCACCTCTTACAAAACATATAAAAAGTCTTACATATAGAGCGGAAAGTAAAAACGAGCTAATCTAGACAACTTGACACTCACAGCGTGGTGACTCCACTCCACAGTCACCCTTGACAGCAGCGACAAAGCTTACTCCTCCGAGTAACCTCCATCCGAGTAGTACTCCAGCTCTGGGGTGGGGAAGATAGAGCAAAGCCGAGTATTACCCACTACTCAGCAAGTCATACCAAGAGGAGGTATGGTGCAAGTATTTCCAAGGGAGGCTAGGGGTCCTTTTGCATAAAGAAGTTATAAAGCAGTAGTTGAAAGAAGTAAAAACGGTTGAATCTAATTAAGCAATATTAAACATCATTGTCCAATGCTACACCACGTTGTGATAGGCCTAACCATCCACCTGAACTATGCCTGTTCCATTAAGGCAAATTATTGATCATCAGACTAATCACGGTAAATCTGGTTGATCGCCCATAACCGTGGGCACGACTATTCAAATAGTTTTACTCTGATAAGAGGTGTACAACTATATTCGCAAGACATAGACCCATGACATGCTTCCATGCGCTGACATGCCACCACGACATACTTTAGGTTTCGCCCCTACCCTTAAAACCATGGTAGACAACCCCCTCTTGTGCCTAGGTGAATCCGGAAGCCACATAGACCGTCGCAGGGCCCATCCAAACTCCATCACGCTCACCCTTGTCTGGGTACGCCAAAAAGGGAAAAGCCACACTACAAGCCCAACAGTTACCCATGCTTGCTTGTGGTACGCACGGTAATTCTTCCAAGGTTTCCTGCGAACCGGTCCTTAAATGCCATGGGAGCATCTATCAAAACCATGCGGCCACATCCCACCATTTGGCATACTATAGTTAAATTATTACCATGGTGGTACATGTCCATAATTATCATCATTAATCAAGCATATAGGATATTAGTGAGATTCCACATAGTGAGCTAGTTGATCTAAGAATGGCTAAGCATTTCCTAATCCAACATCTAGTCATATTAATCCCAAGGTTATCAACGATATAGGATAAACAAGCTATGGTTGAGTATAATAAGAGTCATCGCACATGACATTATAAAGTAATGCAATTTTAATAGAAAGCGAGACATTTTCAAAATTAAGTACAATATGTTCAATGAGAATGCTTGCCTTGCCTTGCTCTGGTGCTGCTAGGATCTCTGTAACAACTTCAAAGTAAAGTGAAGCATCGGAACTGCCAAAATCTAAGCGATATACCAAGCACACAAAGCAAAACAGGCTATAAGTGTACCAAAACAGGAAACACAACCATTTTGAATGGATTTTAGGCATTTTTATGAATCTACTATAGTTTGAATTGACTTAAACGGAGCTTGGATGAATTTGCTATGGATTTTAGAAGATTTACTGCGTTTTTACTGTAAACAGAAAAGTTCTTAATTATTTATTGCATTAAAGCTCGGAGGTGATGTCATAGAGGGAGGGCGGCGTCGGCAATGGGCCCCACCTGCCAGTGGCACAAGGCGGGTGGCGCACGGTGGACCAAGTCCCCTGGGTCGGGGACGGGTGCAACAGCGGACACGTGGGTGGCCGAACGGACGGCCCGATCGATGCAGCGTGGCAGATTGGACGGCGGAGAAGCGACGAGGAGCGGCCGGCCTTCTCGGCCGAAAGGTGGCGGTGCAAGGCCCAATGGTCGCCAGCGGCGACCATCCGGCATGACGGGAAGGCGTGAAGTGGCGGTGGAAGCGGAGGAGAGGGAAGGCTCACGAAGGGTTTTCGTCGGTGGGAACGTCGCAAAGACGGTGATAGCAGATGGAAGGGGCAGCGGCTTCGGGACGATGTCGACGGCGGCGACCCGATGATGGGAAAGGCGGGAGATGGGGACGAACTCGGCTCGACCGGCGACCGAGGTGACATGGGCTTCGACGGTGGAGGATGACAACCAAGCGGCGGCCGAGGTAGCCCCTCGACCTTGCGAAACCGACGGCGGCGGCGACGGCGCGACCCGACACGAGGACTAGCAATGACTAGCGGCAGCCGGAGGTGGTGGGAAGCGGCGGCACTAGGGTTGAATAGCGGCAGGTTTTGGTATCTCTTTTAGTATTTGAATTTCTTCGAGGTTCAAAGAACACTATGGTAGTCTTTTGACTTTCATTTTTATATTTGGGATGAGCTTTGGTTCTTGAAATAATTTGAATAATTTTAAATGATGGAGAACTAGGGATTTTCAAAGAGGATTGATTTCAAAAATCAAAATTTTACAATAATTGGGAATAATATTTCTGGGGAGTCATTTTTAGGATTACAAAGGTTGATTTGATTCGAGATCTTGGCACTAGATCTTCATACACACATAGATCAAATTTTTAAACATAGGATTTTAACTAATAGTTTTTCAACGGTTACACGGAAATAGGGTGTTACATGGGGGAGGGTGTTTGAATATAATTTCCTAAAAATCTTTCCCAAAATATTGCACACGAATAAACCCAAACAACCATTTTTGGACACTTTGTGCAACGACCCAAGTTAGTGCACACACTTATTTCTTGTACTTTACGACACTTGCCAGTTTTTCATCACAAATAAACCAAAAGCACACTTTGATGTGCACGAGGGTGTCCCGATCTTTCGATGTATTTTTATGAGAGGATAATTCGATTGGATGGAGCGCCATTGGTGATATGACTACAACAGTCTAGGGACATTGTGTCTTAGCAATCGTTACACCAACTCTAGAGGTAGTCGTGAATCCCGATGGATGCACGGTTAGCCCAACCATGAGGGTGTTTGTTCCTGCAAGCAATCGAGAACTAGCAAGAACAAGATAAACAAGCAACTCAAATTGTGGAGTAAATAGTAGGATTATATCAACAAATTGGGGTTCCGAAATGAGCAAACCGGTGATCTAATCAATCAAGGGATTAGACGGCAAAGTAGCGATGCTAAACTTTGATCTAAACAAAACCCCATCAATCCTGAGAGGGTAGCGAGCTATTTAAGGAGGTGGGAGGACGACCATGGGGTCCCTAGGGTCGTGCTCCACCAGGTTGGGGCGCATCCCACTTGGGCCCCACTTGGATTGGGGTCCCAGATAAAGTTAGAAGCCCATAGGCCCATTATAGGTGATGCATCACCTTGTTTGTATTATTCTGGTTGACTGAGATGGAATTCGGAGATGAGGCTAGATCCGTTGGAAAGAGGACTCCGAGAGCTTTCCTACTCATGGACCCAAATCGAAGCTCGTATGTATATTTGGCTGTAGTTTGAAGTCAACACGGTAGCAGGTGGCCGAATTTGATTCTAGCACTTGGACAGCTTGATCTTGATGTCTTCCGGTTGACCTGTGATGTGAGCAACAATGGTATCAATAGTAGCCATGGTCACATCATCCTCCCCTTCTTCACGTAAAACCATCCTCGATTTTTCCATATGGTGCTCGTTGTGTAGTGCATGATCTTGCCCATAGAAGTGTCTACATGAAAACAAACACAACAAATTTTTGTCATGTAATATCATCAGTTCTTTAACAAATAGTTTTAATCTCCTATGAAACAAATGTACTTGTCAATGGGGATGCACAACAAAGCATGTTGAAACTACATTGAAATGATTCTTAGTAGCTTGTCTTGCTCCCCTTCCTCAGAAGCAATGTACTCATATGGTGCAACAAGCTTGTTGCATATTGATATCATCAAGTGATCCAATCACTCCCCTCCATTTAATACAACATGTTTCTTTAAATAAAAAAAACACAAACTTAAGATAACATGATTAGTTATTATAGTACTCTCTAGCCTGCTATTTCTTTGCATAACTACAGGAGGATTCAAATATGAACATATATAAACTATATGTACCAAATATATTACTCTATCAGTATATTCACTAAGGATATAAAAAGTAGCATTAATTGGACAAGTCAAATCAGATTTAGCAAATAGTTTCTCCTTCAAATTTTCAAGCTAACAATTTAAGTTCTTCGTTTTCACTAGAAATGTGAAAAATATGTTTAAAATCATTGCACAAAATATCATCGAAAGAGACAATTGTAGCTTGTTCATTCAGTAGTTGTGGCACAGATATAAGTGAAGCATTATAACACAACTCTTATTTATCAAAAGGAACAAGTAAATCAACTTCTCACAAAGGAACCTCAGAAATTGGTTCCACTAATGGTTGCTCTATTATAGCATGAAAGTAAACATGTATAGCTCAGCTTGAGAACACTCACATTAATTTATCTCAACACCATTTAATTTATCTTGCAAACTTTCTTCAGAGATTGCAGGTGCTTCATGCTTCTCCTCTTTCTTCTCAAATGCATCATTCTCCTCCTTTTGTTGAATGTTCTGACCTCCCTGCAAAATGTTAGTAAGAGGAGACATATGCTCCTCCCATTTTTGCACATAATCATTGCAAAAGGATATAGGAGATTCAAAAATAGGAGAGAAATCACATTGTTCATGCTTCCTCACATTTGATATAACCTGACTCTCAATGCTACGAGCAAGCATGAATAGGTACCCAATATGATTATATGTCACATTAGCAAACATAACCTGAACTTCAAAATTAAGCCCCTTGAAAAATCTATGAATTGTGTTTTCATTGCATTCTTTTAGACCACTATAGATGATACAAACTTAAATTCATGGATGTACTCCCTAACAGTTCTATTACCTTGTCTCAGATGTTCTAATTTCTCAAGAAGAGTACATTTGTAATAATAACTCATAAAGCACTTTCTCATTATGGTTTTGCATTCATCCCAAGTTTCAGGTTTATTACTAACATGACTCCATCAAAATAATACAGAAGAGGTAAACTTATTACTAGCAACCTTAATTATTTGAGCATAAAAAAATCATTTTTATCAAATTCACTATCTACTGTTAGCTTCCAATCAACATAAGTAACAGAATCGTACTTACCATTGTAGAATGGTAACTTAGATTCAACTTGTTATTATAGTCAGGTACCTCATATGCATCACGTGGAGAAGTCATCATATCTCATTGAAGGTGAAAAAGTCGATGTTGAGCATGACCGTCTCGTATCCCTCTATGCAATGTGCCATGAGTAGTAGCAAATAAGAAACATACACAAGAATATGCATGCTCCTATCTACTAGGTAGTGTAGGCTCCAAGCCACACACACTCAACCAGTTCAACAAGCTCTTACCAATTCTCACCATGCTAAACAGGAGGTGATGGCAACCATCGGACGAGACAAACCCCCGGAGAAAGGTGTATCGATGCCTTGGTCGCATAATCCCTATCAAGTATTAGTCGATTCGGTGGAGCTATAGGTGGGCTGGTAATGAGAAAAAGAAAAACTAGAAACCACGTCAGTCAAAAGCAAATTGAATAATTGTTCAAGGTTGGTACCATGCTGGTCCTTTGCTAGACTGTAATAGTGGCACGAGCCTAACCACAAAGGAAAGCACAAAACACAAACCAAGAATTATGATAGGACATGACACAGAAAAAATACAAGATATATCGAGGTCTCACAAAACGGTTCCTTTTTTCCTTTCTCTCTCTAGTGCATAGGAGAGAGATGCAACTTTTTTATTTTATTTTTTCTATATTTTTTCACACCTAGGAGCATACAGGAAACAACCGCAGAAAATTTTAGATCGAACGGACAAAAAATGTGGATCGTAGAATTTTTCAAAGTTCAATCCACAAGGGTCCCGAAGTCCTTGGCTCGAAACGACAATATTGCAAGCATAATGTAGAGATTCTTATTTCACTGAACCCGGCATAGCTGAGGAGAAACATATGTAACTTTTATGTAGATGTCCGTGGATATATTATATGAGTGATTCCGAGTCCGTATGAGAAAGTTATGATTGTTTTAAGGAAGGAAACTCGAGTTAGGTTTTCTGGTGACGGCAAATGCAAAGGCAATCGGATTCAAAAGGAAGGAACAGATCTAACACAAAAGAAAAAGGATTTAGTGCATTACAACGTTGGTGGTGAGGGTGACCAAAGTGATGATGGTGGAAAAGATGGTGATGATGATGGCGATGAGCGTGGCAAGAACTCGAAACTCTAAACGAAATCTTTAGGAAAGTTTGTGTCATGTCCAATTAGGAATCATATCGGCCTGTGGGTATAAATATGTACTTGTCGGGTCTTTGTAATCATCTCCACAGATCAATACAATTACTTTCGGCACATTGCCACCCTAGTCTTCTAGGTTTTATTTCGACGAGTTCTTGTTTTCACGCATGGGCTGCATCGATTGAGTTTGACCTCTGGCAAGAAGTGGGTTCCGTCATCTTCGCTTGCGCTGGCATGGCTAGAACTTCCTCGATTGAGTCCGATATTCTAATCAGGCCGACACAAGTGTTGTCTATCTGGTATATCACTATATCTTTAGTTCCATTACTGTTTATAGTCACATCGGCTCAGTTAGGACTTCCTCGGTTATGTCCGATATTCTGATCAAGTTGATTTTTTTAGACATAATGTCGCTTTAGATATATTTGTTATATCCATCACATTAGACAGATTTATTGGCTCATTGAGTTATTAGATTATCATATTGTTGGTGTGAATTTTTTACACGCACTGGCCTAGGAGATCTGCTTAACTCCAGTGCAGGTCCAAAATTGGTCACCTCTGGTGATCGAGCGGGCGTGTCAGTTGGTTTGATCCTGCAACCAACAAGAAACAAAGAGATAGTGTCACGCCCGGAAATTTATCCCAAATTTCCTGACTATTTTATGCATTAAATCCCTGTCCAGGAATCAACCAGGGTACATAAAATGACAAATTAATACACAGGTCCAAACGTAAAAAAACAAAGCGTAAAATAAAAATACTTACTAAAGAGGCACTTAGTCCTCACACCCAAAAACTGCAGCGGAAAAGAAAGACGACACTAGCGGGGCTTCAGCTCCACTCCACAGGCAAACTCAACTGGGGTCTGAGCCTTGGTCTTCTAACTCCATCTTCACATCAGAAGCACTACACTTCTGAAAGGGGGAAAAATCGCAAGACTGAGTACAACCACCGTACTCAACAAGCCACACCGAGAAATGCAGACGTGCAAGGGGAGACAAGAGTGGCTTGGGGATATTTTGCATAAATGCGGTTTACAAACATTTAATGTTTAAAAACAGTAAAATAGTTGAGTAATTAAGGCAATATTAATCTTCCACTGAACAACGTTATCCCCACGTTGAACAGGCCCAACCATTCCACCTGAACTAAACCAATTCCATTAAATCAAATTATTCAGTAGTGGGACTAATCATAGTGAATCTGGTCAATCGCCCATAACCGCGGGCACGGCTATTCGAATAGTTTTACTCTGATCAGAGGTGCACAACTTTACCCACAAGACACGATTCCACACATGTTACCATGCCCCGAAGTACCACCATGATACTGCAAAGGGGAAAATCGTGACAAGACCTTTCGCATAACTCCCTCTAACCAAGCGATACCACACCAAGGTTTCGCCCCCACTCCCCGCAGGGCAGCGGGCAGCCCCCTCTCATGCCACGGTGAATCCGGCAGCCGATCAACCCGTAAAACCGGGGCCGACCCAACTCCATCATGCCCACCCTCACTAGGGTACGTCGGCTAGGGGAAAGCTATACTACGGATCCAACCGTTGCCCATTCTGGCTTGTGGTTTGCACGGTATATCTTCCAGGGTTTCCCATGAACCGGTCCTTAATTGCCATGAGTGCGACCATCAAAACCATGCACCCACAGCCCACCATTAAGTCACAGTATAGTTGAGATAATTATGACCAATAAGACATGGTCAGGTGTATCGAGCTTGCAGCTCATCAGAGATTAGAATAAATAGTGTAATTATCCCATTTAGTGAGCTAGTGGTATTTAAGCATGGTTAAGCATATAATTCTAGCTAAAGTCCACATTAGTGACTAAAGCTAGTTAAATTATCACCCAAGGTTAACAAAGGACGGATAACAAGTAAATAAGGCACAAACAAGCAGATAGGTAATCCATCATTTCATGTAATTAGCAAAGCAATGCAATTTTATTTGCAAACATAAAACATTTATAAAATAGGATCAATATGCTTCAAGGGAAGTGTGACTTGCCTTGCGTCTTCAAGCAAACTTGGGCTCTTTCCTCGCGAGCGCAAACTCCAAAACGCTGGAATCTACACGGCGGCACGCAAAATGATGAAAAACCTAATAAAAACCAAATAACAGTACATAAAAAGTAAACAAACATGTAGAGCTTAATTTTAGATAAATTTTGCAATTTGAATGGCCCAATTTGGAGTTCGTATGAATTAGATATGAATTTTAGAAATTTTGGACCATTTAAATGAATTGAAATTAAGATGATTTATTACGCAATTATTAATTAATTTTGAGCTGGAAAAGGATTGTTTAAGACATCAGCTCCGATCAGTCCATGGGATCACAAGGATTTGGGTGGCTAGGATTGAACTGGGAACAAAGGATGGGTGGCTCAAATTAAACCGAATAAATCTATAAGGATGAACGGCTTGGATTATTTTGACTGGATTTGACTCGATCCGACGGTGTAGATTGGATGTGGCTAGGATTGCTGACATAAGACGCCACATCGGTGCCACGAGGACACGGAGGACGGACATGGTGCTAACGGGGATGCCACGAGGGCTGCCACGTAGGCACGCGGCGCGGCTCGGGATGGCTCCGCGACGGTGAAGTGCGGCGTGGCAACGATGGACCACGACACTCGACGGAAACGGAGTTCACTCTTGGAGAGAGGACGGTGAGGCGACTCTTACCACTACTTACCCAACGACGAGCAGCGGTGAGAGACGGCGGCGGCGAGATGAAAGCGGCGGCCGAGCTCGGGTTGACGGCGATCAACGGCTTTCCGGTGGCTTTCGGTGGAGGAGGTGGAGGACGGGCTTCGGCTTGCTGCTATGATACCGACGGTGAAGGCGGCAACGATTAACAGCGATGGGAACGGCGACGAGGCACGGCCGAAGTGCAAACGGAGGCGGCGACGCACGGGTCCATGGCGACGGGGCCTTCCGGTGGTATTTGGCGCAAGGGAACCGGTGGCCGGGCTTCTCCTCACCGCTGCGATGCCGGGAAGGCAACGGCGCTGATTGGGAGCAGCCGAGGTGGCGGGAAAAGGTTGCGGAGTTGCGGACGACGGGAGAGAGATGGGAACTCGCGGGAAGGTGGCTAGAGCACGGGAAAAACTCGGGAAAAATGAGGAAACCGAGGAGGAGATCAAGGGGGTCCTTTTTATAGGCTTGGGAGGGAGAGTCCCGCACCGGGAAGAGAGGATTTGGCGCCGGATTTTTAGGGTTTATCCCGAGTTCGTCGGGATAAGAACGGGGCGAAATTCGCGCGATTTAGCATGGGATTGAGGGGGTTTTATGGGGAAATGTAGAGGAGATTGAGAGGAATCCGTTCCCGCAACTAATTTTTGATTTGGGCAAAGGATTGGACTGGATTTGGTGGAGGAAACAAAGCCACAGTTTTCGGCACTGTTCGGCACCGTAGCACGGGCTGGAGGTTGAAGACGCCACTGTAGCAGGGAGGTAAAACAGACTTTTCGGTCCAAACATCCTTTAATTCTTATAAATACTTCCAATGCCCAAATAATTTCAAGAAAAATCCTGAAAATATATGAACACCCAAGTATTTAATAAAAATATCTCCAGCTCATTTAATTATTAATTTATTTACTTAAATAATTATTGAATTGTTCTTTGTATTATTAAAATTATTTCTCGAGCTCCAAAATTTCACGAAAAATTTCAGAGAGTATTTTAGGGCATAGAGAATATTTCAAAAATATTTCCAGCCATGATTTTTAAAGGAAAATTTAATTTCCTTAATAGGTTCACTTGATTTACTTTGTTTTTCTTTTTATTCAATTTCTAGAAAATAATTTATTAAATGATTTTTATTCCCGAACGAAAATCGGGTGTGACAAATCTACCCCCTTACAGAATCTCGTCCCGAGATTCGGGGCTAGAAAGAAAAAGGTAGGGTGAGATTGGGTTGGCTGCTAACCTCTAAGGTTTCTTCGGCTCACACTGACGATTGGTGACCAAACCTCGTGCGACGACCGGCGATCAAACTTGCACAACCGAACCGATTGGACTCAACCCTTGTGTTACGCGCTTCACAAACCAAACTAAACTGGTGATCCTTCCGTTCGACCCGACCGGATTTCATGGACTCAAGTGCTTACTTTTCTCGAACCGCACAATTAATATCGACAAACTTGAGAAGCCGAGAACTCACTCTTGCTGACCAGTAATTGATGGTACTTTTTTGAGACCGTGTAACCGACTTTCGTGGACACACAGGACCACGAAATTCTTGTTTTTTCCCTCCAATCGCTCTCGATCCAACATCAAGTATTTGAAGAAGCCGCTCGATCAACCTTTCATCCGGATTGCGACGTTTTCAAATGATGCTTCTTTAGACTCGCACCGTTGACACGACAGCTTGGGGGTGCCTTAGACTCGAACCTGCTAACTTGTGATTGTTATAGCCTCGATAACGGCTCACAACTGACTCTTTTGGTTACAACTCAATCTGCTTCGCGTGGGCGAACCTCCAAACGAACGGTTACTAGATAAAACTAAACTCATCTTCAATCTTGCCTTTCAAACCAGTGGTTAAGCTTTCGCCTGACCGTGAATCAATTGTACTGCCATCTTTGAGGTTGACCAACATTTCTGTGATTTGTCAAGAACCTTTACTATGAACATTGGATACTCCATCGATCGATTGAAATGAAGCAAAGACTATGCCCTTCCATTCTAGAGACTCCTGGAACTCAACACTCAAATGATGACGGGAGGATATACATAAGAATGACTCTCATGTAACTCTTGAATATATTGACTTTTGATTGACTTTTTCATTGGGTGTAATTGCTGACCTGGCTGTTCCGCTTCTGACCTGACTTTGGTGCCATCTGCCTGAACATAACGTGTAGTTGATATTCTTTTCTTGAAACAAACACTGATCACTTAACGAATCAAGCTCAAAAGGTTAACCCCACGATATAGCATTCCACTTCTTTGCTTATCTTTTCTGACTCCTTTGGGTTGATAGACCATAAGTTACGCAGTTGCTTTCTCCGCACAATACCAAAATCGTATGTCCGTTGAAAACTACCCTTGATGCTTGCCTAGAGTTTCGTTCTCCGACCAAAACAAGCTCTCACTTTCATACCTTGGGTAGAGTTGATTCACAAGGAATTATTCTCTTATCACATGTTCGTGGACTGTATTGTATGACTTGACCTCTGCATCCATTTACTCGGGCGGGGGTGATGAAGCAATTCGTTGTCCTTTTCCTAGGAAACACCGAGGTGGTTTTCCGGAGACGGTAATGAGTCCGGAAATAAAGAAACCATTATTAATCAATGCTCACCATTAGGGTGCGGTTACCACTTATTACTCGACAACCCTTTTATGATTTTGCTTTCGACTGTTTCATTACCCTTTTCATCCTCATGAGGTATCACTTATATTGTCCTTCAAAGAGATCTCGCCCGTCGAGCGTCGTTGTAGTCTAACCACTCTTACTTCACTGTTTGACCAAAACTTTTCTTTACGGCAATTAGATTCTTAGTCTTGACAAAGCGCTCGACCCGACAAAGAAACTATAAGTTCCTTGTGACATTGCCGGATGCACAAGTTGATCCACTTTTTTGGCTACACAATATGAACCCCGAGAGAAGGAACAAATTATTTGTCTCGTACTCTTATTCTTCTTCCTCTTTCAAGTACATAACGTAATAAGTCTTCGTGCACAAGGAGGTACTTGAGCACCAAATAATTAAAGACGGTTATTGACCACTGCTAGCACAACCGCATTAAGTATGGAATCGCCCTTCCCGATCCCGACCGGGTTGATTTTTTGGTTTTCCATCGTAGTGTATAGATTGATCCATGCTTTACTCAATGTTCCCTCTTATTACATAACGCCATGAAACTTCGGGTGTCATGAGCGGTTCTTGAACACCCAAGACTTGTAGACCACTGCCGACCTCTGTTGGTAGAAATTCGGTTGGTATGGTTTTTTTCCTTTGGTGGTCCTTACATGGTTGACTCGTTCTTTTTAATGATTACGACTGGGGCTCCATTAGAACACGACTTGACGATTGATTCTTTTTCTTAGAGAAATGTTAGTCTTCTTAGTAGCTGAAGCAGACAAAACCTTTCTATTGTTGTTGCCACTTTCTTGTGATTACTTGTTAGGTTGTTGAGTTGGAACGACATGGGGTGTCTGGGGGGTTGACGTCGATCAGTGAACTGTTGCTTGAGACCTTGCTTGGTAGGTGTAGGCGGGGATTTGTACTATCTTCTTTGCTGGACCGGACAAACTGTTTTCCCGCACTTGCTTGCCTTGTTGGGGTTGGTACCGTAGCTTCGGAGCGGTTGCCGGTGGAATAATATAGCTTCTGCTGGTGCTCTTAGTGATAAATTGTTGAGATAGAAACTTCATATTTCAGTTACGGTTGGTGCCTCTTGTTTTCCTGATGTCTTGGGGCTAGACTTGACCACTCTGTGCTGGGGTGAGGCAACTGGGAAAGTAGAGACGTTGGCGGACGGTGTCGGTAACTTGACGACGTTGATACTTTTGCGTTGAACTACCTTTTTAGTAATTACTTGTCTTTCCCATAATTGAAATAGCGGTGTACTGACTTCAAACCGGACAGTTGTTGCGGCGGTGTCTCAGCTCAAGATCATTAAAACAATCCAACCTTCGTTGGCTTCCACGGTGGTTGGAGTTGGTTGGAGAGCGAAAATCATTGTTAATGTTGTTGTTGTTGACCGGGAGTTAACGGGCAGGTTGCAAGGGTGTCCTTTAGCCCTTCGTTGGCTTTGCTAGCATGGACTTCAGTTAACGGTTCTTAAGCACACGACTTATTCCCTCACACAAGAAATGTGCGACTTTTCTCTTCATAGAGTTGGACTGCGGTGTACCAAAATTTTATTTTCGGGTAGTTTATCCAAAGCTTCTTTTTTTCTTATGATTAACACTTCATCATCAGTTGGCGTCTTGGCATACAACTTCCAAGCGTGATCGAACACTTCGAAAAAAGTTGTCCTTGTACATCATAATCACTTTGGGTAACACTTGTGAGATCTGAGGTTGATGGTGACTCACATCTGTTGGCTGGCTAGGGACACTGCTACATACTGACGGTAGTCGTATAGGTGATTGCAATGGAATGTACCGGATTTGATCTTGATTCTGAATTCTGAGCTTGCATCTATGACCATCGGTACCACTGCTATGTCTTCTGTATCTGGCTTTGTATCTGTTGTGTTCACTGCTTGCATGTTCATCATCTGACCTTGGGGAACCGAAAACAGAGCAAGAGAGGGGTTTCCGGCACAGGCTGTAGATTGCGGACTGATCTGACCAAAGGTTTCGACCTCAACACACCGCTAAGGGTACTGAGCTTGACGACACTTTCTCGCGCGACTAACTGCCGCCGACGAAAAGGGTGGAAGAGAGAAGTTGCTAAAGATAAGACCTTAACCCACTTATTTACTGATCTGATATGGGTAGACTTTTACTCTTCAAGTTGATTAAGCAAACAACCTAGTATGGTTACATCCCCACCACTGATGTGAGCCATACACCTATACACAGCAAACAACACACGGCCTAGGAACTATCGATGCTACTCTTCCGGAAAGATTGGGTTCTAGGTGAACTCCGAGAAAACTTCGCTTGATCCTCAAGAAGCGCCGACTCGGGCGCTTGGCTTGATCGACTTGCTTGAAGCTTGGAGCTTGACTTGACTTCCACGGGTTGATGAGCGACTCGGTTTGTCCTCCGGGTTTAACAAGAGAGGTGGGGAAAGGAGGGAAATTTGACAAAGTACTTTGCAGAGACTCCAAAGGGATAGAAGAGATATTTTCACAAATAAGGTTTTCGCAAACTTGTCCTTAGCCTTTGACCATTTGGCTCAACCTACAGTCGAGATGGCTCTGATACCAACTTGTCACGCCCGGAAATTTATCCCAAATTTCCGACTATTTTATGCATTAAATCCTGTCCAGAATCAACCAGGGGTACATAAAATGACAAATTAATACACAGTCCAAACGTAAAAAACAAAGCATAAAATAAAAATACTTACTAAAGAGGCACTTAGTCCTCACACCCAAAAACTGCAGCGGAAAAGAAAGACGACACTAGCGGGGCTTCAGCTCCACTCCACAGGCAAACTCAACTGGGGTCTGAGCCTTGGTCTTCTAACTCCATCTTCACATCAGAAGCACTACACTTCTGAAAGGGGGAAAAATCGCAAGACTGAGTACAACCACCGTACTCAACAAGCCACACCGAGAAATGCGGACGTGCAAGGGGAGACAAGAGTGGCTTGGGGATATTTTGCATAAATACGGTTTACAAACATTTAATGTTTAAAAACAAAAATAGTTGAGTAATTAAGGCAATATTAATCTTCCACTGAACAACGTTATCCCCACGTTGAACAGGCCCAACCATTCCACCTGAACTAAACCAATTCCATTAAATCAAATTATTCAGTAGTGGGACTAATCATAGTGAATCTGGTCAATCGCCCATAACCGCGGGCACGGCTATTCGAATAGTTTTACTCGATCGGAGGTGCACAACTTTACCCACAAGACACGATTCCACACATGTTACCATGCCCGAAGTACCACCATGATACGCAAAGGGAAAATCGTGACAAGACCTTTCGCATAACTCCCTCTAACCAAGCGATACCACACCAAGGTTTCGCCCCACTCCAGCAGGGCAGCGGGCAGCCCCTCTCATGCCACGGTGAATCCGGCGTGATCAACCCGTAAAACCGGGCCGACCCAACTCCATCACGCCCACCCTCACTAGGGTACGTCGGCTAGGGGAAAGCTATACTACGGATCCAACCGTTGCCCATTCCGCTTGTGGTTTGCACGGTATATCTTCCGGGGTTTCCCATGAACCGGTCCTTAATTGCCATGAGTGCGACCATCAAAACCATGCACCCACAGCCCACCATTAAGTCACAGTATAGTTGAGATAATTATGACCAATAAGACATGGTCGGTGTATCGAGCTTGCGGCTCATCGAGATTAGAATAAATAGTGTAATTATCCCATTTAGTGAGCTAGTGGTATTTAAGCATGGTTAAGCATATAATTCTAGCTAAAGTCCACATTAGTGACTAAAGCTAGTTAAATTATCATCCAAGGTTAACAAAGGACGGATAACAAGTAAATAAGGCACAAACAAGCGAGATAGGTAATCCATCATTTCATGTAATTAGCAAAGCAATGCAATTTTATTTGCAAACATAAAACATTTATAAAATAGGATCAATATGCTTCAAGGGAAGTGTGACTTGCCTTGCGTCTTCAAGCAAACTTGGCTCTTTCCCTCGCGAGCGCAAACTCCGAAAACTGCGGAATCTACACGGCACGCAAAATGATGAAAAAACCTAATAAAAACCAAATAACAGTACATAAAAAGTAAACAAACATGTAGAGCTTAATTTTAGATAAATTTTGCAATTTGAATGGCCCAATTTGGAGTTCGTATGAATTAGATATGAATTTTAGAAGTTTTGGACCATTTAAATGAATTCAGAAATTAAGATGATTTATTACGCAATTATTAATTAATTTTGAGCTGGAAAAGGATTGTTTAAGACATCAGCTCCGATCAGTCCACGGGATCACAAGGATTTGGGTGGCTAGGATTGAACGGGAACAAAGGATGGGTGGCTCAAATTAAACCGAATAAATCTATAAGGATGAACGGCTTGGATTATTTTGACTGGATTTGACTCGGATCGACGGTGTAGATTGGATGTGGCTAGGATTGCTGACATAAGACGCCACATCGGTGCCACGAGGACACGGAGGACGGACATGGTGCTAACGGGGATGCCACGAGGGCGCCACGTAGGCACGCGGCGGCGGCTCGGGATGGCTCGGCGACGGTGAAGTGCGGCGCGGCAACGATGGACCACGACACTCGACGGAAACGGAGTTCACTAATGGAGAGAGGACGGTGAGGCGACTCTTACCACTACTTACCCAACGACGAAGCGGTGAGAGACGGCGGCGACGAGATGAAAGCGGCGGCCGAGCTCGGGTTGACGGTGATCAACGGCTTTCCGGTGGCTTTCGGTGGAGGGGAGGTGGAGGACGGGCTTCGGCTTGCTGCTATGATGCCGACGGTGAAGGCGGCAACGATTGCTGCGACGGGAACGGCGACGAGGCATGGCCGAAGTGAAACGGAGGCGGCGACGCACGGGTCGATGGCGACGGGGGCCTTCCGGTGGTATTTGGCGCAAGGGAACCGGTGGCCGGGCTTCTTCTCACCTGCTGCGATGCCGGGAAGGCAACGGCGCTGATTGGGAGCAGCCGAGGTGGCGGGAAAAGGTTGCCGGAGTTGCGGCCGACGGGAAGAGAGATGGGAACTCGCGGGAAGGTGGCTAGAGCACGGAAAAACTCGGGAAAATGAGGAAACCGAGGAGGAGATCAAGGGGTCCTTTTTATAGGCTTGGGAGGGAGAGTCCCGCACCGGGAAGAGAGGATTTGGCGCCGGATTTTTAGGGTTTATCCCGAGTTCGTCGGGATAAGAACGGGGCCGAAATTGCGCGATTTAGCACGGGATTGAGGAGGGTTTCATGGGGGAAATGTAGAGGAGATTGAGAGAATCCGTTCCCGCAACTAATTTTTGATTTGGGCAAAGGATTGGACCGGATTTGGTGGAGGAAACAAAGCCACAGTTTTCGGCACTGTTCGGCACGGTAGCACGGGCTGGAGGTTGAAGATGCCACTGTAGCAGGGAGGTAAAACAGACTTTTCGGTCCAAACATCCTTTAATTCTTATAAATACTTCCAATGCCCAAATAATTCCAAGAAAAATCCTGAAAATATATGAACACCCAAAGTATTTAATAAAAATATCTCCAGCTCATTTAATTATTAATTTATTTACTTAAATAATTATTGAATTGTTCTTTGTATTATTAAAATTATTTCTCGAGCTCCAAAATTTCACGAAAAATTTCAGAGAGTATTTTAGGGCATAGAGAATATTTCAAAAATATTTCCAGCCATGATTTTTAAAGGAAAATTTAATTTCCTTAATAGGTTCACTTGATTTACTTTGTTTTTCTTTTTATTCAATTTCTAGAAAATAATTTATTAAATGATTTTTATTCCCGAACGAAAATCGGGCTGTGACAGATAGGCATTTGGTTAAGGTTAGTCTTACTCGATCGGTATAGATATTAATAAATATACAATTGCTATCCCAAAGCACATTTAGATTAAGTGATTGGGATAGATCTGTAGCATACCAAGACAATATAAATCACTTAGATCCAAAAGTATGTTAGGAACACAATTATATATATTGATAACCTAGCCGATACCGCAAATCTAAAGTAAATCGACTAGTACTCCGATATATTTTATAGAAAGATATAAATCTAAATTAAATGCATTAAACCAAGATCAATCGGCTATTAGTGTAAACTAACAGATTGATTCCGAGCTTAATACATTTAAGTAGATTGAGATCTTAATATAAAAGGCAATTCTAATATATCTAATAGTAATAACACATAAAGATGATCAGAATATGTAAGACCTTTGAAACCCGGTTCTATCTCTAATAGCAAAATTGAACCAAATAAATCCATATAATTCTAAATGCGACTTAATAGGTCGATTAGATGCAGCATTAAGTACCAAAAGAATTATAAGATTTATATAGGATAATGAGAGGTCTTCGAGATGGTAGATATGCCATATAACCTAAATCAACCTCTGGATCTAGATCTGTCGGCTGCTATCTTCAAAGAGATATTAGCCGATCGCGAGATAGATCTAGATATTGATCTAGATTATATGCTGCATATGATAAATTAAGCAGTTTGCAACATCAGAATCAGAGTATCATACTGATAGAAGCACTGGCCCCGATCTCCAAATCGGCTGAGGAACCAGTCGGCTGAGGCTGAATCGGACAAGGACAGTCGATAACTGATTCCGATTCAGAGAAGAAGACGGAACCGTTTCCGATAAGAAAGCTTAAAGATAAATGTTAAGATTCGGTTCCCAAATATACGTTAAAGATATTGTCATCTATGGATAGAGTCCTGTAACGGCAATTGTATCTGTAAAGTAGGGATTTGTTTAAATATTCCTTTTGTAATGCGACATGGGGCTGTGTCCCGAGATATTGTCATACTGTAAATAGTAGATAAGGTAGAAACTGTGTTCTACATGGACTTTGTTATGCCTCGGTATAAATAAGACCAAAGGGCTCTTTGTAAAGACATCAACACACACACATCAATACAAACTCGACGCATCACCAAACTTTTTTATTTTAGACGAGTTCTTGATCTCGCTTCGGGCTGCATCGATCTCGATCTCCAAGCAAGGTAATTACTTGTCATTAGTGGTTTGTATTGTCGAAATTAGTGCTTACATCGTCATGATACTCTAGTTAGTTTTGATGTTATGAATTGCGCAAATTATCATATACGACATATAATCTAGAGTAATATCTAGATCTATCTCACTGTCGGCTGGTTTCTCTCAGGAGACAGTAGCCGATAGAGCTAGATCTAGATGTTGAACCAGGTTATATGTTGTATCCACCGTCTCGAGGGGTTTACATCGGTTTTTTATGGATCTGATACTTCTTTTTGTACTTAATGCTGCATCATATTGATCTATTAAGTCGCTTTTAGAATTATGAAGATCTATTTGGCTAGATGTCTATTTTAGAGATAGTGCTGGGGTTTCAGCCGGCCTTATCTGTTTTAATTATCTTTATAGTTATATTCACTATTAGATATTTTAATACTCCCTTTTATATTAAGATCTTAATCTATCTAAGTGCCCTAAGTCGATATCAATCTGTCATGCTATGCCGACAATTGATTGATCTAGGTTTAGCACATTTAGATCAGATTAATATCTTTTTATAAAATGTGTCGGAGTATTAGCCAATTCACATTAGATCTGCAGTATCGGCTAAGTTATCAATGCAAATAATTACTACCCTAACACACTTTTAGCCTAAGTGATTTATACTGTCTCGGCATAGCCGATCTATCCCAATCACTTAGTTTAAGTGCGCTTTGGGATAGTAATTATGTATAAATTGATGCCTTCAGCCGATCCTATAGGATCTAATTTTAACTTAATGTCTATTTCTTGTTTCTTATATGTTACAGGATCAAACCAACTGGCATGCCTTAATCACCAAAGGTAGCCAAGAACAGACCTGCACTGGAGTTAAGCAGATCTCCCAGGCCAGCGCGTGGGAAAGATTTCTCGTCAACACACTTCTTGGCACGCCCGATGGGACCATCAACGACGCTAAAGCCGACGCGATGGTTAACATCAAGAGCCCGAGATCACTGAGGAGAACATCGTTCCTATTAAGATGGAGCAATTGTTGGCTGAACACTTGACCGACTACAAAAAGATGGTGGAAGAGCTGCAAGCCAACTATCTGCAATCCTTCACCTAGACCAGATCGGGGATGTCCACCAGTATAAATTCAACATGGAAGACTTCAAGGCATCCTCCTCGGGCGACACGAAGGGAAAACACAAGATGGAGGATGCAAAGCAGGAGCAAGACGATTCGGGTCTGCACACACTACAGGACCGGATTGATTCCGCTGTACATCACGCCCTCGTCAATCAGAGTGGCATACTGGTCAACACCCTCAACAATATGATTGCCACTGTGGTCGACTCAAAGATTGCCGATCAGCTACAGAAAGGGCCAACCTACTTCACCGATGGCCAATTCCTGGGGTACAAGGTGTTGGCAACCCAAAATCGGCCGACGCCACCGCCAACACAGCAAAATTCACCGGGAGGAGTCCCCATTGAGCCGAATGCCTCTGCATCGGCTTCAAGGCCACCGCCCAATATCCTGAATCGGCGGCAACCTCCTTCCCGGAGTACCTGGCCAGCATGTTCGATCTCAATCGGCGCCCGAGCCGGTTGGCAACCTTCTCCTAGGACCATAGTACAATTCCGGCGGCGACGGCTCTTCCTGACCAATCACCATCGTCGGTAAATCGGCCACCTCTCGCCGTCAATCCACCTCAGTATCAGTATCAGGGAGGCCAGCATGATCAACATTACCGGCCACAGACAATGCCACCTCAGTATCGGCAAGGACTCATCCAGTACGAACAGTACGAGCCGATACAGCAAGCTCAAGACAACCGGACTTGGGCCAATTTGATTGCCGACGTGATGCGATATCAATTCGAACTAAAACCCAAAGACTCTGGTAATATGTATCTGTATCCATATCCAGAGCATTTTGAGAGGGTACCACTGTCGAACCGATACAAGGTCCCAGACTTCTCCAAATTCTCTGGGCAAGACAATATTTCCACATAGCACGTCAGCCGATTCCTGGCGCAGTGCAGGGAGGCATCGGCTACAGATGCCCTCAGAGTCCGTTTGTTCCCGCTTTCATTATTGGGATGGGCCTTCACATGGTTCTCTTCATTACCATACAACTCTATTCAAAGCTGGGCCGATCTCGAAAAACAATTCCACAGCTATTTCTACACCGGCAACCACGAGATGAAGTTGTCGAACTTGACAGCATTAGGCAGCGGCATGATGAATCGGTTCAAGACTACATTCAGAGATTCAGAGAAATGAGGAACCGATGCTTCAGCCTGGTGTTGTCAGATTCCCAGCTAGCTGATCTAGCCTTCCATGGCCTCTTGTCGTCGATCCGGGAAAGGTTTTCGGCTCAGGACTTTGATAGCCTTGCACATTTGGCACAAAGAGTGGCGGCCCACGAGCAACGTTTTCAGGAGTCGAGAAAGGTCGCCAAGAAAGTTGCCCACGTCGTCGTCGAAATCGATTCGATACAAGCGACGATGATGCCGAAGTAGCAGCAGCCGAATGGACCAAGAACAAGAAAGCCATCGTTTGCCAGTGGCTGCTGAAAACGGCCAAGGAGGAGAAGTATGACTTCGACATCACCAAAGCTGATAGGATCTTCGACTTATTGCTTAAGGAGAAGCAAATTCAGCTTCCGACCAACCACATGATCCCATCAGCTGAAGAACTCAAAAAGAAGAAGTACTGCAAGTGGCACAACTCCACCTCCCATAGCACTAACGACTGTAAAGTTTTCAAGTAGCAAATCCAGTCGGCTATTGAGGCTGGGAAGTTGAAGTTCGCTGATTCACCTCGGCCGATGAAAGTCGATGAGTCAACATGGTTCAGGCTGGCCCAAGGCGAGCTGATCGGCAGAACAGAATGACATACGACTTAGCCAAAACTCTCAAAGGGGTTAAGGCCGAAAAGAAACCGGCTGGAGATCGAGCCGCACCAGTCAACATGGTACATTCCACCGGCCGATCGACGACCCAGGCACATGGACCCCATGCCCAATTTTCAACAATGCTTTCGCGAAGAAGAGGAGGCCCGGCGCGGCAAGCCTTACATCAGGGAACCTGAGGTCAGGGGACTCCAATTCGTTAGGAACCACAGCGGTTGTGACCCGCACTGGCGCTACGAGTTTTTTCGATTCTGCTGAGAATCAGGCATGAAGCTGCCAACGATCGACAACTGTCCGCTTGCAGCGAGTATCGTGAGGACGAATATAGGGACCCACCAATGCAAAGTTCCACCCAATTCGTCCCTAGGACCATGCGACGTAATCAGAGGCGACTGCCAGTGCATGATCGGCTCGGGCCGATCCTCCAGGACTTCTTCGAGGATAAGGATGAAGACGAATACGACGAAGAAGTGGCCGACGACAAGCAATCGGCCAACCCCCAATGGTGCCCTTCGAACCTCTTTACCAAAACACAAAAGAGAAGCATCCAGCGCCTCAAGAGCGAGAGGCAGGAGGAAGAAGTACGGTGGATAATCCAACAACAACAATGTCGGCAAGGCACAAAGTGATGGCGCATCAAGAAACAAGCGCCACCAGCCGACGAAAGCCCATCCGACCAAGCTAGGAGGACGGCAAAAGGAAAAGTAAAAGCTGCTGCATCGGTTAACATGGTCTTTATACTGCTAGCCGAATTCAGTGCTACAGAAGCCGATGCAGACAACGTGAAGGATACCTTGGCAAGACTAGCTCTGTCCCCAGAGAAAGCTATTTTCCAAAAGACGGAGGGGACTGAGAATCGGCACCTCAAGCCGCTTTATGTGAAGGGGTTTGTTAACGGAAAGCCGATGTCAAAGATGCTGGTCGACGGAGAGGCCGCAATTAACTTGATGCCCTATACCACCTTCAGGAAGCTGGGCAAAGGAGCCGGAGATTTAATCAAGACAAACATGGTTCTCAAAGACTTCGGCGGAAATCCATCGGAAGCTAAGGGTGTGTTGAACGTTGAGCTGACCGTCAGCAGCAAAACCATGCCTACAACATTTTTCGTCATCGACGGGAAATGATCTTACAGCCTGCTGCTTGGGAGGGACTGGATTCACGCAAATTGCTGCGTCCCTTCCACCATGCATCAAAGTCTAATCCAATGGCAAGGCGACAAGATTGAGATTATGCCAGCCGACAAGTCAGTGAACGTCGCTAATGCTGATTTGCCACTTTGGGAAATCGACGGTATTGATTGTCTGTCCGGCAAAATCTGGCAAGCTGATTTTCTAAAGGTGTCCGATTCTGCCATACAACCCATTGGAGACGAAGAACCTCAATTGCTACTTTGAAGGCGTCGTGGAGGGCTCGAGCGTCTACAGCGAGGACACCATGGACGAAAAAGACGACAAACTTGGGCAAGGTTTCATGTCGGCCGACGAGTTAGAAGAAATTGATATAGGTCCAGGAGATAGGCCTAAGCCGACATATATTAGCAAAAATTTGTCTTCTCGTTTTAGATCCAAGCTTGTTGACTTATTAAAGGAATATAAAGATTGTTTTGCTTGGGAGTATTTTGAGATGCCTGGTCTTAGCCCATCTATTGTTGTGCGTCGGCTGCCCATAAAGCTCGGATATCGGCAGTACAAACAGCCTCCCAGGAGGTTTAAAGCCGATATGTATGATGCGATTAAAGTCGAAATCACTCGGCTATACGATGCTGGATTTATTCGGCCCTGCCGATATGCAGAGTGGGTTTCGAACATTGTTCCAGTAATGAAGAAAAATGGCAAGCTTAGGGTGTGTATTGATTTCAGGGACCTAAACAAAGCTACCCCTAAGGACGAATACCCAATGCCCATAGACGATTTGCTCGTGGATGTTGCTTTCGGCCACAAAATCATAAGCTTTATGGATGACAATGCAGGCTACAATCAGATTTTTATGGCCGAAGAAGATATCCACAAGACTGCTTTCAGATGCCCAGGAGCAATCGGCTTATACAAATGGGTGGTCATGATATTTGGCTTGAAGAATGCTGGAGCAACTTATCAAAGGGCCATGAACTACATTTTCCATGATATGATCGGCTCTCTAGTGGAGATCTACATTGATGACATTGTCATCAAATCCAGGGAAATAGAAGACCATATAGCCGATCTGAGACAGGTTTTGGAGAGAACGAGGAAGTACGGCCTAAAAATGAACCCACTAAAGTGTGCGTTCGGCGTGTCGGCCGGGCAATTTTTAGGGTTTCTTATTCATGAGAGAGGAATAGAGGTTACAACAAGGAGCATCAATGCTATTAAGACAATTCAGCCTCTGAGGGACAAGAAGCAACCATAGTCTTTGATCGGCAAAATCAATTTCATCAGACGATTCATCGCCAATCTTTCAGAAAAGATGGAGCCGTTCACGCCTTTGCTTCGGCTGAAAGCCCCTCAAGCATTCACTTGGGGGGCAGAGCAGCAAAAAGCGTTGGACAACATCAAGGATTACTCTAGCTTGCCTCCAGTTTTGATTTCTCCACGAAAGGGATACCGTTCAAGCTATATTTGTCGGCCGACGACAAGTCCATCGGCTCGGTTCGATTCGGGAGATTGAAGGAAAGGAAAAGGCCATCGTTTATCTCAGGCCGACTGTTGGCCTTGACGAAACAAGGTATTCACCGGTGGAAAAGTTATGTCTTTGCCTGTATTTTTCATGCACAAAGTTGAGGCATTACTTGTTATCCCATGAATGCATCGTGGTATGCAAAGCCGATGTAGTAAAGTACATGCTGTCGGCTCCGGTGTTGAAAGGGCGAGTTGGGAAATGGATTTTTGCCTTAACAGAGTTTGATCTAAGATACCAGGCGCCAGGGCAGTTAAAGGACAGGCCATAGCCGATTTCATATTGGAACATAGAGATGATTCGATCGGCTTAGTGAAGATCATGCCTTGGACTTTGACATTTGGTAGCTCGGTTTGCACAAACGGATGCGGTATCGGCTTGGTTATCATATCCCCAAGGGGGCAAGCTTCGAATTTACCTTTTCAATCAACCCCCATGCCACAAACAACCAGGCCGAATACGAAGCAGTGCTTACAGGACTGCATCTTCTCAAGGAAGTCGAAGCCGACACCATCGAAATCATGGGAGACTCACTGGTGGTCATCAGCCAGTTGTCAAAAGAATATGAGTGCAAAAATGATGCGCTAATGGTTTATTATGAAAGATGCCAAGAATTGATGGACAACTTTCGGCTAGTCACATTGAAGCATATTCTCGAGAGAGTAGAACACGAAGCAAATGATTTAGCTCAAGGGGCATCGGGCTACGGGCCGATGACAAAAGATATAGGGGAAGAAATTGCCACCATCACAGCCAACGACTGGAGGTTTGAAGTCTACAACTATCTACAAAATCCCTCCCAATCGGCTTTAAGGAAATTGTGCTACAAGGCTTTGAGATATATTTTGCTCGACGAAGATTTATACTATCAGGCAATTGATGGTGTGTTGCTTAAGTGTCTTAGTGCCGATCAAGCCAAGGTGGCTATCGGAGAAGTGCATGAAGGAATCTGTGGCACACATCAATCGGCTCACAAGATGAAGTGGCTACTTCGAAGGGCAGGGTATTTTTGGCCGACGATGCTGGAAGATTGTTTCAAGTACTACAAGGGCTGTCAAGACTACCGAAGTTTGGAGTTGTCCAAAGGGCACCAAAGCATCGGCTATAAACCCAATCATCAAGCCTTGGCCATTCGGAGGTTGGGGAATCGACATAATCGGCCAGATTAATCCACCCTCAAGCAAAGGGCACATGTTCATTTTGATGGCAACAGATTATTTCACCAAGTGGGTGGAAGCAGTCCCTTTAAAGAAAGTTGATTCGAGGGATGCAATCGAGTTTGTTAAGGAGCACATCGTGTACCAATTTGGTATTCCTCAAACCATAACTATGGATCAGGGATCTATTTTTATATCAGATGAGTTTGTCCAGTTTGCCGATGGCATGGGGATCAAGTTACTCAATTCTTCACTGTATTACGCTCAGGCTAACGGGCAAGCGGAGGCTTCAAACAAAAGTTTAATCAAGCTGATAAAGAGAAAGATCACTGAGTACCCGAAGCAATGGCATAGCCGATTAGCCGAATCACTTTGGGCCTATGGGAAGGCTTGCCATGGATCTATCCAAGTACCTCCATATAAACTGGTCTACGGACATGAAGCAGTGTTGCCATGGGAAACAATCGTTGGCTCTAGGAGGGTTCAGTTACAAGATCAGCTTACAGCCGACGATTACTACAACTTGATGATGGACGAGTCTGAAGACCTAGTTTTATCCAGGATGAGGGCCTTGGAAAAGGTAACTAAGAACAAGGAACGAGTAGCCCGTCATTATAACAAAAAGGTTGTGCATAAATCATTTGAAGAAGGCGAACTCGTTTGGAAATTGATATTGCCGATCAGATCAAGAGATAATAAGTTCGGCAAGTGGTCACCGAATTGGGAAAGGCCTTTCAAGATCCACAAATGTGTCTCAAAAGGAGCTTATATGCTAGAAGGTTTGGATGGGGAAGTATTTGGAAGGGCTATGAACGGCAAATATTTAAAGAAGTATTACCCAAGTGTATAGATCAACTCATGATTCGGCTATGGTTGTGTCGATTCGTGTTAGCCGATGCGTTGTAGGATACGTGCATCGCCTTTAGAACGTCTTCACGCCAAGTTTTTGTCCTTAATTTTTCTACATCGGCTCAGCCTAGCCGACGGCGACAAGATTTTTGATGTGATAATTTTATTAATGCTAAGGATACCATCAACAAAATTAAGGGAGCATACATGTATATTATTGGAAATCGGACTTGGCAAAATTGGACTTAGCAAATTTTTTCGAGTTTAAGCATGCACATGAGTGGCATTGATCAAGCTAAGTACAAAAAGTTTGAGCCGATTACAAGATGGACCGCGAGTTTGAAGTACAAGAATTCCTAGCCAACTATTACAAGTTGCTCAGCGCGAGAGGAAGTTGGTGATGGCCGATATCACCCTACGACGAATCTCGTCTATCTCTTCAATGACCTTGGCATCGGCTGCGTCATTCCTTGGGATCGGCTTCATTGCCCTGGCCATATCAGATAAATGTGAAATGGCCACCTTGATTTTTGCTCATTGGTCCTCGATCTCCTTCGGCAGGCCGGCCACATGTTGTTGTTGCAAGAATATCGGCTTCGACGTTGGCAAGTTCGGCTATCAGTTCCTCCCGACGCTTGCGAAGCCAATCAAGTTCAGCGATCGGCTTGGTCTTCAAAGCATCAAACATGGCCTTCTTGACGGTGATTTCTTGTTGACTATCTTTGATGGTGGCCTTCAACGATTGGTTCTCTCGGCGATCAGCTATTCTCTATTTAGCTCGTTCGAACTTGTGCCGATGCGCCTCCATGAAGGTGGCCGGTGCGATGGTGTCAGCCAGCTGGTCCGGCAGCCGATCCTGGATGTCCTCAAATCGGCTACGGATGGAGCCACGATCGGTGACCGAGAAAGTCGAGGGAACACTCTAGCCGTTTGGCTATGTTCGACATGGTAGCCCGTAGGTCCTCATCCGACACCACCATGGCCTTATCGGCACCCTCATCAGGATCCAAAAACTCTAAGAGATCAAAGTCCAGAAGATCGGCTACAGACTGCAAGTTAGGAGACAGTTAGAAGGGTCGACAAAGCTGATGAGCCGATTTATGAGGTTGGACAACTTACTCGGACAAGCTGGGACCGAGGTAGCCACGTCTTCGGCGTCGCCACCACCTACAACCGTTGGCATGTGCTCGCTTGGTGCGTGGGGGGCAGGTGTCGAAGCGCGATGAGGCTGAAAAAGATACAAGTCGAAATCGGTTGTGTTAATAAGAGGGAAATGAAGGATAGTAGAACTTACGAGAGAGGAGGAGCCGTTTTCTTCTTGGGAGCCTGTTTCTTTGCCTACGGACACGAAGGCCGATGAATTATAATGGAAAAGGTGATGAGATTAAATGATAAAAGGTGCTTACCGGCTAGGAACAAGGGACGTGTTTCGGAGGGCTCGGAGTTTTTTCGATGGTCTGCTCAGCCGATGGAGTCCGAGCTACTCACGGCCAAATAGGCCGTGCTCACGCGGGCCGGCCCGGGCACGCCAGCACTGTAGCGGCACGGCCCGACATGGCCCAATAGGCAAACGGGCCATGCCGGCACGCCCCGAGTAGCCGTGTCGTGCTTGGGCCGGCGCCGAGCCCGTGGGCTGGCACGGCACGGTCGTTTACTATACCAACACGTAGCTAGTACTGTAGCAACACTGTAGCACGAGTGAAAGTAGCCCGTGGGCCTTTAACAGGTCAAAATAGTGCCATAAACAGTGTGAAACAATGTTAAATAGTGCTATCGGGCCGGCCTCGGCCCATGGGCCTTTAACGGGCCTATGCCAACACGGAACGGCCCAGCCACCTCATGGGCCATGCTTGGGCCGGGTGCTAGGCATGTGGGCCGGCACGGCATGGCCCGTTTCATG
Source organism: Oryza australiensis (assembly GCA_019925245.2). Taxonomy (NCBI): domain Eukaryota; kingdom Viridiplantae; phylum Streptophyta; class Magnoliopsida; order Poales; family Poaceae; genus Oryza; species Oryza australiensis. Next base: position 2,072,424 of record JAIFGZ020000381.1, on the reverse strand, counting down.
AAGCGGGCCAAACGGGCCGTGCCAAAACGAGCCCGTGCCATGCCGAGCCGGGCCGCCCGTTTGGCCATCTCTGGTCCGAGCATATTTGTCTAAAGAGCTCATTTCGGCTTCTATAGCGTCGACAGCTTGCTCCATTTCCTCGTCCCTAATTTCTTCTTCGAGGACTACGTCTACATTCGGATCGACGGAGGCAAGTCCTCACGAGTTGATTTCGCTTCTTTGAAGCCCATTTCTTTTCTTTGCGGCGGGGTAGCGACGGCGACGCTTCGCCCTTTTCACCGATGCAACGGCTCATGTGTTTGGCCGTGAAGAAGTGTAACCACTTTCGGCACGTGGAAGCCGATGATTGATGGGGCTAGCCCGTAGCCGCCAGACAACACGCTAGGGGCATAAAGGATTGCCACCCCTATGTTACTTGTATGTGGAGGGGAAGCGTCGGTTGTCTACAAAGGAATTAGGCATGGTAAGTCAAGAATGCAAGTAGTGGCCAAAGGAAACTAAGAAGAGAAGATACTTACCAACGGGGTCATTTCCGGATCGATGTGAAGGGTTACGTGGAGGCTACGCTAGCCGAAAACAAAATCTTTTTATCGCGCAAACCAGGAACACTTGCAAGTAAGGGCCGATAGATCGTTACCGATTGGAGTATGCAGCGGAAACAGCCAATCAGGGCTATCCGATATGGAACTGTGCTGGCCGATGACAGCCGATTCCTGGGGACAGCCGATTCACCAAACAGCCGATTCGCCAATGTAGCCGATTCGCCGAGTCGTCTGACCGCGTTCTCGCGCCTTGCTCCGATGCGCTCGACCACAGCCGATTCCTCCACAGCCGATCAACAGCGCGCAACGTAGCAGCGCCTCTACCGGTATCCACACCTCCAGAAACAGAACGCCGAACACCCGTGTGCTAGCACGCGATGCAAGGCTAGGGTTTGGCTCGAAAGTGGGGAGGGTTTCCGTGGAGATTGATCTCGCCGACTTCTAAAGTCGCGTGTGAACAGATTGATTTCGGCGCAAAATCGATATCGCAACTCTCCACCCCTTGCCCCTTTATATAGAGTTGGCCGACTGGGACTAGTGGCCGATCGGGACTCTATTTTGAATCGGATCCTATCCGAATCTCATAGAGTTGGCCGCCCATACGTCGTAAGACCATAGGACTATCCGATCGGATCCCTATCCGATCGAGCCGTATCCGAGTCCAACTCGAATGCTGGTGCGGGCTGCGCGAGCGGTACCAAATCGAGGCAAACTCTGAATACTAGATATGACCCAAAAATAACAGGGGTCAAGGTCGGCCATATTTTACTGTTTAGAGAGAATTACACTTACTTGTTTTCTAGTACAAGTTGCTACAGGTTTTGCTATGACTTTTTACTATCGCCCAACCGTTACAGAGGCTTTTTCCTCTCTTTGTGGTATTCCACCTCTTGCTTGCTTCTGGTCCAAAGATGAAATCCTTAGTAATAGTTGGTTATATTCACCCCTTTTTGGAATAATAGCTTCTTTTACTGCAGGATTAACTGCATTTTATATGTTTCGGATATATTTACTTACTTTTGATGGGTATTTGCGTGTTCATTTTCAAAATTACAGTAGTACTAAAGAGGATTCGTTGTATTCAATATTGTTATGGGGAAAAAGGATATCTAAAGGAGTCAATAGAGATTTCAACCCTTTTTATCTTTTTTGTATCGTGGGTCGTCAAAATAAGCAACTATAGTATTTCTACGTAAAACACCCATAAAGGGTATTTCAATCGAAATCCCAAAACAGGATATTGGTTCTTTCTCTTGTTCTTGATGATACTGTAATGGAATGGCGAACCTATTTCTTCACTTTTTCGCTAACAAATCTGAATTATTCATTGGGCTTAGGGATAATCAGGCTCGAACTGATGACTTCCACCACGCCAAGGTGACACTCTACCGCTGAGTTATATCCCTTCCCCGTCCCCTCGAGAAAGAGAATTAACGAATCCTAAGGCAAAGGGGTTCAACGTCCAATTATGAAATCCTTGGAAGAAGAGGATGAATCGAAATATCGCTGCTACGCCAAAACTCGGCGCAAAGAACCAACCGGATTGCCCCAGTGGATAAATCAGGAATACGGAAACACTCTAGATTTTTTCGCTTAGTACTATGTACAGAAGGGAGGAGCCGTATGAGGTGAAAACCTCATGTACGGTTTTGGAACGGAGATTTTTTGAATAGAACGAACGACCGTAACGGATGTTGGCTCAATCCGAAGGAAATTATGCAGAAGCTTTGCAGAATTATTATGAAGCTACGCAACTAGAAATTGATCCCTATGATCGAAGTTATATACTCTATAACATAGGCCTTATACACACAAGCAATGGAGAGCATACAAAGGCTTTGGAATCACGTTCTATTTCACTACCCACTGGGGGTTCTTTTCACCTTTCCCTCACGGTACTACTTCGCTATCGGTCACCCAGGAGTATTTAGCCTTGCAAGGTGAAAAGAGTTTAGAGACGACTCAAAAAATTTCAAAGGATTTTTTTTCTTTCAAGTCTGTCAGTCAAAATTAGTCAACTTGAGTCATGAGTATAAATGAAATTTGTTTTTTCTTTACGGAAATTAATGCAAGTCATAGTCGAATTTCTATCTATCTATAATACAAGTAGATAGAAATTCGAATCATTTTCTCGAGCCGTATGAGGAGAAAACCTCCTATACGTTTCTAGGGGGCTTTATTCGCGGTATTCCTATCTATTATTTTAGAAATTTATAATTCTTCTGTTTTACTGGACGGAATTTTAATGAATTAGGTTTCTACTAACGAAAACTACGAAGTCATAGTTTTCCATCCAAAAGAGCCTTTCTACTTTAAGCTATTGGAGAAATCCGCCCAAGGAGGGGCTCGCGTCGATTAGCTAGTTGGTGAGGCAATAGCTTACCAAGGCGATGATCGTAGCTGATCGAGAGGATGTCGAAGAACACCATGCATTGATGGGTGCCGAGGGCCCATATTGACTATCATGAGATCTTTTCTTGTAAGCGGTAGACTCATAGCCTGTTCTTATCCCCTTAAGCGTGCGACCCTGTAGGTTCATGTATACTTGGTTTCGGCTATAGTCCAACTTAGCCGATCGTCGGCTCGAGTCCAACTCAGCCGATCTGTCAACAGGCACCTAGCAGCACATATTGACACCATAGCATACAAGAATATAATATCGGCTCTGAACCTGTAATGTGTACACAAATCCCTTTGCCTCACGATACCAATTAAGCTATAGGCAAGATGTGTGTCATCCCTTCAATAGCTTAACCATTCACTCGAACCGTATTGGATTATCTGTCTGTTGATTGACTCCTCAATCAACTTAGCATGGCCATGCATTTCCATAATCCATTACCTCGAGGGGCCCAGAGATATCTCTCCAAAGGAGGGGCAAATTCCATCTTTATCACTCACATCCCACTCCATGTTTTATAGCAAACCTGAAAACTACCTTTATAACTACCCAGTTATGGAATAGCGTTTGGTAGTCCCAAAGTAGGCTACTACACATGTTGGAATCCATGGTGATCTCAGGTCTAAGGACTTTGTACCAACACTACCTGAGACCAACTAATGGCACATTAATTCCTGTAGTGTCTCATGGTGGGTCTATCCAACAATGTGTTCTCCAACACATATGTCCATGTTTATTGATTTGGTATCTCCATACCCATGATCTATGAGACATGATCATCAATCAATAAACATATCGATCTTAGAATCATATTTGTTCCAACAATATGACATATGATCAGGGATTATTTAGAAATAGATTCATACATATAGTCTCATAAATAAGTCACGTACTTATTGATCAATACAAGATGTCTATTTCATGGAACTGAATAACACTTTATTCATTTATACATAAACATTGATCGTGATATCCAACATCTCCATGTTGCCTCTAGGGCATATCACTAACACGATGATGGTCAAGTACATGGAGGCCGATTGATGGAACAAGTGCCGCTTCCACTCATTCCACCATCGGCTGAAGATGGTTGTCCTCGTCACCGCCAGGTCGATGTTGTCAATACTGCCTAGAGGGGGACCAAGGATGTTGAGCAGCCGATTCATCATGACGTCTCCTTCGATTTTGCCCTTGGTCTGGATCTTGTCCGAGTAATAGAGGCCGATTGGCAGCTGGCCCATGCCAAGTTGTCTTGCAGCCACCATCGGATGATAGAATTCATAGGACTTCTGGATGTTATAGCTGATGTGTAAATCTCCCTTGGTTTTTCATATTCTTCGGAGTTAAGCTCATCTAGCCGGAGATCGTCTGGGAGTTTGAACTTGTGAAAATCTTCATAGGCGAACCATATCCTCGAGTTGCTTGGAAAGCCACTATACAGGTTGCCAAACCAATTTTTGAAATGATCGGCTGTCAGCTTGGATCCAGGATAGGTTGTCGCTGCTTCCCCATACGACAGGCATCGGCGGGTGGTCACTTCTTCATCGTCTTCGAACCGTGGCTCGATTAAAGGGAAATTGGCTTCTAATGGCGCCGGCCTTTCTGCAATCTGATAAGTGTGGAGATTTAGCCACAGCTACAGCAGCCACCAGGGCCCTCCCGTGTTGATGGCCTGCTTGGAAGCCAGCTGAGCCGATGCGTTGCTTAGCATCTGGTATAAGTAGCCGAGCAGGTATTTTCCTAGGGGGACTTGTTTTTTGCTCACCAGAGCTTTGGCTACATGCTGCCAGTTGCTAGTCGACCCACAACTTGATCCGCAAAATACAAAGCTGTGTGTTCTCTCTCGGAGATTGGACCATCTTTCATGTTCATTGATATAAAGCCGCTTCAACCTCCTATGCTTTTGGTCTTGAAGTTATGAGTGCATTTGATGTTGAGGCCGGCTGGGTCCATTGTGGAGGTTATATCCAATCCCGTGACATTGTCACATCCAAGAGAGTTGGCGTCATCGGCCCTTGTCTAAACAAAAACGCATTTAGCGTATCCGACCAGAAGTAGGTGGCAGCCGATAGGAGGGGCTCGTCTTTTGACATGTCGGCTATTGTCAAAGCTTGGCATTGGCTTATACCTAGTTCAGTCCAATAGGTTTGCTGCCTAGCCGACATCCTTGAGTACCAAGCTGGCCAAGATTTGTCTGTTGAAGGCCATGATTTAAAAGCACCAGACCAGTGGGCCAGGTTAGGGGTGGAAAATCTAAAGGGAATCCGGTTTGTTTCGGCGTTGATAAACTCGCTAGGGTCTAAGTTGCAGATTGGCCCTAACAAGAACTGATTGGGGCTAGCAAGGTCTGGGATGGCGATTTGGTGGGCAAGGTGCTGCAAATTAAAGGATGGAAGAACAAGATTACAGAAGATTAAAACCAAGTTGCAAGGAACAAGGGGCTGTAGCCGATGGAACTTACCTCTGGGTATTCTGCCTGGGCTGTATCGGAGCGAGTGCTTGAGGACGCCATTGATGAAGGGGTTCGTCGCCACGGAAGGGTTTGCCGGTGAGGTCGCGCTTCGGGTTCCAACGAGGTTGTCGAGGAGAGGGAAATTTTTTGGCTAGGGTTTGAGGAGGCAAAAGTGACAGCATGGCTTGGTTCGGCGCAAGGCGGGTGCTATTTAAAGAAATTTCGTGATAGCTGAAACGGAATAGGACAGGAGTCACGTGGGAATTCGAAAAAGCAGCAAATCCGCGATATTATCTTATCACGGACTTGGGGGGCATGTGTTAACGATCAAATTTGGTAACCAAATCCTTGAGTTCAAGGTCGAAATTGAAGCGGAATCGGATCGGAATTGTGATTGATGAAGAAACAGAGGTTGCGTTGGCTAAGACCAAATCGGCTGAGGAACCAGTTGGCTGAGGCCGAATCGGACAAGGACAGTCGATAACTGATTCCGATTCAGAGAAGAAGACGGAACCGTTTCCGATAAGAAAGCTTAAAGATAAATGTTAAGATTCGGTTCCCAAATATGCGTTAAAGATATTGCCATCTATGGATAGAGTCCTGTAACGGCAATTGTATCTGTAAAGTAGGGATTTGTTTAAATATTCCTTTTGTAATGCGACATGGGGCTATGTCCCGAGATATTGTCGTACTGTAAATAGTAGATAAGGTAGAAACCGTGTTCTACATGGACTTTGTTATGCCTCGATATAAATAAGACCCGAGGGCTCTTTGTAAAGACATCAACACACACACATCAATACAAACTCGGCGCATCGCCAAACCTTTTTATTTTAGACGAGTTTTGATCTTGCTTCGGGCTGCATCGATCTCGATCTCCAAGCAAGGTAATTACTTGTCATTAGTGGTTTGTATCGTCGAAATTAGTGCTTACATCATCATGATACTCTAGTTAGTTTTGATGTTATGAATTGCGTAAATTATCATATACGGCATATAATCTAGAGCAATATCTAGATCTATCTCACTGTCGACCGGTTTCTCTCGGGAGATAGTAGCCGATAGAGCTAGATGTAGATGTTGAACCAGGTTATATGTTGTATCCACCGTATCGAGGGGTTTACATCGGCTTTTTATGGATCTGATACTTCTTTTTGTACTTAATGTTGCATCATATTGATCTATTAAGTCGCTTTTAGAATTATTAAGATCTATTTGGCTAGATGTCTATTTTTAGAGACAAGGTCTTGGGGTTTCAAATGGCCTTATCTGCTTTAATTATCTTTATAGTTATATTCACTAATAGATATTTTAAAACTCCCTTTTATATTAAGATCTTAATCTATCTAAGTGCCCTAAGCCGATATCAATCTGTCATGCTATGCTGACAGCCGATTGATCTAGGTTTAGCACATTTAGATCAGATTAATATTTTTTATAAAATATGTCGGAGTATTAGCCGATTCACATTTGATCCGCAGTATCGGCTAAGTTATCAATGCAAATAATTACTATCCTAACACGCTTTTAGCCTAAGTGGTTTATACTGTCTCGGCATAGCTGATCTATCCCAATCACTTAGTTTAAGTGCGCTTTGGGGTAGTAATTATGTATAAATTGATGCCTTCAGCCGATCCTATAGGATCTAATTTTAACTTAATGCCTATTTCTTGTTTCTTGTATGTTACAGGATCAAACCAACTGGCACGCCTTAATCACCAAAGGTAGCCAAGAACGGACTTGCACTGGAGTTAAGCAGATCTCCCAGGCCAGGGCATGGGAAAGATTTCTCGTCAACAGCAACCTGAGGTCAAAGCAAGAACTCGTCAAGAAAAACGTAAAACAAAAAGGTTAGCGATGCGCCGAGATTGTATTGATGTGTGTTGATATATTTTACAAGGTCTCGAGTTATATTTATACCCAAATACACAATGAGTCCATGACGGACACGATTCCTATTACATATTAAACATCTAAACAAACGGATGTTATTACAAAAGAAAACTATACAAGATATCCTAACTTAAAAAAGATACAATTGCCGTTGCAGGACCTCATCCGTAGATGGCAATATCTTTAACGCACTTTGGAAACAGAATCTAATACTTATCTCTTAAGCTTTCCTTCCGGGACCGGCCTTTCCTTCGATCTTCAATCGGAATCGGCTATCGGCTATCCTGCTCTCACTCGGACTCAGCCGACTGGCTCCATCGCCGATTCGGACTTAGCCGATACAATCTCGTTTCCACAGATCACGCGTTCTTCCAATTCCGCCTCAATCTCCGCCCCCAAGTCCGTGATATGATAATGTTGTGGATTTGACGCAATTTTAAACTCAGCGCAACCCTAGGTCGAGTTTGCCTCGGCCATCACGAGAAACTCTTTAAATAACACTCGTTTCGCACCGAGCAATTTCACCCCGTCACTCGTGCTCCGTCCAAACCCTAGCTGAAAACCCCTTCGGTTCCCTTGGCGATTTTCTCAAAGCAGAAAGGGCGCATCCACCGGCGATCCTCTCCGCGGCGACATCCTTCCCTGGCAATGGCATCTTCCAGCACTCCTTTCGGCACACCCCCAGCGGAGTACCCCGAGGTAAGTCTCGTCGGCTACATCCCTTTTTCACCGCAACTTAGTCGTTTTTCTTTCGTAATTCTGCTCTTCTTTATATTTTAACTGTAGCATCTCTCCCACCAAGTTGCGATCCCCAACCTTCTGCACCCCAATCAATTCTTGCTAGGTCCAATCGGCAATTTGGACCCTTCTGAGTTTATTAATGCCGAAACCAATCAGATCCCCTTCAGATTTTCTAGCCCTAACTTAGCATACTGGTCTGGGGCTTTCAAATCGTGGCCTTCAACTGATAAGACATGGCCATCTTGGTACCTTAGGATGTCGGCTGGGAAACAAGTCCACTGGAATGAACTAGGAATATCACAATGCCTAGCCTTAACTATAGCCATCATGCCTAAGGATGAACCTCTCTTATCGGCTGCCAGTTATTTCTGGTCGGACACCCTCAATGCCTTTATGTTTAGGCAGGGACCAATGACACCAACACTCCTGGACGTCGTGATGATCACAGGACTTGATATCACCTTGGCAGTCAGCCTCCACAACCTCACCACCAAGTGCCACCATTCTTTCAAGACAAAAAGTATCGGAGGCTGGAATGGGTTTATAGCTATGAACATGAAAACTAGCCCAATCACTGACATATAGCACACAGCCTTCCTCCTCATGTGGCTGGAAAAGTTTGTATTCTGTAGGTCGAGCTGTGGTCCGACGAGCAACTGGCAACATGTAGCCGAAGCTTTGGTAGATAAAAAGCAAATCCCCTTGGGAAAATATCTTCTTGGATACCTTTACCAGATGCTGAGCAGTGCATCGGCCAAGCTCGCTTCCAAACTGGCTATCAATACCGGAGGTCCCTGGTGGCTATTGCAATTATGGCTAAACCTCCATACTTATAAAGTCGCTCAAAGGCTAGACCTTTTTGAAGCTGATTTCCTGCTAACCGAACAAAGGGTTGAGGATGATGAAGAAGTTACAACACGCCAATGCTTATCATTTGGAGAAGCAGCTTCCTCTTACTCTGGATCTAAGCTCTCCGCTGATCATTTCAAGAACTGGTTCAGCAACTTCTATAATAGATTCCCAGCCACTTCAAAATTTTGGTTTGCCTATGAGAACTTTGAGCGTTTCGAGCTCCCCGATGACTTTTTCAGGCTGGATGAGATTAACTCTGAAAAATTTGAGAAGTCGAGGGAAATATTTACATCGGCTATATCCCCTTGCATCCTTCCAGTCGGCATCCACCAAGGGAGGAATGTACATAAATCATATGAATTCTACCACCCTACAAGTGCTGCCAGGCAACTGGGTATGGGTCAACTGCTGATCAATATGTTCTTCTCAGAAAAATCCAAGCCAGGGGAAAATCGTCTCAGATCTCATGATACATCGGCTGCTGGACATTGAAGGTCCTCCCCTCGGTAACATAGACAACATTGACTTGGCAGTAATGAGGACAATAGCCTTCAGCCGATGGTGGAATGAATGGAAGCATCACTTGTTTCACCAATCGGCCTCAATGTACCTGACCATCGTCGACCCGGACCTGATCCCATTAGTAAGTATCTTCTTCCCCCAACTTTCACTTCATCGGCTAATATTCAAATGCCTTATAAAATGTTTCCTTGCTCTTGCAGACGACTGACTCCTTCCCTGCTCATGTGAGCAACACTGGGATCGTGCTTCATTATGCCTTTGGACTCTCGAGCGGTGGCGGACTAGCTGCCTCTACAATCGGCCTCCACGCGCCGAAAGTGTCAACACTGCTGCACGGCCAAACGAGCGAGCCACTTCGCCGACAAAAGAGGATTTGGTTACCAAATTTGGTTGTTAACACATATACAATCTCATGCTGCATCGGTTAGGTCTGACCAACTAGATTGTTATTGATAATCTAAGTCTTGTTAAACAGATAGGTTCATGCTAATGTTTCACCAGAGGGTTAGCGATCTTATCTGATGTGTTAAATTCCTCTTTGATGGTTTTGCTGTCTTGGTTAAATTTAATACATGACCATTTTGATCGGTGTCATATAGGTTGGTTTAAATCTATTAAACAATTATCAACCTTATGCTGCATCGGTTGGGTCCGATCTATGAGGTTGTGGTTGTAAGTTAGATTTATTTAAGTCAGTAGGCATCAATCATTGTTTCATCAGGGTTTCAGTCGATGAGTTATCTAGACATTATATTGGCTTATAAGGATAATACAAGTTGGTTTTAGCCGATTGCAGCAAATGTTTCATTGATTATTAAGTCACATGGATTAAATGACATCGGATTTTTAGTCGATGTATGTTTTAACAATTGGATCAACATTTATTCTATCATACCATTATTTGCCGATTGGTCATTGCTTCACTACATTATTATCAACCGATCATCTTTATATCGTTATTTATCTAAGTGTCATAATACGTCGGACATATAGCCGATTGTTTCAAAACCCTATCAGCATCGGCTAGTATCGGCTATCGGCTATTGACAACTATTGGGAATCGGCTGGTATCAACAATTATTGGATATCGGCCGATTCTACATCAGCCTATCGGCAATCAGTTTACGCATATCGTTTGGAACGCTCAGTGGGACCCAAGCTTCATTTCATCGACATCGACCTGTTAGCCGATCAACTTTACATCTTGTCAGTTGCAGGATCAAACTATCTGGCATGCCAACATCTCATCCAAACTCAAGACCTGCACTAGAGCTAAGCTTATCTCTCAGGCCATTGTGTTTGCTGACATAGTTCGCGTCAATGCAAGTTTGGCACCATCGGCCCGGTGTGGATTTTTCATCAACAGATACCACCTGATGTGCACAAGGGTGTCTCGATCTTTTGATGAGAGGATAATTTGATTGGATGGAGCGACGTTGGTGATCCGACTACAACCATCCAGGGATGTTGCGCCTTAGCAATCATTACACCAACTCCAAAGGAAGCCGTGAATCCCGACAGATGCAGGTCAGCCCAACCATGAGGGTGTCTGTTTCTGCAAGATATCGAGAACTAGGAAGAACAAGATGAACAAGCAATCAAATTGCGGAGTAAAGATGTAGGAATATATCAGCAACTTGGGGTTCCGAAACGAGCAAACCGGCAATCTAATCGATCATGGGATTACACGGCAAAGTAGCGATGCTAAACATTGATCTAAACAAACCCCTATCAACCCTGAGAGGGTAGCTGGCTATTTAAGGAGATGGGAGGACAACCAAGGGTTCCCTAGGGTCGTGCTCCACCAAGTTGGGGCGCATCCAACTTGGGTCAGGGTCCCAGATAAAGTTAGAAGCCCATAGGCCCATTATAGGTGATGCAACATCTTATTTTTGTGATTGCGATTGACTGAGATGAATTTTGGAGATGAGGCTGGATCGGTTGGAAAGAGGACTCGACAGCTTTGCATCACTTACTCATGGACACAAATCGAAACTCGTATGCATATTTGGTAGCCGTTTGAAGTCAGCATGGTAGCAGGTGGCCGAATTAGATTTTAGCACTTGGACAACTTGATCTTGATGTCTTTCGGTTGACCTATGATGTGCGCAACGGTTGTATCAATAGTAGCCATGATCACATCACACTTGGTTTTCCAACATTAATCGGATGAAAAGAAAAATAAGAGTTTGACTAGAAATACAATTTAGAAATTATAGAAATTCGAATTAAAAATAAAAATATTAGAAGAAGAGTCCATCTAGAATACAACACAAAATTAACTAAAATTTGAAATTAAAAATGAAACAATTCCCAAGTTGTATTTCAAGAAGAATGCCAAATTCAATAGGAATACAATTTAGAAAATACTAAAATTCATAAATAAAAATAAAGAATATTAAAAGAAGAGTCCATCTATAACCTAACACAAGATTAATTAAAATTCATTATAAAAACTAAATAAATTTTGAAATTGTATTTTCAATACAAACATCAAATACCCAAATTCTAGGGGTAAAAATTTTTTGTCAAAACCAAATGACAGTGAAGTTCTTCAATTTTGTGAACCAAAAATGTTCATTTCTAACTTAGGTGAAAGTACTTCGACCAAATTTGCATGATTAAAAATTGAGAACAAAATAGAACTTTTTCATTTCTAACCTTGAGCATTGATGCAATTATACCGTGTGCATGTATATGCATAAAAGAATGTTTTGACATTGAGTCCTTGTGCTTTTGGATTTGCATTTCATAATAGATCTCATAAGCATAACCTAAAAGATTTAAATCCACAAAACAAGCCTCCAGCTAACCTTGGATGATAATATGTGAACATAAAAATGTAATACAAAGGTCATCTCCTCTGCCCAAGAAAAGTTTATTATGACCTTATATCCAAATTAGATGCATTTACAAAGTGGGAACACCTATACATAGAAAGGACACCCTAATTCCCAAAAATTATTCATGCAAGATAAAATCATGAAAAAATTCATGTAGGTGCCAACATTATATTCAACTCAATATAATTTTGGTACAATTTAATAACTAGGTTTGATGCCTCAAATAAAATAGACAAAACAGTCAAATGATAGACCAATTAATATCCTTTATTGGCTAAAACAACATCTTGTCTAAAAGTTCATTAAAATGCACATAAGTGTATATGGAAAATAAATTATTCAAATACTAGGTTAATTATCTTGAATAAATATAATTTGTCTAGAATTTTTCTCCTCTGTTTAGGCCTTCTAAAAATTCAAACTATTTTCCAAATAGCCCATATTTGTTTATTTTCTGTGAGCAATTTACAAATGATTTTTGTGTGCAACCAAAGAAAATGGAATCTAGGTATAAACATCTACCTCCAGAAAAATTTACTCTAATTTATCTGGTCCACACATTAAGTTATGAAGCTACAAAGATTTGGAAAGAAATAATTCTAAAAATTCAACTAAAACCAATTGCACTTATGTTTCTACCCATACCCCTCTTCCTTGCCTAGCCAACCACGGTGTGGACCCACCTGACAACCTCCTTGGCTCACCCTCACTCTGTCCCTCGCCCACATCCAACCGGGAACATGAGAGAGAGCGGGGGACAGCGCTCTGGACGCCGACGACGCATGGCCACGACGTGCCATGCCACGCCTCTCCTCTCACCCCCAAACTCTCCCAGTCACGTCGCCTCTCCTCACTCATCACTCCAGTGCCGAAGAAACCAAGGGAGAGAGCTCCAACTCCTATTTCCCTCTCTTCATCATCGTCGGCCGAGAAAAGAGACGATGGTCGCCATTGCCATGGAGCCACGCCTGTTTCCTCTCCTTTTGCATTCCTTAACCTCCGTTCAATGCCGATTCTATACCCGCTGATCTCACCCTCTGTGATGCAGCCATTCGTCGGGAACGCCATCGCACTCTCGGATGTCCTGGAGCACGCTCTGGAGCACCGCCGCCAAGACATCATCCCCATCGCCGTTGATCTGGAGCAAGCCAGGGTGAGCCACTGCGCCATTATCTCCCCCTCAAGGTCCTCTTCAAAACCCCTCGAGAATCCCCGACATCGATGAAGCGAGATAGGAGATCGGCCACAGTCTTCCCCAACTCCGGTAGTCGGTCGCCATCGCCGATTCCTGCCATTTCGGTGAGTCTCCGTCCAATAGGTTGCGTATGGAGCATCTCTAGGACCTATCTAACACCCTGTCCACGTTTGCATGGCACCTCAATAACCGGATCTATGCCGCCCCTATTCGCTGAAGTCCGAAGCTGCCGCCGAGTCATTCCTTCCATCGCCGCCATTGTCCAAGATTTGCCAGCACACGTGTGACCCCAGGTGAGCAACCAGGAACCTTGAAGACCCCCATGCATGCAACCATTCACACAGAAACCAGTCGAGACTCGACATGCACTTGCATGCCGAGAGTCACCGCCGCCTCAACCACCGTCACCATCGATTCCGATCGCCATTGGCCATGAGACGGCATCCATTAGAGTCACAAGGTCGTAGGCTACGTTTTCCCTCAAGGGACCCCATCGATATCGGCCACCAATCACCGCCGGCGTCGGTGAGAACCTCACCGACGCGCCCCTACTCCGCCCGGCCGCCTCCTCCTCCCCGCCCGCCGACGTGTGGGCCCGATACCATTAGAACGTGATGACTTTAATTAGGAATGTTTAAATCTTGTAAGGTTTATTGTGTAAGAATTCTCTAAATGACATGTGGACCTATGGACTTAAATGTAAATAAGTAATAACTGAGGTGCTCTTTACGGATTTTCATTTAACATGTTGTCGGGACGCCATCCGAACCCCTTATTATATTTGAGGGATGAATGGAATGTACCAATTCTTCCCACCAATATAATAAGACATTCGACGCTTCGAGAGAAAAATAACTGAGACCTTGCTGGGCCTTTAGCCTGGTAGTCAACTTCAGCCTGAGATGTGCCCGTCAAACCACACGAAGGAGACGACCAGATGTGTTACACATTCAGGGAGACTTGACATCAAATGACTAAAGATCTACATTGTCTCAATTATTTTTAACTCATACTCATGATTAGGATGTTCCTAACAAAAGCAACACACTAAGCACTTTCATCGAAGCATTTGATATCTCTAACTTAATAAGTGCTAAGTTTTTATGTATTACATAGAGCATACATCAAAGTGCTTAGATACATATGGCCGATTGGCTGAATATTTAAGTTTGCGAAAGCATCTTCTACCCAAGAGATCTTTCATGCAACCGACTAGGGTAGACCCTAGTAAGAACCATCCTGGAAGAAAGAAATATTCCCGGTGAAATCATCCTCCTCAGGAAGAATCTCACCTGCGGACAAGTCTACACATACAACAAAATATATATACAAAGCAAGGGTCAGTACAATGGATTGTACTGGCAAGCAACAATCAAGCCTACACGCTACATGCATGGCAATATCAAAATAAGGATCACATCAGGTTCTTTTAGCGTAAAGCAAGTTTTGTTTAGAAAAACCCACTTGCAAATCCCAGACTTTTCATAAGGAAAAATTTAGCAAGCATGTACTTAGTAATTTGGGCATTTATTTAGATGATAACACATATAACATAGCACCTCTTTTCCCTCCATGGAAGCAAGGGGATAAAACACAAGTTTTCATCACATTTGAACATTTAAAATCAGCATTTAGGGAATTTAAAACCACAAGTCTATACTCATGACATATTCACATGCCGCTCTTAACCGTGAGCACAGCTAATCGATTAGTTTTAACTCTAGAGTACGTACACTTTTCCCACATGATGTGAAATAATAATCATGCATAGCATGTCACGCGATACATAAGTATCCGATTTATTACACACAACAAAGCCCTTCCAAAATTCATGATTTAGCCTTACACCAGCACGATACGTGTTCCATCCATCCTAGTCACACTGGAATATGACATAGAACCGTCAAGTGGCGTGGCCCCGCTTTAAACTTGACGCCGTGATGGCGAACACGACAGGAACCCACCCACGTGGCACAAAATCGTTGTATTGAACAGACTTAGTCACCTAAGCTACCCTATCGGGGTAAATAGAAAGTTCCTCTGAGTTATACGAACTCATTCTCTCCAGCCTACCAAAATGTAAGGCTAAACCATAAAGATTTTACTAAGCTTGGGTTATCCCATACTAGCACATGTGGTTGTACCGTATTCGAAATGAATAGACCTTGAGTGAAGTCCTTAAAATCAGTCTGGGCACACTCTCCCCCTATCGGTACACAACTAATTACCATATGCGTACCACATGAGGCCAGACCTAAAATCCACATTTTCCAACACTTCATTTGGCAAATATCACATTTGTGCCGCATAAATTCAGATTACAAATCAACTTAGTTTTTCATATACTTTGCCCATATTTTAAGGAAAATATACTACAAGCAGTACTAAGCATTTACATATATTTTCAATCTCAAGCATCATACTTATTATGGCAAAACTGAGTTGTTTCTATGCCTAGGAATAATGGTAAGGTGTTTTGTGGAGTTTAAGCGGGAGTGCAAGTTAAGGAGTTAATCTAACATGTATTACAAAATTTTAGTGTTGTAACATAAAACTAACATGCATATTTCGCAATCATTTTCAAAATAACCTCCAAACTGTAGGTTCAATTTGTTCAAAGGGGGAGGTGAAAAACTTTCCTAGCTCTTCTTCTTCTTGCTCAACTAGATACGAGGGTTCGCCAGACAACGTCAACGGTTCGTCTAACACATACCTGCAACAATTCAGATTACAAACATCCATGGAAAATACCATGCTCTAAAATGAATGCATTACGTGGATTGAATGTGTTTAGTGGTTACGTTAAGTTCCCTGTGGAAGAGTCTCATTTCATTAAATTTTTTTATCAAAATTACAAATTCCTAATAGGCTTATAAGTCAAATGTAGAACTATGTGCTTTTCAAAATTATTCAGAGCCAAACTCTTATGTTTCTGGTATGTTAGTCATTTTTATCTAGTGAAGCATAAAAATATGGTTCCAACAAAATTTAGTTTGCAATTTTTGGAGTTAGGATAAGGTTTCTACAATTTTTAGAAGTTGAGGTGCACATGAAAGGTTTATTCTCACTTTTTAAGTTATTAGGGATTTATATGCTATAGAAGGTACTAGGTTTCATGATTCTAAAATAAAGTTCAGCTTTTTCTGGCTACATAGAATTTTAGTTCACTCCATTTGGAGCTGAAATAATTTTCTTTCAAATTTTATAAGTTGAAGTTCACCTTAAGTTAGCTAGTTTGTAAAAAAAATTTAGAAATAAATTTCCTACTGTGAGCAGGTGTTTTTATTCCTTAATATTAGAGTTCATATACATGTGGACCTGGCAAAATTTGTTTCAACTCAAAATGTGCCATTTTCTAATAGTGTGGGTCCCGGTCGTCGGTGAGACAGAGAGGGGGTGAAGCAGGGCAGTGGCGCGCGGTGAGGTTCTCGCCGACGCCGGCAGCGAACGGCGGTCGATCTCGAGTCGCAACCAAAAGCAAAAAGCTAGAGAGGACTGCGGCAAAGCTAACGGTGGTTCTCTTGCACAATGTGGTCACCGAAATCATCGCCGGCGATGTTGCGAGCGGCATTAAGGTTCGGGTAGCCGGTGCATGTTGGTTTTGAGCTTTGATCTAGTTGTGCATGTGTAATGTAAAGCTTCTAGGGGTCTCTAGGAAGCTTACTGAGCGATGGTTAGACACAGCCGAGGTCGGGTCGTCGTTGGCACCGTGTGGGGCTTCGGAGCAACGGCGCTGCTTCCTGGGAAAATGTCGTCGGGGTTCCTCGGCTCTCAACTGTTCATAGGGGGAGCTGGCATTGACTTAGCCATGGACAAGGATGCTCTCCATAGAGGGAATAATGCCAAAACTCACTAGAGAAGGAGGAAGAGAGAAATGGTGTCGACGGCGGAGTTGGGGAAAAAGAAAAGGGATTTCATCCATAGTGCACTTCGCGACGATTCCTTCGAGTTCAACCGCGTCGGGCATCGGAAAACATGTTGGCGAGAGGGTTTGGCCAATGGCTCACCGTGGAAGGCTATCAACGAGCGGGTGCGTTGCGGCAGTCAGCTCAGAGCATGTCAAAGACCCGGCGTGGCGTGTGGTGTTCCCGGTGGTCGGCTGCACCAAGTGTGATGATTTCGGTGGCATTAGAGAGGGATTGAGTGGAGACTCAAGAACACACATTGGGCGAGACCGAAGCTCACCTGACGTGAATGGCGATGAGAGTCGTGCTTGCCGGCGGTGGAGTTTTCTCACTGTTCCCGTCGATTCCAAGGTGGGCGGTCTCGGTTCTTACGTGGAATGAGACAAGAGTAGGAGAAAGAGAGTGTTTGTCGGCCGGTCGGGCTTAAAAGGGATCGTCGGCGAGGAAGGGGAGGAAGAGGGCTCGCCGCGGCGCCGATGCGTGCCCGCACGCGTGGCGCGCGCGTCCTGACATGCGGACCCATGGGAAATGGTTGTGAGGCTGACCCCCAGGGTCCACCATGCCCCCTGGTCCACCTGTCAGTGAGGGGAAAGAAAGAGAGGCTGGAAATAAACTGTCTGAGATCCTGAGGCGAGTTTATGACTTTGGGCTCCAATTAAAATTTCTTTCAGGCAGAATTTGGGGTTGAGTCCAATGGCAAAGTTGTAAGCATGGTTTGAACTATAGCCTGGTCAAATCTTACAGCCTGAATGTCCCTGGTCGAATTTTGGCATGGTGTTAAACGTGGCTCCAGAGTTCTGTTAAACTTTCAGGGTTTAATGTTTTTAGTGAGTAGTTTGATCTATCCAATGGCTTTGTAATTCAATGAAAAACTCATATTTGGTTCATTAATGTAGTACAAGGTTTTACACAAATTTTTCTCAAATATTTGAGTTTTTTATGAGTATTTTTCTTAAGTTCATTTGTTGAGAATTTGAATGGATATGCTTCTAATATGCTTATGCACCACTTCTCAAAATGCACAAACAAGCCACCCTAAATATCTACTGGGAAAAATTTTAGGTCACATTTACACCATTCATCTTTTTCAAAGTCTACCATATATTCCAAAATTGTGGTGTGTGACACACGTGCTATGGATTGCGGGGCCTATTTGCCGAAAACCAGGGGTCTTTTTGCATATTGGCTAGAGACTGACCAGTGGACCCCACGTATTATAATTTGAAAATATAAAAGAGAAATAGCAAAAGCAATATCTTTTCAACAGAAAATTTGGCAAACTTGTAAAATCCATATAAAATCCAATATAACACATTTTGATATGAAACCAATTTCTGTGAACTCACAAAATGATAAACTTTTATATAGATGTATAAAACTTGGCACTCAAAGTGCAAGTTTTGTCTCTAAAATTAAAATAAGTAAAATCACACATAAAGCTTGCACCAACTTATAAAATGCATAGAAAATTCAATTTGAATTATTTTTGGATAAACTCAAATTCTACAGATCCAACAACTTGCATTCTTTGTTTAGGGAAAATAAAAATATATAGTTACTTTGGGCCAAATGCCCTTAAAATTTATTGACATTAAAATGATGAGTTATAGGTAAGCTAAACTTTAGAGATTTATATTTTCATTTTAACTCCTTTTGAGTAAACTTAATTTTTGCAGAATCACCAAAACATGTAATTTCAAACTATAAAATAAAAATATATGCTTAATATGTAATAAAATCTCTTTAATAATTATATAAAGAATAAACAACTTAAGTGCACACTTCAACTTGTAAAATTTGTAGAAAATTCATCTTTAATCCATTTGGAGTGAACTAAATTTCTGTAAATCCAGCAAGTAATGAACTTCAATTAGGTAAAATCAAACATGGCAACTCATATGCTAAATATGTCAGAAAACCTTAAACGTGCTAATCACCATAATAAGTTAAAGCACTATATGTGTGTGTGTATATATGTGTGTGTGTGTAGATGTATAGATGTATCCTAGTTCTAAGTAAATCAAAGTAAAACTTGTTAAATCTGAGAGACCATAAAATCCATCCCTAACTACCACAACTTGGCAACTCCTATCCCAAATATCAATTCTTAGGTTAATATGTTAAGAAACTAACATAGGACACTCTCCAGCTTACAAAATATGTGGTAGAATAATATAAACCCTAGAAATATGAACTAAGATTGAATTGATTAACTAAATTATTCACCTTTTTACATCTCTAGCAAATAAAAACTGTCCTAAATACAAAACATCTAAAAGTTATATATGTATAGTGATTATGTGCCTAGAACCCATTATAAATTGTAAAACATGTAAGGAATTCATAGTAACTCTAAAAATTGTGAAACCAATTGTGTTATTCTTAGGAAACATACCTCATCACCACTGTGAAGTCAAAGTTAATAAAAATCAATTTCTAGAAGCATTTTAGAATGTTACCTAATTAAATACTACCTTATACCGAGTAAACTTCTAAAATCAATAAGTCCCTAAATAAAAAGAGATAAAATGGAAATTATTTTACCTAAATTCATTTTAGACCAGTGCCTACTCAATGTGCACAAATCATGCATTTTAGAGAATTCTAGATTTTCACATGTTTTGTTATTTATTCGTTTTAGGGATGAATTTGTGTCGGTGAGGAGATTTGTATTATAATTCACCCCCAGGGTAGTCTTGTATCAACCAAGGCAAGTTTGTGCTCTTCCTTTGAATACATTGAATCCCATGTTTTCAGGCTAAATGTTTTGATTGTAAAGTTGCATGTGTATTTCTCCCTACCGAAAACTTCTACACTATAATTTATAGTTATGTCCCAAAATGCATGAATCCCCTTTTGAAAATCACTCCCTTGTTATTTTTACACCTTAGGATTAATTGGAGCATTTTAATTATGCTCATATGACTATACTATGTTTTTATAACTTGCAAATGCTTAGCCCTTGCTTAGTGATAAATAAAAATATGGTTATGGATCACTTACTATATTCCTTGAAAACCTGTTTGAACATTATGGAAAGAGGTGAATATCTAATTATTTGTGAAACAAAATGAGATAAAATATGATTTTAGACTTGGGCGACAAGTGATATGCATATGGTAGTAGTTGCATACCGATAGGGGGAGTGTTTTCGAAACTAAATGATTGATTTGAGTTGATGATGAGATTGTTATATGCGATGTGTTTGTCTTACTCCTTGACGTGGGTAAGGGAATGATGTCTATCTATTTATGTTGATATCATACCATGATTAGTAAGCTTTACATATTGCAAAATCGTTTTGCTTGAATTACGTTGCAAATAGTTTATGAACTAAAATTTGCTTTATGCTAAAAATTGAGACTACAAATAATCCCTCCTTTGATGTAGAGTCTTCATGTATGTAGGTTTGATTGTGCGTACATTAATTTGGTTAATGTACTCACTCTTGCCACACATTGTCGAATCACTGTTTTGCAGGAATATGTTTAGTTAGAATTGAGTGAGGTGGGTTTCGATTGCTTCTTCTAGGATTTGAACTTAATGGGGTAAAACCCTAGTCGGTGTGCTTGTGATTGGGTAGTCAAGCTTCCGATGTTCTCTGATATATTTATTTGGCCGGTCGGCCTATGTAATTATTAAGTTGATGTAATGTCACACCCTGAGGTGTTTTCCCCTTTTAAAATCCTAAAATAAAAATCGCAAAGGAAATAGTTGGAAATTAACCTGGAGCAAATAAATATTTTTGAAAATACAAACTCTAATTGGAAATGGCATGTTAGGATTTTTTCTAAATTTTACATGTTAAAATACACTAACAGGATTTTTAGTGGAATTTTCGAGTACTAGAAATAATTTTTAACCAATTAAAATCAAAATCAGAATTAATAAATCCCGAAAAAACCTTTTTCTCTCTCCTTCGTCCTTTTCCCGCTCTTTTCGGCTTTTGGGCCGCCGGCCCGAGCCAACAGCCTGGTCCTTCCCGCGTGCACGCTCGCACCTTTCTCTCTCGTGCGGGCCGGCCGAAGGCCACGGCCCGTTAACCCCTTGCGCCCAAAAAATAAGTCCGCATCGCGTCCCTCTCCTTCCCGGGACACTGACATGTGGGGCCCACCTGTCAAGCCCGTCCCCTACCTCCGGCCACGCCGCCGTCATTTGCGTCGCTCGTCCCCGCGCGGATCCCCCCGCCTCTCCCACACGCCCTTAAGGGCCGCTTTAATACCTCGCCCTCCGCCGCCTTTGCCGCCCCATCCGCCACTCTCGTGCCCTCTAATGACCGGTTAATCGCGGCCATTATTTCCCCAAATCCTCTCGCCTCTTTACGCCGACGAGCAATTACGCCGTGCCCTGGTCTCCACCGACCTCCCCGTCCCCTTTAAAAGCCGGCCCTCGTCCTTCCCGAGCTCCCATACCCTCGGTCCGTCGCTTCCCGTCAGTCTTCGGCCACGACTCCCCGCCGTTCCGAGCCGCCTCGAACTACGATGCCGCCTCCATCTCCATCCCCGACGCCCGAGCTCCCTCGGCCGCTCCTCTCCGTTGCCTCCCGCCATCCCTTTCGCCGCCCATGCCATCCTCTTCCTCGACTCCGACGACCCACGGTGAGTCGTCCCTCCCCTCTCCCTCTCAGCCAGAGCGCGTGCCGCCACTCCCGGGTGCGCGCGGCTCTGCCCGCGTGTGAGCCGTGACACTCCACCGCCTGCGTCGCCGCCCGAATGGCGCCGGCCGGCCTCCGGCCGCCGTGCACCGTCGTCGGCTGACCACGTCGCCCGTGCCCCTCCTGGCCATCAGATTTGCCGAGGCAGATCGGACCCATCCGTCCCCACCTGCCCGCATGGCATGCCACGTGGCCGCCACGTCGGTGCCACGTGTGCGCCACGTGGTGCACTGCTCCTCTCGGCCCGTGGACCGCGCTCCCGCGGTCGATGATGCCATCGCGACGTTAGCCCTAGCACCGACGCAATTCTAGGATTTATTGCGTAATAAATTATTAAGGATTTTCCGCTTTAGTAAAAACACGTTAATCTTCTAAAATTCATATCTTTTCAATTCGAGCTCCATTTAAGCCCATTCAAATTTCATTAAATTCATAAAAATGGAAAGAATCCATTCAAAATGGTTTTATTTCCTGTTTCAGTAGTTTTTCAACCTATTTGTTGAAGTGCCTTTTTTGTCATGTAGATCCCGGTAGTTTCTTCGATCTCGTGTACTTCGAAGTCATCACGGAGTTTCCTCAGTCCGAAGAGCAAGGCAAGTCATGCTATATTATTGATCATATTTCTCCCATTTTGCTAAAATACCCTATTTATTCTATTAAACTGTATTTATTTTGAAATGTAATTTTATGGGGAATATTACACCTTATGGTTAGTATTAAGCCCTAGGCTTGCCACCCTAAACCTTTGATATACTTGGGCAATAACATGACTATTTTATAGGCCTAGGTTATGCTTAGACCTGTTTAGACTCACTAGCACACTAAATGAGTCATTTCATCTAATCGACATTATTTTGGACACATGAAATGAAGGATATAATCTGAGAACTTTGTGGACCGGACTAATAACTAAAACATGACAACTGGTGGGCTGTGGGCGCTATGGTTTTGGTAGTGACGCCCATGGCATTTAAGGACCGGGTCATGGGAAACCTTAAAAGAATGACCGTACAAACCACAAGCCAGAATGGGCAATGGTGGATCCCGTAATGTAGCCTTTCCTAGCCGACAAACCCTGGCAAGGGTGAGCGTGATGGAGTCGCATTCGGCCAGGGGCTTACCGGTTCTTGGGCTTACGGATTCACCGTGGCATTCGGGAGGCCGCCACGGCCCAGAATGGGATGGGGTGAAACCTTGGTGTGGTTTGCTTGGTTAGCGGGGATGGTTATACGAAAGGGCGTAACACAATCCCTTTCCAGGGTACCGTGGCAGTATTTCGGCGCACGGGAGACCATGTTGTGGGGCTGTGTCTTATGGGTACAGATGTACACCTTTGATCAGAGTAAAACTATTCGAATAGTTGTGCCCGTAGTTATGGGCGATCGACCAAATTCACCGTGATTAGTCTCACACTGCTAAAAACCTGCTTTATGGAACTTGACTAGTATAGATGGATGGTTTGGGCCTGTCGCAACGTGGGGATAATGTTGGACAGTGTTAGATTTAATATGAATTAATTTACCACTATTTTTTCATGTTCAAATCTCCCCTTGTTTGTGAAAATCCTAGCTATTTGTGCAAAAAAGCAAACTTTAGCCAAATCCTTGTCTTCCCTTGCATTCATACCTCCTCTTTTTCGATATGACTTGCTGATTACGTGGAAGTACTCATCCTTGCTTCTTCACCGAATTAGAGCAAGAAGCTAAAGAAGAAGAAGTCGAGTAGGCTTTGTCCTGCACTCTGGAAGATGCCTGTGGAGTGGCCGAAGCCGCGTTGCAAGCGTCAAGATTAGGCTTAGATCCTTTTCTTTTCCCGCTGCTCTTTTATAATTTTTTTTTAATATTTTTAAGACGTGGAACTGTAATATCAACAATTGTCATATGTGTACTTTGTATATATGGGGCTAAAATAAAGTGCCAATGTTCACTTTGTATATCTAGAAATTACCATCTTAATTGGAAAAAAGAAAAATTCTAAACCATACGGTGAATCTAGATTATAAGATTGCATATTGAGAAAAAAATAAATGAAGAGTTCCATAAGAATTATAACTCTATTTTTAAATTTAGACGAGAGATACATATGTGTTCTATGTTGATTACCAAAACGACAAAAATCTAGGATTGACAACTAAAGAAAGGCATATCGGACTTTAGAAAAGACTTTCATAAATTAGTTCTACTGGAGCCACGGGAGGGCAAGCTGCTTAAGTGACAAATTTTAGAAGCTGCGACAGGGCAACTCAACGGATGAAAAACGAGTAAGGCAGGAGATGCACTGGCGACAATAACTGACGAGACTTCTAATTTAGTCACAACAACGATAAGTTTCGATTTTGTTAGGTACCGACGACAATGAAGAAGAGAGATGACGTGGGCTGACAAGTGGGTAGGTGAGAAAAGGAGCAGGGAGGCAGTGATTATCACAGGAGAGCGAGCAGAGGAACAACAGAGGAGTAAAGTGGAGGCAACGATGTCTAAAACCTATAAAAAGAAACCCCAACGATGATAAGGTTTAATTTTATAAGGTGCCAACTAAAAAGGAGAAACAACAGGGCATGAAAACAAGTGGACGGGTGATAAAGGAGGAGGGAGAGCGAGCCAAGGGGCGACAAATGACAATAAAGAGGTGGGAGCGGGCGGGCCATGAGAATAGCGTGGTGGCCTTGATGGGACATCTAAAAACTATAAAACATCCTCTCCCATTCTAAAATATAACAAGTTATAGCTATGAATCTGGACAAAGGTATGTCCACATTCATAGCTATAAATTGTTATATTTTGGAGCAGAGGTAGTAAACACCCAGTGATGATTAGATTTGATTTTTAGAATTCCAATAATGATAGAGAGCAGAGATGGTGGGCAGATCGTAAAGGAGTAGTGTCGACACTTAACGGGCCTTCTAGAGAATAAAAAAACCCAACAATGATCGGATTTGATTTTAAAATCCCAACCCCACAACACAATAAACTCTAACATTTATAAGGTCCAATTTTGTAAAGGTCTAAAGAGAATGAATAAAAATTGTGCTTGGCTGAGCAAACAAGTAGGATGACAAATGAGTGAGGAGTGATGGCTGACGGGATATAAATTGGAAACCGATGATGATGAGCTTCGATTTTTTTAAAATCCTAAAATAATTAGATGACTATGTAGAAAAAATTATATATATAGGTATAGATAATTTGGTATAGGTGCTAGCCACGTAATTGTACGCGACGCATTGCTAGTTGTTTGAAAAACCACTCCAATTCAAGGAGGAACTAATTCCAGACATAGGGAAAGGTCGACCATTTCACACCGGTGAAAGCCCCGCCGGGCGGGCCGTGGGGCGAGTCCGCGAGTAGCGACACGGACACATCTATTTCAGCCCAATCCAGCCTGTGGTATGGACTATAAAACAGGCCCATGAATTGGCGTTCGGAGCCCAAAATGTCTCGCATTTCCAGGCTAATTCCAGCCCATCAAGCCCCACCGTCCTGAGCTAGGCCACCACGCCTCTTTCTCAGTTTCTCGGCCCGTCCGTTGGGTTACCTTCCTCCGCTCTCCTCCGCGTCCCGCCCTTCTCTTCCTCCCGCGCCGCCGTTCGCGCGCGAGAAAACGAGACGGCGAAGTGGGTGGATGGAAGCGGTGCGGGCCATTGGATGGACGGTGCCCTGCTCTCTCTCACGCGCGCCTGTGCTAGCTCACAGCATGGTAAGTGCGAGCTCTGATGCCATTGCTGCTCGTGTGGGAGATTCCGCACCGCGCGCTCTTCATGGCTGTGTGGATCGCGCTCCAGACCCAGCGCGCATCCTGCGGCGGAGTCGAGCTTTCGATCTGTCGGTCGGATCTCGGATGCCATCCTGAGGCCGAGGATGGTCCTTGTGGTCATTGAGGTTTCGATGCCTGCGACGTGTTCGATGGTTTGCGCGACCGAGACGGTGGCTTGCTATTTGTCTGACATTTTGCTTGCTTTGAGCTTTCCTTACCTTCTCCCAATCTGTTTACCCTTACCATATTTCATGGACAGGAGATGATGCTAAGGCCAAACATGCAGCCGTGGTATCTGGAAGCACCACAAATTATATGGATTCCATCTTCTCACTGCTGTTGCTGCAAATAATGTTTGTTAACTAATGGTACCCAGATTGCTTACTTTGGACTTATGCTTCTCCTTTATGTTCCTTCCTCCAACAAACTGCCGACATACTATTTATACTAGGTTTGCTGTTAGTGCAGTGAATTTTGGATATATCTACATGCCTAGAGATTTCCTATGCATGTGACCTGATTGTACAATGCTGTTTCTTTGGTGGAATTGAGCATTTGCATATTAACGTCTTTAGTTTGGTCCCTGTATGCCCATATGGTTAGGTTGATTATAAGCTCCTTTTTCGCCATTTGATAATCTGACCGGTACATTAGTTCTGAAGCTTCTGAATTCTGGAGACATGCAATTGATGTTAATCGTTCTCCCTTTTAGGTGTTGTGTTTCTAGGTCATATGATTATTTGTTACAGGACTGGTCAAGGACATGCCTGCCCACCACTCAAGGGAGCCTGGGGATCCTGGATCTATGCAAATTCACAAGAGCCTTAAGGCTGCAGTGGTTGTGGCATGAAAGAAAGGACCCTCTGAAGCTGTGAGTAGGCATGGACACACCATGTGACGAAGATGACAAGAACCTCTTCGCTGCAGCAACAAGCATAACCATTGGTGACGGGAAAACAACGAGCTTCTGGGAATCAGCTTGGTTGCAGGGCGGAAGAAGACCAAAGGATGCCATGCCACTAGTCTTCGCAATCTCCAAAAATAGAACTAAGTCCCTGCGCCAAGGGAAGGAAAACGATGCTTAGGTGCATGACCTAGACCTCCAGACAAGCATGCCTTTTTCGCTTGACTGGGTTAGCCAATTGGTCGCCCTCTGGGAAGCCACCCGAAATGTCACCTTACACAACGACGAACCGGATCATATCACTTGGAAATTCACGAGCCATAGAGAATATACCGCATCCTCAGCTTATCGAGCGCAATGCCAAGGCACGACACACACAAACTACAACGCTCTAATTTGGAGGGCATAGGCCCTGGGGAAGTGTAAGCTACACGCTTGGCTAATCATACAAAACAGGGTCTGGACGTCTGATCGCCTAGCTATACGAGGTTGGCAAAACAATAGGGTCTGTCCGTTGTGCCGTAGCGATCTGGAGACGGCTCTGCATCTCGTTGCGCATTGTCGATACACCAAGAGAATTTGGTGTCTGGTGGCTAACTGGATAGGTTACCAAAATATTGAGCCGGCACATTGGGGCCAATTAGTTTCAGTCCAACAATGGTGGGAGGAAATAGTTTCCACAGCAGGTGTGCCAAAAAAAGGGCTACGAACACTACTCTTGTTGATAGTGTGGGAGATCTGGAAAGAAAAAGAACCGTAGAATCTTCGATCACAAGGAGGCGTTGACAGTTTACCTCTTTGGGCACATCAAAGAAGAGGCGAGACTATGGTCTATGGCAGGAGCAAAAAGACTAGCCGAGCTTATATAACATTCTTTATAGTTTGTAAAGCAGTCTCCTTTCTTTTTAGCTTTTTCCTCTCCTTTTTTCTTGCCTAGGGTTATATCTATTACTGCTTTATTCAATAAAAAGGCATTATCGTCATATTTTTTGTTCAATTATTTGTTTCAGGCATCTCTATCTTTTAACTTGGACTATATCTATAATATATACAATTATCCATGTTTCTAAATTGGCTGCAACAGCTAACCTCAGCAATCACATTGATTAGCCAACTTCTATATATCTAGTTTGTAGTACCTAAAGACTAAACTCTCTGATGGTCCACCTAGATTATTCCCAGATAGCACCTAATATCTATTAGCCGTGGGCATAAAATATTCTAGTTACTGCTGAACCCTGCATTTTGCTGATATATAGGTACAAAAAGCTATTTTCCGTTGCCTTTTTTTAAATGATTTTGCAATTTAGGACATACTTGATAGTATTATTGTTCCGTGCTATCCTAGGAACTAGCTTGCCATTAACTTCATACATCTCTCTGGTTTTATTCTAAGATCATACTTAGTATGTGTCAACCCCCATAGTATTAATGTTCCCAGCATTGAAATGCTGCTAAGTTTCCGTCTTGTATTGAACAGTTTATTCTTTCTTATATTGAATTATCTGCACTGAATATTTGGAGTCTTTTCTTGATGTTGACTAATTGGAGTAATAGTTGCATTCCCGATGATTTTTGTCCCTAAGACAGGCTAGCATGAAGCTGGAGTTTTTTCCTGCGCTTTGCCTGCCACCACTGAGTTTATAAGACATGGACAACATCATTAAATCAAATCCTTAAGATACTTCAAGGAAGCGAGGATAAACTAGTAGCAACAGCTGAGATCCCACTAGTTACTAGGATAATGATAAGTAGCATAACAGCACATTACAATTCACATTCCGTCCATTTTCTGTACAGCCTGTTAGTCTTCTAAAAGTTTTTATGTTCCCTAATTACCCTTACATTTGTTCTTGCACATACAATCTTGCTGATTTCCTGATTCATGTACCTCTGAATCATTTTCATCTTTATTTCAGGTCTTGTAAGCAAGTCATGGCAGGTACGGTGGCACTATGTTTGTCTCAATAAGTCAATGCCCCCGTGCCATGGATTCTAACATGGGGCCCAT
This sequence comes from Oryza australiensis, assembly GCA_019925245.2. Classification (NCBI taxonomy): domain Eukaryota; kingdom Viridiplantae; phylum Streptophyta; class Magnoliopsida; order Poales; family Poaceae; genus Oryza; species Oryza australiensis. Next base: position 2,043,756 of record JAIFGZ020000381.1, on the reverse strand, counting down.
ATTCTATTAGCCCTTCAAACATACTAGTAGGGAAAAACTCAATGATTTGGCTGTGAAATGTCAAAAGGAACCTCAGAAGTGCTAATTTGATTTACGCCGTCAAAAACAAATTCAGGTATAACTTTCAACACCATAATCATTCTAGCTATTATGAAAACACAAGCCATGTGCAGAAGTTGTGAGGCACATGTAATGAACATCAATTTTCATTCAGGCAATGAACAGGCAGATGAAAACGAGCCAACAATGTTTCTATGGAGAAGGAACAAATTACTTGTTTATCACTCGATCGGTTAGATGAAAACTCGCTATTCCCTACAGAAGAAACTAAATGCTTTATAGTGCGGCTCTATCTTTTGTTTTAGCCACGATAATGTAGACCACTTAAATTTCGATGTAAACGGTGCAAACAATACCGATAAAACAATCACACATTATGTCTATGTGAAGTCGTTTTAGCAACCATGACAGATCCCTTTCATGTCTTCGTATTTGTTTGCATGCATCTCTTTCAAGTTTACTATTGAAATGTGCTCTCTTTTTAGGCGCAATTTGTACCTCCATGGACAACAGATTTTAAGGGTCTGACCCGTCACATCGAATGCTTAGATGTTATTTTAAAATATTAAATGTGAATTATTTATAAAATTTATTCATAATTGGTGGATAATTTGCGAGACGAATCTAATAAGTCTAATTACGTCATGATTTGACGATGTGACGTTACGTAAACATTTGAGACTTAATGATTCGTCTCGTGAATTATCCTTCGATTCTACAATTATTTTTATAAATACAAACAACTAATTTTAGTCCTCTAACCAAACAACCTCTAAATGCATTCTCACTGCTCATTCAAAAGACAGGTTTTGTTTTCTCTTTCTCACTTTTCCTTTTCTTTTCAGAGGAATGTCTGTTTGTCAGAGGGCATGCAGAAAACCAGGAGATGTGGTGCCATGCTGCCATGCAGAGAAGAAGTTTTTGTCAACCACAACACATGGGCACCAATCAATCATCCATTAGAGAGAGGTGTACTACTCTACTGCTCATCACCATGTCAGCCATCCTGTCTCTACAATTAATCTTTGTAGGTAATTAGGCTTCATACTTAGGACCCTGTGGCATGTGGTCATCACCCAAAATGCCGTAGCTGATACGTTGTTGATGGAGATTGGGCCACTGTTTTATGCCTCCATGACCTGAAATTAATTATCAGTTTGCTGAAAATCTGAACCGGTGCTTGTAATCTAGTTAGAGCAAGCAAAATGCATGCCACTTGTTATTATAGTGAAGTGGTTTCGATACCATCAAGGCATCAAACACGTACTTGTCATTTAACTAAACTTTCAAAGCGAGGTTATTAAACTATATTGATCTTCTTAATCCATAGGAAATTAAAAAGGCTCAAGTTTGTGTCAAAAGATCAAAACAGTGGACATAAATCTATCACTCCATATACACAACACGTTTTGGTCTGCACGTCGTCGACCGTGGCCCGAGTACTGAGCAAGCAAAGATTTTTGAGAGCTAATCATGGTGTCTTAAAGGTCTTTTTAACGGATCTGAGATTCTCTGAAGCTGGTTATTTCTAACTATACAAATATATGGATTTATAACTATGATTATATTTATAACATTTAAAATTATTTTATTCTCATTTTAGATAAAACCAAAAATTCTAAACTACTATAATTTAACATACAAATATCAAATTTATCGTGAACTGTCAAACAGGCCTAACTAGTACTGATCCATCTCTAGAAAACTAATTAGGCTGTGATCTAATGCAATTAGGCTTGATTAAGTACTCCTGGTACGGAATTTTTCCGGACTGTTTCTTCGGCGCGAGCACATATACGTTTGATATCTCAATGATTGATGCAGCGTATATTGCAAAAATATTACGACGTGCGGCGCACTAATGATGGATTTGGATTCGGTATGCGTGCGTGTGCAAGCTCGTCAGTAACGGTAACAACGGCCGGGGCCAAACCAGGCAACGCCAACTGCTCCAGAGACCGGTGTCGCCATGTTCATCGTCATCATCAATTTCATCATGCCTACCTATGCTTGCATTTCAACGCAGCGATTGGTGCAGCAGCATCTGCTTTTTCTCAGAAAGTGTTGCGAGCTTGACAATGTATGGTCATCCTGAACTATCAGGTAAAAACACATCTATGCCCCCCTCATTTTTTGAAAATTATTACCTATGTTCATATATTGCTTCTCCATTTTTCTTATTTAACGCTAGTTAGTTTAACGTCATGTAAATCTATACTTATATATAAAGCAAAGTAGTGTTTTCACCCAAATTTTGTTTTGCCTGGCTATTTTATGAAAATCCCTTAAGTTTTTTCAAAATTAACTCATAGTCCGTCTGGCTATTTTAGAAAACCCAATTAAAGAAGAAAAAAGTGTTATTTTATAGAAAACCCCTTGACAATTTATAAAATTAACCTACAGGTGCCAATGTTGAAAAGAAAGAGAAGACTTGGATGAAAAAAAGACCTCCTACGTCTCTCTCTTCGCTCCCATCCGCGCCGCGCTTGCGCCCCTCCTCCGTCGCCGCTCGAGCTCCGCGCCGCCGCTTGGACCTTCGTCATCCGCCCGCTTCTCTCCCTGCATCGTCGTCCCATTGCAACGCACGGATATTTTGCTAGCTATCTATAAAGCAAGTAGTGTCTCTATCCAAAATTTTATTATGTCTAGCTATTTTGCAAAAAAACTTTGATTTTTTTCAAAATTAACCCGCATTAGGGGTGGATACCGGCTCGGCTCGGTAGAGAGCCGAGCCAGAGGCTCGTCTGGCTCGGCTCTCGGCTTGGCTCGGTTCGGCGGCTCGGTAGAGAGCGAGCCGGGAGGCTCCGGCTCGGCTCGGCTCGTGGCCGGCTCGTTTAGCTCGCGAGCCACTTTAATACAAGCAATTTATGTACAAATTATATTTTATTTTTTTAGTCTATTAAACATACAAAATACAATTGAAAAAATAAAAAGTGATACATTAAGTCCATAATTAACGTAATAATACTTGTCCATCGATAATTATCCATACAAATGTAATGATGCAACTAGATTAGATATTATTACTATTATAATCTAAAGCATTAGATCCATATTGATCATCACAAAATTATAAAAATTATTGATTTATTGTCACATCAACAACAAAACAAGCAAAAGAATAGCAAAACAAGTAAAACATTAGGCCCTACTTTATACATTGCATCGGCTCGTTGAGCTCATGAGCACTTGCGAGCCGACTCGAGCGGCTCATTATAGCTAACGAGCTAAACCCTTGGCGCAGCTTGTTAGCATTTCTCAACGAGCCGAGCCGAGCCATCCACGAGCCGAACGAGCTAGCGAGCCACGAGTATTTCGTCAGCCCTACCCGCAATCCCAATGCTGAAAAGAAAAGGAGGGCTTGGATGAAAAAAAGACCCCCTTCGCTCCTCCCTCCCTGCGCCCCTCCCTCTCGTCCTCATCTGCGCCGCGCCCAGCATCGCGACTGCGCTCCTCCCTCCTATCGCTGCTTGGAGCTCCCGCGTCCCTCTGTGCCGTCCCCATCCGTGTTGCGCCTCGACTTTACCCGTTACAACGCACGGACACAATTGCTAGTAAAAATAAAGGGAGTAGGAGATTTTACGGCTCTTGAGGAGCTACCGGGAGACCGTATTAAACAAATCTCTTATGTAGTTAGATATGAGGCTAATAACAAGGGAATTGAGAAATAACAGGTTTCTACGTGTACTCCTAAATTGACAAGGAATTGATAATTTAAGCGTCACTTCCCTATCCTCTTGTGTTTCTTTTGCAGAATGTTGAGTGGCTGAATTGCTGAATGGTTTATGATAATTATTGAAGGGTCCAACTGAATGAATAAACTATTATAAAGCTAAAAAATGGATTTAAAACATTTTCTAAGAAATATTCGCTACTATAGAATCCTTAATCCTTAGAACGGTTCATAGGTGTTTGTTTGCTTAAAAAACGGCACCTATTGGCCCGTTTCATCCCTCCTAGCCTCTGAAATTAAAAACCGACACCTATAACTCATCTATGAGTACTTATCCAAATCTGGTCGTCACGACCTCTGTTGTCGACGACCTTGACCGCCATGAGCTCCGTTGTCCCACCTCCTGCTCTCCGCCTCTCTCTCTTCTCTTACTGTCTCCGGCCACCGGATCCGGTGACATGGACCATGACGGCTGTCACATCTAGCTGCCTCGCTTGGGGCGGCCAGATCCGCCCAAGCTCAAGGATGGGGCAAACGTGAACCAGGGAGGAGGAGGGAGGGGGCTGCATCTCCCCGACGCAAACGGTGGAGCAGTGGGGGCTGCGTCTCCCCGACGGAGAAGGTCGCGTCTTCGTGACGACAGCGGCAAGGAGCAGCAGCATCCTCCAGCTCACCCCTTCCTCTCCTCCAACAGTGTACTGTGATTATTTTGTGATGATTTCGATAGAATTGGGATTGTTTTTGTGATTCGATTGGATTGGGATTTTCTTTTGGATTTGTGATGATTTTGGTTGGATTGGGATTCCATTGTTTAGCTCAAAGCATCGATTTGAATTGAGCCGATGCTTTGAGCCTATTTCTCGTTTCTAGCACATTAAAGATGTTGTTCCTAAACCAGCACCTTTGATGTGCTGCTTCACATGTATATTGCTAACGGGGTGCCAATTAGAAAATCTAGTATCTATGTGAGGTTCTCAACCGACACCAAAGTTGATTTCTAATATTTATTATATATAGATTTTTTAAATAGAAATCATACCAAAGCGTGTATTTATCCGTTAAATATAACAGGAGGAGTTAAATATAATGCAAGGAATACAAGTAAAATCATCTTGTGGCGTGTAGTGTAGCTAGCTAGCTAGTACTATGTCACATGGATTCAGATGAGCAATGTGTAAAGTGGAGGGGCTGCGGCTGGAATTCTGAGTATACACTATTACAAAAAAGATAAGGAGGAGGCGTGATTGATTAGGTCGGGCAACTTCTGAAAACAAGGCAAAAATATTCTCCGTTTTCTTTTTAATTTTTGTAACGGAAACAGTACCCATATACTGTTGATCTTAACACCCCAACCACCTTACTCCTCTCTCTTTTCTCCTTCCCTCCTCGTGATGTCATTCAGCTTCACACCTCTCTTTCTCTCTCCTGTTTATATATATAGAGAGCCAGGCTGTATGCATCTTTGCAAAGCCACCCATCATCCATTCCATCATTGGGTACAACACAAGCAGAGAACTTGTACGATTAAGTTGATCAGCTTTAGCTATCACCACATAGTAACATCAAAACCATGGAGGATTTAGTTAGTGGCTCATCTGTGATGAGGAGTGCCATTAGCTGCAGTAGTACTAGTGAAGATCAACAAGCTGCTGCTCAAGCTCAGCCAGAGGAGAGCACCTGGACCGACTACTTTGTGGATTTCATGATGTCCGAGGAGGAGAAGAAGAGGCAAGATCATGATGCTTCGTACTGCTCCCATGGTGGACATGGCGTCTATGGCGATTACGGTGATCAGAAGGAGGTGGAAGAAGAGGAAGAGGAAGATTCTATGATCTCTGACGCCGCGTCTTGCGCTCCTGCGGCCACGGCGTTGCCTGATAGGTACAAGGAGTTGAAGAAGCTCAAGAAGAAGGTCTTCAAGGCTCTGGATCATGATGATTCCCTGGAGGACACTGCAAGCTCTCCTGTAAATAGCCCTAAGGTAGTTACAGCTAGCTTAATTCCTTATATTTTTGTTGCTATGAAGGCTTAAAGCTAGAGAGTACTTTGGTTTCAAAAAGAAAGAAAGAAAAGAAAAACTAGAGAGTACTAGCTAGTTGGTGTTAATTTGCCTGTTTGATTTGCATCTTTCAGGTCAGTGCTTTGTCACAGCTCGAATTGAGCCCTAAAAGGAGGTGCAATACCAGGGACCTAACCAAGGTAATTAAGTTCAATCAATAATCAGTTGGTGTTTTATTGAAAAGATGTATAAGTTGTCCATCCATTTTTTTCAGGTTCCTTGAAAAGTAGTAAAAAAAATGTTGTCTTGTTTTAACATCCTATCTTTTTTTCCTTGAAGGAAGTTGGGATTGGCGATGATCATGGAAGAGAGGGGATGGACTATGCAGATGCAATGGTAGAGGGGGTGAGGTTTGTTGATCAAAGTCAGAAGAGTATAACTCCATGTGTAGAGCTAAAGGATAAGGGGCTCTGTTTGTTTCCTTTGGCCATGTTGCTACACTACCATGGATGAAAATTTGAGAACTTCAATGTAGAGCATGTGTAGGGTTTATGCCTTACATGAATGTGTGTGATAAATGACCAAAAAATATAGTGTGCTGAGATTATTGTGGATATATTTTTTGGGTGAAAATATATGTGAATATATATTACTGCTCCTGCCGTCTCCTTGTTTCATTTTTTAATAATTTTGTTTTACTTACCACCAGTTATGTACTGTTATAGAATGGAGCTCCGTACGTGTAGTTTATTTTATTAGATATCTATATGGATGCTCCTAAAAGCAACAATATATATATATATATAGTTATATATACTTGGTCAAACGGTACAAAATTGTCATGGTTATTTACATGGTGCACTACAGGAAATCTCTTTTTGCCGAGTGCCTGGGGCACTCGGCGAATGCTGTTTAACACTCGACAAAAAATTTGCCGAGTGTTTTTGTTCGCCGAGGGCAAATACTCGGCAAAGTGTCCTTTTTGCCAAGAGTTTTTTTGCCGAGAGCCCGTTCGGCAAATATATTGTTCGCCGAGTGACCGACATAAAGCTCTCGTAAAAAATTTTACACTCGACAAACATGGATTTTTCCGTGGTGGTGTTTTGAGATGTTATGCACATATGAATTAAGATGGGCTCTCCTGCACATATATAGATATACAGGTAAGTACCAAAGATTGATCAGAGGCCATGTAACTTAGTAAGACATTAGTATTAATTAGCATATTCACAATTCACAAATGAGTGAATGACTAACATGAGTTACAGAACATGACAATGCTCTCCCTTTACATGCATGTCTCTCACTTTTGTTCGATGTAAAATAAGTGTTCCCAACCAACCGATGCCACTAGCTTATCAGCATGATCAGATGGGCTATCTACCAACTCCTCCTTTTTAATTAGATCATGGATGTACCAGTTAACTCTAGCTTTTACTACCCATGAGTAGCTAATTAATTAGCAAATGCAATGCTAAAATTTTAGGGTTTTTCTTGGTGCTAAAAAAAATCCATTTTAAGGGGAGGTAAAGTGGATAAACATAAAGGCAGCATATACATGCAATGGCCATGGTTGAGCCCATGAACAAGAACAAGTAGTGGTTAGGGAGTAGCTTTCATGAAGGGAGAATAGTTAAGTGCTTGACTGTTGCGAAGATTTGAAAGCTAAAGGACTTATTAACAAACCAATTAAATTTAAGGGCTAGATGACCTCCCCCTAATTTGGCAGCTTTAGCTTGTCCCTTCATGCATGTTAAAACATTATTTTCTTTGCACCATCTATCGTACCCTTATCAATCTTAGCAGAGTTAGGTTTCAAGCATGAAGTCTGAGAGCTACACCTACGTAGCTTTTTCGTTGTACGTCTCATGGTTCATCTTGTTACTGTCTGAACACACACATGACTACTGATCCAAATAACCAATTGCCCGCTGTCTATATCAAAGAAAAGAACGAATTCTACGTCGTCAAGACGACAACTACTGTGCGATGTTAACTAATCTGAGATTGAGATTGCAAATAAATGAATGCGGGGCATCATATTATGGCAAAGTGAAAAAAGAAGTTTGAGAAATTTTGATGGATACGACTGATGAATGCAAAGTACAAGATGTTATGGCAGAACTAATTGCTCTACCCACATCACGCTTGGAGATCCTTCAATAACGACCATTTTTTTCTTTTGATGTGTTGATCGATTAGCATGAATTATTCAAGAGCCTGCAGCTGAATTCAACATATAATTGCTGGTTATCCCTATAGCTTATTCTTCCTAGCTTCTTATAATATAACTGGGCAATTGGATCTTTAGGCTCTCCTCTTTTGATCCAATCGGTATATGTCAATGTCAAAATTTAAATTTTTAACTTAATTTTAAAATTAAGTTGTTTCTGAGGCTTTCTAATCATAGTTTTTTCAGCTTTGACATTTAAGTCGCTAATAACATAAACGTAAAAGTTTTAATCATAAATTGTATATTTTTTGTTAATACACCATTAGCGTATTCTTCTCATATAGCCATCCGATGAGGCTAAAAAAATGCTGGTTACGTTATCCAGCATAACTTAATTTGTATGTTTTTAACTGAATGATGCCTGCCCCATAAAGATATATGAACAGATCATATCATTCGAATCCAAATGTTCCTCTGCATTTTTCATCTTGTAAATTCTTATGAGCACGAAATATATTAGCTTCAGAACTTAAAATTAGTTTTTTAGATATGACAGTACTTAAAAGTTAAAATTAGTTGATACCCTTTTCATATCTGCTACCAATTTATTTGATACAAAGCCTTTGTTGGAGCTCCAGCTGCAAAAATTCTTTGAGTTGCACGCCCCATCTTGTCCATATGTTAGACTAAGAATAGAGGAAACATATCTTATACATGTAACCATTCTCGTATACACATCATGTATATCAACTAACAAATTTCATCAAAATTTCTAAAATAATCTTTCAGTAATATTACATATATGTTTAAAGTCTCATCTTCACATATATATATATATATGGAGAAAAATAAAATTCTGAGAGATTTATATTCTTAAAATGTTAGAATTTTTATCTTTTTTGTTGCAGCTAAAATATAATTTGAGGCTAAGACTTTACATATAAGCATAATACTATTGAAAGTACATGTATAATTTTTTTAGAATTTTTGATGACCTTTATTAGTTGGTGTACACGGTATATACAAGAAAGCTTGTGTGCACATGATATATTTTCAAGAATAAATGCTTAAATCATTATATTCTTAACATATAAACTCCAAAATGTAGAGGTTTGAGGTTTGCCAAACAAGCCTAAGAATAGTACATTGCACTTGTAGATTTGGGCCATATATGTTGGCCTGCATGTTACTGAAGCTTCCAACCAAAAGGTGGCTCTGAAAATTAATAAATAAACAAAAGAGAGTATCTTAATCCCCAATCCTTATTAGGTACCATCCTAATCACTACTTAGACAGTGTCTTGTCCCTTAAAAAATATCTTGAAGGCAACTAATCACTCTGGTCTGAATCATCAGTTGTGTCGTAATGCACCCTACACAGAAAGTTAGAAACAAGTGGAACAAAAATAGCCTCTTGAATGTCCTTGAGAACTAGTGTTTGGAGGAAAAAAAAAGGTCTTATGCGAAAAAAGGAAAATGAGGTAATGAACTCAAACTGAGAAAATAGTCATGTGTCCATGTGCACGGCATTAAGGTGGTTGGCACATATGAAAAAAAAATGAAATATGTTATCTTATCCACGTCTTGGCTGCCCGTGTATCCATGATTTATATTCTCCGGCCGTCTGAATTTAAAATTGCAACAAGTTGGAAATATTTTGCGGAATGGTGCAAAACATCAAGGAATTTAGAAGAAGTCAATGTTCTCCAATATTTTATATTTCAGGGACAATTATCCCGTTGCAAGGAAGTGAAATTATGAGTCTTTGTATGTTGATGTAATCATGTTACCGTCAAACAACTGAAGCTACGACCTGCTACAGTGCTCCTCAGGTTTTCAGATACCAAAAGTAGATTGATTCCTGGGGTCTTGTTGGCTCTAGTTCTCAGCTTTGAGGAGAGGAACAAAAAAAAACTAGACTGTCCTCTGCCAAAACATCGAAAAGACAATTCATGTTTTTTTTGCCTTCTTTCCCAGAACTATTTATTGATCAACACAAATCTTCTGTATTAAATCTGTAACTAATTGAATCACAACAATAGATATACTCACTCCATAAAGAAAAACCAAACCTAACAATAAATCTGGACAAGTGCTTAGCTAGGTTCATAGCTAAATTAGATATTTTTTACACCCTGTCAAAATAACTTCCAATATGCAATATACAAAGTACAAAATTTCAGTAGCTAGGCCGGTACAGTTTTCCTCGTTACATTACACTGTCCTGTCGAAGTGTCGAACCGTCTTTCAGAGGTTCACTTGATGGTGCATGGATCAACCACAAGTTGTTCCATGTTTTTTCTTTCCCTTTTCTTTTCTTTTCTTTTCTCTTCACAGATGGCAACAGTTTGTTGTACTGACAAGAAGGTTTCCGTATGAGTGTTGGATGCTTCACCTACCAAGAGAGCTATTTGGTGAGTGATATCAAGAACATAATATGTTGGAGTAGCTCACATGCATATATGCTGCCTTGGCTTGTTCCTTTCTTTTTTGCTCGTTTTTCTCTGCTATCCATACAGGAGGTTAGTACAGTCGGCCTGTTGGATTGTTCCGTTTCTCAAACAATGCTGGATTGTGCTCACTCACAAATCATGGCTCATTAGAACATACATGTGAGAATCTTAAGATGTCGTGATCACATAAAGCTTCATGCCGTGGTTAGCTTCAGAGAGGAACCATACTTTTTTTTTGGCAGAAATAGGCAAAAGATTGCGCATTTTGTATTAAAACTTTATTAAATAAAAGAAGCAAAGTTTTTTGAAAAGCTATACTCAGGAAAATAAGAAAAACACATCACGCCACGTGCCAACACCACTACCACACCCTCATCTTGGTTTGATCTATGAAACAAAACAATAAGCTGCGTTATTCGGACACACGCTGATGAGATGGGTCAAATAATCAAATTTGAATTCAGAATTCGATCTTTCTGTAAAATAACTGCTGTCAACTCAAATGGTCTCTACTCGTTATTTAAAGATGTTCTCTGCTCGGCCAAAGAATTTAAGAAGGTTGGTGCTCGATCCTTGTATACAGATGAATAGATCGGCAAGTCCAGAGTTGCAACTGGAGTATAATTTAATCCCCAGATGTAGGCATTTCAGCGTATTCCGGCAACTGCATTATATATCTTGTTCTTTTCTTTTTGGAGCACTTGGTAGGTACTCAATCGATTGATGGAGAAAATACTGGATTAATTTGTTAATCTTGGACAAACAATATAATATTCTGCAGAAGTCATCTTCAGATAAATATATTGGACAAAACATTGAACTTTACTTAAAAAAATATCACTTATTCATAAAAACGGGTTGTAGGACAATTCAAACGATTGTGATGGAGGTGTTTGTAAGTTATGGATAACGTTTTAGCAATTCAATTTTTAGCTCTTCTTTATTTAAACTTTTATTGTTTTTAGTGGACCTTTTTTATTTTTTTCATTTTGTACGAGAGAACCTATGCATTAATAAATGCAGAAGTTAAGATTTCTTTCTAAAAAGAATATTCGTAAGATTTCAACAGAAATTCTGTTAGTTGTATAGTTAGAATGACTAGAGAAATTAATAAAAGATTGCAAGGTTCCATAGAAATATGAAAAATGTCTGAACCAACTGCCAAGATAGAGAGGTATGGGAGGAACCACGAAATCTTTGATTGTGTTATTTGTCTTTGTCCCAGTTCCCCGTATCTTTGACAAGATCGCAAGCCATTTTTTTTTCATTTGTCATCTGACTCAAGGGATGATGATTTCTTCACATAGGATACATTGGATAGAGCTGCCCACCACTACAAAATCCAGGAATTAGGTTTTACATAGAAAAATTACAAGGAAAATGCAAGATTTTTTTAAAAAAGTAAAATCTAAACTGATGACGTACGCCACAACACATGCAAACGCATGTGCATTTGTTAATACAAGCATTTGAGAAATTATTGACGATCGAAATTATAAAAGTTTAATTGAATCTTAGTTTAAACGTCAAATGCATGTGATAAAAAACAATTATTAATTCATCAAATTCAGGACCGATGGGTTAAACCATCATAACCTAACACCATGGGTGGACCTAGGTTGGGCCAATTGGGCCTTGGCCCAAGGCTTGGACCAACCCACTGTATTTTGCGCTAGCTTTGCAGTTTGCACTAACATGATGGAAAAGGTTTGCGTTCGGAGCAGCGGATTGGGGCGCATATATATAGCTGCCAGGGCAACCTAATTCCTGGAAAATACTTACTAGGGGCTTATTGGGATCTAATTTTGCTCACAGCCTTAACTAGTTCATGGGAAATTAGCTTGGGCTGATAGGGATTGGGCGTCTCAAAATGGGCCCTAATTGAAGCTAGGGCTAACAATTTAGCCCTTAATTTATACCTTTATTAAAGAAAAAATAAAACATAATAACTTGAGGACATAAATGGTGCCGTGGTAGTATAGTAAAAATAGGCATATCTAATCTAACCATGTGAAAACTATACCTTGGGGTCAGATGGGCTTCACTTGATAAGCTCACGGCTTTGATTGGTTCGACCTTTCAATGAATTGATGATAACTATAATTTGAAAGAAACGTTAACGATTGGACTACAACTATATGAGATGATGTTGTATTGCGCCTTAATGATCGATATACATCTCTGTAGGTTAATGATTTCGCTGATACAAATCAACCTTATTCCTACAAGCAAATCGAAGAAACAAGCTAGAATAAGATAAAAGAGCTACAACAAGATAAAAGCAATCTGAATTACAACTAGGAATTAAAGCTCACGATAAGGTGGGGTTCCGAAAATGAGTAATTAGGCGGTCTAGCTAACACACGTAAGTACAAGGTAAAGTGACTTTAATTCCTACTAAACTTTAATCTAAACAAAACCCGAGAAACCCTGAGAGGGTAGCTAGCTATTTAAGGAGGTGGGATGACGATCTAGGGGTCCCTAGGGTCGTGCTTCATTAGTTGGGGCGCACCCCACTTGAACCCCACTTAGGTCGGGGTCCCATATGAAGTTACAATCCCACGGGCCAATTATAGGTGACACAACACCTTGTTTTTATGATTGCGGCTGAGTGGGATGGAATTTGAAGATAAGGCTAGATCCATTGGAAAGAGGACTCCGAGAGATTTCTATCAAATACTCATGGACCCAAATTGAAGCTCGTATGCATATTTGACGGTCGTTTGAAGTCAACACTGTTGTAGATGGCCAAATTGGATTTCCGAACTTATGCGGCTTAATCTTGATGTCTTTTAATTGTCCTATGAAATGAGCAACGGTTGTATCGTAGTAGCCATGGTCACATCATCCTCCCTTCTTCATGAAAAACCGTCCTCAGTTTTTTCATATGGTGCTTGTACATAGTGCATGATTTTGCCCATAGAAGTGTCTACATGAAAATAAACACAACAATTTTTTGTCATGTAATATCATCAGTTCTTTAGTGAATAGTATTAATCTCATATGAAACGAATGTACCTGCTAATGAAGATGCACAACAACGAACATAGATATCACATTTGATTGTTTCACTTGCTGCTCATTTTGCTTCCCTTCTTCAGAAGCCAAGTAATTATGTGATGCAACTACCTGGGTGCATAGTGACCATATTGAGTGATCTTGTCCTCCTCTTCCTCAGAACCATCTTGTTTTTTCAAATTTAAACAACAGAAACTCGAGATAACATGATTAGCATGACATGTCTCTCTAGCTTGTAATTTATATCCACGGCTATAGGAGGTTCTAAATCTGAACATATGTAAACTCTATACACCAAATATGTTCTTCTATCATTATATTCACCAAATAGATGAAAAATAGCATTACTTGGACGTGACAAATCAAACATAGCAAATAATTTTGTCTTCAAATTATCGAGCTCACAGAAGTCATCAAACATAATATAGCTCAAAGTATTTAAAGAAGATAGCAATTTACGTTCCTCAACTTCTTTAGCAATTTCAACAACATGCTTAAATTAGCACATAAAGAATTAACAATAGAAATAGCATGCTCATTTACTAGTTGTGACATTGATATAAGTGAAGAATTATCACACAACTTTTGTTTATTACAAAGAGCAGCAAGTAAATCAACTTTTGACAAAGGAATCTCAGCAATTGATTTCACTAATGGTTGCTCTATTATGCATGAAAAGTGGACATGTGTAGCTCAGTTTGAAAATACTCATCTTCATTTATCTTAGCACCCTTGTAAACGACATCGCAGGTGTGTCATGCTTCTTCTCTTTCTTCTCAAATACATCATTGTCCTCTTTTTGTTGAATGTTCTAACCTCTCTGCAAAACGTTAGTAACAGGAGATACAAAAGATTAGTCCTCCATGTTTGCACATAATCATTGCCCAAGGATATGAGAGATTCAGAAACAGAAGATAAATCACATTGTTCATGTTTTTTTGCATTTTATATAATCTGACTCTCAATGCTACGAGCAAGTATGAATAGGTGCCCAATATGATTATATGTCACATTAGTAAGTCTAACCTGAATATCATAATTAAGCCCTTAAAAAACCACTTAATAAACCCTGAGCTCCACTTGAAAAATCTACACATTGTGTTTTCATTGCATTCTTTTAGACCACTATAGATGATACAAAACTTAAATTCATGGATGTACTCCCTAACAGTTTTATCATCTTATTTCAGATGTTCTAATTTCTCAAGAAGAGTACATTTGTAATAAGAACTCACAAAACATTTTCTCATCATGGTTTTGCATTCATCCCAAGTTTCAGGTTTATTACTAACATGACTCCACCAAAATAATGCAGAAGAGGTAAACTTATTACTACCAGCCTTAACCATTTAAGCATTAAAAAAAATCATATTTATCAAATTCATTGTCTACTGCTAGCTCCCAATTAATATAAGCAACATAATCATACTTACCATCGTAGATTGGTAACTTAGATTCAGCTAGTGCAAAATTATAATCAGGTACCTCATATACGTCATGTGGAGAAGTCGTCATATCTCATCGAAGGTGAAAAAGTCGATGTTGAGCATGACCGTCTCGTATCCCCTTGCGTAATCCTGCTATGGTTAGTAGCAAACAAGAAACATACACGAAATATGCATGCTCCTATCAACTACTAGATAGTGTAGGCTCAAAGTCACACACACTAAGCTTTTAACCGAGCTCTTACAAGTTGTTACCGTCACACCCCGAGTTTTGCCCTAAATTGTTTAAATAATTTACCCTGAAATAATCGAAATTTCTGAAATTAACCTGGAGCCAACCAATAATTTTAAAATGTAATTAATAAATGGAAATGACATGGTAGGATTTTTATTGAATTTTGCATGTCAAAATGCGCTAACGATTTTTACTTGGAATTTTTAGAGCACTACAAGTATTTTTAATCAATTAAATAAGAAATCAGGAATTAATTAAGCCCCAAAATCCTTTTTCCTCTTTTTCTTTTTTTTCCGTACGGCCGTACGGTGTTCCGCTCTTCCCTCTTGGGCCGCCGACACGGGTCCCTCCTCGCCCAAGCCGCCCGCCATGCGCGCCGCCGCTCCGCTCCTTTCCGCTTGAACCCGAGCCACGTCGGACCCATGCCGGGCCCAATCCCGCAACGCCGCATTCATCTCCGCAACCCTCGCGCCCGATGGAAACCTTATCCGCGAGGAATCCGTTGCCGTCGTTTCCCTCTCTCTCTCCGAATCCGTGAACAACGGCGACGAATCCGCGCCGTTTCCGTGCTCGTTCCGGTCTCGTTGTGCCCCTATAAAATTCCCTTCGCCGCCACGCGTTTCCCTTTGTTTTCCCTAGCGCTAGCCCTAAATCCGTCGTCGCCATCGTCGTCTTCTCCAACGCCGGTGAGTGCGCCGCCGTTCCTTTTTCTCTTCGGTTTTCCGGGTTGCCTCCCGAGCCGCTCCCGCGCGCATCGTTTCGCTCTCCGCCGTGGTCTCCCGCGCCCGCAGCACCCTCCGCCGCCGCGCCAGTGCCGCCGGAGATCGGCCGGCCGCCGCGCGCCATGGCCGACGGCGAGCTCGAGCGCCGCCGCCCAAAACCCTAACCCTAGCGCCGCTTCCCCGGGCCGTCCGATCGGTCGGATTGGGAGAATCCGCACCGTCCGATCCCGCCCAATCTGTCGCCGTTCGATCCGGTCGCCGCACGCCGGATGGTTGCCGCGTGTCCGCCCTCGGTCGCCGCCCGAACCCTAACCCTTCCCGCGATCCGCACCGTCCGATCCTTCGGATCGGGCGGATCTGACCGTTCCCACGCGCGCAAGCCGTCGCCGTCCGATCGCGCCGCCCTCACCGATGCGCGCCGCGTGTCCCCGCTCTCTCGCCGCCGTCGTGGACTCGGTCCTTCGTGGACCGCGCCGCGCCGCTCGTCGCCGCCGCTTGCACCACGACGTCAGCCCTACCGCTGCGTCATGCTTGCGTCACCGGGGGGCTTAATTGCGCAATAAATATTTTAATCTTTTCTGTTTAGTTTAAAAATCGCAATTAAACTTCTAAAATTTATATCTTTTGAATCCGAGCTCCGTTTTAAGCCCATTCAAATTTCATTAAATCCAAAAAATGTCAAGAATCCATTAAAAATACTTTTCTATGCTATTTCAGTAGACTTTTTAGGGTGTTTGTTGAGTGCTTTGTTTGTCGTGTAGATCCCGAGTTTTCCGCGAGCCCGTTCTCTTGAAGTAGTCGCCGAGGTTCCTCGCTCCCGAGCAAGGCAAGTCATACCTTACATTGACCATATTGTACCTATTTTATGTAAATACCTCTTTTTCTTTCAAATACTGCATATGTTTTAGAATGTCATTTCATGGGGTGTTTATACCTATTGTACTCAACCATAGGATTGTTTATCTTATACCATTGATAACTTGGGGTTCAATGTGACTAGATGATAGCTTAAGGTTTGCTTAGTTTTGCTTAGCGCAACTAGCTCACTTAAGGGAATCACACTAATCAAGTATATTACTAGAAGTTAACTCTCAGATGATGTTAAGTTGTGACCCTGTTTCTAACAATATTGAATTATGAAAAAGGTGGGTCGTGAGCACATGATTGGACTTTGGTTAGCGTGCTCATGACAATTAAGGACCGGTTCTCGGGAAACCCTGGAAGAAATGCCGTGCATACCACAAGCCAGCATGGGTAATGGCTGGGTCTGTAGCGTAGCTGTCTCTAGTCAACGTATCCCAGAGAGGGTGGGCGTGATGGAGTTGGGTCGGCCCCGGTTTTAAGGGTTGATCAGCTTCCGGATTCACCGCGGCACTAGAGGGGGTTGCCCATTGCCCGATGGGAATGGGGGCGAAACCTTGGTGTGGTACGATTGGTTAGAGGGGGTTATGTGGAGGGTCCTGTCACAGTTCCTTTCCGGGGTACCATGGTGGTGCATCGGCGCACGGTAACGTGTTGTGGGATTGTGTCTTGTGGGTACAGCTTGTACACCTCGATCGAGTAAAAACTATTCGAATAGCCGTGCCCACGGTTACGGGCGATCGACCGATTCACCTTGATTAGTCTCACTTATTTATTTGAATAAAATGTTGAAATATGACTAGTGCAGGTGGATGGATGGGCCTGTTGCAACGTGGTTTGAGCGTTGGACAGTGTTTATTTAATACTGCTTAATTATTACTACTGTTTTACTGTCTTCAAATATTGTTATTATATTCTGAAAATGCTGTTTGTGCAAATTGAGCCTCTTAACCTTTTCCTTGTTATTTATCTTGCATCATGTCCCCTTTTTCCGGTGTGACTTGTTGAGTACGGTGGTTGTACTCAGCCTTGCTTCTTTTTCCCCCTTCAGTGCTAGAGGTTGAGATCGAGGTCTCCGAGGAGGTGTAGGCTTGTTCTCGTCAAGGTTTAGCTGTGGTGTTGGCGTTCTGCTTCGCTCGTGTCAAGTTTAGCTAGTCAGTTTTATTTTTTTTTCCGCTGCATTTGTGTAACTCTTTTATATTGTTTCTAAGACAAGGATTACGTATTATCAATAACGTCGATTTGTGTACCTCGGCGATGCCCGGACGAGGGTGTAATGCACAAATTAGCTGCAGGAATTCTGGTGTGAATTTCTGGGCGTGACAAGTTGGTATCAGAGCCTTCCTGTGACTGTAGGACAAGCCAACTGGAAATCTTAAGAGCCCTCTAATTCTTTTCATGTGCATATGTTTTAAGAAAAAAAGGGGTGTTTTGAAAAGTGGAGTCAGTCTAGGGTTAGGAATTGCGAAAATGGGATGTTGGTCGTGGGCTTTTGAGCATGTTTTGATTTTCCCACTCCTTTGTTTCTATAGATGGCAGGTTCCCCAGTGACGCACTGTGGAAAAGGGATGACGGACTTTGTTGCAGAGCTGGCGCGTATGGCCCTTGCAATCGGATATCCTGAAGCACCAGAGTATACAACAGTTGCGCCTCTCGGTGGCGAGTTGCCCTACCGTGTTCGGTTGGAGGTTCACGGGTTCGTGGGAACATGTCTTCCCAACATGGAGGTCACAGGCTTCCGGAGGCACGTCGATCACGCTTGTCAAGAAGCCGCCTACCCGATGTTGGCCAGGATGAGGGAGCCGCATGATGCGACCTTCGCACCTCCTCCTACCGCTACCATCCCCGTTGAGGTAGTTCCTCCGAGGTCGGTGCATTCAAGTCTACAGCGAGAGGAGAATGACTCTACCTTCGGCCACATGTGCACCGTGCTCAAAGGACTTGATAAGATGCACTCGACCTACACAAGGCGACCAAAGAGCCGAACGACAAGAAGATGCTAAGGATCATGCGCATCGGGGACGAAGTGGTTCGTCCGAAGAAGGAGGTAGCCGAGTTGAAGGGACTCCCGCCACCGGTTGGGGTCGGGCTCCGCACTACGCCTCGGAAGACCACCACCGCGTCCGTCCGTATCCAGCTGGCACCTCGGATTCCACCGCCTTCCCCAACTCCACCCGCTCTAGTTCCAGCGTCGGTTCCAGTTCCTCCCGCTGCAGTTCTCGCTCTCCCCTTTGCTCCGCCGGCGAATCAAGGCGGAGGTGGCGTGTGGGTGGATCTCCATCTCCGTAACTCAAGCTTAGAGAATTCGGCCGAAGACATGGACTCGAAGAGACTCGAGATTCCTCGGAGGGAAGAGGCAGGGTCGGTTGGGCTACGGCAACCGATTCGAAGAGTCCAAGTCGAAGTGACGCCGGAGGACTCTAGGAGTCGTTCGAAGAATGGGGATCTTCGAAGGAAGCGCTTTCGACTCCTCGCCTCGTGGATCGTTCTAGTTGCCCTCCTTAGTTTTACCGTTTAACTTAGTTTGTCTTCTTGGTAGTTGCCGTGTGTTAGGCTGCTGTGTGTGGGATAGCTGGCAGTCGATATCAAGTGTGATATGATTGACCAATTAAGGATGTTTGGTGCTTTTCCTTGTTTTTAGTCAAGATCAGAACAATGCATTTGAATTCTAATAATAAAGATTAGTTCTAAGTCTGTCTGTTTTTCTTCTTTTCTCTCTCTTCGGTCGGTCGTCTCCTTCAGATGGTGAACACCCGGACCAGTGGGGCGAACAACAACAATGGGCAGTCAGGCGCCAACAACAATGAGGCTCACGACGCCAATGGCAATGCTCCTCCACCGCCACCCGAGAACCCCACCATTGCTCAAGTGCTCGCTTCACAGACACAGATGATGGCTGCAATGATGTAGCGAGATGTAACAACAACACCATCGGATGCAACAGCAGATGCTGCAACAAATGCAAAGCAGCAGCAGAACAATCGCTTGCCGCCCCACCACCCTAGTCCAAGTTGCCGAGTTCCTTCGTGTCCGACCTTCGACCTTCTCCAGTACCACTAATCCCATGGAGGCTAATGATTGGCTTCATGCCATAGAGAAGAAGTTAGATCTGCTGCGGGCACGGACGAGGAGAAAGTCTCGTTTGCCACTCATCGATTCATGTGGTCCCGCTTCACTTGGTGGGACAAGTGCCTGTTACTCGCCGGCGGAGCAAGCAGCTTACAGGGAAGAGTTTCGTCGCGCGGGACCGCACACATTCTGCGAGAATAGTTGCACGTAAAAAACGTGAGTTCCGTTCTCTTGAGCAGGGGTAACAGATCGCACGGAGTATCCGCACGAGTTCAATCGTCTTGCCCGTTATGCCCCGAAGATGTGCGCACCGATGCGAAAGGCGGGAAAAGTTTTTGGTGGGTTTAGATGATGAACTCACGGACAAGCTTATCTCCGGAGAGTATGCTAACTTTGAGAAGCTGGTTGACAAGGCCATTCGACAGGAAGATCAGCGCAACAAGATGATCAAGAAGAGAAAAGTATTCCAGTCCCGACCTCCTCAACAGCAGGGAAATCAGCAGAGGCCGCGTTTCATGCCTGGAAGTCAGAGTGGACCTACCACCATGATTGTTCGTCAGCATCGACCTTATCACCCAGGGAATTTCCAAACTGGCAGTAGTGGCAGTGGTCAACAACAGCGTACTCCAGCCCCGCGCCCTCCAACGGCATCATCCCAGCAACAGTCACAGCCACCACCTCCAAGGAAGGACTCTGGGGGCAAGCCAGGAGTCTGCTTCAACTGTGGTGACCCCGGGCATTTTGCAGACAAGTGTCCAAAGCCAAGACGCGCTGGGCCAAGGTTCATCCAGGCTCGAGTCAACCATGCGTCCGCCGAGGAAGCACAGACCGCTCCTGAAGTTATATTGGGTATGTTTCCTGTAAACTTTACTCCTGCCACAGTATTATTTGATTCGGGGGCTACACATTCATTTATCTCAAAGCAATTTGTTGGGGCACATGGGTTGTCAGTAGTGGGACTTAAGATACCTATGCGGGTTCAAACCCCTGGAAACCACTTGGAGACCACTCAGTTTTGTCCCTCAGTGACCATAGAAATCCAAGGATCTATGTTTCTAGCCAACCTCATCCTCCTCCAGTCCAAAGGCATAGATGTCATTCTTGGGATGGATTGGTTGTCCAGACACAAGGGAGTAATTGACTGCGCTAGTCGCACCATTACTTTAATCAATACGAAAGGAGAAAGAATTGTTTTCGCTCTCCCATGCAAGTCAAGCCCGTAGCAAGTTTGAATCATATTTCCACCGGGGAATCGTCCGAAATGGCGGCAAAGACCCCTGTGAAGTTAGAGGATATCCCCATCGTCGAGAATACCCGAAGTTTTCTCCGAAGACTTAACTCGATGCCGCGAAAGAGAAATTGAATTCGGATTGATCTAGTACCCGGACCGCCCCAATACACAAGAGGCCGTATAGGATGGGAGCCAACAAGTTGGCCGAAGTAAAAAAGCAAGTGGATGAACAGTTGCAAAAAGGGTATATTCGCCCGAGCACGTCGCCTTGGGGTGCTCCGGTGATTTTCGTGGAAAAGAAAGACAAGACCAAGAGAATGTGTGTTGATTATCGCGCACTCAATGAGGTTACTATCAAGAACAAGTATCCCCTACCACGGATTGATGATTTATTCGATCAACTCAAAGGGGCCAAGGTGTTTTCCAAGATAGACCTGCGATCGGGCTATCACCAGTTGAGAATTCGGGAGGAGGACACTCCCAAGACCGCTTTCACCACTAGGTACGGCCTGTATGAGTGTACGGTCATGTCTTTTGGGTTGACCAACGCACCGGCCTTCTTTATGAATCTGATGAATAAGGTGTTTATGGAGTTCTTGGATAAATTTGTGGTGGTGTTCATTGACGACATTTTGGTCTACTCCAAGTCGAAAGAAGATCATGAGCAACATCTTCGGATAGTACTCGAGAAGTTGAGAGATCATCAACTCTACGCCAAGTTTAGCAAATGTGCTTTCTGGTTAAAGGAGGTACAATTCCTCGGCCACATTGTGAATGCCCAAGGAGTAGCCGTGGATCCAGCAAATGTGGAATCAGTTACCAAGTGGACCCCGCCTAAAACGGTTACGCAGATCCGAAGTTTCCTGGGACTTGCAGGTTACTACCGCCGCTTCATTGAGAACTTCTCCAAAATCGCCAAGCCGATGACTCAACCGTTGAAGAAAGATGAGAAATTTAAGTGGTCGCAGAATGCAACAAGAGTTTTGAAGAGCTTAAGAGCAAGTTGGTGTCTCGCACCGTGTTGATACCGCGGATCCCGCAAAGGACTTTCAAGTTTATTGCGATGCATCTCGCCAAGGGTTGGGATGTGTGTTGATGCAAGAAGGCAAAGTGGCCGCATATGCATCTCGTCAATTGCGCCCACACGAAAACAACTACCCCACTCATGATCTGGAGTTATCCGCAGTGGTTCATGCACTGAAGATCTGGCGACACTACCTAATTGGTAACCGTTGTGAAGTGTATACGGATCATAAAAGTCTCAAGTATATTTTCACCCAACCGGATTTAAACCTCCAACAGCGGAGATGGTTGGAACTGATCAAAGATTATGATTTAGGGATACATTACCATCTCGGCAAAGCTAATGTGGTTGCGGATGCACTAAGCCGAAAGAGTTACTGCACCACCCTCGGTGTCGAAGGAATGTGCGACCGTGCGGCGAATTCGAGAACCTAAATCTACGAGTGGTGGATTTCGGTTTTGTGGCTGCTCGGAAGCCCAACCCACTCTCATTGATCAAATTCGGGCTGCCGGGCATCGATCCCGAGATGGCCGAACTCAAGAAGAACATGAGAGTTGGAAAAGCTCGTGGTTTTACGGAAGACGAACACAACACAACTGGATGGGAAAGAGATTGTGTGTGCCGAAGACAAGGATTTGAAAAAATGATCCTTACGGAAGTTCACCAAACCCAATACTCAATTCACCGGGCAAGACAAAGATGTATCAAGATCTTAAAGAAAAGTTTTGGTGGGTCGGATGAGGAGGGGAGATAGCTGAGTTTGTTGTACTTTGTGATGTTTGTCGGCGGGTTAAGGCGAACATCAACGGCCCGCGTTGTTGCAACCACTCCAGATTCCGTGGAAATGGGAAGAAATTGGAATGGATTTCATCACGGGTTTACCCCGCACAACGTCGGATATGACTCAATTTGGGTCGTGGTGGACCGACTCACCAAGGTGGCCCACTTCATACCGGTGCATACTACCTACTCAGGAAAGAAGCTAGCAGAGCTTTATCTCGCAAGGATCATGTGTTTGCATGGCGTACCTAAGAAGATCGTGTCCGATAGGGAAAGTCAGTTTACTTCCAAGTTCTGGAAGAAGTTGCAGGAAGAGCTCGGTACCCGTTTGAATTTTAGTACGGCCTATCATCCGCAAACAGACGGTCAAATTGAGAGAGTGAATCAGATTTTGGAAGACATGCGAGAGCATGCGCGCTCGATTTTGGAAAAGCGTGGGACAAAAGCTTGCCCTATGCAGAATTCTCTTATAACAACAGCTATCAGACCAGCATTCAAATGGCACCGTATGAAGCACTGTATGGACGGAAGTGCCGCACACCCCTTTTCTGGGATCAGACGGGTGAGCGCCAGTTGTTTGGCACAGAAGTAATAAGTGAAGCAGAGGCAAAGGTCCGAACGATTCGGGAAAGGTTGAAGATTGCGCAGTCCGACGGAAGAGCTACGCGAGATAATCGTCGAAGAGACCTCGCTTTTGAAGCGGGGATTTTGTGTATCTTCGCGTTACACCACTCCGGAGTACACCGTTTCTAAACCAAAGGCAAGTTGGCACCACGTTTCGTGGGACCATACAGGATTCGGGAACGTCGAGGAGAAGAGGCCTATCGGCTTGAGCTTCCCTCCAACATGACTGGTATTCACGACGTGTTTCATGTGTCCCGGTTAAAGAAGTGTTTGAGGGTACCAGAGGAGCAGGCGAGTCCTGACCAAATCGAAATCCAAGAGGACTTAACCTACGTAGAGAGACCAGCACCTATTCTCGAGATCAGCGAAAGAAGGACTCTCGGAACAAGGTTATCGGGTTTTGCAAGGTTCAATGGACTCATCACTCAGGAAGAAGCTACTTGGGAACGAGAAGATGAGCTAAAGGCCGCGCACCCGCACCTTTTCGCCATACCTCCGAATCTCGGGGTCGAGATTCCGTTTAAGGGGTAGGTTGTCACACCACGAGTTTTGCCCTAAATTGTTTAAATAACTTACCCCGAAATAATCGGAATTTCGAAATTAACACGAGCCAACCAATAATTTTAAAATGCAATTAATAAATGGAAACGACATGGTAGGATTTTTCTTGATTTCGTATGTCAAAATGCGCTAACAGGATTTTCTACGAATTTTTAGAGCACTCCAAGTATTTTTAATCAATTAAATAAGAAATCGGAATTAATTAAGCCCCCAAAAATCCTTTTTCCTCTTTTTCTTTTTTTTTTCGTACGGCCGCACGGTGTTCCCGCTCTTCCTCTTAGGCCGCCGGCCCGGGTCCCTCCCGGCCCAAGCCGCCCGCCATGCGCGCCGCCGCTCCGCTCCTTTCCGCTAACCCGAGCCACGTCGGACCCATGCCGGGCCCAATCCCGCAACGGCGCATCCATCTCCGCAACCCTCGCGCTCGATGGAAACCTTATCCGCGAGGAATCCGTGCCGTCGTTTCCCTCTCTTTCTCCGAATCCGTGAACAACGGCGACGAATCTGCGCCGTTTCCGTGCTCGTTCCGGTCTTGTTGTGCCCCTATAAAATACCCCCCGCCGCCGCGCGTTTCCTTTGTTTTCCCTAGCGCTAGCCCTAAATCCGCCGTCGCCATCGTCGTCTTCTCCAACGCCGGTGAGTGCGCCGCCGTTCCTTTTTCTCTTCGGTTTTCGGGTTGCCTCCCGAGCCGCTCCCGCGCGCATCGTTTTCGCTCTCCCGTGGTCTCCCGCGCCCGCATCACCCCCCGCCGTCGCCGGTGCCGCGGAGATCGGCCGCCGCCGCGCGCCATGGGCGGCGGCGAGCTCAAGCCACCGCCGCCCAAAACCCTAACCCTAGCGCCGCTTCCCGGGCCGTCCGATCGGTCGGATCGGGAGAATCCGCACCGTCCGATCCCGCCCAATCGTCGCCGTTCGATCCGGTCGCCGCACGCCGGATGGTTGCCGCGTGTCCGCCTCGGTCGTCGCCCGAACCCTAACCCTTCCCGCGATCCGCACCGTCCGATCCTTCGGATCGGGCGGATCTGGACTTCCCACGCGCGCAAGCCGTCGCCGTCCGATCGCGCCGCCTCACCGATGCGCGCCGCGTGTCCCCTTCTCCCCCGCCGTGTGGACTCGGTCCACCGTGGACCGCGCCCGCGCCGCTTGCGTCGGCCGCTTGCGCCACCGACGCTCGCCCTACCTCTTGCGCCATGCTTGCGTCACCCGGGGCTTAATTGCGCAATAAATATTTTAATCTTTTCGTTTAGTTTAAAAATCATAATTAAACTTCTAAAATTCATATCTTTTGAATCCGAGCTCCGTTTTAGCCCATTCAAATTTCATTAAATCCAGAAAAATGTCAAGAATCCATTAAAAATACTTTTCAGTGCTGTTTCAGTAGACTTTTTAGGGTGTTTGTTGAGTGCTTTGTTTGTCGTGTAGATCCCGAGTTTTCCGGCGAGCCCGTTCTCTTGAAGTAGTCGCCGAGGTTCCTCGCTCCGAGCAAGGTAGGTCATACCTTACATTGACCATATTGTACCTATTTTATGTAAATACCTCTTTTTCTTTCAAATACGGCATATGTTTTAGAATGTCATTTCATGGGGTGTTTATACCTATTGTACTCAACCATAGGATTGTTTATCTTATACCATTGATAACTTGGGGTTCAATGTGACTAGATGATAGCTTAAGGTTTGCTTAGTTTTGCTTAGCGCAACTAGCTCACTTAAGGGAATCACACTAATCAAGTATATTACTAGAAGTTAACTCTCGATGATGTTAAGTTGTGACCCTGTTTCTAATAATATTGAATTATGAAAAAGGTGGGTCGTGAGCACATGGTTGGACTTTGGTTAGCGTGCTCATGACAATTAAGGACCGGTTCTCGGAAACCCGGAAGAAATGCCGTGCATACCACAAGCCGCATGGGTAATGGTCGTGTCTCAGAGCGTAGCGTCTCTAGTCAACGTATCCCGAGAGGGTGGGCGTGATGGAGTTGGGTCGGCCCGGTTTTAAGGGTTGATCAGCTTCCGGATTCACCGCGGCACTAGAGGGGCTGCCCATTGCCCGATGGGAATGGGGGCGAAACCTTGGTGTGGTACGATTGATTAGAGGGGTTATGTGGAGGGTCCTGTCACGGTTCCTTTTCGGGGTACCATGGTGGTGCACCGGCGCACGGTAACGTGTTGTGGGATTGTGTCTTGTGGGTACGCTTGTACACCTCGATCGAGTAAAAACTATTCGAGTAGCCGTGCCCACGGTTACGGGCGATCGACCGATTCACCTTGATTAGTCTCACTTATTTATTTGAATAAAATGTTGAAATATGACTAGTGCAGGTGGATGGATGGGCCTGTTGCAACGTGGTTTGAGCGTTGGACAGTGTTTATTTAATCCTGCTTAATTATTACTATGTTTCTTGTCTTCAAATATTGTTATTATATTCGAAAATGTTTGTTTGTGCAAATTGAGCCTCTTAACCTTTTCCTTGTTATTTATCTTGCATCATGTCCCCTTTTTCCGGTGTGACTTGTTGAGTACGGTGGTTGTACTCAGCCTTGCTTCTTTTTCCCCCTTCAGTGTTAGAGGTTGAGATCGAGGTCTCCGAGGAGGTGTAGGCTTGTTCTCGTCAAGGTTTAGCTGTGGTGTTGGCGTTCTGCTTCGCTCGTGTCAAGTTTAGCTTAAGTCAGTTTTATTTTTTTCCGCTGCATTTGTGTAACTCTTTTATGTTGTTTATAAGACAAGGATTCTGTATTATCAATAACGTCGATTTGTGTACCTCGGCTGATGCCTGGACGAGGGTGTAATGCACAAATTAGCTGCAGGAATTCTGGTGTGAATTTCTAGGCGTGACATTACCAATGCAAGCTGAATGGTGACATACATCGACTCAACCAAGGACCCCAATGGAGGTTGGATGTATCGATGCCTTAGCAAACACTTGTTGTACGACTGCAATAAAATCAGTAGAGCTTTCGGTAGGCTTAAATATGTAGCAAAGAAATAGCAAATGCTCAAATCAAAGAATACAAAGTTGAATAATTGTTCAAAGTCAGTACCGTGCTGGTCCTAGGCTAAAACGTACTATAGACACGAGCGTAGACACAAACGATACCACAAGATAGCACTAGAAACAACTCAAGCACAACTTGTTATCTTTGTTATCTCAAATATAACAACTAATTTCCTTTTTTTTCTTCCTTCTTTTTTTCTTTTTCTTTTTTTCTTTTTTTGGTGTGACTTTTCTTTTGTATTTTTAAGCACATCTTTACCTTTTTCCTTTTCTAAAACAAAAAGAATGACAAAGACCAAGATATACAACCAGCAAACTTAGTAATAGAAATCTAGACGAATAATAGGAATAATATAAGATTATGAAAAGTGCCAAAATTTGTTACGATCTAAGCACATCGATGACCACAAAATATGCAAGTGCGCATAAAAGCAAAGTTGTAGATTGTCTCGGCAGCTATGTAACAAGTATTTAAACACCCAAATCAGAGTCTGTATGAAGGAAAAACATCGATTTTACTAACACTACTCAAACTGATTATGAATCCTACTCGATTATAATTTTCCAATCTGACTAGAACTCCCTCAAAACTCCTATTTAACAAAGGAGAACGATGGTAGAGGCAGTGTGGATGGCAATATGATGTTGATGGTAGAGGCAGTGGCAAAGATGTGACTTGCAGCGGTGGGCGCGACGGCCGTGGCGATGATGGTGGTGGTACAAGACGTGACAAGAACTCAAAACTCTAAACGAACTAGACGCAAAGACCAGCAACTCGACGTGACGATGCAACACAAAACTCAACAAAGCAAAAACTCAAAAGAACAATGCAATGGCACAAATATGTCTAGGTAATGGATATAACTTTTTTCTATATATTTTCTGGTTATAGGTAGATAAAAACTCACCGAGCAACGAAAGCTCTGATACCGCTTGATAAACCCTGAGCATCACTTGATAAGCTCACGACTTTGATTGACCCGATCTTTCGGTGAGTTGATGATTACTGTGATTTGAAAGAAATGTTGATGACCGACTACAACCGTACGAGACATTGTTGTGTTGTGTCTTAGCGATCGATACACCTCTCTGTGGGTTATTGATCTTGCCGATGCATATCAATTTTATTCCTGCAAGCAAATCGAAGAAATAAGAAAAAACAAGATAAAAGCAACCTGAATTTCAAATAGGAATTAAAGCTCATGATAAGGTGGGGTTCTGAAGACGAGTAATTAGGCGGTCTAGCCGACACGCATAAGTACAAGGTAAAGTAGCAAGGGCTAAACTTTAATCTAAACAAAACCTGAGAAACCGTGAGGGATACCTAGATATTTAAGGAGGTGGGAGGACGACCTAGGGGTCTCTAGTGTCGTGCTCCACCAGGTTGGGGCACATCCCACTTGGGTTTCACTTGGGCCGGTGTCCCAAATGAAGTTACAAATCCATAGGCCCATTATACGTGGCGCAACACCTTGTTTGTGTGATTGCGGCTGACAGGGATGGAATTTGGAGATGAGGCTGGATCCGTTGGAAAGAGAACTTCGAGAGCTTTGAATCAAGCACTCATGACCAAATCAGAGCTCGTATGCATATTTGACGGCCGTTTGAAGTCAACACTGTTGTAGGTGGTCGAACTGGATTTTAGAACTTATGCGGTTTAATCTCGATGTCTTTTAGTTGCCCTATGATGTAAGCAATGGTCATATCATAGTAGCCATGATCATATCAAAAAGTCGAACCAAGAAATCATGAGCAAAGAAGAACTATTTTTTGTAAGTGCTTGGTGATGTATATTTATGAAAGTGTGTTGCATTAGCTTGTTAATTCAACACGGTGGACCGGCCGCTCAATGCAAATACTGGTCTTGATGGGCCATCTAGCTACAATTTTCATTCATCTTATCTTCACATGGGCTGGCAGGGGTCTTTGCCATCTTGGACATATAGATGCTTGATCAGTTTACATATGTCACATTGTTTATAGAGAAAAGGCTATTGTTACAAAAGCTTGTCTATAGGTGCTCTTTCCTATCACGGGCTAGCACCTCAAACTCCTATACGCCATTTAGCATGTATGAACAACCATGACGAAAGAGGGTCATGAAGCAACTGAAAGTTTTTGGAGATGCTCTTAATTATAATTTATACAAGATCTGAACAATGAGGCAGATCAATGACATTGTCATTTGGTGATTGCAACAGTTGACGAAGATGGGAGCCCCTTGAAGAGAAGGGCATGCCACATCTGCAACCTGCTAAAGCGTTCACGCCTTGTTCATGTATGTACTTGTATTACTGTTGTACTTGCTTCATCAGATGCTGAACTATTCTGAGTTTTATGTACTGATTCAGCTCAAATTTGACCCAAGTTGTGGCCCCGTTCATGCAGATTCCGTTAGCACATGCATTTCAAACTGCTAAATGATATGTTCCATAAAAAAACTTTCTAAACTATCAAATAAATAAAACTCAATTAATTATATGTTAATGACTTTTTTGTATGCCCTTCTTTAATCCGAATTGGTTTAGAAAAGAATATTCTTGTGGTGGAGACAACAAAATTATTACTGGTTTAGAAAAAAATAATAGTTCAAAATGAACGTAGCTCAACTAGTTAGTATCTTGTGGTGGAATCTACCATCCGAGTTTAAATACTAGACTTGGCATAGAGGCTCATATTTATGGTTTATTATTTTTTAGTGGTAATCAATGTACCCATCAACAACGAGATATTTATGGTGACTTCATCAATCTCAAGATATGTTTGTCTAGTCTTCAGAGATATTTATAGGGATGAGTGTGTGCACACGTTTATATGAGTTTGTATTTTAAAAAATCATAGTGTCCCTTTTAGTATTCCTCTTACTATCGCAATATGTTCTCTACCATAAAATTGTGAAATTTACTCTTATTTTTTAAAAAAAATCTCAACTCTTAGAATTCTCTTTCCAACCATTAATATTAAATGTTTAAAATAAGATTTGGATAAACTTTTAAAAATTTTGATCATGGATCAATGCTTTGAAAAGACGGTAAGGGGTTGAAGGGTTACGCGGAAGCTACGATAGCTAATAACGAAAAAATTTCTACCGCGCAAACCAGGAACAGTTGCAAGTAAGGGCCAATAGATCGTTACTGATTGGAGTATGCAGCGGAAATAGCCAATCAGGAGCTATCCGATCCGGAACAGTGCTGGCCGATGACAGTCGATTTGCCGACAACCGATTTTCGCAAGCCGACAACTGATTCCTAGGAACAGCCGATTCACCAATCAGTCGATTCACCGAGTAGCCAATTCGTCGAGTCGTCCGACCGCGCTCACGCGCCTCGCTCCGATGCGCCCGACCGCAGCCGATTCCACCACAGCCGATTCGTAGCCGACGAACAACACCGCAACGTAGCAGCACCTCCACCGGTATCAACACGTCTGGGGACAGAACGCCGAACACCCATGTGCTAGCACAAGATGCAAGGCTAGGGTTTGGCTCGGGAGTGGAGAGGGTTACCGTGGAGATTGATCTCGCTGACTTCTGAAGCCGCGTGTGATCAGATTGATTCGGTTGCAATTGACCTGCGCAGCTCTCCACCCCTCACCCCTTTATATAGAGTTGTCGGTTGGGTTTAGAGGCCCATCGGGACTCTATTTTGAATCGGATCCCATCCGAATCTCATAGAATTGACCGGCCAAACTTCGTAAGCCCATAGGACTCTATCTGATCGGATCCCTATCCGATCGAGCCGTATCCGAGTCCAACTCGAATGCCTATTCTTATCCCCTTAAGCGTGCGACCCTGTATGTTCAGGTATACTCGGTTTCGACTAGAGTCCAACTCAGCCGATCGTCGGCTTGAGTCCAACTCGGCTGACCGTCGGCTCGAGTCCAACTCGCCGATTGTCACGGCGCCCAACAAAGTATACAAGAATATAATATCAGCTCGAACCCGTAATGTGTACACAAATCCCTTTGCCTCACGATACCAATTAAGCTATAGGCAAGATGTGTGTGCCATCCATTCAATAGCTTAACCATTCACTCGAACCGTATTGGATTATCTGTCCGTTGATTGACTCCTCAATCAACTCAGCATGGCCATGCACTTCCATAATCCATTACCTCGAGGGCCGAGATATCTCTCCGAAGGAGAGGCAAATTCCATCTTGATCATTCACATCCCACTACATGTTTCATAGCAAACCCGAAGACTACTTTTATAACTACTCGCAGAATAGCGTTTGGTAGTCCCAAAGTAGGCTACTACACATGTTGGAATCCATGATAATCTCGGTCTAAGGACTTTTACCAACACTATGTGAGACCAACTAATGACACATTAAATCCTATAGTGTCTTAGGGTGGGTCTATCCAACAATGTGTTCTCTAACACATGTTCATGTATATTGATTTGATATCTTCATACCATGATCTATGAGACATGATCATCAATCAATAAACATGCCGATCTTAGAATCATATTTGTTCCAACAATATGACATATAATCGAGGATCGTTTAGAAATAGATTCATACATAAAGAATCTCATAAATAAGTCACATACTTATTGATCAATACAAGATGTTTATTTCATGGAACCGAATAACACTTTATTCATTTATACACAAACATTGACCATGATATCCAACATCTCCATGTTGCCTCTAGGGCATATCACTAACAATCTCCCACTTGCATTAGAGTCAATCATGTAAGTATCTAATACCCATTGCTCTTGTGTGCGCCTCATGTTTCGGTGAGGGAGAGGTTTTGTCAACGGATCGGCTATGTTGAGATCCGTGTGCACTTTGCATATCTTGACATCACCTCTCGTCCACTATCTCGTGGATGAGATGATATCACCGAAGTATGTGTTTGGACTTCGATGTGACCTTGGCTCCTTGACTTGCGCAATGGCTCCACTATTATCACAATATAGAGACATTGGACCAGTTGCATTGGTCATCACATCCAACTCGAAACAAATTTCTTGATCCAAACAGCCTCCTTTGCGCTTTACGAAGCAGAATGTATTCGGTCTCCGTTGTAGAATCGCAACGGTATCCCGCTTAGAACTCTTCCAGTGACTACGCCTCCATTCGGGCGAACACGAACCCATTGCGATCTATAATCATCCTTGTCTGTTTGGAAGCTAGCATCGGTGTAACCACTTACAACGAGCTCTTCTTCATCTCCACAGACTAGAAACATATCCTTAGTTCTTCTCAAGTACTTAAGGATACTCTTTCTTCTGAATCCAGTGACCTTCACCTGGATTTGATCGATCGCTCGTAGCACTCAAAGCGTACGAGACATCGGACGTGTACAAAGCATGGCATACGGGATGGATCCAATTGCCGAAGCATATGGAACCATACCCATCTTATTCCGCTCATCATGTGTCCGAGGACACCGATTCTTGCTAAGATTAATGCCATGTGACATGGGCAAGAAACCTTTCTTAGAATCGTGCATGTTGAACCTTTTCAACACCTTGTCAATATATGTACTTTGGCTTAATCCAATTAGCCTCTTGGATCTATCGCTATAGATCCGAATGCCCAATATGTATGTTGCCTCCCTAAGTCTTTCATGGAAAAACTATTTTTCAATGAAGACTTGACGAATTCTAGCATAGGGATATCATTTCCAATCGGTAATATATCATCCACATATAAGATTAGAAATACAATTGTGCTCCCACCGACCTTTTTGTAAATACAGGCCTCCTCTTCATTTTTGATGAAACCAAACCCTTTGATTACTTCATCAAAACAAATATTCCAACTCCGAGATGCTTGCTTCAATCCATAAATGGATTTCGTAGCTTGCATATCTTTCCAAGCGATTGTGGATCGACAAAACCCTCGGGTTGTATTATGTATACATCCTCGCTTAGGTTTCCATTTAGGAAAACCGTTTTGACATCCATCTGTCATATCTCATAATCGAAATATGCAGCAATCGCTAGAATAATCCGAATAGACTTAAGCATGCGACGGGCGAGAAGGTTTCATCATAATCAACACCTTGAATCTGTTTAAAACCTTTTGCCACCAATCGCGCCTTATAGATGTGAACATTTCCATCCATGTCAATTTTTCTTAAAAACCCATTTGCACTCAATGGTTTTGACACCATCGGTGGATCAACCAAGTTCCAAACTTGATTATCATACATGGATTCTATTTCGGATTTCATGGCTCCAAGCCACTTGTTGGAATCGGGTCCAGGTCTTAGGCTCATCGTTGTCTAATAACAATATATCATATTGTTCCGCACTGTGTACTCGGTGCACGACGTGATCTTTCGGACCTCAGTGGGGCTGGTGTATCTACAACAGGTGGCGCAACATCTTGTTCCTCCTGTTGTGGTTCCGTGGTAGCTGAAATATTTTTGGTGTTTCTTGAACTTCTTCAAGATGCACCCTGCTCCCACTAACCCTTCTTGAAAGAAACTCTTTCTCCAAGAAGACACCGTGTCGGGCGACAAACACTTTGCCTTGTTTCCGATTATAAAAGTAATATCCCTTAGTTTCCTTAGGATATCCCACAAAGAAGCACTTGTCAGATTTGGGTGTGAGCTTGTCGGACGTAAACGTTTTACATAAGCCTCACATCCCAAATTTTGAGAAAAGACAAACTAGGGGGTTGCCCTGTCCATATCTCATATGGTGTCTTTTCAACCGACTTAGATGGAACTCTATTTAGTGTGAACGCAATTGTTTCAAGAGCATATCCCTAGAAACATAACGGAAGATCACTTTGGCTCATCATCGACCGCACCATGTCCAACAAGGTGCGATTTCTCCGTTCGGACACCCCATTCCATTGTGGAGTTCCTGGCGGAGTCAACTGTGGAACAATTCCACAATCTTTCAGATGATTACCAAACTCTTGGCTCAAGTATTCCCCTCCACGATCTGATCGTAGAAACTTGATTGTTTTCCCTAAATGATTTTGTACTTCATTCTGGAATTCTTTGAACTTTTCAAAGGATTCGGACTTATGCCTCATTAAGTAGATATAACCATATCTACTAAAGTCATCGATAAAGGTAATGAAGTACTGATAACCACCTCTGGCCGTTGAGCTCATTGGTCCACATACATCGTATGTACGATCGCCAACAAGTCACTTGCTCTCTCACCGTGTCCCGTGAAAGGTGTCTTTGTCATCTTACCAAGTAAACAAGACTCACATGTCTCAAATGATTCAAAATCAAAAGATTGAAGCAATCCATCCTTACGGATCTTCTCCATGCATTTCGATTTATATGGCCTAAGCGATAATGCCGGATAAACGTGGGGTTTATATCATTTGGGAGTTGCCTCTCTCGTATTAATGTTATAGATGGGAGACGCTTCAAGATTCAAAACGTATAATCCATTCACCAACGGAGTATGAAAATAGAACATATCTCTCGAGATAAACCGAACAACCATTGTCCATTGATCTAAAATCATATCCTTCCGCTTGCAAACATGAAGCGAAAATAACGTTTTGACATAGAGTTGGAACACAATAACAATTATTTAATTCCAAAACTAATCCCGAAGGTAGGTGAAGTGGAACAAGTGCGGACAAAAACTATAGCAACGATTGCTCCATTGCCGACGCGTAGGTTCATCTTGCTCCTTCTCAAGCTTCTACTTCTTCTCATTCCCCGCAACGATTTGCAAATATGAGCTACGATCCGGTATCAAATACCCAAGAGTCGTAGGGTGAAGTAGCAAGATTAATGTCTATAACATTAATACCGGCGTAAGTCGCACTTTGCTTCTTTTTGAGATCCTCCATGTACTTCTTGCAGTTCCTTTTCCAGTGACCTATCTCCTTGCAATAGAAGCAAACATCGATGTCACCGACCCAGTCTTGCCCTTCGTTGTGTTGGAGGCACTCGCGATCTCATCGGGAGTTAATTTCCTCTTGGTGCAAAGTTTTTTGACAGTGGTTTGCGCTTAGCCTTCCGCATCATCATCACATGATGACCATTTTTCTCGGATACTCTCCTCACCGTCTTTAACGTCCCATGCAATTCGGCCAAGGTCTTATCCATATTGTTCATGTGATAATTCAATATGAATGGCTCGAAGCTCGGAGAGAGCGA
Organism: Oryza australiensis; assembly: GCA_019925245.2. Taxonomy (NCBI): domain Eukaryota; kingdom Viridiplantae; phylum Streptophyta; class Magnoliopsida; order Poales; family Poaceae; genus Oryza; species Oryza australiensis. The sequence goes on along the minus strand of JAIFGZ020000381.1, from coordinate 2,008,738 downwards.
CCGGAGAATCACATCGGTAGACAACTCTTGGCTAAGGGAAAACCTAGTTTTTCCGGACTCTCAATGTAGCCAATCATTTTTATCACATGCGGACGACGGGACTCCCTCAACAAGCATGCACGCAAACAGGGACTTTAGGTGTTGAACCTCTCGGCCCTTGCTTGGTTCTCAAACATGCCACGTAGTCTCCGAATAATAGTATGAGCATCGCGCTCTCATATTGCTTCAAAGCTCAAAGGACATTGTAGCTAGCATGAGACAACTTATGTCTAGGGCATCATTAGTGTGCTTCTCATAAGCCCTCCGTGCGAGCGTAGTAGCATTATTAGGCAACTCATCCGGATAGGGTACTTCAAGAACGTACTCCTTGCGCTTTTGCTTGAGAACAATTTCTCAAGTTGTGATACCAATCCATAAAGTTTGTTCCATATAATTTTTCCTTTTCGAGAATAGATCGCAAATTAAAGGTACTGGGTGTAGTATTAGCTGCCATTTATTCTACAAATGAAAAAGCAAAGTTTAGCACAATGTTTATGCTATGTCTATTGTTAAACAATTTAACATAAGACTCTCATTACGTATTTTACACTTTCCCTCTAGGTTACGTATTGGATCATGATCCACATGTTAATTAATTTCTAGTGAGCTTTGGCATCACGGCTAGAAGATTAATAACATCGTAAGCAACTCCTTGCTAATCACATCTCCATGTGACTCTTGTTGTTGGTGTGGCATCTCCATGCCCTGGCGCCAACCTATGCCCCAAGGCCCAAAACTGTTTTGATAGCCTTGTTAAGTAAACCAAATGCTCCCGCGTATATGTCCGACATATACCCCTCTTGTTATGATAGAGAATGACACTCGCTTTGGCGACCCACCATTGACGAGCATAAAAGACAAGTGCAACATTTGGAAGGGCATCATTACTACTTAATTTTGTGAGGGATGCTATCCTATCAAACAAACATATCACATGTATGAAGTAGGTAGAATAGCAATTAATGAAATAGTATGGTCCTTTTCACATGGTGATCTCCATCTCCATGCCGGTGTCCTGCTTTCACCTCACTTGTAGTGCTTATGTGGCATAACCTATACCGTATATCGAAAGGTGTATGTGATAGGCATGTGGGTGTGAAGTTGAGTAGCACATATTATTTGTATGCAATCTTGTAAGGGGTCTTGTAGATTTTTCTTTAAAGTGCCATCAATATATTATCATTTTCTTAGTTTAAAAATAAAAGGTGTTATGTGTAAATTTGCCTTAAAAGTAACATAGTAACATATATATTGTTATAAACTCTCCGTCGATTTTGTAAACTTAATTTAGCATAAAATTGATAGTTTAAAAGTTTAATGAATATTGTCTACACTTGACTTAAAAATCTGTCCTACAAGTCATATTTTCTAATTTAATGAGTTGTTATTTCAATCCATATCCAATTGGCATGTAATACCAAATTATCATCAACTTTAATGCTGCAAAATCCTCATCACTTACTTATTTTGATACCACATCATTAATCAATTGCTTTTATCCTACCGCTCTATCCAAATATACAATTTGCCAATCGAGATCCTCTGCAGTACGACATGCTTACTGTCATGTCGGCTCGAGAGTTCATGGAGAACAGGGCTGCATCCTTAATTTCTTTACCTATTATAAAAATTCAAGGTGACTTTGCCAGAAATTTCATACGTCGCCCTGTATAGCGCACTTTTTTCTGTCCGATTCCACCCATGTAGTGCACGAATTTTTCTCATCCGTAGCGTCCAAATTTTTTTGTCCGATTCCCTCCCAGATTGCTTCCTCCTCAGATTGCATCCGTAGCGCCCCATTTTTTCATCCGATTCCCTGATATCACTCCCTCCCCAGATGTAGCGACCAATTTTTTCGTCCGAATTCCTCACAAATCACTTCCTCCCCATATCAGTTCAGGCTCTTCGCTCAGATCCTAATCCGAATACCACAAGAACACTCCATATTACATCCGAACACCACAAGAATGTTGCATACATCCTATCCTATATATATATATATAAACAAAATACATTCATATAAAAAATGGTACCACAAACAAAATCCGTTCTTTTATGGTGTGATCAAAAACTTCGTTGCCAAAGAAGCCACCATGTCGAGCAGCTCCATGAACAACTTCAATTGTATTAGGAATCACAAATTCACAATGCCTCGATCATACAAAATGCATTTGTAAGTATTCACAAGGCTTTTTACTCCCATAAGTTCATCAGCAATCATCTGGCTGTACGAAAGTTCACATATGACGACATCCAAATGGTCAAAAAGACAAAGGGAACAATATCAAAACACTATCTAGACATGCAATTTTGGGTATGTTTTTATAATCACATGTATTATCCCCTTTTGTCTGATATTTTATATCCCTTTTTGTATACTCATTCAAAGATGACTTCAAATTTTGGACAACACCCAAACTTTCATCAAAAGCTCAACACCAAATGACTAGCAAAGTCGGTTTGTAATTGGCCTGGGATCAACTACAATATTTCAAAATGCAAATCGGTAAGTTCTCTTTCATTTGCTTGTCATGGCCATGATTTTTATATCCTAACAGTTAGCTTTTACAGATTCTCATGCCAATAGAATTCTATGAAATTTTCATTCTAGTTGTATTGGACCAAGATACCAGAACCGTCTGTATATTAGACCCGACAACATTTGAACCAATTTATGAGACCAACCCAAATACAAGATATGTCAAAAACTTCTATGGATTGCCAAACACTCGCCAAAAGCAATGTCAAAAGCATGCCATGGGTCAAGATGGAACGAGGATATCAACATATGGCGTCAAATAATCCTGCCAAATGTTTGGATTAACAACGGATAAACTTTCTTTTAAACTCCACTATAGAACCACTTATTTATTTCCCTAACACAAAATTAATTAACAATTCAATCTTCTTAGCAAACTATCTGGTTATCTTGTGAATGATGAAGAATTGCACTTACCAATTATAAAGGCAAGTATCGTGCATTGATCATTTAAATGCTATTTTTTTACACATACAGTGTAACCTTGATCGCTTACAAAAAATAAATGCATGTACAGGATGAATACGAGCTAAGGAAGCATTTCTTAGTAGAGCTATTGACATACCAAAAGAATGTAAGGGGTGAATCATTCTGCCATAAGCGCTACGTGCTATTCCTGAGCCGTGCCACACCTACATAGATCAAATCTACACTCAACTGGACTAGGGTATTATCTCACCTTGATGGGCTAAACCAATATAAGTATCTGTGTTAACATCTCTCCTTGATCTAGTGTATCCTATAAATTATATTGCCGATCATCAGTATGCCTCAAGGTGTAAGAGACATGCTTCAATGTATGACCTCAAAGAAATAAACATTTGACTACTAGATTTTTTTTATATATTGTACTGGACATGTATATTTTCATGGTTTTCTAATAACTTATATTAGCTTAAGAGTCCTGTCGATTCTTATGATCGGCAATATAATTTATAGAATACACTAGATCAAGGAGAGATGTTAACACAGATACTTATATTGGTTTAGCCCATCAAGGTGAGATAATACCCTAGTCCAGTTGAGTGTAGATTTGATCTATGTAGGTGTGGCACGGCTCAGGAATAGCACGTAGCGCTTATGGCAGAATGATTCACCCCTTAAGGTTTTCTCGGCGCCCCTTATATAGATACTAGGGAGGCCGACTAGATATGGTAAGGTAGCCCTTATAATTCGGGTACCTACCATCTATTTACATGGGACATGATTAGTTGTTTTATTCTTAATCACTTCTTTCAAATACAAGTTAGCTGGATGGGCCTATGACACTTGGCCCACCCTGTGCTACATGGTCCATAAGCCATGCCGTGGGTACTCAGGGATTATATACCCCACAAACCCCCGAGTACTAAGCTTGACGAAACACAGAACTTGGTGAAGCCATCTGGAATAGGCAAGACAGGCTGAGTATTCATTACCATCTTTACCGAGTGAAAACTCTTGCAGCCGAGTAGTCATTTCATAAAGGAGGTGTTATATCCGACATGGAGGCACAACCCCCAATCAGTGGTGACGAAGCCGGATAGCACGGGGGCGTAGTAATCCGGTGGCGGCGTAGGCAGCGGCTTGGAGGCGTAGTCGCCAGTCGGCGGAGAAAGAGCCGTCCTGCATGGGGACAAGGTCACCCGCGCGGCAGCGTAGACAACCGACTCGGAGGCATAACTCCCAGTTGACGGTGAAGGAGCCGGCCTGCACAGAGACAAGGTCACCCGACAGCGACATAGACAGCCGGTTTGGAGGTGTAGCTCCTAGTCGATGGTGAAGGAGCCGTCCTGGAGGCGTAGCCCCCAATCGACGACGGAGGAGCCGTCCTGCACAGGACAAGGTCACCCGATGGTGGCGTAGACAGCTGGCTTGGAGATGTAGTCCCCAGTCGGCGGCGGAGGAGTCGTCCATCATGGGGACAAGGTCATTCGACAACAATGTAGAAAGGCAGCTTGGAGATTTAGTCCCTAGTTGGCGGCAAAGGAGCCAGCCTGCATGGGGACGAAGTCACCGGGCGGCGGTGCAGGCAACCGGCTTAGAGGCGTAGTCCCCAGTCGACGGCGTAGGAGCTGTCTTGCACAGGGACATGGTCACCCGACGGCACCGTAGGCAGGCGACTTGGAGATGTAGTCCCCAGTCGGAGGCATAAGAATCGAGTGAGGTAGCACTCGAAAGCGTGCCTCACCTAGTGAAGTGGTGGCCGAGTAAGATAGCCCTCAGGAGCACTTCTCACTTAGCGGTACATCCCAGTCCTCAAGTATGGGAGATGGGTGCGTGGTCCCGAGTACGCATACCCAGACCTGGGCCCTTCATTATAAAGCACTTAAAAAGAGTAGTATAATACAAATATAGCCCCTACTTTCTGCTTAGTTGGATGACCAACTAAATAAAGAGTCAAGAACAAGAATTAATTACTTTGATGAAATTCCATATTAAAAGAGACCTAGCTTGTTTTATACTCCATGAGTCGAGGACGACAGTAGAAACGATGAAGCCTCTCGACTGTGGTGGAAATAACCTACGTATGAAGGTAAAAGCAGCATAGCCGGGTAGGACGTAGTCGAGTCCATGGAGCCATGGAGGGTGAAGCCCCTGGGCATGTGGTGAAGGCGTCGTGGACAGTTAGGACATAGCCAAGTCTGCATGAGCCGTGAAGGAGATCAAGCCCTGAACATGTGATGAAGACAGAATGGCCGGTTAGGACGTAGCCGAGTTCGCGTGATCCGTGAGGAGGGTAGACCCCGGGCACCATTAGAGGCCCCAAATCAAGTGATTGCCGCCGTAGGAGAGGGCTTGCCGTCGCCGCCTTGCTCGTTGCCACAGCTGACATGCGACACCATCGAAGCCCTCGCGAGGAACTTGGAATGCCGCTCGCTGCCTCGACATACACGAGAGGATATTGATGAGACAACGAGGAAGACAATGATCTGTATTGAAGAAGACCAAAGAAATGGAGATTCACTTTCTCCTATAGGCAGTGAATGAACATGAGAGGTGAAGAGGGAGAGAGCCTGAGAGAAAGAAAAGAGAGAGACAGATGGAGAGGCTCACCACTCACCATGTCTTATTTCCCCTCTATCCTTATATCCGTTATTTTATTTAGACATCCTTATCTTTGTTGTTTTTTTAACCTTATCTCTGTTGTAATCATTCCTCTATTTTTTTTAATTTTTAAATAATTTTTACATTCAAATATAATACCATCTACTTATGTCATCGAATGCTGGCATTCAGAAATATATCGACAACGATTTCCTCTCCAACTCCAAAAATTTAAACAATCAGCAGACGACAACGTTTTCTTCTCAACTCCAAAGATTCATCGTACGGTCATTTTTTGCTAGTAAAAAAAAACCAAAAATAACACCGACGCGGGCAGGAGTTGCAGTTGCAACCGGCAAATCTCTCGCGTCCCGGTCCCTGCACGTACCAGCGTCGAGGCGAACGCGTACGTAGTAGCTTTGGGGCGGACTGGGACAGCCTCTTCTTCCCTCGCCCCCACAGAAATCTCGCCTCTCTCCTCCTTCCTTTTCCTCTCCTTCCAGATCTCTCCACGCTCCGCTCCGATCTTCCCCCCAACTCGTCGTCGCGGAGATTCCCACCGGCGGGGAGGCCGGCGGCCGGCAGCCATGATCTCCTCCAGCAAGCTCAAGTCCGTCGACTTCTACAGGTCCCCATTCCTCTACTCCCGATATCTCTCTCCCTCCATTGCCGTCTGTGTGCGCGGGGAATTTTTTGTCGTCTGCGGCCATTCGCGCGCGAGCGCGTTGGGACTGGGTTGTGTGGGTCGATGCGATCCGCGGTTCGGGTTTTTTTTTGGGGGGTCGGGATGAATGGCGGCGGGGGTGCTGGTCTCGTTGGCTTGCTTCGAATCTGCGCGGATTGGGATTGGGGTGAATTCTCTGGCCTCCGCCTGCCCGTCTGTTTTGGCGATTGCAGTAGATTTATGCTGGTTGTTGATGCACTGAGAAATCGGAGTTGCGTGGCGTATGTGGTACGACCAGTTGTGCGGTCGTTGCGACTAGTGTAATGTCTGGTGTTTTGTTCCCTATTTTCTACTGAAATGGGTAATTTTATTGATGCTTTTTTTTCGTGCATGCAGGAAAATTCCTAGGGATTTGACCGAGGCATCACTATCTGGGGCTGGATTATCCATTGTAGCAGCACTAGCTATGGTGTTTTTGTTTGGAATGGTCGGTTTTCTTTTTCTTCCGTCAGTTTTTGTTGTATTATCGATTGCACTAGTTACTTTTTGGATTTCATTTTTCACACTGGTTCAGTTTTTAGGAAAAAAGAACAAAAATGGTTGGACTGTTCTTCTGTTCCATTTGGTGATTGTAGACTGAAATTTGGTACAGAGCCATACTAAAATGAGACCATTTATTTGTTTTTGCAGATTAGTTGTCTTCTACCATTCCAACTTCTGTAGTGTAGTTAACTGCTAGGATCAATGTAGAGTCTCGACTTGCTTGTTTCATTTGATGATTGAGAATAACTCATTTCCTGACATCTGTTTTAATTGACTATTAGAGCTTCATGATAGGCTACCTATTTGGTTGAATATTTTTGACTGAATTATCAATTGGTCCATCCAACCTTGAATGTGGCAGTTTAGTAATGTATATGCCCAAGTATATTCTAATTACTCTGGAACCTATGCAGTATTTTGGTTGCTGCTGGTTAAGGATTGCAATGTGCTATAGTTTTTAGCAATTTTTCACTATCTTGAGCTGATTCCTTAATCAAGCTTTAGACTAGATGACAGTTTAAAGGTTCATTTCAACTGAAAAGCTAAAGCTGTTCAATTGTTATTGCAGGAACTGAGTAATTACTTAGCAGTCAATACTAGCACATCTGTGATTGTTGATAGGAGTTCAGATGGGGAGTTCTTACGGATAGATTTTAACTTAAGGTAAATTCTACAGCACATGCTGCACATCTCAACAAGTAATAAGGTTAGAATTCAAAATAAGAATCTTCATGGTCGCATAGATAATACTGCTATCGTTGTGGTTCATAGAATTAATGACTTCCTAATTCTCTGATCTGCTGATAGTAATTTATCCCTATTGTGATTAATTTTAATGGAATACAATATATACAACAGCAAAGCATAGCATTTATTAACGTTAGGCACTCAGTACATGCTTTTCAATGTATTTATACTCATTTGGTGCATTGTGGAAAAAACATATGATTCTCAGTTAATTCAATAATCTTCTAAGGTCATCTAATTAGCAGATCCAACTATTTTTAGTAATATGTTTGTAGAACAATGTTGATGTGTTCTTTTACTCAACACTTTCCACCCTTAGGAGTCTATATGAACCTGAGAGCCATTGTTTAAACTTGAAATTGATGCTTTCCAGCAAACAAGGACTAGTCAGGCACTGCTCATTGATTTGTATGTGACAATGCATAGGAGGGAGCTGGTTACCCATTGTTTTCTATGAGATGACATCAGCATAGCTGGACTCAACTTTTCCTTGTTTTTCCAGTAGATTCTCACGATCTGGTTCTGTGATTTACAGCTTTCCTGCACTTTCATGTGAATTTGCATCAGTTGATGTCAGTGATGTTCTGGGAACAGTAAGATTCTAACTTGACCTCATGTACTCTGTTTTGTTCATCTGCCTTCTAGAATGAGAATATCATTGAAGGATATGAGGCTCGTCTTGTGCGTTCCATAAAAAATATTGTTAGACATTCATTTCTTGTTAACTTGCCATTACAAATAATTTTCCACTAGCTTTTAAAAATAAGCTCTACATGTATATTTTTCACCAATGTTAAAAATACGAAATATGTCCATTTATCAGTTTTTGCGAAGTTGTGTGCAGGTTAAAAGAATGAAACCTATCCTAAGTTCCTAACTAGCTTTCTATCTATAAGCATTTCTTGATCATATCTTGCCTTTTGTAGCTCGAATTTTTCTCCATGCTGGTTTAACCTTAAATTTCTGTGCAAAACACATGCAGAACAGATTGAACATAACGAAAACTGTTCGCAAATATTCAATTGATCGGAATTTAGTACCTACTGGATCTGAGTTCCACCCAGGACCTATTCCCACTGTCAGCAAACATGGAGATGATGTTGAAGAAAACCAGGACGATGGTTCAGTTCCCTTGTCCTCTCGCAATTTTGATAGCTATTCACACCAGTAAGTATTCAAATATATATTTCAATATCTACCTATCCGTAACACATAACATATAGCATTTTAGTAATTGTGCATTTCAAAATCATATCAATGGTCAACCTATTATTCATGTATGCTGTCCATCTTTCTGCTTCACATTCATGGAGAAATATGTACTTTATATTCATAGCTCCAATCACTTCTACCAGATTATCTATGGCAAATTGGTGATAATCTTCACTTTTACCTGCCTCAAACATTTGTTCTTGAAGTGTCGTTCAGTAAATCTAGTTAATCCCTCTTGTATTGTTTGGGAGCCCAAATATTGTTTCCACTGATAATTATCATGCACTTCCTTTTCAGGTATCCTGTTTTGGTGGTTAATTTTTATGCCCCCTGGTGTTACTGGAGCAATCGATTGGTTAGAATTCATCTTGTTTCCTTGCGTTTGGTGATTTTTTTAGTACTTATGCTACTCTATCTGTAAGGAAATGATTAGTAGATTGTTGCTGGTAAAGTCATTTAACTTATGGCACGACTTATAGAACTAACATATGGAGACATTTCTAATTATTTGATCTTCCTCCAGAAACCTTCATGGGAGAAGACTGCAAAAATAATGAGAGAGAGGTACATACTGTTTCTCTTTGTTTGTGTTTCATGGTTTTAGTGTGCTGTTTAACCTATACCATGTTGGTTTTTCACATGCAGATATGATCCTGAAATGGATGGCAGAATCATTCTTGGCAAGGTTGACTGCACTGAGGAAGTTGACTTGTGTAGGAGGTTCGTCTGTACTTAATGATTATTCATATCCAAAACAAGGACATAGCGTATTTAGGCTGCAACATGAACTTTACTAATCCCTTTTTGATCCATGTACCAACAGAAATTTAGTTAATTAGTTTGTAATATCCCCAACAAAGTGTCATTATTTTGCCACATCTTTCATGAGCTATTCATGTTTGTGTCCTCTTATCCTGGTTCTGTGGATGCTTGTGCCTTCTGGACTTGTTTGCATTTGAGATGATTTGAAAGCCTTTTTTCCATATGTCAGAACCCTAACTGTAGTAGATCATGTTTTTATAAGAAAATGAGCCATTCTGCTTCTGATGACACTGGTTTCTGTGTGATAGTGGCATTGCCATATATGTACATAATAACATTTCAAGTTATGCATATTGAATGTGAACCACAACTCCTCAATAGAGGCCTTAAATTGTTCTCCCACTAGTTTTACCTAATTATATGTGCTCTTATGCTTGTTTGTCAAATCAATATACAATTAAATTAAGGACTACAGTTCATTGTTTTAATTCATTAAATGCAGGCACCATATACAAGGTTATCCATCGATTCGCATTTTCCGTAAAGGGAGTGATCTTAAGTAAGCTCAAGTAAATCTTACATTCTTTCGGATACTCTACTGAGACTGAACCTGTGCAAGACTTGTATTATTTTTTTGCTCATGTTCCATACACAAACAAATTGACATTTGTGCAGGGAAAACCAGGGTCACCATGATCATGAATCATACTACGGTGATCGTGATACTGAGAGTTTAGTAGCGGTATGTTATATCCTGTTACCCAATTTTTTTTGTTGATGTACTGCATGGTCTATCTTCACTATGGTACTGCACCCTAAACTTTAGCTTACTTGTAAAAGGTATTGACCCCATTTTCCTAGGGAGAACAAAAGGCTAACTAACCTTTGCTTGTAAATCACTGATTTGTTGTTCATGGTCTTGTCAAATTGTGGATAAAATTGCTGACATACTTTTTGGGCCTCAGGCAATGGAAACTTATGTTGCAAACATCCCAAAAGAAGCCCATGTTCTAGCTTTGGAGGACAAATCCAATAAGACTGTTGATCCTGCAAAACGCCCTGCTCCATTGACTAGTGGATGCAGAATAGAAGGTTTTGTGCGGGTAAAAAAGGTAAATGAACTTCTTGAGGTAATAGTTGTAGTGTTGATGATGATCTCTATCTGTGGTATTTGATTTCTGGTTCCTCTTTATCAGGTTCCTGGGAGTGTTGTAATCTCAGCTCGATCTGGTTCCCACTCGTTTGATCCATCCCAGATAAATGTTTCCCACTATGTAACACAGTTCTCTTTTGGCAAAAGGCTATCAGCAAAGATGTTTAATGAACTGAAAAGACTAACTCCCTATGTTGGTGGTCACCATGATAGATTAGCTGGTCAGTCTTATATTGTTAAGCATGGTGATGTCAATGCCAACGTTACTGTAAGTCCCTAAATTTTGCTTTATTTCTATTATCAAGATTATTACAACTGACATGTGTTCCAACACTAAATCTTCTGGTTTCCTATGGAGTAACATAGCTTTTGTTTTTTCTCATTCTTAGATTGAGCATTACCTGCAAATTGTGAAAACTGAGCTTGTTACACTGAGATCATCAAAGGAATTGAAACTGGTTGAAGAGTATGAATACACAGCGCACAGCAGCTTGGTGCACAGCTTCTACGTTCCTGTTGTGAAATTCCATTTTGAACCTTCTCCCATGCAGGTTGGCAACCCACCTTTTTCTTCGCTTGGTTCATAAATGAAAGAAAAACTAATTTAAATTTATCCTCATTTTATCATCATCACTTCAAGGTCTTGGTAACTGAAGTTCCAAAATCCTTCTCCCATTTCATCACAAATGTCTGTGCTATTATTGGAGGAGTTTTCACGGTGAGAGCATATGCCCTTTTTTTTATCTTTTCCATCTCTCTGAATCCAACAAGTGCACATGGCTAATGAAATGTAACATGCAAATTCTCCAGGTTGCTGGAATACTGGATTCCATCTTCCACAACACCTTGCGGCTGGTTAAGAAGGTCGAGCTAGGGAAGAACATTTGAACAACAAAATTAATCTTCAGAAGCAGCTTCAAGCTTAGCGGTTGCACTAGTTTTAGTCATTATTTTGTTATACCAGGGTAGAAATTCTTAATATATTAAGATGTGAAAGAGGGAGGGTGGTGAGTTGGCAGAGAGAGTTGGGATCATGATATTGTAGACTAGGGACCTCACTGTTTTGCTAAACGATTTCATCAGAACAATAAGGCAGTGCCAGTGGATCCATGTTAACTATACCCTATGTTCATTCGTCCAGACTGTGTGCTGTGTTACTGTTTACTATTGTGATGGCACTTGTCATTACTCGTTACTCTGGATTTATCTTGCCTCTCAAAATTCAGCTACGGTAACCAGACATTTTTTAAGTTCGCTTTTGAGGCACGATGTTACTGTCTGACATCATTATTATTCTATGGTCTACAAATAACCAGGCAACTGTAATATGCTGAATTGTGGCAATTGTTTCCCAGATATCCAAGAACTTCAGGAATGTCCTAAATACTGTACTCTGAATCTATTGAATTGTCAGCTCAAAATTCTTCATTGTAAATATTGCTTGCTTAATTCTTGTGCCCCTAGTGGTATGCAACTGCTTAATTTTATGCGAAGTTTGTAATACGGGATAATATTTATGAATTCATGTGTTCGCGTAGAAATTAAACTGTTTTGGGTAAAAAAATATGTGAAAAAAAATGTCGACGACATGGAAACGTTCAAAGTCGGCAGCGCGCGGGTGGTGACCGCGTTGACCACGTAGAGCCTGTACATGACGACCCTGGCCGAGACCACCCGCACCGGCGCGGCGCCCACCGTCCTCGTCAACCGCGCCGGGACCTTCCCCGCCCGACCGCCGCGCTCGCCGTACCGGAGCGGCGCGTGGCTCGGGTTGTGCACCGTGACGTCGACGGCCAAGGTGAGGGTTCAGCTCCGGTGGGAGGACGCCGAACGCGGTGAGCCCGCGTGCCCACCGCCGCCGCCACCACCCGCGGCGGCCGCGGCCTGAGCACGGCGAGGGCGACGCCGAGCAGGAGGACGGCGATCAGCGCGCAGCAGCACGCAACGGCCGCCTTCTCCTTGATGCTTGTTGCCATCCTAGCAAGAAGCAAAAGATGGACGACAAATGCTAGCGTTTTCTTAAAAAAACTCGTTTCTTGATAATTAATGATGTTAGTATGTTCCATTAATTCTGGTGTTAATTCGGAAGCATGTCACGATGTCATTGTACTGGTCTTGTGATGCGAGATGGGAGATTACTGAACTCAAGCCAGTGTTCGCAAATGCGACGATAATCACCTCGAAATTGGCGGGTTATCAACCTTTGTAAGCTGGCTCGAATTGGTAGGATTTGGATTTGCTAGAATTCGACGAAATTAAGTCGTGTACATCTGTTTTAGATGTAGAGGCTTAGTTTCAATCCATTATTAAAAAAATATGGTTTTCTATCTGACCGGGGATCGCATTTTGGATCCCTTCGAATTTATAAACCTTCATTCAAGCTAAATATTGCAAAGTATTTATGTGAATTTTTTTTAAAAAAGTATCTATCCAGAAATTTAGGTGGCTTCAATTACTTAAAAGGAAATGCATCTTCGATGAAAATTAAATCAATATTTTGTAGTCTGTATACGGTTTACTTAATTTGATTGCAGTATGGTGTTCATTGTTTGTGTCAGCATATAAATAATCTAGACGTGGCTGCTTGTCTTGTGCGAAGTTTACAGACAAGCTCCAGCAGAGAAGAAAGATATCTTGTTCATTGACCAAGTTTATGCAAGGTAAAGCAAGTCATAATATAATAAGATGCACAATCACAAATTTAAAAAAGAAGATAATGCACCGACCAGCATGTGAATCAATTTGAAAGGTACTCACATTAATTCAAAATGGCACTCGCTTGTTTTGAGTTTTAATAATATGGATTATAGCTTCAATTTTTTTCTGGAGGGTGACATCGCAATCTCAAAAGGGAAAAAAGGCAAGCAAAATCCTTAAAAAATCAAAATACATTATATAACTTTTACACATCCAGATGAGTTTTGTAACGCAGGAATTTCAGATGATTTATAGGAATTTATAAAGAACCTAGTTCTATTAATTCTTGCAAGTAGAAGCAAGGATTTAAACTATTTTTATTATTAAAAAGTTTCGTTTTATAAAAACATGTTTAATAATAGAGCTAACTACTAAAAATTTTGTAATGTTTGAACACCTAACCAAAACCGCTACCTACATATGTTGTCTATACGGTTATTAATTTACTACTAATTAAAGACAAACCAATTCTGCTAGTTTATGTAAATTTTCAATAGTCAAAAAACAAGACAATTTTATTATAAAACAGACAATTCATATAAGCTTGAGTGTGTCACGTCATCTATTGTGATAAATGCAAATTGGCAACTGGTGGCTAGTACGCTCAATTGCATGCTACAAGGCTGCAAGGCTTGTTGATATTGTACAGCCCAACTAGAGTAATTAAAGGTCTAATCTACTAGGTTTGCCTGAGAAGTCATTAAATCGATGGATTTTACCGCAGAGAAATCAGTCCAGCTCAATTGTTTGCGCTCGCGCAGCCGGGCAACCGATTTTTTTGTTTTTTTCCCACTTTTTGTAAAGATTCTTAATTAAATCCTTAATAGTTTTTATTGCAGAAATGGAGTCTAACCTCGACGCAAAAATAACAGTGCCAAGCTTACATCATTCAGCACCATTATTCTTGACGCCGAGTACTCTGGGCCACGTCGGCGTCGAGGCTGACGTGACAACCTCGGCGCCGTGAATATTAGCGTCGAGCTCGACGCCAGTAAATGATGAGGACATCACCACCTCGGATACAACCACATTGGGAGCTTTTGATTTAAAGGTGCACGAATTCTTTATCAAGATTGTATTTGATGCTTTTGATGAATTGATGCTGCACCATGATATGTGTTTATTTACATTTTCGTAAATACATACCTGGATCAAAATGAGTGTTAAACACACATGGAAGACATGGAGGACAAAGGAAATTGATTGGGGGCAAATCCAAGTACTTCTCACGTCACTTTTGGCCCAAGGAAAGAAAGAGATCTAATCCAACACGTTTTGGTGCTGAATTCGGACTGCAGGACAGCACTGAATTCAAACGGCCGTCAAATATGCATACGTGCTCCGATTTGGGTCCATAAGTACTTGATGGAAAGCTCTTGGAGTCCTCTTTCCAACGGATCTAGCCTCATCTCAAAATTCTATCCCAATCATTCGCAATCACAGAAACAAGGTGTTGCATCACCTATAATGGGCCTATGGGCTTGTAACTTCATCCGGGACCCCGGCCCAAGTGGGGCCCAAGTGGGGTGCGCCCTAACCAGGTGGAACACGACTCTAGGGAGCCCTAGGTCGTCCTTGCACCTATATATACCCCCTAGCTGTCATAGAACAACTCGGGTTTTGTTTATGTAAGTTTAGCTATCGCTACTTCCTGATAGACGCGTGTGTCGGCTAGACCATCCATTCTATTTGATTCGGAACCCCATCTTATCATTTGTATTCAATTCCTATTTGCAATTCAGATTGCTTTTATCTTGTTCTTGCTTGTTTCTTCGATCCGCTTGCAGGGAATAAGGTTGATCTCGCACCGCAAGATCAACAACCCACGGATTGGTGTATCGATCGCTAAGGCGCAACACAACGTCTCGTACGGTTGTAGTCGGATCGTCAACGTTTCTTCCAAATCGTAGTTATCATCAACTCACCGAAAGATCGGGACACCCTAGTTCACATCAGTTGGTATCAGAGCGCCAAGTTGATCGGTGAGTTTTATCCACCTATAACCAGAAAAGCCAAAAAAAAATTGCATCCATTACCTAGCCATATTTGTGCCATTGCATTGTTCTTTTTAGTTTTTGCTTTGTTGAGTTTTACGTTGCATCGTCATGTCGTGTTGCTGGTCTTAGTGTCTAGTTCGTTTAGAGTTTCGAGTTCTTGTCACGTCTAGTACCACACTCTTCGTTGCCACCATCGTGTTGCACGTGAGAAATAGCATATTAGATATTAGATTAGATTGGTTTTATTTTAGGAAAAAAATAGTAGATTAGATTGGTTAAAAATCAGGTTTTGTTTTTATCTCCTGCTCCACCGAACTCCTAGCTGTCCACCCCCACAAGTCCGACTCCCACTACCCCTAATCACGTACATCTAATTTTTGAGTCGTGTCAAACACCTTGGTAAAATTTTGTTTTGTGTCGGATTCGAGATCTGTTTGGAAAAATGGAACCGGCATAACGTTAGCATTCCATTTTTATATAGTTCTAATTTTAGGGTTTGGACTTTTACATTTGAGTTCCTATAATTTTTATTTACGTTTAAGTCCCTGTAATTTTACATCGAGGTCCATAAGTTGGTTTTTGCTGGAAAAAAATCAAAAAAGGCGAAAGGTGCTTTAAAAAGAGAGGAAAAAAAGCCGCACCAAAAAAAGAAGAAGAAAAAAAAAGCGAAAAGAAAAAAAGAAAAGAGAAGAAAAAAAAAGAAAGAGAAAAAATTCAGTTGTTGGTTTCATTTATCAAAGCTATGCATAGTTGTTTCTAGTGCTATCTTGTGGTACCGTTTGTGTCTAGGCTCGCGTCTCTAGTACGTTCTATCCTAGGACCAAGCACGGTACTTGACTTTGAACGGTTATTCAACTTTGCATTTTCGATTTGAGCATTTGGTATTTCTTTGCTACATATTTAAGCCTACCCAGAGCTCCACGATTTGATTGCATGCACACACGGTTCGTCGAGGCATCGATACATCCAACCTCCATTGAGGTGTTTGGTTAAGTCGGTGTATGTCACCATTCCGCTTGCTATGATAAGAACTTGTAAGAGCTTGGCTAAAAGCTTGAGAGTGTGTGATATTTGAGCCTCCACTACCTAGTAGTTGATAGGAGCGTACATATATTTCGTGTATGTTTCTTGTTTTCTACTAACAATGATAGGAACACGCAAAAGAAATGGGAATAACTATGCTCAACATCGACATCTTTGTCGAGACCGAGGAGTGATCAACATGATGCATATGAGGCAAGTGACATTATTATTGCTAAGATCAAATCTGCACTACCTTATTTTGAAGGAAATTATGATCCTCATGCTTATATTAAGTGGGAGCTAGCGGTTGATAAAGAATTTAGAAAGCATGATTTGTCTGAAAAACAAAAGGTTATGTGTGCCTCTAATGTATTAATTAAATATGCTTCTAATGAATGGAAACATCTTTGTAGGCATAACAAAATACCTCAATCTTGGAAAGACCTAAAACGATATTTGAGAGATGCTTATGTTCCCATGTATTATGCTGATATTCTATTCAACGTTTCTTCCAAATCGTAGTTATCATCAACTCACCGAAAGATCGGGACACCCTAGTTCGCATCAGTTACTACAATGTTTAAAACAAGATACCAGAACAGTTACTTCGTACTATCATGATATGCGTGATTGTTTATTACGTTGTGGCTTAGATGAATGCGAAGAAGCTACGAGTTGAGATTTTTATGTGGGCTTAACAAAGAAATTCAGGATATGCTTGCTTACCAAAATTATAGATCTCTCTCTCATTTGTTAGAACTTGCTTGTAATGCTGAATGTAAAATAGAGGACATGAAGAAGCAACAAGTTGTGCTTGTACCTCCTATTTTTCCATGTAATGATGACGTACAAACTTGGAAGGAGAAATCTTTTGTGTCTCCTATTACTAACGCTTTGCAGGAAGTTCAACATATTCACCAAGAGGAGGAGGACAATGTTCTTGAGAAGAAAGGTGAGAAGCATGAAGCACCTAAAATATCTGTAGAAAGTTTACAAGGTAAAATAAATGGTGCTGAGGTAAAGGAAGGTGAGTATTCTCAAGCTGAGCTATACCTGTCCACTTTACATGCTATAGTAGAGCAACCATTAGTGGAACCAACTGCTGAGATTCCTTTGTCACAAGTTGATTTAGTTGATGTTCTTTATGATAAAGAAGAGTTGTGTGATAATGTTTCACTTATATCAATGCCACAACTAGTTAATTTAGTTGATGTTCCTTGTGATAAAGAAGAGTTGTGTGATAATTCTTCACTTATATCAATGCCACAACTAGTGAATGAACATGCTATTTTTAGTGTTAGTTCTTTAGACTTTGATTTTAAGCATGTTGTTCACGTTTGTAATGAAGTTGAGGAGCGTGAATTGTTATTTTTTTAAATACTTTGGGTTATGTTCTGTTTGATGACCGTTGTGAGCTCAATAATTTGAAGGAAAAATTATATGCTAAGCCTGATTTACTATGTCCAGCTAATGTTATTTTTCATATCTTTGGCGAATATAATGACAGAGAAACATATTTGGTGCATAAAGCTTATATTTGTTCTAATCAAATATTCTTTCGGGCAACAATACTATGATCAAATAGGGGACAACATTAACACTAACAATGTCATGCAAAGCTTTCCTAGTTTTCCCCTATGCAACAGGGGTAAGCCCAAAGAAGGGGAGCATTCTTGGTCTTGGCCGTGCAGCATAGCCATCGCTCCATGTTGCAATGTCAAACCAACCACCTCTCGAATGTCATTGGAGCAAGTCGGGGACGACTTGCAGCCAAGAAGGGGAGAATGATGAGGACATCACCACCTCGGATACAACCACATTGGGAGCTTTTGATTTAAAGGTGCACGAATTCTTTATCAAGATTGTATTTGATGCTTTTGATGAATTGATGCTGCACCATGATATGTGTTTATTTGCATTTTCAGAAATACATACCTGGATCAAAATGAGTGTTAAACACACATGGAAGACATGGAGGACAAAGGAAATTGATTGGGGGCAAATCCAAGTACTTCTCACGTCACTTTTGGCCCAAGGAAAGAAAGAGATCTAATCCAACACGTTTTGGTGCTGAATTCGGACTGCAGGACAGCACTGAATTCAAACGGCCGTCAAATATGCATACGTGCTCCGATTTGGGTCCATAAGTACTTGATGGAAAGCTCTTGGAGTCCTCTTTCCAACGGATCTAGCCTCATCTCAAAATTCTATCCCAATCATTCGCAATCACAGAAACAAGGTGTTGCATCACCTATAATGGGCCTATGGGCTTGTAACTTCATCCGGGACCCCGGCCCAAGTGGGGCCCAAGTGGGGTGCGCCCTAACCAGGTGGAACACGACTCTAGGGAGCCCTAGGTCGTCCTTGCACCTATATATATACCCCTAGCTGTCATAGAACAACTCGGGTTTTGTTTATGTAAGTTTAGCTATCGCTACTTCCTGATAGACGCGTGTGTCGGCTAGACCATCCGTTCTATTTGATTCGGAACCCCATCTTATCATTTGTATTCAATTCCTATTTGCAATTCAGATTGCTTTTATCTTGTTCTTGCTTGTTTCTTCGATCTGCTTGCAGGAATAAGGTTGATCTGCACCGGCAAGATCAACAACCCACGGATTGGTGTATCGATCGCTAAGGCGCAACACAACGTCTCGTACGGTTGTAGTCGGATCGTCAACGTTTCTTCCAAATCGTAGTTATCATCAACTCACCGAAAGATCGGGACACCCTAGTTCACATCAGTAAATATGGCGTCAAGCTCGGCGCCATGATCTGCGGCGTCGAGCTCTGCGCCAATAAAGATGGCGCCAAAATCGGCGCCAATGAGAATAGCGCCAAGCTTCTACTTCAGCTCTCTCATTCTCTTCCTGTTTCTTTTCTTTTCAACTCTCTCTAGTGTTTTTTTCCCTTGAGTTTGATAAGTGGATATACGGTTTATCAATTATTCAACAAAAACGATGAGAACATTTATAAATTACATGTTCAACAAATTACATTTCACCTATTCAAAATACACGTACATTGCATATTTAAATTTTACCCACATTGCATATTCTAAAATTACGTGCATTGCATTTTTTTATTTTTACCTACATTGCGTACTCAAAAATCTTAAAATCACATGGATTGTATTTCTAAATTTTACCTTATATTGCACAGTTTAATATTACATACATTACATATTTAAATTTTATCCACATTGTATATTCTAAAATAACATTCATTGTATTTCTACATTTTACTCATATTGCGCATTCTACATTTTTAATTTACCTGCAAGGGGGAGTTGGCGCGAGCGACCGGGGCGCCGACATTTGCGTGATTGACCGGGCCGACGGCCTTGGTACGGGCCGGGATCGTGCGGGGGCGGGGCGGTGGCGTCGGCCGGGGCGGTGGCAGGGCCAGGTCGGCGCGGCGTAGGTGCTGGGGAGAGGTCCCGTCGCAGTGTCGGGATGGGGGATGGCGGGGCCAGCCCCGCCGGGTCGTCCGGCGGTGGCGCACGACGTCTAGGGGCGCAAGCTCGTTCGTGGAGAGAGGAACAAACGTGATGTGGTAGACAAGAAAGACGGGACCCGCCTGTAAGCCAGGCTCACGCCAAGATCCGCGGCGTCGAGCTCGGCGCCACTCTTTATGGCGCCAAGTTTGCCAGGTCAGCGCCAAGTCAGTCTTGGGGCCGACGTGGCCCAGAGCACTCGGCGCCAAAAATAATGACACCGAGTAGTGTAAGCTCGGCGCCATCACTATTGGCGTCGAGCTTGAGGTCCATTTTTACAATGAAAATTGCTAGGGGCCTATTTATGAGAATCTTTACAAAAAGTGACAAAAAGCAAAAAATTCGACCCGGACAACTGCATGCCCTAGCCCGTAGCCGGACGGTAAATCCGCACTCAACATTATAATAGATAAGCTATAAAATTATTTTTATTTTTCTTTATATATTTAATGTATTTATCTTAGAGCAGTTGTAAAATCAGCTCTTATATAAAAGCTAACATTTATCATTTTTCTTATTTTTTCTTCATGTAAATTTATAGTTGAATTATATCTTACTATTAAATTTGTTTTAAAATTCCTCCCTTCCAAACAGGCTCAGAACAAGAGCAGTAAAACTTTTTTTTAAAAAAAGAGGTACCCTGTCTCATTTTCTACTGCTAAGAGGGGCTTTAATCGAACCTTGCAAACTTTTGTACAATTGAACAAGTCCATCACAACCATCGGACGCACGCACACGGATGCATGCACGGCCGCGATTAGCCCACGTGGACGGTGGAGGTGCACTGCGGCGACGTGCTCTCCTTCCTGAGCGGGTACACGGTGACGCCGCACGTCACCACGGAGCTCGCCTTGATCTTGAAAATACTCAGCACCACCGCCTTGCCGGCCACCGTCGTCGCCGTCTCGAACGGCAGCGCGCCGGCGATCCCCTCCAGCGGGAAGTACGGCGAAGACACTACCCCGACGGCGTCCACATCCACCGCCGTCCTCACCGCCGCCGACGCCCGCGCCCCGATCTCCCCCGGTGGCACCACCGCCTCCCCCACGGCGTCGCCGTGGTACCGCACCACCGTCACCACCTCGCCGTACTCGAACGCCGCGCGGTTCGGGTTGTAGGCCGCGACGGCCACGTCGAAGGTGAGGTTCAGCGCCGGCGCCGGGAGGAGCGCGAAGGCGGAGACACGCGTGCCCACGATCGTCGCCGTCACGCGCGGCGACCGCGGCCGGAACACGGTGAAGTAGAGCGCGGTAAAGACGGCGACGAGGACGAGGACGACGGCGAGCACCGCGGCGCAGCAGATCAACGCGGGCTTCTTCCTGGCCATTGGCGAATTAGCAATTGACGCGCTTATTTTTCTTGATTTTTTTCTTGTGATTTTTGGGGTTAATATGCATGGAAGAAGGGGAAGGGGAGAGAAGGGTTGCCATATGTAAAGAAGGGAAGCTGCATTGGAATTTCAGCTGGTTTTGTTTTTTCCTTTCTGTTTGGGGCTTCGTGTTTATAATTAATTTGCCTGCAAATTTGTTTAATTTTCTTATTGTTGGTGTGTTAGTTTTGGAATTAATTTTGGAGATTTGTGAGCTGATGGAAGAATTCTGTGGAGATTGTGAGGGACAATATCTTGTGATATCTGATTTGCTATATATATATATATATATATATATTGCCTTGTTCTTTTTCACAACATATCTGATTTGTGAGTGATAATATCTTTTTAGTTTTTATGGTATCTGAATTGTTGTTTGTTTTTTATGAAAGTTCAGGTCATTTCTGTGATGCCGCCTAGGTCCAAGAAGATAACATTACGAGTACATGGGGAAACTGGAGTTTGATAACAATTTTTTGAAGGTTAATTTAGTTTATGAATTTGTGATACGATATATCAGCTCAGTTTGCAATTAAAGAAGGAATTTCTGATTGTAAAATAAACAGCACCAATATAAGGGTCATAGAACATTCAACATGTTTTATATGTGCCTGTCTCAAAATTGAAGTGCTATACTGCGAATTTCAGACATATATGGAGTGATAAGCTACACAAATTTGCAACGACATGTTTACTTAACTCGGTAAATTGCAGGTTACGACAACTTTCCGAGTAGGTATATATACATACAGTTTCGTACAGTCATCTTCTTCCCATATATCTTTAGCAATTAACAAATGAAACTTGTTGATATGACGATGTGGACATTATTTGTTCTAGAACCTAAATCGCCTAGGCACAAAACAATAGCATATATTTACACCATATATAAAAACTTAACGAACCACAAGTTACTCTTGGCTCTCAGTCTCACACTGTGTCGACAACGATGTATATGCATTGTGCCTTTTGCCGTCGTCGTCATTGTTGCGTCCGTTTTACCCTTTGTTTACTCGCTCGCTCGATCGATCGTTCCGTGTCCAATCGAGGAACAAGTCTTTTTCAGAGTTTGGACAGTAAGCAAGAAAAAAACTCGAGGCGAGACACGACGTGATGCAAACAATTAATCATTTAGTTGGGTATCGTTTTTTGTGCCTTTGGTCACTACGCTCTAGCTCAGTTTAATTCGAATCCAACCTCTAGAAGCAAACACTGATGGACACAATAGAAGCTGTTCGCGTCGGTGTCACCAATGCTTTTTTGCTCACCAAAATGTTACAGTTTAAAAATTATATATATTATGGCCAAAATTAAAAGTACTTCATCTTCTTCAAAATATAAGAACCTGTGATTTAACACGTTAGTACTACCAATCTGAATATGTTAGCTGTATTAAATTTCATATTAGGTTATTATATATTGGAACGGATGAAATAATAAATGGAATCGAGAGGGTGCATATATACTTAAAAAAACACAATATAAACCACTGTAAATAATTGTAAATAACAATAATAAATAAATAATTAAGTTTGTGACATGCAGCTGGTAATACGTGTGTAGTGTAGCTAGTTATAGCTAGGTATAACAGTGTTACGTGCGGCACGGTCCGATGGCTCCGACGAGATGGTCTCCGTCGCCGTGCGGACGGTGGAGACGCAGCGCGAGGTGCTCTCGCCGTGGAACACGTACATCTGGACGAAGCACACCACCTCGACGGAGACGCTCACCTCGAACGACCGGAGCACCAGCGCCTTCCCCTCCACGGTGGTCACCGCCACGAACGGCAGCACGCCGGCGGCCGCGTCGGACGCGAAGTGCGGGCTCTCGGCGACGCTCACCACGTCCACCGCCGTCGCCGGCTCCACCAGCCGCGTCGCCCTCGCCTCGATCTCGCCGCGGGGCACCACCGACGTGCCCACGGCCACGCCGTGGTACGTCACGGACGCCAGCGATTCGCCGTACCGGTACGGCGAGTTGCTCGGGTTGCTCACCACCACGTGCACCCCGACGGCGGCCTTCAGCTTCGGCGGCACGAGGCTGAAGAGCTCGATGGTCACGTCTACGGGCGTCGCCACCACGCGCGGCGGCCGTGGGCGGTAGACGAGGTAGAGCGCCAGCGCCAGAGCGCCGAGGACGACGATGACGAGCAGCAGGCAGCACGCCGCCTTGTGCTCCTTCTTCGTCCCCGACTTCACCTGCATCATCGATGTCGCAGCTATAATTATTAAGCTGCTAAGGCTAGCTAGCTGATGATCTTGCTGAGCTCGAAGAACTCGTGATCCAATTGCTTGTCTTGATGTACGTTTTCTTGTGATGTTCATGCACACGCACACAATGCATGTAATGTAAGCTGGTCAGTGTGTTGGCGAAGGATGATTATGGTTTGAGTTTATATTTGATCTGGTTTTTGTTTGCATGTCCAGGGCCATGTTCGAGATTACTTGATTCTGGGTTTTCGATGTGGTTGTTTGGAAATTCGTGTGCATCTTGGGAGAATGGCTTGTAAGCAAGGGCGTTTTACCCAACTGCGATCAACAACACGTACGGATTATGTATGTGTGTGCATATATATAAACCCGCCATGCACGGCATTGATCGCAATATATATGATGTAATTTGTCTTTTGCTATGTCCTTTACCCGGCCGGAGTCTTACTCAAATTAAACGTGTTTGGTATACGTGTGCGTATGTCGACATTTCTTTTTCAGAATAAAATTCGGTAAATCCATTTCGAGTTATTTTTTCTGACTAAGAAAACACATATACACACCACTATATACACACGTAAGTCGCACACACGTAATCCAACCTCGCACAACCGTTACTACACCCCATTTATTACATGCATATATGCTCAAGAGATGGAGGCCAAATGATGATAATTTAGTCAATCTAACTAAATTCCTATTAAAATATACTCGTAATCGGTGTATGTAATTGTAACAACTAGCTGCGATCTAAAATATAACATAAATATTCCTGCATTCAACTTCACCATACCTCCCAACATTCCGTTTTCCTCATTTGTAACGGCCTACAGTTCAACCCGTCACACATTAGACTATCTATAACGAGGTGCTTTGACCTATCATAGGTGGGCCATCAAGGCTAGGCCGATCTGGCGTAGTGTCATCTCTCTGTCAGTAAGCTTTGACAACATGATTTATATACTACGAGGCACATGCATAAATATTTGAACTATCTTAATTTCGAGTGGGATTGGCCAATATTTAAACTTTCAAAACTAGAACAATTAGACCTTATTCCACTACAAAGTTGATTTTTCAAGGTGACACCCTTTATTTTTCGCTAGCAGCCAGATGCACACTCTGACTGTGCAGATGAAACGAGAGGGGGAGGAGGGTGGGTCCAAGGACCATTAATGAAAATGAATCTTTGTTGGCGGCTACGCTAAGTGCACCGCCATCGAAGATATAAGCATTTTCGTTGGCGCCACTTAAGGCACCACCAAACAAAATCTTTTGCTTGGTGGTGCCTTAAGTGGGACGCCAGCGAAAATGCCTTCCCCTACATATAGCCAGCCCGAGCAGCCATCCCTTTGAACATGAATTTCTCTCTTTTAGGAGCTCAATTATAGGGGAGAAGGTTTTCAACTCAAATGATTTGATAAATCTTGGCTACCAAAGGTTAGTTCTACCTTGTACTACTATATTTCTTAAGTTTTCTTTTATTTTTATGCGTTTAATGTGGAGAAATTAGTGCACTTTAATATCGACCATTGCCCAACCATGGCATGTGTTTTATTTGTTAAATGGAGCTCAAAATGGTCAAACTTTTAAGTCAATCTTGTACATTATCGTCCACCATAGATTTACAACATTTTGATAGGTTTTTTATAGAAGATCTATATGCCACGGTTGTTTTTATGCACTATAGATTTATATCTAGTTAAGCGGAGAGAGAATTAAGAGGAGAGTAATTTGGTAATTTTGGCTAGATGTTTGTAGTTTCATCCATTGGGAATTAATAAATGGTATTTTTTTGGAAAATGACGTAATAATTTTAACTCGCTTTACCATGTCTTCTTTTGAAAAATAAGTGGTATATTAGTTTTTAAAAAATGGCATACTAATTTTTTGGAAAATAACTGGTATATTAATTTTGACATAACATGTTGATATTTTTTACAATATAATAGGATTTAAATGTCACCTTTTTAAAAATAACTATGTAGTTTTTTTTTGATATAATAGATGGCCGAGAGGGCATGGGTGTAGGATACCAAGAGATATCGTGCGTCACATACTGAAGGAATCAATAAATTTATTGAAACTCCCAAGAAGAATGCTACAGCTAAGAAGTCGAAGGAAATAAAATGTCCATGCATAGACTGCAAAAATCAGAAAGTTTGGGGAAAACCATTTGTAATCCAGACACACTTAGTCATGCGTGGATTTGTTAAAGATTACACAACTTGATCACACTATGAAGAGGTAAATGTTTATAAACCAAGCTGCCATGTGAGAGTTCCCTACCATGGGCCGAACGGTAATGATGAAGTATACAGTGGCAGGAATTTCATGTTAGTAGAAGAAGAATCTGTTAATGATGAGTTGGATGATGACGTTGGCGATGGTCATGTCATGGTGGATGATGTCGATGGTACTGATGACAATGGTTTCAATTTGGAGGAGGTGTTGCGTAATGTTGAACCTGAAGCTATAGCTGGGCCTACTCATGGCTTGGATAGTTTCTATGCATTACAGAAGGGAGCGAAGGAACATTTATACGATGAGGCAAAGGGTTGTGAAAAGAATTTCATATTGTTGCTTACAATGCTTGAACTTCTAAGATTGAAGGCCAGAAACGGTTGGTCTGATAGTAGTTTCAATGATTTGTTGGTTCTGTTGAAAGAAATGTTTCCGAAGCCCAACTCCTTGCCAAGCAACACATATCAAGCGAAGAAGCTTATTTGCCCATTGTCACTAGGTGTGCAAAAGATACATGCATGTGTTAACCACTGTATCTTTTTCCCTAAAGAGTACGAGACTTTGGATAGATGCCCAACATGCAACACTAGTCGATACAAAACATATAACCAGTCTTAGGATCAAGATGTTGCATTTGACGAGGTAGAAGAGTTTGCTTCATGCAAGAACAACAAAAAGAAGATCCCACAACTGGTGATGTGGTACCTTCTGATTAAAGATCGATTGAAGCGTTTGTTCTCGAACCCAAGGAATGCCAAACTAATGTGCTGACATCATGAAAAGCACATAAAATATGGGATGCTTTGAAACCAGTAGATGCTCAAGAGTGGAATGAATTTGATACTAAACATCGAGAGTTTGCACAGGAACCAAGAAATGTAAGGTTTACATTGAGCACTGATGGAATGAATCCATTCGATGACTTGAGCAGCACACACAACACTTGGCCAGTACTCTTAACCATGTACAATATATCTACATGGCTCTGTCAGAAAATGAAGTATATTTTGTTGACCATCCTTGTAATGGGACCATGTCAACATGACATCGACATGGATATGTTTCTTGAGTCTTTGATGAAGGATATGGAGGATCTATGGCAACATGGGATCCGGGTTTGGGACAAATTCTTACACGAATACTTCACAATGCATGCAATTATTTTTGTCACCATCAATGACTATCCCGCATTGTTTTTGTTATCAGGATAGATCAAAGGAAACAAAGTGCTATTTATTTGAATGGTACTGTATACAAGTATCTTCGAGGATCAAATAAGCTAGTATATATGCGGCACCATCGTTTCTTAAGGAATCACAAATACCGCCTAAAAGTGGCATATTTTGACAACACTAAAGAGATTGATGTCCACCAAAATCATGCAATGGGGAAAGAGTGTTCCACATGACGCAAAACCTCAAGGTTGTTTTCGGGAAGGCGAACAAGAAGGAAACCAAGCGGAAGATAAATGCATACAGACCGAGCATACCATTCAAGAAGCAATTTCATTTTCTCTAAGTACCTGCCATGCTGAAAAGATTTAGAGATATATCATTCTATCGATATCATGCACCTAGAGAAAATGTGTTCAATAGCATCATTGGGATCTTACTAGACATACCAAGCAAGACAAATGATGAGCTGAAGTCACGTAAGGACCTTTTTAACATGCAGATCAGGGAAGAGCTTTGCCTTGTGGATGAAGGTAATGGAAAAGTGGACCTATCGCTGGCTAGCTACACCTTGAGAAATGAACTTTGAAGCAGATACAAGAGCAAACACACTCAAATAATTTTCTTCATAAAAAAACACGCATGTAAATGTCATGTCAGCATGCATCTTCAAGCAATACAGTTGTATGCATTTCTGATGTTTAGAATGCATTAAAAAACACATCTCCATTCTCCGTGCAGGTAACTCAATTCCCTCAACAAAAGGAACAAAACAACACAAACTACTTATGTGTTCTCTCCGGTTTGCATTAAATCCACTAGATTGCTTAGTCCTTTTTTCAGGCAGCATAACTGCATAATCCCCAGCAAAAGCAGATTCAACATCAAGATGAGGATTGAGGACCCCCACAATACTACTGAATTCTTTCATGTGCTTCAATTTCTACTGTCTTGTCAGACGCCCTCAGTGCCAGTTTGTCCCAAAATTCAGACATAGAGAAAGAGCAAGCTGCATGATGCTGCCGCTGCTGGAGTTCAAATCCTAATCGTTTTAAGGTTTATTAGGAAATCATCAACGATTTCTTTATCTAGAATAAGGCATTGCCTTTCAGTTTGAGATAATTTGGCATATAAATTAGAAATCCTCAATAGTTAATGTCACACCCGAAAATTCATCCCAAATTTTCAGACTATTTTGCGTATTAAATCCGCAAAACGATAAATTAATATATAGATCTAAACGTAATATAAAGCGTAAAATAACATACTTATTGAAAAGGCACTTAGTCCTCACACCCAAAAAGGACTACAACAAAAAAGAGAGACGATCCTAGCGGGGCTTCAGCTCCACTCCACACGCAAACTCAACTGAGGTCTGAGCCTTGGTCTTCTACCACCATCTTCAATTCAGAAGCACTACACTTTTAAAAGGAAAAAAATCGCAAGGCTGAGTACAACCACCGTACTCAACAAGCCACACCGAGAAATACAGACGTGCAAGAGGAGACAAGAGTGGCTTGGGCTATTTTGCATAAATGCAATTTACAAACATTTAATTATTTAAAAACGGTAAAATAGTTGAGTAATTAAGGCAATATTAATCTTTCACTGAACAACATTATCCCCACGTTGAACAGACCCAACCATTCCACTTGAACTAAACTAGTTCCATTAAATCAAATTATTCAGTAGTGGGACTAATCATAGTGAATCTGGTCGATCGCCCATAACCGCAAGCACGGCTATTCGAATAGTTTTACTCTGATCAAAGGTACGCAACTTTACCCATAAGACATGATTCCACACATGTTACCATGCCCCGAAATACCACCATGATACTGCAAAGGAGGAAATCATGACAAGACCTTTCATATAACTCCCTCTAACCAAGCGATACCACACCGAGGTTTCGCCCCCATTCCCCTAAGTGTAATGGGCAACCCCCCCGCGTGCTGTGGTGAATCCGGTCGCCAATCAACCCGTAAAACCGGGGCCGACCCAACTCCATCACGCCCACCCTCACTAGGGTACGTTGGCCAGAGGAAAGCTATACTACGAGTCAAGCATTTGCCCATTATTGCTTGTGGTAAGCGCTGTAATTCTTCCAGGGCTTTCCATGAACCGGTCCTTAATTGTCATGGGTGCGACAATCCAAAACCATGCACCCACAGTCCACCATTATGTCATATTTTAGTTGAGATAATTATGACCAATAAGACATGGTCAGGTGTATCGAGCTTGCAGCTATCAGAGACTAGAATAAATAGTGTAATGTCACGCTCCGCTTTTCCCGTAGAAGTAAATCACCCGAAAAAATGGTGCAAGGAGAAATCGACCGAAAAGATAAAGCAAGACAAACGTGGAATTTTAAAATCTATTTAATAATTGAAAATGGCTTGGTGGAATTTTTCTTAAATTCCCGTGTCAAAATACGCTAACGAATTTTTATCGGAATTTTCGAGCACCGAAAGCAATTATAAAAATTAATTTAGGCTAATCGGAATTAAATTCCTTAAGGAAAAGGGTTTTTCCTTTTCTTTTTCCCTTTTTCTCTTTTTCCTTCTTTTTTTCTTCTTGTGGGCCTTCGCCCACTCCTTTCTCCTTCTTCCCGCCGACCCATCCCACCTTCCCTCCCCTTCGGCCCAACCTCCTCCCTCCCTCTCTCCCCGTGCCCCCATTGGGCGGCCCGAGTTCCTTTTAGCCACCGACCGAAGTCCATGTTTGCTCCCCTTGGGTTGGGGACAATGAAAGGTGGACCCCGCTTGTCATCCCCAACCTCAAGCCTCCTCCAACCGAACCGGTCGCTTCTCACACCGTGCGTGCGCACGTCCACGCCGCGCCACCCTCTTGGCCATGTTTTGCTCCCCTACCCGCGTCACCCCGCGTTCCCTGCCACCTCCCCCTTCCCCCTCTTTCCCGCCCGTGCGCACGCCCGAAGTGCCGAATCGGCCATCTTTCGAAATTCGAGTTGTCGTCCCGTTCGCCCACGTTCCACGCCGCGTTCCCGCTTCCATCCGGCCACGTCCGAGCCGCCATTCCCCCCTATAAAGCTTCCCCGCACCGCACAACACCTCTCCCTTTCGCATTTGCCCGCACTCGTGCCTTCCCGAGCTCCCGCACCACGCAAGCACCCGCCGCTGCACACCCTCCCCGCCTTGAGTCATTGGGCCATGGGCCCCGCTGGTCAACGCCGCCCCCACATGACATCAGTCCTAGGGCGCTTGCGCCGTAAACCGTTTTTCGTTTTCCTTTAATTAGTAAAAAGGCTTAAACTTGTAAAAATCACAGAAAATACATCCAAACTCCGTTTTGAGTCCGTTCAAGTTGCAGCAGATTCATAAAAATGTCTAGAACACAATTAAAATAGTTTAATTACCTGTTTTAGTACTCTAATAGCCTGTTTTTGATGTGCTTTGTTTGTCGGTAGATTCCGGTTCCGGGGACACTCCCGTGTACTTTGAGGTAGTCGCTGAAGTTCCGTTGGAGCAAGACCAAGGCAAGTCATCTTTTATTGATCATGTTGTACCCATATTATAAATTATTCTTGCTTTATGTGTTAAGTTGGCGTAGTTTTATAATATAATCGGGATGAGACCAATAGTACTCAGCCTAGGTCGTTTACCCTACTTTATTGATTGCCTGGGAATTAATTTGACTAGTTTCAGGCTTAGGAAATGCTTAGCTTGCTTAGTACCACTAGATCGTTAATGGGAGAATTATTTTACTATACTTTATTCACATGAAATGACGGTCTCAGACCAAAGATGCCATTGGCAAAGGATAACAGTTAATTAAAACTTGACTAAATGGTGGGCTGCGGGTGCACAGTTTTGCAAGATGCACCCATGGCAGTTAAGGACCGATTCGCGGGAAACCCTGGAAGAATTATTAGTGTGTACCACAAGCCAGCATGGGCAACGGCTGGGCTTGTAGTGTAGCTTTCCCTGACTGACGCATCCAGGCAAGGGTGAGCGTGATGGAGTGCGGATGGACCGGGCAAGGTCGGCTGTCGGATTCACCTAGGCACGAGAGGGGGCTGCCTACCTTGGATATAAAGGTAGGGGCAAAACCTAAGGTGTGGTGTCGCTTGGTCAGGGAGGGTTATGCGAATGGTCCTGTCACAGACCCCTTTTCGATATGTCGTGGTGGCATGTCAACGCACGGGAACGTGTTGTGGGGCTGTGTCTTGTGGGTACAGATGTACACCTCTGATCAGAGTTAGAAACTATTCGAATAGCCGCGCCTGCGGTCATGGGCGGTCAACCAGATTCACCGTGATTAGTCCCACTAATGATAATAACCTGATTCAGTGGAACTGGATAGAATAGTTGGATGGATTGGGCATGACTCAACATGGTTTAGCGTTGAGCAGAGATGATTAATATTGTTTAATTATATTTAATCACTGTTTTGCTGCTTTCAACTTAATATTGTGAAATGTCTGCTTTGTGTAAAAGTTAACCCCTAGCCTTTCCTTGGAATTACCCTGCATCATACCTCCTTTCGGTATGACTTGCTGAGTACGGTGGAATGTACTCAGTCTTGCTTCCTTTTTCCCCACCTCAGAGCTAGAGGATGAAGCTGCAGTTGGGTTCGACGACGAGTAGGCCTGTGGCTGCCGTCAAGGGATGCCTGTGGAGTGGAGTCGCCGCGTCGCAAGCGTCCTGGACAGGGTGTTTAATACACATTCAGCTTCGGAACTTCCGGTAGGAATTTCTAGGCGTGACATGTATCCCATTTAGTGAGCTAGTGGTAATTAAGCATGACTAAGCATATAATTCTAGATAAAATCAACATCAGTGACTAAAGCTAGTTCAATTATCACGCAAAGGTTAACAAAGGACGAATAACAAGTAAATAAGGCTCAAACAAACAGATAGGTAATCCATCATTTCATGTAAGTAGCAAAGCAATGCAATTTTATTTGTAAACGTAAAACATTTATAAAAGTATGATCAATATGCTTCAAGGGAAGTGTGACTTGCTTTGCGTCTTCAAACAAACTTCTGGACTCTTTTCCTCACAAGCGCGAACTCCAGAAAGGACAGAATCTACACGTTGGCACGCAAAACAAGGAAAAACCCTAACAAAAACTAAACAACAATACATAAGAAGTAAACAAACATGTAAAGCTTAATTTTAGATGAATTTTGCAATTTGAATGGCCCAATTTGGAGTTTGAATGGATTAGATATGAATTTTAGAAGTTTAAGACCAATTAAATGAATTCTGGAAATTAAAATGATCTATTGCACAATATTTAATTATTTTTACAAAGGAAAAGGCTCGGGATGACGTCGCAAAACTAGGGCCGACGCGCAAGGACGCGCAGTGACGACAACAACCGGGCGGACGTCGGCAAGGGTGGATGTTGGTCGCTACGAGGCCGACGCGGCAAACCGGGCGACGTTAGCGCGGCAAATGCGCGGTCCACGGGTCCATGGGGACCGATCCACGGGCGGGTCCACCATGTGGCAGCATCCGAGCGGTCGGGGCGGCGCGCGATCGGATGGTCGAGCGGCGCTAGGGTTAGGGTTGCACGGGCGGCAGCGGCGGCGACACGTGGTGCCCATCCGTGACACGGCGATGCAATCGGACGGCGGCGATGTGCGGGAGGGATCGGATGGCCCGATCTACCCACACGGTAGATTG
The DNA here is from genome assembly GCA_019925245.2 of Oryza australiensis. NCBI lineage: Eukaryota > Viridiplantae > Streptophyta > Magnoliopsida > Poales > Poaceae > Oryza > Oryza australiensis. Next base: position 1,976,192 of record JAIFGZ020000381.1, on the reverse strand, counting down.
GATGGCTGGCAGCGCGGCTAGGGTTAGGGTTTCGGGCGATGACGGCGCCCGAGCTTGGTTCGCCGGCCATGGCCACGCGGCGGCCGACCGGCTCACCGGCGACACGGGAGACGGTGGGGGCAACGGGGGGCGCACGGAAACGGCGCAGAGAGGTGCAACGGCTCGGGATGACGGCACATGTTCGGGATCACACACGGGGCAGCTTGAGCACGCGTGGGAAGGAAAAAGAGGGAGAGAGATGCGGCTGACCGGAGATGGGGACGACGACGGCGACGAGCGGCGACGCTAGGCTAAATCGAGCTCGGATTCAAGTGGCGCAAAAAGATAAATGGCGGTGGCGGCTGCGGGGAATTTATAGGGGCTCGGGAGGCCTGGATAGGGCACGGGATATGGCCGAATTCTTCGCCGTTGATCTCGGGCTCGGAGAGGAGAAAGGAAAATGTGGCGACGGTTTGGATGAGGACTCGGGCGGCGTGGGGTGTGGAAAAGGCGGCCGTGATGCGGGAAGGTGGCTTGGGCCCGTGCGGTGTGGCGTGCAATGGCGCGGCTCGGGCGCGGGCGGTGCGCATGGCGCAGCGGGCGGCCCGATCGGGCGTGGGGAAGGCGGCTCCGACAGGTGGGGCCCATCTATCGGTGGCTCACGAGGAAGGTGGAAGGCAGACAAGCGGGGCCCACCGGTTAGCGAACGAAGTGAGAGAGAGGCGCGAGAGGAGGCAAGGCGGACTTTGCGCGCGCTCTAAGAAACATGGGCCGCAGTGGCCGAGCCGAGGAAGGAGAGAAGAAAGGCGGCGTCGGCCGGGGCTGGGCCGCAAGGGAGCAAAGGCGGACTTTTTGGACCATTTCCGGCCCGAGCAAAATGGGGATTTTAAATTGGTTTTTTATTTAAATTAATCCATAAATGATCTTTGATTTTCTATAAATACTTTCGTGCTCAAATAATTCCAGGAAAATTCCTAAAAATAGATGAACACCCAAAGTATTTAATAAAAACATCTCCAGCTCATTTAATGATCAATTTATTTATTTAAATAATTACTTTAATTCTCTTTGTATTATTTAAATTATTTCTGAGCTCCAAAATTTCACAGAAAATTTCAAAGAGTATTTTAGGGCATGGAGAATATTTCAAAAATATTTCCAGCTATGATTTTTAAAGGAAAATTTAATTTTCTTAATAATTTCACTTGATTACAATGCTTTTATTTTTATTCAATTTCTAAAAAATGATTTATTAAATCATTTTTAATCCCGAATGAAAATCGGGTTGTGACAGCTTAAGTGCGGACTAAATGTTCTTTACAGTGATTCAGGGGCTAAACGATCAGACAGGTGGGGTTCAGAGATTTTGTCTCTGAACCGCATTAAAATTGGCCCATTTAAGAGGGTTCGTAGAGTCAATCGACCCAATCAATATGATCGTGGGCCGTCAGATGAATGTTGTGCGATGGTGGGCCATTTCCTGAGGTGGAGCCTGACGATCAGCGACGGCGACGATGGCGCGAGGCTGTTCGATCTCTTGTTGAATTCCTATCTAAGGTGAGGCCGAGATGCCTCGTGTTTCCTTGGAATTGCTTTGCTATAATTTGTGATTTTTTTCCTTGTTAGGGCTCAATACATATGCATTTCGTTTGAAAATACTAATAAGGATAGTAAGGGATAACGTGAAAATCACATGGAAAGATTGAAAGAAAGTTACCCCTAGGAAAAAGAAGATGTGTTGGATGGAGCAAAAAAGTAGGATTTCCTTTCTGGAAGGGACAGACATAGAAGTAGCGATGGGCTTCATGCTGAAGATTATGGGCAAGTTATGGCGAAACTAAAAATTTGACCTCAACAAGAAATTTGTTAGGAAGGGTCTCGAGCCTTTTAAGGACTATGGCAAGATAACACAAGCCTAGTGGGATGAGTTCGTGGCGACGAAGATATCAGTGGAAGAAATAAAGAAGAGCAAGAAGATGTCAGAACTAGCAAGAAGAAACCCCTATCCCCATCATTTGGGGTCGACTAGTTACCGTCCAAAAATCAAGAAGTGGAGACAAGAGGAAGAGGACTTAAGAAATGCAGGCAAACCAGATCCTATGGTAGATCATGATGAACAAAGCAAGAACCAGGTGCATGCATGCACAAACCCCATCATTTACCCCAGAGGGCAATGTAGTCTTCAAAGAACCATAGCTCTAGCAAGTTTCCGACAAGATGAAGAGGATCGCCGAACAATAGAAGGTTGGGATATTCAAGCCAGACAGGGAAGTGGACCAATTGTCATGTGCTTTGTCTAACCCAGAGCACTTAGGCCACGTTCGAGGAGTCTCTTCAAAGGCTAGTTGGAAGGAGGGATTCAAAAAAGATGTTGCTAGCTACAAGAAACGTGACAGATACAAGGAGAAGATAGTGGATGATGTAAGGACGGTAGAAGTGCAAGAATGTTAAGATTTTTGAGGAACAATCCGGAAGTTTAGGCACAAATTGAAAGGGAACGACTTGGGATTTCTGCACCCGAACCGATATATCCAGTCGATGATATAAAGGAAGATACTTCATGCAGACTGTTTATTTTGGTCAGAAGGGTAGGAAGGATGATTCAAGCTGCAACTGGAAGGGCCATTCCGGGGCGCATGTTTCACTGCACCGACATTCCGGAGGACTATGCCAAGGTAAAGGTGTGGACGGTAAATGATGATCACCGGATGTACGAGATAGACATTCCAACCCCCGAGGGCATCGTGTACCTTGGAGATGCGGTTGACCAGATGATACTGTGGCAATTAGGGTTAATGGATCGTCCACCAAAGGTACCGGGTCATCATCTCGTGCCTTTCTTAACCGGGAAGAACCTAGGGATCCTCCGCATGCATCGACTAGGCATCCTTCACAATCACCACCGCCACCGCCATTGCCAACCCCACAAAAAGAATAAACTCCTCCGCAGAAACAAGAAGTGCCTAAACAACCAGTGCCACAACCAGAAGAAGTTGTAGAGGAGCCTGAAGCACCTTAACAGCTGGAACCTTGCATGGCACAACCAAAAGAAACAACAACACAGGAAGAAGCTGGGGGTAACATAGTGCCAGTAAAGATAAGAGCGCATAAGCACAAAAGCAAAAAGTGCATCTAAGGAGAAGTTTATGGTAAAGCCATTCACGGGCAGAGGGGGGATGACAAGGGGAAAAACAAGATTGATGACGATAAGTGGAAAGCACATGCCTTGAAAATAAGCTTGGATAGAAATTTGGATTTTGTGGCCACTGAAGATGTGCCAGAACAGTTTGAGAATGGCAAAGCATTCTTTCTTGCCTGAAAATTAGCAGAAGGAGCTTGGCAACTAAAAAGATGGCATGAATGGTACATGACTGTCAGCAGAATAAAATGGTTTAGATCAATAACCATTGGCGTGTTGATGGAGGTTTTCATGAGCGGGCCATGCCAATTGCATATTTATTTCACGGATATGCATGCTCTCTATCATCGGGACAAGCTCGACACAAATTTGATCAACATTTGGTCTGTATAAGTGCACGACTGTTACATTTTTTTGTTTGTAAGTGCACATTAGGACTAGTTAATTAGATCATCCATTTTTCCATGATGAATTACGTCATAGCAGAAGTGATGCATGAGCCTGTCGGCCACCTAAACCGATGTCGAATAAGTGAGCCAAACCACACCTTCAAGCTAGACATGAATAAGCTATAGCCAGAGCTCTAGGCCATGGCTCCCACAGAGAGGATGCCTACATAGAACAAATGCATAATTATAAAATGACAGAGGTGGCTACTTACATAGGTCAAGCACTGCACTCTACTCAAGAGAAAAGATGCATCTACGCCCCATACAACTTTGAGTAAGCTTTCATATCTACTATGATTATATACTTAATCATGACTCAACTAAGAGACCAACATTTCATGTTTTTTTCAGCGACCATTGGATTTGTTTTCTTCTATATCCAAAGTATGGCAAAGTTGTGGTATTGAATTCTCTCGACAGGAAGGCTAGTACATATCATCAATTCTTGGCAATTTTATAACAGTAAGTGATATATGGATGATTCTTGTTCTTGATGTGTTGTTATCTATGAACTCCCTAAGTTAGTTATTTGCTCAAACAGTGTCTACAATATGTATTACGTGGAAGGCGGAGAACGGTTGCAAATAAGAGACCAAATAATCATTCGCAATAAGTGGCCGGTACGTAATTATTTATGGAAGTACAATACTACTTATTTATAATTGCGTGTGCGTACCCATTTAGTTAACTAATATACTTTTGTATTGACATCGATAATGCCACAAGCAACCGAAGGAAAGCTTACTATGTGGATATTGTGGATATTATGTCTACGAGTATCTCAATGTCAATGGAAGACACTACACAGACTATGGAGTTGTAAGTACAAATCATCAATACGTTTATTAAATTAATTTCTAACAATTTCCATTGCCATGATCTCAATGCAGCTTCCAAAATTCCCCAGGTGTGAAAGGAAGATGAATGATGATGCCACTTAGAACATACAACGAGACATGTGTTATTTCATTTATCATGAGTGTTGTCACAAGCTTGGAAATTTTTCGATAAAGAAGCACCTTTGAACAACCCAACAAATGAATTGTCTTATTAACATGAGCAAGTCTGCAATTCAAATTTTACGTACATGTCGGTCGAGTTGTAAGACATTTAAATACCTAGGTACGATCATCCAATATATATCCTCTGTGTGATTCTAAAATATGCGAACAAAATACTTCCAAATTTGGCGAGAAAAAAATCAAATATCTTTGCAGACGGACCACGTGTCAAAGCAGTTGGCGAAGTGCATTTTTGCTGGCAAGCCACGTAGCCTTAGTGTGCCAGCGAAGATCATTTTCGCTGGCGGGTTACCTAGCGTAAGGCCGCCAACAAAAACACATCTTCGTTGGCAGTGGCCACTGCATCTTTATTGGCTTTTGGTCTCTGGCGATGCGGTTGGCTGCCAGCGAAAGCGAAAACTTGTTGACCGTCATAAAATCTATTTTGTTGTAGGGTTCGGTTAATCCTTTTCGCAAAGGGATATAGATGTGATTTATTTCACATCTATTGTGATGTGAGACTATTCCCCCCTCAATTATTTTCAATCTATTCCTCTTGAGGATTATGGAATATGTCTTTAATGATTTCTGCCTTGTGCGTCCTTTTTAACTGGTGTATGGAGCTCCTATCTGACACATGACACTAGATTAGGGTGTGTGGTTGGAGAATAGAGCAGACAGAGTTGACTGAGTTCACTAGTAACTCCAGGGGCTAGGTGAAGGCCAGGTAATGACCTAGCAGTATGAGATAGAGATGGATGATCCGTCGGCCATAATACACTACCATGTTCATAGACATGAAAAATTAATAGTGGACGAGTTATAATATAATTACTATCTTTATTTTAGAATATAATTATTTATAGCTCAACATCTTATCCCAAAATGAAGCTATTTTTTATTCAACCATCCTCTCGCCAATCATAATCATTCTTCATTAATTTAATTTATTCATCTACTTTTTTTCTCAACCAATTGTCTACTCTAATAATTTTTACCTACTTTCTTAATACTTAATACTCATGCCCACTTCAAAAATATGTACTACCTCCGTTTTAAAATATTGCTATGGATGGACACATCCTAATAGTATAAATCTAGTTCTTTTCTATAGCGATAGCTCAGATTCAGAGTTACTTGTTCACAACACCTGATCAGGTATTGAAAAATAGAAGATCAGGTATTGAAAAATAGAGTATATTTGTTTTAAGCGGGAGACCCCGGGGGTTCTAGTTTTAAAGCGAGGAATAGGCCTATTGAGATGCATATAACTACTTTTTTTTCATCTTACGTCTCGCATTACGTCTCGCCTAGTGACTTTGCAAGCATTACAGGCTAAGCACCTAATAACGGTTATTCCTCAACAGGTTATTATAGGTTACGCTAAACCTTCAAACTTTCTATCATCAGATGAATAATAATTAATCTACCCCTTACATGATGAAAATATTTAACTGACTTCATCTCTACATGATGAAAATATGGGGGACCTGAAGCGCTGCCTACAAGGCCCGGCCTTAAGTGGGTGGCACATCAATCTATGCTTCCAATTGCTCCACAGTAATCTTGGCGTGTGACTAATTACTGACTAGTACCTCTGTCGTTACTTGATCGATCGGTTTCACGGAAGAATTTTAGGTCCAGATCGACTCCAAACTAACAAGAATCTCCACCAAAACAAATAGCCATTGGTTACGAGGGCCTGCCCACTCAACGAGATACACCGATGCTGACCTGACACGACAACGAGAAGGGAGCAAAGTTTTCACCCCTTCACGTATCTGTCGACTCGACCCCTGTCACTCCCTCCGTCGTTTTTTAACGGATAATGCACCTGTCAAATCGTGGTAGGTAAACATATAAGATATAACTTATATAAATTATGTTAAAAGTATTTTTAATAATAAATAACTTATAAAAAATGATCACTAAATAATTTTTTAAATAAACTAAATAATTAAATATGTGTTTAAAAGTTAACGGTATTATGCATTATAGTATAATGGATTAACGGGGATCAGGAGACAGCAACGATATCTCGTTGGTCAAGTCCATCAAATTCTAGGTTTTCCATTACGAAATTCGTAAAGGTCAAGATGCCGGTTTTCTAATTGTAATTGGGCCGTTCGATCGTCCCCAGGGAGGACACTTTTGCTTGGTTAGTAGTTAGGCCACGCTTTTCCAGCAATCCTAGTGAACAACCCAAATGGCCGACAGGTAGAACAAACACCATAGCGTTAGCATTACCACGTACGGTACCAGTAGCTAGCTATCTGGCATTAGCAGCTAGAGCTGGTTAGGTACTGCTGTTAGTGACGACTGCTTACACCGATTCGTCTGACGCATTACACATCACATCATCACCCCCTTGATCATGAAAGCTTCCATTCCATGCATGCAGATCTTAATTAATTCTCCCTCATTTTCTTTAATATACGATGTCGTTTACTTTTCATCATCGTGTTTGCTTTTACACTGAAAATTATCACATTAATTGAAAAGGAAAATAATCCGAATTTAACTACAAGTTCGAAAACAATAAGCTTTCTTTGCATAAGGAGGTGCCCATCATCGAAATATATAAAGTTAAACAATAGCCATTTGATCAAAAGGGTACATACATTAATAAAAACACAAATAAGCTAAACATAGGTTTCTAGTGTTTTCTTTTAGACACATGATACAAATAGAGAGGAAGCAAAAATAATAAAAAAAACCCCTAAGAGGCTTTCAGTGGCTCCTCTTGTAATAATATAGTATAAACTTAGTCAAATCTATAGTTGGGTAGGTCAATTGTTATTTTATAAATAAATTAACATATGTTAAAACCTTCTTGAAAATTAAGCTAAACTAATCAAAAGTCACGCGCAAACTATATGGCTAGTGATATCTAAAATTGGGATTAAAAATATATGGAAAAAATAAGAGTCAAAAAGGAAAAAAAGAAGAATCCAAGTAGAAATACAATCTAATAAATAAAATCTGAAATTCAGACTTAAAAATAAAGGAAAAAAGAAGAGTTTACGTAGAAATACAATTTAATAAGTCTAAAATTTGAATTAAAAAGTAAAGGGAAAAAGAAGAGCCATCATGTAAATCCATTTTATAAAAAAATAAAAATAAAATAAGACTTCATATAGAACTTAATATGGATTAATTAAAACATAGAATACAAAATAATAAAAAAGCAACTTGATTGAAATAAAAATTGCAAAATAAAAATTCACTAAATCTAGGAATAAAAAATTAGAACAAGTGTCCCTATAAAATATAAAATATCAAGAGTCCATATCTAAATACAACTTATAAATACCAAAAGAACAATACGTGCAAGAATACAGAGTAATATTAATTTTGAACCTAATAAATAAATATAATTGATTCGGATGAAAATTCCATACTAAATCCCTAAAATTCTAAAAGCCGGAATGGAAAATGGTGAATCGGGAAAAAATAAAGTTATCTATTATATTCTATAATCTTTAAAATATACTTTATCTATTTTAAACGAAAACTCCTAAATTGTGCTATCCATGAGGACTAATAACTAATAATGAAGAGGAGTAATTTGTAATCGTGTAAAAATCCCGGCAAATAAGTGTTGTTAATAAGTGGCATTTTCTTATTTGAACGAATTATAGACTATCACCAATATGCAATATCCATGTTTGGTAAGTGGAAGAATGTCACCGGAGATAATGAGAAAATGTCAATATTAGTCCGAAGATGGAGAGCAAAAGATAAACATATATACCATAAATATGTTATATCTTTGATCTATTACATACTCTCTCGCTTTCATATTATAAATCGCTTTAACTTTTTTCAGTCAATTTTTTTAGGTTTGAGAAAGATTATAGAAATATTTAGTAGCATCTAAAATTTGGAAAATTAGTTTTATTAAATATAACATTGAATATATATTTGAATAATATGGTTGTTTTGTGTTAAAAAGACTATATTAAAATTGAGAATTTTAATATTAGAACTTTTAAGACTATAGTAAAATTAATGTTAGAATTTATGTTAGAATTACACTAATTTTTAAGATTATATTATATGAACTTTTGAGGACTATATAAAAAATCAATATATTTTAATATTAGAATTTTTAAGTCTATAATAAAATTAATGTTAGAATTACACTAATTTTTAAGACTTTAAGACTATAGTAAAATTAATGTATTTTAATATTAAAACCTAAACGTTGGTTCTATCCCGACCAAGCAAACAAGGTGAACCCCGATGAGAAAGAAAGACTAGGGGAAGAAGCGGGGTAGAGGAATTGGTCAACTCATCTGACTCATGACCTGTTAGAATTACACTAATTTTTAACTATAGTATATGAACTTTTTAAGACTATAGTAAAATTAATGTTAGAATTACTCTAACTTTTGAGACTATAGTATAAGAATTTTTATGAAATATAGTAAAATTGACAATTTTAATATTATAGTAAAATTATGGTTAGAATTACACTAATTTTTAAGGCTAGAGTATATGAAATTTTTAAGGCTATAGTAAAATTAATGTATTTTAATTTTAGAATTTTTAAGACTATAGTAAAATTAATGTTAGAATTGCACTAAGTTTTGAGACTAGAGTATATGAACTTTTTAAGACTATAGAAAAATTAATGTATTTCAATATTATAATTTTTAAGACTATAGTAAAATTAATAGTAAAATTAATGTTAGAATTACACTAATTTTAATACTATAGTAAAATTAATGTATTTTAATATTAAAATTTTTAGGACTATAGTAAAATTAATGTTAGAATTATACTAATTTTTAAGACTATAGGATATGAACTTTTAAGACTATAGTAAAATTAATGTTAGAATTACACTAACTTTTGAGACTATAGTATAAGAATTTTTATGAAATATAGTAAAATTGAGAATTTTAATATTATAGTAAAATTAATGTTAGAATTACACTAATTTTTAAGGCTGGGGTATATGAAATTTTTAAGGCTATAGTAAAATTAATGTATTTTAATATTAGAATTTTTAAGACTATAGTATATGAACTTTTAAAACTATGTAAAATTAATGTATTTTAATATTAGATTTTTTAAGACTATAGTAAAATAAATGTTAGAATTACAGTAAGTTTGGAGACTATAGTATAAGAACTTTTGAAGACTATAGTAAATCAATGTGTTTCAATATTAGACATTTTAAGACTATAGTAAGATATACTATGCACATTATATACTAATGTACTTTTCCTGTAATATTTAATATTAGGTAAGATGGAAGAGTCAGATGATGAAAGGTTCCTCTTGGACCATATTAGACAGGGTAGTAGCCAGTACTACCAGGACGACTAGGGTGAGGTTTGTAGCCAATACCTCAATGAGAAAGCCAAGGACCTAATAATGAGACATGACATGAGAAGGAGGAAGTACGAGGAGGGACACGAGGAGGAGCATGAAGCTGGTTCAATGAAGGCACGAGGGCAACGAGGTGTCGCGAGAAAGTTCGAGTAGAGGCACATTATAACTGAAGTGAAAGAAGATGGCGAACCAGTTGCCCCTCCTTTGCTGCAATGAAGTTTGTGTCACAGTGCGGTTGGGTCATGAGGAATCACGTGCTGATCAACATACAAAATTGATGGCCTAGAAGGCCGAATGATAAAAACGGGCTCTCACAGTTGGAGAAGGACATGTTGTGGACAACTCTGCTGCAAAACTTCACTCTTGAGATACCTGAGGTAGAATAACCTAAAGTGAAGGAGTGGGCTCTCAAGGAGATGGCCACACAATTTCAGACCTTCAAGAAGAATTTGTTCAACAAGTATGTAAAGAAGGGTCTAACACCGGACTTTGATAAGTACCCAAAGCTAAAGGACCACTAGAGGGTAGTTTTCGACTACAAGTCGTCCGAGGAAGGGGCAAACAAGGTGGAATGGAACAAAGACAATGCCACCCAAAAAAAGATACTTTCATCGGCTAGGGTCGGGCGGTTATAAGAAGGGAATTCCCAAATGACAGAAGATGGAAGATGCTTTGGAAGCACGGGGGATCGTTCCGGCCACAGTTGACTGCCCTAAATGATCGGAACACTAATACTATGCTCACGGGGACACGCTTAGTGCAGAGGATGGCTCCTTCATTTTTAGTGATGAAATGTGTGCAACACATCATCTCGTGGATGCCCTAGAGGCCTCTTCCCATGATACATTCAAGCCCGACAGAGAGAAGGATGAACTAAAGATGGCACTGCAAAATCCCAAGCACCTAGGACAAACGCACGGAAAAGGCCTGGTCCTATGGAAGTATGGGTTTCATTAGGACATTGCTCATACAGGAGTCATAGAAGAATCAAGTCCGAGCAAGAAACTAGGGTTCGGATATTGGAGCAGCGAGTCCAAGAGAGCAATGAAAGAATGACCGAAGAGGTGAAAAGGCAGGTCGAGCTAGCACTTAGCAAGGCTCAGTTACAAGTAGGCTCCATTCTGAACATCTTGGTTAGCCCCTCAGGCTTACGAAGCAGTTGCGCTTCTACAGAGCAAGTAGCTGATCAGGGCAACAAAACTGCAACACTGCCATTGGATGACGAACCATGTTATACCATGGATGAAATCACGCAGCGAATATCATGTGAGCTGCATATTCCCTTCAAGAACCTATCTATCAAGGTATGCTTGTAGTTTGCACATGTTGTTTTGGGTAGGTTGTGACATGTCAAGCATATGTACTAATTAACTTCGTTTCTTGTGAAGGTGGCATGGGGCATTGCCATACAAGTGGAGTAAGGCTAGACATACCACTTCATGTCGATTCCACCTGGCTACTTAAAGGTCAAGGTGGAGACAGTTTGCGAAGGCTTTGAGGGTCTCGAGCTGGACTTCCACGGAGAAGATGGGGAGAGGACAGTAGGCCAAACGTACAACTGCATCATAATATGGCACAAGCGCTACATCGTACTTCCCGGGCAGGTGGCGGCGTTGATTCCTATGTCTCCACCGCTGTAGCCTGAACCTCAGTCTCCACCGTCTCCTCCACAACCTACATCTCCACCACTGTAACCTGTTGTTGTGCCCAAGACCCAGTCCCATCTCGACCAAGTCAACAAAGTTCGTGCTCACCTCCTCCCGCATTGTCAAAGTATCCACAAATGAAGAAGCAGTCATTGGATGAGCCAAGAAAATTTGTGCAAAAGAAAAGACCGTATGATATGACTGACGTGGAGAATGAAGCGGAAGTGTTTAAGCAGGTGAAGGAGCACTTCAAGCGGCAAAGTCCAGAGAAGAAGGCTCCAATAGACCCAACAACAAAGGCATTTTTCTAGAAGATGAGCGAACCGACGAAGAAGAAGATATAATCAAACTACAACCGCTCGATCCGAGGGGCCTATCAAAAAACTAAAAGAGAGTCGAAAATGGTTCCCAAGCTCAAAATGCAAGCAAAACAAGCGATTGACCCGATACCATCTAATTGGGAGTTGAATCTACAACAGTTCATGGAAGATAGAAGTCTTAGTAAAGATCAACCGCTGAGGGTGGCCGCTATCAAGAAGGCATCACCATCTGCCATTATAGATGGCCAGATGGGCCGCACGACACAGCACGGCTCAGGCATGGCTCGGGCCTGGCTGGGGCACGACCCGTTATGCACGGCTCCTGTAGCGGGTCGTGCCGTGCCGGCCCACGTGTCGCGCCCTCGGCCCAAGCACGGCCCACGGGTGGCCGGGCCGTGCCGTGCTGGAACGGGCCTGTCAATGGCCCATGGGCCGAGGTCGGCCTGTTGATCCGCATTATTTTACCCTCCCGGTTCCTCCCGTAGATGTAGACGCCGCCTAACCCTAGTCGGCGCCACCTGAGTCCTGACCGCACGGCCCGTGTCGGCGCCGCCCGATCGTGTCGCCCGACCGCGCCGCCCCGACCGTGCCGCCCGCGCCAAGGCCGCCCGACCGCGCGCCCCGATCACACCGCCCGCGCCGGCGTCACCCAACCGTGCCGGCCTTCCTACCTTGCCTCTGTCCGTCTCGTCGCCTGCCTGCCTTGCCTCCGTTCATCCGTCTCATCGCCAGCTTACCTGCCTTGCCTCCATCTGTCTCGTCACCAGCCTGTCTTGCCTCCGTCCGTCCGTCTGTCATCGGCCTTGCCCCCGCCGTGCCGGCCCATGGGCCGTGCCGTGCCCGGGCCGGCACGGTACAGGAACCGTGTCGTGTCATGCCGGCCCATGGGCTCAGACGACGGCCCAAGCATGACACGCTCCACCGAGCCATGCCGGCACGGCTCACCGCCTCCCGTGCCATGCCGGGCTGGCCGGTGAACAGTGTCGCCGTGCTTGGGCCAGCACGCCTCAACCCGGCCCATCTGGCCACCTTTATCTGCCATGAAGCACATATTTTAGCTCGGCAAACCACTTGTCAGGCCGGAGCTGGTCATGACCCTATCTACGCAAATGTATCGATTTCATACTTGGTACATGGAACAGTCCAACAAAGGTAGGGTCATGTTCGCTACTCGGATAAAAGACGAAGATTACTTATGTGGGGAGTCTGAGATATGGCTGCACTACAATGATATCTACGAAGTATACCATCAAAACGCCCTTGATATCTCAATTGCGAGTTGCTGGGTTCTTTTAAGTGTCCTTTAATTTTATTCCTTAACTTAGCCCGTCCTATGTGCCATCCAAGTTTTACCATGTGCAGACTACCTCACGTCTTTTTTATGTGCTGTAGAATGGAGATTCGAAGATGCCGTAGAGAGGAGTATTTCAAGATTGGTTTCATAGACCCCATGGTTAGAGAAGACTGTATGGGATTTTGCATAGGAAACAGAGATGACCATTTACAAATTCCTGGTGCAGCAACATTACAAGACATTCGTATTTTTGCCTTACAACTTTAAGTGAGTTTTTATCGTCTTTTGTACCATTTTCCTTCTCGTAGACATACAATGTTATGTATATTATTTAACGCAATGTGTAGGTTCCACTGGATCCTCCTTGTGATAGACGTTGCTAAGAGCAGGATTTCAAGGAAATCCTAGAATTGCTTAACACGTAATGTCATCTATTCCACTATAATTATGCATGCTTCTATCGATATTATGTGCACGAAACAACATTATCATTTTCCATTGCAAGGTGTGGGTACGGTTCCATAAAGACATCCACAGCCATTCAAGGAAAAGCTCGATGTGAGGATGAACTTTCATGTACATACATGATTGAAAATTGTATATCTCATTATTCTATAATACAAATATTTTATAACTTTATTTCTCCTTTATAGTGTTTAAGACAGGGAGTGGGGCACAACTTATGCGGCTACTATGTTTGCGAATTCATTCATTGTGTGACACAAGGCATTAACAACAATAAGAATATTGAAGTTCGTAAACACCATTCATACATAATTTACAATCTTCTCATTGATTTAACATATTCATATTTTTTTGGAAATGACATTCTTTATGGATGAAGCAAGAACTCCTTCCGATGGATTTCATAAAGGCTATTCAAGAACAACTCATGGGATTTATTATGGCCAAGGTTGTTAATCCGTTGAAAAAATTCTAGAACGATGGACGCGTCATTCCTCAACGAGAGGCATCCTCTCTTAGCTTCATATATTTGTAATATATGATAGAATATGACAAATAACAATTGTACATATATTTGTAATATATTAAATATATGTATTTAATTTCAATTGTACATAGGTAATACCCGCAATTATATATACGTGATGCTATACATACACATATGTATTTATATACATACATGTATATATATAAACAACAACGAAACACTATAAAAAATATTTAAAAATAGTAAAATGTTATTAAAACACTTTAGTACCGGTTGGTTACTCTAACTGGTAGTAAAGAAGTCCACATGGTATGCGCGACTATCTTTAGTACCGATTGGATTAACCAACCGACACTAAGATTGTTTTTAGTACCGATCAGTTGAACCGGGACACGTTTAGTCGTGGATTATGTGTATCGGGTACACAACCAGGACTAAAAGGAGTTGTCAACTGGGACTAAACATCAATTTTCTAGTAGTGATTTACCTATGAACTTGATAAAATCTAAAAAAGTTTGACTATGAAAAAGTCAAAAGCGAATTATAATATGTTTTGCTATAGTATTTTGACAGATTTTAGGTGCCCTGTATCTTTCAGAATTTTGCTCGTTACATGTCATCGAGATGCGTGCTAGCTGTTGGATCGTGGCGAGATTCGTGTTAGGCGGCAGGAGAAAAAAAACAGTGCAACTCAAAGTTGAACGCACGACCTAATAATAACATTACACGCACCTCCCCACCAGGGTTATAGTGACTTTTGTGTAGTTACGTATCACTTATACTTTAGTTACATTTGTATAATAGGCTATCGTTATATGTAAATATAATACAATTACTTACATTAAAAGATTTTAGAGGGAATTTTCTGTCGAATGTTATATAGCTAGTCCCTTTATAATGTAAAATGAAGAGAGTATTATTAACCAAATAAAAAAAGAGTCATCCTGTTTGCTTTATGTAGATAGAATTATCATCTTAATCGAAAATCGGAATATCAGATGCAGAAACTTTGATCAAAGTTGGGCTAGAGTTCAAAATTATACCATCATTCTCAATATTTTTGTTTCACAATGATGTGTGAAATCATATCCACTACTTTTTTCCGAACGCTAAACTATATATCTGTTATTGCACGAAAAAGTTTTTTAATAATACTGATTGTGTGGGTTCCTATGCTAATTTTAATTTAATAGGTAAACGTATGTTAAAAAAAATTAAACAGTGTCTTATATTAAAAAAATAGAAATAATAATAGTACAAAGATTTATCAGTGGACACGAGTACACGACTTTCACCGGCCGGTCTCTAGCTAGCTCCGGCCGCCTTACCTTGCCGCTAGCTAACCCTTTCTGCCGCCGCCGCACCACCACCGGTCGCCCGTGCCCCGGCCGCCGCAGCAAAAGACATTCGAGATTCACCACGCCACTTTTGTAGTTGTAGCTTATACTTTTCTCCACGAGCGCGGCGGCCGCGCGCGGCGCGACACGTGGTGCAGTGCACCACCGTGTCGGTCAAACTTTGGCCATCACCACGTCGGCGGCGGGAGACACCGCGGCTTCCTTCTCCCCGCCGGCGGCGCCAGCTCCCGGGCCGACAACGCCGCCGCCGCTGTGTTCCTCCCGGCTCTTTCCCCAGAGCACGTTGTAGAGGCCGGCGACGAGGAGCAGGCTGCCGATAATGCTGCGCGCACCGAGAGAGTAGACGGGGTGAGATCGACTTCTTGTCAATCAGGATCACGACATCGACGTACGCTAGCTGATCGATTCGATCGAGAAGAGTAAGTGTGCGTGAGAGATCACGACAGCGAGAGATGCAATTTTCTGGCATGCATCTGTGCTTAATTTGTGCCACGTGATGGCGAAGGTAATTAATCTAGTAGCTTTACCTTCCTAAGCTCACGTCCTCGCCGAGCAGGAACGACGCGATGACCATGGTGAAGACGAGGCTGAGCGGCATCGACATGGACAGGAACACGGGCCCCTTCTTCTCGATCACCCAGATCTGCAGGTAGTACGAGATCGCCGCCACCACGATGCCCTGAAACAAACAACAACAATTACCAAGTGCAAGGTAGAGAGGAAAGCAAAGAAAATCACGGCAGGATCATCGCTCGATCGATGTCTTACGGTGAAGAGGACGCCGGCGAGGCTGACGACGCCGGGGAGAATCCACCGGGAGAAGTCCCTCTCGAGGACGAGCGCGATCACCAGCGACTGGACGCTCGCGAACACGCACTGCAGCGTCGTGTTCATCAGCTTGGAAGGGTACTCCAGCAGCAACGGCCCCTGCTTCACCGTCCAGAACGACCATATCACGACGGAGGTGGTCATCAGGAAGATCCCCAGCGCCCAGTCCTTGGAATGCGCGCCGGCGGCGCTCGCGTGGTGCAGGAGCTGGTGGTGGTTGAAGGACTTGAACTCCGGGCCTTGGTACAGCGCCAGCACGATGACGCCGCCGATGCAGAGGAGTATCCCCGACGCCTTCGCCATGCCATGGCTGCTCTTCATGTTCAGTGTCTCCATCCTAATTGGTTGCAACCATTAATGCTCCTCAGTTCAGTGGTCAGATTGTTAGTAGAACTAAACGCGATCAGATTGTTTGATTCTTTCTCTGACCTGAACATGACAGCCAAGATGAAGGCGACCACCGGCACGATGTTGAAGATGGCAGACGAGGAGGTGGCTGATGCGTAATTGAGGCCAATGCTGTACAGGTTTATCGTTCCAGCCATCCTGACAAACAGAACGCGTGTAAAGCGTTTCAGATTTTCAGTACTGATGTTTCTGTCCGGAAGAACAGTCTGTTCTTCAGCTAAAACACACACCAGATGTTCTAGTCATCATACCCATAGAAACCATGGACAAAGATCTTGGCAGACAGTCTAAACGTCAGCGGCGGCGCCTGTTTCTTCCTGCAAATTAAAGAACACCATATCAGATCAACACTTCCATCCATGACAGTTCAGAAAGGCACACACACAAAGACTGAAGAACCCATTGGCTACCTGATCTCGAGGAAGTAGGCGAAGGGTAGCAAGAAGATCGCGGCGACGGCGTGGCGGTAGAACACAAACACCGTCGTGCTCGCGCCCTCGTTGAAGGAGGCCTTGGTGAGTATGTGCATCCCCGCGTATATCAGCCTGATGAGCACCACCGTCGCGTACACCTTGCCGTTCCCCATGGCTGCCACTGATCAAGCTAGCTTAGCTAAACACTGATGATCACTGATGTAGCAATACTGTTCTTGTGTATGCTTCCCCAAGCTCCCTATATATACTATCTCTGTGCGTGCGCTAGCTACCTAGCTAGAGCCTAACTGTTGGTTATTTTGTGTGAACACTGAAGACTCTACTAAAGTGATGTGCAAGCTAGGGAGGAGAAGCTGAAGTTTCTTAGCATGTTCTGCTTCAGTTCTGCATGATCCATGCTGGATCAGATCAAATCAACAACAATTTCATGTTGATACAGTGGTCATATTATGGGCAAAGGTTTTATATAAAAAAAAGAAAGATAAAGTTTTGTGTGTGCATGCAGAAGGGTTCAGGTTAGGATGAGATAGGATTTTGATTTTTGAGACGGCAGGATCATGAGTGATGAGTGAGTTTTTAAAAGAAACGAAAAAAAAGCTCAGATTTTAATTGGTGCAGTGGTCATGTTAACTGAAAGATATACGAGTAGTGCGCTGGCCACATACGAAAATAAACTGCCACTTGAATCAGCAGCATGGCAATTTGTTGGATAAAGCGCGAGTACGCTGAAATTGTTTAGGGAAAAAAAGGTTAGGGCTATATCCTTTGGAGAAGCTTCCTTGGCTAATCGTCTGATTATTATTTTTTGGGATGAATATCATGTGGCCATTACGAAAATAGTTTACAATTTCGCAGTGACCGGGTTAGGGTAGGCTGTGTATAGCAAGTGACTGCAAGTCTTTGCTTAACTGACTGATCACTGACTACTGCATGATGATCAAGTTAATTAATTTGATATCTCCATTAGTTCGCACATGTTCTACTGGCAAATTAGCATGTTACAAATCTATTGACTTGACAGCATAGGTCTTCTAAATAATTAACTATAGTTTAGTACTACGTGTGATTGGAATGGCCTTTAACACTATTACCATTTGTTGACTGTGTTAACAAGTGATATTACCATGTCTTCCAATTAAGTCATGGCGATTCCATGTAGCCCTTGGACTTGGATATACAAATTAAAAAGGATTTTCAACATCAGCAGATGGAATGTGGGCTTTCTGAACCTTCTTTTTTTCTCTTTACGGAAAGATGCATGTATGACCACCTTTACCACGTTCAAAGCTGAAAGTGCTTTGTGTAGCTACACACTACACACACGTAATTCACAATCATACACATTAACTCAATTATTTTAATTTCACTTGTGATATCTGAAACGGAATTAGTAGCCGTGGACTGAACGCAGAATATTTCCTTTTTCTTTAATTTTTCCTGGTTCTGATGCATGGCTGCTGAGCTCAAAGGAGAGGAATCTAGGACGTGAGCAGCATACGTAGGCGGTAAGAAGGTAATATATGGCACTCCTTAGGCCTTGTTTAGTTATCTGTCAAAAACTTTACACCCTGTCACATCAAAAGTTTGGACACATAAATGAAATATTAAATATAGACTTAAAAAATAACTAATTGCACAGTTTGCATGTAATTTACGAGACGAATCTTTTAAGCCTAATTAGACTATGATTTGACAATAAAGTGCTACAGTAAACTTATACTAATGACAAATTAATTAGACTTAATAAATTCGTCTCGTCGTTTACAGACGGATTCTGTAATTTGTTTTGTTATTAGTCTATGTTTAATACTTTAAATGTGTGTCTAAACATTGATGTGACATTTTTTTACAAAACTTTACACCAACTAAACAAAGCCTAAGTTGAGTTGTTGTTAAGCCTTAAAATGTATTTAAAATGTAACCAATAGTCTTTTGTCATGTCATCATTCTTTGTCCTATTAAAATCGAAAAAAAACTTTTTAGTTTCGATTAAAAAAATACACCCTTATCATTATTTGTATGGTAGTTTGAATGTGCCGTCCAAAAGCACCATGATGAGGGCACACTACTCGCACAACACGGATTCCTAGGCGATAGCTTCACACATCAGGCTACTTCCCAAACAAAACTCCCGTGATTTCGGCAGGTTACGCGCGTCCGGCGAGGTCACCCTCCTAACTCGGTGGCTCTCGGCTCCAACGTGAAGGTGTGAGGTAGCTTGACAGCCTACTTGAGATGGATACATGGCATGCGAAAGTCTTATTACCTTTGTAGTGGAGTAACAGTATTGTTGTGTGGCAATACTTTATATTATATTATATATATATATATAGAAAACTTATATGCACACGTTATCATTATGTACTTCTTCCGCATAGAAAATAAACGACGTTCTGAACACGACATTATTTACGTAAAAAACGTCGTTTCCGATTTTACGATATTATTTGCGTAAAAAACGTCGTTTTCGGTTTTTGCGGTTACGTCTAGCCAGCATTGCCCCTGCGTAACTGTGTTTTTGCAAACAAAAAAGGTAGCGGCAGCAAGGGTTCGAACCCACACCCTCTCGACTCAAACCCTGCTAAGCATGTTTAACTTTCCCGTATAAAACATAACCATAATAATATTTAATATGGCCAAATAGGAAAAACTCTATCTTAATTATTCACTTCTTGGTATGCTAATTGCTGTCGAGCAGGCATATTTGTGGGTTTACCCATTTAACACACGTCCAACGGTAGTGTAAACGATAGTTTCTACTACAAAATTGTGCATGATTTCACTAAGAAAACTACTGTTTTTTTAAAAAAATGTTATGACGATACTTTTATGAAATGAATTGCTATATTGATGATATGACATCATGGATCGATCTACCAAATGACGTCACCACCTCTGCTGCTTCTTAGTCAATCGTAGACCACACATATGTGAAATTTCATGACATTTTCTATAAAGAGAAAAAGACGATCGAGTACCTTAAAAGCAAGGACGAAATAAGAGGAAACAAAAGATACTTTGGGCGCCTGTGGTACTCACGGAGCGAAATTATAGACCGCTATTTTCTTGTAAAAGCAGTTTATTATCGACCAGATTTTTTTTGTTCGTGTGTTAGGGAGAGCAAAGATCCCAATGGTTTGGTTATGAGAACAGCGTAGCAGCTGGTAGAGAACTACCATGGTTTGGTTACGAGAGGGACCGAACGCATGTTTTCTTACAATTTACTTTTAATAAATAAGTTTTTCGGTATCCTAACAATTCTGTCCCCGTTAAAAGATGGTTTGGTTACACGCTCCATTGTTTCATCTTCAGCTTATCAGCCACAATCAAAATACAAATTTTATTGATTTTAATATTTTCTTTATCGTAGTTTATTTTGTAAATTGGTTTCTAATTTACTATAAACATAAATAAATATATAAGTTTTACGTATAAATTATTTTATTATTTCATTCCATCGTCAATAAACGTTACGGTTTATTGACAATTGTAGAAGAAACGATAGGAGCAAAGCGATTAAATTAGCTACCTTCGTAATTTAAACCCAGTAAAAATATTTTATTTATGGGAACCCTCCCAACATATTGTGTAACTACCAAGTGCCACACACAGGACAGTGTGTCCACTGCATTTTGCCAGAAGTCCAAACCAAACACTGCCACCTAGGTGCAAATTGGTCCCGGATCATATGCAAGCGATAGTAGCAAGCACTAAAAGCAAGTACTGCTACTACTAAATGTAGCGCATCATGCATTCGTACCGTCGAAAGGAAAGCAATATGTGTCTACCGCTAAGCAAGCGGCGATCGATCCCCATCGACAGTGCCAACACGGCAACGGCTTTATCAAGCCTGGATTGGGCCGGCAAGATTACAACGAGTTGGGCTTTGGTTGGTGTTAGGTACTTTGGTGGAGTTGAGTCCATCATGGGCTCAGCGTTCACCTGTTGGTACTTTTTGGAGTTTGGAAAGAGCAAACTGGGCCTTTTAGGCAGGCTTGATCGACGTAGGGCCTTACATTTTCAAGTGTAGTTGCCCTCTAGGAGACCACGATGCCTTTCCAAGCTTTTTTTTCAAATTATTTTTTCCTTCAAATTGCTCTTTTTATTTCTTTATCTCTACCAAGTTGGTAACGGGTTGTAATTGTACAGGATCCTGTTTTAACACAATATGATATCAGATAGATACTAAATCTGATATATGTGAATACTAAATCTAACATTAGGTGTATATCAGTCTCATAAAAAAATACTCGGCTTCATACCCGGATGTAAGCCTACTACATGTGTAGCGTGGCCGAATACTCTCGATACCATACTCAATACCCCTTACCAAGATGACATCTATATGGCACTAGGCTAGATCCGCAAGCAAAATGAAGATGATGGCGGTATGACGTTAGGAGGCGGTGGCTTGCGTGAGATGATGGCGGTACAACGTTACGAGGCGGTGACACGACACGCGAGCCGACAAACAGCAGGAGGAGATGGAAAAAAGTGTAGCCCGCTACATGCAAAGGGAAGAAGGAGGAGGGAGGAGCCGAGAAGAGGAAGAGAAAATAGGAGACAAGGTATCTACGGTGTAGCACGTGGCACCTCTAGCTTCAACCACTAGATTGTATCGAGTTAGCCACAACTTCTTACCTCTGCTTGTGCCTTGAACCGTCGTGACCGACACTATTGTGTGTTCACCGATCGTAGCCCCACACAGGGAGCGATCCGACAGAGGAGAGATAAGGGGCAAAGATGGAGGGGCTCAAGGAGGCGGTAGGGAAGTCAAAAAGTGATGCTGCAGGTAGCAATCTGTAGCAGCAGGCGCGTGCAGAAACAGGGGTGGACCCAACATTTGGCTAGGCTCAGGTCTTACCTTAGATTGCTTTCGGTTAATTTATAAATACACGGTGAATTTACCTATGGCTTAGGTAAAATGTATGAGGCCTTAGACCATCTCCAACAATGCCTCATATCTTTTTTCTATTCATAAAATTTGAGAAAAAGAGAAAATTTAGACTTCTAAAAGTTTCCTATATTTTTTTCATCTTTCCGTACTTGGCAAATTCACCGTAACCGCGTGTAAAAATACGCGCAGCGCGCATCGCTCCTTCCCATGGCTATTTCCCGCGCGTCGTCTCTCCTCTGTCCAAAGGTCTTCGATCTTTGCCGCCGCCGACCTAGGGTTAACACTGTTAAAAAAGGAGACAACAAGTTGCCCCCACCCGTCGGGAACTCCCTACACACCGAGGGTCCGGGGCCCTGGTCACCGTGGTCCGCGCGCCGTCGTCGGCAACCGGCGACCGGCGACGGATGCGGGGGAGGTGAAGAAACGTCGAGAGGGATGTATCGTCGCCGCCACTCAGCAGGTAATTAGGGGGAGGTGAGCGAGAGATGTGCGTGGACCATGATTTGGCGCCTTGATATTGTGTATGTGACCCCTCGTTTGCCGCTTGCTGCAGGTGGGGAATGAGATGTGGGCTGCGCTTCGATACGATCTGATGACCGGAGGAATCGTCTTCTTCATTCAGGTGAGTAAGCTGTGGAGATTGATCGGTGGTGCTCAGGATGCTACGGTGTAGCATCCATTTCTACACTATTTTTGACAGTCTTCACTCTGCATGCGCCCTGTTCGACGTTTTGCCCAAGAGAGCCTGGAGAGTTCGATCAAGTGTTTACACATGAATGCCATCCTGTGATGTGATGATGACCAAAGATGCTGTTCATGGAAGCTGAGGTCAATAGCCAGTGCTGTTTTTTTTTTCTTAACGAAGCTTACGTTCTTGGAAGAAAAAAAACTGTCGAGAAAAATTCTATGTGAACCTAAATTTGTTTGAGGTAGTCTTTTTTTCTTTTCTTAATACTTTTTGGGGAGTTGCCAAACTACATGATTTGAAGAGAGAAAAAAATAAGATACTGTTGGAGATGCTCTAAGGCTTGGGTCCGTCCCTTGTGGAAAGAAGGGAGGAGCCGAGAAGAAGGAAAAAGAGCCGTCGCCACGCTGCGCGCTCGGCATGGCAGCCCATCGCCTTGCCGGACGCTACGCTGCCCTTTGCAGCGCACGGGCGCAGCGGTTGTCGGCGACTACATATCTCAATTCAGGGAGATGTTGATTCATGGTGAGGAGTACTGTATCTACATATCTCAGACAGATTTTGATTCAGTGAGTGAGTATGCTAACACACGACCATGGTCATGTGTTAGCATATACCACACGATGTGCCACTCATGACAGCTAGCAAACGCATGAATCTGCGAGGGTTTGCTTCTGTTGAATGTTTTGCCGTCGCTTTTGCCACCAGTGAGGTGACATCATCGCAAACACACCAGATACACGTACAACGACATCTCATCTCATTCAGGTGCTACACAAGTTAACAATTGCGTCCTCTCTGAATCCACATCAAGGCTCACTGACAGCAACTTGAACTTGATTTATTCACTAATCAGCAATGGTACTAGTAGTACTACTGGAAAGGAAACATGGTGCCAGAGAAAGCAGATTACAGTGGCAGAGCACCATGATCATCTTGGATAAATTGCAGCCACCAGTTCACCGGTGAGGAGTAGATCTGTGCACACGTCGGCCTCGACAATCTGGAAGCATGCAGCAGCAGCTTGGTCTGATGACACAGATCTTTTGTGTCACATCGTTTTGGTTTAGACCTTTGCTGCATCATCATCAGACACTTGAGCCTCGCTGTCATGCAGCTCCAGGCCGGGTTTACCTGCACCAATCTTGTTCATGTCGTCCTTTTCCTCTATGCTTTTACCCCACAGAACATTATACAAGCCTCCGATCAATAGTATCCCAGCGAAAATACTGCACAATTATATTATCAAAATCAGACAAAGGAATTAATTAGTACTAGAATGAAAAGAAAAACAAGGTGACCGTAATTCAGAAGTTTCGAACAGAACATCCAGACAAAATTTGAAAATTGAAACATTATCTCAATCTGAACATAATTTTTCTGAATTCAAACACATCCATTTTTTTTTGGCCAGAGGCACTCCAAATCGAGAAGTTGTGAGACCCAAAATTCAAAGATTTTGAAAATTTATAGTGAAGTTGTGAGAGTACATACCTTCCTAGGCTAACTGCATCCCCTAAAATGAATGAGGACATGATAATTGTGAATATGAAAGTAAGCGGCATCGACATGGCAAGGAACACCGGCCCCCTCTTCGCAATCGTCCACATTTGCATGTAGTATGATAGTGCGGTGACGACCACACCCTACAACAATATTTGTTTCATGGAAGAAAAAACATTCCTTTAATTGAGCATTATTTGAGTTGCACAAATTTGAAGTTGAAAACGTTGCATCAGAAGCTCAATTACACTGTAAATTACTGCACCAAGCTCAACATTCCAGCCAAGCTTCCACTTGGAGAAGTCCCTCTCGGCTGCAACAGCCACAACGAAAGCTTGCACTGATGCGCAACAGATCTGTAGCGTGGTGTTCATCAACTTGGAAGTGTCTTCTATCAATGGCCCCTGAAAACATAATATCATGCTAATTATACTCTATGAAAAACTGGCCTAGGGTGTTCACCAAATCTGAAACTTGAGTGAATTGATACCTGGAGAACTGTCCATAAGCCCGCTAAAATGTTAGAGAGTGTCATGAGGAAGATTCCGAATGCCCATTGCTTCTTGGAGTGGGTATCTCCTGAAGAAGAACTGCTGCCTCCTTGCTGAAAGAGGTGGTGATGGTTGAATGATTTGAACATTGGTCCTTCGTAGAAGGCCAGCACTGTGACACCGGCGATGCAGAACAGAATACCTGCCGCTTTAACATTTCCATGGAACTTCCTCAGTTTCATAGACTCCATCCTGTCACAAGGAGAACAGATTCCTCAAACTTCTGATGAAGTGGATGCTTTTATACTCTCTTGTGTGTGGATATATCTCTTTAAATTCATCGCAATTACTTCGAGTAATCAATTTTTTATTTTACTAAGCGAATTCAAATTGCATTTTTCATTATTTTGGTATATAATAAGGATGTCTGAATTTTTTTAGGGGATAAAGTAGAAATTCCATTACCCAAAGACAACAGCAAGGATAAAGGTAACCACTGGTTGAACGTTGTACAATGCTGACGACGACGTTGCCGACGCATAATTGAGACCAAGGTTAAATAAGTCGCCACAAGCTGTCACCCTGAGATAAAAAAATATACGAGGAATTGCATAAGTTTTACAAGACAATGTAATACATGTAACATTGAGAAGTTGTTAATAAATATGCTGTGAACTTCATGTATGTAAAGGTTTGTTGTATCCTTTGCATGAACATCTGACCCTGTGCTATGTTGTCTAAGCAAATCCTGACATGAAGCAACTTAATGCAGAGCATATCATAATTAAATCGACAAACTGTGGGAGATTGGAAAGGCAGTTTGAGACATGCATATGATTAAGAAGATTTCAGATCACTACAGGGCACACCAAGAGATGACTTGCGAGTTGTGAACACTATTCATATCCACAGTTGTATGTTAAAGCAAAGCCTAATTCTTCAGGAAATATCATTTGTCCAGACAAGACTAACAGAAAGAAGAGCCACAACTCCTGCATGAGCCTTTGCATGGTGCCATGAACTAATTAAGGAGAATCACAAGAATAATCCAGTTTTTTTACTAGCTAGAAGAAATTTAACTTACCCATATAAGGCATGTACAAACATTTTCCCTGCAATTTTTAACGTCACCGGTTTAGCTTTTCGCCTGCACAAACACAAGAAACAACATAAGAAAGCAGTTTAAGTCACGATCAATGCATAGCAAACAAAGAGCATAGTTGACAAAGGGCTGACCTCTCTAGAATAAATGCCGCAGGGATCAGCACGAGTGCAGCAGTGGTATGCCGATAGAACAGAAACACCAAAGGGTTCATGCCATGATCCAAGGCGACCTTACTCATCACATGCATACCAGAGTACATGATCCTGATCAGAACAACAGCCGCATAGGCCTTAGTGCCGCCACTACTCATCTTGAGTTTTTTGATGAGTAGTTGCTGCAACTCTGAAGTCTGAACTTAACTATCTGAATCCTCAGACTTGTGCTGCACCTATATATACATTGCTAAAAGCACTGGAACGGCAACCTCGTAAGAGCATATGCCTTGTTCCAGTGTGCAGGACATGGATAATCCCCCCATAGCTAGTGCATCATCACCTAATTATTCAGTGATGAGCCAATAGAGGAAGAATTAGTAAAGAGGATGGAAAATGCTGGGTACTGCAAATGGGTCATGCTAGAAGAATATAATGGGGAGGAAATTTGGTGAGGGGTGATCTGAGCATCCACTGATAGAGGAGGAAAAGATGGTTAGCAAGCTAGGCTAGGCTAGTGATCTGAGTCGATCCCAACTTATTTTTGCCAGCAGCATTAGTGGCTCTCCGTTTACCATTTGGAGCCCCAATGCCACTACTTTGCTTTCCCAAAGGCAAATTAGGAACGTACTGTTCCATGTCAACATATTTTTATATACACATTGGTTTCTTCTTGGGTGATGATTAATGACAAAACTGGACACGAGAATTCGTGACAGATGGAACAAGCAAACTGACTTGTAGAAGTGCATGTTGTGTTGTTTCTGAATGTTGCCTCTAATTAAGTGTTAGTTGGATATCAAGGATAGATGGTGGTAGTGCTTGTAACTGTTTCTAGTTCCCATCAAAGTTAATTAGGAGAAAATTTTTGGGTACAGTGATCGAAGTGGTAGTAGGTTTGGCTTGCACCTAGAATATATAATTAGTATGCCAGCTCCTTTATAATGGATATGTATCCCTCTTAATTAAATGGTAAGTAGGACAAATCAAAGATCATTTAGGCAGGTACTAGTGAGGAAACTGTGCTCATTTTTGCTTCCGTAGAAGCTAATAATTGTGATGGTTCCGTGATAGTGAAGGCAGAGTAGTAATTAAGCTAGCTGGATATAGACCATTGTTGTGTTCACTACTTCTCCTGTCCAATTAACTGCACTTGTATATTGTTGTCAAGACTTAATTGATTTCAGTAGAGATTCTGAATTTTATCAATCTCCTCAAGTAGTATATTAATTAGGTTTTGATAATAAGATTCTTAGTTCAAACAAAAATTCTATGAAGACTTTAATCCTGTATTCCTATATAACTTTCTAAAAATACATGCATAGTGTCAAATCATCTTAGAAAAGGAGAGCTGTTGGATCACTTGCATGCTAGCTTAATCACAGTATCAATAATGTATCGACTGTGCTAACCATTTTGTATTAGTTATACCTTAATACGCATTGAATATTTAATTATCTCACCTTTAACTCATCACTGGTGATTTTCAAGTGTTATTAGAAAGGTTTTTAAAATCCCTCTACAATATATGCGGGATATCTACTAATTTGTAATATGCTTTTGTCACACCTGTTCCCTCAAGAGAGGGAGAGACGATCATGTGACTACCAGTCGACCACTAGGCAAATTCATAAAAAGATCAAGCAAGATCATATTAACTACGATTGAGTAGTATGCTTCGTTTGCCTTGGCCATAGTTAACTGATGTGATTGAGTAGTGTGCTTCCCGTTGGCCATATGCCCATATATGGCAAACCAGCAGATCTGTCTCCTTTGCTACACCATTCAGAAACACCATTCAGAAAACGACAGTACATCTCTTTGCACATTACACGTTACTACAGAAAAAGGCATTGGTGTCGGTTAGAAACCGATATCATGTCAGATTTTCCAACCGACACCTAACAAGCGACACTGATGACTTCGATCATCGGTGCCGGTTATAGAACTGTCACCTATAAAAAATATATGTGTTCGTTTTTAGCTAAAATCGGCACCTACATGAAATTATAATTATAGGTGTCGATTTAAACTAACATGCCACGTGGTTGCAGCGTGTAGGTGTCAGTTCAATGGCCTGGACACGTGGCAAGGACTATAGATGCCGATTTAATAAAAACCGACATCTATATGTTAGCAATAAAAAAATAAAAATGATAGGACCTACCAATTTAACATACAAATCACACAACAACAGAAATTTCAACCAATTCACATTCATTCATCAACATACAACCACATTCAAATTCACCAACATCCAAATTTACATCAATTCCACGATCCCATCACACACAAACATATATATCAACACATATAAATCTAAAAAAACTTAGATGCCTAAGTAAAAAATTTCTAAGTCTAAAAATTCCTAAGTCCAAAAATTTCTAAGTCTAAATTCCAAACGTTTGAATCTATGTCCTAAGTCTAAAATTCTTAAATCCAAAATTCGTAAGTCAAAAATTTCTAAGTCAAAAAAAGTAAATATGATTGCATTTTACCTACAATACCGGGTGAGAGTATGGTTTTGAAAGTTCGATCGGGTTTCCTGTCCTCAAGTCATCTTGCTTGTAATAGAAAACATAAAATAGAATACATAATAATAGTAAACATTATACATAAAGTAAAATTACATAATACTTCCATAATTCATATGCATAAACACTAATTAAATATAAGTTTTGCAAACAAATCTAGCTACTTGGTTTTTCTCTTCTTAGAAGTTAATTTCTTCATCGAAGTGCTAGGAGGGGCAGGGGCAGAGAATTGCGCTCATGGTGGGTGCTTGTTGAGATTGTAATCGCCAACCGGGTCTATGACACGATTACGAATGAACCCGCAAAGCTCGTCGTGAGAACTTTGATGACGTGTGGTAGCAGTTTGTATGATCGAATAACCAAAACTAAGCCAACCAGAGGGGGATGAATGGTTGGTGTACCCAAAAACCAAATTCTTAGCGAAAAATAAAAGTTACCCTCGAATTTCGATGTAGATCGGTCTGACCGAAGTTGTCGCGCCGGTCTGATCGCCTGAATATCTCCGGTTTGACCGGTAGTGTAGATCCGATCTGACCGCCAGATGTCTTTAAATCGCCGAAGTTCCCTTCCACCGCGCGTCGGTCTGACCGCCGCACTCCTGTCGGTCTGACCGGTGAGAAGTCACTGGTCTAACCACCGGTGTTCCTCCAGTTGGACCGCCACACCCGAGAAAACACAAATCGAAGAACTCTCAAAGTAGATCGAAAATATATTACTTCTCTCTGTGTTTACAAAGTGCAATAACAACACTTCTCACAAAAATTTGACAAAACTCGAAACCCTAACTTTCTCGCAACTCAACTCTCTCTAAAACTCATACCGGGAGGCCACACCCTTCCTCTCTATTTATACATGAGGTAGGCAGCCTAAAGCCATGAATCCAACTCATACAAGAAGTCCTAATCCACTAGGAAACCTTCCCGTACAAGAAATGAACTTTACAAACTCTAATTGTAACAAAATTGGACTCCATTCAAAATATAACTCCGCATCCCATACGCACTCAATATCTCCATCGTATGCCATATGGAATCTTCACCAACCACGTGTATCAATCTTTAGCCTAAGTATCCCGCATGATATCTGATCATCCGAACATCACCTTATCTCCAAGTTGACTCCCAATCCATCACCGGCAATACTCTCCCAAGGCGTAAAGATTACCTACACATGAATCAAACAAAGAAACCATAAACAGTATTACAACTTGACTCATTGTTAGCACACAACAGTATTACATACGTATAGTATCCATCTTGAAGCCACAAACATGAAATAAACACGGATATCCAATGAAACAACCCGAAACCGAAACCGACACAGAGTCGGCCGGTCAGACCGCAGACTGACCGCTGACCACACGAAGATCTCCGGTCTGACCGGTGGCACAAGCTTGGTCTGACCGGACCACCAGTCACTATTCATTGTCTGAAAACCCAATCATCTCCAAACCACTTCGCCAATAATCTCCAACTATCAAAACCAATAATCACAGATACCAATTGTTCATTACCATAGAAGAATCAAACACACTTTGATTTTACAATCTTCTCCTTGATGAACACATTGGCAAACCTATTAAAAATGTTTTGTTTTGGTGTTTGGAAAAGTAAAAACAAAAATGATCAAAAGCACCGGAGTGCTCAAAAATTCAAAGAAAATTTCTCCCTCTTTTAAAAAGAAAGAATATCCCTTGAACCTGAAAAACTTGCACTTTTTTAACTCTTCTCTCCCTTTTGACAATGATTTCATCAAGCATAAGAATTATATACATCAATTTTGAAGAGCTTAGCATCAACCTTATAGCAAGTCATATCATGTGTTGCAATAATACAAAGATAAACCCATCAAGTATATAGAAAATATGCATTAGAGTATAATCATGAACCAAAGATTTTATAATTAAGATCAATAATGCAATCAAAATTGATGAATTCAAATGATTTATAATGCAACATCTTTATAAGCATATAGGTTGAAAAATAAACCCAAACATATATACTTATTGCAACCATTACTCTTTCTCAAATTAACTTTTTGTACAAAACAATCAAGAGAATTTATTTTCTCATATTTATTTGAGCCTAATTTTGCTCATAATTTTTCTCTCAATTATTTCGCATACCTCCTTGTCGTCAAGACTGTTTTCACGGATTCGGTGTTCTTTTTTTCTCTCATATATAATATTTTATTCTCTTGCACAATGAGCAATTTTAAAGCAGTTTGAGGAATAACAATTCAACACAACATATATATATAGCATTTACAATCCAAACTATGCATTAGTATCAACATTGTATATTTCATTAATTCAAGTAGAATATTAAAGTGTCATGCAACATATCACTTAAAAGTAAAATCTAATCCTCATAAAAAGACTAGAATACATAAAAGCTATGTTAGTCACAAATAAACCTTTATAAGTATCAACAAAGCTCTCTTTTTCAATTTACTTCATTCAAATATTGCTTGATAGAACCAAGAGAACAAAACTCCCCCTCAAACCATGCCGAAAGGATGAATAATTCCCAATTCTTCATGAAGAAAAGCAAAGCGAGACGAATCCAATGGTTTAGTGAAAATATCCGCAAGTTACAACTTAGTATCCAAAAATTTCAATTCAACATCTCCCTTCTCAGCATGATCCTTCCAAAAGTTAAAGCGAATATCAATGTGCTTTGTACGTGAGTGTTGTACAGGATTCTTAGCAATGTTAATAGCACTTGTATTGTCACAATAAAGAGGAACCTTCTCAAAAGCAAGTCCATAATCTTTCAAAGTTGAAATAAGCCAAAGAATTTGAGAACAACAACTAGCAGCAGCAACATATTCTGATTTAGCAGTTGATTAAGCTACACTAGATTATTTCCTAGAAGACCATGCAATCAATGATGTACCAAGAAAATGACATGTTCCACTAGTACTTTTTCTATCAATTCTACAACCCGCAAAATCAGCATCGGAATAACCACTTAAGCATATAGAAGATGAAGTAGAATACCAAATTCTAAACTCAAGTGTATGATTCAAATACCTCATTATTCGCTTGATCACTTGACGATGTGAAGCACGAGGAGAAGCTTGAAAGCGTGCACACACACACAACAAATTGTATGTCTGGCCTAGAAGCAGTTAGATACAACAATGATCCAATCATACTTCTATATTCCTTTTGATCCATAGCTTCACCATCTTCAACAGGATCCAACATAGCAGTAGAACCAATTGATGTAGAAATTGGCTTGCTATTCTCCATCTTGAAACGTCTCAAAAGATCCTTGGTATACTTCGTTTGATGCACGAACGTACCTTGAGGTGTTTGCTTAATTTGCAATCCCAAAAAGTACGATAACTCACCCGTCATGCTCATCTCAAATTCCCTGCGCATAGTCTCAGCAAACTCTACAACCAAAGCGTGAGTTGAACAACCAAAGATGATATCATTCACATAAATCGAACAAAAAGTTAATTTTCACCATGCTTAGGAACAAAAAACGTTTTATCAATCTTTTCCATTTGAAAATCTTTTGCAAGCAAAAAGTTCTTAAGAGTATCATACCATGCTCTAGGTGCTTGTTTCAAACCATACAAAGCTTTAGACAATTTAAAAACATGGTTGAGAAAATCAGAAATTTCAAAACCCGGTGGTTATTTAACATAAACTTTCTCCTATATATTTAACATATATTAGATACAATTTAAAACCTTTTGAAATAATAAAAGCTAACAAAAGTCTAATTGCCTCAATCCTAGCAATAGGAGTAAAAGTTTCATCAGAATCCAAACCCTCCACCTGAGTAAAACCTTGTGCAACAAGTCTAGCTTTATTCCTAACAATTAAACCATCCTCATTTTGTTTATTTTTGAAAACCCACTTGGTTCCAATAATGTTATGTCCAGAAGGTGGTTCAACTAAAGTCCAAATTTTGTTTCTCTCAAAATTTTCAAGTTCTTCATGCATGGAGTCAATCCACGATTCATCAGTTAGTGCATGAGTAACATCTTTGGGTTCAAAATAAGCAACGAATGCAGAATTTACACATACATCATGAGTAGTTACCTTTGACCTTATAGTCCGCTCATCTATATTACCAATTATTTGTTTCGGCGGATGTCGTCGTTGAATGTGTAAAGGAGCAGCAACTTCTGAAGTTGATTCATATTTTGTACCCTCACTGGTAGTAACTTCTGAAGAACCACCTTGATCAGCATTGACAGAACCCGACGACCCCTACCGGTCTAACTGGGTGTCCTGCTCCGGTTTG
Organism: Oryza australiensis; assembly: GCA_019925245.2. Classification (NCBI taxonomy): domain Eukaryota; kingdom Viridiplantae; phylum Streptophyta; class Magnoliopsida; order Poales; family Poaceae; genus Oryza; species Oryza australiensis. The sequence continues at coordinate 1,943,409 of JAIFGZ020000381.1, read as the reverse complement.
ACCGATGGCTGTTGGGCGGTCTGACCGGCCAGGTCGACCTCGTCATCGTCATCGTCGCTTTCGTCCTAAAAGATACGACCATCCTCCCCCTGAATCTGTGATAATGTACCTGTAAGTTCTGGTCTAGTACCTAGACTAACCTCATCAAAAGTGACTTCACAAGTCTCAACAATTTTGATAGTTTCCAAAACAAGTACACGATAGCCACGAGAATGTGTGGGGTAACCAAGAGACAATCCATCAGTAGAACGTGCCTCAAACTTATCCAAATTTCCAGATTTCAAGACAAAGCACTTGCAACCAAAAATACACAAGTGTGAAACTTTGGGTTGATGACCAAATCAAAGCTCATAAGAAGTTCTTCTAAGTTCTGATCTCAAGAAAACACGGCTGGAAACATAACATGCAGTGTTAATAGCTTTGGCCAAAAATTTCCTAGGAGTGTGATACTCATCAAGCATTGTTCTAGCCATTTCAACCAAAGAACGATTTTTCCTTTCAACAACACCGTTTTGTTGTGGAACACAGGGAGAGAAAAATTGATGTTCAATACCTTTTTCATTGCAAAATTGTTGAAAAGAAGCATTCTTAAATTCACCTCCATTATCACTTCTAATTCTCTTCAAAGAGTCGGGAAGTTCACAATTCAATCTAAGATACAAACTTTGAAAGTATCCAAAAGCCTCATCCTTAGTTGCCATGAAGAAAACCCAAGAATATCGAGAAAAATCGTCAACAACAACCGACACGTAGCACTTTCCTCCAACGGATTGCACTCTAGCTAGACCAACAGTGTCCATATGTAAAAGCTGTCTCGGAGCATCCGTCATCACAGAAATAATAGGAGCATGTGAAGAAGCAACCATCTTAGCATGACAACACGGTGTACAAACCAAATCAAGATCTTTCTTAAGTTTTGGCAAACCATGAACAAGATCCATTCCACTTAGCCTAGTGAGAAAATCAAAACTAACATGTCCAAGTCTACGATACCAAAACATCAAATCTTTGTTGAATTTCGCAACCAAACATGTTACTACAGGTGAAACAGGATTTCTAAAATCAGCTTTAAACACTCTTTCATAGCGAGAAATATTCAACACGAATTACCACGAGAATCAAATACTTTACTTCCAGTTTTCTTAAAGTAAACTTCAAAATTCTCATCAACAATTTGTGAAACCGAAAGCAAATTGTACTTTAAATCCTCAACCAAAGCTACTTCTTTTAATTCAAACTTGACACTTACCTTGACAGAACCTATAGCAAGAACGACACTAGTAGAAGCATCACCAAAGATAATCGATTCAGTCTTGGATGCCATCTTGAGGGAGGAGAACCAATTTTTATCACCAGTCATGTGCCGCGAACAACCGGAATCCACGATCCACATATTCTCCTTCCTCGCCACCAAAGCCTACACACAAAGAGATGTCGAAGCCTCAGTACTGGGGTTAGATAAAAGTAATTTAGGAATCCAGTACTGAGACACACGACCAATAGATCCAATAGGCATATATCCACATGCAAAAACATTTTTAGAATTTTCAGAAAAATTCCTTCGAGGCCGGCCGACCGCCGTGCCGCCGGTCCGACGCCATGCAGCCGCCTGGTCCGACCGAGACTATGCGGTCGGTCCGACCGAGATGCCCATGTCGGTCTGACTGGTCTTCCCGAGGGAAAACGAGATTTTTGCCACTTTGATTTTGCAAAAGCAATCTCTCTTTTTTCTCTGTTTACGTGCTAATCTGAAACAAAATGACCATCTTTACCACAAAAGGAACAAGTATACTTCTCCCTAGTAGTTGATGATTTTGAAATATTAGTTTTAGTTTCTTTTAGTGTATTAGAAAGAGAGGGCATAATTCCAGCAGATTTAAAAAATGTTTTCACAACATTAGGTTTTGTCAAAATTTCACCATGTTCAGTCACATTCAAAACATTGGGTTGATTTTTGGTGAAATAATCATGAGCATCAAAACCTACACCCCTATTATAGCTAGTCACTTTAGATTGATTCAAAATCATATTAAGTTATTTCTTACCTTCAGAAAATCTTTGCAGAGAGCTTTTCAAATAAGAAACCTCTTTTTCCAAATTTGCACAATTTTCATAATCTACCATGAAACCTTTGTTTTTACGACATTTGGAGCAAGAAGGCACTTCATCTTGTTTAACAATTTCCTCCATGTGCTTAACACGACCTAAAACATCTTTCAATCTCATCTTGTTTAGTGTGCATGTTGAGAAATTCAAAACATTATGTTGTTTTAACTTCTTAGCACTAATCATGTTAAACATCAAAATAGCATGAAAAACAACTTGATATTTTTCAACAACTTTTTAGTTAAAAACAACTCATCCAAAGTGCGTGTGTGCATAGCAAATCCAAGAGCAAGAGAAGATTTTAATTTTAAATCATGTGAAACATTTATATCTCTAATTTCTGAAATTTCATGCATCAAAACCTCACAATTTTTACAATCATCATCATTAGGAATAAGAGATTTTAATCTAGCAATTTCAGCGTTTAGAGATTCAATTATAAACTCTTGTTTTTATACATATTCTCACACTTCTTTTTTTTGCACTTAAAACAAGAATAACTTCCTCAAAAGAACTCACCTCATTGTCCCCATACTCAGAATTCGATTCTCCACGTGTCATGAGGCAAATACCAGAGATGTTCTTATCCTTCTCCTTATCTTCATCGCTATCAGAATCTATATCGCTTAATGGCTCAAAAGCGGCATAAACTTTACTCAGCACCTTCCTCACCACCTCCTTGGATTTCTTCCCTTTGAGCTTGTCATCCTTGGTCTTCTCTCCACCTTGGCCTTCCTTCTTGCCTCTCCCAAGCTTAGGACAGTGTGAACGAATGTGACCTAGAGCATCACATTCAAAGCAACGAGTTGATCCACCTCTTTTCCTATACCTGACATTATTCATAGCTCAAGAAATCTTGTTAGCAGTCAAAACCAAGTCCTCCTCCTCGAAATGTTCGAGTTGCTCATCAGACATAGCATTGATCAAAGCAAGAGCAGTGGGAGTTGACGAAGAACCACCAACATCCGAGGAAGTTGAAGAGGAAACCAAAGCACTAGACTTAGAATTAATTTTTCGAGAAAGAGTATTCATCTCATGAGTTTTGAGTTTTGTGTAAAGTGAATCCAAAGTCAGAGTAGACATATCAACAGACTCTTGAATAGAAGTAACTTTTATCTCCCAAATAGACATATCAAGACCATTCAAAAAGTGGTGAGAAACCTCAGATTGTGGATAATTAGTATCATAAGCACAATCAACAGATCTAAGATCACTCAAAATTTTGTTAAATCTACCAAGAGTCGTAAGTCTCCGCACAATCAACAATCAATCTTTAGCCTAAGTCTCCCGCATGATATCTTTAGCCTAAGTATTCCGCATTTACAAGAGTTGGGTAGTTTGCTCTCCCTTTCCTCATGCTATCATATATGCAAATTTTACTATCGTTGATATTGATTACGAATAGGACACAATGATTGCTGCACATAGGACAATGTATCAATAACTGCATACGTGTGGAGAGCAACGGTTCATGCTTCTATATTGATAAGAGCAATGCCCGCAAAAGGAGAACATGGTTGAGAGCTACTAAGAGTACGTCTAGGTGCCGAATTATGGACAAGATATCAAAGGACTCACAATGACAACATTTGGAGGACGCTGACATCGAGTTCCCTTCTTTGTTACAGGTTGAAGAGTTTGCTAAATGCTATAAAGCATATATTGGGGTCGTGATGGAAATCAACATCGGGGTAGTATGCACAGATTATTTGTTCACCCTTTGCGGCCTCCTCCAAATACCATCTATGCAGCCACCGTTCTTGAGTTCCTAATTCTTCAATTTCTGAGTCAAGCATCATGGGTTGTCCATGTTGGAACTACAATACCACCTTGGCTTTTGGAAGATTATCTAAATCGTCAAGGTTTTGTATACCCGCTGACTTACAGAATGCCTCTGTCTCAGACGCTTTCTCTGCAATGGACAACTCCCTAGCCTGAGTCTGCAGATCCTTGTTCCCAACAATTCTCCGGAAGTCCGATATAGGTTTCTTTGATAGCTTCGGTTGTGCGCACTTGATGAAATGATCGATCACTTTCTTAGGAATTAGAATATTTGGTTCGTTGGACTTCATAGGGACAAAAGGCGAAGTGATGCTGCCACTCACCGTCGTGCCGTTGTCGGCTTTGACATTGAGTCCAACTTAGTTGGTGGGAGTCATGACTTGCTCGATGATCCAAACCTTTGCGATGCACTTGTTGTTGGAATCTTTTTTTTGAGTGGGGGTGGACTCAGGGACTTCTCTGGAGACTGTGGTTGATTCGATGTGTTCTGACGAGGGGATGGGCTAGGTGTCCTCTATCGAGGCGAAGGAGCTAGATTTGGAACTTGGCCACTTGAAGGTCTAGAACCACCATCGCTTGGATCGCCTGCCCCATCATTCGACATGATAGTGATGTAGCGTTTCGGCCATACTATCACGTTGTGGAGAACAACACCCAGAGTGTCAACCCCTTCCTTTGGAGGAAACTCCAATACATACCCTCTGTATTAGCTTGGCATGTCGTCAACTTCGACCATTGAGTATCCTGGAGGCAATGCAACACCATGTATAGTTTGCCTCGCAGATATAGGATGTGGCACGCCACTAGCAATGTGTTGAGTGATATTGTTTTGAAATGGGACGTGGAGCACGCACGGCGTATGTGTCATTATGTCGTCCATTGGATAATGTGTTGTGTCATGTTCTGCAAGAGCGGCTTTCGTAGACGCGCAGCTGCTACGTCTCCCATCTGGGCTTACCACTTGGTTCTCGGCTTGCCCCCGGAGTTGCTCTGTCGTCATATTAGGAAACATATTTACAAGTTTCTCCTTTAGCTATTGGTCCACCTCTCTCACGATACGATCGGCTTCCTTTTGTTGTGTGGGTCTTCTCTTACGTGCCCGGCACATGTGCCTATCATCCAGAAACCCGTCCTTCCATGGAACGAGACCGACGCCTCTCATGTGTCTAGGGTGCTCGGGGTTTCCCAATGCCAGTGTGAGCTCATCTCTCTCCCTTTGTGGCACAAAAATACCCTGTATTGACTGGGAATGGGACTTAGCGATCTTCTATTTTAGCTCTTGTTGTCGAGGTCCTGCGACGACCAACTCCCCTAAAGATGACAGTTCAGTCTTCCTGGCGTACGTATAGTGCTTTCTCTAGGTGCCCCATCTCTCTGTCTCAGGTGTGACACCGGCTTGACGCAATTGTTACCCTCTCTTTCCCATTTAGGGATATTCTTAGCGTATCTGCTAGGGCCGAGTCGGTGTGGATACTTGTTCTTCGCTAAGTTGGCCTTGTTTCATTTGCTCATTTCTGTTGCCTCCTCAGATGTTTTCCATTGCACGAACTCATCCCAATAATCCACACACTTGTGATACATAGGTTTGTTAAAATCTGAGGTTTGGTCGCATTGGACGAAGTCTGTGTTCAAGATACCCTTCCAATTCTTGAAGAGAATGCCTAGCTTGGATAGTGCCTTATGCTTTGCTAGCTCTTCTATGCCTTCAAGAAATGAGAATGACTGCTTCAACTTTTACCACACTCTTCCTTCAAATTTTCTGGTACCATCCAGTCATATTGTGTTACGTCCTTTGATCTCCAATGGAGGTACTTGGTGGGAACAAAATCCTTCACGATGCACCATATGCCCTATCATACGAGGTCAATGCCTTCAATGGTGCTTTATACAAGCCATTTCTAGAGAGTTCTGTCACAACATAGTGACCATCAGGCATCGTGCTAGGACCCCTAGGCTTCCTCTCTGATGATGCGGTTGATTTTTGGGAAATATCAGCAGCAGAAGTGCTAGCCTCCTTGAAAATAACAAAGTTGATTTTTTAGAACGGTCTATTAGAGTAGGAGTTTCGTAATGCACAGTTGCGTCAAATTTAGGTTAGAATTACCTCATCACCTTCGCGATTCTCTTGATTTAATTTTTTCCTACTAGTTTACACCTATATAAAACATAACCACCAATAGGTCATAATATGTTAAAAAAATCAACATTGCAGCGGCAAGCAGCAGCGGTGGCGATGGTAGCAGCGGCAGCGGCAACAACTACGGCAATTCACAACATCACAAATAAATCCCGTTGAACAAATCCATCTCATCTCATCCATTCACAAGTACAACAAATTCAACATTGCTAGGGACGGCAAGCATGGGAGATGTCGAGGACAGAGGATAGGGAATACCTTGTAGGGTCGTCGATGCCGAGCCGCCTCCTTCATGTTGCCTACTCGTTGCCAAGCGCCACCTCCTCCTCGCCACTTTGTGGTCGGTCGTGGTCACCGCTGCCGACCTCCTCATCCTCCTCGCCGTTGTCGGCCGCCTCCTCCTCACCGCTCCCGCCGCGAGCACCGCCTTCACACCGACGAGCGCCACCGGATCTAGAAGAGAAGGTAGGGTTATGGCAAGATGCCGCCGCACCACACCGCTGCACTGAGTCTTCACCGGGCGCCGTCGCCGCGTTCCCCCTCCTCGCCTAGATGCGCCGCCGCACCTCTCCTCCGTACCACGCCGCCGCGTACATCGCCGAGAGAGGTAGTGTGGGAAAGAGAGTGAGGGAGAGAGACCGAGTGGGTGGGTGGGTGGGTGGCCAGCCAGCCAGATATAAATATAAGGGAGGTAGGTACCGGTTCTAATAATAGATCTGACACCTTTGACTCCGATAGGTGTCGGTTCTATAATAGAACCGGTACCTATATCCCCATATAGGTACCGTTTCTAATTAAAAACTGGCATCTATCTGCCCTCCCCCAAAAAATTTGTCATGTATACTTTTTTTGTAAAATATAATTTCTTTCTTAAATTAATATTTGGCTATAAAATAAGCCTACTATTTTATATATCTTCTCCATCAAATAAATTTTCTAAATATATTTCTTTTATACATGCATTCACTTGAAATTATAGGAAAATTAGAGCGCACATAATATGTTCCAAATTTTGCTGATTTAAATTAAAAAATAATTGCACAAACCAGTACATTAATTTACAAATTATTTTAAACCCCTAATTAGTAGCCCTTCTTGATGATCGCTCCGTAAATACAAGGCTTCTTCATCTTGTTCATCAGCTTCCTTGTTTTTCGATTCGACATCAGATATGGGTGGTGGTTGCTCATCGAGTTGATCGTACTCATCTTCATCGACGATATTCTCCATTCCAACAATACTTCGCTTGTCTTCGAAAACAACATGACGTGGATTGGCGGATTTCGCGAGTGATGGGTCTTTGACATAGAATACTTGTTTAACAGATTTCAGGAGCACGAATGGCTCATCTTCATAGCCAACATCCTTGAGGTCAACAATTATTTTCTCATACTTGTCAACCTTCAACCCCCTTGGAATTCTTACCCACTTGCATCAGAATAGAGGGACTATGAGGCCTCCATAATCTAGCTCCCAGATTGACTGTATGAAACTGTAATAAGTTTGCTTGTTGCCGCCGTCATCCTAGGATCTATGAGTTTGCCACTGTTTTGATTTGTACTCTTGTTGTCTTGGTCTTTGGTGTCAAAGGTATACCCGTTTATGTCATAGCCTTGGTACATGTGGATTGTGTTGGATGGCCCCCAAGACAAAGAAAACAGTTGGTCACTATTGATGTCTGTAGTTATCATGTACTCCATCAACCATTTCCCAAATTGAAGTTTATGCTTCTTTGCAAGCCATGCCTCCGATTTTGTAAGATTGTCAATGTGGATTTCATCCAAGTGCATGTCCACGTAAGGAGCTACCAAAGCCGATTGCCATAATACTGCAAAATGTGTTTGTCTTATGTTTTTTATCGGGGAAGGGGGGACAATTCTCTTATGGCCTAATGTTCCTTTTCCAGACATCTTGTCCTCGTGGCAGGGCACAGGCACACTGATAGATTTCAAATCCATGTAATCTATACAAAATTCGACCACATCCTCTGTTGCATAACCCTCGACGATTTTGCCTTCGGGTTGCGATCTGTTTCAGACATATTTCTTTACAATGCCCATAAACCTCTCAAAAGTCACATTCTATGTAATACATTGGGCCTGGGATCTTGAGTTGTTCCACAAAATGAGCTACGAGATGCACCATGATATCGAAAAACGAGAGAAGGAACAACATCTTGAGTTGGCAAAGAGTTAGAATTGCGTCCTCCTGATGCTTGTCCAACGAACTTGGATCGATAACCTTTCGATTCATCGCTTTGAAGAACTGACACGACTTGATGATTAGGTCTTGGACCTTTTCTAGAAGGATACCTCTGATTGCGACCGGTAGTAGTTGCATCATAAGCACACGGCAGTCATGTGATTTCATTCCAACTAACCTCTTATTTTTCATGTTAACCAATTTCTTGATGTTTGCATAGTAACCGGACGGGACTTTGACACCCTGCAAACATTCCAACATATTCGTTTTTTCTGTAACACTAAGAGTGTAGCATTATGGGGGGAGGTAGTAGCAGTCATTTCCTTTGTCCTGAGGATGCAGCTCTTTCCTGATATTCATGTCTTCCAGGTCTCTCCGTGCTTGCAAAGTCTCCTTCGTTTTTTTGGGTGTGTTCAACAATACCCTGATCACGCTTTCGCACACATTATTCTCCACATGCATCACATCGGTTGCATGACGGATATCCAAGTACTCCCAATACTATAGGTCCCAAAAAAACGTTTTTCTTTTTCCAAAGAGGGTCTCACCGCTTGATGTGGATGCACGTGTGCTTCCACTTCCTTTACCAAATATAAATTTGATATCCTTCACCTTATTCTAGATGTCACCGATAGTTATGAATGTTGGGCATGCTCCCTCTTCCATCGTCCCATCAAAATTTCTTGTATTCCGGCGGTACAGGTGATTCTGCATGAGGAACCTTTGTTGGCACATGTACATAGTCTTCCAGCAGCAATTCAGCCACTTGCCTCTTGTTTGGGTCATGCACCTTACACATGCTTTCATGCCCTTCACCGTCTGGCCCGACGTGTTACCAAGTGATGGGTAGTCCTGTATTGTCGTCAACAAAATAGCCCGACATGTAAAGTACTCTCGTTTGTACGCATCCCACATCTTTACACCACCCGTCCATAGTATCCCAAGATCCTCTACCAGCGGCTTGAAGTATACATCGATATCGTTGTCAGGTTGTTTAGGCCCTTGAATTAGAAGTGGCATCATGATGTACTTACGCTTCAAACAAAGACAAGAAGGAAGGTTATAGATAATAACAGCCACATGCCATGTGCTATGATGACTGCTCATGTCACCAAAAGGATTCATGCCGTCTATGTTGAGCGCAATCCTCACATTCCTCATGTCGTACACAAAATGCTTTATGTGCTTCCTATCTATCTTTCTCCATTGAGATCCATCAGCTGGGTGTCGTGTCATTCCATCTCTTTTATACTCTTCGTGGTGCCAACGCATCAACTTAGCATATTTCTTGTTTGCGAACATTATGTTCCAAACAAGGGATGATTGGAAAATACCATACCACCTTCACCAGCATTTTTTCTTCTTCACTGTACCATTACTTTCACCATCACCATATGCACACTTATACCGAGAAGCCTCGCACATCGAACATTTGTCCAAATCTGCATGATCACCCCGGTAAAGAATGTAATCATTTCGTCAAGCGTGAATTTTCTATCTCAAGGCCAAGGGGACATATAACTTTTTTCGCTTGGTACGTTGTTTCCGCAAGACATTACCCACAAGAAGAATTTCTATCAACAGCTCTAGCAACTCAGTGAAACTCTTCTCTAACCATCCATTGCTTGTCTTTAGGTGAAGTAGAGATAGGATTGCCTACAACTTGGTGTGCTCCACCTTACAACCATTGTAAACTGGAGTTTTTGAATCCTCCACCATGGCATTGAACTTGGAATATTCCCTATCATCAGTGTCAGCCCTCTCCCTGTCACGCAACATCTGATCTAGATCAACTTCACTTTGATCGACGCTCGTTTGGTCGTCTTGCTGATCATAGTCGACATCCTCATTTGGCGCGTCACTGTTGCCTGCACTTCCCTCGCCTTGCTCCTCTTTGCCAAGAAACTCATGACATCTAAACTTTCGCATAAAACCCCTTGTAAGAAGATGTGCATGGACCCGTTCTGCTAGAAATTGCCTTTCTTTCTTGCAATCAAAGCATGTACACCAAAGATAATCCGGTGCATTAACTGAGTTTGTGCTCGTCGCCGCAGCAACGAGAGATGTTACTCCCCAGATATACTCCATAGTCACGATCCGCTTCATACATCCGTCGTAGATCCATTACAACCGATGGGTACCTACAAATATTACTTAATTATCATTTGCTCTGAATGATACAAAGTCAATTTACCCCTACGAATAACAAAACTGATAGATCTTATAAATGAACAGAATTAAATGAACAATAAAGGATAAATAAAATTTATCACCCCTAGAATAAAATTATAATAATTTATCATTTGTTAAAAACTGTGCAGAATAAATACAATGAGGATTTTATAATTTACAAGCAAATTGGAATAAAAGAAATGGTACAACTTCAAAAATTTAATTACTATTGCATTGTGTTACACCTCTCTATATATACTACTGTATTAATATTATTTGAAGCACCAACTAATAAAATTTATGTACAAAGTGAACTACTGGCATGTCAATACTTCAATTCAAAATTAGCATGTGGTCATCCAAGGATAGATTTAATTAAATGAACGCAAAAATGATAAGAAAATATTACACCTATGAAACAAATACAAATAATTTGTTTCGGTTGCGCACTTTATATGTGTATGTAGCAAACGGAATTCAATTCAACATGCAAGAGTGAAACAAAGTGAGAAATAATGAAAACTAACCTTGTAGACTTCAATCTTCAACCAAACCAAAAAATTAGAGCAAAACCTCCCCCTTTCTCTAGCTGGTCGAGCAATAACGAGAGACGTCGCTCTGTTATTTTCTCGTCAGCTTGAGTGGGGGGAAGAGCAATATATACTGGTCTCATAGGTGCTAGTTCTTTAACAAAAACCGGCACCTATATCTGACAGCTACATAGGTGCCGATTTTCAAAGTGGGCCCTCCAACGGCTACTTCGGGGCGTGAAGGGATCAAAAAGTGTCGGTTCTTAAATAAAAACTGACACTTATCTCTGACAACATCAATAGCGTCGGTTCTATTATTGGCCCTGCGACCAACCAAAGATGTTCGTTCTATTGTGGGTCCTGTGACCAACCACTATGATGTGACGTTTATAAAAGGTGACGGATTTTAGTTCAAAACTGGCACCTTTCTCTTACAAGAAAAATAGGCACTAGTTCTATTTAAAACCCGACATCTATTTGAAGATAAATTTGCCGGTTCTTGGCGCTGGCTCCCCGCGGGCAGGCGCGTGGGTAGGAAAGGCACTATAGGTGCCGCTTTAGCTATTCCGGCACCTATAGTGCTGAAACCTTTGTGTGTTTTTAAGTAGTGACGACTCTTCGGCGAATCTGGGTAGAAATAAACCGGTGGATGGGCTTTGATCTAGACTTAGAAAATTGGGACAATTGCGTCTTAGTGAAAAACTGGTGGTACCACCTCCTGCATGCGCCACATAACCCAGTGAAGGCGCTAAAGCCTCTCTGGTGTTCCTCATCTCTTTGGAAGAATGGTGCAAGCGCCATGCTAGAATCTTTTGGTACATCGGCACCCCACCGACCACAATCATCACAAAAATAAAAGAAAATACGCCACGTGGATGAAAGCAGGGGTTGCTTGCCTTAGGGAATTTACTGTATCGGAAGAAGTCGCCTAATCCCTTTTTTTGAGCTTCTACTTTTGTAAAAGCCCTGTAAAGATTTTTACCTGTTCGATTTCCCTGCTCTATCAATATATACAAGGTCAGCTTTTGCCCTCTTTAAAAAAAACTGCTTGTTTGGTTTAGACCCAATTTTATCATAGTAAAATTTTGCAATTTCAATAGTATCGTATGGATGTTTCATTTGTTACCATTTTTTTATACATTAGTTCAAATTCTATACTACCAAATTTAGCAGGACAAAAATTGACACCAAATCAAACAAACCCTTATGACTAGTAGTAGTGTGCTTCCTTTGCTAGGCTAAAGTTTTTCTCACTTAATATAGGAGTATATAGTTGACTAGATACCCTGACTAGCACAAAACTAACAATAAGCATTTACAGTATACTACAGTCAACATAAATAATTATGCTGAACTGCTTAGCGCTCCAGAATGTTTACAGAATAAGGGAAGAAGATCCTAGTATATTCCATTGTAGGGCCTTAGGCAGCAATATAATCTTATTGCTGGCTAGCATATATATATGCATGCTTCCTTTGCAGATATGGTTCCTCATCTTTAGTTGCTTTCTCACTTTCTTCTCTCTCTCTCTCTTTTTAAACTCCTGCTGGTGGATACAGGACAGACTGATGTGTCGGAAAAGTTTGCCTATCAGCTCTCTCAGATGGATCGTAGGGCGACACGATCCCAGATCAGCTAACGTTCTCTTTAATCATGAGAAGGATGGGATAATTGGGATCGATGTCTGATAGCTAGCTTCGTGGGTTGGGAGTTGGATCACGCATGATTGTGCACTAGCTCGAGATCATATATACAACTACTACAATTTCATCTAGCTGGGTACATTCAGTTAATATCTGGACTACCTCCCGAGATATACCCCGATAGATCGGAAACTTAGTTACAACAAATGAGTGGAATATCAGTGTCAGTATTTTCTTCGATCAGCACTGATTATGCCCTCCACGGCCGTCCATGGCGCCATTTTCATTTAACTAGTACTATTTTAATGAAAATCGTAAAAATAGAGGTTGAGTGGCTAAAATCATAATTTATAGCTTCCTGTTGAACTTTTAACAGGGTTCACATCAAACGACTGCGATATGATTAATCTGTGACCAACCAATGAATAACTGTTGTTTAATAGGTAACGTCGAATTATGGTTGTTAGGCCTTCTCCAATGACTATCTATAAGCTATCTATAAGCTAACTTATATAATTTTTAATAGAGGAGAGATAAAAACTATCTCTTGTACAAGAGATAGTCTCTTGCACAAACTACAAGACTATGTGAAGATGATATGTAAGACCATTTATCTTATGAGTCATGTGCTAATAGTTAGACCATTAGAGAAGTTGTCTTTTAGACTACTTAGAGATAACAGCTATAACCATTGGAGTATAACCATTGGAGAAGGCCTTATATACGAATAGCCCTGCCAACATCATTGCCACATCAAGTAACCTTTCACCATAGCCATGTAAACCAATATCATCGATCAGTGTGTAAATAATCAAATAGAGATGTTACGCAACCTCAAGAATCAATTATACAGACCCAAGAGCTAGCTACAAGCTACAAACATAGTTGTTAAAGCTGGACCGGGGAATGAATCGGTGAGGCCATCGGTTCACAGGTCCATCGGTTCACCCACTGGTTCAAAAGATAATAAAATTATAAGTTTTTAGTGAAATATTGGTTGACTCAAAGGTTAAAAAATTTTATATTTTTGTCACTACAACCAAAACAACAGCCGTCGCACATTATGGTTTGGGTCGTGCGCTTACAGTGCTAGGTTGGGGGGGTCGAATCCCATCCCGCGTGCTCGCATTGATTTTTCCCGTGAAAAATTTTCTACCAATCCGACCACTACAGTTTCTGATTACACTATTCCAATGATCAATTATGCGTAGCTGAGCAAAGAAAAGCTACAACAAGAGGTTTTACAGTTACACCAATCTAATAACCAATTACGTGTAGCCGAGCAAAGAAACTACAACAAAAGATGAACTCGCTTTTCCTAAATTCTGTACTTTTCTCTTGTTTAGGTTCACACTTAAAGAGGACATGCTAGATGATCTATAATCCGTGAAGACATTTTAATGACCAATTATACGTACCCAAGCAAAGAAGCTACAACAAGAGGTGAACTTGCTAAAAAATCCCATACTTTGCTTATGTTCACACAAAGGGAGGACATGTTGGATCATCGAAGATATAATACGTGAAGACGATGACCATTTACACCATGCTGATTTTGGAGTATCCTGCCTACTGACATCTACTCCAATTCCTAAGAGTTGTGGGACCCAGCTTGTCTCATGTTTCACCATGCATAATACATATGGTTGAAAAGCTTATCAAATATACTTTCCAAAGTAACAAATAAAGAGTCATTTGGACTTTCCAATGGAGTAGTAATGACCAAATAACTGAAGGCTGCGTAGAAGCCGAATAGACGCACGAACCTCTATAGAAATTTATTTAGTGGCGACCTTTGAGCTAGCTTATCTATAGTAAACTTCACAACTGTTCCTTCCACAACTAGGAGGGTTGTTCACAGTACAAATACCCCCATGTTTTATCCTTAAGAAAACTGACAATCTAAAATATGAACCCTTTTGTTTAGCTATATATGTGCTCATAAATTCAGACAGTGATCTATACCTCTTTGCTTTTATGATTTGCTTATAAAATTACAGAAGTGATGTTCAATGTTCTCCAATTGGTGCTCCTGCTCCTTTTGAGGTTTATCCTTGATTGAATGCAGGTTGTATTGGTTGATAACTTCGAATGTGGTTAGGCAAACCCTCGATTTAGGTCATTGTAATAGAGATGGTGGTTGGCTTTGAGTACGATCGTTAAGTGTAGTTAGGTTACACTGTTATGTTGGTTGCTTGCAGCTAGTTATCCTGGTCTCTTTAAAGCTATTTATCAGCCCGTGATCCTACGCCGTGAAGATCGGAGCCTCTTTCCATATTAGGTTGTTCAATAGGGTTGATAGCAGGGTAAAAAAATTACATACAAACATGTACATTTAAAAGCTATAGTGGATGTACGTGTTTGCGGTGGGCCATACGACAGTTCGATAGATCTCGTGATGGGTCATGTCAACCAGCAGTAGGCCAATGTGTTATATTCTCTACGTGCTTGATATGACCCTATCGATTTTTGCTTGTTTGATACATGGCTTATGGTTCATCCGGAGGTCGATACGTTGCTATTTCAGTGATTTCCCGATCGAGTAACATTTTTTGCAATTTTTATTAAAATAATACTAGTTAAAAAATTATGTCCATGGTGTCCGGTCATCGGCGTCGGTTTGTAAGTGCCTCGAGGTGTCCGAGGGCCATGGAAGTGAAAACTTGATAAAATTAACGCATATAGGAGCAATGATGGTTCAACTGCCATTGCGACTTGTTGGTGTCAACGTAATTAATATTCGTATGCGGTTGATGACATTGATGTGTAGTTGGTTAATTTTTAGCGTAGCTATCGTGATGATTTTTTTATTTATAATAATTAATAACCACAAATTAAATATATGGTAAATAGGAGTTGCTATTTAGCAAAACAGGATTGACGCTAATTCTAATAACGTCCAGATAAGGACGTTGCTTTTCATAGCGTCCTGATTTGAACGTCGTTCACCTCAGCGTCCAGCTTGCCCAAAGCCATATCCGTTCTATATACGAGAAATAGAAATGAGGAACACCTCTCCTCTACTCCATCTTCTGTGTCGGTTGTGTTGCCGTGTTGGTGACCGAATCCCTCTCCGTCGAGGCCGTGCTTCCCCGATTTCCTTGTTGTTGCTGGTCCTTCGCCTGGGGCTTGCAAAAGACTCAGTGTCGTCGAATCCCACTAGTACAAATCCTCTCCTTTGTGATGGCCCATCACATGGCTGAGATTTACGGATCATCACAACTAAGTCATCTCAAACGGGCCTAAAAAGACGCCGACAAAGATATACTCGCACATACATGTCGGATGTGCATAAATCTAGAGTCTTTCATGGATGATACTTATCGGTGACAGGCTCAATTAAAGGTCTGACAAAAATAACCAATGTTATCTTTATCGGGCCCCAACAGAAGCATCGGTGACGGGCTCAAACTTACGGCCCGATTGAGATAACAATTAGGCCCATCACCAATGAGTGTCGTCGGTGACAGGCTTGTATTTAGGCCTGACAAAGATAACTGCAATACCTGTCACAGCTACTAGTTTGTTGGTCGTTATAGATAGTTATTGCACGCAATAAATACTCCAATCACCTAGTGAAGTGGTTATCCCACCGTTCACTGTTTTGGTGGGAGGAGGGGGCGAATTTTTGGCTTTTTTCTAGGAAATAAGAAATTGCAAAAGTAATTGAAAAATAGTAGTCATTTCTCATAAATCTAGTAAATACTTACCTACAAAATGTTTATCTCATATTTTCCACTTTTTGCAGCTCGCGATGGATCGAAGTTGGATATATGGAAAAACTGTGTGACGTTATAGCGAAGAGTATCAAAATGGCATGTTAAATTTTATAAACGCCACGAAGGAGGATAGGAAAAGAAGAAAGAGCGTTAGGTGTGTTGTCCATGTGCAGATTGCAAAAATGAGGATATGTTTGGTAGATAGAATGAGGATTCATGGAGGGCTACACATGTTGGGTGAAACATGGAGAGCAAGAATCAGGTAGTGGTGTAGCTACAAACAAAAGTGATGCACAAAATCAAGAAGATGAAGATGAACATGACATATTTGTACCTTCTCTATTGGGCGGTGAAATGGTTGATGTGGATCACGATCTGTTGCAAAACATGTTACGTGACGTTGAGGACCCAACCTACAACGAGAGAGATTCCATGAAGTTCAGCACGTTGGTCAGTGACTCGAAGAATCCTCTATATGCCGGATGCAAGGCAAAACACACCAAATAGTCAGCTACCTTGGAGCTAATGAAGCTGAAGGCAAGTAGTGGATGAGAAATTTTGAAGACCATGCTTCCTGACGAGAACACATTGCTCGAGACAACATATGAAGCAAAGTAGATTTTGTGTCCCCTGGGGTTAGAGGTCAGTAGAAATCACGCTTGTCCAAACGACTGCATACTGTACCACAAGCAATATGCGAACTTAGATGCTTGTCATGTCTGCAAGGCTACTCGATATAAGAGAACAAAAAGTGCTCACGAAGGAAAAAAGTCAAAGCAGGGTGGTCCAGCGAAGGTTATGTGATACCTACCTATAATTGATCGTATCATGAGAATCTTTGCCAATCCCAAGGAAGCAGAGTTAGTACACTGGCATGTCACAGAGAGAAGGAACGATGGTATGCTAAGACACCTTGTAGATTTGATTCAATGGAGGAATATCGACCGAAGATACCCAGAATTCGTAGCCGACCCTAGAAACATGAGAGTATGTTTGTATACAGATGGCATGAATCCATTCGGAGACATGAGCAGTTCTCATAGCACTTGGTCAGTTTTGATTGCAAACTATAACCTACCGCCATGGTTGTGCTTCAAAAGAAAATACATTATGCTGTGCATGTTAATCCAAGGACCGAAACAACCTGGCAATGACATTGATGTGTTCTTGGAGCCTGTTATTGTGACCTTGAGACTCTGGAAAGAAGGTGTGGAAACTTGGGATGCGTACGGCCAGGAGAACTTCAACCTGTGTTCTATTGTTCTGCACCATTAATGACTATCTCGCACTTGGCAATCTTTCTGGACAAACCGTGAAAGGAAAGAAGATGTGCTCCGATTGTATGGAACATACATGCAGTAGGTGGCTGAAGAAATCCAGAAAGATGGTTTACATAGGTCATAGGAAATGGCTCCCTCTCCAACACGCATTTAGAGGAAAAAAGAAACTTTTCAACGGTAAAAGGGAACTTCAGACTGCACCCAAGAATGTTATAGATCCTGAAGATCTAGATGGATTGCAGACCAATATTGTCAATACCCTCTGTCACATGGAGATGTTTCTTCCTCTGTCTTTCTTTGATGTCATGACTCATCTCCCTGTTCATCTCGTGAAACAAACAAAACTATGTGGCCAAGCATTTATAAGAGAAATGTATCCGTTCGAGAGGTATATGAGAGTTCTAAAGTCTTACGTGAGAAACAGAGCAAAACCAGAGGGGAGCATGTGACACCCCAGGCCACAAAATCCCAGGATATCACTAAAATCCACTACGCGACTAGTTGCTTTGCTAACTAGTAGCAGAAAAATTTCAACAACAACTCTCTTATAATTTACATAACACGGAAGCGAATAATTAATAGATAAGTTGTAAGCAACCAAAACTATAAAGAATCATCCCAACAGTTCATCGAGATAAAAATTTAAAATTACATCATCAACACTAGCCTTCCACAACCAAAATTAACCAACAAGCTTTAAGGGATAACATTATTTTCAAGATTAGCAAAAGAGACATTTGAAGAATCATGAAGTGTGGACTCGTGCAGCTACATCCCTTCCCCATATGACATGCCTCAGGTACCTGGAGGGGGAATACAAGGGTGAGATTCAAAAATCTCAGCAAGTAAACTTATTTCGACAAGCTATTTAAACCACAGTTTGATTAGGCCTCGGCTTAAAACTTTCATAATTGACAAATCATTATTAGAATATCAAGCATCATATCATTTCCGTCATATTTCATTCTTTGTCATCACACCAGACTGTTACTACTAGAACAACTTTTGTAATATTGGAGAATCATTAAGATACTAACAACTTAATATCCAAGCAAATAATATCAAAGATATCATGATAAGAACATTTAAACCATATTCATCCTACTACACCCAAACTGCTATTTCTTTCTTCATATAAACAATATTTGACCAACCCAAAATTACCACCATTTGGGTATTATAGATCAATCATGGGAAACACACAAGGAGTCCATGACAAAAATAACAATGGACTAGAATAAGAAATCCGGTGACCCCTTTCATACTAATTCCAAACAAAATAATAATTATAAGACAAATGAAGTGCATAACAATACAATGCAAATCCACACAAAATCCTTCACAACTCCATCAATACAAACACAATGCATACAAATGTCATCCAAAACCGCACATACAATTCCATTCATATCCATAATACCAAGGGTTATCCGCATTACGTACACACTCCTTGAGAAGCATCACTTCTCATGATTACTTCCAATGTTTATGCAATGCACAAGGCAATCACTTCCATGCATCAAGTGCACATGAATGCATATGAATGCATATGAACTCCTGCCTGCATACCCAATAAGGTATGGAGCCACATTCATGGATGTTGTACCGGTACAGTCGTAACCATAAGATCACGACATAACTTCCAATACAATGCATATGCAAATGCACATGCATATAATATGGTGCTTTGATAATGCCACCAATAAATCTTCAACTTCTTTCTCAAGTGTGGATTAGCCATACACCACAAGATAATATCACCAACCAATATTTAACCCCTTCCTTAAGTGGGGAATTCAATACATACCACAACCATAACATATAGCAAGAATATTAGAACATACTTTAATGCATATCAAAATCCACACGTATATGTGTAAGATACTTGTATTGCAAATATCACAAATAACACTTCAATATGTCCAAAACATACTTCAAACCCGAAACCACAGGATGAAACTCACCTCTAGAATCCAAGTCTCCACCACATAACGCCCCTTCTTAAGATGTGAACCATATAAGCCAACAATCCGTAATACATTTATGCATAATGTTATTTTAAATATAAACACATTTACACGTAGATTGAACTACGGAAATTCATACCAAGGCCAAGGTAACCTGTGCACCTATAATTTCCACACACCATCCAACAACAATATTAGCCATATATGGCCATAACCAAGAAGTGAAGTCCATTTTTGAACAGGAGCCGGATTCTAGTTCGACCTTAGCGCTATCACATCACGATGATTCAATAACAATTGATTAAATCCAAATAAACTCCTAAAGTAATGACAGATTCCCTAATCTTTATATTTTGGTAAAGCACAAGATGCATGACTGAACCTCATTTATAAATAATATCATTTAAGCGTGTAATTATCTCTATTCACCCAAAATACCAACATAAACCCTAGATTATTCATCATATTGAATTTAACTCTATTTTGTTAGATTACTCCACCAAGAAAATAAATCATGTCCAATCTTTTAATTATTGAGTATAGTCATATGTGCTAAGTTTTAGACATTTAAGGTGGTAAAAATAACAAGTCAAAACGGTAGCAAATCACCGCTACGTTTACTTTCCTGTAACTTGGTAGAGATGAGGGCCCTAGGCACGACTGGAGCAATACCACTTGTTGAACATCCCACAATCTTAGCATACAAGATAAAATTTTTCCTTGATACTGTTGCATCTGCAGCTGACCTATTTCAATCAGGTATATACTTCTCCCATTTAGTTGTTGATCTTTAGGAGGTTTGGAGTCATTAGTAATAATTTTGATAATTTGAGACTAAGTCATCTAATATCTTTCACTGGTTTTATTAGCATGGAACCTCTGAAATATTTCTTTTCACAGCTATAGATCATAAATAATGGTGGAATGTTGAATATAGTGCCATTAGTTATCATCGTTAGAGATAACATCCAGTTTTAAATCATTGTTAGGGCTATACCAAGACCATCATGGGTGTCCTATTGCCATTATGGAGTGTGTTGCCTTTTCATTGCAATAAGAATAGATTGAAACCGATGGATTTCTATAATGTGGTGCTAAGCATCGATAGTAATTTCTCGTAGTTCTCGGCCTCTTTGTTGAGGGCAAGACTTGATGGCATAGATTTTGGATTTTAGTGTTAGTGATTTGTTAGAAAGAGTTGAAGTTGGTATGATCACCACATTGGGTAATCAGTGCTTGATATAGCACCCTGAGGTTATGTATTCGTCAAGAGGGATTTAGCCTTACTGGCATGTATTCTATATTAGAGGGTTTAAGTATCCTTTGAGGTATCATAATTTGCTTCTACATTTGGCATATCCTAAGAATTGTGGCTCAACAAATATCTTTGTTGTTACTTAAGATTTAAGGTGGATAGATTCGGGGATGAATTCTTTTAAGGGGGGTAGAATGTAATACCCGTAATCCATAATAATTGGAGAAAAAGGAGAGAGTTGACTAATTACTCCCGAGAGGGATAAAATTTGACTTTTGGATGGACGATCGAAGACCGTGGTTGTGTAGAACTCGTCGAGACGAGTCTGTTTGACTACTCACTCGCCCAATTCGGCTAAGTATTGCCCTTCCGGTGATCCGAGTAATTGTGGACCGTTGGATGCGTGTCTAGAGAACTCTAGTATAAAAAGGCAATACTTAGCCAAATTAGGCGAGAGAGTAGTCAAACACTCGTCTCGACGAGTTCTACGCAACCATGGTCTCCAATCGTCCATCGAAGCAACAATTTAAAAGTCAACTTTTACCCTCTCGGGAGTAATTAGTCAACTCTCTCCTTTTTCTTCAATTATTATGGATTACGGGTATTACAGAGCATCATTGAAGGTTACATGATCGAGGAGGTTATTAAGTTTTGCGTTGATTATATGGCCGAGGCCGGTCCTATCGGAGTACCAGCGTCTCGTCACGAAGGAAGGTTGTCAGACGCTGGCACATTAGGCAGAAAAAGAGTTGTGCCTGATCGAGCCTCCTATTCGCAGTCTTATTTCACTGTGCTCCAACATATGGCAGAAGTTGCCCCATACTTTGAGGAGCATTTAGCGAAAATCCGACAGGAGAACTTGGGATGATCGGACATGTGGATTAACAGAGAACATAACTCTCGGTTCAAGGAATGGTTCAAGAAGCGTATTACAATGTCGCCGGATGATTCAAATGAGACAACACGGTTGTTGGCGATGAGACCGTGTTGGGAGATAGACACATGGTAAGGATACAATATTAATGGTTACACGTTTTACACCGTACAACAAGATGACAAAAGCACAGTACAAAATAGCGGAGTCTGTATAGATGCATTCCAGCATCAAGTTGGGTCCAACACATACTACGACCGCATTGAACAGATCTGGGAGATGAACTACGTGAGATTCAAAGTCTCTTTGTTTCGATGACGTTGGGTGAATATACGCATTGGTGTCAAAGTAGACAAGGAAATTTCACTTTAATAGATCTATCCAAGGTTGGATGCGCCGATGAACCATTCGTGCTTGTGAAATAGGTCGAGCAGATATTCTACATAAAAGACCCTGCAAACAAGAAGACACACATCATCAGGGATGGCAAGCGCCGAATTGTTGGGGTTGACAACGTCATTGACAAAGAAGAATACAATCAGAATCTTGTTATAAGACCTCACGTCGACCTTGACGATGATCCCCAAGAGAATGTGGCGTATGCTCGTTTAGATCATACGGAAGGCATAAACTTGTGATTGATGCCTTTGTACTTATTTGTTTTGATATTTGTTGTAATGAATGAATTGTTTTGTATTAGGAACTCTTTTGTGTAAATTTGGTTAATAGTAGTTTACATTGAATTTAGTTAATTTGGAGAATTATTTAGTTAATTAAATAAACTATTGAACTTTATTGATTAATTTAGTGAAATAAATTAAATGAAAAATTATAATGGTGACGGGCCTTAAGTCAAGCCCGTAACGAATGTCAGTACCAATCGGGCTTTATCTCTAAGCCCGTCACGGATGACCTCATCGGTAATAGGCCTTAATTACATCCTGATAGAGATGATGCCAATACTAATCGAGCTTGATCTTTAAGCCTGTCACAGATGACCTCACCGGTGATGGGACTTAATTACATCCCGATAGAGATGATGTCAAAACTAATCAAGCTAGATCTTTAAGCCCGTCACCGATTACATCATCTATGACGAGCCTTAAATTATGCCAGTCACAGATAGAGTTTTTCCTAGGGCGCCGATTTAGGCGTCATCTGTGACGGGCGTTAGTTTAAGCCCGATAGAGATGATTACGTCTGTATCGAGCTTAAACTTAAGCTTGTCACGGATGTGCTTCGAAAATCTTATAGAGCGTGTCGATTCGAATTTTTTCTAAGTCCTTACTCAAAGTCTCTTGAGCAGAACCCTAGCGCCCGTCCCTCGCATTGGTGGCCGTCCCTCGTGACCATCGCCGTCACTCGCGCCCGAGCCTGCACTGTCACTCGCGCCCGAGCCCGCCGCCGTCCCTCGTGCCCGAGCCCATTGCCGTCCCTCGTGCCCGAGCCCATCGCCGTCCCTCGCACCCGAGCACATCGCCGTCCCTCGTCCCCAAGCCCGAGCGTCGCCGCCATCTGAGGCGTCACCACCATTGTCGCCACCCTCCTTCGCCGTCGTGCCCAGGTAAGTCCACCGAGCGTCGACTACTATGTAGGTTTTGCCCGATAGAGCTAGGGTTTTAAACATGATGATATTGGTGTATAGATGCAATGCAGAAATGAAGTTGTATAAAAGCACATGCATAGATGAAGTTGTATTGATGTCAGTTGGTGACGGGCTGTTTTAATTGTATTGACATCATCGGTGTATAGACTGGTGTATAGATTGGTGGAACTGTTATATTGGTGTATAGATGCACATGCCTATAAAAATGTATTATCTGTAGTTTGTTTTTCGTGTGAACAATGACAAAAAAGATATTTATTCAAGTATGTTGAAAATATAATTATTCAAAAATAAATTCACAGATTCATTCTCCTCCCTTTCAAAATTATATTAAAAGATTTATTCTCCTCCCTTTCAAAAATAAATTCATGATTATTTCAAAAATTAAATGTATTGATGTTATTTTTTATTTTATGATTTTGTAAGCTATTTAGACGATGTATTAGCACGATGAACCAATGTCGACGACAACTAGTGGGTCCAGAAGGACACGAGCCCCTAGGAGCGAAAATTAAATCCCAAGGGAGAGGTACGCCACAACAGAGATGGACCTCTTAGGAAAGCCGTCCGCACCCAAGAATGTGTGCAAGAAATTTAGGTCGATATGTGGGATAATAGGGAGGCAGACCTTCAGCATCTTGGTTGATCACATCAAGCACGTGCCGGACGTCGAGAAGAAAACTGCTTGGCTGAAGTTCAAGGAGAGCTTCGACTATCCTGCAGCCGATGAGGACAGGCTAAAGCAGATGGCCTTCAAGACGATTGGACATGCTTGGAAGAACTTTAAGTCTAAGCTGGTCATGAGTATGTCCTCAACCCCAGCGAAGAGGAGCCTTTCAGGGACTACCTCTTCATCACGCAAGCCGTGTGGGAGGAGTTCTTCGAGAAGAAATCAACCGATGAATCCCCAGCCAAAACCAAGGCTTATCGGGCACTCCAGGCCAAGAACTTGCATCCGCATCGGCTGGGCACCGAAGGATATACCGGGAAGATCGAGCAATGGCAGAAAGAGGATGAAGCGGCAGAGGCATCGAACGCGCCGCCGCCATTTGCCGATATCCCGCAACCAAGGGCAAGGAGCTGGGCAACGGCAAGGGCTGTGAAGAACAGCGATGGAACAATCATCTTGCCAAATTCCCAAGATCAGGAAGCATACGGAAATATTGTAAGTGTCTCACCTTAATATGTTTATTTTCTTTACATAGATCATACTCTCGATTTATACCGATCTCACTTGTACTGCAGAAAGAGTTGGTTGCCGTGAGACAGTCCTCCCAAGAGACCTGCTCTTCTAGACGCGAGGATGACATCCTCACTCAAGCGTTGGGCACCAACGAACATCGTGGACGACTAGGGGCGTTGGTGTTACCGTCCCTTGGAAATATGGATTTCCAGAATACGCGGGGCAGTACAAGAAGCGGACCCTCTCAAATGCGGAGAAACATGCATGTCTGGTTGAGAAGATCTGGGAGCAGGTCAGAGCCAAGCTAAGCTTTGAATTACAGGAGAAGATGCACCAGGTGGAGGCCTGGATCAGGGAACAGATGCGAGCAGAGCAGTTGTGCGTCAGTCCAACACAAAGACGGAGCATTTGTGAGTTCCGCCGAGATCGCCGTCGCTCCACGCCAAGACAGTCCAACACAAAGGCGGAGCAGTTGCACGTCAATTGAGGCGACAAAACGTCCACAACCAATCCTAACCGTCATCGATCACATAATGGTAAAACTTTCGGCCACAATATGTAACAGTCTTAACAAATTCTTATAACACAGTATTCTAAAAATATGGATGAATCTATCGCAGAAACCAACTAACTGCGTGCTAACAGTTAAGGTGATGCCGACCTTCACGGTTTCGGTAGCCAGGGGACTTGCCTTTAAGTCTACCCCAGATACAAGAGTGCATGAGACGCAACTGATGGCCAACCAGGCGAAAGTGCAAGTTGACACGATGAAGAACAAATGGACCCATTTGCCACTGCAGCATCCACCAAACGACGAGATCCTAACCTTAGGAGTTGCACATGGAAACTTTATACAATGATCCAAGGACCTCATTGACATCAAGTTGACTCCGAGGTCAGCCACTACACCGAGCACTCGACCGCTGCCCCGACCGGCACCTGCTCCTTCAGCCCCTCCAGCTCCCGCTGTTCCACAATGTGACATGGAGGCCAACAACACAGACATTAATCCCCACCACTAAATAAATCAAGGAAGGCGTGTTCCTCTCCTCCGCAGATAACTAATGAAAAACCTACGACAAGGGGAAGAGGAAGAGTGAAAGACAAGGTGCAGCCCTTGCGTCTAGCTCCGAAGAAGCTAGATATGAGAAAGAGCGTTCCTCCGTCGTTGTTTATGGGGTCTCCTCCGGAGAGGTCAACTCCACAACACCACATAACCTCCCAGCAATCCGATTATGCGTGAGATAGTAAGGATACAGGAACTCCATTTATTATTACAAACTAATAGTATACAAATACAAGTTATACAATACAAAAAGACACAACACTTACATAAGGATAGCCCGAGTGTAGAGTCGACCTAGAGTTCGCGTTCTTCTTTGGCTTCGGTGTTTCCTGAAGTTGTTACATGCAAGGGTGAGCACCAATGGTACTCAGCAAGCCAAACTGAATTCAAGTCATATAAATAAATATGCAAAGTATTTTGAAAAAGATAGCATATATTTAGCCCTAATATGTCTCAATGCTATATGTATATGCATAATTTCTAAAAAGGAGCAATACAGGCCTAGCCTTAATATGATTCTAGGTTCTACCTTTTCTTATAATTTCTTATATATGATGATTATACATAATGTCTTGAAAGGAATGACATAGACCTAGCCTTAACTCAGCAAGCTTAAACAGGATTTAACTACATATAGATAAACATGAATAATGTTTTAAAGAGAAACATGAATTAATCCTTAGCATGATAATGTATCCTATCTTTTTGTAGGATATTTTATATAACTACCTAAGAATATTAATTATGAACTTAACTTTGGCCCAATCTATATTCAACCCCTTCCTATATTTATTTATTTATAAATATTCAAATTTTAAGATGGCATTTAAGAAAAGTTACTTATGCCATTAAACTGGATTCATCCATAGACACAACTCCATTAATCGGGAGTACGGCGTATTCGAATACAAATCTACTCTGCAGCGTCTGTCCAGCTTTACCCGAGGATTAACCTTAGTTAGCTAGACTAGGGACAACATAGCATTTATATAGTTCTAACCTTTTCGGATGTGTGAACGAGATCGACAGGCTATCTTAATAGGAGCACCAGTTCTAACCAGTGACTGGTGTATCCATGTCCTATTTAATAGTTGTTCGTCACACACTTGCCCCGACTTGGTGGAACCTGAAACTCTATCTTAACATACGGTACCGATCTGGTTAGTATTGACGTTGTTACCCACTGTTTACATAGCTATCCACCAATGAGACTTCACCAACACTACAAATCTCCAATGCTGTTATGCGCATTAATAAATCTCCTAAGTTCTGAGAGAGATCGGAGAGAAATATATAAATGTTATGCTGGAATAACCGGTCCATCGGATGGGCAAAATTATGTCCTTATTCTAGCATAAGAGTTTTTAAGTTTTCTGGCATACAGCCAAAACATATATCACATGTAGTGTTTAGCCATTTTCTTTTTCTATTCATGAGATAAGGAAGTAATCTCCTATAGCTATACATGAAACATCAATGCATGTGATGGTGTTTATTTTATTTTAAGTTATCGTATTTTATCTAAGGAGAAGGAGAATATATCTAAAAACATGAAATATCAAACTTCTCCTTTCCTACACATGAAATAATACAGTATTCCTAATGCATGAAATATTAATCTTTATGAACTAGAAACTTACATAAAATACTAACATGCATAACTTTAAAGAATATCTAAATCTACCGAAATGATAGCTTATAACTATCTAACCCATCCGTGAAATATTTATAACTAAATATATTATTTAAAACATGATAATTCTATAAATGATCAAAGACGGTTTGACTTGCCTTCAGGACCAGTGGTCTCAAATTCTTTATTCCCTCGAGTAGCGGTGAAGATGTTTGTGTTGACGATATGATCGGGCTCGGTTTCCTCTACGAACTCGATGTCGCGATCTATTGATATTCGATAAAATAAATCAAACGAACAACTTTCAAAGAAATAGCAAATAAATATAGAAATCAAAAAGGGCTTAAAAGATGGTTTTTGAAGTTTTAACGCAAAGGTCATTTGTTAGATCCTAAAACTTAAATTTTGGGCTTGGGTAAAATGGAGGAAAATAAGAAGAGTATTGAAAATATTTTAAGGAGGAAAAAGGGATAGTTTTTAAAGTTTTAAATAGGAAGTTTATTTGCTTGATTTTAAAGTTTAAATTTGAACTTTAGAAAAAAATAAAAGAATTAAAGGAAATACTTCAAATATTTTAAAAGGAAAATGAATAGGCTTTGAGAAAAATGGAAGGGACTTGAAATAAAATTTGGAAGTAGTCAAAAGGGTTAAATTATTTTTTTAGGATTATTTGTCAAATCCTAAAATTTAAAATTTGGGCTTGTCTTAACGTAAAATGATTTACAAAAATTTGAAGCTAATAATATTTCTAAAAAGAACATAGATAAATTTAATGAAAATAAGGAAAATTTGAATTTGGAAAGTTTGAAAGGATCTATTGATCAACTAGGGAATAAACTAATTTTTCTTGAAATTATTTTTAGATTTTTCCTAATCTTTCTTTCTCTTTCTCTTTTTCTTTTCTTTTTCTTTATTTTTCTTCTCTCCTTCTCTTTCTTCCCTTCACTGTTTTTCTTCCTTCTCTGCTTCTCTTGTTCACAACCGGCGACCGACGGGGTGGAGGGCGCACGCGGCGGGGACGGTCGAACTTGGAGATCTAATGGGTCCTACACCATGTACGGTTTTCGAGGATTCCATTTTTGAGCTCAGCCGACCCGAAGAAGCGGTGGAGCGGTCTGCCGGCAGTGAGCAGACGGCGGCGGCGACGGCGTTCGTTGCCACGGCGCTCCGATGATGGCACAATTGAAATGGTAGGTCTGAGAGTATCTATGGGGTGGTAGGAAGCTAACTTGGGCGGTCATTTGTTTGGGAAAGCTTCGAGGTGGGCCGGCGACGTGCACGGTGGCGCCCGAAGCAGAGGAATGGTGGCGGCCTCGCCGGCGGTGGATTTTGGTGGTGTTTAGCCTTGGAAAAACTAGGGGAAACAAATCTTGAGATAAGTAAAAGATGGATGTACCTTCAATTTGGAGAGAGACCGATTGTGAAAGTCGAATTTTGAAGAATTGCTTGGTGCGACTCTCTAGGGTTCTTCAGAACCTTTCTTCGGGTTTCTTCAAAATTCAAGCTACCCGATGAAAATTGGTTGGGGAAAATTTGGGGGAAATATGGAGGAAGAAATGAGGAGAAATTTGGTATACAATTCTTTGCCTGGTATGGTCTATTTATAAGGTTCTTAAGTCGGTTCTGAGCTTCGGGATAGCGTTAGCCATGGCGGTTTGTCGCAATGTCGGTTCGCCGGATTAGTTTGATGACGATGACATTCCAATCATACATTGTTACTTGTGCTAGGGGTTAGTGATGGCCAATATCGGTTTGGTTCTCCGGTGGGCAAGGATCGATGCCCCTAGCTTGGTGGTTTAAACGACGGCAGCTGGAATAGAGGCAACCATGGCGGTGCGGCTACGACGGTTTGCCGTGGATGAACTTGATGAAAATGGCGTTCCAATCGTGTGTCGATGCGTGGTTAAGGTGAAGGCGGTGGCTTTGAGTCGGTTCGGCTCTGGGAATGAAGCTGGTGCCCACAGTACAGTCGGATTGAAGCAACGGCGCCGAGGGAAGTTGAACCAGGGAGGAGGAAGAAGAAGATAAGGAGGAAGGAAGGAGGGAAAAAAAGAAAAAGGAAAAAGGAAAAAGGGGGAAAAGAAAAAATGGAGAAAAAGGAAAAAATTTTAGGAAAATTTTAAAAAGAATTTGATTTAGAATTTGAAATCAATTAGACTCAAAATATTAGGAATTTCTCAAATTAAAAGGTCAAATTTGGATTTTTCAAAAATAGAAAATAAGAATTTATTTGATATTTGATTTTTAAACTAGAATTAGAGAAAATTTTGAGAAGTTTTAATTTAATATTTAAAAATTAATCAAAATTTAAGTTTTGGGAGTTTCCTTGAATTAAAGATTAAATTAAAACTTTTTCAAAAATAACGACAAGACTTAATAAAATCTAGGATTTTAAATTAAAATAAGGGGAATAAATAAAGAATGCAATTAGATTTTAAGAGATTTTAAAATGTTTTAAAAAGAACACATAATAAACTTTGTTTGCAAAAATTTTCTATGTTAATTTGAGTATTTTTTTGAAAGTGTGAATTTTTGGGATGTTACATTGTTCCAACTAGGCATGCCATTGGTTGGAGACGATGCCCTACGAACGATGGGCGACGCTTGTAGGGAGCTCCACCACTACTACATGGAGATGTCAAACGCCAAGAGGATGAATAGAGATAGTGATATCATAGGCCATCACGGTGGATAACCATTTTTGGGCCAAAAAACTATATTATTATAGACTTTAAAGATCTGTTTGACCTCTACAGACTACAAGCGGTGAACACAAGTCTACTTAACTGCTACTCCTTGTAAGTATTGTTGCGTTTCTCAATTTTGGTAACAACAATCCTTATAACACGCTTATAAGAGTGTTTGTCTTCTTTGTAGGTATAGTTGAAAGTGGTATCAGATAAATGCACCGGAAGGGCATGGTGGACTACATATTTGAGACCTTGTTGGCCCACCAAGACAAGGAGTACTTTCTGTACGCCTATAATCAAGAGTAAGTGTGTACCCTAAATATATGCAATTGCATGACACGTATTGTTTTAGTATTTAATTTTCAATATATTAATGCCGCAATGCCCATTGGATCCTTCTAATCATTACGCCAAAGTGGAGTACATGTCACTACATAAACTCCAAAATCACTAAGGCGTATGACTGGACCCCGATCTAAGAAGCAATCAACGAAGCGTGGGACCATATGTGGAGAAAGGAGACCGGCATAACAAAGGACAAA
Source organism: Oryza australiensis (assembly GCA_019925245.2). Classification (NCBI taxonomy): domain Eukaryota; kingdom Viridiplantae; phylum Streptophyta; class Magnoliopsida; order Poales; family Poaceae; genus Oryza; species Oryza australiensis. Next base: position 1,913,022 of record JAIFGZ020000381.1, on the reverse strand, counting down.
AAAGCCTAATCCACAAAATTGACTTCCCCGTCAAACAACAAATAGGCGATCAATGCGGATTCCATGTGTGCCATAACATACGAATTCTGTACAACAAAAAATTCAAGACTTTGGTCAAATTTGAGGTTTGTGATCTCAATTGTGATATATACTAACTACTTTGAATTATATTGATCGACTAATTTTGAACTATATACATATAGAAAAATATATCCAAGTTTGCGCCTACTAGCTTCGAGGGATTAGAGAAGAGATAGCGAACTTTATTGTCCGTGATATAGTGCAACCCAAAGGAATGTGTAGAATACAGGGTTAAAGTCCGGGACATGATGAACTTTTTTGAACATTTCAAAATTAATGTGAAAGATAGGTAAATATGCACTGCTTATGATATTATTAAATTACAATTTTATTAAATGTGTTTTATACTTATAATGTAAAATATGTGAAAAATGGATGTGTATGTGAATAGATATGAGAATGTCAGATGCATGTGAATGTATGTGAATGTAAGATGTATGTGAAAGGAAATATCTCTGTTTCTCTAATTTTTGCAGCGAGCATGGCTAGCAAAGGCCTAAGAGTAGCCAAAAAATAGAATAATTTTTTCGAGAAAAACTCATCGATGACAGGCTTTAACTTAATCCCGATGGAAATGTTAGTCGGCGGTGACGGACTTAAGTTATAAGCCGGATTGAGATGTTAGTCATCTGTGACGAGCATTAATTAGAGTTCGTTTGAAATTGTTTCATCGGTGATGGACCCTTGTTTGACTGGTCTTCTGGGTCAAACATATTGGTGACGGGCTGTAGTTTAGGCCCGACAAAGATAAGTGCATAGGTGACGGACGTTTGCCCGCTAGAGATGACTTTTCACAACAGTGACCTTTGCGTCACGACGGATGTCATACCCGACACAGATGAGGATTGTCGTCCGATTAAGATAAGGATGACCATTGTACTATCCCCTCCTTAGAGGATAAACTGGTGCGGCATAGAGGATTCGGAGGTAGGGCAGTCACAGCCGCCAATCCAACCAGGAGGAGACTGGCCAAGCCGCTGCCGTTCCCCACCTGGTCGGGAGCTCGATAGGCTGCTGCCATCCGCCAAGGATACAAGAACCATCTATCAGTTCTTTTGGAACCCGTGAAACGACAAGTAGTTTTAGGATTAGTAGTGGGAACCTAACTTACAATGTTTGCCTGGGGTTGCAGTTCTATGTATACTACTGAATTACTTACACGCTCATGTCATATGATCTATTGTTTGGTACTGTTGTGATATTCTTTTGTAGGGTGAAGTTTGGAAGCATGCATGCATTCTGAAATCCGAATTACTTTATTATATGAAAGGACTTAGGAGTGTGATGTATAATTTTTAATTTTCTTCTTCTGCTTGTAATACGCCAAACACACGCGTAAGTGGACGATAAATAATCGTTGATGTTCTTGCATGTGAATACCCACCAGGATAGTGTTACATCTGTATGCCATCTGAGTTGAGGCAATATTGCGTGAGCTTTTTCAATAACGATTAACGAAGACATTAAGATGTGCATATGCAATAAGTGATTAGCACAAGAACTCATCGTGCCTGTTCCCTGGGCCTGCCGCCAGCGGCACAAGTGAACGGCGGAAACGAAAGATTCATGGACGGAGGCTTCATCACAGCGAGGTGCCGAGGGTGACGGGCGACGAACAAAAATTTCAAGGGCAGTCCTGCCTACCAAATACTTCAGTTGTTTGTGTTGACAACAAGATTTATGGATATACGTATACACGATTGTTTTTTCTTTCGGTATTTTGTGAGATAGGTGGGGAGAGGGCGCCAGGCGATGGACGCTGAGATGAACATCGTCCAGACCTGAACGTGGAGATGAACAGCGTCCATACCTGGATGCTATTAGAGTTAGCGTCCATCCTATTTTACTAAATAGGAGCTCTTATTTACCAGATATCTAATTTGTTACTAATAATTACTATAAATAAAAATCGGGCTACCGTGCGTACAAGGGCTGGATTTGGGCAGGATGGCGTGCACGTGTTTCTCTTTCTCGATATGTGATACCACTGCCGTGCGAGAGACCGCGTGCGCCTTGTTGTTGTTGCCTCGAGATCTCGCAGGCATCTCGCCCAGAATTCGTGGATCCGACGAGAACTACCCCCCGGAGCGCGCAGAGTCAGCGTGCGCTTCCTCTCTTCCCCCACGAGAGATTCCGGCCGGTCTCAGTAGTCCGCGCGCTTTTGTTGCCAGACACGACCGGGACACGCACACGCCGGCCGGGCCACCGCCCGGCACGGCACCAACCACACGTAGTCACGTTACGCGGTCGCGGTCGCGCCCGCGCGCGTGTGCCGGCCCCGTACGTGGCGGCAATGTGGTGCACAACGCCGCGGCGCGCACCGTGGTCGGGGTCTGCACCTACGCGCGCGCGGCTGCTCCTCGACCGACGGGCACCGCGACCGACGCAAAGGCTGGGGCTTGGGCTCTCTGGGATTCGCACGTCTCCCCCACAGCGCGAACGCTGCCACGCCAAGCCGGTGATGAGGTGAGAAGAGCGAGATGGGCACCGATGGGATTTTTTTTTTTTAATTTTATTTATTAAAATATTTAAAAAATAATTTTTGTTTCAAGTTTTACAAATCAACCTCGTTACCGTTCTCTAAGAAGATGTTTTTAAAATACATCTTCCAAAAATATTTTTACGACGTGACATATGTTTGTTAGTGTATTGTAAGATTGATGCAAAGTGACTCGTCATTTGACAGCCTACAATATTTTGCATGCATCCACCTTTAGCCGTTTTATAGGACAACAAAGGAGCTACTTATAAGCGGTCTCTTTGTAGTATTTTTTTAGATGGACGGCAAAAAGGCTATTTGTAAAATAGGCGGTCATTCTCAATATGGTCGTTAGCATATGCTAACGGTCGTATGACACATTAAAAATGCTCTTTAAAAAGCGAGCGTGATTTAAAAGTATTAGATTTGTAAAACTTTGAAACCAAAAATTATTTTTAAAATATTTTAATAAAATTAAAAATTTAAAAAAATCACCCCGATGGTGGGTGGCTTTGTAGGGCTTGAACGTCGGTTGGGCCGAGTCACTCGGAGTCAGGGCCAGGCCTTGTAATGTTGTCTTCAACTTGAGAAGTCAGGCACAAGCCATCTTCGGTCAAATAATGATGGCCACAAAAGGCTATCTCAAAGCCCAAGTACAGTTAATTTTACACATAATTTGCAAGGAAATAAGTTCACTTGAGATCCTTCATATTAACATCAAGTTTAAATCGTGACCTTGAATTACAAAACCAGGTATTAATTGTCCTCCAACTCATACGATCAGTGCAAATCTAGTCCCTTAATGGGTTGGACAACAGTTTCGTCCTATGTGAGTTGACTTGGTTCACTCACGTTGTGTCACTTACGTGGCAATTTTACAAAAAATAAAAAACTTTGGGGGTCCAAATGTCAGCAAGGGTAATTTTTTCACTCCCGTTTCTCTCTCGAGCTCCTCCTTGTTATGGTAGGCATATGATGAATGATGGCATCAGCTTCCTCAATGTCTACGACGATGTGCTCTCGTTGAAGCCAAGGAGCCACGCCACCACGCCTAGCTACCGTTGCGGTGGATGTGGGCAGCGATGAGTAAACATCGTCGGCCTCGAGACAGAGCGTTGACATGGCACAAAGGGTGAGGCGGCGTGGAGGACATGGTGGACGGGATGTAGAAAGAAGTGGTGGAACGCGTGCGTGTGGCGCAGGAGGAAGCGACTGATGTCAAGGGACGTGAGGTGAGAGAACAACATGGTTGGAAGGACACGATGGCGGTGGAGGTGGCATACATGAGGCCATCGGTGAGTGCGGTGGAGGAGTCCACGTACAGAAGGCCGCTGGTGAGCTTGGTGGGTGGCGTCCCTAGGAGGAAAGGAAAGTGAGTGGGAAGCCACGGAGACTTATAGTTGTCGTGACCGAATTTACTTCGCCTAGATCTAGATGTTCATCGGCGCCGCCACTTTCCTCCTTGGGATTTGGGAGGCGACAATCTTTCGTGGCTCGATGAATGTTGGTTCCTCGGTGTCAGCGACCTCCACGATGACAACGACGAGCGCCCACGGTTGAACTCCTCCGTTCCCAACCCCCTCCACTCTACCGTGTACCTAGGGCCAAGGAGGCGCCAACGCCAAAAGCTAGTGAGGTGGAACGCCAAGAAGCCAACGGGGTTGTTGGGTCCATGAGATGCATGGTGAACTTGGCTCTGTCGTGGCCTCGACTCGACTTCTACTGGAGCTTGGACTAGAGAGAGCTTTGTAGCTAGATCCGGCGAGCAGTAGGTTGGCCATCGTGCCTTGGCGAGCTTCGTTGCCTCCACCTCAATCTTGCCGCCTTCTCTTTCATCTCCAGCCTCTATCAAAGAAAAAGGTGCAGGAGTGTCACTGCCTTCAATTCGAGAAAAAGGGACATAAAAAGAGAGAGGAAGAAAGGAAGATGATACTAGGGGCTAACATGTGGACCTGAGTAATAGTGGGGCTGATCCACATAATGACTAAGTATAGTCCACGTGTCATGTCAGCCAACCATTGTAAAAATCGTGGAAGAAGCAATTGAGGAATGAGAATAAAAGTGGACCCGAAATTAAGGGACCTATAGTGGACTTTTTTCCTTTGCAAACTGTTAACCAATGCTATTATGTTTATCATAAAATATAAAAGATTTTTAGTATGTTTAAGCGGAGAAACTAATATTTTTTTAAAAAAAATGAAGATATTGATGTAATGCACCGACGAAGTGGTGGACTCCAAGTCACATAAGCTAGGCATTTTCAGCTATTACACCTTCCCAGCTGGCTTAAACTTGACATGATCGCGTGGACAACAACACGGAAGTGTGAAAATTGGAATTTGTACAACTCTAATTATCAGTTTAAACGTTATAAAAAATCTGTGAAAAAATTGACAAATATTTGTATACAGTAGGCATCTACCATATCGCAATATTTTGTACTTAACCAAATTGCAAAATTTGATGCCCAAACTTGATCTATAAAAAAGAAATAAAACAAAAGTGCTTAGTATTCACAACCAAAATTTATGTTTCTATAAAAATGCGTGGATTGAATTTAGTATTGCACGTCTGTGGAGTCACGTATAGCATTATAATCTATGTTATAAAAGTTTTTAGAATTTTTCATGACCAACGTGTAATAAATAAGTGCATACGCATCTAAGTTATATAAATGGATTTTCCCCACGCAATTGTTCTATTTATGAAACTGTATACACGGATTTGGACTTCAATTGTATCTGCAAACTTTTTTGAATTACTCAAGCCTTGGTACAGTTTGTACATATGTTTGCTTGGCTTTTAAGCTGCATCTTTTCCGTTACATCCAACCGCTACCTTTGTAATAAATAAGCACCATACACATACACTTATATACAGGTATATCAACATCAAATTAATCAAGTTATTAGTATTCTTCTTGTTTTATATTATAAATCATTTTGATTTTTTTAAACATTTTTAAGTTTGATATAGTAACATTTTTAACCCAAAACATACTTATTATCAAAATTTATTCAATCTTACATTTTATTAAACTAATTTGATTTTGTAAATGTTATTATTTTTTATGTCAAATCAAAACATGAATAAAAAGTTAAAACAACTTATATTATAATATGTAACGGATTTATAATATGAAATAGATTAGTATTAAAACACATTGGACTAAACATGAGGAGACCCGGTTCTCTTTGGTAGGAAGTTGAATACTCGGTATAATTGGACAAAGTCTCTGATCCAACATTTTGACTTCAGGTCATCATAATCCAGCCGTTAACTCCACATCTAACAAAATCCAAGCCATCAAAGTCCAACAAGCTCAGAACTCAGAAACAAATGCAAATCCAATTATCCAACAATAAACTTCTCACAAAATTTTTTTAACGGAACACTCACCAACTAACTCACCATCATCATCCTCTCAAGAAGAGGAGCAACGGTTTCCATTTCCCACCCTGAAAACCAAAAACAAAAAAAAAGGAGAGAGAGAGATAGAGAGAGAGAGAGAGATGCCCGGAGAAGGCGGCGAACTCGAGCGCAGCAGCGGCTTGGAAGCGGTCGTCGTCGTCCTCCTCCCATCCGCTTCGCGCCATCCCCGACCTCCTAATTTAATCCCCACACCCGCGTCCCCGGTTCCCGCGTCCCCTCCCTTTACCCTCCCGGGCCCTCCTCCTGCGATTCCACTCCCATCCGTCGGCCACCAGGAGGAAGGTGCAGCAAAGGGAGGGGGATCGGCTCCTCCATTCCATTTGCGCGCGTGATTCGGTTTTCTTTTCCTGTCTCCCCGCCGCCGTTGCCTCCCGTTTCTTGGTTTGGTGTCCCGCCTTCTTCCCGGAGGTCGATTGGATTGGAGCCCCCAACGTGCCGTGCCGCCCGCGTTCTTCTTGGTTTCTTGCCTGGATTGGATTTTGGCCTCTGGTGGATTGGTTGGTTTGCTCCGTTCTTGGTTGATTTTGTCGGAAGATGATCAAGTGGGGCATCGGCAGCAGCGGGACGCCGGCGGATTCGTATTATGAGGTCCGCTCGGATTGCACGGACGACGTGCCCAAGAGCAAATTCAAGATCAAGGTTTGATTTTTGTTGTAAACTTCGCTTTCATTTCATTTGACGCGTTTGATTCGTGTGGTTGTTCTTGTGCGACCAAGCATTTCTGCATTATGCAATAATGTGGTTCTTGTTCTCGTCAAAATGGGATCTTGAAAGCTCAAGAATTTTGTCAATAACTCCAAGAGTCTTCAAGGAAGGATGTAAAAGTATCGTGGAAATTGGTGAAACTATGGGTTAATAGTGCACGAATAAAGTTGTCCTCTTATATACCGTTTTGCAGATCAAGGAAATAAAAACATAATAAATGGAGAATGCTTCCCTATTCCTCTTCGAAAAAGTGTTCTATAATCTTAAAATTAGAAAAGGCAGTTAAAACAATTTGTTGGCTAGTCATGTCCTTTAATCAAACTGCATGCATGTAGTTTTTCATCGTTAAGTTAGAAGGAAAGGTGCTGAGGGTCTGAGACAACCTAGAAACTAGTGGATACCCCGCAGCTTTGCCGTGGGATTTAAGAAATACTTCTTAAACACTTTAAAACAAACATTGAATTAAGAGTAAGACAATAAAATGCTCAAAGCATGTTTAACTACAATTAATACAAAACAGTTAGCATACATAATACATTTATGGCTGTGATTAAAAATAGTAGAGATCCAACGACCGTGGCTCACCGCATTAGCTGTGATTAAGCACAGGAATGATCTAATGGCTGTGATTAAAAATAGTAGTGATCCAACGACCCTTGTTTTGTAGATAATGTGGCTCACCGCATGTTGAGTAATTGTGTCCAACTATATAGGAAGAGTAGATTCGAACCGCCATAGCCATGAATATGCAGTTAAGCACAGTGCCATTTCTGCGGCATAGTTTGAGGTGACTGTACTATAAAATGAAATTAATATTTTAATAGTATTTGTACACCAACAATTGTGAGTATATGACTCAATGATGACTTTTAGAATATTTTTCTAAGTCTCAGCTTAGGGAACTGTATTCTGTACTTGTATTTATCGTGTAATAGTTTGTTTTTGTTTCCACACCTCATTAGTACCTACCATGTAAACCCATTCAAGCCATGCATTTCTGGTCATATCTCTTTTGTATCATACTTTATATTCTACAGATAAATTTGCTCAAATTTACAGTAAATGTTTCATTCGCTGTGCATCTGTTCTGTAGCAAAAATCCAGTCAACTTTAGATGAAATGAGCATAGTTTCTGAAGTAGATAAATTTTGTTATTAATAAAGTCATGGTTGCTTCAAAATTTTGATCATTTTTTGGAATGGTCTTGGTGTCACACCGTCACTCTATTTTCTTGTGTGCAGACAAAATAGTCCTATCTTGTTGTTAGCTATTTATCTTGTTTGTTTCTTCATTTCAGGCAGGAAAAACATTGAGTGTCCGGAAATGGCAGGCTGCATTTAGTACTGATGGTTGTCTTGATATTGCCTCAGTCCTAAGTCGGATACAAAAAGGAGTATGATAACCTTTTTAGAGCTCTTTTTGTCGGTTTCAGAATAGGCTCCTCCTCTACAGACATTTTCTCGTAATCATTTCATAGATTTCGTTAATATACTGATTGGTAATTATTTCTTTTCTTCTAGGGTGTGCATCCAACAGTAAGGGGAGAGGTTTGGGAGTTTTTACTTGGATGTTTTGACCCCAGGAGTACCTTTGATGAGAGGGAAGAAATCAGGCAAATAAGAAGGTACTCTCATAGTATCTGGTATATTTTTCATTTCATAGTGCAATTTATGTTCTCTTGAAGAAATATAACGTTCCCTACCTTGGAAATTGATGATAATGTCTGAACCCATGCTTCCACCATAGATTGAACAGTTGGTTTCTTGCACTTTCTTATCAAAATATGAAATTCATATGTTTCATATTTCATTGCATATTTTTTCTCTGGCTTTGTCCAGCGTCTTTGCAATTATTTTTCTTAAACGTGCAGGCACTCAAAATTTCACCTAACTTCCCTTCTGTTTCAAACTAACATGATGATGTTTTTATCTGAAGTTTTTTTTATATATTGCGCTTCACTGTGAGTCTCAATTTGCCACTTCTATCATACACTACAATTTTGGTTTTACAAATAGATGATTTTCGCAGATAAATGAACTTTTTCCCCTTCTATAAAATCAGTGAATATGTTCCATATATACAGTTTTTATACTCTATTTTTAGAGGAACTACCTTCCATAATAATAATTATTGTGAACCCTAAAAAGATTACGTGTAAAGACATGATTATGCCAGATTTGCTTATTATATGGGTTGTTATATTCTAGTGGGACCTAGTAGCCATAAAAGGTAATTGTCATTCAGCAGTTTCTTGTAATAACCATGCACAATAATTTAGTATTTTGGTATATATATATATATATATATATATATATATATTGACAGGGTTCAGAAATAATTTTCTCTGGCGAAACATTTTATCTTCTTAGCCTGAAAATAATTTACCTTATGAACACAGACTACAATATGCTAGATGGAAGGAAGATTGCCGAGAGATGGATTCTCATGTTGGTAGCGGTAAAGTCATCACAGCACCACTTATCACTGAGGATGGTAGACCCATTAAAGATCCTTTGGTTTTACTTGAGGCTACTACATCCCAAAACACTTCAGATGACACTTCAACAAGCAGCAAAGATGGAAATGAAGTAGATGATTCTGCAAACCGTATTACAGATAAGCACATTATTGACTGGAAGCTCACTTTGCATCAAATTGGTATGCTTTAACCCCCATTCTTTCTGCTACTTTTATACTTTATTTTACACTTGTATCCATTTCTTATGTGAACTGTAAACCATGATAGGACTTGATGTCCTGCGTACAGACCGCACCATGGTATTTTATGAGAACAAAGAAAATCTTTCCAAGTTGTGGGATATTCTAGCTGTGTATGCTTGGATTGACAAAGATGTTGGTTACTGTCAAGGTGAGATATATCTGAGTTGTGCACTTAGTGTCGAAAAAGGCTTATAGGTATAACTTTTATACCTCAAACAGGAATGAGCGATTTATGCTCGCCAATGATTGTGCTACTCAAGGATGAAGCAGATGCCTTTTGGTGCTTTGAGAAATTGATGCGTAGATTGGTATGCTTTGTTCTCATGATTTTTCTCAGGATATCTTTCCTCAAATGTTAGAAATTGTGGTAGTGTATTTGTACTTATATAATCACATATATTTGCTTTCCTTTTGTGTTTAACATAATTTTTACTCACTCCAATTTTTTGAATTTGAAGAGAGGAAATTTCAAATGCACGGATCAATCTGTGGGTGTGGCCAATCAACTTCAGTACCTTGCATCTATTATTCAGGTGCTTGACCCAAAGCTACATGACCACCTAGGTATAAATTTGAGATTAATGAAACTTTCAAACATTCAACCTTCTTCTCCAAATTACCTACAGTTTTTTAATATTGAATCCTGAATACAGAAACACTTGGTGGAGGTGATTATCTTTTTGCATTTCGTATGTTCATGGTGCTATTTCGGCGCGAAGTGTCATTTGGGGACTCCCTGTATCTCTGGGAGGTATGAAATAGTGAATGATGATATTTCTAGAACTAGAATATTTTTCCTTGGGTATGAATTACTCTTCAGAATGATTACATAGACTACATACTTATAAATCATGACACTTTACTGATAGGTGATAGTACTTTCTTCAAGTAGGTGCTCCATTCGTTTGTACATATAGACCTATATTTTCATTTTAAGATTGTAGCTGCAAAGTTTGACCAGCATACTCAAATCAGCATTGATGCTCGTGGATTAGGGTTGTCTGTGTGTACTTGCAGGAATACAAAACGTGATGTGTTTTTAAGGATGAATACTGTATTAATTCATAAGTTTGTTCTTTTGTGAAGACAAACACACAGTGCAGACTGCAATGTATACTTGAGTATCCAAGTGAGTTTTGTATAGCTGCTCATGTTTGTTTATATAACCTGTCAACAGATGATGTGGGCTCTGGAATATGATCCCGACATCTTCTTTGCTGCTTGTGAAGATGCAAGTGCTCACAAAAGTAAAGTATCTAAATCAAAATTGAGAGGGGTACGCCATTTTGGCAAGTGGGACAAAGATAAAGATAAAGACAATACGAAAAATGGATCTGAGGATACTGATGGTCCAGTTCCAATTTCAGTTTTTATGGTTGCAAGTGTTCTCAAGGAAAAAAGAGAAAAGTTATTACTGGAAGCTAGAGGACTGGATGATCTTATTAGGGTGAGTGCCACATCGTTTTAAAAAGTTTTCAATTTCTCTCTGTTGTTAAATATGGAATCTGGAGTCCTACATGATTAATTCAATTCATAAAAAAGGACTAGCACCCACACTACGTTAAAAGATTGCAATCAATTTTTTATTGCCTCAAAATCTGCTAAAGTTGAAACAGAGCTAATTTTGGTCGAACTCTCATAAATTCAAATCGGTTTTGAGCCAATCTTGTCTGTAAGATTGCGTCTCATAAGCTCCTCTGTTTAAGCATGTATTGTTCATATGGATATAACGCTTGACCTTTGTTTTGATCCAGATTCTGAATGATGTAAATGGAAATTTGGATGCCAAAAAAGCTTGCGCTGGTGCTTTGAAGCTTCACAAGAAATACCTGAAAAAAGTAAGTAACAATTCTTGTCGCGTCACTTAGGTGTTAATGTAATTACTTTTGTGAAATATCTTGTGCTAAACCCGTCCCTAAAGCATGCCAATTTCAGAACTGAAAGACTAACAAAGAAAACATATGCTGTGAACTGATTTTCTGGTGCTTATGAACTGAACACATAACGTTTCTTGTTTCATCAGGTACAGGCAAAGAAACCCTAAACTGTAACATATCTTCTCATTGGGTGATTCTTTACCATGTGGACATAGCAAAACTATACTTGACAAAACAATGGTGAGCGAAAATTCTGAAATGTGGTCGCCATCCAAAATTGGCCTGGAATATACTGGCTTGTGAAGTTACCAGCTAGTCGGTCAGAGTACAGGAAGAACGCGACCCTTGTATGTAACGATCTCGAATTCTTTGTACTCCATAATTTTGCTGCTTGTAAAGACAGAAGGTGGTGTGGGTAGCATGCCTCGCATATACAACAATTTCAATACAAGTTGAAATGAGCTGCTGTGGTCTGTGAATACTGTAGCCACACAGCTCCGTTTTGAGAACATTTTACCCTTCCAGCTGGAGATTTGAAGGGCATCACAATTTGAGTTTATTCCTAACTATGAACAGGAGTATTTTGTAGGACGTTGTACATACACATTGCCTGGCATGTCTATGGATACAAGGATTTTATTACAAAAGAGGGCTGCTCAAAGACGGGATACTGTTGGAACGGGACACTTTAGGGAGGCTGGTGTCATCCCACTTATCCGCTTTCTTTAAGTCTAGAGTCATCTCGCCCTCACTCCACACGTTTGGCGCCCCCACGTCTTGAGCCAGCGCCTATCATTGTCGTACCTAGGATTTTAGGTTTGGGTGGGCTAAGGACGATGGCGAGGCGAGGGTCAGCGGGGAGCGAGGGTGGTTTGAGTCGAAAAAAGTAACATGTCACATATATAATGACCAATATATATGTATAAAATTTACTAAGAGGCACTAACAAGGAGTATTTAAAAGTAAATTTGATAGAAAGAAACTAAATTTGATATAAACAAACTAACATAATCTTGGTTGCAGACTTGTTAATGGCTTCGTTGGTTCCTGTACTCCTGTAAACTATGTATGTACTCCTGTAAACTATGTATGTCCAGTTGACTAAAAATAATGAAAATTCACTCAGAAGACTGCATGTAAACTACTAAGAAATTCACAACAAAATATAGTTTTCGTGCTAGTAACACATCATTAGTTACCGACGACTCGAAGTTAAAATATATATCCATTTTTCTGCATAAATTTTGGATGAATTTGAGAAGAGGAGAAAATTCAGACAAAAACCATAAACCTTTCAAATCTACTCTGCTCATCATACAGGGTCTCTGGAATCTGGATTGGAGTTGCCTGTTATGCAGCACCCTCGTCCAGCTCCTCATCGGCTCCAACCTCGTCCAGCAGCCGGGCAGCTGAGCTGGGATCGCCACTCGCCACTAGGAATCGGGATTCGGAAATCGCCAATCACGCGTGGTGCACAGGACGGCAGGAGACGAACCGTCGCCAGGGATCACACAGGAGGCAAATTGCAGCAGGGTGGAAGGTTCGGGTGGGCCGCGGCCCACCCGGACCACCCCATAGGTCCGCCCATGGCGCTTGTAGTGGTGTATGTAATGACACTGGTCGCAGTGGCAGCAGGGAACAATGGTTGAGCCAAAGACAAAGGAGAAGAGAAGAGGCATTGGTTCTTGATACTCGATATCTCATAGGTAGTCTTGGTATCTAGGGTACCAGATTGGATACCTGCGGGTACCAACCATGATATCGTAGGTACTAAGCCTAGTATCTACGGGTATCAGGTTTGATACCTAGGTATCAGCTGTGATATCATAGGTACTAGACATGGTACCTATGGGTATCAGCTACGGATGATACATTGCATGATGTACCTGCACACACTCCGACGAGGTGTATGATGGCTCATCATCATGTCGTATACCTAGCCAAACGGGCCGTGCCAAGCCGGGCTGGCCCAAGCACAACTGCACTGTAGCTTGGCCTGGCACGACATGGCACGCCAGCCTGTGGGCCGTGCCAACATGGCCCGTTTGCCCGTGCCGTGCCTAGGCCAGTGCATCAGCCTGTGGGCCGACACGACATGACACAAAGGGAGGAGAGCGCGGGGCGACCGGGGATGACAGCCAGCGGGGAGGATTCACAGGGGTAGGACTTGCTGCCCGTGTTCACAACAAGGAGAGGAGAAGACGAGCGAATCGAATCAAAGGATCCATCGGAAAAGAGTAACAAGGAAAGGGAAGGGGAAATCGCTGCGATGCCAAAGTGGGTGGCTGACGAGATCGCGGCGTTCCTGGAGCGGCGGAGCCGCGTGGCCCCTGCGCCGCCCCTATGCCAACCTTTCCCGTCATGTCTGCCTCCTTGCCCCGCTGCTCAACCATCTCCCTGCCTCCTCGACTCCCCTCATTGGCGAGAGCGCTGGGCGACCGGGGATGGTGGTCGGCGGGGAGGATTCACTGGGGTAGGAATGGTGGTGACGGCGGCGACAGACGATGGGAAGAGGGGTAGAGGTGGGGGAATCCCTTTTCGATGGGTCGGCGACGACGGCGAAGACGTCAACGACGCGGTACTTGAGCGCACGAGAGAAGCCGATGTAGGCCGGGTCACGGGAGTGCCGGCGCACGGCGAGGAGGTCGGCGACAACGGTGGCGCGGAGAGACGGGTGCACGGTGAAGGACGCTAGCGCCGACTCGGCGTCGTGGCGCGTGCGGCTGGCCGGCCGGCATCGGGAAGAACTAGAAGAGAAGAAAGTTCGCGAGCGCTAGGGTTTTCCTGGCCAAAGGAGTGACCTTGGCCCATGGGCCTTGATAGGACCGTGTCGGCATGGTACGTCACGACCTCCCCTTGGGTCGTGCTTGGGCCGGGGGACGACATGTGGGCGACACGGTATGACCCGCTAGAGGAGCCGTGCCCTAGCTTTAGTCCCGGTTGGTAACATCAACCGGGACTAAAGATGACGGCGCCACGTGGCTGGCTTCGCCATCTTTAGTCCCGGTTGGTGTTACCAACCGGGACTAAAGGTTTTTTCTTTTTTTAAAATTTTTTTGTTCCTGTTCCTTGCGGCTTGTTTATATATTATGCATATATATTTGTAAATGCATATATATCCATAATATATATGTAATTTGTATATATATATGTAATATATATATATATATTTATACATATCTATGCAATATGCATATATATGCATAAATGCATATCTTACACACATATATGTGCACTTAAGTAAATATATACATGTATTACCAAAATATGTACACACATATAAATATAAATATAAATATTATATTACATTTCTAATTAATTTTTAATGTTCTATATCGTATATTATAAAATCTAATCTATGAAGTGGGTTCAAAGTTAAAATCTCCATCCCAAGCCTAGTAGAACTCTCCCGCAAGATCAATAATCTTCTTGTTGATAAATCCCATCAGTTCTTTTTAGTAGCCTTTATGAAATCACTGTGGGGAAGTTTTTCCCTTATACAAATAATCTGTTATTTTAAAAAATTATAAATAAATATATGAAATCAATAAGAAATCGAGACATAATGTATGAATGACTGTTATACGTAGCTCCAGATCCTGGGGACATGTGGATTGGTGAACTAGGCAGTGAATATAGTCACAGACGTAGTAGCCGCACAAGTTTGACCCCTGCACCTCTTTTGCACACTAAAGAAGAAATGACAACATATTTAATATATATTTCTATTTTAGAACAAATTAATGATTAAATATAATTTTGAAGCATGTACTCACTGGAAATTTCATTCTCACGTCAAGTTTTTCTTTCCAAATCCCGCGGATCCTCGTATGGAGCCGTGTCCATGCCCTACGTGTAGTTGCAAGCTGGTGAGTAATTATCCGAGAACCGTATAGTAGCAATAGCAACTAAGATGACATTACCTGTCTAACACTTCAAAAATCCTTGCGAAGGAAGACTGTGTAGAGTCATGTGATGATTTAATCTATGTGATGAACAATTGTCAAAGGTAAGTGTTTTATGAAAATACGATGAATAGTATTTTCGGTTGATGCATAGTACAGGTCGGCATGTGTGGCCGGTCAGACCGGGTGGGTGTCGCCGGTCAGACCGGAGGTGTTCGGGCGGTCTGACCGGGTTACCCAATGGTCAGACCGGCTTACTCCGGGTAGGAGTCGGTTTCAGGTTGTTTTCGTTGGATTTCTAGATTTCTTTATGGATATGACTTCTAGATGGTTTATATTCGTATGTGATACTATTGTATGCTGATGTGAGTCAAGTTGATGTAAACTTATACTCGGATATAGAGTTTCTTTGTTGTTCATGTGCAGGTATCGCTTGAGACTTCGAGATAGTATTACCGGTGATGGATTGGAGTCGACTTGGGAGAAGTGGATGTCCAGAGATCAAGAGATCATGTGAGATACTAAAAGGCTAGAGGATAATGCACGTGAAAGATGGAGAATCCATATGGTATACGAGAGGAATCGTGTGCGTATGGAAATAGGAATCGAATTTGGAAGGGAGTCTGGATTTGGGAAGATGGATTGAGATAAGGGAAGAGAGTGATTGAGTCCTATTGGGAATAGGAGTTCTACACTTACTTTGAGTAGGAGATTTTTCTGGTATAAATAGAGAGGGAGGGTGTGGCCTCCTTGTATCGGTTTTAGAGAGACACAAGTTGAGAGAAAGTTAGGGTTTCAAGTTTAGTTGAAGATTTTGATGAGGAGTTCTATTGTTGCACTTTCTAAACACTAGTTGATGCAATAAAGTCGAAAGTTCTAATCTACATCTTCGAGTTTGTTATCTACTGTGTTTCTGGATCTCGACGGTCTAACCGCGAGGCTAGGCGGCGGTCGACCGGTGGGAAAGCGGCGGTTTGGCTGCGGGTGTTTCGGTGGTCGGCCGGCGCGATAACGGCGGTTTGACCGTCGATGGCGGGGACTATGTTGAGAACTCCACTGATTCGAGGGTAACTTTTATTTTCCGCTAAAAGTTTTTGGGTTTTGGTTTTTCCTACCATTCACCCCCTTTGGTAGGTTTTTTTGGTCTTGTTTGATCCTACAAGTGGTATCAGAGCCTCATTCTTGATTTGATATATGTTGCTTTTCTAATCTATTTGCCATGGCTGAAAAGTTTTCAAACAAACCTCATATTTTCAATGGAATCAATTTTGATTACTGGAAGAAAAATATGGAATCTTACATAACATCTCAAGGATATGATATTTGGCTAAAAGTTGCACAACCTTTTGAAATCCCTGATCGCATTGATACTCCTGCTCTCAAATTAGATTTTAAAAATAATTACAAAGCTCGCAATATTATTCTTAATGTAATTTCTCGCTCCGACTTTGATCGTGTTTCACATCTTGCAACTACAAATGAGATTTGGAAAGCTTTGAGTGATTTTCACACTGGATCTTCAAACATTAAGGAGTTGCGAAAAGATGTTTTCAAAAAAGGACTATATTAAATTTGAGATGAATCCTGGAGAGTCTTTGGATGACTATCTGGGCCGTTTTAACAAAATTTTGAGTAATCTTAGATCTGTTGATTCTTCTTATAATGCTAATTATTCTCAGTCTGAGGTTGCTTGTCACTTTATGAACGGTCTTGATATGAAGGTTTGGGATGTTAAGGTTACTTCGATTCATGAATCTGTTGATACGAACACTTTGACTTAGGATGTTCTTTACACCAAATTGAAAACCTATGAGACGAATATTCTTTCTAAAGAGCTGATTCTAAATCTACCGCTTTGATGTCTTCATCCGGATCTTCTTTGGATATTTTCTCCTATGACGGCTCTTTCTATTTTTAATACCTTTTCGATGATCAACTGGAGGAAATCGGTGAGGAGGACTTGGTTTCTCTTGCTAACGAGAATTTCTTGAGCTGTAAGTAATCTCAGGTTTAGGAAAAAACGTGGACTAATTCGTTGCTTTGAATGTGGACAACCAAATCACATTCGTTCTCAATGTCCCAAGCTTGGAAAAGGTGCAAAGAAAGTAGATCAAGATGAATCCAAGAACGCCAAGGATGCCAAGCAAAGTAAGAAGCAATTCAAGAACATGAAGATGAAGAAGTTCTATCAAAAGGCAATTGATGAAGCATATGCAGCGGTCCAAGAATCAAGTGATGTTGATTTTGAAAGTGATGAAGATGATGACAAGAGGAAGAACATTGCTGGAGTTTGTCTCATGGCTAGTAGCATTGATAAAGATTTTGAAGATGACAATGAGGTAATTCCTGCTCCTAGTGTTGAATATCTTCAAGAAGTTATTGCTAGACTTGGTTACAAAATTTCTAAGTTTGAGAAAAAGATTAGTCAACATGACGCTACCATTAAGTCTCTTAATGCTGAAAATAGTAGAATAAAATCTCTTGTTTCTGATAATGATGAATGTCAATCTTGTGAGGTTTTATTTGCTGAAATTAAGTCAATTAGAGATGTTTATGCCAAGAAGCGTGATGTTGAATATAAGAAAACTAAAAAAATTTGAATCTTGTCTTGCACTTAGCTTGGCCATGAACATTAGATTGGTTGATGAATTGTTTTTGACTAAGAGAGATTTACATAAATGTCAATTTTCTTTGTTTGCTAGCTCGATGTTTAATTTGATTAGCTCTAAGAGGATTAAACAATCTAGTACCAAACCTTGTTTTACATGTGTTGCTAATGAGATGAAACTAAAAGATGCTTTGGGTCGTGTGAAGCACATGGAGGAAATTGTTAAACAAGATGAAGTGATGTCTTGCATGACTTGTAGAAAACAAAAGAGTGTCTTGGATGCTTGTAAAAATTGTTCTACTCTTATTCAAGAGGTTTTTTAATTGAAAAGTTCTTTACAAAAATTTTCTGATGGTAAAAAGAACCTTAATACGATTCTTGATCAATCTAAAGTTAGCACAAACAATCATGGTTTAGGTTTTGATCCTTATGCTCATCATACTAGATATCCTCCTATTGTTTTAGGTGTTGATTCTAGAAGTGGTGAAATTTTGATTAAACCTGAATCTGAGAACACTGTGTTTAAATCTTCTGGCATCATGACTTCTTTGAAAGCGTCATCTTCCAAAACCAATGTTGTGATTGCAAAACCACTTGTTGCTACTTCTGTTGCTAAACCATCTATTTCTACTTGTGCTTCTAATCATCATGAGAAATACACCTGTTCGTTTTGTGGAAAAGATGGACATTTGGTTGATTTTGTTTTAGACTTGCCCGTAAACAGAAAAAGGAAAGAGAAATGGTTTTTCGAAACAACGATGGCAAAAATTGAGTTTTGGTTCAAGGAGCACGGTCGACCGACATTCTGACCTCCGGTCGGCCGGTCGGCCGATCGGCTGGTCGGACCACGTGAACCGAAGGTCGGGCGATACCAGGGCTCGGGCGGACCGCGCGCGTACAACGGCGGTCAGATCGGCCTTGGGGAAATTTTGCGCGATATTCAAATCAGAATTTTGTGAAGCGACAAGGTAAGTTTTTAGGTAAGTCTGGTTTTGATTTTGTATATGCATATGTACCTACTGGTTCTACTAGTCATGTGACTCAGTGTTGGATTCCAAAATTTCTTATTTCTAACCCCAACACGGAGGCCTCGACATCTTCTTATTCGTAGGTATTTTGATGGCATACTCCCCATGTGTGTGCAATGTGAAGACAATGATTGCTTTTCATGGTAACATCAAGGTAATTTTGGATTGACATAATTTTGTTCTACTCTCTTGATTATTAGCTTTTCATATGCTAGTGTTTGAGGTAGTAGTTTTTTAGTACAAGTGGATATATGTCAATTTATGAGAACCTTAGTGATATCATTGGCAATTGGATGTCTTCTTCAAAAATCTTTGATTTCTTCTTGATTTTTCTTTGGAGAGAATTGAAGGTTAATTTGAGGGGAGTTTTATGTTTTCTCATGCATTCGTGTTTATTTTCATGCATTGTTTTTAAATCTAAAAATAAATAAAAATGATAAAAAGAAGAGCTTTGTTTTATACCTCTAGTATATTCTTGTGCATGCTAGCAAAATAATTGAGGTCTATTTATTGCTATGTTAGCTTGTACGCATTTTAGTCTATTCATGAGGCTTAGATATTGTTTTTAAGTGAAATGATACATGACACTAATTCTTTTACTTGAATTAAGAAAATATGCAATGTTGAAGCTTGTGCTTGTTGATTTGTTATTTCTTAAATTGCTCTTTAATTACTCATTGTTCAAGAGAATAAAAAATATTTCTATGAGAGAAAAAATGAATACCGAATCCTTGGAAACAGTCTTGACGACAAGGACATATTCGATGTGAGGAAAAATAATGGGTGTCAAATCCTTGAAAACAGTCTTGACGACAAGGATGTGCCCGAAATAATTGAGAGAAAAATGAGCAAAAACAGAAAGACTCAAATAAATTTCAGAAATTCTCTTGATTGTTTGGTTTTAGAGCTAATTTGAGAAAGAGTGATAAATGCAATAGGTTTATATATAGGGGTTTTTCTTTCAACCTATGTGCTTGTGAATATATTGTATTATAAATCATTTGAAATCATGAATCTTTATTGCTAAGTTGAGCTTAATTGTAATATCTTTGATTCATGTTTATACTATAGTGTATGCTTGTTAACTAGTTGATGAATGTATCTCCTTTGTTTTGCAAAACATGACCTTGAATTGCTGTTGGTATACTTCAAAGCTCTGAAGAAAAAAATAGAAAAATAAAAGAAGTGGTTTTACTAGTGACTATCATGACTTTTATGCTTTATTCGTTATGTTTTTTTTAAATTTCTTGATGAATTCATTGTCAAAGGGGGAGAAAGATATACAAAATGGATATTAAAATAAGTTGATTTTGCAATACGTGAGAGAAAATTCTTTCTTTAAAAGGGGGAGAGTTGTTTTCTTTTTCATTGCGTTTGAAAACATGCTTTGTGAGCCGTTTGTGCTGTTTGATTCGTTTTTGTTTTTAGTTTTTCAAAAACACCAAATTGCATTTTGAGATGATGCCAATGTGTTCATCAAGGGGGACATTGTAGAGTCATGTGATGATTTAATCTATGTGATGAACAGTTATCAAAGGTAAGTGTTTCATGAAAATACGGTGAATAGTGTTTTTGGTTGATGCATAGTACAGGTCGGCATGTGTGACCGGTCAGACCGGGCTCGCCGGTCAGACCGAAGGTGTTCGGGCGGTCTGACCAGGTTACCCGACGGTCAAACCGGCTGACTCCGGATAAGAGTCGGTTTCGGGTTGTTTTCGTTGGACTTCTAGATTTCTTTATGGATATGACTTCTAGATGATTTCTATTCGTATGTGATACTATTGTGTGCTAATGTGAGTCAAGTTGATGTAAACTTGTACTTGGATATGGAGTTTCTTTGTTGTTCATGTGCAGGTATCGCTTGAGGCCTCGAGATAGTATTGCCGGTGATGGATCGGAGTCGACTTGGGAGAAGTGGACGTCCAGAGATCAAGAGATCATGCGGGATACTAAAAGGCTAGAGGATAATGCATATGGAAGATGGAGAATCCATATGGTATACGAGAGAAATCGTGTGCGTATGGAAATAGGAATCGAATTTGGAAGGGAGTCTGGATTTGGGAAGATGGATTGGGATAAGGGAAGAGAGTGATTGAGTCCTATTGAGAATAGGAGTTCTACACTTACTTTGAGTAGGAGATTTTTCTGGTATAAATAGAGAGGGAGGGTGTGGCCTCCTTGTATCGGTTTTAGAGAGACACAAGTTGAGAGAAAGTTAGGTTTTCAAGTTTAGTCCGAGATTTTTATGAGGAGTGCTATTGTTGCACTTTGTAAACACTAGTTGATGCAATAAAGTCAAAAGTTCTAATCTACATCTTCGAGTTTGTTATCTACCGGTGTTTCTGGATCTCGACGGTCTAACCGCAGGCTAGGCGGCGGTCTGACCGGTGGGAAAGCTGCGGTCGATTGCAGTGTTTCGGCGGTCCGACGGCGCGATAGCAGCGGTTTGACCGGCGGCGACAGGACTACGTCGAGAACTCCGTTGATTCCAGGGTAACTTTTATTTCCGCTAGAAGTTTTTGGGTTTTGGTTTTCCCTACCATTCACCCTCTCTGGTAGGTTTGTTTGGTCTTGTTCGATCCTACAGACTGTGGTTTATCCATTGAATCATAGACATGGATTCACGAATAGGAAAGGTCAATAAGGAACAGTACCCAGTGGAATATGCAAATTGCTGTTGATGAGAAATTTCTCTCACGCGCTGGCCTGGGAGATCTGCTTAACTCCAGTGCAGGTCCTTCTCGGCTGCCTATTCGGTGCAGGGCGTGCCAGTTGATTTGATCTGTTAATCAACAAGAAAAACAAGGGAATATGCGTTAAGTGTTAGGTTAGATCCCCACTGGATCGGCTGAGGGAATCCATAAACATATATATGCTATTCTAAACTATATTTAAGCGAAGTGACTGAAATGGATCGGCTATACCGAGACAGCATCAGCCGCTGAACCCAAATACAACAAAGAATAATAAATATATGAATCGATAACCTAGCCGATACTGGAAAGCTAACAATGAATCGGCTAGTACTCCGATGAATCTTATAGAAAGATATCATTCTTGAAACATGTACACAGCCTAGAAATCGGCCATCGGTTGTCGATGATAGGCCGATTCTGGCTAGCAACGTCCGACAAGAATGCGATCTTAACATAAGAGGCAGCCCTAATATAAATCTAATAATAAACATATTAAAAGAAACATATCAGGACAGATAAGGCCGGTTGAAACCCCGGCACTGTCTCTAAACAATATAAATCTCAGCCGAACAAATCATCGATAGTTCTAAGAACGACTTAATAGTTCAAACCCGATGTAGCATTAAGTATAAAAAGAAAAACCTAATCTGTTGTAGCCGATTTATACCTCTCGAGATGGTAGATACCGCATATAAACCAGTCAACCTTTAGATCTAGACCTATTGGCTGCAAGTTCTTGCTAGAACTAGCCAATGGTAGGATAGATCTAAACATTGATCTAATTTATATGCGCTATATGATAAATAGTGTAGTACAAACTCCTGAATCTAATGTGTCATTACGATGGAAGCACTAAAAACAGTAAATCATACCACTAACGACAAACATTTACCTGGATCTGGGGATCGGAACGATGCAGCCCGTAGCCAAGCAAAGTGCTCGTCTGAAGAAAAGGTTGGCGATGCGCCGAAGGATTGATTGTGATTGAACTTAATTTAATGTCTAATTACAGGGGGTCTCGGGTCCTATTTATACCCAAGATACAATTATCCGTACAAACCCTGGACTCTATCTAAACTACTATTTAAAACACAACATTACCCCGAGCAGGACCCACGCCGTGTTACGACTAACAGTTTAAACAAATCCCTAAATTATAGATACAATTGCCGTTACAGGACTCTATCGATAAGTGGCAATATCGTTTAACGCGCAATTAACAACCGAATCTTCTATTTATCTTCAATCTGTTGCATCAGAAACGGTTTCATCTCTTCCGGACCTGGAATCGGCTATCGGCTATCCCTGTCCGATCCAATTCTTAGCCGATTGGGCTCGCAGCCGATCACTCTTCAGCCGATGCGACCCCTGTTTCCAGCCGATCAAACTCTGCTTTGCCTTTGCAGACTTGGGGATTCGATTACCAAATTTTAGTGTTAACAATTGCGTGAGATGATATATATATGAAACTGTATATGTACGAGATGGAAATTGGTACGGGAGGCAGTAAAAACTCACGCTGTATTGTACAACAGTAGTATCCAAGACTTGAAATGCTGCTGCACCAGCATATGGTAGATGTTGTTCTCTGTTTCCTTCGGATAATGTTCTAACATCTCCGTGTTAATTTTGCGGAGGTCCATGAATCCTATTTTCATCCATCCCCACTTGTTGCACTCATGGATCGCCATTCTACAACGGACAAAAGAATTTTAGTTAGCTACATACAAGGAGCTAAGGAATGAAATAAATTTAACTAAAGGATACTTACAAAAACCCGTGTGGTTATAAGAGAGACGTCAAGGGTGTCCTGCTGGTATAGGTTGAAGATGTCCTCGAAGCAGATCCACATGAGATCATCTCCTTCAAAGAAATCCGTGTTTCTGATCCGCACCGTGATCATCTCTTTACCTTTGCTTGAAGCTTTCATATACCACTCATGAAATTGGTACATCTGTGTAGAGAGATTTTTGAGCTGATCAGGCCTGACAAGAGGTCGTCCAAGTGTAAACTTGTATTTCAACTCAGCCTTGGCGATTTCTGTGCCTCCAAACATTTGCTCCTTAGATAGTCCCATCTCGTTCATAAATTTTCTTAAGTCAGCTTCATCAGGTGGCAGCAAGGGCTCAAGGGATTTTTCAAGTTGCTTCCCGAGCTGTGGGATATCTTTCGCCTTTCCTTTTGCCTTCTTATAAGCCTTCCTAATCATTCTGTCGTAGTCCAACAACAAGGCCGGTTTCGTCGGTGGCATGCAGTACATCTTCTTAAAGAAGGCCTTAGTCGTCGGGTTGATTGGAATAGGCTTTTCAGGACTTTTACGCTTGAAATACGCCTTCACTTCCGCTTGGACAACCTCGTGCAACTCCTTGGGAGTCTTGTCATACGACTTCTTCTTTAGAGCTGGGAGCCTTGGCTTGTCAAGTCTTGGCTTCTTATTTCTTTGTGACTCGTTGACCTTGACGACGTGGCTCGAGCTGTGCACTTAGGAGGCGGAGGAGTCGGAGACCGTTTTGGAGTGATTGCTCGGGGAGGCAACGGAGGAGGCTGGGGAGTGGAGACCGTTTACGAGTCGGTGCTCGTGGATGCGACGAAGGAGGTGGAGGAGGCTGCGGAGTCAGTGCTCGCGGAGGTGACGGAGGAGGCGAAGGAGACGATCCACACGGAGGAGATGGTCCATGTGGCGGAGACGGAGGAATTGAAGCCGCTTCTCGCCAGGGAAACACGACGAAGGGCTTGCTCCATAGTATGATCATGTGGGTTGTGTCTCCTAGTTTCGTCTCCCCATCTTCTCCGGGGATATCCAGATCGAGATCTTCAAAGCCTCGTTCCACCTGCTCAATTTCGACCTTTGAATACCTAGGTGGAATCAACATGTAGTGATAAGTCCTGTCTCGATCCACCGGTATGGCCATGCCCAATGCCACCTTCATGAGATGAGAGGTTATTAATTAGTAATCAACCTATGCACCACCTTTCGCAGTGTACAAGTCGTATATATATCGTGAAACTACGAGCATACCTTGATTGACAAGTTCTTGAAGGGAATATGAAGCTCACAAGGTGTCTGCTGCATGATCGAATCAACAGAGCATGGGGGTACGACTTCCGCTTCAACAGATGCACAGCTACTGCACTTGCCTGAGGGGCTCACCATGACGGGTGGTTCTAGATCTGCTAGGGTTTGATAGCTTCGCAGTTCTATGAGTTTTTGGGCCACCCGTTGGTCCACCTGTCTGGACACCTCTTTGATCTTTTGACCGTAGGCCGCGAGTTGTTGCTCCAAAGCTGCTAGCTTCGCCTCCGTAGTTCGCTTGCTCCTCATGCGACTCTTGTATGTTTGGATGTGCTCTTGGAATTCATATTTCTAGGGAATGACGCCTTTTCCTCGTGTTCATCTTGGATGCTCAGGGTTTTGGAGTGCGAGCGTAAGCTCATCCTTCTCTCTGTCGGGTTGGAATGAGCCTAGGGCAGAGGCCTCCATTGTGTCACTCAGTCGGCTGGCGGCTTCGCGAATTGCATCGCCGAAGATCAGGGAGCCATCAGAAGGATTGAGCGATCCGCCGTGAGCGTAGTACCAATGCTTGGATTGTTCCGGCCAGTCAGTTGTGGCCGGAATGATATTTCTTGCTATCAGGTCGGCTTCCATTTGCTCCCATCTCGACACTGCCTTTTGATAGCCGCCTGACTCTAGCTTATGATGGTATTGTTTTTTAGCTGCGTTGGCCTTGTTCTTCTCAATTAGCGCTTGTGCTTGGTCTCCTGTCTTGTATTCCACAAAAGCCTCCCAGTGATCTCGCAGCTTTGGAAATTTGTCAAAGTCAAGGGTTTGGGCCTTCAGGATGTACTTCTTTTGTAATTCTTTATTAAAGTTCCTGAACAGCTCGGCCATCTTTTTAAGCGTCCATTCCTTCACCTTGGCCTATCCTGTCTCAGGGATGGCAAAGGTCTCCAGCATTTTGGACCATAGCATCTCCTTCTCTGTGTCCGGGAGATAGTTTTGTTCATTCCCTCTTGTCCTTGTTCGACGCCAGTTCACAACGCTGATGGGCACATGATCCCTCACTACCCATCCGCTGTGTGCGACATACTTTCTTGCGGTGTCGGCTGGGGTACATGGTCAACCGTCTTGTGCCACTTCAGTTATGATATGCAAACCCTCAATTCTCTTGGTGACACCGGGTTGTCTGTGTGTCGTCTTCCCTCCAACGGCTAGGGTGCCCTCGTTCCCCTCATCATTGCCCTCATCGTTCCCCTCCTCGATGAGGTACTGATTGGGATCCTCGTTCCCCTCCTTAGCTACAAAGTACTGGCTGCTACCCTCTGTGATCTCGTCGAAGAGGATTTGTTCATCTGAGCGATCTGCCATTTGATTGTTTTGCTTGGACAACTGGATCAAGTAATTTTACAAGGAAAAAATATTTAGTTAATACATGTATGATGTTAAGTCTGATATTTATGTAATGCATATGTATGTTGTTATGTGAGAGATAATGACTCAGGATATTCTAAAAGTCGTTCTATCGTTCGGTCGTTATATCGTTCGATCATGCTATCATTTGGTCGTTCTATCATTCAATCGTAAAAGCCGTTCTATCATTCTATCGTTTGGTCGTTCTAAAACAAAAACTATATACAATCCACAAATAAAAATAAACTATCGTTTGGTCGTTGTAAAAGAGAAACAATATAAAGTTAGAAATAATTAGGGTTCAGAAATCATATACAATCCGTTATATAACCAATATATACAGTCAATGTACGACCAATATATAACAATGTACGACCAATATATATTTTTGTAGACAACTTCTTCACTTCTATTTCCATAGCTGCAACTGTAATGTGCATGACTAAAAAACTATCATTAAACTTCAAATACTGACAATTCACATTCACAATTCAACAATATCCATTCAAATATTCAGTCAAAATTCTGTCGGGAGGCACCCCGAGACCTCCCATTATATTTGCAAGATGAAGTGAAACGCTTCAACTCATCTAACAAACATAACGGAACATCCGGAGCCTCGAGAGAAGGATATTGGAGACCTTGCTGGGCCTTTAGCCTGCCAGTCAACTTCAGTCTGAGATATGCCCGTCAAACCACTTGAAGACGACAACCAAATGTGTTACACATTCAGGAGACTTGACAAAAAGGCTAAAGATCTACAACATCTCAAATATCCTTAACTCATACTCATGTGAATCTAATTCCCAGGATATGCATTGGATTCACACTTTTATCTTAAGCATGGTTATACAAAGCAAACAAATTTAAGATGAAAGGAGTTTAAAGACATACATTAATTTAAGAGTTACATAGGCCGACTGGCCAAATAAATATATCAAAGAACAGCAGAAACTTGACTACCCAATCACAAGCACACTGACTAGGGGTTTACCCTGTTAAGTTCGTATCCTAGAAGAAACAATCGAAAACCCGCATCACTCAAATCTAACTAGACATATATCTGCAAAACAATGATTAGACAACATATGGCAAGAGTTAGTACATTAATCACATTAATATACTGGCAAGCGCACAACCAAACCTACATACATGAAGGCACACAGTCAAAGGAAGGCTATTTGTAGTCTCAATTTTCAGCATAAAGCTAATTTTAGTTCACAAATCATTTACAACGTAATTTAAGCAAAACATTTTAGCAAGGTGTAAAGCTTACTAATCATGGCATGATATCAACGTAAATAGATAGACATCATTCCCTTACACACGTCGGGGAGTAAAGCAAACATATCGTATATATCAATCCCATCATCAACTCAAAACATTTAGTTTTGAAAGCATTTAGAAAACACAAGATTATACTCATAGCACATCATCATGTCGCTCATGACCGTGAGCACGACTAATCGATTAGTTTTTAGAACTCTGCGGAGTTTGTACAACTTTACTCACATGATATGAATACTCTAGTATGTTTTATGCTCGCGACGCACCACCACATTCTTCATATTGAATGCGGTCTAGAGGTCTGTGGAGATTGTGGCAATCGGATATCC
This sequence comes from Oryza australiensis, assembly GCA_019925245.2. Lineage (NCBI taxonomy): Eukaryota > Viridiplantae > Streptophyta > Magnoliopsida > Poales > Poaceae > Oryza > Oryza australiensis. Next base: position 1,885,466 of record JAIFGZ020000381.1, on the reverse strand, counting down.
ACATGGCAAGCTTGTCCGACTGGAGATAGGGATAGGTTGCACCTGCCAAATATGTAAACCAACTATGACTTGGGTATTACGTTGCCGATTAGATAAGGCAACGGCTCATAGTCACGGTTTGGTAAGATTGAGGAAACCGACTTAGAGTAAGATAGGGTTTCCGACTTGTAAGCCCGTCTCCCAAGACTATATAAGGGGGGTAAGGGGCGTCCCTTGAGGGATATCAGATGCTTTATGCTTTATGAGCTATTAGCTTTCAGCCTTAGATCTTGAGATCAATAAATACTCGTGGATCGAATCCCCGAAACAGGAGTAGGGTATTACCTCATGAGAGGGCCTGAACCTGTCTAAACCTTGTTTTCCATCTAACTCATCGAGCTTGGCGATCTTGACTGCACCCCCAAAATTCTATTGCCGAAACCGAGTTTCGACAAGGTCATAATGAAGCCTTTACACTACTTAATCTCTAGCCTTGCACCAACACGATACGTGTTCCTCCATCCTAGGCATACTGGAAATTAACCTAAAACCGTTAAGTGGAGGGCCCACGCCTTAAACTTAACGCCGTGGTGGCGGACGCGACAGGAACCCACCCACGTGGCACAATACCATTGTATTGGACAGACTTAGTGTTAACGACCAAATTTGGTAACCAAATTCCCGAGTTCAGGGCCGAGATTGAAGCGGAATCGGATTAGGAGTGCAATCTGCGGAGAAACAGAGGCTGTGTCGGCTGAGTCCGAATCGGCTGTGGAGCCCGTCGGCTAAGTCCGAATCAGACCAAGTTAGCTGATAGCCGATTCCGAGTTGAGATAGAAGTGGAGCCAGTCCCAATGGAAACTTGAAGATAAAGTGTTGGATCCGGTCTACAAATTGTGCGTTAAACATATTGCCATCTATGGATAGAGTCCTGTAACGGTAATTGTATCTGTAAATTAGGAAGTAATTAGATTTTCCTTTTGTAATGCAGCATGGGACTACGTCCCGAGATATTGTCGTATTGTAAATAGTAGATAAGGTAGAAACCATGTCCTACACGGATATCGTTATGCCTGGGTATAAATAAGACCCAAGGGCTCTTTGTAAAAATATCAACCAACACACAATCAATCAATTTTGGCGCATCGCCACCCTTTTTATTTTTCGACAAGTTCTTGCTCTTGCTCGGGTTGCATCGGCTCTAATCTCCGAACAAGGTAATTATTTGTCATTAGTGATTTGTATCGTCGGAATTAGTGCTTCCATCATTATGACACTCTAGTTTCGATGTTATGAATTACACAATTTATCATACACAGCTTATAATCTAGAGCAATCTCTAGATCTATCCCACCATCGGCTGATTTCTCTCTGAAGATAGGAGCCGATAAGGCTATATCTAGAGGTTGAATTAGGTTATATGTCGTGTCTACCGTCTCGAGGGGTTCACATTGACTCATACAGATCTGATATTTCTTTTTATACTTAATGCTGCATCTAATCGACCTATTAAGTCGCTCTTAGAACTATTAAGATATGTTTAGTTTAATGTTTATCATTAGAGGCAGTGTTGGAGTTTCAACCAGCCTTATCTGTTTTAGTTATCTTTTAATTTTAATTGCTATTAGATGTATTAAAACTGCCTTTTATATTAAGATCTTAATCTGTCTAAATGCCCTAAGCCGATATCAATCTGTCAAGTTATGCTGACAGTCGATTGATCTAGGTTAGCGCATTTAGGTTAGATTAATATCTTTTTATAAATTGTATCGGAGTATTAGCCGATTCACATTAGATCTGCAATATCGACTAGGTTATCAATGCAGATAATTTATCCTAATGTGCCATTAGCCTAAGTGATTATACTGTCTCGGTGTGCCACCGATCTATCCCAATCACTTAGTCTAAATGTACTTTGGAATAACAATTATGTGTTTATTGATGTCTTCAGCCGATCCGGTAGGATCTAATTTCAACTTAATGCCTATTTCTCGTTTCTTGTTGGTTACAGGATCAAATCAACTGGCACGCCCTCAATTCACCAGAGGCGACCAATTTGGACCTGCACTAGAGTAAAGCAAATCTCTCAGGCCAGTGCGTGGGAATCGAATTTCTCATCTACACTTATTCACTTAAACTACCACATCGGGGTCAATAGGAAGTTCCCCTGGGTTATCCGAACCCATACACACCGGCCTACTATAGTATAAGGCTAGGTGCTAAGTAGATTATTCAGCTTAGGCCATCCCATACTAGCACATGTGGATGTACGGTAAACATAATGGATGATATGAAGTTCAGTCCTTAATCGACTCAGGCGAACACTCCCCCTATCGGTATGCAACTACTACTATATGCATACCACTTGCCGTCCAAATCTAAAATCACGTTTTATTTCAATATATTTCACAAATAATTCAAAGATTCACCTCTGTCCATAATGTCCAAAAAGGTTTTCAAAAAATATAGTAAGTGATCTATAACCATGTTTTTATTTATCACTAAGCAAGGCTAAGCATTTGCAATTTATAAAAACATAGTATAGTCATATGAGCACAATTAAAGTACTCTAATTAATCCTAAGGTTCAAAACAGCAAGGGAGTGATTTTCAAAAGGGAATTCATGCATTTTTGGGGCATAACTATAAACTGTAGCTTTGAAAATTTTGATAGTGAGAAATACACATGCAACTTTACAATCAAAACATTTAGCCCGAAAACATGGGATTCAATTTGTTGAAAGGAAGGGATTAAACTTGCCTTGGTTGATACAAGACTTCCCTGGGGTGAATTATATTACCAATCTCCTCACCGACACAAATTCATCCCTAAAAGAAAATAACGGTATCGAATAAATACCAAAGCATGTAAAAATCTCGAATGCTCTAAAAATGCATGAGTTCTATAGTGTGGTTTGGTGCTGTGTGGATAAGATTTGTGGTGAAGGAATTTCTATGTTATCACTTTTTATTTTGCAAGTTATTAATTTTATATGTTCATTCGGTATAGGGTAGTATTTAATTAGGTAGTGTCTTAAAATATTTCTATAAATTGACTTTTATTAACTTTGACTTCACAGAGGTGAAGAGTTATATTTTCTAATACTAGAATATTTGGTTTCACAATTTTTGGAGTTGTTATGAATTCCTTACATGTTTTACAATTTATGACGTGTTCTCGGCACATAGTCTCTGTACATATGTGGCTTTAGAAGTTTTACATTCAGAACATGTTCGATTTTCTAGAGATGTATAAAAATGAATATTTAGTTTACAAATCTAATCTTAGTTCAAAATTTTAGAGTTTAAAATTGCTCCACTACATATTTAATAAGCTAGGGGGTGTTCTTATGTTAGTTATTTAACATATCAACCTAGGAATTGTTATATGAGCTAAGTGTGCCAAATTTTGGTGGTTAGGGATGGAAATTAGTGTTTCTCTGGTCCAACAAGTTTTATTTTGATTTACTTAGAGTTATGATACATTATATATATATATGTATACATCTATACATACATATATATAGTGCTTAATTTATTATTGTGATTAGCACCTAAGTTAGCTATTTTAAAGTTTATTTAGTATATGAGTTGCCATATTTTATTTTACCTAATTGACGTTCATTACTTTCTGGTTCTATAGAAACTTTGTTCACTCAAAATGGATTAAAAATGAAGTTTCTACAAATTTTACAAGTTGAAGTGTGCAATAAGTTGTTTATTCCTTTTATAAATATTTAAGAGGTATTTCTATATAGGAAGCATATACTTTTATTTTATAATTTGGAAGTATATGTTTTGGTGGTTCTTCAGAACTTAAGTTCACTCAAAAAGGAGTTAAAATGAATTTTAAATAAATCTCTAAAGTTCAGGTTAACTAAAACTCATCACTTTTAATAGCCATACTTTTAAAGGCATTTGGCACAAAGTAACTATATAGTTTTATTTTTCCTAAACAGAGGGTGTAAGTAGATTGATCTGTAGAATTTTAGTTTGTCCCAAAATAAGTCAAATTGAATCTTATATGCATTTTATAAGTTAGTGCAAGCTCTATGTGTGTTTTAAATTAGAAAAAATTTAGAGACAAAATTTGTACAGTGAGTGCTAAGTTTTATGCTTCTAAAATAAAGTTCATAACTTTGTGAATCTATAGCAACTAGAATCGCCTCAAAAGGAGCCATATTTGATTTTATATGGAATTTATAAGTTTGCACAATTTTCTGTTGTAAAGATATTGCTTTAGCTATTTTCTTTTATATTTTCAAATTATAAAAACATGGGGTCCACTAGTGAGTCTCTGGCCAATATGCAAAAAGGCCCCTAGGCTCTCGACAAACAGACCCCTTAGTCCATAGCACGTGTTAAATGAAAATCCGTAAAGAGCACCCTAGTTATTACTTATTTTCATTTAAGTACATGGGTCTACATGTCATTTAGAGAATATTTACAAAATAAACCTTACAAGATTTAATCTCCGGCTAAGCAAGGTCCTTGGCGCCTAATGACCATGGCCCACATGTTAGTGGCATGGCAAGGGAGGAAATAGAGCCCGTCGGCCGGAGCTCCTTCTCGGCCTCATCGGCGGCGAACGGTGGTGATCTAGATGGAGCGGCCAAAAGGGAAATTGTAGAGAGGAAGATTGCGAAGCTATTGGTGGTGGTCTCATGCACATTGGTGATCGGAATTGGTGTTGACGGCGGCGCAAGCAGCAACCGTGCTCGGGGTGACGAGCCATATGGAGCTATGGCTCGATTTGTGCCAAGTTGGTGCATGCATGTGTGTCCTCAAGGTTCCTGGGTGCTTACCAGGTAGTGCAAGAGGTACGGCGAGGCACGGGTGACGGTGGCGACACGAGGACCGATTCGGGCGGCGGTGGAATTGCCAGGACGACGACGACAGCTTCACTTGGCCAGCAAGCTGCCAAGAAAAAAGGAGTGGAATGGCTTAGTGATGACCCAAGGTCACGACGAGTGCAATGTATTGCACCGAAGCCCACCCGGGGATGAGAAATTGATGGCGGTGGCCGACGACCAGACTTGGGGAAGATGTAGGGGATCTCACAATTTACGATCTCCCAGCTCGATTCTGTGGGTGGACAGTCTCCTAGGACCTTGGCGATGTCGGGGGCGCACCTGCTTGGCCAGAATTGCAGGGGGTCGACCGAATGGTGGAGCGACGTTCGGCCGCGCATTGGAGCCGATGATGATGGTGACCGCTGCACCATGGACTCAACCTGTGCGAAGTGGAGAAAGAAGGGCATGAATGTGTTAGGCATCGTAAGGGGATCACGTTCCTGTGGTTGGTTCGCGATGATGCTCACTAGATCAAGGATGAAAGCTATCGAACACCTGCGGGTGATGGACAAGAAGGGCTTGTTCCCGGCGATTCGATGTGAACTCTCTTGGTTTTTTAGTGGAACAGACTGAGGGAGAGGTAAAGTGTATGGCGACGAAGTGGCTACTCAAACGGTGGAGGTTGTGTTGGCAGTGCATGGCTAGGTGTCTTGGTGTGGTGTTGACACGTTTTCAGGGTAGCTGTGTTGATGATAAATTCGATTCCCACGCACTGGCCTGAGAGGTTTGCTTTACTCTAGTGCAGGTCCAAATTGGTCGCCTCTGGCATCGTCGAGGGCGTGCCAGTTGGTTTGATCCTGTAACCAACAAGAAAACAAGAAATATGCATTAAGTTGAAATTAGATCCTACCGGATCGGCTGAAGACATCAATAAACATATAATTGCTATCACAAAGCACATTTATACTAAGTGATTGGGATAGATCGGTAGTATACCGAGACAGTATAAATCACTTAGGCTAAGGGCACATTAGAATAATAATTATCTGCACTGATAACTAGCCGATGCTACAGGTCTAATTTGTATTGGCTAGTACTCCGATATATTTTATAAAAAGATATTAATCTAATCTAAATACACTAAACCTAGATCAATCGACTGTCAACATAACTTGACAGATTGATACCGGCTTAGGGTATTTAAATAGATTGAGATCTTAATATAAAAGACGGCTTTAATATATCAAATAGCAATTAATACCAAAAGATAAATAAAACATGCAAGGCTGGCTGAGACTCCAACGCTGTCTATAATGATAAACATTAAACTAAACAGATCTTTATAGTTCTAAAAGCGACTTAATAGATCGATTAGATGCAGCATTAAGTACAAAAAGAAATATTATATCTGTATAAGATAATGAAAATCCCTCGAGACGGTAGATACGACATATAATCTAATTCAATCTCTGGATCTAGCTCTATCGGCTGCTGTCTTCAGAGAGAAACCACCCAACTACGAGATAGATCTAGACATTGCTCTAGATTATATGCCGCATATGATAGATTAAGCAGACTATAACATCAAAATTAGAGTATCATAGTGATGGAAGCACTAACCCCGATGATACAAACCACTTGTAACAAGGAATTACCTTGTTCGGAGATCAAAACCGATGCAGCCCGAGCGAAACCAAGAACTTGTCGAAAAGAATAAAGTAAAAAAAGGTGGCGATGCGGCGAAGTTGATTGATTGTGTGTTGTTTTTTATTACAAGCTCTCGGGTCTTATTTATATCCGGATACATAATGAGTCCGTGATGGACATGATTCCTATTACAGATTAGATTACAAAATAAACTGCACTGTCACAAAAGGAAACTAAACAAAATATCCTAATTTAAAGATACAATTGTCGTTACAGGACCTTATCCATTGATGGCAATATCTTTAACGCACAATTTGGAGACCGAATCCAACACCCTATCTTCATGTCTTCCTTTTAGGACATGCTCCACTTCTATCTCAACTCGGAATCGGCTATCGGCTACCCTGGTCCGACTCGGACTCAGTCGACTGGCTCCGCAGCCGATTCAGACTTAGCCAATGAAAACCTCTGTTTCCTCGCAGACCGCTTCTCCTCCGATTCCGCCTCAATCTTGGCTCCGAATATGGGGATTTGGTTACCAAATTTGGTCGTTAACACATGCCCCCCAAGTCCGTGATATGAAAATGTTGCAGATTTTGTGCAATCCGAATTCCAAGCGCAACTCTAGGTCGACTCTGTTTCGACCGTTATGAAAAGTCTTTAAATAACGCCCGCCACCCGCCGAACAACTCACGCCGTCAACAACTAACCACTCCAGCAAACATTTCGAGTCCTCCGGCGACCTCCCCGACGTCCCCAAGCTCGCGGCGGCGATTTCTTCCTCCATCGACCCCAACACATTCCAATGGCATCCTCTGCTGCTCCATCGGCCACATCCCCTGTCGAGTTCCCTAAGGTATGCCCTAATCGGCTAGAACTCCCTTTCTCACTCATTTCCCTTTATAGATCTGAATTCTAGGGTTTATGATTCTGAAATCCGTATTTTTCGATTGTAGTATCTTGCTCTTTACCTATCCCCAGCCTCTTGCAAAATGACAGATACTTTCTAGGGCCAATCAGCAATAAGGACCCCATAGAGTTCATAATAGCCGAAACTAATAGAATGCCCTATAGGATGAAAAACCCAAGTCTTAGCCACTGGGCAGGCACATTCAAATCTTGGCCATCAATAGACAAGTCTTGGCCGGCATGGTACAAGAGAATGGAGCCGGCCAAGCATAGCCACTGGGAGGAAATTGGGATAGCCCAATGCTTAACCCTGTTTGTAGCTGATATGGCAAAAGACGAACCACTGATGTCGGCTGCAGCTTATTTCTAGAACAACACATGGAATGCTTTTATGTTCCAACAGGGCCCAATGACCATCACCTTACCGATATAGTAATGATAACTGGATTAGATGTCCTATCATCGGCTAACCCCAACAATCTAGAAGGCAAAGACCAATTTTCATTCAAGACTAAGGCCATAGGGGGTTGGAACGGTTTTGTGGCCACAAACATGCAGGATGGGTCGATCAGTGCCAGAGAGCATGCCGCATTCTTGATGATGTGGCTAGAGAAATTCTTCTTTTGTGGATCTAGCTATGGGCCGACGGTAAATTGGCAAGTGATAGCTGAAGCCTTAGTGGACAAGAAGAAAATCACATTAGGCAAGTTCTTTCTTGGCTACTTGTACCAAACCTTGAATCAAGCCGTTTCCAAGATCGTCTCCAATGCCAACATCAATACCAGGGGCCCCTGGTGGTTGCTCCAACTGTGGCTGGTGTTGATGACATAGAAAATAGCCAGTCGGCCACAATTGACTGAAGCCCACTTCCCCTTGTTGGAGCCGACCGAAGATGACGAAGGTGACGAAATAACCACCAGGAGATGTCTGAGCTATGGCGAAGCAGCGGCTACGCACATTGGGTCTAAGCAATTGGCCGAACTACTAGCCGAATGGTTCATGTCCCTATATGACGGTTTTGCCAAGGACAACCGATGCTGGTTCTTTTACAGGGACAGAACACTTTTTGAGCTGCCGATCGAGTTAAACTTTGAAGATGTCAATTCGGAAGATTACCCCAAATGTCGAGAGAACTTCACCACAGCACTTGCTCCATGCATTCTGCCGACATGGATCCACCAAGGCCAAAACGTGGCAAAGACTTATGAATTTTATTATCCGGTGTTGGCTGCTCGGCAATTCAGACTTGGGCAACTGCCCGTCGGCTGTTATTATGCTGACAAGATCAAAACCCGAGGGGTGGTGACCGAGAGGCTGATCATGAACAAGCTAATGGAAATAGAAGGCCCACATCTCGGCAGCATCGGCACCTTGGGGCTGTCTTACAAGAAGAGCACAACATATGACAAATGGTGGGTAGAGATCAAGAGACACTTGTTCCAAAAACGGTCTTACTACTACATCACCTCCTCGCTGCCGGACGAGATCCCCTCGGTTAGCTCTTGACTTTGAAGATTTTTCCTTCTCTGAGCGATCGGCTAACCTGGCTTGCTAACACTTAAGTCTTCTTCTTCCTTGCAGATGAGAGAAACGGATCCACCGAAGGTGAGCAATTCCGGGATCACCATCGAGTACCGCCTAGGCGTTCTCCCTTGTGGATGTGGATTAGCTCATTCAACGATCAGTTGGGAAGCGCCAAAGCTAAAGACCTTGTTGCACGGACGAACGCGCGAGCCGCTGGCACAGAAGAAGAGGGTTGCCTCTACTACAAAGTCGTCGGCTACACCTGCCAAGAAGTAGTAGAAGAAGAAGCCGTCCACTCCAGCCAAAAGCCTCCCATCCATCGACCCAAGCGTCGACCAGGCCCTCAACGAGGAAGTAATGGATGAAGAAATGTCTCAAGCCGTCGAGGAGGCGGCCGAATCAAGTGATTCGAGCCACAACTCGGTGAGCCTACCAGCCGACGACCCATCTCCTCCAAGCTCTCCTGCCAAGAAACGACCGGTAAGTCCTTCTCTCGTCGAATCTGGCTCATGAACCTTGATCACCTTAATCCTTAACCAAAATTTCCTTTGTAGTTCAAAAGGCTAGCTGGTCACCCTCCACGTCCTGCTTCACCAGTAGACCTCTGACCCTGTCTTTTCTTTGCTTTGTTTTCCTTAGTCGGTCTGAACTAATACTTTGTCTCTTGTGCAGCCTCCTCGCTCTCCATCGACTGCCCCCCAAGTCTCAAGCGAGCACACTCAATCGGCTGTGGGCAGTCGCAATGCCGAAGACGTTGCTGGGCCGACTAGCGAGCACACTGAGGAGGTGGCCACTTCGGTCAACAATCACGATTGGGTGGCCGTCGCTCCAACCAGCCCGGCTGCGGAGGAAGTGGTCACCCCAGTTCCTGCAGCAAGAGTAAGCCTTGTTCCTTTCCTCTCTTTGGTCCTTGGATTATCGGCCATTTTTGACTGTGATCTTATCTCTCCATCTCTTTTGCAGACCCTGGCCGATTTGCTGTCCTTTGACATCAAGGAGTTCCTTGGTGATGAAGAAGGCGAAGCAGCCAGTCCGGAAAAAGCCATAGCTGATGAACTCAAGAGCAAGCTTCAAGAAATCCGCAATCGGCTGGATATTGACGTGGACCACCTAGTTGTGGAGTGCGGATCGGCCAGGTCATGGTTCTTCCAGATTGAGGGCCAACTCCCCGAGGATCTAGCCACTAAAATCTCTGAGGCCGTCTACATCGACCTGCATCGGCCTAAGTTAGGGCGTGCGATGCAAAGGATGCTTGAAAGAATAGCCCAGGCCGATGTAGCAGCTAGGAGCGAAGAGACGGTCAAGAACTTGGAAGCTGAAAAGGCAAAGTTGAACGCGACGGCCGGTCCATCGACTTCACAGCCCGGATTGTTGATCTCAAACTTGAAGAAGCCGGCTGTTCTTGCGAGCTTGGAGCAATGCATAGCGAATATCGCTGCCGAAGAACAGCTGCTAGCCGATCTACCCAAAGCCACTGAAGATCAAAGGAGTAGATTGACGGCCATGATTAAGCATCTAAAAGAGTTGCACAAGACGGCTAAGGTGGTCCCCGGCTCCGATGAGGAAGATCTGGCTGTGGTTGACAAAGTGAAGGCCATCAAAACTTCAGCAATCTCGGCCATAGATGCATTCTTAGGCATGTAATAGGATTTAGATCTCAAGACTTGTATTACATTAACTGTGTTTAAACAATGTTTTGTAATCGGCTTGATGATCTCGGTCTTACTCCTTCTGCCGATCTAAGCTTTGAATGCCTTGAAAAATTTCAAAAACCCCTCCGAAATTTCTCGTCTGTGATTTCTGAACTTGTGTTTCTGATCTTGTGTCATATAGTATGCCCCCCTAATTTTGTTAATGACGTCCTCGACATTGATAAAATTAGTAATTCAAACAAACCAACACCTGTCGGCTAGATTGAGCCGATTTGGGAAAACCATGGGAAAACCTTAGGGTAAAAAGTCCTAAAGGCGATGCGTATATCTGTACAACACATCGGCTAATATGAGTCGGCAACCTTAGCCGATTCAAGAGTTGATCCAAACGCTGGGATAAAATTTTTTCAGATATTTGCCATTGAGAGCCCTTCCAAACATTTCTCCGTCCAATCCTTCCAACATGTAGGCTCCTTTAGAGACACATTTGTGGATCTTGAAAGGCCCTTCCCAGTTAGGTGACCACTTGCCAAATTTGTTATCCCTTGATCCAATCGGCAATATTAATTTCCAAACGAGCTCGCCCTCTTCAAAATACTTAGGCACAACTTCCTTGTTATAATAACAGGCTACTCGCTCTTTGTCTCTGGTCACTTTTTCCAAGACGCGCATCCTTGATAGGACTAGGTCTTCTGATTCATCTACCATGAGATTATAATAATCATCGGCTGTTAGCTGATCTTGTAGTTGAATTCGTCTTGAGCCGATGATATTTTTCCATGGCAGGACTGCTTCATGTCCGTAGCCCAATTTATATGGAGGCACCTGGATTGATCCATGGCAAGCCATCCAATAAGCCCAAAGTGATTTGGCTAATCGGCTGTGCCATTGCTTTGGGTACTCAGCGATCTTCCTCTTTATCAACTTGATTAAGCTTTTATTAGAAGCCTTGGCTTGCCCGTTAGCCTGAGCATAGTGTGACGAAGAATTCAACAACTTGATCCCCATGCCATCGGCAAACTGGACAAACTCTTCGGAGACAAAGATAGATCCCTGATTCGTAGTTATAGTTTAAGGGACGCCGAATCTGTATATGATGTGTTCTTTAACAAATTCGATTGCGTCTCCATAGTCAACCTTTTTCAAAGGAATTGCTTCCAAGCACTTGGTAAAATAATCGCTTGCCACCAATATAAACTTGTGTCCTTTGCTTGAGGGTTGATTAATTTGGCCAATCATGTCGATTCCCCAACCTCTGAACGGCCAAGGCTTGATGATAGGGTTCATAGCCAATGCTGGTGCCCTCTGGATAGCTCCAAATTTCTGGCAGTCCTGGCATCCCTTGTATTATTTGAAACAGTCTTCCCACATCGTCGGCCCAAAGTATCCTGCTCTTCAAAGTAGCCACTTCATCTTGTGAGCCGACTGATGCGTGCTGCAAATCCCTTCATGCACTTCTCCGATAGCAACCTTGGCCTGATCGGCACTGAGACATTTGAGCAACACACCATCAATCATCCGGTAATATAAGTCTTCGTCGAGAAAAACATATCTCAAAGCCTTGTAGCGCAATTTCCTTGAAGCTGATTGGGAAGGATTTTGCAGGTAGTTGTAGACTTCAAACCTCCAGTCGTCGGCTGTCATGGTGACAATCTCCACTTCAACATTTTTTATCATCGGCTTGTAGCTTGATGCCCCCTGAGCTAAATCATTGACTTTTGCGTTTTGTTCCCGGGGGATATGCTTCAATATCACTAGCCGAAAGCTGTCCATAAATTCTCAGCACTTTTGATAGTAGACCATCAGTGCGTCGTTCTTGCATTCATATTCTCCTGACAACTGGTTGATGACCAACAATGAATCTCCTATTATCTCGATGGCGTCAGCTTCCACCTCCTTGAGCAGTTGTAGTCCTTTAAGCACGGCTTCATACTCGGCTTGGTTGTTTGTGTAGTGGGGGCATGATTGAAAAAGCAAACTCAAAGCTTGCCCTCCTTGGAGAAATTATTACCAAGCCGATTCCGCATCCTTTGGTGCAAACCAAGCCATCAAAAGTTAAAGTCCAAGACATAATTTTCACTAAGCCGATTGAATCATCTCTGTGTTCCACTATGAAATCGGCTATAACTTGTCCTTTTACCGCCTTGGGTGCCTGATATCGTAGATCAAATTCTGTTAAGGCAAATATCCACTTCCCAACCCGTCCTTTTAGCACTGGAGCCGATAGCATATATTTTACTACGTCGGCTTTGCATACCACGGTGCACTTGTTGGATAATAGATAATGCATCAACTTTGTGCATGAAAAATACATGCAAAGACATAATTTCTCCACTGGTGAATACCTTGTTTCAGTGTCAAGAAGCCGTCGGCTGAGGTAAAATATTGTTAGTGATATGCCCTAGAGGCAACATGGAGATGTTGGATATCACGTCAATGTTTATGTATAAATGAATAAAATGTTATTCAGTTCCATGAAATAGACATCTTGTATTGATCAATAAGTACGTGACTTATTTATGAGACTCTTTATGTATGAATCTATTTCTAAACGATCCTCGATCATATGTCATATTGTTGGAACAAATATGATTCTAAGATCGGCATGTTTATTGATTGATGATCATGTCTCATAGATCATGGGTATGGAGATACCAAATCAATAAACATGGACATATGTGTTGGAGAACACATTGTTGGATAGACCCACCATGAGACACTACAGAATTAATGTGCCATTAGTTGGTCTCGGTAGTGTTGGTACAAAGTCCTTAGACCTGAGATCACCATGGATTCCAACATGTGTAGTAACCTACTTTGGGACTACCAAACGCTATTCCGTAATCGGGTAGTTATAAAGGTAGTTTTCAGTTTGCTATGAAACATGGAGTGGGATGTGAGTGATCAAGATGGAATTTTCCCTCCTTTGGAGAGATATCTCTGGGCCCTCGAGGTAATGGATTATGGAAATGCATGGCCATGCTAAGTTGATTGAGGAGTCAATCAACGACGATAATCCAATACGGTTCGAGTGAATGGTTAAGCTATTGAAGGGATGGCACACATCTTGCCTATAGCTTAACCGGTATCGTGAGGCAAAGGGATTTGTGTACACATTACAGGTTCGAGCCGATATTATTCTTGTATACTATGGTGTCAATATGTGCTGCTAGGCGCCGCTATTGACAGTCGTCGCTGAGTTAGACTCGAGCCGACGATCGGCTAAGTTAGACTATAGCCGAAACCGAGTATACCTGAACCTCTGTGGTCGCACGCTTAAGGGGATAGAATAGATATTCGAGTTGGACTCGGATACGGCTCGATCGGATAGGGATCCGATCGGATAGAGTCCTATGGGCTTACGACGTGTGGGGCGGCCAACTCTATGAGATACGGATGAGATCCGATTCAAAATAGAGTCCTAATCGGCCACTAGTCCCGCGGCCAACTCTATATAAAGGAGGGAGGGGTGGAGAGCGTGACACGTCAATTGCATCGCGTGCAACGAAGTCGCCGAGATCAATCTCCACGGAAACCCTCCCCACTTTCGAGCCAAACCCTAGCCTTGCATTGCGTGCTAGCACACGGATGTTCGGCGTTCGTCCCCGGACGTGTGGACACCGTAGAGGCGCCTGCTACGTTGCGCGTTGTTGATCGGCTTGGATCGGCTGCAATCGGAGCGATCGATCGTGGTGGAATCGGCTGCGGTCGGGCGCATCGGAGCGAGGCGTGAGAACGCGGCCGGACGACTCGAATCGGCTGATTAGCGAATCGGCTATCTCCGAGAATCGGCTACACTTCCGGATCGAATTGCCCCGATTGGCTATTCCGCTGCACTCTACTCCAATCGGTAACGATCTATCGGCCCTTACTTGCAAGTGTTCCTGGTTTGCGCGGTAAAAGTTTTTGTTTTTGGCTAGCGTAGCCTCCGCGTAACCCTTCGGTGGTATCGAGCTAATCTTGCTTAGTTCGGGTTTTAGATTGGATCTGGAACAAGTTTTGCACATGGGTTGAGTAGATCAATCGGTTTTACGGGATCTGTTGAGGAGAGTAGATGGTAATTGCGTTCCTTGATAGTGTATCGGAACGGCGTAATGTGATTACGTCGAAGCAATTTCCAAATAACTCGGTTTGAGTCGGGTTCGAGATAGCGTTCCTTGATAGTGTATCGGAACGGTATAATGTGATTATACCGAAGCTATCTCGTAGTCCGATCTTGTTGCTGCCTCGCGCCTACGCAAACCATCTCCCTTGATAGTGTATCGGGACGGCATAATATGATTATGCCGATATGGTTTCCATAAGCGATTTCATAGATTGGATCTATGAATCCCGCCCGCTAACCGGCTAGCGGGACCGCTGTGTGCGTACCCCCTTATAGGTCGTCTCGATGCCGTTTCTCTGCGATAGGTAGAAAACGTTTCTACGCCTAACTCGTTTTTGCAGAGAATGCTTTGAGATGGTATGGCCCTATTGTATGTATGAGATGTATGAGATGCATGTGATGCATGTAATATTCTTTCATATGTGCAATCCCGTTATATTCTTTCATACGTGCAATGCTTGTAATATTCTTTCACGACTGCGAGTCAATGTAATCTTCAATTAGAGCTTCTATAGTAGTAGCTTAGTTTGAAGAAATCAAGCATTCGGCACTCGGAAGAACGGTGATGAAGATGGAGATCCTCCACACCGGCATGGAGATGGAGATCACCATGTGAAGGGGGCCATACTATTTCATGCTATTCTACCTGCTTTCATATATGTGATATGTTTGTTTGATAGGATAGCATCCCTCACAAAATTAAGTAGTAATGATGCCCTTCCAAATGTTGCACCCGTCACCGTTATGCTCGTCAATGGTGGGTCTGTCAAAGCAGAGTGCCATTCTCTATCATAACACGAGGGGGTATGTCGGACATATATAGCAGAGCATTTGGTTTACTTAACAAGGCTATCAAAACAGTTTTGGGCCTTGGGGCATAGGTTGAGGCCGGGGCATGGAGATGCCACACCAACAACAAGAGTCACATAGAGATGTGATTAGCAAGGAGTTGCTTACCGATGTTACTAATTTTCTAGCAGTGATGCCAAAGCTCACTAGAAAATTAACTAACATGTGGATCTTGACCCAATACGTAACCTAGAGGGAAGGTGGAAAATACGTAATGGGAGTCTTATGTTAAATTGTTTAACAAAAGACATAACATAAACATTGTGCTAAACTTTGTTTTTCTGTTGTAGAATAAATGGCGGCTAATACTACACCCACCTTTAATTTGCGATCTATTCTCGAAAAGGAAAAATTAAATGGAACAAACTTTATGGATTGGTATCGCAACTTGAGAATTGTTCTCAAGCAAGAGCGTAAGGAGTACGTTCTTGAAGTACCCTATCCCGAGGATTTGCCAAATAATGCCACTGCAACCGCACGGAGGGCTTATGAGAAGCACACTAATGATGCCCTAGATATAAGCTGTCTCATGCTTGCTACAATGTCCCCGAGCTTGAAAGCAATATGAGAGCAACGATGCTCACACTATTATTCGGGGATCGCGTGGCATGTTTGAGAACCAAGCTCGGGCCGAGAGGTTCAACACCTCAAAGTCCTTGTTTGCGTGCGAGCTTGTTGAGGGGAATCCCGTCGCCCGCATGTGATAAAGATGATTGGCTATATCGAGAGTCCGGAAAAACTAGGTTTTCCCCTTAGCCAAGAGTTGGCTACGATGTGATTCTCCGCCGCTCCCTCCGAGCTTCGAGCCATTCATATTAAACTATCACATGAACAATATGGATAGAACCTTGGCTGAATTGCATGGGATGCTAAAGACAGTGAGGAGAGTATCCAGAAAAATGGTCATCATGTGATGATGATGCGAAGGCAAAGCGCAAACCACCGTCAAGAAACTTTGCACCAAGAGGAAGTTAACTCCCGATGAGATCGTGAGTGCCTCCAATGCAAAGAAGGGCAAGAAGGGGTCGGCGGCATCGATGCCGTTTGCTTCTATTGCAAGGAGACAGGCCAGGAAAGGAACTGCAAGAAGTACATGGAGGATCTTAAGAAGAAGCAAAGTACGACTTCGCTTCGGTATTAATGTTGTAGACATTAATCTTGCTACTTCACCTACGACTCTTGGGTATTTGATACCGGATCGTAGCTCATATTTGCAAATCGCTGCGGGAATGAGAAGAAGTAGAGGATTGAGAAGGGCGAGGTGAACCTGCGCGTCGGCAATGGAGCAAGCGTTGCTACGCTTGCGTCGGCACGATACCACTTCATCTACCTTCGGATTAGTTTTGGAATTGAATAATTGTTATTGTGTTCCAACACTATGTCAAAATGTTATTTCCGCTTCATGTTTGCAAGCGGAAGGATATGATTTTAGATCAATGAACAATGGTTGTTCAATATATCTCGAGATATGTTCTATTTTCATACTCCATTGGTGAATGGATATACGTTTTGAATCTTGAAGCGTCTCCCATCTATAACATTAATACGAAAGGCAACTCTCTAATGATATAAACCCCACGTTTATCCGGCATTGTCGCTTAGGCCATATAAATAAGAAACGCATGGAGAAGCTCCATAAGGATGGATTGCTTCACTCTTTTGATTTTGAATCATTTGAGACATGTAAGTCTTGTTTACTTGGTAAGATGACAAAGGCACCTTTCACGGGACACAGTGAAAGAGCAAGTGACTTGTTGGCACTCGTACATACCGATGTATGTGGACCAATGAGCTCAACGGCCGAGGTGGTTATCGTACTTCATTACCTTTACCGATGACTTTAGTAGATATGGTTATATCTACTTAATGAGGCATAAGTCCGAATCCTTTGAAAAGTTCAAAGAATTCCAGAATGAAGTACAGAATCATTTAGGGAAAACAATCAAGTTTCTACGATCGATCGTGGAGGAGAATACTTGAGCCAAGAGTTTGGTAATCATCCGAAAGATTGTGGAATTGTTCCACGCTTGACTCCGCCAGAACTCCACAATGGAATGGGGTGTCCGAACGGAGAAATCGCACCTTGTTGGACATGGTGCGGTCGATGATGAGCCAAAGTGATCTTCCGTTATCCTTCGGGATATGCTCTTGAAACAATGCGCTCACACTAAATAGAGTTCCATCTAAGTCGGTTGAAAAGACACCATATGAGATATGGACAGGGCAACCCCTAGTTTGTCTTTTCTCAAAATTTAGGGATGCGAAGCTTATGTAAAACGTTTAGATCGACAAGCTCACACCCAAATCGACAAGTGCTTCTTTGTGGGATATCCTAAGGAAACTAAGGGATATTACTTTTATAATCGGGAACAAGGCAAAGTGTTTGTCGCCCGACACGGTGTCTTCTTGGAGAAAGAGTTTCTTTCAAGAAGGGTTAGTGGGAGCAGGGTGCATCTTGAAGAAGTTCAAGAAACACCGAAAATGTTTCAGCGACCACGTAACCACAACAGGAGGTGCAAATTGTTGCGCCACCGGTTGTAGATACACCAGCCCACGGAGGTCCGAAAGATCACGTCGTGCACCCGACAGTACACATGTGCGAAACAATGTGATATATTGTTGTTGGACAACGATGAACCTAAGACCTATGAGGAAGCGATGGTGGGACCCGATTCCAACAAGTGGCTTGGAGCCATGAAATCCGAAATATAATCCATGTACGACAATCAAGTTTGGAACTTGGTTGATCCACTGATGGTGTCAAAACCATTGAGTGTAAATGGGTTTTTAAGAAAAGGCCGATATGGATGGAAATGTTCACATCTATAAGGCGCGATTGGTGACGAAAGGTTTTAAACAGATTCAAGGAGTTGATTATGATGAAACCTTCTCGCCCGTCGCAATGCTTAAATCTATTCGGATTATCCTAGCGATTGCTGCATATTTCGATTATGAGATATGGCGGATGGATGTCAAATCGGCTTTCCTAAATGGAAACCTAAGCGAGGATGTATACATGATACAACCTCGGGGTTTTGTCGATCCGAATCGCTCGGAAAGATATGCAAGCTACAAAAATCCATTTATGGATTGAAGCAAGCATCTCGGAGTTGGAATATTCGTTTTGATGAAGTAATCAAAGGGTTTGGTTTCATCAAAAATGAAGAAGAGGCCTATGTTTACAAAAAGGTCGGTGGGAGCGCAATTGTATTTCTAATCTTATATGTGGATGACATATTACGATTGGAAATGATATCCCTATGCTTGAATCCGTCAAGTCTTCATTGAAAAATAGTTTTTCCATGAAAGACTTAGGGAGGCAACATATATATTGGGCATTCGGATCTATAGAGATAGATCCAAGAGGCTAATTGGATTAAGCCAAAGTACATACATTGACAAGGTGTTGAAAAGGTTCAACATGCATGATTCCAAGAAAGGTTTCTTGCCCATGTCACATGGCATTAATCTTAGCAAGAATCGGTGCCCTCGGACACATGATGAGCGGAATAAGATGGGTATGGTTCCATATGCTTCGGCAATTGGATCCATCATGTATGCCATGCTTTGTACACGCCCGCATGTCTCGTACGCTTTGAGTGCTACGAGCAGATACCTCGAGATCCAGGTGAAGGTCACTGGATCGCCGTAAAGAATATCCTTAAGTATTTGAGAAGAACTAAGGATATGTTCCTAGTCTATGGAGGTGAAGAAGAGCTCGTTGTAAGTGGTTACACCGATGCTAGCTTCCAACAGACAAGGATGATTATAGATCGCAATCGGGTTCGTGTTCGCTGCCGAACGGAGGCGCGATCACTGGAAGAGTTCCAAGCGGATACCGTTGCTGATTCTACAACGGAGGCCGAGTACATTGCTGCTTCGGAAGCGCAAAGGAGGCTGTTTGGATCAAGAAATTCGTTTCGAGCTTGGTGTGATGACTAGTACGACGGTCCAATGTCTCTCTATTGTGATAATAATGGAGCCATTGCGCAAGCCAAGGAGCCGAGGTCACATCGAAGTCCAAACACATACTTCGGCGATATCATCTCATCCGCGAGATAGTGGACAGAGGTGATGTCAACATATGCAAAGTGCACACGGATCTCAACATAGCCGATCCGCGACAAAACCTCTCCCTCACCGAAGCATGAGGCGCACACAAGAGCAATGGGTATTAGATACTTACATGATTGACTCTAGTGCAAGTGGGAGGTTGTTAGTGATATGCCCTAGAGGCAACATGGAGATGTTGGATATCACGTCAATGTTTATGTATAAATGAATAAAGTGTTATTCAGTTCCATGAAATAGACATCTTGTATTGATCAATAAGTACGTGACTTATTTATGAGACTCTTTATGTATGAATCTATTTCTAAACGATCCCCGATCATATGTCATATTGTTGGAACAAATATGATTCTAAGATCGGCATGTTTATTGATTGATGATCATGTCTCATAGATCATGGGTATGGAGATACCAAATCAATAAACATGGACATATGTGTTGGAGAACACATTGTTGGATAGACCCACCATGAGACACTACAGAATTAATGTGCCATTAGTTGGTCTCGGGTAGTGTTGGTACAAAGTCCTTAGACCGAGATCACCATGGATTCCAACATGTGTAGTAGCCTACTTTGGGACTACCAAACGCTATTCCGTAATCGGGTAGTTATAAAGGTAGTTTTCGGGTTTGCTATGAAACATGGAGTGGGATGTGAGTGATCAAGATGGAATTTGCCCCTCCTTTGGAGAGATATCTCTGGGCCCTCGAGGTAATGGATTATGGAAATGCATGGCCATGCTAAGTTGATTGAGGAGTCAATCAACGGACGGATAATCCAATACGGTTCGAGTGAATGGTTAAGCTATTGAAGGGATGGTACACATCTTGCCTATAGCTTAACGGTATCGTGAGGCAAAGGGATTTGTGTACACATTACAGGTTCGAGCCGATATTATTCTTGTATACTATGGTGTCAATATGTGCTGCTAGGCGCCGCTATTGACAGTCGGCTGAGTTAGACTCGAGCCGACAATCGGCTAAGTTAGACTATAGCCAAAACCGAGTATACCGAACCTACGGGTGGTCGCACGCTTAAGGGGATAAAATAGATATTCGAGTTGGACTCGGATACGGCTCGATCGGATAGGGATCCGATCGGATAGAGTCCTATGGGCTTACGACGTGTGGGGCGGCCAACTCTATGAGATACGGATGAGATCCGATTCAAAATAGAGTCCTAATCGGCCACTAGTCCCGTCGGCCAACTCTATATAAAGGAGGGAGGGGTGGAGAGCGTGACACGTCAATTGCATCGCGTGCAACAGAAGTCGCCGAGATCAATCTCCACGGAAACCCTCCCCACTTTCGAGCCAAACCCTAGCCTTGCATCGCGTGCTAGCACACGGATGTTCGGCGTTCTGTCCCCGGACGTGTGGATACCGGTAGAGGCGCTGCTACGTTGCGCGTTGTTGATCGGCTTCGGATCGGCTGCAATCGGAGCGATCGACTGTGGTGGAATCGGCTGCGGTCGGGCGCATCGGAGCGAGGCGTGAGAACGCGGCCGGACGACTCGAATCGGCTGATTAGCGAATCGGCTGTCTCCGAGAATCGGCTACACTGTTCCGGATCGGATTGCCCTGATTGGCTATTCCGCTGCACTCTATTCCAATCGGTAACGATCTATCGGCCCTTACTTGCAAGTGTTCCTGGTTTGCGCGGTAAAAGTTTTTGTTTTTGGCTAGCGTAGCCTCCGCGTAACCCTTCAAATATAGCCTTTTCTTTCCCTTCGACCTCCTGAATTAAAACTGAGCCGATGGACTTTTCGTCGGCTGACAGATATAACCTGAATGGTATCCCTTTTTGTGGAAGAATAAAGACTGGAGGTGAGCTTAAATAATCCTTGATATCGTCCAGCGCTTTCTGCTGCTCTGCCCCCCAAGTGAATGCTTGATCGGCCTTTAGCCAAAGCAATGGTGTGAACGGCTCCATCCTCTCTGACAGATTGGTTATGAATCGCCTGATGAAATTGACTTTGCCGATCAGAGACTGTAGATCCTTCTTGTTCTTGGGAGGCTGAATCATCTTGATTGTGTTAACGCTCCTTGGTGTAACTTCAATTCCGCTTTCGTGAACAAGAAATCCTAAAAATTGCTTGGCCGATACGCCGAACGCACACTTCAAGGGGTTCATCTTCAGGCCATATTTTCTCGTTCTCTCGAAAACCTGCCTTAGATCGGCTATATGATCTTCTATTTTCCTGGATTTAACAACAACATCATCAATGTAGATTTCTACTAGGGAGCCGATCATAGCATGGAAAATGTAGTTCATGGCCCTTTGATACATAGCTCTAGCGTTTTTCTAGCCGAACGTCTTGACGACCCATTCATATAGGCCAATTGCTCCTGGGCATCTGAAAGTTGTCTTGTGGATGTCCTCCTCGGCCATAAAGATCTGGTTGTAACCTGCGTTGTCGTCCATGAAACTTATAACTTTGTGGCCGGAGGTAGCATCCACTACCAGATTAGCTATAGGCATTGGGTACTCGTCCTTGGGGATAGCCTTGTTCAAATATCTGAAGTCGATGCATACCCTAAGCTTGTCGTTTTTTTTAACACTGGAACTATGTTGGAAACCCACTCTGCATATCAGCAGGGCTGAATAAACCCAACATCGTATAGCCGAGTGATCCCGGCTTTGATCGCATCATACATATCGGCTTTAAACCTCCTAGGAGACTGTTTGTACTGCCGATATCCAGGCTTTATAGGTAGCCGATGCACAACAATTGATGGGCTAAGACCAGGCATCTCAAAATACTCCCAAGAAAAACAATCTTTATATTCCTTTAATAAATCAATAAGCGTGGCCCTAATACGAGAAGACAAGTTTTTGCTAATATATGTCGGCCTAGGCCTATCTCTCGGACCTATATCAACCTCTTCTAGCTCGTCGGCCGACATAAGCCCTTGCCCAAGTTTTTCGTCGTTGTCGTCCACGGTGTCTGTGTTGTAGACGCTCGAGCCCTCCACGATGCCTTCAAAGTAGCAATTGAGGCTCGTCATCTCCAATGGGCTGTATATCAGAATCTGACACCTTTAAGAAATCTGCTTGCCAAACTTTGCCGGACAGACAATCAATACCATCGATTTCACATAAAGGCAAATCAGCATTAGCGACGTTGACTGACCTGTCGGCTGGCACGATTTCTATCTTGTCGCCTTGCCACTGGACTAAGCTTTGGTGCATTGTGGAAGGGATGCAACAGTTGGCATGGATCTAGTCCCTTCCAAGCAGTAGGCTATATGACCCCTTCCCATCGATGACGAAAAATGTAGTGGGCATGGTTTTGCTGCCGATGGTCAGCTCGACGTTTAAAACTCCCTTGCCTTCTGAAGGGTTGCCGCCGAAGTCCTTGAGCACCATGTTCGTTTTGATCAGATCTTCGGCTCCTTTTCCTAGCTTCCTAAAAGTCGCGTAGGGCATTAGGTTGACAGCAGCCCCTCCGTCGACTAGCATTTTGGACATCGGCTTGCCATTGACGAATCCTTTAACGTATAGTGGCTTCAAGTGTCGATTTTCAGTCCCCTCAGGTTTTTCAAAAATAGCTTGTTCTGGGGACAGAACCAGTCTAGCCAAGGTCTCTTCCACTGTGTCTGCATCGACCTCGGCAGCCTCAAATTTGGTTGGTAAAATAAAAACCATGTTGACCGATGCAGAGACCACTGCTTTGCCTTTTGCCGCCCTTCTGGCTTTGTCGGCTGGGCTTTCGTCGGCTGGGGCTGCTTCTTTCTTGGTGCGCCATTGTTTTGTGCCCTGCCGACATAGTTGCTATTGGATCATCCACCGGACTTCCTCCTCCTGCCCCTCGCTCTTGAGCCTCTGAATTTTTCTTTTCTGTGTTTGGTAAAGAGGTTCGAGGGCACCATTGGGGGTTGGCCGATTGCTCTTCATCAGCCTCTTCTTCACCCTCTTCTTGAAAGAAGTCCTGATGGATTGGGCCGAGCCGATCATGAATGGAAGGTTTTTGTTGGTTAAGTTGAACGGCTCGGGGGACGAATCGGCTAGAACTTTCCGGTGGTGGTCCCCTGTATTCGTCCTTCCTGTAGTCACTGCACGCCGGGCAATTTTCAAGGGTCGGCAATCTCATTCCTTGCTCCCAGCAGAACCTGAAAAATTCGCAGTGCTAATATGGGTCACAGCCATCGTGACGACGGTAATATGCCACGCCTAGCCGATCAGGTGCCCTCTGGTACGGCTTGCTGCAGCGGCTTGCTTCTTCCTCCTGCACCCTGCGTTGGAACCACAGTCGGCTGTCTTGCCTGGGCCGACGATCGACCGATCGCCCGTTGGTGTGAACCATGTCGATTGGTGCAGCTGCATCTCTAGTCGGCTCTTTGTGGGATAGTTTTGAGTTGGCCTTAATTGATTTTAGTGTTTCGGCTAAGCTGTACGTCATTCGGTGCTGCCGATCAGCTCGCCTGTGGCTGGCTTGGACCATGCTGACCCGGAAGGGGTTGCCATCAACCTTCATCGGCTTAGCCGATTCTTTGAACTTTATCTTCCCGGCCTCGATGACCGACTGGATTTGCTGCCTGAACACCTTGCAATTGTTTGTGTTGTGAGAGGTGGTGTTATGCCACTTGCGGTATTGTAACACCACGAAAATTGAAGAATTTAAAATCAGGAATTTAAAAATCGGGAATTTAAAAATTGGAACTTACAAAAACTTTTGGTATTTTTGCATCTCGCCGTGTTATTGCCTCTTATTTGCCACCTTTGTTGCGTGAAATTAATAAAGAGAAATTTATCTAAAAGATTGAGAAAAACCAAATAATTTAAAAATCCCAAAGGAAAAGAAATTTCAAAATATAGGTTTCAAAATAAAGATTATAAAAAGATATAAAGGGAAAATGAATTAAATAAAATATATAAAATATAATATAATATAATGAAAATGGGCAAAAAGGTTTGGAATGTAGGTTAAAATTTAATTTTTGAATGGGTTAGGTCATATTTAATTTTAAATGAGAAGGGAAAAAGAAATGGGAGAAAATAGAAATTAAATCGGGAAAAGAAAAATGACACTGTTCATCCATCACCAACCGTTCAACGCCGTACTGGGCCCCGGACTGCCTCGCCACCGCAGCGCCACGCCCCACGCCGCCGTCACGTGCCCATGCCGCGCCGTACCACGCCGTCGCGTCGGCCGCACGTGCCCGCACCGAGCCGAAGCCCCGGCCACGCCGTGCCGTACCGCCGTGCCCACTCCGCCGTACGCACACGCGCGTACCCCGCGCCCTCGGCATCGACGCTGCCGTCACGCCCGTGCCGGTGCACCGCGTCAGCCATGTGTGCCCGCGCCGAGCCATCCCATCACGGCCACTGTAGCCTCGCCGCACCGCCGTCGGCCGCTCCGCGTGCCCACGCCGGCGCCGCGCGCCGGTGCGTGCCATGCCGCCGGCCGCCTATAAAACGACCACCTCGAGCAAAGCTTCCAATGCAAAATTTCTTCCTCATCACTCCCTCTAGCTTTCCCCCAAATTTCCCCCAACTTTCCTCCACTGCATTTCCCGAATTTTGGAGAAAACCGAAGAGCGGCCGAAGAACCCTAGCTGTAGCCGCCTGGAGCGATTCTCCCAAATTCGCTACGCACGGTGGAAATATCCCTGAATTGAAGGTACGTTCACCTTTTACACGTCGACGGCTCCCATTCCCTAGCTTTCCCGAGCCAAACACCCACCGGAGTTCATCGCCGGCGAGCCTAGCCATGCCGCTCTGTTCGGCCGCCGTCGTGCGTACACCGCTAGCTCATCCCGATGCTTCCCCGGCCAAATGAATCCCCTAGCTAGCTTCCCGTACCCCTATGATGCTCCCGAGAACCCTCGCCGTGGCCGTTCCATCGCCGGTTAGCCGCCGCGCGTGTGCGCCGCCGCCATGGCCGCCTCGCCGTCGCCGCCCTCCCGTCGCCTCCCCGGCCCAGGCGAGCCCCAAAGTACGTTGCCCATAGTTTGTAGATGGTGCATGGCCCTTTAGTTCGCGAGCTCCGGTCCCTCGCCGTCGTTCCCGCGTGTCGCGTCATCGGCCTCGCGGGGAAGAAGAAGAGAGGAAAGAAGGAAGAAAAGAAAAGAGAAGGAAGAGGAAACGAGATTGGCTTGGTAGCCTAGTGGTTTGAGCCGTGCGAGAGAGAGAGAGGGCACAGGTTTGATTCCTGGCTGTAGCAAAATTTTTTAAAATTTTTATTTTAACTTTTCTAAGGGATTAAAAATAAGAATAAGCTTGGTAAAAATCCTAGAAAAATATTTAAATTCTTTTAAACTCTTCTAAAACTCTATTTACAAAGATTTTGCATCTCTTAAAGGAGTTTATTTATTTGCTTTTAAATTGCTTTGCAAATAATTATGAAGTTTATATTAACTTAGACTTCGAACTTTTAATCCAATAAATTTCCAAAAAATTTATATATCTTTGAGAGGCCCATTCATTCACTTAGGTTATATTCACAAATCAAGAATCTTTTCAAAGAATTATAAACTATCTTTATAATTCCCGATCAACCCTTTTTCGACATATATGTTTTATGTTAAATCCTTCCTAACCCATTTTCGATAAACCGCGACACCAAGCTCACAGAAGAATTAAGAATTCGACTGAAAGTCCGACGTAAACACTCTAGTTAACCCTAATCCAAATAGATGCCCTTAGACCCTTAGTGATACTGCTTGTCTCAAAACTTACATTAACTGAGGATAAGGCCACACCATACAAATTAAATCAAAAGAGAACACAAGAGTTCAAATCATTGCAACTCGCTCATTCTAACTCGGATTCTAGCCAAACTCGAACATAAATTCATTTAACGCCGTAGATTTGTCTCAGGAGCCGCTTTTGATATTTACTTGGCTTTTATTTGATTTTATTGAATTCTAAACGAATTCAATCCTTTCTTTTCGCACGTATGATTAGCATCCAAGGAAACAGGCGTCGACTACGCGGAAGACCCCGTCCAACAAGTGTGCGAGCAAGGCAAGTCAACACTTCCCTTTGAACATACTGAACCTATTTTGCGAAATGATGTTGATTTAAACTTCAAACATGCATGCTATAGACAAAACACCTATGCTTGATATACCATGTCTTGATATTGCTTACCTTTAAAATATAATGCTTGTAACCCTCGATGTGATATAACCGGAGGATTTCTTCGGTAAAATGCTTAGCCATGTTTAAACTAGAATCTTGCATACTCATACTTTTACAAAGAGCTATATGCTTGGGCAACTACCTTAGGGAAGGTAGTTGGAATACGGCATGTGGAGACATGAGCGCCACATTGCCTTGAACATGATGAAATAAGTTTTGTTGGAGAAATGGGCGTATGGATGGATTTGGGTGGATTCCGGCAAAGGCAAGTACCGTCCCTGGTTGATTAAGGACCGAGCCATGAGACTTACAACCTAGAACGAGCCAGTACAACCATACTTCTCGAATGGGTATAGACCTAGCAGAGTAGATAGTCGAGCGGAGGCAGTATCCCTCCATAGTGGTTCAGGTGTAGGCATTGAGGTAAGGGCCTACCGGTGGGGGCTCACCACTGGTGGGTACCTGGACGGAAGTTAAGGGCCTACCGGTGGGGGTTTACCACTGTCGGTACCTGGGTAGAGATCGGGCATGCGATCAACATGAAGAAATGAAGAAAGGAACATGAAGGTTGAAACATCAAAGATGGAGCAAGTCTTTCTCTTACCCCAGGAACGCCAGAACTCCTCTCACAGCTAGGAAACGACGGCTAGAGTGCATGAGGGTTTAAGTTCATGGAGCGGGTACTGCCAAAGTGAGGTTATCGAAAGGCTTTGCTGTGATCGTCCCATATAGAGGGATGTAGGCTCATTCAATGGGCAGTTGCAGAGTACGGGTAAAGTGTACATCCACTGTAGTGTGAGTTAATCAATCTATTCGAATAGCCGTGCTCGCGGATAATGAGCGGCATGACAGGTTTCTTCCGTGGCTAGACTCATAAAAACTTAAACTGATGGGTTGGGCATGCATGATGATTTTATGTGCTGAGGGATCCTCTGCTTGAACTGCAAGAAGGGGGTAGACTCCCCATAAAACCATGACGACCCGGAGGTGGGAAACCATCCTTGGTATCACGATGGATGGTAGACAGAACCGTCGCCGATTTAATATACTATGGAATTAAAACTTGACTGGCTAGATGTTAGGCTTGTGAAATGATTTAGGAAAATTGGCTTTGCTCAAATAAACCATAGCCATCCTTTGAATGACCCTATCATGTGCATCATTCCGTATTGGCTTGCTGAGTACGTTGGGTACTCACCCTTGCTATATGCGCAAACATACAGATGTAGGCGTGGAAGATCTAGGGGACCCGTATGCCTACTGCTAGGAGGGTAATGAAGACGATGGAGCGCAATAGGTCTTAGTCCCCAGTCGTTGCCTGTGGCAATCGACATGCCGCTGCCTTTCGTCTGCTATCTCACCAAGACTCTGATTTTGGTTGTATCTGGACCAGTAGGTCCTATGTGTTGGATATTGCCTTCGGGCTTATTTTGTAATATATTCTATGTAAGACTATTCGTGCACTTTGCACCTGATAATTCAGTACTATATTCGTGGGTACCAAACTACTCGATCCAGGGAAATGGTACTATGAACACGAATGATTTCCGTCCTCAAAAACGGGGGTCTATAGAGCTGGTATCAGAGCAGTGCGACTGTAGGATAAGACCAACTGGCGCCCCACCCCCTTTATAGCTGGTTAAAGGGAATTATCCCTACATAGGATTATTTTGAAAATACAGACTATTTTTACAAAACAAGTATGTTTTTCCTTACGCCCTTGACCCCCATTTCTTTACAAACATTTGATTTTACCACTACCTTTCTCTAACCCTAAGCTATCTCCAAAAATAGATGTCGGACTATGACCATGTTGGAGCTTGGGAAATTGTTTGTTTAACCCACTGAAACAATGAGTGTACACAGAATAAGGTCCCATCCAGAGCTTAACCTTTCTTTCTAATCTCTTTCTCTCTGACAATAGATGGGCAGAGCTAAGGACAGTAAATCAAGATCCCAACAGTCTCATGGATCAACCCAGAGCGACCCTACGGACATTCCATTCCTTTTCCTATAAACTCGACCTTAGCCCAGGTAGTGGCTAACCAGACACAGTTAATGATCATGATGATGCAACAAATGTAACAACACTTTCAACAGCAACTAGTGCAAGTTCTGGGTCCGTGTCCAGAGCAACGTCGGTACATTCTGTCGCAAGCCCTGATGACTCCCGCAAGTATACTGTCAAGCCCACAGAGAGCGGTAACACCAAACCCACCATTAGGATGGAAGGAAACACTTGACCCCCGCTATGGTTTCGTGGAACAAGGACATGGAGTAAGGAACGGTACATGGGACAAGCACACCAGGACCCCGATCGAGAGAGAGGTACAGTACGGAAGAAAGGATAAAGAATCCAATCAAACAACCGGCCAAGATTTCAGTTCGCCACCATCTAACCCCAAGAAGCGGAAGTCACCAAAATGGAATACAGATGGTACTGGCAGGATGATCATCACAAACACAGTGTGTACCCCTGAAGATGTTGTGGAGATTCCTCGACGTCTAAGGAAGAATGTGCATTGCTTCAATTGTAAAGAATTTGGGCACTATGCCAACCAATGCCCCCCACCGGTGCCAATGCAACAGCCATAGGTGGCAACCCCAGATCGGGCGGCAGCCCAAACAACTAGACAAGAAGTCTACATCAACTCTGGTCTTGCTTTGGATGGAATTAAGACAACAATGACCGTGCCCCTTCCCCTTTATGGATGAAGACCCCAGACCGATGTTAGTTGTATTGTGTTGTGTGGGACTGTGCATGGCAATCCGATGTACCCTTATGATGTAACATTTGTGAACTAATATAAAGTTCTATGTTATATCTTAAACGAGTTTATTCCACCAAGCTTGTTGTGTGCAAAAGATCACTTAAAAACAACTTGAAGATCACTTAAAAATCGATTAGAACCATGACCTTAGTCGATCCAATCTCTTACCTCATCTATATTTCTCGGATGGCACACCGTTGCGAGCCTCGGCCAGTGCGAGAACCCGCCGAGCCTAACCCCTCCACCCTAGCGGAAGTCATGACTTTACAGACCCAACTGCTTCAAGCCATTGCCAACAACCAAGGACAACGCGGAGGATCAAGCTTAGGCGAGTTTATGTGAGCCAAGCCGCCAACATTCTCCACGGCAGAGGAACCAATGGATGCTGAAGATTGGTTGAGGGTAATAGAGAAGAAGTTGACTCTCGTCCGAGTACGGGAAGCTGACAGAGTCATCTTCGCCACCAATCAGCTGGAAGGTCCCGCAAGTGACTGGTGGGACACCTACAAAGAGTCTCGGGCTGAAGATGTCGGAGGAACGACCTGGGAGTGAAGGGTTACGCGGAAGCTACGCTAGCCGAAAACAAAAATTTCTACCGCGCAAACCAGGAACACTTGCAAGTAAGGGCCGATAGATCATTACCGATTGGAGTAGAGTGCAGCTGAATAGCCAATCAGGGCAATCCGATCCGGAACAGTGTAGCCGATTCCCGGAGACAGCCGACTCGCCAATCAGCCGATTCGAGTCGTCCGGCCGCGTTCTCACGCCTCGCTCCGATGCGCCCGACCGCAGCCGATCAAGAGCGCGCAACGTAGCAGCGCCTCTACCGGTATCCACACGTCGGGGACAACGCCGTACACCCGTGTGCTAGCACGCGATGCAAGGCTAGGGTTTGGCTCGAAAGTGGGGAGGGTTTCCGTGGAGATTGATCTCGGCGACTTCGTTGCACGCGATGCAAAATGTCTCACAGCTCTCCACCCTCCCTCCTTTATATAGAGTTGGCCGACGGGACTAGTGGCCGATTAGGACTCTATTTTGAATCGGATCTCATCCGTATCTCATAGAGTTGGCCGCCCACACGTCGTAAGCCCATAGGACTCTATCCGATCGGATCCCTATCCGATCGAGCCGTATCCGAGTCCAACTCGAATGCCTGTTCTTATCCCCTTAAGCGTGCGACCCGTAGGTTCAGGTATACTCGGTTTCGGCTATAGTCTAACTTAGCCGATCGTCGGCTCGAGTCCAACTCGGCCGACACACACGGCGCCTAGCAGCACATATTGACACCATAGTATACAAGAATATAATATCGACTCGAACCTGTAATGTGTACACAAATCCCTTTGCCTCACGATACCGCTTAAGCTATAGGCAAGATGTGTGCCATCCCTTCAATAGCTTAACCATTCACTCGAACCGTATTGGATTATCCGTCCATTGATTGACTCCTCAATCAACTTAGCATGGCCATGCATTTCCATAATCCATTACCTCGAGGGGCCCAGAGATATCTCTCCAAAGGAGGGGCAAATTCCATCTTGATCACTCACATCCCACTCCATGTTTCATAGCAAACCCGAAAACTACCTTTATAACTACCCAGTTACGGAATAGCGTTTGGTAGTCCCAAAGTAGGCTACTACACATGTTGGAATCCATGGTGATCTCAGGTCTTAGGACTTTGTACCAACACTACCTGAGACCAACTAATGGCACATTAATTCCTGTAGTGTCTCATGGTGGGTCTATCCAACAATGTGTTCTCCAACACATGTGTCCATGTTTATTGATTTGGTATCTCCATACCCATGATCTATGAGACATGATCATCAATCAATAAACATGCCGATCTTAGAATCATATTTGTTCCAACAATATGACATATGATCGAGGATCGTTTAGAAATAGATTCATACATAGAGTCTCATAAATAAGTCACGTACTTATTGATCAATACAAAATGTCTATTTCATGGAACTGAATAACACTTTATTCATAAATACATAAACATTGACGTGATATCCAACATCTCCATGTTGCCTCTAGGGCATATCACTAACAGGGAGGAATTCACGGCTGCCTTCCGTGAAAATTTTGTACCCGCCGCGGTTATGAGAATGAAGAAGAATGAATTTAGGAGGTTGCACCAAGGCAACACCTCGGTGCAAGAATATCTTAACAAGTTCATGCAGCTTGCCAGCTACGCCACAAGCGACCTGGTAGACGAAGAAGAGAAGATGGATAAATTTATCGAAGGACTGAACGACGAGCTGAGAGGACCGATGATCGGTCAAGACCACGCCAGCTTCCAAAGCCTCATCAAGAAGGTCATGAGGCTTGAGCATGACCAAAGGACGGTGAAAACAACTGGAAGAGAAGGCTTGCTCTGGCCCGTCCAATTCAAGGGACATCTCAACGACCCAAAGGAGCAACACTAACAGGTTAGAAGCCAGCCATCGTAACGACCAATCGCCCCTCTGCACCCAGCAACGCAAGCAGACCACCTGCCACCCCTCTTCGTTCCCGGCACCTACCTTGTTGGCCCCAAGACTTAAGAATGTGAACTGCTTCAATTGTGGGGAGTTTGGACATTTCGCCAATCACTTCCCTAAGCCGCGCAACACCCCCATCCGTATTGGAGCCAACGCCATCGAAGTACGAGGTACCCCTGCCCCGGCACCTGGACATGCCCTGTTCAGAACACCCCAGCCGAAGGAGGCTACCACCGGATTCCGCCGTGGCCAAGTGAACAACGCGCGTGCAGAAGAAGCTCAGGAGGACCAGGTCGTGCTGATGGGTATGTTCTCTATCCATTCTGCACTAATTAAAGTTTTGTTTGATTTTGGGGCTCAACATTCTTTCATAACCTCAAGAATAAGCACAGAACATAACCTATGTCAGGTAAGAGATCAATGATAGTAGATTCACCTGGGGAAGATATAACTATACTCCACGTATGCATTAGGGTGCCCATTCGGATCAGAGATGTAGTATTCCTATCAAACCTTATGGTATTGCCAACCCAGACTCTAGACATCATATTAGGAATGGACTAGTTAGCTAAGAACCAAGGGGTATTAGACTGTGGACGGAGAGAAGTTACCGTATCTACCCCATAAGTTTCACCGACAAACATGACCATGGATCAAGACTCAACTAAGTATGGATCAAGGATGGTTAACCTAGGTTTAAGACAACCCTTCCAGTTTCAGAAAACCACCTCGATATCTCTGGAAAGATGACCTAGGAAAAATCTCCCATTACCCTGCCCGGAGGCAAATAAAGCTCAAACGACGACTTGGGAAATCCAGCCCCGGACAAGATACGGAGGACCCAACCCGGTGAACCATTCCTACCCAAGGATTGAAAGCAAGCTTGAGAGACCGACGGATAGACCAAAAGGACAAGCCAAGATCTTGAGGTAATGTTAGGAATCCGTGCGTAGACTCTATCTAGGAATGGTGAGGATGCCAACCAAACCTGAAAATGCCAATATATCCCTTACCCTAAAAGCCAAGCTTGAACTTATTGTTAGGGAGGTAGAGCGACATAACCCTAAACCCTGGACCCTCAGATTGGACACTACGTTGAAGATAGGTATAACCAAACCTTCTCTAGATAGCCTCTTGCCACCTACGGGAATCTCTAGACCCCAATCATGTCAGGATCACCAACCATCTACGAGCTAAAGGTCTCTAAAGTTTCGGAATAGCAAGTCTATTATACAACTTAAGGAAATTAGAGACATGCAAAATCTTGTACGCTTGAAGGATGCCCCAAGGATTAAGGAGCTGACAATATCATGTTATCAAAAACAAAGAATCGAAGTGGACCACCCTTAGAAACTCAGTGATAGATTCCTGCGTCACCCCAAGCAGCCAACCTATTCGTCATCCTGCTAAGGAGAAGTCCTAATGGATCCATCCCATTTGTTTATACCGACCGACTCCCAATCGCGACCCGACCCAAATCTCTGGACGAGATTTATTGTTAGGAGGGTAGGTTTGTAACACCCGAAAATCGAAGAATTTAAAATCGGGAATTTAAAAATCGAACTTACAAAAACTTTTGGTATTTTTGCATCTCGCCGTGTTATTGCCTCTTATTTGCCGCTTTGTTGCGTGAAATTAATAAAGAGAAATTTATCTAAAAGATTGGGAAAAACCAAATAATTTAAAAATCCCAAAGAAAAAGAAATTTCAAAATATAGGTTTGAAAATAAAGATTATAAAAAGATATAAAGGGAAAAAGAATTAAATAAAATATATATAATACAATATAATATAATGAAAATGGGCAAAAAGGTTCGAAATGTAGGTTAAAATTTAATTTTTGAATGGGTTAGGTCATATTTTAATTTTAAATGTGAAGGGAAAAAGAAATGGGAGAAAATAGAAATTAAATCGGGAAAAGAAAATGACACTAACCGCCTCGCCACCGCGCGCCGCGCATCGCGTCCGCAGCCGCGCGCCCCACGCCGCCGTACCGTGCCCATGCCACGTTGTATCGCGCCGTCGCGTCGGCCGCATGTGCCCGCACCGGCCGGCGCCGGCCACGCGCGCGCGTACCGCCGCGCCCCTCCGCCATATGCACATGCGCGTACCCACGCGCCCCGGTGTCGACGCGCCGTCACACCCGCGCCGTGCACCGCGTCAGCCACGCGCGCCCACGCCGAGCCTTCCCATCACCGCCACCGTAGCCTCGCCACGCCGCCATCGCCCGCTCCGCGCGCCCACGCCGCCGACGCCGCACCGGTGCGCGCCATGCCGCCGACCGCCTATAAAACGACCACCTCGAGCCAAGCTTCAGATGCAAAATTTCTTCGTCATCACTCCCTCTAGTTTTCCCCCAAATTTCCCCCCAACTTTCCTCCACCGCATTGCTCGAATTTGGAGAAAACCAAAGAGCGGCCGAAGAACCCTAGTTGTAGCCGCCCGGAGCGATTCTCCCAAATTCGCTGCGCACGGTGGAAATATCCCCGAATTGAAGGTACGTTCACCTTCTACACGTCTAGAGCACCCATTCCCCCTAGCTTTCCCAACCCAAACACCCACCGGAGTCTGCCGCCGGTGAGCCCCGCCATGCCGCTCTGTTCGGCCGCCGCCATGCGCACGCTGCTAGCTCATCCCGATGCTTCCCCGGCCAAATGAATCTCCTAGCTAGCTTCCCCGTACCCCTATGATTCTCCTAGAACCCTCGCCATGGCCATTCCATCGCCGGTTAGCCGCCGCGACGTGCGCCGCCGCCGCCATGGCCGCCTCGCCGTCGCCAGCCCTTCCCATCGCCTCCCCGGCCCAGGCGAGCCCCAAAGTACGTTCTCCGTAGTTCGTAGATGGTGCATGGCCCTTTAGTTCTCGAGCTCTAGTCCTCCTCGCCGTCGTTCGGATGTGTCGCGCTGTCGGCCTCGCGGGGAAGAAGAAGAGAGGAAAGAAGGAAGAAAAGAAAAAAGAAGGAAGTGTCGAAACTTGGTTTCGGCAATAGAAAATTGGGGGTGCAGTCAAGATCGCCAAGCTCGATGGGTTAGATGGAAAACAAGGTTTAGACAGGTTCAGGCCCTCTCGTGAGGTAATACCCTACTCCTGTTTCGGGGATTCGATCCGCCAAGTGTCTTTATTGATCTCGTGATCTCGTGTATCTAAAGCTGAAAGCTGATCTAACTTCTCATGAAACATATGATCTAAAGCCGATATCCCTCAAGGGACGCCCCTTACCCCCCTTATATAGTCTTGGGAGGTGGGCTTACAAATCAGAAACCCTATCTTACTCTAAGTCGGTTTCCTCAATCTTACCGAACTATGACTATGAGCCGTTGCCTTATCTAATCTGCAACGTAATACCCAAGTCGTAGTTGATTTACATATTTGGTAGGCACAACCTATCCCTATCTCCAGTCGGATAAGCTTGCCATGTGGATACCCAATTGCCATAATCTCCACAATAGCCCCCGAGTCCTTTGCAGTCGACGAGATAACTCAGCCTCGAACCAAGATAGTACACAACCAAACAACTCTTTGGCCGAATGCTTCTGGCGCCGAGCAATTCCATCATCTCTGCCCGAATCTCCCGAGTAGCTCCAAACACTGTGAAGGGCTGGAAAATATCCAAAAAATAAATACCTAGGTGCATCTCTTGATGCGCCTAATTAGGCGTAGCCCCCGACTGCGTGGTTAGCCAAAAACAGACCAAACATACAGTCAGGAACTATAAAAAAATCATTCTTATGTAGATGCTTAGCTCAAGCTAAAGCAACCTCATCACTCGGCAAGCTCGTGCTCGTCCGAGTGAATTTGCCCGAATCATCCCAGAGCAAATAACTCAATTAACCCTAGTGGATGGAAAGCACTCGGTAGGCTCATGTCTATCCGAGTGGATCTGCCCGAGTCATCTCGGAACAAACATTTCAATCATTCCTCATGGATAAGAAATCAATTCACTCGGTAAGCTCATGCTTATCCGAGCTGATCTTCCCGAGTCATCCTGGAAATTTGCCCGAGTCATCTCGAAACAAGTAGTTCTCATATAAATGCTTAGCTCAAGCTAAAGCAATCATAAAAAATCACATCACTCGGCAAGCTCATGCTTATCCGAGTAAGTTCGCCCGAGTCGTCTCAGAACAAACAATTTAATCAACCCTTATAGGTAAGAAATTAATTCACTCGGCAAACTCATGCTTATCCGAGTTGATTTGCCCGAGTCATCTCGGAACAAATAGCTCAATCGACCCTCGTGGGCAAAAAACACTCGGCAAGCTCATGCTTATCCGAGTTAACTTGCCCGAGTCATCTCGGGACAAATAATTTAGTCAACCCTCATGGGTAAAAAATACTCGGCAAACTCGTGCTTATCCGAGTTAACTTGCCCAAGTCATCTCGGGACAAATAATTTAGTCAACCCTCATGGGTAAACAAATTTTTCAGTCATCTAAAAAAATACAACCAAAATATTAAATAGCTCCTGCCATAATATTGGTCTTAATCTAAAAAAGATCTTCACCAAGGTGGAAAAAATAGCATTGATATAATCATTTAATCAAATGCTTTAAAACTAAATAGTTCCTGTCATCAGGACAGCCATGAAAAGCTTAACTATTTGTCACCTTTCAAATTGCATCGTGCTAACTTCTCATGAAGTTATGCAAACCGCGATATGAAAGGATTTTAAAGGTATTGGGCTATGTGACACGTGCATATTGCCAGGGCAAATCTGCTTAAGTCCATCCACTTAAGTCCCTAAGGACACGTGTCAAGCCACACCTTAGCTGGGCCGCAAGTCTCTCATGGGCTCGGCCCAATCACGAGGCGACTTAGCAAAACCCCTCAAGTCTTTTTCGAAGCCTCGAGGTCATCCCCGCCACTTCATCTTCCCCAAAAATTTCCTCTTTCGCGTCACTGTTCACAAGCTCTCCACGGAGAACCCTAAACTTGCGCACGCGCAAATCCATCCATCTATAAACTCTTGTTCCATCACAAGCCGTCTTCCGCATCCAGCCTCCAAGATTCCCTTGTCGTCCAAGGTTCAGTCGGGAGTAAGTTTAATCATCTTGGTCTCTTTATGCCTCCGATGTGAACTTGTAGGTATCTAGCTTATTTATGTTAATGCCTTGACCCGAGTCTTCATAGAAAATTTCTTAAGTAATTTTTGTCCGACTGTCACCAAGCCTAAGCTTGATTAGGTCATCAAAAAATTCTCAGTCCTTATCTATTAAACTCAAATCAAGAAACATTAAACAATGATAAACCAAATATAAACAAGTTGTCGAAGAAAATCGTGCTTTATTGACACGTATGCAGCCCCGACTGTCAACTCAAGAAGTCATCTTGCTTGAGATTGACAGTCAAGAATAACATGAAACTTACGGCAACTTAAGCATAGTATCGTCGAAGATGTTCAATATTCCAGGAGTTCTTCACCATAGATCCATCTTCGCGCTTTAGTCAAAATGCTCTTGGCCGAGTCACCTCAGCGATTATGTATGGTCCTTCCCATAGTGGAGATAATTTGTGATGGTCCTTGATGGTCTGGATCTTGCGTAGAACCAAATCATCGACAATGAAAGCTCGCGCCCGAACATTGTGACTATGGTATCTTCTAAGTCCTTGAAGATATCTTGCCGACTGGATCAAGGAAGATTTTCTTCATTTTGGCGTCGCCTTGTCCCGACTTGGCTATCCTCTTTGTAGAAATTTCACCCTCTTCAGATGTTGATGTAGCCAGTCGATTTCTTCCTGGCCACGTGTTCTCTCACAAGATTGGGCCATATCGCAGCTTTCTTCGTCGCAGGTGAAGGCTTGTTTGACGTCGCTGCGCAGGGTGATGACGCCGTTAGGGATTGGCGTCTTCATGCAGAGGTAAGTGTAGTGTGGTATCGCCATGAATTTGGCGAGTGCGGGCCTTCCGATGATCGCGTGGTAGGCCGTCTTTGAAGTCGACCACCCCGAAGGTGGTATTCTCCGTTCGGAAATTCTCGCGAACTCGGAGGTGACTGGAAGGGCGATGTGCCCGAGTGGTGTGGTCGACAGCCCGGGATCACGCGTGGAAGGGGCTGAGTTTGCCTTCAACTCGGTTCTCGGGATTTGTATCTCATCCGGGGTCTTGACGAACGGGAGATTGAGGACGCTGCCCCCATCAATGAGGACGCGCTTCAGCTTGATGTTCTGAACCACCAGGTCAAGTACCAAGGGATACTGCCCTGGGTGAACCACTCGGTCAGAATGATCCGAGCGGTTAAACGTGATGGCCACCTCCGACCATCGTAGATGTTGTGGGACTTCGGGTTGTGCCGCGTTGACCTCACGATCCATCAGCTTTTGCTTCCTCTTGGACTCATAAGCCTGCGGCCCCCGAAGATGTGATTCAGCTCGCCCACGTGGTTTTGAAAAGGCTCCGAATTTCCAGTCGGGTTGTTCTTCTTGGTTCCCGATGGACCGGTTTCATTAGTCGGCTTCTTGTTTAACCGTGCCGCATATTGCTCTGCGAATTGCTTGTAGATGATGTGTGCACTGAGCGCTCACGATCATTCATGATCACGTCGTAAGCCGCAACTCGGCGACGGTGTTGAGAATCGGATGTTGTGGCAACCAGGTCTTCGTGCCAACGCTTGCGATCTTTCTGGGCCTGATTGCTGCTGCCGTTATCCTTCCTCGGATGCCGCCTTCCTTCCGAGCGCTTGTCATCCCTTTTGTTAGGCCGGTCTTGGCGTGCCGCCTTGATTGCATCGTTGGACTTGGCGTAGGAGTTCGTCGTCTCGAACATTTGCTTCACCGTCTTTGGTGGCTTGCGCCCAAACTTTCCAATTAACAGCTCATCACAGACTCCCTTCTGGAAGGCGGCGATGATGATGTCGTCAGTGATGTTGGGAATCTTGTTGCGTTTTTTGGAGAAGCGCCGGATGTAGTCCTTCAGAGGTTCGTCCGGCTTCTGGATGACGTTGTAGAGATCGAAGTGGGTGCCGGGCGTCTCGAAGGTGCCCCGGAAGTTGGCGATGAAGTGGTTCCTCAGCTCGCTCCACGAGCCGATTGAGCCTCTCGGCAGGCTCGTGAGCCAGTTCCTGGCTGAGTTGGCGAGGGCCACGGGCAGGTAATTGGCCATAGCCTTGTTGTCACCGCCTGCTGCGCGAATGGCGAGAGTATACACGGTAAGCCACGACTCGGGGTCAGTCTTGCCGTCATATTTCTCTATTCCTGTTGGCTTAAAACCATTCGGCCAGAGCACTCGGCGAAGCTCCCGAGTGAAAGCTGGCAATCCGTCATCGCCGCTATCGGGTGATCCCCTCCGATCTTCCCGAGTGCGTCGGTCTCGCTCCTGGTAGCGGCGATCGAGGACTTCCCACAGATTGCTTGGCGGGGTCTTCGGTTGGCTGGTTGGGTAGCTGGAGCTATTGTTGCGGCGGACGCGGTGGTGGACGGGTGGACGTCCATGTCGTTTGTCGCGGGAGTTGGCCGTTTGCTCCTGGTACTTCTGTGTGGACTCGTGGCGTGGGCCTCTTGGCCTAGTGGTCGACCGGTCTGGCTCGGGCCTCTTGTAGTCTCGTGACCTTAGAGGCGGGAGTCAGCTTTTGTCGGGCGTTTCGGCCACGGGTTCAGTCGGCCTTCGTGCCGAGGTGGAGGGATGACCGTTGGCAGTGGCTGCGACGATGGTCTTGATTTTGTCAAGTATTTGAGTCACGTCGGGGGGTGCCGTCTCCATGACGGTGTCCAAGAGTGTGAGTGCGGCAACAATGTTCTGCTGTGGCGTCTGGAAGATATTGGTATTGCGGACCCGCGTTTGAAGGATAGCCTCCTGAGCGGACCGTCCGGCTGCCCGTAGATCTTGCTTTCTCTTGTCAGCCTCTTCCCTGCGTTTCTTCTCCTCTTCGGCCATCTTGCGCTCTTGCTCAATCTTGGCTCGCTCTTCTTCAGCAAGCCTCCTGGCCATGGCTGAGTCGGACTCGTCCGGCTCGGCCATGAGGACATCAAAACACTTCGGCTCGTAGTCCTTGCGGCAGTCGGAGTCGTCAGCTTCATCTGAGGGGATACCATAGAGGTCGTCAAAGCCGACGGAGCTGAGATATTCATTGAGCTCCGAAGATGAGCATGAGCCAAATGACGGGAGGATGACGGCGACCTCCCTCGATCCTGGGTAGCCCGGGTCTGGATCGTTCCAGTCCGAGTCAAAGCTTGGGGATGCGGGATCCTCCGAGTGGGTCAACCCCGACTCGGGGGAGAGGAGTTTGCCGTAGATCTCGGCGGCGTTTGGTAACCCAAACGGCACCGAGAGGTCTTCTTCCGAGTAGATCGTCTCCGTCGGGGAGACGAGAAGATCGGTGCAGATTTCGGCGGTGTTTGGCAATTCGAACGGTGCCGAGTGAAGTCCTTCGTTGGAGCGAGCAGATTGCATCTCGATCTTGAGGATGTCGTCGAAGATCTCGGCGCTATTGGAGAGCCCGAACGGCACCGAGTGGGTCTTTCCCTCCGGCTGGTTTGAATCCGAGTCAAAGGAGGAGTCATCGAAGAAGTTGGCGGCGAAGTCGCCGAATCCTGAAGGAGATCCCATCACGCTTGTCGGCGAGATTGTTGAAGAAGTCTCGACGCGCGGTCCCCTAACTGGCGCGCCAACTGTCGAAACTTGGTTTCGGCAATAGAAAATTGGGGGTGCAGTCAAGATCGCCAAGCTCGATGGGTTAGATGGAAAACAAGGTTTAGACAGGTTCAGGCCCTCTCGTGAGGTAATACCCTACTCCTATTTCGGGGATTCGATCCGTCGAGTGTCTTTATTGATCTCGTGATCTCGTGTATCTAAAGCTGAAAGCTGATCTAACTTCTCATGAAGCATATGATCTAAAGCCGATATCCCTCAAGGGACGCCCCTTACCCCTCTTATATAGTCTTGGGAGGTGGGCTTACAAATCGAAACCCTATCTTACTCTAAGTCGGTTTCCTCAATCTTACCAAACTATGACTATGAGCCGTTGCCTTATCTAATGCAACGTAATACCGAAGTCGTAGTTGATTTACATATTTGGTAGGCACAACCTATCCCTATCTCCAGTCGGATAAGCTTGCCATGTGGATACCCAATTGCCATAATCTCCATAGGAAGAGTAAACGAGATTGGCTCGGTAGCCCAGTGGTTTGAGCCGCGCGCGCGAGAGAGAGAGGGCGCGGGTTCGATTCCCGGCGAGCAAAATTTTTGAAAATTTTTATTTTACTTTTTCTAAGGGATTAAAAATAAGAATAAGCTTGGTAAAAATCCTAGAAAAATATTGAAATTCTTTTAAACTCTTCTAAAACTCTATTTACAAAGATTTTGCATCTTTTAAAGGAGTTTATTTATTTACTTTTAAATTGCTTTGCAAATAATTATGAAGTTTATATTTACTTAGACTTCGAACTTTTAATCTAATAAATTTCCAAAATGTTTATATATCTTTGAGAGGCCCATTCATTCACTTAAGTTATATTCACAAATCAAGAATCTTTTCAAAGAATTATAAACTATCTTTATAATTCCCGATCAACCCTTTTTTGACATATATGTTTTATGTTAAATCCTTCCCAACCCATTTTCGGTAGACCGCGACACCAAGCTCACGTAAGAATTAAGAATTTGACCGAAAGTCCGACATAAATACTCTAGTTAACCCTAACCCAAATAGATGCCCTTAGACCCTTAGTGATACCGCTTGTCTCAAAACTTACATTAACGGGGATAAGGCCACCCATACAAATTAAATCGAAAGAGAACACAAGAGTTCAAATCATTGCAACTCGCTCATTCTAACTTGGATTCTAGCCAAACTCGAATGTAAATTCATTTAACGCCGTAGATTCGTCTCAGGAGCCGCTTTTGCAATTTACTTGGCTTTTATTGAATTCTAAACGAATTCAATCCTTTCTTTTCGCACGTATGATTAGCATCCAAGGAAACAGGCGTCGACTACGCGGAAGACCCCGTCCAACAAGTGTGCGAGCAAGGCAAGTCAACACTTTCCTTTGAACATACTGATCCTATTTTGCGAAATGATGTTGATTTAAACTTCAAACATGCATGCTATACACAAAACACCTATGCTTGATATACCATGCCTTGATATTGCTTAACCTTAAAATATAATCCTTGTAACCCTCGATGTGATATAACCGGAGGATATCTTCGGTAAAATGCTTAGCCATGCTTATACTAGAACCTTGCATACTCATACTTTTACAAAGAGCTATATGCTTGAGCAACTACCTTAGGGAAGGTAGTTGGAATACGACATGTGGAGACATGAGTGCCACATTGCCTTGAACATGATGAAATAAGTTTTGTTGGAGAAATGAAAACATAAAACCAACGTTTCAGACTGGGGCGTATGGATGGATTTGGGTGGATTCCGGCAAAGGCAAGTACCGTCCCTGGTCGATTAAGGACCGAGCCATGAGACTTACAACCTAGAACGAGCCAGTACAACCATACTTCTCGAATGGGTATAGACCTAGCAGAGTAGATAGCCGAGCGGAGGCAGTATCCCTGCATAGTGGTTCAGGTGTAGGCGTTGAGGTAAGGGCCTACCGGTGGGGGCTCACCACTGGTGGGTACCTGGGCGGAAGTTAAGGGCCTACCGGTGGGGGTTTACCACTGTCGGTACCTGGGTAGAGATCGGGCATGCAATCAACATGAAGAAATGAAGACATGAAGAAAGGAACATGAAGGTTGAAAGATCAAAGATGGAGAAAGTCTTTCTCTTACCCCAGGAACGCCAGAACTCCTCTCACTGCTAGGAAACGACGGCTAGAGTGCATGAGGGTTTAAGTTCATGGAGCGGGTACTGCCAAAGTGAGGTTATCGAAAGGCTTTGCCGTGATCGTCCCATATAGAGGGATGTAGGTTCATTCAATGGGCAGTTGCGGAGTACGGGTAAAGTGTACATCCACTGCAGTGTGAGTTAATCAATCTATTCGAATAGCCGTGCTCGCGGATAATGAGCGGCGTGACAGGTTTCTCCCGTTGCTAGACTCATAATGGGCATTCATGATGATTTTATGTGCTGAGGGATCCTCTGCTCGAACTGCGAGAAGGGGGTAGACTCCCCAGAAAACCATGACGACCCGGAGGCGGGAAAGCATTCTTGGTATCACGATGGATGGTAGACAGAACCGTCGCCGATTTAATATACTATGGAATTAAAACTTGACTGGCTAGATGTTAGGCTTGTGAAATGATTTATGAAAATTGGCTTTCCGCAAATAAACCATAGTCATCCTTTGAATGACCCTATCATGTGCATCATTCCGTGTTGGCTTGCTGAGTACGTTGGGTACTTACCCTTGCTATATGCACAAACATACAGATGTAGGCATGGAAGATCTGGACGACCCGTATGCCTACTGCCATGAGGGTAATGAAGACGATTGAGCGTAATAGGTCTTAGTCCCCAGTCGTTGCCTGTGGCAATCGACATGCCGCTTGTGGAGATTATGGCAATCGGATATACACATTGCAAGCTTATCCGACTGGAGATAGGGATAGTTTGCGCCTACCAAATATGTAAACCAACTATGACTTGGGTGTTACGTTGCCGATTAGATAAGGCAACGGCTCATAGTCACGGTTTGGTAAGATTGAGGAAACCGACTTAGAGTAAGATAGGGTTTCCGACTTGTAAGCCCGCCTCCCAAGACTATATAAGGGGGGTGAGGGCGTCCTTTGAGGGATATGAGTTTCATGAGCAACAGATCTTGAGATTAATAAACACTCGGCGGATCGAATCCCTGAAACAGGAGTAGAGTATTACCTCACAAGAGGGTCTGAACCTGTCTAAACCCTGTTTTCCACCTAACCCATCGGCTTGGCGATCTTGACTGCACCCCCAAATTTCTATTGCTGAAACCAAGTTTCGACAGTTAGCACGCCAGGTAGGGGCCCGCGCGCCAAGACTTCTTCGACAATCTCACCGGCAAGCGCGATGGGATCTTCTCCAGGCATCAGCGACTTCGCCGTCAACGACTTGAGCAAGCTTTCCTCCTTCGACTCGGATTCGGACCAGTCGGGAGGGAGAACCCGCTCGGCGCCGTTCGGGTTACCGAATGCCGCTGAGATCTGCGACACAGTTCTGACGTCCAAGATGCAGCCCATCCTCTCTGAAGGAGAAATCCACTCGGCGCCGTTCGGACTACCGAACGCCGCTAAGATCTACAACTGTCTTCTCACCTCCCCGTCGGAACCAATCCACTCGGAGGAACAAAATCTCTCGGCGCCGTTCGGATTACCAAGCGCCATTGAGATTTACTGCAAGCTCCTCTCCCCCGAGCCAGGACCGACCCACTCGGAGGGATCTACGTCATCAGGCTACGACTCGGACTGGAACGATCCAGATTCGAGCAACCCAGGCTCAAGGGAAATCGCCGTCATTCTCCTACCGTTCGGGTCATGCTCATCCTCGGAGCTCGATGAGTATCTTAGCTCTTCAGGCTTTGACAATCTTTACGACATCCCCTCGGTCGAAGCCAACGACTCCGACTGCAACAAGGACTATGAGCCGAAGTGCTTCGACGTCCTCATGGCTGAGATGGCCAAGACCGACTCAGCCATGGCCCACAGAGTCGCGGAGGAAGAACAAGCCAGACTTGAGCAAGTGCGCAACCGGCGGAAGAGGAGAAGAAGCGCAAGGAGGAAGCCGACGAAGAAAGCGGGATCTCGAGGGCAACCGGACGATCTGCTCGGGAGGCCATACTTCAGACGCGAATCCGCAACACCAACGTCTTCCAGACACCTCAGCAGAACGCCGTCGCCGCCCTCATGCTCCTGGACACCGTGATCGAGACGGCGCCCCTCGACATGACGCCAATCTTAGATAAGATCAAGACCATCGTCGCGGCTACAGCCAATGGCTCTCCCTCCACCTCAGCCCGGAGATCGACCGAGTCCATGGCAGAAACGCCCGACAGAAGCCGACTCCCGCCTCTGAGGTCAAATGATTATAGGAGGCCCGATCAAGGCCGGGCGGCCACTAGGTCA
Organism: Oryza australiensis; assembly: GCA_019925245.2. NCBI lineage: Eukaryota > Viridiplantae > Streptophyta > Magnoliopsida > Poales > Poaceae > Oryza > Oryza australiensis. The sequence continues at coordinate 1,840,604 of JAIFGZ020000381.1, read as the reverse complement.
AGAGACCTTCGCCACGAGACCACGCGCAAGCATCAGGAGCAATCGGCCGACTCCCGCGAGAAGCGACACGGACGACCACCCGTCCACCACCGGGTCCGCCGCAGCAACAACTCCGACTACCGAAGCAGCTTGCCAAGGACCCCGCCGAGTGATCTGTGGGAGGTCCTCGACCGACGCTATCAAGAACGAGATCAACGCTCCCGGGAAGATCGAAGGGGATCGCCCGACAGCAATGACGATGGAGTACCCGCCTTCACTCGGGACCTTCGCCGAGTGCATTGGCCGAACGGTTTCAAGCCGACTAGTATCGAGAAGTACGACGGGAAGACGACCCCGAGTCATGGCTAACTGTGTACACCCTCGCCATCCATGCGGCAGGAGGCGACAATAAGGCAATGGCCAATTACCTGCCTGTCGCCCTTGCCAACTCAGCTAGGAACTGGCTCACGAGCCTGCCAAGAGGCTCGATCAGCTCGTCGAGTGAGTTAAGGGACCACTTCATCGCCAACCTCCAGGGCACTTTTGAGAGGCTTGGAACTCACTTCGACCTTTACAACGTTGTCCAGAAGCCGGATGAGCCTTTGAAGGACTACATCCGGCGCTTCTTCGAAAAGCGCAACAAGATCCCCAACATCACCGGCGACATCATCATCGCCGCCTTCTAGAAGGGAGTCCGTGATGAGCTGTGGATCGGAAAATTTGGACGCAAGCCACCGAAGACGGTGAAGCAGATGTTCGAGACGGCAAACTCTTATGCCAAATCCAGCGATGCGATTAAAGCGGCGCGCCAAGACCGGCTCGACAGGAGGGACGACAAGCAATCGGGAGAAAGCCGGCATCCTAAAAGGATAATGGCAACAACAACCAGGGCCGAAGGACCGCAAACACCGACCGAAGACCTAGTTGCCGTGACGTCTAACTCCCAACGCCGTCCCCGAGTCGCGGAATATGACGCAATCATGAACGCTCAATGCACGCATCATCCCAACCACAAGCACGCAGCCAAGGACTGCTTTATCTATAAGCAGTTCGCCGAGCAATATGCGGCACAACTCAACAAGAAGCCGACTGACGAAGCCGGTCCATCGGGCACTAAGAAGAACAACCCGGCTGGAAACGCGGAGCCCTTTCAAGACACCGTGGGTGAGCTAAATCACATCTTCGGAGGACCGCAAGCCTATGAATCCAAGAGGAGACAGAAGCTAACTGACCGCGAGGTCAACGCGGTGCAACCCGAGGTCCCACAGTACCTACGATGGTCGGAGGTGGCCATCACGTTCAACCGCTCGGATCACCCTGACCGAGTGGTTCACCCGGGGCGCTATCCCTTGGTGCTAGACCCGGTGGTCCGCAACATCAAGCTCAAGCGCGTCCTCATTGATGGGGGCAGCGCCCTCAATATTTTGTTCGCCAAGACCTTGGACGAGATGCAGATCCCGAGAGCCGAACTGAAGGCAAGCTCAGCCCCCTTCCATGGAGTTATCCCGGGGCTGTGATCTACGCCACTCGGGCACATCGCCCTTCCAGTCACCTTCGGAGTTCGTGAGAACTTTCGAACCGAGAATATCACTTTCGAGGTGGCCGACTTTGAGACAGCTTAGCACGCGATCGTTGGAAGGCCTGCACTCGCCATGTTCATGGCGATACCGCACTATACCTACCTCTGCATGAAGATGCCGGGTCCGAACGACGTCATCACCTTGCGCAGCGACGTAAAGCAAGCCTTCACCTGCGACAAGGAGAGCTGCGACATGGCCCAATCTCGCGAGAGATCGCGCGGCCAGGAGGAAATCCGATTGGCCGCATCGACTTCGGCAGAGGGTGAAATCCCCGCGAAGAAGATAGCCAAATCGGGACAAGGCGACGCCAAAACGAGGAAGATCTCCCTTGATCCATCGGATCCTTCAAAAACGCTATAATTGGCGCTGAACTAGATCCTAAATAGGAAAGCGCGCTCGTCACCTTTCTCCGAAATAATAAAGATGTTTTTGCTTGGAAACCATCTGATATGCCTGGAATTCCTAGGAAGGTGATCGAGCACTCTTTACACGTTAGAGATGACGCAAAACCAATCAAACAACGATTGCGCAGGTTCGCTCAGGATCGAAAAGATGCCATCAAGGAAGAACTCACAAAGGTCTTAGCCGCCGGTTTCATCAAAGAAGTTTTGCATCCCGACTGGCTGGCTAACCCGGTTCTGGTCTGGAAGAAGACCGGGCAATGGCGCATGTGCGTTGACTACACCGACCTCAACAAGGCTTGCCCCAAAGATCCATTCGGATTGCCTCGCATCGACAAAGTCGTGGACTCAACAGCCGGCTGCCAGCTCCTAAGCTTCCTCGATTGTTACTCAGGCTATCATCAAATCAGCTTGAAGGAATCCGACTGCCTGAAGACATCGTTCATCACGCTGTTTGGAGCTTATTGCTACGTCACGATGCCCTTCGGCCTGAAGAACGCCGGGGCCACATACCAACGCATGATCCAAAGATGTTTCCAGACGCAGATCAGGAAAAATGTGGAGGCTTACGTCGACGATGTCGTCATCAAGACCAAGCAGAAGGAAGACCTGATCGTCGACTTAGAAGAAACCTTCGCAAACATCCGGGCCTTCAGAATGAAGTTGAACCCGGAGAAGTGCACGTTCGGCGTGCCATCTGACAAACTGCTCGACTTCATGGTGTCACATCGCGGCATTAAAGCCAATCCAGAAAAGATCAACACTATCCTGAACATGAAGCCCCCGAGTAACCAGAAGGACGTCCAGAAGCTTACTGGCTGCATGGCGGCGCTGAGCCGATTCATCTCTCGGCTCGGCGAAAGAGGCATGCCTTTCTTCAGGTTATTAAAGAAAACAGATGACTTCCAATGGACTGCGAAAGCCCACAAGGCCTTCAAAGATTTCAAAGAATTTCTCACGACGCCGCCCGTCCTAGCCTCACCTTAGCCAAAGGAGCCCCTACTACTGTACGTCTGAGCCACTTACCAAGTGGTCAGTACGGTCCTCGTGGTTGAACGTGAAGAAGAAGGACGAGTCCAGAAAATTCAGAGGCCAATCTACTTCGTTAGCAAAGTATTGGCAGGAGCCAAAACTCGCTACCCTTAGGTACAAAAATTGCTATATGGTGTTCTAATAACCGCGAGGAAATTGGCGCACTATTTTCAGGGTCACTCGGTCACAGTCGTCACCTCCTTTCCACTCGGCGATGTCATCCACAACCGGGGGGCGACTGGGCGCATCGCGAAGTGGGCCCTGGAACTGATGCCGCTGGACTTAACTTTCAAGGCGAGGACGTCTGTGAAGTCACAAGCCCTGGCGGACTTCTTGGTCGAGTGGACCGAACAACAAGAAGACGTACCTCGGGAGGATCCAAGAGGATCACTGACTTGGGAGCAGGAGTCGTGCTGATCTTCCCGACTGGGGAAAGGCTAAGATATATTCTCCACCTTCACTTCTCCGCCTCACAGAACGTTGCCGAGTATGAAGCCCTGCTACATGGACTGCAGCTTGCAGCTTCACTCAGGATACGTCGGCTCGCAGTGAAAGGGGATTCCCAGCTGGTTGTGAACCAAGTGATGAAGCACTGGTCCTGTCTAAACGACACCATGGAGGCCTACCGACAAGAAGTTCGCAAACTTGAAGACAGGTTTGACGGACTGAAGCTATCACATGTCCTAAGACATAATAACGAGGCAGTCGACGAGTTGGCGCAGTTCGGGTCCAAGAGAGAAGCCGCTCCAACAGACGTTTTCGTAGAGCATCTCTACGAACCAACTGTTGCAGCCAAACCAACTCCCAACGAGCAAGCTGCAAACGAAGTCGCCATGATCAACGCCGACTGGAGAACGCCGCTCATCAAATTCTTAAATCAGCAAGAGCTGCCGGAAGACCGGGATGAGGCGGAACGCGTCCGACGCCGCTGTCAGGCCTATGTCATGGTTGATTCTGATTTGTACAAGAAGAGCATCTCTGGAGTCCTGATGAGATGCATCACACCTGAGAAAGGATGGCAACTACTCCAAGACATCCACTCGGGCATATGCGGAAGCCACGCGGCAGCGCGCACCTTGGTGGGCAAAGCCTACATGCAAGGTTTTTTCTGGCTTACGGCGGTCTCCGACGCTGACAAAGTGGTACAAACTTGTGAAGGTTGCCAGTTCTTCGCTCGGCAGAGCCATGTCCCAGCCCAAGAGCTACAAACGATTCCATTATCCTGGCCGTTTGCGGTATGGGGCTTAGACATGGTCGCCCTTTCAGGAAGGCTCCAGGAGGATTCACGCACTTATTCGTCGCAATTGACAAATTCTCCAAGTGGATCGAAGCTAAGCCGGTTGCTACGATCACCGCTGACAAGGCGTGAGACTTCATCCTCAACATGGGGCACCGGTTCAGCGTCCCAAACAGAATAATAACCGACAATGGGACTCAATTCACTGGGGGCATCTTCAAGGAATTCTGCGAAGACTTCGGGATCAAAATCTTCTATGCATCAGTTGCACATCCCAAAAGCAATGGACAAGTTGAGCGTGCCAACGGCATGGTTCTTCAAGGCATCAAGGCCCGAGTGTTTGACCGGCTAAACCCTTACACCGGCAAATGGGTCCAAGAGCTCTCCTCGGTTCTATGGTCTCTGCGGACTACGCCTAGTTGGGCCACCGATCAAACTCCTTTATTTTTGGTTTACGGCGCAGAAGCCATGTTGCCAAATGAGATGGAGTATGAATCTCTCCGAGTCCGCAGCTTTAACGACGAACACTATGATCAATACCGAGTGGATGATCTCACCCGACTGGAAGAGGCCCGTGAGGCAGCCCTGATCCAGTCGGCAAGATATCTTCAAGGACTCAGACGATACCACAGTCGCAACGTTCGAGCACGAGCTTTTATTGTTGGCGATTTGGTCCTACGCAAAATTCAGACCACCAAAGACCGTCACAAATTATCTCCATTATGGGAAGGACCATATATAATTGCTGAGGTGACTCCGCCAGGAGCATATCGACTAAAACGTGAAGACGGATCCATGGTAGAGAACTCCTGAACATCGAACATCTTCGACGATACTACGCTTAAATTGCCTTAAGTTTCATGCTCTTCTTGACTGCCAACCTCAAGCAAGATGACTTCTTGAGTTAGCAGTCGGGGGCTGTACATATGTCAATAAAGCATAGTTTTCTTCAGCAACTTATGCATATTCGGTTTATCATTGTTTAATGTTTCTTGATTCGAGTTTAACGTATAAGAACTGAGAATTTTTTGATGACCTAATCAAGCCTAGGCTTGGTGACAGTCGGACAAAAATTACTTAAAAAATTTTGCATAAAAACTCGGATCAAGGCATTAACATAAATAAGCTGAATATTTACAAATCTACATCAGAAAGTTGCATACAATGTTCATAAGACAATCAGGGTCGGAAGTTGTTTGCTACATCAGCGGCTACCTTTTTGGCCAATTCCTGTGCCCCACTAATCAAGTCCAAGGCCTGCTCGTCTGAAGTACCGTCGGCGAAGCCTTCCCCGATTGAATCAATATCCACCCGGGGGTAGAGCGACTTGGTCTGTGCGAGGGCGAAGCCCGCTCCCATGATGGCTGCTTTAGAAATATTGGCCAAGTACTGATCAGGGGCCCTCCGGAGCTTGTCAAAGATCTCAACCGAGACCAACAAGCTGGTCCCGAGTCTGTTATGGAATAGCGACAAGAGAATCGGTGTTGCTGCATTAGTAACATCGTCCCTGACGCTTTCAACTTTTCTGACCCTCTCAACAAAAACATCATATTGGGCTCGGGTCTTGATCTTGTAAGCTGCCAAAGATATACGATCACACAAAGCATTCGAAGATGAAGCAAAATAAAGAGTGCTGTTTTGAAAGAGCTTACCCTCAAACTCAGACTCCAGCTCGGCCCTGCTGGCGTTGGCTTCGTCCAGCTGGGTCTGGAGCGTGTAGACTTCTGACAAGTTTTCTACAACCACAAAGGTTATCAATGGCCAAGATCAACACAGACTGCAACGTAAAGGCACAAAAAGACTAAGGAGATTGGGCTTACTCCCGATTGAACCCCGGAGGTCGAGGTCCTCCTCCCGGAGTGTGGCTATCTCTCTCCTTAAAGCTACTTCTCTTGACGCGGCTTCCTCTCGAGTGGTCTTTAGCTCCTGCTGGATGTTCTCCAGGGAGTTCAAGTGCGGGACCAATTTCTCGAGAGCGTCGAATTTGGCCATCGATCGGCAGTACACCCTCTACATACGAGTTCTGAGGTTGGACGACTGGAAAGCGATGATAAAGCTACAACAGAAAAGGAGAAGAACTTACGTTTAGCAGCCGAGTCGTTTCGTTCAGGCTGTCTACAAGCATATCTCTCTCTTCACTCTCCTTTTGCTTGTTCAGGATGATGCCTAGTCTCTGGCCCTCGGAATCACGCCATTCAATTTTAATTGGAGGGACCCAGGTTCCAGAGGACTGCAACATGGGGATCTCCTCCACTTTGGCTGGTAAGGTTCAGAAGGAGCAAATGAAGATACAGGAGAAGTAAATCAGAGATTAAAAAGAAAGATTGATTAAAGATTTACCAGCTTTGGTGGCCGAATCCTTAACCGGCACTTCTCGGCTGCTTTTCTCCTCTTGGCTCTTGCCCGACTAGTCCTCGCTTGGGGCCCTTCGAGTGGCGTGGGGCTCTTCGTGGCCGACCGGTTTCCGGCGGGGTATCTCGGGCGGTCGGGGCTCTTTCCTTGGGGTATCCTCACTGGGAGGTGAGGGCCTCTCACTCGGAGCGCTCTCGCTCGGGAGAGGGCTCCGGGGTTTTGGCTCCGCAGGCTTTGATGCCTCAGTTGCTGTAGTTGGCGTAGGCCCTTCACTCTGCCCAGTAGGATCAATATTTTGGGGCCTCCTACAAAGAGAAGGACGGGCACGACCGGAATGAAGATGGAGAAGTTTTCAATAAAGAGCTTGATTTCAGTCATAAGGTGTACCTGGACGATCGACGGATCTTGGGCGTCGTCTTCGGTGACGGCCTCGGAGGGGTCGCATCGGCTTGAGGAGCTGGGACATCGTCGTCCGAGTCATCAATGATCAGCCTCCTCTTGCTCGCTCGCTTACTGATGTCTTCACGCGGGGCCGCCCTCTTCTCGGCAGGATCGCTCTGGATCTTCACGCTACCGGCTGGCTTCTTAGCAGTCCGAGCCGGCACGTCATCATGATGAATTTTATATGGCTTTGAGATGATTGAGGCATTTTCCTGCAAGAAAGATTCTTTCAACACTGAGAAGTGTGATATCAAGATTGAAAGACATTGAAGGAGTTAAGTCAGCTTACCAGAGGAGGAGGACAATACAGGCTGTATGGGAGGACCGACAGCATGAGGCTGCGCTCGACTGCAATCCCTGTCGAGAAAATCTTATACATGCAAGTCTTCAAGATCTCGAAGCTGAGGGAGTCGCGGTCTTCCCGATTGGGATCCCTCTCACCCTCATATTCAAAGGCAGGCTTGGACCGCTCCTTGATCGGAGCCAGTCAGCTCCTGATGAAGTGCCGAGTGATCTGCTCGCCACGAAGACCTTTCTGTTTCATCTCCAAGATCTTTGCTAGCAGCTTGTTTGCTTCATCCCAGTCTTGGGCCACTGGCACAGTGCTCCAATTGGGCCTAGGCACAGGGGGAAGGCCAACGAAGTTTGGCAGGCTGGGTTCAAGGTTGGCGATATAGAACCAGCTCGCGTGCCAGCCCTTGTTAGAAGATTTCAAGGGAAGGGAAAAAAATCTTTACGGAGGGATCCGTGGAGTTGGAAGCCCGCCCCACCGACGACGCAGGGCTGATCCTTGTTCGGATGCGGCTTAAGATAGAACATGCGCCGGGAGAGTTGAAAGTGGGGGAGGATGCCAAGGAAAGCTTCGCAGACATGAATGAACAGAGCTATGTGAAGCATTGAGTTGGGATTCAGATGATAAAGCTGAAGGCCGTAGTAGTCGAGAAGCCCCCTAAAGAACTCAGAGGTAGGGAGGCTGAAACCGCAATAGAAAAAAGAAGTGAAGACGACGAGCTCACCGGTGTTCGGAGTGGGGAACTCCTCACCGGCTGCCGGGCGCCAGTCCACGATCTCCTTAGGAGGGAGGACTCCGTGCTTCACCATCTCCTTGAGAGTGGACTCCCTGACATCCGAGGTAGCCCATTGCTTGAAAGGGATCTTTTTCTCTCCCGCCATGAGTGTGGTTTGTGGGGGAGTGGATCTGTCTTGGAGGATGGGGATTTGGGATGGGGCTCTGTGGAGATGGATGCGGAGGCTAGCTGGCGACGAAGCGCGAGCTTCTGGATCGGTGGATTGGGAGCGCGTGAGAGCCTAGGGTTTTCCGCTGCAAGCTGGTGAACAGTGTTGCGAGTGGGGAATTTTTGTAGGAAGACGAAGTGGCGGGGATGACCTTGAGGCTTTGTACAAAGATTTGAGGGTTTCGCCAAGTTTTCTCGCGATTGGGCCGAGCCCATGAGAGACTTGCGGCCCATCTATGGTGTGGCCTGACGTGTGTTGTTAGGAACTTAAGTGGATGAACTTAAGCAGATTTGCTTTGGCAATATGCACGTGTCTGAGTGCTCTGTACCTTTGGAAATCCTTTCATACCGCGGTTTGTGCGACTTCATGAGAAGTTGGCACGATGCAATTTGAAAGGTGACAAACAGTTAAGCTTTTTATGGCTGCCTTGATGACAGGGACTGTTTGGTTTTTAAGCATTTGATTAAATGATGATATTAATGTTGTTTTTCCACTTTGGTGAAGATCTTTTTAGATTGAGACCGGTATTATGGCAAGAGCTATTTAATATTTTGGTCATATTTTTTAGATGACTGAAAAACTTGTTTACCCATGAGGGATGATTAAAATATTTGTTCCGAGATAATTCGGGCAGATCCACTCGGATAAACATGAGCTTACCAAGTGCTTTTCACCCACGAGGGTTGATTGAGTTATTTGTTATGAGATGACTCGGGCAAATTCATTCGGATAAGCACGAGCTTGCCGAGTGATGAGATTTTTTATGGTTGCTTTAGCTTGAGCTAAGCATCTATATGAGAATGATTTTTTATAGTTTTTGACTATATGTTTAGTCTGTTTTTGACTAACCACATAGTCGGGGGCTACACCTAATTAGGTGCATCAGGAGATGCACCTAGATATTTATTTTTGAGAAATTTTTTGGATATTTTCCAGCCCTTCACAGTCTTTGGAGCCACTCGGGAGTTTCATGTAGAGGTGATGGAGTTACTCGGCGCCAGAAACACTCGGCCAAAGAATTGTTTGGCCGTGTATTATCTTGGTTTGAGGCTGAGTTATCTCGTCGACTGCAAAGGACTCAGGGGCTACTGTGGAGATTATGGCAATCGGATATCCACATGGCAAGCTTATCCGACTGGAGATAGGGATAGTTTGCGTCTACCAAATATGTAAACCAACTATGACTTGGGTGTTACGTTGCCGATTAGATAAGGCAACGGCTCATAGTCACGGTTTGGTAAGATTGAGGAAACCGACTTAGAGTAAGATAGGGTTTTCAACTTGTAAGCCCACCTCCCAAGACTATATAAGGGGGGTGAGGGGCGTCCTTTGAGGGATATGAGTTTCATGAGCAACAGATCTTGAGATTAATAAACACTCGGCGAATCGAATCCCCAAAACAGGAGTAGGGTATTACCTCACGAGAGGTCCTGAACCTGTCTAAACCTTGTTTTTCACCTAACCCATCAAGCTTGGCGATCTTGACTGCACCCCCAAATTTCTATTGCCGAAACCAAGTTTCGACACCGCTGCCTTCGGTCTGCTATCTCACCTAAACTCTGATTTTGGTTGTATCTGGACCAGTAGGTCCTATGTGTTGGATATTGCCTTCGGGCTTATTTTGTAATATATTCTATGTAAGACTATTCATGCACTTTGCACCTGATAATTCAATACTATATTCGTGGGTACCAAACTACTCGATCCAGGGAAATGGTACTATGAACACGAATGATTCCTGTCCTAAAAAATGGGGGTCTACAAGTATCTTTTCTTGTTGAGCTCATCGGCTGATGGGATAACGTGGTTGTCAGGCTACCGAATTTGCTTCTCTTTCAGCAGCAGATCGAAAATTCTGTCGGTCTTAGTGATATCAAAATCATATTTCTCCTCCTTGGCTGACTTTTTCAACCATTGGCAGGTTATTTCTTTTTTGTTCCTGGTCTACTCGGTTGCTGCCACCTCCGCGTCGCTGTCACTTGAATCTGTGTCCGTTCCGTAGGCGACGTGGGAGACTTTCTTGAAGGCCTTCTTGGACTCTTGAAATCTTTGTTCATGAGCCGTCACTTTTTAGGCCAAGTGGGCCAGGCTGTCGAAGTCTTGGGCCAAAAACCTTTCGCGGATCGGCGGTAAGAGGCTGTGAAAAGCCAAATTGGCTAGTTGGGAGTCCGATCACACCATGCTGTAGCATCGGTTCCTCATGTCCCTAAAGCGTTGGATGTAATCTTGGACCGATTCCTCATGCTTTTGCCTGATGCCAGTGAGGTCCGACAGCTTCATCTCATGGGTGCCGAAATAGAAGTAGCTGTGGAATTGTTTCTCAAGATCGGCCCAACTCTGTATCGAGTTGTATGGTAGCGATGAAAACCAGATAAAAGCCAATCCTGATAAGGACAGCGGGAAAAGGCAAACTCTGAGCGCGTCTGTAGCCGATGCCTCCCCGCATTGAGCTAGGAATCGGCTGACGTGTTCGTATGTAGACACATTGTCTTGCCCAGAGAATTTGGAGAAATTTGGCACCTTGTACCGGTTCGGCAGTGGTACCCTCTCGAAGTGCTCTGGATATAGGTACCGGTACATGTGGCCAGAATCTTTCGGCTTGAGGCCGAACTGATCACGCATGACGTCGGCAATCAGATCGGCCCAAGGTCTGTTGTCTTGAGCTTGAGGTATCGGCTCGTATTGTCCATACGGTACGGGTCCTTGCCGATACTGAAGCGGCGGTGGCGTCTGCGGCCGATACTGCTGATCATATTGGCCTCCCGGATATTGGTAGTGGTTTGTAGTTGGAGGCGACCGATGCGCCAGCGGTGGTGTCTGTTAAGGAGGGAGCCGATGACCGCCGAAATTGTACTGTGGCCCTGGAATAAGGTTGCCAACCGGCTTAGGTCGTCGATTAGTGTCGAACATGTTTGCCAATTGCTCCTGGCTCACTATTCGAGTGCCGTGCTCCTGGTGAGGAGGCTGTTGTCGACTCAGGATGAGGGGTGGCGGCCTTGAAGCCGATGCATGTGCAATTGGCTGGATCGGGATTCCTCCTGGTGGGTTTTACTGCCCTAGCAGCGGCGTCGGCCGATTCTGAGTTGCCAGCACCCTATAGCCCGGGAACTGACCGTTAGTGAAGTAGGTCAGCCCCCTTGGCAATTGCTCGGCTATCTTCAAGTCAACCACGGTGGCTATCATGTTGTTGAGAGTATTAACCAATATGTCACTTTGGTTGATGAGGGCGTGGTGCACAACCGAGTCAATTCGGTCCTGCAAGGTGTGGAGTTCTGAATCCTCTTGTTCTTGTTTGACATCCTCCATCTTCTGTTTCCCTTTCTTGTGCCCTTCGGAGGACATATTGAGATCTTCAAGCTTGAACTGGAACCTTTGGAGGATGGCCCCAGATCTAGTTTGGGCGAAGGATTGCAGGTAATTAGCCTGCAGTTGCTCAACCATCTGTCTCTAGTCGGCCAGTTGTTCGGCCGACAGCTGCTCCAACGTCACTGGGATGACGTTTTCCTCATTGATTGCTGGGTCCTTGGTGTTAACCATCGCGTCAATCCTGGAAGTCTACAAATTTGTCCCACCAGGTGTGCCAAAAAGCGTGTTGATGAGAAATTCAATTCCCACGCACTGGCCTGAGAGGTTTGCTTTACTCTAGTGCAGGTCCAAATTGGTCGCCTCTGGTGTCGTCGAGGGCGTGCCAGTTGGTTTGATCCCGTAACCAACAAGAAAACAAGAAATATGCATTAAGTTGAAATTAGATCCTACCGGATCGGCTGAAGACATCAATAAACATATAATTGCTATCCCAAAGCACATTTATACTAAGTGATTGGGATAGATCGGTAGTATACCGAGACGGTGTAAATCACTTAGGCCAAAGGCACATTAGGATAATAATTATCTGCACTGATATCCTAGCCGATGCTGCAGGTCTAATGTGGATCGGCTAGTACTCCGATACATTTTATAAAAAGATATTAATCTAATTTAAATACACTAAACCTAGATCAATCGACTGTCAACATAACTTGACAAATTGATACTGGCTTAGGGTATTTAAATAGATTAAGATCTTAATATAAAAGGCGGCTTTAATATATCTAATAGCAATTAATACCAAAAGATACATAAAACAGGCAAGGCTGGCTGAAACTCCATATTAAACTAAACATATCTTCATAATTCTAAAAGCGACTTAATAGGTCGATTAGATGCAACATTAAGTACAAAAAGAAATACTAGATCTGTATAAGTTAATGAAAATCCCTCGAGACTATAGATACGATATATAATCTAATTCAACCTCTGGATCTAGCTCTATCGGCTGCTGTCTTCAGAGAGAAACTAGCCGACTGCGAGATAGATCTAGACGTTGCTCTAGATTATATGCCGTATATGATAGATTAAGCAGTCTATAACATCGAAATTAGAGTATCATAGTGATGGAAGCACTAACCCTGATGATACAAACCACTTGTAACAAGGAATTACCTTGTTCTGAGATCGAAACCGATGCAGCCCGAGCGAAAGCAAGAACTTGTCAAAAATAATAAAGTAAAAAGGGTGGCGATGCGCCGAAGTTGATTGATTGTGTGTTTTTTTTATTACAAGCTCTCGGGTCTTATTTATACCCGGATACATAATGAGTCCGTGATGGACATGATTCCTATTACAGATTAGATTACAAAATAAACCGACATTGTCACGGAAGGAAACTAAACAAAATATCCTAATTTAAAGATACAATTGCCGTTACAGGTCCTTATCTATAGATGACAATATATTTAACACACAATTTAGAGACCGAATCCAACACCTTATCTTCATGTCTTCCTTTTGGGACTGGCTCGACTTCTATCTCAACTTGGAATCGGCTATCGGCTATCCTGGTCCAACTCAGACTCAGCCGACTGGCTCCACAGCCGATTCGGACTTAGCCGATGAAAACCTTTGTTTCCTCGCAAACCGCTTCTCCTCCGATTCCGCCTCAATCTTGGCTCCGAACCTGGGGATTTGTTACCAAATTTGGTCGTTAACAAGCTGGCAGCATTGCATGGCTTGGGAGTTGGTTTGAGTGTGTCCATGAGGATGACAAATGGGTCTAGGTCGTGGTAGGCTAGGCAATTAAGAGTGGTATGGGTAAAAACTTGAGTACACTTGGTTTTAGCTAGATTTTCAGATTTTTCTTCTCTCCCAAACTTTGTTAGTCTATAGTTTAATATGTGGACTAGATAAATTAGTGTAAATTTTACTGGAGGTAGATGAGTATACCTAGATTCCATTTTCTTTGTTGCACACAATAATCATTTGTGAATTGTTCATAGAAAATAAACAAAGATGGCCTAATTAGAAACTAGTTTGAATTTTTAGAAGGCCTAAACAGAGGAGAAAAATTATATTTGTTCATAATAATTAACCTAGTATTTGATTAAATTATTTCCTATATGCACTTATGTATACTTTAATGAACTTTTAGGCAATATGTCGTCTTAGCCGATTAAAAATTCATAACTAGCCAACTATGTGATTGTTTTGTCTAATTTGTTTGAGGCATCAAACTTAGTTATTAATTTGTACCAAACTATATTGAGTTGAATATAATGTTTGGCACCTACATGAATTTTTCCATTATTTTATCTTGCATGAATTGTTTTTGGGAATTAGGGTTTTCTTTGTATATGTGTTCCCACTTCGTAAAGGCATCTAATAAGGCTATGGGGGTTACATTAAACTTCTCTTGAGCTGAGGAGATGATCTTTGAATTTAATTTTAGGTTCACATGTTATTTAATTTTAGGTTCACATGTTATCACCCAAGGTTAGTTGTAGGTTTGTTTAGTGAAATACATGTTATCACCCAAGGTTAGTTGTAGGTTTGTTTAGTGAAATACATCTTTTAGGTTATGCTCACGAGACCTATTATGAAACGCGAGACAAAAATCCAAATGCACAAAGGACTTATTGTCAAAACATGTTTTATGCATATGCATGTGCACATGTATGTTTGTATTTATATTCTAAGTTAGGAATGAAAAAGTTTTAATTTTTTCTCAAATTTTAATCATGAAATTTTGGTCGAAGTACTTCACCTAAGTTAGAAATGAAAAATTTTGCTTCACAAAATTGATGAACTTCACTGTCATTTGGTTTTGACAAAAATTACCTGACCTTGGATTTTTGGGTATGTGACAAATTCACATTCACATTCACAATTCAAAATATCACAAATATCACAAATCAATTAAAAATATATACCGTAGGTCAAATATTCACAAATATATACAGATCAATTCACAAATATCACAAATCAATTCATAAATATTTATACAAATTTCATCCACAAGAATTAGGGTTCATCGACACATATATATCTCACATGCATATTGTTAACACTGAAATTTGGTAATTGAGTCCCTAAGTTCGTAAAGGCAAAGTGAGATCGGATCGGCTGAAGACAGGAATCGTATCGGCTGAAAAGGAATCGGCTGCGAGGCTAGTCGGCTCTGTGTATCATCATCATTGAAATTCAATCAATCCAATCTTCGGCGCATCGCCAACCATTTCTTTAGACGAACACTTTGTTTGGCTTCGGGCTGCATCGTCTCGATCCCCAGGTTCAGGTAAATGTTTGTCACTAGTGGTATGCCTCTTCGTTTCTAATGCTTCCATCGCAATGATACATTAGAATCAGTGGTTTTGCTGCGTCATATATCATATAGTGCATATGAATTAGATAATTGTTTAGATCTATCTTGTCATTGGCTCATTCTGTCAAGAACATGCAGTCAGTGGGGATAGACCTAAAGGTTGGATGGTTCATATGCGGTATCCACCATCTCGAGGAGTATAAGTCGGCTGTAACAGATCAGATGTTTCTTTTTATACTTAACGCTGCATCGGATTCAAACTATTGAGTCGTCTTTAGAACTATCAGTGATCTGTTCATCTGAGATTTATATTATCTAGAGATAGTGCCGGGGTTTCAGTCGACCTTATTTGTCCTAATACGTTTCTTTTAACATGATTGTTACTAGATTTATATTAGGATTGCCTCTTATGTTAAGATCATGTTCCTGTCGGACGTTGCTTAGTGAAATCAGCTCTTCCTGGGCAGCCGATGGCCGATTTCTGATTTATACGTTTGATTCAGGAATATTATCTTCACATAGGATTTATCGGAGTATTAGCCGATTCTTTGTTAGCTTTCTAGTATCGGTTAGGTGATTAATCTGTGTATTTGTTATTCTTCACTATATTTGGATCAAGCGGCCGATGCTGTCTCGGTGTAGCCGATCCATTCCAGTCACTTGGCCCAAATATGGCCTAGAATAGCATATATACATTCATGGATCTCCTTAGCCGATCCCGTGGGGATCTAACCTAACGCTTAACGTACACTCTCTTGTGTTTCTTGTTGATTAGCAGATCAAATTAACTGGCACGCCCTACACGTTGTAGGCAGTCAAGAAGGACCTGCACTAGAGTCAAGCAGATCTCCCAGGCCAGCGCGTGAGAGAGATTTCTCGTCAACACGCTTCTTGGCACACCCAGTGGGACTGTCTTTGTCGGCTCGACTCGGACGAATAGACTCTGCCGACAAGATGGTCGACTCCAAGATCCCTGGCATCACGCAGGACAATGTCATCCTTGTAAAGATGGAACAGCTATCGGCTGAACAGCAAGTCGAATATAAGAAAATGGTGGAAGAACTCCAGAATATTTATCTGCAATCTTTCACCCAAACAAGGTCTGGAGCTGTGCACCAAAAGTACAAGTTCAGCCTGAACGATACCAAGGCATCTTCATCAGGCGACACAAAAGGCAAACAGAAGGTGGAAGAACCGGCCCAGGTGCAAGATGATTCGGCCATATACTCTTTACAAGATCGGATCGACTTGGCTGTTCACCACGCACTGGTCAACCAAAGTAGCATCTTGGTCAATACCCTCAATAATATGATCTCTCACGTGGTCGACGCCAAGGTAGCCAAGCAGCTGCAACGGGGGCCCACGTATTTCGCAGATGGCCAATTTCCTGGTTACAGGACGCTAGCCACCTAGGATCGGCCGCTTCCACTGATAGCACAACCAAACCCGCCAGGAGGAGTCGGCCACCTGAGTCCAGGCGAAACAGCTATAAGACCAGCGGTTACTATACTAAACCGACAACAGCCGTTGCCTCAAGGTCAACTCGACAGCATATTCAACAACAATCGGCAGCCAGAGCCGATTGATCTAGGCAGGCGGCACAATGCCGGTGGCCGACAGTTGTTCCCAGACCCACCAACGCCACAACAGGTGCCTCGGCCGCCTCCCGCTGATTATCGCTACCAGTACCAAGGGGGACGTCAAGACCACCATTACAGGCCTCAGACACCACCACAGCTGTATCGGCAAGCACCCATGCCGTATGACCCATACGAACCGATACAGCAAGACAACCGAGCCTGGGCCGACCTAATTGCAGACGTCATGCGCGATCAGTTCGGCCTCAAACCAAAAGATTCAGGGAATATGTATCGGTATCCCTATCCAGAACATTTCGAAAGGATCCCGCTACCCAACCGATACAAGATCCCAGACTTCTCGAAATTCTCAGGGCAAGACAACGTTTCTACCTATGAGCACGTCATCCGATTCTTGGCACAATGCGGTGAAGCATCGGCTACGGACCCCTTGAGAGTTCGGTTATTCCCCCTTTCTCTTTCAGGATCGGCTTTCACTTGGTTCTCCTCGTTGCCTTACAACTCAATCCAGAGTTGGGCCGATCTTGAGAAACAGTTCCACAGCTATTTTTATTCCGGCAACCATGAAATCAAGTTGTCGGACCTCACCAGCGTCAGGCAGAAACACAATGAATCGGTCCAAGATTACATTCAATGCTTCAGAGAGATGAGAAACCGATGTTACAGCCTGGTGCTATCAGACGCTTAGTTGGCCGATTTAGCCTTCCATGGATTGATCGCGCCGATCAGAGAACGATTCTCTGCGCAGGACTTCGATAGCCTAGCCCACTTGGCGCAGAAAGTGACGGCCCACAAACAGCGTTTCCAAGACACCAGGAAGGCCATCAAGAACATAACCTAGGTCATCGTCGATTCAGATTACGGGTCCGACGATGATGAAACAGAAGTGGCGGCAGCCGAATGGGCCAAGAACAAAAAGGCTATCGTCTGCCAATGGCTGCTGAAGATAGCTAAGGAAGAAATGTACGATTTTAACATTACTAAAGCCGACAAGATCTTTGATTTACTGCTCAAGGAAAAACAGATTCAATTACCCAAAAATCATGTGATCCCGTCAGCCGAAGAGTTGAAAAAGAAGAAGTACTGCAAGTGGCACAACTCCACATCTCACGCCACTAATGACTGCAAAGTCTTCAGACAGCAAATTCAGTTTGCCAGCAAGGCCGAGAAGTTAAAGTTCGCCGACTCAAATCGGTCCATGAAAGTAGACGGCAATCCCTTCCCGGTCAACACAGTCCATGCCGGCCCCGAGCGAGCTGATCGACAGAACAGAATGGCGTACGGCTTAGCCAATACATCGATCGGGGCCAAGGCAGAAGACGACTAGACTGGATGCCACGCTGCGCAAATTAATATGGTGCGCCCAGTCATCAGATCGGCTAGCCGACAGCCGATCCATGAACGAAGCTGACACCATCATCAATACCGGTCTCGGCATGAAGAAATTTACGATGAAGCACCCCGTCGGCACGAACCGAGTACTCAGAGCCGACGATACAAGGTAAACCGTGACAATGCCGATCCACATTGGCATTGCGATTTTTTCAGGTACTGCTGAGAATCCGGCATGAGGCTACCAACATTAGAAGACTGCCCAACGTGTAACGATCGCCGCGACAATGATGAATGCGGAAGCGTGTCGTCTGCAAGCCCAGCTCGTCTCATTCCCAGAGCCGTCCAGCTAAACCAAAGACGGCGACCTGTCCATGATCGGCTCGGTCCAATCCATCAGGACTTCTTCATCGACGAAAACTGGGATGGAGGCAACCGCGACGATGAAGAGGCCGACGATGAGGAGTCGGCCAACCCCCAATGGTGCCTGTCCGATCTCTTTACGAAGACCCAGAAGAGGAGAGTTCAACGGCTCAAGCGTGAAGGAAGAGAAGACGAGGTGCAACAAATGATCTACGAGCAGCGCCGTCGGCTGGGCAAAATCAAGAGGTGGTGGGTACCCAAATGGAAAGCCGCTGCGACCGACGAAGAACAAGCCAAAGAGAGTCCAGCCGATCAAGCCAGAAGGGCGGCCAAAGGGAAGGGCAAAGTGTCCACATCGGTTAACATGGTCTTCGTGTTGTCGGCCGAGTTCGGCGCCCCCGAAGCCGACGCGGATAATATCGAAGATGACCCGGCAAAGCTAGCAATCTCGCCGGACCAGGCCATCTTTGACAAGCCTGAAGGAACCGAAAATCGGCACTTGAAACCGTTATACGTTAAAGGATTCGTCAATGGCAAGCCGATCTCCAAAATGCTAGTCGATGGGGGAGCTGCGGTCAACCTCATGCCCTACGCAACTTTCAGAAAGCTCGGAAAAGGGGCCGAAGACCTGATAAAAACCAACATGGTGCTCAAGGACTTCGGCGGCAACTCATCGGAGACCAAAGGCGTTCTCAACGTTGAACTGACTATTGGCAACAAAACTGTGCCCACAACGTTCTTTGTCATCGACGGGAAGGGATCTTACAGCCTGCTGCTCGGAAGGGACTGGATCCACGCTAACTGCTGCATCCCTTCTACAATGCACCAGAGCCTGATCCAATGGGACGGCGACAACATCGAGATCGTGCCAGCCGACAGGTCAGTTAGTGTCGTCAGTGTCGATTTGCCACTTTGGGAAATCGAAGGCATCGATTGTTTATCTGGGAAAATCTGGCAAGCCGATTTTCTAAATGTGTCCAATTCAACAATACAACCCATCAGAAACGATGAGCCACAGCTGCTGCTTTGAACAAGACATGGTGGAGGGCTCAAGCGTTCTCGACATAGCCACCGCGGACGAAGACGATGGCAAGTTAGGACAAGGTTTCACATCGGCCGACGAATTAGAAGAGATTGACATCAGCTCTGGTGATAAGCCGAGGCTGACATGCATTAGCAAAAATCTGTCTCCTCATTGTAGATCTCAATTTATTGAATTATTAAAAGAATATAAAGATTGTTTTGCTTGGGAGTACTTCGAGATGCCCGGTCTCAATCGGTCGATAGTAGTCCACCAACTGCCGATCAAGGTAGGCTATCGGCTGTTCAAACAGCCTCCCAGGAGGTTTAAGGCCGATATGTACGACGCAATTAAAGCCGAAATCACTCGGCTATATGACTTGGGATTCATTCGGCCTTGCCGATACGCCGAATGGGTCTCGAACATTGTCCCGGTATTAAGGAAAAATGGTAACCCCGAAGGACGAGTATCCAATGCCAATAGCCGACCTACTTGTCGATGCTGCCTCAGGTCATAAGATTATCAGTTTCATGGACGGCAACGCAAGGTATAACCAGATATTCATGGCCGAAGAGGACAGCCACAAGACAGCTTTTCGGTGCCCTGGTGCAATCGGCCTCTACGAGTGGGTGGTAATGACATTCAACTTGAAGAACGCTGGGGCAACATATCAACGGGCAATGAATTACATCTTTCACGATATGATCGGCTCACTAGTGGAGATATACATTGACGACGTTGTTGTCAAGTCAAGAGAGATAGAGGGCCACATTGCCGATCTAAGACAAGTGTTGGAACGGACGCGGAAATATGGTCTGAAGATGAATCCGCTTAAGTGTGCGTTCGGCGTGTCGGCCGGGCAATTCTTGGGGTTTCTCGTCCATGAAAGAGGGATCGAAGTCACACCAAGGAGCATTAATGCTATTAAGACAATTCAACCCCCGAAAGATAAAAAGCAGCTTCAATCGTTGATCAGAAAGATAAACTTCATCAGACGGTTCATAGCTAATCTCTCAGAAAAGATGGAGCCGTTCACACCATTGCTCCGGCTGAAAGCCAATCGGACCTTCACATGGGGGGCAGAGCAGCAGAAAGCGTTAGACAACATAAAAGATTACCTAAGCTCTCCCCTAGTTCTGATGCCTCCACAAAAGGGAATACCGTTCAAGCTATACCTGTCGGCCGACGACAAATCACTCGGCTCCGTCCTAATCCAAGAGGTCGACGGCAAAGAGAAAGCCATTTTCTATCTCAGCCGGCGGCTGCTAGACGCAGAGACAAGGTATTCACCTGTGGAGAAGTTATGCCTATGCCTCTATTTCTCATGTACAAAGTTAAGGCACTATCTGTTGTCCAATGAGTGCACGGTAACTTGCAAAGCCGATGTGGTCAAGTACATGCTATCGGCTCCAGTGCTCAAAGGAAGGATCGGAAAGTGGATCTTCGCGCTAACAGAGTTCGATCTAAGGTATCAGGCACCAAGGGCAGTAAAGGGGCAAGCCATAGCCGATTTCATTGTGGAACACAGAAACGATTCAATCGGCTCAGTGGAAATTATGCCTTGGACTTTGACTTTCGATGGCTCGGTATGCACCAACGGCTGCGGCATCGGCTTAGTCCTTATCTCGCCCAGGGGGGCAAGCTTCGAGTTTGCTTTCGCCATTGACCCCCATGCTACGAATAACCAAGCCGAGTATGAAGCCGTTCTCAAAGGGTTAACTCTGCTCAAGGAGGTGGAAGCTGACGCAGTCGAGATAATGGGAGATTCGTTGCTCGTCATCAGCCAATTATCAGGAGAATATGAGTGCAAAAACGACGCGTTGATGGTCTATTACCGACAATGCCGGGAGTTAATGGATGGTTTCCGGCTAGTCACTTTGAAGCATATCCCCAGGGAGCAGAATACGGAGGCCAATGAGTTGGCTCAAGGGGCATCAGGCTATCGGCCGATGCTGAGAGACGTAGACGTAGGTGTGGCCACCATCACAGCCGATGATTGGAGGTTTGACGTCTACAATTATCTCAAAAACCCCTCTCAATCGGCCACAAGGAAATTACGATACAAGGCGCTACGGTACGTGTTACTTGATGAAGACCTATACTATCGGACGATTGACAGCGTACTACTCAAGTGTTTGGGAGCCGATCAAGCTACAGTGGCTATCGGGGAGGTGCACGAAGGAATCTGTGGCACACATCAATCGGCCCACAAAATGAAATGGCTACTTCGCCGAGCCGGGTACTTATGGCCGACGATGCTGGAAGACTGTTTCAAATACTACAAAGGATGCCATGACTTCCAAAAGTTTGGCACGATACAACGAGCACCGGCGTCGGCCATGAACCCAATCATCAAGTCGTGGCCCTTCAGAGGATGGGGAATTGATATGATCGGCCAGATCAATCCACCTTCAAGCAAAGGGCACAAATTTATCCTGGTAGCGACGGATTATGGGTGGAGGCAATCCCCCTCGGAAAAGTGGATTCCAAGGACGCAATTGAGTTCGTCAAAGAACACATCATCTACCGATTTGGCGTTCCACAAACAATAACGACCGATCAGGGATCTATCTTTGTGTCGGACGAATTTGTTCAGTTTGCCGACAGCATGGGGATCAAGCTACTTAACTCTTCGCCGTATTACGCACAAGCCAACGGACAAGCCGAAGCCTCAAACAAAAGCTTGATCAAGTTGATTAAAAGAAAGATCTCTGAGCACTCTAAGCAATGGCACACCCGATTGGCCGAGTCATTGTGGGCGTATCGAATGGCATGCCACGGGTCAGTACAAGTCCCCCGTACAAACTGGTACAAACTAGTCTATGGACATGAGGCAGTGCTGCCATGGGAAAGCGTCGTCGGCTCAAGGCGCATTCAGCTACAGTACCAACTCACAGCCGACGATTATTATCATCTCATGGTAGACGAGTCGGAGGATCTGTTTTGTCCAGGATGAGAGCTTTAGAAAGAGTAACAAAAGATAAAGAACAAGTAGCCAGACATTACAATAAAAAGGTTGTACCTAAATCTTTTGAGGAGGGCGAACTCGTTTGGAAACTTGTACTGCAGATCGGATCTAGAGACAACAAGTTCGGCAAATGGTCACCAAATTGGGAAGGGCCTTTCAAGATCCACAAATGCGTCTCTAAAGGAGCTTACATGTTAAAAGGATTGAGTGGAGAGATATTCGGAAGGGCCCTTAATGGAAAATATCTAAAGAAATATTACCCGAGTGTGTGGATCAATTCGTGAGTCGGCTATAGTCACTTCGGCCGATCTACGATAGCCGATGCCTTACGAGGCATCGCCTTTAGGCATTTACATACGCTCCACGATCGGCTCACGATTGCCCACCAAGGAAGACCAGAATGCGCGAGCGACTCAAACTCACAAATTTTGTCGACACCGAAGCTATCACCAAAACTTGGGGGGCATACACACACAAGTCAACCGAGAAAACAAGCCAATTGAAACGCAAAAATCAGGCTAGAAGTTGAAAAACCAGGCCGATTGCAATGCAAAAATCAGGCAGAACATTAAACGAACTTTATTCAGAATCGGTGCAAAGCCGTCTTTGATTACATGCTCCCAAGATACTCCCTAATGGCCGCCAGGGCTCGTTCGATAGGCTCCGCAGTCTCCATCTCCAAAGCATCCAAGATCAGATACTCCAGCCGAGTGACCCTTATGTCAGTGGTCGTGGTCAATAGTTCGTTGGCAAGTGGAGCTTGCCTTCCCTCCAGCCGGTCGAGGCACGTGAGCGTCGAAGACGCCACGGGGGCAGCAGCCGGAATGCTACCAAGGTTGATGGGAGGCCTGGCCGCCGGGTGACGAGGCTCCAACTCCCGGAAGCGTTTCAGGTTGGCCCTCACTCGGCGGTCTTGGCTGACCGTCAGTTCGTGTGGCGTGTCCATGATCTCAAGGATCACCCAAAGGGGATGAGGCGGCTGCGAGAAGGTTCGCTCTTAAGTACTTAAGGAGAGGGGATGGCGAGAATAGATGAGTTAGGAAATCACCTGGTTTACCGACGAGCTTGAGGAAGCCATGGGAAGCCCTGCCGAAGACTTGGAAGGCTGGACGTTGCACTCCTGGAGATTGTCCTCTTCGGTCGTGAGTTATTTAGGAAGGGCCGAAGGAGCCCATTTATAGAAAGAAAAGATGCGGTTGTCGATGTGAATGGTCGCGCCGACGCGAGAGTCGAAGAGGTCATCATTAAAGGCGTCGGGAATCGTTGAATGGTGCGGCGATGCGCAAGATCGGATACCTATCGTCCAAGACTCAGGGGTTCTTGAAGTACAGATTCGGATGAGTCGGACTACGAAACCAGATCGGCAACATACTCGGGTATTACCGGCCGATAGTCAGCGAGAAAGGTGGTCGGAGGATAACACTAAAGGTCGTGGCGTCGTCTCGGGGTCGGGGCCGATTTCGAATCAAACAAGTCGAAGCGCCGCACATAGCCGAGGGACAATCTTACCTACGAATACAGTCGATTATATCTACGAGCGCAACGGCATAAGGTCGATAAATTATTACACGAGAGTCGAAGCCGGGTATTAAGCACGAGTAATACGGGTTGTCCAATCACATCACAGGAACACAAGTATGGTACAGAACTGTGAGCCGACCTCGCAAGGTCGGACAGTTTACAGTCTCATTTTTTCAGGAAATCGGCTATGGCCGACAACGCCGTCCGCCTAATCTGATCAATTTCTCCGATGGCCCTGATGTCGTCAGCCTCAGACCCCGCCACCGATCGGGTGCTCCTCACCAAGTCGCGCAAGTGCGCCACAGCCGCCCTGATGCCTTGGCGCTCGGCTTCAATCTTGGCCGGCAGGCCAGCCATGTACTCCTCATGGACATCGATCTCGTTCGTAACTTGAACGAGATCGGCTATCAACTGATGTCGGCGGGCGCGGAGTTGCTCGAGCTTGGCCACTGGCTCCGTCTTCAGGCGGTCAAAGGCGGCCTTCCGGCTCTCAATGGCTTCTTTTGTCGATTGGATGGTAGCCGACCGCGCTTGACTTTCACGGCGATCAATTATTCGCTGCCAGGCTCGTTCGTACTTGAACTGATAGGCCTCCATGAAAGTCGCCGGTACAATGGCTTCTGCCACGGCGTCCGGCAGCTGATCTTGGATGTCTCTGAATCTCGCGCGTATTGAGCCGCTGTCGACCACCAGCGCGTCCAATGAGGCTTCCAACCGATTGCCGATATCGGCTAACGTGGTCCTCAGGCCCTCAACCGATGCCGTAAGCGCTTCCTCGCCAGCGTCACCGGGCTCCTCGAACTCCGACAAGTCAAAGTTGAGGAGGTCGGCTACGTCCTGCGGAAAAAAGAGAAAGGGTCAAGGGCGTGCTGGGCCGACAAAGTCGATCATTGAAGGTAGTCGGCTTACCGTCGGCCTCGGTGTCGGCTGTTGGTTCAGCTGAATCGTTGCCCAAGGCCGTCAGACCCTCTTCGCCGGCATTGTCACCACTATCCCCAATAGGCGTAGTACGCTCGCCGGACGCCTAGGGGGCGGCCGATGGAGACCGTGGGGGCTGCAGAAGAAAGGATTAACAGATAAGCCAATCGATTACCACAGGCAAAGTGACAGAAGACGATTACCGATGGTGCGGGGCGAGGAGTGCGACCGGCCAATCTCTTGACCTGCGAGCAATGGTCTGATGAGATGCAAGCGATCATCATGAAACCAAGCCCTATGGAGTAAAAGCTTATCGGCTGACGTCTTGTTGGTGGGCTTGGTGCTGGCGAAACGTCAGTTGGGGCATTGACCGACTCAGGATTCGGGATCCCGGGTTCGGCCGCCACCCTGATAGCCGTTGGCGCTTCCTCGTTGACAGCGGCGTTGAGGAATTGCGCGACGGCCGGATCTAGAGGGGGGAGGTTGTCGACTGACGTGGCTGATTTTGTCTATTTCACCCTCTTGGGGGCAGGCGCGACCGACGAACGCGGTGGTGGTGCCACCTTTCTCTTCTGCGCGATCGGCTGACGCACCTGCCCTCGCAGCAGTGATGTTAGTTTGGGCACCCCCAGCCGATGGCCGACGAAGCAAGACCGCCCACATCCAGAACGCCTGGGTTGTATTCGATAGGGCGCCCGGAGTCGCTTACCGTCGGCCGCTCTGTCTCTGTTTCCTGAAAAGATCAAAGATGAACGTTAATCGGCTGTTTCGGCCGATGAATTGGAAGAAGAAAAGTGTTAGTTCGAAGGCAGAAATCTACCGAAGGGATCTCGTTGGGCAGAAGCAGGTCGATGTAGCAAGATGACCGTTGGTGGAAGATATGGCGTTTAAGTTCATACCACCATCGGTCGTAAGCGGTGCTTCTCCTCATCGACAGTGTTATCACGATGGCATCGCCGAGGGGAGGGCCGGCTATGTTCAGCAGCCGATTCATTACCAAGTCCTGGTTGGACGCCCGGTTTCAATCTTATCGGCGTAGAAAAGCCGATGGGCGGTTGCCCAAGACCAAGCTGCCTCGCCGTCGATAGGTAATAGAATTCGTAGCTCCGGGCCACTGATCAGCCCTGGTGAACCCCGGTCGGCAAGATGCAGGGGAACAGAGAGGCGGTAAACAGTTCCCTGCACCTTGGGTCGTCGGCTAAGTTGAGATCGTCCCAATTGAAATCAACCGGCAACTCAAACGCTCCCCAGTCCGAGTAGAAGTACCAGGTTCGATTGTCGCGGGGCAGCCCGTCGTAAAGGGCTATGAACCATTCGGCCAGCAGCTCGGCCGATTGTTTTGAGCCTTCATGGACGGCGGCTGCTTCTCCATAGTTCATGCATCTCCTGGTGGTAATCTGGTTGCCTTCGTCGTCTTCGATCGGCTCCAGTCTTGGGAACTCGGCTTCTGTCAGACGAGGCCGACCAGCTATCTTCTGGGTTGCCAACACCAGCTAGATTTGGAGGAACCACCAGGGGCCACCGGTGTTGACTGGGGCATTGGCGGCTATCTTCGCGGTAGCTTGATGTAGAATTTGATACAAATAGCCGAGGAGATATTTCCCCAGTGCAATTTCCTTCCCGTCGGCTAGAATTTCGGCCATGATTTGCCAATTAGCAGTCGGCCCACAGCTTGACCCGCAGAATACAAACTTTTCCAGCCACATCATCAGGAAGGCGGTGAAGGGTTACGCGGAGGCTACGCTAGCCAAAAACAAAAACTTTTTACCGCGGAAACCAGGAACACTTGCAAGTAAGGGCCGATAGATCGTTACCGATTGGAGTGTGCGGCAGCCAATCGGGGCTATCCGATCCCGAAGCTGTAGCGATTCCCAAGAAGCCGTAGATGGGGACGGCCGATTCGCCAATCGCCGATTTGAGTCGTCGACCGCGTTCTCGCGCCTCGCTCCGATGCGCCCGACCGCAACCGATTCGAAGCCGATCAACGGCGCGCAACATTCAGCGCCTCTACCGGTATCCACACGTCCGGGGACAAAACGCCGTACACCCGTGTGCTAGCACGCGATGCAAGACTAGGCTCGAAGGTAGGGAGGGTTTCCATGGAGATTGATCTCAGCGACTTCTCTTGCAGATTCGGTTCAACGCGATCCAACTGATGTATCGCAGCTCTCCACCCCTCGCCCTTTATATAGAGTTGGCCGACTAGGACTAGTGGCCGATCGGGACTCTATTTTGAATCGGATCTCATCTGTTTCTCATAGAGTTGGCCGCCCACACGTCGTAAGCCCATAGGACTCTATCCGATCGGATCCCTATCCGATCGAGCCGTATCCGAGTCCAACTCGAATATCTATTCTATCCCCTTAAGCGTGCGACCACGTAGGTTCAGGTATACTCGGTTTTGGCTATAGTCTAACTTAGCCGATCGTCGGCTCGAGTCCAACTCAGCCGACCGTCCAACACGGCGCCTAGCAAACATATTGACACCATAGTATTCAAGAATAATATCGGCTCGAACCTCGTAATGTGTACACAAATCCCTTTGCCTCACGATACCGCTTAAGCTATAGGCAAGATGTGTGCCATCCCTTCAATAGCTTAACCTTTCACTTGAACCGTATTGGATTATCCGTCCGTTGATTGACTCCTCAATCAACTTAGCATGGCCATGCATTTCCATAATCCAAGTACCTCGAGGGGCCCAGAGATATCTCTCCAAAGGAGGGGCAAATTCCATCTTGATCACTCACATCCCACTCCATGTTTCATAGCAAACCCGAAGACTACTTTTATAACTACCCAATTATGGAATAGCGTTTGGTAGTCCCAAAGTAGGCTACTACACATGTTGGAATCCATGGTGATCTCGGTCTAAGGACTTTGTACCAACACTACCGAGACCAACTAATGGCACATTAATTCCCGTAGTGTCTCATGGTGGGTCTATCCAACAATGTGTTCTCTAACACATATGTCCATGTTTATTGATTTGGTATCTCCATACCCATGATCTATGAGACATGATCATCAATCAATAGACATGCCGATCTTAGAATCATATTAGTTCCAATAATATGATATATGATCGAGGATCGTTTAGAAATAGATTCATACATAAAGAGTCTCATAAATAAGTCACGTACTTATTGATCAATACAAGATGTCTATTTCATGGAACCGAATAACACTTTATTCATTTATACATAAACATTGACGTGATATCCAACATCTCCATGTTGCCTCTAGGGCATATCACTAACAATCTCCCACTTGCACTAGAGTCAATCATGTAAGTATCTAATACCCATTGCTCTTGTGTGCGCCTCATGCTTCGGCGAGGAGAGGTTTTGTCGGCGGATCGGCTATGTTGAGATCCGTGTGCACTTTGCATATCTTGACATCACCTCTGTCCACTATCTCGCGATGAGATGATATCGCCGAAGTATGTGTTTGGACTTCGATGTGACCTCGGCTCCTTGGCTTGCGCAATGGCTCCACTATTATCACAATAGAGAGACATTGGACCAGGTACTAGTCATCACACCAAGCTCGAAACGATTTTCTTGATCCAAATAGCCTCCTTTGCGCTTCCGAAGCAGCAATGTACTCGGCCTCCGTTGTAGAATCAGCAACGGTATCCCGCTTGGAACTCTTCCACTACCGCACCTCCGTTCGGGCGAACACAAACCCGCATTGCGATCTATAATCATCCTTGTCTGTTTGGAAGCTAGCATCGGTGTAACCACTTACAACGAGCTCTTCTTCACCTCCATAGACTAGGAACATATCCTTAGTTCTTCTCAAGTACTTAAGGATATTCTTTACGGCGATCCAGTGACCTTCACCTGGATCGGCGGTATCTGCTCGTAGCACTCAAAGCGTATGAGACATCCGGCGTGTACAAAGCATGGCATACATGATGGATCCAATTGCCAAAGCATATGGAACCATACCCATCTTATTCCGCTCATCATGTGTCCGAGGACACCGATTCTTGCTAAGATTAATGCCATGTGACATGGGCAAGAAACCTTTCTTGGAATCATGCATGTTGAACCTTTTCAACACCTTGTCAATGTATGTACTTTGGCTTAATCCAATTAGCCTCTTGGATCTATCTCTATAGATCCGAATGCCAATATGTATGCTTGCCTCCCTAAGTCTTTCATGGAAAAATTATTTTTCAATGAGGACTTGACGGATTCTAGCATAGAGATATCATTTCCAATCAACAATATGTCATCCACATATAAGATTAGAAATACAATTGCACTCCCACGACCATTTTGTAAACACAGGCCTCTTCTTCTTTTTGATGAAACCAAACCCTTTGATTACTTCATCAAAACGAATATTCCAACTCCGAGATGCTTGCTTCAATCCATAAATGGATTTTTGTAGCTTGCATATCTTTCCGAGCGATTCTGGATCGACAAAACCCCGAGGTTGTATCATGTATACATCCTCGCTTAGGTTTCCATTTAGGAAAGCCGTTTTGACATCCATCCGCCATATCTCATAATCGAAATATGCAGCAATCGCTAGGATAATCCGAATAGATTTAAGCATTACGACGGGCGAGAAGGTTTCATCATAATCAACTCCTTGAATCTGTTTAAAACCTTTCGCCACCAATCGCGCCTTATAGATGTGAACATTTCCATCCATATCGACCTTTTCTTAAAACCCATTTACACTCAATGGTTTTGACACCATCAGTGGATCAACCAAGTTCCAAACTTGATTGTCGTACGTGGATTCTATTTCGGATTTCATGGCTCCAAGCCACTTGTTGGAATCGGGTCCCACCATCGCTTCCTCATAGGTCTTAGGTTCATTGTTGTCCAACAACAATATATCACGTTGTTCCGCACGTTTGTGTACACTCGGGCGCACGACGTGATCTTTCGGACCTCCGTGGGGCGGTGTATCTACAACGGTGGCGCAACACTTTGCTCCTCTGTTGTGGTTCGTGGTCGCGAAACGTTTTCGGTGTTTCTTGAACTTCTTCAAGATGCACCCTGCTCCCCACTAACCCTTCTTGAAAGAAACTCTTTCTCCAAGAAGACACCGTGTCGGCGACAAACACTTTGCCTTGTTTCCGATTATAAAAGTAATATCCCTTGGTTTCCTTAGGATATCCCACAAAGAAGCACTTGTCGGATTTGGGTGTGAGCTTGTCACACTTAAACGTTTACATAAGCCTCACATCCCCAAATTTTGAGAAAAGACAAACTAGGGGTTGCCCTGTCCATATCTCATATGGTGTCTTTTCAACCGACTTAGATGGAACTCTATTTAGTGTGAGCGCAGCTGTTTCAAGAGCATATCCCGGAAGGATAACGAGAAGATCACTTTGGCTCATCATCGACCGCAGCATGTCCAACAAGGTGCGGTTTCTCCGTCGGACACCCCATTCCATTGTGGAGTTCTGGCGGAGTCAGCGTGGAACAATTTCACAATCTTTCGGATGATTACCAAACTCTTGGCTCAAGTATTCTCCTCCACGATCCGATCGTAGAAACTTGATTGTTTTCCCTAAATGATTCTGTACTTCATTCTGGAATTCTTTGAACTTTTCAAAGTATTCGGACTTATGCCTCATTAAGTAGATATAACCATATCTACTAAAGTCATTGGTAAAGGTAATGAAGTACGATAACCACTTCGGCCGTTGAGCTCATTGGTCCACATACATCGGTATGTACGAGTGCCAACAAGTCACTTGCTCTCTCACTATGTCCCGTGAAAGGTGCCTTTGTCATCTTACCAAGTAAACAAGACTCACATGTCTCAAATGATTCAAAATCAAAAGAGTGAAACAATCCATCCTCATGGAGCTTCTCCATGCGTTTCTTATTTATATGGCCTAAGCGACAATGCCGGATAAACGTGGGGTTTATATCATTAGAGAGTTGCCTTTCGTATTAATGTTATAGATGGGAGACGCATCAAGATTCAAAACGTATAATCCATTCACCAATGGAGCATGAAAATAGAACATATCTCTGAGATATATTGAACAACCATTGTTCATTGATCTAAAATCATATCCTTCCGCTTGCAAACATGAAGCGGAAATAACGTTTTGACATAGTGTTGGAACACAATAACAATTATTCAATTCCAAAACTAATCCTGAAGGTAGATGAAGTGGTACTGTGCCGATAGCAACTGTAGCAACGCTTGCTCCATTGCCGACGCGCGAGTTCACCTCGCCCCTTCTCAATCCTCTACTTCTTCTCATTCCCGCAACGATTTGCAAATATGAGCTACGATCCGGTATCAAATACCCAAGAGTCGAGTAGGTGAAGTAGCAAGATTAATGTCTATAACATTAATACCAGAGCGAAGTCGTACTTTGCTTCTTTTTGAGATCCTCCATGTACTTCTTGCAGTTCCTCTTCCAGTGGCCTGTCTCCTTGCAATAGAAGCAAACGGCATCTGATGCCGCCGACCCCTTCTTGCCCTTCTTTGCATTGGAGGCACTCGCGATCTCATCGGGAGTTAACTTCCTCTTGGTGCAAAGTTTCTTGACAGTGGTTTGCGCTTAGCCTTCGCATCATCATCACATGATGACCGTTTTTCTGGATACTCTCCTCACTTGTCTTTAGCATCCCATGCAATTCAGCCAAGGTTCTATCCATATTGTTCATGTGATAGTTTAATATCAATGGCTCGAAGCTCGGAGGGAGCGGCGGGAGAATCACATCGGTAGCCAACTCTTGACTAAGAGGAAACCTAGTTTCTCAAGACTCTCGATATAGCCAATCATATTTATCACATGCGGACGACGGGATTCCCTCAACAAGCCTGCACGCAAACAAGGACTTTGAGGTGTTAAACCTCTCGGCCCGAGCTTGGTTCTCAAACATGCCACGCGTCCCTGAATAATAGTGTGAGCATCGTTGCTCTCATATTGCTTCGAAGCTCGGGGGTCATTGTAGCAAGCATGAGACAACTTATATCTAGGGCATCATTAGTGTGCTTCTCGTAAGCTCTCCTTGCGATTGCGGTGGCATTATTTGGCAAATCCTCCGGATAAGGTACTTCAAGAACGTACTCCTTACGCTCTTGCTTGAGAACAATTCTCAAGTTGCGATACCAATCCATAAAATTTGTTCCATTTAATTTTTCCTTTTCGAGAATAGATCGTAAATTAAAAGAAGCTGGGTGTAGTATTAGCCGCCATTTATTCTACAACGAGAAAAAGCAAAGTTTAGCACAATGTTTATGCTATGTCTATTGTTAAAAATTTAACATTAGACTCCCATTACGTATTTTCCACCTTCCCTCTAGGTTACGTATTGGGTCAAGATCCACATGTTAATTAATTTTCTAGTGAGCTTTGGCATCACCGCTAGAAAATTAATAACATCGATAAGCAACTCCTTGCTAATCACATCTCTATGTGACTCTTGTTGTTGGTGTGGCATCTCCATGCCCGGCGCCAACCTATGCCCCAAGGCCCAAAACTGTTTTGATAGCCTTGTTAAGTAAACCAAATGCTCCTGCATGTATATGTCGACATATACCCCCTCGTGTTATGATAGAGAATGGCACTCTGCTTTGCGGACCCACCATTGACGAGCATAACGGTGACGGTGCAACATTTGGAAGGGCATCATTACTACTTAATATTGTGAGGGATGCTATCCTATCAAACAAACATATCACATATGAAAGCAAGTAGAATAGCATGAAATAGTATGGCCCCCTTCACATGGTGATCTCTATCTCCATGCCGGTGTAGAGGATCTCCATCTTCATCACCGTTCTTCCGAGTGCCGAATGCTTGATATCTTCAAACTAAGCTACTACTATAGAAGCTCTAATTGAAGATTACATCGACTCGCAGGTCGTGAAAGAATATTACAAGCATTGCACGTATGAAAGAATATTACACGGATTACACATATGAAAGAATATTACATGCATCACATGCATCTCATACATACAATAGGGCCATACCATCTCAAAGAATTCTCTGCAAAAACAAGTTAGGCGTAGAAACGTTTTCTACCTATCGCGAGAAACGGCATCGAGACGACCTATAAAGGGGGGTGCACACGGCGGTCCCGCTAGCCGGTTAGCGGGTGGGGGGTCGAGGGGGAAGCCGCTTACGGAAACCATGTCGGCATAATCATATTATGTCGTCCCGATACACTATCAAGGGAGATGGTTTGCGTAGGCGCGAGCGACAAACAAGATCGGACTACGAGATAGCTTCGGCATAATCACATTATACTTGTTCCGATACACTATCAAGGAACGCTATCTCGAAGCCGACTCAAACCGAGTTATATGGAAATTGCTTCGACGTAATCACATTACGCCGTTCCGATACACTATCAAGGGAACGCAATTACCATTAACTCTCCTCAATAGATCCCGTAAAACCGATTGATCTAATCAACCCGTGCGCAAAACTTGTTCCAGATCCAATCTAAAACCCGAACTAAGCAAGATTAGCTCTGATACCACTGAAGGGTTACGCGGAGGCTACGCTAGCCGAAAACAAAAACTTTTTACCGCGCAAACCAGGAACACTTGCAAGTAAGGGCCGATAGATCGTTACCGATTGGATTGTGCAGCGAAAACAGCCAATCAGGGCTATCCGATCCGGAGCGTGCTTGCCGATTCCCCAAGCCGGCAATGCCGATGCAGGGGACGGCCGATTCGCCAATCAGTCAATTTGAGTCGTCGACCGCGTTCTCGCGCCTCGCTCCGATGCGGCCGACCGCAACCGATTCGAAGCCGATCAACAGGCGCGCAACGTAGCGAGCGCCTCTACCGGTATCCACACGTCCGGGGACAAAACGTCGTACACCCGTGTGCTAGCACGCGATGCAAGACTAGGCTCGAAGGTGGGGAGGGTTTCCGTGGA
The DNA here is from genome assembly GCA_019925245.2 of Oryza australiensis. Lineage (NCBI taxonomy): Eukaryota > Viridiplantae > Streptophyta > Magnoliopsida > Poales > Poaceae > Oryza > Oryza australiensis. Next base: position 1,807,101 of record JAIFGZ020000381.1, on the reverse strand, counting down.
GATTGATCTCGGCGACTTCTATTGCAGATTCGGTTCAACACGATCCAAGCGATGTATCGCAGCTCTCCACCCCTCGCCCCTTTATATAGAGTTGACCGACTAGGACTAGTGGCCGATCGGGACTCTATTTTGAATCGGATCTCATCCGTATCTCATAGAGTTGGCCGCCCACACGTCGTAAGCCCATAGGACTCTATCCGATCGGATCCCTATCCGATCGAGCCGTATCCGAGTCCAACTCGAATATCTATTCTATCCCCTTAAGCGTGCGACCACAGGGTTCGGGTATACTCGGTTTCGACTATAGTCTAACTTAGCCGATCGTCGGCTCGAGTCCAACTCGGCCGACCCGTCAACGGCGGCGCCTAGCGGCACATATTGACACCATAGTATTCAAGAATAATATCGGCTCCGAACCTGTAATGTGTACACAAATCCCTTTGCCTTACGATACCGGTTAAGCTATAGGCAAGATGTGTGCCATCCTTTCAATAGCTTAACTTTTCACTCGAACCGTATTGGATTATCATGCATTGATTGACTCCTCAATCAACTTAGCATGGCCATGCATTTCCATAATCCAGTACCTCGAGGGCCCCGAGAGATATCTCTCCAAAGGAGGGGCAAATTCCATCTTGATCACTCACATCCCACTCCATGTTTCATAGCAAACCCGAAGACTACTTTTATAACTACCCGATTACGGAATAGCGTTTGGTAGTCCCAAAGTAGGCTACTACACATGTTGGAATCCATGGTGATCTCGGGTCTAAGGACTTTGTACCAACACTACACGAGACCAACTAATGGCACATTAATTCTGTAGTGTCTCATGGTGGGTCTATCCAACAATGTGTTCTCTAACACATATGTCCATGTTTATTGATTTGGTATCTCCATACCCATGATCTATGAGACATGATCATCAATCAATAGACATGCCGATCTTAGAATCATATTAGTTCCAATAATATGATATATGATCGAGGATCGTTTAGAAATAGATTCATACATAAAGAGTCTCATAAATAAGTCACGTACTTATTGATCAATACAAGATGTCTATTTCATGGAACTGAATAACACTTTATTCATTTATACATAAACATTGACGTGATATCCAACATCTCCATGTTGCCTCTAGGGCATATCACTAACAGGCGGTGTATTCCCGATGGCCGACTGTCCCTTCCTTCATGTTTTGGGTGACGAAGCCGCTCCATCCGCCGATAGCTTTGGTCTTGAACTGATGTAGGCCTTTTCAGTTCAAGACGCTGGGGTCAGCCTATGATTCAATGTCCAGTCCAATTGTCATGTATATATCGGCTAGTGCGATGGTCATCGGCCCTTGTCGGAAGATGAAAGCATCAAAACTGTCGTTCCAGAAGTAGGTCGCAGCCGATAGGAGCGGCTCGTCTTTCTCCATGCCGGCGATGGACAGTTCCAGGCATTGGGCAAGTTTTCTCTCTTCCCACTGGGCGTATTTAGCCGATCGTACCCTTTTATACCATTCAGTCCAGGCTACATCGGTGGATGGCCATGCTTTGAATGTTCCATTCCAATGGGAAATAGATGGTTTGGCGGTGTTAAAAGGGATGCGGTTAGTTTTGGCTATGATGATATCAGTTGGATCTGTGTTGCCGATGGGTCCGAGGAAGTATCTCTCCGCTTGTGTTGAATTGGGGATAAGTACTTGATGAGACAGGTGCTACAGTCCGGAAAAGGGGAGAAAAGTATAGTCAAGAATGATTGTGTTTTACGGTTCGGAATAGGAAAAGTGCTAATAAGAATTTGAAGTAAAAATGCTACTGGGAAGATCACCGAACGAAGTATTAATGCAAGAATGTATGAAAAGGCGATTTGGGAGTAAAATTGTGGATCGAAAAGAAGTACCTCGGGAAATCGGTCGCAGCGCGGGCTGAAGCGGTTGCGGCTGCGGCGACGACGGGGCGTGGTTGTGGCCGGCATGACGGTGGTGGCCGGTGAGATGGAGGTGCCTGATGCAGCGGCGGAGGCCATTGGGGAGCTCGGGGGCGAGGATGAGTCTGAAGAGCGTGAGGAAGGTCGTCGAGCGCCGATGAGGTCGCTGGAGGAGAGAGAGAAAGGGCAGGAGGCTTGTTCGTGAAGAAGGCCGAGTACACGTTGGAGGTGTAGGCGGTTCGGCCGAGAGAAGTAGATATTTAAAGAGCACTTGGGGAGAAGCCGAGGCGGTTTAGGTCAAGAAGGAAGCAAGAGTTTGAATAGGCAAGCAAATCCGCAACACTTCGTATTACGGACTTGGGGGGCATGTGTTAACAATGAAATTTGGTAATTGAGTCCCTAAGTTCGTAAAGGCAAAGCGAGATCGGATCGGCTGAAGACAGGAATCGTATCGGCTGAAAAGGAATCAGCTGCGGGGCTAGTCGGCTGAGGATGGATCGAACGGGAGCAGCCGACAGCCGATTTTGAGTCCGGAAGAAATGAAGCCGTGTCTAGTATAGAAACTTGGAGATAAATGAAAGATTTGGTTGCTAGTTGCGCGTTAAAAGATATTGTCACTTATGGATAGAGTCCTATAACGACAATTGTATCTGTAATCTAGAGATTTGTTAAATTGTTAGTTGTAACACGGCATAGGTCCCGCTAGGGATAATATGGTGTTTTTAAACAGTAGTTTAGATAGAGTCTAGGGTTGTTACAGATATTTGTATCTTGGGTATAAATAGGACCCGAGATCCTCTGTGTATCATCATCATTGAAATTCAATCAATCCAATCTTCGGCGCATCGCCAACCTTTTCTTTAGACGAACACTTTGTTTGGCTTCGGGCTGCATCGTCTCGATCCCCAGGTTTAGGTAAATGTTTGTCATTAGTGGTATGCCTCTTCGTTTCTAATGCTTCCATCGCAATGATACATTAGAATCAGTGGTTTTGCTGCGTCATATATCATATAGCGCATATGAATTAGATCAATGTTTAGATCTATCTTGTCATTGGCTCGTTCTGTCAAGAACATGCAGTCAGTGGGGATAGACCTAAAGGTTGGCTAGTTCATATGCGGTATCCACCATCTCAAGGAGTATAAGTCGGGTATAACAGATCGGATGTTTCTTTTTATACTTAATGCTGCATCGGATTCGAACTATTGAGTCGTCTTTAGAACTATCAGTGATCTATTCATTTGAGATTTATATTATCTAGAGATAGTGCCGGGGTTTCAGCCGGCCTTATTTGTCCTAATACGTTTCTTTTAACATGATTGTTACTAGATTTATATTAGGATTGCCTCTTATGTTAAGATCGTGTTCCTGTCGGATGTTGCTTAGTGAAATCGGCTCTTCCTCGGTAGCCGATGGCCGATTTCTGATTTATACGTTTGATTCAGGAATATTATCTTCACATAGGATTTATCGGAGTATTAGCCGATTCTTTGTTAGCTTTCCAGTGTCGGTTAGGTGATTAATCTGTGTATTTGTTATTCTTCACTATATTTGGATCAAGCGGCTGATGTTGTCTCGGTGTAGCCGATCCATTCCAGTCACTTGGCCCAAATATGGCCTAGAATAGCATATATACATTCATGAATCTCTTTAGCCGATCCCGTGGGGATCTAACCTAACGCTTAACCGAGACTAAACATTAAACAATCATTAAACGGGTCAAATTAATTTCATTAAATATAGGTTTAAAACAATAATAAGTATTGCGTTAAACTTTAGTAAAATCAACAATTTTAATGAGAAAACATTTAAAATAGTTTAATGCTACTAAATTCTAATACTCATATATAATTAACATATGTCCTATTGAAAATATTTTAAATTCTAATAATCATATATAATTAATAAATGCCCTATTGAAAAATATTTTAAATTCTAATAAATATAGTATAAAATAAACAAACGTAATATCCAAAAAAATAAATATAGTATTAAATGTGACACATAGTATATTTGTTATCCTGCAGAACGTAGTAGTACTAGCCTACTAGTAGAGCAGAGGTATCTTTACCTGTTCTTTTACGAATCGTGCGCTGCTCTGAATGAATCTTGTTGTTGTACTCCACCTCTATTTTCTTGGAGCTGGAGTCCACTCGAATGATTTTAGTAGACTGGAGTAGTGTGGACCCCTGTTTTTGAGACGGGAATCTTTCGTGTCCATAGTACCATTTCCCTGGATCGAGTAGTTGGTACCCACGAATACAGTACTGGATAATCAAATGCACATGCACGAATAGTCTTACATTACCATTATTACATCAATAGGCCCGAAGGCAATGTTCAACCCACGGACCTTATGGTCCGAATACAACATAAAAAAACGAATTTAGATACGGCGGCGAAAGAGGCGGCGGCTTGTCATTTGCCACGGGCAACGACCGGAGCTAAGATCTAGTATGCGCCGTCAATTCCTTCACCCTCCGGTAGTACGCATACGGGTCTTCCGGCTCTTCATTTCCGTCGGCTGAAGTTTTGTGCGTATAGCAAGGGTGAGTACCAACCGTACTCGGCAAGCCAACACGGAATTGATGCATATGATAGGGTTATTCGGAGGATGGCTGGAGTTCTTTTGCATAAAGCCAATTTTCGCAATCCTTTTCACAAGCCTATCAACTAGCCAAATCAAGTTTTAGTTTCATAGTTCATTAGTCCGGTGACGGTTACGTCTACCATCCATCGTGATTCCAAGGATGGCTTCCCGCCTCCGATTCGTCATGATTTTTCGGGGAATCTACCCCTTCTCGCATCTCGAGAAGTTGATCCACCAATGAATGAAATCATCATGCAAACCCATCCCGGCAGTTTTAAGTTTAAAATCTAGCCAAGCGAAAGTCTTGTCACGACACTCGATATCCGCGAGCACGGCTATTCGAATAGATTGATTCACTCACCTGCGGTGGATGTACACTTTACCCGTACTCCGCGACAGCCCAACAAATGAGCCTACGCCTCAACACATGAGACGGTCACGGCAAAGCCTTTCGATAACCTTGCTTTGGTAGTACCCGCTCCATGAACTTGAGCCCTCATGCACTCTAGCCGTCCTTTTCTAGCGGTGAGAGGAGTTACGCGCACCCGGGGTAAGGGAAGCTTTCTCAATCTTTAAGTTTAATTAATATCGGTTTAATTCCACCATCCATAACAAAGGCCGCAGCCTCATTCTCATCCCATAACCACATCATAGAGAACCATCTATGCAAGGATACGCCTCCGCTCGGCTATCTAGTCGGCTAGGTCTATACCCATTCGAGAAGTATAGTTGATGCTTGGCTCGTTTCCGGCTATCTCATGGCTCGGTCCTTAATTGACCGGGTCGGCACTTGCCTTTTCCGAAATCCGCCCAAATCATCCAGCCGCCCGAGTCTAAAATATTTGTATGGCATTTTCAATTTTCACCAAGCCTAGTTCAACATTCTCATGGCCATGTGGCGCTCATGTCTCCACGGGCCGTATTTCAACTACCTTCCCTAAGGTAGTTGCCCGAGCACTAAAGCCATTTTGCAAAATCATGAGTATGCAGGGGATCTAGTGTAAGCGGGGGCTAAGCATTTGTACCGAAGATATCCTCCGGTCATATCACATCGATGGTTACAAAGAATAAATACTAATGGTGATCAATATCAAAGCGGGGTATATCAAGCATAGGTATTATTTGTGTAAGGCATGCAATTTGTAATTTGAAATCAACATCATTTCACAAAGTAGGATCAATATGTTCAAAGAGTGTGATGACTTGCCTTGCTCGCACACTTGAGGGGTGGTATCTTCGGGTCGATGCCGGTTTCTTCGGTGCTACCCGTACGTGCGAAAGATCAATTGAATTCAATTAGAATTCAATAAAATACCGAGAGATCGAAAAGAACCATAAAAGCCATGAAAACAACTCCAAAAGTTTTGCCGAAAATTCTACTCGAGTTAGAACAAGGGTCGCTAGGAAAATCCGGGTTTTGGAATCGAGTTGATGACCTAGGATTTTCGCAAAGTCGGCGATCGCAATAAATTGGGAAATTAAGTTTGAAAATATCAGCGAAGAAAATTCATGCTCGAAGTTTGAGGGTTTGAGAACAAAAGCGAAACCTATTTCAATGGCGGGAAAGAATTAAACGGAATCCGGATTTAAAAACGATGCGAAATGAAATTCGGAAAACGTCGATTAGATTTTTCAAAACCTTGCACGAGAAAATATGCGAGAAAGTAATTTATTTTTGCCCAAAATTTTACTCAAGTCATCCCAAAATATTTTCCAAATTTTCCAAAATTTTTCCCAAATTTTTCCCTATTTTTCTTTTCTTTTTCTTTTCCTTTTCTCTTTTTTTCTCTTTTCTTTTTCTCGCGCACTATTCATCGGCTCCAAAGGTGTTCGACCGAACACCTCTCTCTCACCACTTATTTGGGCGGCGGCGCGCAAACACAAGTGGAGGGGTGGCGGCTCGGCTTACCGGTGATGGCAACGGCAAGGGAAGGGCGGCGGAGCTCGGCGCACGGCGGCGAGGGCGCTAGGCGGTTCGGAAGAGGGAAAGGGCGGCGGCTTGCGGTGGCGTTCGCGAGCAACGAGGAGCGGCGGCGGTGCGGGAAAGGGGCGGGGTTGCCGGCCCTCTTATAGGCACGGCGGGGCGAGGAATGGAGGAGGGGGACCGGCGCAGCTTGGGTGCCACGCGCGCGGCGCCGGTTTGGGCCGGCTCGGTCGCGCGGCGTGGCGGAAGGGCACGGCGCGAGACGCGGGCCACGTGCGGCGTCGTGCGCGCGCGCGGCGGGGCGGGGGCGGCGCGAGAGTCGGCGGCGCGCGGCGGCGATAGCGCGGCGCGGGCGCGGGGCCGGGGCAAGACGGCGACGGCGCGGGCGCGGCGCGGGGGCGATGCGACGGGCGGGCGCGTGGCGGCAACGGCGCTTAGCGCGGGCGGGGCGGGCGCAGCGCGCGGGGCTGTCCGGGGCCGGGCGCGGGCGCGTGCGCGCTCACGCGACGCGTGGCGCACGCGGGTGCGGCGCGCGGCGGCGGCGGCGGCGCGGCGGCGCGAGGCGGCCGGACGGCGTCGAACAAGTGGTGACCGATGAACAGTGCGACTTTTTAATTTCCCGATTTTCCTTTTTCTTTTCCCATTTTCTATTTTCTTTCCTTCTAGAAATTCCAAAATAAATCCTAATATTCCATAAATAATTTTTAACATTATATTTTAAACTTTTTCTTGACTTTTATTTTTCCATAATTATTTTTCATATTTATTTAAATTCCTTTTTCCTAATTTTCATAATTCACCCATTCTATTTAAAAAAATTCCCAAATTTCGAGTACGCCTCCCGAGAATTTTATTGTTCATTTTGTGTCTTAATTTATCTTCACCAAAAATTTTATTTTATATTGCCCGAAATGCGTTTTCGCAAATCCGCACTTTCCTCGAATCCCTTTTAAAACCACGATGCGGCTTTCGCACCTCCGTTTCGACAACTCCGAAACCTCCAAATACAGAGAAGGGAATTAACCACGTCCAAATTTATGCACGGCAAATAAGAAGCAACAAACGCGAGAAGAAGCAATAAGCCAAGGTTTTTGAAAGTTCCGATTTTACGTTCGATTTCGGTTCTCCGATTTTCGGGATGTTACAAACCTACCCCTAACAATAAATCTCGTCCCGAGATTTCTTACCGTCTTGAGTAGGTGTGGGTATTCGTCCTCGGGAACTCTTCGCTTTCCCAGGTAGCCTCTTCTTACGTGTGATTGCTCCATTGTACTTTGTACATGCGCCATGACTTGGTCCGTGTCTTCTTTTCCGCCTCGTCTAGTATCTTGATTGGATGCTCCGGGTAGGTAAGATCACTTGTGGACATGGATGGCTTCTAAAGGAGCTTGCTCTTCGGTACTCGCAAACATTTCTTCAATTGTGACACGTGAAACACTGGGTGGACATCGGAGAGGTTCTCGGGCGGTTCAATTGGTAAGCCACTTCTCCTCTCCTAGCGCTTATCAAGAATGGGCCCACGTATCTTGGTGCGAGTTTCCCTTTGACCTTGAACCTCTGAGTTCCCGTAGTGGTGAGACCTTTAGATACACGTAGTCACCTTCTTTAAATTCCAATTCTCTTCGACGGGTGTCCGCGTAGCTCTTTTGTCGTGACGAGCTTTTGTAATCGGTCTGAATCAAGCGAACTTTTCCTCGGCCTCTTTTATTATGTCGGGCCCGAATACGGTTCGTTCACCGGTTTCGACCACATTAATGGGGTTCGGCATCGGCGACCAAATAGAGCTTCATTTGGCGACATCTTCGATGGCTTGATAGCTATTGTTGTAGGAAAACTCGGCGTACGGCAAACATTTGTCCCAATCCTTGGTGAAATCCAACGCACAGGCTCTCAGCATATCTTCTAGCACTTGATTCGTCCTCTCGTCGTCCGTCGATGCGGGTGGTAAGCGGTGCGAAGACGAGGTGACTGCGAGTGCCTCGTGGACCTTGCTCCAAAAATGAGATGTGAATTGGGTACCACGATCCGATATAATCCTCTTTGGTACACCGTGGAGACATACAATCCTACTCATATATAGTTCCGCTAGCTTGGCACTGTTGTAGTTAGTTTTCACGGGAATAAATCTGGCAGTCTTGGTGAGCCGATCTACTATTACCCAAATGGAATCGTAACCAGTCGCAGTTTTGGGTAGTCCCACTATGAAATCCATGCCTATCTCGTCCCATTTCCATTCGGGGATCTTGAGTGGCTGCAGCAAGCCTGCTGGTCGTTGATGCTCGGCCTTCACCCTTTGGCACACATCGCACATGGCTACGTATTCGGCTACATTTCTCTTCATATTGGGCCACCGGTATTCTCCTTTCAAATCTGGTACATTTTCGTGCTTCGGGATGTAACGAATATGCCGATTCGTGGGCTTCTTTTAAGATCAATCCTCTCAAACCACCTTGTTCCGCACGCAGATTCTTTTCTTGTACCACGGTATTCCCTTGTCATCTATTGAAAACTCCTTAGCGCGTCCAGCGCCATGCGTTCCTTGATCTCTGGGTTTCCTCATTCCCTTTTTGGGCTTCCTCTATTTGAGTTCTCGGTAGGGGTTGGATTTCCAGTGAGTTCACTTCTCAGTGAGGAATCGGGTGCGGATTGAGTCGAGCCATTTCTTCTTGGAGCTCATTAGCCATACCTCCCAATTCCATGTGGTTGCATTGGGCTTTGCGGCTCGGCGCATCGGCCACTACATTTGCCTTGCGGGATGGTAATGGATTCCTAGATCGTAATCCTTGATCAACTCCAACCATCGCCTCTGTCGTAGGTTGAGATCAGGCGAGAAAAGAAATATTTCAAGCTCTTGTGATCGGTATACACATCACGGTGGTTCCCGATCGAGATAGTGTCTCCGGATCTTCAATGCGTGAACAACCGCGGCTAATTCCAGTCGTGTGTGGGATAATTCTCCTCGTGAGGTCGTAGCGTCGCGAGGCATACGCTACGACCTTCCCATCCTGCATTAACACTCCTCCTAATCCTTGCCGGGATGCATCACAGTACATCACGAAATCCTTCCGGTTGTCAGGTAAGGTTAAGATTGGGGCGGTGGTTAACTTTTCTTTTAGTTGGTCGAAAGCCTTTTGACACCTCTCGTTCCATTCAAACTTCCTTTCCTTCTTCGAAGTTGAGTCATAGGTCGGGCTACAGTGGAAAACCCTTCGATAAACCGTCGGTAATAACCGGCCAAGCCCAAGAAACTCCGAACTTCCGTCACTGACTTGGGTGCCTTCCATTCCATAACGGCTTCGAACTTGGCGGGGTCTACTGCTACTCCTCCGGCTGAAACCACGTGGCCAAGAAAAGCGACTTCCTTGAGCCGAGAACTCGCATTTGCTTGAACTTTGCATACAGTGGTGCTCTCGTAGCTTTTCCACTAGCGTAGGTGCTCCGCGTGTTCCTCATCGTTCTTGGAGTAGATAAGTATATCGTCGATGAATACCACTACGAATTTGTCCAGATATTCCATGAATACCTTGTTCATCGGGTTCATAAAATATGCGGGGGCATTGGTCAATCCAAAGGACATCACTTTGTGAACTCGTATAAGCCGTAACGTGTAGAGAACGCCGTCTTAGGAATATCTCCAGCTCTAATCTTCAACGATGATATCTGACCGTAGATCAATCTTTGAGAACACTGCGCACCCTTAAGTTGATCGAATAGGTCATCGATTTGAGGTAGCGGGTACTTGTTCTTGATAGTTACTTCATTTAGCGATCGGTAGTCCACACACATTCTCATACTCCCATCCTTCTTCTTGACGAAGAGTCTTGGGGCTCCCAGGAGAAGAGCTAGGGCGTACAAATCCCTTCTCTTGTAGTTCTCGTATTTGCTTCTTGAGTTCCTCTAACTCGTTGGCGGCATTCGATAAGGCCTCTTGGATATGAGGGCAGTACCGGCATTAGATCGATGATAAACTCTATGTCGCGATCCGGGGCATTCGGGCAATTCCTCGGGAAACACATCCGGGTATTCTTGTACTACGGCATTCCGCCTAGAGGTAGCATGGTGAACACTCCCGCAGCTTGTTCACATAGCTTTGGGTTTTGATCCATAGTTATGCTCATCGGTGATCCTCATGGGGTGGATACCGTGACTTCCCTTCGATTGCAGTCTATAATTCCATTGTTCTTGGTAAACCAATCCATTCCGAGTATGACATCTATGGTTTGGGGTGATAGCACCATAAGGTTTGAGAGAAACACCACGTCTCTAATCCGTAGGGGCACATCAATGCGGGCATGGGGTACGGTTATGTCTCCCAGGTGATTGTACCAATAGGTCTCCTAAGTGCTACTTGGTGTAGGTGGTGTTGTTTGCTTACTCGGGAAGATATGAATGAATGCGAGGCTCCGAATCGAATAAAACTTTAACGGTGTAGAGTTGATAGAGAACATACCCATCAATACGCTCTGGTCCTCCCGAGCTTCTTCACCCGCACATGATTCACTGGCCACGTCGAAACCCGGTGGCGGCCTCGTTGGGTAGCGGGGTCTGACAGGACCTCGTCTGCCGCAGGGTGGGGGTTACTCGGACGGGTGTTGCATTGGCGCCGGTGCGCACGGGGTGTTGCGTGGTTTTGGGCAGCTATTGGAGTAGTGCCCGAATTCTCCGCAATTGAAGCGGCTCACATTCTTCCTTCTGGAGCGGCTAGGGTTGGTGTGGGTGTACGAAGGCGAGGTGTAGCGACTGTTGGCATGGTCGAAGCGGGAACGTCCGGTTGCCGGAATGTTTGGCTTCCATCCGGACGGGGTGGCTCCCTTGGGGCGTTGTGGCGCTCCCTGAAATGGGCGAGCCATAGCGAGCCTCCTCTTGCGGTTATTTTCTACCATCTTTTGGTCATGCTCAAGCCGGACGACCTTGTTGATGAGGCTTTGGAAGCTGGTGTGATCTGCCCGATCATTGGTCCCCTCGGTTCGTCATTTAGTCCCTCAATGAATTTGTCTATCTTCTCTTCTTCGTCGGTCGAGTCATTGGTGGCGTAACGGGCAAGCTGGGTGAACTTGTTCAAATATTCTTGTATCGAGGTGTTCCCTTGACGCAGTCTGCGGAACTCGTTTTTCTTCATCCTCATGACTGCAGCTCGCACGAAATTCTCACGGAACGCAGCCGTGAATTCCTCCCATGTTGGTTCGCCGGCGTCTTTAGCTCGCGTTTCCTTGTAGGTGTCCCACCGAGTCACTTGCGGGACCCTCCAGTGGTTAGTAGCGAAGACAACTCTATCAGCTTCTCGGACTCTGACGAGAGTTAGCTTTTTCTCTATCACTCTCAGCCAATCTTCAGCATCCATAGGTTCTTCGGCCGTGGAAAAGGTTGGTGGCTTAGCTCTCATGAACTCTCCTAGACTCGATCCTCCTCGACTTCCCTGGTTATTAGCAATTGCTTGGAGTAGCTGGGTCTGCAAAGCCATAACCTCCACCAGAGTGGAGGGGTTGGGTTCTGGCGGGTTCTCGTTGGTTGCTGCGGCTCTGCGACGATGCGCCATCTGAAGAAGATAGATGAATTAAGAGATCGGACCAGTTTAGGTCATGGTTCCTAGGGAGATTTTTCTTCAAGTTCTTTTAAATGATCTTCAATCAACAAGCAGGGTATAATGATAATAAGCTCACGAATTAAGACACCGCAAAGCGATGCTCAGGTTCATCATATTACATAAGAGGGGTACACGGACTGTACACACACAGTCCTTCATGCCATGATAGCAACAACAACTATATCGTCCAACTACATCAACCAATTAAGGAGGAATAGAGAGTGGTTCGTGCTGCCGAGCTGGGAAGGTCCTCCCTCCTAGTCGTCCAACCATCCGCAAGAGCCAGGCGCAGGAAGTGGGTGGTCCGCTGCTGAAGCAAACCGGAGTCCCCATGGCTCGGAGGTGGTGGCCTCGGAGTCATGCCGAATCTTCCGACTCGGTGGCCGCGTACTCTTGCGAGCGGTGCGGCGGGTGAGGGGCCTCCGGTGTGAGTCGGGCGACGAGTGGGAGCTTCCTCCTCCATTGGGTCGGTGTCGCTAGACTCCCATTTGACCTCCATAGGCTCTGCCTCAGACTCCGTGTCGGTGTGGATCTGGATGGGGTTCTCCTCTCCCGATCAAAGCTCGGATGGTACTGCTACGGAGCTCGAGGTGGGTCCCATGGATGTGGCGGCGGCGGGGTCTACCGTGCGGTGCGGGCTCGTGCTCAACATAAAAGCTTGCTCCATCATGGCTTGAAAGGTATCCAAGCACGCTGGAGTCATAAGGTAATAGTGGTCGGGCACGGGAGCGGGAGGTGTTGGTACGGGCTCGGTAGAAGTACTGCCGGCGTAGACGGGACGAGTGCGCGGCGCTCTCCTCCAGTGGTCGACTTGCTTGCTTGCTCTTCTGAGCTGCTCTTCCAGCTCTACCGAGCTTCCCCACGGGCCATGTAGCGGTCCGAGAGTTGCTCATCTGGGCACCATTGGCTGCGGTGAGTTTGCGGCATGTTTATCTGGTCTCCACAGCCTTGGTGGCTCTCGACCGGATCATTGAGGCGTGACGCTGGTCGTTGATCTCGAGCGGGGCCTCCTCGTAACGTCGTCGCCGTCTCCGCCCAACGTGATAGACGCGTGACCATCGGGTTGTAGCAGCGGTGTGGCCTCCACGGTGCGGCCAGGTTGCCCTCTTCGCGATAAGGATGATGCACGAACTCGTCACCGTGAGTTCGGCACGATGTATCGCGTTAAGGCGAAGGAAGGCTTCACGAGCCGCATCTGAATAGCGCTCGCTAGGTCCCGGTGGTAGCGAGTGTGGAAGCGAAGGATGTTTCATTTCCCATGCGGGCTTCTATGGATACGGTGCCTCCCGGGTTGGATATGCTTCGGAGCCATGCCTTTTGGTGTGATAGGTGGGTGGTTCGGGTACCTCAAACACCATAGTAGGGACTGAAGTTGTACCACAAACCCCTCGTTTCGCGGGATAGTGACCTCCCGGGTTCCGTCGTGGTTTGACATCGCTTTTGTAGGCAACTTAGGGTTAGAGGGAGAGAGCTATCATAATCATTTGGTAAAAGGAAATACGGATGTAGAAAAGGTATATTTGCATTTTTGGAAATAATAGTTTAAAACGATCCTATGTAGGGATATTTCCCTTTAGCCAACTGGTTAGGGGTAGGACGCCATTTGGTCTTAGCCTACGGTCGCATGGCTCGATACCGGCTCTGTGGACCCCGTTTTTGAGACGGGAATCTTTCGTGTCCATAGTACCATTTCCACTGGATCGAGTAGTTGGTACCCACGAATACGATCTTGGATAATCAAGTGCACATGCACGAATAGTCTTACATTACCATTATTACATCAATAGGCTCGAAGGCAATGTTCAACCCACGGGACCTTATGGTCCGAATACAACATAAAAAACAGAATTTAGATACGGCGGCGGAAAGGCGGCGGCTTGTCATTTGCCACGAGCAACGGCCGGAGCTAAGATCTAGTATGCGCCGTCAATTCCTTCACCCTCACGGTAGTACACATACGGGTCTTCCGGCTCTTCATTTATCAGTTGAAGGTTTGTGCGTATAGCAAGGGTGAGTACCAACCGTACTCGGCAAGCCAACACGGAATTGATGCATATGATAGGGTTATTCGGAGGATGGCTGGAGTTCTTTTGCATAAAGCCAATTTTCGCAATCCTTTTCACAAGCCTATCAACTAGCCAAATCAAGTTTTAGTTTCATAGTTCATTAGTCCGGTGACGGTTCGTCTACCATCCATCGTGATTCCAAGGATGGCTTCCGCCTCCGATTCGTCATGATTTTTCCGGGAATCTACCCTTCTCGCATCTCGAGAAGTTGATCCACCAATGAAATCATCATGTAAACCCATCCCAGCAGTTTTAAGTTTAAAATCTAGCCAAGCGAAAGTCTTGTCACGACGCTCGATATCCGCGAGCACGGCTATTCGAATAGATTGATTCACTCACACTGCGGTGGATGTACACTTTACGCGTACTCCGCGACGGCCCAACAAATGAGCCTACGCCTCAACACATGAGACGGTCACGGCAAAGCCTTTCGATAACCTTGCTTTGGCGTACCCGCTCCATGAACTTGAGCCCTCATGCACTCTAGCCGTCCTTTTCTAGCGGTGAGAGGAGTTACAGCGCACCGGGGTAAGGGAAGCTTTCTCAATCTTTAAGTTTAATTAATATCGTTTAATTCCACCATCCATAACAAAGGCCGCAGCCTCATTCTCATCCCGTAACCACATCATAGAGAACCATCTATGCAAGGATACGCCTCCGCTCGGCTATCTAGTCGGCTAGGTCTATACCCATTCGAGAAGTACGGTTGTGCTGGTTCGTTTCCGGCTATCTCATGGCTCGGTCCTTAATTGACCAGGGTCGGCACTTGCCTTTTCCGGAATCCGCCCAAATCATCCAGCCGCCGAGTCTAAAATATTTGTATGGCATTTTCAATTTTCACCAAGCCTAGTTCAACATTCTCATGGCCATGTGGCGCTCATGTCTCCACAGGCCGTATTTCAACTACCTTCCCTAAGGTAGTTGCCCGAGCACAAAGCCATTTTGCAAAATCATGAGTATGCAGGGGATCTAGTGTAAGCGGGCTAAGCATTTGTACCGAAGTTATCCTCCGGTCATATCACATCGACGGTTACAAAGAATAAATACTAATGGTGATCAATATCAAAGCGGGGGTATATCAAGCATAGGTATTATTTGTGTAAGGCATGCAATTTGTAATTTGAAATCAACATCATTTCACAAAGTAGGATCAATATGTTCAAAGAGTGTGATGACTTGCCTTGCTCGCACACTTGAGGGTGGTATCTTCAGCGGGGTCGATGCCGGTTTCTTCGGTGCTACCCGTACGTGCGAAAGATCAATTGAATTCAATTAGAATTCAATAAAATACCGAGAGATCGAAAAGAACCATAAAAGCCATGAAAACAACTCCAAAAGTTTTGCCGAAAATTCTACTCGAGTTAGAACAAGGGTCGCTAGGAAAATCCGGGTTTTGGAATCGAGTTGATGACCTAGGGTTTTTGCAAAGTCGGCGATCGCAATAAATTGGGAAATTAAGTTTGAAAATATCAGCGAAGAAAATTCATGCTCGAAGTTTGAGGGTTTGAGAACAAAAGCGAAACCTATTTCAATGGCGGGAAAGAATTAAACGGAATCCGGATTTAAAAACGATGCGAAATGAAATTCGGAAAACGTCCGATTCCAATTTTCAAAACCTTGCACCGAGAAAATATGCGAGAAAGTAATTTATTTTTGCCCAAAATTTTACTCAAGTCATCCCAAAATATTTTCCAAATTTTCCAAAATTTTTCCCAAATTTTTCCCTATTTTTCTTTTCTTTTTCTTTTCCTTTTCTCTTTTTTTCTCTTTTCTTTTCTCGCGCACTATTCATCGGCTCCAAAGGTGTTCGACCGAACACCTCTCTCACCGCCTTCGTTTACGGCGGCGGCGCGCAAACACAAGTGGAGGGGTGGCGGCTCGGCTTACCGGTGATGGCGACGGCAAGGGAAGGGCGGCGGAGCTCGGCGCACGGCGGCGGGCGCTAGGCGGTTCGGAAGAGGGGAAACGGCGGCGGCTTGCGGTGGCGTTCGGGAGAGCAACGAGGAGAGGCGGCGGTGCGGTGCGGGAAAGGGGCGGGGTTGCCGGCCTCTTATAGGCACGCTGGGGCGAGGGAATGGAGGAGGGGGACCGGCGCAACTTGGGTGCCACGCGGCGGCGCCGCGGTTTGGGCCGGCTCGGTCGCGCGCGGTGGCGGAAGGCGCGGCGCGAGCAGCGCGGGCCACGTACGGCGTCGTGCGCCTGCGCGCGGCGCGGCGAGGCAGCCGGCGCGAGTCGGCGGCAGCGCGCGCGATGCGCGGCGCGGGCGCGGGCGGGCAAGACGGCGACGCGGCCGCGCGCGCGGCGGGGCGTACGGCGGGCGGGCGCGTGGCGGCAACGGCGCTTGGCGCGGGCGGGGCGGGCGCGCGGGGCTGTCCGGCCGGGCGCGGGCGCGGCGCGTGCGCGCTCACGCGGCGCGTGGCGCACGCGGTGCGGCGCGGTACGGCGGCGGCGCGCGGCGGGCGCGAGGCGGGGCGGGACAGCGTCGAACAAGTGGTGACCGATGAACAGTGCGACTTTTTAATTTCCCGATTTTCCATTTTCTTTTCCCATTTTCTATTTTCTTTCCTTCTAGAAATTCCAAAATAAATCCTAATATTCCATAAATATGTTTTAACATTATATTTTAAACTTTTTCTTGACTTTTAGTTTTCCATAATTATTTTTCATATTTATTTAAATTCCTTTTTCTAATTTTCATAATTCACCCATTCTATTTTTAAAAAAAATTTCCCAAATTTCGAGTACGCCTCCCGAGAATTTTATTGTTCATTTTGTGTCTTAATTTATCTTCACCAAAAATTTTATTTTATATTGCCCGAAATGCGTTTTCGCAAATCCGCACTTTCCCTCGAATCCCTTTTTAAAACCCTGATGCGGCTTTCGCACCTCCGTTTCGACAACTCCGAAACCTCCAAATACACCGAGAAGGGAATTAACCACGTCCAAATTTATGCAACTGAGCTGGCAAATAAGAAGCAACAAACCCGAGAAGAAGCAATAAGCCAAGGTTTTTGAAAGTTCCGATTTTTACGTTCCGATTTCGGTTCTCCGATTTTCAGGATGTTACAAGTAGTCTGAACAAATAAAATGGAGAGATAAAGTGGGGTTCGGACCGCTAGCTGAATACAAGCGCTAGTATTAGAGTGTGGCTACACTGCTGGAGCTGCACAGCAAGAAGGAAGGTAGGTAGGTGAGCATCTCTGCATCTTGCTCCATCTTCCTGTGTGTTGCAGCTAGCTAGTGCGCTTGATGCCTTATATATGTGTTACAGGGAGCGATGAATAAAAAAGGCTACTACGATGGATCATGACATGTTGAAGAGCGATGGATCAGCAGGAAGAAGGCATCGAGACATCTTCATGGATCCGCAGGAGCAGGTGGATGCGGAGGTGGACGAGACGACCAAGATGACCTACTCAATTGTGACTCACTCGAGTGTGGCATTTGCTTTCTGCCTTTTGAAGCTTAAGTTTACATGGTACTCCCAGCTGCTTATAGTTGTACTGGTAGATTATTATGGAACCCAGATATATTCTTGAAGGCTTGAATAGAATTAGTATTAATCATATCTAATTAACACATGGATCCTCAATAAATTCAATAATAATTTACAACGTTCATACAACAACCTAGCTAGGCCAGTACATTTAACATAATTTAGTGTGTGATGGTTGTCCTCACGTACTTTCCTCTCACAAATGTTCCTTCGCTATGATCGTTGCATGAGTAAGGGGTGTCCCCATTTGATAGGAGGATGCTCGGGTCAACCGTCACCGCGAATGGAGGTTGCCCGTCAAACTGATCGTAATCTTTGTCAGTCTTATCCTTGATTCCCACAATTTTCCTTTTGCCTAGGAGAACCACGTGGCGCTTTGGCTCGTCAGACCTTTCCCTTTCTTTGGTTTGTTAGTCATGTCCTTCACATAAAAAACTTGCCTTACATCATTGGCAAGGACGAAGGGTTCGTCTGAGTATCCAACCTTGTTAAGGTGGACCGTTGTCATCCCACTTGCATCAATCATTACACCTCCACCAGTCAGCCTATCCCACTAGCACTGAAACAAAGGGACCTTCAGAGGTCCATAGTCAAGTTCCCATATGTCATCGATGCTACTGTAATACATGTTAGTCGTATCATCATATCTCATGGCATCGATGCGAATAGAACTATTCTGGTTCGTGCTCTTTTTGTCTTGGGCCCGTGTGTAAAATGTATAGCCATTGATTCATATGCTTGGAATGTTGTGATCGAGCAAGATGGTCCCCTCGCCAAGAAGGCTAGTTGTTGGTCAATCATCCCATTGCCCATGAGATGTTGTCGTAGCCAAGCAAGGAAAACATCAATGTGTTGGCGTGCAATCCAGTCATTGGTCTTACCGATGTTTTCAGAGCAAACAATCACCAAGTGCTCCTCGATGTAAGTCCAATCTGCTTTCCAGAATAATTCATTGTCTACGGTCATTATTGTTTTCCTTCAAGAGTCCCCTTCCCCCCGTAGTCTCCCTTCATGGCTTGATTCGGGCACCCTGATTGGACGAAGGTCTTCAATAAAGTCTACGTAGAACTCAATGACCTCCTCTGTTCCATACCCCTTGGCGACACTGCCCTCCAGAAGAGAACCGTTACGGACGTACTTCTTTAGAACGCCCATGTACCTATCGAAAGGAAACATGTTGTGTAGGAATATAGGACCAAGGATATAGATTTCTTTGACAAGGTGACATAGAAGATGTGTCATGATATTGAAGAAGGAAGGTGGAAAGATTATCTCAAAGCTGACAAGATATTGCACCACATCATTTTGAAACGCTTCTAGTCTGTTTCGATCGATGATATTCTGCGAAATTACGTTCAAGAAAGCACATAGCTTTGTTATTTTTAACTAGACATTATCAGGAAAGATATCCCAAATTATAATAGGAAGCAACTGTGTCATCAGCACATGGCAATCATGAGACTTTAGGTTTGTGAACTTCTTCTCCTTCGTGCTTATTATTCCCTTTATATTCGAGGAGTATCCAGACAATACCTTGATGCTCTCCAGGCATTCAAACATGCTTTCCTTCTCTGTCTTGCTCAGAGTGCAGCTGGCTGGACTCAAGTAGTGGCTTCATTTCTTCTTTGGTTCCGGGTAAAGGCCGTCGCGTTGTTCCATATGCTTGAGATCATTACGTGTCTCAAGTGTATCTTTCGACTTTCCATATACACCTAGGAACCCCAGAAGGTTGACGCAAAGGTTCTTAGTGAGGTGCATCACATCGATTACATGGCGACGTCCAAGACTTCCCAATAGGGTAACTCCCAAAAAATAGAATTCTTCTTCCACATCGCAGCATGACCATCTTCACTTGCGATAGGTTGGCTGTGAGGTCGCTTTCCAAATACTACTTTCAGGTCTTTCACCATGGCAAACATGGCCTTTCCATTACGATGTTTTGGCTTAGTACAGTGGTCTGCCTTCTGTTCAAAATGTTTGCCTTTCTTTCGGACAGAGTGGCTTGCAACAAGAAAGCGGTAATGGTCCATGTACACAACCTTCTTATAGTGTTTCAGATACATACTTTCGGTTCCATGCATACAGTGGGTGCAAGCCTTGTACCCATTGTTTGACTGTCTGGATAGGTTGCCAAGTGCAGACCAATTGTTGAGGGTTATGAATAACAACACTCATAGATTAAACTACTCCTGTTTGCCCTCATCCCATACAGGGACACCTTCTTTCTTCCACAGCAGTTTTAGATCTTTGACGAATGGTCTCAGGTACATATCAATGTCGTTACTAGGTTGCTTTGGGCCTTGAATAATAATTGACATCATGATGTACTTCCACTTCATGCATAGCCAAAGGGGGAGGTTGTCGATACATATCGTTACAGGCCAAGTGTTGTGGCCACTGCTCATCTCTCCAAAAGGGTTCATGCCATATGTACTTAAACCGAAGCTTATGTTTGGTGCATCCTCTCCAAAGTCTTTAAATGTTCTATCGATGTTTCGCCACTGCGACCCATCGGCGGGGTGTCTCAGCATCCTGTCTTGTTGACGTTCTTCTGCATGCCAGTGTATCATTCTTGCATGCTCTTTGTTCCTGAACAAACGCTTGAGTGTCATGCCCAGAAATTCAAGTCAGAATTTCCGCAGCTAATTTGTGCATTCATTCCTCATCCAGGCATCAGCCGAGGTACACAAATCGACAATTATTGATATTACAGAATCCACGTCTTAGAAATAATATAAAAGATTACATAAATGCAGCGGAAAAGAAAAAGATAGACTGAACTGAAACTCTAGCACCGCGACGAAACTCCAAAACACCATAGGCAACATTGACGGTGGACGCAAGCCTAAACCTCGTCGAAACTTTCTTCTTCTGCAACATCTGGCTCTGGAGGGAAAAATTAAGCAAGACTGAGTACTACCCATTGTACTCAACAAGTCATACCGGAAGAGAAGGTATGATGCGGATAATTTACAAGGAAGGAATATAGTCTCATTTGCATAAACCGCATTTCAGAAATACTAATATTTGAAAGCAGTAAAACAGTAATAATAATTAAGCAATATTAAACAAACACTACCCAACGTTAAATCCACGTTGCAGCAGGCCCAACCATCCATCTATACTAGTCAAGTTCCATTGGTCCAACCATTACATAAGTAAGACTAATCACGGTGAATCTGGTTGATCGCCCGTAACCGTGGGCATGGCTATTCGAATAGTTTTACTCTGATCAGAGGTGTACAACAGTACCCACAAGACACAATCCCACGACATGTTACCGTGTGCCGGTGTACCACCACGATACCCCGGAAAGAAACTGTGACCGGACCCTTCACATAACCCCCTATAACCAATCGTACCACACCAAGGTTTCGCCCCCACTCCCATCAGGGTAATGGGTAGCCCCCTCTCCTGGCGCGGTGAATCCGATAGCCGATCAACCCATAAGACCGGGGCCGACCCAACTCCATCATGCCCACCCTCACTAGGGTATGTCGGCTAGAGACAGCTACACTATAGATCCAGCCATTACCCATGTTGGCTTGTGGTATGCACAATAATTCTTCCAGGGTTTCCCGAGAACCGGTCCTTAATTGTCATGAGCACTCTAACCAAACATCCAACCATGTGCTCACAACCCACCATTATCATATTTCAGTATTATTAGAATAGGATCACATACTTGACAACATGTGAGTATTAATCTCCACTGAAATATTTAATTAATGTGATTCCCTTATATGAGCTAATTGATCTAAGCCAGGCTAAGCGTGTCCTAAACCAATATCTAGTCATATTGAACCCAAGTTATCAATGATATAAGGTAATCAATTCCTATGACTGAGTACAATAGGTATAATAGTCCCATGAAATGACATTCTAAAATAAATGCAGTATTTGAGAGAAAAGAGATATTTAAATAAAATAGGTACAATATAGTCAATGTAAAGTATGACTTGCCTTGCTCTGAAGACTGGGGAACCACGGGGACTACTTCGAAGTAAATTGGATCGGTGGAATTATCGGGAATCTACATGACAAACAAAGAACTCAACAAAACATGCTAAAAGTCTACTGAAACAGCACAAGAAACTAATTTTAATGGAATCTTGACATTTTTTCTGGATTTAATGAAATTTGAATGGACTAAAATGAAGCTTGGATTAAAAATATATGAATGTTAGAAGCTTAATTATGATTTTTAAACTAAGTAGAAAATACTAATTAATTTATTGCGCAATCAAGTCCCTTGCTGACGCAAGCATGCGCGAGTCGGGTAGGGCCGACGTCGGCATGACGTCATGCCTTGACATCCGCACGCGCGGCGCGGTCGGGGATGACGTCAACAAGGGCCGACGTCGGCGGTGGCGTCGCACCTAGGGCCGACGTCGGCATGGCGACGCAAGCGGCGCAGCCGGCTCGGTCCATAGTGGACCAAGTCCACGACGGCGGCGACGCTGCCACGTGGCGCATGACGGTAGGCGGGGCGATGGCCGGTTGGGATACATGGCGGCCATCCGGGTGGGGCGGCGACCGGATCGGACGATGCGAGACGAGCAGGATCGGGCGGCTCGGATGTGCACCATCCGAGCGATCGGACGGCCGTGGCGGTGGCTGGGCTACGGTTAGGGTTGCTACGGCGGCGGTGGCGCTAGCTCGCTGGCCATGGCCGCGCGACGGTCGGTCGCTCGCCGATGACGCGAATGCGGCGCGGCAAGCGGCAGCGCGCATGACGGTGACGTTGCGGGAGGCACGGGATGGCGTTGCGACGCGAAAAAGAGAAAAAAGAGGGATGGGATGCTCACCAGCGATGAAGGGGATGATGGCGGCCGACGGCGATGTGCGGCGGCGCGAACACGAAATGGGCTAAAACCGAACGGAGTCAATGGGGAATACGCGATGGAGCGTGAGGGGGATTTATAGGGGTCAATAGAGGGCCGAAACGGGCTGAAAACGGCTCCGAATTGCTCGTCGGAGCAATCGGACTCGGGGGGAGAGAGAGGGAAAATTGGCAGCGGTTTGGATGCGGCTCAGGCCGTTTCGGCATGCGGGATAAGCGGGACCGGGTGTGGAAGAGGCCGCTCGGGCCCTACGTGGGCCCGTGTGGCGCGGCGCGTGCGGAAAGGGCAGGGCGTGGGGCGGCACATAGCACGGCGGCGGCGGGCCTATCGGTCGCGAGGAAGGCGGCCCCGACAGGTGGGCCCCACCTATCGGTGGCCCGAAGCGCGGGTGAGGGGCCGCGGACTTGCGCGCAGGAAGGGCCGGCTGGAGAGGGGAGGTGGACTGGCGGGGTGGCGGCTTGGGCCGAAAGGGAGTTGGGCCGATGGGAAAAATGGGAAAATAAAAGGAAAATTTGGGAAATTCAATAAGGGACTTAATTTAATTGTTGTTTATTCATTTAATTGGTGAAAATTATTTATAGTGCTCTAAAAATTCACTAAAAATCCAGTTAATGTATTTTTCACTTATTATTTGTATTTTAAAATTACTTATTGACTCCAAATTAATTCCAGAAATTCTAGTTATTTCAGGGTGAATAATTTAAATGATTTAGGGGCAAAACTCGGGGTGCGATAAACCTACCCCCCTTAAACGGAATCTTGACCTCGAGATTCGGAGGCACTGGCGAAGAGGTGCAGGTGCGCGGTCTTCAACTCATCTTCTTTTTTCCAAGTAGCTTCTTCTTCTGAGTGATGAGTCCACCGAACTTTGCAAAATCTGATAACCTTGTTTCGAGTCCTTTCACTGGTCTCGAGGATACAAGATGGTTTCTCCACGTAGGTCAAGTCCTCTTGAATTTCAATCTGGTCTGGACTCGCCTGCTCTTCTCGTATTCTCAAACATTTCTTTAACTGAGGGACATGGAACACGTCGTGAATACCAGCCATGTTGGATGGAAGTTCGAGCTGATAAGCGAGATCTCTTTGACGATTGTCTGCGTACCTCTTCGCGAGACTGCACAATTCTCAATCTTTCCCAAATTGTTTGGACTTTTGCTTCGCTTCACTTATCACTCTCCGAACAAGTGACGTTCACCAGTCTGATCCCAGAAAAGAGGTGTGCGGCACTTCCGTCCATACAACACCTCATAGAGTGCCATTTGAATGCTGGCTTGGGGAACTGTTGTTATAAGAGAATTTTGCATAAGGCAAACTCTTGTCCTACGCTTTACCAAACTCAAGTGCACATGCTCTCAACATATCTTTCGGGATTTGATTCACTCTCTCGGTTTGGCCATCTGTCCATGGGTGATAGGCCATACTGAAGTTCAGATGGGTACCAAGCTTTTTTTGTAACTTCTGCCAGAACTTAGAAGTAAACTGACTTCCTCGATCAGACACGATCTTCTTAGGCACTCCACGTAAACACATGATTCTAGCAAGGTATAGCTCTGCTAGCTTCTTTTCTCAGTAGGTGGTATGCACAGGTATGAAGCGAGCCATCTTCGTGAGTCGATCCACGATGACCCAAATTGAATCATACCCTGACGATGTGCGGGGTAAACCCGTGATGAAGTCCATTCCAATCTCTTCCCATTTCCATTCCGAAATTTGAAGGGGTTGCAACAATCCTGCGGGTCGTTGATGTTCTGCCTTAACTCGCTGACAAACATCACAGAGTGCGACAAATTCAACTATTTCTCTCCTCATACTGACCCATTGAACTTATCTTAGAGATCTTGATACATCTTTGTATTGCCCTGATGGATTGAGTATTGTGTTTGATGAGCTTCCTGTTGATGAGAAATTTTTCCACGCACTGGCCTGAGAGATTTGCTTAGCTCTAGTGCATGTCCAAATTGGATTGCCTTTGGTGTTTAGGGCGTGCCAGTTGATTTGATCCTGTAACCAAGAAGAAACAAAAAAATAGGCAATTCGGTTAAGATTAGATCCTACTCGATCGGTTATAGATATACATGATATACAATTGCTATCCCAAAGCATTTCTAGACTAAGTGATTGGGATAGATCGGTAGCATATCGAAACAATATAAATCACTTATATCTAAAAGCATATTAGTATAATAATTATATACATTTATAGCCTAGCCGATGTTGTAGATCTAATGTGAATCGGCTAGTACTCCGATACAGTTTTATACTAAGATATTATTCTGGGCCAAATACACTAAACAAGGATCAATCGGCTGTTAAGATGGCTTAACAGATTGATTCCAGGCTTAGTACATTTAACTAGACTAAGATCTTAATATAAAAGGCGGCTTTAACACATCTAACATTAGTAAAACCTATAAGATGGTTAAAATAGATAAGATCGACTGAAACTCCGATACTATCTCTAATAGCAGTCATTGTGCCGAATAGATCTATATGGTTCTAAGAGCGACTTAATAGATCAAACTGATGCAACATTAAGTACAAAAAGAAACACGAGATCTAAACAAACCAATGAAAACCTTTCAAGATGGTAGATATGCTATATAACCCAAATCAACCCCAAGATCTAACCCTATCGCTTGTTATCTTCGGAAAGATGCTAGCCGATCGTGGGGTATATCGAGATATTGATCTAGATTATATAACATATATGATAACTTAAGCAGATTGCAATAACGAGATTAGAGTATCATGACAATGGAAGCATTAACCCTAAGAACACAAACCGCTTGTAACAAGGATTTACCTTGCTCTGGAGATTGGAACCCGATGCAGCCCAATGCGAGGCAATAACTTGTCGAGATTGCAAGTAAAAGGAAAAGGGTGGCGATGCGCCGAGATTGTATTGGTTGATTTGATTCCTCTTAAATTACAAACCTTTGGGCCGTATTTATACCCGGTTACAACAAAGTCCTTGTAGGACATGACTTCTATCTTATCTACTATTTAAAGTACGACAATATCCTGGGACGGGGTCCCCTGCCGTGATACACAAGGAAACTATACAAAATATCCTAAATTAAAGATACAATTGTTGTTGTAGGACATTATCCGTAGATGGCAATATCTTTGAAGCACTTAGAAACCGACTCCAATGATTATCTTCACACTTTCCTTCCGGGATCGGTCTCATCCGTTCACCCAATCGGAATCGGCTGTCTTGGCAGCCCTGTCCGACTCGGACTCAGCCGATTGGCTCTTTAGCCGATTCGGACTCAGCCAACGCAGCCTCTGTTTCCAAGAATCAGTGTTCCTTCAATTTTGCTTCAATCTTGGCTTCAAACTCGAGGATTTGTTACCAAATTTGGTCGTTAACACATCCCCCCAAGTCCGCGGTATTGATAATGATGTGGATTTTGTGCAACCCTATCCTCGAAGAAAACCTAAGGCGAATCTGTTTTGGCTGTTATGAAAACTCTTTAAATAATGCCCCGTCCGCGCCGAACAACTCACGTCGTCACTTTTGAACTCCAATCAAGCCCTAGCCAGAAAGTTTCTCAAACTCTCCGGCGATTTCCTCGGAGCTCTCAACCCTGCTGTGGCGACCCCCTTCCTCTGACGACAAGATTGAAACCAATGGCGGCCTCCGCTGCTCCCTCGGGTTCTTCATCCATCGATTTTGCTGAGGTACGTTCCGTCGGCTAAATTCATTCCTTTTCTGTTCGTAGTTGTAAATCTGAATTCTAGGCTTCAAAAAATATTGATTTTGTTCCTCTTTTCCAACTATAGCATCTTGCTCATCAAGTAGTTGTTCCTAGTCTACTTAGTAATGAGAGATACTTCCTAGGGTCTATCAGCAACAAGGACCCCTCTGAAATCATTAATGTCGAGACAAATAGGATGCCCTATAGAGTTTCAAATCCTAGCATAGTGCCTTGGAATGGAACCTTTAAATCCTGGCCCTCAACCGATAAATCCTGGCCTGCCTGATACAAGAGAATGGAAGCCAGCAAGCATAGTCATTGGGAGGAGGTAGGAATAGCCCAATGCTTAGCACTTTCAGTACCGATCAACCTAAGGATGAACCATTGATATCGGTCGCATGCTATTTCTGGAACAATACGTTTAATGCTTTCCTCTTCCAACAAGGGCCGATTACTCCCACACTAGCCAATCTCTTCATGATAACTGGCTTAGACATCCTATCATCAGCTAACCCCAATCGGCTGGACGACAAGGGCCAGAACTTTTTTAAGACCAAAGCCATTGGGGGCTGGAACGGCTACATCAACATGAACATGGGCACCGGATCCGTCAGCCCTAGAGAGCACGCCGCCTTCGTGATGATGTGGCTGGAGAAGTTTGTCTTCTGTGGATCCAGCTACGTTTCTACAGCCAACTGGCAAGTTATAGCCGAGACCCTGGTATCAAAGACTCAGATCCCATTGGGCAAGTTTCTATTGGGCTACCTCTATTAAACCCTCAGCCAGGCATCAGCTAAGATAGCAACCGATGTAGCTATAGGCACTGGAGGCCCTTGGTGGTTCCTGTAGCTCTGGCTGGTGCTCCTTACCCAGAAAATCTTTGGAAGGCCCAATCTGGCTGATGCAAGATTCCCTCTGATGGAGCCGATTGAGGACGATGAAGGAGAAGAAGTGACCACACGGAGGGTTGCATGTCCTTCGGAGAGGCTGCTGCCGTCCACCCGGATCAAAGTTGACAAGTGAACTTCTTGCCGACGGTTCACGCTCTTCTATGACGGCTTTGTCAAAAACAATCGTACCTAGTTCTTTTACAATGACCGCTCGAGTTTGAACTCCCAATCGAACTCAATTTTGATGAGCTAAACTCGAAAAGTATCCAAAGTCCGAGAAATCTTCACCACACCATCACTCCATGCATATTGCCGATCGACATCCATCAGGGTAGAAACATTGTGAAGTCCTATGAGTTCTACTATCCTGTATCGGCTCGCAGACAACTTGGGCTTGGACAATTGCCTATCGGCTTCTACTATGCTGACAAGATCTAGACGAGAGGGGAGATAACTTCAAAGATAATGATGGATCAACTGATGAGCATAGAGAGCCCCCCCTCTCAGTAGCATAGTGAGCAACTGGCCCACAAAAGAAGCACAACCTATGACAAATGGTGGGTCGAGTTAAAGAAACACATCTTCCATCAGCATGCCACAATGTACCTCACCACTCTTCAGCTGGAATCAACCCCTGTTGTAAGTACTTCTGTCTTCATGTATCTTTCTTCCGATTAATCGACTGTCATCTTCTAACACTTAACCAATTTTTCTTGCAGACGACAGACTCAAATCCTCCTACTGTGAGCAACTCAGGAGTTGAGATCGACTATCGCTCGGGTGCTGATCCCAAATGGTGGAGGATACGCCCCATCCCTTATTGGCTTCGAGGCGCCGAAAGTTAAGAGCTTGCTCCATGGCCAAACTGTGAAGTTGTGGCGAGGAAGAAAAGACCGGCCTCATCGGCTGCGGGTCCATCGGCTGCACCATCTAAGAAGCAGAAGAAGCCGAAGCCTGCCGCACCAGCCGACAATGTGCCCCCACTTGACCCAAGTGTAGAAGAAGCCATAGACAAAGAGGCCATGGACGAAGAAATCTCTCAATGCGTTGAAGAAGCGGCAGTTGAGTCAGACAGCTCAAGTCATAATGTATCAACACCCCCAGCCGACGATCAACCCCAAAGGACTCCCTCACCCCCTAGGCGTGCTCCTCATCCACTAGTATGTACTTTGATTCCTGAAGCTTGATTCCAAATTATAATTACTTCATTCCTGACCAAACTCCTTCTTGCAGTACAAAAGATTGGCCAATCGGCCTCCGCATCCAGCTTCTCCAGTAATCTCTGACTTCATCTCTCCTTGTTCATTCTCTACCCAGCCGATTTGGACTAACACTTATCTTTTCGTAGCCTCCACAATCTCCGTCGGCTGCCCCCCATGCATCAAGCAAGAGGACTCCATCGGCTAGGGGTAGCCATAACATCGAAGAAGAAGAGCAAGCGCCAGTCCCTGTCGTAAGAGTAAGAAAACTTCTTCTTCAAGAATAACATCGGCTCATTGTACTTGTCTGGGCCTTAACACCTTGACTTTTTCTTGCAAACTTTAGCCGATATACTCCCATTTGATGTCAAAGAATTCATCGGCGAAGACGAAGACGTTACAAGCCAAGCCCAAGCTCCGATAGCCGACGAGCTCAAGGAGAAACTTTTGGACATCATTCGTCGGTTGGACATTACCCTGGACCAGCTAGTTACAGACTGTGGGCGGATCAAATCCCGATTGAACGACATCGAGAGCCAGCTCCCAGAAGACCTCGCCGATACAATCTCTCAAGTTGCTTACATTGATCAATATCGGCACAAACTACAACGGGCGATGCAGCGCACGATCGATAGAAAAGCGCAAGCTGATTTAGAGAAAATGATCGATACCAACCGCCAGAGCGTTATTGCCGAGACGGCCAAGTTGGATGAGTTGGTCGCCGGTCCATCGGCCACTCAGCTCAAGATCGATCGGCTGAAGCAAGAGAGAGCCGAACTGGCCGCCAAATTGGAGAAATGCGATGTTGACATCGTTACCGAAGAGCAGAAGCTGGCCGATCTCCCCAAGGCCATTGAAGATCAAAGAGCCAGACTGGCGTCATCCATCAAGTACTTGGTGGATTTGAGCAAATCGTCCAAGGTGATCCCGGGAACTGATGAAGCCGATAATGCAACAAGCGACCAGATTGAAGACATATAGCAAAAAGCAATATCGGCTATCAAGAACTTCCTTGGCATGTAATAGGCTAGCTTCTAAAACTTTGCAAACTTCTTGTTGATGAGAAATCTTTCCCACGTGATGGCCTGGGAGATCTGCTTAACTCCAGTCCAGGTCCGTCCTTAGCTACCTGTGATGAACTAGGCGTGCCAACTGGTTTGATCTGCTAACCAATAAGAAATAAACAGATATTTGCATTAAGGTTAAAGTTAGATCCTACCAGATCGGCTCAGGGAACCAACTTACATATAATTACTATCCCGAAGCATATTTAAACTAAGTGACTAGGATAGATCGGTTGTGCCGAGACAGTATAAATCACTTAATCTAAATATACATCAGGATAATAGATATATGCGTTTATAACCTAGCCGATGCTGTAGGTCTAACGTGAATCAGCTAATACTCCAATACATCTTATGAAAAGATACAGATCTAACCTAAATGCGCTAAACCTAGATCAATCGGTTGTCGGCTAATGCCAACAGATTGATACCGGCTTAAAACATTTAACCGATCAAGATCTTAATATAAGAGGCAGCTTTAATATATCTAATAGTAAATAATGCTAAAAGATAATTAAAACAGTAAAATGGTGAAACCCCAAGCCTTTGTTCTCTACAAGTAGGCATCTAATCGAATAGTTCTAAATACTTCGAAAAGCGACTTAACAGATCATAGATGATGCAGCATTAAGTACAAAAAGATAGTATTAGATCTATATAGATCGATGCAAACCCCTCAAGATGGTAGATACAACATATAAACTAGATTAACATCTAGATCTAGCTCTATCGGCTGCCGCCTCCCGAGAGAAACGAGCTGACAACGAGATAGATCTAGACATTATTCTAGACTATATGCCGTATATGAAAACTTGCGCGGTCTACAACATCAAACCTAGAGTATCATGACGATGTAAGCACTAGATTCAACGGAATAAACCACTAACGACAAGAATTTACCTTATTTGGGGTTCGAATCGATGCAGCCCGAAGCCGGATCAAAAACTTGTCTAAAAGAAAATAGGAGGCGATGCACCAAAGTTGTATTGATGTGTGTATATTTTTTACAAGAAATCTCGAGCCCTATTTATACCCAAGCATAACACTATGTAAGACAAGATTTCTATCTAATCCACTATTCAAAATACGACAATATCTCAGGATACAGTCCCATGTCGCATTACAAAAGGAAATATCTAAACAAAACCCTATTTTATAGATACAATTGCCGTTACAGGACTCTATCCATAGATGGCAATATCTTAACAAACATTTCAGAACCGAATCTTCCTTTTATCTCTAAGCTTCTTTATCGGAAACAGTTCCATCTTCTCTGAATCGGAACCGGCCATCGGTTGTCCATGTCCGAATCGGCCTTAGCCAACTGGCTTCCCAGCCGATTGTGTCATAGCCGACATGGCCTCAGCTTCCACACAAATCACTTTCCTGATCCAATTCCGCTTCAATCTCGGCTTGGACTCAGGGATTTGGTTACCAAATTTGGTCGTTAACATATGCCCCCCAAGTACGTGATAAGATAATATCGCGGATTTGCCGCTTTTTTCAAATTCCCGCGTGACTTCTGTCCTATTCCGTTTCGGCTATCATGAAATTTCGTTAAATAGCATCTGCCTTGTGCCGAACTGTAGGATCGAATACCCAATGAAAAGCCAACCAGAGGGGGGGTGAATGGTTGGTGCACCCCAAAAACAAAGTTTTAGCGGAAATAAAACTTTACCTCTGTTCTGGATCCGGTCTGACCGAGGTTGAATCGTCGGTCTGACCGCTCGGTATGGCCGGTCTGACCGCTGTGTGTTCTCCGGTCTGACCGCCCGTACCGCTGCTCGCCAAGTACTTAGCCGATTTGACTGGTGTAGCCGATCGCCGCCGAGAGCCGATGATGGCCGGTCTGACCGCCGATGTGCTTGCGGTCTGACCGGCGTGTAGAACTGGTTTAACCAACAATCAGGCCGCCGCACCGAGGAAGAAGACGACACAAAGAATTCTCAAGAAGATTGAACTTTATTGAATCTCTCTGTGTTTACAAAGTGCAAACAAAAGCACTCCTCACAAAATCTCAAGCTAAACTTGAAACCCTAACTCGAAACTCTCTGAAACTTGAATCTAAAACGATACCAAAAAGCATACCGAGAGGCCACGCCTCCCCTCACTATTTATATACAAGACCCGCAGCCAAAAGCCACGAATCCTACTCATATAGAAAGTCCTAAACACCTAGGAAACCTTCCTATCTAAGTACAAACTTGATATAAACCAACCGTAACAATCTCGGTCTTCCCAAAATCGAAATTCCGCTTTCCATACGCACACAATATCTCCATCATATGCCATATGGAAACTTCACCAATCATGTGCGTCAATCTCTACCCTTCAGCATCCCGTATGATCCCCATCTTGGACGTCACCTTATCTCCAAGTTGACTCCAACTCGATCACCGGCAACACTTTCCCGAGGCGTAAAAATTACCTGCACACAATTAAACAAAGAATACCATATCCGAGCACAAGCTATCCCAACTTGACTCATTGTTAGCATAAACAAACATACACGTGCATAGTAACACAAAACTTCCCATGTATATGCAAGGAAACAAACCGAAACCAAAACCGAATAAAAATCGGCAACTAGTCGGACTGTGCCGGCCGGTCTGACTGCAGGCAACTGCCCGGTCTGACCGCCCAAACACCTCCGGTCATGCTGGCAGAATAAACCCGGTCAGACCGACTGTGCAACCGACTGAACACTGTTCATTGTCCGAAAACCAAAACCACTTTGTCAATAAATCTCCAAACAACGTATAACACAAAGCAATAATCCCAGATGCCAATTGTTCATCATCAAATGAAGAATCAAACACACTTTGATTTTACAATCTCCCCCTTGATGAACACATTGGCAAACAAAATAAAAGTGTTGTTTTGGTTTTTGAAAAATAAAAAAAAACGGTAAAAAGCATTTGAGTGCTCAAAAAATCAAAGAAAATTTCTCTTCCTTTTGAAAAGAAAGAAAATCCCTTGACCCAAAAAACTTGCACTTTGTCTTTGTGATTTTATTCTCCCATGAAAAAAAATTGCCGATTTGTTCTCCCCCTTTTGACCATGTTTTCATCAAACATAAGAATTATGGTTATGAATGTCCCAGAGCTTAGAACCATACATAAAGCAAGTCATGTCATGTGTTGCAATAATAAGAAGATGAACTTATCAATTATATAGCAAATATGCACTAGAGTATAAGCATGAATCAAAGATTTTAAAATTAAGATCAATAACACAATAAAAATTCATAGATTCAAATGATTTATAATGCAACATCTTTACAAGCACATAGGTTGAAAAATAAACCCAAATATATATACCAATTGCAATTGTTATTCTTTCTCAAATTTACCTTTTTGCACATATAATTTAAGAGAAAAGTTTTTCATATTGATTTGAGCCAAATTGGTTGCTCATATTTTTTCTCTCAATTATTCCGGGTACGTCCTTGTCGTTAAGACTGTTTCCAAGGATTCGGTATTCATTTTTTCTCTCATAGATAACATTTGATTCTCTTTACACAATGAGCAATTTTAAAGTAATTTGAGGAATAATAATGCAACATAATATATATATAAGCATTTATAATCCAACACAAGCACTAGTATCAACATTGCATATTCTTTAATTCAAGTATGATTTTAAAGTGTCATGCATTATCTCACTTAAAAATAAAATCTAGATCACATAAAAATACTAGAATACATATAAGCTATGCTAGTGACAAATAAAAAAGAAGCACTGTTCATTGATCATCAAGTGTTCGACGCCGTACCGGACCGGACGCGTGCCGCCGCGCGTCGCTCGGCCTGGCCGCGCGCCGCGCCCGCGCCGAACCCCGCCCGCGCTCGCGCCTGCCGCCACGCGCCCGCCGCCGTACTCGGCCCGCGCCCTCGCGCGCCCGCGCGCGCCGAACCCCGCCGCGCTCGCGCCCGCCGCCACCCACGCTGTCGCCGTACTCGGCCCATGGCCGCGCTCGCGCCGCGCGTCGCCAGCCCAGCGCTCGGCCTCGCGAGTCGCCGCGTCCGCCGCGCCGGCCCGCCATTCCGCGCGCCGCGCATCCGTCGCCGTACCACCGCGCCGGGTCCCTCCTCCTCCCTCTTCTCCCGCCTTGGCGTAGCTATAAAAGGGGGGCAAAGCCCATCCCCATTTTACCACACCACCACCGCCTCTCTCGTCCCTCTCCGAGCGCCGTCGCCGCCCTAACCACGGCGCCGCGATCGCCGTTGTTGCCGCGCGCCGACGCCCGAGCCCCGCCGCACTTCCCAAGAGCCGCCGTCGCCGGTAAGCCCCGAGCCGCCGCCCTTCTTTTTCCCTCGCACTAGCGCCGGCCGCCGCCCCTGTTTTCCCCGACCGCCGGTCGAACACCTTGTGGGCAATGAATAGTGGCGCAGAGGAAAGAAAAAGAAAAAGAAAAAGAAATAGAAAAAAGGAAAAAGAAAAAATAGAGAAAAATTAGGAAAAATTATGGAAAATTTGGAAAAATATTTTGAGAAGACTTGAGTGAAATTTTGGGCAAAAATAAATTATTTTGTTGTATGTTTTCTCAGTGAAAAATTTGAAAATCAAAATCAGACTTTTCCCGAAATTTCGTTTCGCGTCGTTTTCAAATTCGGATTTCGTTTAATTCTTCCTCGCCATTTAAATATGCTTCTCTTTTGTTCTCAAACCTTCAAAACCTCGAGCACAAATTCCTTCGCGTATTTCCAAATCTATTTTCTCAAATAATTGCGATCGTCGTCTTTGTGAAAACCACTGGGGCATCGACTCGACTCCAAAACTCGGATTTTCCGGCAACCCTCGTACGAACTCAAGTAGAATTTTAGGCTAAACATTTGGAGTCGTTTTCGGGCTTTTATGGTTCTTTTCGATCTTTCGGATTTTATTGAATTCTAATTGAATTCGATTGATCTTCCGCACGTACGGATAGCACCTGAAGAAGCGGCATCGACTCCGTTGAAGATCCAACTCAACAAGCGTGCGAGCAAGGCAAGTCATCACACTCTTTGAACATATTGGTCCCAATTGCGAAATGATGTTATTTTAAACTTTAAACATGCATGCTATACATAGAGAATTACCTATACTTGTTATGCCATACCTTGTTATTGATTACCTTTAGAATTATTCCTTGTAACCCGCGATGTGATACGAACAATCGGAGAATATCTTTAGTAAACTGCTTAGCCATGCTATACTTAGATTCATGCATACTCATGATTTTATGAAAAGCTTTATGCTTGGGCAACTACCCTAGGGAAGGTAGTTGAGATACGGCATGTGGAGACATGAGCGCCACATTGCCATCAGAATGATGAATTGAGATTTGATGAAAATTGAAAGTACTGAACAAATGTTTTAGACTGGGGCGGCTGGATGACTTGGGTGGATTCCGGAAAAGGCAAGTGCCGACCCTGGTCAATTAAGGACCGAGCCATGAGATAGCCGAGAAACGAGCCAGTACAACCGTACTTCTCGAATGGGTATAGACCTACCGGAGTAGATAGCCGAGCGGAGGCGGTACCCTTGCATAGTGGTTCTTATGGATGAGATGAGATTTGAAAGGGATGATGGTAAATTGAAACTTATTATAGCTTGATGAATGAAATCTTCCCTTACCCCGGGTGCGCCAGAACTCCTCTCACTGCTAGAAAATGATGGCTAGAGTGCATGAGGGCTTAAGTTCATGGAGCGGGTACTGCCAAAGTGAGGTTATCGAAAGGCTTTGCCGTGACCGTCTCATGTGTTGGGACGTAGGCTCATTTGTTGGGCTGTCACGGAGTACGGGTAAAGTGTACATCCACTGCAGTGTGAATGAATCAATCTATTCGAATAGCCGTGCTCGTGGATATTGAGCATCGTGACAAGACTTTCGCTTGGCTAGACTTTAAACCTTAAAATGATGGGATGGGTTTGCATGATGATTCTTAGACACTGGTGGATCAACTTCTCGAGATGCGAGAAGGGGTGGACTCCCCAGAAAACCATGACGAACCGGAGGCGGGAAGCCATCCTTGGAATCACGATGGATGGTAGACAGAACCGTCGCTGACTTAATGAACTATGGAACTAAAACTTGACTTGGCTAGTCGTTAGGCTTGTGAAAAGAGTTGTGAAAATTGGCTTTATGCAAAAGAACTGCAGCCATTCTTTGAATGACCCTATCATATGCATCGCTTCCGTGTTGGCTTGCTGAGTACGGTTGGTACTCACCCTTGCTATACGCACAAACCTTCAGATGGTGGTAATGAAGACTTGGAGGATCCATATGCCTACTACCAGGAGGGCGAAGAAGCTGATGGTGCTTGCTAGGTCTTAGTCTCCGGTCGTTGCCTGTGGC
Organism: Oryza australiensis; assembly: GCA_019925245.2. Taxonomy (NCBI): domain Eukaryota; kingdom Viridiplantae; phylum Streptophyta; class Magnoliopsida; order Poales; family Poaceae; genus Oryza; species Oryza australiensis. The sequence continues at coordinate 1,771,483 of JAIFGZ020000381.1, read as the reverse complement.
AATCGACAAGCCACTGCCTTTATTCCGCTGCCATATCTAATTTCTACTTTTGGGTTGTATCTGGACCATGAGGTCCTATGTGTTGGACATTGCCTTCGGGCCTACTATTGTAATAATTTTGATGTAAGACTATTCGTGCATTTGCACTTGATTATTCAGTACTGTGTTTCGTGGGTACCAAACTACTCGATCCAGGGAAATGGTACTATGAACACGAAAGATTCCCCTTCCAAAAACGGGGGTCCACAGAGCTGGTATCAGAGCAATGCGACTCTAGGATAAGACCAACTGGCGCCCTACCCCTGACTAGTTGGCTAAAGGGAAGTATCCCTACGTAGGATCATTTCGCAAACTATTATTTTTTTAAAAAAACAAACAAACATACTTTTTCCTATACCTTTATCTCCATTTCTTTTACCCAAATGGTTTTGATGTTATCTCTCTCTCTGACCCTAAGTTGCTTTCAAAACAGATGTCGGACCATGTCGGAGTTTGGGAAATCACCGTTCCACGGAATAAAGGATTCGTGGCGCAACTCCAGTCATTGCTGTGGTGTCTAAGGTACCCAGAGGCACCCACTTACCAGATCAGGAGGCATGGCACCAAAGGATATCCGGTATGGGAAGCAGCAGTTTCAGTTGAGGCCCGCATGGGGAGTGAGATACCTTATTGCTTCCACACCCGTTACCACCGAGATCTAGTAGAAGCAGCTATTCAAGACGCGGCCCGTGAAGCGTTCCTCCGCCTCAACGCTATTCACCGTGCTAAGCTCACCGTGACTGAGTTTGTGCACCACCCGTATCACAAGGAAGGCAATCCGGTCTGCACCGTGGAAGCCACCCCCTGCTGCTATAATCCTATGGTCACCCGTCTATCCCGCTGGGCAGAAACAGCGGATGACTGCTATGAAGAAGCTTTGCTCGAAATCGACGACCAGCAGCGACGCCTCAATGATCTGGTCGACGAACACCAGAACTGCGGGGATCAGATCAACTTGCTGCAAACCCAGCTACAGGCCAACGGTGCCCAGTACGAGCAACTCTGTGACCGTTACATGGCCCGTGGAGAAGTCCTGGTGGAGCTGGAAGAACAGCTCAGGAAGAGCAAACAACAGGTCAACCAGCTGGAAGAACAACTTCACTCCCACCCTGTCCCTGCTGCAGGTACTTCCACCGAAGTTGTACCAACACCTCCTGCCCCGGTGCCCGACCACTACTACCTCATGACTCCAGCATGTCTGAACACTTTTCAAGCCATGATGGAGCAGGCTTTTATGTTGAGCATAGAGTCGGCACCATACCTGATAGACCCCACTGCTGCTACCTCAATGGAACCTACCTCGAACTCCATGGCTGTACTATCTGAGCCTGGTTCGGGAGAAGAGAACCCCATCCAGATCAGTACCGACTCCGAGTCCGAGATAGAGCCTATGAAAATCAAGTGGGAGTCCAGTGATACTGATCCAGCAGAGGAGGCAGCTCCTACTCGTCGCCTGACTCACACCGGAGGTCCCCTCACCCGCAAGACTGCTCGGAAGAGTACCCGACCACCAAGCAGGAAGATCAAGCATGACTCCGAGGCCACTACCTCTGAGCCTTGGGAGCTTTGATTTGCTTCAGCTAGGGATCACCCCCTTCCTGCACCTGGTTCCTGCAGTTGGTTGGATGACTAGGCGAGAGGACCGCCTCAACTTGACCTTGCTTGGATGGTTCTTTTGGCAGCAAGAATCACACCCTTCCCTAGTAGCCACTGGCAGTAGTACGATGTAGCTTTCGCATTATGTCATGTGGGACTATGTATGTGCAGTCCATTGTATCACCTTTAATGTAATCGCTATGGACCCATGTTTTATGATATGTTATTAATGAGTTTATTCCACCATGCTTGCTCTGTTCAAAGATCATTTAAAAACAACTTGAAGAGAAATCACCTAGAAACCATGACCTTAGTGGGTCCAATCTCTTAACTCATCTACCTCCTTCAGATGGCGCATCGTCGCAGAGCTGCAACATCCAACGAGAACCCACCGGAGCCTAATCCCTCCACCTTGGCGGAGGTTATGGCTTTGCAAACCCAGTTGCTTCAAGCTATCGCCAACAACCAAGGGAATCGCGGAGGATCAAGCTTGGGAGAGTTTATGCGAGCTAAGCCGCCTACATTCTCCACGGCCGACGAACCAATGGATGCCGAAGACTGGTTAAGAGTAATAGAGAAGAAGCTGACCCTCGTCAGGGTACGAGAAACCGACAGAGTCATTTTTTCCACCAATCAATTGGAAGGCCCCGCAAGTGATTGGTGGGACACCTACAAGGAGACACGGGCAGAAGACGCCGAAGAACCAACCTGGGAAGAGTTCACAGCCGCCTTTCGCGAAAATTTCGTACCAGCCGCTGTCATGACAATGAAGAAGAACGAATTTCGTAGGTTGCGCCAAGGCAACACCACAGTGCAGGAATACCTGAGCAAGTTCACGCAACTCGCACGATATGCCACCGGTGACCTGGCAAACGAAGAGGAGAAAATCGATAAATTTATCGAAGGATTGAGCGATGAGCTGAGAGGGCCAATGATCAGCCAAGATCACGTCAGCTTCCAAAGTGTTAGCAACAAGGTGGTACGTTTGGAACATGACCAGAAGATGGTGGAAAACAACCGCAAGAGGAGGCTTGCTATGGCCCGCCCACTTCAGGGAGCGCCTCAGCGTCCCAAGGGAGCCACCCCGTTCGGATGGAAGCCAACCGTCATGGCAACCAGTCGTTCCCCTGCACCCGACCACGTCAGCAGGCCGACTGCACCCTAGTTCCGTACCCCGACGCCAACTCTAGCCGCTCCGGGAAGGAGAAATGTAAATTGCTTCAACTGTGGAGAGTTTGGGCACTACTCCAACAGCTGCCCCAAGTCACGCAACACTCCCGTGCGTACCGGCGCCAATGCAACAGTTGTGCGAGGAACCACTGCTCCTGCTGTGGGACGCGGTCTGTTTAGGACTCCGCAACCCAATGAGACTGCCACCGGATTCCGGCGCGGACAAGTGAATCATGTGCGTGCTGAAGAAGCGCAGGAGGATCAGAACGTGCTGATGGGTATGTTCTCTATCAACTCTACCCCAGTTAAAGTCTTATTTGATTCCGGAGCATCGCATTCATTCATATCTTCACAAGTAAGCAAACAACACCACCTACACCAGGTAGAACTTAAGAGACCCATGTTGGTACACTCGCCTGGGGGAAACATAACCGTACCCCATGCTTGCATCAATGTGCCCATACGGATTAGAGACGTGGTATTCCTTTCAAACCTTATGGTACTATCACCCCAAACTATTGATATCATACATGGAATGGATTGGTTGACTAAGAACAATGGAGTCATAGACTGTAGCCGAAGGGAAGTCACAATATCCACCCCATGGGGATCATCAATGAACATAACCATGGACCAAAACCCGATGCTATGCGAGCAAGCTGCGGGAGTATTCACCATGCTACCTTTGAGCGGGATGCCAGTAGTGCAAGAATACCCGAACGTATTCCCTGAGGAATTGCCCGGAATGCCCACTGATCGTGACATAGAATTTATCATCGACCTAATGCCTGGTACTGCCCCCATATCCAAGAGACCTTACCGGATGCCGGCTAACGAACTAGAAGAACTCAAGAAGCAAATCAGAGAACTACAGGAAAAAGGCTTTGTACGCCCTAGTTCTTCTCCCTGGGGAGCCCCAGTACTCTTCGTCAAAAAAAAGGATGGAAGTATGAGAATGTGTGTAGATTACCGATCGTTGAATGAAGTGACCATCAAAAATAAGTACCCACTACCTCGAATCGATGACTTATTCGATCAACTTAAGGGTGCACAAGTGTTTTCAAAGATTGATCTTCGGTCAGGATACCATCAGTTAAAGATTAGAGCCGGAGATATTCCCAAAATAGCATTCTCTACGCGTTATGGCTTGTATGAGTTCACAGTAATGTCTTTTGGGTTGACCAATGCCCCGGCATATTTTATGAATCTGATGAACAAGGTATTCATGGAATATCTGAATAAATTCGTGGTAGTGTTTATCGACGATATTCTTATCTACTCCAAAGACGATGAGGAACATGCAGAACACCTACGACTGGTACTGGAGAAGCTACGAAAGCACCAGTTTTATGTGAAGTTTAGTAAATGTGAGTTCTGGCTTAAGGAAGTCACTTTTCTTGGCCATGTAGTCTCAGCCGGAGGAGTAGCGGTGGACCCTGCCAAGGTCGAAGCTGTTACAGAATGGAAGGCACCCAAGTCAGTAACGGAGGTTCGGAGTTTCTTGGGATTGGCCGGATATTACCGGAGGTTCATTGAAGGGTTTTCCACAATAGCCCGACCCATGACTCAACTTCTGAAGAAGGAGAAGAAATTCTTATGGAACGAGAAGTGTCAGGAAGCCTTTGACCAACTAAAAGAAAAGTTAACCACTACCCCAATCTTAACCCTACCTGATAATCGGAAGGATTCCGTGATGTACTGTGATGCGTCTCGACAAGGACTAGGAGGCGTATTAATGCAGGATGGAAAGGTCGTAGCATATGCCTCGAGACAGTTACGACCCCACGAGGAAAACTACCCCACACACGACTTGGAATTAGCAGCAGTTGTTCATGCATTGAAAATCTGGAGGCACTATCTGATCGGGAACCACTGTGATGTATATACTGATCACAAGAGCCTGAAATACTTCTTTACTCAGCCCGATCTCAATCTACGTCAGAGACGGTGGTTGGAATTGATCAAGGACTATGATCTAGGAATCCATTACCACCCCGGCAAGGCGAATGTAGTGGCCGATGCGCTAAGCCGCAAAGCTCAATGCAACCATATGAGACTGGAAGGCATGGCTAGTGCGCTTCAAGCAGAGATGGCTCGACTTAACCTGCACCTGATTCCTCACGGAGAAGTGAACTCACTAGAGATCCAACCCCTTCTGAGGACTCAAATAGAAGAAGCTCAAAAGGATAATGAAGAAACGCAAGCGATCAAAGAGCGCATGACCGCTGGGCACGCAAAGGAATTTTCGGTAGATGACAAGGGAACCCTGTGGTATAAGAAAAGAATCTGTGTGCCTGAACAAGGTGGTTTGAGAGGGTTGATCTTAAAAGAAGCGCACGAATTAGCATATTCGTTACATCCGAGAAGCATGAAGATGTACCAGGATTTGAAAGAAGAATACTGGTGGCCCAATATGAAGAGGGACGTAGCCGAATACGTGGCCGTATGTGACGTATGCCAAAGGGTAAAAGCCGAGCATCAATGACCGGCAGGCTTGTTGCAGCCACTTAAGATTCCCGAGTGGAAATGGGATGAGATAGGCATGGATTTCATCATTGGACTACCCAAAACTGCAGCGGGATATGATTCCATTTGGGTAATAGTAGATCGGCTCACCAAGACCGCCAGATTCATCCCCGTAAAGACTAACTAAAATAGCGCCAAGCTAGCAGAGCTATACATGAGTAGGATTGTGTGTCTTCACGGTGTACCAAAAAGAATTATATCGGATCGCGGTACCCAATTCACGTCCCATTTCTGGAGCAAGGTTCATGAGGCACTCGGAAGTCACCTTGCCTTCAGTACCGCTTACCACCCACAGACCGATGGGCAGACCGAAAGGACAAATCAAGTGCTTGAGGATATGTTGAGAGCCTGTGCGTTGGATTTCACCAAGGATAGGGAGAAATGTTTGCCGTATGCCGAGTTCTCCTACAACAACAGCTACCAAGCTAGTCTGAAGATGTGACCAAACGAAGCCCTATTTGGTCGCCGATGCCGAACCCCATTGATGTGGTCAGAAACCGGTGAACGAGCCGTGTTTGGGCCTGACATAATCAAAGAGGCCGAGGAAAAGGTCCGTCTGATCCGGGACCGATTAAAGGCGGCCCAATCTTGACAGAAGAGCTATGAAGATACTCGTCGAAGGGACTTAGAGTTCAATATAGGCGACTATGTGTACCTAAAAGTCTCACCACTACGAGGAACTCAAAGGTTCAAGGTCAAAGGGAAACTTGCGCCAAGATACGTGGGCCCATTCCTGATAAGCGCTAGAAGAGGTGAAGTGGCCTACCAGCTAGAGTTACCCGAGAACATCTCCGATGTCCACCCAGTGTTCCATGTGTCGCAATTGAAGAAATGCCTGCGAGTGCCAGAAGAGCAAGCTCCTTTGGAAACCATCCATATCAACAGTGATCTCACATACCCGGAACATCCAATAAAGATACTAGACGAGGCAGAAAAGAGGACACGAACCAAATCATGGCGCATGTACAAAGTGCAATGGAGCAATCACACTCAAGAAGAGGCCACCTGGGAAAGCGAGGATTTTCTGAAGACTGAATACCCACACCAACTCAACAACCGGTAAGAAATCTCGAGGACGAGATTTATTGTTAGGGGGGTAGGTTTGTAACATCCTAAAAATCGAAGAAATTAAAATCGGAACGTAAAAATTGAAACTCACAAAAACTTTTGCTTGCTGCCTTTCTCTCGTGTTCGTTGCTTCTTATTTGCCAGCTCAGTTGCATAAATTTAGTTGTGAACAATTCCTCTTGATGTTTGTGAATGGTTTGGATTTTGTTGGGAAGAAAATCTCAAAATATAGGGTTAGGAATTTTGAAAATAAAATCGGAAAAGGATGCGGATTTATGAAAATATGTATTTGAGAAATAAGATATTAATTGGTGATTATGGAAGATTAATTAGGGAATAAAATATACAATAAAATATTTTAGGGGATTTACATGAAATCTAGGAAATTTTTGGAATTTAAAAATAGTGAGTTATGAAATTAGGAAAAAAGGGATTTAAATAAATATGAAAAATATATGTGGAAAAATAAAAAGTGGGGAAAAAGTTGAAAATATAATATTAAAATTTTTTTGGGAATATTAGAATTTATTTTGAATTTTTAGTGTGAAACAAAATATAAATGGGAAATTAGGAATATAAAATCGGGAAAATAAAAAGGAGCACTTGTTCATTGATCATCAAGTGTTCGACGCCGTAATCGGACCCGGACGCGCGCCGCCGCACGTCGCCGGCCGTACCGCGCTGCGCCGCGCGGACCCCGCCGCGCCCGCGCCTCGCGCGCCGCGCGCGCGGACCCGCCGCGCTCGCGTCTACGCGCCACGCGCCCGCCGCCGTACTCGGCCGCGCCTCGCGCGACCACGCGCGCCGACCCGCCGCGCTCGCGCCTCGCCGCCACGCGCCGCCGCCGTACTCGGCCCCAGCCCGCGCTCACGCCGCGCGTCGCCAGCCCCACGCTCGGCCCCGCGAGTCGCCCGCGTCCGCCGCGCCGGCCCCGCCATTCCACGCGCCGCGCGTCCGTCGCCGTACCACCGCGCCGGGTCCCCTCCTCCCCTCTTCTCCCGCCTTCGGCCGCAGCTATAAAAGGAGGGGCAAAGCCCATCCCCGTTTTCCCACACCACCACCGCCTCTCTCGTCCCTCCCGAGCGCCGTCGCCGCCCTAACCGCGAGCGCCGCCGTCGCCGTTGTTGCCGCGCGCGCCGACGCCCGAGCCCCACCGCACTTCCCAAGAGCCGCCGTCGCTGGTAAGCCCCGAGCCGCCGCCCTTATTTTTCCCTCGCGCTATCACCGACCGCCGCCCCTGTTTTCCCCGAGCGCTGGTCGAACACCTTGTGGGCAATGAATAGTGGCGCAAAGGAAAGAAAAAGAAAAAGAAATAGAAAAAAGGAAAAAGAAAAATAGAGAAAATTTTGGAAAAATTATGGAAAATTTGGAAAAATATTTTGAGAAGACTTGAGTGAAATTTTGGGCAAAAATAAATTATTTTCTTGTATGTTTTCTCGATGAAAAATTTGAAAATCAAAATCGGACTTTTCCGAAATTTCGTTTCTCGTCGTTTTCAAATCCGGATTTCGTTTAATTCTTCTTCGCCATTTAAATATGCTTCTCTTTTGTGCTCAAACCTTCAAAACCTCGAGCACAAATTCCTTCGCTGGTATTTCCAAATATATTTTCTCAAATAATTGCGATCGTCGTCTTTGCAAAAACACTGGGCATCGACTTGACTCCAAAACTCGGATTTTCCTCGGCAACCCTCGTACGAACTCAGGTAGAATTTTAGGCTAAACATTTGGAGTCGTTTTTGGGGCTTTTATGGTTCTTTTCGATCTTTCGGATTTTATTGAATTCTAATTGAATTCGATTGATCTTTCGCACATACGGATAGCACCTAAAGAAGCAGGCATCGACTCCGTTGAAGATCCCACTCAACAAGCGTGCGAGCAAGGCAAGTCATCACACTCTTTGAACATATTGGTCCCAATTGAGAAATTATGTTATTATAAACTTTAAACATGCATGCTATACATAGAGAATTACCTATACTTGTTATGTCATACCTTGTTATTGATTACCTTTAGAATTATTCCTTATAACCCGCGATGTGATACAAACAACCGGAGAATATCTTCGGTAAACTGATTAGCCATGCTATACTTAGATTCATGCATACTCATGATTTTATGAAAAGCTTTATGCTTGGGCAACTATCCTAGGGAAGGTAGTTGAGATACGGCATGTGGAGACATGAGCGCCACATTGCCATCAGAATGATGAAATGAGATTTGATGAAAATTGAAAGTACTGAGCAAATGTTTTAGACTGGGGCGGCTGGATGACTTGGGTGGATTCCGGAAAAGGCAAGTGCCGACCCTGGTCAATTAAGGATCGAGCCATGAGATAGCCGAGAAACGAGCCAGTACAACCGTACTTCTCGAATGGGTATAGACCTAGCAGAGTAGATAGCCGAGCAGAGGCGGTTCCCTTGCATAGTGGTTCTTATGGATGAGATGAGATTTGAAAGGGATGATGGTAAATTGAAACTTATTATAGCTTGATGAATGAAATCTTCCCTTACCCCGGGTGCGCCAGAACTCCTCTCACTGCTAGAAAATGACGGCTAGAGTGCATGAGGGCTTAAGTTCATGGAGCAGGTACTGCCAAAGTGAGGTTATCGAAAGGCTTTGCCGTGACCGTCTCATGTGTTGGGACGTAGGCTCATTTGTTTGGCTGTCGCGGAGTACGGATAAAGTGTACATTCACTGCAGTGTGAATGAATCAATCTATTCGAATAGCCGTGCTCGTGGATATTGAGCATCGTGACAAGACTTTCGCTTGGCTAGACTTTAAACCTTAAAATGATAGGATGAGTTTGCATGATGATTCTTAGACACTAGTGGATCAACTTCTCGAGATGCGAGAAGGGGTGGACTCCCCAGAAAACCATGATGAACCGGAGGCGGGAAGCCATCCTTCGAATCACGATGGATGTTAGACAGAACCGTCGCCGACTTAATAAACTATGGAACTAAAACTTGACTTGGCTAGTCGTTAGGCTTGTGAAAAGAGTTGTGAAAATTGGCTTTATGCAAAAGAACTCTAGCCATTCTTTGAATGACCCTATCATATGCATCGCTTCCGTGTTGGCTTGCTGAGTACGGTTAGTACTCACCCTTGCTATACGCACAAACCTTCAGATGGTGGTAATGAAGACTTGGAGGATCCATATGCCTACTACCAGGAGGGCGAAGAAGTTGATGGTGCTTGCTAGGTCTTAGTCTCCGGTCGTTGCCTGTGGCAATCGACAAGCCACTGCCTTTATTCCGCTGCCTTATCTAATTTTTACTTTTGGGTTGTATCTGGACCATGAGGTCCTATGTGTTGGACATTGCCTTCGGGCCTACTATTGTAATAATTTCGATGTAAGACTATTCGTGCATTTGCACTTGATTATTCAGTACTGTGTTTCGTGGGTACCAAACTACTCGATCCAGGGAAATGGTACTATGAACCCGAAAGATTCCCGTTCCAAAAACGGGGGTCCACAAAAAAGTATGACAGTTCACCCATCATGCTCATTTCAAATTCTTTGCGCATAGTCTCGGCAAATTCTACAACCAAAGAGTGAGTTGAATAACCAAAGATGATATCATCAACATAAATCTGAACGAAAAGTTCATTCTCACCATGCTTAAGAACAAAAAGCGTTTTGTCAATTTTTCCCATTTGAAAACCTTTTTCAAGCAAAAAGTTCTTAAGTCTATCATACCATGCTCTAGGTGCTTGTTTCAAACCATACAAAGCTTTTGACAATTTAAAAACATGGTTGGGAAAATCATGATTTTCAAAACTCGGTGGTTGTTTAGCATAAACTTCCTCCTGTATAAAACCATTAAGAAAAGCACTTTTCACATCCATTTGATATAATTTAAAACCTTTTGAAGCAGCAAAAGCTAGCAAAAGTCTAATTGCTTCAATCCTAGCAACAGGAGCAAAAGTTTCATCAAAATCTAAACCCTCCACCTAAGTAAAACCCTGAGCAACAAGTCTAGCCTTATTTCGAACAATCAAACCATCCTCATTTTGTTTATTTTTGCAAACCCACTTGGTTCCAATAACATTATGTCCAGAAGGAGGTTCAACTAAAGACCAAACTTTGTTTCTCTCAAAATTTTCAAGTTCTTCATGCATGGCGTTAATCCACGATTCATCGGTTAATGCATGACTAACATCTTTAGGTTCAAAAGAAGCAACAAAAGTAGAATTCGCAAAATCATGCTTAGATCTCGTCGTCCGCTCATGTAAATTACCTATTATTTGTAACGGCGGATGTCATCGCTGAATGTGCAAAGGTGCAGTGATCTCAGAAGTTGATTCACGTTCTGGTTCAGCACTGGTCGTAGTCCCCGACGGATCCTCTTGATTGGAATTGACAGAATCCGAAGCTGTTGGCCCCTGCCGGTCTGACCAGGCAGCCTCCTCCGGTCTGATCGATGGCACTCGAACGGTCTGACCGGGTAGGTCGACTTCGTCGTCTTCATCATCGCTTTCGTCTTCGAAGATGCGACCATCCTCCCCCTGAGCCTGTGGCAATGTACCTGAAAATTCTGGTCTAGTACCGGGACTAGCCTCATCAAAAGTGACTTCACAAGTCTCGACAATTTTGTTAGTCTCCAAAATAAGTACACGATAGCCACGAGTGTGTGCAGGGTATCCAAGAAATAGACCATCAGTTGAACGTGATTCAAACTTGTCCAAATTTCCAGATTTTAAAACAAAGCACTTGCAACCAAAAACATGCAAATGTGAAACTTTGGGCTCACGACCAAAACGAAGCTCATAAGGAGTTTTGCCAAGTTTAGATCGCAAGAAAATACGATTAGAAACATAGCAAGCAGTGTTAATAACTTCGGCCAAAAATTTTCTAGGAGTGTGATATTCATCTAACATTGTCCTAGCCATCTCAACCAAAGAACGATTTTTTCTTTCAACAACGCCATTTTGTTGAGGAACAGAAGGAGAAGAAAATTGATGTTCAAAACCTTTTTCATTGCAAAATTGTTCAAAAGAAGCATTTTTAAATTTACCACCATTATCGCTTCTAATTGTTTTCAAAGAATTGGGAAATTCACAATTTAAATGAAGAACCAAACTTCGAAAGTGTCCAAAGGCCTCATCCTTGGTTGCCATGAAGAAAACCCAAGAATATCGAGAAAAGTCGTCAACAATAACCAACACATACCATTTTCCTCCGACAGATTGCACTCTAGCTGGACCAACAGTGTCCATGTGTAAAAGCTGTCCCGGTGCATCCGTCATCACAGAAAGAATTGGTGTGTGTGAAGAAGCAACCATTTTACCATGACGACATGGTGCACAAACCAAATCACAATCCCTTTTGAGTTTAGGCAAACCACGAACAAGATCCAAACCACTTAAACAAGTTAAATGATCAAAACCAATATGCCCAAGTCTGCGATGCCAAAACATCAAATCTTTGTTGAATTTTGCAACTAAGCATGTTACAACAGGAGAAACAGGGTTTTCAAAATCACCTTTAAAAACTCTCCCATAACGAAAAATGTTCAAAACAGAATCACCACAAGAATCAAATATTTTACTTCCAGTTTTCTTGAAGTGAACTTCAAAGTTTTCATCAACAATTTGAGAAACTAAAAGTAAATTGTACTTTAAATCCTCGACCAAAGCTACCTCTTTTAATTGAAATTTGTCACTTACCTTGACGGATCTGGTAGCAAGAACGGCATTTGTTGAAGCATCCCCAAAGATGATCGATTCCGTCTTGGATGCCATCTTGAGGGAGGCGAACCAATTTTTATCTCCGGTCATGTGCCGCGAACAACCGGAGTCCACGATCCACACGTTCTCCTTCCTTGCCACGAAAGCCTATACAACAAGAGATGTTGAAGCCTCAGTACTGGGGTTAGTCAAAAGAAATTTAGGAATCCAGTACTGAGACACACGACCGCGTATCCAATAGGCACAAATCCACGAGCAAAAATAGTTTTGGAATTTTCAAAAAAATTCCTTTGGGGCCGGTCGACCACCGGGTACTACCGGTCGACAGGCGCCATCGCCGGTCGACCGAGGCAGTGCGACGGTCCGACCGGTGCCACGGCTGGTCGACCGGTGGACCAATCTGCGTTCGACCGGTCTTCCCGAGGGAAAACCAGATTTTTGCCACTTTGATTTTGCAAAATTATTCTCTCTTTCCTTGTTCTGTTTTCGTGCCAATCTGAAACAAAAACCAACAAGATGACCATCTTTACCAAAAAAAGAGCAAGAAAACTTTTCTTTTGTGGCAGATCATTTTGAAAAATTAGGTTTAGTTTCTTTTAGATAAACAGAAAGGGATGGCAAATTTCCAGCTGACTTAAAAATTGTTTTCATGGTATTAGGTTTTGTCAAGATTTCACCGTTTTCAATCATTCCTAAAACCTTTGTAGGATTTTTGGTGAAATAGACATGAGCATCAAAACATATACCTTTGTTTTCGCTACACACTTTAGATTTGTCCAAAATCATGTTAAGTTGTTTCTTACCGTCGAAAATTTTTGCAAAGAACTTTTCAAGTAAGAAACTTCTTTTCAAGATTAACACAATTTTCACAACCAATCATGACATCTTTACCTTTGCGACATCTAGAGCAAGAAGCTACCTCATCTTGTTTAACTATGTCTTCCATGTGCTTAACACGAGCTAAAGCATCTTTTAGTATCAATTCATTAGCATCACAAGTTAAACAAGATTTAGCAGCCAAAACTTGAGAATTATTGACATCTCTAATCTTTGAAATTTCTAGCATTAAAACCTCACAATTTTTGTAATTATCATTATTGGGAATAAGACATTTCAATCTAGCAATTGCATCATTTAAAGATTCAATCATAAATTCTTGTTTTTTAAACATTTTCTCATATTTTTATTCTTAGCACTAAAAACAAGGATTGCCTCCTCAAGCAAGCTTACCTCATTTTCTTCTTCTGAAGAATCTTCATCTCCACGCGTCATGAGACAAACGTCGGAGATGTTCTGGCCCTTCTTCTCCTCACTGTCAGAATCTATGTCGCTGAGTGGCTCAAAAGTGGCATAGACTTGACTCAGCACTTTCTTGATCATCTCCTTGGAGCGCCTACCCTTGGGCTTGTCATCTTTTGTCTTTTTGGCGCTCTTGTCATCCTTCTTGCTCCTCCCGAGCTTGGGGTAGTTGGAGCAGATGAGATCCAAGGCGCCGCACTCAAATCAACGCATTGGTCCTCCTTTTTTCCTGAACCTAACTCTGTTCATAGCTCTGGAAAGTTTGTTAGTAGCAAGAGCCAAGTCCTCCTCCTCGAATTGCTCAACTTGTTCATCAGACTTGGCGTTAATTAAAGCAAGAGCATTTGGAGATGATGAAGAAGCAACATCTGAAGAAGTCAAAGGAGAAATCAAAGCATTTGACTTAGAATCCGTTTTTCGAGAAAAATATTCATCTCATGAGTTTTGAGTTTTGTATAAAGCGAATCCAAAGTCAAATTTGCCATGTTAACAGATTCTTGAATAGAAGTTACTTTCATCTCCCAAACAGACATGTCAAGACCATTTAAAAAGTGGCGAGAAATCTCAGACGTGGATAATTAGTGTCATAAGAAGAATCAACAGATCTAAGATTGCTCAAGATTTTATTAAACCTACCAAGATAGTCATCCAAAGCTTCAGCAGTTTCATCTCAAATTTTATATATTCCTTTTTAAAAAGGTCTCGACGAAGTTCTTTTATATTTGTTGTTCCTTGATGAAAGTTTTTCAAAGCGTTCCAAATCTCGTTTGCGGTTTGAAGATGTGAAACACGGTCAAAATCAGAACGTGAAATTCCATTCAACAAAATATTTCAAGCTTTGCAATTATTATTAAATTCAATTTTCAAAGCATCAGTATTAATTGCATCGGGTATGGTGTAGGGAAAAGCAACCTTTTGCCACACATCATAGTCTTGAGCCAAGATGTAGGATTGCATCTTACTAAACCAATACGCGAAATCGGTGCCATCGAAAACATGCGGTTTTGTTGAAAATTTATCCAACATGACGAGAAAACTTTAGATTAAAGAAAAATCCAAAGCAGAAAAACCAGGCTCTGATACCACTTGTAGGATCGAATACCCAATGAAAAGCCAACCAGAGGAGGGTGAATGGTTGGTGCACCCCAAAAACAAAGTTTTAGCGGAAATAAAACTTTACCTCTGTTCTGGATCTGGTCTGACCCGAGGTTGAATCGCCGGTCTGACCGCTCGGTAAGGCCGGTCTGACCACTGTGTTTTCTCCGGTCTGACCGCCCGTACCGCTGCTCGCCAAGTATTTAGCCGATTTGCCTGGTGTAGTCGATCGCCGCCGAGAGCCGATGATGGCCGGTCTGATCGCCGATGTGCTTGCGATCTGACCGGCGTGTAGATCTTGTTTAACCAACAATCAGGCCGCCGCACCGAGGAAGAAGAAGACACAAAGAATTCTCAAGAAGATTGAACTTTATTGAATCTCTCTGTGTTTACAAAGTGCAAAGAAAGCACTCCTCACAAAATCTCAAGCTAACATTGAAACCCTAACTCGAAACTCTTTGAAACCTGAATCTAAAACGGTACCAAAAAGCATACCGAGAGGCCACGCCTCCCCTCACTATTTATATACGAGACCCGCAGCCAAAAGCCACGAATCCTACTCATATAGAAAGTCCTAAACACCTAGGAAACCTTCCTATATAAGTACAAACTTGATATAAACCAACCGTAACAATCTCGGTCTTCCCAAAACCGAAATTTCGCTTTCCATACGCACACAATATCTCCATGTATGCCATATGGAAACTTCACCAATCATGTGCATCAATCTCTACCCTTCAGCATCCCGCATGATCCCCATCTTGGACGTCACCTTATCTCCAAGTTGACTCCAACTCGATCACCGGCAACACTTTCCCGAGGCGTAAAAATTACCTACACACAATTAAACAAAGAATACCATATCCGAGAACAAGCTCTCCCAACTTGACTCATTGTTAGCATAAACAAACATACACGTGCATAGGAACATGAAACTTCCCATGTATATGCAAGGAAACAAACCGAAACCACAACCGAATCAAAATCGGCAACCGGTCGGATGCGGCCGGTCGACCGCAGCAACCGCCGTCGACCGCCCAAACACCTCCGGTCAGACCGGCAGAATAAACCCGGTCAGACCGGCTGTGCAACCGACTGAACACTGTTCATTGTCCGAAAACCAAAACCACTTTGTCAATAAATCTCCAAATAACAAAACACACAAAGCAATAATCCCAGATGCCAATTGTTCATCATCAAATGAAGAATCAAACACACTTTGATTTTACACGAACTAAGCCACGTTGTCACTTTGCACCTTCAAGCCCTAGCCAAAAAACTCTCCGTCTTCTCGGCGACCTCGTCGGAACCCAAAGCACAACCTCCCCAACACACTCTTCCATGGCGACGATCCCACTCAACAATGGCGTCCTCAAGCACTTGTTCCGATGTGGCCCAAGCAGAATACCCAGAGGTAAGTTTCATCGGCTCCCGCCCTTCACTCCTTGCAACTTGGCTTTTATCTTTTGTAATCCTGTTTTTCCATCCTTTAAATCGTAGCACCTCACCCACCAAATCGCCGTTCCAGACCTAGTTAGCCCTAATCAATTCTTGTTAGGGCCAATCGGCAACTTAGACCCTAGCGAGTTTATTAATGCCGAAACAAACTGGATTCCCTTCAGATTTTCCACTCCTAACTTAGCCCATTGGTCTGGTGCTTTCAAGTCTTCGCCCTCAACAGATAAATCCTAGCCAGCTTGGTACTCACGGATGTCGGCTAGGCAACAAACCCACTGGACTGAACTTGGTATAAGCCAATGCCTAGCTCTGACAACAGCTGATATATCAAAGGACGAACCCCTCCTATCGGCTGCCACTTACTTCTGGTCAGACACGCTAAATGTGTTTTTGTTCAGACAAGGGCCGATGACACCAACCCTCTTGGATGTGGTGATGATTATGGGATTAGATATAACATCCACAGTCGACCCAGCCAGTCTCAATATCAAGTGCTCACACAATTTTAAGACCAAAAACATAGGGGGCTGGAGTGGCTTCATATCCATGAACATGAAAGACGGCCCAATTTCTGAGAGAGAACACACTGCTTTCCTTTTAATGTGGCCAGAAAAATATGTTTTCTGTGGATCGAGCTGTGGGCCGACTAGCAACTAGCAGCATATAGCCGAAGCCTTGGTGAGCAAAAAACAAGTCCCTTTGGGAAAATACTTGCTCGGCTATCTATACCAAACGTTAAGTAATGCATCGGCTTGGCTAGCTTCCAAACAAGCCATCAACACAGGGGGGCCCTGGTGGCTGCTGCAGTTGTGGCTAAACCTCTACCTCTACCGGGTTGCAGAAAGGCCGACCCCATTGGAAGCCGATTTTCCTCTAATCGAGCCACGGTTCGAGGAAGATGAAGAAGTGACCACCCGTCGATGCCTATCATATGGGGAAGCAGCGGCCACTGTAACGTCCCACCCTTCTCGGGCTGGGCCCACCTACATCTAGAAGCTCTCTAGGATCTTAGACTGCCCTCACATACATCTGGAAGCTCTCTAGGATCTTAAGCGTCCCACCCTTCTCGGGCTGGGCTCACCTACATCTGGAAGCTCTCTCGGATCTTAGACTGCCCTCACAGACCAACACCAATCTTTTCTGCGCACTTTGTCCTCACTCATGCGCACCCAGGAAGAACTTGCCAAGCACGCTTAACCTTAGAGTTCATAGGAGATGAGCTTCCAGAAAAGAAGTTGCAACTTGTTGGTATGAGTATTCTCTTAATCCTATTAAGCCCTAGGCCAGGATGTTACAGCCACCTACCCTGGATCCAAGCTAACAGCCGATCACTTTAAAAACTGGTTCGGCAACCTGTACAGTGGCTTCCCAAGCACCTCAAGGATATGGTTTGCTTATGAAGATTTCGACAGGTTTGAACTCCCAGATGATCTCCGGCTAGATGAGCTTAATTCTGAAGGATATGAAAAACCAAGGGAGATCTATACATCAGCCATCACACCTTGCATTCTCCCTATCGGCATCCACCAAGGGCGCAACATTCAAAAATCTTACGAATTCTACCATCCAATGGTAGCCGTGAGACAACTTGGCATGGGTCAGCTGCCGATCGGCCTCTATTACTCAGATAAAATCCAATCCAGGGGCAAAATCGAAGGAGATATTATGATGAATCGGCTGCTCAGCATCCCTGGTCCCTCTCTAGGCAGTATTGACAACATTGACCTGGCGATGACAAGGACGACCATCTTCAGCCGATGGTGGAATGAACGGAAGCGGCATTTGTTCCATCAATCGGCCTCCATGTACCTGACCATCATCGACCCTGAGATGACCCCATCGGTAAGTATCTCTTTTTCTCCTTAGCTTTCTTCGGTCATTTCTTGTATTATTGACTAATCATGCCTTGTTCCTTTGCAGACAACCGATACTTCCCCTTCGCACACAAGCAACATTGGGGTAGCAATCCTTTATGCCCCTGGCATGCTATGCGGCGGCTGTGGGCTAGCCCCATCCATCATCGGCTTCCACGCGCCGAAGGTGGCCACACTACTTCACGGCCAGACCCGTGCACCATTGCATCGGCCAAAAAGAGCAACGCCATTGGCTGCTGCCACTCCGACTGCAGAGAAAATAAAACGGGCTTCAAAGAAACTGAAAACAATTCCAGCCGACGACATGCCCCCAGTTGATCCGGACGTGGATGCGACCCTTCAAGAAGAAATCAGGGATGAGGAAATGGAGCAAGCCGTCAACGCTGCCGCGGCCGAAACGAGCTCTTCGGACAAGTATGCTCGGACTCCATCAGCTGAGCAGACCACTACACAAACTCCAAGCCCCCCGAAACGCGCCCCTCGCTCGCAGCCGGTAAGCATTTTTCATCGTTTAGTTTCATCATCTTTTCCATTACAATTTATCGGCTCTCTGTGTCTGTAGGCAAAGAAACTGGCCGCCAAGAAGAAAACGGCTCCTCTTCCTTCGGTAAGCTCTACTACCTTTCATTTCCTTCTTACCAGCACAGCCAATTTCCAACTTGCAACCTTTTCAGCCTCCCCGCACCCTAACACCTGCCCCCCTTGTATCAAGCGAGCACACACCAACAGCCGCAGGTGGTGATCACATCGAGGATGTGGCTACCTCAGTTCCAGTTATCTGAGTAAGTTCTGTTCAGTTTTACAAATCGGCTCATCAATTTTATCGGCTCTCCTAACCATCTCCTAACTTGCAGTCTGTAGCCGATCTTCTAGACTTCGACCTCTCCGAATTTCTTGATCCTGATGAGGGTACTAACAAGGCCATGGTGGTGTCGGATGAGGAACTACGGGCAACTTTGTCAGACATCGCCAAACGGCTAGAGTGCTCCCTCGATTTCCTGGTCACCGCCTGCGGTTCCATCTGTAGTCGGTTTAAGGACATCCAAGATCGGCTGCCGAACCAATTGGCTGATATTATTGCACCGACCACATTTATGGAGGCGCATCGGCACAAACTTGAATGATCTAGACAGAGAATAGCCGATCACCGTGAAAACCAAGCATTGGAGGCCACCATCAAGGCCAGTCAACAAGAAATTACTGCCGAGAAGGCTAAGTTTGATGCTTTGAAGACCGAGCCGATTGCCGAACTTGATCGGCTTCGCAAGCGTCGGGAAGAGCTGATAACCAAACTCGCCAACATTGAAGCTGATATCGTGGCCATGGAACAACGCGTGGCTGGCCTGCTAAAGGAGATCGAGGACCAGCGAGTGAAGATTAAGGCGGCCGTATCAAATCTGTCGGACATGGCCAGGGTGATGAAGCCGATCCCTAGGAACGACGTGGCCGATGCGAAGGCCATTGAACAAATAGACGAGATCCATCGTAGGGTGATATCGGCCATCACTGACTTTCTCTCGCGCTGAGCCACTTGTAATAGTTGACTAGGCATCTTTGTACTTAAACTTCCCATGCATTTTGTAATCGGCTCAAACTTCCTCTGTAATCAGCTGGTTGTGTCGAAACTTGGTTTCGGCAATAGAAATTTGGGGGTGCAGTCAAGATCGCCAAGCACAATGGGTTAAGTGAAAAACAAGGTTTAGACAGGTTCAGGCCCTCTCGTGAGGTAATACCCTACTCCTGTTTCGGGGATTCGATCCGCCGAGTGTTTATTGATCTCAAGATCTAGTGTATCGCCTATCAAATCTATGGCTCATGAATCTGATATGTCTGATATCCCTCAAGGGACGCCTCTGCCCTCCTTATATAGTCTTGGAACAGGTTGCAACTTGTTCATATATACGCTTGTCGATTACTTCTTCAATGTTATTCGTATGTATACTGCCAATTACTTCAAACTTGCTCAAAGGCTTCGAATTTTTTTAAAAAACTCGCTCTGCCTCCTCTGCCTTCTTGATATCGTGTTGTGCCATATATGCCCCCTAATTTTGTAGATGGTGTTCCCAGCGTTCACAAAATTGTTAAATCAAATATTCTGTTGTTGTCGGCTAGGTTGAGCCGATGTATAAAAATTAGGGGAAAAACTTGGCGTAAAAATGCCCTAAAGGCGATGCGTATATTACAACGCATCGACTAACATGAATCGGCACTATCGTAGCCTAATCATGAGTTGATCCATACACTTGGGTAATATTTCTTTAAATATTTGCAGTTTAGAGCCCTTCCAAATACCTCTCCATCTAATCCTTCTAGCATGTAGGCCCCTTTAGAGACGCATTTGTAGATCTTGAAAGGCCCTTCCCAATTAGGTGATCACTTGCCGAATTTATTTTCTCTTGATCCGATTGGCAGTATTAACTTCCAAACGAGCTCTCCCTCTGCAAAAGATTTAGGCACCACTTTCTTGTTATAATAACGGGCTACTTATTCCTTATCCTTTGTTACCTTTTCCAAGGCCCTCATCCGTGACAACACCAAATCTTCTTATTCATCTACCATGAGGTTATAGTAATCGTCGGCTGTAAGCTGATCTTGTAACTGAATCCTTCTGGAGACGATGATTTTTTCCCACGGCAGGACTGCTTCATGCCCGTAGACCAATTGATATGGAGGGACTTGGATAGATCCATGGCAAGCCATCCGATAGGCCCATAGTGACTCGGCTAATTGGCTGTGCCACTGCTTGGGATATTCAGAGATCTTTCTCTTTATCAACTTGATTAAACTCTTGTTTGAAGCTTCTGCTTGTCTGTTGGCCTGAGCATTATACGGCGAAGAGTTGAGTAACTTGATTCCCATGCCGTCGGCAAATTGAACAAACTCATCCGATATGAAGATATACCCTTGATCTGTTGTTATTGTTTGAGGGACGCCAAACCGGTAGATGATATGCTCTTTAACAAACTCGATTTCGTCCTTTGAATCGACTTTCTTGAAAGGAATTGCTTCCACCCATTTTGTGAAATAATCGGTTGCCACCAATATGAATTTATGTCCTTTACTTGAGGGTGGATTGATCTGGCCAATCATATCGATTCCCCAACCTCTGAACGGCCAAGGCTTTATTATTAGGTTCATAGCCAATGCTGGTGCCCTTTGTAAATCTCCGAATTTCTGACAATCTTGGCAGCCCTTGTAGTACTTGAAACAATCCTTCAGCATCATCGGCCAAAAATACCCTGCTCTCCACAGTAGCTACTTCATCTTATGAGTCGATTGGTGCGTGCCACAGATCCCTTCATGCACTTTCCCGATAGCCACTTTGGCTTGATCGGCACTGAGACACTTGAGTAGCACACCATCAATCGTCCGATAGTATAAATCTCCATTGAGCAAAACATATCTTAAAGCTTTGTAGCGCAATTTCCTTAAAGCCGACTGGGAAGGGTTCTGTAAATAACTGTAGACTTCAAACCTCCCGTCGTCGACTGTTATGGTGGCAATCTCTATCTCAATATCCTTTGCCATCGGCTTGTAACCCGATGCCCCCTAAGCTAAATTATTGGCTTCTGCATTCTGCTCCCTAGGGATATGCTTCAATGTAACCAGCCGAAAGCTGTTCATCAATTCTCGGCATCGTTGACAGTAGACCATCAGCGCGTCATTTTTGCACTCATATTCTCCCGACAACTGGCTGATGACCAACAGTGAATCCCCCATGATCTCGACGGTGTCGGCTTCGACTTCCTTGAGAAGGTGCAATCCTTTGAGCACTGCTTCGTATTCGGCTTGGTTGTTTGTGACGTGGGGGTTGATTGAGAATGCGAATTCAAAACTTGCCCCCTTGGGGATATAATTACCAAGCTGATACCGCATCCACTCGTGCAAACCGAGCCATCAAACGTCAAAGTCCAAGACATAATTTCCACTGAGCCGATTGAATTATTTCTGTGTTCCACTATAAAATCGGCTATAGCTTGTCCTTTAACTGCCCTGGGTGCCTGGTATCTTAAATCAAACTCTGTTAAGGCAAAAATCCATTTTCCAACTCGTCCTTTTAACACTGGAGTCGATAGCATATACTTGCCTACATCGGCTTTGCATATTATAGTGCACTCATTGGATAACAAATAATGCCTTACCTTGGTACATGAAAAATACAGGCAAAAGCACAATTTCTCCACTGGTGAATACATTGTCTCTGCGTCCAATAGCCGTTGGCTGAGGTAAAAGATGGTCTTTTCCTTCCCTTCGACCTCTTGGATCAAGACTGAGCCGATTGACTTATCATCGGCTAATAGATATAGCTTGAATGGTATCCTTTTTTTGGAGAAATCAGAACTGGAGGTGAGCTTAAATAATTCTTGATGTTCTCCAATGCTTTCTACTGCTGCCCCCAAGTGAATGCTTGATCGGCCTTCAGCCGAAGCAATGGTGTCAACGGCTCCAACTTTTCTGAAAGATTGGCTATGAATCGTCTGATGAAGTTGATTTTGCTGATCAGAGAGGTTGCTTCTTGTCCTTCGGAGGTTGTATTGTCTTGATAGCATTAATGCTCCTTGGTGTAACCTCGATTCCTCTCTCATGAACAAGAACCCTAAAAATTGCCCGGCCGAAACACCAAACACGCACTTCAATGGATTCATCCTGAGGCCATACTTCCTTGTTCGCTCCAAAACCTGTCTAAGATCGGCTATGTGATTTTCTGCTTCCCTGGACTTGACAATGACATCATCAATATAAATCTCTACCAGGGAGCCGATCATATCATGGAAAATATAATTCATGACCCTTTGATAAGTTGCTCCAGCATTTTTCAACCCAAATGTCATGACGACCCATTCATACAAGCCGATTGCTCCTGGGCATCTGAAAGTAGTCTTGTGAATGTCTTCTTTGGCCATAAAAATTTGATTGTAACCTGCATTACCATCCACGAAACTTATTATCTTGTGACCAGAAGCAGCATCCACTAGTAAATCGGCTATGGGCATTGGGTACTTGTCCTTAGGGGTAGCCTTGTTTTAAGTCCCTGAAATCGATATAGACCCTAAGTTTGCCGTTCTTTTTCATTACTGGAACAATATTCGAGACCCACTCGGCATACCGGCAGGGCCGGATGAATCCAGCGTCATATAGCCGAGTGATTTCGGCTTTGATTGCATCATACATATCGGTCTTAAACCTCCTAGAAGATTGTTTGAACGGCCGATAACTCGGCTTGATAGGCAGCTGATACACAACAATTGATGGGCTAAGACCAGGCATCTCGAAATATTCCCAAGCAAAATAATCTTTATATTCCTTTAACAAATCAATAAGATGGGATTTACAACGAGAAGACAAATTTTTACTAATATATGTCGGCCTAGGCCTGTCTCCAGAGCTGATATCTATTTCTTCTAGTTTGTACCCTGCCCAAGCTTGCCATCATCGTCGTCTGCGGTGTCCTCGCCGTAGACGTTTGAGCCCTCCACGACGCCCTCAAAGTAATAATTGGGGCTCTTCGTCTCTAATAGGCTGTATGGCAGAATCGAACACCTTTAGAAAATCGGCTTGCCAAACTTTGCCGGACAGACAATCAATACCATCGATTTCCCAAAGTGGCAAAACGGTGTTAGCAATGCTCACTGACCTGTCGGCTGGCACGATTTCAATTTTGTCGCCTTGCCATTGGATCATACTTTGGTGCATTGTGGAAGGGACGCAGCAGTTTGCATGAATCCAGTCCCTCCCCAGTAGCAGGTTGTAAGATCCCTTCCCGTCGATGACATAGAATGTTGTGGGCACGGTTTTACTACCGACGGTTAGCTCGACGTTAAGCACACCCTTGGCCTCCGATGGATTGCCGTCAAAGTATTTGAGCACCATGTTCGTCTGGATTAGATCTTCGGCTCCATTGCCCACTTACGAAAAGTGGCATAGGGCATGAGATTGACTCGCGCCTCCCATCGACTAGCATCTTTGACATCGGCTTCCCGTTAACAATCCTTTCACGTACGGTGGTTTGAGGTGCCGATTGTCATTTCCCTCCGGTTTTTCAAAAACGGCTTGCTTCGGGGAAAATGCTAGTTTCTCACAAAGGCATCTTTGACATTATCTGCATCGGCCTCAGCAGCACCGAATTCGGCTGGCAATATGAAAACTATATTCACCGATGTAGAATTCTTTCCTTTTCCTTTAGCCGCCCTTCTAGCTTGGTCGGCTTCGCTCTCCTCGGCCGGGTTTGCGTCGGCTGAGGCATTTTTCTTCTTGGGCCTCCACTGCTTCCTACCCTGCGACGGTGCTGATGCTGGATCAATTGTCGGACCTCTTCTTCCTGCCCTTCACTTTTCAGCCTTTGAATTCTTCTTTTTTGTGTCTTGGTGAACAGGTCAGAGGGGCACCAATAGGGGTTGGCCGATTGCTCATCAACGGCTTCTTCTTCGCAATGTTCATCTCTGTCTTTGTCTTCTAAGAAGTCTTGGTGGATCGGACCAAGCCGATCATGTATCGATTGCCGCCTCTGGTTAAGCTGCACGGCTCTGGGGACAAATTGGGCAAGGTTTTGCATTGGATGATCCCTGTATTTTTCTTCACGATATTCGCTGTAGGCCGGGCAATTGTCTATCGTCGGCAGCTTCATTCTCGATTCCCAACAGAACCGAAAAAACTCACAGCGCCAGTGCGGGTCGTAATCAATGTGGTTTCTAATGAATTGGAGTCCCCTGACCTCAACCTCCCTAACGTAAGGCTTGCCGCGTCGGGCCTCCTCTTCCTCATGAAAACGTTGTTGAAAACGGGCCATGGGGTCCATGCGCCTGGGTCGCCGATCGGCCGGTGGAATGCACCATATGGACTGGTGCAGCTTGATCCAACCGATTTCTTTTCGGTCTTAACCCCTTTGAGAGTTTTGGCTAAGCCGTGCGTCACTCTATGCTGTCGATCAGCTCACCTAGGGCCGGCCCGAACCATGTTGACCGGAAAGGGATTGCCATCGACTTTCATTGGCCAAGGTGAATCGGCAAATTTCAACTTCCCGGCTTCAATAGCCAACTGGATTTGTTGTCTGAAAACTTTGCAGTCGTTAGTGCTATGGGAGGTGGAGTTGTGCCACTTGCAATACTTCTTCTTCTTGAGTTCATCAGCCGATGGGATCACATGATTGTCGGGCAGTTGAATTTGCTTTTCCTTTAGCAATAGATCGAAGATCCTATTGGCCTTGGTGATGTCAAAATTGTACTTCTCCTCCCTAGCCGTTTTCGCAGCCCATTGGCAAACAATGACCTTTTTATTTTTGGTCCATTCGGCGTAGCAACTTCGCGTCATCGTCGCTTGTTTCGAGTCGGTTTCGATGATGACGTGGGCAACCTTCTTGACGGCCTTCCTTGATTCCTGAAATCATTGCTCGTGGGCCGTCACCTTCTGTGCCAGGTGGGCTAGGCTATCGAAGTCTTGAGCCAAAAACCTTTCGCGGATCGGTGGCAGCAGTCCATGAAAAGCCAAATCGGCTAACTGGGGATCGGACAGCACTAGGCTGTAGCATCAGTTCCTCATCTCCCTAAACCTTTGAATGTAGTCCTGCACCGATTCTTCATGCTTCTGCCTAATGCTTGTCAGGTCCGCTAATTTCATCTCGTGGTTGCCGGTGTAGAAATTGCTGTGAAATTGCATTTCGAGATCGGCCCAGCTTTGTTTGGAATTGAAGGGCAATGAAGAAAACCATGTAAAGGTCGATCCCGATAGCGAGAGCGGGAACAAGCGAACCCTCAGTGAGTCTGTAGTCGATGCCTCTCCGCATTGCGCCAGGAATCGGCTGACATGCTCGTATGTTGAAGTGTTGTCCTGTCCCGAGAATTTGGAGAAGTCTGGGACCTTGTACCTATTGGGTAATGGTACCCTCTCAAAGTGCTCTGGGTATGGATACCGATACATGTTCCCAGAATCTTTTGGCTTAAGGCCGAATTGATTGCGCATAACGTCGGCAATCAAATCGGCCCAAGTCTTGTTGTCTTGAACCTGTTGTATTGGCTCGTACTGATCATACTGCATGGGTACTTGCCGATACTGAGGTGGCGTTTGAGGCCAATAATGCTGGTCTTGATGGCCTCCCTGGTACTAATACCGAAGTGGGTTGCCAGCGGGAGGCGGCCGATTCGCCGGGGGTGTTAGCGGATCTGGGAAGAGCTGTCGGCCACAAGCATTGTGCTATGCCCCTTGAATGCGATTAGCAACCGGCTCTTGCTGCCGATTGAAGTAGAATATACCGGCTAGCTGCTCCTGGGAAGGAGGTTGTTGCCAGTTCAGAACGATAGGCGGTGGTCTTGAAGCCGATGCGGCTGCAGTCGGCTGATTGAGGACCCCTCCTGGTGGCCCTGGCCGTATCGGTGGGGGGATCGGCCGGTTCTCGGGTTGACAAGACCCGTAATTAGGAACCGGCCGTCTCCGAAGTAGGTCGCCCCGCCGCACTCGATCAGCAATCTTGAAATCGACCACAGTGGCAATCATGTTATTCAGAGTGTTGACCAAGATGCCACTCTGATTGACGAGTGCATGATGCATAGCCGAATTGATTCGGTCTTGCAAAGTGTGTAGTTCTGAATTGTCTTGTTCTTGCTTCGGCTCCTCCATCTTGTGTTTTCCTTTTGTATCGTCTGAGGAGGATGCCTTGAAGTCATCTATTCTGAATTTGTATTTCTGGTGAACGGCCCCAAACCTGGTTTGGGCAAAAGATTACAGATAGTTGGCCTGCAGTTCCTCCACCATTTTCTTGTAGTCGGCCAACTGCTCAGCCGACAATTGTTCCATCTTAACAGGAACCATGTTTTCCTCGCTGATTTTGGGGCTCTTGACGTTGACCATCATGTTGACTTTGTTGCTTCTTTCTAGCCGAGTTGATGGTCCCACTGGGCGTGCCAAGAAGCGTATTGATGAGAAATCTTTCCCACGCGCTGGCCTGGGAGATCTGCTTAACTCCAGTGCAGGTCCGTCCTTGGCTACCTGTGATGAACTAGGCGTGCCAACTGGTTTGATCTGCTAACCAATAAGAAATAAACAGATATTTGCATTAAGGTTAAAGTTAGATCCTACCGGATCGGCTAAGGGAACCAACTTACATATAATTACTATCCCGAAGCATATTTAAACTAAGTGACTGGGATAGATCGGTTGTGCCGAGACAGTATAAATCACTTAATCTAAATATACATCAGGATAATAGATATATGCATTTATAACCTAGTCGATGCTATAGGTCTAACGTGAATCAGCTAATACTCTGATACATCTTATGAAAAGATACCGATCTAACCTAAATACGCTAAACCTAGATCAATCAGCTGTCGGCTAATGCCAACATATTGATACCGGCTTGAAGCATTTAACCAGATCAAGATCTTAATATAAGAGGCAGCTTTAATATATCCAACAGTAAATAATGCTGAAAGATAATTAAAACAGGTAAGGCTGGCTGAAACCCCAGCACTGTCTCTACAAGTAGGCATTTCATCGAATAGTTCTAAATACTTCTAAAAGCGACTTAACAGATCATAGATGATCCATCATTAAGTACAAAAAGATAGTATTAGATCTATATAGATCGATGCAAACCCCTCAAGACGATAGATACAGCATATAAACTAGATTAACATCTAGATCTAGCTCTACCGGTTGCCGCCTCCCGAGAGAAACGAGCCGACAACGAGATAGATCTAGACATTGTTCTAGACTATATGCCGTATATGATAACTTACGCGGTCTACAACATCAAACCTAGAGTATCATGATGATGTAAGCACTAGATTCAACGGAATAAACCACTAACGACGAGAATTTACCTTATTCGGGGTTCAAATCGATGCAGCCCAAAGCCGGATCAAGAACTCGTCTAAAAGAAACTAGGAGGCAATGCGCCAAAGTTGTATTGATGTGTGTATATTTTTTACAAGAAGTCCCGGCCCTATTTATACCCAAGCATAACACTATCCATGTAAGACACGGTTTCTATCTAATCTACTATTTAAAATACGACAATATCTCGAGATACAGTCCCATGTCGCTTTACAAAAGGAAATATCTAAACAAAACTCTATCTTACAGATACAATTGTCGTTACAGGACTCTATCCATAGATGGCAATATCTTAACAAACATTTGAGAACCGAATCTTCCTTTTATCTCTAAGCTTCTTTATCGGAAACAGTTCCATCTTCTTCTCTGAATTGGAATCGGCCATCCGCTGTCCATGTCCGAATTGGCCTTAGCCAACTGGCTTCCCAGCCGATTGAGTCATAGCCAACATGGCCTCAGCTTCCACACAAATCACTTTCCCGATCATTTTCCGCTTCAATCTCGGCTTGGACAGTGATTTGGTTATCAAATTTGGTCATTAACACTTTTGTAATCTATAACTTTTGTAGTTGGCAGGCCTCCTGTATTCTGAACGTTGTAATATATTCTCTGTCAATTCCTGAGATCTTAATGTCTTGAAAGTTTTCAAGGTCCCAAAAAAATTCAAAGTCCTCTGATTTATTTTGATTTTGTATAATATATGCCCCCCTAATTTGTCAATATTGCCTTCATCATTGACAAAATTATAGAATAACACCAACTAGCACATGTCGGCTAGGCACAGCCGATTCAAAAAATCAAAGGGGAAAAAATTGTATTTAAATTTTCCTAAAGGCGATGTGTGTAATCTCGAAACACATCGGCTAGCATGCATCGGCATAGACTTAGCCAAGTCATGAGTTGATCCAAATACGGGATAATATTTCTTCGATATTTGCCATTAAGAGCCCTTCCAAACACTTCTCCATCCAATCCTTCTAGCATGTAAGCTCCTTTGGAAACGTATTTGTGGATCTTAAAAGGCCCTTCCCAATTAGGTGACCATTTGCCGAATTTATTATCCCTTGTACCAATCAGCAGTATCAACTTCTAGACTAACTCGCCTTCCTCAAAAGATTTAGGCATAACCTTCTTATTATAATGATGAGCCACTCTTTCTTTATCCCTAGTCACCTTTTTCAGAGCACGCATCCTTGATAAAACCAAATCGTCCAATTCGTCCACTATTAGATTGTGATAATAATCGGCTGTTAACTCATCTTGTAGTTGAATCCTTCTTGAGCCGATGACACTTTCCCACGATAGAATGGCTTCATGTCCATATACTAGCTTATAAGGAGGCACTTGAATTAATCCATGATAGGCTATCTGATAGGACCACAACGATTCGGTCAATCGGCTATGCCATTGCTTTGGATACTCAGAGATCTTTCTCTTTATCAACTTGATCAAACTCTTGTTAGAGGCCTCTGCCTGTCCATTAGCCTGGGCATAATATGGTGAAGAATTTAATAGCTTGATTCCCATGCTGTTGGCAAACTGAACAAACTCATATGAGACAAAGATAGATCACTGATCGGTCGTGATAGTTTGAGGGACGCTGAATCTATAAATGATGTGCTCTTTGACAAACTCGATTGCATCCCCAGAATCAACCTTCTTCAAAGGAATTGCTTCCATCCACTTGGTAAAATAATTGGTTGCCACTAATATAAATTTATGTCCTTTGCTTGAGGTTGGATTAATCTGGTCGATCATATTGATTCCCCATCCTCTGAACGGCCAAGGTTTGATAGTTGGATTCATAGCCGATGCTGGGCCTCTCTAGATAGTCCAAACTTTTGACAATCTTGACAACCCTTATAATATTTGAAGCAATCTTCCAGCATAGTCGGCCAAAAATACCCAGCTCTCCGAAGTAACCACTTCATTTTATGAGCAGATTGATGAGTGCCACAGATACCTTCATTCACTTCTCCCATGACAACCTTGGCTTGATCAACACTCAGACATTTGAGCAGCACGCCATCAATCATCCGATAATACAAATCATCATCGAGCAAAACATATCTCAAAGCCTTATAACGCAATTTTCTTGAAGTCGACTGGGAAGGATTTTGTAAATAATTGTGAACCTCATACCTCCAGTCGTCAGCTGAGATGGTTGCAATTTCCAGTTTGACATCTTTTGTCATCGGCTTATAGCCTGATGTCCCTTGAGCCAAATTATTTGCCTCTGAATTTTGCTCCCTAGGGATATGTTTTAATGTAACTAGCCAAAAACTATCCATCAACTCTCGGCATTTTTGATAATAGACCATCAACGTGTCGTTTTTGTATTCATATTCTCCTGACAACTGGCTGATGACCAAGAGCGAATCGCCCATAATCTCCACAACATCAGCTTTGACCTCCTTCAACAGTTGTAAACCCTTGAGGACATCCTCATACTCAGCTTGATTATTTGTAGCATAAGGCACAATTACAAAAGCAAATTCGAAACTTGCCCCCTGAGTGAGATGATTACCAAGCCGATGATGCATCCATTTGTGCAAACTGATCCATCAAAAGTTAGCGTCCAAGGCATCGTATCGACTGAGCCGATTGAGTCGTCTCTATGCTCAACATTGAAATCGGCTATAGCCTGCCCTTTAACTGCTTTAGGTGCTTGATATCTCAAGTCAAACTCTGTCAAGGCAAAAATCCACTTCCTAACTCGTCTCTTCAGAACTGGAGCCGATAGCATATATTTGACTACGTCGGCTTTGCGAACTATTATGCAGTCGTTGGATAATAAATAATGCCTCAACTTTGTACATGAAAAATATAGACACAAGCACAACTTTTCCATAGGAGAGTACCTTGTTTCCACATTCAAAAGTGTTCTGCTGAGATAAATATTGCTTTCTCCTTTCCTTCAAACTCCTCGATGAAAACTGAGCCGATAGACTTCTCGTCGGCTGATAGATATAACTTGAAAGGCATTCCCTTTTGTGGAGGGATCAATACTGGAGGGGAGCGTAAATAATTCTTGATGTTGTCCAAAGCCCTCTGTTGCTCTGCCCTCCCCAAGTAAACGCTTGATCGACTTTCAACATTAACAAAGGTGTAAAATGCTCCATCTTCTCAGATAGATTTGCAATGAAACGTCTGATGAAATTAACCTTGTCGATCAAAGACTGCAACTGCTTCTTGTCCTGCGGAGGCTGAATACTTTTGATTGCATTGATGCTCCTCTGTGTTACTTCAATCCCCCTCTCATGAACAAAAAAACCCAAAATTGTCCAGCAGATACACCAAAAGTGCACTTAGTGGGATTCATCTTCAAGCCATATTTTCTAGGTCTCTCGAAAACTTTCCTCAAATCGGCTATGTGATCTTCAACCTCTTTAGACTTGACGATGACATCATCAATGTAGATTTCAACCAAGAAGCCGATTAAGTCATGAAAAATATAGTTCATGGCCCTCTGATAGGTAGCTCCAGTGTTCTTCAAACCAAAAGTCATAATGACCCATTCATACAAGCCGATTGCACCTAGACACCTAAAAGCAGTCTTATGAATATCTTCCTCGGCCATAAAAAATTGATTATATCTAGCATTGTCATCCATAAAACTTATGATTTTGTGTCCTGAGGCTGCATCAGCGAGCAAATCGGCTATTGGCATGGGGTACTCATCCTTAGGAGTAGCCTTATTTAAGTCTCTAAAATCGATACACACCCTAAGTTTGTCATTTTTCTTGATTACTGGAACTATGTTGGAAACCCAGTCAGCGTATCGACATGGCCGAATAAAACCAGCATCGTATAGCTGAGTTATTTCGGCCTTGATCTCATCATACATATCGGCCTTAAACCTCCTAGGAGGCTGTTTGTATTGCCGATACCCTGGCTTAATAGGGAGTCGATGTTCAACAATCGATCGGCTAAGACCTGGCATCTCAAAATACTCTCAAGCAAAACAATCTCTATATTCCTTTAATAAATCAATAAGCTTGGTTCTAAAATGAGAAGACAAATTTTTACTAATGTATGTCAGCCTAGGCATATCTCTTGGACCTATATAAACCTCTTCAAGCTCGCTGGCTGACATAAAACCTTGCCGGAGTTTGCCATCCAGATCGTCCACAGTGTCCTTGGTGTAGACGCTCGAGCCTTCCACGACGCCCTCAAAGTAATAATTGAGGCTCTTCGTCTCCAATTGGCTGTATATCAGAATCGGACACCTTTAGAAAATCGGCCTGCCATACTTTGCCAGACAGGCAATCAATGTCGTTGACTTCCTATAAGGTTAAGTCGGCGTTGGCTACGTTCACTCACCTATCGGCTGGCACGATTTTGATCTTGTCGCCTTACCACTAGATTAAACTCTGATACATTGTTGAAGGGATGCAGCAGTTGGCGTGGATCCAATGCCTTCCTAGCAGCAGGCTATACGATCCCTTCCCGTCGATGACAAAGAATGTAGTGGGCACGGTTTTGCTGCCGACGGTTAGCTCAACGTTGAGGACCCCTTTGGCCTCTGATAAGTTCCCGCCAAAATCCTTAAGCACCATGTTCGTCTTTATCAGATCGTCGGCTCCTTTGCTCAGTTTCCTAAAAATAGCATAGGGCATCAAATTGATCGCGGCCCCTCCATCGACTAGCATCTTAGACATCGGCTTCCCATTGACAAATCCTTTCACGTATAGTGGCTTAAGGTGCCGATGTTCAGTCCCCTCGGGTTTTTCAAATATGGCTTGTTCCAGGGAGAGTGCCAACTTGGCCAAAGTTTCCTCGACCGTATCTGCATCGGCCTGGGCAGCCTCAAACTCGGCTGGCAACATGAAGACCATATTGACCAATGCAACAACTACTGCTTTTCCTTTGGCCGCCCTCTTCGTCTTGTCGGCTGGGCTCTCATCGGCTGGGATGACATCTTTCTTCATGCGCCATTGCTCTTTGCCCCATTGCAGCTGATGGTTGATTTCATTCTGGACTTCTTCCTCCTGCCCGTTGCTTTTCATCCTCTGAATCCTCCTCTTTTGGCTTTTTGTGAATATTCCAGAGGGGCACCATTGGGGGTTGGCAGGCTGTTCGTCCTCATCTTCCTTGTCTTCCTGGAAGAAGTCCTGGTGAATTGGGCCCAGTCTTTGATGGACAGGGAGTTTCCTTTGGTTAAGCCGAATAGCCCTAGGAATAAATCGACTTGAGCTCCTGGTCGGCTCCTTCCTGTACTCATTGCATGCTGGACAATTTTCCAGAGTAGGCAGCCTTATCCCCTGCTCCTAGCAGAATCTGAACAACTCGCACCTCCAATGAGGATCACAGCCGTTGTGGCGACGAAAGTAGGCTACTCCTAGCCGATCGGGCATCCTTTGATAAACTTTGTTGCTTCGGCCCTCCTCTTCTTCCTCAAATTCCTTCATAAATCTGAATTGGATGTCCGTTCTCCTGGGCCGACGATCGGCTAGGTCACCACTAGCGTACACAATGTTAACGGGAAAAGGATTCCCATCAACCTTTATCGACTTCTTGGGATCTTCAAATTTTATTTTACCTGCTTCAAAATCCGATTGTATCTGCTGACGAAACACCTTCCAGTCGTTGGTAGTGTGGGAGTCGGTGTTGTGCCATTTGCAGTATTTTTTCTTCTTCAACTCTTCGGTTGATGGGATGACATGATTGGCCGGAAGTTGGATCTGTTTCTCCCAAAGTAGCAGATCGAAGATTTTGTCGGCCTTCGTGATGTCAAAGTCATATTTCTCCTCTTTCGCCGAATTTTTGACCCATTGACAAGTGATAGTCTTTTTGCTCCTAGCCCACTCGACTGCTGCTACCTCGGATTCGCTGTCGCTTGAGTCGGACTATGAGGCGTAGGCGACGTGGCTCACCTTCTTGAAAGCTTTCTTGGCCTCCTGGAATCGTTGCTCGTGCGTCGTGATTTTCTGAGCCAAGTGGGCTAGGCTCTCAAAGTCCTGAGCCAAAAACCTTTCTCTTATGGGCGCTAGCAAACCTTGGAAGGCTAAATCGGCCAACTGTGAATCGGACAACACTAGGTTGTAGCACCGGTTCCTCATCTCTCTAAATCTCTGGATGTAGTCCTGAACCGACTCGTCGTGCTTCTGCCTAATGCTCGTCAGATCTGACATCTTCATCTCGTGGGTGCCAGAGTAGAAATAACGATGAAACTGCTTCTCGAGATCGACCCAACTTTGTACTGAATTATATGGGAGAGAAGAGAACCACGTAAAGGCCGATCCTGACAGTGAGAGTGGAAATAACCTGACCCTGAGCGCGTCTATAGTCGATGCCTCTCCACACTGGGCCAAAAATCGGTTGACGTGTTCATATGTTGAAACATTGTCTTGCCCAGAGAATTTGGAAAAATCTGGCACCTTGTACCGGTTTGGCAAAGGGACCCTTTCGAAGTACTCAGGATAGGGGTACTGGTACATGTTACCAGAATCCTTTGGTTTGAGGCCGAACTGATCTCGCATCATGTCGACTATCAGATCGGCCCAAGGCTTATTCTGCTGTTGTGCCTCTTGAGCCTGTTGGTGTTGTATCGGCTCATACTGATCATACTAAAGTGGGCCTTGCCGATACTGCATCTGGGGCGAGTGAGGCTGATAATACTGGCCAAAATTGTCTCCTAGATATTGGTGTGGGAACTGAGGCACGGCAGGATGTGGCTGAGGCATCAATGGAGGCTGTTGCTCAGGGATAAGCCGAGCACCACCCAGGTTTTGAGGGGAACCAGGTGTATAGTTGCTAATCGGCACCTTATTGGTAAGGGGTTGCCGGCTGGCGCTAAACATGGCCTCCACCTGCTCTTGGGACACCGTTGGGATTTCGTGGCCTGAATGCTGAGGTGGATGCCTGATCAAGACCTTGGGTGGCGGCTTTGTAGCTGATGATTGCGCATTCGGCTGGATGGGAGCCGATCTTGGAGCGATCGGCTGTCTTGGAGGAGGAATCGGCAACCCATGTGGGTCCTGTACCCAGGGAATCTTCCATC
Organism: Oryza australiensis; assembly: GCA_019925245.2. NCBI lineage: Eukaryota > Viridiplantae > Streptophyta > Magnoliopsida > Poales > Poaceae > Oryza > Oryza australiensis. Next base: position 1,736,833 of record JAIFGZ020000381.1, on the reverse strand, counting down.
AGGGAGAAAAACCGGGCCCCTTGTTTGCTGCTCGGCTATCCTGGAGTCCTCCACCGTGTTGATCATGTTATTTAAAGTGTTGACCACTATCAAGGACTGGTTGACAAGAGCGACGTGGACAGCATAGTCGATTCTATCCTGCAATGTGTGGAGCTCTGGGCCTTCTTCTTCCTGTTTTACTTTCTCCACTTTTTCTTTCCCTTTGTCTTTACTGGAGGTGACTCTAGTGTTGTGTTGCTCAGGGATCTCAACTTTGTATTTCTGAACGATTGCTCTAGACCTGGTCTGGGTGAAGGATTGCAAGTAATGGGCCTGTAACCGTTCGATCATCTGCTGGTATTCGACTTGCTGCTCAGGAGTCAGCTTGCCCAGCATGATGGGGATGATGTTGTCTTGATCCACCTCTGCGGTCTTGATGTCAACCATTGTATTGGACTTGAGTGTTGCAAAGGTCCCACTGGACGTGCCAAAAGCGTGTTGATTAGAAATTTTCCCACGCACTGGCCTGAGAGATTTGCTTAGCTCTACTGCAGGTCTAAATTGGATTGCCTTCGGTGTTTAGCGCGTGCCAGTTGGTTTGATCCTGTAACCAACAAGAAACAAGAAATATGCAATTCGGTTAAGATTAGATCCTACTCAATCGGCTATAGATATCCATAATATACAATTGCTATCCCAAAGCATATTTAGACTAAGTGATTGAGATAGATCGATAGCATACCGAGGTAGTATAAATCACTTATATCTAAAAGCACATTAGGATAATAATTATATAAATTTATAGCCTAGCCGATGTCGTAGATCTAATATGAATCGGCTAGTACTCCGATACAATTTTATACTAAGATATTAATCTTGACCAAATACACTAAACAAGGATCAATTGACTGTTAAGATGGCTTAACAGATTGATGTCAGGCTTGGTACATTTAACTAGACTGAGATCTTAATATAAAAGGCGGCTTTAACACATCTAACAGTAGTAAAACGTATAAGATGGTTAAAACAGGTAAGATCGGCTGAAACTCCGATACTATCTCTAATAGCAGTCATTGTGCCGAATAGATCTATATGGTTCTAAGAGCACTTAATAGATCAAACCGATGCAGCATAAGTACAAAAAGAAACACGAGATCTAAACAAACCAATGAAAACCTTTCAAGATGGTAGATATGCTATATAACCCAAATCAACCCCAAGATCTAACCCTCCGGCTGTTATCTTCGGAAAGATGCTAGCCGATCATGGGGTAGATCGAGACATTGATCTAGATTATAGAACATATATGATAACTTAAGAAGATTGCAATAACAAGATTAGAGTATCATGACGATGGAAGCATTAACCCCAAGAACACAAACCGCTTGTAACAAGAATTTACCTTGCTTTGGAGATCGAAACCCGATGTAGCCCAATGCGAGGCAATAACTTGTCGAGATTGCAAGTAAAAGGAAAAGGGTGGCGATGCGCCGAGATTGTATTGGTTGATTCGATTCCTCTTAAATTACAAACCTTCAGGCCGTATTTATACCCGGTTACAACAAAGTCCTTGTAGGACATGACTTCTATCTTATCTACTATTTAAAGTATGACAATATCCTAGGACGGGGTCCCCTGCCGTGATACACAAGGAAACTATACAAAATATCCTAAATTAAAGATACAATTGTCATTGTAGGACCCTATTCGTAGATGGCAATATCTTTGAAGCACTTAGAAACCGACTCCAATGATTATCTTCACGCTTTCCTTCCGGGATCGGTCTCATCCGTTCACCTAATCGGAATCGGCTATCTTGGCTGCCCTGTCCGACTCAGACTCAGCCGATTGGCTCTTTAGCCGATTCGGACTTAGTCGACACGGCCTCTGTTTTTGAGAATCAGCGCTCCTTCAGTTCTGCTTTAATCCTGGCTTCAAACTCAGGGATTTGTTTACCAAATTTGGTCATTAACACTTCCGTAAGAATGAGTTTCTTCAATTCTTTATCTTTCGGCACACATAATCTGTTTCCCATCCAGATCGTTCCATGCTCATCTTCTGTAAAGTCACGAGCTTTTCCGACCCTCATGTTCTTCTTGAGTTCAGCTATCTCAGGATCTGATGCCTGGGCAGCCCGAATTTGGTCAATGAGAGTGGGCTGAGCTTCAAGATCGGAAACAAATCCAAAATCCACAACCTGCAGGTTCAGGCGCTCAAATTCTCGCTGTAACTGGTTACACATTCTCTCTACGTTAATGGTGTTGCAGTAACTCTTCCGACTCAAAGCATCTGCTACCACATTAGCTTTGTCGGGATGATAGTGTATTTCCAAATCATAATCTTTGATCAATTCCAACTATCTTCGTTGACGAAGGTTCAAGTCTAGTTGGGTGAAGATATACTTGAGACTTTTATGATCAGTGTACACTTCACAACGATTGCCGATTAGGTATTGTCGCCAGATTTTCAAGGCATGGACCACTGCGGCTAACTCCAGATCGTGGGTTGGATAGTTGTTCTCATGTGGACGCAACTAACGTGAGGCGTATGCGACCACTTTGCCTTATTGCATCAACACACATCCCAACCCTTGGCGGGATGCATCACAATATACTTGGAAATCTTTTGCTGGATCCGACAGTATCAAGACTGGCGCAAAGACCAACTTCTTCTTAAGCTCTTCAAAACTCTTGTTACATTCCACTGACCACTTGAATTTCTCATCTTTCTTCGAAAATTGTGTCATTGGCTTAGCAATTCTAGGGAAATTCTCAATGAACCGGCGGTAATAACCCGCAAGTCCAAGAAAACATCAAATCTGGGTGAGTGACTTTGGCGGAGTCCACTTGGTAACTGACTCCACATTCGATGGATCCACGGCTACTCCTTGGGCATTCACAATGTGGCCGAGGAACTGTACTTCCTTTAACCAGAAAGCACACTTGCTAAACTTGGCGTATAGTTGGTGATTCCTCAACTTCTCGAGCATTATACAAAGATGATGCTCATGTTCCTCTTTGGTCTTGGAGTAGATCAGAATGTCAACAATGAACACCACCACAAATTTGTCTAAGAATTCCATAAACACCTTGTTCATCAGATTCATGAAGAAAGCCGATGCGTTGGTCAATCCAAAAGACATGACTGTACACTCGTACAAACCATACCGAGTGATGAAAGCGGTCTTGGAAATGTCCTCTTCCCGGATTCTCAATTGATGGTAGCCTGATCACAAATCTATCTAGGAGAATACCTTTGCCCCCCTGAGTTGATCAAACAAATCATCAATCCGCAATAGGGGATACTTGTCCTTGATAGTAATCTCATTGAGTGCGCGATAATCGACACACATTCTCTTGGTCTTGTCTTTCTTCTCTGCGAATATCACAGGAGCACCCTAGGGTGATGTGCTCGGGCGGATGTCACCTTTCTTCAACTATTCATAAACTTGCTTCTTGACTTCTACCAACTTGTTGGCTCCCATTCTGTACGGTCTCTTATGGATTGGGGCGGTCCTGGGTACTAAATCAATCCGGAATTCAATTTTCCTTTCTGGTGGCATCTTGGTTAAATCTTCTGGAAAAACTTCAGGGTATTCTCTAACTATGGGAATGTCTTCTAACTTCATGGGGATCTTTGCTGCTACTTTAGACGATTCCCCGGTAGAAACATGATTCAAACTTGCTACAGTCTTTGCTGGCAGTGGAGAACTGAAGGTAATATTCTCCCCACTACCATTGATCAAACTGATAGTGCAACTTTCACAATCAATTACTCCTTTGTGTGTTGACAACCAATCCATCCCAAGAATGACATCTAGGCCTTTGGATTTAAGAAGGATAAGATTGGCTAGAAATTGGAATCCTTGGATTTCTATTGCCACCGAGGGATAGTACTGAGCGGTGTCCAAATGGTTTCCAGGGGTTTGAACCCGCATAGGTATCTTAAGTTTCACTAGTGATAACCCATGTGTCCCCACAAAATGCTTGGAAATAAACGAATGTGTAGCACCAGAATCAGATAATACCGTAGCAGGAGTGAGATTCACAGGAAACGTACTAAGTATAACCTCGGGAGCAACTTGCACTTCCTCTGCAGATGCATGATTGACACATGCCTGGATAAATCTGGGTCCGGCGCACTTCGGCTTCGGACACTTGTCTACAAAATGTCCAGGTTCACCACAGTTGAAGCAGACTCCTGGCTTCCCTCCGAAGTCCTTTCTTGGAGGTGGTGGCTTGGACTGCTGCTGGGGCGGCGCTGTTGGAGGACACACAGCTGGATTGTGTTGCTACTGTCCACTGCCACTACCACTACTGCCATCTTGAAAATTCCCAAGGTGATAAGGCCGATGCTGATGAACAATCATGATGGTAGGTCCACCCTGACCTTAAGGCATGAAGCGTGGTCTCTGCTAATTTCCCTGTTGTTGAGGAGGCTTGAACTGCACTGCCTTCCTTTTCTTGATCATCTTGTTGCGCAGGTCTTCTTGCCGAATGGCCTTGTCAACCAGCTTCTCAAAAGTTAACATACTCCCCTGAGATTAGCTTGTCAGTGAGTTCATCATCCAAACCAGCCAAGAACTTTTCTTGTCTTTCTGCATCAGTGCGCACGTCCTCTGGGGCATAACGTGCAAGACGGTTGAACTCATGCAAGGTACTCCGTAACTGACTTGTTGCCCTGCTCAAGAGAACAAAACTCACGCTTCTTCTGCGCAACTATCCCTTCGAGAATGTGCGCTGTCCTGAAGCTGCGACAAAACTCTTCCCATGTGATTGCTGCTCCAACTGGGCGAGTGACCAAGTAATTATCCCACAAAGCAAAAGCGGGACCTTGCAACTGATGTGTAGCAAAAGAGACTTTCTCCTGGTCCATACATTGCAGTAGATCTAGCTTCTTCTCAATAGCATGAAGCCAGTCATTAGCCTCCATAGGATTGGTGGTGCTGGAGAAAGTCGGCGGCCGGACATGAAGAAACTCTGGCAACTTGGACTGGGATGGTGGAGGAGCAAAGTGGTTATTCTACTGCTGTTGTTGCATCTGTTGCAACATCAGCTGTTACATTTGCTGATGCTGTTGTTGCATCTGCTGTATCATCGCAGCCATCATCTGCGTCTACGAAACAAGCACCTGAGCAATAGTGGGATTCTCAGGTGGCGGCGGAGGAGCGTTGCCGTTGACATCGTGATTGTCATTGTTGTTGCCCGACTACCCATTATTGTTGTTCGTTCCGCTGGTCCTGGTGTTCACCATCTGGAGAAGACGACCAAACAAAAAGAGAAAAGAAGAAAAACAGGTTGACTTAGCAACTAAACTTTATTATTGGAATTCAAATGCACTATTCTGGTCTTGATTAAAACAAGGGAAAATCATGCAACATCCTTAATTGGTCAGCCATACCACACTTGATATAGATTGCCAGCTAACCCACACACAGCAAACCTAACACATAGCAACTACCAAACAAACATACTAAGCAAATCGGCAAAACTAAGAGTGGCGACTAGAACGATCCGAGAGCCTCCGACGAGCTGTGGAGTCAGTGCTGCTCCCTTCAGAGAGTTCCCATGCCCCGGGATGACTTCTGAAGTTCTTCGTCTTCGTGTCGTTCTTCAATTCTTCGCTTGTTTCTTCAAAGCATGAGCTGCTACCAGCATCGGAGGCAGTGACCCATCCAAAACTGCCACCTCTGCCCTTCTCCTCAGAGTCTTCCAGATCCTTGCCTTCAGTTGGATGCCTAGAGCTTGAGTCACTGGAGATGGAGATCCAACTGTTGTTGCCGCCTCCGCCCTGGTATGCCGAATCCAGGGCAAAAGCGGGAGCGGGTCCTGCAGCGGGAGCCGAAACTGGAATTGGCGGAGTGGGAGGAGCTGGAGGAGCTGGTGGAGACGCAGGAGGGGTTGGTGGAGGAATCCAGGGCGCCAGCTAGATACACGCGGGTGCAGTGGTGGTCTTCCGAGGCGTAGGTGAATCCTGACGCCACCTGGTGCTAGGAGTCCTTTCAATTCAGCGACTTCCTTCTTGAGACGGACCACTTCGTCTTGCAACTCACAATCCTCATCATCTTCCTGTCGTTCAGAGCCTTAGCTGCCTTGCGCAAGTCAGAGTGCATCTTGTCCAGTCCCCTGATCACCGTGCACATGCGGCCGAAGGTAGAGTCGTTCTCATCTGCCGTAGACTTGAAAGCGCTGACGTCGGAGGAACTGCCACGACGGGGATGGTAGCGATAAGCGGAGGTGCGAAGGTCGTCGTCGTGCAACTCCCTCATCCTAGCCATCATCAGATACGCGGCTTCTTGACAGGCGTGCTCAGCTGTGCCTTCTAAAGCTGTGACTTTCATGTTGGGAATACAAGTTCCCACAAAGCCGTGAACCTCCAGACGGACATGATGAGGCAACTCGCCACTGAGAGGTGCGAGGGTAGTATACTCCGGTGCTCCAGGATACCCAACTGCCAGGGCCATGTGTGCCAGCTCTGCGACGAAGCCCACCATACCTTTTCCATAGTGCGTAGCTGGAGAACCTGCCATCTATAGAAGACAAAGGAACGGGAATCAACGTATGCTCAAAACCAAAAGACCTCAAACCCATTTTCACAAATTCTAAAACCCTAGACTGACTTTACTTTTAAAACATCCCCTTTTAAGAAAAAGCCAAGATTTTTTTAACTCATGCATATGAAAGGACTTTAGAGATCTCTTAGGGTTTCCAGTTGGCTTGTCCTACAGTCAAAGGATGGCTCTGATACCAACTTGTCACGCTCAGAAATTCAAGCCAGAATTTCTGCAGCTAATTTGTGCATTCAATCCTCGTATAGGCATCAACCGAGGTACACAAATTCATAATTATTGATATTACAGAAACCACATCTTAGAAACAATATAAAAGACTACATAAATGCAGCGGAAAAGAAAAAGACTAACTGAACTGAAACTCTAACACTGCAACGGAACTCCAAAACATCACAGGCAACTTTGACGACGGACGCAAGCCTAAACCTCGTCGAAACTTTCTTCTTCTACAACCTCTGGCTCTGGAGGGGAAAATTAAGCAAGACTAAGTACTACCCACTGTACTCAACAAGTCATACCGGAAGAGAAGGTATGATGCGGATAATTTACAAGGACGGAATATAGTCTCATTTGCATAAACCGCATTTCAAAAATAGTAATATTTGAAAGCAGTAAATAGTAATAATAATTAAGCAATATTAAACAAACACTGCCCAACGTTAAATCCACGTTGCAGTAGGCCCAACCATCCATCTAAACTAGTCAAGTTCCATTGGTCCAACCATTACATAAGTAAGACTAATCACGATGAATCTGGTTGATCGCCCGTGACCATGGGCACGGCTATTCGAATAGTTTTACTCTAATCAGAGGTGTACAACTGTACCCACAAGACACAATCCCATGACACGTTACTGTGTGTCGGTGTACCACCACGATACCCCGGAAAGGAACTGTGACAGGACCCTTCACATAACCCCCTCTAACCAATGTACCACACCAAGGTTTCGCCCCCACTCCCATCGGGGTAATGGGCAGCCCCTCTCGTGCCATGGTGAATCCGGTAGCCGATCAACCCGTAAGACCGGGGGTGACCCAACTCCATCACGCCCACCCTCACTAGGGTACGTCGGCTAGAGACAGCTACACTGCAGATCCAGCCATTACCCATGTTGGCTTGTGGTATGCACGATAATTCTTCCATGGTTTCCCGAGAATCGGTCCTTAATTGTCATGAGCACTCTAACCAAACATCCAACCATGTTCTCACAATCCACCATTATCATATTTTAGTATTATTAGAATAGGATCACATACTTGACAACATCTGAGTATTAGTCTCCACTAAAATATTTCATTAATGTGATTCCCTTATGTGAGCTAATTGATCTAAGCCAGGCTAAGCATGTCCTAAACCAATATCTAGTCATATTTAACCCAAGTTATCAATGGTATAAGGTATTCAATTCCTATGGCTGAGTCCAATAGGTATAACAGTCCCATGAAATGACATTCTAAAATAAATACAGTATTTGAGAGAAAAGAGATATTTAAATAAAATAGGTACAATATGGTCAATGTAAAGTATGACATGCCTTGCTCTGAAGACTGGGGAACGTCGGCGACTACTTCGAAGTAAATGGGATCGCCGGAATTATCAGAATCTACACGACAAACAAAGCACTCAACAAAACATACTAAAAGTATACAGAAAAAGAACAAGAAACTATTTTTAATGGATTCTTGACATTTTTATGGATTTAATGAAATTTGAATGGACTAAAATAGAGCTCAGATTAAAAAGATATGAATTTTAGAAGTTTAATTGTGATTTTTAAACTAAACAGAAAAGACTAATTAATTTATTGCGCAATCAAGTCCCTTGTTGACACAAGCATGCGCGGGTTGGGTAGGACTGATGTTAGCATGACATCATGCTGATGTCAGCACACGCGACGTGGTCAGGGATGACGTCAGCTAGGGCTGACATCAGCGCGACGTCAGCACCTAGGTCTGACGTCAGCATGGCTGACGCAAGCGGCGCGACCGGCTCGGTCTACGGTGGACCAAGTCCACAGCGGGCGGCGGCGGCTGCCACGTGCCGCGTGGCGGTAGCGCGGGCGGCGGCGGGAGAGGTGGCGGCCATGTGGGCGGGGCGACGGCTGGATTGGACGGCGCGAGACGGGCGGGATCAGGTGGCTCGGATGTGCCCGATCAGAGCGATTGAACGGCCATTGTGGCGGCTGGGCTAGAGTTAGGGTTGTGGCGGCGGCGCTAGCTCGCCGGCCATGGCCGCGCAGCGGCCAGTCGGCTCGCCGACGATGCGAAGGCGGCGTGGCAAGCGGCGACACGCATGGCAGTGACGGCACGTGAGGCACGGGATGGCGTTGCAACGCGGAAAAGAGAAAAAGAGGGACGGGATGCTCACTGGCAACGAAGGGGACAACGGCGGCCGACGGTGATGTGCGGCGGCGCGAACACGGAACGGGCTAAAACCGAACGGAGTCAAAGGGGAATACGCGGCGGAGCACAAGGGGGATTTATAGGGGTCAATAGGGGGCCAAAAAGGGCTCAAAACGGCTCTTAATTGCTCGCTAGAGCAATCGGACTCGGGGAGAGAGAGAGGGAAAATCGGCGGTGGTTTGGATGCGGCTAAGGCTGTTTCGACGTGCGGGATAAGCGGGGCCGGGTGCGAGAGAGGCCATTTGGTTCCGGCGTGGGCCCGACGTGGCGTCGCGCGCGGAAAGGACGGGGCGTAGGGCGGCTCATGGCGCGGCGACGGCAGGACTGTCGGCCACGAGGAAGGCGGCCCCGACAGGTGGGCCCCACCTATCGGTGGCTCGAAGCGCGGGGGAGGGGCCGCGGACTTGTGCGCGGGAAGGGCCGGCTCGAGAGGGGAGGTGGGCCGGCGGGGTGGCGGCTTGGCCCGAAAGGGAGTTGGGCCGGCGGGAAAAATGAAAAATAAAAGGATAATTTAGGAAATTCAATAAGGGACTTAATTTAATTGTTGTTTATTCATTTAATGGTGAAAATTATTTATACTGCTCTAAAAATTCCACTAAAAATACAGTTAATGTATTTTGACATGTATAATTTAAGAAAAATCTTACCATGTCGTTTCCACTTATTATTTGTATTTTAAAATTACTTATTGACTCTAGATTAATTCCGAAATTCTAGTTATTTCGGACGACTTATTTAAATGATTAGGGGCAAAATTCGGGGTGCGACATTGAACCATGGTATGATTGAAAAAACCACATCACCTTAGCAGGAACTCTCTTCTTTGAAGGTTGTCCGTCAATTTCGCCTGAATCATCTCATCTAATCTTGTATCGAAGTGCTTTACAAACCGGACATGCTTATAGGTTCTCGTACTCCTCACCATGATAGAGGATACAATCGTTTAGACATGCGTGTATCTTCTGTACCTCTAGTCCTAGAGGGAAAACTAACTTCTTAGCTTCGTATGATGATTTCGACAATTCGTTTCTCTTCGGAAGAATGTTCTTCACGAGTTTTAATAACTCGCCAAATGCCTTGTCACTGAAACCATTTTTGACCTTCTATTGCAAGAATTCCAGCGTGGTACCCAACTTTTTGTGCCTCTGTTCACAACCTGGGTACAAGGACGTTTTGTGGTCTACCAACATACGCTCTAATTTCTGCATCTCCTTTTCACCTTCGCAGTCCTCCTGTACGGTATGCAACATTTGACCAAGATCATCGGCACCGTCGTTATCTTCAACATCCCTATATGCCTCGCCTACTGTATTTTCTTCAAATCCATCGTATTGTTCACAGTCTGAAATGTTGTCATCTTCTTCATCATCTTCTTAAATTGCAACCCCTACCTCTTCGTACGATGTCCAACAATTGTAGTGAAACATTAATGCCGTCTGAAACAAGTGGGCATGAATAATTTTTGATGTAGAATACTTCTTCTAGTTTTTGCAATTTTTGCATGGACAACGTATAAAGCCCTTATGCTTATTGGCATTGCCCACACTCAAAAAATAATACATGCCTTGAATAAACTCTGTCGATCGTCGGTCTGCAGTGTACATCCATTACCGATCCATCTATATGAAATGCACAAAAATCGTAAGAAAAATCCATGATTATACTTAATATATAATAATCCCACATACTTCATGTATTGTACTTAATAAAATTTAGAATTATTTGACATAATGTACGTGATGTACTTATTTATAACTATTTTAACAATTTTAAATTACTTTAGTTTTCTAATCTTTTATCAAATTTTCTATATTTTTCCTTTGTCATCTATTTTATAACATTTTTATCCACAAGTTTTTAATTTAAAAAACATAATTTTCTCTAACAATTTTTTCCTCTTATCATTTTCCACAAATCTTTTTAGAGTTAAAAATATATATAAATATATCTACAAGTATAATATGCTAAACATACATCATTAGAGGATGGAGTTTCTAATTTTCAAAAATAAAATATTTTTTCCTAAACAAAGTTTCTCTCTCATCATTTTCCATAAACCTTTTTTAGAGATAAAAGTATATATAAATATATCTACAAATGTAATATGCTAAGCATACATTAGTAGAGTAGAGGATGAAGTTGCTAATTTTAAGAAGTAAAATAATTTTCCCAAACAAAATTTCCCTCTCATGAGACCTATTTAGAGATAAAAATGTATAGAAATATACTTATAAATGTAATATGCTAAGCACAGATTAATAGATTTTGAAGTTGCTAATCTTGTAGATCTCTCCGCTATGTATATTTCAAATAATAATTTTATAAAAAAAAATTGGCAGCACATTCCTTCTTCGTGCAAACCTTCGTAGAATGGCTCGAGCTGGAGGAGAAAGAATAAGTATAAAAAAACTTCACTTTAGTCCTGGTTGGTATTACCAGTAGGGACTAAATATCATTTGGATCTTTACTAACCGGGACTAAAGTTTAGATCTTTAGTTCCGGTTGGTATTTACCAACCGGAATTAAAGATCCTCGGAGCACTGACATAGTCTGATAAAAAATGAACCGAGACTAAAGAACATCTTTAGTCCCGGTTGATGATCATAAAAAGACGTTGTCTTTTTTAACTAGAACTAAAAACATTTTCTAGTCTCGGTTTTTATCAGCTCCGGAACTATTGTGGATTTTGGCAGATGAATCAAAGACCAATTTTTCAGTAGTGTGTGTATATATATGTATATATGTATATATGTATATATATATATCAAAACTTAGAACTTTATGTGGGCTCTTAATTTTTAGGGTCTTGTGAAGTACTCATCTAGCATATGGACTTGCCTCGTAGTTATAAAGGCATAGTTGTGCCATTGTCAAATTAATCTTGGTGTTGTTAACAGGGATTTCTAAGCTTCAAAGAATAGTTATTAAGTATTTCTTCCCCTATTCGCACCTGTCATGTTCGTTGTTGAGCAAAGGAAAAAGTTGAATTTGACTCTCTCAAATATAGCTCGAATCTAATTTATATCCCTCGACAACAAAAAAAAAATATAACGACTAATTCAACTGTTTTATCCTTTTAAATGTGAAATAAGAGAACATATATTGCGTTGCACAGATGCCCCACGGTACATTTTACATCTTAGACTGGTAGTATGGAATCACCGACTCAAAGTCACTCTATATGAAAAAAATACATATCCAACAAACAATAAAAACACCTACAACACATGGTTTAACAAAATAACAACACGAATACATGAAACCTTTCGAACAAGTAGTACTAGGATGTCTTCATTTGAATACTAATCCATTTGGAATCTCATTAGCCTCAGCCCTCAAGACAACGCCGAGAACATTAGTGCGTTCACTTACCTTTGCTCTGAACTAATTTTTCTTCCGGCATTCAGGTGCGTGCAGCACCATGGTCTCAATGGTGAAACCCGGTCCAAACCCCAGCATCACCCCCCACTCAACTCCGTCTCCTTCCTCATCCATCCGCCGCCGCTGCTCGTCGAGCACGAAGATCAGCGTGCTGCCGAGCATGTTGCCGTACTCCCTTAGCACCCTCCGGCTCGCCGCCAGCTTCCCGTTCTTTAGCTGGAGAGCCCTCTCGATGTGGTCCAAGATCAACGGGCTGCCTGGGTGCACCGCCCAGAAGAGGTCGTTCCACTCGCCGACGTCCAGGCCGAGCGGCGCGAGCGCGTCGGAGAGGCATTGCTCGACGTTGTTCGCCGCGAGAGGCACGAGCTCTTTGGTGTCGATGTTGCCGTCAAGGCCGTGCTCCATGAGCTGCATGGTGATGACGTGCTCCGTTCCCGGTATCAGGGTCTGCGAGACGGCGACCATCTCGAATATCGGGCGCTCGACGGGGCGCGCGGCGTCGGCGCCGACGATGACCGCGCCGGCGCCGTCCCCGAACAGCGCCTGGCAGGTGACGGTGTGGGGGCAGTCCGGGCCACGGAAGGTGAGGACGGTGAGCTCGACGCAGGCCACGAGGACGCGCGCGCCGCGGCTGTTCTCGGCGAGGTCCTTGGCGAGGCGCAGCGCGGTGGCGCTCGCGGAGCAGCCGTTGAGGTGGATCATGGTGCGGCGCACGGTGGGGCGGAGGCCGAGGAGCGTGGCTAGGCGGACGTCGGCGCCCGGGGCTTGGGCGCCCGCGTTTGTGGTCACGACGAGGTGGGTGATGTCGGTGGCAGGGCGGCCCCACTGGACGATGGCCCTCGCGGCGGCCGACGCGGCGAGCTCCGGGACGGCCGCGGCGGCGATCTCCATCCGCGCGTCCAGAGACGGCTTCTCGTGGTCGATGAATTCAGGGTACGCGTTGATCATCTCCTCCGTGTGGTGGAAGAAACGCTTCTCACTGCCCGACGCCGACACACCTGAAAAATCACCAAGCAACAAACAAACCAATCATATCCGACGACAAAGATGAGTCAAATGATATTTGAAATGGGCATAATGACTTAAAAATTTTAATTTCACGGTGAGTTTGCGAGCTTACATAGTGCGTCTAATTTGTCTTTCAACCCAGCGACGTGCTCGCTGTTGGTGACACGGCAGTAGAAGTCTGCGTAGTCGGCCTGGGTCACGGAGTTCGCCGGGTTCGCCGTGCCGATGGCCAGCACGGCGGCGGTGCCGTCTGCGCGCTGCGCACGGCGGAGCTCGTCGACGGTGACCGGAACAGCCGGAGTGCTCCCCATGGTGTTTGTCCTAGCTAGCTAGCTAGCGGTAGTTGATCTAGGAGCTCGAAGATTCGAAGCACTGGATGTTAAGGTGCAAGTGATGGAGATGAAGCTTGCCCCTGGGTCTCATTATATAGACAATCCATGCTCGTTGGATCTCTCCAATTCTCCATCACTTAAACCAAATGATGGACGATGTCTCTCTACTGTGGAAGCGAAAGAAGCACTATGCATGAAACTAATGAATTAGCACATGGTTAACTGGTGCTATCTTAATTAGCTTCTTTTTTGGTGGAGAGGCCTAGACGAGAGTACCAGACTAGCTAGGGCCCCATCTGCAGCGAGAGCAAAAACAAGAGAAAAACGTGAGCCACATGCCTGCATACGACCGACGACGTACGACGGCCATTGACCGGTAGATTTCTCCGTCAGTTGTACCCAAGCGTACGTGTGCATCGAGCGAAAAGAGAAGAAAAACGTGAGGAGCATGCTTGACGACGTTCATTGACCGGTAAGGGCTCCTCCAAGAGCTACTTAACTACATTTGCGTTTTGTTGGTCCCCCATCGCACCTACTCTTGCGCATCTTCGCCTCTTCGTCTTCTTCATCTTTAGGCCATAAGGAAAGACAGTTCTGACAGAAAAATAGCTAGTTTGGTCCAAATTTGATCAATCTCAAGTTCTCAACTCGTCTTTTTAAATGAAACTTCTGAAAAAGGACATGAGGTTCCTTTTACAAGAATAGAGTTATCCCAGTTTATTATGGAAAAACCAAGCCCTAACACCCTATAAATGCACGGGTAATTGGAAGGAAACCAACAAAACCTGAAAAAAACAAACATAAAGACTCGAGACAGCACACCACCAAAAACTGACGACTTAGGACTATCGAAACTCGGCAAAAGTCATTGCTGCCTAGTTTAAAGCCCAATACATGTAGCCACTCAACCTCCACAATCAACAACATCAAGAACAGCTAGTGACCACCCAACATGGGATAGGACCATCTAAAAGAATCCTCTAAGAAGGACACAACGTCGAGAACATTGTCAACGCCTGCCCGAAACACCGGATTAGGCTTCACCTGAAGAAAAAGATAAAAACATCACAACAATGCTTCTAAGTAGAGAAACTACGCCCATAGGGGCGTCGAGCGTCGACATCGCCAATTGACAACCGGGACAGTTAGGTTCTCACTTCCTGCCAACCATGCCATTCATTAAGGCCTTCTCCGCATAGCCAGAATGGTATGGGTTCAGTGTTATCGTTGCAAAGCTCACCACACTCAGCGGAGTAGCTCTAACTTAGCTCCAAAGCACAATCGCCTAGCCATGCCACGATTGCCTCCAATAAAATGGCAATGGCAAATCCACCATGCGGCCAATGACACCACGGCACCCCACACCTTGTCAAAGCCTATTGCCAAGCCACCACTCTCCCCTCACACCATACAACTCCCACAGCTAAGTCTAGAAGTGGAGTCCAACTAGCCACAAAAGGGGAGCTGCATCAAGGGGGAAAAAGGGATGCACTCATCATCGATCTTTGCCATTGACGGTCGAACCGCCGCACAGCCATATCAAACTGGATCCAACTACTTCCTATCTGTGCACCTTGCTGAGCACCACCCACCTCAGTCATTGCTATGGGTTCAGCTAGCCTCCCCCCTAATCTCTCGTAAAGTCCACAGCCACCCTAGCTACTGTTGACCTTGTTTCTACATGGCCTCCTATCCCTAGGTGCTCCCATGCAAATTTGTTGCCTCTACTCGTTAGATCTGGCTATCGGGCTTAAACGGACCGCTTCATTGTGTCATGCCACCTCAGCCATTGTGTCACTTGTGGGACGCCCCTAGAGCTTGATATTGAATCAGCTTAGCTCGACTCATTATGGCTCGTTAGGATAATTATTTGGCTCAGCTTATTAGCGAGCTAGGAGGGTGGTCACTCATTTGCTTGCTCTAGCTGACTCGTTAAGCTCGCGAGCTAATACATTGAAACCAACAAAATTTCAAGTTTACAAATGTTTGCATATACTATAAGTATCAAACCAACATACAAAATAGTAATTGCATCGTTAGTTCCATACTTCCAACGTAAGATCAATCCAAATATCTAGATATATGACCAAGCTGAGTGGTGTGAGATGACAATCAGTGCATGAAAGGGATGAGTTAAGTTGAGACTCGAGAAAGCCACATGCCATGGGATTGGGCAACACATGCTCTAGGTTAGAGTTTTAATGTTTGAGATAGGTTTTTTCCTTCTTGGGCTATTGTGTTGGGTTTTTTGCCCGTTGCGCACCTTGGCTTGTTTTGATCGGCTCATGAGCCAGCTTGAGCTGGCTTGTTATATCTGACAAGCTAAAACCTTAGCTCAACTCATTAATATATCCAATCGAATTGAGCCGAGCGAATTAGCAAGCCAAGAGTTTTTCATCCACTCCTATCCACTCCTTTCTTCATACCAGATCTGAGCTGCAATCGGACCATTGCCCAATCACCACGCACCATCCTAGCTCATTAGGCAGTTTCATGTGGCTCTATCTAGTGACATGTAGGCTCGGAGGAGGAGGGAAGGAGGGGTGGTAACGGCTAGGTTTTGGGTGTCACTTTTGGAACAAATTTCTCTTGGCACACTACTACAAAAATATGCATAAGTGTCAGCCTAATAGGTGTCGGTTCAACAAAAACCAACACCTATTAAAATAATGGTAGCGGCTCTAAAGAAAAATCGGCACCTAGTATAGGTGTCAGTTTTTCTAAAAAATCGACACCTATAATATAATATATTACAGGTGTCATTTCTAAAGAAAAATTGACACCTATAGTATAGGTGCTGGTTTTTTATAAAAACCAACAATAAAAAACGACACTAACAGACCGAGCCGAGCCGACGCGGGGACATGAGCGCCCGTTATCTCCAAAAGATTCTCCACTACCCATCCATCCTTATCCCCTCATCCGTATCTCTTCTTCTCACTCTCACATCTCTTCTCACTCTCTCACTCTCATCCATATCTTCTCACTCTGGGAGGCCGGGGCGACGGGAGGCCAGGGCGGCCAGGGCAGCGGGAGGCAGCGGGTGGGGCGGCTGCGCGGGCTGCGGGAGGCAGCGCGGCGCACGGGAGGCGGCACTGTGCGGGAGGCGGCGCATGGCTGTGCGACGACGACTACGGCGGCTGTGCGGCACGACGAAGACGGAGGTTTTTTTTGGATATGTGGATCTTAGATTTTTTGGTGATTTATGATGTATTGATCTGTGGATTGGAGATGGATATGTGGATTTTTCTGATCTATGAATCTTGGATTTTTTGATGATCTTTGTGGTGTATTGATCTGTGGATTGGAGATGGATATGTGAATGAATCGTTAGTTAATCTTGTGTTTCTATAAATGGATTATTATGGATGGATATGTGGATGATGTGTTATTGTGAATTGAATCTGGATGAGCAAGATTTGTGGATGAGCCGAGCCGAGATTTGTGGATGAGCCGATGCAGAATTTTTTTGATTTCTTAAACTTTAAAGGTATTGTTTTTTTACCGACATCTATTAAGTTTTCTATAGATACCGACAAATAGGTGTTGGTTGGAAAACCCGGCACTTAAGGGGTTTTCCAACCAGCACTTATAGGAGTTTTTTTAGTACTGGCAGCTATCGAAAACGGACCAGTATCATCGAAATAACGATCGGAATGAACAATTTTCCTAACATAAATAAACGGCAAGGTTAAATTCCAAACTGACGAGATAAACACTAAAGAGATCTTAATCAACTACCAAAATTATAGCATGCATCTCTTTGCCACGTGGGATATGCAAGCATATGCAACAGTAAAAGATCCCTAATAATTAAGCTTCAAATATATATATTTTTAAATTACTTATCCGATTTAAAATTTAATTATATCATTACATTCGTTATAATTAAATCTACATAACATATTATATTCTAATTAAACTAATTACTTTTATCATATATTTAAATTACTTTTATCATATATGTAAATTATTTTTGATTTGATTAAATTACTACTAGACATTCGTAATGTTACGAGTTTTTTACTTGATTGTTATTTTTGTTAGCTCTATAATATATATTGATTAAATTAATTTTTAGATAGACTCATATTTTTACCCAAAAAGGATGTACTTTTAGTGATATGACAGCTTACTTTTAGTTTGTGTTAAGTTACTTTTATAATTTATATAAATTACTTTTAGGCTTTATTGAAGTTACTTTCATAAATGTGTAAGAAGTAATTTAATCAAATCTAAAAGTAATATATATATATATGATAAAAGCAATTTATAACATCTATATATATTCATTAGAATAAAGTCATCATGTGAGATCTTGTTATAAAAAAATTTATTACAATAAATACAACGATATAATTGGATCATAAATCAAATAAGTAATTTAAGAGAAAATACTATAAAAAGAAAAACATGCATGAGCTTGCCGTACTTGTAGTTAATAAGTGGCACTTTCTCACCTGTGGCTATTGATCGAACAAAGTGTGCACCCGTTAAAAATTAACATGCATTATTTAGATTTTGCCGATAAACATCGACGGTTGTTGTGATCACTCGGGAGGTTGTAGCACAAGGTGGGATTGGGGACCACGTGGACTCCTGCAGAGCTTAATGTCTACTATTACCAATACATAAAGGGCTTCTTTAGAACAAAGAAAAAGTAGATTTTTTTTCTAAGGATTCGAATTTTAAGGATAAAAATCCAATAGGACCATTGGGAATAAAGAATTGTACTCTCAAAATTCCTTTGAAAATGCTATGGAGTGGAGCATTTCATAGGGATTTTAGAGAAAAAACTAACATGAGGTCTTGTCTTAGGATTTCTTTTTCAGTTTCTTTAATTCCTTTGTTTTTTCTGTTTGCTATCCAAATAACTTTTTGTAAAAATCCAGTGTTTCAATTCATAATATGTGTCATTCTAATACTATATTTTGAAAAGTAGCTACAAATATTTGACAGTTTTTTTATTAAAAAAATTTCAGATCTAACTGCTATGTAACTTTATTATAATTATATTATAACTATTATGCCACTACTACTGTTTAACTACTATGTAAGTGCAGTAACTCGCATCAAACTATCGAAAACCTGCAGTGCAGCAAGCTTATGACAGGCAGGGGTCTCGGGGTTGATCCCTGACGTTGCCACATGTTATTATTTTCCTCTTCCCTACTAGCACAAATCTCAAAGCTCAGCCCTATTTACTACAATAACAAATCCATTTTTTTTTCTGTACACATGTTTTTAAAATCCCGCATTTCGCACAAACCCTAATAGACTTGTTATTGGGACATAGTTCACTGGGCTTTCATCCCATTATAATATTTTCTTTATTCTCTCACAGTTTCCATTTTGTCCCGATAAAAAAGTATAAGTAATCAATATTATTTGGATTTTTTGTGCCAATAGGTGATACAAATATAATAGTATTTTCAGGATTTTTAATTTTTAATTTTTATTTACAATTTGAATTTTTATGAAATCAACCTAATCCCTTCTCATGGAGAGATTTCGCCCTGTGCAATTTTGTTATTTTTTCCCGGAAGGGAGCCCTGTCGTTTCTTCTTTTTTCAGTTTTACCTCTGATGGCATTGTGGATAAAAGTACTTTATTATTTTGAAATAAAAAATGAAGGTGAATATGTTTTACAAGGAATGCAAATAATTTAGTGGTGACAAACTTGTTTAATCTTTTCCCTCACCTGAATTCATATAATATAATTCAGAGTAAAATTTTCAAAACTACAGATATATTATATTGACCATATTAATAGAAAACTACATATATAACACTAAACTTATTATAAAAAATACAGATTTAAAATGAATAACGGAGTTATCACACAACTACAGATTTAGCATAAATTTAATTATAAAACCGGATATTTATAACTCAAACATAACATTGGTGCTAATACTAAGATTTTAAAACCTATAACCTAAACCTAAAATCTGTAGTTTTATAATAATTTTATTTTTGAAAATATAGTTTTATGATAATTAGTTTTAAACGCGTAACCATGTAATAAATTTATTGTTAAATATATAGTTTTGTGATGCCTCATGAGTTTTTTTAATTTGATCAAATTATCTATAGTTTTGTAAAATTTACTCTAAAACTAAATACTTCTTAGGCTCTAAAAATAAATACTTCTTAGGCTCATCGTCGTTCACATATATCCATATAGAGAGTGACATGTTTGTGGATAATTTATTTATTAAAGTGTGGAAAAAACTAAAGGATTGATTATTCAACCAAATGGACTAAAATAAGATTATTTTTATAGAACTAATATGAGCGGTCATATTAATCTCTACAGTTCCTCACATCATTTTCGTGCAAAACGTTTGGCTTCTAATGGCCCTTAATTACGAAGTTAGAAATAGCTAGGAACCTTCCAATGGAGTACTGCAGTATTAATTGGTCTGTGCCCTGTGGCATGTCTAATTCTGCACTGTACGCATGACGTCATAATGCCAACTGTTCAATGACGTAAGCACAGTCCGGGCGATCGGCACGTCACAATATCACCTTGGTCATGTCGCCGAGCTAGATTCAACGCACTCCGTGGATGGGTTAGCTATGTGTAGAGAAACAAGAAATATAATAAGACAATATACTTAGTCGTAAGACAATATATTAGTCGTTTTTTTAAGTATATAGACTGTAGAAAATAAGACTGGATGCTCCTCGTGAAAAAGAAGACTGCATGTAACAGCTTACTATATGTTCCACGACAAGTTTATCTGCAACAAGCACTACTGAAGAAACATTTGAAGTGCTAAAATCCATAATAGTCTCAATTTGAGTTATATCAGGAAATAAAAAATATCTTTAGTCCCGGTTTAAAAAGGCAACGGATCTTTAGGATCTTTAGTCTCGATTCAAATCATGTCAGAACCTGTCAGGGCGCCGGGGATCTTTAGTGCCGATTGGTAACACCCACCGGAACTAAAGATGCTATTTTTTCGCGGTTGGTGTTACCAACCGGGACTAAAGAGAGTTTCTTTTTAAACTCTTTCTTCCTTCTCCAGCCCAAGCCAGCTCCACTTGTCTTCAAAATTTTGCTCTAGCTAGAGGGAAGGTGTTGCCAAATTTTTTTGTGATTTTGTTTTGGTGATAATACATAAATCTTTGCTATCTACAAAGTTAGCAACTTCTTCCTCTTATAATCTATGCTTAGCGCTTCGCTTTTTACGGTTATTTTCTATACATTTTCATCTCTAGATTTTTTATGCAAACATGAAGAGAGAGAAAATTTATTTAGGACTAATTATTTTACTAAGCATATTACATTGTGTTGAGAAAAAGTTAGGAAAATACGAGAAAGAAAAGTATGCTTAGCACATTACATTTTTAGGAATTTAGTACGCACAATTTTATCTCGCAAAATGTTATGAAAATGATGAGAGAGAATCTTTTGGACAAAAAAGTTATAAAATAGATGACAAAGGAAAAATATAGAAAATTTGATAGTAGGTTAGAAAAGTAAGGTAATTTTGTTTGAGCTCGTGTAGTAGTAGTACTCGTGCATCTTCGTCATAATTGTAGCTGTGCAGTAGGACATCTTGATATACTTTTCATTATTGTCTAATTACATATATATATAATTATTGTAATAATATTTAAATGGTTTGAATTTCGTGGATTTTTCTTACGATTTTTATGCATTAAATGTAGATGGATCGGCAATGGATGTACAACGCGGATCGACGGTCGACAGAGTTTATTGAAGGCATGCATTATTTTTTGAGTGTGACAGATGCCAACAAGCAGAAGGGTTTCATACATTGTCCATGCAAAAAGTGTAAAAACCAGAAGAAGTATTCGACATCAAGAATTATTTATGTCCACTTGTTTCAGTCGGGATTCATGCCTTACTACAATTGCTGGACATCGCACGGAGAGGTGGGGGTTGCAATGGAAGAAGATGAAGAAGACGACGACAACATTCCAGACTGTGGTCAATATGGTGGGTTTGAAGAGAATACGACAAGCGAGGCGGGTGGGGATGCTGAAGAAAACAACGGGTCTGATGACCTTGGTCAGATGTTGCGCGACATACAGGGGGACTGCGAAGGTAAAAAGGAGGTATAGAAATTGGAGCGCATGTTGGCGGACCACAAAACATCCTTGTACCCAGGCTGTGAACAGGGGCACAAAAAGTTGGGTACCATGTTGGAATTCTTACAATGGAAGGCCAAAAATGGTGTCAGTGACAAAGCATTTGGCGAGTTACTAAAACTCGTGAAGAACATTCTTCCAGAGGAAAACGAATTGCCGGAATCAACGTACGAGGCTATGAAGTTAGTCTGCCCTCTAGGACTGGAGGTACAGAAGATACACGCATGTCCTAACGATTGTATCCTCTACCGCGGTGAGGAGTACGAGAACCTAGAAGCATGTTCGGTTTGTAAAGCACTTCGACACAAGATCAGACGACATGATCCAGGCGAAGTTGACGGACGGCCTTCGAAGAAAAGGGTTCCTGCTAAGGTGATATGATATTTTCCTATAATACCATGGCTGAAGCGTCTGTTCAGGAACAAGGAGCAAGGAGCATGCAAGGATGATGCGCTGGCAGCGGAAGAATGCCTACAAGAGGGCATGCTGAGACATCCCGTCGATGGGTCATAGTGACGAAACATCGACAGAACATTTAAAGACTTCGGCGAGGATGCAAGAAACCTAAGGTTCGGCTTAAGCACGGATGGCATGAATCATTTTGGAGAGATGAGCAGCGGGCATAGCACTTGGCCTGTAACGATGTGTATCTACAACCTACCGCCTTGGCTATGCATGAAGCGAAAGTACATTCAGATGCTGGTTATTATTCAAGGCCCGAAGCAACCTGGTAACAACATCGATGTGTACCTGAGACCGCTAATCGAAGATCTAAAACTGCTGTGGAAGAATGAAGGTGTTCTTGTGTGGGATGAGGATAAACAAGAGCAGTTTAACCTATGAGGGTTACTGTTTGTTACCATCAACGATTGGCCTGCACTTGGCAACCTATCCGGACAGTCAAACACGGGGTATAATGCTTGCACCCACTGTATGGATGAGACCGAGTGTTTGTACCTGAAACACTGTAAGAAGGTAGTGTACATGGACCATCGTCGCTTTCTTGTTGCAAGCCACCCTATCCGGAGAAGGGGCAAACATTTTGACCAAAAGGCAGACCATCATACTAAGCCAAAGCATCGCAATGGAAAGGTCATGTTTGCCATGGTGAAAGACCTCAAGGTAGTATTTGGAAAGGGACCCGACAATCAACCTATAGCAAGTGAAGGTGGTCACGCGACGATGTGGAAGGAGAAGTCAATTTTTTGGGAGTTGCCCTACTGGGAAGTCTTGGACGTCCGCAATCGACGTGATGCACCTCACCAAGAACCTTTGCGTAAACCTGCTTGCTTCCTAGGTGTATACGGAAATCAAAAGATACACTTGAGGCACGTAACGATCTGAAACATATGGCTCAACGCGACGGCCTTCACCCGCAACCAAAGAGAAAAAGAGCCAAATACCTAAGTCCAGCCAGCTACACTCTGAGCAAGGCAGAGAAGGAAATAATGTTTGAATGCCTGGAGAGCATCAAGGTACCGTCTGGATACTCCTCGAATATAAAGGGAATAATAAGCACGAAGGATAAGAAGTTCACAAATCTAAAGTCCCATGACTGTCATGTGCTGATGATACAGCTGCTTCCCGTTATAATTCGGGGTATCCTTCCCGATAATGTCCGGGCAACAATAACAAAGCTATGTGCTTTCCTGAACGCAATTTCATAGAAGATCATCGATCCAGACAGACTAGAAGACTTTCAAAATGATGTGGTCCAATGTCTTGTCAGCTTTGAGATGATCTTTTCGCCTTCCTTCTTCAATATCATGATGCATCTCCTATGCCACCTTGTCAAAGAGATCCGTATCCTCGGTCCGGTATTCCTACACAACATGTTCCCTTTCGAGAGGTATATGGGCGTTCTAAAGAAGTACGTTCGTAACTGTTCTCGTCCGGAGGCCAGCATTGCCAAGGGATATGGAACAGAGGAGGTGATTGAGTTTTGCGTCGACTTTATTGAAGACCTTCGTCCCATCGGGGTGCCTAAATCAAGCCATGAAGGTAGACTACGGTGGAAGGAAACTCTTGGAAGGAAGGCAATAATGAATGTAAACAATGACTTGTACAGGAAAGCACATTGGACTGTGTTGCAACAATCTTCCTTGGTGGCTCCTTACATCGAGGAGCACTTGGCGATTGTTCGCTCGGAAAACATCGGTAAGACGGATGCCTGGATTACACGCCATCACATCGATACATTCCTTGCTTGGCTATGACAACGTCTCATGGGCAACACGAGCATTGACCAACAACTAGCCTTCTTGGCGAGGGGACCATCTTGCTCGATCACCACATTCCAGGCATATGAAATCAATGGGTACACATTTTACACATGGGCCCAAGACTTAAATAGCATGAATCAGAACAGCGTTGTCCGCATCGATACCGTGGGATACGACGGTACGACTAGCACATATTACGACAACATCGATGACATATGAGAGCTGGACTATGGACCTCTGAAGGTCCCTCTGTTTCGGTGCCAGTGGGTTAGGCTCAGTGGTGGAGGCATAACCATTGATGCAAGTGGGATGACAACGGTCGACGTGAGCAAGGTTGGATACTCAGACGAACCCTTCGTCCTTGCCAATGATGTACGACAAGTTTTCTATGTCAAGGACATGTCTAGCAAAGCAAACAAGGGGAATGGGTTTGACGAGCTAAAGTGTCACGTGGTTCTCCTAGGCAAAAGAAAAATTGTGGGAGTCGAGGATAGAACTGACGATGATTACGATCAGTTTGACGGGTAACGTCCGTTCGTGGTGGCGGTTGACCCGAGCATCCTCCTGTCAAATGAGGACACCCCTTACCCACGCAACAATCATAACGAAGGAACAATTGTGCGGAGAAAGTATGTGAGGACAAACGTCACTTAACTAAATTTATGTATGGACGATGTAAATTAAATTGAATTATTGAATATTATTTTTATCATTTGAATTTATTGTAAATTATTGTAAATTTGTCATATTTAAATTATTGTATATTACTATTTAAATTTATAATAGTTTTGAATATGATTATTGTAATTTAAAATACATTATAATAGGGCACTATTGAAATATTTAATCCCGGTTTTAAACACAAACCGGACTAAATTATATATTATTATTTAAATTTAAAATTGTTTTGAATATGACAAATGTTAATTATATGTTATTATTTAAATTTATAATATTTTTCAAATAGGCAATATGCTAATTATATATTATTTTTTAAATTTAATATAGTTTTGAATATGACAATTGTTAACTACATGTTATTATTTAATTTTGTAATATTTTTCAAATAGGTCATATGTTAATTATATATTATTATATAAATTTAAAATAGTTTTGAATATAATGATTATAATTTAAAACTTTTGAAATATTTAATCCCGGTTTTTAACACAAACCGAGACTAAAGATGAATTTGGATAGGCGGGAAAACATCTTTAGTCCCAGTTGATGGCTTAAACCGGGACTAAAGATACCCACCTACCTGGGCCACTTGGTTGCCCCGCCATCTTCATCGTCTTCATCTTCGTCGCCGATCAAGCCCTAGGACGCTGCCGCCGCGCGCGCCGCCGTCTTCATAGTCGTCTTCGTCGCCGCGGGCCGAAGCCGGCCGGAAGCCACCGCGCCGCCGTCGCCGGGGTCGCCGTAGGTTAGCCGCCGCCGCCGCGCCCTCTTTTTTGCCCTTATGTATGATGATATGTTAGGGTTTAGGGTTTTCGGGCCGAGGAGGCATCGCCGCCACTGTCGTCGCCGCACGCCGCACGCCTTGCACGCCCCACGCACACCCGCCGCCGCCTCGCCCCACACGCCGACGCCGCCGCCAGTGCCTCCCAGCCCGCCGCCGCCCCCGCCCCTCCCACACGCCGCCGCCGCCGCCCTCTCCCCTCTACCTCCCTCTGTTAATTAATTAGAATTGTGTAGAATTTTGCAAATTTTTGATTAATATGCATATGTCAAATGGACTTTAGAATTTGTATGTATATATGTGTATTTTAGAATTTTGTATGTATATATGTGTAAATGGACTTTATGGACTTGTGAATTTTGTATGTTTAATATATGTGTAAATGGACTTTATATATGTGAATTTTGTGAATGAATTTTAAATTTTGAATGTGTATTTAAATTTGAATGCATGAATAGATTTAAATTTGAATGTGAATGTGACTTGTGAATTTTGTATTTTCGAACGAACGAGAACGATAAAATGAATGAACGGACGTGAACGGACGGACGTCGACGAAAGAACGGACGGACGGATGAACGAACGAACGAACAAGTTTCGTTTGGTCGTTTGTTCGTTCGTTCGGTCGTTCGGTCGTTCGTTCGGTCGTTACAACGTACATACGATAGAATGAACAGACGAACGAACGAACGTCATCCTCCTCTCTTTCTCTCCTCTCCTCTTATCTTCCTCTCCTCCAGACGATAGAACGAACGGACGAACGAATGTACGAACGAATGAGTTTCGTTCGTTCGGTCGGTCGGTCGGTCGGTCGTTCGTTCGGTGGGTCGGTCGTTCGTTCGGTCGTTACAACGTACATAGGCATGCAACGTTCTCTCTTTCCCTCCTCTCCTCTCCACTTCCTCTCCTCTCCACCTTATCTCCCTCACGTCATCCTCCTCTCTTTCTCTCCTCTCCTCCAGACGATCGTACCCACGGACGTGAACGAACGATAGAACGAATGGACGTGAATGAACGAACGAACGATAGTTTCGTTCGTTCGGTCACTTTAAGGTTTATGGTTTAGGATTTGGGGTTTAGGATTAGGGTTAGGGTTTAGGGTCTGAACGAACGGACGTGAACGAATAATAGAAATGGACGTGAACGAACGATAGAACGAACGATCGGTCGGTCGGTCGTTCGTTCATTCGATCGTTCGTTCGGTCGGTCGTTCGTTCGTTCTTTCGTTACAACGTACATAGGCATGCAAAGTTCTCTCTTTCCCTCCTCTCCTCTCCACTTCCTCTCCTCTCCACCTTATCTCCCTCACGTCATCCTCCTCTCTTTCTCTCGTCTCCTCCAGACGATCGTACCCACGGATGTGAACGAACGATAGAACAAACGGACGTGAACGAACGAACGATAGTTTCGTTCATTCGGTCGCTTTACAGGTTATGGTTTAGGATTTGGGGTTTAGGATTAGGGTTAAGGTTTAGGGCCGGATTTCATCTATTTTTTCCATCTTCTTTCTTTTGTTTATGTTTTTTTACATAGACATACATGATCTCACTGAATAATTGATACATGTATTAACCGAATAAATTTTTCTTTGTCAGAATTCTTTGATTAAGTCCTCAACCCACAACAATCAAATGGCGGATTGTGACGAGGAATAATTTCTCCTTGACGAGATCGCACGCGGTAGCATAGAGTTTTATGCTAAGGAGGGGACCGAGGATCCAGGCCAATACCTCAACGAGGAAGTGAATGAGGGATCCGCCTCCGTTGGACAGAAGAGGCCACGCAGGCAACACGGTGTCGCCAAGCGCATCGAGGGTCGACACGTCATAACAGAAGTAGCACCAGACGGTCGACCAAGTACCCCAGCGGACGTCGCAAGGAAGTTTGTGGTACACAACGGATGGGTGGTGAGGGATCACGTGCCCATAAGTGTTGCGAACTGAAGGCGATCAAGCAAAGGAGGAGATGAGTAGAGCTATCTCTCGGACACAGAGAAAGAAATGCTGTGGACCACAATGCTGCAAACGTTCACCATCCCAGACTTACAACAAGCAAGGGTCAAGGAATGAACATTAAAGAAGATGGCAGAGCTCTTCAGGAACTATAAGAAAGAGTTACACAAGAAATACATCCTGAAGGGCCAGAACCCAGACTTTGACAAGATCCCAAAGCTCAGAGATCATTGGGAGACCTTTGTTGAACACAAGACTGGGGAAGAAGCGCGAGCGATCATTGAAAAGAACAAGGCCAATGCAGCCAAGAAAAAATATCATCACTGGATCCACAAAATAGACAATTTTTTGTAACATACGAAATATATGTGGATATTGTACATATGTGTACATATTTTGGTAATATATATATATATATATATATATATATATATATATATATATATTACCAACCGGGACTTCAGGGGGTTGCCAACCGGGACAATAGTGGGGTTCTCCACCAGTGAAGTTCACGTAAATCTCGTCATTCTAGATTTATGGTTTACCAACCAAATGAATAAGTTTAATTAATGCATGAGTGCATGACTATAATTAGTTTCTGCCATTAAATAAGTTCATAACTATCATAACATCTTTTAGGCAAATTTGAATTTATATAATTCTTTGTTGGTCATTGCATACTACTACAAAAACATACATAGATGTCGGCCTAATAGATGTCGGTTCAATAAAACCGACACCTATTAAGACAATAGGTAGCGGCTCTAAAGAAAACCGGCACCTATACTATGGGTGTCGGTTTTTTAAAAATCAACACCTATAATATATTATAGGCATCGATTCTAAAGAAAAACCGACACCTATAGTATAGGTGCCGGTTTTCCTAAAAAACCGTCGCCTATAATATATTATAGGTGTCGGTTTTTATATTAAAACCGACACCTAAAAACCAAACCGACGGTTTAAACCGAGCCTATCCTTCCGGACGCGCACATCCTTATCTCCTCCTTTCTTTCTCCTCCATATCTTCTCTCACATCCTTATCTTTTTCTCCTCCATTTTTCTCACGGCCGACATCATCTCTTTCTCACAGGCGGAGGCGACGAGGCGGCGCCGCCGCGGGGAGGCGCGCCGGCCGGCCGCGGAGAGACGGCGGAAGGCGGGCGGCGGCGGCGGGGCGGCACCGACCGCGGGGAGGGAGGCAAGGTGGCGTCGGCCGTGGGGAGGCGGTGCCGCCCGCGGGGTGGCGGCGCGGCCGTGCGGGAGGCGGCACGTCGGTCTTCCTCTCTCTCTCGCCCCTCTCTCCCTTGGATCTCGCTCTCCTCTCTTCTCTCTCAGGCAGGGGCGGCGACGGGACGCCGGGGGGCCGTGGGAGGCGGTCGGAGGGGAGGCGGTCGGAGGAGGGGAGGCGGCCGGAAGCGACGACGACAATGACATATCGAGATTTTTTTTGTGTCGCTGTGGATCTTGATTTGTTTTTTGATTTGTTTGATGTGTATGAATGAATCGTGGATGGATTTGTGGATCTTGAATTTGTTTTGTGATTTGCTTGATGTGTATGAACGAATCCTGGATGGATTTGTGAATATATGTGGATTGGATCTGTGGAGCCGCTGTCAGATTTTTTTTATTTCTTGCAGCTTAAAAGGTGCCGGTTCCTAGACCGGCACCTATTTCTCTCCAAATAGGTGCCGACCAATAGGTGCCGGTTGGGAAAACCGGCACCTAAGGGGATTTCCCAATCGGCACCTATCCACTTTTCTGTAGTAGTGGCAAAAACATGTCACTATGAGGAGACACTACTGAAAACCGATCTTTCATCGTGGTACCCAAAAACATAAATATATTGGTTTGATTACCAACTGGTGCTAAAGATGTTCTTTTAGTACTGGTTAAAAAGTTCCAAGGCGCTGTACAATCTTTAGCATACCAACCAGTACAAGATTATTTTTAGTCCTGGTTTAACTTTGTCTAACACTTGTCAGACCAGCGCAGACTTCCCTGGGCTCTTTAGTACCAATTGGTGACACCAACCGATATAAAGATTAACACTTTAGTACCGTTGATGTTGATCTTTAGTACCGTTTGATACATCAACCGACAGTAAAGTGTTGATCTTTAGTACCAGTTGGTAACATCAACCGGTACTAAAGATCATTTTTATATGCCTTATTCCTCTTCTAGCCTAAGCCATTGCTGTCAAGAGGAGGAAGAAGAGAGGTGTTGCTAAATTTTTTTGCAAAAGTATTTTGGTGATATTAGACAAATTGAAGGCATATAAAATGTTAGGAACTTCAAACTTTATTGATGTCATTTTATATTTTTAGCTATGTTGTTATACGTCATTCTTTCTAAAAAGGTATATGAGAAAATATGAGAGAATAAATTTTATGAGAAAATAAGAGTACATCATAATTTTTGAGGCATTGGATAAAAATGTTAAAAAATACAACAAAGGAAAATTATAGAAAAAGAAGAAAAATAATAGAAAACTAAGTCCATTTAAAAATAATTAAAATAGTAAAAAATAAGAAGAATGTATTAAAATATGTTTATAATTTTTAAAAACTTCTAAAAATAATTAAATAAATATAACACATGAAAGATATATTTACAATTTTGAAAACTTCTAGTATTTATATATAATTAACCATAGCTCTTTTAGCCTCGCATTCCCCTACAATAATAAAGAAATGGTCATAGAGATTTGTCAGCTCAACAACATTCTCATCATTAGGAGCGCGTATGGGTTTTCTATGTGTCATCCTAGTTTTGAGTTTAATTATGATGTTTTAAATTATTAAATGCTTATTTAATTATTTTTACTTTCGTGGACTTCCTTTACATTTCTATATTTAATGTAGGTGAATCGGCAATGGATGTACAAAACGGACTGACAGTCGAAGGAGTTTATGATGACGCGCATTATTTTTTAAGTGTGGTCGATGCCCACAAGCCTAAGGGTTTTATATGTTATCCATGCAAAAAGTATAAACACAAGAAGGAGTATTCTACATCATTAATTGTTCATGTCCATTTATTGTAGTCAAGATTCATGCCTAGATATAATTGTTGGACCTAGCATGGAGAGTTAGGGGTTGCAATGGAAGAATATGAAGAAGAAAATGACAATATTTTGGACTGTGCTCAATACGGTGGATTTGAAGATAGTACAACAGGCGAACGGAGCTATTGCAAAAAATGGCAGTACATACGATCTTGGTCAGATGTTGTGCGACGCAAAGAAAGGTTTGCGAAAGTGAAAAGGAGGGCAAGAAATTAGAGCATATGTTAGCGGACCACAAAACATCCTTGTATCCAAATTGGAAACAGGGGCAAAAAAAAGTTAGGTACCACGTTGTAATTCTTCCAATGAAAGACAAAAAATGGTGCGACTGATAAGGCATTTGGCGAGATATTGAAACTTGTAAGAATATTCTTTCGGAGGGAAACAAATTGCCAGAAACAACGTACGAAGATACACGCATGTCCGAACGATTGTATCCTCTATCGTGGTGAGGAGTATGAGAACCTGGAAGCATGTCCGGGTGTGTAAGGCATTATGATCTAAGATTAGACGAGATGACCCCGATGATGTTGATGGACAACGTTCGAAGAAGAGAGTTTCTGCTAAGGTGATGTGGTATTTCCCTATAATACAACATCTGAGGCGTTTATTCAGGAACAAAGCACATGCTAAAATGATGCGCTAGCACGTAGAAGAACGTAAACAAGATGGGATGTTAAGACACCCCACTGATGGGTTGTAGTCGTGAAACATCAACAGAAATTTGAAGACTTCGAAAAAGATTCAAGGAACATAAGGTTTGGTTTAAGTATGAATGACATGAATCCATCGAGAGATGAGCAGTGGTCATACCACTTGGCCTGTGACCCTATGTATCTACAACCTTCCCCTTTGGTTATGCATGAAGCGAAAGTACATCATAATGTTAGTTATTATTCAAGTCCCAAAGCAACTTGGTAACGACATTGATGTGTACCTAAGACCATTGGTTGAAGATCTGCAACTGATGTGGAGAAAGAAGGTGTCCCTGTGTGGGATGAGGACAAACAGGAGCAATTTAACCTACGAGCATTGCTGTTCGTAACCATTAACGATTGGCCTATACTTAGCAACCTGTCGAGACAATCAAACAAGGGGTATAGGGCTTGCACCCACTGTATGGATGAAATTGACAATATGTATTTGAAACATTGTAGGAAGGTTGTGTATATGAGCCATCGTCGATTTCTTGGTACGAGCCACCTTGTACGAAAGAAAGACCACCGTACTAAGCCTAAATATTGTAATAGAAAAACTGTGTTTGCCATGGTGAAAGATACTAAAGTAGTATTTCGAAAGGGACCTGGCAGCCAACTTATAGCAAGTGAAGATGGTCACACGACGATGTGAAAGAAGAAGTCTATTTTTTGGGAGTTATCTTATTCGAAAGTCTTATAGGTTTGCCACGCAGTCGACGTGATACACCTCACTAAGAACCTTTGTGTCAACCTACGAGGCTTCCTAGGTGTATATGGGAAGTCAAAAGATACACTTAAAGCATGTTATGATCTGAAACATATGAAACAACGTGACGGCCTTCATCCGGAACCAAAGGAGAAAGGAAGCCATTACTTAAGTCCAGCCAACTACACTCTGAACAAGGTAGAGAAGAAAAGTATGTTTGAATGCTTGGACAACATCAAGATACCGTCTGGATGCTCGTCGAATATAAAGAGAATAATAAGCATGAAAGAAAAGAAATTCACAAACCTAAAGTTTCATGATTGTCATATGTTGATGACACAGTTACTTCCCGTTATATTTCGGGGTATCCTTCCTGATAATATCCAAACAACAATAGCAAAGCTCTGTGCTTTCCTGAACACAATTTCGCAGAATGACGTGGTGCACTGTCCTATCAGCTTTGAGATCATCTTTCCACCATCCTTCTTAAATATAATGATGCATCTTCTATGTCACCTTGTCACAGAGATCGGTATTCTCGGTCCTGTGTACCTAGACAACATATTCCCTTTTGAGAGGTACATGGGCATTCTAAAGAAGTATGTTTGTAATTGTTCTCATCCGGAAGCATGCATCACCAAGAGATATGGAACAGAGGTGGTCATTTAGTTATGCGTAGAACTTATTGAAGACCTTCGTTCAATCGGGTCCCCAAATCAAGCCATAAGGGGAGACTATGGGGAAAGGGGACTCTTGAAAGGAAACCAATAATGACTATAGACAATTATTTATTTTGTAAAGCACATTTCATGGTTTTGCAACAATCTTCGTTGATGGATCCTTACATCGAGGACCACATGGCGATTGTTTACTCCAAAAACATCGAGAAGTCTGTTGCCTGGATTACACGTCATCACATAAATTCTCCGCTTGGTTGCGACAACATGTCATGGGTAACAGGACAATTGACCAACAACTAGCTTTGTTGGTGAGGGGACCATCTTGCTCAATCTCCGCATTCCAAGGATGTGAGATCAACGGGTATACTTTACACAAGAGCTCAAGACAAACAACATGAACCAAAACAGTGTTGTTCGTATCAATGCCATGAGATACGATGGGACAACTAGCACGTATTACGATGGCATTGAGGAGATATGGGAACTCGAGTATGGACCTTTGAAGGTCCCCTCTGTTTCGGTGTCAATGAGTTAGGCTGACTAGTGGAGGCAAAATGATTGATGACAGTGGGATAAAACAATTGACCTTAACAAGGTTGGGTACTCAGACGAAACATTCGTCCTAGCCAATGATGTAACACATGTTTTCTATGTGAAGGACATGTGTAGCAAACCAACGAAGGGGAAACGACCCGACGAGCCAAAGTGCCACATGGTTCTCCCAGAAAAAGGGAAAATCATTGGAGTCGAGGATAAGACTGATGAAGATTATGATCAGTTTGACGAGCAACCTTTGTTTGTGGTGACGGTTGACCCAAACATCCTGCTACCAAATGAGGACACCCCTTACCTACGCAACAATCATGGAGAAAGAACATTTGTAAGGAGAAAGTATGTTGTGTCAACCATCACGTTATGAGATTGATTGTATGAACAATGTAAATTATTTATACTACCTTTGTGTATGGACGATGTAAATTAATTGCTATTTCTCGCAATGAAAGAAGTATTTTGGTTGAATGTTTTAAAGGTATTCTCATTATTTTTATAATTTTTTATTATTTTAATGCTCTTAATCGGGCCACGGTTAATTATATGCGATTTTTAAAATCCTATTACAATTTTAACCTATTTTTCATATATTTTCATTATTTTTATGATTTTTATTATTTTTAATGCACTTAATTGGGCCACGGTTAACTATATATGATTTTAAAATCTTGTTACCATTTTAACCTATTTTAATGTATTCTCCCTATTTTTATGATTTTTATTTTTAATGCACTTAATTGGGCCACGTTAATTATATATGATTTTTAGAATTTTACTAAAGTTTTTAACCTATTCTAATGTATTCTATTAATATATTCTCATTACCTTTTAGTTCCGGTTGTTATATAAGCGGGACAAAAAAATTTTGAAATACCGCGAAATCCTATTTAGTCCCAGTTGGTAGGAACAACCGGGACTAAAGATATCTTTAGTCCGGTTGTTTCTACGACCCGGGCCTAAAAGGTGGGGGTATAAATATAGGGGCAGTTTGTCTTCTCGAGCACACCAATCAAGACTTAGCCATTTTTCTCTCTTGCCATCATCATAGTCGTCGAGCTCCATCGTCATCGTTGTCGCCTCTAGAACAATTCCTCCAACGCCATCGCCGCTGTCGGAACCCTCCTTCTCCACCGCCACTGCCACTGCCATCTTGGTTCGTCTCCCGCCGCCGCCTCCACTGGTCTTCCTTTGCCCAGCCACCGATGCCCCGCTGCGTGAAGGCCGCCGCCCGTCGTCGCTAGTCGGCCCACGAATGAAAGCTCAAAGGCTGGGCTCACCTATCAATTCCTCCCCAATTTTTAAAAAAGAAAAAGAAAAAAATATAAATTAAAAAAATATATTGCAAACTTTAAAAATTATAAATTAAAACTAATACATTATAGAATAAAGATAATACATTAAATATTTTTTAAAAATAAAAGAATACATTAAAAATAAGTATAAAACATAAAAATATGTTTAGAATTTTTAAAAAAATCTAAAAATAATTAAAATATAGATAATACATGAAAAATATATTTAGAGTTTGTGCTATGTTTTAGTTGTTCATTGTACATGTTTTAATTAACTAACAATTGTTTCCTTGTTAGGATTGGACGCGGACGACTCTCAAGCTAAATTACGTGCTCCGAAGTTCGCCAAACAACGTTAAGACAAGTTATATGAACAATTAGATATGATGTGTTATTTCTAATTATATGCAACTCTTGTCGTACAAACCTAGTTCAATTAACTATTGCTTATATATTACTTACATAGTGCATATTTGTTCGTGTATACATAAGTAAATACTAAAATAGTAAATTAATTATGTTTATGTATTAATTATGATTATTATAGACATATAGGTTTCATATTTCTTAAGTAAGTGAAATTTAGAAGTTTTTTATAGTTAAGGAGATAAAAATTTGACTTAAGTCTTGTCCAAAGCGACAAGTAATATAAACCTAGGGTATATGTATATTTTGTCGAAAATGTAGATATAACAATATACCATGCATCTTTTATAGGAGTTTATATTTTCTGTATTATTTAACATTAGAAACAGATAGGAGAGTCCGATGACGAACAGTTTCTTTGTACACGATCAATGAGGATAGCAGCATGCCGGACAAGGAGGAAAACGAGTATCCAAACCAATACTTGAATGAGCAGCAAGAGGAGGAGAACAAAGAGGAACACAAAGAAGTAAACGAGGATGAGGAACAGGACAACCCATCGAACGTTAGAAATTATCAACGATTGTACATATATCAAAATATATTTAATTCCCATTGTATGTAAGTAATTGTATACCAACAATTATATATATATATAATTATATATATATGATGCTACATACATGCATGTATAGAGCTAGTCCAATGTGTGCAATGTTATGGCTTCAGCGTACTCCATGTTCGCCGGCTCAACACACGTAGGCCAAATGTCTATATATATTCTCCATATATATATATATATATATATTAACTGTGTCCATGTGTTGCAACGGGTAAAGTCGGGGCGTGGTGCGGATGAGGATGGGAGAGAGGGGCGCAGGAGGTCTTTTTTCATGCAAGCCCTCATTTCTTTTCAGCGTTAGGACTACGGATTAATTTTATAAACACTCAAGGGGTTTTCTACAAAATAGCGAGGCGGACGAAAATTTTGGGTGAAAACACTTTTATAGATAAAATAGATAACTATGCATTTATTTTCTTTTAAACCATCACATACGGACGTCATATATATGATGGTTATTTAAAAAATACATATGAATGCATCGTAATACGTGCTGGTTTTTAATAACAATGGAAACATATATGCACTCATATGTGTAATGAGTCGGTAGTTTAGAAAACCGAACTAATAATGCATCCACTCATTTGTGTTATTTTCACGTAATCTTTTCATAATTAAGTTAGAAGTTAGATGAATATAAACATTTATACCAAAATTTATAGAGCTCGACTATTCCTATAGTTTTTTAGTTGACAAATTTTTATTTAAGATCATTTACATATTCGAATATATGTTAGACGTTCTCATATCTATTTATATAAATATATTTTTAAATTATGAAATGATTTCGGATGCAGACAAATCCTTTGTAAAATTTATAGAGCTCGACGAGATATATAACTTTATGATATTGATAACCTTTTCATTTAAACTCATCTAGGATGCCAAATATGCATTATAAGTTTTGGACGGGAATACTAAGAGCATATCCAAAAATGTCTTAAATGAATATCTAATTCTGTTTTGAAGAATTTCTTTTGAAAAAGTGGCTCCAACGAGACTTCATATGGATCTTTAAAATTATAGATTCTCTAAAATAAGGATCTTGTGTTCAAAACTGAGAATAGAAATATGGTTCTCTAAAATAGCTCCCGCCAGTGCGAGGATTTTTTTTACTGCGGGGTGCACGCGAAAAATCGATCTAGGCAGCGGGTACTAAAAAACCACTACAACGGGAACCCTCATCTCAATCGGGCGGCAACCCTCATCTGTGTCGGGTACAGTGCCCGTCACAGTGCAAAAATCAGTGATGTGAGAAGTAATCTCTGTCGGGCAAAAGCCCGTCACCGATACACTTATCTGGAGTACAGTGGCGCTCGGTGGCCGGGCTCAGGGACGGCGGCGCTCGGGGTCGGGGACGATGACGCTCGATGGCCGGGCTCAAGGACGGGGGCGCTCGGGTTCGGGGACGGCGGCACTCGGTGGCGGTGAGGGATAACGACGGCGCCGGGCTCGGGTGGGCGTGAGGGACAGTGCTAGGGCTCCGAGAGACGGCGGCGGCGCTAGGGCTCTGAGAGACGGTTGAGGTGCTAGGGTTCGCCAATGTGAGGACTTAGAAAATTTTCGCGCTCATGTGTAGATCTGAATCGGTGCTTGGGCTTAAAGTGATGATACTCATCGGTGACGGGCCTAATTGTTATCTGAATCGGGCCTCAGCTTGGAGCCCGTCACAGATGAACTGTCACAAATTTTTTAAGTAAAAAACTTTCAAATATAACTTAGTTGTAATATAATTCTATCATAACTATAATATAACTACAATATAACTTGTATTTAAGTATAAAAAGACAAGTCCAAATTACCTCCTGAACTATTTGTTGAGTAAGAATTACCTCCTAGACTAAAAAATCAGATATTTTTTATCCTCAACTATACAAATCGAACAAATAACCTCATGGCTCAATCCAAAGTGGTTTTGGTCTTACGTGGCAGTCCGTCAGCATTTTTTTAAAATTAAGTCACTAGACCCCACATATCATACTCTCCCGCTCTCTATGTTTTTTCCCCTCACCTCTCCCTTCCTCAAATCTCTCTCTTTGCAGTTGGCTCTGGCGAAGCTCTGGCGGTCGACGAAGAAGTCCGCCTCCCCTTACGCTCACCCTCAACCCCCAAGCTGGGTCGGGCAAGCAACGAACAGAGAGGAACCAACGGCCAGCGATGAAGCAGTGAGCCGAAGGAAGCGGCGTCCGGTGAAGGAGAGGCGAGCCAGTGGTGGAGGACATGAAGAGGAATGGCATGGGGTCCCGGGCGGTGGTGGATCTGGAGAAGTCGACTGGAGAGGCGGGCGGCCATGGGGCGTAAAGAAGAGGCTTGACGATGTCCGCCTGGTGCCGAGGTGGAAGACAATGACAACCACCACGATGTCGACCTGGCGACGAGGCGGAAGGCGATGACAACCCCCAAGGCGACGACTTGGGGATGACGCGACCCATCGGATCGACGACGAGGGATGTCGCCCGCCGCCTGCCGATGTCCCCTCTCCATCCTTTCCATCATCTCCGCCAAAGGTTGAGGAGGAGGCGGGCGTCGGTGCAGGCCGAGGAACCACCGCCCCCAGCACCTCCGCTGCTCGCAAAACCCCCAGCCACCTCCGCCGCTCAAGATCCTTCGCGCTGCCGCTATGTAGTGCCACCTCTGCTGCTCATGGCGCCCAGCCCAAGATTGACAGACAGGGAGGGAGAAGAGAGAGAGGTCAGAGGGAAAGAATCTGACAAGTATATGACTGCTACATAGGACAAAACCATTTCGGATCGAGTTAGGGGGTTCCATTCGATATTAACAGTTGAGGGTAAAAAATGTCTAGTTTTTGTGTCAGGGGTAATTTATACTCACCCAATAGTAAATGAGGCAATTCGAACTTTCTCTATTAAAAAGGTGTATGCAAATTTATACCTTAGAAGTTTCAGCGTAGTTACAGTGCAATTACATTATAGTTATTATTATTACATTGTAATTACATTTTAGTTGCACTACAACTATACTATAATTATATTTAAAAGATTTTTTTCAATAAACTTACAATAGTGTTTTCGCAATCCCAAAAAGAATTAAGTTTCAAACAATATTGATATGAGTTTTTGAATAAATATCGGTCATTTAGATTTATGTACAATAACTAATCTCTATTACTCTAAAACATGAATTTGTCGATCTGTCCACTCATCCCATCGTGTCACGTGCAGCTGATAATCACTCCCCACTAGTACAAAACACCTTATAGGTGCCGGTTGGGAAACCCTCTTGGGTGCCGGTTTTCCAACCGGCACCTATTGGTCGGCACTAATAAAAACTAAATAAGTGCCGGTTTAAGAACCGGCACCTATTAGGTCCATGGAATCAAAAAAAAATATCCGGCTCAAGCCGATGCATCGAGCCGACAAGAATTCATTCCATCCATCACAAAAATTCATCCACATCCATCACATATTAATTCACATACACTCCAATCAATCAATTCACATACACTCCAATCCACAGATCAATACACAAGAACACAAATTTTAGACAAAAAAATCCACACCTCTTTCGGCCGATGCCGCCTTCGCGCTTGCGCCGCCCTGCCATGCGCCGAACCTCCGAGGCCCCTGCTGCACGCCGAACCTCCGTGGCCCCTGCCGCACGCCGAACCCCGCTGGCCACCGCCACCGCCTCCCCTCCCGTCGGATCTGGCGGAAGGGAGGGTCCTCCACCTGCCGCCGTCGCTCCCCTCGGCGACGTGCTCGCTTGCCGTCTCTGTCTTCGCGCTTGCGCCGCCCCGCCGAACTCCGCTGGACTCCGAGGCCCCTGCCACGCGCGGAACCCCGTCGGTCGCCACCGCCGCCTCCCCTCCCGCCGAATCTGGTGGAGGGGAGGGTCCTCCACCTGCCTGCCGCCGCTCCCTGTCCCCATCCCCATGCCCGCGCCGCCTCTCCGCCGGAGAGAAGAGGAGAGAGTACTAGAGAGGAGAGAAGAAGAGAAGGACTGGTTGGAGAGAAGAAGAGATAAGGTTGGAGAGAAGAATGGACGGCATATAAAACCTCGGTCCGCCGGCTTGCGGGTCGGCTCGGTGGTTTAGGTGTCAGTTTTCTTAAAAAACCGGCACCTTTAATAAATTTTAGGTGTCGATTTTTTTAAAAAACCGGTACTAATATTATAGGTGTCGGTTTTTCTTTAAAACCGACACATATAATATAGGTGTCGGTTTTTATTGAGACCGCTACCTATTGTTTTAATAGGTGTCGGTTTTTGTTAAACCGACACCTATTAGACCGACACCTATACATGTTTTTGTAGTAGTGCCCGTATAGAAATAGCCTCAGAAAGCTTTCAAAAAAAGAAACAGCTCAAAAGAATTAACCCATATCCTCTCCACATAACAACTGCAATTCTAATCAGCGGAAAATCACTTTGTATTCTCATATGATTAGATCTAACTTGGTCCAACTGTTCACATCAGCAATTCATGGTATACCATTATATATAATATAGTGGAGATGCTAGCTAATATGTAGAAACTGATGATGTCTCACGTTTTTCTGCAAAATATGTAAATGGATGTGTGCTAAATATTATAAAAATAATGGATAATAAATAATGAAATAATATGTAAATGATGTAGATGATGATTTGACATTCCTATATATTAAGCTCTTTAATACAATAAATTATATATATGATGTAGCATCTTGTATGCGCTATAGCAAACTAGAAACAACCATATTAGGACAATTAATAAACTTAGATCACTAATATAAAGAATGAAGTTATAACCATCCTTCTGTTTCTCTTTCTTCAAATTGAGCTCCAGTACAAGCACATCCAGCAAACACGTACCCGCAAACAAACCAGATCAGGATGCTACAGCAAAACATAGGTCTGGTAGCTAAAAGCTAGGAGTACTAGTTTATTTCAAATATTTTCATACTAGAAATATCACAATTACTCGGTACTAATTGTTCACATTTGAAATCCATATCTTTTGCAAAAAAAATCCATCTAATTAATCAGTAATAATGATTCAACCTTTCTTTAGCATCGACGATTCCTTACTAACTAGTACTGAATGTTATAAGCTGAAAGGGACAGGGAATGAGGGTTAGCAATTTTAAAATTATGATTTTTACCGGGGGAGACGAAAGAACCGAAATCTCCAAAATTTCGGTATATTTTTGACCAAAATGTTTTGAAAATTTGATGAATTTTGAATAAATTTGACCAAATTAAAAAAATCGGAAAAAAATTTGAGCTACATATGTGCTTGCCGGGGGAATTTCCCTGCTGGGAATTTCCCGTCGTTCTGCAGTAGTAACCGCTGAATCTCCTTTAGAAAAAGTAATTAAGCATATATTACTCCCTCAGAAGTGTACAGAACACTAAACAAATGGATGGAGACAGATCCATTATGTGCTGACAAAAGTTCCCCCGGACAAAAGTTCCCTGAAAACGGGAAAAGAAAAAAACGTATGTATCACACCGAAATGGCAAGACTAACACTGAAATGGACGGAAGAATTTCAATGGCCATGTGAAAAACAAGACACCGTTCAAATTCGGTGGCAGAAACCCCTGTTAGTTTCTCCATGCATCAAGGACTCAACTCGGTTGGGATTCTACCAACCATCCACCGTGCGTGGACGAGCTAGCGCCCGTCGCGTCGTCAGGTATAAAATGACCACAAGATCGTCGTAGCCAAACACACACCACACACACAGTGACACAGCCAACGCACACTGCAGCTTAGCTAATTAGCTCGTAAGCTCGATCACACCTCGTGTATTCCTAACCAAGTTAAGCAAGAACTAGCTAGCTCGATCGATCACCTTGCAAGAAAGGATGGGCAGCATGCAAGAGAAGATGATTTCGGAGGCAATGGCGGCAATGAACGGGCAGACAGCCGGCGACGTTGCCGTTAACCTCTACCCGTTCATACGCATGTACACCGACGGCCGCGTCGAGCGGCTGCTGACCAGCTCCTACGTGCCGGCTTCGAAGGACGCCGGGGTAGCGACGAGGGACGTCGTCGTCGACCGTGGCAACGGCGTGTCCGCGCGGCTGTTTCTCCCGTCCGCGGCCACCGCCGATGTTGGCGGTGGCGGCGGCGGCAGGAGGCTTCCTGTTGTGCTGTACATCCACGGCGGCTCGTTCTGCACGGAGAGCGCCTTCGGCCGCACGTACCACCGCTACGCCAGCTACCTCGCGTCGCGCGCCGGGGCGCTCGTTGTGTCCGTGGAGTACCGCCTCGCGCCGGAGCACCCGACACCCGCGGCGTACGACGACGCGTGGGCCGCGTTCCGGTGGGTGGAGTCGCTCTCCGACCCCTGGCTCGCGGAGTACGGGGACCGCAGCCGGATGTTCGTCGCCGGCGACAGCGCCGGCGGCAACATTGCCTACCACACGGTGGCACGCGCCAGCCGCGAGAACGGCGGCGGCATCCAGGGGCTGATCATGGTGCACCCTTTCTTCTGGGGACCCGAGAGGCTTCCGTGCGAGACAGTCTGGGATGGCGCGTCGGTGTTCCCGGCGTTCGGCATCGACTGTCTCTGGCCGTTCGTGACGGCCGGCCAGGCGGACAACGACGACCCCGAATCGACCCCGCCGACGACGAGCTCGCGTCCCTGTCCTGCCGCCGCGTGCTCATGGCCGTGGCCGGGAAGGACCCCTGCGCGACCGCGGCCGCCGGCTCGCGTCCCGGATGCGCGGCGACGTGACGCTGGTGGAGTCCGAGGGCGAGGACCACGGCTTCCACCTCTACAACCCGCTGCGCGCAACTAGCAAGATGCTCATGCAGAGCATCGTGCAGTTCATCAACCAGCCTAGCCCACCTACGCCGGCGCCAGCGCCAGCGCCGTCGCTGAGGTGGCCGGCAACCATTCTTCCAGAGCTCGACGAGTGGTCGACTTACAGTGATGACACTGTCAATTCCTCGCAGATTCTTCTTGGCATGCCTACTAGGTCATACAAGGCAATATTCGTTGATAGGATGGACAAGAAAGTAAGCTATAATCTGACGGTTAATGCGTCATTAAGCATTGGACGCCGCGGGAAAGCATCAAAATCAAGGTACGGGATATCGTTTGGCCGGACAAGAGCTTATAATTTCCGAGGGGTAGCTGCTGCAGGGAGCCAGTGCCAGCCTCCCTTCGGTGGAGTGACGATTTGATGAGATTACCGTCAGCCTGGCTAATCTCTACCAGAAGACGTGCATTTCATCGTGCCGTTCGAAGAATACATAATAGAAACCATAATAATCTCATATGTTGACACTGTTCAAACAAAAGTGCCCTATACAAATAGACGATTAATTTTACCGTTTTTAGAAAATACTGAAAGGTAATATTTTTTATGTACAACTCAATATTTTCAGTTACTTAGATACCTCAACGTATCAAAATTCGTAAAATTTAGATACTTTGAGGTACTTTAAAACTTCTCGAAATATATTTTATATTCTTTTTATTTTTACAAATTACTGATTTACATATTTTTGTGCTCGATCTGTAAATTTAAACAGGGATATGATTTGTTACTTTTCTTAGTTTGCCTTTTAAAATAACTCTACTAAATATTTACTTGTATTGATCTGTTATATCTTTTGAACTGTATTCCAAAGACTATATAATGCATTATGTAAACATCCTTCTATTTTCATATCCTCTTATATAATATTATCTCTCTGTATGTATTCACCGGCACATAAATAGGTTTCCCTGTCAGTTAAAGAAAAACAGGCAAAATAAAAGGCAGTGGACAATCGGTATTGATACTTGGCTGGCTGGTTTTACGACTTGCAGTACTGTTCTACAACTTGTAGTATTACTAAGCCATGAATCGGTAGTGATACTTATTTAAAGCCCCCAAAAAGTATAGACAACATTAATCGACAACAATTTAGATCCATACATACACACTTCCTTACGTACGTACACAGGATGAAAAGGAGCTTCTACTTCTTCTACTTCCGTGAGTACACACTTCATGTAATTCCATTCTAACGCACCGAATATCCGAAGCATGCACCATACTAGTCTCATAATCAGTGACTCATAATCAGTGGCTAGTGCTCGCATCTACAACCTTATCATTACATTCACACATAATACACATACAAATAAATAGCATGTTCATATAACTTAGCGATTGCACAATTCATACAATATAAATAGAGCTGACACTACTACATAAACACCTATAGGTGCCGATTGGGAAACCTCTATATGTGTCGGTTTTCCAGCCAGGATAAACACCTATATGTGCCGATTGGGAAACCTCTATATGTGTCGGTTTTCCAGCCGGCACCTATGTGGTATCTCAAAGGTGCCAGTTTAGAAACCGGCACCTTTGAGGTCTCCCGAATCAAAAAAAATTATGGCTCGATGCATCGGCTCGATGGCTGAGATGGTGGCAATCTCCACTTCAATTTCTTTTGTCATCGGCTTGTAGCCCGATACCCCCTGAGCCAAATCATT
Source organism: Oryza australiensis (assembly GCA_019925245.2). NCBI lineage: Eukaryota > Viridiplantae > Streptophyta > Magnoliopsida > Poales > Poaceae > Oryza > Oryza australiensis. The sequence goes on along the minus strand of JAIFGZ020000381.1, from coordinate 1,692,973 downwards.
TGCCTCCGAGTTCTACTATCTGGGGATGTGTTTTAAAGTTACCAGCCAAAAACTATCCATCAAATCTTGGCATTTTTGATAATAGATCATCAGCGCGTTATTTTTGCATTCAGACTATCCGGATAGCTGGCTAATTTGACCAATAATGAATCACATATTATCTCGATGGCGTCAGCTTCGACCTCTTTGAGCAGTTGTAATCCCTTGAGCACGGCTTCATATTCGGCTTGATTGTTTGTGCCATGAGGCGTGATAAAAAAGCAAACTCGAAACTTGCTCCCCTGGGAGAAATTATCACTAAGCCGATGCCGCATCCATTCGTGCAAACCGAGCCATCAAAAGTTAAAGTCCAAGGCATAATGTCCACTGAGCCGATTGAATTATCTCTGTGTTCCACTATGAAATCGGCTATAGCTTGTCGTTTTACTGTCTTGGGTGCTTGATACCTTAAATCAAACTTTGTCAAAGTAAATATCCATTTTCCAACTCGCCCTTTCAGAATTGGAGCCGATAGCATATACTTTACTACATCGGCCTTGCATATTATGGCGCACTCATTGGATAACAGGTAACGTCTTAACTTCGTGCATGAAAAATATAGGCACAAACATAATTTCTCCACGGGAGAGTACCTTGTCTCTGCATCCAGAAGTCTTCGGCTAAGATAAAAAATTGCCTTCTCTTTCCCTTCGATCTCCTGAATCACAACTGAGCCGATAGACTTCTCGTCGACTAACAGGTATAATTTGAACGACACTCTCTTTTGTGGAGGAATCAATACTGGAGAGGAGCTCAGATAATTCTTAATATTGTCCAAAGCCTTCTGCTGCTCTGCCCCCCAAGTGAATGCTTGATCGGCTTTCAGCCGAAGCAGAGGTGTGAACGGCTCCATCTTCTCTGACATATTGGCTATAAAGCGTCTGATGAAGTTGATTTTGCCGATCAAAGACTGCATCCTTCTTGTTCTTCGGAGGTTGAATAGTCTTGATAGCATTGATGCTTCTCTAGGTGACCTCGATTCCCCTCTTATGAATAAGAAATCCCAAGAATTAGCCAGCCGACACGCCAAACACGCACTTTATAGGGTTCATCTTCAGGCCATATTTTCTTGTCCTCTTCAAAACCTTTCTTAAATCGGCTATGTGGTCTTCCACCTCCTTGCATTTGACAACTACATCATCAATGTAGATTTCCATTAGCAAGCCGATCAAGTCGTGAAAGATGTAATTCATGGCCCTCTGATACGTAACTCCAGCGTTCTTCAGGCCAAAAGTCATGACGACCTACTCATATAAGCCAATTGCTCCTGGGCACCTGAAAGCTGTCTTGTGAATGTCTTCCTCGGACATAAAGATCTGGTTATAACCAGCGTTGTCATCCATAAAACTTATAATTTTGTGGCAAGAGACGACATCTACCAGCAAATCAGCTATGAGCATAGGGTACTCATCTTTAGGGAGACCTTGTTCAAATCTCTCGAAGTTGTAACAGACTCAAATTTGTAGCCTTAAATAGGAATAAAATAGTGAAAAAAATTTGCGAATTAATTTTGTATTATATTTAGTTTAAATATTAAAAAATCCCCAAATACTTTTAAATTTTCTTGAAAACAAGCTAGAAAATCAAATATATAAGTGATTGGTTATAATTATTTGAAAATCTTAAATATAATTCTTAAATCAAGGAAATTTATAAAAGTTAAAATTTAAAAATTAACTTTAAAATCTAAATAAAATTAATCAAAACTTTTCCTAAAATTTTCCCTTTTCCTTTTATTTCTCTTTTTGTTTTTCTTTCTTTTTCGTTTTCCTTCCTTTTTCTTTCCTTCGTCTTCTCCCTTCCTAGTTTTCTTCTACCTTTGCTTACAGAGCAACCCACGGCTGCGCCATACCACGGCCAATGGCCTGTGGGCTAATCTTTGCCCACTGAAGCAAATCCAACAGACATAGTGACTACCCTATCCACACAGGCATAGCTATCTTGGATCGAATCAATGAGTCATCGCTATAATCTCCGGTGAACCAACACAGAGAAAAACCATCGCCGCCGAGGTTTTACCTCTCAGGAACATATATTTCACACATTGGCACACCGAACCAATTCAAAACCATGGCCTCAACTTAGTGAACGTGTTATCAAGCCATTGGCTTGGCCACGACATCATCCATATCATTGCTAAACCGATATGAACTGCACTGCCATAGCCAACAAGCATATCCCCAAAGAAAACCAACCTTGAACTCCTATAAATAGACCCCGATAGCTTGAACTCTGTATACCATTTTGGATCGCCGTCTTTCCTTCTTAAATACCCCCAAAAACTCCCAACTATTATAGCTTATACTCTGCCAATTTTGCCAAGACTCAGAGTCGGGTCCGAAGAACCCTAGAACAAGCCGCATCGAGGGAACTTCAAAATTAGAAATCTTCGACCAATAATCTTTCAAATTCGAGGTATGCCGATGATCTAAGAGCCCTATGCCTACTTTTCCCCAAAAGATTTTAAGTGTTTAATTACTAGAGGGTGCTGGCGACGATAGTCGCCGGCCATGCTCCGTTTTTCGGTCGGAGCTGCATGGTGCTAGCCTTCTCCAGTGCGTTTCCGATTCAACTAGTGGGCTAGGAAGTTTCCCCAAGGTTCATAGATGCTTGTAGACTGCTTTTCGGTTAATTTCTTACCGCACGCCGGCGCTGAACCTCCTCGCCGCTGAAACACGTGCGTCGTCGCCGACTCGTCTCCGAGTTTTGCCGACCCATTTAACAACAAAAATGGAACAACCATGAGTCCTAGGTGGAGAAAACCCATTAAATCCTAAGCTTTAGCCATTCCATGCCGTGCGCAAGCGTTCGCAACCGCTAGTTTTGGGAGAGAGAGAAAAGAATGAAGGTCGAAGACGATGAACAGGATAGAAGGGGAAAGGGAAGTAAGAAGTAGGCAAGTGGCGCAGTGGAAAGAAACAAAGGAAAAGGGAGAGGTCCTCAGTTCGACCCATGCCTCGACCCCAGTTTTTTTTAATCTTTTTTTCTGTTTTTATTCCTTCTAGAGTTAGAAAGAAGGAAGAGAAAAATAGAAAACCATAGAGAAAGCACCTTTTCAAACTCTTTTAAACCCTCTCTTCAAATCTTTTTATTCCTTCAAATATTTTTTCTTTACTCCTTTTGAACTCATTCAAAATTCTTTTTTCAAAACCTTTTATATTCTTATAAGAATTTAAAAATCTTTAAACCAAATGAATAATATCTTCTAAATTTTAAAAGAATATTTTCACCCTAATGTATTCTTTCTTTTTTAATATTTTTATTATTGTTTGGATTTATTTGTTAATTTTGTTTATCTTATTTTATCGATATATCGTGACGTTATATTCTTAGAAGAATTAAAACACGACCCGAAGGTTGATATAAACGCCCTTATCGCCCTCCCACCAAATACGAGTTTTCAGACCGCTGACACGCAAGACAAGTCAAACTATCCTTGATCATTTATAATATTTAAAAATAATAAATTCTATGTTATTAAAGCATATTAAGTTAGAAATGTTTCGGGGATGGGTTAGATAGTTAGGGACTATTATTTCATATAGATTTAGATGTTCTCTAAAATCATGCATGTTAATATTTTTAGTTTATATATGTTAGTGTTGCATGCACTAGGTATAGCCTATTATTTCATATGTAGAAAAGAAGGAGTTCATTATTTCATGTTAATAGATATATTCTTCTTCTCTTTAGAAAATACCTTGATAACTAGGACTTGATATAAAATTATCACCATGATAAAATAAACATTATTACATGTACTAGTATTTCTTTCATGATCATAGGAAGTTATTTCATATGACCAAATAGAAAAGTGATCTATTATTTTATGGGATAGACAAATATAAGTCCTATCATCTCATGTTATATGAGAATGGATTATTATTTCATGTGATAGGTGAATATAAACCCTATCATTTTATGTGATATGAATATGATTTTGGCTATATGCCAGAAAATATAAAAATACTTGTGCCAGAATAAGGACATAGTTTCACCCATCCGATGGACCGGTTAAACCGGCATGGCATTTATATATTTCTCTCCGATCTCTCTGGGAACTCACGAGATTTATAATGCGCATAACAGCATTTGGAGATTGTAGTGTTGATAAAGTCTTATTGGTGGGCAACTATGTAAACTGCGGATAAAACACCGATACTAACCAGATCGGTACCGTCTATTAAGATAGAATCCAGGTTCCACCAAGCCGGGGCAAGTGTGTGATGAGCAGCTATTAAATAGGAGACAGATCCACCAATTACTAATTAGAATTGGTGCTCCTATTAAGATAGAACTCAGGTCTCGATCACACATCAGAAAAGGTTAGAACTATATAAAAGCCATGTTATCCTTAGCTTTGCAACCTAGGGTTAATACTCGGATAAAGGTGGGCAGACACTGCAGAGTCGATTGGTATTCAAATACACCGTACTCCCTGTTAATGGAGTTATGTCTATGGGTGAATCCAGTATAATGGCATGAGCACCTTTTCTAAAAACTATTAAAAGAAATATGCATATCTAGGTATCTTTAGGAAGGGGGTAAAATTTATAAAATTAATATTCATGCTTCATACTCATGGTTAGATATATCAGATATACTATTAAGGGATAGAACACTTGCAAATATTAGTTCTTTCTTTTAACAAAATATTTCTCTTGTCGATATAGCATGTATAAGTATAAGAATAAAACTGTATCCAGTTTGGCTTGCTGAGTACCTTTGGTACTCACTCTTGTATAATTATACTCAGGTAACCCAGAAGCAGAGGAAGAACTCCCAAATACCCTAGAGGATTGGGAAGGCGAGTACGATTTCTAGGTCGACTCTACACTCGGGCAATCCCTGTGGAAGTGTCGCCCTTTCTCTTGTATTGTATGAGTTGTATTTGAACCTTATAAGTTTGTATAAATACGCAAAGCTCTTGTATCTGTATTGTCTCACGCATAACCAGACTCCTGGGAAGTTATGTAGTATTGTGGGAGTTGATCCTTTTAGGAGACCCCACAGAAGTCGATGCATGCCCTAAGTTTGTCGTTTTTCTTCATTACCGGAACTATGTTTGAAACCTACTCTGCATATTGGCAGGGCCAAATAAAACCAGCATCATATAGCCAAGTGATTTTGGCTTTAATCGCATCATACATATCGGCTTTAAACTTTCTGGGAGGCTATTTTTATTGCCGATATCTAGGCTTAATGGGGAGCCGATGTTCAAGGATGGATCGGCTAAGACCAGGCATCTCAAAATACTCCCAAGCAAAGCAATCTTTATATTCCTTCAATAAATCAATAAGCTTGGTCCTAAAATGAGAAGACAAATTTTTGCTAATGTATGTCGGCCTAGGCCTATCTCCTAGACCTATATCTACTTCTTTCAAATCGTCGACCGACATAAAACCTTGCCCCAGTTTACCGCCGATGTCATCCACGGTGTCCTTGTTGTAGACGCTCGGGCCCTCCACGACGCCCTCAAAGTAATAGTTGGGGCTTTTCGTCTCCAATTGGCTGCATGTCAGAATCGGACACCTTCAGAAAATTGGCCTGCCAAACTTTGCCGGACAGGCAATCAATTCCATCGACTTTCCATAAAGTTAAGTCAGCGTTAGCGATGTTGACTGACCTGTCGGCTGGCACGATTTCTATCTTATCGCCTTGCCATTGGATTAAGCTTTGATGCATTGTGGAAGGGATGCAGAAGTTGGCGTGGATCCAATCCCTTTCGAGCAGTAGGCTGTACGACCCCTTCCCGTCGATGACGAAAAACGTTGTGGGCATAGTTTTGCTGCCGACGGTCAGCTCGACGTTTAAAACTACCTTGGCCTCCGATGGGTTGCCGTCGAAATCGTTGAGCACCATATTAGTCTTGATCAAGTCATCGGCTCCATTGCCTAGCTTTCTGAAGGTTGCATAAGGCATAAGATTGACGGCGGCCCCTTCATCGACTAGCATTTTTGACATCGGCTTTCGATTGACAAATCATTTAACATACAAGGGCTTCAAGTGCCGGTTTTCTGTCTCCTCGGGTTTCTCGAAGATAGCCTACATCGGCCTCGATAGCCTCGAACTTGGCCGGCAATATGAACATCATATTAACCTATGCAGAACCTACTCCTTTCCCTTTCGCTGCCCTCCTGGCCTTGTCGGGTGGGCTCTTGTCGGCTGGGGTTGCCTGTTTCTTGACGCGCCACTGTTTCCTGGCCTGCCGACGTTGTTAACGTTGAATCATCTGCTGGACTTCTTCCTCCTGTCCTTCGCTCTCCAGCCTCTGAATTTTCCTTTTCTGGGTTTTGGTGTACAGGTCCGAAGGACACCATTGGGGTTTGGCCGATTGTTCTTTTTCATCCTCTTCTTCGTCGTCCTCTTCATGTTCTTCTTGGAAAAAGTCCTGGTTAATTGGGCCGAGCCGATCGTGGACTGAAAGCTTCCATTGGTTGAGTTGAACGGCTCGGGGGACGAATCGGCTCGAGCTTTCCATTGGTGGATCCCTGTATTTGTCCTCCCTGTATTCACTGCAGGTCGTGCAGTTCTCAAGAGTGGGCAGCCTCATTCCCGATTCCCAACAGAATCGGAAGAACTCGCAGCACCAATGTGGATCACAGTCGTCATGGCGGCGAAAGTATGCCACTCCTAGCCGATCCGGCGTCCTCCGGTACGGCTTGCCGCGTTGATTCTATTCTTCTTCGTGAACCCTGTGCTAGAACTGCAGTCGGCTGTCCACCTGTCTGGGGCATCGATTGGCTGATCGGCTGCTGGTGTAAACCATGTTGATTGACGCGTCATTCATCGCAGTCGGCTCTTGTTGATCCGAGTCGGCCTCAGTTGTTTGTTGGGATTTGGCTGAGCCGTACGCCATTCTGTTCTGTCGATCAGCTCGCCTAGGGTCGACTTGGACCATGTTGACAAGGAAGGGATTGCCGTCAACTTTTATCGGCTTGGCTGATTTCTCGAACTTAATCTTCCCTGCCTCGATGGCCGATGTATACGTTGGCGGAAGACCTTGCAATCGTTTGTGCTGTCAGAGGTGGTGTTGTGCCACTTGCAGTATTTTTTCTTTTTGAGCTCCTCGACCGATGGGATGATGTCATTAGCTAAAAGCTGTATTTATTTCTCCCTCAGCAGTAGATCGAAGACTATCGGCTTTGGTTATGTCAAAATTGTATTTTCCTCCTTAGCCGATTTCTTCAACCACTGGCAAGTTATGGTCATTTTGTTCTTAGTCCATTCGGCTGCTGCAACTTCTGCATCGCTGTTGCTTGAATCGGAATCCGTTGTGTAGGCGACGTGGGTGACTTTCTTGAAGGCCTTCTTTGATTCTTGGAACCTTTGTTCGTGGGTCGTCACCTTCTGAACCAAATGGGCTAAGCTCTCGAAATCTTGAGCCGAAAACCTCTCACGGATCGGGGCCAAAAGGCCATGAAAGGCTAAATTGGCTAGCTGTGAGTCTGACAGTACCAGGCTATAGCAGCGGTTCCTCATGTCCCTAAACCGCTGGATGTAGTCTTGCATCGATTCCTCGTGCTTCTGCCTGACACTGGTCAAATCCGACAACTTCATTTCGTGCATGCCGAAGTAGAAGTAGCTGTGGAATTGCTTCTCGAGATTGGCCCAGCTCTGGACCGAGTTGTAAGACAGGGATAAAAACCATGTAAAAGCCGATCCCGAGAGTGACACTGGGAATAAGCGCACTCTGATCGCATCAGTAGCCGATGCTTCTCCGCATTGCGCCAAGAATCGGGTGACGTGTTCGTAAGTTGATATGTTGTCTTGCCCAGAGAACTTTGAAAAATCTGGCACCTTGTACCGGTTTGGCAGAGGCACCCTCTCGAAATATTCTGGGTACGGGTACCGGTACATGTTGCCAGAATCCTTCGGCTTGAGGCCGAATTGATCATGCGTAACATCTGTGATTAAATCGGCCCAAGGCTTGTTTTCTTGCCTTTGCGGTATCGGCTCGTATTGCTTGTGGTGGACAGGCCCTTGCCGATACTGCATTGGTGGCGTCTAAGGCCGATAGTGTTGCTCGTAGTTGCCCCCTGAAAACTAATGTTGAAACTGGTTCATAGCAGGAGGTGGCCAAGAGGCAAATGGTGGTGTTTGCTCGGGGAGAGGCCGATTGCCGCCGGAGTTGTGAGGTGGATCCGGCAGATATTTACCAATCGGCATGTTATGTATGACGGATTGCCGATTGGTGTTAAACATGTCTTTCGCCTGCTCCTGAGTCGTCACTGGGATGCCGAGGCCCTGGTGTTGAGACTGCTACCGAACCAGAACCTTGGGATGCGGCCACGTAACCGACGACTGTGCATTTGGCTGGATTGGCGCTCCCCTGGAGGAATCGGCTGCCCGAGCGGAGGGACTGGCAAACCGTGGGTTGACAGTGTCCTGTACGGTGGAAACTGGCCATAAGTGAAATATGTCAACCCTCTTGGCAGTTGCACGGCTATCTTTGAATCAACCACGGTGCTTATCATATTGTTCAACGTGTTCACCAGTATCCTTGACTGGTTGACAAGCACGTGGTGGACAGCCGAGTCGATCCGGTCTTGCAGCGTGTGGAGCCCTGAATCATCCTGTTCCTGCTTGACTTCCTCCATCTTTTTCTTTCCTTTCTTGTCCTCGCTGGAGGAACTTTCAAAGTCTTCAATGCTAAACTTGAATTTCTAGAGGACTGCCCCAGATCTGGTCTGGACGAAAGATTGCAGATAATATGCTTGCAGCTGCTCAACCATCTACTGATATTCGGCCTTTTGTTCAGCCGAAAGCTTGTCCATAGTCACCGGGATGACGTTTTCCTGGTCGAGATCAGCCGATATGACATTCACCATTGTGCTGGATCCAGAAGATGTTGTCCCACCAGGCGTGCCGAAAAAGTGTTGGTGTGAATTTTTTACACGCACTGGCCTGGGAGATCTGCTTAACTCCAGTGCAGGTCCGAATTGGTCACCTCTGGTGATAGAGCGGGACGTGCCAGTTGGTTTGATCCTGCAACCAACAAGAAACAAAAGATAGACGTTTGGTTAGGGTTAGACCTTACTCGATCGGTTATGGATATTAATAAATATACAATTGCTATCCCAAAGCACATTTAGATTAAGTGATTGGGATAGATCGGTAGCATACCGAGACATTATAAATCACTTAGATCCAAAAGTACGTTAGGAACACAATTATATATATATTCATAACCTAGCCGATGTCGCAGATCTAATGTAAATCGGCTAGTATTCCGATATGTTTTATAAAAAGATATTAATATGAACTAAATGTGTTAAACTAAGATCAATCGGCTATTAGTATAACCTAACGGATTGATGCCGAGCTTAACCCATTTAAATAGATTAAGATGTTAATATAAAAGGCGGTTCTAATTCATCTAGAAGTAAGACTGGCTGAAACCCCGGCACTATCTCTAATAGTAAACATTGAACCCAATAGATCTGTATAGCTCTAAGAACGACTCAATAGATCAAGTTGATGCAGCATTAAGTACAAAAAGAGATAAGAGATCTATTTAAGCTAATGAGAACTCCTCGAGATGGCAGATACGTCATATAACCTAAATCAACCTCTAAATCTAGCTCTGTCGGCTGCTATCTTCAAAGAGATATTAGCCAATCGCGAGATAGATCTAGACATTGATATAGATTATATGCCGTATATCATAGATTAAGTAGTTTATAACATCAGAGTTAGAGTATCATGATGATGAAAGCACTAACCCCGACAAAACAAGCCACTTGTAACAAGAAATTACCTTGTTCAGAGATCGAACCCGATGCAGCTCGAGAGCAAAGCAAGAACTCATCGAGAAAACGTGAAACGAAAAGGTTGGCGATGCGCCGAAGTTGTATTGATGTGTGTTGTTTGTTTTACAAGGTCTCGGGTCATATTTATACCCGAATATACAATGAGTCCATAACGGACACGATTCCTATTTCAGATTAAATCTCTAAACAAACTGACATTATCTCAAAAGGAAACTATACAAAATATCATAACTTAAAAGATACAATTATCGTTGCAGGACCTTATTTGTAGATGGCAATATCTTTAACGCACTTTGGAAACCGAATCCAATAATTTATATTTAACCTTTCCTTTCGAGATTGGCTCCACTTCTGTCTTTACTCGAAATCGGCTATTGGCTATCCTATTCGGACTCGGACTCAGCCGATTGGCTCCGTAGCCGATTCAGACTTAGCCGACACGACCTCTGTTTCCTCAAATTACGCGTTCTTCTTGATTCCGCTCCAATCTCTGCTTCAATTTCGCTCCACACTCGGGGATTTGGTTACCAAATTTGGTCGTCAACACTTCTATAAACCATGGTTTCGACTACTCCATACTACTACGACCTACGAATTCAAGGTTAGACAAAAAGCAACTTCATAACTAAGGTTACCCCGTAAATAAAACATGTGGTTGCACTGTAAATCTTAGTTGGTGATACATAGTTTAATCCTTAATTGACCTGGGCGAACATTCCTGCTATTGGTGTGCAAATACCACCATATACACACCACTTGCCGTTTAAGTCTAAAACCATCATTTTACAGTTTTTAATTCAAAAATAACAAGAGGCAACACCTCTGTCCAATATTTTGAAATAGCCCAATTTTAGAAGAGTGAATGATCCATCATTTGTAACATGTGAAATTCTAAGCATGGCTAAACAATAGCTATATTAGTAGCTCAAATATACCCAAATTAGCACTTGAATAGTTTCACAACCCATCCTAGGTGTATCAACAATAAACACTATAAGAATGGTGTTGATACGTGACGGATCCAATCCATCACAAAAGGCCCTAAATCCGTCATGGATGGCCATCCGTGATAGTTTTTTTTGTCATTTATCGAGCGTCACAAATTGACTGTGAGCCATCCGTGACGGATTTCGACCGATTTTGACCGTCATGGATGGTCTGGAAGCCCACTCAACCCACTCTAGGCTGGGCTGAGCCAGATGATTTTGTGACGATTTTTTCCGTCACGGATGACTGCCACATAGGATTTTTTCCGTCACGGATTTGAGTCGCCACGTATGTGCCATGTCATCACCAAGGTGGAAGCTGATGTGTCATCGGTGCCATGTAGGATTTAGCCCAGGGCACTTGTGGCCCAATTCGGGTTTCTAGGAGCTTTCGACCCAATTTGACGCCCCTTTTTGTTGGGCCGATATTATTTTTATGGCCTTTTTTGGCCCTTTAGTTTTTTTAGTGGTGTTTTTTTCGGCCTTTTAGTGGTCAAACAACCCAGTTCAAATTGGGATGATTCCATATTTCAGCCCAGCTCAAATTGGGCTCCTTCCAGATTTCAGCCCAACTCAAATTGGGCTTCTTCCAGATTTAGCAAAATACAAATAATTCATCCATAATTTCACCAATACAAATTACCAATCATCATCAGTAATTAACACCAGTTATCATCATCATTACTTAACACATGTACTCATCACAAATATTATAGGTCACTAAATTAAAATGTTCACATCTCATACAACATAATTAAGACCTATCCACATGCACATGACAGTAATTAACAGCCGATCCAACACATGTCCAAGGCATTGGCCACTCTAGCATCAAAGTTTTCATCACAACAAAAGAAGTTAATAACTAGCTCAGCAGCAGCAATAGCACTATAGCCAAGCAGCAGCAGCTAAAATGATGCAACAAAAAAGCAACAATGTTGCCAAGATTATCGAACCATCTTACCCAGTTGGCTAGGTGTGCCCCATCTTACTTAACAGAAGGTCAAGTTTTGCATTAGTCTCAGCTTGCTTCCTTGCCATCTCCTCCTGTTTCGCCACCCTTGCTTGCTCAGATGCTTGTAGCTTCTTCGACAACTATTCCATTTGCGATTTGAGATCATCCTTTTCCAACTTCTCTGCAGCTAGTTGCTCTTTAAGTGTGCCTTTCTTTCTGCTCTGAATCCCCACACTCTGCAGAAATGTGCTTTTCTTGGTGTTCTCAACAAGCACACCACCAACTACCTCAATCACGGACGGGGCCTCTTCATCTTGTGCATGTCCAGATAGCTTGTTTTCCATTTCATCCTAGTAGTGCAAGTAAAAACACATGGTTTATGAGATACAACAACAAATAGTAAGGCTGAGCTTTTTTTTTTGAAAAAAACAACTTATAATAGCAAGCTGGACATCTGGTTTGTAGCCTTTCTTTTTACTGTAGTGGCACTCCTTGAACATATCCACTACATTGGGTTCATGTTCTTTGTACTTGTCTCCCTGTAGAATGGTCACTATTAACTAACATGTATGCAACAGTTAATTCAATGTGAAAAAATAAGCAACTTGCATGAGCATGTGATCATCAATAACATGTATATAGAAGCAAAGTGCCATCACATGTGATCATCAATAACATGTAATACAGAAAAGATCATATAGAAGCAAAGATCATATAGAAGATAAGTGTCATCACATTAACTACGAATAATTACACATCCCTTTAGTCCCAATTTGTATGCTCATTTTTTCCTTTCGGTTGCAACTTACATGTGCTTCTAGAATCTTTCATACAAACCATGTAGCATAATTCTCAAACATATGTGCAAGATGCAGTAACTTACCAAATTTTCCAAATGAACCATGTAGCTGCGTGAGCCAGTTGTATGATGGTACTTGACCTTGCTTCGGTTAGTTTTGTTTAGTTTAGAGTCCTCCTACACCATGAACAACATATCCATGTTAAACAGGCATCTTAGTTGAGCATAGAGGAGGCAACTTTTAGCACAAAATATACCATTTTTTTGTAGTTGCCCATGAATTGACAAGTTCATTCCACTGTGTATCAGTCATACTTTTGAGAGGGAAAGTCTTTCTCACCAAATGAAGCGGGAAAGGATTAAAGTACATCTTCTTCAGATGATAGTGATGTTGGCGAACTGCTTTCTTCATCATTTGGGCACAAGTAAATTTAACCTGAGCAGATTTTATGTTGATATCAAACTTTGCTTATACAAATCAAAAAACACAAGGGTATTAGCAAGGGAGCAACTCTAGCCTATTCGAATCAAAGAACACAAGAGTTTTAGCAACTAAATGAACTTGCTCTACCAATCCTAATTTTAAATCTTCCAAGATAATTATTCAAATCAAAGAACAGATTGGTAAGGGAACATAAGAGTATTAGTAAGGTTGCAACTATTGTAGAAGTACTTAGCTAGATAACAGTAAACAATGATTACTATAACAATGAATCTGAATGTCTATAAATTAACATATCAGTAGGCATTAAAGCTGCATGGCATTGGATAGGGACTTATAGCTAATTTCTCCCTAAACATTTTGTGGATCGTAGTCTGATTGTTGTAATCCTTCCATTTGGGAAACACAGGCACATGGTTCCTCACTATAATATTGCATTCAGTTACAAACTTTGCAGCAACAATAGGTTGTACCGGCCTTATGTCCCCTTCTCTGATGACCACTGGTAGTTTTCCACGTCGAGATCGGGACATCCTTTTTAGAGCTGCTCCTTTATTATTCCCCTTGATCCATGGTACCTCTTCTAGATGTACATGTACAAATAACTATAAATAGTGATCTAGAAATAAACTTGATTTGATAGTTAATAATACAATAAACTATTGAACTAAAACAACAGTGCTAAGAGTATTAGGGTGCAATAACATGCCTTCACACTCTATGTCCATCTCAGCTTCACCATCAAGATGGGCATCACCATCATCTTCGCTGGCCATCAGGTTGTTCCCATGAGTTTGGGCTATACCATCACCTCCACTGTCCACCTGATTTTTCCCCCTGACCCTGCGCTATACCATCACCTCCGCTGGCCACATGGATGTTTTGTTGCTCCAAGCCATCACCTAGAACTAGTGATATAGTAAGAATGTGCTATCATTTAACATGAGCAAACATACAAATGGTAAGTAACAACTTAGTTGTCATAAAAACTTGCCTTCATGTAGTGGAAGAGTGTGCGCGTCATAGTTGCCAACACTTTCATTAGCTGGGCCAGCATGAGGGACTTCACTTTTTCTTCCCCTTGTAATGACTCTACTCACTGGCAGAACTAAAAGCGCACTCTTTTTACGGGCCTTGAACCCACCAGGAGCCATGTCAGCATGTCTTTTCTTGCTACTAAATGCTTCTTGATCACAAATGGAAACATAGACCATTCAGGAAGGCTTCGATTGTTTTATATTGCCTCAGCAAACAAGTCACATGACAAGCATCACAGGATTGATGGAGTTAGCACCTTATCATTGTTAGTAGCACACCAATCTCCATCAATGGTTTCATCAAGCTCAGGATGGTAGTCAGGATCACAATCTTTGTCATTTCTATGGTCAGCTGTAGCATCAAGTTGCAGGACCACTCTTTTGTTTCCAAGCGCTGTTACTGATGCAGGAATACCTAGCTAGTGCATCCTTGCACTGTTTTGCATACATTTTCTTAGCTGCAGAAGCTCATATGGATGTATTTGGCTTTGTAAAAAAAGTAATGGAACTGTGAAACACTAAGGGAAAAAAGAACTACATTGAAATAACAAGGATTTATATCACAGAGATCAAAAAGGGAACAAGGACTCGTGGGAAATCTAAATAGACCTAACCTGAGTGTCATTACCAGTGACAAAACGAAACTAAGCCTAAGTTTTTAAACACATGATCATCGCCAGCAAGCAAGCATGGCCAAGCATCAAACGAAAGGAAACCACACCACCAGTGGCTAAGCAGTATAGCAGGAAACATCAAGATTGGAAAGTTTTCATCAAACTTAATTCATCAAATTTTTTCTTCTATTCTTGGAAAGTTTAAAGCACCCTTCAGCATAATCTATTTTACCAAAAAGCTACCAAAATATGGGTGCTAATAAGATGCAAGTGCTAGGAAGAAGAACCCAACTACCTGGTGTCTTGCGTCTCTTTCCTCCCTTTGTTCCACCGCCCGGCACCATCAGAATCGGTGGTTGGCTTTGTTGTGTACTGATGGTGGCAGGGATGGGAGGCAGGGATGACAACAACAGGGAGATGGACGACGGTGGTGGAAGGGGAGGTGGACGACGGCGGTCGGATGGATAGGGGGAGTGCGGCGCCTGGAAGGGAGGGGAGGTGGACGACGACGGTTGGGGGAAGTGCGGGAAGTGGAGGGGAGGGAGGTGGACGACGGCGGTCGGATGGATTGGGGGAAGTGGATGGGAGGGTTTGGATGGATATGGGTGTCCTGCATGCGAAATTACTATCTACCTCTCAGGAGGTCCCTCTGCGGTACAATGTCTGGGTCCGTAAGCGAGGGTATAAGAGTCTTTTTAAGCCGCAAATTCCTGTAGGAGGCGCACCACCGTGCGAAACTGGCGAAATTTTGCGCGCCACTGCGAAATATGCAGTTTTCTTTATTCCTTTTAGTATTATAAATACATTTCATTAGAAAATATAAATATCAATAAATATGCAATCTATGAAAAAGTTTTCAACACGAAAGTTGTATCACTCATTGAGATCTAGAACTTTTTTATTGATCCCTTCTCCATAGGAGTTCGGTTGATGAATTGAAATTTGAATTTCACAATGTGAAAACTTTCAAAATTAGTTTTGGGACTAAAAATGATTTTAAATTAAAAGTTCATGAGCAAGAAAGTGTAGAACTCATTGATATGTACAACTTTTGTTTTGATCATGACTCCATGTGACAAAGTTTGAATAATTCAAATTTTGCATTTAAAGAAATGAAAAATTCAAGAAAGAATTTGTAATACTAAATGATTTAAGCTGAAAAAGTCATGAATACCAAAGTTGAATAACTCATTAATATCTACAACTTTTATTTAGGTCATTTGTTCATCTGACAAAGTGATAATAACATGTGGTAACAATTTGACAAGTCTCTCATATAGTTTCTTAAACTATGTGAGTGATTCTAGGATCCATGAACAATGTAGACTACCACTTTCTCGAATGAAAAAATGACCTAAATAAAAGTTGTAGATCTTGAAGAGTTATTCAACTTTGGTATTGATGACTTTTTCAGCTGAAATCATTTAGTGTTACAAATTTTTCCTTGAATTTTTCATTTCTTTAAATTCAAATTTTTAATTGTTCAAACTTTGTCACATGGAGTAATGATCAAAACAAAAGTTGTACATATCAATGAGTTCTACAACTTTCTTGTTCATGAAGTTTTCATTTAAAATCATTTGTTGTCCCAAAACTAATTTTGAAAGTTTTCATATTATGAGATTCAAATTTCGATTTATCACCCAAACTCCTATGGAGAAAGGATCAATACAAAAATTCTAGATCTCAATGAGTGATACAACTTTCGTGTTGAAAACTTTTTCATAAACTTCATATTTATTGATATTTATATTTTCCAATGAAATGCATTTATAATAGTAAAAGGAAAAATAAAACATATATCCCTAAGTAGGCCTGAAACTGATGCTAGCTTAGTTCCAATTCGCGCAAAATTTTGCTAGTTTCGCACGGTGGTGTGCCTCCTATAGGAATTCATGGCTTAAAAAGACTCTTATACCCTCGCTTGCGGACCCAAACATTGTACCGCAGAGGGACCTCCTGAGGGGTAGGTAGTAATTTCGCATGGAGGACCCCCCTATCCATCCAAACCCTCCCATCCACTTCCCCCAATCCATTCGACCGCCGTCATCCACCTCTCCTCCCCTCCAGGCGCCGCACTTCCCCCAATCCATCCTACCGTTGTCGTCCACCTCCCCTTCCACCACCGTCGTCCGCCTCCCCGCTCGCCGCCACCGCGCCCACTCGCAAGGGGGTCATTTGACCCGCCCGCGATCCAGTTCATGGACGCCCTATTTTGTCTCCTTCACTACCCCATTCTCCTCAAACCCTAAGCGGCGGCGTTGGCGGCGCAGCACTACTACGACGCCCACAGCCATCTCGGCAATCGTGCCCTCATCCCTTTACGCGGCCACACCGTCATCCCTCTCGACGGCGACCTCATCCTTAGAGAAAGTAAGATGAAGGGCGCTACGACGGTGATGAGCTCGACGGTGAGTGCCAGCAGAATAAAGGAGTAGTCGGACCTCCTAGATTGCCCACATTGCTTGGTCCCTTTGGTTCGGATCAAGAGCAAGCAACCAAAAACCAAGGATCAGTACTTCGTCAAGTGCCCCTACAGTGTCAAGGTAACAAATGATCTTTGTGTTTGATCATGGAGGCTTGCCTTGTGTTTGACATTGCTCTGATTCAATGCAGGATGATGTTACTACCTGTCGATTCATCTGGTCTGGGCAGCGAAGCGACTCTAGAAATTATTGGTGGCGGGCAATGTGGCTCCACCCAAGTTGATGCAAATGTCTGGTGAAGAAGATGCCGATTTGTGGCATGAAGTCAACACACTGAAGCAAAAAGGTTGACAGTCTTACATTTGGAGTTTGGAGCATGAAGATGGGTAGAGGTGTGCCAATGCAGGAAATAGAGAGTAGGAAGGAAGTAGATAATAGGAAGTGGCAGATTGTAGTGGATTTTTTTGTTCTGGCGACATTGGTTGTAGGTATTCTAATTGGTGTCTTTTGTGCCCTCATTTGGAAGTGATGGTAGTGTGTAATGGTTGTAATGCTTAGTGTGTGTTCTCTGTGCCTGCATATTCTAAGTTAATGTGACATTGTACACTATTGCAAATATATGTGGTTTGAGATATATATGTGTTGAAAAGCATAGTTTTCATAGATCATAGTTCACAAGACATAGTTCAAAAACTGGACTCATACATAGTTCTGGCCATGATAGCAGTCATAGAGAGACCGGGTTCGGCGATTTTATTTTCCCCAAAAACTGGTCAGAGGATTGCCTTTCGAGCCTGGAAGTTTGTCTTCAATTCTGAGCGCATCTTCTGAATTTTTCACCGGCCACATCTTTCACTTGTTTAGGCTCAAATTTTCTGTGGTTACCTCTCTTGTGCTCCTAAGTCAAGAAAAGTATAAAAAAGAAAAAGTCAATTTTTTCCAAAAAAGGACAACAACAAAAAAAAGAGAGGCGAAAAAGGAATAATATCTAGAGGAGCACATGGGATGGATTACCTATATTTGATTAAATTTTAATGTATTACTTATCATTGTTTTAAACCTATATTAATGAAATAAATTTGTTCCTATTTAATGGATTATTTAATTTGGTTATTAACCCTAACCGGGAAATTTTTTTGGAAATAGCAATTATCTTTAGTCCGTTGGTGGGTACAACCGGGACTAAAGATGAATTGAAAATAGCGAAAAATTATCTTTACTCCGTGGTATCATCAACCAGGACTAAAAATTGAATCTTTAGTCCCGGTTGGTGCCATCAACCGAGACTAATATATCTTTAGTCCCGGTTGGTCGCACTAATCGGGACTATAGATTCAGGGGTATATATCCTAGCATGTATCGTCTTCTCCACTGACCCAACACTTAGCTGTTTTTTCAGATCTCTCTCCCTCTTCCGTCAGCTCTCTCTCCCTCTCCCTCTCCCCTCTCCCCTAAGCTCTCGCGATGGCGGGGAGGAGATGGCGGCGACGGGTGCCATTTCCTCACCGGCGGTGGCGGCGGGAGCCGGTGTAAGGAATTTGGCGGTGACGGGGCACCATCTCCTCACCGGCGGCGGAGCGGGAGCGGGAGCGACGGCGGAGCCGGTGGTGCGTGAGGTGGAATTCGGCCGGTGGGGAGACGGTCGCCGGCCACAGCAGACCGCACGGCCACATCAGAATGAATTTGTGAATGATTTTATTGTATTCGATCTGTGGCGTTGGAAAAATTATTTTGATGTTGTTGCATATTTATGTATAAATATAGTGTGATGTATTTATACATATGTATAAATATATATATATATGTGTAAACAAGCATATATATATGTGTGTAAACACGCAGCAAGCTAGCAGCAGGAGCAAAATTTAAAAAAACTTTAGTCTTGATTGGTAACATCAACCGAGACTAAAGATGATGGAGCCAGTCTCTTGGCGCCGTCATCTTTAGTTTCGGTTGGTGTTACCAACCGGGTCCCAATTATTTTAACCGGGATTAAAGATAGACATCTTTAGTCCTGTTTTCGTTGTCTCGGTTTGAAACCCGAGACTAAAAGGAGTTATAAACCGAGGACTAAAGAGGGTTTCCTCAACAGTGTAACGACACGTTTTCATAAAAAAATGTAAAATAATTAGTCTTGTTTTTTACCAGATACGTAACTTGGTCTTATTCGAAATATATCTTCACGAGAAACATGACAAAAATTGTTGACAAATATCGAACTGCGTCCCATTTTATTAATAAATTTTAGGAGTTTTTTTTCAATAAACAAGTATGTCTCGGTTCAAAGTTCAAGCAAATAAAGCACAGTCATCACTATATACGTGCTGAATATACGTCTAACCCAAGTACACCCTTTGATTGTATACACTGATTTATTTGTGAAATTTTGTATATGTCGCGATGTGACAGCTGATCATTATTTATTAGTTAACTGTCACATGTGGGCACAACTAGTGATGGCCAGACGGGCCGTGCTGAGGCGGGCCGATCCAGGGACACGCGCTATTGTTACAGCATGGCACGGCACGGCCCATGAGCCAAAAGGGCCGGGCCGGCATGGCACGGGGAGCCGTGCCGTGCTTGGGCTGTCGGCCGAGCCCGTGGGCCGGCACGGCACGGCACGGCTCCTGTAGCAGGCACGGCACGGCACAACACGACCCACGGCATGGCACGGCACGCGTGGAGCAGGCTGGCGGCGAATCGACGCGCGACGCGTGGCTTGGCCGCGCGGCAACGGCTCCCAGCCGCAGCGTCACTCATAGCAGCGCACCACGTGCCCCCAACGGCTATATGCCTTTGAAATTTGACAATAGCCGTTGCACAGTAAATAATTCATAAAAATTCAAAAAAATTCCAAAAAATCTCAAATTTCGCCCTATAAATAGCGCATGAACCCCAGCCATTTCTCCTCACCCCTCACTTCTCATCTTGTGCTCTCAAGTGCTCTAAAGTGCTCTCTTTGCTCTCAAGTGTCTATTTTTTTTTATTTTGACAAAATTTGCTCAAATTTTGTCAAAAACCAAAATTAGTTTCGTAGTTCAATAGTTTGATCGCAGAAGTTGAAGAGCTCGCAGTTGAAAAGATGTAAGTAATATTCAAATATGTGTATTGTTTGTATTGTGTTCGTAAATTCAATAAATATTCTAATATTTGTTTATGTCGGTTTAAATTTTTAGAATGGATCCGAACTATCCATACCAGTCGCTGTCGTTCACTTTGGGTGATTTTGACCCCAACTACATGTCGGGGTATGACGATGCCTCCGGATTGGCTCCTACTCCAACTCCACCATCTGTGGAGGAGGTACCGGTCCAGACGACGGCGGCGGCTTCAGAAGGATTATCTTTCGGATCCGTGAGCGGAAGTGTTTCGACACGCACTGGCCCGAAGAGATCGAGAACCTCCAGTGTGTGGCAACACTTTGACGAGACAAACGAAACAGGCCCAGACGGAAGGGAGGTATCGAAAGCTCGTTGTAGAATATGTAGGCAAATGTTATCTGCTCGTGGTTCTGGTGGTACAGGTCATCTGAAGCGCCATGCGGAGTCGTGCGCCAAGAAGCAAGGAATACAACTCTGGCAGCAGCAACTTATGCTAAACCCTGACGGTACGGTACGTAGTTGGGAGTATGATCCCATGGTTGCTCGGGAATCTCTTTCCCGGTTAATCGCCAGGCAAGATTTACCCCTGAACTTTGGGGAGACTCCTGATTTTGAACAATATATTCAGCAATTTCATAACCCTAGGTTTAAAGGCGTGAGTAGGCAAACAACAACTAGAGATTTAGAGAATGTTTATCAGAAAGATTCAACTGCACTTAAGGAACTGTTTAGTACATGTACTTTCTCTGTTAGTGTTACTTCAGATATATGGAGTAGTAGAGCTAGGCAGGATTATCGTAGCGTAGTTGTTCATTTTATTGATGATGATTGGCAATTACAAAAGAGAGTCTTAGGGCTTAGGTTAATAGATGTCAAACATACAGGGGAAAACATAGCTGAAAGAATTAGGGAAGTAATTAATGAATTTAATCTTGCTGATAAGATATTTGCTGTCACCCTAGATAATGCATATGCTAATTCTAGGGCTATGAAAATTTTGCAACCTTTATTTTGTGTTTATGCTCAGTCTTTTTTACTCCATCAGCGTTGTGCATGTCATATTATTAATTTGATTGTTAAGACTGGCATGAAGAGAGTAGGTAACCACATCGATGCTGTTCATCAAGCAATCGCATGGTTAAGTGCTTCGAACCTGCAGATTGGGGCGTGGAAGAGGTTTTGTCATGCAGCCGGTAAGAGAGCTCGTAAGTTTGCCACCGATGCAGAGCATCGGCGGAATGCAACGTATTTAATGTTAAAAGTTGTTTTACCTTATAGTGAATTACTTACTGATTTTGTTCAGTCACGTGGTGGCCTAAGAAACAGTGACGGGTCGCCAGTACTCAATGAGCATGTTTGGGCAATTGTCCAAAAATTTTACCAATTTTTAGAAACTTCTATGATTGTAGTCTTACTCTATATCAAGTTTATTATCCAACTTCTAATATAATTTTGCACAACATTTTTAAAATTACTTCTTTATTTAAAGAATACAAAAATGATGATGTTCTAAGTGAACCTGTCTTTCATATGAAACAAAAATATTTTAAATATTAGAAAAATATACATATGTTGTATGCTTTTGCTTTTGTTTTAGACCCTATGTGTAAATTAAAGGGATTGTCTGCTATTTTATCACTTCTTGGTGATACTGTAAGTGTAGATTATAGTTCTTTTTATACTGAGGTTAGGGGTAAATTATAAAAAGTTTTCGGAAGATACGAACTAAAGTTTCAGGGAGTTCGACAGCAGAGACCCCCTCCTATCCCCACTACAGGTAAGAAGAAGATACAGTGGGGTAAGATTTGGGGTAGATCGTCTTCAAGCCAAGGTGGTGGCAGTTCGACTACAAGTGAAGACGTCTCTTCGTAGGGTGTGGCCGAAGAGTTGTCCGGTTATTTGGATAGCAACGTCATCCACCACGAAGCACAAGACTTCAACGTCCTCGGGTGGTGAAATGACCACAAGATAGCATATCCCGTGCTTTCAAAACTAGCATGGAATGTGTTGACGGTGCCCGTATCGACGGTGTTCTCCGAATCAGCCTTCAGTCTATGTGGCCGAATCATCGAAGACCGAAGGACAAATCTGAGCAGCGACCACGTTGAAATGCTACTAAGCATTAAAGACTGTGAGCTTGCTCGACAACATGGCCAATACACTGTGGACAACCAAGAATTGGCCGTCCAGTTCGAGCAACTCTACCTGGATCCAGACCAACCCGGTCCCCAGTAGAATTTTGTTAGAAGTAGTTCTGACCTTTGAGCTGTACTCTTTTCTTTGTCATGGTTTTCTCGTTTTCCTATGAGTTTTTACATGACAAAGTTTTTAATGAGGCGATGTATCATTGTATATTATAATGATATAAACATCAATAAAGGTCATTACTATTTTTAATAAATTCTTTTGTAATATTATCATAAATGTGGATTTATCTTTAAATTATTTTAATATGATGATGAATCACATTCTATCATTTTTAAATTTTTCAAGATAACAAAAAACTAATTTTTTCATATTTTTAACATTAGTAAGTCATTACTTCTTTTGTTTGAAAACTTTAATTTTTAACTTTTATTTTTTAACCTCATAGTCATACACATGCGCTGCCGCTGCCTTTTTTTCAAAAAATTTTACTGTGCAACGGTTTGGCTTGGCACGTGGGCCGCCCGAAGGCACGTGGGCCACCGACGTGTCGTGCGCACAGCACGGCCCCGGCTCCCCATGGGCCGTGCTTGGACCGAGGGCTAAACACGTGGACCGGCACGGCACGGCCCGTTTCATGAGACGTGCCAAACGGACCGTGCCCAAACGGACCGTGCCGAAATGGACCCGTGCCAAAACGGGCCGCCCGTTTGGCTGTCACTTCTCCACGCAACCATAAAAGCTCCATCACTTAGCTTTTGAATCCGAAGAAAATGCGAAAAAAAACTATTGACATATAATTAATTAAGTTTTTATCATTACAAATTTAAAAAATAAATATATTTGATATTTTAAAGTAATTTTTATATAAAAAATTTTCACACAAAACATGCCAACATGTCATAATTTGAAAACCATATTATCAAAAATCTAAATAAAATCTTAATTTTAATAAAAAATAACACTACAAATTATAACCTCGTAATTATCGGACTGTCTCGGAAGAAATTGCGTGGGTAGTGTGGTGCACGTGGTGTATACTCCTTTACACCCTTAAAAAAAGGTTGCGGAGACACGTCACGGCTAATGTGTCCAAGACGATTCACCGTACAGTCCAATTTAACGACTCCTCGCTTGTTGCTCTGGCCTTGCCCTGCATTAATTAATTCACACACTGCTGTGTCGGTACTTGATTACAAACAAGCAATTCTTTGCGCTCATGCATACCAAGCATGTTGAACACCGTCGCTAGCATCACAAAGTATACACATTCATGCTGTCCTTTCTACTGGTATTTCACGTTGATCTTTGTTGTTAGAAAAGATATGATGAAATCAAGATTATTATCAAAGCATAATCCTAAATGTTTCTTTGGTTTGTCTCCACGTTTGGATCTACACTAGTTTTCCATCACAACTTCTTGTGGGCGCAGAGTGTTGCTTTGTGTCAGCTACGAGCTTCAACGTTAGTGGGCCAGCCAAGGCTTGGAGCTAGCAGGACGTGGCCGCAGGTTAAGGGGGTGTTTTGTTTGAATTTTTTAAGACTCAAGAACATTTTTATTAAAGAATGACAAAGATCAGAAAAATAATCCTCACTACATCGCCATACAAAATAAGTGAAAGCAATGAACCATCTTTGTTAAAAGGAAGGGTAACTTAACCAAAGAAACATACTTCATTATGAAACCAAACAGTGGTAAACTATGTCAATCGACAGGAAGCTAATGTCACAACGACTACATTCACAGTCTTCTTAAACGTGCACAAACTAGTATCTCCTTCAATTGTCTCAACGGCAACGGCTCAAATAAGAGGTTACGTGGTAGATTTTGGTGTGAGCTCCACCGGACACAATAAATGATTTTCACGGAGTTCGTCGCTAAATCTGAGGAATACTGACAGTAGTCCTGTGAATCAAGGTTACAGATGGTTCATGCTCAGACCGAATGGTAAACCTTGTGCGGTGCCCACTATGTGAAAAAAAATGAAGTCATCTCCGAAGTCCAGTCCTTTCGCCCCAAAACTGATTCTTCTTTTTTTCTATCATAAGCCGATACCTTCTGTAGTATATGAGCTAGGCTGTCAAACTTAAAGAAAATTTTTACTTTGGCACTGACAACCCTTCAAATGCGAGCTCTGCCAGGTGCTCATCACTTAAATTCAAATTATAACATCGGCTACGGACATTATGAAACCTTTAAATATATTCCTTAGCCGATTCCCCTTCTTGCTATTTAACTGATAGCAAATCTGCAAGCTTCAACTCATCAACACTCAAAGAAGTACATGTAAAATTGTTTCTCAAGATCGGCCCATCCTCTGATAGAATTTGGTGACAATGATGAAAATCATGTGAAAACCGATCCAATCAAAGATAAGAAAAAAGTCTAACTCTCAGAGCTTCTTCAGCCGATGTCTCTTCACATTGAGCTAAGAATCGGCTAATATGTTCCATTGTAGATGAAGGGTTACGCGGAGGCTACGCTAGCCGAAAACAAAAACTTTTACCGCGCAAACCAGGAACACTTGCAAGTAAGGGCCGATAGATCGTTACCGATTGGAGTATGCATGGAAATGACCAATCGGGCTATCCGATCTGGAACTGTGGCCGCCAATGATGCGATTCCGGGGCAGCCGATTCACCAATCACCGATTCGCAGATGCGCAGCTCCGAGTCGTCCGACGTGTTCTCACGCCTCGCTCCGATGCGCTCGACCGCAGCCGATTCCTCCACGGCCGATCAACGGCGCGCAACGTAGCGGCGCCTCTACCGGTATCCACACGTGCGGGGACGAACGCCGAACACCCGTGTGCTAGCACGCGATGCAAGGCTAGGGTTTGGCTCGAAAGTGGGGAGGGTTTCCGTGGAGATTGATCTCGGCGACTTCGTTGCACGCGATGCAATTGACGTGTCGCACTCTCCCACCCCTCCCTCCTTTATATAGAGTTGGCCGACGGGACTAGTGGTCGATCCGGACTCTATTTTGAATCGGATTCTATCCGAATCTCACAGAGTTGGCCGCCGATACGTCGTAAGCCCATAGGACTCTATCCGATCGGATCCCTATCCGATCGAGCCGTATTCGAGTCCAAATCGAATGCCGTTCTTATCCCCTTAAGCGTGCGACCACAGGTTCGGGAATAATATCGGCTCAACCCGTAATGTGTACACAAATCCCTTTGCCTCACGATACCGGTTAAGCTATAGGCAAGATGTGTGCCATCCCTTCAATAGCTTAACCATTCACTCGAACCGTATTGGATTATCCGTCCGTTGATTGACTCCTCAATCAACTTAGCATGGCCATGCATTTCCATAATCCATTACCTCGAGGGCCCAGAGATATCTCTCCAAAGGAGGGCAAATTCCATCTTGATCACTCACATCCCACTCCATGTTTCATAGCAAACCCGAAAACTACCTTTATAACTACCCATTACGGAATAGCGTTTGGTAGTCCCAAAGTAGGCTACTACACATGTTGGAATCCATGGTGATCTCGGTCTAAGGACTTTGTACCAACACTACCCGAGACCAACTAATGGCACATTGATTCTGTAGTGTCTCATGGTGGGTCTATCAAACAATGTGTTCTCTAACACATATGTCCATGTTTATTGATTTGGTATCTCCATACCTATGATCTATGAGACATGATCATCAATCAATAAACATGCCGATCTTAGAATCATATTTGTTCCAACTATATGACATATGATCGGGGATCGTTTAGAAATAGATTCATACATATCGAGTCTCATAAATAAGTCACGTACTTATTGATCAATACGGATGTCTATTTCATGGGCCGAATAACACTTTATTCATAAATACATAAACATTGACGTGATATCCAACATCTCCATGTTGCCTCTAGGGCATATCACTAACAATCTCCCACTTGCACTAGAGTCAATCATGTAAGTATCTAATACCCATTGCTCTTGTGTGCGCCTCATGCTTCGGGTGAGGAGAGGTTTTGTCGGCGGATCGGCTATGTTGAGATCCGTGTGCACTTTGCATATCTTGACATCACCTCTGTCCACTATCTCGCGGATGAGATGATATCGCGATGTATGTGTTTGGACTTCGATGTGACCTTGGCTCCTTGGCTTGCGCAATGGCTCCACTATTATCACAATAGAGAGACATTGGACCGCCGCACTAGTCATCACACCAAGCTCGAAACAAATTTCTTGATCCAAACAGCCTCCTTTGCAGCTTCAAGCAGCAATGTACTCGGCCTCCGTTGTAGAATCAGCAACGTATCCCGCTTGGAACTCTTCCACTGACTACGCCTCCGTTCGGGCGAACACGAACCCGATTGCAATCTATAATCATCCTTGTCCGTTTGGAAGCTAGCATCGGTGTAACCACTTACAACGAGCTCTTCTTCACCTCCATAGACTAGGAACATATCCTTAGTTCTTCTCAAGTACTTAAGGATATTCTTTACTGGCAGATCCGAGTGACATTCACTGGATCTCGAGTATCTGCTCGTAGCACTCAAAGCGTACAAGACATCGGGCGTGTACAAAGCATGGCATACATGATGGATCCAATTGCCAAAGCATATGGAACCATACCCATCTTATTCCGCTCATCATGTGTCCGAGGACACCGATTCTTGCTAAGATTAATGCAATGTGACATGGGCAAGAAACCTTTCTTGGAATCATGCTTGTTGAACCTTTTCAACACATTGTCGATGTATGTACTTTGGCTTAATCCAATTAGCCTCTTGGATCTATCTCTATAGATCCGAATGCTCAATATGTATGCTGCCTCCCTAAGTCTTTCATGGAAAAACTATTTTTCAATGAAGACTTGACGGATTCTAGCATAGGGATATCATTTCCAATCGTAATATGTCATCCACATATAAGATTAGAAATACAATTGCGCTCCCACCGACCTTTTGTAAACACAGGCCTCCTCTTCGTTTTTGATGAAACCAAACCCTTTGATTACTTCATCAAATCGAATATTCCAACTCCGAGATGCTTGCTTCAATCCATAAATGGATTTCGTAGCTTGCATATCTTTCCGAGCGATTCTGGATCGACAAAACCCCGAGGTTGTATCATGTATACATCCTCGCTTAGGTTTCCATTTAGGAAAGCCGTTTTGACATCCATCGCCATATCTCATAATCGAAATATGCAGCAATCGCTAGGATAATCCGAATAATAGATTTAAGCATTGCGACGGGCGAGAAGGTTTCATCATAATCAACTCCTTGAATCTGTTTAAAACCTTTCGCCACCAATCACGCCTTATAGATGTGAACATTTCCATCCATATCGGCATTTTTCTTAAAAACCCATTTACACTAAATGGTTTTGACACCATCAGTGGATCAACCAAGTTCCAAACTTGATTGTCGTACATGGATTCTATTTCGGATTTCATGGCTCCAAGCCACTTGTTGGAATCGGGTCCCACCATCGCTTCCTCATAGGTCTTAGGTTCATCGTTGTCCAACAACAATATATCACGTTGTTCCGCACTGTGTACTGCTCGGTGCACGACGTGATCTTTCGGACCTCCGTGGGGTGGTGTATCTACAACGGTGGCGCAACACTTTGCTCCTCCCGTTGTGGTTCGTGGTCGCTGAAACGTTTTGGTGTTTCTTGAACTTCTTCAAGATGCACCCTGCTCCCACTAACCCTTCTTGAAAGAAACTCTTTCTCCAAGAAGACACCGTGTCGGGCGACAAACACTTTGCCTTGTTCCCGATTATAAAAGTAATATCCCTTAGTTTCCTTAGGATATCCCACAAAGAAGCACTTGTCGATTTGGGTGTGAGCTTGTCGGATTGTAAACGTTTTACATAAGCTTCGCATCCCCAAATTTTGAGAAAAGACAATCTAGGGGTTGCCCTGTCCATATCTCATATGGTGTCTTTTCAACCGACTTAGATGAAACTCTATTTAGTGTGAGCGCAATGTTTCAAGAGCATATCCCCGAAAGGATAACGGAAGATCACTTTGGCTCATCATCGACCGCACCATGTCTAACAAGGTGCGATTTCTCCGTTCGGACACTCCGTTCCATTGTGGAGTTCTGGCGGAGTCAACTGTGGAACAATTCCACAATCTTTCGGATGATTACCAAACTCTTGGCTCAAGTATTCTCCTCCACGATCGATCGTAGAAACTTGATTGTTTTCCCTAAATGATTACGTACTTCATTCGGAATTCTTTGAACTTTTCAAAGGATTCGGACTTATGCCTCATTAAGTAGATATAACCATATCTACTAAAGTCATCGGTAAAGGTAATGAAGTACGATAACCACCTCGGCCGTTGAGCTCATTGGTCCACATACATCGGTATGTACGAGTGCCAATAAGTCGCTTGCTCTTTCACTGTGTCCCGTGAAAGGTGCCTTTGTCATCTTACCAAGTAAACAAGACTCACATGTCTCAAATGATTCAAAATCAAAAGAGTGAAGCAATCCATCCTTATGGAGCTTCTCCATGCGTTTCGATTTATATGGCCTAAGCGACAATGCCGGATAAACGTGGGGTTTATATCATTAGAGAGTTGTCTTTCGTATTAATGTTATAGATGGGAGACGCTTCAAATTTCAAAACGTATAATCCATTCACCAATGGAGCATTAAAATAGAACATATCTCGAGATATATTGAACATCCATTGTTCATTGATCTAAAATCATATCCTTCCGCTTGCAAACATGAAGCGGAAATAACGTTTTAACATAGTGTTGGAACACAATAACAATTATTTAATTCCAAAACTAATCCTGAAGGTAGATGAAGTGGTACTGTGCCGAAAGCAACGTAGCAACGCTTGCTCCATTGCCGACGCGCAGTTCACCTCGCCCTTCTCAATCCTCTACTTCTTCTCATTCCCCGCAACGACTTGCAAATATGAGCTACCGATCCGGTATCAAATACCCATGAGTCGAGGTGAAGTAGCAAGATTAATGTCTATAACATTAATACACAGGCGTAAGTCGCACTTTGCTTCTTTTTGAGATCCTCCATGTACTTCTTGCGCTTCCTTTTCCGTGGCTTGTCTCCTTGCAGTTGAAGCAAACGGCATCGATGCCGCCGACCCCTTCTTGCCCTTCTTTGCATTGGAGGCACTCGCAATCTCATCGGGAGTTAACTTCCTCTTGGTGCAAAGCTTTTTGACAGTGGTTTGCGCTTAGCCTTCTGCATCATCATCACATGATGACCGTTTTTGGATACTCTCCTCGGTTGTCTTTAGCATCCCATGCAATTCAGCCAAGGTCCTATCCATATTGTTCATGTGATAATTTAATATGAATGGCTCAAAGCTCGGAGGGAGCAACGGAGAATCACATCGGTAGCCAACTCTTGGCTAAGGGGAAAACCTAGTTTTTCCGGACTCTCAATGTAGCCAATCATTTTTATCACATGCGGACGACGGATTCCCTTCAACAAGCTCGCACGCAAACAAGGACTTTGAGGTGTTGAACCTCTCGGCCCGAGCTTGGTTCTCAAACATGCCACGCAGATCCTGAATAATAGTGTGAGCATCGTTGCTCTCATATTGCTTCGAAGCTCGGGGGACATTGTAGCAAGCATGAGACAGCTTATATCTAGGGCATCATTAGTGTGCTTCTCGTAAGCTCTCCGTGCAATTGCGGTGGCATTATTTGGCAAATCCTCCGGATATGGTACTTCAAGAACGTACTCCTTACGCTCTTGCTTGAGAACAATTCTCAAGTTGCGATACCAATCCATAAAGTTTGTTCCATTTAATTTTTCCTTTTCGAGAATAGATCGCAAATTAAAGGTACTGGGTGTAGTATTAGCCGCCATTTATTCTACAACAGAAAAAGCAAAGTTTAGCACAATGTTTATGCTATGTCTATTGTTAAACAATTTAACATTAGACTCCCATTACGTATTTTCCACCTTCCCTCTAGGTTACGTATTGGGTCAAGATCCACATGTTAGTTAATTTTCTAGTGAGCTTTGGCATCACTGCTAGAAAATTAGTAACATCGGTAAGCAACTCCTTGCTAATCACATCTCTATGTGACTCTTGTTGTTGGTGTGGCATCTCCATGCCCCGGCGCCAACCTATGCCCCAAGGCCCAAAACTATTTTGATAGCCTTGTTAAGTAAACCAAATGCTCCTGCATGTATATGTCGACATATACCCCCTCGTGTTATGATAGAGAATGGCACTCTGCTTTGGCGGACCCACCATTGACGAGCATAACGGTGACGGTGCAACATTTGGAAGGGCATCATTACTACTTAATATTGTGAGGGATGCTATCCTATCAAACAAACATATCACATATGAAAGCAAGTAGAATAGCATGAAATAGTATGGCCCCCTTCACATGGTGATCTCTATCTCCATGCCGGTGTAGAGGATCTCCATCTTCATCACCGTTCTTCCGAGTGCCGAATGCTTGATTTCTTCAAACTAAGCTACTACTATAGAAGCTCTAATTGAAGATTACATCGACTCGCAGGTCGTGAAAGAATATTACAAGCATTGCACGTATGAAAGAATATTACAAGGATTGCACATATGAAAGAATATTACATGCATCACATGCATCTCATACATACAATAGGGCCATACCATCTCAAAGCATTCTCTGCAAAAACAAGTTAGGCGTAGAAACGTTTTCTACCTATCGCAGAGATTCGGCATCGAGACAACCTATAAGGGGTACGCACACGGCATAATCATATTATGTCGTCCTGATACACTATCAAGGGAGATGGTTTGCGTAGGCGCGAGGCAGCAAACAAGATCGGACTACGAGATAGCTTCAGCATAATCACATTATACTGTTCCGATACCCTATCAAGGAACGCTATCTCAAAGCCGACTCAAACCGAGTTATATGGAAATTGCTTCGACGTAATCACATTACGCCGTTCCGATACACTATCAAGGAACGCAATTACCATTAACTCTCCTCAACGATCCCGTAAACCGATTGATCTAATCAACCCGTGCGCAAAACTTGTTCCGATCCAATCTAAAACCCGAACGAGCAAGATTAGCTCGATACCACCGAAGGGTTACGCGGAGGCTACGCTAGCCGAAAACAAAAACTTTTACCGCGCAAACCAGGTTACACTTGCAAGTAAGGGCCGATCGATCGTTACCGATTGGAGTATGCGGAAACTGACCAATCGGGGCTATCCGATCTGGAACGTGGGCCGATGCGATGCGATTTCCGGGGCAGCCGATTCACCAATCAGCCGATTCGCAGATGCCGCAGCCGATCCGAGTCGTCCGACCGTGTTCTCGTGCCTCGCTCCGATGCGCTCGACCACGCCGATTCCTCCACGCCGATCAACGCGCGCAACGTAGCAGCCTCTACCGGTATCCACACGTCCGGGACGAACGCCGAACACCCGTGTGCTAGCACGCGATGCAAGGCTAGGGTTTGGCTCGAAAGTGGGGAGGGTTTCCGTGGAGATTGATCTCAGCGACTTCTGTTGCACGCGATGCAATTGACGTGTCGCAGCCTCTCCACCCCTCCCTCCTTTATATAGAGTTGGCCGACGGGACTAGTGGCCGATCCGGACTCTATTTTGAATCGGATTCTATCCGAATCTCATAGAGTTGGCCGCCCATACGTCGTAAGCCCATAGGACTCTATCCGATCGGATCCCTATCCGATCGAGCCGTATCGAGTCCAACTCGAATGCATTCTTATCCCATTAAGCATGCGACCCCGTAGGTTCAGGTATACTCGGTTTCGGCTATAGTCTAACTTAGCCGATCGTCGGCTCGAGTCCAACTCAGCGACCCGTCAACAACGGCACCTAGCAGCACATATTGACACCATAGTATACAAGAATAATATCGGCTCCGAACCTGTAATGTGTACACAAATCCCTTTGCCTCACGATACCGGTTAAGCTATAGGCAAGATGTGTGCCATCCCTTCAATAGCTTAACCATTCACTCGAACTGTATTGGATTATCCGTCTTGATTGACTCCTCAATCAACTTAGCATGGCCATGCATTTCCATAATCCATTACCTCGAGGGGCCCAGAGATATCTCTCCAAAGGAGGGGCAAATTCCATCTTGATCACTCACATCCCACTCCATGTTTCATAGCAAACCCGAAAACTACCTTTATAACTACCCGATTACGGAATAGCGTTTGGTAGTCCCAAAGTAGGCTACTACACATGTTGGAATCCATGGTGATCTCAGTCTAAGGACTTTGTACCAACACTACCCGAGACCAACTAATGGCACATTGATTCCTGTAGTGTCTCATGGTGGGTCTATCCAACAATGTGTTCTCCAACACATATGTCCATGTTTATTGATTTGGTATCTCCATACCCATGATCTATGAGACATGATCATCAATCAATAAACATGCCGATCTTAGAATCATATTTGTTCCAACAATATGACATATGATCAGGGATCGTTTAGAAATAGATTCATACATATCGAGTCTCATAAATAAGTCACGTACTTATTGATCAATACAAGATGTCTATTTCATGGAACTCATAAATACATAAACATTGACGTGATATCCAACATCTCCATGTTGCCTCTAGGGCATATCACTAACAGTAGATACATCATCCTTTCCTGAAAACATGAAGAAGTCTGGAACCTTGTATCGGCTTGGAAGTAGAACCCTATCAAACCACTTAGAATATGGCAGCCGATACACAGAAGTTTGATTGTTGGGTTTAATTTCAAACTGCTCGTCCATTATTTTCATAATTATATCGGCCCAATCTTATTTAGACCGATACCTTTGGATTTCTTCTGGTCGATACTATTGTTGTGGCCCTCCATATTGATACTGATCAACGTGCCTCCCGAGCCAATATTGCTGTTGTCGATTTCTTGAGGCAATCACCCTAGAAACCATCTACTCCATCAAACCATGTAATGTACTCATCAAAACTCCAGATTGATCGAACACTGCACGATGAACGATTTTATCAACTATGTCTTGAAGCGTTTCATCATTCATCGGCTCAAAAGATTGCTCCTTTTCTTCATTCATCGGCTTGAGAGATTGTTCTTCCTCGGCCTTGACTTCTTTATCAGATATCTTGTTACAATTATGGGTCCCACGAGCCATTTAAAACTCTGTTGTCAACAACACGGTCCCACTGGACGTGCCAAAAAAATGTGTTGACGCCAAATTTGTATTGCCGATGTGGTGCCAAAAGATATGTTGACATCAAATCACACGCTGGGCTGGGAGATCTGCTTAGCTCCAATGCATGTCCTAAAATTGATGAAGTGCGGGCGTGCTAGTCAGTTTGATCCCGCTACTGACAAGATATACAAAACAGTAGAACATAGAGCATATCGGCTGATAAACCGATAACCAAAATAGTCGATCGGCTGATTCCAGCCGATGCCGATGTCAGCCGATGGAGTTAGGGTTTTAACCTATCGGCAGTGTGTTGAGTAAACATCTATATAAATGCGATCGGCCGACAATAATATGATGATAAAAGAGCATAAACCAATTACATGCTGACATAGATATTGATTTGAATATCAAAACACACATCGGCTGAAGGTCTGATGTCATTAAATCCAAATGATTAAGTAGTCAATGAAACCTTTGGTGCAATCGGCTAAATCCAACTTATGTATAACCCTTGTAAACCGATGCAACATCCAGATAACTCATCGGCTGAAACCTCGATTAAACAATGATTGATGCCTACTGACTTAAATAAATCTAACTTACAACCACAACCTTATAGGTCGGACCTAACCGATGCAGCATA
Organism: Oryza australiensis; assembly: GCA_019925245.2. Lineage (NCBI taxonomy): Eukaryota > Viridiplantae > Streptophyta > Magnoliopsida > Poales > Poaceae > Oryza > Oryza australiensis. Next base: position 1,658,890 of record JAIFGZ020000381.1, on the reverse strand, counting down.
AGGTTGATGATTGCGTGATATATTTAAACCAGCCGATATGACACCGATCAAAGTGGTTATGTGTTAAATTTAACCAAGACAGCAAAACTATCAAAGAGAAATTTAACACATCAGATAAGATCGGCTAACCCTCCGATGAAACATTAGCATAAACCTATCGGCTTAACAAGACTTAGATTATCGGACCTAACCAATGCAGCACGAGATTGCATATAATAATCTAATACTCAATGAGCCGATAGATTTGTCTAATGTGATGGATATAACAAATCTATCTAAAGCGACATTATGTTTAAAGAAACATCAGCTTGATCAGAATATCGGAACTAACCGAGAAAGTCCTAACTAAGCCGATGTGACTATAAACAGCAATGGAACTAAAGATAGAGATGAAATACCAGATAGGCAACACTTGCATCGGCCCGATTAGAATATCGGACTCAACCGAGGAAGTCCTAGCCACGCCAGCGCAAGCGAAGATGACGAAACTCACTTCTTGCAGGAGGTCAAACTCAATCGATGCAGCCCATGCTCAAAAACAAGAACTCATCGAGATAGACGAAAACAAAAGGTGGCGATGCGCCAAAGTATATTGATCGAGAGATTAATTTACATGAACCTTGGGCTTACATATCTATACCCATAGGCTGACAAAGATCCTAACAGATTACAAATCCAAACTTTTCTAAAGATAAAAGGAGACAAACCGAGTCCTTATTGGACACTAACACACTTTCCTAAAGATAAAATAGAAAATTAACAAACTCTTCCTAATTAATAGATACAAGCCGCATCCTTCCTAGAATCGGTTTCTTCTAGATAAGACCTGATCTCAAACCGAATTTAACAAGAATCTGACTGCTAGAGATGTAGATAACAGAAAACCCCCATCGACCGATGTAGGACTCTAAGCCGATACTAGCTTGAGCCGATATGAACTTTGGGCCGATAGGGACTCTATCGGCTGATGCAGAACTCGAAGCCGATACTAGCTTTGAGCCGATATGGACACTTAGCCGATGGGGACTCCGGGGCTTACCAAATTCTGGCGTTAACAAGTGGTTATCCCACTGTTCACTGTCTTGGTGTGAGGAGGAAGGGGGCGATTTTTTGTCTTTTTTCCAAGAAATCAGAAAGTGCAAAAGTAATTGAAAAATAGTAGTTATTTCTCATAAATCTAGTAGATACTTACCGACAAAATATTATTTTAATATTTTCCACTTTTTTTTTGCAGCTCAACGATGGATCGAAGTTGGATATATGGGAAAACTTTGTGGCATTATAGCAAAGAGTATCGAAATGGTGTGGTAAATTTTATAAAAGCTGGGAGGAGGATAGAAAAAGAAGAAAGAGCGATTACATGTGTTGTCCATCTGCAGATTGCAAAAATGAGAATGTGTTTCGTAACAGAGTGGACGTACACGCTCATCTAATATAACGAGGATTCATGGAGGGGTACACATGTTGGGTGAAACATGTAGAGCAAGAATCAGGTAGTGGTGCAGCTTGTTGACATAAGTGATGCACAAAATCAAGAAGATGAATATGAACATGACATGTTTGTACCTTCTCCACTGGGCAGTGAAAGGATTGATGTGGATCATGATCTGCTGCAAGACATGTTACGTGATGTTGAGGACCAAACCTATAATAAGAGAGATTTCATGATGTTCAGCAGGTTGGTTAGTGACTCAGAGAAGCCTCTATACGTCGGATGCAAGGCAAAACACACAAAATTGTTAGCTACCTTAGAGCTAATGATGTTGAAGGCAAGTAGTGGATGGACAGACAAGAGTTTCACACAGCTTTTGGGAATTCTGAAGACCATGCTTCCAGATGAGAACACATTGCCCGAGACGACATATGAAGTTGCTCGATATGGCAGGCTCATTTCGCTGTGCTCCAACATATGGCAGAAGTTGCCCTATACTTTGAGGAGCATTTAGTGGAAATCCAACAGGAGAACTTGGGGCGATCGGACACGTGGATTAACAGAGAACATAACTCCAGGTTTAATGAATTGTTCAAGAAGCGTATTACAATGTCGACGGATGATTCAACTGAGACAGTACGGTTGTTGGCAAGGATATGATATCAACAATTACACATTTTACACTATACAACAAGATGACAAAAGCACATTGTAAAACAGCGAAGTCCGTATAGATGCATTCCAGGATCAAGATGGGTCCAGCACATACTACGGCCGCATTGAACAGATCTGGGAGCTAAACTACGTGAGATTCAAAGTCCCTCTATTTCGATGTCGTTGGGTGAATATACGCACCGATGTCAAAGTCGACAAGGAAGGTTTAACTTTAATAGATCTATCCAAGGTTGCATACACCGATGAACCATTCATGCTTGCGAAACAGGTCGAGCAGATATTCTATATAAAGACCCTGCAAATAAGAAAATGCACATCGTCAAGGATGGCAATCGCCGCATTGTCAGGGTTGACAACGTCGTCGATGAAGAAAAATATAATCAGAATCTTCATGTCAGACTCACATCAACCTTGACGATGATCCCCAAGAAGATGTGGCATATGGTTGGTCAGATCATACGGAAGGCATAACCTTGTGACTGATGACTTTGTTCTTATTTGTTTTACTATTTGTTGTAATGAATGAAGTATTTTGTATTAACAAGACTTTTTGTGTAAATTATTTAGTGAATTATATGAAAATAGTAATTAATATAGTGAATTTAGTGAATTTTGAGATTTATTTAGTGACAAATAAATTATTGAACATTACTGAATTATCTAGTGAATTATATGAAAATAGTAATTCAAATAGTTTCAATAGTTCACTTAAATAGTAATTTATATAGTTTATTTAATTTACTTTAATGGATAAATTTTGTAGTGAAAAATAAATTGAAAAATTAAGAATGGAATTATTTAGTGAATATTCAGTGAAATAAATAAATACAAGTGGAAAAATTATATCGGAGACGGGCTTTATATTATAGACCGATAGGGAAGATGTTCAGAGCAAACGGAGTAAGCTTTGAGCCCGACAGAGATGATTAACTCACTTATCGGGTTTAAACTTAACGCCTGTCACCGATGAGTCATCGTGACGGGCCTTAATTTCATTCCGACAGGGATGGTTAATTTACTAATCGGGCTTCAAGTTTAGGCCCATCACCGATGAGGTCATCCGTGACAGGCCTTATATCAGGCCCATTACCGATAAAAAAATTTTCATCGGTCGTTTGGGCGCCGAACTAGACATCATCCGTGAAGGGCTTTATATTAAGCCCGATTGAGATGACTCATCTTAATCAGGCTTAATGTAAAGCCTGTCACCGATGTGATTCTAAATATGTTCAGATCTATACATTAGTGTGAAAAATTTCTAAGTCCCTCACTCTCACTCAGAACCCTAGCATCGTCATTGTCTCTAGAGCACGTCGCCGCCGTCCTTCGCGCCCTCCCAGCCCGACGTCGTTGTCCCCGAGCACGTTGTCGTCGTCCCCGAGACCATCGCCGATGTCCCCGAGCACCGCGCCGCATCTTCTTCCCTCGATCGCCGTCACCGAGTGCCGCCGTTCGACCTTGCTCCAGGCCGGTTAGTGTCTATGCATATAATCCTAGCCCTTCTTGATGTCCCATGCATGTGTTTAAATCTGAGGTTGCTCGTCGTCTTTGTTGTCCCCGAGCCTGTCGCCATAGACTAGCCACCTTCTTCCCTTGTCATCGGCCGTCGTTTGACCCCTCGTCGCCACCTAGCACCGCCGCCTCGTAGCCACCGAGTGCCGTCCTCTTCTTCCCTCGTCTCCACCGAGCTCTAGGTTAGTCTCCATCCCCCTCATTTCCATCCTCCTCATTTGCCATGTTGATGTCGGGTTGATGCCATGCGCTGATGTTGTTATCAGGGAATGTTTAGAGTAAAAGGGTTAAAGTCAAAGACATGAAATAGCGGATTTTTTTGAACATTTTGGAATTAATGTCAAAGACATGTAAATATGTAACACTTATGATATTATTAAATTACAATTTTATCAAATGTGTTTTATACTTGCAAATGTGAAATATGTAAATAATGGATGTGTATGTGAATAGATGTATGAGAATGTCGGATGTATGTGAAAGTATGTGAAATATCTCTGTTTCTATCATTTTTGCAGAGGCATGGCTAGCAAAGGCCTGAGGCTAACCAATAATAATAATAATAATTTTTTTGGGAAAAACTCATCGGTGACGGGCTTTAAATTAAGCCCGATGGAGATTGTAGTCATTAGTGATAGGCTTAAGTAAAGGCCCGATTGAGAAGTATGTCATCCGTGATGGGCACTAAATAGGGCCCATTTGAGATTGTATCATCGGTGTCGGGCACTTGTTTGACTAGTCTTGTGGGTCAAACATATCGGCGACGGGCTGTAGTTTAGGCCCAACAAAGATAAGTGCATCGGTGACGGGCTTTTGCCCGGTAGAGAAACTACTCACATCAGTGACCTTATGCCGTGACGGGCGCCATAGCCGACACAGATGAGGGTTACCGCCCGATTGAGATGAGGATGACCGTTGTAGTGGATGTTGTTTGTACTTACTTTTTAGATCTTTAGTCTTAGCTTTCTTGGCCCCCAAGTCCTCTTGTAGCTGCTCCCCTTAGACTATAAAAGGGAGGGCAGGGTGGACAGGCCAAGGAAGGGAGGGATAGTTCAAATCTCTTAGATTGTTCTTAGCCAGCTTCTTTCAAAGCCCCAAGAACTCTCGCCATTGTAATTCCAGTTCATACTCCACCCCCATCAAAGAACACCACAAATTGGACGTAGGCCTATTATCCTTTGAAAGGGCTGAACCAGTATAAACCCTCTTGTCTTCTGGCTCATTTGATACTTGAGTCGATCATCAGATCCATCGGTGAGACGTCCTGACCATTCTCATTCTCCTCCTTGGGTAGCCCCCTCGGAGGACTGCCGACCACCCCGTCGACAGCTAGGGATGCCATTGGTTGCAAATAATGAGTTAGCCAAAATGGGTATTGCTACCGGAGAGCTGCATCGGTACTATATGGAGAAATCAAATTCCAACAGGAAGAATAGGGAGGCATCCATATTGGATCAGCATGGCCAAGAGCCCTTCTTGGGGCTACCTGACTATATCATAGTGGGTTTCTCTGATCTTTTTGACCTCTTTAAGCTATGTGCGGTGGACACCGACCTGCTAAAGTGCTACTCATTATAAGTACTAATAACACAAAACTTAGCAAATAACAATCCATATACAATGCTTCTAATTAACCATACATCTGAACCTTGAAGGCTATGTTGGAAGGAGGCACGAAGGAACAAAAACTAGGTTGGATTCCTAGATCCAAGTCAAGTTAATGAGACACAACTAAAGTCTCACTTGGATGAGGTGATAGATTACGTCCTGAACAGCTTAAGGGCCTACCAAGACAAAGACTTTATCTTATTAGCACACAATCAACAGTGAATATGCTACATAATTAATAATTACCTCTACATGTGTGGTTTTTAACTTTCACTATTAACACTACAGGCTCCATTGTTCTATTGTGCACAGTGCCAAAATGGAATAGGAGATCCTATATAAGCGAAAAATACAACCTTACCGCTCTTAAAGAAGCTTTGAATGTAGCGTGGGACCAATACATGCAAAAAGGAGGCAAGCATCCAGATGGTAAACCCAACCTCTATCACCATGACAACCTCAAATGCAACCAATAATCCGGCGGAACCTGTGGTTTTCACGTGTGCCATAACATGAAGGTTCTCACTAGACAGGTGACCTCCTTGGATCCCGAGGTTCTTGGGTATACAAATTTAGGAAGGATATATTAGAGAAGAATTGGTTAATCTATGATCTGTACTAACTTCATGCCTCTCTTTTAGAAAGTTATTGCGAACAGTCTAGACCACAACTTCACGGACATAAGAGATGAATTGGTTGCCTTCATCCTAGCAGAAATTGTATCTCCAAAGCACAACTTCTGTATGAAGTAGTAGCTGAATTATTGTAGGACAATTATCCATATATGTGTGCAATAGATGATTAAGTGACATTTTCTGTTGGAAAACAATTTTTCTTTGCTTATGTTTATCTATATGTATGTTGGTAACATTTATATTACTAATTATTATATTCATTACTTCTTTCAAATTGTAACTGCATTCACAGGTTATGATCGATGCTTTCTCATTTGAAGATGCTTCTTGATTTGGTAAGGAAACAAAGGTATATTGGTGGTGCGAGAATTGAAAATTTTGAGGAATCAAACTATTATGACTTGCAAACATTTGAGGCTTGGAATACATGTTCTTGTGATTCTATGTGAATTGTATTTATGCATGTGAATGTGAAATGTATGTCACTAGGATTGAATGTGATTATTCCGGGTTGCTGGGAATACTAGAATTATTTTGCAACGGGCATCGCTAGCATTTGCCTGAGGCTAGCCAATAAAATAGATTTTTTTGGTGAAAAACCTTTTCGGTGCCGGGTCGAAAAAAGGGTCATCACTGATCATACTCATCTTTGCCGATTGTAATTATCAAGCCGTCACTGATGATCATCCGTGACGGGTGCTAAAACATTCCGTCAAAGAGCCCGTCACCGATGACACGTCCGTGATGGGCTAAAAAACCTATCGGTGAAGGGTGGGAGTTGAGGCCCGACAAAGATATCTATCATCGGTGATGACTACTCACCTGAGACAAATGAGTTTTTCACATCAGTGACCACACAGTTTGCCAATAAGAGTGTTTCAACCCATTACCGATAACTAGTTCTATAGTAGTGACAAGTTCGGGCCACGCAAAGTGTAATACCCTACTCGTGTTCTTTCTTTGATCTTTGATTTAGAGTCTAAATTAAAAGGATGTTGCAAAGTCTATGGAGTGTTTTTTTCTATTTTTGGACCACCTTTCCGAAGTCTTTAGCTCTCCCCTTATAGTTAATTGGGGATACCATAGTGGCCGAACTTTGACAACTAAACCCCAACACACATGAGTTAGGTATGGAAAGTCTTTATCACTTACAGACGAGTAGGCCCGAATGCTGAGCCCATGTGGGCCCTCATGGTGCCAAGCTTGGGAAGAGGTTGTGTTGTTCTACCATACGTCTCCATGGCTAGAGAAAGTCTGGGTAGAAGGCTTAGGTGGAGAGAGGATCAAGAAGGTGGTGGGACCTGCTGAGCGACACATTAATCAACCATGCTGCTTGACAGCCCACCCCTCTCCGCAGGGTGATGGTGCCACACGGGACAGCTGTGCAGGCACCATCTCGGCACCCTAGTCACACGTTGGGTAAATAAGTGTCACATCGTATTTAATGCAAAGCTTACATGCACAAGAGCACAGCAACACAATACGTCTCATCACCATTAATGCGATGCTGTTGTCCCCATGCAGCTCGGGGTGCCAACCTCGATGGCAAGGGATGATCATTCCCCGAGTTGTATCTCCGCCTACAACCTGCGAGAGACCCTGAGCTCCGACGTGATGATGTGTTACTAGGGGGCCGAAGCACCTGATGGTAGAGCCCCGGTTCTCACTTCCCGATAACAAAGCTCAAGGGCAAGGGATATGGTAAAAAATTAGAGGCACATAAGAAATTTTCTCAAAATATTATTGTGAGGAATGCTACCCATATATTGCTGTCAGTAATTTTTATGGCTCTGGTTTTAGAGACAGCAAATCAAGCCAAATGCAGTTTTCGGCCTTTTCTGACCACACTAGGTTTTTGGCCAGCTATCCAAGAACCTGATAGAACCTTGGCAGGCACCTTTTCCAATATATGCTTACTGCTACTGAAAATGTTGAAGATCCTAGCCATGAGGAACTTCTTCCCATACAGCCAATTTACAAAATCTATGAGGAACTTGATTACTAACATTTGCCATTGCAGATAAGTAGTTAACAATAGTACTATGTTTTATGTATGACCTGTATAACTATATATCTACAAAGTGCTAAACAATTATACTTATACTTATACTAGTATATTATCCGTGTGTTATATTAGCGCTTTATCCATGCGTTGTAACTTGATTGTAATTAAAGAAAAAATATTATTAACCAGTTATCATTATCTACATAAATCATATCTTAGCTGTTGTTATTGACATTTGATCTTTTGGTCTCACAATATTTCTTTTTCTTTCAAAAAGTTTGGTGAGCGACGGTTGATATGTGGGAACTCTTGCTATCACACTATCTTCTTATCTTAAATTAAAAAAATAGAGAATTGATAATGGAGGTGTCGTAGATCCACCTGTCGGCACCGCTCACCGCCGGCACGGAGGAACGGCCCTCCTGCTCCTCCTCAAGGTTCACAACCGCCGTAAGCTCCTTCCCGAGATCGAGGCGCTCATGGAGGTGGAGCTCGATGGAGGTGGCGCACTAGGGAGATCAACACAGGTGGCGGAATCAGATCTTAAGTGACGGAGCTTCGCCGGAGCCGCACCCACATGGATCCAGTGGCAGGGAAGAGAGAATCTAAGCCGCTGCCACGGGCCCTGTCTTCTTCAACCTCGACCAAGCGGCGGGCTCCGTGTCGAGCTCGCCGGCTTCGCCGCCGGCCCCCTCTTCTCCCGAGCTCGGCCAAGGGGACATCACCAACGCCGATCTTTCCCCATGTAGCCGTTGCCATAGGCACGCACCGTAGCTAGCCCGGTGTCGCCACCTGTGCCAACTGCATCAGCCACCGCCAGTTCCACTACCATTCCTTCGCCCCCCTTGGAGCACCACATTTGCTCCCTCCACCACCAAAATCGAGCTAGAGCACCGCATCCGTCCCCTCAGCTAAGCTTCACGTCCACCGCTCCGTCGAGCTCCTCCGTCGCCGCCGCCACCTTGTGGAGCTCCAGATCTGCTACGCGTCCTCGAGCTCTAGCGCATCTACAGCTTCGCCAGGGACGAGGAGGGACCTCCACGACCACTACCTGTGCAGCTCGAGCAGCGGCGTGGAGGATAGGGACTGGGGAGAGGGAGGACGAGAGGGGGAGGTGGTTGATGGCTTGCCGCTTTCCGGCAAGAGAGAATCAGAGAGATGGCGAGGGGGAGGAGGAAGAACTGTGCTGACATGTGGGGTCCACTAAATTGTACACGTGACATCCAATATGGCGTCCTAGTGTGAAAAACCATGATGTCTTCTGTCTGGTTTTGGAAGTCGAAGAGTGTCCAATACACGGTTTCAGACAAACCCAAGGTTAAGAGGGTGAAATGGACTTATCCCTAGTTGGAATGTGTGGTCTTAATAATTTCGAAATAGCTGTTCCTTGCATTATACTATCTCTATTTTATATTATAAATTATGTTTGTCTTTCTATTTTATATATAAATTATTTTTGATTTTTAGTCAAACTTATTTAGTCTTGATCAAATTTTAAAAAATATAATAATATTTTTAATTGTAACAAATAAATTATTAAAATATGTTTAATGTTAGAGATAATAAAACTAATTTGGTGCTATAAATGTTATTATTTTTTTTATAAATTTAATTAAATCTTAAAAAATCAATGTGACTTATAATATAAAACAGATTATAATATAAAATGAAGAAAGTATTAATTTGAGATGCATGATAGATGGATAACCCATATAACAGAACCTACAGCTGCATCACTCGGGAGACAAGGACTATCTTTGGAAAATTGAGGTAGGTGATACCAACTATTTTCAAAAGGATTTAAATTAGCAGTAGTACCGTTGTACATAAACTGGCCCGCAACTCGGCAGGCAAGCAAGCTGCAACCTAACTGAAAGCAGTACAATAAATTGAATATTAAAGAATAGTGCCTGTACATGTAGACCGATCTTCTTAGATTCAACCGTACAACTTATAATGAGGAAATAAATATAGAGGAAAATTAGACGCAAAATACACACTTTTGCAGTTTGAATCTTTAATGCCACTAGACATGAAAAAAACGTATGGTTAAGAACTAGAACAACAGTGTCGGTGATGTTATGGTCATGCTATCAAAAAATAACAGACACCACGGGAAGCTCAAACCCAAAATTAAGTAAAGTCTTCGTGAACAACATGCAAGTATAGTTGGGGTCTTAACTTTACCATGACTTAATTTGTAAAAAATGTGACGACAATTTATTGGTCCACATTAGTATGGGGGTATTATTAAGTTAGGAATTAAGTGTAAATGATAATATGACATTGTAGACATGTATGTGACAAACCAATGAATATTCCAATTAACCAAAGAATGTTTGGCACAGCAATCCGTATATAGTAGCAGGTATGGTTTTTTGAGATAAGTCTTTGCTAATGTCCTTGGAGGGGAAATATGTTTAAAGACTGGAAACGGACGTAAAAAGTAGACATGTTTTGCCTATTATGTTAATTACCTTTTTTTTAGTACACTAACGCTGGCTAAGGCTGCAAATTAAGGTTCTCTACTTGCGACAAAAAAAGGTTGAACATGTGAACATTTTCAGTGTACAAACACAAGGACATATACTACCACGTAAAAACTCACACTACAACGATCACCGTCATTTCAATCAGACGATAACCATCATCTGTGTCGGCTATGACGCCCGTCATGACGCAAAGGTCACATTAAGTCATCGCTATCGGACAAAAGCCCGTCATCGCTTTAAATTATCTTTGTCGTGCCTAAACTTATATCCATCACTGATAAGTTTGACTCAGAAGATCAGTCAAACAAGACCCAACACCGATGATATGATCTTAAACGGGCTTTAACTGAGAAAAAGGTAACTGCTTTAAGTGTTTAACCATATCGTTGGTTACCCCTCAAAGGATTAATTAGCAGTTATATCATCTTCCTGCCTTTTGAATTAGCAGTTATATGATCGTTCTGCCTATTGAAGCTCGAGTTTACATGGTAATCCTTGGTCGATGGTAATGCCACACTCAAGCGAGTCGCGATCGATGGAGTAGGTCACATTGGTCGTCTCGTCAGCAACCGCACCACGTCCCACTACTGGGCCGTGAAGAGGCCCCGACCCCTTCTTCAAAATGATGTGTTGCAATGTCTATGAGTACCATGTAAACTTGAGGAAGGCAGAAAGCAAATGCCATACTCGAGCGAGTCGCGGTCGATTGAGTAAGTCACCTTGGTCGTCTTGTCGGCATCCTCACCGCATCCCACTGCTGGTCCGTGAAGGGGCCCCGACGCCTTCTTCACCGACCTCGGTCTCGCGTTCTTCAAAATGATGCGGTGCAATGTCTAGGATTACTATGTAAACTTTAGCTACAAAAGGCAGGAAACAAACAGCTACAAAAGGCAGGAAACAAATGCCACACTCGAGCGAGTCATGGTCGATGGAATCTTGATTACCCGCTGGGAGAGGATGAGCCCTTTTTCACTCGTCATTTCTGTACTAGTGTTCAGAGCATCTTCTTGCAAGGTAGTACAAGTCTTTGTACCGAGAAGGAATATAGCATCATGTACTCAAGCAAGTATGTGGTAGAAAGCTCTGAAAGTAATACGTTTTTTACCTGTTATTGTAGACGGCTTTACACTCTCTTTGACGAAGATATCCTAAGCATTTTAGAGTGACATGGAAGAAGACACCTATCACAAGAGCGATCAAAGATGACGGGCGAGAAGGAAAAGAAGATTGACGGTGAGAAGGCCATGTAGCTACAACAGCATGGATCTACTATTTTTCAAAGTTTATTGGAAAAAAGAGACAAAAATTCGTCCCCCTCCTCCTCCCATCAAAACAATGAATAGTGGAATAATCAATAGAATGGATAATGGGGGTATTTATAGATTGTGAAAGTTATCTTTATCGGGCATAAGTATAAGCCCGTCACTGGCGGCACTCATCGGTGATGGGCCATAATGTTGGGCCCAGTTGTTATCTCAATCCGGCGGTAATTTCGAGCCTGTCACCAATGATAAAGATCGGTGACAGGCTTCTATTGAGACCCGACAAAGATAACTTTGGTTATTTTTATCGGGCCTTTATTTGAGCCCGATATGTATCATTCGTGATGGGCTCAAGTTTTATGCACATCTAACATGTTTGTGTAAGTATATCTTTGTCCATCTCTTTTTAGACTCGTTTGAGATGATTTCGTTGTGACAACCTACAAATATCAAGTATGTGATGGCCCGTCACAGAGAAAATGACATGTGTTAGTGTCATCTCATAATAAGATGCATCAAGGAGATATATATTTTTGAAAGAAAGGATGTCGTGAACAGTAGCATGTATTGTTTTCCACTGTTCGGGTTATTTATTGTTTTCTCCTCCATGTATACATTTTATTTTAAACTGAAATTTTCTGTAGTTGTACATGTCATCGTGTTGTACACTACAACAATTTCACAATATTCTTTTCGTGCTCAAGTGCATTTTCTATGCGAGCGTGCTAGTATTCAATAGCATATGATGGAATTGAATACTCTATGCAGTACCTGAACCACTTGGCTGTTTACCTGCATGCGCAAAACAAAACAAACAATTAGTATGTGATTAGATGAGTATTAATTATTATAAACTTAAAAATAGATTTATTTTGGTTTTTAAGAACTTATATATAGAAAAATTTTCTTCAACAAATACTATTATTGTTTTTCAATAGTTTTTGAGAAATATGCTAACGGACAAAAAAAAGTTGCCACAGCCAAAATCACTTCCGAACGGGCCGATGCTACAAGTAAATTGCGTTAGGATATATTTCCTTACCATTTGATCGGAAATGCACGGCCGACATGCAAGTGCTACAACAATTGCAATAGTTAGCTACTATACACATTATGATGGAAACCCTCATTTCAATCAAACGATAACCCTCATATATATCGGATCGGGTACAATATCCATCATGACACAAAGATCAGTGATATGAGAAATCATCTCTATCGGGCAAATACCCGTCACCGATGCACTTATCTTTGTTAGGCCTAAACTAAAGCCCGTCACTGATAGGTTTGACCCAAAAACCCAATCAATTAAAGTCCCGTCACCATGAAATAATCTAAAACAGACCCAAATTAATGCCCGTCACGGATAACTAACATCGGTGACGGGCTTTAACTTAAGCCTATCACATATGAGTGTTATCTTTGACGGGCTTAAGTTAAACCCGTCACCGATAATTATTTTTCAAACAAAAAATAAATTCTGTTTTTTGGCTAGCCTCAGACTTTTGCTAGCCATGCCCGCTAAAATATTAGAGAAACAGAGGTATATATTCTTATTCCCAGCATCCTCATTAATATATACAATTATTTACAGGAAACTCAATCCAGAACTCACATATGACATTCACATATTTAACACATCCATTCATATATACAATTTATTTTTGAAATGGAGAAGAATATATACATGTCCTATTATATAACCAAAACAAAAGTGACATTATCTCATATCTATACATGTCTCATTAACAATGACCAATATACAACCAATACATGACATGACATTCATCTCAGATTCAATACATGGCATGACATTCATCTCAGATGTATATATGAGGGAGCATGGCAGCACATGAGGGAGATGGACTTATCTGGAGCACGGTGGCGCTCGGTGGCTAGGCTCGGGGACGGCGGTGAGGGAGAACGACGGCGCAGGGCTCAGGAAGGCACAAGGGACGGCGACGACGGGCTCCGAGAGACGGTGGTGGCGCTAGGGTTTGCAATGTGAGGACTTAAAAAAATTTTCACGCTCATGTGTAGATCTGAATCGAAGCTCGGGCTAGGTAAAATGATATCGAAGCATATCCGTAACGGGCTTAAGTTTAAGCTTGATAGAGAGGACATCAGCTCAATCGGGCCTAAGTAAAAGTCCATCACCGATGACACTAATCGGTGACGGGCCTAAATGTTATCTCAACTGTAACACCCTGAAAATCGAAGAGTTTAAAATCGGGAATTTAAAAATTGGAACTTACAAAACTTTTTGGTATTGTTGCATCTCGTCGTGTTTATTGCCTCTTATCTACAAGTTTTATCGTGTGATATAGATAAAATAAAAATTTATTTAATGAATGAAAAGCCGAGGGAGTTTAGAAATCCAAAAAGAAAGGAAATTTCAAAATAAAGATTCGAAATACACAAAACAAAATTAATTAATTATAAAAGATATAACTAGGAAATGCTAAGGTTTAATAAAAGTTAACTAGTGGGCAGAGATTTCATTTTTAGAAAAAAATTATTACTAAATAAATAAATAATAAATTACTAAATTTTAAATAAAGAATGAAACTATAAATAAAGTTAGGCAAGATTAAAATGCAAAATTTAATTAAACTTATTTGGGCAAAGTTATATTCTTATTTGTAGAAGGGAAAAGAGAATAAAGAAAATCTACAAATAAAAAGAAAAAGAAAAGGGAGAAAAATTGGGACAAAGAGAAATGACACTGTTCATTGTCGGCCACGTGTTCGACCCGGACCCGACCCCCAGCTGCGAGCGATGTGCGTCGCACCCGCATGCCGCGCCACGCCCGCCCCGCCTCCGCACGCACGCCGCGCGCAGCCGCTCGCCCGCGCGTGTCGCCCACGTACCGCCGCCCTCGCGTGCCGCCCGTGTCGCCCATGCCCGTGCCGCACGCCGGCATCGCCGCCCTCGCGTTGCCATGCTGCCGCCGCGCGCCGCCCGCATTGCTGAGCCGTGTCGCACGCCGACGCGCGCCGCCGTAGCCGACCGTGCCGCGCGCCGCCACGCCGTGTCGGTCCCCTTGCGCACGCGCCACCCGGCCCTCCTCCTCCCGGCCGCGCCTATAAAAGGACGCTCCCTGCAGCAAGCCGCGCCACCGCGCCGCCGGCTCCGCCGCCACGCCATTGTCGCCGCCGCCGCGCGCGCGTTGCCGCCCACGCCGTTGCACCACCGATGGTAAGCCGCCCTTTTCTCCCCCTTAGCCAACCACCACCGCACGCCGTCTTTTCACCGTCGCAGGCCGAGCTGAGGGAAGAAAACAGAGAAGAGGGAGAGAAGAGAGTGAACAGAGGAGGGAAAGGAAGAATAGAAGAAGGGGAAAGAAAGAAAAAAAGAGAATAAAAGAGGAATTATTTAGGAAAAATGTGGAATAAAAAGAAAATTGGTTTTTTGAAATGAAATATTTAGGAGATAATTATAGAATTTAATTTGTGGCATAGATACAATTTCTATCTAAACCCTAGGTTATTAGTAAATTAACTAATTTTATTAACACTTAGGCTTAGCTTGTAATTACCATAATAGGAACATTATTATTATCTAGTTTGTTATTAAACATTAATTTTATCATAAGGACTTCCAAAAATCTAAAGTATTCAATATAGTTCCAAATGTTAGGGTAAATTATTTAGGGTTCAACTACTTTTAACCCTAGGGTTGTCCACCCAAAAAAATTTGGAAGTTAAATTCCAATTAAGCATATCTCTTCCCGAAATAATGTTTTTGAATCATCAAACAAAATATTCCTAAAACTTGAAACAAAATAACTTGGGAT
Organism: Oryza australiensis; assembly: GCA_019925245.2. NCBI lineage: Eukaryota > Viridiplantae > Streptophyta > Magnoliopsida > Poales > Poaceae > Oryza > Oryza australiensis. Next base: position 1,643,473 of record JAIFGZ020000381.1, on the reverse strand, counting down.
AATGCCACCACATAACAAGTCAAATCAGAAAAATCATAGAACTTCAAATTATTACAACTCGCCCGTCTTAACTCGGATTCTAGCCAAACTCAAACCTAAATTCATTTAACACCATAGATTCGTCTTAGGAGCCGCTTTTGCAATTTATTTGGCTTTTAATTGGATTTTATTGAATTCTAAACGAATTCAATCCTTCCTTTTCGCACGTATGGTTAGCATCTGAAGAAGCAAGCGCTGACTACACAGAAGACCCCGTTCAACAAGCGTGCGAGCAAGGCAAGTCAATACTCCCCTTTGAACATATTGATCCTATTTTGCGAAATGATGTTGATTTAAACTTCAAACATGCATGCTATACACAAAATACCTATGCTTGATATACCATGCCTTGATATTGCTTACCTTTAGATATAATCTTTGTAACCCTCGATGTGATATAACCGGAGGATATCTTCGGTAAAATGCTTAGCCATGCTTATACTAGAATCTTGCATACTCATACTTTTACAAAGAGTTATATGCTTAGGCAACTACCTTAGGGAAGGTAGTTGGAGATACGGCATGTGGAGACATGAGCGCCACATTGCCTTGAACATGATGAAAATAGTTTTGATGGAAAAATGAAAATACAAAACCAATATTTTAGAGTGGGGTGGATGGATGGATTTGGGTGGATTCCGGCAAAGGCTAGTACCGTCCCTTGTCAATTAAGGACCGAGCCATGAGACTTATGACTTAGAGCGAACCAGTACAACCGTACTTTTCGAATGGGTATAGACCTAGCGGAGTAAATAGCTGAGCGGAGACAGTATCCCTGCATAGTGGTTCAGGTGTTGGCATTGAGGTAAGAGCCTACTCATGGGGGCTCACCACTGGTGGGTGCCTGGATGAAATTTAAGGGCCTTCCGGTGGGGGTGTACCACTGGTTGGTACCTGGGCAGAGATCTGGCATACGATCAACATGAAGAAATGGAGACATGAAGAAATGAAGATGAAGGTTGGCAGACCAAAGATGGAGCAAGTCTTTCTCTTACTAGGAATAGTATACGGCTAGAGTGCATGAGGATTAAAGTTCATGGAGCGGGTACTGTCAAAGTGAGGTTATCGAAAGGCTTTGCCGTGATCGTCCCATATAGAGGGATGTAGGCTCATTCAATGGGCAGTTGCGGAGTACGGGTAAAGTGTACATCCACTGCAGTGTGAGTAAATCAATTTATTCGAATAGCCGTGCTCGCGGATAATGAGTGGCGTGATAAGTTTCTCTTGTGGCTAAACTCATAAATTTTAAAATGATGGGAGGGAATGCATAATGATTTATGTGCTGGGAAACCAACTTCTCTATTTGAGAGAAGGGGGAAGACATCCCCAGAAAACTATGACGAATCGAAGGCGGGAAGCTATCCTTGGGATCACAATGGATGGTGGACAGAACCGTCGCCGACTTAAAATACTAAGGACCTAAAACTTAACCTGACTAGATGTTAGGTTTGTGAAATGATCTGTGAAAATTGGCTTTGCGCAAATAAACCGTAGCCATCCTTTGAATGACCCTATCATGTGCATCATTCCGTGTTGGCTTGCTGAGTACGTTGGGTACTCACCCTTGCTATACGCACAAACCTTCACATGGTGGGAATGAAGAACTGGAGGACCCCTATGCTTACTGCCAGGTGGGTGAAGAAGGAGAAGACGTCTACTAGGTCTTAGTCCCCGGTCGTTGCCTGTGGCAATCGACATGCCGCTGCCTTCCGTCTGCTATCTTATCTAATATTTCATTTTGGTTGTATCCGGACCAGTAGGTCCTGCATGTAATGATATTGCCTTTGGGCCTATTATTGTAATATTTTGGTGTAAGACTATTCGTGCACTTTGCACCTGATAATTCAGTACTGTATTCGTGAGTACCAAACTACTCGATCCAGGGAAATGATACTATAAACACGAATGATTCCTCTTCCGAAAACGGGAGTCTACATCAATTGGGCCTCAGGTTGGAGCCCGTCACCAATGACACTCATCGGTGACGGGCCTAATTGTTATCTCAGTCGGGCCTCAGGTTAGTGCCCGTCACCGATAAGTGTCATCGGTGACGGGCTTCTGTTGGGGCTAAAAAAGATATCGTAGGTTTGAAGGGTTACGCGGAAGCTACGCTAGCCGAAAACAAAATTTTTTTACCGCGCAAACCAGGAACACTTGCAAGTAAGGGCCGATAGATCGTTACCGATTGGAGTGTGCAGCGGAAACAGCCAATCAGGGCTATTCGATCCGGAACAGTGTAGCCGATGACAACCGATTCCTGGGGACAGCCGATTCACCAATCAGCCGATTTGAGTCGTCCGATCGTGTTCTCGCGCCTCGCTCCGTGCGCTTGACCGCAGCGATTCCACCACGGCCGATCCGTTGCCGACCAACGGCACGCAACGTAGCAGCGCCTCTACCGGTATCCACACGTCCGGGGACAAAACGCCGAACACCCGTGTGCTAGCACGCGATGCAAGGCTAGGGTTTGGCTCGAAGGTGGAAGGGTTTCCGTGGAGTTTGATCTCGGCGACTTGCAAATCAATTGACTTGATTGACCTGTGGCAGCTCCCCACCCCTCCCTCCTTTATATAGAGTTGGCCGACTGGGACTCGTGGCCGATCAGGACTCTATTTCAAATCGGATCCTATCCGAATCTCATAGAGTCGGCCGCCCATACGTCGTAAGACCATAGGACTCTATCCTATCGGATCCCTATCCGATCGAGCCGTATCCGAGTCGAACTCGAATATCTATTCTATCCCCTTAAGCGTGCGACCACGTAGGTTCGGGTATACTCGGTTTCGGCTATAGTCTAACTTAGCCGATCGTCGGCTCGAGTCCTACTCGGCCGACCCGTCAACGACGGCGCCTAGCGGCACATATTGACACCATAGTATACAAGAATAATATCGGCTCTGAACCTGTAATGTGTACACAAATCCCTTTGCCTCACGATACCAGTTAAGCTATAGGCAAGATGTGTGCCATCCCTTCAATAGCACATATCGAGTCTCATAAATAAGTCACGTACTTATTGATCAATACAAGATGTCTATTTCATGGAACTGAATAACACTTTATTCATAAATACATAAACATTGACGTGATATCCAACATCTCCATGTTGCATCTAGGACATATCACTAACAATCTCCCACTTGCACTAGAGTCAATCATGTATGTATCTAATACCCATTGCTCTTGTGTGCGCCTCATGCTTCGGTTGAGGGAGAGGTTTTGTCAGCGGATCGGCTATGTTGAGATCCGTGTGCACTTTGCATATCTTGACATCACCTCTGTCCACTATCTCGCGGATGAGATGATATCGCCGAAGTATGTGTTTGGACTTCTGATGTGACCTCGGCTCCTTGGCTTGTGCAATGGCTCCACTATTGTCACAATAGAGAGACATTGGACCAGTCGTACTAGTCATCACACCAAGCTCAGAAACGAATTTCTTGATCCAAACAGCCTCCTTTGCACTTCAAGACAGCAATGTACTTGGCCTCCGTTGTAGAATCGGCAACGGTATCCGCTTGGAACTCTTCCATCGATCTGCGCCTCCATTCGGGCGAGAACACGAACCCAGTTGTGATCTATAATCATCCTTGTCTGTTTGGAAGCTAGCATCGGTATAACCACTTACAACGAGCTCTTCTTCACCTTCATAGACTAGGAACATATCCTTAGTTCTTCTCAAGTACTTAAGGATATTCTTTACGGCGATCCAGTGACCTTCACTGGATCGGCGGTATCTGCTCGTAGCACTCAAAGCGTACGAGACATGCGGGCGTGTACAAAGCATGGCATACATGATGGATCCAATTGCCGAAGCATATGGAACCATACCCATCTTATTCCGCTCATCATGTGTCTGAGGACACTGATTCTTGCTAAGATTAATGCCTTGTGACATGGGCAAGAAACCTTTCTTGGAATCATGCATGTTGAACCTTTTCAACACCTTGTCAATGTATGTACTTTGGCTTAATCCAATTAGCCTCTTGGATCTATCTCTATAGATCCGAATGCCCAATATGTATGCTGCCTCCCCTAAGTCTTTCATGGAAAAACTATTTTTCAATGAAGACTTGACAGACTCTAGCATAGGGATATCATTTTCAATCAACAATATGTCATCCACATATAAGATTAGAAATACAATTGCGCTCCCACTGAGCTTTTTGTAAACACATGCCTCTTCTTCGTTTTTGATGAAACCAAACCCTTTGATTACTTCATCAAAACGAATATTCCATTTAGGTTGTATCATGTATACATCCTCGCTTAGGTTTCCATTTAGGAAAGCCATTTTGACATCCATCTGCCATATCTCATAATCGAAATATGTAGCAATCGCTAGGATAATCCGAATAGATTTAAGCATTGCAACGGGCGAGGAGGTTTCATCATAATCAACTCCTTGAATCTGTTTAAAACCTTTCGCCACCAATCGCGCCTTATAGATGTGAACATTTCCATCCATATCGGCCTTTTTCTTAGAAACCCATTTACACTCAATGGTTTTGACACCATCAGGTGGATCAACCATTCCAAACTTGATTGTCGTACATGGATTCTATTTCGGATTTCATGGCTCCAAGCCACTTGTTGGAATCGGGTCCTACCATCGCTTCCTCATAGGTCTTAGGCTCATCGTTGTCCAACAACAATATATCATGTTGTTCCGCACCTGTGTACCTGTCAGGTGCACGACGTGATCTTTCAGACCTCCGTGGGGCTGGTGTATCTACAACTGGTGGCGCAACACTTTGCTCCTCCTGTTGTGGTTCTGTGGTCGCTGAAACGTTTTCTGGTGTTTCTTGACCTTCTTCAAGATGCACCCTGCTCCTACTAACCCTTCTTGAAAGAAACTCTTTCTCCAAGAAGACACCGTGTCGGGCGACAAACACTTTGCCTTGTTCCCGATTATAAAAGTAATATCCCTTAGTTTCCTTAGGATATCCCACAAAGAAGCACTTGTCAGATTTGGGTGTGAGCTTGTCAGATTGTAAACGTTTTACATAAGCTTCGCATCCCCAAATTTTGAGAAAAGACAAACTAGGGGGTTGCCCTGTCCATATCTCATATGGTGTCTTTTCAACTAACTTAGATGAAACTCTATTTAGTGTGAGCGCAGCTGTTTCAAGAGCATATCCCCAGAAGGATAGCAGAAGATCACTTTGGCTCATCATCGACCGCACCATGTCCAACAAGGTGCGATTTCTCCGTTCGGACACTCCGTTCCATTGTGGAGTTCTGGTGGAGTCAAGCGTGGAACAATTCCACAATCTTTCGATGATTACCAAACTCTTGGCTCAAGTATTCCCCTCACGATCCGATCGTAGAAACTTGATTGTTTTCCCTAAATGATTATGTACTTCATTCTTAAATTCTTTGAACTTTTCAAAGGATTCGGACTTATGCCTCATTAAGTAGATATAGCCATATCTACTAAAGTCATCGGTAAAGGTAATGAAGTACTGATAACCACCTCTGGCCGTTGAGCTCATTGGTCCACATACATCAGTATGTACGAGTGCCAATAAGTCACTTGCTCTCTCACTGTGTCCCGTGAAAGGTGCTTTTGTCATCTTACCAAGTAAACAAGACTCACATGTCTCAAATGATTCAAAATCAAAAGAGTGAAGCAATCCATCCTTATGGAGCTTCTCCATGCGTTTCTTATTTATATGGCCTAAGCGACCATGCCGGATAAACGTGGGGTTTATATCATTAGAGAGTTACCTTTCGTATTAATGTTATAGATGGGAGACGCTTCAAGATTCAAAACGTATAATCCATTCACCAATGGAGCATGAAAATAGAACATATCTCTGAGATATATTGAACAACCATTATTCATTGATCTAAAATCATATCCTTCCGCTTGCAAACATGAAGCAGAAATAATGTTTTGACATAGTGTTGGAACACAATAACAATTATTCAATTCCAAAACTAATCCTGAAGGTAGATAAAGTGGTTGCGAGCGACAGCGTAGCAACGCTTGCTTTATTGCCGACGCGCAGTTCACCTCGCCCTTCTCAATCCTCTACTTCTTCTCATTCCCCGCACGACTTGTAAATATGAGCTACGATCCGGTATCAAATACCCAAGAGTCGAGAGGTGAAGTAGCAAGATTAATGTCTATAACATTAATACCTAAAGCGAGAAGTCGTACTTTGCTTCTTTTTGAGATCCTCCATGTACTTCTTGCAGTTCCTCTTCCAGTGGCTCTGTCTCCTTGCAATAGAAGCAAACGACATCTGATGTCGCCGACCGCTTCTTGCCCTTCTTTGCATTAGAGGCACTCGTGATCTCATCGGGAGTTAACTTCCTCTTGGTGCAAAGTTTCTTGACAGTGGTTTGTGCTTAGCCTTCGCATCATCATCACATGATGACCGTTTTTCGGATACTCTCCTCACTGTCTTTAGCATCCCATGCAATTCAGCCAAGGTTCTATCCATATTGTTCATGTGATAATTTAATATGAATGGCTCGAAGCTCGGAGGGAGTGACCGGAGAATCACATCGAGCCAACTCTTGGCTAAGGGGAAAACCTAGTTTTCGGACTCTCAATGTAGCCAATCATCTTTATCACATGCGGACGACGGGATTCCCCTCAATAAGCCCTGCACGCAAACAAGGACTTTGAGGTGTTGAACCTCTCGGCCCGAGCTTGGTTCTCAAACATGCCACGCAGCCCCGAATAATAGTGTGAGCATCGCTCTCATATTGCTTCAAGCTCCAGGGGACATTGTAGCAAGCATGAGACACTTATATCTAGGGCATCATTAGTGTGCTTCTCGTAAGCTCTCCGTGCGATTGCGTGGGGCATTATTTGGCAAATCCTCGGGATAGGGTACTTCAAGAACGTACTCCTTACGCTCTTGCTTGAGAACAATTCTCAAGTTGCGATACCAATCCATAAAGTTTGTTCCATTTAATTTTTCCTTTTCGAGAATAGATCACAAATTAAAGGTACTGGGTGTAGTATTAGCCGCCATTTATTCTACAACAGAAAAACAAAGTTTAGCACAATGTTTATGCTATGTCTTTTGTTAAACAATTTAACATAAGACTCCCATTACGTATTTTCCACCTTCCTCTAGGTTACGTACTGGGTCAAGATCCACATGTTAGTTAATTTTCTAGTGAGCTTTGGCATCACTGCTAGAAAATTAGTAACATCGGTAAGCAACTCCTTGCTAATCACATCTCTATGTGACTCTTGTTGTTGGTGTGACATCTCCATGCCCCGGCGCCAACCTATGCCCCAAGGCCCAAAACTGTTTTGATAGCCTTGTTAAGTAAATCAAATGCTCCTGCATGTATATGTCTGACATATACCCCCTCGTGTTATGATAGAGAATGACACTCTGCTTTGGCAAACCCACCATTGACAAGCATAACGGTGACGGGTGCAACATTTGGAAGGGCATCATTACTACTTAATATTGTGAGGGATGCTATCCTATCAAACAAACATATCACATATGAAAGCAAGTAGAATAGCATGAAATAGTATGGCCCCCTTCACATGGTGATCTCTATCTCCATGCCGGTGTAGAGGATCTCCATCTTCATCACCGTTCTTCCGAGTGCCGAATGCTTGATATCTTCAAACTAAACTACTACTATAGAAGCTCTAATTGAAGATTACATCGACTCGCAGGTCGTGAAAGAATATTACAAGCATTGCACGTATGAAAGAATATTACAGGGATTGCACATGCATCTCATACATACAATAGGGCCATACCATCTCAAAGCATTCTCTGCAAAAACAAGTTAGGCGTAGAAACGTTTTCCAACTATCGCAGAGATACGGCACCGAGACGACCTATAAGGGGTACGCACACGGCGGTAATCACATTATACCATTCCGATAATCGGACTACGAGATAGCTTCGGTATAATCACATTATACCGTTCTGATACACTATCAAGGAACGCTATCTCGAACCCAACTCAAACCGAGTTATATGGAAATTGCTTCGACGTAATCACATTACGCCGTTCCGATACACTATCAAGGAACGCAATTACCATGAACTCTCCTTAACAAATCCCGTAAAACCGATTGATCTAATCAACCCGTGCGCAAAACATGTTCCAGATCCAATCTAAAACCCGAACTAAGCAAGATTAGCTCTGATACCACTGAAGGGTTATGCGGAAGCTACGCTAGCCGAAAACAAAAATTTTTTACCGCGCAAACCAGGAACACTTGCAAGTAAGGGCCGATAGATCGTTACCGATTGGACTGTGCAAGGAACTACTAATCGGGGCTATCCGATCCGAATAGTGTAGCCGATGAGCCGATTCTGGGGACACCGATTCACCAATCAGCCGATTTGAGTCGTCCGACCGCGTTCTCGCGCCTCGCTCCGATGCGCTCGACCGCAGCCGATTCCACCACAGCCGATCCGTTGCCGATCAACGGCGCGCAACGTAGCAGCGCCTCTACCGGTATCCACACGTCCGGGGACAAAACGCCGAACACCCGTGTGCTAGCACGCGATGCAAGGCTAGGGTTTGGCTCGAAGGTGGAAGGGTTTCCGTGGAGTTTGATCTCGGCGACTTGCAAATCAATTGACTTGATTGACTGTGACGCTCTCCACCCCTCCCTCCTTTATATAGAGGTTGCCGACCGGGACTCGTGGCCGATCGGGACTCTATTTCAAATCGGATCCTATCCGAATCTCATAGAGTCGGCCGCCCGCAGGACTCTATCCGATCGAGCCGTATCCGAGTCGAACTCGAATATCTATTCTATCCCCTTAAGCGTGCGACCCTGTAGGTTCAGGTATACTCGGTTTTGGCTATAGTCTAACTTAGCCGATCGTCGGCTCGAGTCCAACTCGGCCGACCGTCAACGCGGCGCCTAGCGGCACATATTGACACCATAGTATATAAGAACATATTGACACCATAGTATACAAGAATAATATCGGCTCTGAACCTGTAATGTGTACACAAATCCCTTTGCCTCACGATACCAGTTAAGCTATAGGCAAGATGTGTGCCATCCCTTTAATAGCTTAACCATTCACTCGAACCGTATTGGATTATCTATCTGTTGATTGATTCCTGTAACGTCCCGCCCTTCCCGGGCTGGGCCCGCCTACATCTGGAAGCTCTCTAGGATCTTAGACTGCCCTCACAGACCAACACCAATCTTTTCTGCGCACTTTGTCCTTACTCATGCGCACCCGAGAAGAACTTCCTGGTCGGTCACCCATCCCCAACACCAGTCTTTTCTGCGCACTTTGTCCTCACTCATGCGCACCCGGGAAGTTCTCATGAGTTCTTTAGAGATGAGCTTCCGAAAAAGAAGTTGCAACTTATTGGTGTGAGTATTCTATTAATCCTATTAAGCCCTGGGCCAGGATGTTACATCCACACCCCCATAGAAGACCCGACGTCCTCGTCGGTCAACCCCAGGCCAGGAACCTCCCCTCTTGGCCATGTCCGTGCGTCCAGTGCCGACGCATGTACCATGCCGTGTCCTCTCAGGGCCGACACGCCGTGCGCACCATGCCCGCGCAATCGACCCACCACGAGCCCCATGAAACCGTGAGGGTCGGCTCTGATACCACTTGTAACGTCCCACCCGACATCCTCGTCGGTCAACCCCAGGCCAGGAACCTCCCCTCTTGGCCACCGCCACGAGCCCTATGAAACCGTGAGGGTCGGCTCTGATACCACTTGTAACGTCCCGCCCTTCCCGGGCTGGGTCCGCCTACATCCGGAAGCTCTCTAGGATCTTAGACTCGCCTCACGACCAACACTCTAGGATCTTAGATCGCCTCACGACCAACACCGGTCTTTTCGCGCACTTTGTCCTCACTCATGCGCACCCGGGAAGAACTTCCCGGTCGGTCACCCATCCCTAAATTGCCCCAGGCCAAGCACGCTTAACCTTAGAGTTCTTTAGAGATGAGCTTCCGAAAAAGAAGTTGCAACTTATTGGTATGAGTATTCTATTAATCCTATTAAGCCCCCCATAGGATGTTACATCCACACCCCCATAGAAGACCCGACGTCCTCGTCGGTCAACCCCAGGCCAGGAACCTCCCCTCTTGGCCATGTCCGTGCGTCCAGTGCCGACGCATGTACCATGCCGTGTCCTCTCAGGGCCCACACGCCGTGCGCACCATGCCCGCGCAACTGACCCGCCACGAGCCCCATGAAACCGTGAGGGTCGGCTCTGATACCACTTGTAACGTCCCACCCGACGTCCTCGTCGGTCAACCCCAGGCCAGGAACCTCCCCTCTTGGCCATGTCCGTGCGTCCAGTGCCGACGCATGTACCATGCGTGTCCTCTCAGGGCCCACGCGCCATGCACACCATGCCCGCGCAACTGACCCGCCACGAGCCCCATGAAACCGTGAGGGTCGGCTCTGATACCACTTGTAACGTCCCGCCCTTCCCGGGCTGGGTCCGCCTACATCTGGAAGCTCTCTAGGATCTTAGACTACCCTGGGAAGAACTTCCCGGTCGGTCACCCATCCCCAAATTGCACCCATCCCCAAATTGCCCCTAGACTGCCCTCACAGACCAACACCAGTCTTTTCTGCGCACTTTGTCCTCACTCATGCGCACCTGGGAAGAACTTCCCGGTCGGTCACCCATCCCCAAATTGCCTCAGGCCAAGCACGCTTAACCTTAGAGTTCTTTAGAGATGAGCTTCCGAAAAAGAAGTTGCAACTTGTTGGTATGAGTATTCTATTTATCCTATTAAGCCCTGGGCCAGGATGTTACAACTTCTCAACCAACTTAGCATGGCCATGCATTTCCATAATCCATTACCTCGAGAGGCCCAGAGATATCTCTCCAAAGGAGGGGCAAATTCCATCTTGATCACTCACATCCCACTCCATGTTTCATAGCAAACCCGAAGACTACTTTTATAACTACCCAGTTACGGAATAGCGTTTGGTAGTCCCAAAGTAGGCTACTACACATGTTGGAATCCATGGTGATCTCAGGTCTAAGGACTTTGTACCAACACTACCTGAGACCAACTAATGGCACATTAATTTCTGTAGTGTCTCATGGTGGGTCTATCCAACAATGTGTTCTCTAACACATATGTCCATGTTTATTGATTTGGTATCTCCATACCCATGATCTATGAGACATGATCATCAATCAATAGACATGCCGATCTTAGAATCATATTTGTTCCAATAATATGATATATGATCAGGGATCATTTAGAAATAGATTCATACATTTCGAGTCTCATAAATAAGTCACGTACTTATTGATCAATACAAGATGTCTATTTCATGGAACTGAATAACACTTTATTCATAAATACATAAACATTGACGTGACATCCAACATCTCCATGTTGCCTCTAGGGTATATCACTAACAAGGTTATCTTTGTTAGGCCATGATTTGAACCCGTGACCGATAGGTATCATCCGTGACGAACTCGAGTTTTATGCACATCTAATATGTCTGTGGAAGTATATCTTTGTCGGTCTTATTTTAGACCCGTTTGAGATAATTTCGTTGTGACGGCCCGCAAAACCCAAACATATGAGAAACCATCATATATGAGAGGATCTGTATCAGTGATAGTGCTCACTGCTATAGTAGACAACTGCTATAGGTAGCTGTGACAAGACCAACTTACAGCTACAGTAGACCAACTCAAGCTCAGTGACCGATACCATTATCTATAAATTATATTTTTTTGCTTCATTCGTTTTCCATGGCTTATTAGCCTAGCTCAAATTATCAGAGCCAGTTCAGCTGACAGAAATTTGATAATGTTGATAGAGTCTAGGATACCTTATTTTCAGCTTATCAATGTGAAATCAATGTTTGCATGATTTATATTTTGTGATAAACAATTGACATGCAATTTAATTATATTGGTTTTGACAATTTTGTGATTTATTAGCAAAGTGGAATTTTGGTTCTGGATGGGTTCGAACCGATTGGGGTCGTATAGCCGGTCAGACCGGACAATGACCATGAACTTTTCGCTCTGGACAAGTCCGATTGGACCGACATGTAAGGGCCCATCGGATTGGATGTTCGGGTGCTTGGGTAATTTGCTTCTAGACGAACCAGGCATTGGTTGGACTGACTGACCCGATGGTCTAACTGGGCTAGCTCTGAGTTTGAGTTGGTTTTAGTTGATTTGATATATTTTCGTGATTATTTCATGTTTATGACTTTTAGATAACTACTATGCATACATAATACTACTGTGTGCTAAAGTTGAGTCAAGTTGGAAAAAAGTTACGCTCGAATATGGTTTCTTGTAAATGGTTTACACATGTGTAGGTTGAGACCATAGTAGAGTATCATCGGTGATGAATAGAGAGTTGACTTTGGAGAAGTTAATGTCTGGATAATCAGAAGCTCATGTGGGATACTAAGATGAGAGGACATACGTGGTGGTAAAGATTTCATGTGGCATACAAGAGTGATTGTGTATGTGGGATGCATAGTCAAATTAGAAGGAGTTCAAATTTGAAAAGATTAAAATTTGAGTTGTAAAGGATAACTTGTATACATGTAAGGGTAGGTTTCTTATGGGATTACGACTACTTATTCAAGTTGGATGCGTTGTTTTTGTGTAGCCATCTCAGGATATAAATAGAAGAGGGGTTAAGGTCTCTCAGTATTAATTTTTGAGAGAGAATAGTTTTGAGAAATATTAGGTTTTAGCCTAGATTTCAAGTTTAGTCAAAAAATTAAGAGGAGTGTTATCCTTACACTTTGTAAACACAATCAGAAACGACAATGTTGCTCTACTTTCAACTTTATGTTTTCTCTATGTTCCGATGGTCAGACCGGCATTAAAGGTGTGTTCGGACCAGCAGGAGGTGTGTCGGTGGTTGCTTGGTGGAAGGACCGATGGTGTTGCATCAAGCGGCAGACGGTTGGACCGGCACACACACGACGGTCACACTGACGGGCAGCTGGACCAGCATATACACTCTGGTTAGACCAACTTCATCAGGTTTGAGGGTTAATTTTTGTTCTGCAAAAAATGATTTCTAAGTGTTCTTATCATTCATCCTCTCTGATAGTTTTGGTTCTTGCGTTCGATTCTACAGTCAATTTATGAATTATGTGTATGTTCTACTCCATCATGTTTCTCAAACATCATTTCTCCAAAAACTTTTGACATCAGTATTGCCTATATAACTTGTTCTAAACTATTTTTCACGTTTATAACATATAATATTTAATCATCTATATAAACAATAAAACGTGCTAGAAGAGCTTACCTGTTTAGCATCATTGGTTTCGTGGGTAATTGCTTCCAACCATCCAATACACACGCTTGATAAACATGAAATTTCAAATTTGGATATTTGATGCTATACGATATGTAAATTTGACACAGTTTTGAATCCATTTTAAACTAATAAACAAAGTTTGACACTACAACGGTCATCCTTATCTCAAACGGGTGATAACCCTCATCTCTGTCGGGTATGACGTTTGTCACGACGCAAAGGTCACTGATGTGAGTAGTCATCTCTGTCAGGCAAAAGCCCATCACCGCTTTACATTATCTTTGTCGGGCCTAAACTTAGACCCGTCACCGATATGTTTGACCCACAAGACCAGTCAAACAAGAGCCCGACACTGAGGACACAATCTCAAATGGGTCACAATTAAAGCCCGTCACGAATAACTAACGACTCAATCAGGCTTTAAATTATGCCTGTCACGGATGATAACAACTCAATCGGTCTTTAATGTAAGCCCATCACGGATGACTGTCATCTCCATCGGACTTCAGTTAAAGCCCGTCACGATGAGTTTTCCCCATGAAAAAAAATATTTTTGGCTAGCCTCTGGCCTTTGCTAGACATATATCTGAAATTCACATTCACATACACTCTCTTTTTCAAACATTCACATATATGTGAAATTCACATACATCTGATATTCACACATCTATCCACAAACGCATCCATTATTCACTTATTTCTCTTGAACACATTTGACAAAATTATTATTTACAAATGATTATCAAAATTGTTCTTTGTGGTTGATCGACTCTAATGCTTATTCTTTGTCGTCGATCGACTGTCTAAAGTGACACTAGGGCCACCACCCTCAAGGAAAGCCATTAGCCCATCTGGAACCCTCGAAACGTGATATGCGCCGCCCGACGAGATGATATGTCGAAGATGAATCTGCAGAGTTGTTCAGCAAGAGCTAAACAAACATGTGGCAATAACTGACTTGTCGGAATATCTAATTTCTATAAATGAATGGATTGAATATGTGAAAACATAATATGTGTTTAGAAATGTGTATTTACAGCTTAACAAATATGCGAACCTCATAATCCGAAATGTGCTAGTTGCGGTCTTTTAGGAAAAACCACATAAATTTCATCACGTAGAAACCACTTATGCTCGTGCCTGGTTCTTGACGTTGGCACCAACGGTGGCAGCAAACCCGGAATGTATTGGCACTTAATCCATCCATGACGAAAATCTTACAGTCTTTTAAATGGATGGCAAGAAGGATCTAGTGATGGCTGCATACAAAGGGAGAGATCCATTAACACCTTCAAGCACAAATGGTATGTACAACAACAAATGTCACACTTACTCAAAGTTGTAGGGCAAAAGGATCGTATTCATGTCCTTAAGCTTGACAAAGAAGTTGTAAAGGTAGTACAGCACCCATTTTTAGGACCTTGGGCCGTCGTCAATAACATTGGAATTGACAAGCCCTGGATCGAGGAATTCTACTTTGTTAGTTTGCTCTACATTCAAGCGTCCTCATTCTGCATAAGGAAACAAGTTAGATACTCTGTGAGGATATCAACTTAGAAATAATAGCGAAGGGTTCGAATATGCTTACAATGCCCATAGCTGAAATAGCGATGCGTCTAGGTCCCTCAGATCGTATAGCTGAAATAGTTGCTTAAATTGGACCCAGATTATACCATCCTGGTGATGAAAGTCCTCGTCCCTATAAAAGACGGTGAACGTCTCTTTACCCTCCTTTGCCATCTGTAGGTATCACTCTTCTACCCTTCTCATCTCAGTGCAATTTCCAACTATGTTACGATATTCAGGGGTGGTCAAAGGAGCACCAAATTTGAACTTAGTTGCTTGAGGGGCCTTCACAATATTGTGCACATCAGTGTTACTCTTCACCCCTGAACTTTCTTGCTCATACTTCTATGCCATGTCTTTTATGAACTCTTCCCTGAAAAATTGTCGCAATTTTCTTTTCTTGATCGTGCGGTGGTAGTCCGAAATTGATTTCTCCAGCGCTGGTGGCCTTGCCATGCGAATGAAGTGGTCTTGTACTTCAACTGGCACGCACATAGATGGCTTCGACGCCGCTTTATTGCCATTCTCCAGAGATGAGCGAGCAGGCCATTCAGGGCTAGACCCACCATAGTTGGTGTCATACTGCAACTCGATCAAGTCATCTTGTGGATCACCTAAGGGAGATAGAGGGGTTGGATCACCTAACGGAGATGGAGGGTTGGATCACCTAAGGGAGATGGAGGAGCTGACATCGGAGTTAATTTGATGTCAATGAGCTCCTTCGGCCATTGATAAAACTTCCTCGTGCGGCTCCTAGGATTAGGACTTTGTCGTTAGATGGATGTTGCAGCGGCATATGGACCCATTCATCCTTCACTGTGTCCACTTGCACTTTTGCATCTCCAGCCATAAGTTGCAACCCGTGCACTATTGTATTAGAGTTTGGCTTGAATGCTAGTCCCTTGATCGCCGGAACCGTGAAAGAGGGCATCACTTTAACTCTTACGCAGTTAGTCAGTTCCTGCGATATATGGTCGACGACCGCTAGGACCGGTGTTGGATTTTCCACCGCATCAGTTGATGCACAACTGCTTCCCCTTCGCGTTGGTCTTTCTCGTTGCGGACCGACGATGCGCGCGATTGTCTGCTACCCTGCTAGGATCTGCTCCCGGATCCATTCTGCAACATGGTCTATCTGCTCTTTAATTTTTGAGCTCAGTTCGGCTTTAACCTGCTCCCAGATCCTCTCAACCAGGCGTGCATCTCTTTCCGCCTTCTTCATAACGGTCCGCTTCTTATACTTTCCGGCGTATTCTGGAAGTTCATATTTCCAGGGGACATTAGAGCCAACACTCCTTGTCTGTCCACGGTGTTCGTCGGTGCCCAACGCTTGCGTGAGGATGTCATCCTCGCGTCTATCGGTGCAGGCCTCTTGGAAGAACTGTCTCAAGCCAACCAACTCTTTCTGCATTACAATTGAGATCGGTATAAATCGAGTGTGCAATATGTGTAAAGAAACTAAACATAATAAGGTGAGACACTTACAATATTTTTGTAAACTTGTTGATCTTGGGGATTTGGCAGAGTGAATGTCCCATCGCTGTTCTTCACGGCCCTTGCCCTTGTCTAGCTTCTTGCACGTGGGTGCGGGATATCGGCAAATGGAGATGGCATGTTCGATGCCTCTACCGCCTCATCCTCTTTTTGCCATTGTTCCTGTTTCCCCGCATATCCTCTGCTGCCAAGCCGGTGTGGGTGCACATAACGAGCCTGGAGTGCCCTATAAGCGTCGCTTCTGGCTCAGGATTGGATAGTTGATTTCTTTTCGTAGAACTCCTCCCACACGGCTGGCATGATGAAGGAATATTTCTGAAATACCTTTGGGGTGCTAGTCTTGAGGATATAGTCGGTGACCAGCTTGGACTTGAAACTCTTCCAAGCATGTCCCATCATCAGGAAAGTCGTCTGCTTTAGCCTGCCCTTGTTAGTTGCAGGATATTCGAAGATCTCCACGTCCAACACCTCCTTGGTATGATCATGCAAAATACTAAAGGTCTATCTCCCTATTATTCTGCAGATCATCTTGAACTTCGTGGGCACATTCGAGGGAGCGGACGGTACTCCTAAGAGGTCCACCTCTGTTATGGTGTAACGTTCCTTTGGGATTTTATTAGGGCTTCTAAGGGTCCGTGTCCTTGTGGACCCACTAGTTGTCGCTGACATTGAAGAGCCGTGGTGAGCCATCCTCTAAATATCTTACAGAATCATAAAATAAAGTAATTAACAATAGGAGCCATCATTAACAGTATAATTTTTGCACGTGCTTAACACTAAATAATATAACAGAGAAAAATATAGAACCAGCAAATACTCGATCCAATTGTGCACATCCATAGTGGTGACATTTTTCAGAAGTCTCTTCCAGGATTGAGAAAATCAGTTGCGATTATTAATCCTATTCCTGACCAAAAGGAAATCATCATGGCGATGGAGAACACAGTGGCAATAGGGACTCTTCATGCAGAGTCCACACTCCGCATCAAGAGTCCCCATTGGCACTGTGTTCTCCATCGCCATGATAACTTCCTTTTGATGGGGAAGAGGATTCTGAATCACAACTGATTCTCTCAATCCTTAAAGAGACTTCTGAGGAATGTTAACATTATGAATGTGCAGAATTCGATCGAGTATTTGCCGGATTGCATATACATATTCCTATGTTATATTATTTAGTGTTAAGGACATGTAGAAATCACGTAAGTCTAATTTTTTTTGTTCTTCTTCTCTTTAGGTTTTTTCTCTATGTTTTTCTATATTGACATGTCATTACTATTTAGTGTTTCATTGAGAGAGAGAGAAAGAGAGGACGATGCACTGAGAGAGAGAAACAAAGGAGAATGAGGTCAGAGAGATAATGTGGAGAGGAGAAGTGGATGAGAGGAGAGGTGGAATGGCGAGGGAGATAAAAGTCTATTCACATTCAAAATTCACAGTCCATATATACATATATGCATAAGAAAAATCTAAAGTCCATTCACATTTAAAATTACTTAACATTCAAAATTAATTTTCAAACATAGAGGTATCACAATCCTTATATATATATTCAAAATTCAATTTATCAAAATTCACAGTCTCACATTCCATAATCATATTCAAAATTCGCAGTCCCACAATCCATATATTAATAGACAGAGGTATCATAGTCCATATATACAAAACTCAATTTCAAACATATGTATCACAGTCCATATAATTCAAAATTCAATATATCACAGTCCATATAATTCAAAATTCAATATACTTTGAATAACCGGGAGAGGGGGCGTCGGCCGAGGGCGGCGGGGGGGTTGGACCCCGCTTTTGTAACAGAATCATTTGTGTTTATAGTACCATTTCCTGGATGAGTAGTCGGTACCCACGATTACATTACTAAATCATTAAGCGTGCAATACACCAGTCGTCTTACGCGAAATATTACAATATAGCGCCCGAAGGCATTGTCTAGAACATAGGACCAAACGGTCCGGAATACAAGCAAAAGCAGAATATAGATAAGGTAGAGGCACACCATCGCCACAGGCAATGACCGAGACTAAGACCTACTGAGCGCCATCATCTTCCATACCCTCCTGGTAGTACTTGTACGGGTCTTCAGGATCTTCATCTCCCTTCTCTGAATGTTTTGCATAAAGCAAGGGTGAGTACCAACCGTACTCAGCAAGCCACCACAGCAACAATGCATATGACAGAGGATAATCAAGGAATGGCTGTGGTTCTTTTGCATAAAGCTACTTTTGTAATTCTTTTCACAATCCTAAGACCTAAGACTGATCAAGTTTTATTTCCATAATTTATTTAATCAGCGATGGTTCTGTGTACCATCCATTGTGATCCAAAGGATAGCTTCTCGCCACTGGATCATCATAATTTTATGGGGTCTACCCCTTCTCGCTTCCTGAGAAGTTGAGCCACCAGCACATAAAATTATTATGCATGTCCATCCCATCATTTTAAAATTTAGAGTCTAGCCAAGCGAAAAACTTGTCCCGGTGCTTCGTGTTTGCGAGCACGACTATTCGAATAGATTGCTTTACTCACACTGCAACGGATGTACACTTTACCCGTACTCCATGACTTGCCCAACACATGAGCCGAAGTCCCAACGAATGAGACGCGTCACGACAAGCCTTTCAATAACCTTACTTTGGCAGTACCCGCTCCATGAACTTGAGCCCTCCTGCACCCTAGCCGTGCATGGTTTCTAGCAGTGGGAGGAGTTCTGGCGCTCCCGAGAAGGGAAAACTCACTCATTCTTTAAGTTGCAATTAACTCCAGTTTCAGTTCGGTTACCCACCGATGGTTACCCCACCTGTAGGCTTCCCGCCTATTCACACACCTAAGTGAACCACTGTTGACTGTAAAATGTCACGCACTGGCCTGAGAGATTTGCTTTACTCTAGTGCAGATCCAAATATTGCTTTTGAGGTTCGTAGGGCGTGCCAGTTGGTTTAATCCTGCAACCAACAAGAAACAAAGAGATAAAACAAAGTTAGTCCGTAAACGATAGCCGATCGGCTAGTGGAAGATGACGTATCATTCGATGTTAGGCCGATACGGTATGCACTGAATCGGCCAAGGGAAATTAAATCTAATCGATCAGCTGTAGATATTCATAATATATAATCTAAATCTCAAAAGACATTTAAACCAAGTGATTGGGATAGATCGGTAGCGTGCCGAGACAATATAAATCACTTATGTCTAAAAGTACTTTAAAATAAAGATTATACATATTTATAGCATAGCCGATGTCATAGATCTAATGCGTATCGGCCAGTACTCCGAGACCACTTTATACTAAGATATCAGTACAGATTAAATACGTTAAACATGAACCGATCAAGTGTTAAGATAACCTAACAGATCGATAGCAAGCTTAACATATTTCGTCGCAGTGAGATCTTAATATAAAGGGCAGATTTAGCATATCAAGTAAACATATTAATAATCAAAACAACTAAAATAGGTAAGATCGGCTAAAACCCCGATACTATCTCTAATAGCAATCATAAGACATGATAGATATTATGATTGTAAATATTACTTAATAAGTCAGACTCAACCGATGCAGCATTAAGCGTAAAGGGAAGCATAAGATCTAAACAAGTAGATAAAAACCTTTCGAGATGGTGGATACACTATATAATCTAAGTCGACAGTGATATCTAACCCTATCGGTTGTTATCTAGTAACAGAGGCTAGCCGATTAGGGTTAGATCGCAATATCGATCTCGATTATATAGCATATATGATAACTCGACGATTTACGTAAACATGATTAGAGTATCATAATGATGGAAGCACTAATCCTGAGAGCGCAAGCCGCCATAACAAGCTTTATCTTTCATCGGAGATCAAACCCGATATAACCCAACTCAAAGCAAGAACTCGTCGAAATAATTGAAAAGAAAAAGGTGGCGATGCGCCGAAGGTTGCATTGAACTGATTGTTGTTGAATTACATGGTCTTGGGTCGTATTTATACCCAGATACAAGATATGTCCTTGTCGGATACGATTCCTATCTCTCTTACAATTCAAATTACAGATAAGTCCCTTAGGCAGACTCTTACCAACATAATTTATAAGGAAACTATTTAAAATAACCTAATTAATAGATACAATTGCCTTTCTTGGACTTTATCCATGCATGACAATCCTCATGAAGCACTTCAAATGAATCCGAAGATGATTCCAATGTTACCTTACCGGAACCGGCTACATCGGCTTATCTTGTTCGATTCGGTATCGGTCGACGAACACCTTAGTCAATTCGGTCATTAACCGGCGAACTCCCTAGCCGATTTGGTCTCGCAATTGGCACGCACTCGTTTCGAAAGTCCTGATTCCCTCCAAATTGGCTTCTGCCTTATCTTCACGTCCGATGCATGATTTACCAAATTTGGTCGTTAACACATGCCCCTCAAGTCTGCTATATTGATAATGTTGCAGATTTGCCGAATCTTATCTTCCAAGAAAATCTAGGGCTTTCCATCGGACGGTTACCGTGCCTCTTTAAATAATAACCACCGCCTCAAAGTTTTTCATGTCACCACTTGCGCTCTCACTGCTTTAGCCACAAGCGCCTCTGATCTCCACCAGCGACCTCCTCGGAGCCCTCGGTGGACTTGCAAGCGACCTCCGCGTGGCAACAATATCACCCCCGGCGATGTCGACCTCAACTACTCCCTTCGCGGCGCCGTTGACCGAGTTCCCGAGGTAAGCCCCATCGGCCGTAACTCCCTTCTTTACCGCAATTTGGTTTTTACCCTTCATGATTTGCATTTCTCTTTCTTTTCATTGTAGCACCTCTCGAACCAAATTGCGATCCCCAATCTTGTCCATCCCAATCAATTCTTCTTAGGGCCAATCGGCAACCCAGACCCCACAGAGTTCATCAACGCTGAGACAAATAGGGTGCCCTTTAGATTATCAAACCCTAGTTTGTCGCATTGGGCCGAAACTTTCAAATCATGGCTATCCACTGATAAGACTTGGCCAGAATGGTATAACAGAGTGTCGGCTAGCCAGCAGAGCCACTGGGAAGAGCTAGGGATATCGTAGTGCTTAGCCTTAACCATAGCCGATATGACCAAGGACGAGCCTATGCTGTCGGCTGCCAGCTATTTCTGGTCCAATACTCTCAATGCTTTTCTGTTCCAATAAGGACCGATGACACCAACCCTCCTGGATGTGGTTATGATCACTGGCCTGGATATTACAGCATCGGCTAACCCTGTCAGCTTGAATACCAAGGGTCAATTCTCCTTCAAAACTCGGGCTATTGGCGACTGAAATAGATTCATCACCCAAAACATGGGAACCAGCCCAATAGGCCCTAGGGAGCACGTAGCCTTCCTCTTGATGTGGCTAGAGAAATTTTTGTTCTGTGGTCCGAGCTGCGGCCCTACAACCAACTGGCAGCACATAGCTGAAGCCCTGGTAGAGAAGAAACAAATTTCTTGGGCAAATACCTGCTAGGGTATCTTTACCAGACCCTGAACAATGCATCGGCTAAGATTACCACAAATTCGGCTATCGGCACTGGTGGCCCATGGTGGTTTCTCCAACTTTGGCTCAACTTGTATACACTTAAAGTTGCTCAGAGGCCAGAATTAATAGAAGCCGACTTCCCAAGGGTACATCTGATTACAGATGAAGATGGCAATGAAGTGACAATGCACCGATGCATGTCTTTTGGAGAGGCAGCATCTTCATACACAAGATCCAAGCTCTCAGCCGATCTCTTCAAAGACTGGTTTGGTAATTTCTATGATGGATTTCCAAGAGCCTCAAGGATCTGGTTCGCATATGAGAATTCTGAAGATTTTGAGCTCCCCAATGACTTCAGATTTGATGAAATTAATTCTGAAAATTCGAGAAGTCTAGAGAAGTCTTCACATCGACCATCTCTCCTTGCATCCTCCGAGTCAGCATCCACCAAGGAAGAAATGTACAAGTCTCATATGAGTTCTATCACCCTATGAGGTCTCGCTGGGCAATTAGGGATGGGACAACCGCCAATCAGCTTATACTTTGCCGACAAGATCCAAACCAGGGGAGAGATCACTTCAGACCTAATGATTGACAGATTGCTCAATATCATAGGGCCTCTCCTCGGCAGCATTGACAACATTGAACTGGCCGTGACAAGGAGTGCAGCCTTCAACCGATGGTGGATTGAATGGAAGAAACACTTATTTCACCAATCGGCTTCAATGTACCTGACCACCATGTACCCGAAATTGATCCCCGAAATAAGCACTTTTCCTTCTTTTGTCAAATTCTTTAATACCGGCTATCATTCTTCAATATTTAACTGCATTTTTCTCTTTGTGCACAGACTATCGAATCCTTCCCTCCTCATGTCAGCAATACCGGGACAACCATTTGTTACACTGTCAGCATCCTCCCAACGGTTGTGGACTGGCCCCATCAAGGATCGGCCATGATGCCCCCAAGACGGCATCTTTACGTCATGGACAAACATGCTAGCCAATCCACTCTAAGGTTGGAAAGAGGAAAAGGACTAAGTCATCAGCTGCCGCTCCATCGACTGCAAAAAAAGAAAATGCCCAAGAAGCAAAAGAAAGCTGCAGCCGATGATCTGTCATCCTTAGATCCAGATGTGGAGGAGTTCTTGAACCAAGAAAAGATAGAGGAAGCCGTCAATGACTCTGCGGCCGAAACAAGTGAACCAAGAAGAACCATGCTGACGATGCCAACCGATGATCCAGCTCCTCAAAAAACTCGTCCTCCAAAACGCCAACCTCGTCCTCATCCGGTATGCATATATTTGGAGTTAATTTCGTTTAAATTTTTCATATTTCAACTTTAACCAAACTCCTCTACTTGTAGAAGAAGAAAATGACCACCAGGAAGAAATCGGCTCTAGCTCCATTGGTAACTTTGACCTCAAACTTTTCTTAATTTTCAATCATCCAATTTTGAATCAAACTTATCTCTCTTTTCTTTGTACAGCCTCCTCACTCTCTAGTACCTACCCCCCATGAATCATGCGAACATACTCCGTCGGCTAGGGGCAACCATCACGTGGAAGCAGAAGAAGCAACTCCCATCATCCCTATAAGTATTTTCAATACACCATATCGACTGTTCTAAGTCCTTTTAGCACTTAACAGTTTCATCATTCCCTTTTCAGGTCTTAGCCGATATGTTCTCATTTGATATAAGACAATTCTTGGATGAGGAAGAAGAGACCACAAGCGAAGCCTTGGCTCCTATTGCTCATGATTTGAAGGCCAAATTGTTGGACATTGCTCAACGGCTGGAGAGCTCTCTTGATTACTTAGTTGCCAACTGTGTGCCGATCAGAGCTAGGTTCGAAGAGATAAAATACCAAATTCTAGATGATCTAGCCGATGTCATCTCCCAAGCAGCCTATCTTGAACAACACCAATACAAGTTGGAGAGAACACGACAAAGGATTGCCGATCGACGAGAAAGGAAAGCTCTTGAAGTCACAATCGAAGCCAATCGGTGATCAATTACCGCAGAGAAGATCAAGCTTGATGAGATTACTGTAGGGCTAAACTCCATTCAGACCAGCATTGATTGGCTGGAAAAATGCGAGAAAGAACTACTAGCTGAGCTGGAGAAATGAAGAGCTGACTTGGCATTGGAAAGGCAAAAACTTGCCGATCTCCCTAGGGTTATTGAAGAACAAAAGTCCAAATTGAAGACTTCAATCAAACATCTGTCAGAGCTTACGAAGTCTTTAAAGATAATCCCGGGGACTGATGCAACCGATGCCTAAGCAATCGAGGAAATAGAACAAATCAAACAACAGGCTGTATCGGCAATGAACAAATTTGTATCCGGCTAAGTCGATCCATGTAATAGGGCTTAGAAATTGCTGTGAACACTTGCAAACTTTTGTGCCGATTTGTGAACTCTTATGAATCCCTACAACATAACTTGCTTGTGCCAATTCTTGTAATATATCTTGCGTTGAAAAGTTTTTAAAGTCCACATATTTTTGTATGCTTGTATGTATGCCCCCTAATTTTACAATGTCAAACATTGATAAAATTATGGCTTAACTAAGGACGATATCACACAATGTCGGTAATCACACATCGGCAGAACTCAACTGATTATGATAAGTTAAAAAGACTAAGGGCGATATAACTTATAT
This sequence comes from Oryza australiensis, assembly GCA_019925245.2. NCBI lineage: Eukaryota > Viridiplantae > Streptophyta > Magnoliopsida > Poales > Poaceae > Oryza > Oryza australiensis. Next base: position 1,618,947 of record JAIFGZ020000381.1, on the reverse strand, counting down.
CGGCCATTACACATCGGAAGAACACAACCGATTATGATAAATTAAAAAGACTAAGTGTGATATAACTTATATCGGCAGTCTAAAGGCGATGTCAACACATCGGCTACCATGTATCGACATAACATAGTCGAATCATGAATTGATCCAAACACTTGGAGAATATTTTTTCAAATATTTCCCATTGAGAGCCCTTCCAAAAACTTCTCCATCAAGCCCTTGCAACATGTAAGCTCCTTTAGAAACAGACTTATAGATTCGAAAAGGCCCTTCCTAATTTGGTGACCACTTGCCAAATTTATTATCTCGAGTCCCAATCCGCAAGATCAACTTCCAAACCAACTCGCCTTTGGAAAAAGATTTTGACACAACCTTCTTATTGTAATGACGAGCGGTTCTTTCCTTATCCCTTGTCACCTTGTTGAACCAATTCTTCCGATTCATCTACCATGATATTATGATAATCATTGGTTGTCAATTCATCTTGTAACTCAATTCTCCTTGAGTCGATGACACTTTCCTATGACAACACGGCATCATACCTGTCACGCCCAGAAATTCGCACCAGAATTTCTGCAGCTAATTTGTGCATTACACCCTCGTCCAGGCATCAGCCGAGGTACACAAATCGATGTTATTGATAATACGTAATCCTCGTCTTAGAAACAATATAAAAGAGTTACACAAATGCAGCGAAAAGGAAAATAAAACCGACTTAAGCTAAACTTGACACGAGCGAAGCAGAACGCCAACACCACAGCTAACCCTTGACGAGAACAAGCCTACACCTCCTGGAGACCTCGATCTCAACCTCGCACCGAAGGGGAAAAGAAGCAAGGCTGAGTACAACCACCGTACTCAACAAGTCACACCGAAAAGGGGACATGATGCAAGATAAATAACAAGGAAAAGGTTAAGAGGCTCAATTTGCATAAACAAAGATTTGCGAATATAATAACAATATTTGAAGACAAGAAAACAGGTGGTAATATTTAAGCAAGATTAAACAAACACCGTCCAACGCTCAAACCACGTTGCAACAGGCCCATTCATCCACCTGCACTAGTCATACTTCAACATTTTATTCAAATAAATAAGTGAGACTAATCAAGGTGAATATGGTTGATCGCCCTAACCGTGGGCACGGCTATTCGAATAGTTTTTACTCTGATCAGAGGTGTACAATTGTACCCACAAGACACAATCCCACAACACGTTACCGTGCGCCGGTGCACCACCATGGTACCCCGGAAAGGAACTGTGACAGACCCTTCACATAAGGTTTCGCCCCCATTCCCATCGGGCAATGGGCAGCCCTCTAGTGCCATGGTGAATCCGAAGCCGATCAACCCTTAAAACCGGGCCGACCCAACTCCATCACGCCCACCCTCTCGGGATACGTTGACTAGAGACAGCTACGCTGCTGCACCGCCATTACCCATGATGGCTTGTGGTATGCATGGCATTTCTTCCAGGGTTTCCCGAGAACCGGTCCTTAATTGTCATGAGCACGCTAACCAAAGTCCAACCATGTGCTCACGACCCACCCTTTTCATAATTCAATATTATTAGAAATAGGGTCACAACTTAACATCATCTGAGAGTTAACTTCTAGTAATATACTTGATTAGTGTGATTCCCTTAAGTGAGCTAGTTGCGCTAAGCATAACTAAGCAAACCTTAAGCTATCATCTAGTCACATTGAACCCCAAGTTATCAATGGTATAAGGTAAAAAATCCTATGGTTGAATACAATAGGTATAATCATCCCATGAAATGACATTCTAAAACATATGCAGTATTTGAAAGAAAAGAGGTATTTACGTAAAATAGGTACAATATGGTCAATGTGAGGTATGACTTGCCTTGCTCGGAGACCGAGGAACCTCGGCGACTACTCAAGAGAACGGGCTCACTGAAAACTCGGGATCTACACGACAAACAAAGCACTCAACAAACACCCTAAAAAGTCTACTGAAACAGCACTGAAAAGTATTTTTAATGGATTCTTGACATTTTTCTGGATTTAATGAAATTTGAATGAGCTAAAACGGAGCTCGGATTCAAAAGATATGGATTTTAGAATTTTAATTGCGATTTTTAAACTAAACAGAAAAGATTAAAGCATTTATTGCGTAATTAAGCCCCGGTGACGCAAGCATGGCGCAAGCGTAGGGCTGACGTCACCGGCGCAAGCGACGACGCAAGCGACGCGGCGTGGTCCACGGTGGACCGAGTCCACGGCGGCGGCGGAGAGAGCGGGGACACGTGGCGCGCATCCGCGAGGAACGGCGGCGATCAGACGGCGACGGAGTGGGGGGAATCGACCGGTCCAGATCTGCCCGATCCGAAGGATCGGACGGTGCGGATTGCGGGTAGGGTTAGGGTTCGGGCGGCGGCCGAGAGCGGACACGCGGCAGCCATCCTGGCGTGCGGCGACCGGATCGAACGGCGATGGATTGGGCGGGATCGGACGGCGCGGATTCTCCCGATCCGACCGATCGGACGGCCCGGGAAAGCGGCGCTAGGGTTAGGGTTTTGGGCGGCGGCTCGAGCTCGCCATCGGCCATGGCCGCGCGGCGGCCGGCCGATCTCCGGCGACACCGGCGACGGCGGCGGAGGGTGCTGCGGGCGCGGGAGACAACAGGGAGAGCGAAACGAACGCGCGGGGAACGACCCGAGAGGCAACACGGAAACCGAAGAGAAAAGGGAACGGCAGCCGCACTCACCGGCGTTGGAGAAGACGACGATGGCGACGGTGGTTTTAGGGCTAGCGCTAGGGGAAACAAAGGGAAAGCGCAGCGCGAAGAGGGAATTAAATAGGGGCACAACGAGACCGGAACGAGCACGGGATCGGCGCGGATTCGTCGCCGTTGTTTACGGATTCTGAGAGAAAGAGAGGGAAACAACGGCAATGAATTCCTCGCGGATAAGGTTTCCATCGGACGCGAGGGACGCGGAGATGGATGCGGCATTGCGGGATTGGGCTCGGCATGGGTCCGACGTGGCTCGGGTTCAAGCGGAACGGAGCGGAGCGGCGGCGCGCATGGCGGGCGGCGGCCGGGCCGACCGGCGCGGGGATGGGGGACCCGACGGGTGGGGTCCACCGTCGGTGACTCGCGGCGAGGGAGGCTTCGCGGACTTGCGCGGCGTGGCCGGGCGTCGCGGCTTCGCCCACGACCGGCTGGGGCGCGCGCGCGGGCGGCTCGGGCCGGGACGGAACCGGCCGGCGGCCCAAGAGGAAAGAGCGGAACACCGTGCCGCCGTGCGGAAAAGAAAAAGAAAAAGAGGAAAAAGGATTTTGAGGGCTTAATTAATTCCTGATTTCTTATTTAATTGATTAAAAATACTTAGAGTGCTCTAAAAATTCCAGTAAAAATCCTGTTAGCGCATTTTGACATGCGAATTCAAGAAAAATCCTACCATGTCGTTTCCATTTATTAATTGCATTTTAAAATTACTGGTTGGCTCCAGTTAATTTCGAAATTCCGATTATTTCGGGTAAATTATTTAAATAATTTAGGGAAAAACCCGGTGTGACAATGCCCATAAACTAACTTGTAAGGGGAACTTGGATCGATCCATGATAAGCCATCCGATAGGACCACAATGCCTCGGCCAATCGGCTATGCCATTGCTTTGGAAACTCAGAAATCTTTCTTTTGATTAACTTAATCAAACTTTTGTTGGATGCTTTTGCTTGTCCATTGGCTTGTGCATAGGACGGTGAAGAATTCAGCAATTTAATCCCCATACTTTCTGCAAATTGGACAAACTCATCGGATACGAGGATAGATCCCTGATCGGTTGTGATGGCTAAGGAACACCAAATCGGTATATAATTTGCTCTTTGACGAACTGAATTGCATCCCCAGAATTAACCTTTTTCAATGGAATTGCATCCATCCACTTCATGAAATAATCGGTTGCCACCAATATAAACTTATGTCCGTTGCTCGAGGGTGGATTAATCTGGCCGATCATGTCAATTCCTCAACCTCTGAACGGCCAAGGCTTGATGATAGGGTTCATAGCCGACGCTGGCGCACTTTGAATTGCTACAATTTTTTTGACAATCTTGACAACATTTATAATATCTAAAGCAATCTTTCAACATCGTCGGCCAAAAATACCCAGCTCATTGAAGCAACCATTTTATTTTATGAGCCGATTGATGAGTACCACATATGCCTTCATGTACTTCGCCCATCACAACCTTGGCTTCATCGGCACTCAAACATCTTAGCAATACTCCATTAATCGTCCGATAATACAGATCATCATCCAGCAAGACATATCTTAAAGCCTTATATCACAATTTTCTCGAAGCCAATTGAGAAGGATTCTTCAGATAGTTAAAAACATTATACCTCCAATCATCGGCTGTGATAGTAGTGAATTCTACCTCGACATCCTTCATCATCAGCTTGTATCCCGATGCCCCTTGTGCCAAATCATTAGCTTCAACATTTTACTCTCGAGGAATATGAGTCAAGGTCACTAGCCAAAAACTTTCCATTAATTCTCAGCACTTTTCGTAGTAGATCATCAATGTGTTATTCTTGCATTCATATTCTCCAGCTAATTGATTGATGAACAACAAAGAATCACCCATGATTTCAACAGCATCGGCTTCAACTTCCTTCAAGAGTTGCAATCATTTGAGAACTGCCTCATACCCTGCTGGCACTGGTTCTGCAGCTTTGGAGTGGTTGGGGGTAGAACCTTAGAGCCTTTGCTGATGCGCTTAACGACAACTCGCTACGGTGGAGGTTTCAAGTACGGGCGACAATTGATAACATCTACCTTACAGGTGCCTTTTGGCTGGTTCTGACCATGCTATGCTGAAGTTGGGTCAGCTTGCGGAGTAAGGGTGTTGCAGACAGTGCAGATGCCCTGAGGATGGTGGCGCTTGGGCATTGGACAATCTTCCGATATATGACCTATTTCCCCACAGTTGAAGCTATGACGGGCTACTTTTGCTGGTCTCGAGAGTGGATATTTGCCGAGACGGTGTCCCGGCTCGAGACAATTGAAACAAATCAGACTCCGTCGATCACGAGGTGCACACTTCGGGTCCGCATGCTCACAATCGCAACGAAACGAGTAAGGACTCGTGAGTGTCAAATCCAGAGGTTTTGCCCTTGAAAATAATTTAAATAATTTCCCAAAAAGAATTGGAATTTTTGGATTTAATCTAGAGCAAACAAATAATTTTAAAACAAAAATTATAAGTGGAAATGGCATGGTAGGATTTTCTTAAATTCTACATGCATTAACTGGAATTTTAGTGGAATTTTCAAAGCACCGTAAATATTTTTGACCAATTAAATGAATTATTCGCAATTAAATTAAGTCCCTAAAATATATTTTTCTATTTTCTTATTTTTCTCTATTTTTCCTGCCCTTTTTTCCTTACTGTGTCGTCGGCCCAACTCCGCGCCCGCGCGCCCTTCCTCTCTTGGCCGTGGGCCGAGGCCCACTAGGCACTGCCGCCCGCGCGAAAAGTCCGCAACCCCTCTCCGCTCCCTCGGCCGCTGACAGTGGGGGCCCACTGTCGAAACCATCGCCCGGCACCCGACTGTGCCGTCGTGTGCCATTCACGTCGCCCGCGCCGTACTATCCCGTGCCGCTCCGCGTCGCTTCTGCGCCGCGCCGCGCCACACTTGTCCATGCCTCGCACTGGCCTAGTCCGAGCCCGTGCCGGTCCAAACCAACCGCTGTCACTTTTCTATCTCTCTCCCTCTTCGATTTTGTTTGCTACAGCGAGGAATTCGTGTCGGTTTTGGGTGTAATCCAGATTCCTGAGCCCCTATAAAGTATCACTCATGCTCCACCGCGTTTTCCCATTTCCGCCGCATCAATCTACGCCCTAACTCGCCGTCATCGCTTTCCGTCGCCGTTGGCCGCCGCCTTCTTCCCCGACTCCGGTGAGCCGGACCTCTCTCTCTTCCTTCCTGTCCCGCGCCTAACCCTAGCCATTCCCATGCCGTCCCGAGCCGCTGCGCCGTCCCGCACCACTTGCCGTGATGCACGCCATCATCCGCCGCCGCCGTGTCACCGCCGAAACGGTCCGCCGCCACGCGGCCATGGCTGGCCGCACCAAGCTCGGCCGCCGCCTTCCGCACGAACCCTAACCCTAGTGCCGCCCGGCCGTTTGATCTACCGCACGGAAGATCGGGGCCGCCCGATTCCGCCGCCCGCACCGCCGCTCGGATCGTGCCACATGGCATGTCGCTGTCGCCGTCTTTGGACTCGGTCCACCATGGGCCGAGCCCACGCACGCTTGCGGGGCCGGTGCCGACATCATCCCTAGATGCCGACGTTAGCCCTAGCCGACGCGCCCGCCGACGCGCACTCGCTTACCGCCGACATCGCATTGCACGATGTCCGAAGTCACCCTACCCGACCCGCGCGCCGCTTGCTTCAGCGGGGGACTTAATTGCACAATAAATTAATTTAGGTTTTTCTGTTTAGTTTAAAAATTATAATTAAACTTCAAAAATTCATATCTCCTTAATTCGAAGTCCGATTTAGTCCATTCAAATTTCATTAAATCCAAAAATGTCAAGAATTTATTAAAAATAGTTTTCCGTGCTATTTCAGTAGACTTTTAGCATGTTTTGTTGAGTGCTTTGTTTGTCGTGTAGATTCCGTAATTCCAAATGATCCCATTTACTTCAAGTAGTCGCCAAAGTTCCTCAATCTTCTAGGCTAGGCAAGTCATACTTTACATTGATAATATTGTACCTATTTTATTTAAATATCTCATTTTTCTCAAATACCGTATATGTTTTAGAATGTCATTTCATGGGACTATTATACATATCGTACTAAGTCATAGGAATTGATTACCTCCTACCATTGATAACTTGGGTTCAATATGACTAGATATTGGTTTAGGACATGATTAGTCTGGCTTAGAACAATTATCTCACTTAAGGGAATCACACTAATCAAATATTATAGTGGAGATTTATATTCAGGTGATTTCGAGTATGTGATACTATACAAATAATATTAAAATATGATAATGGTGGGTTGTGGGTGCAATGGTTTTGGATAGTAGCACCCATGGAAATTAAGGACCAGTTCTCAGGAAACCCTGAAAGAATTACCGTGCATAGAACAAGCCAGAATGGGTAATGGTTGGATCTGAAGTGTAGCCCTCTCTAGCCGACGTACCCTAGTGAGGGTGGGTGTGATGGAGTTGGGTCGGCCTTGGTTGAAAGGGTTGATTGGCTTTTGGATTCACCGCGACACGCGGGGGGAGGGGGGCTACCCATTACCCTGATGGGAGTGGGGGCGAAACCTTGGTGTGGTACGATTGGTTAGAGGGGGTTATGCGAAGGGTCCTGTCACAGTCCCTTTCTGGGGTATCATGGTGGTAAACCGGCATGCGGTAATGTGTCGTGGGGCTGTGTCTTGTGGGTACAGTTGTACACCTCTGATCAGAGTAAAACTATTCGAATAGTGATGCCCGCGGTTATGGGCGATCAACCAAATTCACCGTGATTAGTCTCATTTATGTAAATAATTTAATTAATGGAACTTGATTAGCATGGATTGTTGGTTGGTCCTATTGCAATGTGGGTTTAATGTTGGACAGTGATTATTTAATATTGCTTAATTATATATATTACTATTTTACTGTTTTCAACTATTATTATTTCTAAAATACTATTTATGCAAATGAGATCATATTCCTTCCTTGTGAATTATCTTACATCTTACCTTGTCTTCCGGTATGACTTGTTGAGTACAGTGGGTAGTACTCAGTCTTGCTTAATTTTTCCCACCAGAGCCAGAGGTTGAAGCAAAGGAAAGTTTTGACGAGGTTTAGGCTTGCGTCCAATGTCAAGGTTGCTTGTGGTGTGTTGGAGTTTTTAGTTAGACTTTTGGCTTGCGTCCAATGTCAAGGGGTCTTTCAGTTTAGTTAGACTTTTTTTTTCCGCTGTATTTTTGTAATCTTTTATACTGTTTCTAAGACGTTGATTCTGTCATATCAATAATTGTCGATTTGTGTACCTCGGCTCATTCCTGGACGAGGATTGAATGCACAAATTAGCTGCGGAAATTCTGGCTTGAATTTCTGGGCGTGACAAGTTGGTATTAGAGCCAGCCTTTGACCTAGGACAAGCTGTTGACACCTAAATTTGGTAATTAAATCCCTAAGTCCTAGCAAGGATGAAGTAGAGTTGGATCGGCTGGCTTGGCGGAGAAACAGAGGCCGCATCAGTTGAGAAGCGATCGGCTGCGAGGCCAGTCGGCTAAGGTTGGATCAGACAAGGGTGGCCGATAGCCGATACCAGGTTCGAAAGAGATAAAACCGTTTTAAGATAAATAGAAGATTCGGTTATAAGATTGCGCGTTAAATGATATTGCCATCTATGGATAGTCCTGTAATGGCAGTTGAATCTGTAATTTAGGAGTTTGTTTAAACTGTTAATTGTAATGCGGCGTGGGTCCTTTCCAGGATGACGTCATGTTTTAAATAGTAGTTTAGATAGAGTCCAGGGTCTATACAGATAATGTATCTTGGGTATAAATAGGACCCGAGACCCCCTGTAAATAATAATACAACACAATCAATCAAACCTTCGGCGCATCGCCAACCTTTTTCTTCAGACGAGCAATTTGTTTGGCTACGGGCTGCATCGTTTCGATCCCTAAATCCAGGGAAATGCTTGTCATTAGTGGCATGATCTGCTGTTTCTAGTGCTTCCATCGTAATGACACATTAGATTTAAAAGTTCATACCGCGCCATTTATCATATAGCGCATATAAATTAGATCAATGTTTAGATTTATCCTGCCATTGGCTAGTTCTATCAAGAACTTGCTGCCAATAGGGCTAGATCAAAAGGTTGGCTGGTTTATATGCAGTATCCACCGTCTCGAGAAATATAAATCGGCCACAACAGATCGGGTTTTTCTTTTTATACTTAATGCTGCATCAGGTTTGAACTATTAAGTCATTTTTAGAACTTCCAATGATCTGTTCAGTCAGATTATATTGTTTGGAGATAGTGTCGGGGTTTCAGCCGGCCTTATCCGCCCTGATATGTTTATTTTAATATATTTGTTATTAGATTTATATTAGGACCGCCTCTTATATTAAGATCGCATTCTTGTCGGATGTTATCAGCCGAAATCGGCCCGTCATCAACAGCCGACGGCCGATTTCCCAGGCTACGCGCACCTGATTCAAGAATGATATCTTTTCATAAGATTTGTCGGAGTACTAACCAATTATTGTTAACTTTCCAGTATCGGCGAGGTTATCAATTCATATATCTATTATCCTTCACTGTATTTAGGTTAAACGACTAATGTTGTCTCGGTATAGCCGATCCATTCCAGTCGCTTGGCTTAAATATATTTTAAGATAGCATATATATGCTCATGGATTCCCTCAGCCGATCCAGTGGGGATCTAACCTAACACTTAATGCATATTTCCTTGTTTTTTCTTGTTAGTTAACAGATCAAACCAACTGGCACGCCCTGCACAGCACAGGCAGCCGAGAAGGACCTGCACTGGAGTCAAGAAGATCTCCCAGGCCAGCGCGTGAGAGAAATTTCTCATCAACACGCTTCTTGGCACGCCCGATGGGACTTTCTCTGTCAGCTCGACTCAGACGCATAGACTCAGTCGGCAAGATGGTCAACTCCAAGAGCCCTAACGTTTCCCAGGACAACATTGTGCCTGTGAAGATGGAGCAGTTATCGGCTGAGCAACATGCCGATTACAAGAAGATGGTGGAACAGCTCCAGGCTAACTACTTTCAATCTTTCACCCAAACAAGATTCGGGGCCGTGCACCAGAAGTATAAATTCAGCGTGGACGATCTCAAGGCATCATCCTCTGGTGAGACAAAGGACAAACAGAAGGTAGAGGAGCCGATCCAAGAACAGGACGATTCGGCTCTATATTCCCTACAAGACTGGATCGACTCGGCCGTCCATCACGCGCTAGTCAACCAAAGTAGCATCCTGGTCAACACTCTCAATAACATGATCGCTACCGTGGTCGACGCCAAGATAGCCGTCCAGCTGCAACAGGGGCCGACGTACTTCACAGACGGCCAATTTCCTAGTTACAGTACGTTGGTCACACAGAATCGACCGATCCCACCACCAACACAACAAGGGCTGCCAGGAGGGGTCCTCGGTCAGCCAAATCCAACTGAATCGGCTATAAGGCCAGCAATTACTATGCTGAATTGATAGCAGCCGCTGCCCAAGGATCAAATCGCTAACATGTTCAACGACAATCGACAGTCAGAGCCGATTGATCCGGATAGACGGTACAACGCCGGTGGCCGACAGTTGTTCCCGGGACCACCAACGCCAACACCAACGCATCGGTCGCCTCCCGCTGATCATCACTACCAGTACCAAGGAGGCCGTCAAGATCATCATTACAGGCCTCATACGCCACCACCGCTGTATAGGCAAGCACCCACGTCGTATGACCCATACGAGCCGATACAGCAGGACAACTGGACCTGGGCTGATTTGATTGCAGATGTCATGCGCGATCAATTCGGCCTCAAGCCCAAAGATTCAGGAAACATGTATCGGTATCCCTATCCAGAACACTTTGAGCGGATTCCACTGCCCAACTGATAGAAGATCCCATATTTTTTGAAGTTCTCAGGGCAAGACAACATTTCGACTTACGAGCATGTCGGCCGATTCTTGGCACAGTGCGGCGAAGCATCGGCGACAGACGCCCTGAGGGTTCGGTTGTTCCCTCTATCTCTCTCGGGATTGACTTTTACCTGGTTCTCCTCATTGCCTTACAACTCAATTCAGAGCTGGACCGATCTTGAAAAATAATTCCATAGCTACTTTTACTCCGGCAATCATGAGATGAAGTTGTTGGACCTCACCAGCATCAGGCAAAAACACAACGAATCGGTTCAGGAATACATCCAACGCTTCAGGGAGATGAGGAACCGATGTTACAGCCTGGTGCTATCAGACGCCCAACTGGCCGATTTGGCCTTTCATGGTCTGATCGCGCCGATCGGATAGCGATTCTCTGCGCAGGACTTCGATAGCCTAGCCCACTTGGCGCAGAAGGTGACGGCCCACGAGCAGCGATTCCAAGACACCAGGAAGGCCGTCAAAAACATAATTCAGGTCATCATCGAATCAGACTGTGAGTCTGACGATGACGCAGAAGTGGCAGCAGCAGAATGGGCCAAGAATAAAAAGGCCATCGTCTGCCAATGGCTGCAGAAGACGGCCAAAGAAGAACGATATGACTTCGACATCACCAAGGCCGACAGAATTTTTGACTTGCTGCTCAAGGAGAAGCAGATTCAGCTTCCTGAAAACCATGTGATCCTGTCGGCCGAAGAATTAAAGAAGAAGAAATATTACAAGTGGCATAACTCCACATCCCACGCCACCAACAACTACAAAGTCTTCAGGCAGCAAATTCAGTCAGCAATTGAGGCTGGGAAGCTGAAGTTTGCCGACTCAAATCGGCCGATGAAGGTAGACGCCAACCCTTTCCCGATCAACACAGTCCAAGCCGGCCCCAGGCAAGCTGATCAACTAAACAGGATGGCGCACAGCTTAGTCAACACATCGATAACGGCCAAGGCAGAGGACGAGTCGATCGGATATCACGCCGCGCCAATTAATATGGTGCGCCCAGTTATCAAATCGGCTGACCGACGGTCGATCCGTGAAGATAGCCGATACCGTACTCAGCACCGATCTCGGCAGGAAAAAGCTTACAATGAAGCACCTCATCGGCGCGAGCCGGAGATTCAAAGTCACCGATACGAGGTAAACTGCAACAGTGTCGATCCGCGTTAGCATTGTGATTTTTTCAGGTACTGCTGGGAATCCGGCATGAGACTGCCAACACTAGACGATTGCCCAGCATGCAACGATCGCCGCGACGAGCACAGGAGCTCATCGGCTGCAAGCCCAGCCCGGTTCGTCCCTAGAGTCGTTCAGCTAAACCAGAGGCGGCGATCCGTCCACGATCGGCTCGGTCCGATCCACCAAGACTTCTTCGTCGATGAAGACCGCAAAGACAACCACGACGATGAAGAGGCCGACGATGAGGAATCGGCCAATCCCCAATGGTGCCCGTCCGATCTCTTCACAAAGACGCAGAAAAGAAGAATTCAACGACTTAAGCGTGAAGGGAGAGAAGACAAAATTCGGCAAATGATCCACGAACAGCGCCGTCGGCTGGGTAAGATCAAAAGACGATGGGTCCCCAAAGAGAAAACTGCCGCAGCCGACGAAGAGCAAGCCGAGGAGAGCCCAGCCGATCAAGCTAGGAGGGCAGCCAAAGGCAAAGGCAAAGTTTCTGCATCGGTTAACATGGTGTTCATACTACCAGTCGAGTTCAGTGCTTCTGAAGCCGATGCAGACACCATCGAGGACGGCCTAGTGAAGCTAGCAATCTCACCGGACCAAGTTATCTTCGACAAACCCGAGGGGACCGAAAATCGGCACCTAAAGCCGCTGTACGTTAAAGGATTCGTCAACGGCAAGCCGATTTCCAAGATGCTAGTTGATGGGGGAGCTGCAGTCAACCTCATGCCTTACGCAACGTTCAAAAAACTAGGCAAAGGAGCCGAGGACTTGATAAAAACCAACATGGTGCTCAAAGACTTCGGCGGCAACCCATCGGAGACCAAGGGCGTCCTGAACGTCGAACTAACCATCGGCAACAAGACCGTGCCCACAACATTCTTTGTCATCGACGGGAAGGGGTCTTACAGCCTGCTGCTCGGGTGGGACCGGATACACGCCAATTGTTGCATTCCTTCCACAATGCATCGAGCCTGATCCAATGGGATGGCGACAAGATCGAGATCGTACAAGCCGACAAGTCAATCAGCACCGTCAGTGCCAATTTGCCGCTTTGGAAAATCGAAGGCATTGATTGTTTGTCTGGGAAAATCTGGCAAGCCGATTTTCTAAATGTGTCCAATTCCACAATACAGCTGATTGGAGATGACGAGCCGCAGCTGCTGCTTTGAACAAGACATGGTGGAGGGCTCAAGCGTCTTCGGCATGGACACCGCAGACGAAGACGATGGCAAGCTCGGGCAAGGTTTCACGTCGACCGACAAATTAGAGGAAATTGACATCGGCTCTGGTGACAAGCCGAGGCCGACGTACATTAGCAAAAATATGTCTCCTCATTGTAGATCCCAGCTTATTGATTTGTTAAAAGAATATAAAGATTGCTTTGCTTGGGAGTACTTCGAGATGCCCGGCCTCAGCCGATCAATAGTGGTCAATCAACTGCCAATTAAAGCAGGCTATCGGCTGTTCAAACAGCCTCCCAGGAGGTTTAAGGCCAATATGTATGATGCAATTAAAGCCGAAATCACTCGGCTATACGACGCAGGATTCATTCGGCCTTGCCGATACGCCGAGTGGGTCTCAAACATTTTCCCAGTACTGAAGAAAAACGATAAACTTAGGGTGTGCATCGATTTCAGAGATCTAAACAAGGCAACCCCTAAGGATGAATACCCAATGCCGATAGCCGATTTGCTTGTCGATGCCGCTTCGGGCCACAAAATTATCAATTTCATGGACGGCAATGCAGGGTATAATCAAATATTTATGGCCGACGAAGACATCCACAAGACCGCTTTTCGGTGTCCCGGCACAATCGGCTTGTACGAATGGGTAGTAATGTCATTCGGCTTGAAGAATGCTGGGGCAACATATCAACGGGCCATGAACTACATTTTTCATGACATGATCGGCTCGTTAGTAGAGATATACATTGATGACGTAGTTGTCAAGTCAAGGGAGATAGAGGGCCACATAGCCGATCTGAGACAAGTGTTAGAGCGGATGGTGAAGTATGGTCTGAAGATGAATCCGCTTAAGTGCGCGTTAGGCGTATCGACCGGGCAGTTCTTGGGATTTCTTGTTCATGAAAGAGGAGTTGAGGTTACACCAAGAAGCATAAACGCTATCAAGACAATACAACCTTTGTAGGACAAGAAGCAACTCCAGTCATTGATCGGCAAGATAAATTTCATCAGACGGTTCATAGCCAACCTCTCAGAAAAGATGGAGCCGTTCACACCATTGCTTCGGCTAAAAGCCGATCAAGCATTCACATGGGAGGCAGAGCAGCAAAAGGCGTTAGACAACATAAAAAACTATCTGAGTTCCCCTCTAGTTTTAATGCCTCCACAAAAAGAAATACCGTTTAAGCTTTACCTATCAGCCGATGACAAATCAATCGGCTCCGTTTTAATCCAAGAGATTGAGGGCAAAGAAAAAGCCATCTTCTATCTCAGCCAACGGTTACTAGACGCAGAAACGAGATATTCGCCTGTGGAGAAGCTATGCCTATGCCTCTATTTTTCATGTACGAAGTTGAGGCATTATCTGCTATCTAACGAGTGCACAATAGTCTGCAAAGCCGATGTGGTTAAGTATATGCTATCGGCTCCAGTGCTGAAAGGAAGAATTGGAAAGTGGATTTTTGCGCTAACAGAGTTCGATCTAAGGTATCAGGCACCAAGGGCAGTCAAGGGACAAGCCATAGCCGATTTCATTGTGGAGCACAGAAATGACTTGATCGGCTCAGTGGAGATTATGCCTTGGACATTGACGTTTGACGGCTCGGTTTGCACCAACGGCTGTGGCATTGGCTTGGTCATTATTTCACCCAGGGGGGCAAGCTTCGAGTTTGCTTTTGCTATCAGCCCCCACGCTACAAACAACCAAGATGAATACAAAGCCGTCCTTAAAGGATTACATCTACTCAAGGAAGTTAAAGCCGACGCCATCGAAATAATGGGAGATTCATTATTGGTCATCAGCCAATTGTCAGGAGAATATGAATGCAAAAACGATGCGCTGATGGTCTATTATCAGCAATGCCGGGAATTGATGGACGGTTTTCGGCTAGTCACTTTGAAACACATCCCCAGAGAGCAGAACACAGAAACTAACGATTTAGCTCAAGGGGCATCGGGCTATCGGCCAATGTTGAGAGAGACTGACATGGAAGTTGCTGCCGTTACAGCCGATGATTGGAGGTTTGAAGTTTACAGCTACCTCAAAAATCCCTCTCAATTGGTTACAAGGAAATTACGATACAAAGCGTTAAGATATGTGTTGCTCGATGAGGATCTATACTATCGGACGATTGATGGTGTGCTACTCAAGTGTTTGGGAGCCGATCAGGCCAAAGTAGCCATCGGAGAAGTGCATGAAGGAATCTGTGGCACACATCAATCGACCCACAAAATGAAGTGGCTACTTCGCCGAGCAGGGTATTTCTGGCCGATGATGCTGGAGGATTGTTTCAAGTATTACAAGGGTTGCCAGGATTGTCAGAAGTTTGGCGCCAAACAACAAGCACCAGCGTCGGCTCTGAACCCAATTATTAAGCATTGGCCGTTCAGAGGATGGGGCATTGATATGATCAGCCAGATCAATCCACCCTCAAGCAAAGGGCATAAATTTATTCTGGTGGCAACAGATTACTTCACAAAGTGGGTGGAAGCGATTCCCCTGAGGAAGGTGGATTCTAAGGACGCAATCGAGTTTGTCAAAAAACATATTATCTACCGATTTGGCGTTCCACAAATGATAATAACAGACCAGGGATCTATCTTCGTATCGGACGAGTTTGTTCAGTTTGCCGACGGTATGGGGATCAAGCTGCTTAATTTTTCACTGTACTACGCATAGGCCAACGGACAAGCCGAAGCCTTAAATAAAAGTTTGATTAAGTTGATTAAAAGAAAGATCTCTGAGTACCTTAAACAGTTGCACAGCCGATTAGCCGAATCACTGTGGGCGTATCGCATGGCATGCCACGGGTCAATCCAAGTCCCTCCATACCAGCTAGTCTACGGACATGAGGCCGTGCTACCATGGGAGAGCGTCGTCGGCTCCAGGCGCATTCAGCTACAGGATCAACTTACAGCGGACGATTATTATCACCTGATGATGGACGAATCAGAGGACTTAGTTTTATCTAGGATGAGGGCCTTGGAAAAAGCTACGAAGGATAAAGAACGAGTACCAGGCATTATAACAAAAAAGTGGTGTATAAATCTTTCGAGGAAGGCGAACTCGTTTGGAAATTGATACTGCCAATTGGATCTAGAGATAACTAATTCGGCAAGTGGTCACCAAATTGGGAAGGGCCTTTCAAGATCCACAAATGCGTCTCTAAGGGAGCTTACATGCTAGAAGGACTGGATGAAGAAGTGTCTGGAAGGGCTTTTAATGGAAAATACATGAAGAAATACTACCCAAGCGTATGGATCAATTCGTGATTCGGCTCTGGTTGCTTAAGCCGATTTACGATAGCCGATGTCTTGCTTCAATAAGGCATCGCCTTTAGGCATTTTTATGCAACCTTTTTTCCTAAGTCTTCCACGATCGGCTAATGATTGGCCGATGGCAACGGTAATGATGCGTGAACGGCTCGAATTCACAATTTTGTCGACACCGAAGCTATCAACAAAACTTGGGGGGCATATACGTACACAAGCTGATTGCAAAATTGGGAAATTTTTAAACTTTTAGTAATCGGCAGTCCAAACAAAAGCATTGGAAGTGATTTAGATCGACAACCGTGATTCAAGTGTTGACATCGACGGTTGTGGTGTGGTCTCGGAATCGGCGAATGTGACGCGATACGGACGGCTAGGGCCGATTTCAGCATAAGCAATTCAAGATACTACGTGCGGCCGAAGCCGATCGCATCCATGAGCATAGCCGCAAAAGATTGATAAACTATACTACACAAAAGTTAAAGCCGATACAAAGTGCGAGCAAGTCGATTAAAGTTCAAGACCATTACAAAAGTTTGACAAATATATTACAGGAGGCAGTGGCCGATTTCAGAATGTTAAAATGTTACAAGCTCATTGTTTCAAGAAATCGGCTATGGCCGACAATACCGTTCGCCTGATCTGGTCTATTTCCTCAATGGCCTTGATGTCGTCGGCCTCAGACCCCGCCACCGGCCGGATGCCCTTCACCAGGTCCCGTAGATGTGCCACAGTCGCCTTGATACTTTGGCGTTGAGCTTCGATTTCGGCTGGCAAGCTGGCCATGTACTCCTTGTCGACATCGATCTCGTTCGTGACCTGAATGAGATCGGTCATCAGCTGATCTTGGCATGCGAGGAGTTGCTCAAGCTTGGCAGCCGACTCAGTCTTTAGGCGGTCGAAGGCAGCTTTTCGGCTCTCAATGGCATCCTTGGTCGACTGGAGGGTGGCCAACCGCGCCTGGTTCTCACGACGATCGGCTATCCGCTGCCGTGCCCGTTCATACTTGAGTTGGTGGGCTTCCATGAAGGTGGCCGGCACAGTGGCGTTGGCTAGAGCCTCCGGCAGCTAGCCTTGGATTTCCTTGAAGCACGCGCGTATTGAACCGCTGTCGACCACCAGCGCATCCAGCGAGGCCTCCAGCCGGTTGCCGATGTCGGCTAGGGTGGCCCTCAGGTCCTTGCCCGCATCACCAACGCCTCCTCGCCGATTTCGCCGACTATGTTCTACAAACAAGAAGATGGTCAGAAGATATCGAGCTGACAGAGCTGATCATCAGATTTAGTCGGCTTACCATGGGCACCGTGGTCGGCGCGGTCAGCTCGGCTGGTTCGCCGCCTGCAGCCATCGGGGCCTCTTCGTCGGCGTCGTTGCCACCGCCCGCGGCGGTCACAATGTGCTCGCTGGATGCCTGGGGGACAGCCGACGGAGATCGTGGGGGCTGCAAAAGAAAGAGTTAGCGGACGAGTCGGCTATTTTCTACAGATCAAGTTGCAAGAGACGATACCGATGGCATGTGACGTGGAGCGCGGCCGGCCAATTTTTTGACCTGAAAAGAATTGTTCGGTCAGATGCAAGTGATATCATCGTAAAGCCAAATTTGGTGAAGTGAGGGCTTACCGGCCGATTTTTCGCCTGAGGACTTGGGACCGGCGGGGCGTCGGCTGGAGCATTGACGGACTCATGGCTCGAGCTCCCGGGTTCGGCCGCCGCTCCAATAGCTACCGACATTTCCTCGCTGGCGACGGCGTCGAGGTACTGCGCGACGGCCGGGTCCAAGAGGGGAGGCTATCGGCTGGCACTGTCGGTTTCTTCTCTTTTAGCTTCTTGGGGGCAAGCGTGGCCGACGGCTGTACGAGTGGTGCAGCCCTTTTCTTGTGGGCAATCGGTTCGCGCACTTGCCCTCGCAGCAACGACGCCAGCTTTGGCACTCCCCAGCCGATGGCCGACGGAGCGAGGCCGTCCCCGTCCAGAACACCTAGACGGTATTCGATGGGGCGCCCAGAGTCCCTCACCGTCGGCCGCTCCGTCTTCGTCTCCTGCAAACCAGAGGGCGAATGTTAATCGGCTATATCAACCGATGATAAGAAGAGGAAAATCGTTTGGAATTTGAAGCTTACCGAAGGGATTTCTTTTGGCAGGAGCAGATCGACGTAATGCGCTGACCGCTGGTGAAAGATGTGTCGTTTGATTTCGGCCCACCATTGGTTGTAGGCTGCGCTTTTCTTGAGCGCCAGGGTCATCACGCCGATGTCGCCGAGGGGAGGGCCGGCTATATTTAGCAGCTGATGCATTATCAAGTCTTGGTTCACCACTCCCCTCGTTTCAATCTTATCGGCACAATAAAAGTCGATGGGCAATTGCCCAAGACCAAACTATCTCGCCGCCAACACCGGGTAGTAGAACTCGTAGCTCTTGGCCACTGAACGGCCCTGGTGGATCCCGGTCGGCAAGATGCAGGGGGACAGAGTGGCGATGAACAGACCCTGCACCTTGGGTTGTCAGCCGAATTAATGTCCTCCCAGTTGAAATCGGCAGGCAACTCGAACAGTCCCCTGTCCCGGTAAAAGTACCAGGCGCGGTTCTCGCGAGACAGCCCGTCGTTGAGGGCAATGAACCATTCGGCCAGCAGATTGGCCGATTGCCTTGAGCCCGCATGAGCCGCCGATGCTTCTCCGTAGCTCATGCACCCGTGGTGGTGTGATGTAGTTACCGTCCTCATCTTCGATCGGCTCTAGCCTTGGGAAGACGGCTTCTGTCAGAGGGAGCCGACCGGCTATCTTTTGGGTCGCCAACACCAGCCAGATCTGTAGGAACCACCAGGGGCCACCGGCATTGATTGAGGCGTTGGTGGCTATCTTCGCGGCGGCCTGATGCAGCATCTAGTACAAGTAGCCGAGGAGATACTTCCCCAGCGCGAGCTTGCCCTCGTCGGCCAGGATTTCGGCTATGACCTGCCAGTTGGCGGTTGGCCATAGCTCGATCCACAAAACAAAAATTTTTCAAGCCACATCATCAAAAATGCAGCGTGCTCCCTTTGGCTGACGGATCCATCTTTCATGTTTTGGGCGATGAAGCCGCTCCACCCGCCGTTGGCCTTGGTTTTGAACTGATGCTGCCCCTTTCAACTCAGGTTGCTGGGGTTAGCCGACGACTCGATGTCCAGCCCAGTCATCATGTATACGTCGGCCAGTATGACTGTCATCGGTCCTTGCCGGAAGATGAAGGCGTTGAAGCTGTCGTTCCAGAAATACGTTGCGGTCGATAGAAGCAGCTCGTCTTTTTCAATGCTGGCAACGGAACAGACCCAGGCATTGGGCGATCCCAGTTACCTCCCAATGAGTGTACTTGGCCGATCGCACTCTCTTGTACCATTCGACCTAGGCAGCATCGGTGGTCGGGCATGATTGAAAGTCCCGTTCCAGTGGGCGAGGGATGGCTTGTTGGTGTTGAAGGGAATCCTGTTGGTCTCGGCCATGATAACATCGGCTGGATCGGCGCTGCCGATGGGGCCAAGAAAGTACCTCTGAGCTTGGGTCAGGTTTGGGATAGCCACTTGGTGTGACAGGTGCTATAGTTCAGAAAGAAAAAAAAGGGAAAAAAGCGCTAATCAAGAATGGCTGAATACTACAGTTTGAAGAAGAAAAGGTGCTATTTTTTTAAAAAAAATGGTTGAAAGCAAGATGAATGCGACATGGCTGAAATATGGCTGAAGAAGTGAATCTGAATGAAAGGAGTTCTGGATTGGCGGGTATACCTCAGGGAACTCGATAATGGCGGCGGCCGGTGCGACAGAAGTGCTTGACGCGGCGGCAGTGGAGGCCATCGGAGTTGTGGGAGGTGAAGATGAAGTCCGACTCGTGAAGGGCGCTGAGATTTGATGGAGGACGCCGGTGAACCGCCGGAGAGGAGAGAGGAAGCGAAAGCTTGTGTGCGAAGGGTTTTTGGGTGCGCTTTGAAGGCGTAGTTGTTTCGGCCGAGGCAAATGGCTATTTAAAGGGCACTTGGGGGCAGCCGAAACGGTTTAGGTCAAGAAAAGAGCGGGAGTTTGAAAAGGCAAGCAAATCCGTAACACTTCGTATCACGGACTTGGGGGGCATGTGTTGACACCTAGATTTGGTAATTAAATCCCTAAGTCCTAGCAAGGATGAAGCAGAGTCGGATCGGCTGGCTTGGCGGAGAAACAAAGGCCGCATCGGCTGAGAAGCGATCGGCTGCGAGGCTAGTCGGCTAAGGTTGGATTAGACAAGGGCGGCCGATAGCCGATTCCAGGTCCGGAAGAGAAAACCATTTCTGGTACAACAGTTTGAAGATAAATAGAAGATTCGGTTATAAGATTGCGCGTTAAATGATATTGCCATTTATGGATAGAGTCCTGTAACGGCAGTTGAATCTGTAATTTAGGAGTTTGTTTAAACTGTTAATTGTAATGTGGCGTGGGTCCTTCCCGGGATAACGTCGTGTTTTAAATAGTAGTTTAGATAGAGTCCAAGGTCTATACAGATAATGTATCTTGGGTATAAATAGGACCTGAGACCCCCTGTAAACAATAACACAACACAATCAATCAAACCTTCGGCGCATCGCCAACCTTTTCTTCAGACGAGCAATTTATTTGTCTACGGGCTGCATCGTTTCGATCCCCAAATCCAGGTAAATGCTTGTCATTAGTGGCATGATCTGCTGTTTCTAGTGCTTCCATCGTAATGACACATTAGATTCAGAAGTTTATACCGTGCCATTTATCATATAGCGCATATAAATTAGATCAATGTTTAGATCTATCCTGCCATTGGCTAGTTCTATCAAGAACTTGCAGCCAATAGGGCTAGGTCTAAAGGTTGGCTGGTTTATATGCGGTATCCACCGTCTCGAGAAATATAAATCAACCACAACAGATCGGGTTTTTCTTTTTATACTTAATGTTGCATCAGGTTTGAACTATTAAGTCGTTTTTAGAACTTCCAATGATCTGTTCAGTTAGATTTATATTGTTTAGAGAAAGTGTCGGGATTTCAGCGGCCTTATCTCGCCCGATATGTTTCTTTTAATATATTTGTTATTAGATTTATATTAGGACCGCCTCTTATATTAAAATCGCATTCTTGTCGGACGTTATCGGCCGAAATCGGCCCGTCATCAACAGCCGACGGCCGATTTCCCTGGCTACGGGCACCTGGTTCAAGAATGATATCTTTTCATAAGATTCGTCAGAGTACTAGCCGATTCATTGTTAGCTTTCCAGTATCGGCTAGGTTATCGATTCATATATCTATTATCCTTCACTGTATTTAGGTTAAAGGGATGATGTTGTCTCGGTATAGCCGATCCATTCCAGTCGCTTGGCCTGAATATATTTTAGGATAGCATATATATATGCTCATGGATTCCCTCAGCCGATCCACTGGGGATCTAAACTAACACTTAATGCATATTTCCTTGTTTTTCTTGTTGGTTAACAGATCAAACCAACGGCATTCCTCGCACAAAGACACGATGAGAAGGACTCGCTTGACTGGAGTCAAGTAGATCTCCCGGGCCAGCGCGTGAGAGAAATTTCTCATCAACACAAGCCAACTAGAAAAACCCTAAAAGCCCTCTAAAATCCTTTCATTTGCATAAGTTCTAAAAAAACACTTGGCCTTTTAATTAAAAAGGGATGTTTTAAACAGTCATGTCAGTTTAGGGTTTTAGATTTTTTTGAAAAAATGGGTTTGAGGTCTTTTTGGTTTTGAGCATGCATTGATTCTCATTCCTTTGTTTTCTACAGATGGCAGGTCCCCCGCTACACACCATGGTCAAGGTATGGTGGGTTTTGTCGTAGAGTTGGCTCGCATGGCCCTGGTATTTGGGTACACCGATGCTCCAGAGTACACTGCCCTCGCACCTCTCAGTGGCGAGCTGCCTCACCGTGTCCGTTTGGAGGTTCACGGCTTTGTGGGTACTTGTATTCCCAACATGGAGGTCACAGCTTTAGGAGGCACAACTGAGCACGCATGTCAGTAAGCTGTGTATCTGATGTTGGCTAGGATGAGGGAGATGCACGACTTCGACCTTCGCATCTCCGCTTATCGCAGTTCCTCCGACGTCAGCACTTTCAGGTCTACGGCAGATGAGAATGACTCTACTTTTGGCCGCATGTGCACAATAATCAAGGGACTAGACCGGATACACTCTAACTTGCACAAGCAAGCCAAGACTCTGAACGACAAGAAGATGCTAAGGATCGTGAGTTTGCAGGACGAGGTGGTTCGTCTCAAGAAGGAGGTCGCTGAGTTGAAAGGACTCCCAGCACCAGGTGGCGTCAGGATCCGCACTACGCCCTGGAAGACCACCACTGCACCTGTGCACATCCAACTCGCGCCTAGGATTCCTCCACCAGCCCCTCCTGCGCCTCCACCAGCTTCGGCTCCTCCCGCTCCACCAGTTTTGGTCCCGGCTCTCGCTGCAGGTTTTGCCCTCGCTTTCGCCCCGGCTTCAGCATAACAGGGCGAAGGTGGCAATGTCGAGTGGATCACTGTTTCCAGTTCTAGTAGTAGCTCAAGCTTTGAAGAGCCAAGTGAAGACATGAAGACGAAAAACTTTCAGTCATTCTGAGGAGGAGGAAGACTCTCAGGAGAGCAGTTTCGACTCTACCGACCACAGGAGCCCCTCAGATCGCTTTAGTCGCTACCCTTAGACTTTATCATTTTGCCTAGTTTGTCTTCTTGGTAGTTGCTGTGTGTTAGGTTTGCTGTGTGAGGTAGCTGACAGTCTATATCAAGTGTGGTATGGCTGTCCAATTAAGGATGTTGCATGAGTTTTACTTGTTTTTACTTAAGATCAAAATAATGCACTTAATTCAAATAATAAAGTTTAGTTTCTAAGTCAGTCTGTTTTTCTTCTTCTCTCTCTTTGTTCGGTCGACTTCTCCAGATGGTGAACACCAGGACCAGTGGAGCTAACAACAACAATGGGCAGTCAGGGAACAACAACCATGATGTCAATAGCAACGCTCCTCCACCACCACCTGAGAACCCCACTATCGCTCAAGTGCTTGCCTCGCAAACTCAGATGATGGCTGCTATGATGCAGCAGATGCAACAACAACACCAGCAAATGCAACATCAGATGTTGCAACAAATGCAGCAGTAGCAAAACAATCAGTTTGCTCCTCCACCACCTCAATCTATGTTGCAAAAGTTTCTTCGCGTACGACCGCCAATTTTCTCCAGCACCACTAACCCTATGGAGGCCAATGACTGGCTTCATGCTATTGAGAAGAAGTTGGATCTCCTACGATGCACAGACCAGGAGAAAGTCTCTTTTGCTACACATCAGTTGCAAGGTCCCGCTTCTGCTTGGTGGGACAATAATTTGGTCACTCGCCCAGCTGGAGCAGCAGTCACATGGGATGAAATTTGTCGCAGCTTCAGGATAGTGCACATTCCTGCGTGAATAGTTACGCAGAAGAAATGGGAGTTCCGATCTCTTGAGCAGGGCAATAGGTCGGTTACTGAATACCTGCATAAGTTCAATCGTCTTGCACGTTACGCCCCGGAGGATGTGCGCACCGATGGAGAAAAGCAGGAGAAGTTCCTGGCCAGCCTTGACGATGAACTCATAGACAAGCTGATCTCTGGAGAATATGCTAACTTTGAGAAGTTGGTTGACAAGGCCATTCGGCAAGATGACTACCGCAACAAGATGCTCAGAAAAAGGAAAGCAGTGCAGTTCAAGCCTCCACGGCAGCAGAGAAATCAGTAGAGACCGCGTTTCATACCCGGAGGTCAGGGTGGACCTACCAACATGATGGTCCGCAAGCATGGCCTTATCACCCAGAAAATTTTCAAGCTGGCACTAGTGGCAGTGGCAGTGGACAGCAGCAACGCAATCCAACTCCGCGTCCCCCAACAGCGCCATACCAGCAGCAGTCCAAGCCACCACCTCCAAGGAAGGACTCCGGAGGAAAGCTAGGAGTCTGCTTCAACTGTGGTGAGCCTAGGCACTTTGCAGACAAGTGTCCAAAGCCGAAACTTACCGGACCTAGATTCATCCAGGCACGTGTCAATCATGCATGTGCAGAGGAGGCGCAGGGTGCGCCTGAGGTTATACTAGGTATGTTACCTGTGAATCTCACTCCTGCTACAGTATTATTTGATCCTGGTGCTACGCATTCATTTATTTCCAAACAGTTTTTTCGGACACATGGGTTATCAGTAGTAGAACTTAAGATACCTATGCTGGTTCAAATCCCTAGAAATCATTTGGACACCGCTCACTACTGTCCCTCGGTGACAATAGAAATCCAAGGATCCCAATTTCTAGCCAATCTTATCCTCCTAGATGTCAACCTTGGGATGATAGTTGGCAAGACATAAGGGAGTGATTGACTGTGCTAGTTGTACGGTCACTTTAATCAATGAAAAAGGAGAGGAGATTACTTTTCGTTCCCCAATGCCATCAAAGACTATAGCAAGTTTGAATAAGGCTTCTACCGGGGAATCGTCTGAAGTAGCAGCAAAGACCCCTATGAAATTAGAAGACATCCCCATAGTTAGAGAATATCCTAAAGTTTTTCCGAATGATCTAACCAAGATGCCACCAAAAAGAGAAATCGAATTTCGGATCCACGTAGTACCGGGAACTGCCCTAATCCAAAAGAGGCCGTATAGAATGGGAGCCAACGAGTTGGCAGAAGTCAAGAAGCAAGTTGATGAACAGTTGCAGAAAGGTTATATCCGCCCAAACACGTCACCTTGGGTGCTCCGGTGATATTTGTAGAGAAGAAAGATAAGAACAAGAAAATGTGCATCGATTACCACGCACTCAATGAGGTTACTATCAAAAACAAGTATTCTCTACCGCGGATTGATGACTTGTTCGATCAACTTAAGGGAGCAATGGTGTTCTCCAAGATAGACCTGCGATCAGGCTATCATCAATTGAGGATCCGGGAAGAGGACATTCCCAAGACCGCCTTCATCACTCGGTATGGTTTGTACGAGTGTACGGTCATGTCTTTTGGACTCACCAATGCACCGGCCTTCATCGTGAACCTGATGAATAAGGTGTTTATGGAATTCTTGGACAAATTTGTTGTGGTCTTCATTGATGACATTTTGATCTATTCCAAGACTGAGGAGAAACATGAGCATCACCTTCGGTTAGTGCTCGAGAAGTTGAGAGATCATCAACTCTATGCTAAGTTTAGCAAGTGTGCCTTCTGGTTAAAGGAAGTGCAGTTCCTCGGCCACATTGTGAATGCCCAAGGAGTAGTTGTGGATCCGTCGAATGTGGAATCAGTTACCAAGTGAACCCCACCAAAGATAGTTACTCAGATTCGAAGTTTTCTTGGACTTGCGGGTTATTACCACTAGTTCATTGAGAATTTCTCCAGAATCACCAAGCCAATGACACAATTGTTGAAGAAAGATGATAAATTCAAATGGTCTGTAGAGTGTAACAAGAGTTTTGAAAAGCTTAAAAAGAAGTTGGTGTCTGCACCAGTCTTAATATTGCCGAATCTGATGAAAGATTTCCAAGTGTATTGTGATCCGTCCCGTCAAGGGCTGGGATGTGTGTTGATGCAAGAAGGCAAAGTGGTCGCATACGCCTCTAGTATGTTGCGTTCGCATGAGAACAACTATCCAACTGACGATCTAGAGTTAGCCACAGTGGTCCATGCCTTGAAGATCTGGCGACACTACCTAATCGGCAACCGTTGTGAAGGATACACGGATCATAAAAGTTTAAAGTATATCTTCACCCAACTGGATTTACATCTTCGCCAGCGAAGATGATTGGAATTGATCAAAGATTATGATTTGGGAATACACTACCATCCCAGCAAAGCTAATGTGGTAGCAGATGCTTTGAGCCGAAAAAGTTACTACAAACCATTAACATAGAAGGAATGTGTAACTAGTTGCAGCAAGAATTTGAGCGCCTAAACCTGCGGATTGTGGAATTTGGGTTTGTGGCCGCTCTTGAAGCTCAACCCACTCTCATAGACCAAATTCGGGTTACTCAGGCGTTAGATCCTGAGATAGCTGAACTCAAGAAAAACATGAGAGTCGGAAAAGCTCGCGACTTTACTGAGGACAAGCATGAAACAATCTGGATGGAAAAGAGATTGTGTGTATTGGAAGACCAAGAATTGAAGAAACTAATCCTTACGGAAGCTCATCAGACCCAATATTCAATCCATCCGGGAAGTACCAAGATGTATCAAGACCTCAAGGAGAAGTTTTGGTGGGCCAGTATGTGGAGAGAAATAGCCGAATTTGTCGCACTCTGTGATGTTTGTCAGCGAGTCAAGGCAGAACATCAACGGCCCGCAGGACTGTTGCGACCCCTCCAAATTCCGAAATGGAAATGGGAAGAGATCGGCATGAATTTCATCACAGGTTTACCTCGAACATCATCAAGACATGATTCAATTTGGATCATCGCAGATCGACTCATGAAGGTGGCTCAGTTTATACCGGTACATACCTCCTATTCGGCTAAGAAGCTAGCAGAACTATATCTTGCTAGGATCATGTGTTTAAATGGAGTACCCAAGAAGATCGTGTCTGACCGAGGAATTCAGTTTACTTCCAAGTTCTTGTAGAAGTTGCAAGAAGAGCTTGGTACCCGTTTGAACTTCAGTATGGCCTATCACCTGCGGACTGATGGTCAAACTGAGAGAGTAAATCAAATTCTGGAAGATATGTTGAGAGCATGTGTGCTTGAGTTTGGAGGAGCATGGGACAAGAGTTTGCCTTATGTGGAATTCTCCTACAACAACAGTTACCAAGCCAGTCTTCAAATGGCACCATATGAGCGAGCGTTGTACGGACGAAAGTGTTGTACATCACTTTTCTGGGATTAGATTGGGGAGCATCAGTTGTTCGAAACAGAAGTGATAAGTGAAGCAGAAGCAAAAGTCCGATCAATTAGGGAAAGGTTGAGGATTGCGCAATCTCGATAGAAGAGCTAGACAAACAACCGTCGAAGAGACCTCGCTTTTGAAGTAGGAGATTATGTGTATCTTCGGGTCACACCACTCCAGGGAGTCCATCGCTTTCAAACCAAAGGCAAGTTGGCACATGTTTCGTGGGACCATACAGAATTCGGGAACGTCGAGGAGAAGTCGCCTGTTAGCTCGAGCTTCCATCCAACATGGCTGATATTCACGACGTGTTCCACGTATCTCAGTTAAAGAAATGTTTGAGAGTACCAGAAGAGCAAGTGAGTCTAGACCAAATTGAGATTCAAGAGGACTTGACGTATGTGGAGAAACCAGCTCATATCCTCAAAACCAGTGAGAGAAGAACTTGAAACAAGGTTATCAGATTTTGCAAAGTTCACTGGACTCATCACTCGGAAGAAGAAGTGTCACGCCCAGAAATTCCTACCAGAATTTCTGATGCTGAGTGTGTATTAAATTCCCTGTCCAGGACCAGCCAGGGATACACAAACGATAAATTACATATACAGATCCACGTCTTAAAACATATAAAAGTCTTACAATGCAGCGAAAAAGGAAAATAAATTTATTAGACTGAGCTTCGATGCTTGCGACGCGGCAACTCCACTCCACATGCATCCCTCGACTGCAGCGACAAGCCTACTCGTCGACGAACTCATCTGCAGCTTCATCCTCCAGCTCTGAGGTGGGGGGAAAGGAAGCAAGACTGAGTACATTCCACAGTACTCAACAAGTCATACCAAGGGAAGGTATGATGCAGGATTGTTTCAAGGGAAGGCTAGGGGTTAACTCTTGCATAAAGCAGGCATTTCACAAACTTAAGTTGAAAGCAGTAAAACAATGATTAAGTTTAATAAATCAAAATTAATCATCTTTGCTCAACGTTACACCACGTTGAGTCAGGCCCAATCCATCCAACTACTCTAACCAATTCCATTTAACCAAATTATTATCAGTGGGACTAATCACGGTGAATCTTGATGATAGCCCACAACCGTGGGCACGGCTATTTGAATAGTTTCTAACTCGATCGAGGTGTACGTATATACCCACAAGACACATCCCCACAACACGTTCCCGTGCGTCGACATGCCACAACGACATATCGAAAAGGGGTTTGTGATAGGACGATTCGCATAACCATCCCTAACCAAGCGACACGACACCTCAGGTTTCGCCCCTACCTTTATATCCACGGTAGGGATCCCCCTCTCATGCCTAGGTGAATCCAGAAGCCGCATAGACCTTTTCTGGTCCATCCAAACTCCATCACGCCCACCCTTGCCTGGATGCGTCGGCCAGGAAAAGCTACACTACAAGCCTAGTCGTTGCCCATGCTGGCTTGTGGTATGCACTAATTATTCTTCCAGGGACTCTCGTGAACTGGTCCTTAACTGCCATGGGTGCGTCTAGCAAAACTGTGCACCCACCGCCCACCATTTGGTCATATTTTATTTACCAATTATCCTTTACCAAAGTATCTCAGGTCTGAGACCATCATTTCATGTGAATAAGAACTAGTAACATAATTCTCCCATTAATGATCTAGTTGTACTAAGCGAACTAAGCATGTTCTAGCCATAAATCTAGTCATATTAGTTCTGAATCAATCAATGAAACACGGTAAACGATGTAGGCTGAGTACTATAGGTCCCATCCCAATGACATTATAAAATAATGCAATTTAATAGATAAAGCGGAAATAAAGTAGGTACAACATGATCAAAAGGTACATGACTTGCTTTGGTCTTGCTCTTACTGAACTTCTGCTACTACTTCAAAATAAACTAGAGCGTCTGCGGAACTGGAACCTAATCAACAATCAAAGCACAACAAAACATGCTATAAGACTACTTAAACATGCAATTAAACTATTTTTAATGTGTTCTAGACATTTTTTATGAGTCCACAGCAACTTGACCGGATTCAAACGGAGTTCCGATGAATTTTATATGGATTTTACAAGTTTCTATGATTTACTAATTAAAAAAACAAGAAAAATGATTTATGGCACAAGCGCTGGCTAGGGCTGACGTTAGCCGACCGGGGGCAGTGGCACCGACAGGCGTGGCCCGTGGGTCAGTGATGCAAGGGGGAGCGGCACACGGTGGACTCAGTCCACCGGCCCGGGGAGGAGGCGCGCATGCCACATGGCGCTTGTGTGGCGTCTACGTGGCAGCCACGTGCGCAGCCACGTGGGCAGCGGTGCCACGGCGGCACGGCGCGGGCGAGCGGGCGGCTCGGATCCATCCCCGGATGGATCCGACGGCCGAGAGTGAGGGCGCGGGTGCACGCACCGGTGGCGAGGCCACGACGCGACGCGGGCGGTGGAGCGGCGGTGCATGAGACTCGAAGGTCGCTGGCGACCGGCGGAGAAACGGCGGATGGAGACGACGCAATGCGAAAACGCGCACGGGTCCGAGAGAGGAGCGACGCTAGGCGCGGCCGACGATGGGAAAGCGGCGTCGGCCGACGGCGGAAACGGATGGCGCACGGGCCCTAGCGGCACCGGCGACGGCAGAGACGGCTCACGCGCTCAACACAACGCAGCCGGAGCTAAACGCGTGCGGAACAAAAATAAAACAAAATTGAAACGGGGGAGAGGTGAAGCTCATTGACGGTCGGAGACGAAGGGGACAACGGCGACGAGCGAAAGCGGCGGTGGATTCTCAGGGTAAAGTGGTGGTCGGCAGTCTACGGGGTGCAGCGAAGGTGGTGGTGACGTTGAATCGGTGCGGCGAGTGGTGGTTTGAGCGGGACGGGCGGTCAGAGTTGAGCTCGGTGGTGAGAGAGCTCTGCATCGCGGGGGCACAGGGAAGCTTCGATTCGAGCGAATGGCAAAGGTGAAAGTTGCGCCGGCGCACGAGGAGTATTTATAGGGGAAGAGGGAGAGCGGATGTGGCCGGGTTGTGCGGGAACGGCGGCTCGATGTGGCGCGGGTAGGGCGGTGGCCGGGATTACAAAATCCGATCGTTACAGCCTTTTAGCACGCACGGGACGGGAGAGAAGGGGGAAGTGGGGGTGTGAGTCGCGGGCGCATGTGCGGAGTGGGTGGGGTGGCAGGGTAGGCGCTTAATATTCAGGTGATTTCGGGTATGTGATACTATACTAATAATATTAAAATATGATAATGGTGGGTTGTGGGTGCAATGGTTTTGGATAGTAGCACCCATGTCAATTAATGACTGGTTTTTGGGAAACCCTGGAAGAATTATCGTGCATACCACAAGCTAGCATGGGTAATGGCTTACCTAATTTACAGATACAATCTAAATAATCTAAACAAACTCTTAATTTACAGGTACAATTGTCGTTATAGGATTCTATCCATAGATGGTAATACCTTTTAACGTGTAATTTGAGAACCGAATCTTCTATTTATCTTTAAGCAGTTTCACCAGAAACGGTTTTATCCTCTCTTCTGACTCATCATCGGCTACCGGCTACCCTTGTCCGATCCATCCTCAGCCGATTGACCTCGTAGTCGATCGTTACTCAGCCGATTTGAGCATAGCCGATGCAGCCTCTATTTCTCTACAGATTATTCTCCCAATCCAATTCCGCTTCAAATTCGACCTTGAACTTAGGGATTTGGTTACCAAATTTGGTCGTTAACACATGCCCCCCAAGTCCGTGATAAGATAATATCGCGGATTTGCTGCCTTTTCAAATTCCCACTCTTTCCGACCTAAACCATTTCGGCTGCCAAAAAACTCTTCAAATACCACCCGTCCGGCGCCGAAACAAGCCACGCCAACAAACCCTTCTTCTTCCTCGCTCTCCGACGACTTCACAGCGACCTTGGCGGAATTGCTCCACATCCCACCGGCGCGCACCCCGCAGTGACATTCTCCCGGCAGCAATGGCCTCTTCAAGCGCTCCATCCGATACGGCCTCCGCCGATTACCCCGAGGTGAGTTCCCATCGGCTTTAAACTACTCTTTTATCGCAATCTGGTTCTCTTTTCCCCTCTTTCTGATTTCATCATTTCTTCTTTACAATCTGTAGCACCTTTCCCACCAAATCGCAATTCCCAGCCTCCTTCACCCCGACCAACTGCTGCTAGGGCCGATCGGCAACCCAGACCCCATTGAATTCATTAACGCTGAAACCAACCTGATTTCGTTTAGGTTTTCGACCCCAGATCTAGCTTATTGGATGGGAGCCTTTAAGTCCTTGCCATCTTGGTATGCTAGGATGGCTGTCAGCAAACAAACATTCTGGGATGAGATAGGCATCGGCCAATGCATAGCACTAACCCTAGCCGATATGCCTAAGGACAAACCTCTTCTATCGACTGCCAGCTATTTTTGGTCAGACACGATGAATGCTTTCCTCTTCAAGCACGGGCCGATGACGCCGACTCTGATGGATATAGTGATGCTAACTGGTTTGGATATAACCTCAACTGCCGATCCTTCCGATCCAAACATCAAATGCCAACATATCTTCAAGACTAAGAGCATAGGCGGCTGGAGCGGTTATATTTCAATGAACATGAGGGACGGCCCAGTTTCCAACAGGGAACACACAGCTTTCCTGATGATGTGGCTAGAAAAGTTTCTGTTTTGCAAATCAAGTTGGCCAACCACCAATTGGCAACACATAGCCGAGGCGTTAGTGGAAAAAAAGCAAATCCCTTTAGGGAAATTTCTGCTCGGCTACTTGTATCAGACACTTAGCAATGTACCATCCAAGCTAGCTTTGAAGCAATCCATCGGCACTGGAGGCCCCTGGTGGCTACTACAGATATGGCTCAACCTGTATACTCACAAGATCGCCAATCGACCAAGTTTGCTTAATGCCAATTTTCCACGAGCTGAGCCGATTTATCGTGATGACGAAGAAATAACTACTCGACAATGTGCGTCATACGGGGAAGCCGCCTCCACCTTCCCAGGCTCCAAACTTTCGGCTGAACACTTCAAAGATTGGTTTAGCAACTTCTACAACGGGTTCTCAGCCGATTCCAGGTTTGATTTGCCTATGACAAGTTCAGCCACTTCGAGCGGCCAGACGACCCTCGGCTTGATGAGATTAACAATCCAAAATTCGAGAAGCCGAGGGAAATCTTTGTGACTGCTATATCCCCATGCATCCTGCCAGTCGGAATCCATCAAGGAAAAAATGTTCAGAAAACTTACGAATTCTACCACCCATCAGCCGCCGCAAGACAACTTGGATTGGGCCAACTGCCGATTGGGCTGTTCTTCTCAGACAAAATTCAAACTAGATTGGAGTTATTGAACTGGCAATCACCAGAATGAGCGCCTTTAACCGATGGTGGGCCGAATGGAAAACACATCTCTTTCATCAGTCGGCTCCCATGTTCCTGACAACCATAGATCCCAAGATGATCGCACCGGTAGGATTCTTTTCCATGTCTCCTCTCCTTATCAGCCTACTATATGCATGTCCTGTTATTCATGCTTTTATTCTTGCAGACAAATGACTCCTCCCCTCCCCGGATCAGCCGATCAGGAGTGGCTGTTAACTACAGCCCAGGCATATTGCCGAACGGCTGCGGACTGACGCCATCGATCATCGACTATAATGCGCCGAAAGTGGGCAGACTCCTTCATGGCCAAACTCGCGAGCCGCTCTGCCGGATGAAGAGAAGCAAACCATCAGCTACCACCGAAGAAAAGACTGGCCAAGAAGCAAAAACCGAGCACAGCCGACGACCTGTCCCCAATCGACCCAGCAGTCGATGCAGTGCTCGATGAAGAGGTTGAGAACGAGGAAATCAAAGACGCAATCAACGAAGCCGTAGCCAAATCGAGCTCCTCTGAAAGATACGCACGAACCCCATCGGCCGACGAGGCGTCTGTACAAAAAACTCCAAGTCCCCCAAGACGTCCCGTCCGACGTCGGTATGCAACCTTCAATACTTAAATCTTCTAATGTCTTCATTCGTAATTTTCTCACTGTATCTTCTCTCTTCTTACATCAGCAGAGGAAGAAGCTAGCCATGAGGAAGAAGACAGCTCCCCCTCATTCGGTAAATTTTGACTCCACATTCTTTCCCTTAGTTAGCCGATTCTTGAACTAACCCCTTTTTTCAGCCCCCTCGTGCTCCGACGCCTGCCCCTCAGGTATCAAGTGAACACACTCCATCCGCTGTAGGTGGCGGCCATGCCGACGAGGAAATTGCTTCGGCTCCAGCGATCCCAGTAAGTTTTGATTATTCTTTACAATTGGCTTGATGACCCCTGCTAACTTTCCACCTATTCCTCTTCTTGTAAAGCGTGGCTGATCTACTAGGCTTCGACTTGTCGGAGTTCGTGGAGCCAGACGACAGAGCTGACCAAGCTTTAGTGCCGTTGGACGAGGACCTGTGATCTACACTGGCCGATATCGGCAAACGGCTAGAAACCTCCCTAGACACGCTGGTGGCCGATTGCGGTCCCATCCGGGCTCGGTTTGAAGAAATTCAAACTAAACTCCCTGACGACCTGGCCGACGCAACCGTGCCAGCAACTTTTCTTGAGGCGCACCGGCTGAAATACGAACGAGCCAAGAAGCATCGCCGATCGCCGAGCAAACCATTCGCTGACGGCTGCCATCAGGTCCAACCAAGAGGAAATCAAGGCAAAGAAAGTCAAATTTGATGCCTTGAAGACAGAGCCGGCTACCAAACTTGAGCGGCTTCACGCACGCAGGGATGAACTGATAGCCAACCTCATCCAAATCACCACCAAAATCCATGTGCAAGAGGAATACAAGGCCGGCCTACCCAAGGAAATCGAAGACAAGCGATCAAGCATCAAAGCAACCGTGTCCTATCTCACGGACCTAACAAAGGCGGTGAAGCCGGTGGCGGGATCGATGAAGCCGACGCCAAGGCAATCGAAGAAGTTGATGAAATCCAGCGCAAGGCGTTGTCGGCAATAGCAGATTTCCTCCAGCAATGAGCCGATTGTAATAGCCCGCTAGGTCAAAATTGTAATCATCTCTTGTAACTGGCTAACATTGTCTCCCTTTTGTAATCGGCCGAAACCATTCTTACTCAACAATCAACCGCTAGTACCTGATCACCGATCATGTTAGCTTCAAAAACTTCAAAAATTTCTTCTTGATATCTGTTTTCTATATCTATTTTTTCAATTGCCATGTATATATGCCCTTAATTTTGTAGATGTTGGTGATGTCTACAAAATTATAAAATCTGCAACTTGTGGCACTGTCGTCGACGGCCAAACCTAGCCGATCTGTAGAAAAACTAGGGCAAAAAACTTGGCTTGAAAATGACCTAAAGGCGATGCGTGCGTCACAACGCATCGGCTACCATGAATCGCTGAACAAACAGAGCCAAATCATAAGTTGATCCATACACTTGGGTAATATTTCTTTAAATATTTGTCGTTCGAGCCCTTCCAAACACTTCACCATCCAAACCCTCTAGCATATAAGCTCCTTTAGAGACGCATTTGTGGATCTTGAAAGGCCCTTCCCAATTTGGTGACCACTTGCCGAATTTATTATCTCGTGTTCCAATCGGCAATATCAATTTCCAAACGAGTTCGCCCTCTTCAGAAGACTTAGGTTCAACTTTCTTATTATAATGATGGGCTACTCGTTCTTTATCCCTTGTTACCTTTTCCAAGGCCCTTATCCTTGATAAAACTAGGTCCTCTGATTCATCCACCATCAAGTGATAATAATCATCGGCTGTAAGTTGATCTTGTAGCTGGACTCGTCTCGAGCCGATGGTATTTTCCCATGGCAGCACTGCCTCGTGCCCATAGACCAACTTGTATGGAGGGACTTGGATAGATCCGTGGCATGCCATCCGATATGCCCAAAGTGATTCGGCTAATCGGCTATGCCATTGCTTAGGGTACTCAGAAATCTTCCTCTTTATTAGTTTGATCAAACTTTTGTTTGAAGCCTCTCCTTGCCCTTTGGCCTGCGCATAGTATGGTGAAGAATTAAGTAACTTGATCCCCATGCCATCGGCAAACTAAACAAACTCGTCTGATATGAAGATAGATCCCTGGTCTGTTGTTATTGTTTGTGGGATGCCAAATTGGTAGATAATGTGCTCTTTAACAAACTCGATTGCATCCCTAGAATCAACCTTTTTCAAAGGAATTGCCTCCACCCATTTTGTAAAATAATCCGTTGCCACCAAAATGAATTTGTGCCCTTTGCTTGAGGGTGGATTGATATGGACGATCATGTCGATGCCCCATCCTCTGAACGGCCAAGGCTTTATGATTGGGTTCATAGCCGATGCTGGTGCTCTCTGCACGGTGCCGAATTTCTGACAATCTTGGCAGCCTTTGTAATACTTGAAACAGTCCTCCAGCATCGTCGGCCAAAAATATCCTGCTCTCCGAAGCAACGACTTCATCTTGTGAGTCGATTGATGCGTGCCACATATCCCTTCATGCACTTCTCCGATAGCCACCTTGGCTTGATCGGCACTAAGACACTTGAGCAGCACACCATCACCGTCTTCTTGTCGAACGCAGCTCATCAAAAAGTTTGAGCCACCCGCCCGAAGTGTCCGACACCACCGATTGGATTGCCAATCGCTTCTGCCGCCATCAACCCGAGCTCTACGTACGGTCGTCTCCCTGTTGAAAGCAGCCCATCGAACGGTTCAGACCACCACCTGAAGTGTACGAATCCACCGATCAAATTCCGTTGATCGCCGTCGTGCTCCACCTTGCACCATGTCCTATCCGGGACACTATGTGCAACTTGGCACGGTGTGGGGCACCTCCCTCGTACCTCTCTCCTTGGATATCCCCGCAGGCTCTGATACCACTTGTTATAAAATCGGCCCTGATAGAACATCAAGAATCAAACACGAAAGAAACATTATAGAAAATCCAAACATGATAATGACACTGAGGCACAATATTTGTTAACGAGGTTCAGCCAAAGCCTACATCTCTGGGGCACTGATTACGGGCATTTCTCCCTAATCTAGCATATTACAGTATATCCGGGTATCCACGACCCTTCACCGGCTAGGCTGTCGATTAGTCGTACCCACACCTATGCTATTGTCATCTTACGGTTATAACCGGTGTGCATATCTATTTAAGAGAGAATATAGAATAAAGTTTGACTCTTACTCTATTTTTAACACCTAGTACAACTCAAATCCTAGACTGTAACCGACTTTGTATACATATTCGACACAAACTCTAACACGAAGAATAGTTATTAAGTATTTATCCCCTCATTCGCACCTGTCATGTTCGTTTAAGACTTGAGTTTGCCATGATTATCCACACAACTATACACAAATGGATAGAAGACATGTAGAAATTCACTATACATTGTAATTTTTTAAATTATAGCCTTTCTTACAACATTTTTCTAAGAAAAAATGTTCACACATACATGGTCTTTTAGCGGTTTGTTTGTCCAATTTTAACTTGATCCTATCGACAAACCGGCAGTTCAATTGGTTTTCGGGGCGAAGCGGGGAACGTTGTTGGGTAAAGAAAAAAGTTGAATTTGGTTCTCTCAAATATAGCTCGAATATAATGTATATCTCTCAACAGCAAAACCGAATATAACGACTAATTCAACTGTTATCCTTTTAAATGTGAAATAAGAGAACATATATATTGCGTTACACATATGCCCAACGGTACATTTTACATCTTGAATGGTAGTATGGAATCACCGACTCAAAGTCACTCTATATGAAAAAAAAATACATATCCAACAAACAATAAAAACACCTACAACACATGGTTTAACAAACTAACAACACGAATACATGAAACCTTTCGAATAAGTAGTACTAGGATTTCTTCATTTGAATACTAATCCATTTGGAATCTCATTAGCCTCAGCCCTCAAGACAACGCCGAGAACATATAGTGCGTTCACTTACCTTTTCTCTGAACTAATTTTTCTTCCAGCATTCAGGTGCGTGCAGCACCATGGTCTCAATGGTGAAACCCGGTCCAAACCCCAGCATCACCCCCCACTCAACTCCGTCTCCTTCCTCATCCATCCGCCGCCGCTGCTCGTCGAGCACGAAGATCAGCGTGCTGCCGAGCATGTTGCCGTACTCCCTTAGCACCCTCCGGCTGGCCGCCAGCTTCCCGTTCTTTAGCTGGAGAGCCCTCTCGATGTGGTCCAAGATCAACGGGCTGCCTGGGTGCACCGCCCAGAAGAGGTCGTTCCACTCGCCGACGTCCAGGCCGAGCGGCGCGAGCGCGTCGGAGAGGCATTGCTCGACGTTGTTCGCCGCGAGAGGCACGAGCTCTTTGGTGTCGATGTTGCCGTCAAGGCCGTGCTCCATGAGCTGCATGGTGATGACGTGCTCCGTTCCCGGTATCAGGGTCTGCGAGACGGCGACCATCTCGAATATCGGGCGCTCGACGGGGCGCGCGGCGTCGGCGCCGACGATGACCGCGCCGGCGCCGTCCCCGAACAGCGCCTGGCAGGTGACGGTGTGGGGGCAGTCCGGGCCACGGAAGGTGAGGACGGTGAGCTCGACGCAGGCCACGAGGACGCGCGCGCCGCGGCTGTTCTCGGCGAGGTCCTTGGCGAGGCGCAGCGCGGCGGCGCCCGCGGAGCAGCCGTTGAGGTGGATCATGGTGCGGCGCACGGTGGGGCGGAGGCCGAGGAGCGTGGCTAGGCGGACGTCGGCGCCCGGGGCTTGGGCGCCCGCGTTTGTGGTCACGACGAGGTGGGTGATGTCGGTGGCAGGGCGGCCCCACTGGACGATGGCCCTCGCGGCGGCCGACGCGGCGAGCTCCGGGACGGCCGCGGCGGCGATCTCCATCCGCGCGTCCAGAGACGGCTTCTCGTGGTCGATGAATTCAGGGTACGCGTTGATCATCTCCTCCGTGTGGTGGAAGAAACGCTTCTCACTGCCCGACGCCGACACACCTGAAAAATCACCAAGCAACAAACAAACCAATCATATCCGACGACAAAGATGAGTCAAATGATATTTGAAATGGGCATAAATGAGTTAAAAATTTTAATTTCACGGTGAGTTTGCGAGCTTACATAGTGCGTCTAATTTGTCTTTCAACCCAGCGACGTGCTCGCTGTTGGTGACACGGCAGTAGAAGTCTGCGTAGTCGGCCTGGGTCACGGAGTTCGCCGGGTTCGCCGTGCCGATGGCCAGCACGGCGGCGGTGCCGTCTGCGCGCTGCGCACGGCGGAGCTCGTCGACGGTGACCGGAACAGCCGGAGTGCTCCCCATGGTGTTTGTCCTAGCTAGCTAGCTAGCGGTAGTTGATCTAGGAGCTCGAAGATTCGAAGCACTGGATGTTAAGGTGCAAGTGATGGAGATGAAGCTTGCCCCTGGGTCTCATTATATAGACAATCCATGCTCGTTGGATCTCTCCAATTCTCCATCACTTAAACCAAATGATGGACGATGTCTCTCTACTGTGGAAGCGAAAGAAGCACTATGCATGAAACTAATGAATTAGCACATGGTTAACTGGTGCTATCTTAATTAGCTTCTTTTTTGGTGGAGAGGCCTAGACGAGAGTACCAGACTAGCTAGGGCCCCATCTGCAGCGAGAGCAAAAACAAGAGAAAAACGTGAGCCACATGCCTGCATACGACCGACGACGTACGACGGCCATTGACCGGTAGATTTCTCCGTCAGTTGTACCCAAGCGTACGTGTGCATCGAGCGAAAAGAGAAGAAAAACGTGAGGAGCATGCTTGACGACGTTCATTGACCGGTAAGGGCTCCTCCAAGAGCTACTTAACTACATTTGCGTTTTGTTGGTCCCCCATCGCACCTACTCTTGCGCATCTTCGCCTCTTCGTCTTCTTCATCTTTAGGCCATAAGGAAAGACAGTTCTGACAGAAAAATAGCTAGTTTGGTCCAAATTTGATCAATCTCAAGTTCTCAACTCGTCTTTTTAAATGAAACTTCTGAAAAAGGACATGAGGTTCCTATTTACAAGAATAGAGTTATCCCAGTTTATTATGAAAAAACCAAGCCCTAACACCCTATAAATGCACGGGTAATTGGAAGGAAACCAACAAAACCTGAAAAAAAACAAACATAAAGACTCGAGACAGCACACCACCAAAAACTGACGACTTAGGACTATCGAAACTCGGCAAAAGTCATTGCTGCCTAGTTTAAAGCCCAATACATGTAGCCACTCAACCTCCACAATCAACAACATCAAGAACAGCTAGTGACCACCCAACATGGGGTAGGACCATCTAAAAGAATCCTCTAAGAAGGACACAACGTCGAGAACATTGTCAATGCCTGCCTGAAACACCGGGATTAGGTTTCACCTGAAGAAAAAGATAAAAACATCATAACAATGCTTCTAAATAGAGAAACTACGCCCATAGGGGCGTCGAGCGTCGACATCGCCAGTTGACAACCGGGACAGTTAGGTTCTCACTTCCTGCCAACCATGCCATTCATTAAGGCCTTCTACACATAGCCAGAATGGTATGGGTTCAGTGTAATCGTTGCAAAGCTCACCACACTCAGCGGAGTAGCTCTAACTTAGCTCCAAAGCACAATCGCCTAGCCATGCCACGATTGCCTCCAATAAAATAGCAATGGCAAATCCACCATGCGGCCAATGACACCACGGCACCCCACACCTTGTCAAAGCCTATTGCCAAGCCACCACTCTCCCCTCACACCATACAACTCCCACAGCTAAGTCTAGAAGTGGAGTCCAACTAGCCACAAAAGGGGAGTTGCATCAAGGGGGAAAAAGGGATGCACTCATCATCGATCTTTGCCATTGACGGTCGAACCGCCGCACAACCATATCGAACTGGATCCAACTACTTCCTATCTGTGCACCTTGCTGAGCACCACCTCAGTCATTGCTATGGGTTCAGCCAGCCTCCCCCTAATCTCTCGTAAAGTCCACAGCCACCCTAGCTACTGTTGACCTTGTTGCTACACGGCCTCCTATCCCTAGGTGCTCCCATGCAAATTTGTTGCCTCTACTCACTAGATCTGGCTATCAGGCTCAAACGGATTGCTTCATTGTGTCATGCCACCTCAGCCATTGTGTCACTCGTGGGACGCCGCTAGAGCTGAATATTGAATCAGCTTAGCTCGACTCATTATGGTTCATTAGGATAATGATTTGGCTCAGCTCATTAGCGAGCTAGGAGGGTGGGTCGCTCATTTGCTTGCTCGAGCTGACTCATTAAGCTCGCGAGCTAATACATTCAAACCAACAGAATTTCAAGTTTACAAATGTTTGCATATACTCTAAGTATCAAACCAACATACAAAATAGTAATTGCATCATTAGTTCCATACTTGCAACGTAAGATCAATCCAAATATCTAGATATATGACCAAGCTAAGTGGTGTGAGATGACAATCAGTGAATGAAGGGGATGAGTTGAGTTGAGACTCGAGAAAGCCACATGCCATGGGATTGGGCAACACACACTACTGGAGAAATCCATGCTAGTCCCGGTTGGTAACCCTCAGTAGTCCCGATTGTCAAACCGGGACTACGAATCTGGGACTAGAGATAGGCGACCTCTAGTCCCGATTAAATAACCGGGACTAGAGATGCATCTTTAGTCCCGGTTGAAGCCACCAATTGGGACTAAAGATGGCGGAGCCACGTGGCCGGCTTCGCAATCTTTAGTCCCGGTTGGTGGCTCCAACTGGGACTAAAGATTTTTTTATTTTTTTTAATTTGCCCTTTCTCCAGCAGTACTGCTGTATATATTACACACATATATTATATTATACATATACATATATATGCAACATGCATATATATGTATAAATATATAATTTACACACATTTAAACGAACTTAAGAAAGAAAATATACATATATTACCAAAATATGTACAATATTCATACATGTTTCCTAGCTAGCTTATAAAAAATTGTCTCTAATCTACTTTGTTGTGGATAGAGTGGTTTGGCTACTAAAACTAATGAAGAACTCCCCTGCGGGATCAACGACCTGCTCGTTAATAAATCCCATCAAATCTTCCTGGGCGGCTTGTATGAAAGTCTCGTGGGGGAGGTCGTCTCTTACTCGCATAAGCTATCGTTAATTAGAATAAACGAGAAATAAATATATGAAGTGAATAAGAAATCGAGCCGTAATGTATGAATTGCTGTTATACGTACATCTAGATCATTGACAGTTTTGACTTCGGTCACAAAGCGGTGAATGTAGTCGCAGACGTAATATCCACATAGGTTGGTGCCCTGTGACTGTTTTGCACACTAAAAGAGAAACGACGACATATTTAATATGCATTTCATATTTTAGAACATAATAATGATTCAACTCAAATTAGGAGCAGGCATGTTACTCACTGGAAACTTCATCCGCACAGAGAGCTTATCTTTTCAATTTTCGTGAACATTGACCCAAAATTGTTCCCATGCCCTACGTGCAGTTGAAAGTTAGCACGTAATTATCCGAGAACCGCATATATGCAATAGAAAGTAAGATGGTATTACCTGTTAAACAGTTCAAATATGTCGGAGCCTTTGCCAGGGGTGCACGCCCGTGTAATTGATCCATATTAATTCCAGCTTCTTGCATGAATTGTCTTAAATCAGGTCTAATATTTGGAATCGTGCTGAACTTCAGAGGCTTCTGTGGCTGCATGCCAAGACTGCGGCGGCAGCGGCGGGTAGTACTGCTCGATCACGGCGGGCGGATAGAGGTGGTCCGCCGTCGTGCGCGTCATCGGCGGCTTCCATGGTGCCGCCGAGGCATTGAGACGGGAACGAGGGAGGCAAGCCATCATTGCCATATATAGCCGCACTATCCAATCATTGCCATATCTCTCGCTATTCAAAGTTTGATGGAGATACACGAGTACTGCTACGCCATACTCTAAGAAAGAGCAAGACAGAAAGATTA
Source organism: Oryza australiensis (assembly GCA_019925245.2). Taxonomy (NCBI): domain Eukaryota; kingdom Viridiplantae; phylum Streptophyta; class Magnoliopsida; order Poales; family Poaceae; genus Oryza; species Oryza australiensis. Next base: position 1,576,844 of record JAIFGZ020000381.1, on the reverse strand, counting down.
TGAAGCAAAGGAAGAAAAGCAAGAAAAAAGACCGTGATCCGGATCATGACATGTTGAAGAGACCAAGATCGGTGAAGAAGGCTACTACGATGGATCATGACATGTTGAAGAGACCAAGATCGGTGAAGAAGGTAGGAAGAAGGCGTCGGGGCCTCTCCATGGATCATCAGGAGCAGCTGGATGCGGATACGGACGAGACGACTAAGATAAGCTATTTCATTGATCCCGACTCATTGGAGTGTGATATTTGCTTCATGTCTCTCGAAAGAATGGAGCCCAGCCAAGAACATAGGTAAATGCAGTTTTATCTTGCATCATGCATATGGTTAACCATGCTTATCGTTGAGAAAATTTTATAGCAGTAGCTTTCTTTGGCTGCAAGACTGTCTTTGTTTATCTGTTTATCTATTATTGATCTAACCTTTTTTTCATGAACTAGCTGGTGGCCTTATTGCACTAGCCTTTGGCCGATAGTTACATGCTTGAGGAGAAAGCTCTCTTCTCCAGTATCTCCTTCCCGAGCTTCCATCCCCAGCCATTCTGCTCTACTGTCATGCAAAGCAACGTTTTACAAGGTATGATTCTTTTCTTTCTACTCGGATCAACGCAAGAATGATGCTCTCTTTTTTCTAATAAAAAAGGAATGGTGCTTTCTGGATTTATTTGCTTAGACACTTGTTTCTTGCCATGCAGACGAGCTTGGTGTCATCTTTAAATATGATGTGCTGAAGTATTGGGATGAGATGGAGCAATCGGAGAACAAGGTAAAACAAAGTGAGAAGGGATTGCCACTGCTCTATTACAGTGATGAGAACGGAGCAGCCTCCAAGAGCATGAGAGACGATGTTAGATCAGAGTAAAAGGCATTGACGTTTCACCTCGTGTTGCAGTACTTCTACATGCCAATCACGCAGGCCACACGAGGGTTTAAGGTTTAGGGTTTAGAGTTTAAAATAGGGTTTAGGGTTTAGGTTACGGGCTAATGGTAAAAGGGTTTAGGTTTAGGGTTTAGGGTTTAGGGTTTATGGTTTAAAATAGTTTTAAATACGACAAATGTTTATTATATGTTATTATTTCAATTTAAAATATTTTTCAAATAGGTCATATGTTAATTATATATTATTATTTAAATTTTAAATAGTTTGGAATATGACAAATGTTAATTATATGTTATTATTTTAATTTATAATATTTTTTGTTAATTATATGAACATATGTTAATTATCTATGAATATATGAACATATATGTTAATTCTAATTATATATGAATATAACACAATATAATTGGGCACTGTAATAATTAGTCCCGGTTTTTAAAACCAACCGGGACTCGAGGTGAATTTCAGTGGACGGGAAAACATCTCCTTATGTTTGCATACAAATCTAGAGATGAAAATGTATAGAAAACAACCGCAAAATGCGAAGTGCTAAGATTATAGATAGCACATGACATGTAGATAGCAAAATGTATAGAAAACAACCGTAAATCTATAAGAGAAAGAAGTTGCTAACCTTGTAGATAGCAAATATTTGTGTATTATCACCAAAGAAGTTGCTAACCTTGGAAGCACCGGACCTCTAGTTAGAGAAAAATTTTGAAGATGTACAAGTGTGGCTGGCTCGGGATGGAGAAGGAAGAAGGAGTATATAAAGCAAAATCTATAGTCCCGGTTGGTAACACCAACCAGGACTAGAGATGACATCTCTAGTCCCGAGGCAACGGTTTAAAAATTCAACGGCTCTCTAGGACCTTTAGTCCCGGTTCCTATCAAGAATCAGGACTAGAGGTGACGGTTCAAATGTTGTCAGAGCGTGTCAGAGCGCCGGGCACCTTTAGTCCCGGTTGGTAACACCAACCGGGACTAGAGGTAGCATCTCTAGTCCCGGTTGGTGTTACCAACCGGGACTAAAGGTGCCCGGCGCTCTGACACGCTCTGACAACATTTGAACCGGGACTAGAGGTGATCTTTAGTCCCGGTTCGTGACATGAACCGGGACTAAAGTTCCTAGAGTGCCGTTGAATTTTTAAACCAGGACTAGAGATCATCTCTGGTCCCGGGTGCAACTCAAACCGGGACTACTGTGATTTTTGACACTTCAACCAATGATGGTTTCTCTAGTAGTGACACGCTTTAGGTTGGAGTTTTAATGTTAGAGATAGTTTTTTCCTTGTTGGGCTATTGTGTTAGGTTGTTTGATCGTTGCTTGCTTTGGCTCGTTTTGATCGGCTCATGAGCCAGCTTGAGCTGGCTTGTTATATCTGACGAGCTATAACCTTAGCTCAATTCAATAATATATCCAATCGAACTGAGCCGAGTAAATTAGCGAGCCAAGAGTTTTTCATCCAGTCCTATCCACTCGTTTCTTCATACCAGATTTGAGCTGCAATGGGACTATTGCCCGGTCGCCGTGCACCATCCTAGCTCATTAGGCAGTTTCCTGTGGCTCTACCTAGTGACAAGTAGGCTCGGAGGAGGAGGGAAGGAGGGGCGGTAGTAGCTAGGTTTTGGGTGTCACTAGCGCAGGGCAACAGAAGCTTCTAGAGGTCCAATAATCCACCACTCATAGCGCTTAATTTACAAATTTCAACTCAAAAGTGAAGTTTTAATATCCTCAATTTTTTTTGGCCCTTTGCAAACTTTTGTGTCCTCTTAAGAAATACTACCAAATTATTTTGACATATTTCGAACGAAACTCAAACAAAATTTACACTCGGCTTCAAACACCATGCATCCATTCAACCCAATGATTGGAACTTGATGCATGCCACTGATGATCCCACTCGTCATAGGGAATATCGACGTACAAAGGGACAGTTGCCGTTGTTGTGTTTTTGTCTGCATGGCCACTTCCTTGATCGAAATACTATTTTTTTAATAAACTTAATGTAATAAAAGGCATGCTTTGCACATTTACATTATTTAAAATAATTTCCAAGCCTGCTTTATAGGCATTCTCCCATTACGCACGAATCAACCTAACTTTGAGCAAGGAATTCTAGAAAGATGAAAATCCGTTTTAACTTACTAATATAATAATGCGTGGTCCTGGTCTCCTGGACATAGTGCAATCTCTGTACCTTCTATTTCTTATGTTCACGTAGGATTCCATTATTCCAATATGAACGATCAGAATCAACATTGTTGCTGCATTTTAACAATGTCAGTCTTTAGTCGTAGTCAATGACTGCTTTTAGGTGATATTTGAAACTGACGAAGATGATGAAGATAAAGATTAAGTTTTCGCACGTAGAAAAACAATTAACACATAATTAATTAAGTTTTAATTTTATAATTTTCATAAATAAATATATTTGATATTTTAAAGTAATTTTTATATAAAAATTTTTATACGAAACGTACCGTTTAGTTCTTTGAAAAACGAGCTAACAAAAATCAAAAATCAAAGATGAAATCTGAATTAGTACCAATCAACTGATGCACCAGCTTGTACCATCTACCCTCTCTCTCCAAAGTCCAAATAAAAAAAAGTTGATCGCCTGTCCTTATGACATATAGATAATCTACATGATCCCAGTGTAGCAAGCATTGTTCCAACCACGCTTAACGCTGACAGTGAGTTGTTTACCTTGTCTCAATTTGGCCCATGAATTGGTTAGCTGATTTTCTCAATCATTACCACCATTTTCTATTCAAAACAATCAAGCTTTTTCCTTTTACATTACAAAATATTACACCTTGCTTTTCTAATGCATACAACCATATTTAAAAACACCAGGATTCAAAACTTATAGATAGAGTCATGTGCCCACAACTCTGTCATGACACTTGCTTCCCAACCAAACTTCTATTTCTGCCATAATTTTGTTGTATTTGTTATTTGTATTTTTTGGCGAAATTTGTTTATTTCTTTCAAGATACATCTAGAAAAACTTCGTTAATAACAAATCAAAAGAATTAATCTCCACTTAGCTCCATAAGTTGTACAATAATGCTTTTGGATCAATTATTTGTTGATTTGACCTGCACGATTTGCGCAAGGGTTTATTATTCTCATCATCACGTCCTGGATTTGGATTTCGCTAAAACCGAGCAAAAAACACCAATTTTGGAACAAATTTTGCTTGGCAGCTATCGGAAACAGACCAGTATCATCGAAATACCGATCGGAATGAACGATTTTCCTAACATAAATAAACGGCAAGGTTAAATTCCAAAGTGAGATGAGATAAACACTAAAGAGATCTTAATCAACTACCAAAATTATAGCATGCATCTCTTTCCAACGTGGGATATGCAAGCATATGCAACAGTAAAAGATCCATATATATATATATATATATATATATATATATATATATATATATTACATTACTTATTCGATTTATAATCCGATTATATCATTATATTCATTGAAATTAAATCTTTATAATAATGATTATATTCTAAATAAACAAATTTACTCTTATCATATATGTAAATTATTTTTTATTTGATTAAATTACAACTAGAGAGTCGTAATGTTATGAGTTTTTTACTTTGATTGTTATTTTTAGTTAGCTCTATAATATATATTGATTAAATTAATTTTTAGATAAACTCGTATTTTTACCGCAACACGGATTTACTTTTAGTGATATGCCAACTTACTTTTTATTTGTGTTAAGTTACTTTTATGATTTATATAAATTACTTTTAGGCTTTATTGAAGTTACTTTCGTAAATGTGTAAAAAGTAATTTAATCAAATTTAAAAGTAATTTATATATATGATAAAAGCAATTTATAACATATATATATATTCATTAGAACAAAGTCATGTGAGATTTTATTATAAAAAATTTATTATAACTTGTAATCGGATCCAAATAAGTAATTTAAGAGAAAATTCTATAAAAAGAAAAAACATGCATGAGTTTGTTGTACTTGTAGTTAATAAGTCGCACTTTCTCATCTATGACTATTGATCGAACACCCGTTAAGACTAAACAGTGGGTATTCATTATTTAGATTTTGCCAAACAAACATCGACGGTTGCTGTGATCGCTCGGGAGGTTGCAGGTGGGATTGGGGATTGACCATGTGGACTCTTGCAGAGCTTAGGAGGTGTTTTGGACTGCTCCACTCATTTTTTTAGCTTTACTTCATGTTTTTAGCCAAACGGGTTCAGCTTCATACACGCAGTTCTAGAAAAAAAGTTAGAGTTGTGAGAGCACCTAAAGAGATACTACACAAACTTCAGTTTTTTTGGAGCTGCTCCACGGTGAAGTTTGTGGAGCAGAGTTCATGAAGCAGTCCCAAACAGGGTCTTAATGTCTACTATTACCAATACATAAAGGGTTTCTTTAGAACAAAGAAAAAGTAAACTTTTTTTCAAAGGATTTGAATTTCAAAGATAAAATTCCAATAGGACCATTGGAAATAAAGAATTATACTCTCAAAATTCCTTTGAAAATGCTATGGAGTGGAGCATTTCATAGGGATTTTAGAGAAAAAACTAACATGAGGTCTTGTCTTATGGATTTTTTTTCAGTTTCTTTAATTCCTTTGTTTTTCCTGTTTGCTATCCAAATAACTTTTGTATAAGAATCCAGTGTTTCAATTGATAATATGTGTCATTCTAATACCATATTTTTTAAAAGTAGCTACACAATATTTGACAGTTTTTTTTAAAAAAAATTTCAGATGTAACTGCTATGTAACTTTATTATGATTATATTATAACTATTATGTCACTATACTGTTTAACTACTATGTAAGTGCAGTGACTCACATCAAACTATCGAAAACCTGCAGTGCAGCAAGCGGTTAGTGCAGCAATCTTATGAGAAGCACGGGTCTCGGGTTTGATCCTCACACTACTAGAGAAAACCACACTAGTCGGGACTAGGTAACCCTCGTAGTCCCGATTGTCAAACCAGGACTACGAATCCGGGACTAGAGATGGGTGACCTCTAGTCCCGGTTAAATAACCGGGACTAGAGATGCATCTTTAGTCCCGGTTGAAGTCACCAATCGGGACTAAAGATGGCGGAGCCACGTGGCCGGCTCCGCCATCTTTAGTCCCGGTTGGTGGCTCCAACCGGGACTAAAGCATTTTTTTATTTTTTTATTTTTCCTCCTGTTGCTTGTTTATATGTGTTTTTTATTGTTTTTTCGTTGTTTTTTTGCTGAAATCAAATTAACATCCTCAAATCACATCACAAATTCGCATCACAAATTCGCATCATAAATTCGCATCACAAATTCGCATCACAAATCCACAACACAAATCCACATCACAAATTCACATCACAAATCGAGTAATGAACATCACATATATATATATATATATATATATCAAATTTAGAACATCACAAAATCTTCAAAAATCTCCGGATCCGTCGCTACCGCCGCTCCCGGAGAGGACGAGGAGGAAATGGAGGAGGCGGTGACACCACCTCCGAGCCGCCGTGCCAAAACCACCTCCGAGCCGCCGGCCACGCCATCTTCGAGCCGCTACCACCGCCGTCGCCGAGCGAGAGAGAGCGAGAGAGGAAAGAAGAAAACAACTAAGTGTTGGATTGGTGGAGAAGACGATGCGTACTGGATATATATAGCCCTGGATTTTTAGTTCCGGTTGGTGTCACCAACCAGGACTAAAGATAATTTCCCGCTATTTCCAATTCATCTTTAGTCCTGGTTGGTGGCACCAACCGGAACTAAAGATAATTTTCCGCTATTTCTAATTCATCTTTAGTCCCGGTTGGTGGCACCAACCGGGACTAGAGATAATTTTCCGCTATTTTTCCAAATTTATTTGGTCCCGGCTAGGGTTAACAATTAAATAAATAGTAAATAGGGCTAAATTAAATTCATTAAATATAGGGTTAAAATAATAATATTAAAATTTAATCAAACATAGATAATCCTAGACATTAACGTGCCCTCTAGATAATATTCCTCTTTTGCCCCTCTCTATTTTTCATATTCATCCGAAGTTGTTGTTTTTTTGAAAATTCGACTTTTTATTTTTTATATATTTTTATGGACTTAGGAGCACACGAGAGATAACCACATAAAATTTGAGCGTAAACAAGTAAAAGACGTGGCCTGTGGAAAATTTGGAAGACACGCTCAAAATCAAAAAAAAAGCTTCCGGGCTCGAAAAGGCAATCTTCTGAGGCTTTTTTGGACAAAATAAAATCGTCGAACGTGGCGAAGCGACGAACGAACGCATCCAAAATATTTTCTCATCGATTTTTGTATATGGGAACGTCTCGATCGGAGTCCGTATGCAAAAGTTATGGTCGTTTTAAAAACCGACTCCGAACTAGAGGACGAAACGGGAACAATACGCGTAAAACTTTTACACGCGCATAAACTAGACGTGATGGCCAGGGTTTGAATGTTCTTATCAATATTGTACATCTCTCCGATTTGTATATTATCACCAAAATAATTTTAGAAAAGATTTTATATATTGAGAATCATTAGTTAATAACAATATGATGATATGTAATTACAATGTAATGATTAAATTAAAGCTTCCTTCTATCTTCAATCACCCACCCCCACACACAACACCACACTCTATAAAATTATAAATCCCTCAAATTAATTTCATACTATTTGAATCATGTAGAAAATTTTGTATATTTTTATTAGGTTCAGTTAAAAAAATAAACACATTCATGGTGTTACCAACCGACACTAAATATCAAAATTATCTTTAGTCCCGGTTGGTAACACCAACCGGGACAAAAAATAGCATCTCTAGTCCCGGTTGGTAACACCAACCAGGACAAAAATAGCATCTTTAGTCCCGGTTGGTCTAAAGATGCCCAGCGATCTGACAACCTCTGACAACATTTGAACCGGGACTAAAGGTGATCTTTAGTCCCGAACCGGGACTAAAGTTTCTAAAGAGCCGTTGAATTTTTAAACCGGGACTAGAGATCATCTCTAGTCTCGGGTGCAACTCAAACCGGGACTACTACGGTTTTTGCCACTTTACCAATGATGGTTTCTCCAGTAGTATGACGTTGCCACATGTTATGCGTTTCCTCTTCCCTGCTAGCACGAATCTCAAAGCTCAGCCCTATTTACTACAATAACAAATCCATATTTTTTTCTGTACACATGTTTTTAAAATCCCACGTTTCGAACAAACCCTAATAGACTTGTTATTGGGACGTAGTTCACTGGGCTTTCAGCCCATTATAATATTTTCTTTATTCTCTCACAGTTTTCCATTTTGTCCCAATAAAAAAGTAAACAATATTATTTAATTTTTTATGCCAATAGATGATACTAATATAATAGTATTTTCAGGATTTTTATTTTTTATTTTTATTTAAAATTTGAATTTTTATGAAATCAACCTAATCCCTTCTCGTGGAGAGATTTCGCCCTGTGCAATTTTGTTATTTTTTCCCGGAAGGGAGCCCTGTCGTTTCCCCTTTTTTCAGTTTTACCTCTGATGGCATTGTGAATAAAAGTACTTTATTATTTTGAAATAAAAGATGAAGGTGAATATGTTTCACAAGGAATGCAAATAATTTAGTGGTGAGAAACTTGTTTAATCTTTCCCCTCACCTGAATTCATTTGATATAATTAAGAGTAAAATTTTCAAAACCACAAATACATTGGCTATATTAAAAAACTACATATATAACACTAAACTTATCATAAAAATACAGATTTAAGATAATGTATCACTGAACTACATATTTCATAACAAAGTTATCATAAAACTAGTTTAGCGTCATTTTAATTATAAAACCTAGACATTTATAACTCAAACATAACATTAGTGCTAATTGCTAATGCTAAGGATTTAAATCTCTGATAATTAGCTTTAAACCCATAGCGTGTGATAAATTTATTATTAAATATATAGTTTTATGATGTATCATCATAAATTTAGAGTTTTATGATAATTTAACTAAATTATTTATAGTTTTGTAAAATTTAGTCTAAAATAAAATATTTCTTAGGCTCGTCGTCGTTCACATACGTCCATAGGGAGTGACATGTCTATGGATAATTTTTTATTTATTAAAGTGTGGAAAAAACTAAAGGATTGATTATTCAACAAAATATAAAAAATAAGATTATTTTTATAGAACTAATATGAGCGGTCATATTAATCTCTACAGTTCCTCACATCATTTTCGTGCAAAACGTTTGGCTTCTAATGGCCCTTAATTACCAAGTTAGAAATTGCTAGGAACCTTCCAATGGAGTACTGCAGTATTAATTGGTCTGTGCCCTGTGGCATGTCCAATTCTGCACTGTACGCATGACGTCATAATGCCTCCAGTTCAATGACGTAAGCACAGTCGGGGCGATGGGCACGTCACAACATCACCTTGGTCATGTCGCCGAGCTAGATTCAACGCACTCCGTGGATGGGTTAGCTATGTGTAGAGAAACAAGATAATACAATATACTAGTCGTAAGACAATATATTAGTCGTTTTTCTAAGTACATAGACTTTAGAAAATAAGACTGGATGGTCCTCGTGAAAAAAAGACTGCATGTAACAGCTTACTATATGTTCCACAAGAAGTTTATCTGCAACAAATTCCCGTAAATCTCGTCATTCTAGATTAATTTACGGTTTACCAACCAAATGAATAAGTTTAATTAATGTATGAGTGCATGACTATAATTAGTTTTTGCCATTAAATAAGTTCATAACTGTCATCACATCTTTTAGGCAAATTTGAATTTATATAATTTTCGTTGGTCATTGAAAAACATGTCACACTTTTCATCGTGGAACAAAAACCACAAATATCTTGACTTTATTACTAACCGATACTAAAGATATTTTTTATTACCGGTTAAAAAACCTCATGGTGTTGTACAATCTTTAGTATACCAACCAATACTAAAAGATTATTTTTTTAGTCCCGGTTCAACTTTGTTTAGCACTTGTCAGACCGTGGCAAAATCCTTTGGGCTCTTTAAACCGGTTGGTGACACTAACCGATACTAAAAATTAACACTTCAGTATTGATTGATGTTGATCTTTAGTACCGATTGATAACATCAACCAGTACTAGAGATCATTTTCTTTTTATATGTCTTGTTTCTCCTCTAGTTGAGCCATTGCTGCCAAAAGGAGGAAAAAGAGATGTGCTGGTAAACTTTTTTGCAAAAGTATTTTAGTGATATTACACAAATCGAAGGGATGTAAAATGTTAAAACTCCATACTCTATTGATGTATATTTAACATATTACATTTTTTTTCTATACGTCATTCTCTCTAAAAAGATACATGAAAAAGATGAGAGTGAATAAATTTTGAGAGAAAATAAGAGTACTTCATAACTTTAGAGACATTGAATAAAAATGTTAAAAGAATACAACAAAGAAAAAGTATCAAAAATGAAGAAAAATAATATAAAACTAAGTCCATTTAAAAATCATTAAAATAGTAAAAAATAAGAAGAATATATTAAACATATGTTTAGAAATTTTTAAAAACTTCTAAAAATAATTAAAATAAATATAACACATGAAAGATATATTTATAATTTTTTAAAACGTCTAGAATTTATATATAATTAATCATGGCTCTTTAGCCTTGCACTTCCCGAGGTAATAAAGAAATAGTCATAGAGATTTATTAGCTCAACAACAATCTCATCATTAGGAGCGCGTATGGGTTTTCTATGTGTCACCCCAGTTTTGAGTTTAACTATGATATTTTAAATTATTAAATACTTATTTAATTATGTTCACTTTTGTGGACTTCCTTTATATTTCTTTATTTGATGTAGGTGAATCGACAATGAATGTACAACATGGACTGACGGTCGAAGGAGTTTATTTTTGAGTGTGAACGATGCCCACAAGCCTAAGGGTTTTATATGTTAGTGCAAACACAAGAAGGAGTCTTCTATATCATTAATTCTTCATATCCATTTATTGTAGTCGAGATTCATGCCTAGCTATAATTGTTGGACCTCGTACGGAGAGTTAGGGGTTGCAATGGAAGAAGATGAAGAAAAAATGACAACATTCCGGACTGTGCTCAATATGATGGATTTGAAGATAGTACAACAGGCGAGGCAGTCAGAGCTATTGCAAAAAATGACAGTGCAGACGATCTTGGTCAGATGTTGTGCGATGCAAAGAAAGGTTTGTGAAAGTGAAAAGGAGGTCAAGAAATTAGAGCGTATGTTAGCAGATCACAAAACGTCCTTGTATCCAAATTGCAAACAGGGGCAAAAAAAGTTAGGTACCACGCTGTAATTCTTCCAATGAAAGGAAAAAAATGGTGTGACTGACAAGACATTTGGTGAGTTATTGAAACTCGTAACAATATTCTTTCGGAGGAAAACGAATTGCCAGAAATAACGTACGAAGATACACGTATGTCTGAACGATTGTATCCTCTATTGCGATGAGGAGTACGAGAACCTGGAAGCATGCCCTGTGTGTAAGGCATTATGATACAAGATTAGACAAGATGACCCCGATGATGTTGACGGACAGCGTTCGAAGAAGAGAGTTCCTACTAAGGTGATGCGGTATTTCTCTATAATACCACATCTAAGGCGTTCATTCAGGAATAAAGCACATTCTAAAATGATGCGTTGGCACGCAGAAGAACGTAAACAAGACATGATGTTAAGACACCCCACTGATGGGTCGCAGTCGTGAAACATCGACATAAATTTGAAGACTTCAAAAAATATGCAAGGAACATAAGGTTTGGTTTAAGTACGGATGACATGAATCCATTGGGAGAGATGAGCAGCGGTCATACCACTTGGCCTATGACCCTATGTATCTACAACCTTCTCCTTTGGTTATGCATGAAGCAAAAGTACATCATGATATCGATTATTATTTAAGTCCCAAAACAAACTGGTAACGACATTGATGTGTATCTAAGACCATTGGTTGAAGATCTGCAACTGCTGTGGATAAAGAAGGTTTCCCTTTGTGGGATGAGAACAAACAAGAGCAATTTAACCTACGAGCATTGTTGTTTCGTAACTATTAATGATTGGCCTATACATAGCAACCTATCAGGACAATAAAACAAGGGGTATAGGGCTTGCATCCACTATACGGATGAAACTGACGGTACATACTTGAAACATTGTAGGAAGGTTATGTACATGAGTCATCGTTGATTTCTTGGTGCAAGCCACCCTGTACGAAAGAAAGACAAACATTTTGAACAGAAGATAGACCACTGTACTAAGCCTAAACATTGTAACAGAAAAATTGTGTTTGCTATGGTGAAAGATCTAAAAGTAGTATTTCGAAAGGGACATAGCAGCCAACCTATAGTAAGTGAAGATTGTCATATGACGATGTAGAAGAAGAAGTCAATTTTTGGGAGTTACCTTATTGAAAAGTCTTAGAGGTCCGCCACACAATCGACGTGATGCACCTCACTAAGAACCTTTGCGTCAATCTACGCGGCTTCCTAGGTGTATATGGAAAGTCAAAAGATACACTTGAAGCACGTCATGATCTGAAACATATGAAACAATGTGATGGCTTTCATCCGGAACCGAAGGAGAAAGGAAGCCATTACTTAAGTCCAGCCAACTACACTCTGAGAAAGGTAGAGAAGGAAAGTATGTTTGAATGCTTGGACAACATCAAGATACCGTCTAGATACTCGTCGAATATAAAGAAAATAATAAGCATGAAAGAGAAGAAGTTCACAAACCTAAAGTTTTATGATTGTCATGTGTCATGTGTTGATGACATAGTTGCTTTTTGTTAAAATTCAGGGTATCCTTCATGATAATATCCGGACAACAAAAGCAAAGCTCGTTGCTTTCCGAACACAATTTCGTAGAAGGTCATCGATCTAGACAGATTAACAACCCTACAAAATGACGTGGTGCATCGTCTTATCAGCTTTGAGATAATCTTTTCACCATCCTTATTCAATATAATGATACATCTTCTATGTCACCTTTTCACAGAGACCAGTATTCTCGGTCATGTGCACCTACGCAACATATTTCCTTTTGAGAGGTACATGGGCGCTCTAAAGAAGTACGTTTGTAATTGTTCTCATCCGGAAGCATGCATCGCCAAGGGATATGGAAAAGAGGAGGTCATTTAGTTATGCGTTGAACTTATTGAAGACCTTCGTCCAATCGGGGTCCCCGAATCAAGCCATAAGAGGAGACTACAGGGAAAGGAGACTCTTGGAAGAAAACCAATAATGATAGACAATGATTATTTTGTAAAGCACATTTTATGGTTTTGCAACAATCTTTGTTGGTGGCTCCTTACATCGAGGAGCACATGGCGATTGTTCGCTCCAAAAACATCGGGAAGTACGTTGCCTGATTACATGTCATCACATTGATACATTCTCTGCTTGGTTGCGACAATATGTCATGGGTAACGGGACAATTGACCAACAACTAGCTTTGTTGGCAAGGGGACCATCTTGCTCAATCTCAACATTCCAAGGATGTGAGATCAACAGTATACTTTACACAAGAGCTCAAGACAAAAAGAGCATGAACGAAAATAGTGTTGTTTGTATCGATGTCATAAGATACCATGAGATAACTAGCACGTATTACGCTAGCATTGGGGAGATATGGGAACTCGATTACGGACCTTTGAAGGTCTCTCTATTTCGGTGTCGATGAGTTAGTCTGAGTAGTGGAGGCAAAATGATTGATGACAGTGGGATGAAAACAATTGACCTTGACAAGGTTGGATACTCAGACGAAACATTCGTCCTAGCTAATGATGTAACACATGTTTTCTATGTGAAGGACATGTGTAGCAAACCAACAAAGGTGAAAGGGCCCGACAAGCATCGCCACCCTTTTACTTTCGTTTGTTTCGACGAGTTCTTGTTTTCGAGCATGGGCTGCATCAATTGAGTTCGACCTTCGGCAAGAAGTGAGTTCCATCATCTTCACTTGCGCTGGCATGGCTAGGACTTCCTCGGTTGAGTCCGATATTCTAATCGGGCCGACGCAAGTTTTGCCTATCTGGTATATCATCTCTACCTTTAGTTTCATTGTTGTTTATAGTCACATCGGCTTAGTTAAGACTTTCTCGGTTAGGTCCGATATTCTGATCAAGCTGATGTTTCTTTAAATATAATGTCGCTTTAGATAGATTTGTTATATCCATCACATTAGACAGATCTATTGGTTCATGGAGTATTAGATTATCATATACATTCTCGTGCTGCATCGGTTAGGTCTGAACTACTAGATTGTTATTGATAATCTAAGTCTTGGTTAGCCGATAGGTTTATGCTAATGTTTCATCGAAGGGTTACCCGATCTTATCTGATGTGTTAAATTTTTCTTTAATAGTTTTGTTGTCTTGGTTAAATTTAGCACATGACCACTTTGATCAGTGTCATATCGGCTGGTTTAAATCTATAAGGCAATCATCAACCTTATGTTGCATTGGTTAGGTCCAACCTATGAGGTTGTGGTTGTAAGTTAGATTTATTTAAGTCAGTAGGCATCAATCATTGTTTCATCGGGGTTTCAGCCGATGAGTTATCTGGACGTTGCATTGACTTGTAAGGATTGCATATGAGTTGGTTACTAGTTGATGGCGATAGAGTATTCATCATTTATTGCTTATTTTTTTGGACTTGATGCCATCGGACCTCCAGCCGATGTGTGCTTTAATCTTCAGATCGATATCTATTTTATCATGTGATTGGTTTACGCTATATTACATTACTATATCATCATGTTATCATCAGCCGATCACCTTTATATAGATGTTAGCTCAGCACACGACCGATGGATTAAAACTCTAATTGCATCGGTTGTCCTGCTGTATCGGCTCACATGGGTCATATGGTACGGGTGCTTGCCGATACAGTTATGGTGGCGTCTAAGGCTTGTAATGGTGGTCTTGACGGCCCCCTTGGTACTGGTAGCGATGATCAGCGGGAGGCGGCCGAGACACCTGTTGTGGCGTTGGAGGATCTGGGAACAACTGTCAGCCACGGGCATTGTGCCGCCTGCCTAGATCAATCGGCTCTGGCTGCCGATTGCCATTGAATATGCTGTTGAGTTGACCTTGAGGTAACGGCTGTTGTCGGTTTAGTATAGTATTCGCTGGTCTTACAGCCGTTTCGCCTGGATTCAGCTGACCGACTCCTCCTGGCGGGCTTGGTTGTGCTATCAGTGGAAGCGGCTGATCCTGGGTGACTAGCGGCTGATCACTGATTCTAATGTATCATTGCAATGGAAGCACTAGAAACAGAAAATCATACCATCAATGAAAAACATTTACCTGAACTTGGGGATCGAGACGATGCAGCCCGAAGCCAAACAAAGTGTTCGTCTAAAGAAAAGGTTGGCGATGTGCCGAAGGTTGGATTGATTGAATAATGATCATGATACAGAGGGTCTCGGGTCCTATTAATATCCAATATACAAATATCTGTAACAACCCTGGACTCTATCTAAACTACTGTTTAAAACACCATATTATCCCTAGCGAGACCCATACCGTGTTACAACTAACAATTTATCAAATCTCTAGATTACAGATACAATTGCCGTTATAGGACTCTATCCATAAGTGGCAATATATTTTAACGCGTAACTAGCAATCGAATCTTTCATTTATCTTCAAGTTTCTACACTAGACACGGTTTCATCTCTTCCGGACTCAGAATCGGCTGTCGGCTGCTCCCATTCGATCCATCCTCAGCCGACTAGCCCTGTAGCCGATCCCTTTTTAGCCGATACAATTCCTGTCCCCAGCCAATCCGATTTTGCTTTGCCTTTACGAACTTAGGAACTCAATTACCAAATTTCAGTGTTAACACATGCCCCCCAAGTCCGTAATATGAAGTGTTGCGGATTTGCTTGCCTATCCAAACTCTTGCTTCCTTCTTGACCTAAACCGCCTCGGCTTCTCCCCAAGTGCTCTTTAAATATCCACTTCCTTTGCCGAACCGCCTACGCCTCCAATGCGCACTCGGCCGTCTTCATGAACAAGCCTTCTGCCCCTTCTCTCTCTCCTGCGGCGACTTCATCGGCGCTCGTCGACCTTCCTCACGTTCCTCAGACTCATCTTCGCCCCTGAGCATCCCGATGGCCTCCGCCGCTGCATCAAGCACCTCCATCTCACCGGCCACCACCGTCATGCCGGCCGCAACCACTGCGCCGTCCGCCGCTGCCATTCCAGCTGCCGTCGCAACCGCTTCAGCCGCTACTGCAACCGAGTTCCCCGAGGTACTTTCTTTCGATTCACAATTTTACTCCCAAATCTGCTTTTTCAAACATCCTTGCATCAACGCTTCGTTCGGCGATCTTCCAAGTAGCATTTCACTTCACATTCTTATTAATTAGTACTTTTCCTGTTCCCTAACCGCAAAACACAATCATTCTTGACTAGTACTTTTCTCCCCTTTTTCGGACTGTAACACCTGTCTCATCAAGCAACACGTACCGTAGCGCCTTGCATCGTAGTTTCCTTGTGGCCGATTGAGAGGGTTTTTTGAGATAGTTGTAAATGTCAAATCTCCAATCATCGGCTGTGATGGTGGCCACGCCTACGTCCACTTCTCTCAGCATCGGTCGATAGCCTGATGCCCCTTGAGCCAAGTCATTGGGCTCTGTGTTCTGCTCTCTGGGGATATGCTTCAAAGTGACTAGCCGAAAACCATCCATTAACTCCCGGCATTGTCGATAATAGACCATCAGCGCGTCGTTTTTGCACTCATATTCTCCTGATAATTGGCTGATGACGAGCAACGAATCTCCCATTATCTCGACTGCGTCGGCCTCCACCTCCTTGAGCAGAGTCAACCCTTTGAGAACGACTTCATACTAGGCTTGGTTATTTGTAGCGTGGGGGTCAATGACGAAAGCAAACTCGAAGCTTGCTCCCTGGGCGAGATAAGGACTAAGCCGATGCCGCAGCCATTGGTGCATACCGAGCCATCGAACGTCAAAGTCCAAGGCATAATTTCCACTGAGCCGATTGAATCGTTTCTATGTTCCACAATGAAATCGGCTATAGCTTGCCCTTTGACTGCCCTTGGTGCCTGATACCTTAAATCGAACTCCATTAGTGCGAAGATCCACTTACCGATTCTTCCTTTGAGCACTGGAGCCGATAGCATATACTTGACCACATCGGCTTTGCAAGTTACCGTGCACTCGTTGGACAACAGATAGTGCCTTAACTTTGTACATGAGAAATAGAGGCATAGGCATAACTTTTCCACATGTGAATACCTTGTCTCTGCGTCTAGTAGCCGTCGGCTGAGATAGAAAATGGCTTTCTCTTTGCCGTCGAAGCCGATTGATTTGTCGTCGGCCGACAGGTACAGCTTGAACGGTATTCCCTTTTGTGGAGGCATCAGAACTGGAGGAGAGCTTAGATAATCTCTTATGTTGTCTAGCGCTTTCTGCTGTTCTGCCTCCCATGTGAAGGTCTGATCGGCTTTCGCCGAAGCAATGGTGTGAACGGCTCCATTTTTTCTAAGAGATTGGCTATGAAGCGTCTGATGAAGTTTATCTTTCCGATCATCGACTGAAGCTGCTTTTTGTCTTTCGGGGGTTGAATTGTTTTGATGGCATTAATGCTCCTTGGTGTGACTTCAATCCCTCTTTCATGGACGAGAAACCCCAAGAATTGCCCGGCCCACACGCCGAACGCACACTTAAGCGGATTCATCTTTAAACCATATTTCCTCGTCCGTTCCAACACTTGTCTTAGATCGGCAATGTGGCCTTCTATCTCTCTTGACTTGACAACCACGTCATCAATATATATCTCCACTAGTGAGCCGATCATATCGTGAAAGATGTAATTCATAGCCCGTTGATATGTTGCCCCAGCATTCTTCAAGCCGAACGTCATTACTACCCACTCGTAAAGGCCGATTGCACCAGGGCACCGAAAAGCGGTCTTGTGGATGTCCTCTTCGGCCATGAATATCTGGTTATACCCTACGTTGCCGTCTATGAAACTGATAATCTTATGGCCTGAGGCAGCGTCGACAAGTAAATCGGCTATTGGCATTGGATACTCGTCCTTCGGGGTTGCCTTGTTCAGATCTCTGAAATCGATGCAAACCCAAAGTTTACCATTTTTCTTCAATACCGGGATGATATTCGAGACCCACTCGGTGTACCGGCAAGGCCGAATGAATCCTGCATCGTATAGCCGAGTGATTTCGGCTTTAATTGCGTCGTACATATCGGCCTTAAACCTCCTGGGAGGCTGTTTGAACGGCCTATAGCCTGCCTTGATCGGTAGTTGATGGACCACTATCGATCGACTGGGACCGGGCATCTCGAAGTACTCCCAAGCAAAACAATCTTTATATTCTTTTAGTAATTCAATAAGTTGGGATCTACAATGAGGAGACAGATTTTTTGCTAATGTACGTCAGCCTCGGCTTATCACCAGAGCCGATGTCGATTTCTTTTAACTCGTCAGCCGACGTGAAACCTTGTCCTAACTTGCCATCGTCTTCGTCTGTGGTGGCTACGCCGAGAACACTTGAGCCCTCCACCATGTCTTGTTCAAAGCAGCAGCTGTGGCTCGTCGCTTCCGATGGGCTGTATTGTTGAATTGGACACATTTAGAAAATCGGCTTGCCAGATTTTCCCAGATAAACAATCAATGCCTTCGATTTCCCAAATTGGCAAATCGGCGCTGACGACACTAGCTGACCTGTCGGCTGGTACGATCTCGATCTTGTCGCCATCCCATTAGATCAGGCTCTGGTGCATCGTAGAAGGGATGCAGCAGTTGGCGTGTATCCAGTCCCTTCCGAGCAGCAGGCTGTAAGACCCCTTCCCGTCGATGACAAAGAACGTTGTGGGCACGGTTTTGTTGCCGATGGTCAGTTCAACGTTGAGTACGCCTTTGGTCTCCGAGGGGTTGCCGCCGAAGTCCTTGAGCACCATGTTGGTCTTTATCAGGTCTTCGGCCCCCTTTCCGAGTTTTCTGAAAGTTGCGTAGGGCATCAGGTTGACTGCAGCTCCCCCATCGACTAGCATTTTGGAGATCGGCTTGCCGTTAACGAATCCTTTAACGTACAACGGCTTCAAGTGCCGATTTTTGGTTCCTTCAGGCTTGTCGAAGACGGCCTGGTCCAGCGAGATTGCCAGCTTTGCTGGGTCATCTTCGATAGTGCCCGTGTTGGCTTCGGGGGCGCCGAACTCGGCCGGCAATACGAAGACCATGTTAACCGGTGCGGAAACTTTGCCTTTCCCTTTGGCTGCCCTTCTGGCTTGATCGGCTGGACTTTCTTCGGCTTGTTCTTCGTCAGTTACAGCGGCTTTCCGTTTGGGTACCCTCCGCCTTTTGATTTTGCCCAGCCGACGGCGCTGCTCGTAGATCATTTGTTGTACCTCGTCTTCTCTTCCTTCATGCTTGAGCCGTTGAACTCTCCTCTTCTGGGTCTTCGTAAAGAGATCGGACGGACACCATTGGGGGTTGGCCGATTCCTCATCGTCGGCCTCTTCGTTGTCGCGATTGTCTCCATCACGGTTTTGGTCGATGAAGAAGTCCTGATGGATCGGACCAAGCCGATCATGGACAGATTGCCGCCTTTGGTTTAGCTAGACGGCTCTAGGGATGAGCCGAGCTGGACTTACAGGTGACCAGCTTCCGCGTCCGTCGTCATCACGGCGATCGTTACATGCTGGGCAGTCATCCAGTGTTGGTAGCCTCATGCCGGATTCCCAGCAGTACCTGAAAAAATTGCAATGCCAATGTGGATCGGCATTGTCATGGTTTACCTTGTATCATCGGCTCTGAATACTCGGCTCGTGCCGACGAGGTGCTTGTGGACCCCGTTTTGAACGGGAATCTTTCGTGTTCTACCATTTCCCTGGATCGAGTAGTTGGTACCCACGAAATACAGTACTGAATAATCAGGTGCACATGCACGAATAGTCTTACAACGAAATTATTACAACGATAGGCCCGAAGGCAATGTTCACCACACAGGACCTCATGGTTCGGATACAACACAAAAGCAGAAATTAGATACGGCGGAATAGAGGCAGCGGCATGTCAGTTGCCACAGGCAACGACCGGGGCTAAGACCTAGTAAGCGCCATCAGCTTCTTCGCCCTCCTGGTAGTAGGCGTAAGGATCCTCCGATTCTTCATTTCCACCATCTGAAGGTTTGTGCGTATAGCAAGGGTGAGTACCAACCGTACTCAGCAAGCCAACACGGAAGTGATGCATATGATAGGGTTATTCAAGGAATGGCTGAGGCTCTTTTGCGTAAAGCCAATTTTTATAAATCCTTTCACAAGCCTATCAACTAGCCAAGTCAAGTTTTAGTTTCATGGTTCATTAATTCGGCGACGGTTCTGTCTACCATCCATCGTGATTCCAAGGATGGCTTCCCGCCTCCGATTCGTCATGGTTTTCTGGGGAGTTCACCCCTTCTCGCATCTCGAGAAGTTGATCCACCAGCGAATGAAATCATCATGCAAACCCATCCCGGCATTTTTAAGTTTTAAGTCTAGCCAAGGAAAGTCTTGTCACGACGCTCAATATCCGCGAGCACGGCTATTCGAATAGATTCATTCATTCACACTGCAGTGGATGTACACTTTACCCGTACTCCATGACAACCCAACAAATGAGCCTACGTCCCAACACATGATACGGTCACGGCAAAGCCTTTCGATAACCTCACTTTGGCAGTACCCGCTCCATGAACTTAAGCCCTCATGCACTCTAGCCGTCATTTTCTAGCGGTGAGAGGAGTTCGCGCACCCGAGGTAAGGGAAAACTTCCTCAACCTTTAAGTTCAATTAATATCGATTTAATTCCACCATCCACAACATAGGCCGCAGCCTCATCCTCATCACACAAACCACATCATAAAGAACCATCTATGCAAGGATACTGCCTCCGCTCGGCTATCTAGTCAGCTAGGTCTATACCCATTTGAGAAGTACGGTTGTACTGGCTCGTTTCCCGGCTATCTCATGGCTCGGTCCTTAATTGACCAGGGTCGGCTCTTGCCTTTTCCGGAATCCACCCAAATCATCCGGCCGCCCCAGTCTAAAACATTTGTATAGCATTTTCAATTTTCATCAAACTTAGTTCATCATTCTCATGGCCATGTGGCGCTCATGTCTCCACAGGCCGCATCTCAACTACCTTCCCTAAGGTAGTTGCCCAAGCACAAAGCTTCTTTGTACCGAAGTTAGCCTCCGGTCATATCACATCGAAGGTTACAAAGAATAATTCTAATGGTAATCAACATCATAGCAGGGTATATCAAGCATAGGTACACATCTGTGTATAGCATGCAATTTGCAATTGAAATCAACATCATTTCGCAAAGTAGGATCAATATGTTCAAAGAGTGTGATGACTTGCCTTGCTCGCACGCTTGTGGAGTGGTGTCTTCAACGAGGTCGATGCCGGTCTCTTCAGGTGCTAGCCGTACGTGCGAAAGATCAATCGATTCCGATTAGAATCCCATATGACACCAAAAGGTCGAAAAGATCCGAAAAAGCCTCAGAAACGATTCCAAGCGCTAAGCCCAAATTCCTACTTGAGTTTGTGCTAAGATCGCCCGGGAAAACTACAAGTTTTGACATCGGATCGATGACTTAGGGTTTTTGCAAAGCGACGATCGCGATTTGTTCGAGAAAATGGATTTGAGAATATCCGCGGAGGGATTGGTGCTCGAGGTCTTGGAGGTCCGAGCACAAAAAGATAAACATATTTAAGTGGCGAGAAAGATCTAAACGAAATTCGGATTCAAAAACGACGCAAAACGAAATTTCGGAAAAGTCTGGTTTTGATTTTCAAATTTTTGCACCGAGGAAACATACAAGAAAATAATTTAATTTTGCCCAAAATTTTACTCAAATCTTTCCAAAATATTTTTCCAAATTTTCTAAAATTTTTCCAAATTTTTCCTTATTTTTCTTTTTTTTCTTTTTTTAATTTTATCAGCGCCATTGTTCATTGCCCGAAAGGTGTTCGACCGTGGCGCGGCAAAAACAGAGACGGCGGCGGCGCTAGTGCGCGAGGAAAAAAAAGGGGGCGGCGGCGGGGCTTACCGGCGACGGCGGCCCTCGGGGAGGTGCGGCGAGGCACGGGCGACCTTGGCGCACGGCGGCAACGGCGTTGGCGCTTGGGGAAAAGAAGGGAGAGGCGGCGGCGGTGCGGGAAAGGGGCGGGGATGCCGGCCTTTTATAGGCGCGGCCGGGAGAGGAAATGGAGGGAAGGGGGCCGGCGGGCGGCTGCCATGCGGCGCGCAAGGGGTCGGGACGGGCGCGGGTTGGCGACGCACGCGCGCGCGAGCGCGGGGTCCGGGCGGGTCGGCGCGCGCGGCGGGCGAGCGAGGACGGGTCCGGCGCGGGTCGGCGACGCGCGACGACGATGGCGCAAGGCACGGGCAGGGCCGGTACGGCGCGCGCGCGCGGGGCGCGAGGCGCAGCGGGTCCGGCGCGGCGCGCAGGCGCGCGCGCGTGGCGCGCGCGGGGTAGGGGCGGCGCGCGCGGTGCGAGAGCAGAGGGCCGGCGCGGGCGCGCGCGCGCGCGCGTGTCGCGCGCGCGGCGGCGCGGTACGGCCGGCCGACGTCGAACACTTGGCGCAGCGTGAGCAGTGCGATTTTCTATTTTCCCGATTTTTGATTTTTAATTCCTATTTCTATTTTCCTTCCCTCTAAAAATTCCAAATTAAATTCATGTATTCCAAAAATAATTTTTAATACTATATTTTCAACTTTTTCTCCACTTTTATGTTTCCAAATTTATTTTTCATATTTATTTATTTTAATTCCTTTTTCCTAATTTTCATACTTCACCTATTTATTTTCCAAAAAAAAATTCCCGTGATTTCGGTAAGACTCCCAAATATTTTATTGTTTATTTTGTGTTCTAATTTATCTTCCCCCAACCACAATTACTATTCTATTTCTTCAAATTCATATTTTCATAAATCCGCACTTCATTCTCCGATTTCTTTTAAAAATCCCTAATACTGAATTTCGAATTTTTCTCTCCGACAAACTCCAAATCATCCCCAAACACCAAAAGGGAATTGATCACAACTAGATTTATGCAACCGAGCCGGCAAATAAGAAGCAACAAACCCGCGGAAAAAGCAACAAGCGAAGACTTTTGAAAGTTCCGATTTTTACGTTCCAATTTCAGTTTTCTTCAATTTTCAGGATGTTACACTGCTTCATCGTAAATTTCTTCATGCCGAGACCGGTATTGATGACGGTGTCGGCTTCATTCGTGGATCGGCTGTCGGCCAACCGATCTGATGACTGTGCGCACCATATTAATTTGCGCGGCGTGGCATCCAGTATGGTCGTCTTCTGCCTTGGCCCTGACCGATGTATTGGCTAAGCCGTGCGCCATTCTGTTCTGTCGATCAGCTCGCCCGGGGCCGGCATGGACCGTGTTGACCGGGAAGGGATTGCCGTCTACTTTCATCGACCGATTTGAGTCGGCGAACTTTAGCTTCCCGGCCTCGATTGCCGACTGGATCTGCTGTCTGAAGACTTTGCAGTCGTTGGTGGCGTGAGATGTGGAGTTGTGCCACTTGCAATACTTCTTCTTTTTCAACTCTTCGGCCGACGGGATCACATGATTTTCGGGTAATTGAATCTGTTTCTCTTTGAGTAGTAAATCGAAAATCTTGTCACCTTAGTGATGTCAAAATCATACTTTTCTTCCTTAGCTTTCTTCGACCATTGCGACGATGGCCTTTTTGTTCTTGGCCCATTCGGCTGCCGCCACTTCTGTTTCATCGTCGTCGGACCCGTAATCTGAATCGACGATGACCTGGGTTATGTTCTTGACGGCCTTCCTGGTGTCTTGGAAACGCTGCTCGTGGGCCGTCACTTTCTGCGCCAAGTGAGCTAGGCTATCGAAGTCCTGCGCAGAGAATCGCTCTCGGATTGGCGTGATTAAGCCGTGAAAAGCTAGATCGGCCAACTAGGCATCCGATAGCACTAGGCTATAACATCGGTTCCTCATTTCCCTAAAGCGTTGGATGTAGTCTTGGACCGATTCATTGTGTTTCTGCCTGACGCTGGTGAGGTCCGACAACTTCATCTCGTGGTTGCTGGAGTAAAAATAGCTGTGGAACTTTTTTCAAGATCGACCCAACTCTGAATTGAGTTGTACGGCAATGAGGAGAACCATGTAAAGACCGATCCTGAAAGAGAAAGGGGGAACAGTCGAACTCTCAAGGGGTCCGTACCCGATGCTTCACCGCATTGCGCCAAGAATCGGCTAACGTGCTCATAGGTGGAAACATTGTCTTGCCCTGAGAATTTCGAGAAGTCTGGGATCTTGTATCGGTTGGGTAGCGGGATCCGTTCAAAATGTTCTGGATAGGGGTATCGATACATATTCCCTCAATCTTTCGGTTTGAGGCCGAACTGGTCGCGCATGACGTCTGCAATTAGTTCGGCCCACGCTCGGTTGTCCTGCTGTATCGGCTCACATGGGTCATATGGCACGGGTGCTTGCCGATACAGCTGTGGTGGCGTCTGAGGCCTGTAAAGGTGGTCCTGACGGCCCCCTTGATACTGGTAGCGATGATCAGCGGGAGGTGGCCGAGACACCTGTTGTGGCGTTGGAGGATCTGGGAACAACTGTCGGCCACCGGCGTTGTGCTGCCTGCCTAGATCAATCGGCTCTGGCTGCCGATTGCCATTGAATATGCTGTCGAGTTGACCTTGAGGTAACGGCTGTTGTCGGTTTAGTATAGTAATCGCTGGTTTTAGAGCCGTTTCGCCTGGATTCAGCTGACCGACTCCTCCTGGCGGGCTTGGTTGTGCTATCAGTGGAAGCGGCCGATCCTGGGTGACTAGCGTCCTGTAACCAGGAAATTGGCCATCTGCGAAATACGTGGGCCCCCGTTGCAGCTGTTCGGCTACCTTGGCGTCGACCACATGAGAGATCATATTATTAAGGGTATTGACCAAGATGCTACTTTGATTGACCAGTGCGTGGTGAACAGCTGAGTCGATCCGATCTTGCAGAGAGTATATGGCCGAATCATCTTGCACTTGGGACGGTTCTTCCACCTTCTGTTTGCCTTTTGTGTCGCCCGAGGAGGATGCCTTGGTATCGTTAAGGTTGAACTTGTACTTTTGGTGCACAGCTCCAGATCTTGTTTGGGTGAAAGATTGCAAATAATTATTCTGGAGTTCTTCCACCATCTTCTTATATTCGGCTTGCTGTTCAGCCGATAGTTGTTCCATCTTGACAGGGACGACGTTGTCTTGCGTGATGCTAGGGTTCTTGGAGTCGACCATCTTGCCGGCAGAGTCTATTCGTCCGAGTCGAGCCGATAAAGACAGTCCCACCGGGCGTGCCAAGAAGCGTGTTGACGAGAAATCTCTCTCACGCGCTGGCCTAGGATATCTGCTTGACTCCAGTGCAGGTCCTTCTCGGCTGCCTACAATGTGCAGGGCGTGCCAGTTGATTTGATTTGTTAATCAACAAGAAAAACGAGAGAATGAGTGTTAAGTGTTAGGTTAGATCCCCACGGGATCGGCTAAGGGAACCCATGAACATATATATGCTATTCTAAACTGTAACATCCTGAAAATCGAAGGAATGGAATTTGGAACGTAAAAATCAAAACTCACAAAAACTTTTTGGAATCATTACTTCTTATTGTGTTTTTCGATCTTAATTGCCAGTTCAACGATATAAGATTTTCCTTTTGAATTACTTTGAGTTAAAATGGAACAAAACCCTAAGCTTTGCAATCCCAGCCGGTGAAAACAATTTCAAAATATACATGTGTGTACCCTGAAAAGAGCACATAGATATATATATGTATACAATATGGTGCATCACAAAAAGAATATATTAATTTTTAAACCCTAATTGAGGAGGGAAGGATAATGAATAATTGGAATTTGGATAAAAAAATAAATATTGAAAAGGAGAAATAAAACTTGAAATTTGTCTTCAATCAAAATCCCATTTTCTTGAATTTAAGAGAAGAAACAAAATAAATATGAAAAATATATTTTGAAAAGTGGGGAAATGTGGAAAATATAATTTTAGAAATTGTTCTGTGAATACCAAAATTTATTTGGGATTTTTAGGAATAAAAGAAAGGGAAATGGAAAATAGGATTTTAAATTCGGGAAAAATGGAAAAGCGCACTGTTCATTGATCGCGGTGTTCGACCGATTACATGCCCCGTTCGCAGCGCCGCGCGTCACCCGCCGTACCGAGACCTCGCACGTGCACGTTCCCAACGTCATCCGCTCCGGTCACGCACAGAGTCGCCGGTGGTCGCGCGCATGCCGATTGCCCCCAAAGTCGCCGCCGTACACGCTAGCCATGCCGCTCGCGGCGGCGCGCGCGTCATAGCCCCGCACCACGCCGTCCTGCCGCGGCGCCGCACTCCCGCCTCGCGCACTGCCTCACCGCGCTCGCCGTACACGCGCGCGGCTGCAGCTTGCCGCACGTCGCCGCGACGTGCGCGCGCTCGTCGCCTATCGCCGCACCGGGACGCCCGAACCATCTCACCGTCGACCGCCTATAAATCGGCCTCCCTGCACCCAGCTGACCACATAGCAAATCTTCCCAGTGCTCACTCGTGCTTTTTCCCCAATTTCCCCCAAAAGTTAGCCACCGCATTGCGTGAATTTTGGGAAGGATCGGAGCTCGGCCGGAAGAACCCTAATTTGACCGCCCGTGCAGCACTCCTAAATTCGTCACCCTCGGCCGATTTCTTCCCGAATTGAAGGTACCATCATCATCCCCGTGCTCTAAGTATTATTTCCCTAAGCTTCCCGAGCCAAATGGTCGCCGGAAAATCGCCGGCGACGAGCCCTCGAATTCCCTCCGTCTCGCCGCCGCCACCCCGCCGTCGCCGCACGCTGCAATGCCTCCCGGCCGAACCAAACCCCCTTTAGCATCCCTAGGGTTCACCGATGCTCGTAGACCCTCACCTTGGCCGGAACTTCGCCGGAGTTTGCTGCCGACGAGCGCCATCGCCGCCGAACCACCCCGCCGTCGCCAGCCCTTTCCGCCGCTCCCGGTCTCGGCCGAGTGGAGAAATGGAACCCTCGTGGTCCCAAGATGGTGAAACACCCCTCTTTTCCCTAGCTCCGGCCCTCCTGCTGCGTCGGCGCCCTCCCTCACCGTCGGCCGCCGGTAGAAACAGAGCAAGGAAAGAGAGGGAAGAAACAGAGGAAATAAGAAAAAGGGAAAAAGAAAAGAAAGGAAAAGAAAAGAAGGAAAAAAAGAAAAAAAGAGGAAAAGAAAAATAGTAAAGGAATAGGGTAAAGGCAAAAATTATTTTGGAAATATTTTAGGATAAAATAAGGTTTTTGAAATGTTATTATTTAGGAATGAGTATAATATTCTTTTCCCTTCCAAAAAGAAATACTTTGTGAAAATGATTTATAGATTAAATTTTTCCTTTTTATGGATTCAAATATTGTCCAACCTCTAAATTGTTATCGAAGTTCACATGAGACCTTTTAAATATTGGTTAAGCATGGATGACATTATCCTGTCGTTAGAATTTCAAAAACCCTAATAAATATAATTGCCACATTAAAGATCAAATTATTGGAGATATAATAATTAGAAACCTAATTATTCTAAGATATCTTCAAATTTAAGTGCAAAATACATATTAATTACGAGATGGTTCGCTCGGTTTAACCGCACTCCTTTTGTTGATTCAACTCTTAAGATTTCCGAAGTTTGAGGTTGTGTTTGGAATCCGCTTTCCGCGATCATTTTGAGATCTCTTTCTTTCTTGTTGATGTTGTTGAATTTTAATTGGATTCAACCCTTCTTTTCGCACGTACGGATAGCGTCCGAAGAGGTGAACACTGACTACGCGGAAGACCCCACTCAACCGCGTGCGAGCAAGGCAAGTCTTCACACCCTTTGAACATATCGAACCCAATTGCGAAATGATGTTATTTTAAACTCTAAACATGCATGCTTTACGAGTTACCTATACTTGTTATGCCATTCCTTGCTATTGATCACCTTTAGAATTACTCATTGTAACTTGCGATGTGATACAAACAACCGAAGCATAACTTCGGTAACCGCTTAGCCATGCTACACTTAGATTGTGCATACTCATGACTTTATGAAAAAGCTTTGTGCTTGGGCAACTACCTTAGGGAAGGTAGTTGAGATTCGGCATGTGGAGACATAAGCGCCACATGGCCATGATGAACTAAGTTTGATGAAAATTGAAAGTACTATACAAATGTTTTAGACTGGGCGGCCGGATGATTTGGGTGGATTCCGGAAAAGGCAAGTGCCGACCCTGGTCAATTAAGGACCGAGCCATGAGATAGCGGAAACGAGCCGCACAACCGTACTTCTCGAATGGGTATAGACCTAGCCGACTAGATAGCCGAGCGGAGGCGGTATCCTTGCATAGATGGTTCTCTATGATGTGGTTATGGGATGAGAACGAGGCTGCGGCCTTTGTTATGAATGGTGGGATTAAACTGATGTTAACTAAACTTAAAGATTTGGAAAGTCTTCCCTTACCCCGGGTGCGCCAGAACTCCTCTCACTGCTAGAAAAGGACGGCTAGAGTGCATGAGGGCTTAAGTTCATGGAGCGGGTACGCCAAAGTGAGGTTATCGAAAGGCTTTGCCGTGACCGTCTCATGTGTTGAGGCGTAGGCTCATTTGTTGGGCTGTCGCGGAGTACGGGTAAAGTGTACATCCACCGCAGTGTGAATGAATCAATCTATTCGAATAGCCGTGCTCGCGGATATTGAGCATCGTGACAAGACTTTCGCTTGGCTAGACTTTGAACTTAAAAATGCTGGGATGGGTATGCATGATGGTTTCATTCGCTGGTGGGTCAACTTCTCGATAAGCGAGAAGGGGTAGATTCCCGTAAAATCATGACGAACCGGAGGCGGGAAGCCATCCTTGGAATCACGATGGATGGTAGACGAAACCGTCGCCGGGTTAATGAACTATGAAATTAAAACTTGATTTGGCTAGTCGATAGGCTTGTGAAAAGAATTGTGAAAACCGGCTTTACGCAAAAATAACCCTAGCCATGTTCTTTGAATAACCCTATCATATGCATCAATTCGTGTTGGCTTGCGAGTACGGTTGGTACTCACCCTTGCTATACGCACAAACCTCTAGGCCGATGGAGTTGAAGAGCCGGAAGATCCATACGCATATCACCGGGAGAACGAAGGAACCGACGGCGCATATTAGACCTTAGCTCCGGTCGTTGCTCGTGGCAATTGACAAGCCGCCGCCTCTTTCCACCGCCTTATCTAAATTCTGTTTTTATGTTGTATTCGGACCATAAGGTCCTGTGGGTCGAACATTGCCTTCGGGCCTATTGATGTAATAATGGTATTGTAAGACTATTCGTGCATGTGCACTTGATTATCCAAGATCTGTATTCGTGGGTACCAATTACTCGATCCAGGAAATGGTACTATGAACACGAAAGATTCCCGTCTCAAAAACGGGGTCCACGAGCGGTATCGAGCCATGCGACCGTAGGCTAAGACCAAATGGCGCCCTACCCCTAACTAGATGGCTAAAGGGAAATATCCCTACAATAGGATCAGTTTTAAACTATTATTTCCGAAAATGCAAATATACCTTTTCTACATCTGTATTTCTTTTTACCAAATGATTATGATAGCTCTCTCCCGCTAACCCCAAGTTGCCTATAAAAGCAGATGTCAAACCACGACGGAACTTGGGAAGTCACTATCCCGCGAGACGAAGGGCTTGTGGTACAACTTCAGTCCCTACTATGGTGTTTGAGGTACCCGGAACCACCCACCTATCACACCAAAAGGCATGGCTCCGAAGTGTATCCAGCCTGGGAGGCAGCCGTATCCATAGAAGCCCGCATGGGAAGTGAGACATCCTACGCTTCCACACTCGCTACCACCGGGACCTAGCGAAGCGGCTATTCGGGATGCGGCTCGCGAGGCCTTCCTTCGCCTTAATGCGGAACACCGTGCCGAACTCACAATGACAGAGTTCGTGCATCATCCTTATCGCGAAGAGGGCAACCCGATGCACGCACTGTGGAGGCTACCCCGCTGCTACAACCCGATGGTCACGCGTCTATCACGTTGGGCGGAGACGGCGGACGCGCATTACGAGGAGGCCACCGCTCGAGATCAACGATCAGCGATCACGCCTCAATGATCGGTCAACAGCCACCAAGGCTGTGGAGACCAGATAAACATGCTGCAGACTCAGCTGCAGGCCAATGGTGCCCAGTACGAGCAACTCTTGGACCGCTATATGGCCCGTGGGGAAGCTCTGGTAGAGCTGGAAGAACAGCTCAGGAAGAGCAAGCAGCGAGATCAACCAGCTGGAGGAGCAGCTGCGCACTCGTCCTGTCTACGCTGCAGGTACTTCCACCGAGCCTATACCATCACCTCCTGCCCCTGTGTCCGACCACTATTACCTTATGACTCCAGCAAGCTTAGATACTTTTCAAGCTATGATGGAGCAAGCTTTTATGTTGAGCACAGAGCCTGCACCGTACTGATAGACCCCACCGCTGCCGCCGTCCATGGGACCCACCCCGAGCTCCGTACCGCACCATCCGAGCCGGGATCGGGAGAGGATAACCCCATCCGATCTACACCGACACGGAGTCCGAGGCGAGCCCATGGAGATCAAATGGGAGTCTAGCGGCACCGACTCAATGGAGGAGGAAACTCCCTCGTCGCCCGACTCACACGGGAGGCCCCTCACCCGCCGACCGCTCGCAAGAGTACGCGGCCACCGAGTCGGAAGATTCGGCGTGACTCCGAGGCCACCACCTCCGAGCCATGGGGACTTTGGTTTGCTTCAGCGGACCACCCACTTCCGGCGCCGGCTCTTGCGGATGGTTGGATGACTAGGCGACAAGGACCTTCCCGGCTCGGCGGACGGACCACTCCCTATTTCCCCTTAATTAGTTGGTGTAGTTGGACGATATAATTATTGTTGCTATCTGGCATGAAGGACTGTGTGTGTACATCCGTGTACCCCTTATGTAATATGATGAACCCGAGCATCGCTTTGCGTGTCTTAATTCGTAAGCTTATTATTATTTCACCGTCTTGATTAAAGATCATTCAAAAGAACTTGAAGAAAAATCCCCGGGAACTATAACCTAAACTAGCCCGATCTCTTAATTCATCTACCTTCTTCGATGGCACATCGCCGCGGGCCGCAGCAACCAACGAGAACCCGCCGAACCCAACCCCTCCACCCGGCGGAGGTCATGGCTTTGCGGACCCGCTACTCCAAGCGATTGCTAATAATCAAGGAGGTCGAGGAGGATCGAGTCCGGGAGAATTCATGAGAGCTAAGCCACCCACTTTTCCACGGCCGAAGAGCCTATGGATGCTGAAGATTGGCTAAGAGTGATAGAGAAGAAGCTAACCCTCGTCGAGTCCGAGAAGCGGATAGAGTTGTCTTCGCTACTAACCACTGGAGGGCCCCGCAAGTGACGGTGGGACACCTACAAGGAAACACGAGCTGAAGACGCGGCGAACCAACATGGGAGGAATTCACGGCTGCATTCCGTGAGAATTTCGTGCCACGCAGCTTATGAGGATGAAGAAAACGAGTTCCGCAGATGCGTCAAGGGAACACCTCGACAAGAATATCTCGAACAAGTTCACCCAGCTTGCCCATTACGCCACCGGTGACTCGCCGACGAAGAAGAAAAGGTAGACAAATTCATTGAGGGACTAAATGACGAACCGAGGGACCAATGATCGGGCAGATCACACCAGCTTCCAAAGCCTCATCAACAAGGTCGTCCGGCTTGAGCATGACCAAAAGGTGGTAGACAATAACCGCAAGAGGAGGCTCGCTATGGCTCGCCCATTTCGGGGAACGCCACAACGCCCCAAGGGAGCCACCCCGTCGGATGGAAGCCAAATGTTCCGCAACCGGACGTTCTCCCGCTTCCGACCATGTCAACAGTTAGCTACCCCTCGCCTTCGTACACCCACACCAACCCTAGCCGCTCCAGAAGAAAGAATGTGAGCCGCTTCAATTGCGGAGAATTCGGGCACTACTCCAATAGCTGCCCAAAACCACGCAACGCCCCGTGCGCACCGGCGCCAATGCAACGCCCGTCCGAGGAACCCCACCCCTGCGGCGGGACGAGGTCCGTCAGGACCCCGCTACCCAACGAGGCCGCCACCGGGTACCGACGTGGCCGGTGAATCATGTGCGGGCGAAGAAGCTCGGGAGGACCGAGCGTATTGATGGGTATGTTCTCTATCAACTCGCACCGCTTAAAGTTTTATTCGATTCGGAGCCTCGCATTCATTCATATCTTCCCGAGTAAGCAAACAACACCACCTGCACCAAGTAGCACTTAGGAGACCTATGCTGGTACAATCACCGGGGAGACATAACCGTACCCCATGCCTGCATTGATGTGCCCCTACGGATTAGAGATGTGGTGTTTCTCTCAAACCTTATGGTGCTATCACCCCAAACCATAGATGTTATACTCGGAATGGATTGGTTGACCAAGAACAATGGAATTATAGACTGCAGTCGAAGGGAAGTCACGGTATCCACCCCATGGGGATCACCGATGAGCATAACTATGGATCAAAACCCAAAGCTATGTGAGCAAGCTACGGGAGTGTTCACCATGCTACCCTTAGGCGGAATGCCCGTAGTACAAGAATACCCGGATGTGTTTCCCGAGGAATTACCCGGAATGCCCCCGGATCGCGACGTGGAGTTTATCATCGATCTAATGCCTGGTACTGCCCCAATATCCAAGAGGCCTTATCGAATGCCGGCCAACGAGTTAGAGGAACTCAAGAAGCAAATAAGAGAACTACAAGAGAAGGGATTTGTAAGCCCCAGCTCTTCTCCCTGGGGAGCCCCAGTACTCTTCGTCAAAAAGAAGGATGGGAGTATGAGAATGTGTGTGGACTACCGATCGCTGAATGAAGTAACTATCAAGAATAAGTATCCGCTACCTCGAATCGATGACCTATTCGATCAACTTAAAGGTGCGCAGGTGTTCTCAAAGATTGATCTATGGTCAGGATATCATCAGTTGAAGATTAGAGCCGGAGATATTCCTAAGACGGCGTTCTCTACACGTTACGGCTTATACGAGTTCACCGTGATGTCCTTTGGATTGACCAATGCCCCTGCATACTTTATGAACCTGATGAACAAGGTATTCATGGAATACCTGGACAAATTCGTAGTGGTATTCATCGACGATATACTTATCTACTCC
Source organism: Oryza australiensis (assembly GCA_019925245.2). Classification (NCBI taxonomy): domain Eukaryota; kingdom Viridiplantae; phylum Streptophyta; class Magnoliopsida; order Poales; family Poaceae; genus Oryza; species Oryza australiensis. Next base: position 1,543,668 of record JAIFGZ020000381.1, on the reverse strand, counting down.
AAGAACGACGAGGAACACGCGGAGCATCTACGACTCGTCTTGGAAAAGCTACGAGAGCACCAACCGTATGCAAAGTTCAGCAAATGCGAGTTCTGGCTCAAGGAAGTCGCTTTTCTTGGTCACGTGGTTTCAGCCGGAGGAGTAGCGGTAGACCCCGCCAAGGTCGAAGCTGTCACGGAATGGAAGGCACCCAAGTCAGTGACGGAAGTTCGGAGTTTCTTGGGCTTGGCCGGTTATTACCGACGGTTTATCGAAGGGTTTTCCACTGTAGCCCGACCTATGACTCAACTTCAAGAAGGAAAAGAAGTTTGAATGGAACGAGAAGTGTCAAAATGCTTTCGATCAACGAAAGAAAAGTTAACCACGCCCCAATCTTAACCTTACCCGACAACCTAAAGGATTTTGTGATGTACTTGTGATGCATCCCTGCAAGGATTAGGAGGAGTATTAATGCAGAGGATGGGAAGGTCGTAGCGTATGCCTCGCGACGATTCTGACCCCACGAAGAGAATTATCCCACACACGACTGGAATTAGCCGCGGTTGTACACGCATTGAAGATCTGGAGACATTATCCGATCGGGAACCACCGTGACGTGTATACCGATCACAAGAGCCTAAAATATTTCTTTACTCAGCCTGATCTCAACCTACGACAGAGGCGATGGTTGGAGTTGATCAAGGATTACGATCTAGGAATCCATTATCATCCCGGCAAGGCAAATGTAGTGGCCGATGCGCTGAGCCGCAAAGCCCAGTGCAACCACATGGGATTGAAAGGTATGGCTAATGAGCTCCAAGAAGAAATGGCTCGACTTAATCTGCACCTGATTCCTTACGGAGAAGTACACTCACTGGAAATCCAACCCCTTCTGAGGACTCAAATAGAAGAAGCCCAAAAAGGGAATGAGGAAACCCAGGAAATCAAGGAACGCATGGCCGCTGGACGCGCTCATGAGTTTGCGGTAGACGACAGGGGAATCTGTGGTACAAGAAAAGAATATGTGTGCCGAACGAGGCGGTTTGAGAAGATTGATCTTAAAAGAAGCCCACGAATCGGCATATTCGTTACATCCCGGAAGCACGAAAATGTACCAGGATTTGAAAGGAGAATACTGGTGGTCTAATATGAAGAGAGATGTAGCCGAATACGTAGCCATGTGCGATGTGTGCCAAAGGGTGAAAGCCGAACATCAACGCCCAGCTGGCTTGCTGCAGCCACTCAAGATTCCCGAATGGAAATGGGACGAGATAGGCATGGATTTCATAGTGGGACTACCCAAAACTACGACTGGCTACGATTCCATTTGGGTAATAGTAGATCGGCTCACCAAGACTGCCAGATTTATTCCCGTGAAAACTAACTACAACAGTGCCAAGCTAGCGGAACTATATATGAGTAGGATTGTATGTCTCCACGGTGTACCAAAGAGGATTATATCGGATCGTGGTACCCAATTCATATCTCATTTTTGGAGCAAAGTCCACGAGGCACTCGGAAGTCATCTCGCTTTCAGTACCGCTTATCACCCACAGACCGATGGGCAGACTGAAAGGACGAATCAAGTACTAGAAGATATGCTGAGAGCCTGTGCATTGGATTTCACCAAGGATTGGGAGAAATGTTTGCCGTACGCCGAGTTCTCCTACAACAATAGCTATCAAGCCAGTCTGAAGATGTCGCCAAACGAAGCTTTATTTGGTCGCCGATGTCGAACCCCATTGATGTGGTCAGAAACCGGTGAACGAACCGTATTTCGGGCCTGACATAATCAAGGAGGCTGAGGAAAAGGTTCGCCTGATCCGGGACCGACTACAAGCTGCTCAATCACGACAAAAGAGCTACGCGGATACCCGACGAAGAGAATTGGAATTTAAAGAAGGTGACTACGTGTACCTAAAGGTCTCACCACTACGGGGAACACAAAGATTCAAAGTCAAAGGGAAACTCGCACCACGATACGTGGGCCCATTCTTGATAAGCGCTAGGAGGGGAGAAGTGGCTTACCAATTGGAACTGCCCGAGAATCTCTCCGATGTCCACCCAGTGTTCCACGTGTCGCAGTTGAAGAAATGTTTGCGGGTACCGGAAGAGCAAGCCCCGTTAGAAACCATCCATGTCCACAGTGATCTTACCTACCCGGAGCATCCAATCAAGATACTAGACGAGGCAGAAAGGAAGACGCGAACCAAGTCATGGCGCATGTACAAAGTACAATGGAGCAATCACACAGAAGAAGAAGCTACCTGGGAGAGCGAAGAGTTTCTGAGAACAGAATACCCACACCTATTCAGCAACCGGTAAGAAAATCTCGGGGACGAGATTTATTGTTAGGGGGGTAGGTTTGTAACATCCTGAAAATCGAAGGAATGGAATTTGGAACGTAAAAATCGGAACTCACAAAAACTTTTTGGAATCATTACTTCTTATTGTGTTTTTCGATCTTAATTGCCAGTTCAACGATATAAGATTTTCCTTTAGAATTACTTTGAGGTAAAATGGAACAAAACCCTAAGCTTTGCAATCCCAGCCGGTGAAAACAATTTCAAAATATACATGTGTGTACCCTGAAAAGAGCACATAGATATATATATGTATACAATATGGTGCATCACAAAAAGAATATATTAATGTTTAAACCCTAATTGATGAGGGAAGGATAATGAATAATTGGAATTTGGATAAAAAAATAAATATTGAAAAGGAGAAATAAAACTTGAAATTTGTCTTATTTCAAAATCCCATTTTCTTGAATTTAAGAGAAGAAACAAAATAAATATGAAAAATATATTTTGAGAAGTGGGGAAATGTGGAAAATATAATTTTAGAAATTGTTCTGTGAATACCAAAATTTATTTGGGATTTTTAGGAATAAAAGAAAGGGAAATGGAAAATAGGATTTTAAATTCGGGAAAATGGAAAAGCGCACTGTTCATTGATCAGCAGGTGTTCGACCGATTACACCGCCCCGTTCGCAGCCGCCGCGCGTCACCCGCCGTACCGAGACCTCGCGCGTGCACGTTCCCAACGTCATCCGCTCCGGTCACGCACGGAGTCGCCGTGCAGCCGCGCCATGCCGATTGCCCCCAAAGTCGCCGCCGTACACGCTAGCCATGCCGCTCGCGTCGGCGCCGCGCGTGCACATCCGCACCACGCCGTCCTTGCCGCGGCGCCGCACTCCGCCCTCGCGCACGCCTCACCGCGCTCGCCGTACACGCGCGCGTTGGCTGCAGCTTGCCGCACGCCGCCGCGACGTGCGCACGCTCGTCACCCTATCGCCGCACCGGGACACCCGAACCATCTCACCGTCGACCGCCTATAAATCGGCCTCCCTGCACCCAGCCGACCACATAGCAAATCTTCCCCAGTGCTCACTCGTGCTTTTTCCCCAATTTCCCCCAAAAGTTAGCCACTGCATTGCGTGAATTTTGGGAAGGATCGGAGCTCGGCCGGAAGAACCCTAATTTGACCGCCCGTGCAGCACTCCTAAATTCGTCACCCTCGGCGATTTCTTCCCGAACTGAAGGTACCATCATCATCCCCGCTCGAAGTATTATTTCCCCTAAGCTTCCCGAGCCAAATGGTCGCTGGAAAATCGCCGGCGACGAGCCCTCGACTTCCCCGTCTCGGCCGCCGCCACCCCGCCGTCGCCGCACGCTGCAATGCCTCCCCGGCCGAACCAAACCCCCCTTTAGCATCCCTAGGGTTCACTGATGCTCGTAGACCCCTCACCTTGGCCGGAACTTCGCCGGAGTTTGCTGCCGACGAGCGCCATCGCCGCCGAACCACCCCGCCGTCGCCAGCCCTTTCCGCCGCTCCCCGGTCTCGGCCGAGTGGAGAAATGGAACCCTCGTGGTCCCAAGATGGTGAAACGCCCCTCTTTTCCCTAGCTCCGGCCCTCCCTCGCCGTCGGCGCCCCCTCCCTCACCGTCGGCCGCCGGTAGAAACAGAGCAAGGAAAGAGAGGGAAGAAACAGAGGAAATAAGAAAAAGGGAAAAAGAAAAGAAAGGAAAAGAAAAGAAGGAAAAAAAAAGAAAAAAAGAGGAAAAGAAAAATAGTAAAGGAATAGGGGTAAAGGCAAAAATTATTTTGGAAATATTTTAGGATAAAATAAGGTTTTTGAAATGTTATTATTTAGGAATGAGTATAATATTCTTTTCCCTTCCAAAAAGAAATACTTTGTGAAAATGATTTATAGATTAAATTTTTCCTTTTTATGGATTCAAATATTGTCCAACCTCTAAATTGTTATCGAAGTTCACATGAGACCTTTTTAAATATTGGTTAAGCATGGATGACATTATCCTGTCGTTAGAATTTCAAAAACCCTAATAAATATAATTGCCACATTAAAGATCAAATTATTGGAGATATAATAATTAGAAACCTAATTATTCTAAGATATCTTCAAATTTAAGTGCAAAATACATATTAATTACGAGATGGTTCGCTCGGTTTAACTGCACTCCTTTTCGTTGATTCAACTCTTAAGATTTCCGAAGTTTGAGGTTGTGTTTGGAATCCGCTTTCCGCGATCATTTTGAGATCTCTTTCTTTCTTGTTGATGTTGTTGAATTTTAATTGGATTCAACCCTTCTTTTCGCACGTACGGATAGCGTCCGAAGAGGTGAACACCGACTACGCGGAAGACCCCACTCAACCGGCGTGCGAGCAAGGCAAGTCTTCACACCCTTTGAACATATCGAACCCAATTGCGAAATGATGTTATTTTAAACTCTAAACATGCATGCTTTACAGAGTTACCTATACTTGTTATGCCATTCCTTGCTATTGATCACCTTTAGAATTACTCATTGTAACTTGCGATGTGATACAAACAACCGAAGCATAACTCTAGAAACCGCTTAGCCATGCTACACTTAGATTGTGCATACTCATGACTTTATGAAAAAGCTTTGTGCTTGGGCAACTACCTTAGGGAAGGTAGTTGAGATTCGGCATGTGGAGACATAAGCGCCACATGGCCATGATGAACTAAGTTTGATGAAAATTGAAAGTACTATACAAATGTTTTAGACTGGGGCGGCCGGATGATTTGGGTGGATTCCGGAAAAGGCAAGTGCCGACCCTGGTCAATTAAGGACCGAGCCATGAGATAGCGGAAACGAGCCGCATAAACCGTACTTCTCGAATGGGTATAGACCTAGCCGACTAGATAGCCGAGCGGAGGCGTATCCTTGCATAGATGGTTCTCTATGATGTGGTTATGGGATGAGAACGAGGCTGCGGCCTTTGTTATGAATGGTGGGATTAAACCGATGTTAACTAAACTTAAAGATTTGGAAAGTCTTCCCTTACCCCGGTGCGCTGTAACTCCTCTCACCGCTAGAAAAGGACGGCTAGAGTGCATGAGGGCTTAAGTTCATGGAGCGGGTGCTCGCCAAAGTGAGGTTATCGAAAGGCTTTGCCGTGACCGTCTCATGTGTTGAGGCGTAGGCTCATTTGTTGGGCTGTCGCGGAGTACGGGTAAAGTGTACATCCACCGCAGTGTGAATGAATCAATCTATTCGAATAGCCGTGCTCGCGGATATTGAGCATCGTGACAAGACTTTCGCTTGGCTAGACTTTGAACTTAAAAATGCTGGGATGGGTATGCATGATGGTTTCATTCGCTGGTGGGTCAACTTCTCGATAAGCGAGAAGGGGTAGATTCCCCAGAAAATCATGACGAACCGGAGGCGGGAAGCCATCCTTGGAATCACGATGGATGGTAGACAGAACCGTCGCCGGGTTAATGAACTATGAAATTAAAACTTGATTTGGCTAGTCGATAGGCTTGTGAAAAGAATTGTGAAAACTGGCTTTACGCAAAAATAACCCTAGCCATGTTCTTTGAATAACCCTATCATATGCATCAATTCTGTGTTGGCTTGCTGAGTACGGTTGGTACTCACCCTTGCTATACGCACAAACCTCTAGCTGATGGAGTTGAAGAGCCGGAAGATCCATACGCATATCACCAGGAGAACGAAGGAACTGACGGCGCATATTAGACCTTAGCTCCGGTCGTTGCCTGTGGCAATTGACAAGCCGCTGCCTCTTTCCACTGCCTTATCTAAATTCTGTTTTTATGTTGTATTCGGACCATAAGGTCCTGTGGGTCGAACATTGCCTTCGGGCCTATTGATGTAATAATGGTATTGTAAGACTATTCGTGCATGTGCACTTGATTATCCAGTACTGTATTCGTGGGTACCAACTACTCGATCCAGGGAAATGGTACTATGAACACGAAAGATTCCCGTCTCAAAAACGGGGGTCCACATAAACTATATTTGAACCAAGTGACTGGAATGGATCGGCTATACCAAGACAGCATCAGCCGCTTAACCCAAACACAGTAAAGAATAATAAATATACGGATCGATAACCTAGCCGATACTGGAAAGCTAACAATGAATCGGCTAGTACTCCGATGAATCTTATAGAAAGATAATATTCCTGAATCGAATGGGCAACCTGGAAATCGGCCATCGGCTGTCGATGACATGCCGATCTCAGCTGGCAACGTCCGACATGAATACGATCTTAACATAAGAGGCAGTCCTAATACAAATCTAATAATAAGCATATTAAAAGAAACATATTAGGGCAGGTAAGGCCGGCTGAAACCCCGACACTATCTCTAAATAATATAAATCTCAGATGAACGGATCATTGATAGTTCTAAATACGACTTAATAGTTTGAACCCGATGCAGCATTAAGTATAAAAAGAAACATCTGATCTGTTACAGCCGATTTATACTCCTCGAGACGGTGGATACCGCATATAAACCAGTCAACCTTTAGATCTATCCCTATTGACCGCAAGTTTTTGCTAGAACCAGTCAATAACTGGATAGATCTAAACGTAGATCTAATTTATACGCGCTATATGATATATAGCGCAGTAAAATCACTGATTCTAATGTATCATTGCAATGGAAGCACTAGAAACAGAAAATCATACTATCAATGACAAACATTTACCAGAACTTGGGGATCGAGACGATGCAGCCCGAAGCCAAACAAAGTGTTCGTCTAAAGAAAAGGTTGGCGATGCGCCAAAGGTTGGATTGATTGAATAATGATCATGATACAGAGGGTCTCGGGTCCTATTAATATCCAATATACAAATATCTGTAACAACCCTGGACTCTATCTAAACTACTGTTTAAAACACCATATTATCCCTAGCGAGACCCATACCGTGTTACAACTAACAATTTATAAAATCTCTAGATTACAGATACAATTGCTGTTATAGGACTCTATCCATAAGTGGCAATATCTTTTAACGCGCAACTAGCAACCGAATCTTTCATTTATCTTCAAGTTTCTACACTAGACACGGTTTCATCTCTTCCGGACTCAGAATCGGCTGTCGGCTGCTCCCATTCGATCCATCCTCAGCCGACTAGCCCTGCAGCCGATCCCTTTTTAGCCGATACAATTCCTGTCCCCAGCCAATCCAATTTTGCTTTGCCTTTACGAACTTAGGGACTTAATTACCAAATTTTAGTGTTAACACATGCCCCCAAGTCCGTAATACGAAGTGTTGCAGATTTGCTTGCCTATCCAAACTCTTGCTTCCTTCTTGACCTAAACCGCCTCGGCTTCTCCCCAAGTGCTCTTTAAATATCCACTTCCTTTGCCGAACCGCCTACGCCTCCAATGCGCACTCGTCCGTCTTCACGAACAAGCCTTCGCCCCTTCTCTCTCTCTGCGGCAACTTCATCGGCACTCGTCGACCTTCCTCACGTTCCTCAGACTCATCTTCGCCCCCGAGCATCCCGATGGCCTCCGTCGCTGCATCAAGCACCTCCATCTCACCGGCCACCACCGTTATGCCTGCCGCAACCACTGCGCCGTCCGCCGCTGCCATTCCAGCCCGCCGACGCAACCGCTTCAGCTTCACGCTGCAACCGAGTTCCCGAGGTACTTTCTTTCGATTCACAATTTTACTCCCAAATCTGCTTTTTCAAACATTCTTGCATCAACGCTTCGTTCGGCGATCTTCCAAGTAGCATTTCACTTCACATTCTTATTAATTAGTACTTTTCCTGTTCCTGAACCGCAAAACACAATCATTCTTGACTAGTACTTTTCTCCCCTTTTCCGACTGTAGCACCTGTCTCATCAAGCAACACGTACCGTAGCACCTTGTATCGTAGTTTCCTTGTGGCCGATTGAGAGGGGTTTTTGAGATAGTTGTAAACGTCAGCTGTCGGTTGCTCCCATTCGAACCATCCTCAGCCGACTAGCCCTGCAGCCGATCCCTTTTTAGCCGATACAATTCCTGTCCCCAGCCAATCCGATTTTGCTTTGCCTTTACGAACTAAGGAACTCAATTACCAAATTTCAGTGTTAACAATCTGCTGACATCGGCATCGGCTGGAATTGTGCCATCGGCCTATCGGCCGATCAGCTATTTTGGTTATCGGTCGATCGGCTGTGTTGGCTATCGGCCTATCAGCCGATATGCTTTATGTTTTGCTGCTTTGTATATCTTGCTAGTGGCAGGATCAAATTGACTGGCATGCCCGCACTTCATCAATTTTAGGACCTGCACTAGAGTAAAGCAGATCTCCCAGCCCGCGTGTGTTTTTCATGTCAACACATTTTTGGCACACCCGGTTTTTTTGGCAACAGATTTTTTTACATGGCTCGTGGAACCCATAATTGCGACAAGATGTATGATAAAGAAGTCAAGGCCAGGGAAGAACGATCTCTCAAGCCGATGAATGAAGAGAAGGGGCATCTTTTGAGCCGATGAATGATGAGACGCTTCGGGACACAATTGATAAAATCGTTCATCGTGATGTGTTAGATCAATCTGGAGTTTTGATGAGAACATTACATGGTTTGATCGAGGAGATAGTTCCCAGGGTAATTGCCTTAAGAAATCAGCATGGGGATTAAATTGGTGAGCAATCTCAACATCGTCGGCACAACAATGTTGGCTCGGGGGGGCAAGTTAATTAGTATCAGCATGGAGGGCCACAAAAACAGTATTGGCCAGAGGAAACTCAAAGGTATCAGTGTGAATAATATTGGGCCGATATGATTGCAAAGGTAATGGAGGAGCAGTTTGGAATTAAACCCAAAGATCAAACTTTTGTGTATTGGCTGCCATATCCTGAGTGGTTTGATAGGGTTCTATTTCCAGATTTCTTCATGTTTCACGGCAGGATGGTCTATCTACAATAGAACATATCAATCGATTATTAGCTCAATGCGGGGAGGCATAGGCTGAAGAAGCTCTAAAAGTTAGACTTTTTCCAATGTCTTTGACTGGATCGGCCTTCACATGGTTTTCATCATTGCCACCAGTCTATCAAAGGTTGGACTGATCTTGAGAAACAATTTCACATGTACTTCTTTGCTTGGGATGATGAGTTGAAGCTTGCAGACCTGATATCAGTTAAACAACAAGAAGGAGAATCGGCTAAGGAATATATTCAAAGGTTTCGTAATGTCCGCAGCCGATGTTATAGTTTGAATTTAACTGATGAGCATCTAGCAGAATTCGCATTCCAAGGGTTGTCAAGACCAATCAAAGATATTTTTTCTTCCATGAGTTTGACAGCCTAGCTCATCTAATACAGAAGGTATCAGCTTATGAGAGCCGATATCAAGAAGAAGAGAAGAATCAGTTTTGGGGCGATCAAGGCAAGGATAATTTTGAAGCATGTCTTCTCATACTCCAAAACTGGGGGGCATGTGTTAATGCCATAATTTGGTAAGCTCCGAGGTCCCCATCGGCTCAAAGCTGGTATCGACTTAGAGTTCTGCATCGGCTGATGGGGGTTTTCTGTTATCAACATTTCCAGCAGTCGGATTCTTGTTAGATTCGGTTTGAGAAGGTCTTATCCAAAAGAAACCGAGTTTAGGAAGGATGCGGTTTGTATCTATTAATTAGGAAGAATTTGTTAATTTTCAAGTGTTAGTGTCCAATAAAGACTTGGTTTGTTTCCTTTTATCTTTAGGAAAGTTTGGATTGTAATATGTTAGGATCTTTGTTAGCCTGTGGGTATAAATATGTAAGCCCGAGGTTCATGTAAAAAATCTCACGATCAATACAATTCGGCACATCGCCACCCTTTTTACTTTCGTTTGTTTCGAAGAGTTCTTGTTTTCAAGCATGGGCTGCATCAATTGAGTTCGACCTCTGGCAAGAAGTGAGTTTCGTCATCTTCGCTTGCACTGGCATGGCTAGGACTTCCTCGGTTGAGTCCGATATTCTAATCAGGCCGACGCAAGTGTTGTCTATCTGGTATATCATCTCTACCTTTAGTTCCATTGTTGTTTATAGTCACATCGGCTTAGTTAGGACTTTCTTGGTTAGGTCCGATATTCTGATCAAGCTGATGTTTCTTTAAACATAATGTTGCTTTAGATAGATTTGTTATATCCATCACATTAGATAGATCTATTGGTTCATGGAGTATTAGATTCTCACATACAATCTCGTGCTGCATCGGTTAGGTCTGAACTACTAGATTGTTATTGATAATCTAAGTCTTGGTTAGCCGATAGGTTTGTGCTAATGTTTCATTGAAGCGTTAGCCGATCTTATCTGATGTGTTAAATTTCTCTTTAATAGTTTTGTTGTCTTGGTTAAATTTAGCACATGAGCAGTTTGATCGGTGTCATATCGGCTAGTTTAAATCTATTAGGCAATCATCAACCTTATGCTGTATCGGTTAGGTCTGACCTATGAGGTTGTGGTTGTAAGTTAGATTTATTTAAGTCAGTAGGCATCAGTCATTGTTTCATCGGGGTTTCAGCCGATGAGTTATCTGGATGTTGCATCAGCTTATAAGGATTGCATATGAGTTGGTTACTAGCCGATGGCGACAGAGTATTGATCGTTTATTGCTTTTTTTTTGGACTTGATGTCATCGGACCTCCAGCCGATGTGTGCTTTAATCTTCAGATCGATGTCTATTTTATCATGTGATTGGCTTATGCTATATTACAGTTCTTTATCATCATGTTATCATTAGCCGATCATCTTTATATAGATGTTAGATCAACACACGACCGATGGATTAAAACCCTAATTGCATCGGCTGACATCGGCATCGGCTGGAATCGCGCCATCAGCCTATCGGTCGATCAGCTGTTTTGGTCATCGGCTTTTTAGGTTATCAGTCGATCGGTTGTATTGGCTATCAGCCTATCAGCTGATATGCTTTATATTTTTCTGCTTTGTATATCTTGTCAGTGGCAGGATAAAACTGACTGACACGCCCGCACTTCATCGATTTTAGGACCTACACTAGAGTAAAGCAGATCTCCCAACCCGCGTGTGTTTTTCACGTCAACAAAGGGCAACCTCTGTTTGTGGTGACGGTTGACCCGAACATCCTCCTATCAAATGAGGACCTCTTACTTACGCAACAATCATGGAGAAAAACATTTGTAAGGAGAAAGTACATTGCGTCAACCATCACGTTATGAGATTGATTGCACGAACAATATAAATTATTTATACTACCTTTGTGGATGGACGTAAATTAATTTGATTTGCCATTTCTGGCAATGAAAGAAGTATTTTGATTGAACGTTTTAAAGGTATTCTCATAATTTTAAAAATGTGTTATTATTTTTAATACTCTTAATCGGGCCAAGGTTAATTATATATGATTTTTAAAATCTTATTACAATTTTAACCTATTTTTAATATATTCTTATTATTTTAATAATTTTTTATTATTTTTAATGTACTTAATCGGGCCACGATTAATTATATATGATTTTAACCTATTTTAATGTATTCTCCCTATTTTTACGTTTTTATTTTTAATGCACATAATTGGGCCACGTTAATTATATAAGATTTTTAGAATTTTATTAATGTTTTTAACCTATTTTAACGTATTCTATTTAATATATTTTTATTACTTTTTAGTCATGGTTGTTACCCATAACCGGGAAAAAATTTTGAAATACCAAAAAATCCTATTAAAGATATCTTTAGTCCCGGTTGTTTCTACGACCCGGGACAAAAAGGTGATGTATAAATATAGGGGCAGTTCGTCTTCTCGAGCGCACCAATCAAGACAACCATTTTTCTCTCTTGCCATCATCGTAGTCACCGAGCTCCATCGTCGTCGTTGTCGCCTCCGAACAATTCCTCCAATGCTCCATGATCACTATCGGAACCCTCCTTCTCCACCGCCACCGCCGTCGCCTCCATCAAAACCCTCATCCGCCGTCGCCGTCTAGGTTCGTCTCCCGCCGCCGCCGCCGGTCTTCCTCTGCCGTCGTCGCTGATGCCCCTGCCGTTGTGAATGCCTTTGTCCCCGCTGCCACTGGCCGACCCACGAATCGAGAGGTGAGAGGCCGGGCACATCTCTCGTCCCTCCCTGATTTTTTAAAATAAAAAAATTATAAATTTAAAAATATATTACAAACTTAAAAAATATAAATTAAAACTAATACATTACAAAATAAAGATAATACTGTCACATACCCAAATTTTGGATCAAGGAAGTTTTGTCAAAACAAAATGAAAGTAAAGATTTTTCAATTTTGTGAACCAAAATTTTTGTTTCTAACTTACGAGAAGAACTTCAACCAATTTGCATGATTAAAATTAGAGAACAAGATAAAACTTTTCATTCCTAACCCTGAGCATAGATGCAAATCATACATCATACATGTGCACATGCATATGCATAAAACATATTTTGACAATAAGTCTTTTTGTGCATCTGAATTTTTGAACTCTCATTTCATCATAGTTTCATCTCTTCAGCTCAAGAAAATTTATTAAGAACCCTATAATCAAATTAGATGCATATACATGGAGAGAGCACCTAAGCAAAGAAAAGTTACCTCCGATTTTTTAAACAAATCCATATAAGATAAAATCATGGAAAAATTCATGTAGGTGCCACTCACTATATTCAACTCAAAATAATTTTGGTAAAATTTAATAACTAATTTTGATGCCTCAAACAAATTAAACAAAACTGTCATATAGGTTAATAATTAAAATCCTTTATCGGCTAAAACCATACCTCACCCAAAATGTGAATTAAAATGCACATAAGAGTATATGGAAAATAATTTATTCAAATACTAGGTTAATTATCATGAATAAATATAATTTTTCTATAATTTTTCTCCTTAGTTTACGTCCCTAAAAATTAAAAAAAATTCAAATTAGCCTATATTTGTTTAATTCTTGAGAGCAATCTACAAATTATTTTTGAGTGCAACCAAAGAAAATGGAATCTAGGTATAATCATCTACCTCCAATAAAAATTTCACAAATTTATCATGTACACAGATTAAATTATTGAGCTGCAAACTTAGGGAAAAAGAAAATTTTGAAAATAACACCCAAAATCAATTGCACTCGTTTTTCTACCCATCCCTCTCATTCCCACCTAGTGTACCACGGCATGGACCCACATGGCAGTCTCCACGCCTTGATTTACCCCTGTCCCTTTCCCTCCCAACTGACCCAGCACCCTGGAGTCGAGCCAACCGTGCACAGGAGGCCGTCGACACCGTAGTCTCCCTCTCAACGTCTCAAAACCATCCCAGCTCAGTCGTCCAACGCCATGCTCCATCACCGGGCCGACCAAATGGAGAAAGGAACCTCAGCCCTCCTATTTCCTGCGCTTCATCGTCATCGACCGTGGTGAAGACGACCGCCGCCGCCGCTACCAAGAACCCACGGTCATTCCTCTCTCTTTCACGTTCTGTTCAAAGCACACGATACCAAACCTTTCTCTAATTGACTCCATTGCGTATGGTGCAATGCAGCAGCGGGAACGCCTTCACGCCCCATCGGAGTCGGGAGCCCGTACCAAGCAAACCCCGCCATGCTCTTGTCGTCGTTCCAGCCGATTCCGACCATCCCAAGGCAGACCACCGCACCACTAGGATCGCCTCGTCCTCTTCATCAAGACGCCCCAAGACCTGTCGCCAATGGCCTAGTGAATGCATGAATCGGCAGTCTTCTTCCTCGGCTCCGGCCACCGCCTCCATCTCCGATTTCGGCCACCCTGGTAAGCTGCGGGCCAATTCCTCGCACATGTAACATCCTGATGGCATCGCTAAGCCCTTCCATCCTTTTTCTTGGCAGCTTGCTGACTGGGTGGAACTGTCACCATCATCCTACCATTTCCGCTGCCGCCCGAATTGATCCTCACATCGCCACGGTCGCCCAAGCCCCACCAAGCCTCTTGCACCTTCGGGTAAGCATCCAGGACACTCGTAGACGCTCATGCATGCACTACCTCGGCACAAATTAAGCTGTAGCTTTGTTTTGGCACATCACCCCGAGCCGCACCATCGCCTGTGCTCGCCGTCGGCATGATTCCAATCTCCACAATTCACAAGACCACCACCAATATGTTCGCCACAGGTCACTCCACCTTTTGTCTTTTAGTCGCCTCCTCTAAAACGCCGCTGGTCGCCGCCGGTGAGACCGGGAAGGAGCTCCGGACACCGGTGCTCTGTCTCGCTCCCTCGCTGACTCACAGACAAGCGGACCCCACGTCATTAGGCGCAAGAGACTGGTTAGTAGAAGTTTAAATCTTGTAGGGTTCTAATTACAAAATGTGAAAGACTTACATGTGGGGTCATGGATCCATCTGTAAATACACAAACCATTAAGGACTCTTAATGAAGTTTCCATGTGTCACGTATGGAGGACCTCGGGTTCTATTTCTGAGACTCTAGGGGCCTATGTGCAAAGTGACCAAGTCAATGACAATGGACCCCATGGATTTCTAAATTGAAAATATAAAAGGAATTGGATAAAACAATATCTTTTCAACAGAAAATTTGACCAACTTGTAAAATCCATATAAAATCCAATTTAACTCATTTTGAGATGGAACAAATTTCTATGAACTCACAAAATATGAACATTATTTTAGAGGTATAAAACCTGACCCTTACTGTACAAACTTTATCTCTAAAATTCAAATAAAGAGAATCACACATAACACTTGTACAAACTTATAAAATCCATACAAAATTCAACTTAACATATTTTTGGATGAACTCAAATCCTAAAGATCCACTAAATTACATTATTTATTTAGGAAAAATAAAAATATAGAGTTACCTTATGCCAAATGCCACTAATACTATTAATATTAGAAAGGATATGATTTATAAGAACTGAACTTTAGAGATTTATTTAAAATTCATCTTGAATCCTTTTTGAGAAAACTCAAGTTCTGTAGAACCACCAAAACATGTACTTTAAAAGTATAAAATAAAAATATCTACCTATTGTATATTAATATCACTTAAATATTTATTTAAGGATTAAACAACTTAGTGCAAACCACTTGCTTAGCCTTGCTTACAACTTTGCAAATACTTGTTCCATCTATATTTGACATATAATTTTTTTGTTAAAGTGAACCCTTGATGAAATGGGTTTAATATGATAAGTATTTGCAAACAAAAATGTGTAAAAATGTGATTTTGACTTGGGCGGCAAGTGGCATGCAATCGATGTATTTGCATTACCGATAGGGGGAGTGTTTGCCCGAGTCCGTAAGGACCGAACTTGTGTCACCAACTTAAAGTTAACCGTACAACCACATGTGCTAGTATGGGATAGCCTTAGCCGAATAATCTGCTTAGCACCTAGCCTTGCACTTTGGTAAGCCGGTGTGTATGGGTTTGGATAACCCAGAGAAACTTCCTTCTTACCCCGACGTGGTAGTTTAGGTGACTAAGTCTGTCCAATACAACAATATCTTGCCACGTGGGTGGGTTCCTATCATGTCCGCCACCACGGCATTAAGTTAAGGCATGGGCCCGCCACTTAACGGTTCTAGGTCATATTTCAGTATGCCTAGGATAGAGGAAACACGTATCGTGCTGGTGTAAGGCTATGGACTAAATAGTGTAAAGGTTTCGTTATGACCTCTGGATCGCACTCAACGTGAAGAGTGTGATAGAGTCTTGAAAACTCAAAAAAAAACTAGAGTGTTCATATCATGTGGGTAAAGTGTACACACTTTGCAGAGTTAAAACTAATCGATTAGCTGTGCTCATGCCAAGAGCGCTTTGGTGAAGTGTCATATGTATTGACTCTCAATTGTTTTAAAAATATGATCATGTGTTTTGATTTAAAAACGACAAAATGTGTTGAGTCATGTGAGTGTGGTGATATTTATATATTGTGACTTATTGTCATGGAGGATGACAAGGTACTGGTTTATGATGGAAACAAAATGAAATTTATGATGAATCTTAAAAACTTGTCTTTGTTAATTGAAGCATCAATTCCTTTATAAAAGAATTGCAAAATTAAACTTGTTTTACGCTGAAAATAAGCCACCTATATAGCCTCCTTTGAAATACAAGCTTTACATGTAGTATGTTAGGTTTGACTTATGCTTGCTAGTACCTTAACTAGATTAATGTATTGATCTTTGCCACTGGAATATCCACTTTGCTTGCAGGTATGGACTTAGTTCATGAGTGATGCGGGTTTATGTTTTGCTTCTTCTAGGATTGAACTTAACGGGATAAACCCCTAGTCGGTGTACTTGTGGTCGGTATACAAGTTTCCGCTGTTCTCTGAGTTTTATCTATTTATTTGGCCGGTCGGCCTATGTAATTATTAAGTCATTGTATGTCTTTAAGTTTCCTTTCATCTAGCATGTATTAGCTATGTATATCCATGCTCGAGATGAAAGTGTGAATTCTAGCGCACATCCTGGGAGCTAGATTCACATGAGTATGAGTTAAGGTTATTTGAGATGTTGTAGATCTTTGGTCATTTTTGTCAAGTCTCTTGATTGTGTAATACATCTGGTCGCCACCTTCGATTGGTTTGACAGGCATAACTCAAGCTGAAGTTGATTGATAGGCTAAAGGCCCAACAATGTCTCACATATCCTTCTCTCGGGACGTCGGATGTCTCGTTATGCTTGTTAGCTGAATTGAAATAATTCACTTCATCTTGAAATTATAATGAGAGGTCCGGGTCGTCTCCGACAGTGTTGGTATTAGAGCAAATACCGACTATAGGAGCCCCTTAAGTTGGTCGTTTAGAATAGATTCTCAAAAATCATTTTAAGGGCTTCGCTCTCAGCTACAAATTATTTGCGAAAACCTTATTCAATCTTATATCTCATCCCTCTCTTGAGATTATTCTTCTCTATATCACTATTTCAAGTTTTGAAAATCCTTATCTTGCTCTATAGGGCCGAAACCTTGGAAAGAATGTATTTCTTATGAAAAAGGAGTTTAGAAACACTTAATTATCATAACTAATCAGTACCAAAGAGCTTTTGAAAAGTTTTGAAATCCATTTGCAAACTATTCCTATGTGCTAGTGCGATTTTGCAAAATATCGGGTTAGAAATAGCCTCTAGTGGATGGGTTCTGGAATAGGTTGCTAGAAACTTAAAATTTGTTAGACATTATAAGGATTTCATCTCCTCATCTTACCTCTGCACCATAAATTAATTGGGAAAAAATTTGAGCTTCTCATTCTTAACTTTTCAAAATTTTACCGATATGACCTAAAGCGGGTAGCTTGGTATAGAATAGAATTGTTGTGATTATACCTCTCAGTTGTTTGCCTAGATAGACCTTCCAAAAATTCATCTAGACTCTGGAACAATCTAACATAACGAAACTAAAAGATGGTAGGTCTAGCTAAACTAAACCTTGAATAAAATTTCATTTTGTGCCGATTGATTGGGTTCTGGAATTTTGAGTCAGTCGGCATGATAATTTTGCATAGGCTAAACCATAGGTCCTAAACCTGAGAAATTTTACAAACGATATTTAGACTAACTCAGTAATCTTCATGAATTTTTTCAAAGTTTTTAAACCCCTGCATCACGGTGACACCATCCAATTAATTTACAAAATCATGTTCTGAAAATTTATAGCAGCTGCCCTTAACTTTTTATGTAGCCTAAACCTTAACTAGTAAAATGTGTATCTTTTTACAGAAGTTTGAATACATAACCATTAGACTCCACAAAATTTTGGTTGAATTTTTGAGTCATTGCATCATGGCATAAAAATTCATAAAGCACTGCATAGTGCTGTCCTGGAAGCTGTAGGCCGTCGGTTTTACAAATTTGTGTAGCCTAAACCATAGGTGATAAAATCTTGATTTCTTCAGGGTAGCTCACAATCCTACTGACCTGCCCCTCTGTTTTTTTTCAAATTTTTGCGCCTTTAGAACCTGGCCTAAAGTTCCAGTAAGTATAGCAAAGCCAATACTTTCCAGCACTGCATCTTTTGTCTAGACCATTTTCTCTAAAATAATCCACTTTTCAAAAAATTACCATCTCTCTTCAGATTATATACCACTTCCTTGGGAGGTTGAATATAAAAGTTTTTCATAGTTAACACCTCTCTATCATATCCTTTTTCTTCAGATTGTACCTCACATTTGTATAAGACAACATCTAGCACCTATATCAATTTAGCTCCATCCCATCCATACTCGTTGGTAAACCCCAATGAAAAACTTTATTTTTATTTAAGGGGGACAATTTATCATGACCTTATAGACCTAGAGACAAATGTGTAACCTTTGCAAGCCCCCACGAACCTAAATGAAAATTTTTTTACTAGGAATAAGTCATAACCGAACTATGTTAATCATGTTGAGATGGCTCAATGCGCGAATTTTATGCCCCTTAATGGTCGAATGCAAGATTTGTACATTGAAGCAACTCACGACAATGGTTTGGAAACATGACTTGTAGATTTCGAAAGTTTCTCTAAGACTACTCATTCGTTTTAAAAAATTCCACTTTTCTCCGGAATTAGAAGAACTTTATTGTGAGTCTAAGTAATTTTGCCACCTCAACCTAGCCAATAATCCAACCTATAAAAAGTTGCGACCTTTTCTACGCCTATGAAAAACTTTGGGTAGGATCAAAAGGCTCACAAACACCTTTTGAAAAATTTTTTGTTCTTGAGACAGGTACCCCACAATCTACTAAACAGTTGGGCATTTGGCTCAGTTTTCAGCAAGTCAATGTGTAGACGGACTTCAGACTACCCAGCTAGTTTATCTTCTATTTCACCAATTCTCCTAGCCATAAACTTTTATATTTTAAGGGGGATAGTGTGACATGACCAGGGAAACCTAGAGACACGCATGAGACCTTATATGTTTTGTTTACTCAATTAACATGGAGCCTTTACTTTCAAAGTCATGGAATGGAAGAATGGTAGAGTAAGAAGGAAGTTATGTCCAAATAGTCTTAAATATTGCTAATGACTGATGCTCAGGATTTTCCATTAATCCTTGTTCCTTATATTTTCTTGTAGATGCCTACCAGATACACACCATTCTACTACTGCCACGGGTTCGCTGGGAACTCCACTCAGCACATGCTTTGGCTTATGCTGTAGCATGCCTGATTCACCTATCCACCAGAGTATCACATTCTCAATAAAACCATTGGAACCTCCCAAACCGTTGTGATGGCTCGTGTAAGCATTAAGGGCAGGACTCCATTAGAAGAGGACCGCCAGTACGCCGGTTATGGATGGGATAGTTAACTCCGCTATGCAAAACTGCGCCTATGTTGCCATTACTCGCCTTCGTTGTGAACTACCCGAGTGGGAAGAGTTTTATTATTATATTCCATCCTTGACTGAGAGAGCTAAACACACTACCTACCCAGGGCTGACTGAGATATAAAAAGGTCTGCACACCCCATACCTTCAACTAGCAGGTTTCATTTGTTCCCTAGATATGCTTTATCGCTCCATATTTGCCGAGCTGCAGCGCGTCCGCACAAGGGTAGCTACTCTAGAAAGGAGTATCATGCCAAGGTTTCGCCAGGGACATTATACTCCAGAGTTCATGTATGGAGAAGATGCCATGCTTGCACCCGCTGAAGACCTACCACCCCCAGTTGGGATTTATTTCGAAAGGATTCCACCACCCCACGTTGAAATATTTTTTTTTGAAATACTGCAAAATCCTATTTAGTCTCGGTTGGTAGGAACAACCAGGATTAAAGATATCTTTAGTCCTGGTTGTTTCTATGACCCGGGACTAAAAGGTGGGGTATAAATATAGGGGCAGTTCGTCTTCTCGAGCGCACCAATCAAGACAACCATTTTTCTCTCTTGCCATCGTCGTAGTCGCCGAGCTCCATCGTCGTCGTTATCGCCTCCAGAACAATTCCTCCAACGCCTCCACCGCTGTCGGAACCCTCCTTCTCCACTGCCACCGCCGTCGCCTCCGTCGGAACCCTCATCCGCCGTCGTCGTCTAGGTTCGTCTCCCGCCGCCGCGGACGCCGGTCTTCCTCTGCCGTCGTCGCCGATGCCCCCGCCGTTGTGAATGCCTCTGTCCCCGTTGCCATCGGCCGACCCACAAATCGAGCCGAGAGGCCGGGCTCATCTCTCGTCCCTCCCTGATTTTTTAAATTAAAAAATTATAAATTTAAAAATATATTGCAAACTTAAAAATATAAATTAAAACTAATACATTACAAAATAAAGATAATACTGTCACATATCCAAATTTTGGATCAAGGAAGTTTTGTCAAAACAAAATGAAAGTAAAGATTTTTCAATTTTGTGAACCAAAATTTTTCGTTTCTAACTTACGAGAAGACAACCAATTTGCATGATTAAAATTAGAGAGAACAAGATAAAACTTTTCATTCCTAACCCGAGCATAGATGCAAATCATACATCATACATGTGCACATGCATATGCATAAAACATATTTTGACAATAAGTCTTTTTGTGCATCTGGATTTTTGAACTCTCATTTCATCATAGTTTCATCTCCTTAGCTCAAGAAAATTTATTAAGAACCCTATAATCAAATTAGATGCATATACATGCAGGGAGCGCCTAAGCAAAGAAAAGTTACCCCCGATTTTCTAAACGAATCCATATAAGATAAAATCATGAAAAAATTCATGTAGGTGCCACTCACTATATTCAACTCAAAATAATTTTGGTACAATTTAATAACTAATTTTGATGCCTCAAACAAATTAAACGAAACTGTCATATAGGTTAATAATTATAATCCATTATCGGCTAAAACCATACCTCACCCAAAATGTGAATTAAAATGCACACAAGAGTATATGGTAAATAATTTATTCAAATACTAGGTTAATTATCATGAATAAATATAATTTTTATAGAATTTTTATAATCATTTTATGTCTCCTAAAAATTTAAACAAGATTCAAATTAGCCTATATTTGTTTAATTCCTGAGAGCAATCTACAAAATTGTTTTTGTGTGCAACCAAAGAAAATAGAATCTAGGTATAATCATCTACCTCCAATAAAAAGTTCACAAATTTATCATGTACACAGATTAAATTATTGAGCTGCAAAGTTAGGGGAAAACAAAAAATTGAAAAATACAACCCAAAATCAATTGCACGTTTTTCTACCCATCCCTCTCATTCCCTCCTAGTGTACCATGGCATGGACCCACATGGCAGTCTCCACGCCTTGATTTACCCCTGTCCCTTTCTCTCCCAACTGACCTAGCGCCCTGGAGTCGAGCCGACCGCGCACAGGAGGTCGGCGACACGTGGCCATGACCTGTCAACGCCGCAGCCTCCCTCATCATGCTCCATCACCGGGCCGACCAAATCGAGAAAGGAACCTCAGCCCTCCCATTTCCCGCGCTTCATCGTCAACGGTCGTGGTGAAGACGACCGCCGCCGCCGCCAAGAAGCCGCGGTCATTCCTCTCTCTTTCGCGTTCTGTTCAAAGTACACGATACCGAACCTTGCCCTAATTGACTCCATTGCGTATGGTGCAATGCAGCAGCGGATTTCCATCGTCCTACCATTTCCGCCACCGCCCGAATCGGTCCTCACATCGCCACGGTCGCTCAAGCCTCTCCAAGCCTCTTGCACCTTCGGGTAAGCACCCAGGACACTCGTAGACATGCATGCACTACCTCGGCACAAATCAAGACGTAGCTTTGTTTGGCACATCACCCCGAGCCGCACCGCCGCCTGTGCTCGCCGCCGGCACGATTCCGGTCACCACAATGCACAAGACCACCACCAATAGGTTCGCCACAGGCCACTCCACCTTTTCTCTTTTAGTCGCTCCCTCTGAAACGCCGTCGTCCGCCGCCGGTGAAACCGGGAAGGAGCTCCGATCAACGGTGCTCTCTCTCGCTCCCTCGCTGACTCACTGACAAGCGGACCCCACGTCATTAGGCGCAAGAGACTGGTTAGTAGAAGTTTAAATCTTGTAGGGTTCTAATTACAAAATGTGTAATACTTACATGTGGGGTCATAAATAAAACATGTACTTCAAAGTTTAAAATAAAAATATCTACCTATTTTATATTAGTTTCACTGAAATATTTATTTAATGATTAAACAACTTAGTGCACCCCTCACCGTACAACATTTATCCAAAATTCATTCTAGATTCTTTTTGAGTGAACTAAGTTTCTATAAAACCAGTAACTAATGAACTTCAACTAGGTAAAATAAAATATGGTCACTCATATGCCAAATATGTCAGTAAAGAGTTTACAAAGAAAACCTTGGTACTGATAATAGTAGTTAAGTATTATATGTATGTATGTATAAATACACCTATGCACACTAGCTCCACATAAACCTAATTAAAACCTATTAGACCAGAGAAGCTTTAGGTTCATCCTTAATTATTAGAAACTTGATGCACTTAGTTTATAAAATAAGTTTTAGGAATAATATAAGGTGTTGCTAGTCTAGATTAGAGCACCCCTAATTTATAAATTAAGGACCATGAACTTATGAACTAAAAATGGTTTATCTAACCAAAATTAATCCTTTATTCACATAAATATAGAAGTAACAATGTTCTGGACCTGTCACTCTGAAGTTATGCGCATAAAGGACGTTATGTGCCTAGAACTTGTTACAACTTGTAAAATGCATAAGGAATTCATAATAACTCTAAAAATTGTGAAGCCAAATGTGTAAATCTTAGAAAACATATCTCTTCACCTTTGTGAAGTCAAAGTTTATAAAAAATCAATTTAAAGAAACATCTTAGAACACTACCTCACTAAATGCTACCATATACCAATAAAACTTCAAAAATTCATAACTCCCAAATGGAACAACATAAATTAGTAATTCTTTCACCTAAATTCAATTTAGATCAGAACCTACTCAATGTGCATAAATCATGCATTTTAGAGCATTTTGGATTTTTGCCTATTTCCGGTGTTTAATTGCATATCGTGCATTTTATCTAGATAATTGCATAAACGGAGAAGGAGTGGATTAGGTGCTAACATTTCTCGAGATAAAGGCAAGTTCTTCCCCGTCTTTCCTTTGAACACATTGAATTCCATGTTTTGAGGGATGAAAATTATTTGTTTGCAAAGTTGCATGTGAACCTAGACTATATCGGTATTTAAAAATTGGTTATGGTAGTTATGACCTATCTTGCTGCGTTACCTGCTTTAATTAATTGATTTCCTTGCTGATTGTACCCCTAGAATTGGTTAGAGTACACTCTTTGTGCTCAAATGGGTTTATACATGATTTATGCAACCACTTGCTTAGCCTTGCTTAGAACTTTGCAAATACTTGTTCCATCTATATTTAACATATAAATTTTTGTTAAAGTGAACTCTTGTTGAAATGGGTTTAATGTGATAAGTATTTGCAAACCAAAATGTGTAAAAATGTGATTTTGACTTAGGCGGCAAGTGACATGCAATTGATGTATTTGTATTGCCAATAGGGAGAGTGTTTGCCCGAGTCCATAAGGACCGAACTTGTGTCACCAACTTAAAGTTAGCCGTACAACCACATGTGCTAGTATGGGATAGCCTTAGCCGAATAATTTGCTTAGCACCTAGCCTTGCACTTTGGTAGGCCAGTGTGTATGGGTTCGGATAACCCAGAGGAACTTTCTTCTTACCCCGACATGGTAGTTTAGGCGACTAAGTCTGTCCAATATAACGATATCGTGCCACATGGGTGGGTTCCTGTCATGTCCGCCACCACGGCGTTAAGTTAAGGCATGGGCCCGCCACTTAACGTTCTAGGTCATATTCCAGTTTGCCTAGGATGGAGGAAACACGTATCATGCTGGTGCAAGGCTAGGGACTAAATAGTGTAAAGACTTCGTTATAACCTCTAGATCGCACTCAACGTGAAGAGTGTGATAGAGTCTTGCAAACTAAAAATAAACTAGAGTGTTCATATCATGAGGGTAAAGTGTACACACTCTGCAGAGTTAAAACTAATCGATTAGCCGTGCTCATGGTCAAGAGCGCTTTGGTGAAGTGTCATAAGTATTGACTCTCAATTGTTTTAAAAATGTGATCATGTGTTTTGATTTAAAAATAACAAAATGTGTTTAGTTGTGTGAGTGTGGTGATATTTATATATTGTGACTTGTTGTCATGGAGGATGACAAGGTATTGGTATATGATGGAAACAAAATGAAATTGATGATGAATCTTAGAAACTTGTATTTGTTAATTGAAGCATCAATTCCTTTATAAAAGAATTGCAAAATTAATCTTGCTTTATGCTGAAAATAAATCACCTATATAGCCTCCTTTGAAATACAAGCTTTACATGTAGTATGTTATGTTTGACTTATGCTTGCTAGTACCTTAAGTAGATTAATGTACTGATTCTTGCCACTAGAATATCCACTTAGCTTGCAGGTATGGACTTAGTTCATGAGTGATGTGGGTTTACATTTTGCTTCTTCTAGGATTGAGCTTAACGGGGTAAACCCCTAGTCGGTGTGCTTGTGGTCGGGTAGACAAGTTTCCGCTGTTCTCTGAGTTTTATCTATTTATTTGGCCGGTCGGCCTATGTAATTATTAAGTCATTGTATGTCTTTAAGTTTCCTTTCATCTAGCATGTATTAGCTATGTATATCCATGCTCGAGATAAAAGTGTGAATTCTAGCGCACATCCTGGGAGCTAGATTCACATGAGTATGAGTTAAGGTTATTTGAGATGTTGTAGATCTTTAGCCATTTTTGTCAAGTCTCCTGATTATGTAACACATCTGGTCGCCACCTTCGAGTGGTTTGATGGATACAACTCAGGCTGAAGTTGATTGATAGGCTAAAGGCCCAGCAATGTCTCACATACCCTTCTCTCGAGACGTCGGATGTCTCGTTATGCTTGTTAGATGAATTGAAGTGATTCACTTCATCTTGAAATTATAATGAGAGGTCCGGGTCGTCTCCGACAAATACATTACATATTTAAAAAAATAAAAGAATACATTAAAATAAGTATAACACATATAAATATGTTTAGAATTTTTAAAAAACTTCTAAAATAATTAAAATATAGATAATACATGAAAAATATATTTACAATTTGTGCTATGTTTTTGTTCAATGTACATGTTTTAATTAATCCTTGTTAGGATTCGATGCGGACGACTCTCAAGCTGAATTACGTGCTCGAAGGTCGCCAAACAACGTTAAGGCAAGTTATATGAGCTATGACGTGTTAATTCTAATTATATGCAACTCTTGTCGTACATACCTAGTTTAATTAACTATTGCTTACATAGTGCATATTTTTTCGTGTGTACATAAGTAAATAATAAAATAGTAAATTAATTATTGTTTATGCATTAATTATAATTACTATATACATATAGGTTTCATATTTCTTTAGTAAGTGAAATTTAGAAATTTTTCATAGTTAAGGAGACAAAAATTTGACTTAAGTCCTGTCCAAAGCGACAAGTATTATAAACCCAAGGGTGTATGCATATTTGTCAAAAATATAGATATAACAATATACCATGCATCTTTTGTAGTAATTTATATTTTCTGTATTATTTAATGTTAGGAATAGATAGGAGAGTCTGATGACGACGAACAGTTCCTCTTAGACACAATCAATGAGGATAGCACCTAGTATTACATGCCGGACGAGGAGGGAAATGAGTATCCAAGCCAATACTTGAATGAGCAGCAAGAGAAGGAGAACAAGGAGGAACGCGAAGAATTAAACGAAGAGGGAAGCGAGAGCAAGAGAAGGAGAACAAGGAGGAACGCGAAGAAGTAAATGAGGAGGGAAACGAGGATGAGGAACAGGACAGCCAATCGAACGTTAGAAATTAACAACGACTGTATATATCAAATATATATTTAATTCCCATTGTACATAAGTAATTATATACCAACAATTATATATACATGATGCTATATATATAAGTAGCAAGAAAAAGCAGTACAAAAATATTCTTTAATAACGGTACTCAAGATGATTTTTAGTCCTGGTTGAAATATCCGAGAAGTCTCAGATTATGCGTTCTTGTAACACAACTAGGAGTAAAATGAGTTGTCAACCGGGACTACCTTTCTCAAGCAGTAAGAGATGGCCTGGTTTAGTATGGTTCCACCAAAAGCAAGACTTGTAACATATGCTGGTCTGAGAAAGAAATTCATCATTTCAACGTGGTTTCTCTTTCCAATTAGGTTAAAAACAATAAAATAAAACAATGTCCTTTAGTATATTACCAATTTTTGGAGATGTCCTTGCATGTTTTGCAATTTCACTTGCAAATTTCTCAAACTTAGTTTCCTATAGCAAACTTTACTCTTTTTTAACAAAATTTTCAACAATCAAGGCCAACAAACGATGATAAATCCATAACCTAACAAAATGGATACTAAAAAGTTGAGTTAATTTCATAAAACTACAAGTATTTTGATCAAACTATCACAAAACTATAGACTTAAGCCATTATATCAAAGAATATCAAATTTATCGAAAGATTACATATTTAAGTCTAAGTGTGACAAAATGACATACTTAGTATGAAAAGTTATCACAAAACTATATATTTTAGAGTTTAAAGCTGTAGCACTATTGTTATGTTGGAGCTATAAATTTATTACTAAATTGGTTCTAAATATATAGTTTTATGATAATTTTTTTACTAAATATGGATTTTTGTGACACTTTATCTTAAATGTGTAGTTTGTGATAAATTTGACGATTTAGTTTTAGTTTTGTGATACACCAAGCTATAGTTTTGTAAAATTTACTTCAATTTTTTTATTTATATATCTCATAAATTTTGACACGATTGTCCACCATCATCTACATGAGATGAGATGAGATGAGATTATGATGGAGAACCATGTAATAAATCTTATTTTTCAACTTCGTTTGTGTATTGTAAGTATAACAAATTTTTTAAAAAACAATTGATACGATTGTTTTCTGGATCAAAATTTGTCATTTTATTATATCATAGATGAAAGCCAAATTTAATTTGGACAAGACTTTATAAATGGTCTTCCACCACCATCTCATCTGCATGTGAGTTTATGTGATTTTATATGATTCTTTATTATCGTCCCTTACATGAATTTTCACATAAGTTAGGTTTCTACCGTATATTTACCCCATATTTACCCCAGTATTTTATTATCCAAAGGCGCTTTCCTTAGTTTAATTAGTACTAGTTTGCTTTATAATATTTGTATCACCAAGATTTTCTACTTAAATGTTTTGCAGGTTTACACCCTCATTTAATTGATTAGTCAATGACCGTGTGTTGTAATGGGATATGGGGAACATGGTTTATTTTGATGTGCGAAACATGATTTAATATTTTCTACCCCGTTTATTCTTAGATGGTTAGTTTGTTTGGATCACTATTACAGAACAATTCTGCGGTGGCCCTCCTTTCACGAAGGCCGGCGAAGGAGACGTGTCAATGGCGGGAGCAGTGATAGTCCCCCACGTGGATCCGGTGGCGACGAGAGGAGACCGACAGAGGAGACGAGATGCGATGGCGGCAGAGCCTGGTCGTCTCCTACTCAGTCTGGTGGCGGCGGCCCATCCCTCACGCTCTCCCTGTGCGGATCTGATGGCGGTGGCCCTCCTCCATGTGCCCTCGTGCGGATTCGGCTACAAAGGGGCAGTGGATGCGCGGGGAGAGGCGACGGTGGCCTTAGTGACGTCGACGATGACGACGAGTTGCAGGGACTTGACGACAATGACAACAACGAGCGGTGGTGGAGTGCGGCGACATCGTTGGCATACCGTCCCTAGCTAGGTTTTTGACTTTTGGAGATTTTTTTTATTTTTATTTTTGTACGTGGACGACATAAGCACTCACATGGTGTGTCACCCGCATAAAAATAGCGATTTTCATATACACTTTTGGGCAGATGTTATGGCTCAACCACATGCAAAAATAGGTTTCCATGTATAAAAAAATGCTTTTTTAAGTAGTGAATGCACCAGGTTTTTTTGAGCGGTTTGACACACTTGGTTAGTTTCTTTACCGGTTTTTTCTGAGCGCTTTTTTGTAGGTATGGAAGTGACGGAGGACGTCTGTTTTGCAGAAGTGATTTGTGACTGTGATTTGTCAATCATTGATCAACTTACTGGGGTCGCGACCGATCGGTCCATTCATTGATTCCGTATATACTCATCTAATCTGAAGATTCAACTCTCCCTCTCTCTCTCTCTCTAATCATGATAGGCCTCTTCTTTTCTATCGACAATTAGGACAAAATTTAAAATGTAGTTCAATTTACCCAGAGATCGACACTTGTGCAAGCTTTATTGGGATTTCTCATATACACTCCGGATGCTAGAGCTAGTCCAATGTGTGCAATGTTATGGCTTCAGCGTACTCCATGTTCGCCGGCTCAACACACATAGGCCAAATGTCTATATATATTCTCCCAAAAAACTTTATATATATAGAGAGAGTGTTAACTATCACTGAAAAAACTCTCTGTGGCCAAATGTCTTTTGAATTTTTCACCGGCCACATCTTTCACTTATTTAGACTTAAATTTTTTGTAGTTATTTCTCATGTGCTCCTAAGCCAAGAAAAATATTAAAAAATAAAAATAAAAAGTCAAATTTTTCAAAAAAACAACAACAACCCAAATAATTAAAAAAAGAGGGCAAAAGAGGAACAACATCTAGAGGAGCACATAGAGAGATGCAATGTCTAGGATCACCAAGCAAACTCGAGCTTCAAAATGAATATGTTAATTACAATTTAAAATGATTTTATATCGGTATAGGTTAATTATATATGATCATTACAATTTAATAATAGTTTTAAACTATTTTAAATATTTTCTCAATAATTTTGTGATTTGATTAAATTTTAATGTATTACTTATTATTGTTTTAAACCTATATGTAATGAAATTAATTTGGTCCGATGTAATGGATTTTTTTTAATTTTATATCGGTTGTTAACCCTAGCCGGGAAAAAGTAAATTTGAAAACAAAATTATCTTTAGTTTCGGTTGGTAGCTACAGCCGAGACTAAAAATGAATTAGAAATCGCGAAAAATTATCTTTTAGTCCCGGTTGGTGGCTACAACCGGGACAAAGATGAATTGGATCTTTAGTCCCGGTTGGTGTCACCAACTGGGACTACAGATACAGGGGTGTGTATATATATGTGTATGTATATATATATATATCCTGACGCGCATCGTCTTCTCCATTGATGCAACACTTAGTTGTCTCTCCCTCTCTCAGCTCTCTTCCTCAGCGCTCTCTCCCTCTCTCAGCTCTCTCTCGCTTCGGCGACGGCGGTGGGAGGGAAGGAGATGGCGGCGGCTCGAAGGTGGCGGCGGCGCCCTCCCTCCACAAGATTTGGTGGGAGGGAGATGGTAGCGGCTCGAAGATGGCAGCGGCCCGGCAGCTCGGAGGTGGCAGCGATGCC
Organism: Oryza australiensis; assembly: GCA_019925245.2. NCBI lineage: Eukaryota > Viridiplantae > Streptophyta > Magnoliopsida > Poales > Poaceae > Oryza > Oryza australiensis. Next base: position 1,513,982 of record JAIFGZ020000381.1, on the reverse strand, counting down.
TCCTTCCTTTCCTCCTCTCTCTTCCTCGTCCTCTTCAGGAGCGACGGGTGGCGGCGGGCCGCAGGTGGGGACGGAGGCGGCGGCCTCTCCTCCGTCAGATCCAGCCTCCCCTCCGTTAGATCCGGTTGTGAATTTTGTTTAGAATTTTGTGATGTTGTATGCTCGAATTTGATATGTGATATATGTGTATCTGTGATATATATATGATATGTGATATATGTGAATTTTTTTATGTTCATTACTCAATATGGAGGAGATTTGAGGATATTAATTTGATTTTGACAGAAAAAACAATGAAAAAACAAAAAAATATTTAGGATGAGCATAATATATAAACAAGGAGAAAGAGCAAAGTTAAAAGAAATCTTTAGTCTCGGTTGGTAACACCAACCGGGACTAAATATAGGGAGCCAGCTACATGGCGTCGTTATCTTTAATCCCGGTTGGTGTTACCACCAGTATTAAAAATAGATCTTTAGTCTCGATTATTTTAACTGGGACTTAAAAAAGATATCTTTAGTTCTGTTTTTATAGTCCTGATTTAAAACCCAAGACTAAATAAGGTTATAAATTGAAACTAAAACCTTTTTTCAGCAGTGTATATAGCATATACAAGCATGTTTCTCATGGAAAATTACGTATAACCTGCAACAGCGTCAAAAAAAAAGCCCCGATTTCAAGTTCTATATAGCGTATACAAGTATGTTTCTCATAAAAAAATTGCATATATTTACTTGTAAGAGGCATCTGTTCACTTTACCGAGCCACGACGGAGAGTCTGTGCTACTACACCTAGTCGCCCACTGGGCGTGTGCAGAAGGACAAGAGAATTTGGGCCTCGCGGTCAGCAGACGACTTCATTGGAATCAGCTACAACGTGCAGCTTTGCGCACGCCATACACGTACGGTAGCGGATCTGCCAGTCAAAAGGTTGCAAGGTGGAGTAGGGCAGTGTGAAGAAGTGCTTAATTTTCTCCATGACGTACGTTCCTTCTTATTCCATCGCATAAATTTAAAAAGCCCCTAACATACCGTTCATTCACTACTGAAAAAACCATTCCACTACTAAAGAAACCATCATTGGTTAAAATGATAAAAACCACAGTAGTCTCGGTTTGAGTTACACCCGAAACTAGAGATGATCTCTAGTCCCGGTTTAAAAAGTCTACGGATTTCTAAAAATATTAGTCCCGGTTTGTATCACGAACCGGGACTAAAGATCACCTCTAGTCCCGGTTCAAATGTTGTCAGAGCCTGTCAGGCGCCGGACACCTTTAGTCCCGGTTGATAACACCAACCGGGACTAGAGATGGCCGATTGGTGCTACAAATCGGGACTAAAGATGTCTGTCACTCTGACAGGTTCTGACAGTCTCTGACACCATCTTTAGTCCCGGTTGATAACACCAACCGAGACTAGAGATGATATTTTTTGTCCCGATTGGTGTTACCAACCGGGACAAAAGTGAATGGACTTATTTTTTAACAGAACCTAATAAAAATATATAAATTTTGCTACATGATTCAAATGGTCAAAATTAATTTAAGAGTATCTATAATTTCAAAGAGTGTGGTGTTGTGTGGAGGTGGGTGATTGAAGATAGAAGGAAGCTTTAATTTTGTTATTACATATCATCACATTGTTATTAACTAATGATTCTCAATATACAAAATCTTTTGTAAAATTATTTTGGTGATAATATACGAACCGAAGGGATGTACAATATTGATAAAGACATTTAAACACTGGTCGTCACGTCTAGTTTATGCGCGTTTAACAAGTTTTACGCGCATTGTTCTCGTTTCGTCCTCTAACTCGGAGTCGGTTTTTAAAACGGCCATAACTTTCGCATACGGACTCCGATCGAGACATTCCATATATGAAAATCGATCAGAAAAAAATTTCGGATGCGTTCGTTCGTCGCTTTGCCGAGTTCGGCGATTTAATTTTCCCCAAAAAAGCCTCAGAAGATTGCCTTTTCGAGCCCGGAAGCTTTTTTTTATTTTGAGCGTGTCTTTCGAATTTTCCACAGGCCACGTCTTTTGCTTGTTTACGCTCAAATTTTATGTGATTATCTCTCGTGTGCTCCTAAGTCCATAAAAAATATAAAAAAATAAAACAAAAGTCAAATTTTTTCTCTCTTCCTCAACAGCAGATGAAAATGAAGAAAAGCGAGGGGCAAAAGAGTAACAATATCTAGAGGAGCACATTAATGTCTAGGATTATCTATGTTTGATTAAATTTTAATATTATTGTTTTAAAACCTATATTTAATGAATTTAATTTGACTCTATTTAAGGAATTATTTAATTGTTAACCCTAGCGGGACCAAATAAATTAGAAAAATAGCGGAAAATTATCTTTTGTTTCATTGGTGGCACCAACCGGGACTAAAGGTAAATTAGAAATAGCGAGAAATTATCTTTAGTCCCGGTTGGTGCCACCAACCGGGACTAAAGATGAATTGGCTATATATCCCCGGCTCGCATCGTCTTCTCCACAGATCCAACACTTAGCACATTTTCATATCTCTTTCCCTCTCTCTAGCTCTCTTCCTCTCCCTCTCCCTCTCCCTCTCTCTCCCTCTCCCTCGGCAAGCAAGGGGAGGGGAGGAAATGGCGGCAGCGGGGAAGGAGGTGGCGGCAGCGGGACGTCATCTTCTCACCAGCGGCGAGCGGGAGCGGGAGCCGGCGGCGAGTGGGAGTCGACGGCGGCGGCGAGCGGGAGCAGCGGCGAGCCGAGCGAAAAATTGATGTTGTTGTATTTTATTGTATATAGTGGATTTTGTTATATATATGTGTGAACAAATTTGTGATAGTATTTGATCTGTGATTTTTTTGATTTTGAAGATGTATTTGATATGTGGAGAAAAAATAAAAAAACATTTGCGATATGTATTGTTCATTGCTATTTGTGAATCTCGTGATATTTGATTTCAGATATCTGTGATGATTTTAGGATTTTAACAAGAAAAAAACAAAAGAATCGAGGGCGTGGAATGGAGAAAGGGCAAATTAAAAAAATTTAAAAAAATCTTTAGTCCGGTTGAAGCCACCAACGGACTAAAGATGACGGAGCCGCCATCTTTAGTCCCGGTTGGTGGCTTTAACCGGGACTAAAGATGCATTTCTAGTCCCGGTTATTTAACCGGGACTAGAGATCGCCCATCTCTAGTCCCGGATTCGTAGTCCCGGTTTGACAACCGGGACTACTGAGGGTTACGAACCGGGACAATTGTGGCTTTCTCCAGTAGTGATCCTATCAAAATATGTAGAGCACCCATTCTATCTATATATTTTTAAAACAAGATGTACAAAATAACACGTATTTTATTGATATAGCAGAAAAAATACAAAACTACAGTCCTATAAGACCATAGGCAGGAAAATAAAAGAAAGAAAGGAACTCGTCCGGTTGGATTCGAACGTCAATGAGGGCAAACACTCAACTCAAGCTTCCACACCAACCCTATCGAAACCCACTCACACCACGCGTCCGGAAAGATAGACCGCACTACACTGAAAGGATTCCCGTCACGTGGTACCCGTCGCCGCTATGCTGCAGCAAAGCTAAACCCCACCCGATGGGGTAAAAACCAGCAGATCTAGATCTCTCATAGGACTCAACGCGCGGCGGCCATGCCTCATCTGCCGTTAGACATCACCTCGCAGGGCCACGCCACGCTCGCTACTGCACTCCTCATTACGGATCTGTTTTTTTTGTCACCATCATAGCGAGAGAGAAGTTGCCATCCTACCCCATGATCTTCATCTAACAGCTGAGTCGCTGCCAAGAGTCGACCTGGCCTCGTTGCCTCACCCTCGTGTTGAGCCTTCTCCGCGAAGACAACAACCTAGAGAAGTCGCTTGCGCCGTCTTCCGACAAAGCACCGCACCGGATAGCCCAGCAAGGCTGAACAATCCGCCGCAATCCGCTGCAAGCCTAGTCGTCGCACAATGCCATCGTCGCAAGCATCATCTACTGACGCAGTCCCACACCACACTGACCATTGCCAAGTAACATCAGCCGTCATGGTCCGCTGCAAGCCGCCAAAAATCGATAACCATGCAAAATAACCCCTGGCTACCACTATAACTTCAAAAACCTTCATAAGAGCTCATCAATCCCCATTAAGCTCTCCACACAACAGAGAGGTTGCCTCGGCTGAGGCTTCACAAGACCCTGGTCCGTCGTTGCGGCTCCCCTCGCCATGCCGCCGCACCTGCGCCTCCAAATCTATTACCGCTCACCACTACACCCGCGCCCCCTACCGACCAGCCTCCGCGTGCCGCCACCGGTCACGCCTCGTCGTGTCGTACCAGTCTCCGTCTCCGACAACCGCACTTCTTTGTGACATTCCAGCCATCAGCCTCTACCACCGATGGCCGGGCACGCCTCGCCGTGTCATGCCGGCTTCGGCACAGGTCGCACCTCACCGGTCACCTTCGCAGCCGACCACGTCTCCACATCGTGCGCCCTTCTGGCATCCTCCTCATGTTGCAGCGTCCGGACTCTGGCCTCTCCAAGCGCCGACACAAACACGTCACCTCCGGCCACGCATGCGCCAGATCCGTTTTTCCCCTTTTTTCTTTTTTTTCCTTTTTCTTTTTCCCTTCTTTTTCCTTCTTTTTTTCCTCTCTCTTTTTTCTTTTTTTCTTTCTTTTTTCCTTTCTTCTTTATTTTTCCCTCTCTTTTTTTTCTTTTCCTCCCGAACCGAAAACCTCAAACCTCTTCTCTGCCCACTGCCGGCGCCCGCAGCCCGCTAGACCTAGATCCGCCCGTCGGCCATGTCCACGCACATCAGGATGCTCCACCAGAAGGAGAATGCCGCTGACGTGCAAGCTGGCAAGTGCCAGCGCACGGGTGCCGGGTCCGCCGTCCGCGCCCCACTCTCCGCGGCCGCCAGCACCGCCGCTCTGCTCCCCTCCGAGCCTACCATCGAGTTCGCCGGGCGTTGGGATTTCGCCGGCTCCATGCAGGGGAGAGGAGAGCCTCGTCGCTATCGTCCACCCACTTCTAGAAATGGCGCTTCACGGTGATGGCGTTGTGTGGCTCCCTCAATGACAACCTTGTCCTCATGCTTCCCGTCCTCCTCCGTGTTGAACTCGCCCACCTCGGGGACGCCCTTCACCACCTCCGCGTCCATCGCATGGAGAACGTACCTGGCATGGAGCCTTGGGTAGGACACCGACTCTCGCTCCTCCACACGTGTCGCCTCGCCGCCCAGGATCAGGACGGGGACGCGCTCACCGAGCTCCTCGCGGATGACGTGGACCGCCGATTGCCAAGGTACCACGTCGCCAGCTCCACCTTCTCTCCCCTCTCCTTCGCTGCTATTTGCATGCTGCTTCTCTGGGAGATTCGTCTCCTCCGGCCGCCTTCCCCGCCACCAGCCACCACCCTGCCACCAAATCCGACCGAAGCGGCGCGGATCTGGTGGTCACCACCGCCGCCGAAGCCCTGGGCAACTCCCCCGGACACCCGAGCTCGTAGTCGGCGAGAAGCCCATCGCTGTCGTCCTTGCAGTCACGTGGCTTTGTCGGCGGCCGCTCAGGTTGCAAGGTGGAGGAGGATGGTGGGGGGAGAGAGGACAGCCGGGCCGTCGTCTCCCGAACCACCCCTGGGGGAGGGCAACACGGGATTCCTCAGGGACTGGGTTACTGCATGCGTTTCCAATGACTTCTTTCCTATCTTTATACCATTGCAATCCCATTATTTTCGGGAGCCCATATAAATTAATTACCTCACATCCTATAAGAGTTTCCATTAATTTCACTATTATCACCGTGCTTCTTTTTTATGAGACCACAATAGTGTGTGGTCGTGAGGGTGTGTGACCATGTGAGTGTGGTCTTCATTTGTATTTCTCACTTTAGGAACTCAGTGTATAAAAAAATATTAGTGTCTACTGTATGAAAAATAATATAGTGGTGAAATTTGAGATGAACACGTACATAAAACAGAGGACTTAAAAGTACATGAATTTTCTAGGAACGAATGTCTGGATGGTTGTGAGAAATATATAATAGTTTTGGAGGAATGCAACGTAAATAAACCAACAAACAGATATAAAACCAGCTGACATATGAGCGAAGAAAGAATATTCCATTTGGAGCTTGATCTCGTTCTTTGTGCACAGGAGTTTTTACATGAGGTTTGAATAGATTTTTTTTGGTTTTCCTATAGGAACAGTGTTAAAAATATATTTCTTCATTTATCCTTAACCATTTTGAGTCATTCCAATAGGAGAAAATAAAAAGTTTCCTGTCAACATTATTTCTATTAAACCCATTTGAAAACCGCTCGTACTCTTAACTGCTATTGCTACATGCGAATATAATAAGGTTGCATTCTTCTGCAAAACTAATCTCTCACGTACGTAAAATTTAATGACTTATTAACGTATAATTAATTATTACTGTATAATTAATTAATAATAATTAATTTTTAAAAAATAGATTAATATGATTTTTAAAATAATTTTTTATAAAATTTTTTATAATAACATATCGCTTAACCGTTTAAAAATGTACACGTAAAAAAAAACATGAGTAGAAGAAGGTGGAAGAAGGAAACCGCTTAAGGCGTTAGTTTTCTCTCCAAGAAATAATAATAACAGATCACTTTACAACCTCGTTATTATCGCAAGGTCTCCGAGGACTGCGTGTGACCTCTCGTTCTTGTACTCTGAACGTGTGGCGTGATAAATCAGGAACCGGGACTTCGTGGTCATATTTGTAGTGTGCAAATTTAGATTATTAAAAATGATCGCGAACAGTTGAATATTTGTTCATGGTCAAAGCTAGATTGAATTAAAACATATTTAATATTACAACACTGTATACATTTCAACTCTTATACAACCACATAATACTCTATTCTCTATTAGTATTATCACCATGCAGAGATGGTCTGGCCGGACTGAGTGTAATAGACATTTTCTGTAAAAAAGCGTCATTATTACCGGAGGTTTTCTGAAGAGCTATGTATTGATTACTTCCACTTTGTACCCTCGTACTTTTAACGTCAAATGTCTGAAGTACGTATATATACTGTTCAGTAACTTGGTATGATCCAGTGACATATCATTAAATCTCGTATTTTCATATGATTTATGCTGTGTTCTTTTTTAACTCTCAACTATAATTTTTAGCATGCTTTTCAAATTATTAAATTATATGTTTTTTAAAAATGATATCGATGTTTCTTAAAAAATCAAATATGTCCGTTTAAAAATTTTATAATTCATTCTATGTTAATAATTTACCTTGTTTTACGTGCTTACGGAAAGGTAAACAAAGATGGAGATTTGAACTAGCCTTAATATCAGGAGGTAGTACATACGTAGGTCGATGTGTTGGAGGATAAAATACATACCTGTACACTACGTGAGTACTACAGGTATCATTTAGAGGGGTACTAGCATGATGGATGCATGGTCAGTACCAAAAAACTGCCGCAATTTTTTTAAGGAAAAAACTTTCAAACGTAACTTAGTTGTAATGTAATTTTATCATAACTATAATATAACTACAATATAATTTATATTTAAGTATAAAAAAGAGAAGTCCGAATTACCTCCTGAACTATTAGGTGAGTACAAATTACTATACTCAAAAATCATATATTTTTTATCCTCAACTATACAAACCGAACAAATAAGCTCATGGCTCAATCCAAAGTGGTTTTGGTCCTACGTGACAGTCCAGTCAATATTTTTTAAAATAAATCACAAGACCCCACATGTCATACTCTCCCGCTCTCTATCTTTTCCCCTCACCTCTCCCTTCCTCAATCTCTCTTTGCGGTGGCTCGCGAAGCTCCGGTGGTCGACGAAGAAGTCCGCCTCCCCCGCCCCCACCCTCAACCCCCAAGCTAGGCTGGGCAAGCAACGACAATAGAGGAACCAACAGCCAGCGATGAAGCAGCGAGCGGAAGGAAGCGGCAGTCAGTGAAGCAGAGGCAAGCCGGAGGTGGAGGACGATGAAGAGGAATGACGTGGGGTCCTGGGCGGTGGCGGATCTGGAGCAGTTGACTGGAGAGGCGGGGCCATGTGGCATAGAGAAGAGGCTTGACGATGTTAGCCTGGTGGCAAGGTGGAAGACGATAACAACCACCATAGTGTCGACCTAGCGATGAGGCAGAAGGCGATGACAACCACCGAGGCGACGACCTGGGGATGGTGCAGCCCATTGGATCGATGACGAGGGATGCCGCTCGCCGCCTGCCGATGTCCCCTCTCCATCCTTTTCATCCTTTCCACCGAAGGTTGACGAGGAGGTGGGCGCTGGCGCAGGCTGAGGAGGAGCTGCCTCCGCTGCTCGCCACCCCCAACCACCTCCACCGCTCAAGATCCTTCACATTGCCGCTGTGCAGTGCCACCTCTGCCGCTCACGGCGCCCAGCCCAAGATTGACAGACAGGGAGGGAGAAGAGAGAGAGATGAGAGGAAGAGAATTTGACAAGTGAGTCCCACTGATTTTTTTTAAAAAATGTTGATTGGATTACTATGTAGGACCAAAATCACTTCGGATTGAGTTAAGGGGTTTCATCCGGTATTAATAGTTGAAGGTAAAAAATGTTTGGTTTTTGTGTCAGAGATAATTCATACTCAACCAAAAGTAAATGGGCAATTCGAACTTTTTCTATCAAAAAAGTATATGCAAATTTATACCTTAGAAGTTACAGTGCAATTACACTATATTACATTGTAATTACATACATTTTAGTTACACTATAACTATACTATAATTATATTTAAAAGATTTTCTCAATAAACTTACGATAGTTTTTAGCAATTCCCAAAAGAATTAAGTTTCAAACAATATTGATATGAGTTTTTGAATAAATATCGGTCATTTAGATTTATGTACAATAACTAATCTCTACTACTCTAAAACATGAATTTGTCGATCTGTCCACTCATCCCATCGTGTCACGTGCAGCTGATAATCACTCCCGTATAGAAACAGCCTCAGAAAGTTTTCAAAACAAGAAACAGCTCAGAAGAATTAACACATATCCTCTCCACATAACAACTGCAATTCTAATCAGCGGAAAATCACTTTGTATTCTCATATGATTAGATCTAACTTGGTCCAACTGTTCACATCAGCAATTCATGGTATACCATTATATATAATATAGTGGAGATGCTAGCTAATATGTAGATACTGATGATGTCTCACGTTTTGCTGCAAAAATATGTAAATGGATGTGTGTTAAATATTTTAAAAATAATGGATAATAAATGATGAAATAATATGTAAATGATGTAGATGATGATTTGACATTCCTATATATTAAGCTCTTTAATACAATAAATTATATATATGATGTAGCATCTTGTATGCGCTATAGCAAACTAGAAACAACCACATTAAGAAAATTAATAAACTTAGATCACTAATATAAAGAATGAAGTTATAACCATCCTTCTGTTTCTCTTTCTTCAAATTGAGCTCCAGTACAAGCACATCCAGCAAACACGTACCCGCAAACAAACCAGATCAGGATTCTACAGCAAAACATAGATCTGGTAGCTAAAAGCTAGGAGTACTAGTTTATTTCAAATATTTTCATACTAGAAATATCACAATTACTCGGTACTAATTGTTCACATTTAAAATCCATATCTTTTGCAAAAAAATCCATCTAATTAATCGGTAATAATGATTCAACCTTTATTTAGCATCGACGATTTCTTACTAAAATGTTATGAGCTGAAAGGGACAGGGAATGAGGGTTAGCAATCTTAAAATTATGATTTTTATCAGGGGAGACGAAAGAACCGAAATCTCGGTATTTTTGACCGAAATATTTTGAAAATTTGATGAATTTTGAATAAATTTGACCAAATTAAAAAAATTGGAAAAAATTTCGAGCTAGATATGTGTTTGCCGGGAAAATTTCCCGGCTGGGAATTTCCCGTCGTTCTGCAGTAGTAACCGCTCAATCTCCTTTAGGAAAAGTAATTAAGCATATATTACTCGCTTAGAAGTGTCACTGCTAGAAAACCTCACATCTATCCCTGTTGATAACCTTCTTTAGTCCCGGTTGTCAAACCGGAACTACGAAAGCAGGACTAAAAGTCGCTACTTTTAGTCCCTGGTTAGATAACGGGACAAAAATTTATTAGTCCCGGTTGGTGTTACCAACCGGGACTAAAGATTGTCCTCCCCGACATCTCACTTTTCTCATATTTTTTTGTTTTTCTCGCAAAAAATGAAATCATCACAGAAGATAAAATCAAACCTCACAAAACATATTACATACTCTTATATTCATTTTTTCTCCACAGATCAAATATATGTTCAAGTCACAAGTCACAGACCAAATACAACAACAAAATCACAAAATAACATATCAAATGAATACAACATGTATCATCCCGCATCAAAATCACATCTCATCACACTAAAAACAACCAAAAACCGGATCCGGATGCGAAGCTGCCAACCGTCGCCCACCCTCGCGCCGCCGCTCGCGCCGCGCGTGTGGCCGCCGTCCGGCCGCGCCGCCACACCGCGCGCGCCCGCCGCGCCGCCCGCAGCGCCATAGCTCGCCGAGCCGCGCGCGCGCCGCCGCCGCACGCGGCGCCGCCACCCGCCGGCCGCGCGCGTGGCCGCCGCCCGCCTCGGCACGGGCCGCCGCCCGCCTCGGCGCGGGCCGCCGCCCGCCCGCCGCCCGCGCGCGCTCCCGCCGGCCACCCGCCCGTGACGCCGCCGTCCGCCGCCGCGTGAGGCCGCCGCCCGCCCGCCGCGTGAGGCCGCCGCCCCCCCCCGCCACGCGGGCAACCCGTGTCGCCGCCGGGCTGGAGAGAAGGAGAGGGAGGGAGAGATAGAGAACCGAGAGGGAGAGGAGAGGATTGAGCTGAGGAAGAGGGAGAGGGGGGTGCATGCACAGGAGAAATTAATGGATCTGAGAGAAGGAAGGCGCGGAGGACGAGGAGATAAGGATGGTGGAGATTTTTTGTCCCGGTTGGTAAGAAGAACTGGGACAAAAAAATAGCATCTTTAGTCCCGGTTGGTGTTACCAACCGGGACTAAAGATCCCCGACGCTCTAACAGACTCTGACAACATTTGAACCGGGACTAGAGGTGCCCTTTAGTCCCGGTTCGTGACATGAACCGGGACTAATGTTCCTAAAAATCCGTAGACTTTTTAAACCGAGACTAGAGATGATGTCTAGTCCCGGGTGCAACTCAAACCGGGACTATAGTGGTTTTTACCACTTCAACCAATGAGGGTTTCTCCAATAGTGGGTACAGAACACTAAACAAATGGATGGAGACAGATCCATTATGTGCTGACAAAAGTTCCCCCGGACAAAAGTTCCCTGAAAACGGGAAAAGAAAAAAAACGTATGTATCACACCGAAATGGCAAGACTAACACTGAAATGGACGGAAGAATTTCAATGGCCATGTGAAAAACAAGACACCGTTCAAATTCGGTGGCAGAAACCCCTGTTAGTTTCTCCATGCATCAAGGACTCAACTCGGTTGGGATTCTACCAACCATCCACCGTGCGTGGACGAGCTAGCGCCCGTCGCGTCGTCAGGTATAAAATGACCACAAGATCGTCGTAGCCAAACACACACCACACACACAGTGACACAGCCAACGCACACTGCAGCTTAGCTAATTAGCTCGTAAGCTCGATCACACCTCGTGTATTCCTAACCAAGTTAAGCAAGAACTAGCTAGCTCGATCGATCACCTTGCAAGAAAGGATGGGCAGCATGCAAGAGAAGATGATTTCGGAGGCAATGGCGGCAATGAACGGGCAGACAGCCGGCGACGTTGCCGTTAACCTCTACCCGTTCATACGCATGTACACCGACGGCCGCGTCGAGCGGCTTCTGACCAGCTCCTACGTGCCGGCTTCGGAGGACGCCGGGGTAGCGACGAGGGACGTCGTCGTCGACCGTGGCAACGGCGTGTCCGCGCGGCTGTTTCTCCCGTCCGCGGCCACCGCCGATGTTGGCGGTGGCGGCGGCGGCAGGAGGCTTCCTGTTGTGCTGTACATCCACGGCGGCTCGTTCTGCACGGAGAGCGCCTTCGGCCGCACGTACCACCGCTACGCCAGCTCCCTCGCGTCGCGCGCCAGGGCGCTCGTTGTGTCCGTGGAGTACCGCCTCGCGCCGGAGCACCCGATACCCGCGGCGTACGACGACGCGTGGGCCGCGTTCCGGTGGGTGGAGTCGCTCTCCGACCCCTGGCTCGCGGAGTACGGGGACCGCGGCCGGATGTTCGTCGCCGGCGACAGCGCAGGCGGCAACATCGCCTACCACACGGTGGCACGCGCCAGCCGCGAGAACGGCGGCGGCATCCAGGGGCTGATCATGGTGCACCCTTTCTTCTGGGGACCCGAGAGGCTTCCGTGCGAGACAGTCTGGGATGGCGCGTCGGTGTTCCCGGCGTTCGGCATCGACTGTCTCTGGCCGTTCGTGACGGCCGGCCAGGCGGACAACGACGACCCCCGAATCGACCCCGCCGACGACGAGCTCGCGTCCCTGTCCTGCCGCCGCGTGCTCATGGCCGTGGCCGGGAAGGACCCCCTGCGCGACCGCGGCCGCCGGCTCGCGTCCCGGATGCGCGGCGACGTGACGCTGGTGGAGTCCGAGGGCGAGGACCACGGCTTCCACCTCTACAACCCGCTGCGCGCAACTAGCAAGATGCTCATGCAGAGCATCGTGCAGTTCATCAACCAGCCTAGCCCACCTACGCCGGCGCCAGCGCCAGCGCCGTCGCTGAGGTGGCCGGCAACCATTCTTCCAGAGCTCGACGAGTGGTCGACTTACAGTGATGACACTGTCAATTCCTCGCAGATTCTTCTTGGCATGCCTACTAGGTCATACAAGGCAATATTCGTTGATAGGATGGACAAGAAAGTAAGCTATAATCCGACGGTTAATGCGTCATTAAGCATTGGACGCCGCGGGAAAGCATCGAAATCAAGCTACGGGATATCGTTTGGCCGGACAAGAGCTTATAATTTCCGAGGGGTAGCTGCTGCAGGGAGCCAGTGCCAGCCTCCCTTCGGTGGAGTGACGATTTGATGAGATTACCGTCAGCCTGGCTAATCTCTACCAGAAGACGTGCATTTCATCGTGCCGTTCGAAGAATACATAATAGAAACCATAATAATCTTATATGTTGACACTGTTCAAACAAAAGTGCCCTATACAAGTATTCGATTAATTTTACCGTTTTTAGAAAATACTGAAAGGTAATATTTTTTATGTACAACTCAATATTTTCAGTTACTTAGATACCTCAACGTATCAAAATTCGTAAAATTTAGATACTTTGAGGTACTTTAAAACTTTCCAAATATATTTTATATTCTTTTTTTTTATTTTTACAAATTACTGATTTACATTTTTTTGCTCGATCTATAAATTTAAACAGGGATATGATTTGTTACTTTTCTTAGTTTGCCTTTTAAAATAACTCTACTAAAATATTTACTTGTATTGATCTGTTATATCTTTTGAACTGTATTCCAAATTAAAGAGCATTATGTAAACATCCTTCTATTTTCATATATCCTCTTATATAATATTATCTCTCTGTATACGTATGTACTCACCGGCACATAAATAGGTTTCACTGTCAGTTAAAGAAAAACAGGCAAAATAAAAGGCAGTGGACAATCGGTATTGATACTTGGCTGGCTGGTTTTACGACTTGCAGTACTGTTCTACAACTTGTAGTATTACTAAGCCATGAATCGGTAGTGATACTTACTTAAAGCCCCCCAAAAGTACAGACAACATTAATCGACAACAATTTAAATCCATACATACGCACTTCCTTACGTACGTACACAGGATGAAAAGGAGCTTCTACTTCTCTACTTCCGTGAGTACACACTTCATGTAATTCCATTCTAACGCACCGAATATCCGAAGCATGCACCATACTATCATGTAATTCCATTCTAACGCACCAAATATCCGAAGCATGCACCATACTAGTCTCATAATCAGTGACTAGTGCTCACATCTACAACCTTACCATTACATTCACACATAATACACATACAAATAAATAGCATGTTCACATAACTTAGCTATTGCACAATTCATACAATATAAATAGAGCCGACCGGCTAAATGGAAGAGTTTAAACATAGTGGATTAAGAGTAGCAAAATATATAAGTTATTCGGTATGTCCATCTACCAAATCATCGTAGACGACGACCGACTAGGAATCATCCTAGAAAAAAGTATACTCGAAACATGTGGTGTCAGGTGCAAAGGACAACTGACTTTCTACATCAATATCTAAAAACAACAAGATATAGATCAATACAAACATATTAGCAAGTCCTACTTAAATCTTAGGAAACCTATATCTATTACAGATCAGATCAAAGGAGACTATATGTGTAGACTAAATTTCAGCGCTGAGCAAATTTTGATTCACAATAGTAAGTAATAATAGATTGTAACGAAATTTATAAAGCAATCAATAGTAGTAGTAACACAAGCATCATAGTAATATCCTCCATGACAGCACATAACCATTTTATTTTCAGCCCACACCGGATAAAATCATCACCAATTATCCACTACACCAATTACTTGAAATCATTTATCAAATTACCAACACTATACTTGTATCATTTCACCAAGTCGCTCATGATCATAAGCACAACTAATCGATTATTTCAACACCCTATAGAGGTTGTGCACTGTATCCATGTGACACAAACTAGCAACCATGTTGACCATGTTACGCAATATCAAATGATACCCGACTAAAGCTTATGATAAAGTTACTACATTGCTCAAAGCCTAACCTTCTATGAGCATGGCGAGTGTTTACTCACACTAGGGACAACCCTAGTGCTGCTAGTTCAAGGGGCTATCGCTGGTCCTAGCACCATGAGGCAAACCCTCTGTTCTCTCAACAAGGCACTTAACCATTATATTGGATACGTTTATACGCCTAGACATAACTACACTAAGTAGCTTCTATAAACCATGGTTTCGACTACTCCATATTACTACGGCCTACAAATTCAAGGTTAGACTATAAGCAACTTTATAACTAAGGTTACCCTATAAATAAAACATATGGTTACACTGTAAATCTTAGTTGGTGATACATAGTTCAATCCTTAATTGACCTTGGCCAACATTCCTGCTATTGGTGTGCAACTACCACCATATACACACCACTTGTCGTTTAAGTCTAAAACCATCATTTTACAGTTTTCAATTCAAAAATAATAGAGACAACACCTATGTCCAATATTTTGAAATAGCCATATTTTAGAAGAGTGAATGATCCATAATTTATAACATGTGAAATTCTAAGCATGGCTAAACAAATAGCTATATTAGTAGCTCGAATATACCCAAATTGGCACTTGAACAGTTTCACAACCCATCCTAGGTGTATCAACAATAAACGCTACAAAAATGATGTTGATACGTGACGGATCCAATCCGTCACAAAAGGCCCTAAATCCGTCACTGATGGCCATCCGTGACAGTTTTCTATGTCATTTATCGAGCGCCACGGATTGACTGCGAGCCATCTGTGATGGATTTCGGTCGATTTTGACCGTCACGGATGGTCTGGAAACCCACTCATCCCACTCTAGGCCGGGCTGAGCCAGGTGTCATGGATGACTGCCACGTAGGATTTTTTCCGTCATGGATTTGAGTTGCCATGTATGTGCCATGTCATCACCAAGGTGGAAGCTGACATGTCATCAGTGCCACGTAGGATTTAGCCCAGGGCACTTGTGGCCCAATTCAGGTCTCTAGGAGCTTTCGGCCTAATTTGACGCCCCTTTTTGTTGGGCCGATATTATTTTTTATGGCCTTTTTTTAGCCCTTTAGTTTTTTCAGTGGTGTTTTCTCGGCCTTTTAGTGGTCATACAACCCAGTTCAAATTGGACTGATTCCATATTTCTGCCTAGCTTAAATTGGGCTGCTTCCATATTTCAGCCCAACTCAAATTGGGCTGCTTCTAGATTTAGCAAAATACAAATAATTCATCAATAATTTCAGCAATACAAATTACCAATCATCATCACTAATTAACACCAGTTATCATCATCATTACTTAACACATGTACTCATCACAAATATTACAGGTCACCAAATTACAAATGTTCACATCTCATACAACATAATTAAGACCTATCCACATGCACATGACAGTAATTAACAGCCAATCCAGCACATGTCCAAGGCATTGGCAACTCCAGCATCAAAACTTTCATCACAACAAAAGGAGCTAATAACTACCTCAGCAGCAGCAACAACACCATAGCCAAGCAGCAGCAGCTGAAATGATGTAACAAAAAAGCAACAATGTTGTCAAGAGAACCGGACCATCTTACCCAGTTGGCTAGGTGTGCCCCATCTTACTTAACAGAAGGTCAAGTTTTGCATTAGTCTCAGCTTGCTTCCTTGCCATCTCCTGCTGTTCTACCTACCTTGCTTGCTTAGATGCTTGTAGCTTCTTCGATAACTCTTCCATTTGTGATTTGAGCTCATCCTTTGCCAACTTCTCTGTAGCTAGTTGCTCTTTAAATGTGCCTTTCTTTCTGCTCTGAATCCCCACACTCTGTAGAAATATGCTTTTCTTGGTGTTCTCAGCAAGCACACCACCAACTACCTCAATCACGGACGGGGCCTCTTCATCTTCTGCATGTCCAGACAGCTTGTTTTCCATTTCATCCTAGTAGTGCAAGTAAAAACACATGGTTCATGAGATACAACAACAAATAGTAAGGCTAAGCTTTTTTTTGAAAAAATAACTTACAATATCAAGCTAGACATCTGCTCTGTAGCCTTTCTTTTTACTGTAGTGGCACTCCTTGAACATATCCATTGCATTGGGTTCCTGTTCTTTGTATTTGTTTCCCAGTAGAATGGTCACTATTAACTAACATGTATGCAACACTTAATTCAATGTGAAAAACAAGCAACTTGCATGAGCATGTGATCATCAATAACATGTATATAGAAGCAAAGTGCCATCACATGTGATCATCAATAACATGTAATATAGAAAAGATCATATAGAAGCAACGTGTCATCACATTAACTAGGCATAATTACACATCCCATTAGTCCATATTTGCATGCTACATTTTTTCCTTTCGCTTGCAACTTACATGTGCTTCTGGAATCTTCAATACAAACCATGTAGCATAATTCTCAAACATATGTGCAAGATGCAGAAACTTACCAAATTTTCCAAATGCACCATGTAGCTGCGTGAGCCAGTTGTATGATGGTACTTGACCTTGCTTTGGTTAGTTTTGTTTAGTTCAGAGTTCTCCTATACCATGAACAATATATCCATGTTAAATAGGCATCTAAGTTGAGCATAGAGGAGGCAAACTTTTAGCATAAATCATACCATTTTTTTGTAGTTGCCCATGAATTGACTGTAGGGTTACGCGGAAGCTACGCTAGCCGAAAACAAAAATTTCTACCGCGCAAACCAGGAACACTTGCAAGTAAGGGCCGATAGATCGTTACCGATTGGAGTAGAGTGCAGCGGAATAGCCAATCAGGGCCGATAGGTCTAAGGACTTTGTACCAACACTACCTGAGACCAACTAATGGCACATTAATTCCTGTAGTGTCTCATGGTGGGTCTATCCAACAATGTGTTCTCCAACACATATGTCCATGTTTATTGATTTGGTATCTCCATACCCATGATCTATGAGACATGATCATCAATCAATAAACATGCCGATCTTAGAATCATATTTGTTTCAACAATATGACATATGATCAGAGATCGTTTAGAAATAGATTCATACATATAGAGTCTCATAAATAAGTCACGTACTTATTGATCAATACAAGATGTCTATTTCATGGAACTGAATAACACTTTATTCATAAATACATAAACATTGACGTGATATCCAACATCTCCATGTTGCCTCTAGGGCATATCACTAACATTGACAAGTTCATTCCACTATGTATCAGTCATACTTTTGAGAGGGGAAGTCTTTCTCACCAAATGAAGCGGGAAAGGATTAAAGTACATCTTCTTCATATGATAGCGATGTTGGCGACCTGTTTCTTCATCATTTTGGGCACAAGCAAATTTAACCTGAGCAGATTTTATATTGATATCAAACTTTGCCTATACAAATCAAAGAACACAAGAGTATTAGCAAGGAAGCAGTTTCTAGCCTATTCAAATCAAAGAACACAAGAGTATTAGCAACTAAATGAACTTTCTCTACCAAACCTAATTTTAAATCTTCCTAGATAATTATTCAAATCAAAGAACAGATTGGTAAGAGAACATAAGAGTATTAGTAAGGTTGCTATTGTAGAAGTACTTAGCTAGATAACAGTAAACAATGATTACTATAACAATGAATCTGAATGTCTATAAATTAACATATCAGTACGCATTAAAGCTGCATGGCATTGGATAGGGACTTACAGCTAATTTCTCCCTAAACATTTTGTGGATCGTAGTCTGATTGTTGTAGTCCTTCCATTTGGGAAACACAAGAACATGGTTCCTCACTATAATGTTGCATTCAGTTGCAAACTTTGCAGCAACAACAGGTTGTACTGGCCTTATGTCCCCTTCTCTAATGACCATTGGCAGTTTCCCACGCCAAGATCAGGACATCCTTTGCAGAGCTACTCCTTTATTATTCCCCCTAATCCATGGTACCTCTTCTGGGTGTACATGTACAAATAATTATAACTAGTGAGCTGAAAATAAACTTGATTTGATAGTTAATAATACAATAAACTATTAAACTGAAACAACAGGACTAAGAGTATTAGGGTGCAATAACACGCCTTCACACTCTATGTCCATCTCAGCTTCACCTTCAAGATGGGTATCACCATCATCTTTGCTGGCCATTAGGTTGTTCCCATGCGTTTTGGCTATACCATCACCTCCACTGTCTACCTGATTTTCCCCCTAACCCTGCGCTATACCTTCACCTTCGCTGGCCACATGAATGTTTTGTTTCTCCAAGCCATCACCTAGAACTAGTGATATAGTCAGAATGTGCTATCATTTAACATGAGCAAACATACAGATGGTAAGTAACAATGTAGTTCTCATAGAAACTCGCCTTCATGTAGTGGAAGAGTGTGCGCGTCACAGTTGCCAACACTTTCATTAGTTGGGCCAGCACGAGGGACTTCACTTTTTCTTCCCCTTGTAATGACTCAACTCACCGATGGAACTGAAAAACACACTCTTTTACACGCCTTGAACCCACCAGAGCCATGTCGCATGTCTTTTCTTGCTACTAAATGCTTCCTGAACACAAATGGAAACATAGACCATTCAAGAAGGCTTCGATTGTTTTATATTGCCCTAGCAAACAAGTCACATGACAAGCATCACAGGATTGATGGAGTTAGCACCTTATCATTGTTAGTAGCACACAAATCTCCATCAATGGTTTCATCAAGCTCAGGATGGTAGTCAGGATCACAATCTCTGTCATTTCTATGGTCAGCTGTAGCATCAAGTTGCGGGACCACTCTTTAGTTTCCAAGCGCTGTTACTAATGCAGGAATACCTAGCTGCTGCATCCTTGCACTGTTTTGCATACATTTTCTTAGCTGCAGAAGCTCATATGGATGCATTTGGCTTGGGGGAAGTGCAGCGCCTGGAGGGGAGCAGAGGTGGACGATGGCGGTCGGATGGATTGGGGGAAGTGGATGGGAGGGTTTGGATGGATATGGGTGTCCTGCATGCGAAATTACTATCTACCCCTTAGGAGGTCCCTTTGTGGTACAATGTCTTGTCCGCAAGCGAGGGTATAATAGTCTTTTTAAGCCGCCAATTCCTGCAGGAGGCATGCCACCGTGCGAAACTTGCAAATTTTTGCGCACCACTACGAAATATGTTATTTTCTTTTTTTCCTTTTACTATTATAAATACATTTCATTAAAAATATAATATCAATAAATATGAAATTTAAGAAAAAGTTTTCAACACATAAGCTGTATCACTCGTTGAGATCTAGAACTTTTGTATTGATCCTTTCTCCATAGGAGTTCGGTTAATGAATCGAAATTTGAATTTCACAATGTGAAAACTTTCAAAATTAATTTTTGGACAACAAATGATTTTAAATGAAAAGTTCATGAACAAGAAAGTTGTAGAACTCATTGATATGTTCAACTTTTGTTTTGATCATTACTCCATGTGACAAAGTTTGAACAATTCAAAATTTGAATTTAAAGAAATGAAAAATTCAAGCAAGAATTTGTAACACTAAATGATTTCAGCTGAAAAAGTCATGAATACCAAAGTTGAATAACTCATTAATATCTACAACTTTTATTTAGGTCATTTTCTCATCTGACAAAGTGATAATAACATGTGGTAACAATTTTACAAGTCTCTCTTATAGTTTCCTAAACTATGTGAGTGATTCTAGGATTCGTGAACAATGTATACTACCACTTTCTCGAATGAAGAAATGACCTAAATAAAAGTTATAGATTTTGATGAGTTATTCAACTTTGGTATTCATGACTTTTTCAGCTGAAATCATTTAGTGTTACAAATTCTTGCTTGAATTTTTCATTTCTTTAAATTCAAGTTTTGAATTGTTCAAACTTTGTCACATGGAGTAATGATCAAAACAAAGTTGTACATATCAATGAGTTCTACAACTTTCTTGTTCATGAACTTTTCATTTAAAATCATTTGTTGTCTCAAAACTAATTTTGAATGTTTTCACATTGTAAAATTCAAATTTCGATTCATCAACCGAACTCCTATGGAGAAGGGATCAATACAAAATTCTAGATATCAACGAGTGATACAACTTTCGTCTTGAAAACTTTTTCATAAACTTCATATTTATTGATATTTATATTTTCTAATGAAATGTATTCATAATAGTAAAAGGAAAAAATAAAACATATATCCCTAAATAGGCCTGAAACTGATGCCAGCCCAATTCCAATTTGCACAAATTTTTGCCAATTTTGCACGGTGGCGCACCTCCTATAGGAATTCATGGCTTAAAAAGACTCTTACACCCTCGCTTGCGGACCCAGACATTGTACCACAGAGGGACCTCCTGAGGGGTAGATATTAATTTCGCATGCAGGACCCCCCTATCCATCCAAACCCTCCCATCCACTTTCCCCAATCCATCTGACCGCCATCATCCACCTCCCCGTCCCTTTAGGCGCCGCACTTCCCCCAATCCATCCGACCGCCGTCGTCCACCTCCCCTTCCACAATCGTCGTCCACCTCCCTGCTGCTGCCACTATCAGCCACCTAAAGAGGTGGTCATTTGACCCCGCCTGTGACCTAGTTCATGGACGCCCCATTCTGTCTCCTTCCTCGCCCCATTCTCCTCAAACCCTAAGCGGCGACGTCGGCGGCGCAGCACTACTACAGCGCGCACAACCATCTTGGAAGTCGTGTCATCATCCCTTTACACGGCCGCACTGTCACCCCTCTTGGCGGCGACCTCATCCTTAGAGAAAGTAAGATTAGGGGCGCTACGACGGTGACAAGCTCGACGACGAGCGCCAGCAGAATAAAGGAGCAGTCGGTCCTCCTAGATTGCCCACATTGCTTGGTCCCTTTGGTTTGGATCAAGAGCAAGCAACGAAAAACCAAGGATCAATACTTCGTCAAGTGCCTCTACAGTGTCAAGGTAACAAATGATCTTTATGTTTGACATTGCTCTGATTTAATGTAGGATGATGTTATTACCTGTCGATTCATTCGATCTGAGGAGCACTATGAAGTCTGGGCAGCGAAGTGAAGCTAGGAATTATTGGTGGCGGGCAATGTGGCTCCACCCAAGCTGATGCAAATGTCTAGTGAAGAAGATGTCGATTTGTGGCATGAAGTCAACACATTGAAGCAAAAGGTTGATAGTCTTGCAGTTGAATTTTGGAACATGAAGATGGGTAGAGGTGTGCCAATGCAGGAAATAGAGAGTAGGAAGGAAGTAGAGAATAGGAAGTGGCAGATTGTAGTGGATTTTTCTGTTCTAGTGACATTGGTTGTAGGTCTTCTGATTGGTGTCTTTTGTGCCCTCATTTGGAAGTGATGGTAGTAAGTGTGTAATGGTTGTAGTGCTTAGTGTGTGTTCTCTGTGCCTGCATATTTTAGGTGAATGTGACATTGTGCACTATTGCAAATATATGTGGTTTGAGACATATATGTGTTGAAAAGCATAGTTTTCACATATCATAGTCCACAAGACATAGTTCAAAAACTGGACTCATACATAGTTCTGGCCATGATAGCAGTTACATAAAAAGTTCACAAGACATTGCCCACACCAACATTCCAAGCATAACTCTGCATATTGTTTGAATGTAACTAGGGCAACACATAAAAAACAAGGAAAAGAACAACTGCACGTCATCGCTGTCGACTTCAACTAGAGCATCTCCATCTTCCTCGCTACAGTACTCTTCTAATGTGCCATCGAAAACTTCGTCTTCATCTTCACTGTCACTTTGACATACAAGGGTTGGCTTTGCTTTCCTCAAACTTGAAATCTCAGAAGCTTCAAACATTTGTCCTAGTTCATCATCTCTATTTAAAGGGATGTCAGTTGTTGGCTCATGAACTACTGTTCGCCTGATACCCTCCTCTTCATCATCATAACAATTTTCCTCTTGATATGCAAGACCATTGAATGGTACAAAAGTTTCACTGACATTGTATACATGTCTATGGTCAAATGTTTGGACAACTTGTCAATTGTTGCCAAATCTTGTATCTAGCAAATAAAACACCTTCCTTGCCTGAGTTGCTAGAATTAAAGAATCATCTTTGTACCATAGACTTGCAACATTGATGCTTTTAAAGAACCCATCATATTTCTGAGCATTCTTCCCATCTAGTTTATACCAATCACATTTGACCAAGATACAATGTATACTGACATTGTATACATGTCTATGGTCAAATGTTTGGACAACTTATCAATTGTCGCCAAATCTTGTATCTAGAAAATGAGCCATATGAACAAAAGGAAGGGAGCATATAGCATAATACATAAGTGATAACATACTTGATATATTGTGACTACAGTTGTTAGTTGTTCAGCACATACCACACCATTTGATCTAATCCACCATCATCGTATACTAATTGTGCAGCTGAAGTAAAATCTCACTCCATACCCAAACACATATGCACTATAGGCTTTTTCATCAGAAAACCAACATTTCTTGGTTGGCTGCCAAACAAGCCCTAACAACACATTTTCATAAACAAAATAATTGTAAAATAATTAGTCTTTTTTTACCAGATACGTAACTAGGTCTTATTCGTAATATATCTTCACGAGAAATATGACAAAAAAAATTGTTGACAAATATTAAACTGCGTCCCATTTTAATAATAATTTTTACGAGTTTTTTCAATAAACAAGTATGTCTCGGTTCAAAGTTCAAGCAAATAAAGCAGAGTCATCACTATATACGTGCTGAATATACGTCAACACAAGTATACCCTTTGATTGGATATACCCAATACTGATTTATTTGTGAAATTTTGTATATGTGGCGACGTGACAGCTGATCATTATTTATTAGTTAACTGTCACATGTGGGCACAACCGGCCGACCTCGCTTCTGCACGCGACCATAAAAGCTCCATTACTTAGCGTTCGAATCCGAAGAAAATTCACGTTGAAGACGGGCATAAAAAATTATTAACACATAATTAACTAAATTTTAGTTCTTACAAATTTAAAAAATAAATATATTTGATATTTTAAAGTAATTTTATATAAAAATTTTCACGCAAACATGTCAACATGTCATTTAGTAATTTAAAAACAATATTAACAAAAATCAAAATAAAATTTTAATTTTTAATTAAAAATAACACTACAAATTATAACCTCGTAATTATCGGACGGTCTCGGAAGAAATTGCGTGGGTGGTGTGGTGCGCGTGGTGTATACTCCTTTACACCCTTAAAAAAAAAGGTTGCGGAGACACGTCACGGCTAATGTGTCCAAGACGATTCACCGTACAGTCCAATTTAACGACTCCTCGCTAGTTGCTCTGACCTTGCCCTGCATTAATTAATTCACACACTGCTGTGTCGTTACTTGATTACAAACAAGCAATTCTTTGCGCTCATGCATACCAAGCATGTTGAACACCGTCG
Source organism: Oryza australiensis (assembly GCA_019925245.2). Taxonomy (NCBI): domain Eukaryota; kingdom Viridiplantae; phylum Streptophyta; class Magnoliopsida; order Poales; family Poaceae; genus Oryza; species Oryza australiensis. Next base: position 1,489,826 of record JAIFGZ020000381.1, on the reverse strand, counting down.
CTAGCATCACAAAGTATACACATTCATGCTGTCCTCTCTACTGGTATTTCACGTTGATCTTTATTGTTAGAAAACAAAACAGTGGTAAACTATGTCAATCGACAGGAAGCTAATGTCACAGCGACTACATTCAAAGGCCTCTATAAAGATGCACATCACTTGACAAACTAGTAATCTTCTTCAGTTGCCTCAACTGCAACGGTGCAAATAAGTCCTTCAACTGCCTTAACTGCACACTACTGGAGAAAGCCACACTAGTCCCGGTTCGTAACCCTCGGTAGTCCCGGTTGTCAAACCGGGACTACGAATCCAGAACTAGAGATGGGCGACCTCTAGTCCCGGTTAAATAACCGGGACTAGAGATGCATCTTTAGTCCCGGTTGAAGCCACCAACGGGACTAAAGATGGCGGAGCTACGTAGCCGGCTCCGTCATATTTAGTCCCGGTCGGTGGCTTCAACCGGGACTAAATTTTTTTTTATTTTGCTCTTTCTCCAGCAGTACTGCTATATATATTACACACATATATTATATTACACATAAATATATAATTTACACACATTTAAACGAACTTAAGAAAGGAAATATACATATATTACCAAAATATGTACAATATTCATACATGTTTCCTAGCTAGCTTATAAAAAATTGTCTCTAATCTACTTTGCTATGGTTTAGCTACTAAAACTAAAGAAGAACTCCCCCGCGGGATCAACGACCTACTCGTTAATAAATCCCATCAAATCTTCCTGAGCGGCTTGTATGAAAGTCTCGTGGGGGGTCGACTCTTACTCGCATAAGCTGTCATTAATTACAATAAATGAGAAATAAATATATGAAGTGAATAAGAAATCGAGACGTAATGTATGAATTGGTGTTATATGTACATCTAGATCATCGACGCTTTAACTTCGGTCACAAATCGGTGAATGTAGTCGCGCACGTAATATCCACATAAGTTGATGTCATGCACTGTTTTGCACACTAAAAGAGAAACGACGACATATTTAATATGCATATCATATTTTCAAACATAATAATGATTCAACTCAAATTAGGAGCAGGCATGTTCTCACTTGGAAACTTCATCCGCACGAGCTTATCTTTCCAATTTCCGTGAACATTACCCCGAAATCGTTCCCATGCCCTACGTGCGGTTGAAAGTTAGCACGTAATTATCCGAGAACCGCATATATGCAATAGAAAGTAAGATGGCATTACATTAAACAGTTCAAATATGTGGGAGTACGTGGACTCTAGTTTATCCATTGAGTCAAAGACATGGATCTTTGACTGACCCATGTCAAGTACTAATAGAATCCAGTGGAATATGTAAATTGGTTTAGATGACACATATGAAACTTTATGTATGCACGGGATTGAAATTGGTTCGGAAAGAAAGAAAAACTTACGCAAGATTATAGGGCGAAGGATGAAGGACCGGAAGGGTTGCTTCACAAGCGCGTTGTATATGTTGTCCACTGTGTCATTAGGAAACTGATCAACCAATGGGCCGTTGATTTTCCATGGATCCAAGAATCCATGCTTGGTGCATTCGTGCTTGTTGCAGTATTGGATCGCCATTCTACAACGGTTAAAAAGAATTTTAGTCAACTAAATTCAAGGGGGTAAGAAACGAAATAACCGGGCGATACTTACAAAACCCGCGCGGTTAGAAGTGACACGTCAAGGGCATCACGTTAGTACAGGTCGAATATATCTTTGAATCGGATATAAAGGTAGTCATCTCCATCGAAGAAGTAGTCAGTTGAATATTTGCATGTTATCATGTCTTCACCCTTGCTGGATCGTTGCATGTACCACTGATGGAAGCGGTACATCTGAGTTGGAAGCCTTTTCACGAGATCCGGCTTGATGAGAGGCTTCCCAAGGTTGAACTTGTATTTAAGCGGAGCCTTCGCCAGGGGTGCACGCCCGTGTAATTGATCCATATTAATTCCAACTTCTTGAATGAATTGTCTTAAATCAGGTCTAATATTTGGGATCGTGCTGAACTCCATAGGCTTCTGTGGCTGCATGCCAAGCTGGGGTACATCTTTGCCCGCATTCTTCCCCCTGCTTGAGGCCGACCGCTTTTGTGCGGGTGGCGGCGTCTTCTCAATTCTCGGAGTCTTTCTTGGACGACCACTTGATATTGACGGCGTGCTCTTGGATGATGACCGTTTAGGAGTCGGTGCTCGTTGTGGCGACGGAGGAGGGTTGGAAGGCGGTGGAGTTGGAGACGGTCGTTTAGGAGTCGGTGCTCGTGGAGACGACGCAGGAGGCGGAGGAGGCGGAGGCGGCGAAGGAGGCGGCCCACGTGGAGGAGAGGGCGGTGGAACGATAGGAGACGCTGTTCGTCCAGGGAATTTTATGTAGATCTTCCTCCAGAGAAATATTCCATGAGCCGTCTCTCCTAGCGTCGTCTCCCCATCTCCTCCGGGGATATCCAGCTCCGGATCTTCATAGCCGCGTTCCACTTGTTCAATTTCAACCTTCGAGTACGAAGGTGGAACGGGCCGGGAGTGGTAGGTGCCGTCTCGGGCTACTGGAATAGCCATGCCCGACGCGACCTGTTGAGAAGATTGCTTATTAGTTAATAATGAACGTTGATTGACAAGTTATTCAAGAAAATATACGTACAATATGAAAGTACGAACATACCTTTATTGTTATGTTTTTCACGGGATGTGCGAGATCACACGGGGTCCGCGTGTGATGTCATCCACGGGGCATGGCGGACCCGGTTGAGCTTGTGGGGCCAGCTCACCTTCATTTCCGGTAGACACGCAGTTGCTGCTGTTGTTGTTGGAGTTGTGCGGTTGTTGCCGGATCCAGTGTTGGCTAACCCACGGCTCCGCTCCTCGGCCAACCTTACGTCCACCCTTTCGTCGACAATCGATCGATCTGCAGAGCCTCATTTCCATCTCGGCGAATCTAGCATCATTCTCTCGCTTTGAACTCATTCGGCTCTGTATGTGGCGATGTCGGCTTGGAACCCGTATTTCCGGGGACGACGCCTTTCCTCGCGTACGCCCGGATGCTCGGGTTTTGGAGGCCGAGCGTTAGCTCGTCCTTCTCTCATCGGGCTGAACGAGCCCGGAACCGGCTGCACCGCCTCCTCTAACCTCCGTCCGGCTTCTAGAATTTCATCACCAAAGATCACTGTGCCATCGACGGGATTTAGAGAGCTGCCGTGAGCATAGAACTAGTTCTTTGATCGTTCCGGCCAGTTTGCTGTGCTGGAACGATATCCCGTGCTTCTAGGTCGCTTCCATTTTTTCCTATTTCTCCATTGCTTTTTATAGCCGCCACCCAAGCTGTGATGGTATTTCTTTTTCTTGTGTTGGCCTTGTTCTTTTCTATGATTGATTGCGCTTCTTCACTGGTCTTGTGCTCAACAAAAGCATCCCAATGATCTCTGAGCTTTGGGAACTTGCCAAAGTCTGGTGTCTGGCCCTTCAGGATATATTTCTTGTGTAACTGTTTCTTGTAGTTCCTAAAGAGCTCGCCATTTTCTTCAACGTCCATTCCTTGACCCTTGCACGATCGAGTGCAGGATGGTGAACGTCAGCAGCATTGTCGTCCACAACATCTCTTTCTCGAGTGCGGGAGATAGCTCTGCTCCTCTCCTCCTTTGGTAGACCGCGTCCGGTTGGCAACGCTTATGGGCACGTCATCCCTCACCACCCATCCGCTGTGCGCCACAAACTTCCTTGCGGCGTCCTCTGGGGCAATTGGTCGACCGTCAGGTGCCACCTCCGTTATGACATGTCGACCCTCTATTTTCTTGCTCAAGCCACGTGGCCTCTTCGTCCAACGGAGGCGGAGGCGAAGCCCTCATTCCTCTCCTCGTTCCTCGCTCGTCTCTCGCCCTCGTTCCCCTCCTCGCTCAGTGCGATCCGGATCTTCGTGTCCCTCCTCGTTGTAAAACTCTGTTCCTCGTGCAATCTCATCAAGGAGAAACTGTTCCTCGTCATGATCCGTCATTTGATTGATGTGGATTGAGGACTTAATCAAAGAATTCTGAAAAAAAATTATTGTCGGTTAATACATGTACCAATTATTTAGGAATATCATGTATGTCTACGAAAAAAACATAGTCAGAAAAGAAGAAGATGGAAAAATAGATAAAATCCGATAGACACCAGATCCAATTGTGCACATCCACAATGTTGATATTTTTTTAGAAGTCACTTCCTGGATTACATCTACACCGAACGACCGAACGAACGACCAAACGACCAAACGACCGACCGAACGACCGACCATTCGTTCAATCTATCGTTCACGTCTCCGTTCTGTCGTTCGTTTGTTCACCCTCAACCCTAAACCCTAAACCCTAACCCCTAAATGCAGTTCCCTAAACCCATCCCTAACCCTAACCTATCGTTCGTTCACGTCCATTCGTTCACATCTGTGAGTACGATCATCTGGAGGAGAGGAGAGAAAAGAGATGATCATGTATGTGAGGAAGATAAGGTTGAGAGGAGAGGAAGTGGAGAGGAGAGGACAAAGAGGACGTTGCATGCCTATGTGCGTTGTAACGACCAAACGACCGACCGACCAACCGAACGAACGACCGAACGAACGACCGAACGAACGAACGAACGCACGACCAACCGACCGACCGAACGAGTGTTCGTTCATGCGTCCGTCCATTCGTCCACGTCCGTACGGCTGTCCGTCCAATCGTCCGTCCACATCCGTTTGTTGATTTTATCGTTCTCGTTCGTATTCATTCACATTCAAAAAATTCAGAAAATTCACAAAATTCATTCACATTCATATTCATTAATCATATAGCACGGCAGCGGCGGCGGCGGCGCGGCAACGGCGGAGACGACAATGGTGGCGATGGCGATGGCATCGGCGGCGGCTAACCCAAGCGCATCACGGAGAACAAAGGCGGCGGCGGCTAACTGCGGCAGCGACGCGGCGGCGCGAAGACCTTGGCACGACGGTCCCTCGGCGACGGCGACGGCGACGAAGACGGCGGAGACGGCGTGCTGCGGCGGCGTCCTTGTGCTCGGCGACGGCGAAGAAGATGATGCACTTGTGCGAAAACGGCTAAGTGTTTGGATCCGTGAAGCCCTTGCTATATATAGGTACTGCTCTATTGTCCCGGTTGAAGCCACCAATCGGGACTAGAGATGATATAGTCCCGGTTGGTGGCTTCAATCGGGACAATAGAGCATACCTTTTGTCCCGGTTGAAGCCACGGACCGGGACTAGAGATGGCGGGCAGCCACGTGTCCTAGGTAGGTGGGCATCTCTAGTCCCGGTTTAAGCCACCAACCGGGACTAGAAATGTTTTCCGCCGTGAAATTCACCTCTAGTCCGGTGGTTTCAAAACCGGGACTAATTATTACAGTGCCCAATTATATTTTGTTATACTCATATATAATTATAATTAACATATGTTCATATATTCATATATAATTAACATATGTTCATATAATTAACATAAAATATTATAAATTAAAATAATAACATATAATTAACATTTGTCATATTCCAAACTATTTAAAATTTAAATAATAATATATATTTAACATATGGCCTATTTGAAAAAAATAAATTAAAATAAAACATATAATTAACATTTGTCGTATTTAAAACTATTTTAAACCATAAACCATAAACCCTAAACCCTAAACCTTAAACCTAAACCCTTTTACCATTAACCCTTAACCTAAACCCTAAACCCTATTTTAAACCCTAAACCCCGTGCGGCTGCGTGATTGGCATGTAGAAGGACTGCGACACAGCTGGAACGTCAATGCCTTCTCCTCGATCTAACATCGTCTCTCATGCTCTTGGAGGCTGCTCCGTTCTCATCACTGTAATAGAGCAGTGACAATCTCTTCTCACTTTGTTCTACCTTGTTCTCCGATTGCTTCATCTCATCCCAATACTTCAACACATTATCTTCAAAGATGACACCAAGCTCTTCTGCATGGCAAGAAACAAGTGTCTAAGCAACACAAATCCAGAAAGCATCATTCCATTTCGATTAGAAAAAAAAGAGCATCATTCTTGCGTTGATCTGAGTAGAAAGAAAAGAATCATACCTTGTAAAAACGTTGCTTTGCATGACAGTAGAGCAGAATGGCTGGGGATGGAAGCTCGGGAAGGAGATACTGGAAAAGAGAGCTTCCTCCTCAAGCAGGTAACTATCAGTCCAAAGGCTAGTGCAATAAGGCCACCAGCTAGTTCATGAAAAAATGTTAGATCAATAACAGATAAACAGATAAACAAAGAACAGTCTTACGGCCAAAAGAAGCTACTTGCTATAAAATTTTCTCGCGATGAGCATGGTTAACCATATGCATGATGCAAGGCAAAACTGCATTTACCTATGTTTTTGGCTGGGCTCCATTATTTTGAGAGACATGAATCAAATCTCACACTCCAATGACTCGGGATCAATGAAATAGCTTATCTTAGTCATCTCGTCCACATCCGTATCCAGTTGCTCCTGATGATCCGTGGAGAGGCCCCGACGTTTTTTTCCTGCCTTCTTCACCGATCTTGGTCTCTTCAACATTTCATGATCCGGATCACGGTCTTTTTTCTTGATTTTCTCCCTTTTCTTGAATTTCAGTGGGCGAAAAAACATCTTCTCATGTTTGCAAACAAATCTAGAGATGAAAATGTATATAAAATAACCGGAAATACGAAGTGCTAAGATTGTAGATAACACATGACATGTAGATAGCAGAATATATAAAAAACAACCGCAAATCTATAAGAGTAAGAAGTTGCTAACCTTGTAGATAGCAAATATTTGTGTATTATCACAAAAGAAGGTGCTAACCTCGGCAGCACCGAACCTCTAGCTGAGAAAAATTTTGAAGATGTACAAGTGTGGCGGCTCGGGATGGAGGAGGAAGGAGTATATAAAGAAAATCTCTAGTCCCGGTTGGTAACACCAACCGGGACTAGAGATGCCATCTCTAGTCCCGAGGCAACGGTATAAAAATTTCAACGGCTCTCTAGGACCTTTAGTTTTGGTTCGTTTCAAGAACCGGGACTAGAGATGACAGTTCAAATGTTGTCGGCGCGTGTCGAGGCCGACCTTTAGTCCGGTTGGTGACACGAACCGGGACTAGAGGTAGCATATCTAGTCCCGGTTGGTGTTACCAACCGGGACTAAGGTCCCGGCTCGCCCGACACGCGCCGACAACATTTGAACCGGGACTAGAGGTGATCTTTAGTCCCGGTTTGTGACACGAACCGGGACTAATGTTCCTAGAGGACCGTTGAATTTTTAAACCGGGACTAGAGATCACCTCTAGTCCCGGGTACAACTCAAACCGGGACTACTGTGCTTTTTGCCACTTTAACCAATGATGGTTTCTCCAATAGTGGCAATGACGCAAATAAGTGGTTGCGTCGTAGATTTGATGTGAGCTTCACCGGACACAACAAATGATTTCCACGGAGTTCATCCTTAAATCTAAGGAACATTAACCGTAGACCTGTGAATCAAGGTTATACATATGGTTCATGCTCAACCAGCACGATAAACCCTGTGTGGTACCCACTACGTGAAAAAAAAATGAAATCATCTCTAAAGTCCAGCTGAACTTCAACATCGAAAGATTCGTATGGCGGCGAATGAACCACTGTCTTTCGACCAGAAGGAAAGTGGTTGAGGAAGAGGTATCCTGTAATTTGTGGATGTCGAACCAATTGCCTGATGACCAAATCAACCGAGAGTAGCACCCATTCAGCAGCAGGAAAAAAATTCCATACAACCCGGTTACAAAATCAATCTGTTGCAACCCCATTTGTTTCGGCGACACGTGGCGTCCAACCCTAATCAAACGGCAGCTTTCGCACGGCTCCCAGCACCGGTTGCATGCGCTCCCGATTTCCTCTTGCGGCTCGGCTCGGTACTCCCTCCAGACACTCGCGGCTAGGCTCCGTATTCCCTCATGATATTAAAAAAAATTGCACCAGGAAGCCCAGCTCCACCACCACCATGGGGACCATGGCCGTCATCCGCCTCGCGCTCCCGACGATCCCGGCGGCCGCGTCGTCGTCGTCAGGGTGCAGTGTGAGGACGCGCGGGCGTGTGGTGCGGATGCGGGTGAGGTGTTGCGCTGGCGGGAGCGATGGTGGGGAAGGGGAGGGGAGGAGGAGGTGTCGAAACTCGGTTTCGGCAATAGAAAATTGGGGGTGCAGTCAAGATCGCCAAGCTCGATGGGTTAGATGGAAAACAAGGTTTAGACAGGTTCAGCCCTCTCGTGAGGTAATACCCTACTCTGTTTCGGGGATTCGATCCGCCGAGTGTCTTTATTGATCTCGTGATCTCGTGTATCTAAGCTGAAAGCTGATCTAACTTCTCATGAAGCATATGATCTAAAGCCGATATCACATATCCCTCAAGGGACGCCCCTTACCCCCCTTATATAGTCTTGGGAGGTGGGCTTACAGATCGGAAACCCTATCTTACTCTAAGTCGGTTTCCTCAATCTTACCAAACCGTGATAATGAGCCGTTGCCTTATCTAATCGGCAACGTAATACCCAAGTCGTAGTTGGTTTACATATTTGGTAGGCACAACCTATCCCTATCTCCAGTCGGATAAGCTTGCCATGTGGATACCCGATTGCCATAATCTCTACAGGAGGCGCCGGCTGGAGTCGCTGTTCGCCAAGGAGCTTAAGAGGGCGGGATGGCGTGCGGGTCGGGGTCGGCGGCGGGCTCCGGGGAGAAGAAGGCGGGGGCGGTTGAGGGCGGAGGAGGGTGGGAGGGGAGGAGGGGGTGAGGCCGGGAGGAAGCGCGTGGCGGCGGCGGAGTTCGAGCGGACGGCGGCGGGAGGATGGGCGGCCGGAGAGGTTCATGAGGTTCGTGCCCAATCTCTCTCTCTCGATTACGTCTTGGATTCCATCCTTAATTTGGCGTTCGAAAATGTAATCTAATTTGTTTACTCCCAATTAAAATCGTTGGTGAAGTGTTGTTCTAGGTGTGGATTGGTAATTTGGTAGTACTCTGCAACTGGAAATGGCGCAGTGTTTTCTTTTCTGTATTTGCGATCGGAAAAAAAGAAAGGCACCAAAGTATTATAACTACAAAGGAGTATCACTAGTACAGGGACACCTATGGTCTAGGGGTAGAGTAGTTTTCGCATGCTTGCCATGTCCCGGTTCGATTCTTCGCGCTGCAATTTTTCTTTTAAAAAGAGTCTGCAGGGAATACCGAGCCGAGCCGCGAGAGGGGGCGCATGCAGCCGGTGCTAGGAGCCGTGCGGAAGCTACCGTTTGATTGCGATGAAGTGGTCCCTCAGCTCGCTCCCCGAGCCGATTGAGCCTCTTGGTAGGCTCATGAGCCAGTTCCTGGCTAAGTTGGCGAGGGCCACGGGCAAATAATTGGCCATAGCCTTGTTGTCGCCGCTCGCGCGCAGATGGCGAGAGTATACACGGTAAGCCACGACTCGGGTCGGTCTTGCCGTCATATTTCTCTATTCTGTTGGCTTAAAACCATTCGGCCGGTGCACTCGGCGAAGCTCCCAGTGGCGGCACTTCGTCGTCGCCGCTATCGGGTGATCCCCTCCGATCTTCCCGAGTGCGTCGGTCTCGCTCCTGGTAGCGGCGATCGAGGACTTCCCGTAGATCACTCGGCGGGGTCTTCGGTTGGCTGGTTGGGTAGCTGGAGCTGTTGTTGCGGCAGACGTGGTGGTGGACGGGTGGACGTCCATGTCGTTTGTTGCGGGAGTCAGCTATTTGCTCCTGGTACTTCTGCGTGGACTCGTGGCGTGGGCCTCTTGGCCTAGTCGTCGACCGGTCTGGCTCGGGCCTTTTGTAGTCTCCTGACCTTAGAGGCGGGAGCAGGCTTCTGTCGGGCGTTTCAGCCACAGACCCAGTCGGCCTCCGTGCTGAGGTGGAGGGATGGCCGTTGGCCGTAGCTGCTACGATGGTCTTGATTTTGTCAAGTATTGGAGTCACGTCGGGGGGCGCCGTCTCCATGACGGTGTCCAAGAGGGTGAGTGCGGCAACAGCGTTCTGTTGTGGCGTCTGGAAGATATTGGTGTTGCGCACCCGCGTTTGAAGGATAGCCTCCTGAGCGGATCGTCCGGCTGCCCGTAGATCTTGCTTTCTTTTGTCGGCCTCTTCCCTGCGTTTCTTCTCCTCTTCAGCCAGCTTGCGCTCTTGCTCGATCTTGGCTCATTCTTCCTCAGCAAGCCTGCGGGTCATGGTTGAGTCGGACTCGTCCGCTCGGCCATGAGACATCAGCACTTCGGCGCGTAGTCCTTGAGGCGATCGGAGTCGTCGGCTTCGTCGAGGGGATGCCATAGAGGTCGTTGAAGCCGGCGGAGCCGAGATATTCGTTGAGCTCCGAAGATGAGCATGAGCCGAATGGTGGGAGGATGACGGCGACCTCCCTTGATCCTGGGTAGCCCGGGTCTGGATCGTTCCAGTCCGAGTCAAATTATGGGAAGCGGGCTCCTCCGAGTGGGTCGACCTCAACTCGGGGGAGAGGAGTTTGCCGTAGATCTCGGGCGGCGTTTGGTAACCCAAATGGCACCGAGAGGTCTTCTTTCGAGTAGATCGTCTCCGTTGGGAGACGAGAAGGCTGCAGATTTCGGCGGTGTTCGGCAATCCGAACGGTGGCGAGTGAAGTCCTTCGTTGGAGAGGGTGGATTGCATCTTGGACTTGAAGATGTCGTCGAAGATCTCGGCGCTATTGGGGAGCCCGAACGGCGCCGAGTGGGTCTTTCCTTCCGACTGGTTTGAATCCGAGTCGAAGGAGGAGTCGTCGAAGAAGTTGGCGGCGAAGTCGCCGAATCCTGAAGGAGATCCCATCACGCTTGTCAGCGAGATTGTTGAAGAAGTCTCGACGCGCGGTCCCCTACCTGGCGTGCCAACTGTCGAAACTCGGTTTCGGCAATAGAAAATTGGGGGTGCAGTCAAGATCGCCAAGCTCGATGGGTTAGATGGAAAACAAGGTTTAGACAGGTTCAGGCCCTCTCGTGAGGTAATACCCTACTCCTGTTTCGGGGATTCGATCCGCCGAGTGTCTTTATTGATCTCGTGATCTCGTGTATCTAAAGCCGAAAGCGATCTAACTTCTCATGAAGCATATGATCTAAAGCCGATATCACATATCCCTCAAGGGACGCCCTTACCCCCTTATATAGTCTTGGGAGGTGGGCTTACAGATCGGAAACCCTATCTTACTCTAAGTCGGTTTCCTCAATCTTACCAAACCGTGACTATGAGCCGTTGCCTTATCTAATCGGCAACGTAATACCCAAGTCATAGTTGGTTTACATATTTGGTAGGCACAACCTATCCCTATCTCCAGTCGGATAAGCTTGCCATGTGGATACCCGATTGTCATAATCTCTACAGGAGGCGTCGGCCGGAGTCGCTGTTCGCCAAGGAGCTTAAGAGGCGGGGATGGCGTCTAGGTCGTGGTCGGCGGTGGGCTCCGGGGAGAAGAAGGCGGGGTCGGTTGAGGCGGAGGAGGGTGGGAGGGAGGAGAGGGTGAGGCCGGGAGGAAGCGCGTGGCGGCGGCGGAGTTTGAGCGGACGGCGGCCGGGGAGGATGGGCAGCGGAGAGGTTCATGAGGTTCGTGCCCAATCTCTCTCTCTCACTGATTACGTCTTGGATTCCATCCTTAATTTGGCGTTCAGAAAATGTAATCTAATTTGTTTACTCCCAATTAAAATCGTTGGTGAAGTGTTGTTCTAGGTGTGGATTGGTAATTTGGTAGTACTCTGCAACTGGAAATGGCGCAGTGTTTTCTTTTCTGTATTTGGAAAAAAAAAAGAAAGGCACCAAAGTATTATAACTACAAAGGAGTATCACTAGTACAGGGGCACCTATGGTCTAGGGGTAGAGTAGTTTTCTGCATGCTGCCATGTCCCGGGTTCGATTCTTCGCTGCTGCAATTTTTCTTTTAAAAAGAGTCTGCAGGGAATACCGAGCCGAGCCGCGAGAGGGGGCGCATGCAGCCGGTGCTAGGAGCCGTGCGGAAGCTACCGTTTGATTGGGATTGGACGCCACGTGTTCGCCAAAGAAATAAGGTTGTAACAGATTAGTTTTGTAACCGGGTTGCACTGAATTTTTTTCCCAGCACCAGGCCATCATCACTCCCGGGGCCATTGATTAAGTGGACAAGCACAACCAATGCATTGACGACAGCAAGTAGTAGCAAAGGAATGGCTAGAAGCAAGCAACGGGACGACGACCTTTATCTGGAGGCAGCCAACTTTCCAGTGATTGCTTTTCCATCTTCAGATCGGTGTCCCAGTGCAGAACTTGTCTCCCCCCCAGTACTTCCCATCAACATCTTCCCCTGCAAGATCTGGAGCCAAGCACCAAAACCGCTGCACCGAACGGCCACAATCGTCGGTGTCTTCAACTAGGAGCACAAACGCCCCTAAGCCGATTCTTCCCGACCGCAGCAAAAAGCAGCTTTGGCAACAGGCTTCCAAGTCGGAAGGAAGGGCCTCCAACTCCAGCCAAGATGCCGGTTGTGGGTTCTGAGGTCAGATCATTCCGTTTCGGCACCTCTGACAAACGAAGCCTACACCTCCTGCAACCTTCCTCACTATATTCCTTTCCCGAAAGCACCATTGCCATGAACAAGCACATGGGAAGAAGAAAACCCCAAAACGAGACTAGCTCGATCTATGGGAGAACCCGAAAATAGGAAACTCTAACCTAAGGAGATGCCCGACCCCTCTTTCGGCCGTTGCCAGCGGCGACCCGCCGGAGTTGGGGGAAGAGGGGTTGGGAAGATTTTTTTTCTTTATGGTAGCTTGGTATACCAAAACTATAGATGGACAGATGGGCCGGACCGTCATGGGCAAGCACGGGCACGCTTGCACTGTTCATGGCACGGGCACGATACGACATGAAAGGAAACGGACTGGGCCGGCACGGTACGATTGGGCGTGCCATGCTTAGGCTGCCGGCCGAGCCCATGGCACGGCATGGCATGGTTATCTTGCATGCCGGCCGGGCACGCTGCCCGGCCGCGACGGGTAGGGGTCGAATCAGCGTACGACGCGTGGATGATTTTTTCAAGATGATGAATAAAACATTTTTCCATATTTTCAACATGAGGAATAGATCATTATTTTATTTTATTAACTTTTATTTTTAATTTTAAATTTTTTTTAACCAAGAATAATGCTGCGGGGTTTTTTCATTTGACTGTACTTTCGGGTCGGCCGTGCCTTGTAGGCCCATGGGCTCGGCATGGCCCGTGGGCCTTGTGCGTGCTGTGCCGGCACGGACACGGCCCTACCAATCGTGAGCCATGTTTGGGCCGGAGACACGACACATGGGTCGGCATAGCATGGCCGGTAACAATGATCGTGTCCAAACGGGTTGTGTCTCATCCGTGCTCATGTCGGATCGTGCCGTGCGGCCCATTTGGGCACCTATAACCAAAACATACTTTTCCCTACGGCAGTGTATGCTGCGTTCTTTAAAATGGTTTCAAAGCTTTCTATAGGTCCTAGGTGTTGTGCTTTTTGAATAAAGATGAAAACAAACTTTGGCTTTGCTATTTTACCTAAGACAGATTTTTGAGCTCGCATCTTTCGATTTTTTCGTCAATAGAATTTTGCATAAGTTTCATATAGATCCAACTTACAATTACATTTATTTTAACATGACTTATATTTTGTTATAAAGCATTACTCAATTATAGAAGCACATACACTCAGTTATAATGTCTTACACTTAGTTACAATGCATCAAATTAGATTTTACAATAATTTTTTATCTTGATTTACGAATTATAACAAATTTGTCCCTTTCTGTTTTGGTTGTTTCATTTAAAACTGGTTGTTTTCATTGATTAAAAGTTCCGTAAGATTTGAAGCTTAAAATCTATTGAAAGATCAGTAGTTAGTCCAATAAAAGAAACGTTAGGACGTGCAAATCAAGAAATACATTAGTATATAATTAATTAAGTTTTAATTCTTATACTTTTTTAAAATAATTATTACAAACTTAGAAAATTGATTTATTTAATATTTTAAAAACAATTGCTATATCAAAAGTTCTGTAACAAAACATATTTAAAAATATACTAACGGAAACCGAGATAAACACTGACGCATTCTAGGCTGTGTTCGGAAGGAGGGGTTGGATGGGAAGCCTTTCTTTCCGACACATAAAAGAAAATGATGTATTAACACATAATTAATTAAGTATTAGCTAAAAAAATTAAAAAATTGATTAGTATAATTTTTTAAACAACTTTTTTATAATTTTTTTTCAAACAAACATTTTAAAATACGTGCGTGTAAAAAAAAAGGTAAAGTTAGAAAAGTGAACTAATTAAGAACACGACCTTAGACCCTCTCATATAGCCGGCTGTCCAACAGTGAACGCTGGAGAGAACACGACGAAAGGGTAAATTGGTAGAGTATTTGTACTGTTATTTGTTATTTGATGTTTGGACCGGTCATACTCCTGCTATTGGAGATTCTATTTGTGTACAACCCATGACATGTTTATTGGACTTTCTGTTTTAATGATGGGTAACCGTCAAGATATTTGTGCAAATCTATATCTATAATCTATAATCTATATCTATAACTATCTATAAAGCAAGTGTTGTTTCTACCCAAAATTTTCGTCCGCCTGACTATTTTGTAGAAAACCTTTTGAGTATTTATAAAATTAACCCACAGTCCTAATGCTGAAAAAAAAGAAAGAGCTTAGGTGAAAAAAAGATCTCATTAATCCCTCCGTCCATGCGCCCCGCCCTCCTGTCCCCATCCGTGCCGCGTCCCGCGCTGTGTCCCGCGTCGCGTCCCGCGCCACGTCTGTGCCCTTCGCTCGGAGCTCCAGCGCCACACCCTGCGCCGTGCCCCTCTTTCCCGTCTTCATCCGCGTCGCACCCCGACTTCACCCGTTGCAACGCACGAACACAGTTGCTAGTAAATATAATTAGAGTAAAGGCGTTGCATCGATGTAGCAGAAACGAGCGAATTGACGACAAACTTGCAATGCAAAATAAGAAAATGAATCTGTAAAACCATTGGCCCAACTTCTCCTAAATTCTGTTACAACGACGGAAGGACATCCCTGTAGATTATAACAGTACTAGCGCATCTCACGACCGCGGAGCAGAAACTACAACCTATCATCATTCATCAATGCTTCACAAAGGCATAAAATAGATCTTTTCGTTTTTTGATTAGTTCAAGCCGGTTTGAATCCGATGAATTCAGTAGAATTCGAGGAATTTTAAATTTAAGATGAAGGCTGTACTCTTTTCCTACTTTCCAACTCACTTTTCTCTTTTTCACACACGCACACTTACCAAACTACTGAATTAACCACGCTTTTTTACAAAAGTTTTCTATACGAAAGTTGCTTTAAAAATTGTATTAATTCATTTTTTAAAAAGTTAGCTAATAGTGTGAAGATTATGGGTACAATATATGACGATTTATCCGACTGATAATAGGAGGTGGGCCGGATCCGCATGTTATGTAATATAGTAGAATGTAAGAATTGTATTGCTTTGTTTCCTAAGGCATAGTCCATAGTCCTAATTGAGTATGATTATGTAAAAAGATAAGAAAACTTGTTGTGTCTGGCTGGGTTTTTTCTTTGTAACCCTGCCTCTGAACTTATATAAGATGGGCAGAGAGTCTTTTGAGGGCATAGCAGCAAATAGAAACAATAAGCTACAACTCGATTGTCAAATCAATATAATACTCGGGGGATTTAATCTACGAAATAGGAGTAGGGTATTACTTTTCGTTGAGAAGGCCTGAACCTGTCTAAACCTTATCTCTTTACTCATCCACTTTTGATCTCGTGCGCTACCCCCTTTTCTTATTGTCGATTTTCAGAATCGCCAGTTGGCACGCCCGGTAGGGGTTGCATCGAGTTTTTCGCCGAAAGTGTCATGGGATCAACTTCAGGAGCCGACGAATTTGCTTTCCATCCCGAACAGGCCTACCGATTCGGTGACCTCCACTTCATCACTAACAACTTTGAGAAGATATCTTTTCTCGACTCGGATTCAAACTAGTCGGAGAGGAAACACATTACTTTGGCATTGTTTGGCCTCCCAAACGCTGCCAAGATCTATTCAGAGGCTTTCTCCTCTGATGTGGCTTCAAACCACTCGGGAGAGTCTCCATCGTCAATTCAACTGTGCGACGTCTCCAACCCTACGACAACTTATCCTTAGATTGCCATGCGACTTCCTACGCTCCTGGTTGTAACATTTGGATCTAGATCGGTCTCACCCCCTAGGGTTCGATCTGGGCATGTTTCGACCATGTCCGGACCAGGGCTCAGGGAAGTGGGCGTGATGATTCAACCGCTTGGTTCCTACAGTACCACAAAGATCGTCCATAGTTTTGACTATACTGATTGCCATAGTGATTTCGACATTAAGAGCATCAACAACTCTGAATTCACCGATGATTACACTCCGCTTTCCTTCGAAGTCTTTATGGATGGTGCTCCGACTAAAGAAGAACAAGATCGTCTTGCAAGGAAAGTTGAGGAACAACGCGTTTGACTAGAGGAAGAAAGAAGACGAAAGGATGAGGAGGATCGAGCGCGGCGACAGAGTGACCTAGCTCGAAGCGGTCGGGCTAAACACAACAATACCATCCAGATTCGCGTTGATGACACCAACATTTTTGTCACCGCCCAACAAAACGCCATCACAGCTGTCACGTTACTAGATACTCTTATCGACGCTGCCCATGAGAACATGACTCCGACGCTGAACAAGGTCAAGACCATGATCGTCACAACGGCCGCCCAGTAGGATAAAGGAGCTGGACGCAGGTGTTGACCTGAGGAATCTTTTGTTGAAACGCCAAAGACACCTGTAGACAGTCGTCCACCGTTCGTTCAAGGCTCATGGGATCCACGAGTACCCAAGCACAACAAAGGGCAAATAGCTTCAAGTCTACCACATCGCGACGATAGAGGTAGACAACCAGAGCAGTTAGTTGGGACTTGAGACCGTAGCAACAACTGACATTGCGAGCCACATCATTATGGCGCCACAACACCCATGCTCGCGGAGATGTTCGCGAACACAAGGGACATGAAGACCTTAGAGACAAGTTGAACTAGCCCACCATCACCGGGAGAACGATGGACGTCACAACAACCATTTGTTGCGCCGATCACCCGGAGATGGAGACGATGGAGTTTCAGCCTTTACTCGGGAACTACGTCAAGTGGATTGGCCGACTAGTTTTAAACCATACGGGATAGAGAAATACGATGGTAAAACCGACCCCGAGTCATGGCTCACCGTCTATACTCTGGCCATCCTCACAATAAGAGGAGATAGTAAAGCCATGGCCAATTATTTGCCTGTAGCACTCGTCGATTATGCAAGGAGCTAGCTTTCGGGGCTTCTGAGGGAGTCGATAGATTCCTGGAACGAACTTCAAAGTCATTTCGTTGCCAACTATCAGGGTACCTATGAAAGACCCAGAACTCATTTTGACCCGTATCACGTCATACAGTGGAACAATGAATCCCTCAAGGATTACATCCGGCATTTTTCTAAGACCCACAATAAGATCCCAGAGGTTACTGATGATATCATCATTGCTGCCTTTCAAAAGGAAATCCGAGACGAATCACTCATTGGCAAATTTTCCCACAAACCTCTACGGACCGTCATGAAGTTATTCGAAACAACAAATGCTTATGCCAAGTCAACCGAGGCCATCAATGCCTCGCAAGAAGAAAAGCAGTCATGAAGCAGCTAACGCTCCAAGAAGGACAATGGCAAAAACCACCTGAAAGACCAAAAGCAGAAACCCGAAGACCTGGTGGCCACTACATCAAACTTCCAATCTCAATGTCCTCTCATGAGCAACTACGGGAAGATAATGAACGAGCCTTGCCCACATCATCCTACTTCCAAGTACGTGGCCAAGGATTATTTTATCTACAAGAGATGCACGAAGGACATGCGGCACAGCTAAAACTCACTACTGGTGAAGGAACTTCAAGACACAACAAGGACCACGACAACGAACCTGGCTCTGGAGCCTTTTAGGACCCTAGGACTGAGACAAACCACATTTTTGGAGGCCCATTGAATGAGAACGTGGAGCATAAAACAAAAATTTTCTACTGCGCAAACCAGGATAACTTGCAAGTAAAGGATCATAAATCATTACCGATTGATGTGGAGTGCAGCGGAACTAGAAAATCAAGGTCTAGCCGACCCCAAACAGTACCCAGTCGACCTTAGACAGCTCGCAGCTGACCTCGCCGACCTCGGGTCCGGATCGCCCTACCCTGTTGATCACGCTCTGCTTCGCCCGACGCCGCCGATGCCACTTCGGATCGCCTGACTCGTCGACCCCGAGCTCGTCTCACCCGACTGCGTCGATGCTTGGCTCGCCTCACCCGACCACCCGACTTCGACAGCGCCGCTCCTGTCTACTGAATTGAGTTCGACTTATTTGATCTTGTGGAGATTCGATGCCGCCGAATAACACCGAAACGTAGCAATGTCTCTACCGGTATCCACATGTCCGGGGAGAGAACACCCAACACCCGTGTGCTAGCACGAATGCAAGGCTAGTTTTATGGCTCGGAGGTGGGAAGGGTTTCCGTGGAGATTGATCTTGCCATCGGCTTGAGGTTGTGCGCTGATTCAATCTGTTGCATAAATCACTTCCGCGGCTCTCCACCCCTCGCGCATATATATAGAGTTGCTTGGCCTAAAGGCCCGGCGGGACTCTATCTGGTTGGATCTCTATCCAATTGAGCCGTATCTGCGTCTGTCACACCCAGAAATTCAGACCCGAATTTCCATGGCTATATGTGTATTAAAATCCCTGTCCAGGACCAGCCAGGGTACACATACGACAATTATTGATATTACAGTTCCACGTCTTAGAAACAATACAAAAAGATTACAAAAGAGCAGCGGAAAAAGAAAAAGGGTCTAAGCTTAAGCTTGACGCCGGCGGCTTCGACCATTCCACAGGCAGCTTCCAGAGTGCAGGACAAAGCCTACTCCACTTCATCTTCGTCTTCAACCTCTGGCTCAGGTTCTGGTGAAGAAGCAAGGATGAGTACTTCCACGTACTCAACAAGTCACGCCGAAAGAGGAGAAGAATGAATGCGGGGAGACAAAGGTCGGCTAAGGTTTGCTTTTGCGCAAACGGCGGGAGTTTTCCAAACAATACGAATTTGAACAAAGCCAAACAACAAGTAAATTGAGTAAATAAAGCATTTTTACTCCAACACCATCCAACGTTATCCCCACGTTGTGACGGGCCCAAACCATCCACCTACACTAGTCATGTTCCAAAACTTAGGGTGTAAAAGTGTGAGACTAATCACGGAGAGCTCGGTTGATCGCCCCATCACCGCGGGCACGGCTATTCGAATAGATTTACTCGATCGAGGTGTACAAGCGTACCCACAAGACACGGCCCACAACACGGTTTTCGTGCGCGGAATACCACCGCGGTACCCGGAAAGGGAACGTGATAGGACCTTTCGTATAACCCCCTCTAACCAAGCAAACCCCACCAAGGTTTCGCCCCCACTCCCGGACCACAGGGAGTGGGCGGCCCTCCGAGTGCCTCGGTGAATCCAGCAGCCCGCAACCCTTATACCGGGTCGACGAAACTCCATCCCGCTCACCCTTGCCGATGGGTTCGTCGGCTAGGAGAGGCTACACTACGGGACCTACCTTACCCATTTCGGCTTGTGGTTTGCACGGTCATTCTCCCGAGGGGTCCGTGAACCGGTCCTTAATCGCTATGGGCGCCGCTAGCCAAAACCATAGCGCCCACACCCACCATTTGTCATATTTTAGTTATTAGTCCGGTTCACTGAGTCTTTAATCATTAATCCTCCGAACATAAGTCCGGAGATATATATTAAGTGAGAAAATGACCCATGTAGTGAGCTAGTGAAACTAAGCCAGGCTAAGCATAACCTAGTCCTGAAATCTAGTCACATTATTTTCCCAAGTTTTGTCAAAGGGTTTGGGGTGTCAAACCTAAGGCATAGACTAAGCATAGGGTATATTATTTCCCATGAAATGACAACATAAAATACATGCAATTTCATAGAGTAAAATAGGTGTTTTAGCAAAACGGGAGCAATATGATCAATGATATAGCATGACTTGCCACTGCTCTTCGGTTTGGGGGACTTCGCGACGACTTCGAAGTAAAGCTGGAACGGAGGGACTACCGAGGTCTACACGGCAAACAAGCACTTCAACAAAACAGGCTAAAAAGCTACTAAAACAGGAAACAAAACCATTTTTAATGGATTCTTGGCATTTTTATGGATTTAATAAAATTTGAATGGGCTAAAATGAAGGTCGGGTTGAAAAGATATGATTTTTAGAAGATTATCTCGTGTTTTTACTAAAACAGAAAAATCCTTAATAATTTATTGTGCAATAAATCTCGAATTGCGTCGGCGCTAGGGCGACATCAGCGATGGCGTCATCGGCGCGAGCACGGTCCATGGTGGACCGAGTCCACGGGCCGAGAGGAGAGCGGCGCACCACGTGGCGCACACGGGCGCGCGACTCGGCGGCCACGCGGTGTGCCACGCGGCCGGCGGGGACGGACAGCCCCGATCTGCCGAGGCGGATCGGCGGGAAGGGGTTCGGGCGGCGTGATCGGCCGACAATGGTGCACGGCGGCCGCAGACCGACTGGCGCCACTTGGGCGGCGGTGCGGGCGGCGGAATACCGCGGCTCACGCGTGGGTGGAGCCGTGCGCACTCGGGGACGGCGCGCGCGCACTCGGCGAGAGGGAAATAGAGACGAGTGCTCACCGCGTGCGACCGAGTCGAAGGGGCGACGGCGCGGACGGTGAGGAGGCGACGGAACCACTCGGGGAAGGGTGGCCGTAACGGCGCCGCCTGGTGACGAGGAGGAGGAATCGGCGGAGCTCGGAGCGTCTCGGAGCAGTGGGAACACACGACCGAACCTCGGCGACGAAGTCCGAAGCAGGGGCGCACGGTGTGGGAACGACGAAGAGAGAGAGAGGCTTGAGTGGAGGTGTGGGGAGCTCGGGGAGGGCGAGGGGTGCTTATATAGGGGATGGGAAGGTCGGTGGCGACCGGATAAGGCGGAATTTCTCGCGGCGCGGTTTGGGGAAGTAATGGCCGGTGATTAAATCCGGCCATTAAGGGTGCGGAGCGGCGGCGGGCGATTGAAGGCGGCGGGAGAGACGGGAAGTTAAGGCGGTGCCTTTAGGGTACGCGGGAGGGACGGGCGGCCGAGATCCGCGCGGCGAGGCGAAGCGCGTCAATGGCGCGGGGCAGCGGAGGTAGGGGACGGGGCGACGGTGGACCCACCGCCGGTGTCCCGGCAAGAAGGGGATACTGACTGGACTTAATGCGGCGCGAGGGTTTTGGCGGGCGTAGCCTTGATCGGCCGTGAGAGAGAGGAGGAGGCGCGCGTCGGTGGGGAAACGGCCGGTCGGCGGGCCGTCCGGGCTCGCGCGGGAGAGGATGGGCCGTCGACTCGGGCCGGCGGCCCACTGCCGGAAAAAGAGCGGGAAAGGACGGAGGAGAGAGAAATTGTTTTCCTGGATTTATTAATTCCAAAATTGATTTTAATTGGGTAAAAATTATTTCGGTGCTCGAAAATTCCACTAAAAATCCTATTAGCGTATTTTGACATGTAGAATTTAGGAAAAATCCTACCATGACATTTCCTTTTATCGTTTGGATTTTAAAATTATTAATTCCCTCCAGTTAATTCCAACGATTTTCTTTTACGATTTTCTTTTGGATTTTTAAAAGGGAAACACCTCGGGTGTTACAAACCTACCCCCTTAAACGGAATCTCGACCCCGAGATTCGGAGGTACTGCAAACGGATCGGGATGAGCGGCCTTTTGCTCATCTTCCCTTTCCCAGTTGCTTCTTCTTTGGAGTGATGAGTCCATTGCACTCGCGAGACACGATGACCTTGTTCGGGTCCTTCGTTCACTGGTTTCGAGTATCCGGCTGGTTTCTCCACATAGGTCGATCTTCCCGGATTTCAATGCAGTGCGGACTAGCTTGTTCTTCAGGAACTCTCGGACACTTCTTGAGTTGGGAGACGTGGAAAACATCGTGGATTCCCGCCATGGTGGGTGGCGTTCGAGTTGGTATGCCACTTCACCTCGTCGCTCTTGAATCCGATATGGTCCCACATAGCGTGGTGCCAACTTGCCTTTGGTTTGGAATCGGTGCACTCCCGAAGTGGGGTGACACGAAGATATGCATAGTCTCCAACTTTAAAAACTAGCTCTGCGGCGGTTGTCGCATAACTCTTCGACGTGATGTGCGACTTTCAGCCTTTCTCTTATGATTCGACTTTCTCTTCGGCATCACTTAACACTTCGGTCCCGAACAACGACGTTCGCCGGTCGATCCCGAAAAGCGGGGTTCGACACTTTCGTCCATAAAGTGCTTCGAAAGATGCCATTTGTAAACTAGTCGATAACGTTGTTATAAGAGAACTCGCATAGGGCATGCTCTTATCCCAAGCTCCTCCGAAATCCGAGCACAAGCTCTCGGCATATCTTCCAAAACCTGGTTCACACGTTCCGTCGACCATCGGTTTGCGGGTGATAAGCCATGCTAAAATTCAACCGGGTGCCGAGTTCCTCTTGTAATCTTTGCCAAAACTTGGAGGTGAAGTAGCTACCACGATCGATACTATCTTCTTAGGTACCCCATGAAGACACACAATCCTTGCAAGGTATAACTCTGCTAACCTTCTACCCGTATAGGTGGTAAGCACTTTGGGATGAAATGAGCCACTTTAGTGAGGCGGTCAATTATGACCCGGATGGAATCATGTCCGATGATGTCAGGGTAAACCGGTGATGAAATCCATCCCGATTTCCTCCCACTTCCATTCGGAATTTGGAGTGGCTGTAATAATCCGACGAGCCTCGGTGCTCTGCCTTTACTCGTGACATACGTCGCATAGTGCCACGAACTCTGCTATTTCTCTTTTCATGCTAACCCACGAACTTCTCCTTAAGATCTGGTATATTTTGGTACTTCCGGATGGATAGAGTCTCGACTCGATGTGCTTGATAAGGATTAACTTTTTCAATTCCTTATCCTCGGCACACATATCCTGTTGCCCATCCATATGGTTCCATGCTCGTCTTCCGTGAAGTCACGAGCTTTTCCCACTCTCATATTCTTCTTAAGCTCAACTATGTCCGGATCGAGGCTTGAGCTATGCGAATTTGATCTAAGAGTGTGGGTTGGGCCTCAAGAGCGGCCACAAATCCGAGTTCAACAATTTCCGAGTTGAGGTGCTCTAAATCTTGTAGTATCTGTTCACATCTTCCTTCTATGTGAATAGAGTTGCAATAACTCTTTCGGCTCGAGCATCGGCTACCACGTTAGCTTTGCGGGATGGTAGTGTACACGAGATCATAATCCTTGATCAACTCCAACCATCGTCGGCGCGGAGGTTCAAATCCGGTTGGGTGAAGATGTATTTCGGCTCTTATGATCCGTATATACTTCACGGCGATTACCGATGAGGTAATGTCGCCATATTTTCGAGCATGGACGCTTGCTAGCTCCAAGTCATGTGTTGGGTAATTAGACTCATGAGGTCTCAGCGGCGGGAAGCATACGCGACCACCTTTCCATCTTGCATCAACACACGGCCTAACCCGGTGAGATGCGTCGCAATAGACTTGGAAATCCTTGGTTTGATCGGCAAGATCAACACAGTCTTGACACCGTTTTCTCTTGAGTGTTTCAAAACTCTGGTTGCGCTCGGCGATCCATGTAAACTTTTCATCCTTCTTTAGCAAGCGTGTCAAAGGCTTGGCAATTGGAGAAGTTTTCGATGAACCAGACGATAATAACCCGCAAGTCCTAGAAAACTTCTAACACGGGTGACGGTTTTAGGTGGAGTCCATTTGGTCACAGCTTCTACATTGGAAGGGTCCACTGCGATGCCTTGGGCATTCACGATATGGCCGAGGAATTGCACTTCCTTCAACCAGAAAGCACATTTTGCTAAACTTAGCATAGAGTTGGTGGTCTCTTAACTTTTCAAGTACCAACCGGAGATGGTGCTCATGTTCCTCTTCCGATTGCGAATAGATCAAGATGTCGTCGATGAACACCACGACAAACTTGTCTAGGAATTCCATGAACACTTTGTTCATCAAATTCATGAAAAAGGCGGGCATTTGTAAGTCCGAAGGACATGACTGTGCACTCATACGGCGTCCGAGTGACGAAGGGAGTCTTGGGAATATCTTCTTCTCGGATTCTTAGGCGATGATAGCTGACCGTAGGTCTATCTTGGAGAACACCTTTGCTCCCTTTAATTGATCGAACAGTCATCAATCCTAGGGAGAGGGTATTTATTTTTAATAGTGACCTCGTTGAGTGCGCGATAGTCGACGCACATCCTTTTGGTCTTATCCTTTTTCTCCACAAAAAATGACTGGCGCACCCCAGGGCGATGTGCTCGGGCGGATATAACCTTTCTGTAACTGTTCATCTACTTGCTTCTTGACCTCTGCCAACTCATTGGCTCCCATTCTATAGGGTCTCTTATGGATCGGAGCAGTGCCAGGGACTAGGTCGATCCGAAACTCTATCTCTCTTTCAGGTGGCATTGGCTTGGACTGTGGTGGCGGCTGCGCTGTTGGCGGACGTGGGGCTGATTCCGCTGCGGTGTCAGGGACGGCTTCCAGGTTGGAAATTCCCGGGATGGTACGGGCGATGCGACAAACGATCATAGTGGTAGATCCATTCTGACCACCCGGAGTGAAGCGCGGCCGCTGGGAATTCCCTTGCTGGGGATGTGGCCTAAACTGGGTAGCTTTTCATTTTCTGAGCATTTTATTGCGTTGGTCTTCTTGACGGATGGCTTTGTCGACCAACTTCTTGAAGTCGGCATACTCACCGGAGATGAGTTTGTCCGTCAACTCATCGTCCGGCCCGGCCAAGAACTTCTCTTGACGCTCGGCATGCATACGTACGTCCTCTGGAGCATATCGCGCTAAGCGATTAAATTCGTGCGAGATATTCGGTGACGGTTCGAGTGCCTTGCTCCAAGGATCGAACTCCCTCTTTTACGGGCTACTATCCCTCGGGATGTGAGCCTTCCGGAATTGGTGGCAAAACTCGCCCAAGTAGCTGCGGGTGCGTCGCGACGGGCGACCAAGAAATTGTCCCACCGGGCGAGGCGGGACCTTGGAGTTGGTGAGCGACGAAAGACACCCTTTCTTGGTCGTGCCTTGGAGAAGGTCCAACTTCTTTTCTATGGCTATGATCCGAGTCATTAGCCTCCATGGGGTTGGTGGTGCTTGGAGAAAGTTGGGGGTCGGACTCGAAGAAATTCGATAGTGTGTTTTGTGGGGGAGGGGTGGTGCAAAATGGTCGTGCGATCTTGGTTCTGCTTTTGAAACTGTTGCATCATTTGCAAGCTGCATCTGCTGATCTTCTTGTTGCATTTGCTTGCATCATTGCAGCCATCATCCGGGTGCAGTTGGCGAACTTGTGCCAAAGTGATGTTTTCGGGGGAGGAGGTGGGTTGTTGGTATTAGCACGGGTGTTGTTCTCAGCTGACTCATTGCTGTTGCTACCATTCCTGGTGTTCACCATCTGAAGGAGCGGAACAAACAAGGTGGGGAGAAGGAGTAAAATAGATTGGACAGAGAAGTTGGTCTTTATTACTTGTTTTGATCTGTTCTTGACTTAAAACACTTAAAACACACCCAACATCCTTAATTGGGCAACCCATATCCACACTTGATATAGGTTGACCACTACCCACACACAGCACACCTAACACACAGCAACTAGTCAAACAGAAAAACTAAAAAAATGGTAAACTTAGGGTGGCGACATTCTAAGGGTCGGAACGGCTTCCACGGTCGGAGGAGTCGAAACCACTTCCAAGGGAGTTCCCGTCTTCCTTTTCCTTTGAGCGGCTTCGAGAGCTGGCTAACTCGCCTTTCCGTTTGGAGTTGCCGCTGCTACTGCCCTGGTTGCTACTGGACACCGAGATCCATCCTCCTCCTCCGCTTGGGGCAGGCACCAGAGCAAGAGCAGGATCTGGTACTGGGACTCGGGAAGGCGGTGGTGCAGGAGGTGGAACCCTGGGCGCCAGTTGCATCTGTACCAGAGCCTTGGTGTTCTTTCGTGGCGTGATCCTTATCCGAAGGATGTTGGGAGGTGGAAGCCCCTTCAGACTGGCGATCTCTCTCTTGAGTCGATCCACCTCATCCTTCAAACTCTTGATCTTTAAGATCTTCGGTCATTCGGGGCCTTTGCCGCCATGTGAAGCTCGCATGCATCTTATCCACCCTTCAATCACCGTCCTCATGTGGGAGAAGGTGGTGTCGTTCTCCCCCTCGCGGACGGAAGGTGTTGGTTGCGATGAAGTTCCCGCCGAGGATGGTACCGGTAGGCGAGTGGCGGAGATGGTAATCATGCATCTCCCTCATCCGAGCCGCATTAGATAAGCCGCCTCTTGGCGGCATGCTCATCTGTTCCTCCTCGACGCCGTGACCACCATGTTCGGGATATTGGTGCCTACGAACCCATGCACCTCCAGGCGGACTTGATGAGGCAACTCACGGCCAAACGGTGAGACGACCGTGTACTCGGGTGCATCCGGATAGCCCATTGCCAAGGCCATTCTTGCCAGCTCCGCGACGAACCCTTTCAGACCCTGACCGTTGTGGGTGACTGGACGGCCTGCCATCTAGAAGACAAGGTAGGGGATCAATGCATGCTCAAACCCAAGTTAGACAAACGATAAAGGACTCAAGTAAAGTGAACGAGAAAAAGAGGGTTTTGAGAAACATTTTTATGAGGCTAAGCAAAACTTCTAAGGACATCCCTAAATGATGCTTTGAAAAATAGATGCTTAGTTATAATAAAAAAAATTGGCGACCATTCCCTCCTATCTCGACTTAGGACATTGACCCTTAGAAAATCCCAACTTGGCGGTGAATAAGAGATCAAATGATTTTTCAAATTTTAACTCTAAAATCCTATCACTTAGACTTGACCAGGTTTTCAAAATGCTCTGAGAGAAACTTAAAATTTTTCCCCAACCCCGAGGAAACAAGACCCATTTTCCCGAAACCGTTTTCAAAAGCCGGGGCTTATGCATATGAAAAGATTCGAGAGGGCTCCTAGGGTTTTTCCGTTTGGCTTTTCCTACGGTCTGGAAATTGGCTCTGATACCAACTTGTCACGCCCAGAAATTCAGACCCGAATTTCCAAGGCTATATGTGTATTAAAATCCCTGTCCCGAGGACCAGCCGGGGTACACATACGACAATTGTTGATATTATAGTTCCACGTCTTAGAAACAATACAAAAGATTACAAAAGAGCGGCGGAAAAAGAAAAAGGGTCTAAGCTTAAGCTTGACGCGCCACGCGGCCGACCATTCCACGGGCGGCTTCCAGTGCGGGACAAAGCCTACTCCACTTCATCTTCGTCTTCAACCTCGGCTCAGGTTACGGTGAAGAAGCAAGGATGAGTACTTCCACATACTCGGCAAGTCACGCCGAAGAGGAGAAGAATGAATGCGGGGAGACAAAGGTCGGCTAAGGTTTGCTTTTGCGCAAACGGCGGGAGTTTTTCCAAACAATACGAATTTGAACAAAGCCAAACAACGAAATTGAGTAAATAAAGCATTTTTACTCCAACACCGTCCAACGTTATCCCCACGTTGTGACGGGCCCAAACCATCCACCTACACTAGTCATGTTCCAAAACTTAGGGTGTAAAAGTGTGAGACTAATCACGGAGAGCTCGGTTGATCGCCCCATCACCGCGGGCACGGCTATTCGAATAGATTTACTCGATCGAGGTGTACAAGCTGTACCCACAAGACACGACCCACAACACGGTTTTCCGTGCACGGAATACCACCGCGGTACCCCGAAAAGGGAACGTGATAGGACCTTTCGTATAACCCCCTCTAACCAAGTGAACCCCACCAAGGTTTCGCCCCACTCCGGACCACAGGAGTGGGCGCCCAGTGCCTCGGTGAATCAGCAGCCCGGCAACCCTTATACCGGGTCGACCGAAACTCCATCCCGCTCACCCTTGCCGATGGGTTCGTCGGCTAGGAGAGGCTACACTACGGGACCTACCTTACCCATTTCGGCTTGTGGTTTGCACGGTCATTCTCCGGGGTCCCGTGAACCGGTCCTTAATCGCTATGGGCGCCGCTAGCCAAAACCATAGCGCCCACACCACCATTTGTCATATTTTAGTTATTAGTCCGGTTCACTGTGTCTTTAATCATTAATCCTCCGAACATAAGTCGGGAGATATATATTAAGTGAGAAAATAACCCATTTAGTGAGCTAGTGAAACTAAGCCGGCTAAGCATAACCTAGTCTGAAATCTAGTCACATTATTTTCCCAAGTTTTGTCAAAGGGTTTGGGGTGTCAAACCTAAGGCATAGACTAAGCATAGGGTATATTATTTCCCATGAAATGACAACATAAAATACGTGCAATTTCATAGAGTAAAACAGGTGTTTTAGCAAAACGGGAGCAATATGATCAATGATATAGCATGACTTGCCTGCTCTTCGGTTTGGGGGACTTCTGCGACGACTTCGAAGTAAACCGTGCGGAGGGACTACCGGGTCTACACGGCAAACAAGCACTTCAACAAAACAGGCTAAAAAGCTACTAAAACAGGAAACAAAACCATTTTTAATAGGTTCTTGGCATTTTTACGGATTTAATAAAATTTGAATGGGCTAAAATGGAGGTCGGGTTGAAAAGATATGATTTTTAGAAGATTATACGTGTTTTTACTAAAACAGAAAAATCCTTAATAATTTATTGTGCAATAAATCCCGAATTGCATCGCGCTAGGGCTGACGTCGCGATGGCGTCATCGGCCGCGGAGCACTGGTCCATGGTGGACCGAGTCCACGGCCGAGAGGAGAGCGACGCACCACGTGGCGCACACGGGCACCGACTCGGCGGCCACGCGGTGTGCCACGCGGGCCAACGGGGACGGACAGCCCCGATCTGCCGAGGCAGATCGGACGGCCGGGAAGGGGTTCGGGTGGCGTGATCGGCCGGCAATGGTGCACGGCGGCCGAAGACCGACTGGCGCCACTCAGGCGGCGGTGCGGGCGGCGGAATACCGCGGCTCACGCGTGGGCGGAGCCGTGCGCGCTCGGGGACGGCGGCGCGCTCGGGCGAGAGGGAAATAGAGACGAGTGCTCACGCGGTGCGGCCGGAGTCGAAGGGGACGACGGCGCGGACGGTGAGGAGCGATGGAACCACTCGGGAAGGGTGGCGGAGCGGCGCTAGCAGTGACGAGGAGGGAGGAGTCGGCGGAGCTCGGAGCGTCTCGGAGCGGTGGGAACACACGGCCGAACCTCAGCAACGAAGTCCGAAGCAGGGGCGCACGGTGCGGGAACAACGAAGAGAGAGAGAGAGGCTTGAGTGGAGGTGTGGGGAGCTCGGGGAGGGCGAGGGGTGCTTATATAGGGGATGGGAAGGTCGGTGGCGGCCGGATAAGGCGGAATTTCTCGCGAAAGCGCGGTTTGGGGAAATAATGGCCGGTGATTAAATCCGGCCATTAAGGGGTGTGGGAGCGGCGGCGGGCGATTGAAGGCGGCGGGAGAGACGGGAAGTTAAGGCGGTGCCTTTAGGGTGCGCGGGAGGACGGGCGGCGAGATCCGCGCGAGCGATGGCGGCGTCAATGGCGGCGGGGCGGCGGAGGTAGGGGACGGGCGACGGGTGGACCCCGCTGCCCGGTGTCCGGCAAGAAGGGGATCTGACGACTTAAGCTGGGCGCGAGGGTTTTGGCGGGCCGTAGCCTTGATCGGCCGCGAGAGAGAGGACGCGCGCGTCGGTGGGGAAAGCAGGTCCGGTCAGGCGGGCCGATCGGTGGCGCGCGGAGAGGATGGGCCGACGACTCGGGCGGCGGTCCACGGCCGGAAAAAGAGCGGGAAAGGACGGAGGAGAGAGAAATTGTTTTTCCGGGATTTATTAATTCCAAAATTGATTTTAATTGGGTAAAAATTATTTACGGTGCTCTGAAAATTCCACTAAAAATCCTGTTAGCGTATTTTGACATGTAGAATTTAGGAAAAATCCTACCATGACATTTCCATTTATCGTTTGGATTTTAAAATTATTAATTCCCTCCAGTTAATTCCAACGATTTTCTTTTACAATTTTCTTTTGGATTTTTAAAAGGGGAAAACACCTCAGGGTGTTACAGCGTCCAACTCGAATGTCTGTTCTTTCCCGTTAAGTGTGCGACCCTGTAGGCTCTGGTGTACATGGTTCCAACCCGAGTCCAACTCGGCCGACCGTCAACAGCGACCCCTAGCAGAATGTATTGACACTAAGTACACAAGAGGATCAAATCGGCTGAACGTGTAATGTGTGCGTAAATCCCTTTTGTCTCACGATACCAATTAAGCTATAGGCAAGACATGCGCCATCCTATTAATAGCTTAATCATTCACTCAATCTCGTATTGGATTCACTACACCACAACACGAAATACCAACTGACTTCAGTCGGTAAATATACGACATCACCGTCGAACAGTCAGTTGGTAAAAGTTTATGACGTACCATCAGTCGGTAAATATATTTTTGTAATTATATGTCAGTCGGTAAAAATACCATCCGAATATCTGTCGGTGAATACAATTTTATGTTTGAAGAACAGTCGGCATATATGGACCGATCACTGGCGGGATCGATGAAAAAAAGCCCTCATGCGCCTCCCCCAAAATTTGCACAGTTGTAGCACGAAAGGTATATACCAGCCGAAAAAGAATTCCAGGAACTACTACCAGATTCTTCTCCCTCAACTACAGTTTGTCGCCCCTTTCCATCCGACGCGCTCCATCCCCGCCTCCACCGCCGCATCCCCGCCCGCCCCTCCCATCCGTCGCGTGCCATCCTTGCCTCCACCGCCGCATCCCTGCCTCCATCGGCCGGGAGACGGTCGTCGGAGTCTCCCCGGAGTTCACCGCCAGCCTTCCTCCCGTCAGTGTCTCCCGGATCCCCGTCTGCTCGCCCCTCCGCTGTCCACCTCGTCCCTGCCCCACCCCTGCCGTCCACCGTGTCGCCATCCCTTTCCTTCTCCCTCCAGCTCCCGTCCGCCTGCATCCCTTCAGTCCGCCACAGGAGACGGCCCTCGGCGTCTCCCTGCAGTGCGCCGTCCCGGTCCGTCGGCGTCTCCCCGACCTCCGGCACGCCAGGAGCCGTGCGAATGCTCCACCCCGCCGTCAGCCGCGCTCAGCCCCGACCCCATCCGCCCGCCTCCATCCCGTCCACGAGAGCTCCAGTTAATTTTTCCAAATCTGTTTATGTTCTTGTTTTGTATTACCATTTCCCTTTTTGTTCCTACTAGCACTAGGTGTTTCCTTGCAAGTATTCATTTTCTAAGAAAGCATATGATAGTATCCTTTGTATGGTGTATTACGTAAATGCCACCTTTCTAATTTCTCCCTGTCTTCTTTTATTAATTTGCAGCTGTTTTGATTCAATCATTTGTTTTGACTTACCGGATCAACAAAGCCATGCAGAAATAGCTGCCCAGTATGCAAAACATTGGACTAAACCTGAATTAATTCAGATTTTCATTGGCAACTGAAGAGTAAGTGCCTATTTATGAAGAATCTGAATCTCTTAGGTCATGCTAAACATATTTATTTTACTTGTTCATGTCTAGTTGATTGAGCACTACTAAAATTGATGTTGCAGATACTTCTCTGCCCATGGTCTTGTAACGCTTGTTATATTGGTTATAGTATTTTTTATGTTTTATATGAAATATATATACAAGTCGTCCAGGTTTAAAAATATGTCCTAGGCTGGAACCCTCATACCAGAAAACCACCACTATCAGGATGTAGATACTAGTTCCTGGCAGTTCTGGTCTATATGATGAATTACCCTACTCTTTTAGCTAAACCTGACTCACATTTGTTTAGAAACCAATTAACGCCCATTAAAAGGGCAAAATTGGTTGTAGAGCGTTGAACGCCCATTTAAATCATTGACTACACTAAGTTCTTTCTACATCAAATTATTGCGTTAAGCTTTTTTTATATCTTCTTAGTGTTGCGAAGTACGGTCCCATTTCATAAGTGATCATCACTTGTTGTTTCCCCACTGCAGGATTGTTGGTGCACATCTCTCTGAAATAAACTCCAACACTCCATTGTAAGGCTGATGTTTCACGGCAGGATATTTCTTGCATATAGTGGTAACTCTTTGCCCATTGTTTCTTCAAACAGAAACATACAGTAGGAATCTATAGGAAATTTTCAATTCTCCAACATTTCTGTATTCATTTTTCTTACTCAGCAAAACACACAATTTTGGGTAACAGGGATTCACCTGCCATCTAAGTGGGCTCATAATTTAAACCCTGAGTTTTGAATGGAAGGAGTTGGCTGTTTTTGCCCACCCCAGAAAAAGACAGGAAATTTCCATAACTCCCTGCATCCTTCTGTTTTCACTTCTTGCACTGAGCGCTGTACAACTTAAATCAAGTCACTTCACTCCCTAATGACATTTGTTTCCTTCTTTCTACGTTGAAATTCTATGGGATGTTGATGATATCATATCACAAGAAACTCAAGATGGACCTGTAAAACTCTATATGGGCAAACCTAAACGTCGATGTGTAACAAAACTCAGCATACATGAGTTCCTATGCCCTGTTGTCCTTTAGTTCCTTTTCATATTTCTCATGAGAAAACACAAAGCAGAGTATAGTCCAGTATACAATGTAATTGTGTAAGATCAAAAGAATTAATAATTAATGTTATTATTTACATTATAGAAAATAAACTAGTTTCCACAAAACATTGTTTCAACAGAAGAAGAGGAAATTAGTACGGTAGACCACAAAGGCACAAAGGCATGCTAGTTTTTGTTTGAAAATGATTGCTCACTAATTTCAGACATCATTTTAGTTTTGACATGATAATGTACCATCTCTGAATCAACTTATTTCAGTACTCTAGTTTTTTGTGTCCAAACTGATGAGACCAAATATATGTTACATGGTAATTATTTTTCAGGGACTGGAGGGTATATGTTGCTCAATTTCTTCCGTTTTGGGGTGTGCATCAGAAGGTAATATGCTTTTGGTGAAATGAAGCAAGTAACATGCTTTTGTTTTTTGTTGCTGAAAGTGACTAAGTGAATCTAGCTAGGTGGATTTTTTTGGATGTACTGATCAATGGCTGTAGGTGGATTTTTTGGATGTACTGATCATTGGCTGATGTATAACAAACTGAATATGTTGATCCATGTGTACTGAATGGCTGATTGGTTGAATGGCAAAATTGAATGTTTACAACTATTTGTGAATGAAGCAATGGTTGTATAAATTATTGTTTGGGCTTGTTCATGAACTATTGAAATTTGAAATAAATTGCATATAAATGAGCTTTCGTTTTTTGTTCATTTAACTAGTCCATCTAACTACAGTCGATAAAACCTATTAATAGACGTCTGATAGTTAGTCAGCAAAAGTTGTTTTTTTGTTCATTTAACTAGTCCATCTAACTACAGTCGGTAAAAGTACTGTAACAGATAATCAGTTGGTAAATCTTGATCAGTCAATAAAAGTTCACGCAGCGTCGGACCATCAGTCGGTAAAAGTGTCATCGGTCGGTAGAGACTTTTACCGACTGAGGTTTCACCGACTACAAATATCAGTCGGTATATCTTTTTACCGACTGATCCTCAGACGCGAAAGCCACTTTTGCCGACTGATCATCGGTTGCAGATTCGGGGTTGTGGTGTAGTA
Organism: Oryza australiensis; assembly: GCA_019925245.2. NCBI lineage: Eukaryota > Viridiplantae > Streptophyta > Magnoliopsida > Poales > Poaceae > Oryza > Oryza australiensis. Next base: position 1,456,038 of record JAIFGZ020000381.1, on the reverse strand, counting down.
TCTTTCTATTGATTGACTATTCAATCAACTCGGCATGGCCATGCACTTCCATAATCCATTACTTTGAGGGACCTAGAGATATCTCTCCCAGAGGAGGGGCAAATTCCATCTTGATCATTCACATCCCACTACATGTTTCATAGCAGACCCGAAAACTACTTTTATAACTATCCAGTTACGGAATAGCGTTTAGCAGTCCCTAAGTAAGCTACTACATATGTTGGAATCCATGATGATCTCAGGTCAAAGGACTTTGCACCAACACTACTTGAGACCAACTAATGGCACACTGAATTCCTGTAGCGTCTCAGAGTGGGTCTATCCAACAATGTGTTCTCTAACACATGTCCACGTTTATTGATTTGGTATCTCCATACCATGATCTATGAGACATGATCATCAATCAATAAACATGATGATCTTAGAATCATATTTGTTCCATTAATATGACATACCATCAGAGATCATTTATAAATAGATTCATACATAAAGAGTCTCATAAATAAGTCACATACTTATTGGTCAATATGTGGTATCTATTTCATGGAACCGAATAAAACTTTACTCATTAATACATAAACATTGACCATGATATTCAACATCTCCATGTTGCCTCTAGGGCATATCACTAACAGTCTCCCACTTGCACTAGAGTCAATCATGTAAGTATCTAATACCCATTGCTCTGGTGTGCACCTCATGTTTCGGCTGAGGGAGAGGTTTTGTCAGCGGATCGGAAATGTTTAGATCCATGTGCACTTTCCATATCTTTAAGTCACCTCTGTCCACTATCTCGCAAATGAGATGGTACCGCTGAAGTATGTGTTTGGAGTTCTGATGCGACCTTGGCTCCTTAGCCTGTGCAATGGCGCCATTGTTATCACAATAGAGGGACATTGGACCAGTCGCACTAGTCATCACACCAGCTCAGAAATAAATTTCTTGATCCAAACAGCCTCTTTTGCAGCTTCAGAAGCAGTGATGTACTCGGCCTCCGTTGTAGAATCAGCAACAGTGTCCTACTTGGAACTCTTCCAGCTGACTGCGCCTCCATTCAGACAGAATACGAACCCAGATTGTGATCTATAGTCATCTTTGTCTGTTTGGAAGCTAGCATCAGTGTAACCACTTACAACGAGCTCTTCTTCACCTCCATAGACTAGGACATATCCTTACTTCTTCTTAAGTACTTAAGAATATTCTTTACAGCTATCCAGTGACCTTTACCTGGATTCGATTGGTACCTGCTCGTAGCACTCAAAGCGTACAAGACATCTGGACGTGTACATAGCATGACATACATGATGGATCCAATTGTCGAAGCATATAAAACCATATTCATCTTATTCCGCTCATTAGGTGTCCTAGGACACTGATTCTTGCTAAGACTAATGCCATGTGACATTGTCAAGAAACCTTTCTTGGAATCATGCATGTTGAACCTCTTCAACACTTTGTCAATGTATGTCCTTTGGCTTAATCCAATTTGCCTCTTGGATCTATCTATATAGATCCGAATGCCCAATATATATGCTGCCTCCCCTAAGTCCTTCATGGAAAAACTATTTTTCAATGAAGACTTGACGGATTCTAGCATATGGACATCGTTTCCAATCAACAATATGTCATTCACATATAAGATTAGAAACATAATTGCGCTCCCTCTGACCTTTCTGTAAACACAGGCCTCCTCTTCATTTTTGATGAAACCAAACACTTTGATTACCTCATCAAAACGAATATTCCAACTCCGAGATGCTTGTTTTAATTCATAAATGGATTTCTATAGCTTGCATATCTTTTCAGGCGATTGTGGATCGACAAAACCCTCAGGTTGTATCATGTATACATCCTCGCTTAGGTTTCCTTTTAGGAAAGCCATTTTGACATCTATCTGTCATATCTCATAATCGAAATATGCAGCAATCGCTAGAACAATCCGAATAGACTTTAGAATTGCGATGGGTGAGAAGGTTTAATCATAATAAACTCCTTGAATCTGTTTAAAACCTTTCGCCACCAATCACGCCTTATACATATGAACATCTCCATCCATATCTGCCTTTTTCTTAAAAACCCATTTGCACTCAATGGTTTTGACACCATCGACTGGATCAACCAAGTTCCAAACTTGATTGTCATACATGGATTCTATTTCGGATTTCATGGCTTCAAGCCATTTGTTGGAATCTGGTCCCACCATAGTTTCCTCATAGGTCTTACATTCATCGTTGTCTAATAATAATATATCACGTCGTTCTGCACCTGTGTACCTTTCAGGCGCACGACGTGATCTTTCGGACCTCCGTAGGGCTGGTGTATCTACAACAGGTGGCGAAACACCTTGTTCCTTCTGTTGTGATTTTGTGGTAGCTGAAACGCTTTCTGGTGTTTCTTGAACTTCTTCAAGATGCACCCTGCTCCCACTAATCCTTCTTGAAAGAAACTCTTTCTCCAAAAAAAACACCATGTCGGGCGACAAACATTTTGCCTTGTTCCCGATTATAAAAATAATATCCTCTTGTTTCCTTAGGATACCCCACAAAGAAGCACTTGTCAGATTTGGGTGTTAGCTTGTCGGATTGTAAACGCTTTACATAAGCTTCACATCCCCAAATTTTGAGAAAAGACAATTTAGGGGGCTTTCCTGTCCATATCTCATATGGCGTCTTATCAACTAACTTAGATGGAACCCTGTTTAGTGTGAACGCAACTGTTTCAAGAGCATATCCCTAGAAGGATAGTGAAAGATCACATTGGCTCATCATGGACCGCACCATGTCCAACGAGGTGCGATTTCTCCGTTCGGACACCCCGTTCCATTGAGGAGTTCCTGGCGGAGTCAAGTGTAGAACAATTCCACAATCCTTTAGATGATTACCAAATTCCTGGCTTAAGTACTTGCCTCCACGATCTGATCGTAGAAACTTAATCATTTTCCCTAAATGATTATGTACTTTATTCTAGAATTCTTTGAACTTTTCAAAGGATTTGGACTTATGCCTCATTAAGTAGATATAGCTATATCTACTAATGTCATCGGTAAAGGTAATAAAATACTGGAACCCACCTCTGGCCGTTGAACTCATTGGTTCACATACATCAGTATGTACGAGTGCCAATAAGTCACTTGCTCTTTCACTGTGACCCGTGAAAGTTGCCTTTGTCATCTTTCCAATTAAACAAGACTCACATGTCTCAAATGATTGAAAATCAAAAGAGTGAAGCAAACCATCTCTATGGAGCTTCTCCATGCGTTTCTCATTTATATGGCCTAGGCGACAATGCCAGATAAATATGGGGTTTATGTCATTTGAGAATTGCCTCTCTGCATTGATGTTATAGATGGGAGACGCTTCAAGATCCAAAACATATAATGCATTCACCAATGAAGTATGAAAATAGAACATATCTCTAAGATATATTGAACAACTAATCTAAAATCATAACCTTCCGCTTCAAACATGAAGTGGAAATAACATTTTGACATAGAGTTGGAACACAATAACAATTATTTAATTCCAAAACTAATCCTGAAGGTAAGTGAAGCGGCATAGTGCCGACAACAACTGTAGCAACCTTTGCTCCATTGCCGACGCGTAGGTTCACCTCGCCCCTTCTCAAACTTCTACTTCTTCTCATTCCCTGCAACGACTTGCAAATATGAGCTACTGATCCAGTATCAAATACCCAAGAGTCAGTAGATGAAGTTGCAAGATTGATCTCTATAACATTAATACCTGAAGCAGAAGTCGCACTTTACTTCTTTTTGAGATCCTCCATATACTTATTGCAGTTCCTTTTTCAGTGTTCTGTCTCATTGCAATAGAAGCAAACGACATCTGATGCCGTAGATCCCTTCTTGCCCTTCTTTGCTTTGGAGGCACTCGCAATCTCATGGGAGTTAATTTCCTCTTGGTGCAAAGTTTCTTGATAGGTGGTTTGTGTTTAGCTTTCTGCATCATCATCACATGATGACCGTTTTTCTGGATACTCCCCTCATCAATCCTTAGCATCCCATGCAATTCTACCAAGATTTTATCCATGTTGTTCATGTGATAATTTAGTATAAATGGCTCAAAGCTCGGAGGGAGCGACTGGAGAATCATGTCTGTAGCCAACTCTTGGCTAAGAGAAAAACCTAGTTTTTCAATACTCTCGATGTAGCCAATCATTTTTATCACATGCGGACTGATGGGATTCTCCTACAAGCCTGCACACAAACAAGGACTTTGAGGTGTTAAACCTCTCGGCCCTAGCTTGGTTCTCAAACGTACCACGTAGACCCTCAATAATACTATGAGGATCGATGCTCTCGTACTGCTTCTGAAGCTCCGAGGACATTGTAGCAAGCATGAGACAGCTTATATCTAGGGAATCATTAGTGTGCTTCTCTCAAGCCCTCCGTGCAACCGCATTAGCATTATCAGGCAAATCATCAAGATAGGGAACTTCAAGAACATACTCCTTTCGCTCTTGCTTGAGAACAATTCTCAAGTTTCGATACCAATCCATAAAGTTTGTTCCATTCAACTTATCTTTTTCAAGTATAGACCGCAAATTAAAAGAACTGGGTGCATTATTAGCTGTCATTATCTATAACAAAAATATGCAAAGTTTAGCACAATGTTTATGCTTTGTCTTTTATTAAACAATTTAACAAAAGACTCCCACTACGTTCCTTAACCTTTTCTCAAGGTTACGTATTGGGTCAAGATCCACATGTTAATTAATTTCTAGTGAGCTTTGGCATCACGGCTAGAAAATTAGTAACATGGATAAGCAACACCTTGTTAATCACATCCCTATGTGACTCTTGTTTGTTGGGTGATATCTCATGCCCCGACCTCAACCTATGCCCCAAGGCCCAAAACTGTTTTGATAGCCTTGTCAAGTAAACGAAATGCTCCTGCATGTATATGTCTAACATATACCCCATCCTGTTATGATAGACAATTGCACTCTGCTTGGGCAGACCCACCAATTGACGAGCATAACGGTGATAGGTGCAGCATTTGGAAGGGCATCATTACTACTTAATTTTGCGAGGGATACTATCCTATCAAACAAACATATCTCATATATGAAAGCATGTAGAATAGAAATTAATGAAATAGTATGGCCCTTTCACATGGTGATCTCCATCTCCATGTTGGTGTAGAGGATCTCCATCTTCATCACCGTTCTTCCGAAAGTCGGATTCTTGATTTCTTTAAACTAAGCTACTACTATAGAAGCTATAAATTGGGCTATGTAATATATGAAAGAATATTACAGGCATCACATGCATCTCATACATACAATTGGGCCATACCATCTCAAAGTATTCTCTGCAAAAACAAGTTAGACGTATAACGCTTTCTATTTATCACAGAGAACTGGTATCTAGACGACAAAAGGGGGCAGCGCCCGGAACACCACACGAATTTCGTAGATCCAATCTATGAAATCGCTTATGGAAACCATATCGGCATAATCACATTATGTCGTCTCGATACACTATCAAGGGAGATGGTTTGCATAGGCATAAGGCGGCAAACAAGGTTGGACTACGAAATAGCTTTGGCATAATCACATTATACCATTCCAATACACTATCAAGGAACGCCATCCCGAAACCGACTCAAACTGAGTTCTATGGAAATTGCTTCGATGTAATCACATTATGTCATTCCGATACACTATCAAGGAACGCAATTTCCATCAACTCTCCTCTACCAATCCTGTAAAATCGATTGATCTAATCAACCCATGTGCTAAACTTGTTCCAGATCCAATCTAAAACCCAAACTACTCAAGTCTAGCTCTGATACCACTGAAGGAGAATGTGGAGCATAAAACAAATTTTTTCTACTGCGCAAACCAGGATAGCTTGCAAGTAAGGGATCATAGATCGTTACCGATCAACGTGGAGTGCAACGGAACTAGACAATCAAGATCTAGCTGACCCTGAACAGTACTCAGTCAACCTCGGACAGCTCGCAGCCGACCTCGCCGACCTCGGGTCCGGATCGCCCGACCCCGCCGATCGCGCTCCGCTTCGCCCGACCCCGCTGACACCGCTTCGGATCGCCCGACCGCGCCGACCCCGAGCTCGTCTCACCCAACTGCGCCGATGCTTGGCTCGCCTCGCCCGACCACCCGACTTCGACAGCGCCGCTCCTGTCTTCCAAATTGAGTTTGGCTTATTTGATCTTGTGGAGATTCGATGCCGCCGAATAACACCGCAATGTAGCAATGTCTCTACCGGTATCCACACGTATAGGGAGAGAACGCCCAACACTCGTGTGCCAGCATGAGATGCAAGGCTAGGTTTATGGCTCGGAAGTGAGAAGGGTTTCTGTGGAGATTGATCTGCCGCCGGCTTGAGGTTGTGCGCTGATTCAATCTATTGCGTAAATCACTCCCGCAGCTCTCCACCCTCGCCCCTATATATAGAGTTGCCGACTGGGCCTAAAGGACCATCGGGACTCTATCCGGTTGGATCTCTATCCAATTGAGCCGTATCCGAGTCCAACTCGAATGCCTGTTCTTTGTCGTTAAATGTGCGTCCCTGTAGGCTCAGGTATACATGGTTCCGACCAGAGTCCAACTCGGCCGACTGTCAATAGCGGCCCCTAGCAGAATGTATTGACACCAAGTACACAAAGGGATCAAATCGGTTGAACCTGTAATGTGTGCGCAAATCCCTTTTGCCTCACGATACCAATTAATCTATAGGCAAGACATGCGCCATCCTATTAACAGCTTAATCATTCACTCAATCTTGTATTGGATTATCTTTCTGTTGATTGACTCCTCAATCAACTCGGCATGGCCATGCACTTCCTTAATCCATTACTTCGAGGGGCCCAGAGATATCTCTCCCAGAGGAGGGGTAAATTCCATCTTGATCATTCACATCCCATTACATGTTTCATAGCAGACCCAAAAACTACTTTTATAACTACCCAGTTACGGAATAGCTTTAGATGTCCCTAAGTAAGCTACTACACATGTTGGAATCCATGATGATCTCAGGTCAAAGGACTTTGCACTAACACTACTTGAGACCAACTAATGGCACATTAATTTCCTGTAGTGTCTCAGAGTGGGTCTATCTAACAATGTGTTCTCTAACACATGTCCACGTTTATTAATTTGGTATCTCTATACCATGATCTATGAGACATGATTATCAATCAATAAACATGCTGATCTTAGAAGGAGAAGTTCCTACCAAGAAGATACCAAAGTCCGGAGAAGGCGACACCAAAACCAAGAAGATTCTGCTTAGCATTGAGCATAAAACCCGAGCCCATTACCCGAACAAAAAAACGAACCCAAATCCGAAATACCCGAAACCCGAACACTGATATCGGGTAGGTAACTTGAAAATACGATATTATTTCTAGTTGTAACTCGCAGTACCCAATAACCTAAACAACCCGACCCATCGCCCACGCCCACAGGCCAGTGCGTGCCACATGGCACCGCTCGCTCTGTCTCACTCGCGCACACACGGCCTAACCCCATAACCCGCCCGCACCGTTGCGCCCCCTCGCGAGGAAAATCTATAACCCTAACCGAGCAGCCTCGTCCCTCCTGAGCCGCCGTCACCTCGGCTCTCCGTCCTCGCGCTATCGCCGCTCGCCGCTCGCGCCGTCAACGCTAGCCCTTCGCATTGACGCCGCTCACCTCTCGCCCCTCGCGCTCGTCGTCGCTCACCACTCGCACCCGTCGCAGCGAGCCCCTCGCGCTATCGCCGCTCTCCACCCTCGCATCGTCGTCGCTCGCCCTTCGCGCCATTGTCTTGCCGCTAAGGCCACTCTCCGCTATCCGCCTTCATGCCGTCGCCGCTCGCCCCTCGCGCCCGTCGCCGCTCGCCCCTCGTGCCCGTCGCTGCTCGCCCCTCGCGCCCATCGTCGCTTGCCCCTCGCGCCTATCGCTGCTACCCCTCGCGCCGTTGTCTCACCGCTCATTGCTCGCGCCGTGCCGCTCGGCCCTCGCTTGCCGCTCGCCGGCCTCACCCGCCGCTGCTCGCCGACAAAAATAGTAGCTTCACTAGACAATGTTTTGAAGTTCATATTCTAGTTCATTTGTAATTTGGGTAATTTGGGTTACCTGAAACCTGAACCCAAAATAATGGGTACCCGAAATTTTGGGTAATAAGGTGATCGGGTAATTTTCGAGTATTATTTTTAAAAACCTAAAATTCTAAAAACCCAAACTAACCGACCCAAAATTTCGGGTAAACCCGAATGCCTAGTCCTAATTCCGCTGGACCCAACTAATCCTTCCAAGACTGCCATAATTAGCAGCGAGTTAGATTATAAATAGGAAAGCACGCTCGTGACCTTTCTTCAAGCTAATAAAGATATAGTTGCCTGAAAACGTTCTGACATGTCTGGTATTCCTAGAGAGGTAATCGAGCACTCCTTAAATGTGAAAACTGACGCTAAACCTATCAAACAATGACTCTGCTAGTTTGTTCAGGATCATCGTGAGGTCATCAAGGAATAGTTAATAAAACTTCAGGCAGCAGAATTTATCAAATAAGTTTACCACCCAGATTGGCTGTCTAATCTAGTTTTAGTTTGGAAGAAGATGGGACAATGGCGTATGTCTAGACTTTACAGATCTCAACAAAGCTTGTCCTAAAGATCCTTTCGGATTATCACGCATTGACCACGTCATCGATTCGACGGTTGATTGTGAACTTCTCAGTTTTCTCGAGTGCTATTTAGGATACCATCAAATCAACTTAAAGGAGTCTGACTGCTTGAAGACCTCGTTCATCAAAACCGTTCGACGCGTATTGCTACATCACAATGCCTTTTGACCTAAAGACTGAACGGTGCTACCTATCAGCGCATGATTCAAAGATGTTTGCAGTCGCAGCTCGGGCACAACGTGGAGGCGTATGTCGGTGATGTCGTTGTCAAGACAAAGAACAAGGACAACCTCATTGTTGACCTGGATGAAACCTTCAATAACATTCGGGGCCTTCAGGATGAAATTGAACCTAGAAAAATGTACCTTCGGAGTACCGTCAGGAAAACTGCTTTGTTTCATGGTGTCGCATCGTGGCATCGAACCAAATCAAAGAAGATTAATGCTATACGCAACATGAAACTGCTAAGTACCCAGAAGGACGTCCAGAAACTGATCGGGTGCATGGCGGCACTCAACTGTTTTGTCTCCAGGCTTGGAGAGCGAGGTATGCCTTTTTTCAAGTTATTGTAAAAGTCTAGTGATTTCCAATGGACACCCAAAGCCTAGCAAGCCTTTGAGGATTTCAAGAGCTTTTTGACAACACCCCTCGTATTGGCTTCACCAATGCCAGAAGAACCATTACTGTTGTATGTATGTGCAACTTTCCAGGTGGTCAGCACGGTCCTTGTGATTGAACGCGATGAGGAGGGGCATGTACAAAAAGTCCAGAGACCAATATATTTTGTCAATGAGGTATTGGCAGATTCCAAATAATGATATCCTCAAATTCAGAAGCTATTGTACAGAGTACTAATCACAATCAGGAAGTTGGCTCACTACTTTCAGTGTCATTCGGTTAACGTGGTCACCTCTTCTCCACTCGGTGAATTTCTTCACAACCATGAGACTATAGGGCAAATCGCGAAGTGGGCAATGGAGTTGATGGCTTTCGACATATCCTTCAAGGCTCGCACGTCAATCAAGTCTCAGGTTCTAGCAATTTGTTGTCGAGTGGACAGAAGCTCAGTTAGAAGCACCTACGACAAATCTGGAATATTGGACTATGTATTTTGATGGATCTCTTCGAGTTTCAAGAGCTGGAGCAGGGGTCGTCCTCATTTCACCGACTAGAGAGCGATTGAGATATATCCTTCAAATTCATTTCTCGGCGTCACATAACATAGCTGAGTACGAAGCACTCGTCCATGGTTTACGTCTTGTTGTGTCCCTTGGGATCCGTTGGATGATAGTTCATGGAGACTCACAGTTAGTTGTCAATTAAGTCACAAAAGATTGGTCCTCTATTAATGACAATATGGCTGCATACCATCAGGAAGTACGTACGTTAGAGGATCGATTTGATGGCCTGGAGTTGTCTGATTTCTTGAGGCATCACAATGAAGCTGCGGGCGAGTTGGCTAATCTTGGGTCAAAATGGGAAGCCTCTCCCATGGATGTTTTTGTACACCTACATGAGCCGACTGTTCCCAAGAAGAGATTTCTTAAGATGGTACCCCAAGACAGGTTTCTATGTTGGATACCGACTGGAGGCTACCTTTCATTAAATTTTTGACTACACAAGAATTGCCTCAAGACCGGAATGAGGCCGAGCATATTTGCCCTAGAAGCCAGTGCTATGTGTTTTCAGAAGGAGAGCTTTACAAGCGAAACCCACATAGTATTTTGCTCCGATGCGTATCACCCGAACAAGGACAACAGTTATTGCAAAACATCAACTCTGGGATATGTGGTAGTCATGTTGCAGCACGCTCATTGGTTGGCAAAACATACCGACAGGGGTTCTTTTGCCTTATAGCAGCTACTGATGTAGAGAAAATTGTTTGGACTTGTGAAGATTTCCAATTTTTTTCCAAGCAAATTCATGTTCATGCTCAAGAGTTACAAACAATACCCCTTTCATGCCTTTTTCTGTGTGGGGGCTTGATATGGTAGTCCTTTCAAGAAGGCTCCAAGAGGATTCACGCATCTATTTGTTGCTATTGATAAATTTTCCATGTGGATTGAGGCCAGGTCGGTTGCAACAATTATAGCTGATAAGGCTCGGATTTATTCCTTAACATCATTCATCGGTTTGGTGTGCCAAATAGGATTATCACTGATAATGGCACTTAATTTACGGGTGGAGTTTTTAATGATTTTTATGAGGATTTTGGCATCAAGATTTGTTATGCTTCGGTTGCACACCCAAAGAGGAATGGACAGGCTGAGCGCGCCAATAGGATGATTCTTCAAGGGGTCAAAGATCGAGTCTTCGATCGACTGCGTCCTTATGCGGGCCAATGGGTGCAAGAGTTACCATCGGTTCTTTGGTCTATGAGGACCACACCTAGTTAGGCTACTAGCCAATCTCCTTTCTTCTTGGTTTACAGGGCAGAGGCTATGTTGCCGAGTGAGATGGAGTTTTAATCTCTTAGGGTGCGCAATTTCGATGAAGAGCGAAGTGATCAAAATCGTGTTGAAGAGCTAACTCGGCTGGAAGTGACTCGTGATATTGCTATTATCCAGTCGGCAAAGTATTTGCAAGGACTTCGACGCTATCACAATCGTATGTTTGTTCCAGAGCTTTCATAGTTGGTGATTTGGTTCTATGGAAGATTCAGACGACCATGGACAGACATAAGATATCCCCTTTGTGGGAAGGGCCATATATTATCTCCGAAGTGACTCGTCCAGGGTTCTATCTTTTGAAGCGGGAAGATGTTTCGCTAGTTGACAACTCTTGGAACATTGAACATTTACATCATTTCTACTCTTAGTTTTATATCATGTATCTTCTTTCTCTCAACCACCTACGTCAAGTAATTTGCCTTCTTGATCGCGCCGGTAGCGGCAGGAACCGGTCTCTCGGTATGTTTAGTCAATACATACATATATGAATGTACGTATCGATTAAACATGATAAGTATAGAAGTACATATGAAACCATAGCTTTCTTTTATCCTTCTCCACTAGCTAGTTTATTTATTTATAGAGATGATTCTTCTGTGTGTCACTTATCGTTTGTCCCTGTTAGACTATGGTATATTAATTATAGCATGATTATGAATATATCGACAGATTCTTTACACTGCGGCCTTCCTTACGGAAAAACAAATAACGATACCCTTAGAATACTTATAGGTAAAATGCTACAATGGTATTCGTGCGCTTGCAGATTTATCTGTGATCGTATATAATACCAACACTCCTCTCGCCGCCGATGAGGATGACCCTATGCCCAGCCGACGAGGACGACCCCGTGCCCGGTCGCTCTGCCACCTCTGCCTGGCCCCTCCGTCGCTGACGCCGTTCTTCTGTAGGGTTTGCATTTTCCCTTTTTTTATTTCTTGAAATGTTGGTAAAAGGAACATATGTGCTTTAGAATATATATGTGATTTAGGAATATATATATATATATATATGTGTGTGTGTGTGTGTGTGCGTGTGATTTAGGAATATTTATGTGATTTAGGAATATATATGTGAGGAAGGAATATTTTTTGATGCATTGTAATTTTATTTAATTGTAGGTTTGTTTATATTTATTATTTCAATAGAGAAATGTTACCATCGAAAATGTCCGATCAAACCCCATCCCCATTAGCCACAACCTCAACAACCACCTCTAGCCGCAACCGGGAACGCAATTTCGCGAAGCCGACACGAAAGCCGTGAAATTCGGTCCTTTCGCGGGGGTGCGGCACGGCATCCCCGCGGTTTCGTTTAAATAATTTTGTGGAAATTCAAAAAATTTGAAAAATTCATTTTAACACAAAAAATATATATTTTTTTATAAAAATATAAATTTCGCGATGTTTGCCACGAAAACCGCGGTATATGGCGCGGTTTTGCGAAAACCGCGCATGACGCGGATTTCGATTTGGTTCAAATTTAAATTACGGTTTTCACGGTTTTTCATGGTTTTTGCGTGTTTTGCGCGGTTTTCGTGGTACGCACGAAATCGTTCAAATTCAAATTTGTTACTGTTCATTGCGCGCCGCGCGAATTTCGGCAAAATTTGCCGTGCCGCCGAGGGGCGGCACGGCATATGCCGCCGGCATTGCAAACCCGGCCGCAACCCTAGAACATCAAACAAGCTCTCGGAAATGAAGTTAACCATCATGGAGGTTGATGAGATGGGAACACCTGTAACACATCTCTCAGTCTTAAAAAGGTACATAAGTTCATACGGAGTTTTGGGGAGGAGATACTTTAGCATCCTACACAAAGACGTTGACCAAGTGACAGAAGTAGAGAATACGGACACCTGGAACAAGTTCAAGGATTGCTTCGAATACCCAAAAGAAGATGAAGATGATATGCAGCGTCAGACGTTCAAAAAAATGGTACTGCCTAGAAGAATATTAAGAAGAAACTTATGAATGAGTACGCATGCAACCCCTACTGCCCAACAAAGTTCCACAAATACCCTTGGATCACTCCAGAAGTATGGGATGAGTTTGTGGCCTTGAAAACAACTCTGGAGTTCCAGGCAATAAGCAAAGCGCACAAGCAGCTTCAGACTAGAAATGAACACCCTCATCGACTAGGCACTGGTGGGTACAGTGGGAAGAAAGAACAATAGCAGAGGGAGGACGAGGCCACAATACAAGCTAACACTGCACTCCCATTTGCTGACATTCCCAAAGAAAGGGCAAGGAATTGGGTAAGGGCTTGGGCAGTTAAAAAGACAATGGAACTGGTACCTTCCCAAATCCAGCTGATGGTAAAATCTATAAGCATGCCCAACTCATCCAGCTCTGTCAGCTAAATCTCCTTCACCTCCGATGGCCATTGAAGCTCCTTTTGGGACCCATGGTACAAACTTTGGTGAAATGGCCGTAGACTGCCCCCTTGTTAATGCCAAAATTTGGTAAGCCCCGAAGTCGTCATCGGCCTAAAGTCAGTATCGGCTTCAAAGTCCTAGAATTGGCCGATGAAAATTATCAGTCGCCAGCAGTCGGATTTTTAGTTTATCCAGAGGAGGCCGAGATCAAGACGGATGCGGCATGACAATTTATCTATTAATTAGGCAGAGTCAGTTAGTTTCCTTTTTATCTGTAGGAAAGTGTGTTTAGTGTCTGATGAGGACTTTATGTTTGTCCTTTTATCATTAGGAAAGATTGTGTCGTGTCCAAATAGGACTCATATTAGCCCGTGGACATAAATATGTACACCCAGGGTCTTTGTAAATCATATTCACAGATCAATACAACTACTTTCGGTGCATCGTCACCCTAGTCTTCTAGGTTCTATTTCGACGAGTTCTTGTTTCGAGCATGGGCTGCACCGATTGAGTTCGACCTTCGACAAGAAGTGAGTTCTATCATCTTCGCTTGCGCTGGCATGGCTAGGACTTCCTTGGTTGAGTCCGATATTCTAATCGGGCCAACGCAAGTGTTGCCTATATGGTATATCATCTCTATCTTTAGTTCCATTACTGATTATAGTCACATCGGCTTAGTTATGACTTCCTCAGTTAGGTCCGATATTCTAATCAAGTTGATGTTTCTTCATAATGTCGCTTTAGATAGATTTGTTATATCCACCACATTAGACAGATTTATCAGCTCATTGAGTATTAGATTATCATATACAATCTAGTGCTACAACGGTTATGTCCGACCTACTAGATTGTTATTGATAATCTAAGTTTTGTTAAGCCGATAGATTTATGCTAATGTTTCACCGGAGAGTTAGCCGATCTTATCTGATGTGTTAAATTTCCCTTTGATGGTTTTACTGTCTTGGTTAAATTTAATACATGACTACTTTGATCGGTGTTATATCAGCTTGTTTAAATCTATCAGGTAATTATGAACCTTATGCTGCATTGGTTAGGTCTCGACCTATGAGGTTACGGTTGTAAGTTAGATTTATTTAAGTCGGTATACGTTATCTGGACATTGCATCGGTTTACAAGGATTATATACAAGTTAAATTTAGCCGATTGCAACAAAGGTTTCATTGATCATCTAATCATTTGGATTTAATTACATTGAATTTCTAGCTGATGTATGCTTTAACCATCGGATCAACATTTATTATATCATATTATTATTTTCCGATTGGTCATTGCTTCACTACATTATTATCACCAATCATCTTTATATCGTTATTTATCTAAGTGTCGAATCTACATTGAACATATAGCCGATCACTCAAAACCTTATCGACATCGGCTAGTATCGTTACATAGGCTATCGGTTGGTATCTGCTGGCATCAGATATCGGCTATCACGATGTCGGCCGATTCTACCTCAGGCTATTGGCTATTGGTTGACACATATCTTTTGGATCTCTCAACAGGATCCAGGCTTTGTTTCATCGACATCAACCTGTTGGCTGATCAGCCTTACATCTTGTCAGTTGCAGGATCAAACTGACTGGCACACCCACATCTCATCAATATTTTAGGATCTACACTGGAGCTAAGCAGATCTCCCAGGCCGTTGTGTGTATCGACATAGTTCACGTCAACACAGATTTGGCAACATTGACCGGGCGTGGATTTTTCGTCAACACCTCCTTGAAAGAAAACAAAGGCCA
The DNA here is from genome assembly GCA_019925245.2 of Oryza australiensis. NCBI lineage: Eukaryota > Viridiplantae > Streptophyta > Magnoliopsida > Poales > Poaceae > Oryza > Oryza australiensis. Next base: position 1,440,795 of record JAIFGZ020000381.1, on the reverse strand, counting down.
ATTCATCTCCACCGATGGTGTCTGGCAGGCCGCATCATGGAAGAGGAAAAAAGGAAAAGGAAAGGCATGAGAGTCGTCCTTACCTCCCAAACATCTAGATCTAGAGAAGGAGGAGTACATTGCTCCCCCAAGATCCTAGATCAGGGCACATTCCAGCTAGGGATGCCATTGGTTGCAGACAATGAGTTAGCCAGAATGGGTATTGCTATCGGAGAGCTGCATCGATACTACATGAAGAAATCAAATTCCAAGAGGAAGAATAGGGAGACGTCCATATTGGGTCAGCATGGCAAAGAGCCCTTGTTGGGGCTACCCGGCTATATCATAGTGGGTTTCTCTGATCTTTTCAACCTCTTCAGGCTACGAGCGGTGGACACCAACCTGCTAAAGTGCTAATCATTATAAGTATTGATTGTTAGTGATATGCCCTAGAGGCAACATGGAGATGTTGGATATCATGGTCAATGTTTATGTATTTATGAATAAAGTGTTATTCAGTTCCATGAAATAGACATCTTGTATTGATCAATAAGTAAGTGACTTATTTATGAGACTCTATATGTATGAATCTATTTCTAAATGATCCCTGATCATATATCATATTATTGGAACTAATATGATTCTAAGATTGGCATGTTTATTGATTGATGATCATGTCTCATAGATCATGGGTATGGAGATACCAAATCAATAAACATGGACATATGTGTTAGAGAACACATTGTTGGATAGACCCACCGTGAGACACTACAGGAATTAATGTGCCATTAGTTGGTCTCAGGTAGTGTTGGTACAAAGTCCTTAGACCTACGATCACCATGGATTCCAACATGTGTAGTAGCCTACTTTGGGACTACCAAACGCTATTCCGTAACTGGGTAATTATAAAAGTAGTCTTCGGGTTTGCTATGAAACATGGAGTGGGATGTGAGTGATCAAGATGGAATTTGCCCCTCCTTTGGAGAGATATCTCTGGGCCCCTCGAGGTAATGGATTTTGGAAATGCATGGCCATGCTAAGTTGATTGAGGAGTCAATCAACAGACAGATAATCTAATACGGTTCGAGTAAATGGTTAAGCTATTGAAGGGATGGCACACATCTTGCCTATAGCTTAATTGGTATCGTGAGGCAAAGGGATTTGTGTACACATTACAGGTTCAGAGCCGATATTATATTCTTATATACTATGGTGTCAATATGTACTGCTAGGCGCCGCTATTGACAGGTCGGCTGTGTTGGACTCGAGCCGACGATCGGCTAAGTTAGACTATAGCCGAAACCAAGTATACCTGCACCTACAGGGTCGCACGCTTAAGGGGATAAGAACAAGCATTCGAGTTGGACTCAAATACGGCTCGATCGGATAGGGATCCGATTGGATAGAGTCCTATGGTCTTACGACGTATGGGCAGCCAACTCTATGAGATTCGGATGAGATCCGATTCAAAATAGAGTCCTTATCGGCCACTAGTCCCGAGGCCAACTCTATATAAAGGGGCGAGGGTGGAGAGCTGCGATATCGCTGAATTGCATTGCGCCGAGATCAATCTCCACGGAAACCCTCCCCACCTTCGAGCCAAACCCTAGCCTTGCATCGCGTGCTAGCACACAGGTGTTCGGCGTTCTGTTCCCAGACGTGTGGATACTAGTAGAGGCGCTGCTACGTTGCACGCTGTTGATCGGCTACGAATCGGCTACAATCGGAGCGAGGCGACTGCGGCAGATCGGCAACGAGAACGCGGTCGGCGACTCGGATCGGCTGCGACATCGGGAATCGGCTGTTGGCTTGCGAGAATCGGCTACACTATTCTGGATCGGATAGTCCTGATTGGCTATTTTCGCTGCATACTCCAATCGGTAACGATCTATCGGCCCTTACTTGCAAGTGTTCCTGGTTTGCGTGGTAGAAAAGTTTTTGGTTTCGGCTAGCGTAGCTTCCGCGTAACCCTTCAGTGGTATCAGAGCTAATCTTGCTTAGTTCGGGTTTTAGATTGGATCTGGAACAAGTTTTGCACACGGGTTGATTAGATTAATCAGTTTTACGGGATTTGTTGAGGAGAGTTCATGGTAATTGTGTTCCTTGATAGTGTATCGGAACGGCGTAATGTGATTACGTCAAAGCAATATCCATAGAACTCGGTTTGAGTCGGCTTCGAGATAGCGTTCCTTGATAGTGTATCGGAACGGTATAATGTGATTATGCCGAAGCTATCTCGTAGTCCGATCTTGTTAGCTGCCTCGCGCCTACGCAAACCATCTCCCTTGATAGTGTATCGGGACGGTATAATGTGATTATGCCGACGTGGTTTCCGTCTAACCGGCTAGCGGGACCGCCATGTGCGCCCCCCTTATAGGTCGTCTCAATGCCGTTTCTCTGCAATAGGTAGAAAACGTTTTCTACGTCTAACTTGTTTTTGCAGAGAATGCTTTGAGATGGTATGGCCCTATTGTATGTATGAGATGCATGTGATGCATGTAATATTCTTTCATATGTGCGATCCCTGTAATATTCTTTCTTACGTGGAATGCTTGTAATATTCTTTCACGACCTGCGAGTCAATGTAATCTTCAATTAGTGAGTAGTAGCTTAGTTTGAAGAAATCAAGCATTCGGCACTTGGAAGAACGGTGATGAAGATGAAGATCCTCTACACCGACATGGAGATGGAGATCACCATGTGAAGGGGGCCATACTATTTCATTATATGATATTCTACCTGCTTTCATATATGTGATATGTTTGTTTGATAGGATAGCATCCCTCGCAAAATTAAGTACTAATGATGCCCTTCCAATTGTTGCACCCGTCACCATTATGCTCGTCAATGGTGGGTCTGCCAAAGCAGAGTGCCATTTTCTATCATAACACGAGGGGGTATATGTCGGACATATACAGCAGGAGCATTTGGTTTACTTAACAAGGCTATCAAAACAGTTTTGGGCCTTGGGGCATAGGTTGGGCCGGGGCATGAAGATGCCACACCAACAAGAGTCACATATAGATGTGATTAGCAAGGAGTTGCTTACCGATGTTATTAATCTTCTAGCAGTGATGCCAAAGCTCACTAGAAACATGTGGATCTTGACCCAATACGTAACCTAGAGGGAAGGTGTAAAATACGTAATGAGAGTCTAATGTTAAATTGTTTAACAATAGACATAGCATAAACATTGTGCTAAACTTTTCTTTTTCTGTTGTAGAATAAATGGCGGCTAATACTACACCCAGTGCTTTTAATTTGCGATCTATTCTCGAAAAGGAAAAATTAAATGGAACAAACTTTATGGATTGGTATCGCAACTTGAGAATTGTTCTCAAGCAAGAGCGTAAGGAGTACGTTCTTGAAGTACCCTATCCTGAGGATTTGCCTAATAATGCCATTGCAACTGCACGGAGAGCTTACGAGAAGCACACTAATGATGCCCTAGATATAAGCTGTCTCATGCTTGCTACAATGTCCCCTGAGCTTCAGAAGCAATATGAGAGCAGCGATGCTCACACTATTATTCAGGGACTGCGTGATATGTTTGAGAACCAAGCTCGGGCCGAGAGGTTCAACACCTCAAAGTCCTTGTTTGCGTGCAGGCTTGTTGAGGGGAATCCCGTCAGTCCGCATGTGATAAAAATGATTGGCTACATCGGGAGTCTGGAAAAACTAGGTTTTCCCCTTAGCCAAGAGTTGGCTACTGATGTGATTCTCCAGTTGCTCCCTCCGAGCTTCGAACCATTCATATTAAATTATCACATGAACAATATGGATAGAACCTTGGCTGAATTGCATGGGATGCTAAAGACAGCTAAGGAGAGTATCCAGAAAAACGGTCACCATGTGATGATGATGCAGAAGGCTAAGCGCAAACCACCTGTCAAGAAACTTTGCACCAAAAAGGAAGTTAACTCCCGATGAGATCGCGAGGGCCTCTAATGCAAAGAAGGGCAAAAAGGGGGTCGGCGACATCAGATGCCGTTTGCTTCTATTGCAAGGAGGCATGCCACTGGAAAAGGAATTGCAAGAAGTACATGGAGGATTTCAAAAAGAAGCAAAGTACGACTTCTGCTTCAGGTATTAATGTTATAGACATTAATCTTGCTACTTCACCTACTGACTCTTGGGTATTTGATACCAGATCATTAGCTCATATTTGCAAACCATTGCAGGGAATGAGAAGAAGTAGAGGCTTAAGAAGGGACGAGGTGAACCTGCACGTCCGCAATGGAGCAAGCGTTGCTACAGTTGCTGTCGATACAGTACCACTTCATCTACCTTCAGGATTAGTTTTGGAATTAAATAATTGTTATTATGTTCCAACACTATGTCAAAACGTTATTTCCGCTTTATGTTTGCAAGCGGAAGGATATGCTTTTAGATCAATGGACAATGGTTGTTCAATATATCTGAAAGATATATTCTATTTTCATGCTCCGTTGGTGAATGGATTATACGTTTTGAATCTTGAAGCGTCTCCAATCTATAACATTAATACAGAAAGGCAACTCTCTAATGATACAAATCTGTAACACCCTGAGGTGTTTTCCCCTTTTAAAAATCCAAAAGAAAAATCATAAAAGAAAATTGTTGGAATTAACTAGAGAGAATAAGGCCCTGTTTACTTCATGTAAAAATCTGTAAAGATTTGGGATTTTGCTTACTTTTTGGGATTTTGGAAGTAAACACATGGGTGTAAACTTGAGGTGTAAAAATTTTGGATTTGGGAGGTTTGAGACCCAAAAGGTGTAAAATTTTCTTGGGAGAAGTGCTTTCCACCCCTACCCTGCGTGCACGACTCCCCCACCCCCACCACCCCGCCCCGCTCGCCGAGCCGCCCCGGTGCCCCGTCGCCCGCCGCCGCCGCCCACCCCCTCCGCTCGAAATCAAGCGCACGACCGTCCCCGTCGTCCCCGTCATGCTCCTCCTCTCCATTTCCTTCTTCCTCCTGCGCATGAGAGGGCATGGGAGGGTGATTCCCTCTGCTCCAATGGCGGCGATTCCCGGGAGGCATGGGAGGGCTGCAGCGTCCTCCTTGACATCAACGACTGCGACCGCCTCGCCTTCTTCCGCCTCACGCCCGCCATGCCCGTAACCCCGAGATCCGCCGCCGCCATTCCCTCCCCTTCCTCTCCTATTCCGGATCGGCGGCGTGGAGGATGGCCGACTACTTCCGCGACTCCGACGGCGCACCGGATGCACATCGCCGCTGCGAGGGCACACGGAGGTTGTCGAGCCGTTGCTCCACGCGCGCGCATGCCGTCGCCGAGGACCGGTGGGGCGGCACGGTGAGCCTCCCGAACTTTGTAGCTGTGTGCGGTTCTCGCGACCTAATAGATTCAATTACCAGATTTTTTGTACTCGGTTCTTCAATGCTTCACGTTTCATCTCTTCCCTGTTCATGGAACTAGCGAATGTTTGTCTTTGTTATGGAATCAAAAATAGTATAGATTACAAATGATTATCTTCTTTGTTGTTTCCTGTCCTTTCGTAATCTATGTTGTTTCCTGCACAATGCAGACTGTTTGCACTTCCTCCAAATTGAGTTTTCACCGTAAAGAAAAGTTAATTCGATTTTAACCAAAACTCATCTTTTGGAGAGATGTTCTTGTTCATGTAGTGGAATCAATCCCGATATGTAGTAGTAGCAGTAGTATTTGCAACGGATTTGCTGAGATCAGTCTCTTTTAGAGCGCATCGTGGATCAAGTCCTCTTGCGAATCGACCAAAACACAACGAGTTTTGCAATCATCGCTTTGTTGTTCCGCTGCTGCTACATGATCAAGATATATAACAACAAAAAGGAACTCCATTTGGTTGTACTTTTTATTTGATTGTGCGGATGCAATATGTATTTGCAAAATCTGTCTTTGATTGTGCGGATGCAATATGTATTTGCAAAATGAATCAAATCAATCATTTAATAGGGGCAAATCTGTCTTTATTACAACAGCCCATAAATTTTACAAGGAGAAGTAAACACCTTCTCTAATGTAAAGTTTACACCCAAAACTTTTAGGGTGTAAAGTTTACACCCAAAAGATGGAAGTAAACAGGGCCTAAATAATTTTAAAATCCAAATGTTAAATGGAAATGGCATGGTAGGATTTTTCCTAAATTCTTACATGTCAAAATACGCTAACATGATTTTTAGTGGAATTTTCGAGCACAAGAAATAATTTTTAACCAATTAAAATCAAAATCGGAATTAATAAATCCTGGGAAAATCAGTTTCTCTCTCCTCCGTCCTTTCCGCTCTTTTTCGGCCGTGGCCGCGCCCGAGCCGACGGCCCAATCCTCCGCGCGCGCCCGTCCTTTTTCCGCCCGCGCGTCTCTCTCCCCGCTCCCTCGCGGCCGACGAAGGCCGCGGCCGTTTAACTCTTGCGCCGCGAACAAGTCCGGTTCGCCTTCCTCTCTACCCCTGGACGCCGAAAGGTAGGGCCCACCGTCGGCCGTCGTCCCGACCCCCCGCCTCGGCGCTCCTCCCGCCGGGATCTCGCGCACCCGTTTTCCCGCGCTCCGGATCCCACCGCCTTAACTCCCCACCGTGCCCGCCGGCATTCAAAGCCGGCCGCCGCTCCCGCGCACCCTAATGGCCGGATTCCATCCCCGGCCATTACTTCCCCCAAATCGCGCCGGCGAGAAATTCCGCCCTTATCTGGTCGCCACCGGCCTCCCCATCCCCTATTTAAGCACCCCCTCGTCCTTCCCGAGCTCCCCACGCTCTCACCCAAGACTCTCTCGCACTCCTTTGCACCCCCTCTGCACCGTGCGCCTTCGCTTCGGACTTCGCCGCCGAGCTGCGGCCGTGTTTTCCCCGCCGTTCCTAGGTGTCCCGAGCTCCGCCGACTCCTCCCTTCTCGTCGCCGGTGCCCGCGCCACTTCGGCCACCCCTTCCCGAGTTGTTCCGCCGCCTCCTCACCGTCCGCGCCGTCGTCCCCTTCAACTCCGGCCGCACCGCGTGAGCGCCCTCCCTATTTCCCTCTCGACCGAGTGCGCGTCGCCGTTCCCGAGTGCTCACGGCTCCGCCCATGCGTGAGCCGCGGTATTCCGCCGCCCGAATGGCGTCGGCCGGTCTCCGGCCGCTGTGCGCCATCGCCGGCCGATCACGCCACCCGAACCCCTTCCCGGCCGTCCGATCTGCCTCGGCAGATCAGGGCCGTCCGTCCCCGCTGGCCCGCGTGGCACACCGCGCGGCCCGAGTCGGCGCCACGTGCACGCCACGTGGTGCTCCGCTCTCCTCTCGGCCGTGGACCCGGTCCACTGTGGACCGTGCTCCCGCGGCCGATGATGTCATCGCCGACGCGTCGCCCTAGCGCCGACGCAATTCCGGATTTATTACGCAATAAATTAATAAGGATTTTTTTCGTTTTAGTAAAAACACGATAATCTTCTAAAAATCATACCTTTTCAACCCGACCTCCGTTTTAGCCCATTCAAATTTCATTAAATTCACAAAAATGTCATGAATCTATTAAAAATGGTTTTGTTCCCTATTTTAGTAGTTTTTTAGCCTGTTTTGTTGAAGTGCTTGTTTGCCGTGTAGATCCCGTAGTCCCTCCGTCCCGGTTTACTTTGAAGTCGTCGCGGAAGTCCCCCAAGCCGAAGAGCAAGGCAAGTCATGCTATATTATTGATCATATTGCTCCTCATTTTGCTAAAACACCTGTTTTACTCTATGAAATTGCATGTACTTTATATTGTCATTTCATGAGAAATAATAAACCTTATGCTTAGTTTATGCCTTAGGTTTGACACCCCAAACCCTTTGATAAAACTTGGGAAAATAATGTGATTAGATTCAGGACTAGGTTATGCTTAGCCTGGCTTAGTCTCACTAGCTCACTAAATGGGTCATTTTCTCACTTAATGTATCTCTCCCGGACTTATGTTCGGAGAATTAATGATTATAGATTCAGGTGAACCAGACTAATAACTAAAATATGCCAAATGGTGGGCCGTGGGCGTTATGGTTTTGGTTAGCGGCGCCCATGGCAATTAAGGACCGGTTCACGGGACCCCTCGGGAGAATGACCGTGCAAACCACAAGCCGAAATGGGTAAGGTAGGTCCCGTAGTGTAGCCTCTCCTAGCTGACGAACCCATCTGCAAGGGTGAGCGGGATGGAGTTTCAGTCGGCCCCGGTATAAGGGCTGCTGGGTTGCCGGATTCACCGAGGCACTCGGGGGGGCTGCCCACTCCCAGGGTCCGGGAGTGGGGGCGAAACCTTGGTGGGGTTCGCTTGGTTAGAGGGGGGTTATACGAAAGGTCCTATCAAATTTCCCTTTCCGGGGTACCGCGGTGGTATTTCGGCGCACGGGAAACCGTGTTGTGGGGCTGTGTCTTGTGGGTAAAGTTGTACACCTCTGATCAGAGTAAATCTATTCGAATAGCCGTGCCCGCGGTGATGGGGTGATCGACCGAGCTCTCCGTGATTAGTCTCACACTTTTACACCCTAAGTTTTGGAACATGACTAGTACAGGTGGATGTTTTGGGCCTGTCACAACGTGGGGATAACGTTGGACAGTGTTGGAGTCAAAATGCTTTACTTACTCAATTTACTGTTGTTTTGTCTTTGTTCAAATTTGTATTGTTTGGAAAAACCCCTGCCGTTTGCGCAAAAGCAAACCTTAGCCAGACCTTTGTCTCCCCTGCATTCATTCTTCTCCCCTTCCGACGTGACTTGTTGAGTACGTGGAAGTACTCATCCTTGCCTCTTCACCAAAACCTGAGCTAGAGGTGGAAGACGAAGATGAAGTGGAGTAGGCTTTGTCCTGCACTCTGGAAGCTGCCTGTGGAGTGGTTGAAGCCGCGTGGCCGCGTCAAGCTTAGGCTTAGGCCCTTTTTCTTTTCCGCTACTCTTTTGTAATCTTTTTGTATTGTTTCTAAGACGTGAACCGTAATATCAACAATTGTCGTATGTGTACCCTGGCTGGTCCTGGACAGGGATTTTAATACACATATAGCTTTGGAAATTCGGGTCTGAATTTCTGGGCGTGACAAAACCCCACGTTTATCTGGCATTGTCGCTTAGGCCATATAAATAAGAAACGCATGGAGAAGCTCCATAAGGTTGGACTGCTTCACTCTTTTGATTTTGAATCATTTGAGACATGTGAGTCTAGTTTACTTGGTAAGATGACAAAGGCACCTTTCACGGGACACAGCGAAAGAGCAAGTGACTTTGGCACTCATACATACTGATGTATGTGGACCAATGAGCTCAACGGCCAGAGGTGGTTATCAGTACATCATTACCTTTACCGATGATTTTAGTAGATATGGTTATATCTACTTAATGAGGCATAAGTCCGAATCCTTTGAAAAGTTCAAAGAATTCCGAATGAAGTACGTAATCATTCAGGGAAAACAATCAAGTTTCTACGATCGATCGTGGAGGGGAATACTTGAGCCAAGAGTTTGGTAACCATCGAAAAATTGTGGAATTGTTCCACGCTTGACTCCGCCAGAACTCCACAATGGAACGGAGTGTCCGAACGGAGAAATCGCACCTTGTTGGACATGGTGCGGTCGATGATGAGCCAAAGTGATCTTCCGTTATCCTTCCGGGATATGCTCTTGAAACAGCCACACTAAATAGAGTTCCATCTAAGTCGGTTGAAAATACACCATATGAGATGTGGACAGGGCAACCCCTAGTTTATCTTTTCTCAAAATTTGGGGATGCGGCTTATGTAAAACGTTTACAGTCTGACAAGCTCACACCCAAATCTGACAAGTGCTTCTTTGTGGGATATCCTAAGAAAACTAAGGGATATTACTTTTATAATTGGGAACAAGGCAAAGTGTTTGTCGCCCGACACGGTGTTTTCTTGGAGAAAGAGTTTCTTTCAAGAAGGGTTAGTGGGAGCAAGGTGCATTTTGAAGAAGTTCAAGAAACACTAGAAAATATTTCAGCGACCACAGAACCACAACAGGAGGAGCAAAGTGTTGCGCCACCAGTTGTAGATACACCAGCCCCACGGAGGTCTGAAAGATCACGTCGTGCGCCTGACAGGTACACAGGTGCGGAACAACGTGATATATTATTGTTGGACAACGATGAGCCTAAGACCTATGAGGAAGCGATGGTGGAACCCGATTCCAACAAGTGGCTTGGAGCCATGAAATCCGAAATAGAATCCATGTACGACAATCAAGTTTGGAACTTGGTTGATCCACCTGATGGTGTCAAAACCATTGAGTGTAAATGGGTTTTTAAGAAAAAGGCCGATATGGATGAAAATGTTCACATCTATAAGGCGCGATTGGTGGCGAAAGGTTTTAAACAGATTCAAGGAGTTGATTATGATGAAACCTTCTCGCCCGTCGCAATGCTTAAATCTATTCGGATTATCCTAGCGATTGCTGCATATTTTGATTATGAGATATGGCAGATGGATGTCAAAACGGCTTTCCTAAATGGAAACCTAAGCGAGGATGTATACATGATACAACCTGAGGGTTTTGTCGATCCAAAATCGCCTGGAAAGATATGCAAGCTACAAAAATCCATTTATGGATTGAAGCAAGCATCTCGGAGTTGGAATATTCGTTTTGATGAAGTAATCAAAGGGTTTGGTTTCATCAAAAACGAAGAGGAGGCCTGTGTTTACAAAAAGGTCAGTGGGAGCGCAATTGTATTTCTAATCTTATATGTGGATGACATATTGTTGATTGGAAATGATATCCCTATGCTAGAATCTATCAAGTCTTCATTGAAAAATAGTTTTTCCATGAAAGACTTAGGGGAGGCAGCATACATATTGGGCATTCGGATCTATAGAGATAGATCCAAGAGGCTAATTGGATTAAGCCAAAGTACATACATTGATAAGGTGTTGAAAAGGTTCAACATGCATGATTCCAAGAAAGGTTTCTTGCCCATATCACATGGCATTAATCTTAGCAAGAATCGGTGTCCTCACACACATGATGAGCGGAATAAGATGGGTATGGTTCCATATGCTTCGGCAATTGGATCCATCATGTATGCCATGCTTTGTACACGTTCAGATGTCTCGTACGCTTTGAATGCTATGAGCAGATACCAGTCAGATCCAGGTGAAGGTCACTGGACTGCCATAAAGAATATCCTTAAGTACTTGAGAAGAACTAAGGATATGTTCCTAGTCTATGGAGGTGAAGAAGAGCTCGTTGTAAATGGTTACACCGATGCTAGCTTCCAAACAGACAAGGATGATTATAGATCATAATCTGGGTTCGTGTTCTGCCTAAACGGAGGTGCAGTCAACTGGAAGAGTTCCAAGCAGGATACTGTTGCTGACTCTACAACGGAGGCCGAGTACATTGCTGCTTCAGAAGCTGCAAAGGAGGCTGTTTGGATCAAGAAATTCATTTCTGAGCTTGGTGTGATGACTAGTACGACTGGTCCAATGTCTCTCTATTGTGATAATAGTGGAGCCATTGCGCAAGCCAAGGAGCCGAGATCACATCAGAAGTCCAAACACATACTTCGGCGATATCATCTCATCCGCGAGATAGTGGACAGAGGTGATGTCAAGATATGCAAAGTGCACACGGATCTCAACATAGCCGATCCGCTGACAAAACATCTCTCTCAGCCGAAACATGAGGCGCACACAAGAGCAATGGGTATTAGATACTTACATGATTGACTCTAGTGAAAGTGGGAGATTGTCAGTGATATGCCCTAGAGGCAACATGGAGATGTTGGATATGATGGTCAATGTTTATGTATTTATGAATAAAGTGTTATTCAGTTCCATGAAATAGACATCTTGTATTGATCAATAAGTACGTGACTTATTTATGAGACTCTATATGTATGAATCTATTTCTAAATGATCCCTGATCATATATCATATTATTGAAACTAATATGGTTCTAAGATCGGCATGTATCGATTGATGATCATGTCTCATAGATCATGGGTATGGAGATACCAAATCAATAAACATGGACATATGTATTAGAGAACACATTGTTGGATAGACCCACCATGAGACACTACAGGTATTAATGTGCCATTAGTTGGTCTCAGGTAGTGTTGGTACAAAATCCTTAGACCTAAGATCACCATGGATTCCAACATGTGTAGTAGCCTACTTTGGGACTACCAAACGCTATTCCGTAACTGGGTAGTTATAAAAGTAGTCTTCGGGTTTGCTATGAAACATGGAGTGGGATGTGAGTGATCAAGATGGAATTTGCCCCTCCTTTGGAGAGATATCTCTGGGCTCCTCGAGGTAATGGATTTTGGAAATGCATGGCCATGCTAAGTTGATTGAGGAGTCAATCAACGTACGGATAATCCAATACGGTTCGAGTGAATGGTTAAGCTATTGAAGGGATGGCACACATCTTGCCTATAGCTTAATTGGTATCGTGAGGCAAAGGGATTTGTGTACACATTACAGGTTCGAGCCGATATTATATTCTTGTATACTATGGTATCAATATGTGCCGCTAGGCGTCGCTATTGATAGGTCGGCTGAGTTGGACTCGAGCCGACGATCGGCTAAGTTAGACGATAGCCGAAACCGAGTATACCTGAACCTACAGGGTCGCACGCTTAAGGGGATAAGAACAAGCATTCGAGTTGGACTCGAATACGGCTCGATCGGATAGGGATCTGATCGGATAGAGTCCTTTGGTCTTGCGACGTATGGGCGGCCAACTCTATGAGATTCGGATGAGATCCGATTCAAAATAGAGTCCTGATCGGCCACTAGTCCCAGTCGGCCAACTCTATATAAAGGGGGCGAGGGGTGGAGAGTTGTTGTATCGCATTGAACCGAATCCGCAACAGAAGTAGCCGAGATCAATCTCCACGGAAACCCTCCCCACTTTCGAGCCAAACCCTAGCCTTGCATCGCGTGCTAGCACACGGGTGTTCGGCGTTCTGTCCCCGGACGTGTGGATACCGGTAGAGGCGCTGCTACGTTGCGCGCTGTTCATCGGCTATGGCACTTCGGAGCAAGGCGGCTGCGGTAGATCGGCTGCGGCATCTGCGAATCGGCCGATTAGTGAATCGGCCGTGCCCTCGGGAATCGTCATCACCCGATGGCTCGGATCGGATAGCCCCCGATTAAAGCTTCTCATTGCACACTCCAATCGGTAACGATCTATCGACCCTTACTTGCAAGTGTTCCCGGTTTGCGCGGTAAAAAACTTTTTGTTTTCGGCTAGCGTAGCTTCCGCGTAACCCTTCGCTAGCCAATAAAATAGATTATCTTTTGGTGAAAAACCTTATCGATGTTCGGTTGCAAAAAAAGGTCGTCACTGATCATACTCATCTTTGCCGATTGTAATTATCAAGAATAATCATCCGTGATGGGCGCTTAAACATTCCGTCAAAGAGCCTGTCACCAATGTCACGTCCGTGACGGGCTAAAAAACCTATCGGTGAAGGGTGGGAGTTGAGGCCCGACAAAGATATCTATCATCGGTGACGACTACTCGCCTAACACAGATGAGTTTTTCACATCAATGACCACGTAGTTTGCCGATAAAGTGTTTCAACCCATTACCGATGACTGGTTCCATAGTAGTGACAAGTTCGCGTAGAGCGTATACCCTACTCGTGTTCTTTCTTTGATCTTTCATTCAGAGTAAATTACAAGGATGTTGCAAAGTCTATGGAGTGTTTTTTTTCTATTTTTGGACTAGCTTTCCGAAGTCTTTAGCTCTCCCCTTATTGTTAATTGGGGATACCACAATGGCTGAACCTTGACAACTGAACCCCAACACACATGAGTTAGGTATGGAAAGTCTTGTCAATTGTAGACGATTAGGCCCGAATGCCGAGCCCATGTGGGCCCTCACGGGGCCAAGCTTGGGAAGAGGTTGTGTTGTTCCTCCACGCGTCTCCATGGCTAAAGAAAGTCTGGGTAGAAGGCTTAGGTGGAGAGAGGATCAAGAAGGTGGTGGGACCTGCCGAGCGACACATTAATCAACCGTGCCGCTTGACAGCCCACATCCCCTCTCCGTAGGGGTGATGATGCAGCACGGGACAGTTGTGCAAGCGCCATACCGGCTCCCCAGTCACACGTTGGGTAAATAAGTGTCTCATCGTATTTAATGCAACGCTTACATGCACAAGAGCACGGCATCACAATACGTCTCATCACCATTAATGCGATGCTGTTGTCCCCGTGCAGCTCGAGGCGTCAACCTCGATAGCAAGGGATGATCATGCCCCAAGCTGTATCCCGGCCTACAACCTGCGGGAGACCCTGAGCTCCGACATGATGACATGTTATTTGGGGGCCAAAGCAGCCGGTGGTAGGGACCCCGGTACTCACTTCCTGATAACAAAGCTCAAGGGCAAGGGCTATGGTAAAAATTTAGAGGCACATAAGAAATTTTCTCAAAAACTATTGTGAGAATTGCTCCCCATATATTGCTGTCAGTAATTTTTATGGCTATGGTTTTGGAGACAGCAAATCAAGCCAAATGCAGTTTTCGGCCTTTTTTGACCACACTAGATTTTTGGCCAGCTATCCAATAACCTTGGCAGGCACCTTTTCCAATATATGCTTACTGCTACTGAAAATGTTGAAGATCCTAGCCATGAGTAACTTCTTCCCATACTGCCAATTTACAAAATCCATGAGGAACTTGATTACCAACATTTGCCATTGCAGATTAGTAGTTAACAATAGTACTATGTTTTATTTTATGTATGACATGTATAACTATATATCTATAAAGTGCTAAACAATTATACTTATACTTATACTAGCGTATTATCCATGTAATGTATTAGTGTATTGCCCATGTGTTATAACTGGACTGTAATTAAAGAAAACAAGATTATTAACCAATTATCACTATCTACATAAATGATATCTTAGTTGTTGTTATTGACATTTGATCTTTTGGTCTCATAATATTTCTTTTTCTTTCAAAAAAATTGGTGAGCGACGGTTGATATGTGGGCACTTTTGCTACCACACTATCTTCTTATCTTAAATTAAAAAATAGAGAATTGATAGTGGAGGTGTCGTAGATCCACCTGTCGTCACGACTGTTCCTTTTAAATGAGTGTAATACGGGAAATACTATAGTTAAATGAGTGTAGATGCGGCGGTGAACTCGCATAGCGTGTCTACGAGTCGCCGCTCACCGCCGGCACGGAGGAACCGGAGCCGCACCCACATGGATCCAGTGCAGGGAAGAGAGAATCGAAGCCGCTGCCACGGGCCCTGTCTTCTTCAACCTCGACCAAGCGGCGGGCTCCGTGTCGAGCTCGCCGCCGGCCCCCTCTTCTCACGAGCTCGGTCAAGGGGACATCACCAACGCCGCTCCTTCCCCATGTAGCCGTTGCCATAGGCACGCGCCGTAGCTGGACGCAGCTCCTCCACCTTCCCTGTCTCACACCGCGTGCCCCTTCCCGGCGTCGCCACCTGTGCCAACTGCATCAGCCACCGCCAGTTCCACTACCATCCTTCGCCCCCCTTGGAGCACCACATTTGCTCCCTCCACCACCAAAATCGAGCTAGAGCACCGCAGCCGTCCCCTCAGCTAAGCTTCACGTCCACCGCTCCGTCGAGCTCCTCCGTCGCCGCCGCCACCTTGTGGAGCTCCAGATCTGCTCCGCGTCCTCGAGCTCTAGCGCATCTACAGCTTCGCCAGGGACGAGGAGGGACCTCCGCGACCACTGCCTGTGCAGCTCGAGCAGCGGCGTGGAGGATAGGGACTGGGGGGAGGGAGGACGAGAGGGGGAGGTGGTTGATGGCTTGCCGCTCGCCGGCAAGAGAGAATCAGAGAGATGGCGAGGAGAGGAAGAACTGTGCTGACATGTGGGGTCCACTAAATTGTACAGGTGTCATCCAATGTGGCGTCCTAGTGTGCAAAAACCAGCTAAAAGCCATCCAGGGGTGTCTTCTCTCTGGTTTTGGAAGTCGGAGCAGCGGCGGATCCGACGGGGGGCTAGGAGGCTGTAGCCTCCCTACCGCCGGAGAACTCTTTAGCCCCTCCTAGCCTCCCTAAAAATTTCACCTATAGGAGAACGATATATGAGAAAGAAAGAAAAAGTAGAGAGACGGAAAATGACTCGTGAATCATTCGATTGAAGATCATCATCTAGATTAGAAGCCACATACTCTGGTTTATTATGTATTTAACCCTTAGTCTTCAAAAATATTTATATTTTAATCCCTAACTCTTAGTAGATAACCCCTCAACTTCTCAATAAGTACTACCTTTGATTTGTCTATAAAATTATGTATAGATTTGTTTTTTCATTTTAAACCCTCTAAACTATGTTTTCCTGTCAACCAGCCCCTAAAATTTGTTTTATAAATAACTTTCTCATTTTAAATTCGATTAGTGTGATTTTCGTGCTCACGTGTCCGTAGTTCTATATAGATTAATTTAAAATCTCTTGTCTACTCTATCTTTATTTTTTGATATATTATTCTAATTAATAGTAAAATGTTTGTATGTATGGCTTGACATGAATGTTTGTATGGTGCTATTGATCATATATAGACGAAGAGCTGTATGAGTTAATTGAAAACGAAATCTTGAGGACACCATTACCAATAAGCATTTGAATATGATATGTTCAGCCCCTTAATATTTTTCCTAGATTCGACACTGAGTCGGAGCATGTCCAATACCCGATTTTAGACTAGAAAAGGGTGAAATGGACTTATCCCTAGTCAGAATGTGTGGTCTTAATAATTTTGAAATAGCTGTTCCTTGCATTATACTACATTCATTTTATATTATAAATTATTTTTGACTTTTTATTCAACTTATTTAAACTTGATCAAATTTATAAAAAAATATAATAATATTTTAATTTCTAAACAAATAAACTATTAAAATATGTTTAATGTTAAAGATAATAAAATTAATTTAGTGCTATAAATGTTACTTAAAATTTGACTTGAAATCAATGTGACTTCTAATATAAAAATATAAAATAAAAAAGTATTACTTTGAGATGCATGATAGATGGCAAACCCATATAAGAGAACCTACAGCCGCATCACTTTCGGGAGACCAGGACTATCTGGAAAATTAAGAGGTAGGCGATACCAAGTACCGTTGTACATAAACTGCGCCCCCAACTGGGCAGGCAAGCAAGCTGCGACCTAACTGAAAGCAGTACAATAAATTGAATATTAAAGAATAGTGCTTGTACATGTAGACCAATGTAGTTCCTGTCATATAGTCGAATATTCAGATATTATTTTAAAAGTATTAAATATAGATTATTTATAAAACTTATTCATAATCGATAGATTATTCGCGAGACAAATCTAATGAGCCTAATTATACCATAATTTGACGATATGATGCTACAGAAACATTTATTAATTATAAATTAATTAGGCTTAATAGATTTGTCTCCCGAATAATCCTCCGATTCTTCAAATATTTTTATAATTAGTTCACGTTTCATACTTCAAATTAATGTTCAAACATCCGATGTGATATGAAAGTTTAGTCCATGAAACCATACAACTTATGAGGATGAGGAAATAAATATAGAGGAAAATTAGACACAAAATGCACCCGTGTAGTTTGAATCTTCAATGCCACTAAACATGAACAAAAACGTATGATTAAGAACCAGAACAACAGTGTCGATGATGTTATGGTCATGCTATCAAAAAATAACAGAGACCACGGGAAGCTCAAACCCCAAATTAAGTCTAGTCTTTGTGAAGTATAGTTGAGGTCTTTTTAAAAAAGGAATAATATTCCAGCCGATAGTTGGGGTCTTAACTTTACCACGACTTGATTTGTTAACACTACGGAAATCCTTTTTGCCGAGTGCGGACACTCGGCGAAGCTTGTTTTACACTCGACGAAAATTTCGCCGAGAGTTGCTCTCGGCATAGGTCACACGGTGAACATTGGATCGGCAAAGAGCTCTTTGCCGAGAGTTCTTCATCGTGCACTCGGCGAAATCTTCGCCGAGAGCCGCTTCGACACTCGGCAAAAAAAGTACACGTTAGGTTCGGTATACGGTGACGGAGAAGTTTGCCGAGAGCCGAAAAAACACTCGGTGAAGTTCTAAATTTCGCCGAGGGCCGGGATGAAAACACTCGGCGAATGCCAGCACTTCGCCGAGTGCTTTCAACCCGGCTCTCGGCGAACTTTAAACTTCGCCGAGTGCTTTGGCAAAAGCGCTCGGCGAAAGTGGTTATTTCGCGAGTGCTTTTGCCACACCCTCGGCGAAGTCTGCACTCGGCAAAGAGGGTATCCGTAACCCCAGTTACCATCTTTGCCGAGTGTTTTGGTCAATGCACTCGGCGAAGACCCTCTTTGCCGAGTGTTGCACTCGGCAAAGTGAAAATTTTAACCCTCTTTTATTTGTTCAATCGCATATTTCATAAATTTTCAATATATACATCACATTCACAATCCCAATCATTCCACAACCCCATAAGCATCATTCCACATCCCATAAGCATCATTCACAATCCACAAAACATAAACATTCACAATCTCAATCATACCGGACCCCATAAGCATCATTCCGCATCGCATAAGCATCATTCACAATCCACAAGACATATAATTCACATTCGTAGTCACGTCACAATCCACAAAATATAAACATAGTAGTTCATAGTACATAGTCCACAATTCGCAAACGAAATTCGAAGTCACAGACGATACTCCGAATTACAATTGTTCAAAAGAGATTTACCGAGATGGACAGGGCGCCCAACCGTCGTGGTCATTATTGGGGGGTTATTTGATGCCGCCGACCGAGACCGCACAAAAGGAAAATAGAATAGTATAGGTTGTCAAGATAGTAACATTCGTAAATAAGAAAATTAAATGCAAGGTTAAGTGACTCACCGGAGTGCCTACAAAAGGATGTGGAGGAGTGAATACCACAGGCTGTGGTGCGGTACGACAGGAAGACCCATGTTTTGACTGATTGATTGCACGTAGCTGTACATCTCAGTCATCCTCATCTCAATCTCCCGCCGTTTCCTTTTCTCCTCTTCCAACTCGTCCTACAATATTCCATTTCAATTTTACAAAGTGAAGCAAACAATCAAGAATATTAATGAATTGAGGAAAAAGAATTTTCTAACCCGAAGGTGCTGCACTTCGTCAGTGCAATGGTCGGCCGTGTGCGTATGGCCGGGCTTTCGCTCGTGCTCCTTGCTCGAAGCTGGGACAGAGTGGGTGTACTGGCTGTGTCGAGGAGGTTGTCGCCAATCCAGTACCGCCCATGCTTCTTGCCACCTCCCACCCTCATGACGACTTCTCCATCAATATCCTGGGTAGTAGGATCGAAATCCTCTCCATGGATCTCCCTTGCCATCGTGGTGTACTGACTGAGGCGGCTGTGGACGGTCGCATTGGTGTACGCCGAGGGCCCGTCCTCTGGGTTGTAGTCGACGTCGGACGTCGCCTTGCCCTTGTGGGCCAAAGCCCATGCCTTGAACTGGGAGATAGGTTGCCCATCATGCGACGCCGACTGCGAATAAAACAATTGTATGGTTAAGAACTATTGAGCATTGGTCGTTGAAATGAAAAATAGAATTCACGTACCCATCTAGCTGCATACTGGTTGAGGCTAAGGCTGCCTTGGTGGTGTGGTGCACCTGGCATCATCAAACGCCGCTCTCGGCAAGCGGCGTGCGTATCCTGCCACTCGGCAGCGCACCACCTATCCACCATGCGCTCCCAGCAATCGAGAAGTTGGCCGCACCACCAAACAGGCACCTACACGTCATCAAGTATAAGAGATATACCTAGATCAAATCAAATGGATTTAATCGTTCAAAAATCCAATGTTATATTTACCAGCATGTATTGTTCCTTTGTCAGAGTCATGGTTCTTGCTTCGGTTTTGGTGACCTTCAGGTTGTTGTATGCAGCGTTGTATGCAATGATGGCCTGGATGCGCGCCTCGTAATGCATGTCAGTCACGAGTTTGCGACAGGATTTGTCAGCCACCGCAGCCGCTCTTGCCTCGTATCCTGTCTGGCATCTAAAAAAATCCTGCATAAACACATTATGTATTGAGCCATTGTTTCAATAATGTGCAATGAATGCGATGTATTGAGGGACGTGGTTTGACAAAAGACTTACCCACAACTCGGCCTTCACCCGCTCCGCCCTGTTGTTGAAGATCCTTCCATCTCGATCAGGGAAATCGGGGACGGCGACGTAGTGGTCAAACGTGTAGGCAGGCTCCGACCTTCCGGCGTCGAACAAGGCCGAAAAGTGTACTCGCACGTAAGACCCAGGATGCCGTTGACTTGGCGTTTGTGATCACCTCCTCGATCACACCAACACCCGACAAGTGAAAATGCAATAAATTATTAGTTTTAATTGTAATTTTTAACAAATCAAATGAAAAAATATTGACAACATCCAAGGTTACTTACCGAGTCCCTTGAGGCTGAATCGCGGGCGTCTCTCGAAAGGTCTCGGTCGCCGTGGGAGGGTCGAGGGACCTCGCAACCAAACGGTCGAGGCGGACCCCCTGCGCGAGCGAACCGACCCCCCCCGAGCCGACTCCCCACCTCCCGCTCCTCCTCCTCGTCACTAGAGCTACTAGACCCCTCGCCTCCTCCTCCCGCTCCGCCCGCTCCACCCGCTCCTCCCGCTCCTCGTCACTAGAGGACGGCAGTGGAGGGGTATCCTCCTCGACCCTCGCCAAGCACACACCTTGCGGCGACCCGCCACGACTCCTACCGCACCCCTCACCGCATCGGCCCCTTGAATGGCATCTTTGGCTCTTCGAACACCGACGCGCACTTCCTCAAACCACCCACCATCTTTGTTGAATCACCCGCACGTAGAAAAAGAAAACCAATTAGCACACATATAAAAAATACAAAGAGAGAGATGCAAAATAAATAGATAAAGAGAACATAGCTAACGCAAAGGCATACATGTATTAGAAATAATCATCATGGTCAGGATTAGCTGGATCATAATTGTCATCATCACTATCATCATGGTCGATATAATCATTAGGTTCCTCCTCGATAGGAGGAATGTTGTCGTCCCTTTCATTTCCTAAATGTAACCGTTGAAGCAATTCTAAGTCCTTCACATTACGAACCTCTTCTCCAATGTCTCATCAACAACCATTTTATTGTCTACATCCAACCCCATCGCTTCGGTTAAGTCTATCTCAAAACTTCCTTGTAGCCCATCTTCTTGAAAGAACTCGCCATCATATGTGTTTGGGTCCATGTTGTAGTCTTCATTGTTTGGTACAGGTAGTTTACCGTGTGGCGCTACCTTGTACACAACATCCCAACCCTGAAGACGGTCATCCGTTTGGCACGGATATGACAGATAATAAACTTGTGTCGCCTGTTGAGCAACGATATATACATCGTCTCCTGCTAGGACGGTTGACTGTCGAATTTCGACTAGGCCAAGATTAGGAGTCTGTCTCACTTGAGCAGGATCAAACCAATGACATTTGAATATGACAGATTAAGAGGTCTACAACCATGGAATTCGAGTTCATATATTTCTTCTATTCTTCCATAGTAATCAACCCCATCGAGCCCTGGAGTACAAACTCCGATTTGTGGTTCTTCGATTGGGTCGACTCGCTCATGGCTTGTTGTGTGAAAGCGATATCCATTCACATCATAGCTGAAAAATGACTTAACCCTATATGAACACCACCGAAACTTGTCGTAACTCGGCACTCATAGACGCATCGTTTTTGCCCTGCAAGTTAAAGCAGGTTTTAGAGTCAAACTTCGCCAGCATAAGCAAAAAGATTAAGCATTAGACAGAATTTCGATAGTACCTTATTTTTGAACCAACAAATAAAATCGGGCATTCCATTTCCGCACCCGCCTTAGAAGGTTTTCGACTTCTTGCGGGGTAGGTTCCCTTGGTTGACGCCAAAATTGATGTTGAAATTCCCTGTACGAACATGGGACAAGAGGGTTGAACGATGATAATAGTGACTAATTGGTAACAAATTAGTTTGTGAACTTACCGCATGTACGGCTCCACTTCATCGAGGTTGGTCAACACGTATAGCATGATGTTGCGCCACTCATGATGATTCAATCTCTTGTTGGTCGCTTCACTAGCAGTTCCAAGTTGGCCTCGGAAAAGACTGAGGTTCAATTCATCTTCGCCAGCATTGTATCGAGGAGGTGGATTATGCACGCTAGGAAGGTTGTAGATAGTATTTTGATGTGAAATTTGAAACCTCCTCCGAATGTATGCCTCGCAATGGAAGCTTCAATCTTGCATTTATTTTTACATTTCATTCTAATAACCTTCAAACATCTCTCAATTACATAGCACCAACGGCCCGCACAGCCCCCATTCGGCACTCGTGTGGGAGATGCATAATCAAATGCTGTATCGGATTGAAGAAGCCGGGAGGAAAGATCTTCTCTAACTTACATAGCAAAACAGGTGCCATTCTTTCCATTTCGTCAATCACAGTCGGAGATAACTCCTTAGCACACAGCTGACGGAAGAAATTGCTCAACTCTGCAAGGACTAGCCAGACATGCTCAGGGACATAGCCACGAACCATCACCGGGAGAAGCCGCTCAATCCATATGTGGTAGTCATGACTCTTTAGCCCGTTGATTCGCATGGTAGATAAGTTTACTCCCCTCTTCAAATTGGCTGCATACCCATCAGGGAACATCAACGTTTGGAACCATTCGAGTACTTCCCTCCTTTGGGCCCTCGTTAGAACAAAATCGGCCTTAGGCTTTCTCTATAACTTGCCGCCTCCGGGAGGGGCCATGTCTAGCTTTGGTTTATTGCATAACATAGTTTGATCCACTCGAGCTTTTACGTTGTCTTTTGTCTTATCAGGAATGTCCATGATTGTACAAAAAAGTGCCTCGGCGACATTCTTTTCGGTGTGCATCACATCAATGTTATGTGGAAGAAGGAGATCTTGAAAATATGGGAGCCTCCACAAGGCAGATTTTTGAGTCCAGGCATGTTGCTCACCATATCCCAGAAAACAACCGTCTTCTTCATTGATCTTAAGAGCTTCTAACGAGCACGAACCTCGGCACTGTCATCATCGCGGTGCAGCCTCGTAATTATTACATCTTTTGTAAAGTTCTTGATGTCCCGCGTGAATGGATGGTCAGGAGGGAGGAATTGTCGATGTTTGTCAAATGAAGAATATTTACCACCCTTGACCAACCAGATGAACTTCAGAGCGGCCTTGCATACCGGACATGGAAACTTCCCGTGAACACACCATCCGCAGAATAGCCCATATGCCTGGCAAGTCATGCAGGAGTTATGGTACCAAATATGCATTTTAAAGTTTGTCTTTGTAGCTCGGTCATATGTCCATACCCCTTCCTCCCAAGTACGGACCAAATCATCAATCAAAGGCTCCATGTACACACTCATATTCTTCCCCGGATGTCCAGGAATTATCAACGACAAGAATATATTTGATCGTTGGAAGATGACGCCAGGGGGGAGATTGAGGGGAATAACGAACATGGGCCAACATGTGTATGGGGCAGCCGCCATTCCATAAGGGTTGAACCCATCCGTTGCCAACGCAACCCGTACATTACGAGCCTCTAGAGCTTTCCCGAATGAATCACATCAAACCTTCTCCAAGCTTCACCATCGGATGGATGTACAAGCTTCTCGGGATTGTATCGACGTCCGAGCTTGTGCCATGTCATCTGCTTCGTGGATTCCTCGGTCATGTAAAGCCGTTGGATCCTCGGTACGAACGAAGGTACCGTAAGATCTTCATGGGGATAGCGAGCTGCCTCTTATGCCCATCACCAGAGTCTACCTCTACGAACCTAGAGGATCCACACTTTGCACAGTATTTTGCTTCCGCATGCTCTTTCCTAAATAGGATACATCCGTTCGGACAAGCATGTATCTCGCTCATATGGCATCTTAAGTGCACGAAGGAGTTTTTGTGCCTCATACATGCTCTTTGGCGTAAGGTGACCATTCGGAAGCGTGCTCCCAACAACCGTCAACATAACATCAAAGGCCTCTCTACTCCAATAAACCGGGACTTTACCGCCATTAGCCGTGCAATGGCATCCAGTTGAGAAACCTTTGTATGCCCATGAAGGGGTTGCTGTGCCGCAGACAACATGTCGTAATACGCCTTTGCGGTAGGCTCCGACTCCTCCTCCCTACATCCTTCATCGAGATGTGCTTCTTCATAGTCATTTAACATGGCTCCTACCCCGGCATCAGAACCAAACTCTTCGATGCGTTGTTGGACGACCTCGTCTCTCCCACGGTAGGCTTCACCATGGAACGTCCACCGGGTATAACCAGCTGTAAAACCATTCTTGCAAAGGTGTTTGCCCATGGTCTCTTTTGTTTGTCGCTTCATGTTACCACATTTGCTACAGGGACACCATGTGGTTCGTGCTCCTTCAACCTTGGCAAATGCAAGTTCCAAGAAAGCATCGGTCTTCTCGATCCATTCATCAGTCAACGAACCATGACTTGAGCGGCCCGTATACATCCACTCACGGTCATCCATCCTCTATCATATCGAAGAATCATATAAATATTATTTCCATCTACCGAGTGCCTCTAATGTCTAATAGGTAAAGATAGGTCCTAATCCCACCCGAGCATGTGTAGATGAGTTTACTTTCCATGCTCTAGTACTCCGCTCCGAGACAGAATTTCGACAGCACCTCCCCGCTGTTCTCCAAATACACGTCCCGGCAGGGAGATTGTGTATCCGGAGAACAACTGGGAGATACTACCGAAATTCTGAGTCGGACCAGAATACTAGACCATGGAAATTAAACTCATCTACACATTCTCCGGCTGTCAAAAAAACATGGACAATTCCAAAAAGATACGGTTAAAGATATGCAAAAAGACGCATATCTTCATCCGTATCTCTTTCGAACGGGAGACGCCTAAGGTTACGTTATACACAGACAAACTACGGTAAAGACAGCGGCACCTGCAAAATAGGGAAGCACGGCTCGATGGCCGGCACACAAGCGACGGCATGGCTGCGCGATGCGACTCCATTCATACGGGTATATATACACTAATCGTTAAATATATACGTGCATACAATACATATCATTCCGTTTACCATTGATTTGATTGTAATAAATACCTAAATTTGTTTCTTTTTGCCATCAATTTGTTTCTAATGTTCCACATGGTATTAATCGATTTCTAATGCAAATAATTTCAAATCTATTAACAAAATCTCAACAAACATTCTTGTATGTAAAATTTGAAAAAAAAATACCGAAGAGAGGCGGCCGGGGCGGAGGCGTCGCGGCGGGGCGGGCCGAGGGGCGCCGCGGAGGGCGCCGGCCAGGGAGGCGGCGGCGGGAGGCGGCGGCCGGGGGCACGACCGGGAGGCGACGGCCGGGGCGCGGCGGGGAGGCGGCGGCCCGGAGGCGGCGGCAGGAGGCGGCGGCCGGGGCGGCGAGCGGCAGGATGCGGCGGCGGCGTGTATTTTCGCTAACTCACGAAGTGAATGGCCCCGAGAACAAGGCCATATAAGTGATATTTGCCGAGTGCCTCCCTTTGCCGAGTGCCACCGATCGGGGCACTCGGCAAAAAGATCTTTGCCGAGAGCTAGATCACGGCTCTCGCAAACACGTTGTTCGCCGAGCGCCTACGGTTAGCACTCGGCAAACGCGTATTTCGCCGAGTGCCTAGGGTTAGCCCTCGGCAAAGCATGCAATGACGATATTTTTTGAATTATTTTGCCGTGTGTCAAATTTGTGCCGAGAGCTACTCTCGGCAAACAATTTTATTAGTTTTTTGCTTCTAATAATTTAGAAATTATCAAACGGACTCAAAAATTTACAAAATTTTTGCATAAACCCATATATGCTATTTATTTCGTAGGAAAAAAGATTTAAAATCAAACGACAATTCGGCCATCACTTTCTCTCCAAATCTAACCGATCCTTCTCAACACTTATAATCTACTCCGGAGAATCTTCGGTTTTGTGAGCGTCGTACATGATAAAGTATTCGAAACCTCCTCAATTTTTACCCCAGCCTCGACGTATGATATCATGACATCCTAACAGATTTTATGAATTTCGACTTCGTTTGCTATTTTTACAATTTTGAAATCATTCGGTCAACACGTTCCTAACCATGTTGCATGAAGAAAAACATCTCAATTTCCCTTCATTTACCACATATTGACTCAAAAGGGTCTAAATAACATGAATATAATTTTTGCAATAACTTTTTTTATTTTTTTAACCACTTGTAGTTCTAATTTGAGACTTGCAAAAAAATTCACGAAAATACAATAAATCAAAGAAATATAGCAAAACCATTTAAAAAATTACCAAATTTGATAATTAGGGATTACATGTTGTATTTACATAATAGAAAAAGTTTGGAGGATGGATGAGGAAAAATTTTGACATGTTTGCCGAGAGCCGGTAAAGACACTCGGCAAAGATGGGTTTTTGCCGAGAGCCTTTACCCGGCACTCGGCAAAGGTTGTCTTTTGCCGAGAGTCTCGCCCGGCTCTCGGCAAAGTTTGTTTTTTTGCCGAGAGCCTAGCCCGGCACTCGGCAAAGATGGTACCAAACGGTATAAGTTGACGGCGGTTAGTGTTTTGCCGAGTGTCCCACGTTGGCACTCGGCAAAAAACACCGTGTACCGAGTGTTTTTGTTCGCCGAGGGCAAACACTCGGCAAAGGGTCATTTTTACCGAGAGTTTTTTTTTTGCCGAGAGCCCTCTCGGCAAATTTATATTTCGCCGAGTGCCCGACATAAAGCTCTTGGCAAACATTTAAGCACTCGGCAAACGTTGGCTTTCCCGTAGTGTAAGAATGTGACGACAATTTATTGGTCTCACACAAGTATGGGGATATTTAAGTTAGAAATTAAGTGTATGACAATACGACATTGTAGGCATGCATGTGACAAACCAATGAATATTCCAATTAACCAAAGAATGTTTGGCACAGCAATCCGTATATTGTAGCAGGTATGGTTGTTTGAGATAAGTCTCTGCTGATGTCCTTGGAGGGGAAAAGATGTTTAAATCACGTATATAGTGGAAGACTGGAAACGGACTTAAAAATTAAAAAATAGACATGTGATATTTGTCTATGTCACTATGAGTAAAACTTTTACTCATAATTAAATAAGAGTAAAAATTTTACTCATGATGACGTAGATAAATATTGAATATTTATTTTTTATCTTACGATAGTTTCTAGCTTTTCACTGCATATTCTCCCTCCCTCCTTATAAGGAAAATTTACTATTTATGTCCTCCCAAGTGACATATGTCCATGTCGATGAGTGGTCGATCAATCCTCCAAGACGGCTAACCGGGGAGGTGAAAAAGGGGTCAGGACGTCCAACCAATGGGTCTGATGGTCGACTCAAGAACTGGATGAGCTAAGATTTTTTAGACAGGTTCAGTCCTCCTAGAGGATAACAAGCCTACTCATGTGTTCTTCTATTAGGGTGATACGAGATTAGAGTTTGAGTACAATGGTGTAAGTTGAGAGAGATCTAGGATGTGAAATCCTTCTCCCCTGCGTGAGTGCCTTGCCCTTTCTTTTAGAGTCCAAGGGGGGCAGTTACAAAGGGTTTGATGCGCAAGAAAGCTTGGTCATAAAGTAGAAAGCAAGTACAGACCAATGAGTACAACAGAATTGCCTCGAGATCTGTTCGCCGCAGGCATCTTGTGTGCAGTCCTGTCGGGTGATGTCATCCTCTGCCAGCTTGTCCCATCCTTGTTTTATCTACGAGCCTTACCAAGGAAGCTTCTTTTCCGAGGATGGCTCACCCTTTTTGCTGGTCAGGGTAATACACGCAGGTCGAGCTAGGGGGAGCCGTGGTCGAGTCAAAGGGCAGAGGTCGGGCTGGTCGTCTTTGCCCGAGGCCTGGCTTCTAACCCCAGCCTAAGGACTCCAGGTCCGACCCGTCCGACCTCATTCCTTTGGCACGGGCTAC
Organism: Oryza australiensis; assembly: GCA_019925245.2. Taxonomy (NCBI): domain Eukaryota; kingdom Viridiplantae; phylum Streptophyta; class Magnoliopsida; order Poales; family Poaceae; genus Oryza; species Oryza australiensis. Next base: position 1,412,902 of record JAIFGZ020000381.1, on the reverse strand, counting down.
CCTAGGGTGACATCTCCCACAGTCCATATGCCACTAGTCTCCACTTAAATTTTTCCTGTATCACTATTTTCACTTTTCTTGTCCACGTGGCATTACTATTTTCACTTTTCTTGTCCACGTGGCATTACGTATGCTTTTCTCTCTATCTGACATGGAGGATGAGGTGAAAAGACTCAAATAATATTGGGCCTAGCTGTAAGTCTCCCTAGTCTCCACCCGTCCACCTTCGTCGAGGGAGAGAGAAAAGAGCTACTGCCAAACATGCCAGCTCTCAAGCTCGGGGCAACATCTTCTTAACGACGATGGAGTCACCATTGAGGAGCCTCACGAGGTACCCCAAGCTTTTCATGCTGATCGCTTTTTTCGACGCAACCTAATCGACAGAAGTTGGTATAGGTCCACGTGCCGCATCTCATCGATGTCGTGGATGGCGTTGTTCTTTTTGTGGCGTGAGTGGGCAAGCACGCATGCAGGTCACTGATAGGAAAAAGTGTGGTGTCACCAAGGTCAAGCAGCTGAGACCTAAGAGCTTCTCACAAGAACCAAGCTCTGGTCTCCTGAGGGAAGAAGGATACTACAAAGCCACCGGCACGCACCACTATCGAAGCAAATGTCATCGTCCTTGGCCCATTGCTTCCCAATGTGCCCCTTAGCCTACCGCCTCCTGATGCTCCCCTCACTGCACATCCTCATCCACCCCATCACCCTCCATATCTGTCACCCTCAAATATGCCGGTGCTCCTAGACGTTGAAGGCCCTTTCTATTGTCACCGCCCTCAGATTTCACCGGTGCCCAAAGCTAAACTATATGCAAAAGAAGAACAGTGTAAGGAAGAAGAGGACTGAGCAGAAGTACTTGATATCTATTCACTCGAGTTTGGGAGGATTACATACATGTGAATTACAGAGTAACAGCCGATCCTAAAGACCAGCTAACTACCGATCCTACATGCTAGGAAATAGTTGATGTTGTTATCCGTTTACACCCCCCGCAGTCTTAGCGGGACTTGTACAAACGCAAAGACTATTTTTGAATTAAGTGAAAAGCTTTGATGGCAATCCCTTGGTCATGATATTTGCATATTGTGAGCTTGTAGGAACTTGAAGAACTCGTAGATAGCCAAGAACGACCTATTCTCGAACGAAGTGGATGTGCAGCTCAACATGTTTGGTGCGACGATGATGTATTGGGTTTTGCTGATAAATATACAGCTGAAATGTTATCACAATATATGATTGTAGCCTTGTCGATCTGCACGAAGAGCTTCCACAAGAGATTGCGCAGCCAACAACATTCTATGACTGTGTTAGGGACGCCGTGGTACTCTGCTTCCGCACTAGAGCGCGAAACAACCGTTTGCCGTTTAGAAGACCATGAAACAAGTGAGTCACCAAAATATATGCAGTAGCCCGAGGTGGAACGCCGTGTATCCGGGCAACCCGCCCAATCAACGTCTGAATAACCAGTGAGTTGAGTTGTTGGAGCAGAGGAAATATGTAACCCTTGTTCAATTGTGTCGCGCAAGTAGCGAAGTATTCTCTTAACAAATTGCCAATGTGTATCCCTTGGAGCATGCATGAACAAGCAGGCTTGATTCACGGCATAAGCAACATCCGGTCTTGTGAGAGTCAGGTATTGGAGAACGCCGGTGATTCTTCGATAAAAGGAGCCATCAGAAAATGGTTCACCGTCTTGCAAGGAGAGCTTGCTGGAGGAGTCTACATGGGTGGACACAAGCTTACAGTTTGCCATGCCTGCACAATCCGAGATGTTTTCGGTGAATTTGGACTGCTTAAGAAAGAAACCCGTGTTGTCGCGATGAACTTGAACACCGAGGAAGTAGTGTAGTGGCCCCAAGTATTTGATAGCGAATTCGTGGCTCAGCTGTTCGACCAAATGCTTGAGCAATGATGCCGAGGAAGCCGTCAGAAGGATATCGTCATAGACAAGTAAGAATGCCATGGAGCTATTGTTGCGGTAGACAAATAAAGAGGCATCCGACCCTGTTGGAGTGAAATCAAGCTGACGAAGATGGCCACCGAGGCGTTGAAACCAGGCATGCGGCGCTTGTTTGAGACCGTACAGAGATTTGGCATACTTTGGGTTAGGAAGGTGAATGCCTATGCATGCGCGGGTGATCATGTGATGGTGAGCGGGTAAAGGAGTGGACTGGGATGCGACGGGCGAGGAATGCGGTGAGCGCAAAATAGGGGAATCGGTTGACATTGCAGAGGACGTGGCGTGTGGTGGCGATGAAGGAGGCATGTTAGTTGGTGAGGTGGCGTGGGGCGCCGACGGCTGGGGGGCTGCTGTAGAGGCCGTGGTATATGGGGCAGTGGTAGTTGCATGATTGACGGTACGAGCTCGAAGTGTGCGGGGGCGCCAAGGGGAAGAAAAATGGAGTAGATCCTGTAAAATCAGGGTTGGTTGGGGAGGTTGCGTCGTCCGAGCGGTGGAAGATGTGGAAGCGTCCTGTGCAAAAGGAAAAATGGTTTCGTCGAAGTAAACATGGCGAGAAGTGATAACACGATGGGTTTCAGGATTATAGCAGCGATAGCCGCGTTGTTCAGATGGAAAACCAACAAAAACGCAAGCAACGGAGCGAGGGGCTAGTTTGTGTGGGGCTGTTGCGGTGGTATTAGGATAACATTGACATCCAAAAACTCGAAGATGATTATAATCTGGTGGTGTGCCAAAAATAATTTGGTATGGCGTGAGGTGAGCGCGCGGTCGGCAAGGGCGGCAGTTAAGCAGGTAGGTGGCGGTGGCGAGGGCATCAGTCCAAAAGGTGGGAGGAACATGAGCGTGGAAGAGGAGAGCACGGAGGCTATTGTTTATTGGGAAGTATATGGGCAAGTAAGGCGAAGAAGAATGCCGTGTGAGGTGTAAAAGTGGCGAGAAGCATGGCTATTGAATTCCTGACCATTGTTAGTTTGTAAGCATTGAATATCACGGTGGAATTGGGTGCGAACATAAGCATGAAAAGAAATTAGAGTGGGAAGAACATCGGACTTGTGTCGAAGAGGAAAGGTCCAAGCGTAATGAGAAAAATCATCAAGAACAACAAGGTAAAATTGATAACCGGAATTGCTAGGAATTGGGGAAGTCCAAACATCACAATGGAGGAGCTGAAATGGTGCAGTACATACATTATTTGGAGTTTGAAAAGGGAGACGAACATGCTTCCCCAAACGGCAAGCATGGCAAATATGAGTGTCGGATTTGCTACAGGAGAAGCCGGAGGATTGAAGGATGCGGCGCAGTGAGTCTTTGCCAGGGTGCCTGAGCCATGAGTGCCAGAGCGCTTTGTCGACAATGGTGATGAAGGATTGATGAAGAACAGGCGGCGGCAGCCGAATCGAATAAAGGTCACCATCGGAATTACATCGGAGGAGTACCGTCTTGGTGAGAAGATCCTTTATAGAAAAACCAAAATGATCAAATTTGATAGAAACATTGTTGTCATGGGTTAGGGAACGAACAGAGAGTAAATTTTTGATAAGATTTGGAGCAATAAGAATGTGATGGAGGTGTAAAGGATGAGAGGAAGTGGGAATGGAGGCCGAGCCATGGTACCGGACAGGAACGAGTGTGCTGTTGCCGACGATGACTGAGCTGGGAGAGGAGGGAATGTAATGAGAAGAGGTGATACCCGGTGTGGAGGCCATGTGTGATGATGCACCAGTGTCCATGATCCAATCGCCGTGGCCATGGCCACCGAGTGGTAAATTGGCCGGCATGTCATGTAGCGCAGAGTAGAGGGCGGGCGGGAGCGATGGCGCAGCCGGGTCGAGGTAGACGGGTGTTGGTGAAGAATAAGTTGTCAATGCATGCGTCGGGGCCGAATATGGTGGCGTGGGCAATAGTGGGGCCGCATGGGGGCGTGGACCAAGAACGCCTGGAGCCGCGTCGTGCCATGGTGGCATGGGCCATGCCTAAACGACGCCGGTCAATGGGTTATACGCCGGCGTCCAGGGCAGCATGTCGGAGGAAGGCGGTTTAGCGCCGTTCGAGCCCCGGAAGCGAGCGTCATTTTTGCGGCGCCGTTTGCGACGATCGTCGCGGCCAGCGCCGGGAGTGGAGGCGGAAGGATGGAAAGGTGGTGGCGCTGGGGGGCGAGAGACAGAGGAAGTTGGGGCAGAATGTGTGGCCATGAGAGCAGTGGTAGCTTCCATCTTGCGACTATGTGATTTGCGACTATCTTCTTGTAAGAGATAGGAATGGGTGTAGAGAAAGGATGGAGGGGGATCTTTGGAACCAAGAAATGTAATGGCGGAACTGAAATCAGAATTAAGACAGCGAAGAACGTTGATGACGAGAGCGTGGTCAGTGACAGCGGTGCTGACATCGTAGAGGGTGTTGGCGAGCTGCTTGAGGTGGCCGGTGTACTCGGAAATGGACATGTCGCCTTGGTACAAGCTGTGAAACTCCTGCTGGGCGTAGACGGCTCGTTGGAGACGATTGTCGAGGAAGAGACCAAGAATTTTGGACCATACAGCATGCGCAGAGAGCCGAGGCTGGAAGACGGCGTCCATGATGTCTTTGGAGACAGAGGTGTAGAGCCACGAGACGATGCAAGAGTCAATTTGCGACCACTCCACATCATCCCGCATGAGGGCAACATCGAGGGAGCCGTCGACGTGGTTGAGGAGGCCGAATTTCTCAAAGGTGAGTTCAAACATGGTGCGCGACTGACGGAAGTGAGAGGTATCCATTTCAAGAGTGTGGGGAACATGGGCTTTGATGTTGATCATAGCAATGATGGCAGCGGGAGGTGGATCAGGAAAGGGAATGGAGAATGGGTTTGTGTTAGCAACGGAAGAGCCTGAGGTAGAAGAAGGAGACGCCATGGAGAGAGGAGAATCAGGGGTGGGAGAAACCATGTTCTCTTGATACCATGTAGAAGAAGAACAGTGTAAGGAAGAAGAGGACTGAGCAGAAGTGCTTGATATCTATTCACTCGGGTTTGGGAGGATTAAATACATGTGAATTACAGAGTAACAGCCGATCCTAAAGACCAGCTAACTACCGATCCTACATGCTAGGAAACAGTTGATGCTGTTATCCGTTTACACTATATAAGACAACGCCATGAATGTTGATAATTGTTGGTGGCGATGAGCCGTCCAAGCATATGCCACCTGATGCACCATCGCTGTTCACCATGGGTTTGTAGTGATGGGTTGTTGTAGCTGGCTAGAGCCACCCTGACCTACAGCTTCCTGCCGGAGTTGTAGTGGCCTTGCACACTGTTGATGAATTGGCGCCTCCTAAGGTGGTCAAGCTTCACGAAGTTGTGGCTGGTGCAGTGGACGGCGATAGTGCGTGGCGACGAACCCTACAAACTGACACTGCCACCATAGGTCTTCTCTCTCCCTCCCTCGTTGGTGGTGGATGGGTAGGGTACTCGAGAGAAAGCTTTTACAGCTGGGCCATTCATTAAGCTGGGTCATTCATCAATTATGATAGTTTTGGTTTTTGTGTTCGATCCCACAGCCAATTTATGAATTATATATTTGTTGTACTCCACCATGGTTCTCAAACATCATTTCTCCAAAAACTATTAACATCAGTATTGCCTATATAACTTGTTCTAAGCTATTTTCACGTCTATAACATATAATATATAATTCATCTATATAAACAATAAAAACGTGCTAGAAGAGCTAACCACCTATTTAGCATCATTGGTTTTCTGGGTAATTGCTTACAACACTATTGGAGAAAGCCACACTAGTCCGGGTCCGTAACCCTCAGTAGTCCTGGTTGTCAAACCGGGACTACGAATCCGGGACTAGAGATGGATTATCTCTAGTCCCGGTTAAATAACCGGAACTAGAGATGCATCTTTAGTCCCGTTTGAAGCCACCAACCGGGACTAAAGGTGGCGGAGCCACGTGGCCGGCTCCGCAATCTTTAGTCCCGGTTGGTGGCTTCAACCGGGACTAAAGATGCAATTTTTTTTAATTTGTCATTTCTCCAAGCAGATCGCTATATCTATATATTATACATATATTATATTACACATAAATATATAATTTATACACATTTAAACGAACTTAAGAAAGGAAAAAGAAATATACATATATTACCAAAATATGTACAATATTCATACATGTTTCCTAGCTAGCTTATAAAAAATTGTCTCTAATCTACTTTGCTGTGGTTTAGCTACTAAAACTAATGAAGAACTCCCCCGCGGGATCAACGACCTGCTCGTTAATGAATCCCATCAAATCTTCCTGAGCGGCTTGTATGAAAGTCCCGTGGGGGAGGTCGTCTCTTACTCGCATAAGCTGTCATTAATTAGAATAAACAAGAAATAAATATATGAAGTGAATAAGAAATCGAGACATAATGTATGAATTGGTGTTATACATACATCTAGATCATCGACAGTTTTGACTTCGGTCACAAAGCGGTGAATGTAGTCGCAGACGTAATATCCACATAGGTTGGCGCCCTGCGACTGTTTTGCACACTAAAAGAGAAATGACGACAGATTTAATATGTATTTCATATTTTAGAACATAATAATGATTTAACTCAAATTAGGAGCAGGCATGTTACTCACTGGAAACTTCATCCGCACAGAGAGCTTATCTTTACAATTTCCGCGAACATTGACCCGAAATCGTTCCCATGCCCTACGTGCAGTTGAAAGTTAGCACGTAATTATCCGAGAACCGCATATATGCAATAGAAAGTAAGATGGCATTACCTGTTAAACAGTTCAAATATGTCGGAGTACGTGGACTCTGGTTTATCCATTGAGTCAAAGACATGCATCTTCGACTGACCCATGTCAAGTACTAACAGAATCCAGTGGAATCTGTAAATTGGTTTAGATGACACATATGAAACTTTATGTATGCACGGGATTGAAATTGGTTCGGAAAGAAAGAAAAAACTTACGCAGTATTGTAGGGCAGAAGGATGAAGGACCGGAAGGGTTGCTTCACAAGCGTGTTGTATATGTAGTCCACGGTGTCATTAGAAAACTGATCAACCAATGGGCCGTTGATTTTGCGTGGATCCATGAATCCATGCTTGGTGCATTCGTGCTTGTTGCAGTATTGGATCGCCATTCTACAACGATTAAAAAGAATTTTAGTCAGCTAAATTCAAGGAGGTAGGCGATACTTACAAAACCCACGCGGTTAGAAGTGAGACGTCGAGGGCATCAAGTTGGTACAGGTCGAATATATCTTCGAATTGGATATAGAGGTAGTCATCTCCATCGAAGAAGTAGTCAATTGAATATTTGCATGTTATCATGTCTTCAACCTTGCTGGATCGTTGCATGTACCACTGATGGAAGCAATACATCTGAGTTGGAAGCCTTTTCACGAGATCCGGCTTGACGAGAGGCTTTCCAAGGTTGAACTTGTATTTAAGCGGAGCCTTCGCCAGGGGTGCACGCCCGTGTAATTGATCCATATTAATTCCAGCTTCTTGAATGAATTGTCTTAAATTAGGTCTAATATTTGGAATCGTGCTGAACTCCGAGGCTTCGTGGCTGCATGCCAAGCCGGGGTACATCTTTCCCCGCTTTCTTCGCCCTGCCAGTAGCCGACCGCTTTGGTGCGGGTGGCGGCATCTTCTCAATTCTCTGAGTCTTTCTTGGACGACCGCTTGATATTGACGACGCACTCCTTGATGATGACCGTTTAGGAGTCGGTGCTCGTTGTGGCGACGGAGGAGGGTTGGAAGGCGGTGGAGTTGGAGACGGCCGTTTAGGAGTCGGTGCTGGTGGAGGCGACGCAGGAGGCGGAGGAGGCAGAGGCGGCGAAGGAGGCAGAGGAGACGACCCACGTGGAGGCGAGAGCGGTGGAACGATAGGAGACGCTGTTCGTCCGGGGAATTTTATGAAGATCTTCCTCTAGAGAAATATTCCATGAGCCATTTCTCCTAGCGTCGTCTCCCCGTCTCCTCCGGGAATATCCAGCTCCAGATCTTCATAGCCGCGTTCCACCTGTTCAATTTCAACCTTCGAGTACGAAGGTGGAACGGGCCGGGAGTGGTAGGTGCCGTCTCGGGCTACTGGAATAGCCATGCCCGACGCGACCTGTTCGAGAAGATTGCTTATTAGTTAATAATGAACGTTGATTGACAAGTTATTCAAGAAAATATACGTACAACATAAAAGTACAAACATACCTTTATTGTTATGTTTTTCAGCAGGATGTGCAGATCACACGGGGTCCGCTGTGTGATGTCATCCAAGGGGCATGGCGGGACCCGGTTGAGCTTGTGGGGCCGGCTCACCTTCATTTCCGTAGACGCACACCTGTGGTGCTGTTGGAGTTGTGCGGTTGTTGCCGGATCCGCCGTTGGCTAACCCACGGCTCCGCTCCTCAGCCAACCTTACGGCCACCCTTTCGTCGACAATCTGATCGATCTGCGAGAGCTTCATTTCCATCTCAGCGAATCTAGCATCATTCTCTCGCTTTGACCTCATTCGGCTCCTATATGTGTCAATGTCGCCTTGGAACCCGTATTTCCGTGGACGACGCCTTTTCCTTGCGTATGCCCCGGGTGCTCTAGGTTTTGGAGGACGAGCGTTAGCTTGTCCTTCTCTCTATCGGGCTCGAGCGAGCCCGAGGAACCGGCCCGCACCGCCTCCTCTAACCTCCGTCTCGGCTTCTTGAATTTCATCACCAAAGATCACCGTGCCATCGACGGGATTAAGTGAGCCGGCGTGAGCATAGAACCAGTTCTTTGATCGTTCCGCCGCTTGTGTGCTCGGAACGATATCCCGTGCTTCTAGGTCGGCTTTTATTTTTCCCATTTCTCCATTGCTTTTTATAGCCGTCCACCCAAGCCCGTGATGGTATTTCTTTTTGGCTGCGTTGGCCTTGTTCTTTTCTATGATAGATTGTGCTTCTTCACTGGTCTTGTGCTCAACAAAAGCATCCCAATGATCTCTGAGCTTTGGGAACTTGTCAAAGTCTGATGTCTGGCCCTTTAGGATATATTTCTTATGTAACTGTTTCTTGTAGTTCCTGAAGAGCTCTGCCATTTTCTTCAACGTCCATTCCTTGACCCTTGCCTGATCTGAGTCTGGGATGGTGAACGTCTGCAGCATTGTCGTCCAGAGCATCTCTTTCTCTGAGTTTGGGAGATAGCTCTGCTCCACTCTTCCTTTGGTATACCGCCTCCAGTTGGCAACACTTACAGGCACGTGATCCCTCACCACCCATCCGCTGTGCGCCACAAACTTCCTTGCGGCGTTCAATTGGTCGACCGTCAGGTGCCACCTCCGTTATGACATGTCGACCCTCTATTTTCTTGCTGAGGCCGCGTGGCCTCTTCTGTCCAGCGGAGGCGGAGGCGGAGGCGAAGCCCTCATTCCCCTCCTCGTTCTCGCTCGTCTCCCCCTCGTTCCCTCCTCGTTGAGGTACCGATCCGGATCTTCGTGTCCCTCCTCGTTGTAAAACTCGTTCCTCGTGCGATCTCATCAAGGAGAAATTGTTCCTCATCACGATCCGCCATTTGATTGTTGTGGGTTGAGGACTTAATCAAAGAATTCTGAAAAAAAATTTATTCGGTTAATGCATGTATCAATTATTCAGGAATATCATGTATGTCTACGTAAAAAAACATAGTCAGAAAAGAAGAAGATGGAAAAAATAGATGAAATCCGACAGACACTAGATCCAATTGTGCACATCCTCAATGGTGATATTTTTCAGAAGTTACTTCCTGGATTACATCCATACCGAATGACCAACGACCAAACGAACGACCATTCGTTCAATCTATCGTTCACGTCTCCGTTCGGTCGTTCGTTCGTTCACCCTAAACCCTAAACCCTAAACCCAACCCTAACCCTAACCTATCGTTCGTTCACGTCCATTCGTTCGGACCCTTAACCCTAACCCAAACCCAAATCCTAAAGTATCGTTCGTTCGTTCGTTCTAACGTTCGTTGACGTCCATGAGTACGATCATCTGGAGGAGAGGAGAGAAAGAGAGGAGAATGATGTGAGGGACATAAGGTGGAGATGAGAGGAAGTGGAGAGGAGAGAAGAGAGAGAGGACGTTGCATGCCTATGTCCGTACGTCCGTCCGTCCATTCGCTCGCTTCGTCCATGAACGAACGACCGAACGAACGAATGAACGGACGACCGACCACCGAACGAACGAACGAGTGTTCGTTCGTCCGTCCGTCCATTCGTCCATGTCCATACGTCCCGTCCGTCCGTCCGTTCGTCCCACGTCCGTCCGTCCGTTCACATCCGTTTGTTGATTTTATCGTTCTCATTCGTTCAAAAATACAAAGTTCACAAGTCACATACACATTCAAATTTAAATCTATTCATGCATTTAAATTTAAATACACATTCAAAATTCTAAATTCACAATATTCATGCATTAAAATTTAAATAAACAGTCCATTTACATATAAAGTCGATACAAATTTACACATACACATCAAAATCATATTCACAAATTTACACATACACATCAAAATCATATTCAAATCCTCCTCATTCATTCACATTCACAAAATTCACAAAATTCATTCACATTTCATATTCATTAAACATATAGCACGGCAACGCGTGGGGGCGGCCGTCGCGGCCACGGCGGCGACGACGGCATGGAGGAGAGGCGACAGCGGCGACGAGGATGCAAGCGGCCGGCCGGCGGCGTGGAGGGAGGCAAGGTTTAAGGGTTTAGGGGCGGCCGGCCGGCGTGGGGATCGGGGAGGGCGGCAAGGGGAGGCGACGGCGACGGCGGCGGCGGCGGACACGACAATGATGGCGATGGCGATGGCTAACCCTAGCACGCATCACGAAGAAAAAGGGGGCGGCGGCGGCGACGGCGACGAAGACGGCGGTGCGGCGGTCCTCCGGCGACGAAGACGGCGGAGACGGCGTGCTGCGGCGGCGTCCTTGTGCTCGGCGACGGCGACGAAGAAGACGATGCAGTTGTGCGAAAACGGCTAAGTGTTTGGATCCCAGTGAAGCCCTTGCTATATATAGGTACGACATCTATTGTCTCGGTTAAAGCCATCAACCGGGACTAGTGATGATATACTCCCGGTTGGTGGCTTCAACCAGGACTAAAGATCATACCTTTTGTCCCGGTTGAAGCCACCAACCGGACTAGAGATGGCGGGCAGCCACGTGTCCAAGGTAGGTGGGCATCTCTAGTCCCGATTAAAGCCACCAACCGGGACTAGAGATGTTTTCCCGCCCATTGAAATTCATCTCTAGTCCGGTTGGTTTTAAAAACGGGACTAATTATTACAATGCCCAATTATATTGTGTTATTTTCATATATAATTATAATTAACATATGTTCATATATTCATATATAATTAACATATATTCATATAATTAACAAAAATATTATAAATTAAAATAATAACATATAATTAACATTTGTAATATTCCAAACTATTTAAAATTTAAATAATAATATATATTTAACATATGGCCTATTTAAAAATTTAAATTGAAATAATAACATATAATTAACATTTGTCGTATTTAAAACTATTTTAAACCATAAACCCTAAACCCTAAACCTTAAACTTAAACCCTTTTACCATTTACCCTTAACCTAAACCCTAAACCCTATTTTAAACCCTAAACCCTCGTGCGGCCTGCGTGATTGGCATGTAGAAGGACTGCGACACGAACTGGAACGTCAATGCCTTCTCCTCTGATCTAACATCGTCTCTCATTCTCTTGGAGGCTACTCCTCTAAATCAGGAAGACCGGCGGCAGCGGTGGCGGCTGGAGCGAGGACTGGGGCGGCGACGGCGGATAGTACTGCTTGATCACGATGGGCGGATAGAGGTAGTCCGCCATCGTGGGCGTCACCTGCGGCTTCCGTGGTGCTGCCGAGACATTGAGACGAGAACGAGGGAGGCAAGCCATCATTGTCATATATAGCCGCACTATCCAATCATTGTCAAATCTCTCGCTATTCAAAGTTTGATGGAGATACACGAGTACTGCTACGCCGTACTCGAAGAAAGAGCAAGACAGAAAGATTATGAAGCAAAGGGAGAAAAGCAAGAAAAAAGACCGTGATCCGGATCATGAAATATTGAAGAGACCAAGATCGGTGAAGAAGGCTACTACGATGGATCATGACATGTTGAAGAGACCAAGATCGGTGAAGAAGGTAGGAAGAAAACGTCGGGGCCTCTCCACGGATCATCAGGAGCAGCTGGATGCGGATACGGACGAAACGACTAAGATAAGCTATTTCATTGATCCCGACTCATTGGAGTGTGAGATTTGCTTCATGTCTCTCGAAATAATGGAGCCCAGCCAAAAACATAGGTAAATGCAGTTTTGTCTTGCATCATGCATATGGTTAACCATGCTCATCGCTGAGAAAATTTTATAGCAGTAGCTTCTTTTGGCTGCAAGACTGTATTTGTTTATCTGTTTATCTGTTATTGATCTAACCTTTTTTCATGAACTAGCTGGTGGCCTTATTGCACTAGCCTTTGGCATGATAGTTACCTGCTTGAGGAGGAAGCTCTCTTCTCCAGTATCTCCTTCCCGAGCTTCCATCCGCAGCCATTCTGCTCTACTGTCATGCAAAGCAACGTTTTACAAGGTATGATTTTTTTCTTTCTACTCGGATCAATGCAAGAATGGTGCTCTCTTTTTTCTAATCGAAAAGGAATGGTGCTTTCTGGATTTGTGTTGCTTAGACACTTGTTTCTTTCCATGCAGACGAGCTTGGTGTCATCTTTGAAGATGATGTGCTGAAGTATTGGGATGAGATGGAGCAATCGGAGAACAAGGTAAAACAAAGTGAGAAGAGATTGCCACTGCTCTATTACAGTGATGAGAACAGAGCAGCCTCCAAGAGCATGAGAGACGATGTTAGATCAGAGGAGAAGGCATTGACGTTCCAGCTCGTGTCGCAGTACTTCTACATGCCAATCACGCAGACCGTACGAGGGTTTAGGGTTTAGGGTTTAGGGTTTAGGTTAAGGGTTAATGGTAAAAGGGTTTAGGTTTAAGGTTTAGGGTTTAGGGTTTAGGGTTTAGGGTTTATGGTTTAAAATAGTTTTAAATACGACAAATGTTAATTATATGTTATTATTTCAATTTAAATTTTTTTAAATAAGCCATATGTTAAATATATATTATTATTTAAATTTTAAATAGTTTGGAATATGACAAATGTTAATTATATGTTATTATTTTAATTTATAATATTTTTTGTTAATTATATGAACATATGTTAATTATAATTATATATGAATATAACACAATATAATTGGGCACCGTAATAATTAGTTTCGCTTTTAAAACCAACGGGACTAGAGATGAATTTCAAGGCGTAAAAAACATCTCCTCATGTTTGCATACAAATCTAGAGATGAAAATGTATAGAAAACAACCGTAAAATACGAAGTGCTAAGATTGTAGATAGCACATGACATGTAGATAGCAAAATGTATAGAAAACAACCGCAAATCTATAAGAGGAAGAAGTTGCTAACCTTATAGATAGCAAATATTTGTGTATTATCACCAAAGAAGTTGCTAACCTTGGCAGCACCGGACCTCTAGCTGAGAAAAATTTTGAAGATGTACAAGTATGGCTAGCTCGGGATGGAGGAGGAAGGAGTATATAAAGCAAAATCTCTAGTCCCGGTTGGTAACACCAACCGGGACTAGAGATGGCATCTCTAGTCCCGAGGCAACGGTTTAAAATTTTCAACGGCTCTCTAGGACCTTTAGTCCCGGTTCGTTTCAAGAACCGGGACTAGAGGTGACGGTTTAAATGTTGTCAGCGCGTGTCAGAGCGCCGGGGACCTTTAGTAGAGGTGTCCCGGTTGGTGTTACCAACCGGACTAAAGGTCCTCGACGCTCTAACACGCGCCGACAACATTTGAACTGACTAGAAGTGATCTTTAGTCCCGGTTCGTGATACGAACCGGGACTACTGTTCCTAGAGGGCCGTTGAATTTTTAAACCGGATCTCTAGTCCCGGGTGCAACTCAAATCAGGACTACTGTGATTTTTGTCACTTCAAACAATGATGGTTTCTTCAGTAGTGCAACCATCCAACACACACGCTTGATAAACATGAAATTTCAAATTTGGATACTTGATGCTATACGATATGTAAATTTGACACAGTTTTGAACCCGTTTTAAACTAATAATCAAAGTTTGAATACTCTAGTTCAATTATACTCGTAGTTAGGATTGCCACATAAACGATTAGTTTACGATTAGTTTAAATTAGTTAAAATCAAAGTTGGATTCAATATTTTTTTAGTTTTGGCATTTCAAATACATTTTCTTATGGGTTTAATTAAGATATACTCTCAAACAAACCAAATTTATATGCAGATCATCAAAAAGTATCGACATAGGTGTATCTTGGTATAAACACCTGCATGTCTGATATAGACATAAAAGTAGAGTTGCAACGCTGTATATAGTTGTATAGCAAAATTAGGTGGAAAACATAAAAACCTGCAACAAAAGGTGATATTAGACAAACACGCAAAGAGAAGTGCTTCTATGCTTCTCAAGAGAAAAATCCGCACGGATATTAAAGCTTATGGATGGTCTAGATTAAACATTGATTAGCAGAGAAACTGTCGTTAGGGAGGGGCAATTCCGTCCGAAGTAAAGCCCATACGCATCGCTTCCTCCGTCGTGCGCGGTGCGCCGCCCGCTTCTCTGCTGATGAGCTGATCGCTTCCTCTGTCGTGCGCCGCCTGCTTCTCTACTGATCGGGAGCTTTTCGGTACTTCTTTGTACTTCTTTCCGGTACATACTTTTACATTTCCAATTTCCATATATAAGGCAAGACGTTTATTTCCATATATTAGTTATGTTTCCATTACATTTTTTTCCAAATACTATTGTTTCTCACCGTCTCCGTCTCTCCATCGTAACCACCAAGTGAGGTCCTTGCGCCTATTATTCTAATTTTGTTTCAGTATAACATCTGCTTGCATTCCTGGTATGTCCCATGAACCCTTTTGTTTTGCTTCCACACGTTAATGGTTCGTCCTGTTATTTTGTCCTGCTATTTTAATTTCGTTGATGAGTTCGGCAGCTCAATAAAAGCTAAGTCTGCCATATGCTGTTATTACGTTGCCGTGCCAGCTAGTGCTATTAGCAATGTAGTAGAATATATATATATATACATAGAGAGAGAGGGTGCACAGAGCCGGAGGAATGATCAAGCTTCAGAAAGTTCAGAGTTGCAGCAGCAAACCCAGCTGCTCTCTCGTCAAAAACTCAACATGGGTAATGGCGGCATTAAGGCTTACGCGGCCATTATTCTGATCAGGCTAATGTACTCTGGTATGCACGTCATGAGCAAGGTCGCCTTGGATCAAGGCATGAACCCTTTCGTGTTTGTGTTCTATCGGCATGGCAGTGCTGCACTCGTGTTGATCCCGGCTGCTCTTATACTGGAGAGGTCAGCTTCTTAGCTATCCCCCTCCCCTTTCTTTTTCCTATTGTCGATCGAAGAGCTTCACTGTTTTTTTTTGTGTGTTTGTGCAGGCCAAAAGCTAAACAAATCACGTTAAAAATTGCAGCGAAAATGTTTGTGCATGCCTTATATGGGTACGTAAGTTTGTTCTAGCTAATATTAACTCAATTTTAGTCCATGGCTCATGCATGGCTTGTCCTTGCCATATGTTACCGTGTGTTTTCAGATACACTACATAATAATTCATATTACATGGTAAAGCCAACAAAATACTGTGTGCTCAGAAGAACACTCTGAAAAAAATAGAGAACCTATGTTTTGTCATTGATAAATGAGTGATTCTTGTGACATTCTGGCCTAATTTGGAGGTGGCCTATATGGCCCATGAGTATTGTGGGCACTTGATCGGAACAACTTTGCTAGTTGAGTAAGAGTGAAACTAATTTATAAGGCTTTGTCCTTTCAATCACATCACTTTCAATCACATCACTTTCGACTAACACTCTAATACGAAACGAGAACGAAAACATAAGTAGGGTGTTATGTGTATGTGGGCTCATCCATCAGATGGGTTGAGCTACGTGGTTTTGGAGGATGGGCTGTTACAATTCTATTGATTATTTTACCTTACAAGTGCAATATCACAATATCAGCCTAGAGAGTACTTCAAATGTTCTAATGATAACACGACCATTTTGTATGACGGCGGAGGTCAACTAATGGACTGAAAAATGAGGAGAAAAACTCTTGTGTGATGGCATTTTGTAGAACTCACGTTCGTCGACAGTGATTCGTAGAATCGATCATTTGTTAATGGCAAGCTTATAATTTCTCAAAAACATGTAAACTAAGAATTTCTCAAAAACATGCACCAGGTGATCGAACACACTCTACAAAAGTTATTTGGTCCACACTATGATCCTTTCTAGCAACCACTCTTTCTATCAATAATTCAATATTGTCCAGTGCAATTTGCATGTGCTCTTTGCATTACATACTTTATATACAAGCCTTGCTTTATACACTTAACGATAAACAATGTAACAAACATAACTTAAAAGTTGTACATACAGTGGCGGAGGACAGGACAAAATTGAGGTGTGGCTAAGACTTAAGCATACAAAGTGTTGAAGTAACTTGACAAAAATAAGTTAAATTTCAAGATCACACAAACTTGAACATGATACAAACCAAAGCACATATCAAATAGATCAAACATAAGGTGTTACTTGTTGTAGGCCAATGCAATGAATACAACACTTCTCATCACACCCGTCCACCAAATAATAACTTGAATAACCCCATCATGTAAGTAACCTGAATGTCCCCTTATAAGAGAAGATAAGCCTAAGATGCTGCTAAATAAAATACTCACGATAAGTAAGCCATGAGCATCATAATAGAAATTTCACTATCAGTGGAAATGCCTGGATTGAAGGTATAATTCATGGATTAGAGTATTATTATAAAAATTTCTGGTGATTGATCATACAAATATCAACCAAATAATATGGTGTGTTAAGTACGAACCTGCCAAAGTACAGCTTTTTTATGATATAAGCACTGAGAAGTTCAGTCTGCAGTCATAACATGCTTTAGGCAAACAGATAAAGGAAATTGCCAATGAATTGCAAGAATTTAACATCACTGCATTGCGTTGAATAGCACAACTGATGTTGCATCATTGACAACACATTCCCCGAAAACCAAGCTGTGCAAGAAGGGTGTTTCATCTTGGTTCAACACCTGCAAGGTGCATACAGAGTCTGTTGCCAAGAATATTGCCCCAAGTGCTGAAACAAGTTCATATGTGGAACAAGTCAAAACACAGAACCACAGACATGCAATCGAAATGCTTATGCATTAGGTTCATATAAGAACTGACCAAGATAATCTCCAAGATCAAGGGAACCTATGTTCAGCCTTGAAATTAGTCCTAGAGAACCTGTGATGGAATGTACAATGAGTGAGATGAGCACAAAACAACAGCCCGCGGCCGCCGCCGAGGGAGGCCTGTGCGCCGCCGAGGGAGGGGGTGCTTGTGCGCCGCCGGCCGCCGCCGCCGTGAGCGCTCGAACTGCCGTCGCCGATTCGCCGCGCGCGCTGGAGCTGCCCTGCCGTCGCCGGCGCGCTGCGCTGGGCTGCTCGGAGGTGCGGGGAGGAGAGGACCGAGGGAGGAAATCGAGGAGAGACAAAAAGACTGACGCTCGCGACTGATTTTTGTGGGCCGGGAGTCAGGAGCAGGCCTCCGCGCGCTAGGGGGGTGTTCTGGGCCAGATCCAAGGTGCCACATCTTGCCCTACCGGGCATATGAAAAGACATATAAGACCCCTCTAACAACTTTCCTATCGTTTTCTCCTTTCTTAATTTAATAATTCCAAAATATAGCATTAACAAACCAAATTTTGTACTATCTCCGTCCTCCCTGAGCATAGCCAAAAAAACCTATATTTAAGACAAACATAGTACTGGCCATGGAGCATTAACTTTAGTTTTCCGTAATTAAATAGTTCCAATATTTGGGTTTAATAAATATAAAATTGCACTCAATCTGGATCGAAGTATCGATTAAGCTTTTATGATTTAATTATTCTGCTATTTTAAATTAAAAATAGTGATTCTAATCATACTATTACTACTGTTGTTATTATTCTTCTTTTTTTTTCTTATTATTATCATTGTGATAATCCCAATAATATAAATGAAATAATTAGCAAGTTCTAACATACTTCGTCTCATAATTAGTAAATATATAATTGTAATTTCTAAACTTGTAGTTAATGGATAAAAAAATGCTTGGTTTGAGTCATATTTTTTGTTATTTTTTCTTAGTATGAGTTTTAAAATTCCATAACCCTTGCATCGATAATTGATGTTGGAGGGCATGACTTAAAAGGTAGGGACAGTTCTTACCTATCAAATTAGTCTTTTGGGTTGTGTAGTTACGTAAAGTTATGATGCCGGTTAAGCCTGCTATGGAGTAGGCCCAATATGATCTGGGTGGCCCATAATTGGTGGATCGGGCTGCATACTCTAACAAGTGGTATTAGTTTGGAAACCCGAAATAATTTTTATGGGTCACATGGTGGAAGAGGCAAGATAACAAGTCTTCGGGGGTCACATGAGTTGATGTGACTGGAAGGAAGATTGTTAGGCCCGATGTGTGATGGGGGAGATTATTGGGTTTAGTCTCGTATCGGTAATTGATGTTGAGGGAGAACAACTTAAAAAAGATGGGGACGGTCCTACCCATCATACTACTCTTTTGGTTTATGTAGACCCAAGACCTAAAATTATGGGCTGCTTGGGCCTATGATGAAGCAGACCCAATATGATATGTGTGACCCACGGTTGGTGGGCTGGACTGCGTACTCTAATCTTACATATTTTTTTTATGTATGTAAACATTGTTTCAGTACATAAAAACACTTTATTTTTGTTAATAAAATTATATATGGAAACTTTGAGTTAGTATATAAGAGGAAATGATTTATTATGTTAATAAAACTATATGTAGAATCCACTCGAATATTTTTTGGTTACTTCTACTAATTTTAATTTTTTAACCTTTTAAATTTTAATTTAAAAATAAACCTCCTCAAACTTATTTCTAAAATCCAAATCTTTCGCCCACGCCATCCCGCCCGGCGTAGCAAAACAATACTATCAGATCACCCGCAGCGACATGACATCATTGTTTCACCATGTCATCCATGATGTGGCCAACAGTTTAGATTTGAAAATAAATTTTGAGATAGTTTTTTAAATAAAAAAATTAATAGGTTCAAAAATTTAAAAAATCCTTTCATTAGCCCAAAATTTGGAATATTAAATACAAAGTTATATTTGGCATAATCTTAATTTTAGTTTCCTTGGTCAATAATTCTGAAAACCAAAGTTAATAGGGATGGCAATGGTTCGGTTTCGGTTCGGGTATCCGCGGGTTTCAAGTGTTTCGGGTTTCAGTTTTGGTGCCTGTTTCGTATCCACGGGTTTGCGGTTTCGGATACCAAAAATTTTTTGGGTTTGGTTCGGTTCTTAGGTTTAACCCACGGATAACTCAAACCCGACCCGAAAATCTCCAGCCCTACCCCATCCACCGCACGTGTCTCAACCGGAGGTCCAGACCCCGACCCCGAGCGCGACTCCTCAAGTCCTCATCTCGCGACTCAGCCCTAGCCACATCTCTACCGACCGCCGCAGGTCCGCGCCCGCCCGCGTGCCGCCGGCCGTCCTCACCCCGCGGTCCGCCTCCTCCACCCGTCGCCGCCGCCGCCTCACCCCGCCTCCTCCCCCGCGCCGCCGCCCTCCCCGCGCCCGCCTGCTTCCACCCGTCGCCGCCGCCGCCACCCCGCGGCCCGCCTCCTCCCCGTGCGCCGCCGCCGTCCTCACCCCGCCTCCACCACCGCGCGCGCCGCCGCCCTCACCCCGCCTCCTCCACCCGCGCGCCGCCGCCCACCCCGCCTCCTCCACCCGTGCGCCGCCGCCGCCACCCCGCGCCCGCCTCGCTCCACCGTGCGCGCCGCCGCCTACCCCGCGGCCCGCCTCCTCCACCCGTGCGCGCCGGCCGTCCTCACCCCGCCTCCTCCACCCGCGCGCCGCCGCCCCCTCACCCCGCCTCCTCCACCCGCGCGCCGTCGCAGTGAAAAATTTGGGTTTCGGTTTTGGATTTCGGTTAACAATTCAGTTTCGGTTAATAATTTCAGGTTTTGGTTAATCCATCGGGTTTCGGTATCCGTGGGTTTCGGTTTTGGTGATGGATTTTCACCCGAATCGGTTTTGGTTTTGGGTTTTAGATTCGGTTTTGGTTTTGGATGCCCAGAGACTCTATCCGAACCGAACCCGCCCGTTGCCATCCCTAAAAGTTAACACAAATTTGTACTCAATTGGGATTCTCATTTATTGTTTTCCATAATTTGGTAGTTCCACAATTTGAAATTAATAATTTTGAATACATTTTTCTTGGAGTGTCGATTTAATATTTTATTTAATAATTCTTGAAGTTCGAATAACACATAAATTAATACTGAGTGTAAAGTCATATTTTTTCTTAATAAATTATTTCGAAAATCACAAATACAAAGATTTAATTGGCTTGGATTCTGTATTTTAGTTATTTCAATTAAAAATTCCAGAATTCAGTTTTGGTAGGTTTGATGTGTAAGTCTTGGATCTAAATTTAGATTCTTATTAATTTAATTGTGAAATTCTAAATTGGTAATTGACCAGTTGTAATTTTTGTGTGTTCTTCTAGTTTAACCCATTATATTTCTGTCTCACCTATCCCTTAAAAATAAATTGTCTCACCTAGATGGAGGGCCTCTTTATTGACAATTTGTCCAATTAAGGTATGGATGGACAGATAGATGGATATGTGTGTAGACAAGTCAGAACTCATCACTTGGCTTTTCTGTTAATAATATGAGATCTTCTTCCGTGCATATTTCTACTGCTATGCATTAAGGTGCTTCATGTCACAATTGCATAGACAGCAAAGCAGAGTGTGTGCAACTAGCCTTTATATACGTTGTATGCAATTTGATTAACTGTTGAAGCTTTTTATTACCTATTAAGTAAGGAAGATATTTAATATATTTTGAATTCTATATACACCTTGCCTCTAGACTAGTCTGATTCCTGGTATTGTTTTTTTTAATCTCAGAGTGACAGCATGCGGTTTCTTGTTCAACGTTGGTCTGAATTATGCCTCAGCAACGTCATCATCGGCATTGTACAACGTTCAGCCAGTGGTTACATTCATCCTTGCTGTTGTATTTGGGTAATTAATGGACATGCAACTTTATTCCACGCAAAACGCAAAATCCAGACCTCCTTATTCTATATTCTATCATGATAAATGCAATTTATTAACTGAGCGAACAAAAATTCATTACTCAAAGTAATTGCAAAGAAAAGTTTTCAAAACATACACTGTCAGAAGTTTTCGAAAACATGCACTTTGTCAGAAGTTTGAAGAAGTTACGCCTTTGTTACAGGATGGAGTCTATGAAGCTCAAGAAGCTCCATGGCAATGTAAAAGCGGCAGGTATTCTCTTCTGCGTTACTGGAGTCACCGTGCTGGCCTTCTACCAGGGGCCAATGCTCAGATCGTTCAACCATCACCACCTCTTTCAGCAAGGCAACAGCAGCGACGACCCTGCAGGAAACGCACACTCCAAGACGCAATGGGTGCTTGGGATTTTCCTCATGACATTCTCCAACGTTTTGGCTGGCTTATGGACAGTGCTTCTGGTATATTAATTCAAGCTTCAGATTTCATGGCCACTCACTAATTCAGACCTTGATTTTCATGGAGAATTTTTTTTTTAAAAAAAAGATGTTATGTTTTTCAGGGGCCACTGATAGAAGAAACGTCGAAGCTGATGAACACCACGCTACAGATCTCATGGGCCGCGGTCCAGGCCTTCGTTGTGGCTGTTGCAGCCGAGAGGGACTTCAACAAGTGGAAGCTAGGATGGAATGTTGAACTCGCCACAGTAATCTACAGTGTAATTGAGCTCTGTGATGCAATGCTATTTTCGACTTCACATTGCAACTCAAATGATGCTCAGCTGAATCCATATATGCTTCTCCATGAAACAAATATTTGTTGCAGGGTGTGGTCGTCACCGCACTTTCGTACTACATGCAAATGTGGACGATCACAAAGAGGGGGCCGGTGTTTCTTGCCATGTCAATGCCACTTACTTTTATATTCACAATCATCATATCCTCTCTCATTTTAGGGGATCCAACTAGCCTAGGGAGGTATGCATATATGTCCTGAATTACTTACAATTTAATTTTTCTTCTGGTGCTAACTTTTTTTGCTGATGTTATTAATCTAATAATTTGTGCAGTGTTTTTGCTGGGATTCTACTGATAGGAGGCCTTTATAATGTTCTGTGGGGGAAAAACATTGAGGAGCAGGATGAAGTGAACAGCATAGTTGCAGCTAAACCAGACTTAGAGATGCAGGGCAAAGAGGCCCGAGTGCCAGCTGATGCTAGCTGCAACAAAGGTGTAAACCAACCGATGTGATCGAAAGAAGATGATCTGACAATTGTATTTTGTTTCCAGTAGTGACATCATTAGATAAAAAGAACTTTATTAATCTTACAACTACAGCAGCGTAGCTAGCTAATTTCGTCATGCATTTATAGTCAATGAATAAAATAAGTTTAAGTTGACTTTATAGCTATGTGCACGACCTACCTACATACATGTAGGAGTGAGCATAAAACCCGAACCCGAATCCAAAATACCTGAAACCCAAAACTTAAAAATGAACTCGGGTAGGTAATTTAAAAACCCAAAATTATTTCGGGTTATTCGGATAGTGATTGATGGTACCCGAATAACCTGACTACCCGAACTAAAATTCTCGCTCGCGCCCGCCCGTGCTGCTGCCTGCCCGTCCGCGTTCACACCATTCCGCACGCGCGCACCGCCCTAACCCTAACGGAGGCGCCGCCTCGGCCCTCCGTCCTCGCACCGGCCGAAGCCGCCGCCGCCGCCCCCGTCCTCGCACCGGCCGTAGCCGCTGCCGCTGCCTCGGCCCTCCGCCCTTGCACCGGTCGGCGCTGCTCGCCCCTCCCTCGTGCGACCGCATCGGAGCAGCTCGTCCCTCGCGCCGGAGTTGCTCGTTGCTTGCCTCTCACGCCCGTGGCCGCTCGCCGCCGCGCAGCCGGCGATCGCCCTCGCGCCGTCACCGCTCCGCCTCGCGTCGCCGTCGCTCGACCCTTGTGCCATCGCCCCTCGCTCGCCAGGCCCCCCTCGCGTCATGCTGCCGTCCCTCGACCCTCGCTCGCCGCTCGCCGGCCTCACCCCCTGCCACTCAGGTTCTCCTCTCCCTCCTCCGGCCGATTAGTGTATTTCGGCACTGGTTACCCGAAACCCGAACCCGAAATGACGGGTATCCGAAATTTCGGTAATAGAGTGATCGGGTAATATTTCGGGTATCATTTTTGAAACCCAAAATTCTAATAATCCGAACTACCCGATCCGAAATTTCGGGTAAACCCGAACGCCCAGTCCTACATGTATGTACCAGCATCATGTTGCCAAAGCAACGGAAAAACATTAATTAGAGTGGCTCTCACGGTTTCATGCATGCGTATGCCATTAATTATAGGATTGTGACATTTTGTTATATATATGCGGTGTATATATGCAGACAAAGTTTAATTGCTTGTATAGATAGTATTATGTACTCTTTAATCTTATGATAAGGTTAGTTAGCTTTGACAAGATTAAGTGAAAATAGACAGCTTACTGAGAACAAAATAAAAATCGCCGTAGATTCGCCAGGGACGATGGATTTGCAATTTAAAGTTGGGCCCTAATTATGTATGGCCAATTAGTTTGGTCAATCCAATAGAGTGCAATCAGTTAATCGCACTTATTTTTTAGAAAAATAAATTAAAAAAGTCTAATACTCCCTTGAACTATTTGTCCTTATTTTACCCCCACCAAACTATTAAATTATAATACACTTTACTGCTAAATAGCATTTTATTCTTTCTCTTTATATATACAGGTCACATTTCTAAGCTGATTTTTTTGGCCATATAGATAACATACCAAAATTTTTTAAACTTTTTTCACGATGGTTTGTTTGACCTTTACAACCTTAATGTTTAAATCAGTTTTAGGTCCTTCGATCCTATGCAAACAGTAGTAAAAAAATCTAAAATATATTAAGAGCCAAGTTATAATGCATCTATCAATCTTTTTTAATGTAAAATATAACTTATATAAAAAGAAAAAAATAAATACACTTAGTATATTCTTGAATTATATTAGTTAAACTCAGTTATCTATGGCATACTTCCTCTCGTTTCAAGACTTCACATTTTCTCCCGTTTCTACCATTTTAAATATAGCTACATGTGAAATTATGATGAAATATTGTGTAAAAAATATTTATATTATTTTCTCAAACCCTGACAAACATGTCTATCACACTGCACATGGGTAACCAGTACATAGTGAGGTAAAAATACACTAGCGGTCATTACGTGGGTGTCATGTAGTTTCATACCAAAAATACTTGTTCCGATGTTCGCACCCCTAAACTTCTAATTTTATCAACACCAATCCAAAATCCAATGCGACGTGCCACAGCATGCTGAGAAGGCACCTTCATCTACAGGGCCGTCGATTTAGAGGCCCACGTGCTGAATACAAAGTATGGCTCTTAAATATTAAAAAATATATTTAATATAAATATATAACTAAGGTATATTACAGGCTATGTCATTTCACACAATTATTAAAAATACTTCAAATATTAATGCTATAATTAATCACATGTTAAGAGAAAAAATGAAAGGATAATACGGATCAAACATTAAGTATATTTTTTCACTAATTAATAATAATTATTGTGAATATATATATTAATTTTGGAGCCATCGTTTTTTAGATCCTGTTCGGTTGATCACTTCGAACATGGTCTTGGGCCTGTTCACAAATACTACACCAACTAACAAAGTTGGAGACCCACCACAAAATTTTGTTCCTTTTCTTTTCGGGTTCTTTTTTTCTTTTTTCTCTTCTTGCACAGCAAAGCATGAAGGCTTTTGAGGGATGTCGAAAATGTAAAGTTTTGACTAGCATGGACAACAACGTCGGTGTTCGAGACCGGCAAACACGCATTGAACTTAATTATATGATACATTACACCATAATTACGGATCTAAATATGTAATTTACAAAATCTTTGACCCAAGTGACACATCGTCCAAGTTTAAGTACCAATCATGCATTTTACTCTTTGTTTTTTCTTTTCTTGTTCTCTTCTTCCACAGCCAACCTCAAGCTCTCTCGCAGCTGTTCCCGTTGAGCTCGCCTTACTTGACAAATGGTTGTTCAATTTTCTCACAATAGATGAATAGTTGTTCAATTTTCTCACAATAGATGGTGTGTAGCAAAAGTTGATATACAATATGTATTTGGACTCTCAGCCCCTCTCGCAAGCTAAGTGGAAGGCTTGGGACTCATACTTTTAGCCTAATCTCATGATGATGAAACGAGATTTTCTGTTTTGGAACCTTAATTCACAATTAAAAATGACTCACAAATCAGGTTTTGAGAAGACAGATCATTAGGGAACACAAGTCCTTGCAGGATTTGTATCCTTGCCAACATTGTTAGGCATTAACTGACTATTACGACAAAAGTCTTCCAAACCTCTACTCTACAAAATCTTTCATCAAGGAGGGATCCCATTGGGCCAAAATTTGTGACGTCGAGTAACCTATTACCCCACATTGCTAATATAGTTCTTACTCAAGACGAAGACGACTTTTGTTCGAACTCAACCTGGATGGGGAATTTTCGATAAAGTATCAACATCTAGCTCCCATACAGGCATACTGATGACCGTAATTTTAACAAATACTTTCAAAATAAAGATCAAGATTTTCCTATCATACTTACACCTTGGGGTAGCGTTGACAGTTGACTTTCCTTTGGTACTTACAAATGGCACTTAAGCCACTTCGCTCATTCCGTCTGGTCCATTGTCTAAGCATCTTTAGGCTTTTCTACCTCATAGTGCATTACATATGCCTGGCGTTTGGCTTTGAGGAATTAGAAAATATTTGGAACCGCTTGTGCTATTAGGAGCGATTGCTACCTGTTCGTCATTACATCTATGCAGGAATATGGTTTTTTTATAAGAAAAATATATCTTCTCCTTTTGTATCTATTGGCTTGTAATCTAGTTGATGAATTTCTCTTTTTTATCTTGTAACACATGACCTTGAATTGCTCTATGTATATTTCTAAACTCTTAAATATAATATGATCATACATGCTAAAGCTAGACAAAATCCTTGCTAAAAGGGGGAGAAGAGATACAAAATATGCATATTTTCAATTGCACGGAAATTTCTTTGTTTTAAAAGGGAAGAAGTTTTCTTTTGAATTTTGAGCACTCTAATATTTTTTACTACTTCTTTTTTTATTTTTTTCAAACACCAAAATAACATTTTGATGGGTTTGCCAATGTGTTCATCGAGGGGAAGATTGTGAAATCAAAGTATGTTTTGATTATTAATTTGTGATGAACAATTGGCATATGCAACAATTGGTTTTGATATTTAGATATTATTGGCGAAGTGGTTCTGCTGTCTGTGTTGGACTGGTCAGACCGGCCAAACCGAGGTCTGACCGACCGACACTTTATTGGTTTAGGTTTTAGGCACTGTGACCGACCGACACTCATGATTAACTCATGTTTATGACTTCTAGATGGATAACTATACGTATGTAATGTTAGGGTTTTCGAGTTTAGTCGAATTTTGTGAGAGGTGTGATGTTGTTACACTTTGTAAACACGAATAAAAGCAATAAAGTTTAATCTACTTTTGAGAGATCTTTGATTTGTATTTGCTCGGGTTCGATGGTCAAACCGATGAGTGCACGGCGGTCAGATCGGCGGCTACTCACCGGTTATACCGACGACGGTATGGAAGTTGGACCGACGGCTTTTTCAGGCAACAACAGCTAAGGTAGGCGGACAGACCAGACCAGCGTCAAAGGCACGGTCAGACCAGCGCAAGACCTACAGTCAAACCGATCTCCATCAAGTCTTCGAGGGTAATTTTTAATTCCACAAAAGTTTTTTGTTTTTGCTGTTCCAACCATTCACCCCTCTCGCTTGGCTTAGTTCTTACTATTTTGCTATTTAACTTCAATCTACCGGAATTTTCCCATCTCTTTCTTCTACTATTAAAGAAACAAAATATGTGATTTTCAAACCATCTACTTTCTCGTGAAAAGTTTACTTGATCTTTTTGTGGAAAAGATGGACATTTAGTTGGATTTTGTTTTAGACTTGCTCTAAAATAGAAAAGAAAAAAGAAATTGCTTTTCCAAAATCAAGGTGGATAAAATCTAGTTTTTACTTGAGGAGACCGATCAAACCGCAATGTGTCCCATGGTCAGACTGGCGCTTGGTCAGACCGGAGGTCCAGAACCGGTCAGACCAGCCCCCGGTCAAATCGACAGCACACCCTCGGTCAGATCGGCCTCAGCGAGATTTTTCTAAAAATTCTCAAACTATTTTTGTTCATGATTATATGCCTATTGGATCTACAGTCGTATGTCTCAAGATGAATTCCTAAATTTTTATCTAACCCCGTAACTATGGCTTCGACCTCGCTTGTGTGTAAGCTTTGGTGACGAGGAAGGGGAACATGTGGATCATGGATTGCGGTTGTTCGCGGCAGATGACCGGTGATAAAAATTGATTCTCCTCCCTCAAACATGCATCCAAGACAGAATCAATTATGTTTGAAGATGCTTCTACTAGTGTTGTTCTTGTTATGGGATATGTCAAGGTAAGTGACAAGTTTATTTTGAAAGAAGTAGCTTTAGTTAAGGATTTAAAGTATAAATTGCTTTTAGTTTCTCAAATTGTTGATGGAATTATGAGTTTCACTTTAAGAAAACTAGAAGTAAAATTTTTGATTCATCCGGGATTCTCTATTGGGCATTTCTCACTATGAGAGAGTTTTTAAAGCTGATTTAGAAAGTCCTGTTTCATCCGAGGTCATGTATTTGGTTGCTAAGTTTACTAAAGATTTGATGTTTTGGCATCATAGACTTGGACATGGATCTTATTCATGGTTTTGATCATCTACTTGGATAAGTGGTTTGGATCTTATTCACGGTTTGCCTAAACTTAAGAAAGATCTTGATTTGGTTTATTCATCATATCTTCATGCTAAGATGGTTGCTTCTTCACATGCTCCTATTTTTTAATGACAGATATACCGAAGCAACTTTTACATATGAAAATTATTGGTCCAGATATAGTGCAATCTGTTGGATGAAAGTGGTATGTGTTAGTTATTGTTGACGATTTTTCTAGATATTTTTGGGTTTTCTTCATGGTGACTAAGGATGAGGTTATTCAACACTTTCGGAGTTTGTATCTTCGTTTGGCTCTTGAACTTCCCGGTTTTTTGAAAACAATTCAAAGTGATAATGGTGATGAGTTTAAAAATGTCTCTTTTGAACAATTTTGCAATGAAAAGGTCTTGAACATCATTTTTCTTCTCCTCTGTACCTCAACAAAACAGTATTGTTAAAAAAATCGATTTTGGTTGAGATAGCTAGGACAATGTTGGATAAGTATCATGCATACACTTAGGAAATTTTGGGCCAAAACTATTAACACGGTGTGTTAGATTTCTAATCATGTTTTCTTGAGATCTAAACTTGAAAAAAGTTCTTATGAGCTTTGTTTTGGATATCAACTCAAAGTTTCATATTTGCATATTTTTTGTTGCAAGTGCTTTGTCTTGAAGTAAGGAAATTTAGATAAATTTGAGGCATGTTATACTTGTAGAATTTTTCTTGGTTATCCCACATATTCTCATGGTAATCGTGTACTTGTTTGAGATTAACAAAATTATCAAGACTTGTGACATCACCTTTGATGAGACTAGTCGAGGTACTAGACCAGAAATTGCAGGTACTTTATCACAAATTAAGAAGGAGGATGGTCGTATTATTAAGGATGAAAGCGACGATGAAGACAAGGTCGGCTCGGCCAATCAGACCGGGCACTAGGCAGGTTAGACCGCAGACACACCTGCGGTCGGACCGGCACAAGATGTGCGGTCAGACCGGCCAGGTGACTCCAGCTCGAGTTCTGTTGGCGTTGACTCCAATGGACCTCCAAAGCATACAACTTTGATAAGTGAAGGTACAAAATGTGAAATAGCTTTTGAAGTTACTGCTCCTTTGCATATTCAACGATGACATCCACTGAAACAAATCATCGGTATCTTGGTGAGCATAATACAAGGTCTAAGGGAATTTGAGATGAGCATGATGGGTGAGTTGTCGTACCTTTTAGAATTGCAAATCAAGCAAACACCTCAAGGTACACCAAGGACGACATTTCAAGATGGATACATGCAAGCCAATTTTTATACCAATTGGTTCTATTGTTATTTTGAATCTTGATGAAAATGGTGAAGCAGTTGATCAAAAGGATTATAGAAGTATGATTGGATCTTTGTTGTATCTTACTTCTTCAAGACCAGACATACAATTTGTTGTATTTGTATGCTCGCTTTCAAGCTTCTTCACATGCTTCACATTATAAAACAATCAAGAAAATTATCAGGTATTTAAACCATACTCTTGGATTTGGAATTTGGTATTCTACTTCATCATCTACATGTTGAGTGGATATTCCGATGCTGATTTTGCTGGATGTAAAATTGATAGAAAAAGTACTAGTGGAACATGTCATTTTCTTGAAACTTCATTGATAGCATGGTATTCTAGGAAACAATCTAGTGTTGCTCAATCAACTCTTGAATCTGAATATGTTGCTGCTGCTAGTTGTTGTTCTTATATCTTTTTGGCTTATTTCAACTTTGAAAGATTATGGACTTGCTTTTGAGAAAGTTTCTCTCTTTTGTGATAACACAAGTGATATTAATATTGCTACGAATCCTATATAACACTCACGGACAAAGTACATTGATATTCACTTTCACTTTTGAGTGATCATGTTGAGAAAGGAGATATTGAATTGAAGTTTTTGGATACAAAGTTATACCTTACTGATATTTTCACTAAACCGTTGAATGCTTCTCGCTTCACCTTTCTTCATGAAGAATTGAGAATTGTTCATCCTTTTGGCATGCGTTTGAGAGGGAATTTGTGCTCTTGATTTTATCAAGCAAATCTAAAAATAAAAGAAAAATGAGAAAAAGAGGGCTTTCTTTTATGCATATTGTATATTCTTATACATGCTAGCAATAGCAATATGATTAAGATCTATTTGTCACTAGTATAGCTCGTATATATTCTAGTCTTTTCATTAGGCATGGATATTGCTTTTAAGGGAGATGATGCATGACACTTAAAATTCTTTTACTTGAATTAAGAAAATATGTAATATTAAAGCTAGTGCTTAGTTTGGATGACTAATGCGTATATATATATGCTTGTTGGATTATTATTCCTCAAATTGTTATTTAATTGTTCCAAATGCCACAAGTGTAAATATTGCTTGTATTTACTTTTAAGAGAGGCCAAAATGAATTCGAATCCTTGGAAACAGTCTTGACTTCAAGAATGTATTCATGGTAAGGAAAATAATAGGTTTCAAATTCTTAGAAATAGTCTTGATGATAAGGATGTACCCGAAATAATTAAGAGATTTTATGTTCAATGTCAAAGTGAGCACAAAAATCTCAAATAAATACTAAAAATTCTCTTAGTTATTCTTTTATAAGAAAGAGTTAATTTGATAATGAGTCAATGCAATAGATATATATGTAGGAGTTTTTATTTCAATCTATGTAGTAGTGAATATGATGTATTATAAATTGTTTGAAATTATGAATTTTGATTATTGACTTGAGCTTAATTGTAATATTTTTGGTACATGATTACACTCTATTGCACGCTTGTTATCTAGTTGATGAATTTCTCTTTTTTATCTTGCAACACATGATTTTGAATTTCTCTAGGTATATTTCTAAGATCTTGAATATAATATGATCATATATGCTAAAACTTGATGAAATCATTGTTAAAAGGGGGAAAGAGATCCAAAATATGCATGTTTTCAATTGCGGGAAAATTTCTTTCTCTTAAAAAGAGGGAGAAGTTTTCTTTCGAATTTTTGAGCACTCCGATGCTTTTTACTACTTCTTTGTTTTTATTTTTTCAAACACCAAAACAATATTTTGATAGGTTTGCCAATATGTTCATCAAGGGAAAGATTATGAAATCAAAGTGTGTTTTGATTATTAATTTGTGATGAACAATTGGCATATACGATAATTGGTTTGATATTTGGAGATTATTGGTGAAGTGGTTCTGCTGTCTGTGTTGGACCGGTCAGATTGGCGTGTGTTGTGCGGTCAGACCAGCAAACCCGAGGTCTGACCAGCCGACATTGTGTCGGTTTGGTTTCGGGTTGTTTATTTGGATACTTGTGATTGACTTATGTTTATGACTTCTACATGGATAACTATATGTATATAATATGGTTGTGTGTTAATGTAGAGTCAAGGTGATAAATAACTTATACACGGATATGATTTCTTGTTTGATTCATGTATAGGTGTGTCTTGATGCCTCGGGAGAGTAGTGCCGGTGATGGATCGGGTCACTTGGGAGAAGATGACATCCGGATGGTTAGAATATAATGCGGGATACTTAGACTAAAGAACAATGCACGTAGTTGGTGAAAATTTCATGCGGCATACGATGGGGATATTGTGTGCGTATGGTATGCGGAGTTAAATTTGGAAGGAGTCCAGATTTGATATGATTAGAGTTTGTAAAGTTTGTTTCCTGTACAGAAAGGTTTCCTAGGGGATTATAACTTCTTGTATAAGTTAGGTTCGTGGCTCTAGGCTGTTTCCCTATGGGTATAAATAGAAGAGGGGTTGAGGCCTCTCAGTATCGATTGTATGTGAGTTGAGTTTAGAGTAAAATTTGGTTTTCGAGTTTAGTCAAATTTTGTGAGAGGAGGGTTGTTGTTATATTTTGTAAATACGAATAGAAGGAATATCAATCTACTTCTAAGAAATCTTTGATTTGTGTTTGCTCGGTTTCGACGAGGGCACGATGGTCAGACCGACGGCTACTCACCGGTCAACCATCGGCTTCTTCAGGCAATGGCAACTAAGGCAAGCGGTCAGACCGACCGATCTACTTTGGTCAGATCGACAACAAAGGTATGATCAGACTGACGTAAGACCTATGATCAGATCGATTTCCATTAGATGTAACTTTTATTCATTTTTGATGTTATAATCATTCGTCCCTCTTTGGTTAGCTTTCTTACCATGCGGTCATTCGGTCGTACATTAGGATGTGTCACAGTCGATCAAACCACAATGAGTTCAAGGACGCTGCATTCACCACAAGATCAGTTTTATATCATTGTGTAATTTCTATGAAACATTTGAAGAGCTAATAAGTGCGAGGCAGATTGTTACGGAACATGTTGAGTTCATTGATCTACAGTGCCGTTGAAACTACAACTTATATTGAACTGCATTGTGCAAGATTATAATCCGAACGAGGTGCAAATTACAACCGTAACGAGGTGTATTGATCTACAGGGTCTTATGTATTAATTTCAGGCCACACAATTTACTACGTTCGTCCCAAAATACTTCTTTTTATATTTTTATAGAATTTATATTTTGTCTTAAAATAATTATCACTATAGAGTGCTAGTTGTCCCATCAATCATCTTCTATTCAAAAGTTTTTCTATTTTACCTTTAACAACCATTTCAGTTCTCATCATACATTCAATAAAAAGTATTATAATTTTTTCTATTAAATATTAATTTATTTTAGACAACTTAAAATGATAACTATATTATGAAACGTATATTATGAAACGAACGGAGTATTAATTAACCTACGTCAGAGACACAGCAATCGTGTGGCTACGACTATCCGAAAACCAAGGTCGTCGGCGAATATGGGCATGGCCATAGCAGTGCCACGAAACTAGTTAAGTCAAAAGCCCAAAAGATTGCCACGGAGCTCATTTTACCGAGCGTACTACCAATTTGTACTGTAAAAGTTCGGTAAAGCAAGGAGGACTGTAGGAGTATGGTTGAAGACAGGGAAGTTGGAACTATCATAGCTCTCGGCTGGTCTAATGCAGAAATGTCATTGTGATGCACAGCAAAATTAAGGCCAAACTTAAGTACGCTAGTTGTTTTACCTTTAATTTTTCATTCAAAATCTTCTAACCAATATTTTGGGTTTTGCTGGTGGAGAACGCCAAAATTTTGGTGTGCATTGTTCTTCGAATTAAACATTCCTTGTATTAACAAAATTTTTTTGTTAATTTCCATAAAAAATGATACGCCACATTGGTCTATATATTGTCCTTTTGAAAGATCAACAAATTAATTAACAATTACTTCCCCATTTCTAATATAACTATTTTTAAGCAGTTTAGCAAAAATTAAGGGTACGGGGAAATATTTCATTTGAGTCAGCTCATTGATCAAATCAGAAAACGATTCAGTGCAGTGCATTGGAATTAGTGTATGAAAAATCCTAAAAATATATTCTTTTCATATCTAGAATCGAATGTGATATTTTATAATATTATGAATTTAAATAATTTAATTTTAGATGTATTTATTTTGAAACAAAATGTTTATATATTTGATTAAGAAGTGAGTTTATGATGGGAAACAACACGTGTGCACACAGCCGTAGAAATCTCTCGCATCTGTATGCTTGTGTTTCTGACCGAGTGCACTTTAAGGGTAATTTTTGTTTTTGTGTAAACTTTATATTAAAAGTTGATAAAAGATATAAATTTTATACAAAACAAGATATTTAGTTTATTAGATATTTAGTTTCTTGTGTAAAGTTGTTGTCTGTTGTAAAAAGATGAATTTGCCCCCTCTCTATTTGTCCAATTGGATCTGTTTGTCCAGTATTGTTAGCTTTCCCATCCGTAAATGCTAAAACCTGTTCCATAGCAACTGAATGAATTGATGGAACAAGAAGTTTGTATGGTGCTTAACATATAGGAGTTGGAGTACGATAATGACCAACAAACAGGTCACATGTTAAAAATGGTAGCACGATTTCTAGTACGCGATTCAATGATCATTTTAGCAAAGCAACTCACCTCAACCTCGTAACCCACATTCGTAAGACTTTTTGCCAAAGTAGCAACCATCAGGGACTGTGCATTTATGTTCATAGTTCCTACAACCATCAGGCCGAGAACCGCATGACCCTCCTCCCCGTCGCTGCCCGACCACGACAGCCCCTCGATCCCCTCCTCCACCTCATCGCCGTTGCCGATGGGGAGAAGCTGCCAGACAACGAGCAGCGAGGCCGTGAAGAGCGCGACGAGTTCCCTTCAAAAAGAAAAGCGACGGTGGGGAGGTGGTAGGCGGCGTTGGAGTAGGCCCCGCGCCGCCACATTGGAGCCCCCGCCCCCGCAACGGTCGGCGATCCGGAAGCGGCCGCGTCAGTGGGAGCTTCTCTGCCTCCGTGCAACTACGCTCGACATGGATAGGACGGGAGACGCGAATGCGATGTACGGGCACCGACTGGAGCGTGTTCGGAGTTGGGGGGCGGCTGCGGTGGTGGCGGCGCAAGGTAGGAGAGGTGGAGTGAGGAGGCGGGGCTGGGATCAGGAGGGAAGGAGCAACTGCCGCCGCGGCGTCGAGGGAAGGAAGGCTACGAATCTACGTGCAAGCCGCGTGTTGGGGAGTGCGCCAAGCTCGAGCTAGAATATCGGAACTAGAATACTTCGAGGATGACTTCTGCGCGAGAAGAGGAAGAAAGGGCATGCGGTAGTCCCAAGAAAAATTACAATTTTTTTCAAAACCCTCCTAAAAACCAAAAACTTTACATTTTGACTTTATATATGCCTGATTAGTTTCAAAATCTTAAAAAATATCTAAAATATAAAAAAACGTTACAAGATTTTACAGCAAGGACCTAAATACAAATCTCTATACTCTAACGACACAACCACATACATGTACAAAATGTCCATCTCTACGATTGATCTGCATCATCATCAACAGTGAAACTCCTGGACTCCATCTCTCTGTATTCGAGTACTTTGCTTTAGTAACCACGTACATCTCGACAGTGCCACACCGTACTGTCCATGTCGATCAAGTCTGCGAAATGCCGTGCCGGTGCTTTAGCAATGTCTATACTTACTTCTTTGAAAGAAGATAACTCCTTTAAAAGAATCTTTTAAAAGAAAATTGTGAGGCTGACAGTGGATCTGACATCTTACTTATTTTCATTTTCATTGTAAATTTTACAATTTACTTCTTTAATTTATTAATATTAAGAATCAATCAAATCTTAGTCACACATCACATTAAATTAAGGCGAATATTT
Organism: Oryza australiensis; assembly: GCA_019925245.2. Classification (NCBI taxonomy): domain Eukaryota; kingdom Viridiplantae; phylum Streptophyta; class Magnoliopsida; order Poales; family Poaceae; genus Oryza; species Oryza australiensis. The sequence goes on along the minus strand of JAIFGZ020000381.1, from coordinate 1,377,553 downwards.
TCTATAAAAAAATATGTAACCCAAATAGTAAATTATGTTTTATTCATAGGGCATTCAGTTACTGCATATAGTATATATAGAGAGTGCTTTTGGCAATGTATAAATAAAGAGGTTGCACACGGAGCCTAAGGCACAAGCTTCAGAAAATTCAGAGAGTTGCAGAAATCAAGCTGCTTCTTCTCATCAAGAACTCAAGATGGGTAATGGCAGCATTAAGGCTTATGCGGCCGTTGTTCTGATCAGGATCATGTACTCAGTCATGCAAGTCGTGAGCAAGGTTGCCTTGGATCAAGGCATGAACCCGTTGGTGTTTATATTCTATCGGCATACCACTGCCGCGCTCGTGTTAATCCCTATTGCTTTTATTCTGGAGAGGTGGTTAGCTTCTGTCAACTATGCCTTTTTTTTTTCCGAGGAGGGCTTCTCAACTATGCGTTGATTCTGACTTTAGTGTTTTTATTCTCATTGTTTTGCAGGAGAAAAGCTAAACGGTTGACATTAAAAAATACAGGAAAAATGTTTATACATGCCTTATATGGGTAGGTCAGCATGTCACATCATTATTCATTAGTAATTAATATTATATCTTAAAACTCATACAATCATACCACATCATCTATAATTTAAATTTATTATATTTTAGAGTTTAGCATGTGAGCATATCAAATCATCATTTCGTATCATTTTTATAATATTTTAACACATATTCATATATTATTTTTATAATATTAAACATATATTCGTTCAAGTATTTTACAGTAAAGCATGGAGTATACGATGTGGTTGTACACTCGGTAGCATCAAAATCTTAAAAATAAGTCCATGTAATGCAAAAATAATACCGTATATCACAATGGAACGCTCGGTAATGTAAAATTAATATTGTGTGCCTAACATCTAACGAGTAAACTGACCACTAAAATATCATATTGATTGGCTTTGCTAATAAGTTGTAAAAAAAGAGTGAAGTGTCACTACTGGAAAAGCCACATTAGTCCCGGTTGGTAACCTCAATAGTCCCGGTTGTCAAACCGGACTACAAATCCGGAACTAGAGATGGGCGACCTCTAGTCCCGGTTAAATAACCTGGGACTAGAGATACATCTTTAGTCCCGGTTGAAGCCACCAACCGGGACTAAAGATGGCGGAGCCACGTGGCCGGCTCAGTCATCTTTAGTCCCGGTTGGTGGCTCCAACCGGACTAAAGCATTTTTTATTTTTTTATTTTTTTCCGTTGCTTGTTTATATATGTTTTTTTTGTTGTTTTTTTGTTGTTTTTTTGTTGCCGAAATCAAATTCACATATCAAATTAACATCCTCAAATCACATCACAAATTCGCATCATAATTTTTTTCACAAATTCACAACACAAATCCACATTACAAATCCACAGCACAAATCCACATCACAGATTCACATCACAAATCGAGTAATGAACATCACAGATACACACATATATCAAATTTAGAACATCACAAAAATCTCTAAAAATCTCCCGGATCCGTCGCTCCCGGAGAGGACGAGGAAGAGGAGGAAATGGAGGAGGCACGACACCACCTCCCGAGCCGCCGCGTCGCATCCACCTCCGAGCCGCGGGGCCACCGCCATCTTCGAGCCGCTACCACATCTCCTCCCACCTCCTCACGCCCCACCGCCGTCGCCGAGCGAGAGAGAGCCGAGAGAGGGAGAGAGAGCCGAGGGAGAGAGAGAGCCGAGAGAGGAGAGAAGAAAACAACTAAGTGTTGGATCGGTGGAGAAGACGATGCACGCCTGGGATATATATAGCCTGGATTTTTAGTCCCGGTTGGTGGCATCAACCGGGACTAAAGATAATTTCCCGCTATTTTCAATTCATCTTTAGTCCGGTTGGTGGTACCAACCGAACTAAAGATAATTTTCCGCTATTTCTAATTCATCTTTAGTCCGGTTGGTGGCACCAACCGGGACTAAAGATAATTTCCTGCTATTTCTAATTCATCTTTAGTCCGGTTGGTGCCACCAACGGGACTAAAGATATTTTCCGCTATTTTTCCAATTTTATTTGCCGGCTAGGGTTAACAATTAAATAATTAGTAAATATGGCCAAATTAAATTTATTAAATATAGGTTTAAAACAATAATATTAAAATTTAATTAAACATATATAATCCTAGACATTAATGTGCCTTCTAGATAGTGTTCCTCTTTTGCCTCTCTCTATTTTTCATATTCATCTGAAGTTGTTGTTTTTGGAAAAATTCGACTTTTTTGTTTTATTTTTTTATATTTTTTATGGACTTAGGAGCACACAAGAGGTAACCATATAAAATTTGAGCATAAACAAGCAAAAGACGTGGCCTGTGAAAAATTCGGAAGACACACTCACACGTCGGAAAAAGCTTCCGGCTCGAAAAGGCAATCTTCCGAGGCTTTTTTGGGAAAAATAAAATTGCCAAACGCGCGAAGCTGAACGCATCCGAAATTTTTCCTGATCTATTTTCATATATGGAACGTCTCGATCGGAGTCCATATGTGAAAGTTATGGCCGTTTTAAAACCGACTCCGAGTTAGAGGGCGAAACGGGAACAATGCGCGTAAAACTTGTTAAATGCGCATAAACTAGACGTGACGGCCGGGTTTAAATGTTCTTATCAATATTGTACATCCTTTCGGTTCATATATTATCACCAAAATAATTTTACAAAAGATTTTGTGTATTGAGAATCATTAGTTAATAACAATATGATGATATGTAATTACAATGTAATGATTAAATTAAAGCTTTCTTCTATCTTCAATCACCCACCCTCACACAACACCACACTCTTTAAAATTGCAAATCCCCTCAAATTAATTTTATACCATTTGAATCATGCAGCAAAATTTGTATATTTTTATTAGGTTCGGTTAAAAATAAACACATTCATGGTGTTACCAACCAAGACTAAATATCAAAATTATCTTTAGTCGGTTGGTAACACCAACCGACAATAAATAGCATCTTTAGTCGGTTGGTGTTACCAACCGACTAAAGATGGTGTCGAAGAGGTCGTCGAGATGTTGTTAGAAAGTGGCATCTTTAGTCCTGTTGGTAACACCAACCGGACAAAATGACATCTTTAGTCGGTTGGTGTTATCAACCGGGACTAAAGATGCCCACGCCCGACAACCTCGACAATATTTGAACCGGGACTAAAGATGACCTTTAGTTCCGGTTCGTGTCACGAACCGGGACTAATGCTTCTAGAAATTCGTAGACTTTTTAAACCGGGATTAGAGATGATCTATAGTCCCGGGTGCAACTCAAACCGGGACTAATGTGGTTTTTGCTACTTCAACCAATGATGGTTTCTCCAGTAGTGTGTACAAGTGGTTCAGTATGTTATATAGGTCATTGAACTCTTAAAATATATTTTTGGATTTTTTAACTTATTTTGGATGTCATATAAGTCTAAACGGGCTCCAACCTGCTCTGTGCACTGACGTGATATGGCATGGTGATGTCTAAATGTCAATAGGATCCATACGTCAGCCACATATAGAAAAAAATAAAAACATATTTTTCCTCCCTTTTAATTTAATTTTTTATATCACTAACATGTGAGTCCCACTAATATATAAACACCACTGTAGCATGCCATGTCAGTATATGAAACAGATTGAAACTTGTTTGGACCTATATAACATCTATAACAAAAGTTCAAGAATTCAAAAATACATTTCGAGAGTTCAAGGGCATAAATAACACACAAGTTTAGGGATAAACTTCACTCAAAAATAAATAAGCGATGAAAATAGAGTAGGGCTTTCGTACTTCTACTCTTATTAGGTCGTTAAAAGCCAAGGTTTAAAAATAGCGCGATCAAAAAACGTCTAGAATAATTTAAAACTAAGTTTTAAATTTAAATTTTAGTTGTGACTCATTAGCCGACAAGCAAACGATATGTTCATAAGTTAATTGGGACTCGTCGATCCCCTGTTAGTACCAGCACTTGACGAAGGTTGATCGTGTGTGTGCATTCATTCCAGTTCTCTGACAGTCATGTCTGGCTAGACATACCTTGAAAAATCGGTGATCCGTGCATTTTCATGCTTAGCTTTATATTACTTTGTATATGTGTAATCCATCTTTAATATATTCAGTAAATAATTCAACCTTATTATTAATTCTACATGTTTTTATCCTTCATTAAATAATTGCAAATTTTGGGTTTGATAAATACAAAGCTGTTTTCAGTTTGAAGACAAGAGTTATAGTTGTTCAATTTAATCTCAGGGTGACAGGATGCGGTGACTTATTTAACCTTGGTCTCAATTATGCTTCAGCAACTTCATCATCAGCATTGTACAATGTTCAACCAGTGGTTACCTTCATCCTTGCAGTCATATTTGGGTAATGGAAATGCTACTTTGCACACCTAATAAGGACAATTTAAATTTAAATTATTTCAGTGAAAAAATTATTTCAATTTAAATTAGTTTAATAAATATATACTCCACCAGAAGTCTGAATAAGTTATTTCTTGTGACAGGATGGAGTCTATGAAACTGAAGAGATTCCATGGAAATGTAAAAGCGACAGGAATTCTGTTCTGCATGGGCGGAGTCATCATGTTGGCCTTCTATGAGGGGTCTATGTTCAAATCATTCAACCACCACCACCTCTTTGAGCAAGTCAGTAGCAGCAGTTCTCCGGCAGGGAACAACCATTCCAAGAAGCAATGGGCACTTGGAATTTTCTTCATGACACTTTCTAACATATTAGGAGGTTTATGGAATGTGTTTCAGGTATACTCAAACTTGAAGTTTGAATCAGGGTTCACACTTTCGGAAATGGTCACCGAAATTTCAATATTTTCGAAACTTTTCTGTACGAAACTATTTGAAATTTTAAAAATTTTGATTAAATTTGAATAAATTTCAACCAATTTTATAAAATTTTCGGGCGAGATAGTTGCTTGCCGAGGGGTCCGAAATTTCCAACTGAGATTTCAATCTCTGGTTTTGATGGCACTTCAGATCTTGATTTCGATTGAGTATATTCAACATGACTTTTTTGTTTCTTCCCAGGGGCCATTGATAGAAGACACTTCCAAGTTGATGAACACCACGATACAGATCTCGTTCGCGTCAGTCCAAGCCTTTGTTGTGGCTGTTGCAGTCGAGAGGGACTTCTCCAAGTGGAAGATTGGCTGGAATGTTGGCCTTGCTGCAATAATCTACAGTGTAATTAATTGAGCTTCGAATGCAATGTTCAATTTCATACCTGCAACTAAAATGCTCAACTAAAAATCTCCGTTTATCGACGAAACAAATGGGATTTCAGGGCGTGATTGTAACTGCACTTTCATACTACATGCAAATATGGACGATCGCAAAGAGGGGGCCAGTGTTCCTTGCCATGTCAATGCCTCTTACTTTGATATTCACAATCATCATTTCCTTGTTCATTTTAGGAGAAGCAGTTAGCCTAGGGAGGTACGTATACATCCTGAATTACCTACAGGCTTTTAGTACCCTGAAAAGTTCATTTTTTTTCTTGACCCAACTCATTTGCTGATCTTGTTAATCTAACTGTGCAGTATTGTTGCTGGAATACTACTAATTGGAGGTTTGTTTAATGTTCTGTGGGGTAAAAACTTAGAGGAACGTGATGAACTGAACAAGATAGATCCAGCTATACCTGACTTGGAGCTGCAGGATAAAGAGGAGGCCCAGGTGCATGATGATGGTACAACAAAGGTCTAAACCAAGAGATGTTACCGAAAGATGATGATCTACTAATTTATATCCGCTTTCTGGCACCAATACCATCCTAGTAATTCTGTTATGCATTTGTAATTAGAGAAGAAGTTCAAGTTAACTTTAGAGAGCATATATATGTGGCTTGAACATGCATCACTCTGCAACACCTACTGTAGTGTTTTAATCTGGACTGGCCACCATTAAACGGTGTAGATCTCTCTTCTCGGACTAATGTAACAATTTCTCTTTTTTTTTTATTTTTGGCAAGGTTCAATCTAGTGTCTGAGAGTAAATGTGCTAACTCCTTTTAGTGTTCATGCGTGCCGTCCCCTTGAGACCGTCCTAATTTTCCAGCACGATTGCGATAGCGATGTGGCTTCGTTTTCTTAATTTCTATCATGTACAAAGTTCCCCCGTAAACTTAAGAAAAACTTCACATCTAAACAGCTTCCACCCAAAAACTAAACAGCACTATCTAGGAAAACGTACATCTCAAAACTAAAAAAAATTATAAGAAATTTTAATTTGGACACGATAATAGAAATGGCACAGTGACACACCACTAAAATCGATTTTCACTGACCGCTAAACTATACGTCAAAATAAAGACCTAAAATAAACTTATTCCGAATCAAAGTGTGTTTTGGTGTTGGCTATTCTCGGTTGAACTGTTGCTCCTATCTGGTTTTCACGACTATCCACACAGGAATCAAATAAAATGCCTACAGAATATTCAACATGTTTCTACCCTCCCTATCTGCTGAATTTTTGGCGATCGGATTTTGACTGAACGGTCCATATCTATTTACTCTTTGCCATATATACATCAGCAACCGGTCCATATCTATTTACTCTTTGCCATATATACATCAGCAACCCGTAAAAAATCAAACCCATCCTAGCCGCTAGGAGCGGGCATTCAGTCTAACCCAAAATTTCGGCTTTGATCTTTGATTTTTCGATGAATATCAGTTAGATAAAACTATTTTCTTGTGAACACGCAAAAGGATTGCACGTCAATATATTAAGAGAAGAGAAATAAAGTTCATACAGGAACAAGAAGGGCCAACTACCCCCAACCCGAAACACCAACGTAGCAGGAAAAAAAGGAAGAAACGAACACCGGGGGAGGGGACACAAACGCTACACTATTCTCCCCAACATTCTCCAAAAATGGCTGCATTAGCCATGGACCAAAGGTGGCCCTCTGAACGGACGGAGTCGAGAACAACCGAGACCGAAGAAAGCACCGAGTCGAAAACTCTGGCGTTCCGCTCCTTCCATAGCTGTCAGGAGACCAGGAGGACTATGGAGTCGAACCCGATGTGGAGGTGATCCGGTAGACAAGCCCCGGACGAAGGCCACCAAATCCAGTAGCCACGCCACGGGAGGGGTCAAGGCCGACCAACCGATGAAGACAGGGACACCCAACCGCACTCGCCTAGCGAACACAGCCTAAGAGGATGTGGTTAGCTATCTCCTTGTCCTGGGCATAGAAAGGGCAGGCCGAGTGGCTATCAATGCCTCACCTCTGGAGAAGATCAGCTGTCCAACAACGCCGCCTGAGTGCGAACCGAAGGAAGAACTTGCACTTCGCTGAATTCTTCGCGCGCCAAAGAAGATCAGCGCAAGGAAAAGAGAGCTGGCCGAGAAAGAGAGCTTGGTAGGCTGACCGCGCCGAGTAACGTTGGTCACCTGTCCAGTGCCAGACCAGGTGGTCCTGGACGCTTGGAGATAGAGGAAAATGAGCAACCACATCCCACACCAGAAGAAATTGGAAGATGACTGGAACAGTAAGGGCGCCACAAATATCCGAAACCCGGGAGTGGTTAAGCAAACCGAGGCTACCGTGCGTAACTTTCGGAGGCACTGTGGCACAGCAAAAAGGAGATCCGGTGCCAAAGAGGCGATGGAGTAGCCATCGATCCATTGGTCGGACCAGAACAACATGGACTCCCCATCCCCGGGAACGAAGAAGGAGGCTGCCGAGAACAAGTCAGAGACTGCTCGCTCCTTCGGAGCTGGCAGGTCCGCCCAAAAGGAATGGCCTGAGCGCTGGAGCCATAGCTAGTGGGCACGCAAAGCAAACCCTGCCAACTTGAGGTCAGGAATACCCAAACCACTAAGTGCTTTGGGACGACAGACTCTCGTCAAAGCCACCCGACACTGTGCCCCATTTCCTGAGTCCGAACCCGTCCACAGGAAAGCGCGACACCTCTTGTCGATGGCCTTGACAACCCAAGCTGGGAGGGCGATTGCCATAAACACGTGAGTCGGGATGGAGGAAAGGACAGACTGGACTAGCACAGAACGACCGACCAACGTGGTGAGCTGACCTTTCCAGGGAAAAGAAGATGGGAAACCTTATCCACCAGTGGTTGCAGGGCTGCCTTCAGCAATTTGCGAACTGACAGGGGAATGCCGAGGTAGGTGCACAGGAAGCCAGAGATCGAGCAGGGAAAATAGGCCTCGACCAGCTCCAAATCCTCCACCGAACAGCGGATAGGGGTAACCGAGAATTTAGCAAAGTTGGTTCGAAGCCCGAAAGTTGCGCCAAAGACAGAAAGGATGCCCTGAACAAACTGAAGGTCCTACCGCACTAGAGAGAGGAGAAGGACCAGATCGTCTGCATAGAGGGAGACACAATGCCACAAAAGCACGAACAAGGAGCGGAAGGAACCCGCCCGCGGCAGAAGCCTTGCAAAGCATTGCATTAAGCACGTCCATGACCAGAATGAAAAGCATGGGAGACAGTGGGTCCCCTTGGCGAAGGCCTTGCTGGTGGCAGAAACGCAATCCCGACACCCCATTGATCAGTACCCGAGAGGAAGAGGCACCCAGGATGATAGAGATCCAATCACGCCAGTGCTGACTGAACCCTAGATGGGCGAGCACCTCCAGAAGGAATGGCCAGCTGATCGTGTCAAAGGTCTTCGCAATGTCCACCTTGAGAAGAAGAGAGGGAACACGCCTAGCATGGAGAGCCCAAGCCGCAAGCTGGACATAACATAAGTTGTCGTGAAGGGATCGACCTTTGACGAAGGCACTCTAGTTTGCCGCCACCAGCCCGTCCAAATGAGGAGAGAGACGGGAAGTAAGAATCTTAGGGAACAGCTTCCCGAAACTATGGATGAGGCTAATAGGCCGAAAGTCTTTGACATCGACGGCCTCATCCTTTTTCGGCAGAAGGGAGATGAGGCTATCATTAAGAGGAGCGAAACCCCTCCCATCAACCAGGAAAAGAGAGTTGAGTGCCGTCAAGACCTCAGACTTGATCACCGACCAACAAGACTTGTAAAAACTGTCCGAGAAACCATCCGGGCTGGGAGCCTTATCAGAAGGTAGAGACTTGATCACTGTCCAGACCTCCTCTTCCAAGAAGGGGCCATCCAAGCCCTCAAGCTGAGCAGAACTAATGCCAAGGGAAGATAGATCCAACGCGAGGTCACGATCCATGGTCATCCCCAAGATGGAGGCAAAGTGAGAGGAGACAAGATCCTAAAGCTCCTCATGGGAGACGACGAGCCGTTCACCATCCCGAAGGCGGGAGATGAAGTTCTTCCGCCTTTGAGCCCTCGCATGAAGATGGAAGAATTTGGTGTTCGCATCACCCTCCTTTAGCCACAAGAACCGCGAACGCCGGCGAGCGATGATCCGCTCCAAAGAGGCTAGGCCAAGGGACTTCAGCTTCAAGTCCCTATGCAACCAGGTCTCTAAAGAGGAAAGAGAGCGGCTCTCCTAAGCAACATTGAAATGCTCTCTTGCCATCTGCAGCTGCAGGAGAACACTACCGATGTGACGGTACTCCAGCTCTACAACCATTTAGCGGTGGTGGCGAAACACTAGACAAGCGCAACAAGGGGGGAGGTTAGCCGGAGGTTTCCAAGCATCCTGCATGACTTGAAGAAAGTCGTCGAACTTGGGCCAAATGGCTTCAAACCGAAAACGGTGAGCCTTCGGAGAAACCACACAGAGTGCGAGAAGCAAAGCACGGTGGTCGAGGCCACCGAAGAGACTTCACAAAGGAGACAAGACGGGAAAAGGTCCTCCACTCCGTGGAGAAAAAGAAACGATCAAGCTTGACGAGTGTAGGAGAATCACGTTCGTTGCTCCAAGTGAAGCGACGCCCGTGAAGTGGCAACTCCCGTAGATCCAGCTCATCCACTAAGCGACAAAAGTGGCCCATCATATGATAGTTAAGGTTCAGATTGTTTTTGTCCTGGGCATCCAGGATGAGATTGAAGTCACCCACCACGGCCCACGGGCTTGAACGAGAAGAACACAACCAACGGAGCTCATCTAGAAACCTAAGCTTGTTCGGTTCCTCCTGAGGCCCATAGACTGTGGAGAGCCACCAAGAGGCACCGTCCGAGTGGTGACGAATCAGCGTGGTAAGAGAGAAATCTGCAAGGTGAACATCAAAGACAGTCCAAGGAGCTGTTTGCCAGACAAGCAACACACCCCCCGACGGACCAACAGCAGGCAAAAAAGAATAATCAAAGTCGAGGCCTAACATTTCATGAATGACACGAGAAGACAGAACATCCAGTTTGGTCTTCATAAGACAGGGAAGAGAGACCCGTTCATCGCGAACCACAACACGAAACACGTCCCCATGGGCGCGCGAGTTCAGGCCCCGCACGTTCCACACCAAAATGTTTACATTACAAGATCCCATGGAGAAAGTAGAACACACCCTGAGAGGTGAGACTGAAAAGAAAAGAAAAAAGGTAGGAATCAGCCGCAGGCCGACAACACGTCAGACGCCTGCGCTGAAAGGCAGAGAGCCTGAGAAGAGAACAGAGAGGGCGAGGATGTGGTCCTACGAGAGAGGTTTGGTGAAAAGGGCATCGTAATCTGCCAGGGCCTGGGCAAGAATCGGGCCCTCATCAGGTGCCAACCCAAGCTTGCGCACCAAGTTGCATTGAGCGCGAGAGACCGCATTGCACGGACCTATCCGTGCCATCTGAGCCACAATCCGCTCGCTGTGCTTCGGGAGAATGACCGGGGAGGCTGCGGCCACCGGCACAGGCAATGGCGGTGGAGGAAGAAAAGCAGGCGGAAGAGGGTTGCAAACACCGGTGAGAAAAGCACGGAGAGTGGCGTTCTTCGCGACCGAGGGCGGTAGAGGGCACCGGCTGACCCGTGAGGTCAAGCGCAAGGATCAGCACATCAAAGAGTGTCTCGTCCCCCGGGCCTCCTCCACAACGTCCTCTGGGAAGGGAGAAACTGTCATGGCAATCGACAGAGGCACCACTAACCCAACCTCCGAAGGAGAAGAGGGAAAGGGCTCAAGAGTGATAACTGGCGAGGAGAGGCCACCGGAGAAGAAGGCGGCGTAGGTGGATGTAACATCCCGAAATCGAAGGAATGGAATTCGGAACGTAAAAATCGGAACTCACAAAAACTTTTTGGGAATCATTGCTTCTTATCGTGTTTTTCGATCCGGATTGCCAGTTCAAGCAAAATAAGATTTTTCTTCTAGAATTACTTTGAGGAAAAATGGGACAAAACCCTAAGCTTTGAAATCACAAAGGTGAAAATGATTTCAAAATATAAATGTGTGTACCTTGAAAAGAGCATATACATATATAATTTGGTGAATTACAAAAAGGATATATTTTGGTTTAAACCCCAATTGATAGGGAAAGATAATGAATAATTGGGATTTGATGATAAAAATATTTTTGAAAAAGGAAAAATGAAGATAGAAATTCATCTCTAATCAAAACCCTATTTTCTTGAATTCAAAAGAAGAAACAAAATAAATATGAAAAATATATTTTGAAAAGTAGGGAGAAGTGGAAAATATAATTTTAGAGATTGTTCGAGAATACAAAAATTTATTTAGGATTTTTAGGAAGAAAGGAAATGGAAATAGGGAATTAGGAAAATTAAATCAAGTAAAATAGGAAAGGTACACTATTCATCGCATCAGAAGGTGTTCGACCGGTCATTCAACCACGTTCGCGCGCGCCACGCGCCAAACGCCGTGCCGCGCCGTACCCGGGACACCCGCGCGCTCTCACCGATGACACCGTCCTGCGCGCACCCACCGCCGGTCACAGCCGCGCGCCATCCCGCGGTCGCCAAAGTCGCCGGCGCGCCGCACCGGCCGCGCCATGCCGTCGCCATGCCGTCGCCGTACCGCCCGCGTTAGCGCGCGCTCACACGATCCGCGCGCACCGCCCTCGCCGCGCTCACCGTACGCGCGCGCGTCAGTGCGGTTGCCGCACGTCGCGCACGACCTCCCGCGACCGCGCCATGCTGCTTGGCCGCCGCGCCATTGTTGCCGTCGCATCGCTCTCCCGTCAACCGCCTATAAGAGGCCACCCCGAGCCGAGCCCCCAACACCGAAAATCCTCGCCACAACTCCCTCGTGCTTTCTCCCCGTTTTTCCCCAAAAGTTAGCCGTTGCATTGCTTGAATTTTGGGGAGAATCGGAGCTCGGCGGAAGAACCCTAACTCGGCCACCCCGCAAAACTCCGAAATTCGTCACCCTCGACCGATTTCTTCCCGAATTGAAGGTACCACCGTTATCCCCGTGCTCTAAGTGTTGTTTCCCTAAGTTTCCCGAGCCAAATGGCCGCCGGAAATCGCCGAGAGCCCCCGAATTCCCCTGTCTCGGCCGCGCCACCCCGCCGTCGCCAAGACACCTCGCGCCCCCCGCCGAACCAACACTCTCTCTAGCATCCCTAGGGCTCACCGATGCTCGTAGATCCATTGCTTTGGCCAAGGCATCGCCGGAGTCCGCGCCGACGCAGCGCCACCGCCGCCCGAACCACCTCGCCGTCGCCGCCATCTTCGCCGCTCCCGGTCCCGACCGAGTGGAGAAACGGGACCCCGTGGTCCCAAGATGGCGAAAAGCCCCTCCTTCCCCGAGCTCCGGCCCTCCTCACCGTCCGGCGCCTCTCCCTCACCGTCGGCCCGGTGGTAGTAGAGCAGAGAGGGAAAGGAAAGAAACAGAGGGAATGGGAAAAAGAAAAAAAGGGAAAGAAAAGAAAAATAGTAAAAGAATAAGGGAAAATGTATAGATTATTTTGGGAATATTTAGGATAAAATAAGGTTTCGAACTATTATTATTATTTAGGAATAAGTACAATATTGTTCCCTTCTAAAATAAAATACTTTGTGAAAATGATTTATAGATCAATTTTTCTTTTTGTGAATTCAAATATTGTCCAACCTTTAGCTTGTTATCAAAGTTCACATGAAACCTTTTTAAATATTGGTTAAGCATGGATGATGTTATCCTGTCGTTAGAATTCCAAAAACCCTAATAAATATAATTGCAACATTGCAAGGTTGTCGAAAGGCTTTGCCGTGACCGTCTCATGTGTTGAGGCGTAGGCTCATTTGTTGGGCTGTCGCGGAGTACGGGTAAAGTGTACATCCACTGCAGTGTGAGTGAATTAATCTATTCGAATAGCCGTGCTCGCGGATATTGAGCATCGTGACAAGACTTTCGCTTGGCTAGATTTTAAACTTGAAACTGCTGGGATGGGTATGCATGATGATTTCATTCGTGGTGGGTCAACTTCTCGATAAGCGAGAAGGGTAGATTCCCAAAAATCATGACGAACCGGAGGCGGAAGCCATCCTTGGAATCACGATGGATGGTAGACAGAACCGTCACCGGATTAATGATCTATGAAAATTAAAACTTGATTTGGCTAGTCGATAGATTTGTGAAAAGAATTATGAAAACTGGCTTTACGCAAAAATAACCCTAGCCATGTTCTTTGAATAAACCTATCATATGCATCAATTCGTGTTGGCTTGCCGAGTACGGTTGGTACTCACCCTTGCTATACGCACAAACCTCCACTGATGGAAATGGAGAGCCGAAGACCCATACGCGTATCACCGGGAGGGCGAAGGAACCGATGGCGCATACTAGACCTTAGCTCCGGTCGTTGCTCGTGGCAATTGACAAGCCGCCTCTTTCCGCGCCTTATCTAAATTCTTTTTATGTTGTATTCGGACCATAAGGTCCCGTGGGTTGAACATTGCCTTCGGGCCTATTAATGTAATAATGGTAATGTAAGACTATTCGTGCATGTGCACTTGATTATCCAAGATCGTATTCGTGGGTACCAACTACTCGATCCAGGAAATGGTACTATGAACACGAAAGATTCCCGCCTCAAAAACGGGGGTCTACAGAGCTGGTATCGAGCCATGCGACCGTAGGCTAAGACCAAATGGCGCCCTACCCTAACTAGTTGGCTAAAGGGAAATATCCCTACAATAGGATCAGCTTTTAAACTATTATTTCCGAAAATGCAAATATACCTTTTCTACATCTGTATTTCCTTTTACCAAATGATTATGATAGCTCTCTCCCTCTAACCCTAAGTTGCCTATAAAAGCGAGATGTCAAACCACGACGGAGCTCGGGAGGTCACTATCCCGCGAGACGAGGGGTTTGTGGTACAACTTCAGTCCCTACTATGGTGTTTGAGGTACCCGGAACCACCCACCTATCACACCAAGAGGCATGGCTCCGAAGTGTATCCAGCTTGGGAGGCGGCCGTATCCATAGAAGCCCGCATGGAAAGTGAGACATCTTTCGCTTCCACACTCGCTACCACCGGGACCTAGCGTAAGGCTATTCAGATGCGGCTCGCGAAGCCTTCCTTCGCCTTAATGCGATACATCGTGCCGAACTCACGGTGACGGAGTTCGTGCATCATCCTTATCGCGAAGAGGGCAACCCGATGCACCGTGGAGGCCACCCCTGCTACTAACCCGATGGTCACGCGTCTATCACGTTGGGCGGAGACGGCAGACGACAGCCGAGGAGGCCCCGCTCGAGATCAACGACCAGCAGCACGCCTCAATGATCTCGGTCGATAGCCACCAAGGCCGTGGAGACCGAGATAAACATGCTGCAGACTCAGCTGCAGGCCAATGGTGCCCAATATGAGCAACTCTCGGACCGCTACATGGCCCGTGGGGAAGCTCGGTAGAGCTGGAAGAGCAGCTCAGAAGAGCAAGCGCAAATCGACCACTGGAGGAGCATGCGCACTCGTCCCGTCTACGCTGCAGTACTTCCACCGAGCCGTACCATCACCTCCCCCCCCGTGCCCGACCACTATTACCTTATGACTCCAGCATGCTTGGATACTTTTCAAGCCATGATGGAGCAAGCTTTTATGTTGAGCACGAGCCGCACCGTACTGGTTGACCCCACTGCTACGCCACGTCCATGGGACCCACCTCGAGCTCCGTAGCAGTACCAACCGAGCCTGGATCGGGAGAGGAGAACCCCATCCAGATCCACACCGACACGGAGTCGAGGCGAACCCATGGAGGTCAAATGGGAGTCTAGCGACACCGACCCAATGGAGGAGGAAGCTCCCACTCGTCGCCCGACTCACACCGGAGGCCCCTCACCCGCCGACCGCTCGCAAGAGTACGCGGCCACCGAGTCGGAAGATTCGGCGTGACTCGAGGCCACCACCTCCGAGCCATGGGGACTCCGGTTTGCTTCGCGACGGACCACCCACTTCCGGCGCCCGGCTCTTGCGGATGGTTGGACGACTAGGCGGGAGGACCTTCTCGGCTCGGCGGCACGAACCACTCTCTATTTCCCTTAATTGGTTGATGTAGTTGGACGATATAGTTGTTGTTGCTATCATGGCATGAAGGACGTGTGTGTACAGTCCATGTACCCCTTATGTAATATGATGAACTCCGAGCATCGCTTTGCGGTGTCTTAATTCGTGAGCTTAATATTACTTCACCCCGCTTGTTGATTAAAGATCATTTAAAAGAACTTGAAGAAAAATCCCCTAGGAACCATAACCTAAACTGGTCCGATCTCTTAATACATCTATCTTCTTCAGATGGCACATCGCCGCAGAGCCGCGGCAACCAACGAGAACCCGCGAACCCAACCCCTCCACCTGGCGGAGGTTATGGCTTTGCGGACCCGGCTACTCCAAGCAATTGCTAATAACCGGGAAGTCGAGGAGGATCGAGTGCGGGAGAGTTCATGAGAGCTAAGCCACCAACCTTTTCCACGGCCGAAGAACCTATGGATCTGAAGATTGGCTAAGAGTGATAGAGAAAAAGCTAACCCTCGTCGAATCCGAGAAGCCGATAGCGTTGTCTTCGCTACTAACCACGGAGGGCCCCGCAAGTGACGGTGGGACACCTACAAGGAAACGCGAGCTGAAGACGCCACGAACCAACATGGGAGGAATTCACGGCTGCGTTCCGTGAGAATTTCGTGCCAGTGCGGTTATGAGGATGAAGAAAACGAGTTCCGCAGACGTCAAGGGAACACCTCGGTGCAAGAATATCCAACAAGTTCACTCGGCTTGCCCGTTACGCCACCGGTGACTGACAGACGAAGAAGAGAAGATAGACAAATTCATTGAGGGACTAAATGACGAACCGAGGGGACCAATGATCGGGCGATCACACCGCTTCCAAAGCCTCATCAACAAGGTCGTCCGACTTGAGCATGACCAAAAGGTGGTAGACAATAACCGCAAGAGGAGGCTCGCTATGGCTCGCCCATTTCGGGGAACGCCACAACGCCCCAAGGGAGCCACCCCGTCTCGGATGGAAGCCAAACGTTAAGCAACCGGACGTTCTCTCGCTTCGACCATGTCAACAGTCGCTACACCTCGCTTCGTACACCCACACCAACCCTAGCCGCTCCAGGAAGAAGGAATGTGAGTGCTTCAATTGTGGAGAATTCGGACACTACTCCAATAGCTGCCCAAAACCACGCAGCACCCCTGTGCGCACCGGCGCCAATGCAACGCCCGTCCGAGGAACCCCCACCCCTGCGGCGGGACGAGGTCTGTTCAGGACCCCGCTACCCAACGAGGCCGCCACCGGGTTTCGACGTGGCCAGGTGAATCATGTGCGGGCTGAAGAAGCTCGGGAGGACCAGAGCGTATTGATGGGTATGTTCTCTATCAACTCGCACCGCTTAAAGTTTTATTCGATTCTGGAGCTTCACATTCATTCATATCTTCCCGAGTAAGAAAACAACACCACCTACACCAAGTAGCACTTAGGAGACCTATGCTGTACACTCACCGGGAGACATAACCGTACCCCACGCCTGCATTAATGTGCCCATACGGATTAGAGACGTGGTGTTTCTCTCAAACCTTATGGTGCTGTCACCCCAAACCATAGATGTCATACTCGGAATGGATTGGTTGACCAAAAATAATGGAATTATAGACTGCAGTCGAAGGGAAGTCACGGTATCCACCCCATGAGGATCACCGATGAGCATAACGATGGATCAAAATCCGAAGCTATGCGAACAAGCTGCGGGAGTGTTCACCATGCTACCTCTAGGCGGAATGCCGTAGTACAAGAATACCCGGATGTGTTTCCCGAGGAATTGCCAATGCCCCGGATCGCGACGTAGAGTTTATCATCGATCTAATGCCCGGTACGCCCCCATATCCAAGAGGCCTTATCGAATGCCGGCCAACGAGTTAGAGAAACTCAAGAAGCAAATAAGAGAACTACAAGAGAAGGGATTTGTACGCCCCAGCTCTTCTCCCTGGGGAGCCCCAGTACTTTTCGTCAAGAAGAAGGATGGGAGTATGAGAATGTGTGTGGACTACCGATCGCGAATGAAGTAACTATCAAGAACAAGTACCCGCTACCTCGGATCGATGACCTATTCGATCAACTTAAGGGTGCGCAGTGTTCTCAAAGATTGATCTACGGTCGGGATATCATCGCTGAAGATTAGGGCCGGAGATATTCCTAAGACGGCGTTCTCTACACGTTACGGCTTATACGAGTTTACGATAATGTCCTTTGGATTGACCAATGCCCGGCATATTTTATGAATCGATGAACAAGGTATTCATGGAGTACCGGACAAATTCGTAGTGGTATTCATCGACGATATACTTATCTACTCCAAGAACGATGAGGAACACGCGGAACATCTACGGCTAGTACGAAAAACTACGAGAGCACCCTGTATGCAAAATTTAGCAAATGCGAGTTCGGCTCAAGGAAGTCGCTTTCTTGGCCACGTGGTTTCAGCCGGAGGAGTAGCGGTAGACCCCGCCAAGGTTGAAGCCGTCACGGAATGGAAGGCACCCAAGTCGTTGACGGAAGTTCGGAGTTTCTTGGGCTTGGCCGGTTATTATCGACGGTTTATTGAAGGGTTTTCCACTGTAGCCCGACCTATGACTCAACTTCGAAGAAGAAAATGAAGTTTGAATGGAACGAGAAGTGTCAAAAGGCTTTCGACCAACTAAAAGAAAAGTTAACCACTTGCCCCAATCTTAACCTTACGACAACCTAAGGATTTCGTGATGTCTTGTGATGCATCCCGGCAAGGACTAGGAGCGTGTTAATGCAGGATGGGAAGGTCGTAGCGTATGCCTCGCGACGATTACGACCCCATGAGGAGAATTACCCCACACACGACCGGAATTAGCCGCGGTTGTTCACGCATTGAAGATCCGGAGACACTATCGATCGGGAACCACTGTGATGTGTATACCGATCACAAGAGCTTGAAATATTTCTTCACTCGGCTGATCTCAACCTACGACGGGCGATGGTTGGAGTTGATCAAGGATTACGATCTAGGAATCCATTACCATCCCAAGGCAAATGTAGTGGCCGATGCGCCGAGCCGCAAAGCCCAATGCAACCACATGGGATTGAGAGGTATGGCCAATGAGCTCCAAGAAGAAATGGCTCGACTTAATGCACCCGATTCCTCACGAAGAAGTAAACTCACCGGAAATCCAACCCCTTCGAGGACTCAAATAGAAGAAGCCCAAAAATGGAATGAGGAAACCCGGAAATCAAGGAACGCATGGCCGGGACGCGCTAAGGAGTTTTCGTAGACGACGGGGAATCTGTGGTACAAGAAAAGAATCGTGTACTGAACGAGGCGGTTTGCGAGGATTGATCTTAAAAGAAGCCCACGAATCGGCATATTCGTTACATCCCGGAAGCACGAAAATGTACCAGATTTGAAGGGAGAATACTGGTGGCCCAATATGAAGAGAGATGTAGCCGAATACGTAGCCGTGTGCGATGTGTGCCAAAGGGTGAAAGCCGAGCATCAACGACCAGCTGGCTTGCTGCAGCTACTCAAGATTCCCGAATGGAAATGGGATGAGATAGGCATGGATTTCATAGTGGGACTACCCAAAACTACGAGGTTACGATTCCATTTGGGTAATAGTAGATCGGCTCACCAAGACGCGCATTTATTCCGTGAAAACTAACTACAACAAGTGCCAAGCTAGCGGAACTATATATGAGTAGGATTGTATGTCTCCACGGTGTACCAAAGAGGATTATATCGGATCGTGGTACCCAATTCACATCTCATTTTTGGAGCAAAGTCCACGAGGCACTCGGAAGTCACCTCGCTTTCGCACCGCTTATCACCCACGAGCACGACGGGCGCGAAAGGACGAATCAAGTACTAGAAGATATGCGAGAGCTCGTGCATTGGATTTCACCAAGGATTGGGAGAAATGTTTGCCGTACGCCGAGTTCTCCTACAACAATAGCTACCAAGCCAGTCTGAAGATGTCACCAAACGAAGCTCTATTTGGTCGCCGATGTCGAACCCCATTGATGTGGTCGAAACCGGTGAACGAACCGTATTCGGGCCTGACATAATCAAGGAGGCCGAGGAAAAGGTTCGCCTGATCCGGGACAGACTACAAGCTGCTCAGTCACGACAAAAGAGCTACGCGGATACCCGACGAAGAGAATTACAATTTAAAGAAGGTGACTATGTGTATTTAAAGGTCTCACCACTACGAGGAACTCAGAGGTTCAAGGTCAAAGGGAAACTCGCACCAAGATACGTAGGCCCACTCTTGATAAGCGCTAGGAGAGGGGAAGTGGCTTACCAGCTGGAGCTGCCCGAGAACCTCTCCGATGTCCACCCAGTATTCCACGTATCGCAGCTGAAGAAATGTTTGCGGGTACCGGAAGAGCAAGCCCCGTTAGAAACCATCCATGTCCACAGGTGATCTTACCTACCCGAGCATCCAATCAAGATACTAGACGAGGCGTAAAAGAAGACACGAACCAAGTCATGGCACATGTATAAAGTACAATGGAGCAATCACACGAAGAAGAAGCTACTGGGAGAGCGAAGAGTTCCCGAGGACGAATACCCACACCTATTCAAGAACCGGTAAGAAATCCAGGGACGAGATTTATTGTTAGGGGGTAGGTTTGTAACATCCTGAAAATCGAAGGAATGGAATTTGGAACGTAAAAATCGGAACTCACAAAAACTTTTTGGGAATCATTGCTTCTTATCGTGTTTTTCGATCTGGATTGCCGTTCAGCAAAATAAGATTTTTCTTCTAGAATTACTTTGAGGAAAAATGGGACAAAACCCTAAGCTTTGAAATCACAAACGTGAAAATGATTTCAAAATATAAATGTGTGTACCTTGAAAAGAGCATATACATATATAATTTGGTGAATTACAAAAAGGATATATTTTGGTTTAAACCCCAATTGATAGGGGAAAGATAATGAATAATTGGGATTTGATGATAAAAATATTTTTGAAAAAGGAAAAATGAAGATAGAAATTTATCTCTAATCAAAACCCTATTTTCTTGAATTCAAAAGAAGAAACAAAATAAATATGAAAAATATATTTTGAAAAGTAGGGAGAAGTGGAAAATATAATTTTAGAGATTGTTCGAGAATACAAAAATTTATTTAGGATTTTTAGGAAGAAAGGAAATGGAAATAGGGAATTAGGAAAATTAAATCGTAAAATAGGAAAGGTACACTATTCATCGTATCGAAGGTGTTCGACCGGTCATTCAACCACGTTCGCGCGCGCCACGCGCCAAACGCCGTGCCGCGCCGTACAGGACACCGCGCGCGCACGCTCTCGCCGATGACATCGTCCTGCGCGCTACCACCGCCGGTATAGCCGCGCCATCCCGCGGTCGCCAAAGTCGCGGCCGGCGCCGCACCAGCCCGCGCGCCGTGCGTCGCCGACCCGCCGCGTTAGCGTCGCGCGCACGCCGCGCGCGCGCCGCCTCGCCGCGCTCATCGTACGCGCGCGTCAGTGCAGTTGCCGCACGTCGCGCACGACCTCCCGCGACCGCGCCATGCTGCGCGACGCGCGCCATTGTTGCCGCGCACGCTCTCTCCGTCCAACCGCCTATAAGAGGCCACCCCGAGCCGAGCCCCCAACACCGAAAATCCTCGCCACAACTCCCTCGTGCTTTCTCCCCGTTTTTCCCCAAAAGTTAGCCGTTGCATTGCTTGAATTTTGGGGAGAATCGGAGCTCGGCCGGAAGAACCCTAACTCGGCCGCCCGGCGCAAAACTCCGAAATTCGTCACCCTCGGCCGATTTCTTCCCGAATTGAAGGTACCACCGTTATCCCCGTGCTCTAAGTGTTGTTTCCCTAAGTTTCCCGAGCCAAATGGCCGCCGGAAATCGCCGCGACGAGCCCCCGAATTCCTCGTCTCGCCGCCGCCACCCCGCCGTCGCCAAGCACACCTCGCGCCTCCCGCCGAACCAACACTCTCTCTAGCATCCCTAGGGCTCACCGATGCTCGTAGATCCATTGCTTTGGCCAAGGCATCGCCGGAGTCCGCCGCCGACGAGCGCCACCGCCGCCCGAACCACCTCGCCGTCGCCACCATCTTCGCCGCTCCCGGTCCCGACCGAGTGGAGAAACGGGACCCCGTGGTCCCAAGATGGCGAAAGCCCCTCCTTCCCCGAGCTCCGGCCCTCCCTCACCGTCGGCGCCCTCTCCCTCACCGTCGGCCGCCGGTGGTAGTAGAAAGAGAGAGGAAAGGAAAGAAACAGAGGGAATGGGAAAAAGAAAAAAGGGAAAGAAAAGAAAAATAGTAAAAGAATAAGGGAAAATGTATAGATTATTTTGGGAATATTTAGGATAAAATAAGGTTTCTGAACTATTATTATTATTTAGGAATAAGTACAATATTGTTCCCCTTCTAAAATAAAATACTTTGTGAAAATGATTTATAGATCAATTTTTCTTTTTGTGAATTCAAATATTGTCCAACCTTTAGCTTGTTATCAAAGTTCACATGAAACCTTTTTAAATATTGGTTAAGCATGGATGATGTTATCCTGTCGTTAGAATTCCAAAAACCCTAATAAATATAATTGCAACATTAAAGATTAATTATTGGAAATATAAGATTAGAAACCTAATTATTCTAGGATATCTTCAAACTTAAGTGCAAAATACATATTAACCATAAGATGGTTCACTCGGTCTAACTGAAATCATTTTTCGTTGATTCAACCTTTAAGATTTCCGAGGTTATAGGTTGTTTTTGGAAACCGCTTTCTGCGATCATTTTGGAATCTTTTTCTTTTCGTTGATGTTGTTGAATTCTAATTGGATTCAACCCTTCTTTTCGCACGTACGGATAGCGTCCGAAGAGGTGAACACTGACTACGCGGAAGACCCCACTCAACCAGCGTGCGAGCAAGGCAAGTCTTCACACCCTTTGAACATATCGACCCCAATTGCGAAATGATGTTATTTTAAACTCTAAACATGCATGCTTTACAGAGTTACCTATACTTGTTATGCCATTCCTTGCTATTGATTACCTTTAGAATTACTCCTTGTAACTCGCGATGTGATACAAACCACCGAAGAGTAACTTCGGTAAACTGCTTAGCCATGCTATACTTAGATTTATGCATACTCATGACTTTATGAAAAAGCTTTGTGCTTGGGCAACTACCTTGGGGAAGGTAGTTGAGATACGGCATGTGGAGACATGAGCGCCACATGGCCATGAGAATGATGAACTAAGTTTGATGAAAATTGAAAGTACTATACAAATGTTTTAGACTGGGGCGGCTGGATGACTTGGGTGGATTCCGGAAAAGGCAAGTGCCGACCACGGTCAATTAAGGACCGAGCCATGAGATAGCGGAAACGAGCGGTACAAACCGTACTTCTCGAATGGGTATAGACCTAGCCGACTAGATAGCCGCGCGAGGCGGTATCCTTGCATAGATGGTTCCTGTGATGTGGTTATGGGATGAGAATGAGGATGCGGCCTTTGTTATGAATGGTGGAATTAAACCGATGTTAATTAAACTTAAAGATTTGGAAAGTTCCCCTTGCCCCGGTGCGCCGAACTCCTCTCACCGCTAGAAAAGGACGGCTAGAGTGCATGAGGGCTTAAGTTCATGGAGCGGGTACTGCCAAAGCAAGGTTGTCGAAAGGCTTTGCCGTGACCGTCTCATGTGTTGAGGCGTAGGCTCATTTGTTGGGCTGTCGCGGAGTACGGGTAAAGTGTACATCCACTGCAGTGTGAGTGAATTAATCTATTCGAATAGCCGTGCTCGCGGATATTGAGCATCGTGACAAGACTTTCGCTTGGCTAGATTTTAAACTTGAAACTGCTAGGATGGGTATGCATGATGATTTCATTCGCTGGTGGGTCAACTTCTCGATAAGCGAGAAGGGGTAGATTCCCCGTAAAATCATGACGAACCGGAGGCGGGAAGCCATCCTTGGAATCACGATGGATGGTAGACGAACCGTCACCGGATTAATGATCGTGAAAATTAAAACTTGATTTGGCTAGTCGATAGATTTGTGAAAAGAATTGTGAAACGGCTTTACGCAAAAATAACCCTAGCCATGTTCTTTGAATAAACCTATCATATGCATCAATTCTGTGTTGGCTTGCCGAGTACGGTTGGTACTCACCCTTGCTATACGCACAAACCTCCAATGATGGAAATGGAGAGCCGAAGACCCATACGCGTATCACCGGGAGGGCGAAGGAACCGATGGCGCATACTAGACCTTAGCTCCGGTCGTTGCTCGTGGCAATTGACAAGCCGCCGCCTCTTTCCGCCTTATCTAAATTGTTTTTATGTTGTATTCGGACCATAAGGTCCCGTGGGTTGAACATTGCCTTCGGGCCTATTAATGTAATAATGGTAATGTAAGACTATTCGTGCATGTGCACTTGATTATCCAAGATCGTATTCGTGGGTACCAACTACTCGATCCAGGGAAATGGTACTATGAACACGAAAGATTCCCGCCTCAAAAACGGGGGTACACAGTGAATAGGCTGACGGAGGTTCGGAGAGAGAGGGGAAAGACCCATCCGCCGAGCCTTGCGACCCAACCTGTCGTGTGTTCCCAGCCGAGACGGTGGCCCAACCGGCCTGCTGCGACCACGCGTACCAGGTAGGCCCCGGCCTAGCTCCCGGCCATGGTCCGAGTAGGCCGGCCCAGCAAGACAGCCGCGCTCGGCTTGCATGCGCACCAGCCCAGCCTGAAGACCGCCTCCACACGTACAACTTCATGGTCCAATAACCCGCGCTCGTGCACGTTAACTCAACCATCAAGTGAGTTCATTCTTAAGTTTATGTTCCTCTTCATTATACCCTGAAGGCGCGTGCACTTTTGTTTTACTCAGGAACGATGGAGAGGATCCAACGGGAAGAGGATTCGTGCAAGGTGGATTCGGACTGCAGCACAGTGCCAAGTTCTAATGGCCGCCACGACTTCATGCGAACTCCGATTTGGGTGTACAAGTACTTGATGGAAAGATTATCAAGTCTACTTTCAAATGGATCTGACCTCATGTCAATATCTGTCCTGGAGTGGCCGTAATTGTCCTTTTTATACCAAGTGTTTTCTGTCCTTGGTGCTGCGTCACCTCTTTTGGCCCAATGGGCCGTGTATCAAGTTAGGCCCGTTAGGAGCGTGTCCTAGGGTTTAACACGACCCCAGCACCCCTGTGGTCCTCTTCCCTTCTTCTTAAACCTTCAATCGCCGCCAAGAACGATGGGTTTTGTTGATTAGAGTTAGCGTCTTGCTACTTGCACACAGCGCGTGTGTCGGCTAGACCGCCCGTCTGTTTGTCTTCGGAACCCCGCCATATTGTTCAATTCAGAGTGAATCTTTCATCTTCATATCTAGCAATTTCAGTGTTTGTTTTACTTGTTCTTGCTTGTTCTTCGATTGCTTGCAGAACGAGTGCCCTAGTGGCTGAGTTGTCGCGCATCGCAAGTTCGCGTCAACTACCGGAGACGGTGTATCAGTTGCTAAGTCGCATCGTCCTTGGACGGTTGTAGTCGGTCCATGAACGTCGCCTCCTTCCTCCACTTGAGTTATCCTCCACCTCTCATCGAAAGATTGAGACAAAACCCTAGCGGGTTCACATCACCCAAGCAGTCACCCCGAGCAGGCGAAAATCATCAGGCCACCCTTCAACTGCATCCATGGCGATCAGGCGGCATGGCGCAATAAGGGAGGCGGCAGTGGCCACATTCCAGACGTGCACCGGGACGTCCTCAGGTCGAGAGACAAGCGGAACGGCACGGAAAGGACCGAGGCCGTAGCTTGGCGCGTCCAAGGCCGAAGAAGCAGCTGGCGAGGCGCGGCCAGGATCGGCGAGCGAGCGATCCCTGTCTCCGGGATTGGAGAAGAGAAGGAGAAAATGGTCCAGGAACGAGAGATGGATAGAGAAAGAAGAAAGGGGGAGAGCGAGCGCTGCCGACACGGCCGCGGCAGCCGCACCAGGGAACAAAGCCAAATCCGCACCGCTGACCCGGGCGAACAGAGCACATCACAGGCGCCCCTCATCATCGTCGATCCGACCTTCGCGCTCCACCACACAACATGGCTCGGGGAGGAGAGGAGCGGACGAGCCCGCCGGCGGCGACACAGGAGGAGCGAACGGGCCCGCCGGCGGCGACATAGGCACATGCACAGGGGGGAGGATGGAGGGGAAGGGGCCAGCGCCGCAACCAGGGAGCCGACCGGAGTAGAAGCTTGCGAGGCCGACGGCGTGCACGGGGAGGTGCGGCGGGGCAGGACGCGGCGGAGGCCATCCTCGGAAGAAGAAGGCCTGCGGGGGCGCTTGCAATCGTGCTCAAGATGGCGCAGTCCCTTGCAACGTCGGTTGCGCACCGGAAGACAAGTGGCAGCGAGATGAGAGGAAGAAAGGCAGTTTAGGCAACGATCCCTGATGACGGAGGCCTGCGACTCCCGTCAGAACGAACCACGCCACGCGGCCGCGGGCGTCGACGGTGACGATGCCGGCCCGGCTGCCACCCGCCCTCAGCCCCGCCGCACTAGCCCGGATCGGCCGGTCCCAGTTGCCCCGCAGCCGCTTCAGCCACCGCTGGCATCGCCGGGCCAGCACCGAGCAGACCCTCGTAGACGGCGGCCGAAGGACAGGACGAAACTTAGGGACGACGAGGCGCGGCCCGTCTCGCAGATGGGGCACGCCGCAGCGGCGCGACAACACCGGGCGCCCACGGGGAGGAGAAGACGCCAGCGGCGGCGCAGCGTAGCCAGCCAGGGGGGCTGGCGCGGCGCGGCCAGCCGAGGGGGAAGGGGAGGGAGGCGTCGGCGTCTGCCACCGCGCGACATCTAGGTAAGAAGGGCGAGGAGAAGAGGAGGAGGGAGAGAGGGAGAGGGAAACGGCACGGAACAAGGACGGCGAGGACGACGGACTAGCCGGCCGCTCGGCATCCTCACGCGTGACCGGCGCCGGAACAACGAGACACAGAGCGTAGCGTCATGGTGGGGGACGAGGGTCTCGGCGCGACGGGAGCGGTGGCCGCCGGGGCCGGAGTGGCCGTCGGCGGGAAAGGAGGTGGCCGCCGGGACCGGAGCGGCCGCCGGCGCGACGTGGACGCGGCGAAGCGAACGCGCGTTCCCCTGTTTCAGTCCGTACACTAAATCAGTAGTAGTCGATGGCACCTTACGAAGTTAGATAAAACTATATAATGAAATGCATTGTAAAATTATCAAGACCAAACAATTCAGTTTCGGTTAGCTTGGTTCAGTCTTTGGCCATAACCAAAATTTCAGGAGATCTAAAAAAATCACAAAATTTACCAATAAATTTTAGTAGATCTGAAAATTTTAAAAAACATGCAAAAGAATCTGAAATCCGCCAGCAATCGCTCGACAACAGTCACCCATCGCCGTCGGAGACTTGGAGAGGTGGAGATGCGGCCCGTTGTCGTCTCTCGTCCCCATCGGAGTGGAGGAGCGGCTCAATCTTCATGCGACATGGGAGATGCGGTTGATGGTGGTGCGGACTCAGCGTTAGGGCCTCCAGCAATGTGGCGGGGCAGCCCAGACTCAGCGTTGGAGCCTCCGGCGATGCAGGGCATTAGGGAGAGGTGGTGTATGGTTCTATCCACGCGTTGGATACGGAGTGGCACAACGGTTAGACGACAGGCAGGTTATAGAAGGTGGTGGTTTGGGCTCAGTGGTGTCGCATCGGCCGTTGCCTGTTGAGAAGCAAGAGGTGGTAGGTACGTGTGAGACGGCGAGCTCTGGCTATGAGCAAGCTTACAAGCTGCGGCACATGGCAATAGTGAGCAGGAGACGCCACAGTTGAGCGGTGGCCCGTGAGGGATTTAGGTTTTGTTCTCTATTGGGCCTATTAATTAGGCCGAATGGACTATTGTGTTATATTCGGTTAGTTCGATCCATTCGGTTAACCGAGACATATGACCGAACAATATTCAGTAAGTTGAGTAGGGAGACCGAATATTGATCGTAATTCTCGATCTTGGTCATTTCGGTCTTGCTTTTGATCACCTCAATTCGGTTTTCTAGTCTTGGTCATTTTTTACCCACCCCTACTAGCCGCCACTAGCCCACACATCGTCACCACTACCTTGCCAACACTACCTCGTGTTTATGCATTCCCATCATCATCGTCGATTCTACACCATCCGGCTTCCCTCTAGATCCACCATTTCTCTCTTCCCATCCCTCCTAACATAGCTGGTGTTTGTGTCATAATTTCACAAGTAGTTAGTTTTATTTGAGTATGCCAGATTAATTGGATTAGTCTTTGTGTTTGTCGAGTAGTTTGCTTGAGAGTTTTTAGCCTTGCAATCAAGGAGGTGGCATGCAGGGGCATTGGATGGAGTTCAGTGCAGGACCAGCGTCGTGGATCATTAGGTGCACCAGGTCGTTTCATCAGGCCAAACACACATGCAATACAAGGATTTATGCTGATCATTCTACTTCTACATGGCCATGCATGAACGTGCAGGAGGTTTTGGATGGTCAAGCTGCAATGCATTCGTGGAGACGAAGGCTGAGTCCAGTTCTTGATGTGCATGTGTTGAGAAGGACAGAGGTTTAAAGATAATATCTTTTGATCGATTTATTTCTGTACTATTAACTAGCAACTGTATTCGTGCGTTGTAACGGGTGAAGTCGGAACACGGCGTGAATGAGGATGAGAGGAAGGAGCGCAGGCGTAGTGCGAGAGCTCCGAGCAGCGACGAAAGGGAGGGGCACAGGCGCGACGCGGGGCACGGCGCGGATGAGGACGAGCGGGAGAGGCACAAGATGTTTTTTTCATCCAAGCCCTTTTTTTTAGCATTGAGACTGCGGGTTAATTTTATAAATACTCAAGAGGTTTTTTAAAATAGTCAAGCAGACAAAAATTTTAGATAGAAATCCTACTTGTTTACTGGATTGGGTCGGACAAAGAAAACGTTGATTGGTCTGGATTTGGATACGTACGTAGGCTGGCCAGATACGTTTGCTCCACCGAGGCTGCCTGTATATATATGGGTATATGGCTGATTAGAGAGAACACCGCACAATTTATCTTTAGCCTGCTTCCTCCGTTTTGAAATCCTAAAGTTTTATGTACCATGTGACAATCTTTTCCTCTGATTTTCAACGTTCATGCGTTTTGAAAATCATACATCCAAGAAGCCTAAGTAAATATAATGAACAATTTGGTTTGCCATATTAGACATAGGTGGCTCGGTGGTAGGACGGTGAGTCGGCGAAGGTTTGTGTCCCATTTCTTCAATTTAAACTGACAGAATGACCTGGCCCTTGAGAAATCAATTGGTCCTTCATTTAGTCCATTAATTAAACTTCAGCTTACAAAATGATCCATTAAACTTCCGCTGACAAAATTATGTGCCGGCCCGGGCGATTCAGCCCATTAATACGCGTTTATCACGTGGAACAAATTCACTTTAGGTTTCTTAATTTATCACCAAGTCTAAAATTTATCTCTAAACCGAAATACCAGATATATAGTCCATTCCTAAACTCATAATATCATATCAACTTTAATCCTTCGAAAATACAATGATTGGTTTTGGCTGACGTGACGAGTAAGACCCACATGGATCCCACATGTCAATGGCCAACTCTTCTCTCTCCTCTTCCTCTTCCTTCTCTTTCCCATCTCTTCGATTATCAAAGTTGGAGGAGGATGGCCTGCGAGGAGGGCCTGCGCCCATGAACCCATGTCACACCCACGCCCATACCCTGTTACGAATATAGATGCATAATGAAGACATAAATTTTACATTAAAAACCTTTAAAGGAAAAAACATGAACGTCGATCAGCAAAAAATCATTATTGAAGATAAGGAAATAACAATGGAAACCTCTACCATTCTCGTACGACTTACAAGAATATATATAGAAGATAAAAAGTTAAAACACATAATAGAAAAAGACATGTAGCCTTACTAGGAAACTGATCCGGATTCGAATCACATATTTAACAATCTTCACGTTGAAATGAATTTTCTCTGATAGCATAAAAATCATCAATCACCAAAAATACCTCATATAGGTGAAATTACCACTTTTCAAATAGTCTCTAAGACTATGTTGTAACACCCATCAAGCTTGAGCAATGTTCAAACTTAGTAGCAGGAACTAGCTTTGTTGTCATATCAGCTGGGTCACCATGAGTACTTATCTTGTATATCTTGATATGACCTTCAACAATCACACCTTTAATAAAGTAATATCTCATACCAATGTGTTTTGTTCTCTCATTGAACATTGACTATCATAAAATATATCAATGCAAGACGTATCTCCACAAAACTCAGTGCACAAACCTCTAAGACAAATAACTTCTTTACAAGCTTCAAAAATAACCATATACTCTGCTCCTATAGTAGATAAGACAACATTTATAAACTTATCTTCCAACTAAGAGCACAACCTCAAATTGTGAAAACATATTCTATGAGCGATCTTCTCCTATCTAAATCTCTAGCAAAATCTGAATCCACATAATCAACAAGTCCATATCTAGATCTTCCAAACGAAAACAAGCATTAGAAGTATCACGTAGATATTTAAAAATCTATTGAACTATTTTTCAATGCTCTTTGTCAAGATTAGCCATGTATTTACTGACAACACTCAATGCATATGATAAGTCAAGACAAAAACATACCTTAGCATACATAAGTGAACCAAGTACACTTGAATATAGAACTCTAGACATGTACTCAACACCATAATCTGATTGTAGACATAAATCTGAAGATAATATGAAATGTGCAGCTAAAAAATTACTCACTGGTTTTGCATCATCCATATTAAAACAACGAAGGATCTTCTCAATATAACCTTTCTGATTAAGATAAAACTTGTCACACTGTCTTCCCGTAGTAATTTCCATATCGAGAATTTTTTTCGCTACACCCAAATTCTCCATCTTAAACTCACTGCTCAATTGTGTCTTCAACTTTGCTATCTCTGATTTGTCTTTTGAAGCAATTAACATATCATCAACATAAAGAAGCAAATATATAGCTGAACCATCAACAACTTTGAGATAAACACAACTATCAAAATTGGATCTTCTAAACTTCGAAGAAGGCATAAAAGAGTCAAATCTCTTATACCACTGTCTAGGTGATTACTTCAACCCATAAAGAGATTTCTTTAACCTATAAATTGGTTCTCTTTTACAGGAACAACAAAAACTTCAGGTTACTCCATATAAATGTCATCTTCTAACTTCCCATGTAAAAATGCAGTTTTAATATCCATTTACTCTAGTTCATAATCATGCATTGCAACAATACCGGGTAAACTACAAATTTAACTATGCTTCACAACAGGGGAAAAGACATAATTGAAATCAATACCTGGAATCTGGCTATAACCTTTTGCAACTAATCTTGCTTTGTACCTTGCCTCATCATTTGAAGATACCTTTCTTTCTTTTAAAGATTCACTTGCAACGGATATGTTTCTTCTCCTCTGCCAATTTTACCAATTCCCAAGTATTGTTCTTTTCAAGAGATTTCATCTCATCATGCATAAAAATTATCCATCTATTGCAATCATCAGAAACAACAACCTCAAAATATGAAGAAGGTTCTACATTACCTTCAATTTCTTCTGGCACACTTAAAGCATAAGTAACTATGTTCGCTCTTCAATATATCTTTGAAGGCGTTTAGTATTCCTTTTGGGCTTATCTTCTGTAATAGAATGTTTTGGCGACTATTCAACTATAGAAGAATATGAATCTTCACTAACAGATATATCTTGGTTAATAGCAACATCTTCTTTTTCTGGTGCATACCCTAAACCGATCAAGTGTTTCACCTGCACATTTGCTTTCTACTGACTCTCAACAGGAACATTAGTAAAAGGTTTGTCATGCTATATAATTGATTCATGAAAGACAACGTTTCTATTAATCACAATCTTTTTAATTTCAGGACACCATAACTTATAGTCTTTCACACCAGACGGATAAACAAAAAAATTTACTTAATAGCTCCAGGCTCCAATTTACCATTATCAACATGAGCATAAGCAATACAACCAAATCCTCTTAAGTCTGAATAATTTGCTGGAGAACCGGACCATACCTCAACTAAAATCTTCTTATCAATGGAATAACTAGGTGACCGATTAATAAGATAACAAGCTATGGAAGCGGCTTCCACCGAAAAATGTTTGAACAAACTTGCATTAGACAACATGCAACTGGCTTTGATATAATTGTTTTGTTCCTACGCTCAGCTACGTTGCTTTGTTCAAGTGTATGAGGAACGGTGTAGTGATGCATAGTGTCTGCAGACATGCAATATGATTTAAATACATTAGAACAGAATTCTATCTCATTGTCGGTACGAAGTATTTTAACCATAGTCTTTCACTTTTTAAACACATCAATATCTTGATATTTGTGCTTCAAGAAATAAGGCTAAACTTTTTACGAATAATCATCAACGATAGTCATCATATAACAAGCAAATTCAAAAGATGTCTTACGAGCAGGCCCCATGAATCAAAATATACATAATCAAGAATACCTTCTGTGGTATGTGTGGATGTGTTGAACTTCACTCTCTTATGCTTGCCAAAGATGCAATGCTCATAAAATTTTAGCTTCTCGATATCTTGTCCATCTAACAATCATCGCTTGCTCAATTCTGCCAAACCAATTTCACTCATGTGCCCAAGACGCATATGTCAAAGATTAGTAGCATCAGAATTAGATAATGAATCTGAAACTACAGCTAACATTACCTAATATAGTTGGACCTTGCAGATGGTACAGGTCGACAGTTTTAATACCAGCTTTCATCACAACAAAAGAGCCTTTGGTCACCTTCAAAATTTCGTCTCCATCAGAATATTTATACCCTTTACGACCAAAAGTACATAAAGAGATGAGGTTTCTCTTCAAATTTAGTATATGCCGCACATCTAACAAGGTTCTGACACAACCATATAACATAGTAACCTTCCATGGATTATCACCCATCAAAATAGTACTACCTTGCACAGTTTCATAGGTGACAAACCAATCTCTATTTGAACACAAGTGCATGCACTATCAAGAATCCACTGATCACTAGTTTGTGCATAACCGACATAAGCAACAAGTAATTTTGCACCAGACTTATTATCAGTAGCAACTATGACTTTACCTTACTCTTCTTTATTACCTTTCGGTCTATAATTTCTAGTTCTCTTGTGTTTGTTACGTAGCTTTCAACACTTAGAGATATCATGCACATCTCTCTTGCAGTATTTGTATGATTTATACATGCTTTTGGATTTTGATCTCCCACGGTAATTATTTGAACTTCTATCTCTTGGTTGGTACTTTGTGTTCTTTTTTGTTGCCTGCTCCGAATAGTCAAGCTTTCTGCTTGTGAATTTGAACCTTCAGAGGGTACCATCTTCATCATTATTTTTTTGGCATGCAAAGCATCATAAACTTCTTTCAAAGTTAGAGTATCATGACTATAAAGAATAGTATCTCTGAAATTCGCATATGAGCTAGGCAACGAACATAATAGAATAAGACATAAATCTTCTTCATCGTACTTTATCTCCATAAACTCAAGGTAAGTAACAATTTTCTTGAAAGTGAAAAGATGATCCATCACAAACTCGTCATCTTGCAACTTGTGCTAAAATAACATTTGCTTCAGATGCATCTTATTGATCAGATTATTTGTCATGCAAATTTGTTCCAGCTTCGACCATAGTTAAATGGTTGTCTTCTGCTTAAGCACCTTCTACAAAATATTGTTAGATAAATGAAGATAAATATATGTCATAGCCTTATGATCTCTTCTCTTCTCATCGTTGGATCAATCTTTAATCCTCTTGTCAAATTCAGATAGCGCATCATCGAGGTCTTGTTGTGTAAGAACGGTTCGGATCTTCACTTGTCAAAGTGAGAATCTTATGTCTTGGTCCAGAAACGATAGATCATATTTCAAACTCGTCATAGGAATTAATTCTCAATCTGCCGGTAAGAAATTGTG
Organism: Oryza australiensis; assembly: GCA_019925245.2. Lineage (NCBI taxonomy): Eukaryota > Viridiplantae > Streptophyta > Magnoliopsida > Poales > Poaceae > Oryza > Oryza australiensis. The sequence continues at coordinate 1,344,242 of JAIFGZ020000381.1, read as the reverse complement.
ATAAACCTAAGAGAGACTCAAAACCTGGTACACTTCTAACATGCATGTAGCGAAGTACGTAATTTTCCTGGTACACCAGCTTGGATGGAATTAGCAATTTTACCTTTGGAAAAATTGACCACTGATAGCCTTCCGTGAATTGTTTTGTTGACCTCGGGAACCGTGTGTAGAGTAGATGGATTCTGCTCTGCTTCAGCCTTGTCTCCAACGCGTTGCACAACTGCACGAATCCCGATCGGAGTCGACGGTTGACAGCTTCATACCGGCTAATCTGATCTCGGCGAATAGATCAATCTGACGGCGAAGCCGACGGCGACAAAGGCGTGATAATCGATCAATCTCCACAACACTGATACCACATATTATGAAAATACTAGCAATTGTGTCCGTGCGTTGCAACGGGTAAAGTCGAGGCGCGACACGGATGGGGACGACACAGAGGGGCGCGGGAGCTCCGAACAGCGATGGGAGGGAGGAGCGTAGTTGCGATGCTGGGCGCGGCGCAGATGGGGACGAGAGGGAGGGGCGCAGGGAGGGAGGAGCGAAGGGGGTCTTTTTTTCATTCAAGCCCTCCTTTTTCTTTTCAGCATTGGGATTGCGGGTAGGGCTAAAGAAATACTCGTGGCTCGCTAGCTCGTTCGGCTCGTGAATGGCTCGGCTCGGCTTGTTGAGAAACGCTAACGAGCTGCGCCAAGAGTTTAGCTCGTTAGCTATAATGAGCCAGCTCGAATCAGCTCGCAAGGTGCTCGTGAGCTCAACGAGCCGATGCAATGTACAAAGTAAGACCTAATGTTTTGCTTGTTTTGCTATTTTTTTGCTTGTTTTGTTGTTGATGTGACAATCTATACCTATACCTATATATAAAGCAAGTAGTGTTTCCACCCAAATTTTGTTTTGCCTGGCTATTTTGCAGAAAACCCCTTGAGTTTTTTCAAAATTAACATGCAGTCTGTCTAGCTATTTTAAAAAAAACCCAATTAAAGAAGAAAAAAATGTTATTTTACGAAAACCCCTTGACTATTTATAAAATTAACTGCGAGTCTCAATGTTGAAAAGAAAAAGAGAGGGCTTGGATGAAAAAAGACCTCCTACGTCCCTCTCTTCTCGCTCCCATCCGCGCTGCGCTTGCGCCCGCCCTCCGTCGCCGCTCGAGCTCCCGCACGCCGCTGGACCTTCGTCCTCCACCGCTTCCCTCCTGTATCGTCGTCCGTTGCAACGCACGGACATTTTGCTAGCTATCTATAAAACAAGTAGTGTTTCTATCCAAAATTTTATTCTCTTAGCTATTTTACAAAAACCCCTTGATTTTTCCAAAATTAACCCGCGTTAGGGGTGGATACCGGCTCGGCTCGGCTCGGTAGAGAGCCGAGCAGAGGCTCGGCTCTCGGCTTGGTTCGGCTCGGCCGGCTCGGTAGAGAGCCGAGCGAGGAGGCTCGGCTCGTGGCCAGACTCGTTTAGCTCACGAGCCACTTTAATACGGTGCAATTTATGTACAAATTATATTTTATTTTTTTAGTCTATTAAACATGCAAATATATAATTAAAAAATAGAAAGTGATACATTAAGTCCATAATTAACGTAATAACACTTGTCCATCGATAATTATCCATGCAAATATAATGATGCAACTAGATTAGATATTATTACTATTATAATCTAAAGCATTAGATCCATATTGACCATCATAAAATTATAAAAATTATTGATTTATTGTCACATCAACAACAAAACAAGCAAAAAAATAGCAAAACAAGCAAAACATTAGCCACTACTTTGTACATTGCATCGGCTTGATGAGCTCACGAGCACCTTACGAGCCGATTCAAGCGGCTCATTATAGCTAACGAGCTAAACCCTTGGCGCAGCTCGTTAGCATTTCTCAACGAGCCGAGCCGAGCCATCCACGAGTCGAACGAGCTAGCGAGCCACGAGTATTTCTTTAGCCCTACCCGCAATCCCAATGCTGAAAAGAAAAGGAGGGCTTGGATGAAAAAAAGACCCCCTTCACTCCTCCCTCCCTGCGCCCCTCCCTCTCGTCCCCATCTACGCCGCGCCCAGCATCGTGACTGTGCTCCTCCCTCCCATCGCTGCTCGGAGCTCCCGCGCCCCTCTGTGCCGTCCCCATCCGTGTCGCGCCTCGACTTTACCCGTTGCAACGCACGGGCACAATTGCTAGTAAATCAATAATTTTTATAATTTTGTGATGGTCAATATGGATTTAATGCTTTAGATTATAATAGTAATAATATCTAATCTAGTTGCATCATTATATTTGCATGGATAATTATCGATGGACAAGTGTTATTACGTTAAATATGGACTTAATGTATCACTTTCTATTTTTTTAATTGTATATTTGCATGTTTAATAGACTAAAAAATAAAATATAATTTGTACATAAATTGCACTGTATTAAAGTGGCTCGTGAGCTAAACGAGTCGGCTCACGGCCGAGCCTCCTCGCTCGGCTCTCTCGAGCCGGCCGAGCCGAGCCAAGCCGAGAGCCGAGCCTCCTAGCTCGGCTCTCTACCGAGCCGAGCCGGTATCCACCCCTAACTGCGAGTTAATTTTGGAAAAAATCAAGGGGTTTTTTTTGCAAAATAGCTAGGCAGAATAAAATTTTGGATAGAAACACTACTTGCTTTATAGATAGCTAGCAAAATGTCCGTGCGTTACAACGGGACGACGATACAGTGAGGGAAGCGGGTGGAGGACGAAGGTCCAGCGGCAGACGGAGCTCGAGCGGCGACGGAGGGAGGCGCAAGCGCGCGCGGATGGGAGCAGAAGAGAGGGACATAGGAGGTCTTTTTTTTATCCAAGCCCTCTATTTATTTTCAACACTGGGACTACAGGTTAATTTTATAAACAATCAAGGGATTTTCTCGTAAAATAACACTTTTTCTTCTTTAATTGGGTTTTTTAAAATAGCCGACGGATTGCAGTTAATTTTGAAAAACTCGGGGTTTTCTACAAAATAGCCGGCAAAATAAAATTTGGGTGGAAACACTACTTGCTTTATATATAGGTATAGAAGTGTGCATAATGAAGATATAAATTTTACGTGAAAAATTTTTACGGGAAAAAACAGGAACGTTGATCGACAAAAATCACTATTAAAAAGTTGATTACAAATCTAGTGGAATAACAATGAGAATCTTTACCTTGATTACAAATCTATCGGAATACCTTTCTCCTATAGCTTACAAGAATATATGTAGGATATAACAGATAAAATACATAATAAAAAAAAAAAAGACATAAAGTCTCACTAGAAAACAAATCTGAATTCAAATCACATATTTAACATATCATCCTCTCCGTCTCAGCTGCCGCCCTCCTCTTCTTACCTCATCCTCACCTACTCCCCGACGCCATGTCGCTCGCCGTCCTGATCGGCTCTCACTGCTGGAGAAACCCACACTAGTTCCGGTTGGTAACCCCTTGTAGTCCCGGTTGTGAAATCGGGACTACGAATCCGGGACTAAAGATCGTCATCTTTAGTCTCGGTTGAAGAAACCCACACTAGTCTTGGTTGGTAACCCATTGTAGTCCCGGTTGTGAAACCGGGACTACGTATCCGGGAGTAAAGATCGTCATCAATTTTTAATCCCGGTTAGCATCTTTAGTCGGTTGGTAACACCAAGGACAAATGGCGGTGCCACGTGGTCAGCTCGTCATCTTTAGTCCCGATTGATGTTACCAACTGGGACTAAAGGTTTTTTATTTTTTTTAAATTTGCTCCTGCTATAGCTGCTAACTTGCTACATACATATTTTACACATATATATTTATACATATATATATGCAACATCCATATATATGTATAAATATATAATTTACACACATATAAATGAACTTAAGAAAGGAAATGTATACATATATTACCAAAATATGTATACATATGTACAATATCCACATATATTTCGTATGTTACAAAAAATTGTCTATTTTGTGAATCTAGTGATTAAGTTACTTAAATAAAAATAGAACTCCCCGCGGGATCAATGATCTGCTCGTTTATAAATCTCATCAATTCTTTCTGAGCACCTTGTATGAAAGTCTCGTGGGAGAGGTTGTCTCTTACTCGCATACGCTATCATTAATTTGAATAAATGAGAAATAAATATATGAAGTGAATAAGAAATCGAGACATAATGTATGAATGACTGTTATACATACATCTATATCGTCGATAGTTGTGACATTGGTCACAAAGGGGTGAATGTAGTCGCAGACGTACTATCCGCATAAGTTGGTGCCCTGCGACTGTTTTGCACACTAAAGGAGAAACGACGACAGATTTAATATACACTTCATATTTTAAAACAAAGTAATGATTCAAAACAACTTTGGAGCATGTTAATCACTGGAAAGTTCATTCTCACGGAGAGCTTATCTTTCCAATTGTCGCGAACATTCGCCCGAAGCCGTTCCTATGCCCTACGTGCAGTTGAAAATTAGCTAGTAATTATCCGAGAACTGTATATATGCAATAGCAAGTAAGATATATGGCATTACCTGTTAAACAGTTTAAATATCTTTAAGTACATGTACTAGGTTTATCCATTGAGTCAAAGACATGGATCCGCGAGTGATCCATATCAATTAACTAATAGAACCCAGTGGAATCTGTAAATTGGTTTAGATGACACATATGAAAATTTATGTATGCACAGGATTGAAATCGGTACGGAAGGAAAAAAAACTTACGTAGTGTTGTAGGGCAGAAGGATAAACGATCGGAAGTGGTTGTGCACCAGCGCATTGTATATGTTGTCCACTGTTGGATCAGAAAATTAATCAACCAATACGTCATTGATTTTGCGTGGATTCATGAATCTATGTTTGGTACAGTCGTGCTTGTTACAGTATTGGATCGCCATTCTACAACGGTTAAAAAGAATTTTAGTCAGCTAAATACAAGGAGGTAAGAAATGAAATAACAGAACGATACTTACAGAACCCGCGTGGCTAGAAGTGAGACGTCGAGGGTATCAAGCTGGTACAGGTCGAATATGTCTTCGAATCGGATATAGAAGGGGTCACCTCCATCGAAGAAATAATACAGTGAATATTTGCCCGTTACCATCTCTTCACCCTTGTTGGATTCTTGCATGTACCATTTGTGGAAGCAGTACATCTGTGTAGGTAGCTTTTTCACTTGATCCGACTTTACAAGAAGCTTTCCAAGTTTGAACTTGTATTTCAGCGAGCCTTCGCCGAGAGAGCACGGCCGTGTAATTGATCCATTGAAATTCCAGCAGATTCCATAAATTGTCTTAATTCTGTTCTAACATTTGGAATTGTGCTAAACTCCAGAGGTTTCTGAGGCTGCATGCCGAGCTGGGATACATCTTTGCCCATTCTCTTCACCTTGCACAACCTTCCGAATAGTTCTATCGTAGTCGATTGCGGTTAAGGTTGCGGTTCAGGCGTGGCGTTAGGTACGTCTTCTTGAAGAAGTCTTTGGTCTCCTGGGGGATTTCAGGAGGCTTCTCAGGAGACTTTTTTCTGAAGTGGGCCTTGACTTCAGCTTCGACGGCCTCGCGCAGCTCCTCATCAATCATCTCATATGAGAGCTTCTATGCGGGTGGCGGAGTCTTCTCAATTCTTTGAAGCTTTCTTCTTGGGAGATCGCTTGGTATTGACCGTGCGCCCTTAGGATCCGACAAAGGCGGAGGGGGAGGAGGATGAGATGCCTGTTTAGGAGTCGGTGCTTGTTGTGGCGACGGAGGAGGCTGAGAAGGCGGTGGAGTTGGAGACGACCGTTTAGGAGTTAGTGCTCGTGGAGGCGACGCAGGAGGCGGAGGAGGCGAAGGAGGCTGAGGAGACGGTCCACGTGGAGGCGAAGGCGGTGGAACAATAGGAGACACTGTTCGTCCTGGGAATATGATGAAGGGTTTCCTCCAAAGAAATATTCCGTGAGTTGTTTCTCCTAGCGTCATCTCCCCGTCTCCTCCGGGGATATCCAGCTCGAGATCTTCGTAGCCGTGTTCCACCTGTTCAACTTCCACTTTTGAGTACACAGGTGGAACGGGCCTACAGTGGTAGGTGTCGTCTCGTTCTACTGGAATTGCGATGCCTGACGTAACCTGTTCGAGAAGATTGCTTATTAGTTAATAATGAACCTTGATTGTCAAGTTATTCAAGAAAATATACAACATAAAAGTACGAACATACCTTTATTGTTATGTTCTTGAGCGGAATATGCGGTTCACATGGTGTCCGCGCGTGATATCATTCACAGGGCATGGCGGACACGCTTGAGCTTGTGGGGCCAACTCGCCTTCATTTCCTGTTGACGCGCAGCTGTTGCGTTGCTGCTGGAGTTGAGCCGTTGTTGCTAGATATGGCTGTTGGCTAACCCAGTGGCTCTGCTCCTTTGCAAACCTTTCGTTTAGCCTTTGGTCCACAATCTGATCAATCTGCGAGAGCCGCATCTCCATTTCTGCGAACCTCACATCCATCTCTCGCTTCGACCTCATGCGGCTCTTGTATGTGTCAATGTCCGCTGAAACCTGTATTTCCAGGGAACGACGCCTTTTCCTCACGTTCATCCCGGATGCTCTGGGTTCTGGAGTGCGAGCGTTAGCTCATCCTTCTCTCTGTTGGGCCTGAATGAGCCCGAGGCAGAGGCTTCCAACGCTTCCTCTAATCTTCGCCCGACTTCTTGGATTTGAGCGTCGAAGATAACTGATCCATCTCCGGGATTAAGCGATCCCCGTGAGCATAGAACCAATGCTTTGATCGTTCGGGCCGGTTGGTGTGCACGGAACGATACCTCGCGCTTCCGGTCGGCTTTCATCTTCTCCCATTTTTGCATTCCCTTCGATAGCCGTCCGACCCAAGTTTGTGATGGTATTTCTTCTTGGCTGCGTTAGCCTTGTTCTTCTCAACTAGGGCTTGCGCTTCTTCCCTAGTCTTATGTGCCACGAAGGCCTCCCAGTGATCTCTGAGCTTTGGGAACTTATCGAAGTCTGGGGTCTGGCCCTTTAGGACGTATTTCTTGTGTAACTCTTTCTTATAGTTTTTAAAGAGCTCAGCCATCTTCTTTAACGTCCAATCCTTGACCTTTCCCTGATTGGAGTCTGGGATGGTGAACGTCTGCAGCATTGTCATCCAAAGCATCTCTTTCTCTGTGACCGGGAGATAGCTCTACTCATCTCCTCCTGTCCTTGATCGCCTCCAGTTGACAATGCTGATCAGCACGTGGTCCCTCACCACCCATCCGCTGTGTGCCACAAACTTCCTTGCGGCGTCCGCTGGGGCAGTTGGTCGATCGTTCGGTGCTACTTCTGTTATGACGTGTCGACCCTCAATGCGTTTGCTGACTCCGCGTTGCCCGCGTGCCCTCTTCTTGTTAGTGATATGCCCTAGAGTGTTTGTTGGAGATGTTGGATATCATGGTCAATGTTTATGTATTTATGAATAAAGTGTTATTCGGTTCCATGAAATAGACATCTTGTATTGATCAATAAGTACGTGACTTATTTATGAGACTCTATATGTATGAATCTATTTCTAAATGATCCTCGATCATAAATCATATTATTGGAACAAATATAATTCTAGGATCGGCATGTTTATTGATTGATGATCATGTCTCATAGATCATGGGTATGAAGATACCAAATCAATAAACATGGACTTATGTGTTAGAGAACACATTGTTGGATAGACCCACCATGAGACACTACAGGAATTAATGTGCCATTAGTTGGTCTCAGGTAGTGTTGGTACAAAGTCCTTAGACCTGAGATCACCATGGATTCCAACATATGTAGTAGCCTACTTTGGGACTACCAAACGCTATTTCTAACGGGTAGTTATAAAAGTAGTCTTCGGGTTTGCTATGAAACATGGAGTGGGATGTGAGTGATCAAGATGGAATTTGCCCCTCCTTTGGAGAGATATCTCTGGACCCCTCGAGGTAATGGATTATGGAAATGCATGGCCATGCTAAGTTGATTGAGGAGTCAATCAACGGACAAATAATCCAATACGGTTCGAGTGAATGGTTAAGCTCTTGAAGGGATGACACACATCTTTCCTATAGCTTAATTGGTATCGTGAGGCAAAGGGATTTGTGTACACATTACAGGTTCGAGTCGATATTATATTCTTGTATACTATGGTGTTAATATGTGCTTGCTAGGCGCCGCTAGTGACAGTCTGCTGAGTTGGACTCGAGCCGACGATCGGCTAAGTTAGATTATAGCCAAAACCGAGTATATCGAACCTACGGGTCGCACGCTTAAGGGGATAAGAACAAGCATTCGAGTTGGACTCGGATACGGCTCGATCGGATAGGGATCCGATCGGATAGAGTCCTATGGTCTTACGACGTATGGGTGGCCAACTCTATGAGATTCGGATGAGATCGATTCAAAATAGAGTCCCGATCGGCCACTAGTCCCAGTGAGGCCAACTCTATAGAAAGGGGCGAGGGGTGGAGAGCTGCGACACATCGGTTGAATTGCATTGCGCCGAGATCAATCTCCACGGAAACCCTCTCCACCTTCGAGCCAAACCCTAGCCTTGCATCGCGTGCTAGCACACGGGTGTTCGGCGTTGTTCCGGACGTGTGGATACCGGTAGAGCGTTGCTACGTTGCGCGCCGTTGATTGGCTACGAGTGGCTGCAATCGGAGCGAGGCGCTGCGCGGATCGGCAACGAGACGCGGTCGGCGACTCGGATCGGCTGCGGCATCGCAAATCGGGATTGGTGAATCGGTGTCCCCGGAATTGGTGTCGGCTTGCGGGAATCGGCTACACTGTTCGGATCGGATAGTCCGATTGGCTATTTCCGCGCATACTTCAATCGGTAACGATCTATCGGCCCTTACTTGCAAGTGTTCCCGGTTTGCGCGGTAGAAAAGTTTTTATTTTCGGCTAGCGTAGCTTCCACGTAACCCTTCAAGTGGTATCGAGCTAATCTTGCTTAGTTCGGGTTTTAGATTGGATCGGAACAAGTTTTGCGCACGGGTTGATTAGATCAATCGGTTTTACGGGATTTGTTGAGGAGAGTTCATGGTAATTGCGTTCCTTGATAGTGTACGGAACGGCGTAATGTGATTACGTCGAAGCAATATCCATAGAACTCGGTTTGAGTCGGCTTCGAGATAGCGTTCCTTGATAGTGTATCGGAACGGTATAATGTGATTATGCTGAAGCTATCTCGTAGTCCGATCTTATTAGCTGCCTTATAGGTCGTCTTATAGGTCGTCTCGATGCCGTTTCTTTGCGATAGGTAGAAAACGTTTTCTACGCCTAACTTGTTTTTGCAGAGAATGCTTTGAGATGGTATGGCCCTATTGTATGTATGAGATGCATGTAATATTCTTTCATATGTGCAATCCCGTAATATTCTTTCATACGTGCAATGCTTGTAATATTCTTTCACGACCTACGAGTCGATGTAATCTTCAATTAGAGCTTCTATAGTAGTAGCTTAGTTTGAAGAAATCAAGCATTCGACACTCGGAAGAATGGTGATGAAAATGGAGATCCTCTACACCGACATGGAGATGGAGATCACCATGTGAAGGGGCCATACTATTTTATTATATGCTATTATACTGCTTTCATATATGTGATATGTTTGTTTGATAGGATAGCATCCCTCGCAAAATTAAGTAGTAATGATGCCCTTCCAAATGTTGCACCCGTCACCGTTATGCTCGTCAATGGTGGGTCCGCCAAAGCGAGTGCCATTCTCTATCATAACACGAGGGGGTATATGTCGGACATATACGGCAGAGCATTTGGTTTACTTAACAAGGCTATCAAAACAGTTTTGGGCCTTGGGGCATAGGTTGGCACCGGGGCATGGAGATGCCACACCAACAACAAGAGTCACATAGAGATGTGATTAGCAAGGTGTTACTTACCGATGTTATTAATTTTCTAGCAAGTGATGCCAAAGCTCACTAAAAATTAATTAACATGTGGATCTTGACCCAATACGTAACCTAGAGGGAAGGTGTAAAATACGTAATGGGAGTCTAATGTTAAATGTCGGCTAATACTACACCCAGTGCTTTTAATTTGTGATCTATTCTCGAAAAAAAATTAAACGCAACAAACTTTATGGATTGGTGTCGCAACTTGAGAATTGTTCTCAAGCAAGAGTGTAAGGAGTACATTCTTGAAGTACCCTATCCCGAGGATTTGCCTAATAATGTCACACTACTTGCACGGAGGGCTTACGAGAAGCACACTAATGATGCCCTAGATATAAGCTGTCTCATGCTTGCTACAATGTCCCCGAGCTTCGAAGCAATATGATAGCGATGCTCACACAATTATTTAGGGACTACGTGGTATGTTTGAGAACCAAGCTCGGGCCAAGAGGTTTAACACCTCAAAGTCCTTGTTTGCGTGCGGGCTTGTTGAGGGAATCCCGTCGAGTCCGCATGTGATAAAAATGATTGACTATATTGAGAGTCCGGAAAAACTAGGTTTTCCCCTTAGCCAAGAGTTGGCTACGATGTGATTCTCCGGTCGCTCCCTCCGAGCTTCGAGCCATTCATATTAAATTATCACATGAACAATATGGATAGAACCTTGGCTGAATTGCATGGGATGCTAAAGACAGCTGAGGAGAGTATCCAGAAAAATGGTCATCATGTGATGATGATGCAGAAGGCTAAGCGCAAACCACCTGTCAAGAAACTTTGCACCAAGAGGAAGTTAACTCCCGATGAGATCGCGAGTGCCTCTAATGCAAAGAAGGGCAAAAAGGGGTCGGCGGCATCGGATGCCGTTTGCTTCTACTGCAAGGAGACAGGCCACTGGAAAAGGAACTGCAAGAAGTACATGGAGGATCTCAAAAAGAAGCAAAGTACGACTTCTGCTTCAGGTATTAATGTTATAGACATTAATCTTGCTACTTCACCTACTGACTCTTGGGTATTTGATACCGGATCAATACCTCATATTTGCAAATCGTTGGGGAATGAGAAGAAGTAGAGGCTTAAGAAGGGGCGAGGTGAACCCGCACGTCGACAATGGAGCAAGCGTTGCTACGTTCTTGTCGGCACTACACTTCATCTACCTTCGGGATTAGTTTTGGAATTAAATAATTGTTATTGTGTTTCAACACTATGTCAAAATATTATTTCCACTTCATGTTTGCAAGCGGAAGGATATGATTTTAGATCAATGAACAATGGTTGTTCAATATATCTCAGAGATATGTTCTATTTTCATGCTCCATTGGTGAATGGATTATACGTTTTGAATCTTGAAGCGTCTCCCATCTATAACATTAATACAGAAAGGCAACTCTCTAATGATATAAACCCCACGTTTATCTGGCATTGTCGCTTAGGCCATATAAATAAGAAACGTATGGAGAAGCTCCATAAGGATGGATTGCTTCACTCTTTTGATTTTGAATCATTTAAGACATGTGAGTCTTGTTTACTTGGTAAGATGACAAAGGCACCTTTCACGGGACACAGTGAAAGAGCAAGTGACTTGTTGGCACTCGTACATACTGATGTATGTGGACCAATGAGCTCAACGGCCAGAGGTGGTTATCAGTACTTCATTACCTTTACCGATGACTTTAGTAGATATGGTTATATCTACTTAATGAGGCATAAGTCCGAATCCTTTGAAAAGTTCAAAGAATTCGAATGAAGTACGAATCATTTAGGGAAAACAATCAAGTTTCTACGATCGGATCGTGGAGGGAATACTTGAGCCAAGAGTTTGGTAATCATCGAAAGATTGTGGAATTGTTCCACGCTTGACTCCGCCAGAACTCCACAATGGAACGGAGTGTCCGAACGGAGAAATCGCACCTTGTTGGACATGGTGCGGTCGATGATGAGCCAAAGTGATCTTCCGTTATCCTTCTGGGGATATGCTCTTGAAACAGCTGCGCTCACACTAAATAGAGTTCCATCTAAGTCAGTTGAAAAGACACCATATGAGATATGGACAGGGCAACCCCCTAGTTTGTCTTTTCTCAAAATTTGGGGATGTGAAGCTTATGTAAAACGTTTACGGTCCGGCAAGCTCACACCCAAATCGACAAGTGCTTCTTTGTGGGATATCCTAAGGAAGCTAAGGGATATTACTTTTATAATCGGAAACAAGGCAAAGTGTTTGTCGCCCGACATGGTGTCTTCTTGGAGAAAGAGTTTCTTTCAAGAAGGGTTAATGGGAGTAGGGTGCATCTTGAAGAAGTTCAAGAAACACCGAAAATGTTTCGCGACCATAGAACCACAACAGAGGAGCAAAGTGTTGCACCACCAGTTGTAGATACACCAGCCCACGGAGGTCCGAAAGATCACGTCGTGCGCCGCAGTGTACACAAGTGCGGAACAAGGTGATGTATTGTTGTTGGATAACGATGAGCCTAAGACCTATGAGGAAGTGATGGTGGGACCCGATTCCAACATGTGGCTTGGAGCCATGAAATCCGAAATAGACTCCATGTACGACAATCAAGTTTGGAACTTGGTTGATCCACTCGATGGTGTCAAAACCATTGAGTGTAAATGGGTTTTTAAGAAAAGACCGATATGGATGGAAATGTTCACATCTATAAGGCGCGATTGGTGGCGAAAGGTTTTAAACAGATTCAAGGAGTTGATTATGATGAAACCTTCTCGCCCGTCGCAATGCTTAAATCTATTCGGATTATCCTAGCGATTGTGGCATATTTCGATTATGAGATATGGCGAGATGGATGTAAAACGGCTTTCCTAAATGGAAACCTAAGCGAGGATGTATACATGATACAACCTCGGGGTTTTGTCGATCCACAATCGCCGAAAAGATATGCAAGCTACGAAATTCATTTATGGATTGAAGCAAGCATCTCGGAGTTGGAATATTCGTTTTGATGAAGTAATCAAAGGGTTTGGTTTCATCAAAAATGAAGAGGAGGCCTGTGTTTACAAAAAGGTCGGTGGGAGCGTAATTGTATTTCTAATCTTATATGTGGATGACATATTACCGATTGGAAATGATATCCCTATGCTAGAATCCATCAAGTCTTCATTGAAAAATAGTTTTTCCATGAAAGACTTAGGGAGGCGAATACATATTGGACATTCGGATCTATAGAGATAGATCCAAGAGGCTAATTGGATTAAGCCAAAGTACATACATTGACAAGATGTTGAAAAGGTTCAACATGCATGATTCCAAGAAAGGTTTCTTGACCATGTCACATGGCATTAATCTTAGCAAGAATCGGTGTCCTCGAAACATGATGAGCGGAATAAGATAGGTATGGTTCCATATGCTTCGGCAATTGGATCCATCATGTATGCCATGCTTTGTATACGTCCGGATGTCTCGTACGCTTTGAATGCTACGAGCAGATACGATCGGATCCAGTGAAGTTCACTGGACCGCCGTAAAGAATATGCTTAAGTACTTGAGAAGAACTAAGGATATGTTCCTAGTCTACGGAGGTGAAGAAGAGCTCGTTGTAAGTGGTTACACCGATGCTAGCTTCCAAAGACAAGGATGATTATAAATCACAACTGGGTTCGTGTTCGCATGAACGGAGGCGCATCACGGAAGAGTTCCAAGCGGATACTATTGCGACTCTACAACGGAGGCCGAGTACATTGCTGCTTAAGCCGCAAAGGAGGCTTTGGATCAAGAAATTCGTTTCGAGCTTGGTGTGATGACTAGTACGACGGTCCAATGTCTCTCTATTGTGATAATAGTGGAGCCATTGCGCAAGCCAAGGAGCCGAGATCACATCGAAGTCCAAACACATACTTCGGCGATATCATCTCATCTGCGAGATAGTGGACAGAGGTGATGTCAAGATATGCAAAGTGCACACGGATCTCAACATAGCCGATCCGCGACAAAACCTCACCTCACCGAAACATGAGGCGCACACAAGAGCAATGGCTATTAGATACTTACATGATTGACTCTAGTGCAAGTGGGAGATTGTTAGTGATATGCCCTACAGGCAACATGGAGATGTTGGATATCACGTCAATGTTTATGTATTTATGAATAAAGTGTTATTCAGTTCCATGAAATAGACATCTTGTATTGATCAATAAGTACGTGACTTATTTATGAGACTCTATATGTATAAATCTATTTCTAAATGATCCTCGATCATATATCATATTATTGGAACTAATATGATTCTAAGATCGGCATGTTTATTGATTGATGATCATGTCTCATAGATCATGGGTATGGAGATACCAAATCAATAAACATGGACATATGTGTTAGAGAACACATTGTTGGATAGACCCACCATGAGACACTACAGGAATTAATGTGCCATTAGTTGGTCTCAGGTAGTGTTGGTACAAAGTCCTTAGACCTGAGATCACCATGGATTCCAACATGTGTAGTAGCCTACTTTGGGACTACCAAACGCTATTCCGTAACTGGGTAGTTATAAAGGTAGTTTTCGGGTTTGCTATGAAACATGGAGTGGGATGTGAGTGATCAAGATGGAATTTGCCCCTCCTTTGGAGAGATATCTCTAGGCCCCTCGAGGTAATGGATTATGGAAATGCATGGCCATGCTAAGTTGATTGAGGAGTCAATCAACAGACAGATAATCCAATACGGTTCGAGTGAATGGTTAAGCTATTGAAGGGATGGCACACATCTTGCCTATAGCTTAATTGGTATCGTGAGGCAAAGGGATTTGTGTACACATTACAGGTTCAGAGCCGATATTATATTCTTGTATACTATGGTGTCAATATGTGCTGCTAGGCGCCGCTATTGACAGGTGAGTTGGACTCGAGCCGACGATCGGCTAAGTTAGACTATAGCAGAAACCGAGTATACCTAAACCTACAGGGTCGCACGCTTAAGAGGATAAGAACATACATTCGAGTTGGACTCGGATACGGCTCGATCGAATAGGGATCCGATTGGATAGTCTTATGGTCTTACGATGTATGGGCGGCCAACTCTATGAGATTCGGATGAGATACGATTCAAAATAGAGTCCTGATCGGCCACTAGTCCCAGTAGGCCAACTCTATATAAAGGGGCGAGGGGTGGAGAGCTGCGACACATCAGTTGAATTGCATTGCGCCGAGATCAATCTCCACGGAAACCCTCCCCACCTTCGAGCCAAACCCTAGCCTTGCATCGCGTGCTAGCACACGGGTGTTCGGCGTTCTGTTCCTGGACGTGTGGATACCGGTAGAGGCGTTGCTACGTTGCGCGTTGTTGATCGGCTACAAATCGGCCGCAATCGGAGCGAGGCGACTGCGCGATCGGCAACGAGAACGCGGTCGGTGACTCGGATCGGGCTGCGGCATCGGCAAATCGGGCGATTGGTAAATCGCCGTCCCCAGAATTGGCGTTGGCTTGCGGGAATCGGCTACACTGTTCCGGATCGATAGTCCCGATTGGCTATTTTCGCTGCATACTCCAATCGGTAACGATCTATCGGCCCTTACTTGCAAGTGTTCCTGGTTTGCGCGATAGAAAAGTTTTTATTTTTGGCTAGCGTAGCTTCCGCGTAACCCTTCACTTCTGTCCAACTGATGAGGAACCCTCATTCTCCTCCTTGTTCCCCTCCTCGTTGAAGTATTGATCCTGGATCCCCTCGGAAGAATGTTCTTCATGAGTTTTAGTAACTCGCCAAATGCTTTATCACTGACACCATTTTTAGCCTTCCATTGCAAGAATTCCAGCATGGTATCCAACTTTTTGTGCTCCTGTTCACAGCCTGGGTACAAGGACGTTTGTGGTCGGCCAACATACGCTTCAATTTCTGCACCTCCTTTTCACCTTCGTAGTCCCCCTGTACGTCGTGCAACATCTGACCAAGGTCATCAGACCCGTCGTTTTCTTCAGCATCCCCGCCCGCCTCGCCTACTATATTCTCTTCAAACCCATCGTATTTACCACAGTCTGGAATGTTGTCGTCGTCTTCTTCAATCTTCTTCCATTGCAACCCCCACCTCTCCGTGTGATGTCCAGCAATTGTAGTGAGGCATGAATCCCGATTGAAACAAGTGGGCATGAATAATTCTTGATGTTGAATACTCCTTCTCGTTTTTGCACTTTTTGCATGGACAACATATGAAACCCTTTTGCTTGTTGGCATCGGCCACACTCAAAAAATAATGTACGCCTTGAATAAACTCTGTCAACCGTCGATCCGCATTGTACATCCATTGCCGATCCATCTACATAGAATATACAAAAATCGTAAAAAAAAATTCACGAAATTCAAATCATTTAAATATTATTACAATAATTATATATATATGTGTAATCAGACAATAATGGAGAGTATATCGAGATGTCCTCTCGCTACAATTATGACGAAGATGCACGAGTACTACTACACGAGCTCAAACAAAATTACCTTACTTTTCTAACCAACTATCAAATTTTTTATATTTTTCTTTGTCATCTATTTTATAACTTTTTGTCCAAAAGATTCTCTCTCATCATTTTTCATAAATATTTTGTGAGATAAAATTGTACGTATTAAATTTCTAGAAATGTAACATGTTAAGCATATTTTTTTCTCTATTATTTTTCTAACTTTTTCTCAACACAATGTAATGTGCTTAGTAAAATAATTAGTCTCAAACAAATTTTCTCTCTCTTCATTTTTGCATAAAAGTCTAGAGATGAAAATATATAGAAAACAATCGTAAAAGCGAAGTGCTAAGCATAGATCATAAGAGGAAGAAGTTGCTAACCTTGTAGATAGAAAAGATTTGTGTATTATCACCAAAACAAAATCAAAAAAAATTTGGTAGCACCTCCCCTCTAGCTAGAGCAAAATTTTGAAGACATGTGAAGCTGGCTCAAGCTGGAGAAGAAAGAAGGAGTTTAAAAAAGAAACCTCATCTTTAGTCCCTGTTGGTGTTACTAATCAACAGTAAAGATCAAAACAATCTTTAATCCCGGTTGGTAACATCAACCGGGACAAAAAATAGTATCTTTAGTCCCGGTTGATGTTACCAACTGGGACTATCCCGGCGCATTGACAAGTTATTACAGGATTTGAACCGGGATTAAAGATGATCTTTAGTCTCGGTTCGTGACACGAATCGGGACTAAAGGTCCTAGAGAACCGTTGCCTTTTTTACCCGAGATTAAAAGTATTTTTTAGTCTCGGGTATAACTCAAACCAAAATTATTGTGAATTTTAACACTTTAACCAAATCAAAAATGCTTTCTTCAGTGGTGTCTGATACCCCTGCTATTGTCGGCGTGGAGAAGGACAACAGCTGCGCGGGGTTCTACCGCGAGGAGTCAGGGCGGCGCGCGGTGTCGATGATGGTGGAGTTAGGGGCCACGGGGGATGGGGTCACGTCCAACACGGCAACGTTCCAATACGCGGTAAACGCATTGGAGGTGAGTGGCGGCGACGTGAGGCTAGAGAGCGCGCGTGTCGATCATAATAGTCGTGTTTTTTAGGTTAACCATCAGCAAGATGAGGATTGTTAGGAATCTCTCCTCTCACTCTGTAGGTGTTTAACACAAACACTCAAGTTCTCTCTCGTGGACACACGCACACGAACAGAACAACACAAGCCAGCAAAATTTTTATTGACGCAGCCCACACAGCTCACTTTGTACATGCAAACATGCAAGAACCATCCAAGAGCCCATCCGCATGCATAGCTAGCTCTAACTCATATCTACTACTTGAGCCGATTCACGCGGCTATCTTGGACCTCATGTTGCCTACAATTCGGCCACAGCAGGGAAGGACAGAATACTCAGGCTCGTTAGCTCGCTCAGTTCATAGTTGGTTCGACTCGGCTTATTTAGAAATGTTAACGAGCTGAGCCAAGGGTTTAGCTCGTTAGCTATAACGAGTCGACTCGCGAGCAGCTTACGAGCTCAACGAGCCAGAGCCATGGTGGAGTTCAATGAGCCAGAGCTCAAGATGATGAAGATGATAGTGAGTTAATGAAGTTTTCACATGGTGTGGTAGCAAGTAACTAGTTATTCTTTGATGAAGTCAATATTTTTTATGATTTTGTGATAATCAATATAGACCTAATGCTTTTGATTGTAATAGTAATAATATATAATCTAGTTGCATTGTTGCATTTGCATGGATGATTGTTGATGGACAAGTGTTATTACATTAATTATGGACTTCATAAAAACATAAACATGTAGTATGTACACAAATTATAGTATATTAAAATGGCTCATGAGCTAAACGAGCTAGCTCGAGCTGGCCTCCTGACTCGCCACTATAACAAGCCAAGCCGGCTTGTTTGACTAACGAGCGAGCCGAGTCGAGCCGGCTCGGTGTCCGCCTAGCCACAACACTACACATGCAGCTCGCGGCTTGGTATTCTGACTTATTCGTCAACACAGTTTGCTCTAGGACTGGGCATTCGGGTTAACCCAAAATTTTGGGTCGGGTTTTTCAGGTTTTCCAAAATTCGGGTTTTCAAAAATGAAACCCGAAATATAACCCGAACCCCCTATTACCCGAAATTTCGGGTACCCGAAAATTCGGGTAACCCGAAACATATTGTGATAAGTGTTATCAACAAAAAGGTTGAACAATTTCTTAATTTTGCCAATGAAAAAGGTACTAATTCAGCAGCTATTACCTGCACGTAGGATGGCGGTGAGCCGATGACGGGCGACGGCCGGTCCAGGCGCGCGACGCCGCAGTGGCGCCTGGCTGGCGGGTTGGCGGCGAGCCAGAGACGCGTCGCGCGTCACGGGGTGGCGGGCGCACTGGTCCGGTGACGGCGGCCGGGCGCGATGTGCGTCTCCCGAGATCCGGCGTCGGTGGTGGCGGGCGGGCGGCGGTGCGCCGGAGACGCGTCGCGGCTGCGAGGTGGCGGGCCTGTTTGGAACCCAGCGGTGGCGTAGCACTGGTCCAACGGCGGCGACTGGCACGATGTGCGTCTCCAGATCCGGCGTCGGTGGCACCAGGCGGGGCGACGACACGGCGGCAGGCGGGACGGGCGGCGCGCCGACGGCGGCTTGGCACAAGGGGGAGTAGGGTTAGGGTTTTGATGGACACTCACACTTCTCCTTCTCTTTCCCCATTTTTCCTTTTTGAGTTTTGAGAGTCCGCTTAGTCCGGAGAGAATGCGCATGGCAGAGACGGCACGGGCACGCGCCGCGCGCGATGGGGCTGGGGACTAGGGAGTGGGGCCGCTGAAGCTATGCAGGGAGGGAGCCGGAGTTCGGGTAATACGTGTGGTTCGGGTACCGGGCTTTAACCCGAATTTACCCGAATTAGAGTCGGGTTTTCAGGTTCTCTACCCGAAAATATTTTTCGGGCTTTGGGTTTTGGGTTTTTTAGGTTCGGTTTTCAGGTATTTTCGGGTTCAGGTATTGGGCTCGGGTTTTATGCCCACTCCTAGTTTGCTCCACTCGTACCACCGCAAGCATGACACATCGTCGGCTTAGCCTATGAGCTGGAACCAAACCAGCTATGCAGTATGCACGTATCTCACGTCCACATCTTCTAACATGTGACCTATACTACATGCAAACAAAATACAACCATGCATATACTCTAATGACAAGATTAAACTCTAACAAGGATTCTGTAGTACCAGTTCTCCAAGCCGCAAAAGCACACACAAATTCTGTCAACTGCACAACGAAACGTGAAATCAAATAGAAACCAAATCACACGTACGCGGTTCAGTTTCACGTTGCGTAACATAGCATGACACCTGAGGCGGCGGACAGCCTAGGTTGCACCGATACGGCGCTCCACCGCCGTATTGTTGTACGAGATACAGGGATACATCGGGATATGTCGTGATACACGTATCTCGAACGTATCCCTCGAACCTCGTCCTTGATATGCTCGACACCGCCATCACCGATCCATCGATGCGGACGTGGACACGGACGTCGCCGTCGTCGCACTCCACCGCCGCCCGGCCTCCACGCCGAGTCGCCGGTCGCCGCGCCCGCACTCCACTGCTACGCCGCCGCATGGCCGCCACGCCGCACTCGTCGAGTCGCCGCGCCCGCGCTCCATCCACTGCCGCCCGACCTCGAGGCTACACTCGTCGAGTCGCCGTCGTCCACGCTTCACCGTCGTACGGCCGCGCCGTCGCCATTCGTTGGGGCTCGCCGTCGTCGTCAGGACCAAGTACTAGTACTACTACTTTCTCAGTTTCCCTACCCTGGTAGTGGTTGAATAGCCTGAATAGTGAATATATGGATGGGAGGGTGGAGCTTCAGAAGCTGAGGCAGGAGGAACCCTGCAAAATGTCTCCAACGGTAAGGCTGCTACCGCCCCGTCCCTCGCCGGCGCCGACGCGCTTGCCGGCGGCGTTCCCCCGCCCATATCCTCGCCTCCCCAGTCCACGGCCGGACCACGCGCCCTACTCTGCGGCAGCTTGGCCGACTACGCAGCACCGCAATGAACCCCGACGTCAGCCAGTCCTTTCCCTTGCGGATTCCAGATTTGGGTTGGCTCAAGCTCGATGCAACGAGGACATGGCAGGCTATGGCGCGGCGCGACCTGAAAGGCGACGCTCCTTTGCTGAGGTGGTGAAATCGTCCCCGCGCCCATTTTCAAATCTGAAGCAGTTAGCGCCGGTCATCAATGGTCGCTCAGCATTTACCACCTCCGTCCGGGCCAACTACCTCGACACTTCTGCAGTCTCATCACCGCGCGGCGCCTTTGCTGCCTATGGCGCTAGGCCTCACCTCGTCGGCAGGGAAGAGGACGAAGGATGGATTCGAGTGCAGAGCAAGAGATCCACCAGACGCGACGCGCATTCACTCGCCACCTACCGTTCGGGCACCCCGCGCAATGCAGCGCCATGGCCGGATTCAAGACGACGAGACGGACCTTCACTCTCCCAATGCGCATTCCAAGCCGCAACGGCCGGCCGCTGCTTCAAATGCCTGGGACGCGACCATCGCGCTAAGGAGTGTCGAGACCCTGTGCTCTGCCTTTATTGCAAGCGCCATGGTCACCGCGCCAAGACCTGCCACCTAGCTGTTGCAGGGAAGGCACCGCCCGCTCACCGCCGACACACTACATCCGCCGTGCCAGTGCATCTCCCCGCCTCGCCTGCGCAGCCTGCTACCCAATCGGACTCAAGGCCTGGCCGCCTCGCAGCTCCTCGGCTTCCTCGGCTCACCGATCGGCACGACAACTACCTTGCAGCTCTGCTCGGTGCCCGCTTGCGATGGCAGTTTGGCCATCAACAATGTCCCAACTGGGAGACCCGGCAACCCACCCGGATGAAGACACTTGCTACATCCCCACCTCCTTCGTGGTGGATGAGGAGCTCAAGAAGTGCAGCGAGATAGCGGCGGTGACCTAGGCGGCGCGCGCCCCGCCTTCCACCGGCCCCCATGACATCGAGCGCGTGTTTCTTCAAGAGTTCGGTCTCTGGCGTGGCGAGGTGGCGGTTTCTCTTCACCACCCGCAAGCTTTTTTGATCAAGTTCCAGCACCGCCATCACTGTGAGGAGGCCATCGCGAAGGGATACGTGTGCCGGTGTGGAATCGAAGTCCACTTCGTCAAGTGGCGCAGCCTGAATAGCGCCCTTGGCGTGGCGCTGCCTCTTCCGGGTGCGTTTATGCCTCGATGTCGTCCCGATGCACGCTTGGGCGGCTGACATCACGGAGCGCATGATCGGAAGAACGTGCTCCCTGGAACGGATTGAGATGGACGTCGTCCATCCGGTGGAGTCCGGCAACACCCGCACCATCAACCTATGGGCGTGGACGACGAATCCCAGCTCAATCCCGCGGCGGATGTGCCTAGGCTTCACTAGCAGGGCTTGGGTTCCTGAGACAGCGTCGTTCCCCGCAATGGATAGCCCTCTGAAACACTGGCAGCGGGGTGTGCGACATCCGGTGCTGTTCCACCTTGAGGAGATTCACAACTATTCGGCGGCGATGGTGGATCTTGATGAACAGGGTAACTTCCAGCCGGCTGTTCGTCGTCTGCCTCCTTGGAGCCTAAGGGTCCCCGATGGCGACCAAGTACCTGGGCAAATTTTCGAGGAATTCCCTCATCACCCACCGTTGTCTGCGCTCGGTCCACGACCGACTTGGTGGGGTGCAACGGGACGAAGAAGATCGGGAGGGTGACAGGACTGCCAGTGAAGACGATGGCGGCCGCAGGCGCAGCAGGGCGCGACGAGGGCACGAGCCATGGCATGGCTTCCGAAGGAGTGAAGACCACTCAAAGGATGGGGACGACGACGCCCGCGGCGACCGCGTCGGCCGCGACGACCGTGACGGCCGTGCGAGACGTGGTCGGGCGGCGCGAGGGAGAAGGCGGCACGGTGGCGATGACCATTCGGGCTTCAAGAAAGAGTGGCGCCGTAAAGACCATGATAACGACCACGATGATAGAGGAGGCCGAGCGCGAGGTCAAAGGCGAGAGGCGCGCAAGGCTGGCGATGATGGCTCCCGTCGCGACCGCACTCGCTTCTCGCGTCGCTGGGGCAAAGGAGGGCAGAGCCTTGGCAGGCGCCGCTCAGCTGCGCCGACGGTGGGAGCTTTGGCGGCTAAGATTGGCCCAATCCCACTCATGAGCAACATTGATGACTATGCCAAGGTTAGTGAATTCCGATTGTCTCACGCGATGCATACATCTCCTCTTCTATCGCAGGCCGTGCGAGCGACGCCACAAATTGAGGAGCAACTTCAGCGTCTGGTGCTCTCTGCCGATAAGGCGTTGCCGCCACCGCCGTGCGCAACTGAAGGGGAAGAAGCCTGGTCTGAGGCGGCGCTGGCGAAGGCATGGGATCCAATTCCAGCCTTGAGAATCTTTCGGCGCATTAAGGAGGCGCTGCCGGCTAACCCCTCACCGGTGCTGCCCTAGCTCTCGCCAGCCGCTGTTCTGAAGACGCCGCCGGCCAACCCCTCACCAGTGCCGCCCCAGCTCTTGCCAGCCGCCAATCTGGTCACTTGTCAAGATATCAACGACTTGTTATGCCAAATTGAGAAGCTTGCTGCAGCTGACATCACGCCAGAGGCTGAGACATTGTGCCCCCTGCCGCCGACTCGCTGAAACGGGTGGGGACAAGAAGACAACTCCCTAGCGGCAAAGGAAGCCTCGGATGGCACGGAGGTCGCTGACATGGGCGTGGCAGTGCGGGACCACTTGCAGGCCGCTCTGCCGCAGCCGCAACCAACAGGGAGCGCCGACATTAACTTGCTTTTCACCTCCCCGAGCGGGCATCCTCGTCGCTCCCCGTCGCCGCCGAGCCAACCGGCATGCAAGAAGGCTGTGCGGCGACCGAAAAACAGAGGCCGTGCCTTATTGCCGGCCACTCGCTGTAGCGCCCGCATAGCGAGACAGCCGACAAGGCCGACGATGGAGCGCCGTTAGAGAATTTTATTCAAGAGATTGGGGATTCTCCAAGCAGATGTTGAAGGCGGCTCTATGGAGGAAGCCATGGGCGAGTATGTCGCAATGTTTCAAGGCCCTCTTTCGGCGGAAGCGATCACGATAATCACCTCCTTCTTCGGCCTTGACGACGACAGCCAGCAGGCGATAGACAAGGCCTTGATTTCCACTCTAGGTGAAGGAATCGCCGATGCGGCGACGGTGATTGCAGAAAACACTATTTAATGGCTTCTTGGCGTGAAGGCTTTTGGGGTAGGAGTCCCATAAACTCCATGTATCGCATATCTTCTATGTCTGCTTGTGCCAAAGGCGCTGAACTTCGCTCCACGTTCTTCTCGGATTTACCCGAAGACTGGAGCGCTGACGCCAGCTATGGTGGTCGCCGACCATGTATGAACTTCCCTATCTTCAGCGGTCGTATGCATTATGTAGGCTCGCTTGCCTTCTTTACGTGTTCAGGGTGCTTTGTTTTCAAGCCCCTCTTGTTTGCCATGTTTGACATTCGCCGGCGATGGTGCACGGCCTGGGGTCAACGGTTGCGGCAAGTGGGGGCCGGCGACTGAACATCTGGCGTGCGCTCGGCTAGAAGGAGTTGGAGATGGCGCCAAGTCTACGGTGCAAAAGGAACAAGAAAACATAAAGCGTTGTTTTCGCCTTCTCTTTGCGAGAGCGAAAACGCGGCCAAAGCCTTCCTGTGGGATTGGTGACAAGGCGGATGCACGAGCGTTCCACAAAAACGTATCGGGCTGAGTACGTCTACACTGGGCTAGCACGAGGGCGCTTCCGTCTCACAAAGACGTAACGGCCCGAGACTGCAAGAGGGCGCGTCAACCTCGCGAACACGTATTGGAGCGAGGCCGCCTTCTTCGGCCTGCCACAAGCGCTCCATGGATGGGCCTCTTGGGCCGATTCATGGCAAGGCCCAGGAGCATCTTCTTGCTAAACCTACTCCTCCAGGGACAGGCTAGCTTCCCTCCCTGTTCATGGCAGGTGCCAGCTCTCTACTGGTTAGCCCGTTGCCGCCAAAAGGCCGGCTCGAGAAAGCAAATCTACAAAAATGACAAAAAGTTTAGACATCCTTTCGTGGAACATCAGAGGGTTAAATTCCCCGGCTTGTTGCACTGCCCTTAACGAATTTATGTCTGGAGTAAGATGCAACATGGCATGCCTACAAGAGACAAAGCTGAGGAATATAGATGAGGGCCTAGCAAGATTTCTAGGAGGCTACAAATTGGATAACTTCATCTTTAAGCTGGTAAGGGGGACAAGGGGGAATCCTTCTTTTGTGGAATAGCTGAGTCTTCGAGGTCAAAGAGGCCCACATTGGCCGTTTCCACATCACGACAAACGTTAAAGTAATTCTTTCCGGAGCTTCCTTCCAAGTAACAGGAGTTTATGGCCCAACAAGAAATCACCTCAAGGAAGCTTTTCTGAGACGTATAAGAAGGCTAAAACCTAGCAATGGTGAAGGCTGGCTGATTTTGGGAGATTTCAATATGATATACCGTGCAAGAGACAAGAGCAACAACAACATAAATATCTCCAAAATGCAAAGGTTTAAAAGGATCTTAGATGCGGCCGAATTACGGGAGGCTCCTCTGTTAGACAGAAGGTTCACCTGGAGCAATGAGAGGCGGGAGGCAACCCTAGTCAGGTTAGATCGCTTCTTTTACAATGAGCGTTGGGACATCACGTTCCCAGATCATGTTCTGCAAGCCTTACCATCGGGAGTATCGGATCATTGCCCTCTACTGCTTTCCAACCCGCAAGGGCCACGCAAGCCGTGACCCTTCAAGTTCGAAAATTTTTGGATCAAGCTCCCGGGCTTCAAAGACATTGTTAAGGACGCGTGGAATCAACCGACCACGCACACGGAGCCGGTACATCGTCTTAGTCACAAGCTTAGAAATACAGACTTGGCCTTGAGGGACTGGGCACGTACCATCATGTCGAAAGCCAAGCTGAAGTTTAACATGGCGCTTGATGTCATTCAGAGACTCGACTTGGCACAAGAGCAGAGAACACTTTCGGCGCAAGAGATGAACCAAAGATCAACCCTCAAACGCAAGATTCTGGCCTTTGCATCACTAGAGCGGGCAAGGAAAAAGCAGGCGTCCAGGATAGCTAACATTAGAGAGGGGGATGCTAACACAAAGTTCTTTCACCTCAGAGTTGATGCACGGAAAAGAAAGAACACTATTCTGCGCCTGCGAGCAGTCAATGGATGGGCAATAACGCACAGGCAGAAAGAGGAGGTGATCCGAGAGCACTTTTCTTCAATGATGGGGCAACCGGGGCCACGACCAAATGATCTCAATTGGGATGCGCTCGGAATCCCACCCTCCAATCTTTCTGGTCTAGACGACCCGTTCTCGGAGCAGGAAATTCTAGCAGCACTAAAGGCAGTGCCTTCTGACAAGGCTCCGGGGCCGGACGGGTTCACTGCTGCTTTCTTCAAGGAATGCTGGGACATCGTCAAGCTGGACATCATGTTGGTCTTTGAGGCCATTTATAATGGTCGATGTGCACACTTGAGCCTCATCAATTCGGCGAACATAGTGCTTATCCCTAAAAGGGGCGGAGCGGAGGGAATCTCTGATTTTAGGCCAATAAGCTTAATTCATAGTATCGCCAAGCTTTTCTCCAAAGTACTGGCATTACGCCTAAGGCTGCTCATGCCTTCTCTGCTTTCTGCCAACCAGAGTGCCTTCATTAAAGGTAGAGGCATTCAAGACAACTTCCTTTTTGTCAGAGGCATGGTCAGAAGATACCACCGCTTAAGGCGTGCAGTGCTCCTTTTTAAATTGGACATCACGAAGGCTTTTGATTCGGTTCGCTGGGACTACCTATTAACTCTTTTGCAGCACAAAGACTTCCCCACAAAATGGATAGATTGGATCGGGGCGATCCTCTCTTCTTCAACCTCCCAAGTTCTTCTTAACGGCTGCCCAGGGAGGCATATTCGTCATGGCAGGTGCCTACGACAGGGGGACCCCCTCTCGCCGCTGCTCTTCATACTTGCAATAGACCCACTGCAAAGACTGCTTGCAAAGGCAACAGAACTAGGGGCGCTCTCCAAGCTAAGAGGACGAACGTCGAGCCTAAGAATCTCCATGTATGCCGACGACGTGGTCACTTTCATCAATCCCACCAGACCAGATGTCACGGCCTTTACCGACATCCTCAAACATTTTGGGACATCATCTGGCCTCATCACCAACTTGCAAAAATCCCAAGTGGCGGCCATCAGATGTAGTTCTCTGAACTTGGATGAGATCCTCCAAGGAGTCCCGGCAGTAAGGGCAAACTTCCCGCTAAAGTATTTAGGACTCCCACTGGTGCTAGGGAGGTTGCGCAAAAGAGATTTGCAGCCAGTGTTCGATAAGTTCGTGGGCAGAATTGTCAGTTGGAGAGGAAAGAACATGGGCATCGCCGAAAGATCTACGCTTGTCAAAGCAGTCATCTCGGCGCAGCCTGTCTACCTCCTAACGGCTCTAAAAGTCACAAAAGGAACTTTGGAGCAACTGGACAAACAAAGACGAAGATTTCTTTGGGCAGGTACGGGGGAAATCACGGGAGGAACATGCAAGATCAATTGGACAAGAACTTGCTTACCAACCGTCCAAGGTGGGTTGGGAATTATCGACCTTGATAAGTTCTCAAGATCCCTTAGACTGCGCTGGTTGTGCCATGAGTGGAAGGAGACGGCGAAACCTTGGGTGGGTCTAGCAATTCCATGTGATGAGACAGACAAGGCCCACTTCACGGCCTCAACAAGAGTAACGATCGGCAACGGTAATACAATCTGTTTCTGGGAGACATCGTGGTTGGAAGGGCGTCGGCCGCGTGATCTGATGCCACTGGTCTACAACCTCTCAAGGAAGAAAGGAAGATCAATGCGAGAGGCTTTGACGAACGACAACTGGCTACATGATCTTAGCATCGATGCGAGCACCAACTGGACAGTGAGCCTAGTCAAACTGTGGGAAGCGGCGCGGAGAGTGCACATTTCTGAGGTGGAGATGATCAGATTAACTGGAAATTCACCAGTCACGGGTGCTACACGGCACGCTTCAGCTTACAAAGTGCAATGCATGGGCACGTCATCCACAAACTTCAAGAGTCTCATTTGGAAGGCTTGGGCCCCTCGAAAATGTAAATTACACGCGTGGCTAATTATCCAAAACAGAGTGTGGACGTCTGAACGGCTGGAGGCCAGGGGATGGAGGAACAATGGGCTATGCTCGCTTTGTCGCAACTCCCCTGAGACGGCAGCGCATCTGGTGGCCACCTGTAGATACTCCTCTAGGATATGGAGCTTGGTAGCCAACTGGGTCGAGTTGCAGCAACTTCAACCGACAGAATGGAGAGATGCACAAACAGTTCATCAGTGGTGGGAGAACATGGCTACCACCCCGGGAGTCCCAAGAAAAGGCCTATGATCTCTCATCCTTTTAGTTCAATGGGAAGTTTGGAAGGAAAGAAACAGACGTATCTTTGAACACAAAGAGGCCTCCACGGTGCAACTATTCTCGTTAATCAAAGAAGAAGCAAGACTTTGGTGCCTGGCAGGAGCAACTCATCTGAGAGAGCTGACCTCAAATCCTGTTTATTGATGTATAGACTGCCCTGTATAGTTTTTTCCTTTCTTCCCTAGGGGTGTATTTGTTTCCTCTATATGCAATGAAAATGCACCATCGTGCCATTTTTCCCTTTAAAAAAATATATGGATGCCTGAATGGATGGAATCGTCGGCAGTACTAGTACTAATAGACACTGTAGACAGTAATGAATATATGGATGGCTGTGAGTCTATGACCGACAACACTGTAGACTAGTACTATTAATATATCAATGGCTGTGGCCGATAGTACCGTCATTTTTTAGTTGTTTAGACAGTACCCACGGTATTTTTTTAAATTTTTGATACACATGTATTTATTATTTGTCATTATTTTATCAACTATTTATTTTATTTATATATTCTATGATAATTAAAATTTTAACTTAATGTATCCTTCCTATCTTTGTATTGTTGTTTTTCTCAAATTTTGTACCGCTCACTACTGAAGAAACCATCATTGATTGAAGTGGCAAAAACTACAGTAGTCTCGGTTTGAATTGCACCCGGGACTAGAGATGATCTCTAGTCCCGGTTTAAAAATTCAACGGCCGTTGACATGCGCACGATGGCGGACTACCTCTATCTGCCCGCCGTGATCGACGGCCGCCCTCCTCCTCCGCCGTCGTGCGCGTCACCGGCGGCTTCCATGGCGCCGCCGAGGCATTGAGACGGGAACGGGGGAGGCAAGCCATCATTACCATATATAGCCACACTATTCAATCATTGTCATATTTCTCTCTATTCAAAGTTTGATGGAGATACACGAGTACTGCTATGCCGTACTCAAAGAAAGAGCAAGACAGAAATATTATGAAGCAAAGGGAGAAAAGCAAGAAAAAAGACCGTGATTCGGATCATAAAATGTTGAAGAGACCAAGATCGGTGAAGAAGGCTACTACGATGGATCATGACATGTTGAAGAGACCAAGATCGGTGAAGAAGGTAGGAAGAAAACGTTGGGGCCTCTCCACGGATCATCAGGAGCAGCTGGATGCGGATACGGACGAGACGACTAAGATAAGCTATTTCATTGATTCCGACTCATTGGAGTGTGAGATTTGCTTCATGTCTCTCGAAATAATGGAGCCACCAAAAACATAGGTAAATGTAGTTTTGTCTTGCATCATGCATATGGTTAACCATGCTCATCTCTCGAGAAAATTTTATAGCGGTAGCTTCTTTTGGTGCAAGACTTGTCTTTGTTTATCTGTTTATCATTATTAATCTAACCTTTTTTCATGAACTAGCTGGTGGCCTTATTGCACTAGCCTTTGGCCTGATAGTTACCTGCTTGAGGAGAAAGCTCTCTTCTCCAGTATCTTCTTCCCGAGCTTCCATTCCCAGCCATTCTACTCTACTGTCATGCAAAGCAATGTTTTACAAGGTATGAATCTTTTCTTTCTACTCGGATCAATGCAAGAATGATGCTCTCTTTTTTCTAATCGAAAAGGAATGGTGCTTTCTAGATTTGTGTTGCTTAAACACTTGTTTCTTGCCATGCGAGCGAGCTTGGTGTCATCTTTGAAGATGATGTGGTGAAGTATTGGGATGAGATAGAGCAATCGGAGAAAAAGGTAGAACAAAGTGAGAAGAGATTGCCACTTTGCTCTATTACGGTGATGAGAATGGAGCAGCCTCCAAGAGCATGAGAGACGATGTTAGATCAGAGAAGAAGGCATTGACGTTCCAGCTCGTGTCGCAGTCCTTCTACATGCCAATCACGCAGGCCGCACGAGGGTTTAGGGTTTAGGGTTAGGGTTTAAAATAGGGTTTAGGTTAAGGGTAAATGGTAAAAGGGTTTAGGTTTAAGGTTTAGGGTTTAGGGTTTATGGTTTAAAATAGTTTTAAATACGATAAATGTTAATTATATGTTATTATTTTAATTTAAAATTTTTTTCAAATAGGCCATATGTTAAATATATATTATTATTTAAATTTTAAATATTTAGAATATGACAAATGTTAATTATATGTTATTATTTTAATTTATAATATTTTTGTTAATTATATGAGCATATGTTAATTATATATGAATATATGAACATATGTTAATTATAATTATATATGAATATAACACAATATAATTGGGCATTGTAATAATTAGTCCGATTTTAAAACCAACCGGGACTAGAGATGAATTTCGGTGGGCGGGAAGACATCTCTAGTCTTGGTTGGTGGCTTCAACCGGGACTAGAGATGCCCACCTACAGGACACGTGGCTGCCGCCATCTCTAGTCCGGTTGGTGGCTTCAATCGGGACAAAGGTATGATCTTTAGTCCGGTTGAAGCCACCAACCGACTATATCATCGCTAGTCCCGATTGATGGCTTCAATCGGGACAATAGATGTCGTACCTATAAATAGCAAGGGCTTCACTGGGATCCAAACACTTAGCCGTTTTCTTACAAATACATCGTCTTCTTCGTCGCCGTCGCCGAGCACAAGGACGCGCGCGGCCACGCCGTCTCCCGCCGTCTTCGTCGCCGTCGTCGTTGCGAGGGACCGCCGCGCCGCCGTCTTCGTCGTCGTCGTATCGCCGCCGCCGCAGCGGATAGCTGCCGCCGCCCTTTTTCTTCGTGATGCGCGCTAGGGTTAGCCACCGTCGTCGATGCCATCGCCATCGCCACCATTGTCGTGTCCGCCGCCGTCGCCGTCGCCCCCTCCCCTTGCCGCCCCTCCCGATCCCCACGGCGGCCGCCCCCTAAACCCTTAAACCTTGCCTCCTCCTCCACGCCGACGGCCGGCGGCTCGCATCCTCGTCGCCGCCGTCACCTCCCATCCATGTCGCCGCCGTGGCCGTGGCCGCCGCTGCTGCCGTGCTATATGTTTAAATTTGAAAATTTTGTGAATGTGAATAAATGAGGAGGATTTGAATATGATTTCGATGTGTATGTGTAAATTTGTGAATATGATTTCGATGTGTATGTGTAAATTTGTGAATATGATTTCGATGTGTATGTGTAAATTTGTATGGACTTTATATGTAAATGGACTATTTATTTAAATTTTAATGCATGAATATTATGAATTTAGAATTTTGAATGTGTATTTAAATTTAAATGCATGAATAGATTTAAATTTGAATGTGTATGTGACTTGTGAAGTTTGTATTTTTGAACGAACGAGAACGATAAAATCAACAAACGGATGTGAACGGACGGACGGACGTGGACGAACGGACGGACGGACGGACGTATGGGCGTGGGCGAACGGACGGACGGATGAACGAACACTCGTTCGTTCGTTCGGTCGGTCGGTCGTCCGTTCGTTCGTTCGTTCGGTCGTTCGTTCGTGGACGAACAGACGTACGTACGGACGTACGGACATATGCATGCAACGTCCTCTCTTTCTTCTCTCCTCTCCACTTCCTCTCATCTCCACCTTATCTCCCTCACATCATTCTCCTCTCTTTCTCTCCTCTCCTCCAGATGATCGTACTCACGGACGTCAACGAACGTTAAAACGAATGGACGATAGTTTAGGATTTGGGTTTGGGTTAGGGTTAAGGGTCCGAACGAATGGATGTGAACGAACGATAGGTTAGGGTTAGGGTTAGGGTTGGGTTTAGGGTTTAGGGTTTAGGGTTTAGTGTTTAGGGTGAACAAACGAACGACCGAACGGAGTCGTGAACGATAGATTGAACGAACGGTCGGTCGTTCGGTCGTTTGGTCGTTCGGTGTGGATGTAATCCAGGAAGTGACTTCTGAAAAATATCACCATTGTGGATGTGCACAATTGGATCTAGTGTCTGTCGGATTTCATCTATTTTTTCCATCTTCTTCTTTTCTGTCTATATTTTTTTACGTAGACATACATGATATTCCTGAATAATTGATACATGTATTAACCGAATATTTTTTAGAATTCTTTGATTAAGTCCTCAACCCACAACAATCAAATGGCGGATCGTGACGAGGACAGTTTCTCCTTGATGAGATCGCATGAGGAACAGAGTTTTACAACGAGGAGGGACACGAAGATCCATATCAGTACCTCAACGAGGAGGGGAACGAGGGGGAGACGAGCAGAGGAACGAGGAGGGGAATGAGGGCTCCGCCTCCGCCTCCGCCTCCGCTAGACAGAAGAGGCCACGCGGCCTCAGCAAGAAAATAGAGGGTCGACATGTCATAACGGAGGTGGCACCTCACGGTCGACCAATTGCCCCAAAGGACACCGCAGGGAATTTTGTGGGGCACAGCGGATGGGTGGTGAGGGATCACGTGCCCGTAAGCGTTGCCAACTGGAGACGGTCTACCAAAGGAGGAGAGGAGCAGAGCTATCTCCCAGATTCAAAGAAAGAGATGCTCTGGACGACAATGCTGCAGACGTTCACCATCCTAGACTCAGATCAGGCAAGGGTCAAGGAATGGACGTTGAAGAAAATGGCAGAGCTCTTCAGGAACTACAAGAAACAGTTACATAAGAAATATATCCTGAAGGGCCGGACACGAGACTTTGACAAGTTCCCAAAGCTCGAGAGATCATTGGGATGCTTTTGTTGAGCACAAGACCGGTGAAGACGCAATCTATCATAGAAAAGAACAAGACCAACGCAGCCAAAAGAAATACCATCACGAGGCTTGGGTCGGCGGCTATAAAAAAGCAATGGAGAAATGAGAAAAAATGGAAGCCGGCCTAGAAGCAAGGGGCCGGCCTAGAAGCAAGGGATATCGTTCCGGGCATAGCAAGCGGCGGAATGATCAAAGAACTGGTTCTATGCTCACGGCGGCTCACTTAATCCCGTCGATGGCACAGTGATCTTTGGTGATAAAATTCAAGAAGCCGGACGGAGGTTAGAGGACGCGGTGCGGCGGTTCCTCGGGCTCATTCAAGCCCGATAGAGAGAAGGACGAGCTAACGCTCGTCCTCCAAAACCCGAGCACCCGAGGC
This sequence comes from Oryza australiensis, assembly GCA_019925245.2. Classification (NCBI taxonomy): domain Eukaryota; kingdom Viridiplantae; phylum Streptophyta; class Magnoliopsida; order Poales; family Poaceae; genus Oryza; species Oryza australiensis. The sequence continues at coordinate 1,311,412 of JAIFGZ020000381.1, read as the reverse complement.
GTACGCGAGGAAAGGCGTCGTCCCGAAAATACGGGTTCCAAGGCGACATCGACACATACGGGAGCCGAATGAGGTCAAAGCGAGAGAATGATGCTAGATTCGCTGAGATGGAAATGAAGCTCTCGCAGATCGATCAGATTGTCGACGAAAGGGTGGCCCTAAGGTTGGGCGAGGAGCGGAGCCGGTGGGTTAGCCAACAGCCAAATCTAGCAACAACCGCACAACTCCAACGGCCGCAGCACTGCGCGTCTACCGGAAATGAAGGCGAGCGGCCCCACAAGCTCAACCGGGTCTGCCATGCCCCGTGGATGACATCACACGGCGGACCCGTGTGAGCCACATTTCGCTAAAAACATAACAATAAGGGTATGTTCGTACTTTTATGTTGTACTTATATTTTCTTGAATAACTTGTCAATCAATGTTTATTATTAACTAATAAGCAATCTTCTCGAACAGGTCACGTCGGTCATGGCTATTCCAAGGCCGAGACGGCACCTACCACTCCCGGCCCGTTCCACCTTCGTACTCGAAGGTTGAAATTGAACAGTGAAACGCGGCTATGAAGATGCAGGAGCTGGATATCCTCGGAGGAGACGGGGAGACGACGCTAGGAGAAACGGCTCATGGAATATTTCTCTGGAGGAAGATCTTCATAAAATTCCCCGGACGAATAGCGTCTCCTATCGTTTCACCGCCCTCACCTCCACATGGGCCGTCTCCTCTGCCTCCTTCGTCGCCTCCGCCTCCTCCGCCTCTGCGTCGCCTCCACGAGCACCGACTCCTAAACGGCCGTCTCCAACTCCATCGCCTTCCAACCCTCCTCCGTCGCCACAACAAGCACCGACTCCTAAACGTTCATCATCCAAGAGCGTGTCGTCAATATCAAGCGGTTGTCCAAGAAAGACTCAGAGAATTGAGAAGATGCCGCCACCCGCGCCAAAGCGGTCGGTTGCTGGCAGGGCGAAGAAAGCGGGCAAAGATGTACCCCAGCTTGGCATGCAGTCACAGAAGCCTATGGAGTTCAGCACGATTCCAAATATTAGACCTGATTTAAGACGATTCATGCAAGAAGCTGGAATTAATATGGATCAATTACACGGGCGTGCACCCCTGGTGAAGGCTCCGCTTAAATACAAGTTCAACCTTGGAAAGCCTCTCGTCAAGCCGGATCTCGTGAAAAGGCTTCCAACTCAGATGTACCGCTTCCATCAGTGGTACATGCAACGATCCAGCAAGGGTGAAGACATGATAACATGCAAATATTCAATTGACTACTTCTTCGATGGACATGACTACCTTTATATTCGATTCGAAGATATATTCGACCTGTACCAACTTGATGCCCTCGACGTCTCACTTCTAACCGCGCGGGTTTTGTAAGTATCGCCCTGTTATTTCGTTTCTTACCTCCTTGAATTTAGTTGACTAAAATTCTTTTTAACCGTTGTAGAATGACGATCCAATACTGCAACAAGCATGAATGCACCAAGCATGGATTCATGGATCCACACAAAATCAATGGCCCATTGGTTGATCAGTTTCCTAATGACACCGTGGACAACATATACAACGCGCTTGTGAAGCAACCCTTCCGGTCCTTCATCCTTCTGCCCTACAATATTGCGTAAGTTTTTTCTTTCTTTCCGAACCAATTTCAATCTCGTGCATACATAAAGTTTCATATGTGTCATCTAAACCAATTTATTTCTCTTGGATTACGTTAGTACTTGACATGGGTCGATCGAAGATCCATGTCTTTGACTCAATGGATAAACCGAGTCCACATACTCAGACATATTTGAACTGTTTAACAGGTAATGCCATTTTACTTTCTATTGCATATATGCGGTTCTCGGATAATTATGTGCTAACTTTCAACTGCACGTAGGGCATGGGAACGATTTCGGGTCAATGTTCGCGAAAATTGGAAAGGTAAGCTCTCTGTGCGGATGAAGTTTCAAGTGAGTAACAAGCCTGCTCCTAATTTGAGTTGAATCATTATTATGTTCTAAAATATGAAATGCATATTAAATCTGTCATCGTTTCTCTTTTAATATGCAAAACAGTCGCAGAGCACCAACCTATGTGGATATTACGTCTGCGACTACATTCACCGCTTTGTGACCGAAGTCAATACTGTCGATGATCTAGATGTACGTATAACACCAATTCATACATTATGTCTCGATTTCTTATTTACTTCATATATTTATTTCTCGTTTATTCTAATTATTGACAGCTTATGCGAGTAAGAGACGACCTCCCCCATGAGACTTTCATACAAGCCGCTCAGGAAGATTTGATGGGATTTATTAACGAGTAGGTCGTTGATCCCGCGGGGGAGTTCTTCATTAGTTTTAGTAGCTAAACTACAGCAAAGTATATTAGAGACAATTTTTTATAAGCTAGCTAGGAAACATGTATGAATATTGTACATATTTTGGTTATATTTGTATATTTTCTTTCTTAAGTTCGTTTAAATGTGTGTAAATTATATATTTATGTGTAATATATATATAGCGATGTATTTGGAGAAATGACAAATTAAAAAAAATAAAAAAATCTTTAGTCCGGTTGAAGCCATCAACCGGGACTAAAGATGCGGAGCCGGCCACGTGGCTCCGCCACCTTTAGTCCCGGTTGGTGGCTTCAACCAGGACTAAATATGCATCTCTAGTCCGGTTATTTAACGGGACTAGAGATCGTACATCTCTAGTCCGGATTCGTAGTCCCGGTTTGACAACCGGACTACTGAGGGTTACGAACCAAGACTAGTGTGGCTTTTTCCAGTAGTGGCTGTATTACCGTATCCGTATCTTAGTATTCATATCCTTTTACTGTGCAACATAGCTGACAGCTTGACTAATTCCCACAGCTCGGAGAAGCCTCGAGGGAGCGTTCGTCTCCCGGCATCCGCCGCAGGCGACATAGGCAAAGAGCATGATGGCGGTGGCCCACCACGAGAAGTTGAGCGTGAGCACAATGCCGACGAGGTCGAACTGGAATTTTCGGAGACGAGGAGCTAGCTGATGGCGACGTGGATGCACAGCGCGACGCCGGACGCCGCGGCGTTGGTGAAGTTCTTCATCTGGCATTGCAGGAACCGTTGTAGCGGGAAGAGGAAAGCGATGGAGAGGTGTAGCGGGATGAACCAGATGGAGACGCGACCGGACATCGCCGACAGCTCCGTCGACTGACTCGTCAGCAACAGCCCGTTATAGCTAGGCGTAGATGTACATGGGCAGCAGCAGCACTGCGCACACTAGCAGCCAAAACCGGAGAGAAGTGAAGAAAAGGAAGAGGGAGAGGAAGAGTTGGCCGTTGACACGTGGGTTCCACTTATCACGTCAACCAAAACCGATCATTATATTATCAAGAGACCAAAATTGATATGATATTATGATTTGGGGATGAGTTATACATGATATAATATTTTGGTTTAAAGACAAATTTTTGACTCGATGATAATTAAAGGACCTAAAGTAAACCTATTTTATTATCATGTCTCACCTGGTCCAACAAGTTTAAGCCACCCAGTTCAAAGTGGCTAGAATGCACCTTTCGGCTTTGGAGCCAAACGAGCAAAAAAATGAGTTCTGTGTTGGCTATTCTCGATTGAACCGCGGATCCTATCCGGTTTTCACAGCTATCCACACCAGGAAACGAAGAAAAACAGCACCCGATTACTTCAGAAAAAATCAAAGGATCAAATATTTCAGTTTATCAACCAGTAAAATAAAATATTAAATTATATATGATAAAAAATCAACAATTGAAATATTTAAATATTTTTTGAAAATACGTATTAAAACATATTGCTATCACGTATAAAACAATGAGTTTTAACGTTTTGGAACATATGTTTTTGGTAGCATATAACCTTGTGATATCTTATTGTAAAAATGTAATTGCAACAAATACAATGGTATGATTAGATCGTATATTGGAGTAACTTTTAGAGAAAAAATATTTTAAAACTCACTAAATATATGCATGGATGGGTGAAATGAAGAGAGACAGATCAGAGCAAAGCACTTGCGTGAATTTTATAAAATAGTAAAACACACGTTGCTATTTCATATGAAACATAAGTTTTAACGGTTTAAAATATATATTTTATTAAAATATAATCATATAATATCTTGTTACAAATATTTAATAAGTATTTTAGGAGAAAAAATATTTTAAAGATAGCTAATGTGTGTATGTATGGGTGTAGTGAAGAGAATAGTAGGATAGATATACTGATTTTCTGGGCTAATATCGGTCGTACGACGCGAGTCATTTTCCGGAACCAAATAAAATGCCTATAGAATATTCAACTTGTTTGTACCCTCCCATCTGCAGAATTTGTGGTGATAGAATTTTATAGAACGGTCCATATCTCCATATCTATTTGCTCTTTGCTATATATACATTTGCAATTAGTAAAAAAAGTCAAACCCATCCTAGCCGCTAGGGGTGGTCATTCAGTCTTACTCAAAAATTCGGCCTCGATCTTCAATTTTCAAGTGAACATCAGTTAGATAATACTATATACTAAAATGCATTGTAAATTTATGAAGACCGAGCAATTCAGTTTTGGTTAGCTTGGTTCTGTGTTTGGCCATAACCAAAATTTCACGAGATCCAAAATATCACAAAAATCACCAAGAAATTTTAGTAGATTTTAATAATCCAAAAATTTTGTAGAAAACTCTCGAATCTGCCAGCAACAACTCGACCCTTCGCTGTCATCAGTGATAGTCACCCATCGTCATCAGAGACATGAAGAGAAGGAGATGTGGCCTGTCACAGTCTCTCATCGCCATTAGAGTGGAGGAGCGGCTCAATCGTCATGCAACATGCATGTGAGATGCGGTTGACGGTGGTGCAGACTCGGTGTTAGGGCCTTCGGCGATGTGACGGGCCACGCGAGTTCAGTGTGGTGGTGTCAGCCGGCTAAAGAAAGCGGGGCTCAGCATGAGGGCGGCGGCTGAACGCGAGGCTGGGAATAGAGGCGACGATCGGCTAGGGGAGGCGGGCTCGGCATGAGGACGGCGGCCAGATTTGCTTCGAGGTGGGGCACTTTCAGCCAGTGGTGGTGGCGGCGACCTCGGGCGACCGGCGGCTGAGGCGGAGGCCGAGGATGACAGGGAGCGGCCTCGTCCTCCTATAGTGGGGGAGCGGCCGCCGACACTGGACTTATGCGAGAAGGCGGCCATGGCGGGGGAAATACGGCGCGGAGGAGAGGGGGCGACGCGGCGGGGCGCCTGCAGAGGCCCGCGGCATGGAGGTGAAGGCGAGGACGGCGCGATCGGCTCGAGGGCGACGCGGTCGAAGGCAAAGGTGCGGCGGCGAGACGGCCATGACGGGGAAATACGGTAGTGCGGGAGATGGGGCAACGTGGCGGGGCGCCTGCAGAGGCCAACGGCATGGAGGCGGAGATCCTCGACGGATGGCTGGCGCCGGCAAGCCTGGACGACGTCGGCGAGCTGTGGAACGTTGACCTCGAGGCCGTTTCCCTAAGGCTCAAGCTCCGACCCTCGCCACCAGCTCTAAAGTCCTCCCGCTCCGACCTCCCCTTCTCGTCGGCTGAAGGAAGATGTGTTGGGTCATGGCTCCAACACGCCTGGATTTGACGCCACCGGCATGGGCGGTCCTTGCCCCCGCCTCCATGCCGTCGCCGATCGCGTCGTCCTCGCCTCCGCCTCCATGCCGTTGGCCTCTGCAGGCGCCCCACCGCGTCCTCCCTCTCCCCCGCCGTCGTATTCTCCGTGGCGAGCATGGGTCGGAAAGCAGACCGGTCGCCCCCACCGCAAGCTTCAGAAGGGAAGGGAGAAGCGAGAGAGCGGTGGGGATTCTGACAATTGGACGCTAGCGATTTTTTTTAAAATAATTTGCTAACTAGATTGCTAGATTGCTATATGTGCTATTTGAACCCTCAACCGCTCGCAACAGTGCTCGGGGGTGGTTTTTGTCCAGTATTGAAAGTTTACGGTGAGCGATATCTTTTTTTTAGTTTAGAGGGGTTATTTATACTCACCCAATAATTTAAGGGGTAATTTATATTTTTTCTTAATTAGTTTAGTAGGGAGACCGAATTTATGATTGAAATTCCTGATCTTGGTCATTTTGGTCATGGTTTTGATCACCTCAATTCGGTTTTCTAATCTCGATCATTTTTTGCCACCCCTACTAACCGCCGCTAGCCTGCACATCGTGTCCTTTATGCATTTCCATAATTATCATCGATTCACTACTAGAGAGATGATTTTTGCTTCATTGGCCAAAATTTATAATAGTCTCGATTGCAATAGAAACCGAGACAAAAAAACATTTTTAGTCCCGATTAAAAAAGATAACGGCTCTTCAGGATCTTTAGTTAAAAATGATCGTCGACCTGACAGATTCTGACAGGAATCTAACCGGAAATAAGGTGATCTTTAGTCCCGGTTGGTGTTACAAACCGGGAGTAAAGATCATCTTATTTCCGGTTAGATTCCTGTCAGAATCTGTTAGGTCGGCAATTATTTTTAGTCCCGATTTGTCACACCAACCGGGACTAAGAAAATCCTATCTGATCTCGGTTGGTGTTATATCAGCATATGTTAATTATATATAATTATAATAATTTATTAATAGTTTTAAATTATTTTAAATATTTTCTTATTAATTTTGTGATTTGATTAAATTTTAATGCATTACTTATTATTATTTTAAACCTATATGTAATGAAATTAATTTGGCCCGTTTTAATGGATTATTTAATTTTATATCGGTTGTTAACCATAGCGAGAAAAAAATGAAAATAGCAGGAAATTATTTAGTCCTAGGTTGGTGGCTACAACCGAGACTAAAGATAATTAAAAATAGCGAAAAATTATCTTTAGTTCGGTCGATGGCTACAACCAGGACTAAAGATGAATTAGAAATAGCGAAAAATTATCTTTAGTCCGGTTGCTTTCACCAACGAGACTAAAATGGATCTCTAGTCCCTGTTGGTGTCACTAATCGGGACTAATATATCTTTAGTCCCAGTTATTGGTACCAACCGGTGTTAGTGATATGCCCTAGAGACAACATGGAGATGTTGGATATCATGGTTAGTGTTTATGTATTTATGAATAAAGTGTTATTCAGTTCCATGAAATAGACATCTTATATTGATTAATAAGTACGTGACTTATTTATGAGACTCTATATGTATGAATATATTTCTAAATGATCCCTGATCATATATGATATTATTGGAACTAATATGATCTAGATCGGCATGTTTATTGATTGATAATCATGTCTCATAGATCATGGGTATGAAGATACCAAGTCAATAAACATGGACACATGTGTTAGAGAACACATTGTTGGATAGACCCACCATGAGACACTATATGAATTAATGTGCCATTAGTTGGTCTCAGGTAGTGTTGGTACAAAGTCCTTAGACGTGAGATCACCATGGATTTCAACATGTGTAGTAGCCTACTTTGGGACTACCAAACGCTATTCCGTAACTGGGTAGTTATAAAGGTAGTTTTCGGGTTTGCTATGAAACATGGAGTGGGATGTGAGTGATCAAGATGGAATTTGCCCCTTTTTTGGGAGAGATATCTCTAGGCCCCTCGAGGTAATGGATTATGGAAATGCATGGGCATGCTAAGTTGATTGAGGAGTCAATCAACAGACAGATAATCCAATACGGTTCGAGTGGATGGTTAAGCTATTGAAGGGATGACACACATCTTGCCTATAGCTTAATTGGTATCGTGGGGCAAAGGGATTTGTGTACACATTACAGGTTCAGAGCCGATATTATATTCTTGTATACTATGGTGTCAATATGTGCTACTAGGCGCCGCTGTTGACAGGTCGGCTGAGTTGGACTCGAGCCGACGATCGGCTAAGTTAGACTATAGCCGAAACCGAGTATACCTAAACCTACAGGGTCGCACGCTTAAGGGGATAAGAACAGGCATTCGAGTTAGACTCGGATACGGCTCGATCGGATAGGGATCCGATCGGATAGAGTCCTATGGGCTTACGACGTATGGGCGGCCAACTCTATGAGACACGCATGAGATCCGAATCAAAATAGAGTCCTGATCGGCCACTAGTCCTAGTAGGCCAACTCTATATAAAGGGGTGAGGGGTGGAGAGATGCTGATCGATCAATTGAAGTCAATTGCGCCGAAATCAATCTGATCACACACGGCTTTAGAAGTCGACGAGATCAATCTCCACGGAAACCCTCCCCGTCTTGGAGCCAAACCCTAGCCTTGCATCGCGTGCTAGCACACGGGTGTTCGGCGTTTTGTCCCCGGACGTGTGGATACCGGTAGAGGCGCTGCTACGTTGCGCGTTGTTGATCGGCTACGAATCGGCTGTGGTGAAATCGGCTGCGGTCGAGCGCATCGGAGCGAGACGTGAGAACGCGGTCAGACGACTTGGAGAATCAGCTACATCGGTGAATCGGTTGATTGGTGAATCGGCTGTCCCTAGGAATTGGCTATCGTCTTGCGGGAATCGGCTGTCATCGGCCAGCACAGTTTCAGATCGGATAGCCCTGATTGGCTATTTCCGCTGTGTACTCCAATCGGTAACGATCTATCGGCCCTTACTTGCAAGTGTTCCTGGTTTGCGCGGTAGAAAAGTTTTGTTTTCGGCTAGCATAGCCTTCGCGTAACCCTTCAACCGGGACTACATATCCAGGGGTATATATCTCCTGGCACGCATCATCTTCTCCACCGATGCAACACTTAGTTGTCTTTTCCTCTCTTAGCTCTCTCTCCCTCAGCTCTCTCTCCCTCTCTCAGCTCTCTCTCACACTCCGGTAATGGCGGTGGGAGGGGAGGAGATGGCGGCGGCTCGAAGGTGGCGGGGACGCCCTTCCTTTCGCAAGATCCGGTGAGAGGGGAGGTGGTAGCGGTTCGAAGATGGCGACGGCCCGGCGGCTCGGAGGTGGCTGCGGCGCGGCGCCTAAAAGATGGCGGTGGACCGGCAGCTCTGAGGTGGCTGCGGTGCCTCCTCCCTTTCCTCCTCCCCTTTCTCGTCCTCTCCAGGAGCATCGGGTGGAGGCGGGCGGCGACGGGCCGTAGGCGGGGGCGGCGACGTCCCCCCCGCCGGATCCGGCCTTCCTTCCACCGGATCTGGCGTTGTAATTTTTGAGAATTTTATGATGTTGTATACTCGAATTTTATATGTGATATATGTGTATCTGTGACATATGTAAATTTTGTGATGTTTATTACTCGATATGGAGGAGATTTGAGGATGTTAATTTGATATGTGAATTTGATTTTGGCAGAAAAAACAATGAAAAAACAAAAAAATATTTGGGGATGAACATAATATATAAACAAAGAGCAGGAACAAAATTTAAAAAAAGAAAAATCTTTAGTCCGGTTAGTAACATCAACGGGACTAAAGATAGCGAGCGATCACGTGACGTCGCCGTCACTACACAACGGTTATCCTCATCTCAATCGGGCGGTAACTCTCATCGTAGCCGAGTATGGCCTCCGTCACGGAGGAAAGGTCACTGATGTGAGTAGTCATCTCTGTCGGGCAAACGTTCGTCACTGATGTGTCTCATCTTTGTCGGGCCTAAAGAACGACCCGTCACCGATATGTTTGATCCACAAGACCAGTCAAACAAGAGCCCAACACCGATGATATAATCTCAAACAGGCCCTAATTAGTGCCCGTCATAGATGACTAACATCTCAATCGGCCTTTAACATAAGCCCATCACGGATGATTAATATCTCCATCAGGCTTAAGTTAAAGCCCATCACCGATGAGTCTTTCCCAAAAAAAATTACTCCGTTTTTTGGCTAGCCTCAGGCCTTTCTAGCCATGCCCGTTGCAAAAAAGACAAAACAGAAATATTTCACATACATTCACATACATCTGACACTCCCATAAATCTATTCACATCCATCATTCACACATATTTCACATTGTAAGTATAAAACACATATAACAAAATTATAATTTAATAATATCAGAATTGATTACATATTTACATGTATTTGTCATGTTACAAAATGTATTTGTCCGCTATGTCATTTCTTTGACTTTAACCCTGTATTTGTACTGAACACATCCATTTGGAATTTAATATATCATGGACTATAAAGTCCGCTATCTCTTCTCTGATCCCGTCAAAGCTAGTAGGTGCAAACTTAGATATATTTTCTGTGGGGTCTCCTCAAAAAGGTCAACTCCCACAATATCACATAACCTCTCAGGAGTCCGGTTATGTGTGAGATAGTACAGATACAGGAACTTCTTATATTATTACAAACCAGCAAATGATCAAATACAAACTATACAATACAAGAAAGCCGCGACACTTCCATAGGGATAGCCCGAGTGTAGAGTCGACCTAGAAATCGTACTTATTTTCCCGGTTCTCTAGGGTACTTGGGGGGAGGTCTTCATTTGCTTCAGGGATTCCTGAAAATATTATACGCAAGGATGAGCATCAATGGTACTCAGCAAGCCAAACTGAATGCAATTTTATATAGATAAATATGCATGATATATCGACAAGAGAAAGGAATTGTAAATCTATTTCTAGTATGATGATATATCCTATCCTTCATTTAAAATATTTTATGTGGACATCTAAGAGTATGAATCATAAACTTAATTTTAGCCTAATTCTATATTCCACCAATTCTTATAAATATGCAAGATGTCTTAAAAAGAATAATATAATCCTAGCCTTAACATGATTTTATATCATATGGATATGCATATGTTGACGAGAAATTTCTCTCACGCGCTGGCCTGGGAGATCTGCTTAACTCCAGTGCAGGTCCTTCTCGGCTACCTATGTTATTCAAGGCGTGCCAGTTGGTTTGATCTGTTAACCAACAAGAAAAATAGAGATATATGCGTTAAGTATTAAGTTAGATCCTACTGGATCGGCTGCAGGGGTCAATTTACATATATATGCTATTCCAAAGTGTATTTAAACTAAGCGACTAGAATGGATCGGCTGTTGCCGAGACAGTATTAGTCAATTAATCCAAATATACAGCAGAATAATAAATATATGCTTTAACAATCTTAGCCGATGTCATAAGTCCAACTGTGAATCGGCTAATACTCCGATTTATCTTATGAAAAGATATTGATCGAGCTAAATGCGCTAAACCTAGATCGATCATGTCAGTGTGGGCGACAAGCGATTCGGCTTAGGGAATTTAACTAGAGCAAGATCTTAATATCGAGGCGGTTTTAACAATCCTGATAACAAATATATCAAAAAAACATTAAAACATATAAGGCCGGCTGAAACCCCGACACTGTCTCTAAGCAATATACATCTGGCCGAACAGATCATAAAAGCTCTAAAAATGACTTAATAGTTCAACATTGATGCAGCATTAAGTATAAAAAGAGCAGTCTGATCTACTGTAGCTGATGTAAATACCTCGGGACGGTGGGTACCGCATGTAATCCTGGCAACCTTTAGATCTAGCTCTATCGGCTGCCGATTCCTGACAGAAGTGAGCCGATGTCGAGACAGATCTAAACATTGTTCTAGATTATATATAATATATGATGACTAGTGCAGCATAAATCATCGAATTTAGAGTGTCATAGCGATGGAAGCACTAAATTTGACGAGATACACCACTAATGACAAACATTTACCTATACTTGGGGATCGAAACGATGCAGCCCGAAGCCGGATCAATTGTTCGTCTGAATAAAAAGGAGGCAATGCACCGAAGGTTGAATTGATTGTGATTGTATTATTTACAGGGGTCTTGGGTCCTATTTATACCCAAGTATAGCAAAGACCGCGCTAAACACGGCTGCAACTAACTACTATATCTATACGACAAAAGCGCGGGAAGCAATCCTTTGCCACCTTTACAATAGGGTTATCTCTAAACAAATCTCTAATTTACATACATTCGCCATTATGGGACTTTATCCCTAGATGGCAATATCTCTTGACACGCAATTTGGAAACCGAATCTTCTATTTTATCTCCAAATATCGCATCGAAACGGCTTCAACTTCTACGAACTTGGAATCGGCTATCATGTTCTTGTCCGGATTCAACCTTAGCCAACGGCCGCGGTGATCGCATCTCGGTCGACCCGGCCTCTGTTTCTCACTCAAACTAGCCGATCCGATTCTGCTTCAACTTCAGCTAGGACCTAGGGATTTGGTTACCAAATTTAGTGTCAACACATGCCCCCAAGTCCGTGATATGAAATGTTGCGGATTTGTCGCCCTTTCGAATTCTCGCTCTTTTCTGACCTAAACCATTTTGGCTGCTCAAAATATTCTTTAAATAGTCCTTCCCTCTTACCGAAACGGCCACGCTTTCATTCTCACTCTCGAGCACTCCGCGACCAGCTTTCTCCTTCCTCTCCGGCGACTCCTCGGTGATCTCGGCGAGCTCGGCGATTCTGGCGACCAAAAAAACCTAAATCCGCTCCAGCGAACCCCAAACAGCAACGATCCCAGCTAGATGGCATCTTCAAGCACCCCCACTGGCGCATCGGAGTAGCAATACCCCGAGGTAAGTCCAATCGGCTCTGATACCCTTTTCCATTTACGCGATTTAGTTTCTGCAATTTGTTGTTCTTCCTTGTTGTGATTCCTTCATCCCTTCATATTCTGTAGCACCTAGCCCATCAGATTACCATCCCTCACCTAGTTTACAAGAACCAGTACTTTCTAGGACCGATCGCAACCCGGACCCAAGTGAATTGATCAACGCCGAAACCGATCGGATCCCGTTCAGATTCTCCACCCCTAGCCTGCCAAACTGGACTAGTGCTTTGAAGTCGTGGCCCTCCATTGACAAGAACTGGCCGGCGTGGTATCTTAGGATGTCGGCTAGAAAACGAACACGCTGGGCCGAAATCGGCATCGACCAGTGCTTAGATCTGACTATAGCCGACATGCCGAAGAATGAAGTGATGCTATCGGCTACGCACTATTTCTGGTCGGATACGTTGAACGCCTTCCTGTTTAGGCAAGGGCTGATGACGCCAACTCTGATGGACATAGTGATACTGACCTGCTTGGACATCACTTCAACAGTTCGGCCAAGCGACCTCCAACGCAAGTGCAACCATATCTTTAAAACAAAAAGCATCGGCGGCTGGAGCGGCTTCATCGGCATGAACATGCGCGATGGGCCGATATCGGAACGAGAGCACACTGCCTTCTTAATGATGTGGCTCGAGAAGTACGTCTTCTGCGGCTCTAGCTACGGGCCGACGACCAACTGGCAGCACGCAGCCGAAGCGCTCGTGGAAAAGAAAAAGATCCCACTGGGAAATATCTTTTGGGCTATCTGTACTAGACGCTAGGATCAGCCTCGGCTCGGCTAGCATCTAGGCAATCAGTCGGCACTGGCGGCCCCTGGTGGCTACTTCAGTTATGGATGAATTTGCACATGTACAAGATAATCGGTCAACCCGCTCCCCTCGAAGCCAACTTCCCATTGATCGAGCCAAGGATCGTGGATGATGAAGAGGAGACAACTCGTCGGCCGACATCGTATGGCGAATCTGCTGCTACTTACCCAGGCTCATGCTGACAGGCCGACGAGTTCTCGGAGTGGTTCGAGTGGTTGTACAACGGCTTTGCGAGCGACTCCAGGGTCTGGTTCGCCTACGAAGATTTCCACGAGTTTGAGCAACCAGGAACCCTTCGGCTAGACGAGTTGAACTCGGAAGCAAACCCAGAGCCGAGGGAGGTCTTCATCACCGCTATCTCCCCATGCATCCTGCCAGTCGACATCCACCAGGGCCGAAACGTGACTAAGATGTATGAGTTTTACCATCCGATGGTAGCAGCACAACAATTCGGAATGAGTCAACTGCCGATTGGATTGTGGTTTGCCAACAAGATCCAGCCCAGGGGCCGGATCGAAGGAGCTGTGATGATGCTCCGGCTGCTGCAGCTCCCAACTCCTCCACTTGGCCAAATCGGCATCATCAGCTTGGCGCGAAGCAAATCACCAGTCTTCAACAGTTGGTGGGCTGAATGGAAGAAACATCTCTTCCATCAATCGGCTACTATGTACCTGACGTCTATCAACCCAGACCACGTCCCATCGGTAAGCACTTTTCTTAAGTCTTGTTCATTTGTCGGCTCTTACTTGTATCATCGGCTAATCTCATCTCCTCTTATTCCAGACTGTCGATGACTCCCCTCCTCCGGTAAGCCGAAGTGGAGTGGTGATCCAGTACACGCTCGACATCCTACCGAACGGGTGCGGACTGGCGCCATCGCCCATCGGCTTCGATGCGCCGAAAGTCGGCACATTGCTTCATGGTCAAACCCGCCAGCCGGTTCAACGGACCAAGAGGGCTAAGCCATCGGCTGCCACCACATCAGCTGCCGAACCGAAGAAAAGGGCCGCTAAGAGGGCAAGGCGGGTTGCAGCCGACGACGACCTCTCGCCGATCGACCCAGACGTTGAGGCCTACCTCAACGAAGAGGTGGAAGGCGAAGAAGCTACCGACGCCGTCGACAAGGCTATAGCTGACTCGAGCTCGAGATAAGTACGCTGCCACCCCGATCGGCCGACAAAGGCGAAGCCGAAAAAACGCCAAGTCCTCCGAAGCACCCGTCCGGCCGATCACAGTAAGTGACTTCAACTCTTTGTCTTTCTCCAAAACTATTCGCTTGCAGTTGCTCATATGCTTCCGAATCGGCAGAGGACCAAGCGCGTGATGAGGAAACCACCAGTCGTCTTGCGAACAGTAAGCTCTTACTCCCCTCTCCTCTTTATATCGCCTAACAGATTCTTGACTAACTCTTCTTGCAGCCACCACGTGCGCCGACGCTCGCCCCCCAAGCATCAAGTGAACGCACCAAGTCGGCTGCGGGTAGCGGCGACAGCGATGATGAGGCCACATCGGTCGCGGGCAACCAACCAGCCGATGAAGAAGTTGCCTCGGCCCGGTGTCCGGGGTAAGTCGACCGAGTTTTATAATCAGCTTCGTCAATTTAACATTTTTTCTCTAATCATCATCTCCTTTTTGCAGAATATAGCCGGCATCCTCAATTTTGACTTGTCGAAGTTCGAGGAGCCTGGCGAAGTTGTCGAGGAAGCACTGGTGCCACTGGATGCAGACCTAAGGGCCACTCTGGCCGACATCAGCAATCGCCTGGAGGCCTCGCTTGACGTGCTGGTGGCCGACTGCGGCTCAATAAATATTTAAGAAATGACTACTATTTGTCAATTACTTTTGCACTTTCTGATTTCCTAAAAAAATGACAAAAAACCGCCCTCTTCCTCCTTCCACCAAGACAGTGAACAGTAGGATAATCACTCCAACTGTCTGGTTGGGATATTTATAGAGCGCAATAAATATCTGTAATGACCAACGAACCAGCAACTGTGACCGGTATTACAGTTATCTTTGTCATGCCTAACTTCAAGCCCGTCACCGAAGGCAATCATCGGTGATGAGCCTAATTGTTATCTCAATCGGGCCACGAGCTAGAGCCCGTCACCGATGACAAACATTAGTGACGGGCTTATATTGGGACCCGACAAAGATAAAATTTGTTATCTTTATCGGGTCGTTAGTTTGGCCTGGGCTCTACAATAATGAATATATGACATGTTTGTGCTTCTATATCTTTTTTGAATGTCCATTTGAGATGAGTTAGTTGTGATGGTCCGCAAAACTCAGGTATGTTATGAGTCGTCACAGATAAAAGGGTTTGTAGTAGTGCGTCTTTAGTCCCAGTTTGTGTTACTAACCGGGACTAAAGATGGATCTTTAGTCCCGGATATTTTAATCGGGACTAAAAAAATATATCTTAGTCTCGCTTTCGTAGTCCCGGTTTGAAACTCGAGACTAAAGATAGTTATAAATCGAGACTAAAGCTGTTTTCGCCAGTGGTGATTCTACTCCATCCAGCTTCTCTCTAGATCCACTCTCTCTCCCCCATCCCTTATAACATAGCGGGTTCCTCACAATTCTTGTTGCCAGCAGTGTTACACAATTCTTGTAACGCTGAAAAACATCCGATCTCATTCTCCCGCGTGATTGATGGCTGGCAAATCAATTTTCATAGAACTACCGTACGGGATACGTTGCCCAGATCACACAATCCAAGTCTATATACTAGTTTTCCTGAGCTTCGAAATGGATTTTTTTTAAAAAATACTTTTTCACCAGCATTTCTCATAAAAAGATTTTAAAATCAATTGTTAATATTTAATTATTTTATTTGTGCCTTAACCATTATCATAAATTTAGCTTCATCAATGATCTATATATAATCTATTTAGAACTTTAGAAAACGAACACCGATGGAATACGGTGAACCATTTATTGTACGCGCGCTATGTGTTAGTCGACATGCCCGACTTCCCTTCACCGGCTGTCGGGCTGCGTGCGTGACCGTGCCACCTAACAAGCAGCTCGTACGACGAGTTGGACACTACTAAAGAAACGATTTTTCTGGACGATGCTCTTGATAGATTTCAGACGGATAATAAGTGGTCATGTTTGAAAAAATCGAAGATATATTATCTCGTGCGGCTCATTAAGTGGGTTACACGGGATAATCCATTTTTCAGTGCGGTCATTTAAGTGGACCACACGGAATGATACCCATATATGTTGTGATATTGAGTTAATGTTAAGGTTTGTACAAATTTAAGATACATACAAGTTTATAACTTCATATAAGGTATATAAACTTAAAACTTAGAGTTCATTTGGATGAAACTATAACAGAGTAGCTCCCACTGCATATATAATGCAGTTTATGCGCATGTAACAAGCTTTTGCGCGTATTGTTCCCGTTTCGTCCTCTAAGTAGGAGTCGGTTGTTAAAACAGCCATAACTTTGCCACGTTCGACGATTTTATTTTGCCCAAAAACACCTTCAAAGGTTGCATTTTCGAGCCGGAAGCTTTTTCCGATTCGAGCGTGTCTTCGAATTTTCTACGAGCTACGTTTTTCGCTTGTTTAGGCTCAAATTTTCTATGGTTACCTCTCGTGTGCTTCTAAATCAAGAAAAATATTAAAATATAAAATAAAAAAGTCAATTTTTTAAAAAACAACAACATCGGATGAAAAGCAAAAATAGAGAGGGGCAAAAGAGAAATAATATATCTAGAAAAGCACATAGTCTAGGATTGCAATATAAACTCAAGCTTCAAAAAGAATATGTTAATTATATATGAGTTGCCATGTTAATCATAGCTTCTTATAAGGTATATAAATTTTGAAATGTTTAGATGCAACAGAGGTGTAACCATTTATGAACAACATATAGTCTCACTTGACCAAAACTGATTGAATTTTTTATGATAGTGTTATGGAACAAAAATACGTTGTCATGTTGATTTATAGAAATTTCTAACCAAATTCAGATATTATTATAATTTTTGTAGTCCATAAGGTTTATAGATTATCGCGTGCGGGCGGCTTAAGAGCTCGCATGAAAAGATAGTTTTTCCGTGCGGGCGGCTTAAGCGGCCCGCATGGAACGATAATCTTTCTGTACGGGCCATTAAGTCACCCACACGAAAAGATAATCTTTCCGTGCGGGCGCTTGAGTCGCCCGCACACGATGATCACCACGGCCTATATAGGTGTGCGTGGGCTCCAAAATTTTCTAACTCTCGACGAAATTTTCTAGAGCCGCCTCTTCCTCCTCCTCGGCCCTCCTCCACCGACCACGGCCGCCGCCTCCTCCTCCTCGGCCGCCACATCCACCGACCGCGGCTGCCTCCTTCTCCTCCGCGCCTTCGACCGCGGTCTCCTCCTCCTCGACCGCGACCGCCTCCTCCTCCTCTCGCCACCGCCACCGCCTTCGACCGCGGTCTCCTCCTCCTCCTCCAACTGCGACTGCGACCGCCTCCTACTCCTCCGCCGCCTCCTCCGACCGCGGCCTCTTCCTCCTCCTCCTCAGACTGCGACCGCGACCGCCTCCTCCTCCGCCGCCGCCTTCGACCGCGGCCTTCTCCTCCTCCGACCGCTTCCACGACCGCGACCGCGACCGCCTTCTTCTCCTTCGCCGCTGCCACCGCCGCTGCCTCCTCCGACCACAATCGCATCCTCCGACCGCATTGTAAAATTTATTGTATTGTAAAATTTGTTGTAAAAATTATTCTAAAATTTGTTATAAAATTATACATATGAATATGGTAAAATTGTGATGATGATGTGAAATTATTTTTGTGCAATTTGTGATGTTATATTAGTTGTCGATTTAATTTAATAATTTAATATGTAATATAGGACGGATGTATCTTCCCGTACGACGGCTTAAGTGACCCGCACGGGATAATCGATTTTCCCATGCGGTTATGCCGCCCGCACGAGAAAATTTGATTTTTCCAGATCCTCTCGCGCGTGCGGACATGCCTTCCACACAGAAAGATGTCTTTCAGCCCGCACGGAAAAATTAATTCTCACTACTGGAGAAACCATTTTCGGTTGAAGTGTCAAAATCCATAATAGTCCCGGTTTGAATAGTACCCGGGATTAAAAACTATTTCTAGTCCCGGTTTAAAAAGTCTATGGATTTCTAAGAACATTAGTCTCGGTTCGTGACACGAACCGGGACTAAAGATCATCTTTAGTCCCGATTCAACTATTATCAGATGTTGTTAAAGCGCCGGGCATCTTTAGTCCCGGTTGGTAACACCAACTGGGACTAAAGATGCCTGGCGTCGGGACAAAAATAGCATCTTTAGTCCCGGTGGGTGTTACCAACCGGTAATAAAGATAATTTTGATCTTTACTGCTGGTTGGTAACATCAACCGGGACAAAAGTGAATGTGCTTATTTTTTTAACTGAACCTAATAAAAATATATAAATTTTGCTACATGATTCAAATAGCCTAAATTAATTTGAGGGGATCTATAATTTTAAAGAGTGTGGTGTTGTGTGGGGTGGGTGATTGAAGATAGAAGGAAGCTTTAATTTTGTTATTACATATCATCATATTGTTATTAACTAATGATTCTCAATATACAAAATCTTTGTAAAATTATTTTGGTGATAATATACAAATCAGAAGGATGTACAATATTGATAAGAACATTCAAACCCTAGCCGTCACATCTAGTTTATGCGTGTGTAACAAGTTTTACACGCATTGTTCCCGTTTCGTCCTCTAACTCGGAATCGGTTTTAAAACGGTCATAAATTTCGCATACGGACTCCGATCGAGACGTTCCATATATGAAGATCGATGAGAAAAAAATTTTGGATGCGTTCGTCCGCTTTTTCGGTGACACCAACCGGGACTAAAGATGAATTGAAAATAGCGGGAAATTATCTTTAGTCCCGGTTGGTGACACCAACCGGGACTAAAAATTCAAGGCTATATATCCCTGGCGCGCATTGTCTTCTCCACCGATCCAACACTTAGCATATTTTTCAGATCTCTCTCCCTCTTCCCTCAGCTCTCTCCCTCTCCCTCTTTCTCTCCCCCTCTCTCTCTCCGTCTTCCTCTCTCCTCAGCAAGCAAGGGGAGGAGATGGCGGCGGGGGAGGAGGTGGCGGCAGCGGAGCGTCATCTCCTCACCGGCGGCGAGCGGGAGCCGGCGGCAGCGACGAGCGAGAGCTGGCGGCAACGGCGAACGGAAAATTGATGTTGTTGTATTTTGTTGTATTATAGTGTGGATGATTTTATTGTATATATGTGTGAACAAATTTGTGGACAATTTATTATATATGTATGAATTTTGTTGTTCCATTTTGTTGTATTCGATCGTTGAAAAAAATAACTTCAATATTATATATGTATGTTATGTGTTATATATATGTGTTATGTATTTACACATATATATAAATATTTACATATATATGTATAAATATATATATATATATATGTGTGTGTTTAAACAAGCAAGACAAGCTAAGAGTAGGAGCAAATTAAAAAAATTAAAAAAACTTTAGTCCCGGTTGGAGCCACCAACCGGAACTAAAGATGGCGGAGCCAGCCACGTGGCGTCGTCATCTTTAGTCCCGATTGGTGGCTCCAACCGAGACTTATTTGAACCGAGACTAAAGATAGCGATAGTCCGGGTCGTAGTCGGTTTGATAATCGAGACTAAGAGGGTTGTCAACCGAGATAAATATGTTATTTTTCAGCAGTGTCTGTAATGGGAGGTGCGGAATTAATCACGGAAAAATTAACCTTGTAGCTGAGTCGGATATGCCTATTTATCGTGCTGCTTGATCGATTCCGACTGATACCGGCCTGCTGGCTGCTGCGGTGCTGCTTGTAGTGATCCCGTGCATGCATGCGTACAACGTTGCAGCTAGCCAGCCAGTTAATGCGCAGCATGCATGCAAATCACATGGCAAATTCCTTTCCTTTCAAATCACATGGCAAACATGCGAATCACTTGGCAAAGCTGAGACAGCGCATGAACACGCGGCCGGTTAAGCGCGCGCGGCAGGCAGCGTACATTACTACCCCGGCCCCGTGCCTTTCTTGGGCCTTTCCGACCCGGCATGGTCATGAGCTCGCGGCGATCCATCGGTCGCTCGCCACCAAGTAAAAAGACCAACCAAAAGCATCCAAAACCTTTTTCATGTTGCCCTCCAGTCCCAGGCTCCCAGCTAAGCTCCGCGGCTAGCACGAGCCGCTGCCGCTGCCGCGGTGGTGGCGAGGAAAATTTATTGTCGCCACGCACGCATCCTGCCTGCTGGCCGGCGGGTTGCAGTGCAGGCAACCGAGATGGACTGTATTGCATGTGCAGTGTACGGGCATGGCTGCCTGCCACTTGTACTGCTATATATACCTATAATAAGACCTTTTATTTAGAAAAAAAATACTTTAGATCATGTATACATAGACTAAAGTTAAAAATAGATTACGAGTATAATCACTTTTTATTTAGTGTCATATATTTTACAATTTATTACAAAGGTATCTATCACTGGTAAGCTTTTTTCATCCATGTCGTGACCGACGATAAATCTATAGATCTAATGTGTTTTCTCTAGAAAAAGAAGAGTGAATGACTAATGACGGTCAGAGTTATATTAGAGAGCACAATATAGACATATGAAAGCTAAGGAAGCTTAAGAGGTTGGGCAGGTCAGAGCGAGAGTCCTTGGGTTGGGATCGGAAGCCAAATCTTGGGCAAGGACGTTAGCCCGATCTCTGCCCTCTGGCCTGACCTCAGCCCCGTAGCTCGACCTCTATGCACGACTTCGACCTGAAAAAGGACAGGCCTTCTCCCTCGGAAAAGAGGCTTCCTTGATAAGCCTCGCAGGTAAGACAAGGGGGACAAGCTGGCAGAGGATGACATCACCTGGCCAGACGCGCGCACAAGATGCCTGCAACAAGCGAATCTCGAGGCAAGACTGCACGCAAGACGTCCACGGTGAGCGGATCCCAAGACGATATTGTTTTGCTTTTCAGCTTTAGTCTGTATTTGTATTTTGCTTTACGACTAGCTTTCTTGCGTCACAAGCCCCTTGTAATTGCCCCCTTGACTATAAAAGGGAGGGCAGATGGTGCGGGCAGGGAGATCACATTCAAGAGCTCTCTTCCACACTGTACTAAAACCCTAATCTTTGATCTCCCTAATACATAACACATGAGTAGACTTGTTATCCTCCGGGAGGGCCGAACCTGTCTAAAAACCTTAGCTAATCTTGTCTCGAGTTGACCATCAAGCCCATTGATAGACGTCTCGACCACTCTTTTACCTCCTCGAGCAGCCTCCTTGGAGGACTGCTCGGCACCCTGTTGACAACAACCGTCAACGGTGACAATAACTTAGAAGATAATTGCATCATAACATAATGACTATGTTTTCTATACAAAGTATAAAATGAAATCTTCAACACCTATAAACTAGAACATATGTTCATATCGTTGTTATGAAAATATTTAAGGTGGCTAAATTACCAGCAAACACTTATGAAAGCCAACAAAAGCAACATCATTCTTGCTAGATCAATGGAATAGGGATGTGAAAGTTAGAAAAATGGGATAATTATATCCAGGAACATATTAGAACGCAACAGATTGCATTGAAACCGAAATAACCACAAATTTGGGCCCCTACTTTTTGGGGGGGTTGGGGAGTGGGGGGGAAGGAGGGCCTGCACTTGAAAATCTGGTGAGGTTGTATGGTCGAACAGGCTGCACTTGTTCATATATACGGGCTGTCTATGACGACTACGAATGATATGTCGGCACGTCAATGTGATCACTTCTACTCTCTTCATTTCATATTATAAGTCATTCTATTAAAACTTTTAAGTTTGATCAAGTCTATACAAAAATATAGCAATATCTTAATATAAATAAACATATTATAAAAACATATTAAATGTTATTTTTATTAAAAATAATTTGATGTTGTAAATGTTGTTAAGCTTTTTATAACCTTAGTCAAGTTTAAAAAAATTTGACTAAAAAATAGTTAAAGTGACTTATATTATGAAACGGAGCACTGCTGGAGAAACCCACACTAGTCCTGGTTGGTAACCCCCTGTAGTCCCGGTTATCAAACCGGGACTACGAATCCGGGACTAAAGATCGTCATCTTTAGTCCCGGTTGAAATAACCGAGACTAAAGATGGCGACGCCACGTGGCTGGCAATCGTTGTCAAGTGCAGATGATAACACCCCTTGTTTGACTGTCCGGATAGGTTGCCAAGTGCAGGCCAATCGTTGATGGTAACAAACAGCTACTCTCGTAGGTTAAACTGCTCATGTTTATCCTCATCCCACACGGTAACATCTTCTTTCTTTCACAACAGTTTTAGATCTTCGATCAGCGGTCTTAGGTACACATCGATATCGTCACCAGGTTGCTTTGGGCCTTGAATAATAATCGGCATCTAAATGTACTTCCGCTTCATGCATAGCCAAGGCGGGAGGTTGTAGATACACATCGTTACAGGCCAAGTGCTATGCCCGCTGCTCATCTCTCCAAAAGGATTCATGTCGTCCGTGCTTAAGCCGAACCTTAGGTTTCTTGCATCCTCACCAAAGTCTTTAAATGTTCTGTCGATGTTTCGTCAGTGTGACCCATCGGCGGGATGTCTCAGCATGCCGTCTTGTAGGCGTTCTTCCGCTTGCCAACGCATCATCCTTGCATGCTCCTTGTTCTGAACAGACGCTTCAGCGGTATTATAAGAAAATACCACATCACCTTAGCAGGAACCCTTTTCTTCGAAGGTGGTCCATCAACTTCGCCTGGATCATCTCGTCTGATCTTGTATCGAAGTGCTTTACAAACCGGACATGCTTCTAGGTTCTCGTACTCCTCACTGCGGTAGAGGATACAATCGTTAGGACATACGTGTATCTTCTGTACCTCCAGTCCTAGAGGGCAGACTAACTTCTTAGTATCGTACGTTGATTCTGGCAATTCATTTCCCTCTAGAAGAATGTTCTTCACGAGTTTTAGTAACTCGCTAAATGCCTTGTCATTGACACCATTTTTGACCTTTCATGGCAAGAATTCCAGCGTGGTACCCAACTTTTTGTGCCCCTGTTTACAGCCTGGGTACAAGGGTGTTTTGTGGTCCACCAACATACGCTCCAATTTCTGCATCTTCTTTTCACCTTCACAATCTCCCTATACGTCACGCAACATCTGACCAAGGTCATCAGACTCGTCGTTTTTTCAGCATCCCCGCCCGCCTCGCCTGATGTATTCTCTTCAAACCCACCGTATTGACCACAGTCCGGAATGTTATCGTCGTCTTTTTCATCTTCTTCCATTGCAACCCTCACCTCTCCGTGCGATGTCCAGCAATTGTAGTGAGGCATGAATCCCGACTGAAACATGTGGGCATGAATAATTCTTGATGTAGAATACTACTTCTCGTTTTTGAACTTTTTGCATGAACAACGTATGAAACCCTTCTTCTTGTTGGCATTGGTCACACTCAAAAAATAATGTACGTCTTGAATAAACTCTGTCGACCGTCGATCCGCGTTGTACATCCATTGCCGATCCATCTACATGGAATGCACAAAAATTGTAAGAAAAATCCACGAAATTCAAACCATTTAAATATTATTATAATAATTATATATATATGTAATCGGACAACGTACGTAGTGTACATATTTCTAACTATTTTAATGATCTTAAAATTACCTTACTTTTCTAATCTACTATCAAATTTTCTATATGTTTTCCTTTGTCATCTATTTTATAACTTTTTTGTCCAAAAGATTCTCTCTCATCATTTTTCATAAATATTTTTTGAGATAAAATTGTACGTAATAAATTCCTACAAATATAATGTGCTAAGCATACTTTTCTTACTCTTTATTTTCTCAAATATTTTTCTCAACACAATGTAATGTGCTTAGTAAAATAATTAGTCCAAACAAGTTTTCTCTCTCTTCATGTTTGCATAAAAATCTAGAGATAAAAATGTCTAGAAAACAATCGTAAAAAGCGAAGTGTTAAGCACGAGATCATAAGAGAAAAAGTTGATAACCTTGTAGATAGTAAAGATTTGTGTATTATCACCAAAACAAAATCATAAAAATTTTGGCAGCACCTCCCTCTAGCTAGAGCAAAAGTTTGAAGACAAGTGGAGTGGCTCGGGGTGAAGAGGAAGAAGGAGTTTAAAAGGAACCTTATCTTTAGTCCTGGTTGGTGTTACCAACCGACACTAAAGATCAAAATAATCTTTTGTTCCGGTTGGTAACACCAACCGGACAAAAATAACATCTTTAGTCCTTGGTGTTACCAATCGGGACTAAAATACCAGCCTTCGACGAGTTCGACAAGATTTGAACCAGGACTAAAGATGATTTTTAGTCCCGGTTGATGACACGAACCGGGACTAAAGGTCCTAAAGAGCCGTTGCCTTTTTAAATTCTTGGGTACAACTCCAACCGGGACTATTGTGGATTTTGGCACTTCAACCAAAAAATAGTTTCTCCTGTAGAGAGGTAGCACTGGATATTTGTTTCGTTTAATCAATCTCTGATTTTCTGATTTTCTGTCCATGTACTTTATTCGTTATAAAATATATAATACCGTTGATTTTTTATAACATTTGATAATTTGTATTATTAAATAAATTATATAAATATAATTTATTTTGTTGTGATTTGTTTTATCACGAAAGAAACTATAATTTTAAGTTATATTTTTACATATATATACTAAATTTTTAAATAAAGTGAATGATAAAATATCATGCGAAAAGTCAATGGTAGTACATTTTAGGATGAAAGCATCCTAAAGCATATAGTATTTGGAAGACCCAACAGTGTCTACCATAAGATTTTAGATTTTGGTTGGTAAGTACGCTACATATGAACTTTGTGTGCGCGCACCAATGAGGGACTACAAATTTTGGTGAATTTTGTGTGTTTTCGTGAGTAATATTTTGTGTTTTTGTTAAGCGGATATTTGTAATAAGTTACGATAGCTTTTTAAGCAAAGACCAAGATATATTCCATTATCTTAAAATAATACATTGCACTGGCCGGCGAATGTGGCCGTTGCGTATTGGATTCTGTTTTTGGAATATGTTGAGTACGCTATAAATAAAAACCACATTTGGCGTAGCGGCGGAGGATGAAACACACCAACGATTTCGAATCGCCTTGGATAAAGTGAGAACATGTTGTATATTTTAAGATCCTGGATTTTGGGTGCATTTCTATGATCGAGGCCATTCTAATGTGAAATTTATAAACGGTAGTGTGACCGGACAGTGGCGTTCCTTGCAATTACCCGGTATTCTTGGACACTGGATAACTTGTTTATTTCTAACTGTTTTAGTCTTAGTAATCATTATATTACTTAAAAAATTAGATTATACATCGGTTAATAAAAATTTCTGGGTTCAACCGGAGTTTATACAGAGGCATGAACAAATAGAAAAAAAGGAGCGAATTTATTTTCTATCCCTCTTCTTTGCTACGGTTTCGCTCACGGAAAAAAAGTTCTAACATTGTTTCGCCACTAGCCAGAGAGGGAAACAAGAGCAGAGCTAGAAATTTTAAAAAATAGGTCACTGATTACTAGTAACTCGGACAACATGCATAAATTATGGTACACGAGGGAACTGAACAATATTGCCACAAGTAAAACATTCCTAACAGAAATAATTATCAAATAATCACCCTGTTTTCCTTAATTACTCGCATTCACTGGATTAATTTGAATGTGAGTCACAAAAATGCCACTAAGCTGAATTATGGGTACTCATATATTCCATCCGTTTCAAATTATTTATCGTTTTAATTTTCTTTAGTCATATTTTTTTAAACTTTAACCATCAATTTATATAGTTCACCAACATTTGATTATATATTACAAAATTATTTTTCATGGTGAATCTAAAAACATAAATTTATGATGTTAAAATATATAATTTCTAAAAAATAATTGTTAATTCAAAAATGTTTGATCTTATAATTCGGTTAAAGTGATAAGTAATTTGTATTGGGAAAGTAGCAGTAAATACAATTTCTAAGACCTTAAAGGGGTTTCATAGATGGAATATTGAATGTGGAGTTCCTGCTTCCTAGCAAGCACATGTTACAGCCTAACAGGTCAGGTATACCTGTGTTTGTCACAGAGATTTTTGCTAAAACAAGTATCCAACATGACCATAGTTTAGGACCAGGTCTTTGTCTGATGGTGAATAATCGAGCGGTTTTGAGTGTAATTGTGTAAACATACTTGAGAAAGCTGGATAAGATCATGGTTACCACTACCAAAGTAGCACCAGTTGCCAAGTTCGCTGACCTGTTACCATCCATTTTGTAATAAAAAAAGTTCAAAATGATCCATTTTGTAATCAAAAAGGTCAAAAGGCCCAAGGAAATATTATAACATAATTACAACCTTTCGTGAGGGGTAAAGTGTAAAATAAGCCGACAGATTGTCTGTTGCCCGCTTGCCGCATCAAGCGAGAAGCAAAAGCGTAAGCAAGTCATTGAGTGACATAAATGCGAAGTGAGGCGGAGGCCTGAGTCCCCACTCCCCACCGACGCACACTCGATGGCATCGCCGGAGGCGGGACCTCACCGCCGTCCACCCCCACCACCGCTTCCTGCCCGACCCCGCGGCCTGCGGCGGCGGCGGTGGCGGCTACGCCGAGCATGAGCCCCTCGCTGCTTCGCGCAGCGCGCAGCGGCGACGAGCGCTGCCTCGTGAAGGCGCTCCTCGCGGACCCGGCCGCCCCGGACCTGGAGGCCGTCGCCACCGCGGGGGCAACACGCTCCTCCACGTGGCAGCTTCGGGAGGGCACCCCGCGCTCGCGTCGCTGCTCCTCCGCCGCGCCCCGGGCCTCCTCGCCGCGCGCAACGCGGAGCTCGACACCACGCTCCACCTCGCCGCCCGCGCCGGGGCGCACAAGGTCGTAGCCCTCCTCGTCGCCACGTCCTCCTCCTCCTCCACCGCCTTCTCCCCGTCCTTGCGCGCCCTCACCCGCGCCACCAACAGGCGCGGCGAGACGCCGCTCCATGACGCGGTGCGGGGCGGGCACGAGGCCGCGGCGCGCGTGCTGGCCGCGGCGGACCCGGGGCTCGCGGGTCTGTGCGGCGGCGCAGGGGAGTCACCGATTTACATGGCCGCGGCGGCCGGATCCCTTGGCATGGTGCGCCTTCTTACAAAGACTTACAGGAACGACGACGAGGAGGATGAAGTGCCCGTATTGGCTTCCTGCACGGGTCCGGGCGGCCGCACGGTGTTGCACGCTGCTGTGCTCACGAGCAACGGTGAGTTCCTGTCCTTTCCTGACGAATGTTCAGTTAAAATTCAAGCTTTGTTTATGTTCGTTCGTGTCTGAGTGTAACGAACTAGTGAGCAGTGTTTTAATTTCAACTCTAGACTGATAGATCTTGTTGGTTATTGTTAATGGAGGGCCTGCAATAATCTTTTGTAAAACCAGCATTTCTTTGTATATAATTAATTAACTGTTTTCTATTTAAATTTAGTAGCTAGGAGAGCATAGCTTTTAAGGCAAGTGGATGCAGTATGATTGAGGTGTCTGTTTCATGTGATATTTTACATCCATGTGATTCTTCTTTGAATTTAATGTGAACTAGTTTGTCATCTTTAGACTATGAGTGTTGATTACCTTGTTGTGACATCCTGATAACGATTCTGGGTTTCGGGGACTGCTTAATAAGCAGAACGTTGGTGGGGCATAACATGATGGATTTATGGTAGTGGAGTAAGAGGAGGTGGCTCTTTGTGTTTGTGAATTTAGAGGGTTTCACAAATGATTCATGATGTTGATAGAATTTTGGTGGGCACTCATCACATGGCCAAGATAGCCTGCTCTATACTGCATGTGGATCATGAAGCAAAAAGAAAAAATAGGGATATGCGTGAAAAGGATCTTATATTCTTATTCTTATTGAAAAGGATAAGGATTTGCAAGGATGGGGCATTGTGTGCTAAATATATTGATTGCAGAAATGAATGATGGGGATTGCCATGAGCTATGAACATTATTTAAAGGATAGAACTTGACCAAGAACTTTTGAGCAGATGTTGTTCTATTAAAATTATTCTGAATATATAATATTTTGGAAGCTTTTGCAAGATATAACATAGATAATCAAATCTCAGTGTTGATCTTGAAATATTTAAATGTCCTATCTTGTAGCAGTCCATGCATACTGTTTGAACAAATCCAACAAGAATACAGAAGAGAAACCAATTAGTAGGGCCGTTTATCATGTTAGCATCAAAATTGTTCCCAGCTTTGAATTTGACATGACAAAGTGTTTTGTCAATCTTGAAGTTTTTTTACCATCTCTTATTTCTGTGTGAGAAACAGATCTGATCAATTACTTTTCCTTTGGCTGCTTCTACGAATCTACATACAAAAAATCATTACTTTATTTGGACAGCGATTGGTACGTGTTTGTTCATGTGAGTAACTGAGTATGTAGAAATATGTTTTCTTTTTCTTCAAGACAACTGGGGGTACATCACTAGTATATTTAAGAACAAGAAAGTTTGTAGCTATAGTATAAATGTTAGAATTGTGTTGTCCACACTTTTACTAAGATCTTTAGTAATAGAAATGACACAGGGATTGTTGCAGTGGAACCCAGCGCTTGTGAAAGAAGTAGATGATTCTGGAAGTACTCCTCTTCATTATGTTGCATCAGTTGGAAATATTCCTGCGTTGAAGCTGTTATTGGGATATGATACATCTCTGGCATATGTCCCAGATTCGAGTGGCTTATTTCCTGTACATATTGCTGCTAAAATGGGATATGGTCAACTGATCTATGAACTATCAAGATACTGCCCAGATTGTGATGAAATGCTTGACAGCAAAGGAAGAAACTTCCTACATATTGCTGTTGAGTATAAGAAATGGAAAGTTGTTTGGCATTTCTGTGGAACCCAAGAACTCGAAAGAATGTTGAATGCCATGGATTATGAAGGGAATACAGCTCTGCATCTTGCAGTCAAGAATGCAGACCAGATGATAGTGAGCCTTCTGATGGCAAATAAAGCTGTATTGCCAAATATAGTGAACAACCAAGGGCTCACTGCCTTAGATCTTGCCGTGTTGGCAACTGACAAAGGAATTAGTTATACACTGGTAAACTTCTTCACCCTACCGCTCTGCTGTTTGCACACTGCAGTTCATATACTTTTTCATCGTTTGGATTCGAAGTATTTTAGTTAAATATTTAGCTTGCATCCTTTGCTTTTCTGAATTGTTGATTTTTTATGATAGAATCCACAGGTCATTATACTTCGTTGTTTGGCATGGACGGGAGCTGTCCTTAGTCCTCGTCGCTTGGATCATTTCATAGACGAGTTTAACATCGGGAAAGCTTCTGGAAATGAGCTAAAGAAATTTACCAACATTTCACAGAATCTAGTAGTTGGCTCTGTACTTATCTCCACAGTGACATTTGCAGCAGTGTTCACTCTGCCCGGTGGTTACATATCCGACGGTCATCCACATGCCGGTGCACCGATTTTATGGCACAGATATACCTTCAAGGCATTTGTGATGGCAAACACCCTTGCATTTGTGGGATCCACGCTGTCCACCATTTGGCTCACTTATGCTGGTTCAGAGCATGTCCACCCACTGCTCCGGGCACTCTACATGTTCTTCTCCGTGATTTCGATGGAGCAGGCGACGAGAAGCATGGTGGCGGCATTCGCGCTGGGAGCATATGTTGTTCTGAGCCCGGTCAGCGAGCGGATCGCCATTGTGGTATGCCTGTCCACCTTCACCACCCTGTTGCTTCGCAACCCGTCGAATTGGCAGCTTGGGTTCTTGTTCATGCCGATCAAGAGGCGGCTGGGGTGGAGAGGCTCTTTTAGAGCCCACCTGCCTCAGGAAACAAGGAGCCGTCTCACGGTAGGTGTTGGCTCCAATTTTGCGAGTTTGATCTTTTGGAGGATGCTTGGTATGCTCTCTACTTACAGTTTTATATTTCTGTTAGCATTGCTATGAGCTACAATGTGTGTGTGCCCCTGGTGTAACAATCACATAAGTTAAAAAGAGTTGCATGTTGTATATAGAGTGTTTTGTGTTCCTTGTAATGTGATCTTTGTTACTGCCTTTTTTTTTTGGTTTTCGCTAGGCTCCTAGCCATGTGCACTCGTGCTCCGGCCGCGCGGGCCTTTGGGTTGGGAACGGGAGCTCGCTGCGAGGAGAAAGTCCATTTTACATTTCGGCCTTACTCAAATATGGGCGTAGTTCGATTCACGTCCTTCAACAATGAAACCTCAAACCTCTATACCAGATCGGTTGAGGGACATCAATTATAGTTAAGGGATGCACAATGGACCTGTTCCTCGCTGCGAGCCTGCGAGGAGCGCTCAGGCCCAGTAGTGCCGTGCGGGCGTGCGGCAAGCATAGGAAATAAGTCTATTTCATTTTTCTCATCTCTCGTTCAAATCGCATCTCTCAACAATAAAATTAGATATATTGTCGTATATTGTCTCTCCCAAGTGTTAATACTACTGCAAATCGATTTTCTACTTTCTCGATGGTTTTTTGCTGTTTAAATCGCATCTCTTATATATTGTCTCTCCCAAGTGTTAATACTACTGCAAATCGACTTTCTACTTTCTCAATGGTTTTTTCGACGTGACAGTTTAGTCACATAAAAACTTAAAAAATATACATAAGGCTCACTTATACTTTTCTTCTTCCTTCACCACTCACCTCTCTCCTCTCTCCTTTCTCTGTGCAGACAGAGCATAATCCCATAATGACACTGAAGCTAGGCCATGGGAGGCGCGAGAGGGGTGGGGACCACCGGATGATGTGGCTACCACCAAAGGGCGCGCCCAATATTTATTTTTTAAAATATATTTTATTTATTTTAAAATATACTATATCGTGTGTTACCATGTTCTCGTTATATTAAATTAGTTCTTTATCTCTCTATAATATAGAAATATATGTATATGTTAGTGGATCTGATAAATATATGTTATTAAAAAAGATACAAAAGAAAATACTAGTTACATTAATAATCAGAGGAGAATAACAGTGCGTGAACAATCAAACTTGAGAAGTGTCAGCAATCGGAAATGAAATATGATTTGTTAGCCTCTTACTTCATGTTTTTTTGGAAGTACAAGCAGTATAGCTTCTAGCATTTCAGCAATAGGGTGAGTAAACAATATACAAGATTAGACTACAGTTCAACATGCATCGAGCAACATTTTAGCTCCTTTTGAATGATTGCTATCAAGTATCAACATGTTACTAGCTATTACAAAGAGTATTATCTAAAAGAGTAACATGAACTTTGTGAGCTTCGATGGAGAAATGCTAATTTCACTATTACAGATCCTTTTATCTTTGACGGTCCATAACATGACTGAGTTTTGTGGGCCATCACAGCTAACTCATCTCAAACGAGTCTAAGAAGAGACCGACAAAGATATAGTCGCACAAACATGTCATATGTGCATAATTCTAGAGCCCGTCATGGATGACACACATCTGTGACGGCCCAAACTAACGGCCCGACAAAGATAAAAAATATTATCTTTATCGGGCCCCAATATAAGCTCGTCATCGATGTTTGTCATCGATGATGGGCTCTAGATCATGGCCCGATTGAGATAACAATTAGCCCCGTTATCGATGATTGCCTTCGTTGACGGGCTTGAAGTTAGGCCTGACAAAGATAACTGTAATATTCGTCATAGTTGTTGGTTCGTTGGCCATTACAAATATTTATTACGCTCTATAAATACCCCAACCAGACAGTTGAAGTGGTTATCCCACTATTCACTGTCTAAGTGAGAGGAGGAAGAGGGTGATATTTTGTCATTTTTTCTAGAAAATCAGAAAGTGCAAAAGTAATTAAAAAATAGTAGCCATTTCTCGTAAATCTAGTAGATACTTGTGTACAAAATGTTAATTTAATAATTTTTCCACTTTTTTGCAGCTCAGCAATGGATCGAAGTTGGATGTATGGGAAAAATGTGCGGTGTTATAGCGAAGAGTATCGAAATGATGTGGTAACTTTTATAAACGCCGCGGAGGAGGATATGAAAAGAAAAAAGAGTGATTACATGTGTTGTCCATGTGCAGATTGCAAAAATGAGACTATATTTCGTAGCAGAGTGGACGTACACGCTCATCTGATACAATGAGGATTCATGGAGGGGTACACATATTGGGTGAAACATGGAGAGCAAGAATCAGGCAGTGGTGCAGCTGCACACAAAAGTGATGCACAAAATCAAGAAGATAAAGATAAACATGAAATGTTTGTACCTTCTTCACTGGGCAGTGAAAAGGTTGATGTGGATCACGATATGCTGCAAGACATGTTACGTGACATTGAGGACCCAGCCTACAACGAGAGAGATTCCCTGAAGTTCAGCAGGTTGGTCAATGATTCGAAGAATCCTCTATACGCCGGATGCAAGGAAAAACACATAAAATTGTCAGTTACCTTGGAGCTAATAAAGTTGAAGGCAAGCAGTGGATGGACAGACAAGAGTTTCACACAGCTTTTGGGAATTCTGAAAACCATGTTTCCAGATGAGAACACATTGCCCAAGATGACATATGAAGCAAAGCAGGTTTTGTGTTCCCTGGGTTAGAGGTCCATAGAATTCACGCTTGTCTAAACGACTGCATACTGTATCACAAGCAATATGTGGACCAAGATGCTTGTCATGTCTGCTCATCACACAAATCTTGCCAATTGTTATCAGAGGCATTCTACCACCCAAAGTCTGCCACACGATCCAACGTCTGTGCGCCTTCTTTAATGCAATCGGTCAGAAGGTTATAGATCCTAAAGACCTAGACGGATCGCAGACTGATATTGTCAATACCCTCTGTCACATGGAGATGTTTCTTCCTCTATCTTTCTTTGATATCATGACTCATCTCCCTGTACATCTCGTGAAGCAAACAAAATTATGTGGCCCTGCATTTCTAAGAGAAATGTATCCGTTCGAGAGGTACATGGAAGTTCTAAAGTCTTACGTGAGAAACAGAGCAAAACCAGAGGGGAGCATCACTGAAGGTTACACGAGCGAAGATGTTATTGAATTTTGCGTTGATTATATGGCCGAGGTCGATCCTATCGGAGTAGCAGCGTCTTGTCATGAAGGAAGGTTGTCAGGCGCTGGCACAATAGGCAGGAAAAGAGTTGTGCCTGATCGAGCCTCCTATTCGCAGGCTCATTTCGTTGTGCTCCAACATATGACAGAAGTTGCCCCATACTTTGAGGAGCATTTAGCAGAAATTCGACAGAAGAACTTGGGGCGATCGGACACGTGGATTAACAAAGAACATAACTTCAGGTTCAACGAATGGTTCAAGAAGCGTATTACAACGTCGACGGATGATTCAACTGAGGCAGTACGGTTGTTGGCGATGGGACCGTGTTGGGAGATAGACACATGGCAAGGATACGATATCAATGGTTACACGTTTTACACCGTACAACAAGATGACAAAAGCACAGTGCAAAAAAGTGGAGTCCGTATAGATACATTCCAGCAGGATCAAGTTGAGTCCAGCACATACTACGACCACATCGAACAGATCTGGGAGCTGAACTACGTGAGATTCAAAGTCCCTCTGTTTCGATGCCGTTGGGTGAATATACACACCAGTGTGAAAGTCAACAAGGAAGGTTTCACTTTAATAGATCTATCCAAGGTTGGATAGGCCGATGAACCATTCGTGCTTGCGAAACAGGTCGAGCAGATATTCTACATAAAAGACCCTGCAAACAAGAAGATGCACATCGTTATGGATGGCAAGCGCCGAATTGTCGAGGTTGATAATGTCGTCGACGAAGAAGAATACAATCAAAAATCTTCATGTCAGACCTCACATCGACCTTGACGATGATCCCCAAGAGGATGTGGCATATGCTCGGTTAGATCATACGGAAGGCATAACCTTGTGACTGATGACTTTATACTTATTTGTTTTGCTATTTACTGTAATGAATGAAGTATTTTGTATAACAAGACTTTTGTGTAAAATAAATTATTGAACTTTACAGAATTATCTAGTGAATACTATTCAAAATAGTAATTAATATAGTGAATTTAGTTAATCTGGATATTTATTTAGTGTCTTAAATAAATTATTGAACTTTACTGTAGGGTCTCCTCCGGAGAGGTCAACGCCCACAATACCACATAACCTCCTAGGAGTCCAATTATGCGTGAGATAGTACAGATACAAGAACTTCGTTTATTAATATAAACTATTAATGTTTAACTACAACTCATACACTACAAGAAAGCCACGACACTTTCACAGGGATAGCCCGAGTGTAGAGTCGACCTATAAATCGTATTTGTCTTCTAAGTCCTCTAGGGTACTTTGGAGTTCTTCTTCTGCTTTGAGGGTTTCCTGGAGATAGTTTATGCAAGAGTGAGCACCGATTGTACTCAGCAAGCCGAACTAAATGCAACTTTATATAGATAAACATGCATGATATATCAACAAGAGAAATGAATTATAAATATATTCCTAGCATGATGATATATCATATTCTTTTGTAAAATATTTTATATGAACATTTAAGAATATTAATCAAGAGCTTAATTCTATAATCCATTCCTTCCTAGAAATACTTAAATATGAACATTCAAATTTTATAATAATATTTAAGAAAAGTGCTCATGCCATTATACTTGATTCACCCATAGACATAACTCCATTAACCGGGAGTACAACATATTCAAATACAATCAACTCTGCAGTGTTTGCCCAGCTTTACCCGAGGATTAGCCTTAGGTTGCAAGGTTAAGGGTAACATAGCATTTATATAGTTCTAACCTTTTCTGATGTGTGAACTAGACCGGCGGACTATCTTAATAGGGGTGCCAAACCTAACCAGAGAATGACACATCAATTTCCTATTTAATAGTTGTTGATCACACACTTACCTCGGCTTGGAGAGACCTGTGGACTATCTTAACAGACGGTACCAATCTGGTTAGTATTGGTTTTTTGTCCTCTATTTACATAGTTGTTCTCCAATAAGACTTCTACGGGCCACATAAGGCAAGTCCCCAGGGAGATCGAAGAGAAAAATATAATTGCTAAGCCGGTATAACCAGTCCAACGGATGGGCAAAACTATGTCCTTATTCTGGCATAAGAGTTTTTATATTTTCTGGCATACAACCAAAACTATATCACATGAAATATTTGACCATTCCCTTTCTACTCATAAAATGATGAAATAACTTTTTATGGCCATGCATGAAATACTAATACATGTGATAATGCTTATTTTATTATTTTAGGTTATTAATATGTTTATTGAAGGAGAAGGAGAATATATCTGATTACTTGAAATAAAATTCTCCTTTTTATGATGGGATGCATATAGTGCATGAAATAATAACTATTATGAACTAATGAATTCCTTATATTCTCATGAAATATTGACATATATACTCTGAAAAATATTTAAAGCTACATGAAATGATAGGTTATGACTATCTAACCCATCCCGTGAAATATTTCTGACTAAACATAATAACTTATTAGTTTTAAACTTTATAAATAATCAATGACAATTTGACTTGCCTTCAGGACCAATGGTCTCAAATTCTTCTTCTTTTTGAACAGTAGTGAAAGTGTTTGTGTTGACGATATGATCAAGCTTGGCTTCCTTTATGGACTCGATGTCGTGATCTCCAATTTGAAGAGAAACCGATTGGTTGCGGCGAATTTTGAAGAATTGACCTTGGCGGCTGAATTAGGGTTCTTCGATGTTCTTCCAAATTCAGGCAGCACACAATATAATTTTTGGGGAAACTTGGGAGGAAGTTAGAGAAAGAGATAAGGAACAGATTTTGTGTTCAATGTTTTAGCCGAGGTGCCCTATTTATAGTCGGTTGTGCATGGGATAATAATTGCGGTGCAAGGTTGGTTTATCCAGGCGGTTCGATGATGACGTGTTTGTTCCAATCATGCGTTGCCATTTGTGCAGAGGGATTAGGATGGCTTGATGTCGGTTGTATGCTCCGGTGGGTAGGGAAGCGCCCATGGCTTGGTGACCGAAAGCCGCGCCTTTGTCGTGGCTGAGCGAGAGAAGGAGGAAGAAGAAAGGAGGGAAAGGGAGGAAGGAAGGAGAAAGGAAAAAAAGGAAAAAGAAAAAGGGAAAAAGGGAAGGAAAAAGAAAAAGGAAAACTAAAAAGAAAGAAAAATTTAGGAAGAATTTTTAAAAAGAATTTAATTTAGAATTTAAAATCAATTAAGCTCAATTTTTAGGAATTTTTCTCAAAATAAAAGTCAAATTGGGATTTTTCAAGAATAGAAAATAAGGTTTTAAATAAGGTTTGGTTTTTAAATTAGAATTAAAGAAAATTTAGAAATAATTTAATTTAGGGTTTTAAAATTATTTTAAATTCAATTTTGGGAATTTCCTTGAATTAAAGATTAAATTGGGATTTTTCAAAAATAAGAGCAAGAATTGATAAAATTGGGATTTTTAAATTTAAAACAAGGGGAATAAATAGAGAATACAAATAAATTTTTGGAGATTTTAAATGCTTATGAATAGAACACACAATAAACTTTGTTCGCAAAAATTTTCTACGTCAATTTGTGTTTTTTAAAAGTGTAAATTTTTGAGATGTTATAGATCTACCATCCTTAAAAGAATCTCGTCCCCGAGATTTGATTGAATTTTGAATAATTGTAGGAACCTCTTTTCTAACTCCTATTCTCTTTCCCTAAGTTGCTTCTTGTTGTGTATGATTCTTTCATTGAACCCGACAAAACTTTATGTTACAGTTCCTTAACTTCCGTTCAGACACTTCTAATATTTTCTCAGGCTCTTCTATATAGGTTAAATCGGGTTGCAATTTAATGTTTTGCAGCGGTAGTTCTTCAGTTGGCTGCCTCAGGCACTTTTTAAGTTGTGACACATCAAATACTGGGTGCACTTCGTTTCCTGTGTACACCTTTGAATGGTGTCACCTTTAAATAGACAAAGTCTCTAATTTTAAAACTCAGGTCTCTTCTCCGATTATCACTATTACTTTTCTGTCTTACTTGGGCAGCTCTTAGTTTCTCTCTTATAATTCTGATGTGGGCCTCTGCATTATATGCCGATTGTGGCCCTATCAACTGTCTTTTCCCCAACTTCTATCCAATTGGGGGGCGTTCTAAGGTGCCATTCCTAGATTGGATTGATAACTGTTATTGTATGAGAATTGTGCGAAGGTAGGCCGATATTCCATGCAGGTTCATATACTAACACACAAGCTCTCAATATAACTTCAAGAATTTGGTTTACTCTTTCTGTCTGACCTCTAGTCTATGTGTAATAGGCTGAAGTGAATCCTAATTTAGTACCCATGAGTTTCTGAAATGTCTTTCAAAATCTTGAGGTAAACTATAATCCTTGATCTGATACAATTCTTAGGGATACTCCATGTTGTACAACTATCCTTGTCGAATATATCTCAGCCAGTTTATCCCCTCCATAAGTCTGTTTAATAGGGATAAAGTAGGCTACTTTCGTCGCCACCGAGCGCCGCCGGCCATCTTCTTCCCTTGTCGCCACCGAGCTCTAGGTTAGTCTCCATCCCCCTCATTTGCTCTGATGTTGTCCGAGGGCATATGTGTATATGTGAGATATGTTGTTGCTGCATGTGTGTATGGCCCTAATGTTTGATGCCCTAATTGTTGCTGCATGTGTGTATATGTGAGATATGAAGTGATGTTTGAAAATGCAGTATGCCGTGATGTTTGAAAATGCATGTTGTGATCTTGTGAATGTACATTGTGAAATCTGTGTATTATGCAGTGAATGTTGTATAATGGGACTGTCAAGTTATGTTTGGACAATGAACGTTGCAAAGCTATGTTTGGATAGGATTTATGGAAAGCTATTGTTGCAAAGCTATGTTTGCATAGGATTTATAATTGGTTTATCATTGCATGATTAAACAAGCAAGTTAATATACTTAGTTTGGAAAAGCTTTAAAAGTAATTTCATAGATTTATAAATAAATTCAAGGATTTATTTTCCTCTCTTTCTCATCTCTTTCAAAGATTTATAATCCTCCCTTTCTCATCCCTTTCAAAAATACTTTCAAAAAGTTTGAGAATTTTGACATATGACAAATTATTGAATTTCTTCGTCTCCTCTTCTTCTTTCTTTATTTCCAATCCCTCTTCTTCCTTATTAAATTAATTTTTTTTATTTTATGATATTGCAAGCTATTTAAAGGATGTTGCAGAACGATGGAACACCGTCGGCGACAACTAGTGGATCCACAAGGTCACGGACCCCTAGGAGCGGCAATAGAATCCCAAGGGAGAGGTAACCATAACAGAGGTGGACCTCCTAGAAAAGCCGATAGCACCGAAGACGTGTGCAAAAAATTTAGCTCAATTACGGGATTATAGAGAGGCAGAGCTTCATGATCTTGGATGATAACGTGAAGGACGTGCCGGAAGTGGAGAAGTAATCTGCATGGCTAAAGTTCAAGGAGAGCTTCGACTATCCCGCAGCCGACGAGGAAAGGCTAAAGACTATGGCCTTCAGGTCGATGGAAATTGCTTGGAAGAACTTCAAGTCCAAGCTAGTGAACGAGTACATCAACAACCCCAGCGCCGGGGAGCCTTTCGGGGAAAGCCCCTTCATCACGCAAGAGGTGTGGTAGTAGTTCGTCGAGAAGAAAAATAGTGAGGAAGCCCAAGCAAAAGCCGAGGCTTTTAGGGCACTCCAGGCTCGAAAGGTGCACCCGCACCGACTTGGCACGGGGGGATATGCCAGGAAGATGGAGATATGGCAGAAAGAGGATGAGGCGGCAGAGGCATCCAACACGCCGACTCCTTTTGTCGATATCCCGCATGCAAGGGCAAGGTCAAGGGCTATGAAGAACAGCGATGGAACAATCACATGGCCAAATGCCCAAGACCAACAAGTATATGAAAATATCATAAGTGTCTCACCTTAATATGTTTCTTTACACAAATCATACTATCGATTTATACTAAACTCACTTGTATTGTAGAAAGAGGTGGTTGCCGTGAGACGGACCTCCGAAGAGGAGGACTGCTCTTCTAGACGCGAGGTGACATCCTCACTCAAGCGTTGGGCAACAACGAACATCGTGGACACATGAGAATTTGACGCTTTGCTCTCTTGGAAATATGGATTTCCAGAATACACGGGACAATACAAGAAGCGGGCCCTATCAAAGGCCGAAAAAGATGCTCGGCTGGTCG
Source organism: Oryza australiensis (assembly GCA_019925245.2). Taxonomy (NCBI): domain Eukaryota; kingdom Viridiplantae; phylum Streptophyta; class Magnoliopsida; order Poales; family Poaceae; genus Oryza; species Oryza australiensis. The sequence continues at coordinate 1,271,755 of JAIFGZ020000381.1, read as the reverse complement.
AGAAGATCCGGGAGCAGGTCAGAGCCGAGATAAGCTCTGAACTAAAGGCACAGGTCGATGGCATGGCTGTAAAGATAAGGAAAGAGATATGACAAGAGCAGGCGCAGCAGAACGCCGAGCGTGCCGTTGTTTCGCACCGAGATAGTCCAACACAAAGGCGAAGTAGTTGCGCATCAACTAAGGTGGCAAAACCTCAACAATCAGTCGCAGCCGCCGTCGATCAAATAACGGTAAACCTCTTGGCCGACAAGGCGTAACAATCTTAAAAATCCTTCTAATATAGTATTCTAAAAATATGGATGAATTTGTCGCAGGAACCGACACACTGCACACTATTAATTAAGGTGATGTTGTCCTTCACTATTGCGGTGGCCGAGGGACTTGCATTTAAGCCGACCCCAGATACAAGAGTGCATGGGGCATAACTGATAGCCGACACGACAAAATTGCAAGTTGACGCGGTCAAGAATGAATGGGCTCATTTGCCACTGCAGTACCCAACGAACGACGAGATCTTTACTCTAGAAGCTGCATGTGGAAGTTTTATCCAATGGCCCAAGGAGCTTATTGATATCAAGTTGACTACAAAGTCAGCCACTCCACCAAGCGTTCAGTCGCCGCCCCGACCGACGCCTGCTCCTTTAGCCCCTTCAGCCCCTCTAGCTCCCGCTGCTCCAACCGTTGAAATGGAGGCCGACAGCACGACAAAAGAAATTAATCCCCCACCACTCAAGAAATCAAGGAAGGCGCGTTCCTATCCTCCGCAAATAACTAACGACAAACCTGCGGCAAGGGGGAGAGGAAGACCCCAAGGCAAGGCCAAGCCCTCGAGTCTAAAACCAAAGAAGCTAGAAATGGGCAAGAACATATCAACGGAGTTCACCAATGGCATGCCTTTGGTTGGAGACGACGCCCTACGAATGATGGGCACCGCATGCAGAGGTCTCCACCACTACTACATGGAGAGGACAAGCGCCAAGAGGACGAACAAGGACACTGACGTCGTAGGCTATCACTGCAAAGAACCATTTTTGGGCCTGATGCCTACGTCGTCATAGACTTCAAGGACTTGTTTGACCTCTACAGACTACGAGCGGTGGACACAAGTCTACTTAAGTGCTACTCCATGTAAATATTCTTGCATTCCTCAATTTTGGTAAAAAACAATCCTTATAACACATTTATAAGAGCGTTTGTCTTATGTGTAGGCTTAGTTGAAAGTGGTGCCAGAGAAATGCACCGGAAGTGGCTTTCCTGGATCCACAAATTGTCACGGTTGCTAATCTAGATCATGACAGGAAGACCATGGTGGACTATATTTTTGAGACCTTGCTGGCCCAACAAGACAAAAACTACTTTCTCTGCGCCTATAATCAATAGTAAGTGTGTACCCTAAGTATATGCAATTGCATGACACATAGTGTTTTAGAATTTAACTTTCACTGTATTAATGCCGCAGTGCCCATTGGATCCTTCTGGTCATTACGCCAAAGTGGAGCACATGCCACTACATAAAATTCCAAAATCAGTAAGACATACGACTGGACGTCGATCCAACAAGCAATCGATGAAGTGTGGGAAACATATGTGGAGAAAGGAGGACGACATAGCAATTATCAACAAACTCTCATCCACAAAAGGACATCCCCATCAAAGAGCAAGTAGGCGACCAGTACGGATTCCATGTATGCCACAACATGCGATTCCTGTACAACAACAAGTTCAAGACTATGACCAAATTTGAGATGTGTGATCTCAATTGTGATATGTACTAACTACTTTGAATTATATATATACCGATCGACTAATTTCGAATGTACATGTAGGAAAATATATCCAAGTCTGCACCTACTAGCTTTGACGGGATTAGAGAAGAGATAGCGGACTTTATAGTCCATGGTAATTAAATTCCAAAGGAATGTGTGCAATACAAATACAGGGTTAAAGTCAAAGAAATGAAATAGCGGACAAATACATTTTGTAATTAATGACAAATACATGTAAATATGTAACCAATTCTGATATTATTAAATTAAAATTCTGTTAAATATGTTTTATACTTGTAATGTGAAATATGTGTGAATAATGGATGTGAATAGATTTATGAGAATGTCAGATGTATGTGAATGTATGTGAAATATCTCTGTTTCTGTCATTTTTACAGCGGACATGGCTAGCAAAGGCCTGAGGTTAGCTAAATAATAGAATAATTTTTTTGGGAAGACTTAGGTGACGGGCTTTAACTTAAGCCCGATGGAGATATTAGTCATCCGTGACGGGCTTAAGTTAAAGCCCGATTGAGATGTTAGTCATCCGTGACGAGCACTAATTAAGGTCTGTGTGAGATTATATCATCAGTGTCGGGCCCTTGTTTGACTGGTCTTGTGGGTCAAACATATTGGTGACGAGTTGTTCTTTAGGCCCGACAAAGATAACTGTATCGGTGACGGGCCTTTGCCCGACAGAGATGAATACTCACATCAGTGACCTTTGCGCCGTGACGGACATCATACCCGACACAAATGAGGGTTACTGCCTGATTAAGACGAGGATGACCGTTGTAGTGCTTGATGGAGAGATATTAACAGTCCGTCTAAAAATGCAAATCCAACAAATTCAATCAATCGGCGTGCTATATATATATATATATATAATACAAAAGTACAAAACAGGTATGATTCATCCTTGTCGTCAAGCAGCAACAACAATGTGAAGCGCACACACAATCCTAAAAAAGCACACACACACGATATAAACAAAAGCAAATATACATGAACACTTAGCCCTCTTTGACGAAAGAGTAAACAATGAAACTTTTAGGATTCACATAAACCCTAGGAAAACAAGGCTAGCAGCTAGTGACTGCCCAGGTCTATAGGTACGACCACGTCGGTGTAGTTGCTTCCCTACCAGAGACCAGTGAAGCACCCTCCATCTCGTTGCAGCAGGCGGAGGCGACATCAGATTGAGATATAGGGAATGCAGGAGAGGGAAGCGGAGGGGAGGTAGTACCTCATGACAGGGACTCAAAGAAGTGGAGGGAGCTTGTCTCCGGCGCCGTCGACAAGCTTTGACCAGGCCTCTAGATGCAATGGATTTGGAAAAGATAAAAAACGATGAAAACTGGGTTTTGGGTGTTTGTGATTTGTGAAGATGGAAACAAAAGTGGAAAGGTTCCAGCTAAAGCTGGTATGGTTGCTTGTATAGATACAAATAAAATGAAGAGGACTCGATTACACGGAAAACTGAAATACTTCTATTTTTATTTAGTATTAATATATTGGATTGTTCCTTTTCCCAAGGGCTCCACCAATTTCTGGATTATTCTTTTTTATTATCATAAAATATAACATCAGCTTTGCTATCTACACTTTTTTCAACTAGGCACAACTTCCACCATTTTTTTCATCCTTTATCTCTTCATAACCAAACACAATCTTTTTCATTTAATTTCAAATACTTTTTTTTATATCCGTGTCTAACCCTGCAAAGTTCTTATATTTTGGGAAGATGTAGTAATTAACATTTTAAGTAATTACTTCCATGTTTTTTTCACTATGTTTATTCGCAGTTGAACTACATTTTCATTGGCTCTTCGTTTACTAGAAAAATGTGAATAACATTAATATGTATAGTTACTGTGAATCGTGTGACTTTGTATGAACAAAAAATTAAGGAACACCACTATGTGGGTAAAAAAATTAGAGATCACCCATCAAATGTTAGATATTGACACTAGAAATCTTAGGGCATGAACAATGGTGTCTATTAACATGCTCCCTTAACATTTATTAAAGAAAAAATTTGTTATATGTATGTGAATAAAAGAAAACAAGGGTAATAAAAAGTTATTTTGGTCAATCTTGTTGTCCCAATCATTGTAGAAGGACAACATCTAACATCTAAGTGATATGCATTAACTAAAAGTTTTGTTATGGTCCAGCTGATTGGTAGTTTGAACCAAAGTACTGGTACCACCAGGTACCAAAATAAATTCGGTTATTCAGATAAGGGGTAAGATCAGGAACGAAGTTGCCATAGCAGCAAGCGGGCGAAACAAGCTCCCGACGATGACAAAATCTATTGCCCATCCTCCACATGTCAGTCGAGAAGTCGACGCCGCCACCACATTCTTCCTTCCCCAAGTGCGAACCTGTGTCGCCTCCTCGCTAAAGTGTTGTTCATCCCTGCGGGGCGCCGCCAGCTACTTTCTCCAAGCCCACAACATGCACTCTCCAACCCAAGCCACCAGCTCCCTCTCTGAACAAGCGACTGTTGCCGCCGTCGCCGCCGATCTCCCTCCACCTAGGAGCGTCAGTGACGCTCCCACAGTCACAGCCCCCCATTCCAGTGCTGTCACCACTTCTATTTCATGAGCTGTACCTTCCCAAGGACTAAAATGGTACTCACGGTATCAAGCTCTACAAACCATAGAATTCAGTCCAGCCAACGGCTGGGATTTAGTACCACAACAGTCTCACTATGTTGAACGTTAAAAATACTCATTAACTAAGAGCTTATATTATATTGTACCTTTGTACATGCTCCTTTATACATACCCTTAGAGCAATTTTAACAAAGTTGTTATTTTTGACTCTTCAAATAGTTATTTGGTTAGTTTGATAAAAATTTTGAAAGTGAAATTTGTTTTTCGTTCCAACGGTATCTTTATCTTCAGTCTCCATATAATAGCGGGATCCATATATCAGTGTCTTTATCCTTCTTCCTTCCTTGCTCCCCTGTACAGCAACGACGAGGACAGGCGGCTAGGTAGGCGAGGGGCGGCGAGGGCGGGCGGGCGAGAGCTGGTGTGGTGGGCAGGCGGCGGGCGGGTGAGGGGCGGCGCGGCAGGCGGGTGGTCGGGCGAGGGGCAACGGCGGCGGCGCGGCTGCTCAGCCCGCTCTCTCTCGGCTCCCAGGCCGTGCACGCGCTCGTGCCCGACAACGACGCGCGGCTCCTGGCGCTAGCGCTCAACCGCGTCGCGGCCGTGGCATGATGAGAGAGAGAAAGGGAAAGTTGAGGAGATTGGAATGCGACCCATCATTGGCCAGCCAAATAGAGTGGTCAAATTTGACTAGTGAGGAAAAGGGTTTGGCCAGCCAAATAGCTTAGTTAGTGAGTTGAAAAAACTGTTGGAGCATGGTTTTTTAGAATAGCTAAATTTTAACTTGAAAAGTCAATTAGAAAAGCTGTTGGGGATGATCTTTTAAGATTGTCGTGAGCCGCAATGTGTGTACCTACTGTAGCGATTTTGGAAGGTGAAAGAGCTGCATGTTGTGTACACGAGTGATTCGTGTTGCTTGTAATGCAGCAGCGCAAGCACACGTCCACGTACGCGCACAGCCAACCAGGAACCCAGTGGCTCAGCCGCTTGACCGAGACGCACGCGCCTATAGAGTGGCTGGTCTCTGCCTCTGTGCGGGAGCATCGTGGCGCGCGTGGCCGGGTGTGGCGCACCGGCGTGGCGCACCACTTCTCTGCACGGTCTCAACTAATCTCACGGGCACCGGTGACCTCTGCAGCAACCAGCGCATCAAGCGTCAGCACAAGCCGGGGCTAGGGACCGTGGTCGTGCCAGTAAACTGTGTGGCTGCTGGGAAGTATGAATATATACATGTTAGAATCGAATCACTCGGACGTAATGATGGTGTTGGCAGCTTTTTTTTTTGTCACGATGACAAGCACGATCGAAACCACTTATGCTTTGGGATGGTACGAAGTCGTTAACCGCTTTGATATGAACAAAATCAAATCAAATTAAGATAGATTTTGTAAAAACTAAACCTGACTATAAAGCCGATTTAGAACACCCGTTTGTAAGCGAACGAAAAGTTTATGGGACAAATCTATAAAGGAAATTTGCACTCTCATGACAAGAACGGATGACTTTTAGTGCAAACGAAAAAAGATGGCCGAAAAATAGTCTAGAACTAGGCAAAAAGTAGATGCGATATAAATAAACGATTCAATTGGCTAATTGTGTTGGAAGTAAATTGGTGTTTCAATTGAATCAGCCTTGGCCGTTATAAAGAGATTGATCTTACCTTCTACATGGCCTTCTCAACACCTTACTCAGCTCAAAAATTACCTTTCAAAGCAAGGAAACCCGAAAATTGACGAAATTCAACTCGAAGTCAGAGTCAAGCGGTTTGACCAGCCACATGTCATCAGTTAGATCAGCCTCACGTGATAGAAACCAGGTCTTTCCAAATCTGGCCATGTTTTCCTATTTCGTGTCTATGTGCAAAAATTTGAGTGTTAAGACATACCCCTTGTCTTTTGATGAATTTGAGAGCTAAAAAGTATAGGACATGTGGTCTTAAGACGATAATTCAATTATTGGCTATATCACCTCTTAAGCATCTTTTGGACCAAGTGAAATTTGTGTAATTCCTGCCTTATCCATGGCACAAAATTCCATAGGCAATGCAAACATTGTGGAGATTATGGCAATCGGGTATCTACATGGCAAGCTTATCCGACTGGAGGTAGGGATAGATTGCGCCTGCCATATCTGTAAACCGAACATGACTTGGGTGTTACGATTGCCGATAGAGATAAGGCAATCGGCCTATAGTCACGGTTTGGTAAGATTAAGGAAACCAACTTAGAGTAAGATAGGGTTTTCGATCTGTAAGCCCTCCTCCCAAGACTATATAAGGGGGGTAAGGGGCGTCCCTTGAGGGATATCAGAGAATCCTATGCTAGATCAGAAGTTAGATCAGCTTTTAGCTTTGAGCCTTAGATCACGAGATCAATAAAGACACTCGGCGGATCGAATCCACCGAAACAGGAGTAGGGTATTACCTCACGAGAGGGCCTGAACCTGTCTAAATCTTCTTCTTCCTCCAACCCATTGTGCTTGTCGATCTCGACTGCGACCCCAGAAATTATATTGCCGAAACCAAGTTTCGACAGTTGGCGCGCCAGGTAGGGGGCCGCGCGTTGAGACTTCTTCAACAATCTCGCCGACAAGCGTGATGGGATCCCCTTCAAGATTCGGCGACTTCGCCGCCTACTTCGTCGACAATTCCTCCTTCGACTCGGATTCAGACCAGTCAGAAGGAGAAATCCACTCGACGCCGTTCGGACTTCCGAACAGCGCCAAGATCTACAACGACGTCTTAAGACCAAGATGCAATCTACTTTCTCCGACGACGGACTTCGCTCGGCACCATTCGGATTATCGAATATCGCCGAAATCAGCGCCAAACTTCTCACCTCCTCGACGGAGACGATCTACTCGGACGAAGACCTCTCGGTGCCGTTTGGGTTACCAAACGCCGCCGAGATCTACAAAAAACTTCTGTCCCCGAGTCGGGGCGACCCACTCGGAGGAGCCCGTATCCCCAAGCTCGACCCGGACCGGAACGATCCGGACCCGGCTACCCAGATCAAGGGAGGTCGCCGTCATCCTCCCATCATTCGGCCCCTGCTCATCTTCGGAGCTCAATGGATACCTCAGCTCCGCCGGCTTCGACGACCTCTATGGCATTCCCTCTGACGAAGCCGACAACTCCGACTGCCGCATGGACTATGAGCCGAAGTGCTTTGATGTCCTCATGGCCGAGCCGACGAGTCCGACTCAGCCATGGCCAAGAGGCTTGCTGAAGAAGAGCGGGCCAAGATTGAGCACGAGCGCAAGACGGCCGAAGAGGAGAAGCAACGCAAGGACGAGGCTGACAAGAGGAAGCAGGACCTACGTGCAGCCGGACGATCTGCCCAGGAGGCCATCCTCCAAACGCGGGTTCGCAACACCAACATCTTCCAGACGCCACAGCAGAACGCTGTTGCTGCGCTCACGCTCTTGGACACCATCATGGAGACGGCACCCGCCAACGTGACTCCAATACTCGACAAGATAAAGACCATCGTCGCCGCCACAGCTAACGGCCACCCCACCACCTCGGCACGAAGGCCGACTGAATCTGTGGCCGAAACGCCAGACAAGAGCCGGCTTCCGCCTCTAAGGTTAGGAGACTATAAGAGGCCCGAGCCAGATCGGTCGACGACCAGGCCAAGAGGCCCACCCCGCGAGTCCACGCTAAAGTACCAGGAGCAAACGGCCAACTCCCGTGACAAACGACATGGACGCCCACCCGTCCACTACCGCGTTCGCCGCAACAACAGCTCCAGCTTCCCAACCAGCCAACCGAAGACCCCGCCGAGTGATCTGCGGGAAGTCCTCGATCGTCGCTACCAGGAGCGGGACCGACGCACTCGGGAAGATCGGAGGGGATCACCCGATAGCGGCGACGACGGAGTACCGGCTTTCACTCGGGAGCTTCGCCGAGTGCATTGGCCGAGTGGCTTTAAGCCCACAGGAATCGAAAGGTACGACGGCAATACCGACCCTGAGTCATGGCTTACCATCTACACCCTCGCCATCCGTGCAGCGGTGGCGACACCAAAGCTATGGCCAATTATCTTCCAGTGGCCCTCGCCAACTCCGCGAAACCGGCTCACGAGCCTGCCAAGAGGCTCAATCGGCTCGTGGAGCGAGCTGAGGGACCATTTCATCGCCAACTTCCAAGGTACCTTCGAGAGGCCCGACACACACTTCGATCTATACAACGTCATCCGAAGCCAAATGAGCCTCGAAGGATTACATCCGCCGTTTCTCCGAGAAGCGCAACAAAATCCCCAACATCACCGATGATATCATCATCGCCGCCTTCCGAAGGGAGTCCGTGATGAGCGTTAATCGGGAAGTTTGGGCGTAAGCCACCGAAGACGGTGAAACAAATGTTCGAGACGGCGAATTCATACGCCAAATCCAACGACGCCATCAAGGCTGCCCGTCAAGACCGGCCCGACAGGAGGGAAGACAAACAGGCAGGAGGAAGCCGGAATCCTAAGAAGGATAACGGCAATAGCAGCAACCAGGGCTAGAAAGATCGCAAGCGCCGATCTGAGGACCTAGTGGCCGCAACCTCCAACACTCAACGCCGTCCCCGAGTCGCCGCCTACGACGCCATCATGAACGCCCAGTGCACCCATCACCCCAATCATAAGCACGCGGCGAAGGACTGCTTCATCTACAAACAGTTCGCCGAGCAATACGCGGTGCAGCTCAACAAGAAGCCAACTGATGAGGCTGGTCCGTCAGGCGCCAAGAAGAACAACGCGGCTGAAAATGCCGAACCTTTTCAAGACCCTGTGGGAGAGCTTAACCACATCTTCGGAGGGCCGCTAGCCTATGAATCCAAGAGGAAACAGAAGCTAACCGACCGGGAGGTCAACGCGGCTCAACCCGAAGTCCCTCAGTATCTGCGATGGTCGAAAGTGGCCATCACTTTTGACCGCTTGGATCACCCCGACCGAGTGGTTCAACCGGGGTGCTATCCACTGCCCTGGATCCCTAGTCCGCAATATCGGGCTCAAGCGCATCCTCATCGACGGGCGCGCCCTCAACATCCCGTTTGCGAAAACCATGGATGAGATGCAGATCCCGAGGGCAGAATTGAAGGCAAGTTCAGCCCCCTTCCACGGAGTCATCCCGGGGCTATCGTCTACACCACTCGGGCACATCTCCCTCCCTGTCACCTTCGGGGCTCGAGAGAACTTCCGAACGGAGAACGTCACTTTTGAGGTGGCCGACTTTGAGACAGCATACCACGCCATCATTGGAAGACCTGCGCTTGCCAAGTTCATGGCGATCCCACATTACACCTACCTCTGCATGAAGATGCCGGGTCCCAACGGCGTCATCACTCTTCGCAGCGATGTGAAGCAAGCCTTCACCTGCGATAAGGAGAGCTGCGACATGGCCCAATCTCGCGAGAGATTACGTGGCCAACAAGAAGTCCGATTGGCTGCATCAACTTCGGCAGAGGGCGAAGTCCCAGCGAAGAAGATAGCCAAATCGAGATTCGGTGACGCCAAGACCAAGAAGATCTCCCTTGATCCATCGGATCCCTCGAAAACTGCTGTAATCGGCGCTGACCTAGATCCCAAATAGGAAAGCGTGCTCGTCACCTTCCTCCAAAATAATAAAGATGTTTTTGCTTGGAAACCATCTGATATGCCTGGAATTCCTAGGGAGGTGATCGAGCACTCTTTGCACGTCAAAGATGACGCCAAACCGGTAAAACAATGATTACACGATTCGCGCAGGATCGAAAAGACGCTATCAAGGAAGAACTCGCAAAGCTCTTGGCCGGCTTCATTAAAGAAGTCCTTCATCCCGACTGGTTAGCCAACCCAGTCCTGGTTCGCAAGAAGACGGGGCAATGGCGTATGTGCGTTGACTATACTGACCTCAACAAAGCCTCGCCCCAAAGATCCGTTCGGGCTGACTCGCATCGACCAAGTTGTTGACTCAACAGCCGGCTGCCAATTCCTGAGTTTCCTGGACTGTTACTCGGGCTATCGCCAGATCAGCTTGAAAGAATCCGACTGCCTGAAGACATCGTTCATCACACCGTTTGGGGCCTACTGCTACATCACCATGCCTTTCGGCCGAAAAACGCCGGCGCCACATACCAACGCATGATCCAAAGATGCTTCCGACGCAGATCGGCAAGAACGTGGAAGCTTATGTCGACGACGTTGTCATCAAGACCAAGCAGCAAGAAAACCCGATCGCCGATCTAGAAGAAACTTTTGCAAACATCCGGGCTTTCAGAATGAAGTTGAACCCGGAGAAGTGCACTTTCGGCGTCCCATAAGGCAAACTGCTCGGCTTCATGGTGTCACATCGTGGCATTGAAGCTAATCCGGAGAAGATCAACGTCATCTTGAGCATGAAGCCCCCGAGTAACCAGAAAGATGTCCAGAAGCTCACTGGCTGCATGGCGGCGCTAAGCCGCTTCATCTCCCGACTCGGCGAACGAGGCATGCCCTTCTTCAGATTGCTAAAAAAGACAGATGACTTCCAGTGGACCGCGGAAGCCAACAAGGCCTTTGAAGATTTCAAAGAGTTCCTTACAACGCCGCCCGTCCTGGCCTCGCCTCAGCCCCAGGAACCTTTGCTGTTGTACGTTTCAGCCACTCACCAAGTGGTCAGTACGGTCCTCGTGGTTGAGCGCGAAGAAGAAGGACGGGCTCAGAAGATTCAGAGGCCAATCTACTTTGTCAGCGAAGTGTTGGCAGGAGCCAAAATTCGCTACCCTCAGGTACAAAAATTACTCTATGGTATTCTAATAATCGCGAGGAAATTGACACATTATTTTCAGGGTCACTCGGTCACCGTCGTCACTTCTTTCCCACTCGGCGATGTCATCCACAACCGCGAGGCAACCGGACGCATCGCCAAGTGGGCTCTAGAGCCGATGCCATTGGACTTGACTTTTAAGGCGAGGACGTCCATAAAGTCGCAATCCTTGGCGGATTTCCTGGCCGAGTGGACTGAACAACAAGAGAACGTACCTCGGGAAGACCTCCAACACTGGACCATGCACTTCGACGGATCCAAGAGGATCACCGGCTTGGGAGCAGGAGTTGTGCTGATCTCCCCGACCGGGGAAAGGCTAAGATATGTCCTTCACCTCCACTTCTCCGCCTCACACAACGTTGCCGAGTACGAAGCTCTGCTACATGGACTGCGCCTCGCAGTTTCACTCAGAATACGTCGGCTCATCGTGAAAGGCGACTCCCAGCTGGTCGTCAACCAAGTAATGAAGGACTGGTCCTGTCTAAACGACACCATGGAGGCCTACCAACAAGAGGTCCGTAAACTTGAAGACAAGTTTGACGGGCTCGAACTCTCACATGTCTTGAGGCACAACAACGAAGCAGCCGATGAACTGGCACAGTTAGGGTCCAAGCGCGAAGCTGCCCCAACAGACGTCTTTGTCGAGCACCTCTATGAACCAACCATCACGGCAAAGACAACTTCCAACGAACAAGCTGCGAACGAAGTCGCCATGACTGACGCCGACTGGAGGACGCCGCTCATCAAATTCTTAACTCAGCAAGAGCTGCCGAAAGACCGGGATGAAGCAGAACGCGTCCGACGTCGTTGCCAAGCATATGTCATGGTTGACTCCGACCTATACAAGAGAAGCCCCTCCGGAATCCTAATGAGATGCATTACACCCGAAGAAGGAAGGCAGCTACTCCAAGACATCCACTAGGGCATATGCGGAAACCACGCGGCTGCACGCACCCTGGTGGGCAAAGCTTACAGACAAGGTTTCTTCGGCTTACCGCGGTCTCCGACGCGGACAAAGTCGTACGAACTTGTGAAGGCTGCCAATTTTCGCCCGACGAGCCATGTCTCGGCCCAGAGCTACAAACAATCCCACTATCCTGGCCGTTCGCGGTATGGGGCTTGGACATGGTTGGCCCTTTGAAGAAAGCTCCAGGAGGATTCACACACCTCTTCGTCGCAATCGACAAGTTCTCCAAGTGGATTGAAGCCAACCCGGTCGCCACAATTACCGCCGACAAGGCACGGGATTTTTCCTCAAAATTGTCCACCGCTTCGGCGTCCCAAATGTAGAATCATAACCGACAACGGGACTCAATTCACGGGAGGCATCTTCAAGGAATTCTGCGAGGACTTCGGAATCAAGATTTGCTACGCATCAGTTGCCCATCCCAAAAGTAATGGACAAGTCGAACGAGCCAACAGCATGGTCCTCCAAGGCATCAAGGCCCACGTTTTCGATCGCCTAAACCCTTACGCGGGCAAGTGGGTCCAAGAGCTCCCCTCGGTCTTATGGTCACTGCGAACCACACCCAGTCGGGCTACCGGCTAAACTCCTTTCTTTTTGGTCTACGGCGCAGAAGCCATGTTGCCAAATGAGATGGAGTACGAATTCCTCCGAGTCCGCAGGTTCAACGATGAACGCTACGACCCCGACCGAGTGGATGACCTCACCCAATTGGAAGAGGCCCGGGAGGCAGCCCTCATCCAGTCGGCCAAATATCTTCAAGGGCTCAGAAGATACCACAGTCACAACGTTCGAGCACGAGCTTTCATCGTTGGCGACCTGGTCCTACGTAAGATCCAGACCACCAAAGACCGTCACAAGTTATCCCCCTTATGGGAAGGACCGTACATAATCGCTGAGGTGACTCGGCCCGGTGCATACCGGCTAAAACGTGAAGACGGGTCTATGGTGGAGAACTCCTGAAACATTGAGCATCTTCGACGCTTTTATGCCTAATTTGGCTAAGGCTTCATGTTTTCCTTGACTGCCAACCTCAAGCAAGATGACTTCTTGAGTTAGCAATGGGCGTATATATGTCAATAAAGCTTAAGTTTCCCTCATCAACTTCTCGTGCATGATTTGGTTTATCATTGTTTAATGTTCTTCGATTCGAGTTCGGTGTCTAAGGACTCGAGAGTTTTCCGATGACCTAATCGAGCCTAGGCTTGGTGACAAGATCGGCGAAAACTACTTAAGAAATTTCACACAAAAACTCGGATCAAGGCATTAACATAAATAAACTAAATATATCACAAATTCTACATCGAGCATCACGATCACACGACATTTACAAGACAATGTTTGAAAGATAAATCAAATCCGGAAATTGTTCACTACATCAACGGAGATCTTCTTTGCTGACTCCTGCGCCTCACTCAGCATATCCAAGGCCTGCTCATCTGTGGTTCCGTCAGCAAAGCCCTCCCCGACCGAGTGGATGTCCACTCGGGGGTAAAGGGACTTGGTCTGCGCAAGAGCCAGACCAGCCCCCATGTTGGCTGCTTCAGTGATGTTGGCCAGATATTGGTCAAGAGCCCTTCACAGCTTGTCGAAAATTTCTACCGGCTCTAGCAAACTGACCCCGACTCCTTGATGGAATAAAGATAGCAAGATCGGCGCGGCAGCATTGGCCACCTCTTCTCGGGCCTCCCTGGCTCGTTTAACCCGCTCAAGCAAGACGTCATATTGAGCTCGGGTCTTAACCTTGTAAGCTGCCAAAAGCATCTGATCATGCAAAGCACTTGGAAATAAAGCGGCGCAAGGAATGTTACTTCAAAGAGGCTTACCTTCAAACTCGGCCTCCATTTCGGCTTTGTCGAGGCTGACTGCCTCCAGCTGGATTTGAGGCGACTGGACCTCCGAAGAATTTTCTACAAGAGAAGAAGATCATCAGCAACCGGAGTTAACGTAAGAATCATGAAGAAACTTGGAGAGACGGGCTTACTCCCGATTGATCCTCGGAGGTCGAGGTTCGCCTCCCGGCTCGGCGATCTCTCTCCTTAGAGCCGCCTCCCTCGACGCGGCCTCCTCCTGAGTGGTTTTCAGCTTTCGCTGAACGTCCTCTAAGGAGTTCAGGTGAGGAACCAGCTTCTCCAGCACCTCGGACTTTGCCATGGAGCGGCAGTACTCCTTCTGCGCGTGAAATCAGAAGAGTGACCGACTGAAAAAGGATGATAACACAATAAAGGAAAAAGACTAAGGCTTTTGAGTAGCCGAGTCGCTCGTTCAAACTTTCGACAAGGGCATCCCTCTCTTCTCTCTCGCTTGCTCCGTCCGTGATGATGCCCCGTCTTTGGCCCTCCGAGTCCCGCCACTCAATCTTGATTGGGGAACCCGTTTCAAGACGTAACCTAGGGATTTCCTCCACTCGTGGCTGGAAAATAAGAAGAACAAATGAAGACATGAAAGACTCAAACTGAAAGAGCAGAAGAATACTTTGATACAAGACTCACCAGCTTCAGTGGCTGCGCGCTTAGGTGGAACGGCCCGGCTGGCCTCTTTCCTCTGGCTCTTCGCCGAGTGATCCTCGCCGGTTGCCCGAGCCGTGGCCTGAGGTTTCCCGGCCGTTGACTGGCTTCCAGTCGGGACGTCCCGGCTGGCGGTCGGGGGCTCCTTCCTTGGGGCATCCTTCTTCGGAGGCGAAGGTTGTTTGCCCGGAGCGCTCTCGCTCGGACGCGGGCTCCGGGGCTTTGGCTCCGCAGGCTTTGGCACCTCAGGAGCTGCGGTAGGGATCGGCACCTCACCCTCCCCGGCAGGATCTATGTCCTGGGGCCTCCTGCGGTAGTGAATACAGCTGGGGTAAAGACAAAGAAAGCATTCAACAAAAAAGTTCGGACTTCAGTTATAAAGCATACCTGGACGACCGGCGGACCTTCGGCGCCGTCCGCGGTGATCGCCTTGGAGGAGGGGTCTCGACTGGAGGAGCCGGGACGTCATCGTCAGAATCCTCGATGATTAGCCTCCTTTTGCTCGCCCGCTTGTTTGTGTCTTCACTCGGCGCGGCTCGCTTCCCAACTGGATCGCTTTGGATCTTGATCCCGCCAGCCGGCTTCTTGGCGGGGCGACGCGGCGCGTCATCGTGGGACACCTTGTACGGTTTGGAGGTGACAGAAGCATTTTCCTGCAAGAGAAGTTCGCACAACACTAAGAAACAAGATATCAAGATTGAAAGACATTATGAAGCAACCAGTCGACTTATCGGAGAAGGAGGTCGGTGGATGCTGAAGGGGAGAACTGGCAGAATGAGGGCGCGCTCAACTGCAATTCCAGTCGAGAAGATCTTGTACATCCGGATCTTCAGAATCTCGTAGCTGAGTGAATCTGGATCTTCCCGATTGGGGTCCTTCCCACCTTCGTATTCGAAGGCTGGCTTTGATCTCTCCTTGATCGGAGCTAGTCGGCACCGGATGAAGTGTCGAGTGATCTGCTCGCCGCGAAGACCCTTCTGTTTCATTGCTAGGATCTTCGCAAGCAACTTATTGGCCTCGTCCCAATCTTGGGCAACTGGAACAGTGCTCCAAGTTGGCCTGGGGACAGGGGGAAGACCGACGAAGGCTGGCAGGCTGGGTTCGAGGTTGTTAATATAGAACCAGCCCGCGTGCCATCCCTTATTGGAGGACTTTAAAGGAAGAGAGAAGTACTCCTTGCGGAGAGATCCGCGGAGTTGGAAACCTGTCCCGCCAACGACGCATGGGTGGTCTTTATTCGGATGTGGTTTAAGATAAAACATGCGGCGGAAGAGTTGGAAGTGGGGGAGGATGTCAAGGAATGCTTCGCATACATGAATAAAGAGAGCGATGTGAAGCATCGAGTTGGGGTTCAAGTGGTAGAGTTGAAGCCCATAATAATCTAGAAGCCCCGGAAGAACTCGGAGGTGGGAAGGCTAAACCCGCAATAGAAGAAAGAAGTAAAAACGACGAGCTCACCGGTGTTCGGGGTTGGGAAGTCTTCACCCGCCGCCGGGCGCCAGCCCACGATCTCCTTGTTAGTGATATGCCCTAGAGGCAACATGGAGATGTTGGATATCACGTCAATGTTTATGTATTTATGAATAAAGTGTTATTCAGTTCCATGAAATAGACATCTTGTATTGATCAATAAGTACGTGACTTATTTATGAGACTCTTTATGTATGAATCTATTTCTAAACGATCCTCGATCATATGTCATATTGTTGGAACAAATATGATTCTAAGATCGGCATGTTTATTGATTGATGATCATGTCTCATAGATCATGGGTATGGAGATACCGATCAATAAACATGGACATATGTGTTGGAGAACACATTGTTGGATAGACCCACCATGAGACACTACAGAATTAATGTGCCATTAGTTGGTCTCGGTAGTGTTGGTACAAAGTCCTTAGACCTGAGATCACCATGGATTCCAACATGTGTAGTAGCCTACTTTGGGACTACCAAACGCTATTCCGTAATCGGGTAGTTATAAAGGTAGTTTTCGGGTTTGCTATGAAACATGGAGTGGGATGTGAGTGATCAAGATGGAATTTGCCCCTCCTTTGGAGAGATATCTCGGGCCCCTCGAGGTAATGGATTATGGAAATGCATGGCCATGCTAAGTTGATTGAGGAGTCAATCAACGATAGATAATCCAATACGGTTCGAGTGAATGGTTAAGCTATTGAAGGGATGGCACACATCTTGCCTATAGCTTAACCGGTATCGTGAGGCAAAGGGATTTGTGTACACATTACAGGTTCGAGCCGATATTATATTCTTGTATACTATGGTGTCAATATGTGCTGCTAGGCGCCGCCGTTGACAGTGTCGGCGAGTTGGACTCGAGCCGACGGTCGGCTAAGTTAGACTATAGCCGAAACCGAGTATACCTGAACCTACAGTGGTCGCACGCTTAAGGGGATAAGAACAGCATTCGAGTTGGACTCGGATACGGCTTGATCGGATAGGGATCCGATCGGATAGAGTCCTATGGGCTTACGACGTGTGGGCGGCCAACTCTATGAGATACGGATGAGATCCGATTCAAAATAGAGTCCTAATCGGCCACTAGTCCCGCCGGCCAACTCTATATAAAGGAGGGAGGGGTGGAGAGTTGATGTATGTCAATTGCATCGCGTGCAACAGAAGTCGCCGAGATCAATCTCCACGGAAACCCTCCCCACCTTCGAGCCAAACCATAGCCTTGCATCGCGTGCTAGCACACGGGTGTTCGGCGTTCGTCCCCGGACGTGTGGATACCGTAGAGGCGCCGCTACATTGCACGCCGTTGATCGGCTTGGATCGGCTGCACGGAGCGATCGGGCCGTGGTGGAATCGGCTGCGGTCGGGCGCGTCGGAGCGACGCGTGAGAACGCGGCCGACGACTCGAATCGGCTGATTGGCGAATCGGCTGTCTCCGGGAATCGGCTACACTCGTTCCGGATCGGATTGCCCCGATTGGCTATTCCGCCGCGCTCTACTCCAATCGGTAACGATCTATCGGCCCTTACTTGCAAGTGTTCCGGTTTGCGCGGTAAAAGTTTTTGTTTTCGGCTAGCGTAGCCTCCGCGTAACCCTTCACTCCTTTGGGGAAGCACGCCATTCTTCACCATCTCCTTGAGGGTAGATTTCCTCAGATCCGATGTGGCCCATTGGTCAAACGGAATCCTCTTTTCCTCCGCCATGAGTGTGGTGTTGATGGGAAGTGGATCTGGTCGGAAAAAGTGGGGATTTTGACAAGGGAACTTGGGAGATTTGGCTGCGGAAGCTGGTTGTTGCAAAGAGCGAGTTCCTAGATGGATGGATTTGGGAGCGCGCGAGTCTAGGGTTCTTCGCAGGAAACTGGTGAACAGTGCTGCGAAAAGAGGAATCTTTTGGAAGATGAAGAGGCGGGGACGACCTCGAGCCTTTATAGAAAGATTTGATGGTTGCGCTAGGTTTTCTTGTGATTGGGCCGAGCTCATAAGAAAATCTACGGCCTAGTTAAGGTGTGGCCCGACGCGTGTCCTTAGGGACTTAAGCGGATGAGCTTAAGCAGATTTGCCCTGGCAATATGTACGTGTCCGAATGCCCTGTACCTTTGAAAATCCTTTCATACCGCGGTTTGCTTGACTTCATGAGAAGCGGGCACAATGCAACTTAGAAGGTGACCAACAGCTAAGCTTTTTATAGCTGCCTTGATGACAAGGGCTGTTTGGTTTTTTAGCATTTGATCAAACGATCATATCAATGCTATTTTTTCACCTTGGTGAAGATCTTTATAGATTGAGACTAGTGTTATGGCAAAAGCTATTTAATGACTTGGTCATATTTTTCATATGATTGAAAGAACTCGTTTCCCATGAGGGACGATTAAAATATTTGTTCCGGATGACTCGGGCAGATCCACTCGGGTAAGCATGAGCTTACTGAGTGCTTTTCACCTGCCAGGGTTGATTGAGTTATTTGTTCTGAGATTACTCGGGCAAATTCACTCGGATAAAGCACAAGCTTGCCGAGTGATGAGGTTGCTTTAGCTTGAGCTAAGCATCTATATAAGAATGATTTTTTATAGTTCTTGACTATATGCTTAGTCAGTTTTTGACTAACCACATATTCTGGGGCTACACCTAATTAGGTGTATCAGGAGATGCACCTAGATATTTATTTTGAGAGTTTTTTTAGATATTTTCCAGCCCTTCACGGTCTTTGGAGCCACTCGGGAAGATTCAGGCAAAGATGATGGAATCACTCGGCGCCAAAAGCACTCGGTCAAAGAGTATTTTTGGCTGCGTACTGTTTTGGTTTGAAGCTGAGTTATCTCGTCGACTGAAAAGGACTCGGGGGCTACTGTGGAGATTATGGCAATCGGGTATCTACATGGCAAACTTATCCGACTGGAGGTAGGGATAGATTGCGCCTGCCATATCTGTAAACCGAACATGACTTGGGTGTTACAATTGCCGATAGAGATAAGACAATCGGCCTATAGTCACGGTTTGGTAAGATTGAGGAAACCAACTTAGAGTAAGATAGGGTTTCCGATCTGTAAGCCCTCCTCCCAAGACTATATAAGGGGGGTAAGGGGCGTCCCTTGAGGGATATCAGAGAATCCTATGCTAGATCAGAAATTAGATCAGCTTTTAGCTTTGAGCCTTAGATCACAAGATCAATAAAGACACTCGGCGGATCGAATCCACCGAAACAGGAGTAGGGTATTATCTCACGAGAGGGCCTGAACCTGTCTAAATCTTCTTCTTCCTCCAACCCATTGTGCTTGGCGATCTCGACTGCGACCCCAGAAATTATATTGCCGAAACCAAGTTTCGACAAACATCATATTGATATCCATGTTCTCTTGGTGACGAATCATTGCTAATAATCGGTGATCCCTCTCCTTCGTTGTCATCCTCGTCATCTTGATCAATCACCGGCAGGGCCGGCCCTGTAGTGAAAGCACCCGGGACAGCCGCCCTGGCCCCCCAAATCGCAGGGGCCTACCATACTTTTGACTTTAGATGTAATGGTATAGTACCGTATAACTTTTCTATAGTGCACTAGAATTATCTTTACAATTCAACTATAATTGGAATTGGATATTTATTTTTATCAAGAGGCCTCAAATTTGTGTTTTGCCCCGGGCCCAAAAAACACAGGGCTGATCACCGGCTTCTCAACCTCTGTTGGCTTAAGCCTTCACTTTTGTCTTAGCAAAAACCACAACTCATTGAACCTCTTGTCTGTTAACTCTTCGGTTTTCTTTTCTTTTCAACTTTTAAGTACAAAGACGTTGCAACCTTCTTTTTTAAGTTTGTGAGTTTTAAGTTTGTGAGTAGCAATTAGGTCCGTGGGCATGCACCTTGATTTTGGCTTGTTTTAGAGCAATGTAATGACCTTTTGCAATTATGCCTGATGAAGACGACGCCCTCAAACATTTTTAGCCTTTTAACAACTAAGCCACTAATTCATGACTAAGCCACTAATTCATAACGGCGTAGTGGTATTTTTGTAACTTAATCTTAAATCCAGTATTCTCATGGCATGTGAACAAATGGGCAAAATCTAGTGGGCATTTTGATAACTAGTCTTTTGTCTTGATGAAAGTCATTTTACTTCGTGTTTAGATTTGTTGGTGGTAGGAGCTATGTTGTGTTTGATACGGTAAGAGGTTGGATTAACCGGCCGTTTTTGGACATGTACCGGCTAGCTGGATACACCCGCTTACTCGTGAAGGTAAGCGTAAGCTTTCCGAAAATAATTCTTTCAGAATTTTAGCACTGCTGAGTTTACTAATTTAGAAATTTAGGTACGTTATAATCTTACTTTTGGATATTTATAGATTGTGTTTTGCTATGAACTTTTTTACGTAATCTCTACCTATTTATTATTTATTTTTATTTTTTATTTCAAATTTAATGATCTTTTTAACTTTTATTTGGAATTCATATGGAAAATATTATTTTGAAATTTATTCTGTTTTTATTCCAAAATTTAATTAATCTTGGGTTGGGTTCTAAATGGACTCTTTTTTAATATCCTTATTTTTGAACTTATTTTTTATTCCGAATTTTAATTATGTTTTAGATGGATATTTTTAGATATTCTTTATTTTTTATTTCGAAATTCAGTTATTTTTAAAGTGTATAATTACTTGAACTCTTTTTTATTAATATGGTAATTTATGGCCTTTAATTTTGTATTGATAAAGTATTTTTTATCCTTTAAAGTGAACATGGTGCTAACTTTTCGAGTTGTGATAATATAATAGATTATATAGTAGATAGATAGAATGGAACATGCAAAGGCAAATATACCATGTTTTTGAAATAATTGATGTGATGTTCCTTTCTCAACAAGGATAGTTTGCACCAACAATCAGTGATCCAGTGGCTAAAAAATTGAGCTGATGTATAATGAGAGAAGACAGAATTTGACAATAACTAATTTAAACTGCGTTTGAGATGGGTGGATAGAGTAAAAAATTCACCTATTTTATTTTTGGCGTGTACGCTTTCAAAAATACTAAAACGATACGTTTTTTAAAAGTTCTATATAGAATGCTATAAAAATTATATTAATTTATTTTTAAATTAAAATAATTAATAGTCAACTAATCATGCGCCAATACCTCATCTGGTATCGCAAAAGTTTCTCTACGATATTATAGTTTTGTGATATTTACCATAAGACATTGGACAAATATGACTTTGTCACGAGGCACTGTTGTTTTATGATAATTTGTTAAAAGACACCCTAAATATTATTTTAATACATCATCTTAACCAGAGATAAAACTTTATAAAAGATAATTTTACCCTTGGTCATCCGCCCTCTTGTAGGTCTCATTTAAATTACAAACATAAAAATTTGTTCTACAACTTCCTTTATCAGGCCACCTTCTTATAATTGATGCATTTCTCATGAAAAATCATTTATTAGTTTAGAAAAGATATTCAATTTTAATTTGTTTCTTTGACTTTATAATTTAGAAAATGGAAAATTACATTAACGGGTACACAAACTTATAGGTGTAATTTAACGAACAAACTTTTATAAAATACTCGTTTTGGTATACTAACTTTTCTGATGCGTACCAAGCACGGCCAAAAGAGTACGATGTGGCTAATCTTACCAAGTAGGATGTTTTCTTTTTTAGAAAACCAAGTTGGATGTTCATTATAATATACCGTGCACAGATGAGGAGAACCAGAGGTATATATATTTGTAGATAACCCTACACTTGGTTTCTAGTTTGTTCTTCCGTTGCTTCGATCTATTCCTTCTATCACTCATCAGTTTTTATACGTCTCATATAACCTATATGTTTTATTCCACCTTTTACTGTGTATATGCATGTATACGTGGCATCCTTCTTAAATACTCCCTCCGGTTTTTTCAACAGATTATGCTATTGATTTTTCAACACACATTTAATTATTTGTTTTATTCAAATTTTTATAAATATAAAAAATTATAAGTAATACTTAAAGTATATTTATTGACAAACTAAGTCATACAAAGATACACGACAATTATGTTTTTTTAACAAAATAAATAATCTAATATGTTAAAAGTCAACGAGACATCGTTTATTAAAACTGAAAACCCAAGATAGTATGTGTTTAATTACATGACATCCTAATCGCTCAAGATTAGCCGTATGACACCTATAGTCTCGCTCCGGATTTAAGAGACAAGTTTTTATATAAAAATGAATGTTCTACTAATTTATCTACTGTGTTGTATTCATAAGTTTGTGTATCACTAACGTAATAATTTACTCAAGGGATATGGGATGCGCGCGCATGCATACCCGTCAATCATCATGGGAGAAGAACTGCCGCCGTTTTTCGGCATCATATGCGCCGGGCCGGAGAGGAAGAAGCGGTCGGCAGGGTCGACGTCGCTTGATGAGGCCATCGGCTAATGCAATCAGTTAACTCAGATTGCAGAAGGGAGAGGAATCCTGTAGAGATTATGGCAATCGGATATCCACATAACAAGCATATCCGACTGATAATAATGATAGGTTACGTCTGTTAATTATGTAAACCGGCTATGACTTAAGTATTATGTTGTCGGTTAGATAAGACAACGGCTCATAGTCATAACTTGGTAAGATTAAGGAAACCGACTTAGAGTAAAATAGGATTTTCGACTTGTAAGCCCGCCCCTCAAGACAATATAAGGGGTAAGGGGCGTCCCTTGAGGGATATGAGCTTTATCGACTTTAGGAGCAACAAATCTTGAGATCAATAAACACTCGGCGGATCAAATCCCCGAAACAGGAGTAGGGTATTACCTCACGAGAGGGCCTGAACCTGTCTAAACCTTGTTTTTCACTTAACCCATCGAGCTTGGCGATATTGACTGCAACCCCAAATTTCTATTGCCGAAACCAAGTTTCGACAGTTGGCGCGCCAGGTAGGGGCCCGCGCGTCAAGACTTCTTCTTCAATCTCGTCGGCAAGCGCGATGGGATCTTCATCAGGCATCGACGACTTTGCCGCCAAAGGATTCAACAAGCTCTCCTTCCTCGACTCGGATTCGGACCAGTCGGGAGGGGGAACCTGCTCGGCGTCGTTCAGGCTACCGAACAACACCGAGATCTACGACAAAGTTCTGACTTCCGAGTTGGGTTCCGCCCGCTTGGAAGGAGGAATCCACTCGGTGCCTTTCGGGTCGCCGAACAACGCTGAGATCTACGACCGAGTTCTAACTTCCAAGTTAGAATCTGTCCACTCGGAAGGAGGAATCCATTTGGCGTCGTTCGGACTACCAAACACCGCTGAGATCTGCAGCCACCTTCTCACCTCCCCGTCGGAATCGATCCACTCGGGAGGAGAAACCCTCTCGGCACCGTTTGGGTTACCAAACGCTGCTGAGATCTATTGCAAACTCCTCTCCTCCGAGTCGAAATCAACTCACTCGGAGGAACCTCCGTCATCAAGCTACAACCCGGACTGGAGCGATCCAGATTCAAGCAACCCAGGCTCGAGGGAAGTCGCCGTCATCCTCCAACCGTTCGGATCGTGCTCATCCACGAATCTTGACGAGTACCTCAGCTCCTCTGATTTCTATGACCTCTACGGTATCTCCACGGATGAGGCCAACGACTCCGACTTCGATAAGGACTACGATCCAAGGTGCTTCAATGTCCTCATGGCTGAGGTGGCCGAGACCGACTCAGCCATGGCTCGCAGAATCGCTGAAGAGGAGCAAACCAGGCTTGAGCAGGAGCGCAAGCTGGCAGAAGAGGATAAGAGACGCATGGAGGAAACCGATAGGAGAAAGCGAGACCTGAGGGCGACTGGACGATTCGCTCGGGAGGCCATACTTCAGACGCGAGTCGACAACACCAACATCTTTCAGACGCCTCAACAGAACGCCGTCGCCATCCTCACCCTCCTCGACACCGTTATTGAAACGGCTCCCGCTACGGTAACACCCCTTCTGGACAAGATCAAGACCATCGTCGCGGCCACAGCCAACTGCTCTCCATCCACCTCAGCACGAAGGCCGACTGAGTCTGTCGCAGAGACGCCTGACAGAAGCCGACTTCCGCCACTGCGGTCGAAGGATTACAGGAGGCCCGAACAAGATCGGACGGCCACTAGGTCAAGAGACCTTCGCCACGAGACCACACGAAAGCATCAAGAACAATCGGTCGATTCCCGCGAAAAACGGCATGGACGACCTCCCGTCCACGACCGGGTTCGCCGTGGTAACAACTCCGACTACCAAAGCAGCCTACCAAGGACCCCGCCGAGTGATCTGCAGAAAGTCCTTGGCCAGCGCTATCAAGAACGAGAGCGGTGCTCCCACGAAGATCGAAGGGGATCGCCCGACAGCAACGACGATGAAGTGCCCGCGTTTACTCGGGACCTGCGTCGAGTGCATTGGCCGAGTGGCTTTAAGCCCACAGGAATCGAGAAGTACGACGGAAAGACCGACCCCGAGTCGTGGCTGACCGTGTACACTCTCACCATCCGTGCAGATGGAGGAGACAACCAAGGCCATGGCCAGTTACTTGCCTGTCGCCCTCACCAACTCGGCCAGGAACTGGCTCACGAGCTTGCCAAGAGGCTCAAGTGGCTCGTGGAGTGAGCTCCGGGACCACTTCATCGCCAATTTCCAAGGCACTTTTGAGAGGCCTGGGACCCACTTCGATCTCTACAATGTCATCTAGAAGCCAGATGAGCCGCTGAAGGACTACATTCGGCGCTTCTCGGAAAAGCGCAACAAAATCCCCAACATCACCGACGACATCATCATCGCCGCCTTCCAAAAGGGAGTCCGTGATGAATTGTGGATCAGGAAGTTTGGGCGTAAGCCACCGAAGACAGTGAAGCAAATGTTCGAGACGGAGAACTCCTACGCCAAGTCCAACGACGTAATCAAGGTAGCGCGGCAAGATCGGCCTGACAAAAGAGACGACAAGCACTCGGGAGGAAGCCGGCATCCTAAGAAGGATAACGGCAGCAACAACCAGGGCCAGAAAGACCGCAAGCGCCGGCCCGAGGACCTGGTGGCAACGACGTCCAACTCCCAACGCCGTCCTCGAGTCACGGCCTACGACGCGATCATGAACACTCAGTGCACGCATCATCAAAATCACAAGCACGCGGCCAAGGACTGCTTTATCTACAAGCAATTTGCCAAACAATACACGACACAGCTAATCAAGAAGCCAACTGACGAAGCCGACCAATCACGTTCAACCACTCGGGTCATCCCGACCGAGTGGTTCACCCGGGGCGGTATCCCCTGGTACTTGACCCGATGGTTGGGAACATCAAGCTGAAGCGTGTCCTCATTGATGGGGGCAGCGCCCTCAATATCTTGTCCGCCAAGACCCTGGACAAGATGCAGATCCCAAGGTCCGAGTTGAAGGAAAGCTCAGCCCCCTTCCACGGAGTTATCCCGGGGCTGTCATCCACGCCACTCGGGCACATCGCCCTTCCAGTCACCTTAGGAGTTCGGGAGAACTTTCGAACGGAGAACATCACTTTTGAGGTGGCCAACTTCGAGACGGCCTACCACGCAATCATTGGAAGGCCTGCGCTCGCCAAGTTCATGGCGATACCACACTACACCTACCTCTGCATGAAGATGCCCGGCCCCAACGGCGTTATCACCCTGCGCAGCGACGTCAAACAAGCCTTTACCTATGACAAGGAAAGCTGCGACATGGCCCAATCTCGTGAGAGATCACGTGGCCAGGAAGAAATCCGACTGGCTGCATCTACATCTGCAGAGGGTGAAATCCCCGCAAAGAAGATAGCCAAGTCGGGACAAGGCGACGCCAAAACAAAGAAAATCTCCCTTGATCCATCGGATCCTTCCAAAACCGCTGTAATCGGCGCTGAGCTAGATCCTAAATAGGAAAGCGCGCTCGTCACCTTCCTCCAAAATAATAAAGATGTTTTTGCTTGGAAACCATCTGATATGCCTGGAATTCCTAGGGAGGTGATCGAGCACTCTTTACATGTCAAAGATGACGCGAAACCTATCAAACAACGACTACGCCGTTTTGCTCAGGATCAAAAAGATGCCATCAAGGAAGAACTCACAAAACTCTTAGCCGCCGGTTTCATCAAAGAAGTTCTCCACCCCGACTGGCTGGCTAACCCGGTCCTGGTCCGAAAAAGACAGGGCAATGACACATGTGCGTTGACTATACCGACCTCAACAAAGCCTGCCCCAAAGATCCATTCGAATTGCCTAGAATCGATCAAGTCGTGGACTCAACAGCCGGCTGCCAGCTCTTGAGTTTCCTAGATTGTTACTCGGGCTACCACCAGATCAGCTTGAAGGAATCCGACTGCCGGAAAACATCGTTCATCACGCCGTTTGGAGCTTACTACACATCACAATGCCCTTCGGTCTGAAGAATGCAGGAGCCACATACCAGCGCATGATCCAAAGATATTTTCAGACGCAGATCGGGAAAAACGTGGAAGCTTACGTCGACGATGTCGTCATCAAGACCAAGCAGAAGGAAGACCTGATTGCTGACTTAGAAGAAACCTTTGCGAACATTTGGGCCTTCAGAATAAATCTGAACCAGGAAAAGTGCACGTTCGGTGTGCCATGAGGCAAACTGGTCGGCTTCATGGTGTCCCATCGCGGCATTGAAGCTAATCCAGAGAAAATCAATGCTATCCTGATTATGAAGCCCCCGAGTAACCAGAAAGATGTTCAGAAGCTTACTAGCTGCATGGCGACGCTAAGCCGATTCATCTCCCGACTCGGCGAACGAGGCATGCCTTTCTTCAGGTTACTGAAGAAAACCGACGACTTCCAATGGACTACGGAAGCCCACAAGGTCTTTGAAGATTTTAAAGAATTTCACACGACGCCGCCCGTCCTAGCGTCACCCCAGCCTCAGGAACCTCTGCTACTAAATGTATCAGCAACCCACCAAGTGGTCAGCACGGTTCTCGTCGTTGACCGTGAAGAAGAAGGACGAGTCCAGAAGATTCAGAGGCCAATCTACTTTGTTAGCGAAGTGCTGGCAGGAGCCAAAATTCGCTACCCTCAGGTACAAAAATTCCTATATGGTGTTCTGATAACCGTGAGGAAATTGGCGCACTACTTTCAGGGTCACCCGGTCACCGTCGTCACTTCCTTTCCACTCGGCGATGTCATCCACAACCAGAGGCGACTGGGCGCATCGCAAAGTGGGCCCTGGAGATGCCGCTGGACTTAACTTTCAAGGCGAGGACGTCTGTAAAGTCACAAGCCCTGGCGGATTTCCTGGCCGATCGGACCGAACAACAAGAAGATGTACCTCGAGAAGACCTACAATACTGGACCATGCACATTGACGGATCCAAGAGGATCACTGGCTTGGGAGCAGGAGTCGTGCTGATCTCCTTGTCTGGGGAAAGGCTAAGATATGTTCTACACCTTCACTTCTCCGCCTCACACAACGTCGCCGAGTACGAAGCCCTGCTGCATGGCCTGCGACTTGTTGTTTCACTCGGGATACGACGGTTGGTCGTGAAAGGAGATTCCCAGCTGGTCGTCAACCAAGTGATGAAAGATTGGTCCTGTTTGAAAGACACCATGGAATCCTATCGGCAAGAAGTTCACAAACTTGAAGACAGGTTCGACGGACTAGAGCTATCCCATGTCTTGAGACATAACAACGAGGCAGCTGACGAGTTGGCGCAGTTCGGGTCCAAGCGAGAAGCTGCTCCAATAGACGTTTTCGTAGAGCATCTCTATGAGCCGACTATTGTAGCGAAACCAACTTCCAACGAGCAAGCTGCAAACCAAGTTGCCATGCTTGACGTCGACTGGAGGACACCGCTCATTAAATTTTTAACTCAGCAAGAGCTGCCGAAAGACCGGGACGAGGCGGAACGAGTCCGACGCCATTGTCAAGCTTACGTCATGGTCGACTCTGATTTATACAAGAGGAGCCCTTCTGGAGTCCTAATGAGATGTATCACGCCTGAGGAAGGACAACAACTACTCCAAGATATGCACTCGGGTATATGCAGAAGTCACGCGGCAGCACGCACTTTGGTAGGCAAAGCTTACAGACAAGGTTTTTTCTGGCTTACGGCGGTCTCCGACGCTGACAAAGTGGTCCGAACATGTGAAGGTTGTTAGTTCTTCGCTCGGCAGAGCCATGTTCCAGCCCAAGAGCTACAAACAATTCCACTATCTTAGCCGTTTGTGGTATGGGGCTTGGATATGGTCGGTCCTTTCAAGAAGGCTCCAGGAGGATTCACACATCTGTTCGTCGCAATCGACAAGTTTTCCAAGTGGATTGAGGCTAAGCCGGTTGCTATGATCACCGCTGACAACGCGCGAGACTTCATCCTCAACATCGTGCACCGGTTTGGCGTCCCAAACAGGATTATAACCAACAACGAGACTCAATTCACTAGAGGTGTTTTCAAGGAATTATGTGAAGACTTTGGCATCAAAATCTGCTACGCATCAGTCGCACACCCTAAAAGCAACGGACAAGTTGAACGTGCCAATGGCATGGTTCTTCAAGGCATTAAGGCCTGAGTGTTTGACAGGCTAAATCCTTATGCCGACAAATGGGTTCAAGAGCTGCCCTCGGTTTTATGGTCTCTACAGACTACGCCCAGTCGGGCTACCAGCCAAACTCCTTTCTTCCGGGTTTACGGGGCAGAAGCCATGTTGTCGAATAGAATGGAGTATGAATCTCTTCGAGTCCGCAGTTTCAACGACAAGCGCTATGATCAAGACCGAGTGGATGACCTGACCCGACTGGAAGAGGCCCGAGAGGCAGCCCTGATCCAATCGGCAAGATATCTTCAAGGACTTAGACGATACCACAGTCGCAATGTTCGAGTGCGAGCTTTCATTGTCGACGATTTGGTTCTACGCAAAATCCAGACCATCAAGAACCGTCAGAAATTATCTCCACTATAGGAAGGGCCATATATAATTGCTGAGGTGACTCGGCCAGGAGCATATCGACTAAAGCGTGAAGATGGATCCATGGTGGAGAACTCTTGGAACATCGAACATCTTCGACGATACTATGCTTAAATTGCCTTAAGTTTTATGTTATTCTCGACTGCCAACCTCAAGCAAGATGACTTCTTGAGTTGACAGTCGGGGGCTGCATACGTGTCAATAAAGCATTGTTTTCTTCAGCAACTTGTGTATATTTGGTTTATCATTGTTTAATGTTCCTTGATTCGAGTTTAATGGATAAGGACTGAGAATTTTTGACGACCTAATCAAGCTTAGGCTTGGTGACAATGGACGAAAATTACTTAAGAAATTTGACATAAAGACTCCGATCAAGGCATTAACATAAATAAGCTGAATATTTACAAATCCACATCAGAAAGTTACATACAAATGTCTACAAAATGATCAGGAGCGAAAGTTATTGGCCACATCAGCAGCGACTTTCTTGGCCGACTCCTGTGCTTCGTCGATCAACTCCAAGGCCTGCTCGTCCGAAGTGCCATCAGCAAAGCCCTCCCCGATTGAGTCAACTTCTATCCGAGGATAGAGTGACTTGGCCTGCGCAAGGGCAAAATTTGCTCGCATGGTGGCTGCCTCTGAGATGTTGGCTATGTACTGATCTGGGGCCCTCCTGAGCTTGTCGAAGACCTCGATGGTGTCCAACGAACTGGTCCCGAGCCCATGATGGAACAGCGATAAGAGAATCAGTGTCGTCGCGTTAGCAATATCGTCCCTTACGCTTTTGGCCCTTTGGACCCTTTCAACAAAGAAATCATATTGTGCTCGGGTTTTGACCTTATAAGCTGCCAAAGACATATGATCACACAAACATTTGAAGATGAAGCAAAATGAAGAATGTTGTCTTGAAAGAGCTTACCTTCGAACTCAGACTCCAGCTCGGCTTTGCTGGCGTTAGCTTCTTCCAGCTGGGTCTGGAGCGTGTGGACTTCTGACGAGTTCTCCGCAACAAGAAAAGTTGTGAACGCCAAGATCAAAACAGACTGCGAATAGAGGCATAAAAAGACCGAGAGGATTAAGCTTACTCCCGACTGAACCCCGGAGGTCGAGGTTCTCCTCCCGGAGCACAGCTATCTCTCTCCTCGGAGCAGCTTCTCTCGATGCGGCTTCTTCTCGAGTGGTCTTCAGCTCCCGCTGGATGTTCTCCAGGAGTTCAAGTGTGGGACCAGCTTCTCGGCAGTATACCCTCTGCACGCGAGTTTAGAGCTGGTCAACTAAAAAGCAATCATAAGGCTATGACGAAAAGAGCAAAGCTTACGTTTAGCGCCGAGTAGCTTCGTTCAGCCGTCGACGAGCATGTCCCTTTCTTCATTTTCCTTCGCTTGTTCGGGATGATGCTCGCTTCAAGCCCCTGAGTCGCGCCACTCAATTTTGATTGGAGGGACCCAGTGTCTCGTAGGACTGCACTGGGATCTCCTCCACTTTGGCTGATTGATTCAGAGAGGATGAATGAAGACAAAGAAAAAACAGATTGAAGATTAAAAACAGAAGATTGCTTCAAGGCTTACCAGCTTCGGCGGCCGAGTCCTTGACTGGTACTTCCCGGCTGCTTTTCTTTTCTTGGTTCTTACCCGACTGGTTCTCAGTCGGGGTCCCTTGAGTGGCAGCCGGGATCTTTTCTTCAGCCGGTTGGTTTCCAGTCGGGGCTTCCCGGCTGGCGGTCGGGGGCTCTTCCCTCGGGACATCCTCACTGGGAGGTGCGGGCTTCTCACTCGGAGCGCTCTCACTCGGGAGAGGGCTCCGGGATTCTTGTTCTGCAGGCCTTGTTGCTTTAGCCGCTGCAGATGTCTTTGGGCCCTCACTCTGCCCAGTGGGGTCAATGTTCTGGGGCCTCCTGCAAAGAGGAAGATGGAAGCAATCAGGACAAAGGCAAAAAAGTTTTCAACAAGGGCATGATTTCAGTCATGAGACATACGTGGTTGATTGGCAAATCTTGGGTACAAATTTGGGGGATGGACTCGGAGGGGTCACTTCAGCCTAAGGAGCTGGGACATCGTCATCCGAGTCATCAATCACCATCCTCCTCTTACTGGCCCGCTTGCTGATATCCTCGCCGACAGCAGCCCTCTTGCCGATTGGATCACTCTGGATCTTGACACCACCGGATGGTTTCTTGGCAAGCCGAGCTGGTGCATCATCGTGATGCACTTTGTACGGTTTTGAGATAATGAAGGCATTTTCCTACAAGAGAGATTTTTTGTACACTGAGAGGTGCAACATTAAGATTGAAAGATAGTAAAGAAGCCGAGTCGCCTTACGGAGGAGGAGGACGATACAGCCGTACAGAGAACCGGCAAAGATGAGGCTATGCTCGACTGCGATCCCAGAGGAGAAGATCTTGTACATGCGAGTCTTCAAGGTCTCGTAACTCAGAGAGTCGCGGTCATCTCGATTGGGATTCCTTTCGCCCTCGTACTCGAATGCGGGCTTGGACCTCTCTTTGATCGACGCCAATCGGTTCTTGATGAAGTGCCGAGTGATCTGTTCACCCCGAAGGCCCTTTTTCTTCATCTCCAGGATGGTGGCCAGGAGCTTGTTGGCCTCATCCCAATCTTGGGCTACTGGCACGGTGCTCCAGTTAGGCCTTGGGACCGAAGGAAGGCCGACGAAGTTGGGTAGACTGGGTTCAAGGTTTGCGATATAGAACCAGTTTGCATGCCAACCTTTGTTAGCGGATTTCAAAGGAAGAGAAAAGTAGTCTCTGCGGAGGGATCCGCGGAGCTGAAAGCTGGCCCCACCGACAACGCAGGGCTCATCCTTGTTCGGATGTGGCTTGAGATAGAACATGCGACGGAAGAGCTGGAAGTGGGGAAGGATGCCGAGAAAAGCTTCGTAAACATGGATGAAGAGCAATGTGAAGCATAGAGTTGGGGTTCAGATGGTAAAGCTGAAGACCGTAATAATCGAGAAGGCCCCTCAAGAACTCGAAAGTGGGAAGGCCAAAGCCACAGTAGAAAAAGGAAGTAAAGACGACGACCTCACCGGTGCTCGGAGTGGGGAACTCCTCGCCGGCCGCCGGGCGCTAGCCGACGATCTCCTTAGGAGGGAGAACTCCGTTCTTCACCATCTCCCTAAGAGTCGACTCCTTCACATCTGAGGTTGCCCATTGCTCGAAGGGGATTTCCTTCTCTCCCACCATGGATGCGATTTGGGGGAAGTGGATCTGGCTCGAGAAATGGAGATTTGAGGAGGATCTTGGAAATTGGATGCGGAGGTTAGCCTGTGGTGAAATGCGAGCTCCTAGATCGACGGATTTGGGTGCGCGCGAGCCTAGGATTTTCCTCTGTGAGCTGGTGAACAATGCTGCGAAAAGAGGAAATTTTTGAGAAGACGAAGTGGCGGGGATGACCTCGAGGCTTCGTATAAAGGACTTGAGGGTTTTGCTAGGTCATCTCACGATTGGGCCGAGCCCATGAGAGACTTGCGGCCTAGCTATGGTGTGGCCTGACGCGTGTCCTTAGGGACTTAAGTGGATGGACTTAAGCAGATTTGCCTTGGCAATATGCACGTGTCTAATTGCTCAGTACCTTTAAAATACTTTCATACCGCGGTTTGTGCAACTTCATGAGAAGTTGGCACGATGCAATTGAAAGGTGACAAACAGTTAAGCTTTTCATGGCTGACCTGATGACAGGGATTGTTTGGTTCTTAAGCATTTGATTAAATAATTATATCAATGCTGTTTTTCCACCTTGGTGAAGATCTTTTTAAGATTAAGACCAATATTGTGGCAGGAGCTATTTAGTATCTTGGTCATATTTTTCAGACGACTGAAAAATTTATTTACCCATGAGGGTCGGTTGAATTATTTGTTCCAAGATGACTCGGGCGGGTTAACTCGGATACACATAAGATTACCGAGTGCTTTTCACCCACGAGGGTTGATTGAGTTATTTGTTCTGAGATGACTCGGGCAAATTTACTCGGATAAGCATGAGCTTGCCGAGTGATGAGATTTTTTATGATTGCTTTAGCTTAAAGCTAAACATTTATATAAATATGATTT
The DNA here is from genome assembly GCA_019925245.2 of Oryza australiensis. Classification (NCBI taxonomy): domain Eukaryota; kingdom Viridiplantae; phylum Streptophyta; class Magnoliopsida; order Poales; family Poaceae; genus Oryza; species Oryza australiensis. Next base: position 1,238,662 of record JAIFGZ020000381.1, on the reverse strand, counting down.
TTATATAGTTCTTGACAATATGCTTAGTCTGTTCTTGACTAACCACATAGTCGGGGGCTACACCTAATTAGGTGCATCAGGAGATGCACCTTGATATTTATTTTTTGAGAATTTTTTGGATGTTTTCTAGCCCTTCACAGTCTTTGGAGCCACTCGGGAGTTTCAGGCAGGGATGACGGAACCACTCGGCACCAGAAACACTCGGCCAAAGAGTTGTTTGGCTGTGAGTTATCTTGGTTCAAGGCAAAGTTATCTCGTTGACTGCGAAGGACTCGGGGGGCTACTGTAGAGATTATGGCAATCGGATACCCACATGGCAAGCTTATCTGACTGGTAATAGGGATAGGTTACGCCTGCTAATTATGTTAACCGGCTATGACTTGATTATGATGTTGCCGGTTAGATAAGCCAACGGCTCATAGTCATAACTTGGAAAGATTGAGGAAACCGACTTAGAGTAAGATAGGGTTTTCGAGTTGTAAGCCCACCCCTCAAGACTATATAAGGGGGGTAAGGGGCGTCCCTTGAGGGATATGAGCTTTATCGACTTTAGGAGCAACAGATCTTGAGATCAATAAACACTCGGCAGATCGAATCCCCAAAACAGGAGTAGTGTATTACCTCACGAGAGGGCCTGAACCTGTCTAAACCTTGTTTTCCACTTAACCCATCGAGCTTGGCGATCTTGGCTGCACCCCCAGAATTCTATTGCTGAAACCAAGTTTCAACAAACCCACTCGGCGCCGTTCGGATTACCAAACGCCGCTGAGATCTACAGCCACCTTCTGACCTCCACGTCAGAATCCATCCACTTGGGAGAAGAAACCCTCTCGGCGCCATTTGGGTTACCGAACGCCGCTGAGATCTATTACAAAATATTTTCTTCCGAGTTGAATTTGACTCACTTGGGAGAACCATCATCATCAAGCAGCGACCCGGACTAGAACGATCCAGACTCCAATGATCCGGGCTCAGGGGAAGTCGCCGTCATCCTCCAACCATTTGGATCACGCTCATCCACGGAGCTCGATGAGTACCTCAGCTCCTCAGATTTCGATGACCTCTACGGCATCTCCACGGACGAGGCCAACGACTCCGACTTCGACAAGGACTATGAGCCAAAGTGCTTCGACGTTCTCATGGCTGAGGTGGCCGAGACCGACTCAGCCATGGCCCGCAGAATCGCAGAAGAAGAACAAGCCAGACTTGAGCATGAGCGCAAGCTGGCAGAGGAGGAGAACAGACGCAAGGAAGAAGCCGACAGGAGGAAGCGAGACCTGAGGGCGACATGGCGATCCGCTCGAGAGGCCAAACTTCAGACAAGAGTCGACAACACGAACATCTTCCAGACGCCTCAACAGAACGCCGTTGCTGCCCTCACCCTCCTCGACACTGTTATTGAAGCGGCACCCGCTACGGTCACGCCAATCTTGGACAAGATCAAGACCATCGTCGCGGATACAGCCAATTGCTCTCCCTTCACCTCAGCACGAAGGCCGACTGAGTCCGTCGCTGAAACACTCGACGGAAGCCGACTTCCGCCGCTACGATCAAAGGACTACAGGAGGCTCGAGCAAACCAAGACGGCCACTAGGTCAAGAGACCTCCGCCACGAGACAACGCGAAGGCATCACGAGCAATCGGCCAACTCTCGTGAAAAACGACATGGACGACCACCCGTCCACGACTGGATCCATCGCAGCTACAACTCTGACCACCGTAGCAGCCTACAAAGAACCCCGCCGAGTGATCTGTGGGAAGTCCTTGACCAGCGCTATCAAGAGCGTGAGCAGCGCTCCTACGAAGACCGAAGGAGATCGCTCGACTGCAATGACGATGGAGTGCCTGCGTTCACTCGGGACCTGCGCCGAGTGGATTGGCCGAGTGGTTTCAAGCCTACAGGAATCGAGAAGTACGACGGAAAGACCGACCCCGAGTCATGGCTGACCGTGTACACCCTCGCCATCCGCGCAACAGGAGGAGACAACAAGGCCATGGCCAATTACTTGCCTGTCGCCCTCGCCAACTCAGCTAGGAACTGGCTCACGAGCTTGCCAAGAGGCTCAATTAGCTCGTGGAGCGAACTCCGGGACCACTTCATCGCCAATTTCCAGGGCATTTTTGAAAGACCTGAGACCCACTTTGATCTCTACAACGTCATCAAGAAGCCAGACGAGCCGCTGAAGGACTACATCCGAAGCTTCTCGGAAAAGCGCAACAAGATCCCCAACATCACCGACGACATCATAATCGCGCCTTCCAGAAGGGAGTCCGTGATGAGTCGCTGATCGGAAAGTTTGGGCGTAAGCCACCGAAGACGGTAAAGCAAATGTTTGAGACAACGTACTCCTATGCCAAATCCAACGACACAATCAAGGCGGCGCGGCAAGATCGGCCTGACAAAAGGGACGACAAGCAGTCGGGAGGAAGCCGACATCCTAAGAAGGATAACGACAACAGCAATCAGGACCAGAAAGATCGCAAGCGCCGACCCGAGGTCCTGGTTGCCACAACGTCCAATTCCCAACAACGTCCCCGGGTCGCGGCCTACGACACGATCATGAACGCTCGGTGCATGCATCACCCAAATCACAAGCATGCGGCCAAGGATTGCTTCATCTACAAGCGTTCGCGAGGCAATACGCGGCACAACTAAGCAAGAAGCCGACCGACGAAGCTACCCATCGAGAACCAAGAAGAACAACCCGATCGGCAACTCGAGCCTTTTCAAGACCCCGTAGGCAAGCTGAATCATATCTTCGGGGCCGCAGCTTATGAGTCGAAGAGGAAGAAAAAGCCGATCGACCGCGAGGTCAACGCGGCACAACCCAAAGTCCCACAATATCTACGGTGGTCGGAGGTGGCCATCACGTTTAATCGCTCGGATCATCCTGACCGACTGGTTCACCCGGGGCGGTATCCCCTGGTGCTAGACCTGGTGGTTCGGAACATAAAACTGAAGTGCGTCCTCATTGATGGGGGCAGCGCCCTCAACATTCTGTTCGCCAAGACCCTGGACGAGATGCAGATTCCAAGATCCGAGTTGAAGGCAAGCTCAGCCCCCTTCCACGGAGTTATCCCGGGGCTGTCCACTACGCCACTCGGGCACATCGCCCTTCCAGTCACCTTCGGAGTTCGAGAGAACTTTCGGACGGAGAACATAACCTTTGAGGTGGCCGACTCCGAAACGGCCTACCACGCAATCATTGAAAGGCCTGCGCTCGCCAAGTTTATGGCGATACCACACTACACCTACCTCTGCATGAAGATGCCCGGCCCCAACAGAGTCATCACCCTACGCAACGACGTCAAACAAGCCTTCACCTGCGAAAATAAAGCTGCGACATGGCCCAATCTCGTGAGAGATCACGTGGCTAGGAAGAAATCCGACTGGCCGCATCAACATCTGGAGAGGGTGAAATCCCCACGAAGAAGATAGCCAAGTCGGGACAAGGCAACGCCAAAACGAAGAAAATCTCCCTTGATCTATTGGATCCTTCCAAAACCGCTGTAATCGGCGCTGAGCTAGATCCTAAATAGGAAAGCGCGCTCGTCACCTTCCTCCAAAATAATAAAGATGTTTTTGCTTGGAAACCATCTGATATGCTTGGAATTCCTAGGGAGGTGATCGAGCACTCTTTACACGTCAAAGATGATGCGAAACCTATCAAACAACGATTACGCCGCTTTGCTCAGGATCGAAAAGATGCCATCAAGGAAGAACTCACAAAACTCTTAGCCGCCGGGTTCATCAAAGAGGTTTACCATCCCGACTGGCTAGCTAACCCGGTCCTGGTCCGGAAGAAGACAGGGCAATGGCGCATGTGCGTTGACTACACCGATCTCAATAAAGCCTGCCCCAAGGATCCTTTCGGACTGCCTCGAATTGACCAAGTCGTGGATTCAACAGCCGGCTGCCAGCTCTTGAGTTTTCTGGACTGTTACTCGGGCTACCACCAGATCAGCTTAAAGGAATCCGACTGCCTGAAAACATCATTCATCACACCGTTTGGAGCTTACTGCTACATCACGATGCCCTTTGGTCTGAAGAACGCCAGAGCCACGTACCAGCGCATGATCCAAAGATGCTTTCAGACGCAGATCGGGAAAAACGTGGAACCTTACATCGACGATGTCATCATCAAGACCAAGCAGAAGGAAGACCTGATCACCGACTTAGAAGAAACCTTCGCAAATATTCGGGCCTTCAGAATGAAGTTGAACCCGGAGAAATGCACATTTGGCGTACCATCGTGCAACCGCTCGGCTTCATGGTATCTCATCGCGGCATCGAAGCAAACCCGAGAAAATCAATGCTATTTTGAATATGAAGCTCCCGAGTAACCAGAAAGATGTCCAGAAGCTCACTGGCTGCATGGCGGCGCTAAGCCGATTCATCTCCCGACTCGGCGAGCGAGGCATGCCTTTTTTCAGGTTACTGAAGAAAACCAACGACTTTCAATGGACTACGGAAGCCCACAAGGCCTTTGAAGATTTTAAAGAATTTCTCACAACGCCGCCGTCTTAGCCTCACCTCAGCCTCAGGAACCCCTGTTGTTGTATGTCTCAGCAACTCACCAGGTGGTCAGCACAGTTCTCGTCGTTGAGCGCGAGGAAGAAGGACGAGTCCAGAAGATTCAAAGGCCAACCTACTTTGTTAGCGAAGTGCTGGCAGGAGCCAAAATTCACTACCCCCAGGTACAAAAATTACTATATGGTGTTCTGATAACCGCAAGGAAATTGATACACTATTTTCAGGGTCACTCGGTCACCGTCGTCACTTCCTTTCCACTCGGCGATGTCATCCATAACCGGGAGGCGACTGGGCGCATCGCAAAGTGGGCTCTGGAATTGATGTCGCTGGACTTAACTTTCAAGGCGAGGACATCTATAAAGTCACAAGCCCTGGCGGATTTCCTGGCCGAGTAGACCGAACAACAAGAAGACGTACCTAAGGAAAACCTACAACACTGGACCATGCACTTTGACGGATCCAAGAGGATCACTGGCTTGGGAGCGGGAGTCGTGCTGATCTCCCCGACTGGAGAAAGGCTACGATATGTCCTTTACATTCATTTCCCCGCCTCACACAACATCGCTGAGTACGAAACGCTGCTGCATGGCCTACGACTTGCTATTTCACTCGGGATACGACGGATGGTCGTGAAAGGAGATTCCCAGCTGGTTGTCAACCAAGTAATGAAAGACTGATCCTGTTTAAACGACACCATGGAGGCTTATCGGCAAGAAGTTCGCAAACTTGAAGACAGGTTTGATGGACTAGAGCTATCCCATGTCTTGAGACATAACAATGAAGCAACCGACGAGTTGGTGCAGTTTGAGTCCAAGCGAGAAGCCGCCCCAACAGACGTTTTCATAGAGCATCTCTATGAGCCAACTGTTGTAACAAAGCCAACTCCCAACGAGCAAGCTGCAAATCAAGTCGCCATGCTCGACGCCGACTATAGGACACCGCTCATCAAATTTTTAACTCAACAAGAGCTGCCGAACGACCGGGATGAGGCGAAACGAGTCCGGCGTCGTTGTCAGGGCTACGTCATGGTCGACTCCGAATTATACAAAAGAAGCCCTTCTGGAGTCGTAATGAGATGTATCACGCCTGAGGAAGAACGGCAATTACTCCAAGATATCCACTCGGGTGTATGCGGAAGTCACGCGGCGACACGCACCTTGGTAGGCAAAGCCTATAGACAAGGTTTCTTCTGGCTCACGGCGGTCTCCAACGCCGACAAAGTGGTTCGCACATGCGAAGGTTGCTAGTTCTTTGCTCGGCAGAGCCATGTTCCAGCCCAAGAGCTACAAATGATTCCATTATCTTGGCCGTTTACGGTATGGGGCTTGGATATGGTCGGCCCCTTCAAGAAGGCTCCGAAGGATTCACACATCTGTTGTCGTCGTAATCAATAAGCTTTCCAAGTGGATTGAGGCTAAGCCGGTTGCTACGATCACCGTTGACAAAGCACGAGACTTCATCCTCAACATTGTGCACCGGTTTGGTGTCCCAGCAGAATTATAACCGACAATGGGACTCAATTCACTGGAGGCGTTTTCAAGGAATTCTATGAAGATTTTGGTATCAAAATCTGCTACGCATCAGTCGCACACCCCAAAAGCAATGGACAGGTTGGGCGCGCCAATGGCATGGTTCTTCAAGGCATCAAGGCCCGAGTGTTCGACAGGCAAAATCCTTATGCCGGCAAATGGGTTCAAGAGCTGCCCTCGGTTTTATGGTCTCTACGGACTACGCCCAATCGGGCTACTGGCCAAACTCCTTTCTTCCGGGTTTACGGGGCAGAAGCCATGTTGCCGAATAGAATGGAGTATGAATCTCTTCAAGTCCGCAGTTTCAACGACGAGCGCTACGATCAAGACCAAGTGGATGACCTAACCCGACTGGAAGAGGCCCGAGAGGCAGCCTTGATTCAGTCGGCAAGATATCTTCAAGGACTTAGACGATACCATAGTCGCAATGTTTGAGCGCGAGCCTTCATTATCGACGATTTGGTTCTACGCAAGATTCAGACCACCAAGGACCATACATAATCGCTGAGGTGACTTGGCCAGGAGCTTATCGACTAAAGTGTGAAGATGGATCCATGGTGGAGAACTCTTGGAACATCGAACATCTTCGACGATACTATACATAAATTACTTTAAGTTCCATGTTATTTTCGACTGCCAATCTCAAGCAAGATGACTTCTTGAGTTGACAGTCGGGGGCTATACATGTGTCAATAAAGCATGGTTTTCTTTGACAACTTGTTTATATTTGGTTTATCATTGTTTAATGTTTTGATTCGAGTTCAATAGATAAAGACTGAGAATTTTTTGATGACCTAATCAAGCTTAGGCTTGGTGACAATGTCGACGAAAATTACTTAAGAAATTTGACATAAAAACTTGAATCAAGGCATTAACATAAATAAGCTAAATATTTACAAGTTCACACCGAAGTTACATACAAAGTCTGCAAAATAATCAGGATCGAAAGTTGTTGACTACATCAGCAGCTACTTTCTTGGCCGACTCCTGCGCTTCACTAATCAACTCTAAGGCCTACTCATCCGAAGTGCCGTCGGCAAAGCCTTCCCCGATTGAGTCAACATCTATCCGAGGATAGAGTGACTTGGCCTGCGCAAGAGCGAAGCCTGCTCCCATGATGGCCGCTTCTGAGATATTAGCTATGTACTGATCCGGGGCCTTCCTGAGCTTGTCAAAGACCTCGACGGCATCCAATGAACTGGTCCCGAGCCCATGATGGAACAGCGACAAGAGAACCGATGTGGCCGCATTAGCAACATCGTCCCTTACGCTTTCAGCCCTTCGGACCCTTTCGACGAAGACATCAAATTGTGCTCGGGTTTTGACTTTATAAGCTGCAAGAGATATTTGATTACACAGACACTTGAAGATGAAGCAAAATGAAGAATGCTATCTTAAAAGAATTTACCTTCAAACTCAGACTCAACTCAGCTTTGTTGGCATTAGCTTCTTCCAGCTGAGTCTGGAGCATGTGGACTTCTGACGAGTTCTCTGCAACAAGAAAATTTGCTGACGCCAAGATCAAGATGGATTACAAATGGAGGCATAAAGAGACCGAGATGGATAAACTTACTCCCGACTGAACCCCGGAGGTCAAGGTTTTCTTCCCGGAGCGCGGCAATCTCTCTCCGCAGGGCAGCCTCTCTTGATGCAGCCCCCTCCCGAGTGGCCTTGAGCTCCTGCTGGATGTTCTCCAGGGAATTCAAGTGGGGGATCAGCTTCTCGAGGGCATCAGATTTGGCCATCGATCGGCAATATATCCTCTGCACACAAGTTCAGAGTTGGTCGACTAAAAAAACCATAAGGCTATAAGAGAGAAGAGCGATGCTTACATTTAGCAGCCGGGTAGCTTCATTCAGGCTGTCCATAAGCATGTCTCTTTCTTCATTTTCTTTCTGCTTGTTCAAGACGATGCCTTGCTTCAAGCCCTCGGAGTTGCGCCACTCTATTTTGATCGGAGGGACCCAGGTCTCAGAAGATTGCAGCCTGGGGATCTCCTCCTCTTTTGCTGATCGATTTAAAGAAGATAAATGAAGACAAAGAAAAGACAGATTGAAGACTAAAGTCAGAAGAGTGCTTTAAAGCTTACCAGCATCAGTGGCCGAACCCTCGACTGTAACTTCCCGGGTGCCTTTTTCTTCTTGGTTCACGCCCACTGGCTCTCAGTCGGGGCACCTTGAGAGGCAGTCGGGTTGTCTTCTTCAGCCGACTGGTTTCCAGCAGGGGTTTCCTGGCTGGCAGTCGGGGCTCCTCCGCTGGGATATCTTCACTGGGAGGTGGGGCTTCTCACTCGGAGCGCTCTCACTCGGGAGAGGGCCCCGAGATTCTTGTTCTGCAGGCTTTGTTGCCTCAGCCGCTGCAGATGGCTTTGGGCCCTCACTCTGCCCACTGGGGTCTATGTTCTGAGGCCTCCTGCAGGGAAAGATGGGAACAATTGGGACAAAGGCAGAAAGATGTTCAACAAGGACATGATTTCAATTATGAGACATACCTGGTTGATCGGCGAATTTTAGGAGCGGATCTGGGGGATGGCCTCGGAGGGATTACTTCAGCTTGAGGAACTGGGACATCGTCGTCCGAGTCATCAATCACCAGCCTCCTTTTGCTCGCTCGCTTGCTGATATCCTCGTCGACGGCAGCCCTTTTGCCGACTGGATCACTCCTGATCTTGACGCCGCCGGCTGGTTTCTTGGCAGGTCGAGCTGGCGCATCGTCATGATGCACCTTGTACGACTTTGAGATGATAAAAGCATTTTCCTGCAAGAAAGATTTTATATATACTGAGAGGTGCAATATTAAGATTGAGAGACATTAAACAAGTTAAGTCAGCTTACCGAAGAAGGAGGACGGTACAAGCTGAATGGGAGAACAGGTAACATGAGCTTGCCGAGTGATATGTTATATAATTTTTTATAATTGCTTTAGCTCGAGCTAAGCATTTATATGAGTCTGTTTTTGACTAACCACATAATCGGGGACTACACCTAATTAGGTGCATCAGGAGATGCACCTAGATATTTATTTTTGAGAATTTTTTGAGATATTTTCTAGCCCTTCACAGTCTTTTTATCAGATGATAAAGCACTCGGGAGATTCATGCAGAGATGATGGAACCACTCGGCCAAGGAGTTGTTTGGCCGAGTGTTATTTTGGTCAAGGCAAAGTTATCTCGTCGACTGCGAAGGACTCGGGGGCTACTGTGGAGATTATGACAATCAGATACCCTCATGGCAAGCTTGTCCGATTGGTAATAGGGATAAGTTACACCTAATGATTATGTAAACCGGCTATGACTTGGGTGTTACGTTGCCGATCAGATAAGGCAACGGCTCATAGTCATAACGTGGTAAGATTGAGGAAACCAACTTAGAGTATTATAGAGTTTCCGACTTGTAAGTCCTCCCTCCGAGATTATATAAGGGGAGTAAGGGGCGTCCCTTGAGGGATATCAGATTTATGAGCAACAGATCTTAAGATCAATAAACACTCGGCGGATCGAATCCCCGAAACAGAAGTAGGGTATTACCTCACGTTTGAACCTATCTAAACCCTTTTTTCCACTTAACCCATTGTGCTTGGCGATCTTGATTGCATCCCTAAATTTCTATTGTCGAAACCAAGTTTCGACACAACCCGTCCTAAGGAATATGGGAGCTTAGGAAGGAAACGCACTTGTGTGTTGCAATTAGTTGTAGACTTGTAGCAGCACTGTGCTTAAGTGCTTGGCTGTTTGTGATCGTCTTTTGCCGCGAACGGTTAGTGGAAAATGTGCTTGTATTTATAATGGATTAGAGATTGTTGTTGATGATAATCACGCGTCCTGCAAGTGTCATTGACTTATAGAATAAACCCAATGGGACAGGGAGATGATTCCTTGTCTACTTTTTTAATTTAATATAAATAATTATAAATAAATTAAAAAGTTCATATAGTGATATTAATCGGTTCACTGAAAGAAAAATCAAGTTCAAATTTGACATACATATCGAAAAAAGATAAATTTAGATGTGAACGATACACTTCTATTCATACATTGTATTTTTTATATCTCATCCTATGAGTTAAGTTTGGATCTCAAATTTTATGGAGTTACATAGATATATTTAGATATATTGTATGACTGTTGTCAAATTTTTTTAGAATTTTTATAACCGTTTGGATGATTTTTAAGCAAACAAGGGGACATCCCCACGATGAATCAAAATAGTTTCCCTAGGAAAAGGAGAGTGAATTCTAATCCTCGAGGGATATCCCTTGTTTATCTTTTTATTTTAAATTTAATATAAATAGTTGTAAATTTTTTAAAAAATATTGATAACATAGAGTATAGTAATATTAATAAGTCAAAAGTACAAATTCGATATATACATTGAGAAAAAAAGGACAAATTCAGATTCAGATATAAATTCATACAATTAATTTATATTTTTTATATCTCAGTGTGTGAGTTGAGTTCGAATCTAAGATTTTATAAAGTTATATAGATATGTTGTATGATTGTTATTAATTTTTTTTAAAAAATCTTTCATAATCATTTGGATGGATTTTAAGCAAACAATGGACATCGTCTGGATGAATCAAAATAGTTTTTCCAGGGAGAGTTCACTTTTTTTTCTTTTGTTCGTTTTCTCATTGGCGAGTGGCCACGAAAGAATGTTTACTGTGTAAGCGTAGGAAACCAAAGGTGGTAGCTGAAGCTAAAACAAGATTTGGTCAAGTTAGCCACGTTTGGCCCACTCTTTCGTCGCATTATTAGATTTATAATTTTTTGAACTGATCTCACTCGTCCGTGATCCAATCGAATGGCACACGAGCATTCGATTGAAGGTTTTATCTTCAGGGAACTCTAAGAAAAAAAGATTTTATGGTCTTTAAAAAGTATCTATGATAAAATTTGGTATAAGATTTTCTATGATAAAATTTGGTATTTCTTGATTTAAATATTGTACCTAAGATAAAAAATTTTGCATTTTTAAGTAACTTTTGGTACCTCAAAAACTATAAGAGTTCTTTGAAAATACTCCTGTTATACTAAAAAAGTTGTAATGCTATACTAGTACAGTACAATGTAATTACTCCTAATATACTCGATGATATTGGAGCTAGATCCCCAACTGGTGGCATAATTAACAGTTAGTGGTAGGTGGCAACAATATCCCATTGTATTGGCAATATAATTTGCTTTTGACAAATGGGTAAATTCTTGGTATTTTACGACTACATCTAATTAATTTCCTTTTTAAAGTTGACGTCTAATCAATTTCGGAGCAGAGTGTAAAAGCATGTACAAAGTCAAGTATGAGCTCTACACCATCTAAAGACTATCGTTTTATAATAGTTAAAGACAATATGATTTTTAATTATTAATGTATTTTTTCCGTTCAATTTTAGATGAAATATTATGCCACTTGCTGTGTGACCGTGTCCGTCGTTTGGCCCTACCTACATCTACGCGATCGCGATCTTTATGGGCCGAATTAATCTCTTGATTTGCTTACTTCGATGAATTCCTGCCCAAAAAAATCCAATATTGATAAACCTATTGCTTATTACCAATGCCATAGATATATAGGGATAAAAACCTAGGAGTCCTAATAGGAAAACAATTCATAAATCGTACTAACGAAACTAATCGGGATATATTGCATGTTGAAAGTTTGGTCGCATGCTTAACATCGCGTGATCATAAATTTGGAATTTTTTGCGGCATTGTTTCACGGAGGCGAGAGAGGAAATAGTTTACTTCGCGTTCAAGTTAGCTACTAAACTCGTCTGTCTGCTAGTTAATTGTTTGTAGCGCTGGCGGCCGGCGTTTCTCGCCGGAACGATCTCTCCAAAGTCTCGTCCTCACAGCAGACGTTTCTTCATATCTACTCTTCTTCAACTCTTCATCTCTCACCCTCTCTTCGGCCACGAGGACGAGATGAACAATCTTCTGACGGTAATGTTCTTTCTTCACAGGATTATTACGATTATTCTGCGAAAAGATGCTGTCATTATGTTTCCTTCTTTCTTGTGATTTTGATGTTCTCTTGATGGAGAAACAGTTAATTAGAGAACAAATTGTCATAGGTCGGACCAATATGCTTTATGAATTATGATCCTTCTCTGCCAGTTTCATCCTGGGCTAGTAATTTGGCTGGATGCAAAATCCTGAACACTGTTCCTTCTTTTCGAGGTTTAGGATAAACTGATCAAATTACAGGGCTTTGATGGCTGATGATTGTCCTTCTGTCTGAAAAGTTGTAAACGAGTCAAAACTTATAATTATGTTAGGGTTGATATATATGCTAATTCCATAATATTTTCTTGCTTACGTCACTGTTGACCTTTCAACTTGATTGTAGAATTCTTTTGAATCGGAAAGGGACATCGAGATGGGGTATCGAAATTCAAAGAATAAATCGGATTATGGGCTTGAGGACTTCTTCCAAGAGGTCTCATAACATTTTTATTCACACCAAGATTTTGATGCACTATTGTCTAAGATTTTGTAGCCATGAGTGCTAATTTCACAAAATGATGAGGAAATCTTCTGATTTTGTGTTCTCCTGAATTAGGTCCAGGAGATTGAGATGCTGTTGGACAAGATGTCCAATATAAACCACAAACTTCAGGTATTCTTAATTTCTTTCCAACATTTTGTCAAAATAGTTAATTGTCCATGAAAATATTTTCCCTTACGTTTTCCCCATTACCTTGATACTATGGAGTTGGAGAATTGAAACATTCTTCTCAACTATAGGAAGCCAATGAGGAATCAAAATTCGTCACTAAGGCTTCCGCAATGAAAGGTTGCAAACGTCAATATATCTATTGATTGATCTGCATATGTAGCTAAGTTTCAGAGTGGAATGATCGTACTAATGCATTCATCTGAAATAAAAACACATTCCAGCAATCAAGAAGCGCATGGAGAAAGATATCGATGAAGTTGGGAAAATTACACACACCATAAAAGTGAAGTTGGAGGCGATGGATAGGAATGTAAGGATTTTAGCATGTCTACAATATCTGCACTACTATCTGAATTAGCCCAGTTCTCAAGATCCCACTTGTTTTCTGATTGCAGAATCTTGAAAACAGAAAAAGGCCAGGGTGTGGAAAGGGCACAGGCGTAGACCGATCAAGGATGTCAATGACCATGTAAGGTGTTCAGACATTTCTTCAGTAAATTTAATAATTTGGAGCAACAAAGTACTCTTGTTAGAAGATATAATCAGATATGTTTGATATCAAGAAAGATCAATAGAAATTCAGCATGATTGACATTGAGCATTGAACCACCACAAAAAAAATTGGCATATTTTGAGTAAAATTGGTTTGTTGGGTCTATTATCAGATCACTATAGTCCCAAAGTATTTGTAAAGTTTAAGAAACAATTAAAAAGGTGGATTTTGATGGTTAGTTCTTGGTGATTGCAGTGCGCTGAAAAATAAACTCAAAGAAAGAATGAAAATTTTCCAGGTAAACTTTCTGGCTTATTATCCATCTTCTATGAGAAAACAAATTGAAGAGCTTGAAGTACAGTAATCCACATTTCATACAGAATCTAAGACAAATTATTCAAGATGAATACCGACAAGTCGTTGCGAAGACGGTTTTCACAGGTAAGTTCTTTTTTCAAGTTGTTTTATGTTCATTCTGATAAATACTCCCTTCGTTCTAGAATGTAAGGTGTTTTGGTTTTGTTTTGAAGTAGTTTGACTTAGAATAAATCCCAAACACCTTCCATTCTGAAACGGAGAGAGCATAATTTAGTTCAAGTTATTCTATCACCTGCTTCTTGATAAACCTGAATCTTGAACAGTCACTGGAGAGCAGCCTTCTGATCAGGTGAGGACACATGTGCTACTACACTTGGTGTTGAGAGATGCTTTTCTCCTCTGATCTCATTGTGGTAGAAAAACATGACTAGGTGATTGACCACCTGATTGAGACCGGCAGCAGTGAGCAGATATTCGAGAATGCGATTCAGAGAATTGGGAGAGGGCAGGTTGATTATTGTGTTCAGCTTCAGCAGTACATTATATGCTCCTAACATGTCATTAAGGTTGGCAATTCTTACAATGGTGCTCATTTTTTTCATAATTGCACATACATTACAGATAGTAGCCACGGTTGAAGAAATCCAGGAAAGGCATGATGCGGTCATGGAGATTGAAAAAAAACTTCTTGAATTGCAACAGGTAGCTTTGACAAGATTGCACGTTTGTTCTTCAGAATTGAGCTCATATAATCAATGGACTAACTAATCCCACATCACTAATTATCTCTTTATTATGACTTCTTCCATCTGCTGTCAGATTTTTGCGGATATGGCAACACTCGTCGACGCACAAGGAGAGACACTGAACGACATAGAGAACCAGGTTGGAAACCTCCCTCCATTTTGTTGCCAAACTTACTTAAAACTGAAAACAATTTAACGAATGTGGCTGAAAATTTTTCGCTTAGTTAGCTTGATAATGAGTTTAAAACTCTCAGGTTCAAAATGCCGTGGACCATCTACAATATGGTACAGAAGAGCTGCGCACTGCAAAGAGACTGCAGAAGAAGTCAAGGAAGTGCATGTTAATCGCAATCATCATAATCCTAGTCATTGCAGCGATCGTCGTGCTTTCAATCTTAAAGCCTTGGGCTAAGTAGAAAACAAGACAAACAATTGATGTTACGAGCATTTCCGTCTGCACAAGTGCACAACCTCTTTGAATTTTCAGACACCCTCTTTCATGTTATCTGTTTTGAAGTACTCTGATGTATCATTATCTGCCTGAAACAGGTGCACAGGAATTCCCACTGTTGAAGCTGATGCTTTAGGATTTCGATAAATTTGTATTGGATAAATTTTCTACAAAGAGAAAATAGAAGTTCTCTACTAAGCATTTTTTCATTTCTAAACACAAGTTATTTCCTGAACTCAACAATTCAGTGTATATGCATAAGAATACTCAAGAAACGATGTATCCGATTTGTTGATACGCTTGCAGATCAATTACAGTTTACAGTATAATCCAACTTCTTCTCCCAATTTGAGTCATAACTCAATAATTCATATATATCTATGTATTTAGTTGATCCATGCATGCTGTAGTTTAGTTTGTAAAAATAGTATCAAAGCATCATTGGCTGAAGTCCAGAGTGGCTCTTAGTACTTTCATTTCAACTGTTTTAAATGTTCCTCTGAATAATTTATTCTTTCTGAATCCTCGTTACATCCTGGATTTGGCAAGAACATGTTGGCTTCTGCTCTCACTTCCAGGCCTTGTCCATGAACTCTTGAACTGCTCTTCAATAACTCCTGCAAGCACACAACCAAACACAAGTTTGAGCAAATCATCTTGAAGAAATATCGAAAAAAATAACCAATTAAATCACTATTAAACACTAGCACCATCAGCAAGCTTCTTGCCTTTGCCCATGGCGGTGGTAGAGGAGATGCCACCCTGCACGGCCTTGAGCACCCTGTCGTACAAATTGGCTCCCGACCACTTCTGATGCTGCAGCGTCTCCACGCCATTGCTCCTCTCCTCCCTCTGGATCCTCTCCACGTAGGCCAGCGTGCCGCGCCGCACGAAGTCCCGGGCGAACATGTCGGTGACGAGCGCGTCGGCGTGGAGATCGGCCTTGTCTTCCTCGACTCTGGCCGGACCGCCGCCGCCGGTGTTCCGACCTCTCCGGTGAGATTCAAACCGATTTCTCGCACCGAGAGCATCCCCGGGGCATCACTAAACCACTCCACACTTATTCGTAGCAGGAGGAAGGCCGAGCCGACCCGACACCGTGCGACCGGAGAGGAGCCACCGCCGTCGGACTCGTCCTCACGCCGCCGCCATTTCCCCGGCTTCGCCCAGCTTCCCCAACCACTCGGTGAGCCTCCTGATTACTCAAACCCTCACGTACATGCTCTAACTTTCTTTGATCCGAGCCGAAACTCGTTCTGCGTCGACACCCCGGAGCCGGCTGCCGCTTGCGCCTTCACCATCCTTGGTTCCGGCCACCTCAGCCAGCGGGACGGCTACCGTTGCCTTCGCCTTCACTTCCTCCATCTTTTCTCTTTTGGGCGCTTCCCCGGCCGAGCCGCCGTTGGCCGCCGACGGAGGCGGGAAGGATCACCGGCGCACCTCTGCTTTGCCCCAGCCAGCCTTCCTCCTTCCTTGTGCGCATGACAAGCGGGGCCCACATGATTAGAGCCAGAAAATCAGTTAGGAAAAAGGTTTAAAACTTGCAGGGTTTGTTTTGCAAGATGTCCCTGTATGACATGTGGGGTCGTGAATCCATCTGTAAATACCCTAAAACTTATAGACTCTTAATGAAGATCCATTGACCACGTGCCAAGGACCTCGGGTCCAAATCCAAGGACTCCAGGAGTTCTATTGCAAAGTGACCAATCCCTGACTTGCGGACCCCATGAATCAGTGATTCAAAAACCCAAAAGAAAATAACTAAAACAATGATTTTCTTTACAGGGAGACAACAGAACTTGTAAAATCCATAAGAAATCGAAAATAGCTCCTTTTTGGGTAATTCCAATTTCTGTAGATTCAAAAAATTATTAAATTTAATATTGTAAAATAAAATCTTGCACTTACAACACAAACTTAAGCTCTAAAATTCAAACAAAGAAGGTCACCCATAGAGGTATCACAAACTTCTAAAATATATAGTAAATTCAATTTAACTTATTTTTGTGTAAACTCAAATTCCAACGATCAAGAAACTTACACAATTTAATTATGAAAAATAAAAACATATAGTTACTTAGTACTAAAAACCCCTAAAACTATTAATATTAGAATAAGGTATTATAGGCACGCTGAACTTCAGAGATTTATTTAAAATTCATCTTAACTCCACTTTGAGTAAACTCAAGTTCTGTTGATTCATCAAAACACATATTTTCAAGTTATAAAATAAAAACATATGCTTACTGTGTAGCAACATAACTTAGAATATTTAAATAAGGAGTAAACCCTTTTATGCACCTTGCAAATTATAAACTTTGTAGTAAATTCATCTTTAGTCCTTTTGAGTAAACTAAGTTTCTATTAAACCATCAAATGATGAACTTCATCTAGGCAAAGTAAAATATGGCAACTCATATGCCAAACTGTCAATACACCTTAAGTATACAACCAAGGTGTTAATAACTATAATAGTAGTTAAGCACCACACACACACACACACACACACACACACACACACACACATATATACACACATATACACACACATATATATATATATATATATATATATATATATGTCGATGCGTGTGCTCGATACGCGGGGACCGGGGGACCCCTTTTTTTGGTTCGGCATAGGGGAGCGAAAAATCAGGGTTCGAACTCGAGGTGAGGTAGAGGGAAAGTAGGAAGATGGAGGAAAGCAACAATCACAAAAGACACAGAAGAAATTATACAGGTTCGGGCCATCGGGGAGACGTAATACCCTACTCCTGTTTTTGTGCTATGTGGAGAATGAATTACAAGGATTGGTGTGGTTGTTCTTCCTTGGGAAAGCTGGAGCTCATAACTGAGGTGGAATGCTTAAAGCCCAAGGCTGAAGAAGCTGAGCAAAAGACCAATCCAGGAACCCTTCTATCAAGGATTTGGGCCTCCTTTTATAGCGCAAGAGGACACCACAGTAGTCCTAGCTTTCTCTACTCCACTCCACGTGATGGAGCGGCTCTTGTCCTGTCTTGTCGAGGATCTACCCTCATTCCTGCTCCTGTTGCCATGTCACGGGAGTTGGTGAAGAAAAACGGGCGTCGTGGCTGCCATGCTGCTGACGTGAAGAGGAGTCATCTTACCTACTCCAATGGGGCCAACCGGTTAGTGGCCCTCCGCCTGGAGAGGGGTCGACGTGACACCCCCAGCGCCCGTATTCTTTCTCCCACGCGGCCGCCCAGCGCATTTAATGCGACTGGACAGGGCGTTGAGGGAGGCGTGCATGGAATGACTGTGCGGCCATACTGCGGTCGCCGTCAAAGACTTTCTCCCCTCTCTTCCTTATGACGGGCAAAAAGGGTGATAATGAGCGGCTGACAGACGCGCCTCACATCGCAATAAATGCAACGACGCAAGCGTCTGGCCTCTTTCTAGGCATTGAATGCGGTGGTTGGCAGTTGGCGGTTGATCTCGCCCCTCTCTCGGAGAGGTGTGGGGTGATGGACGGGGTCCAGGTGATCCCGAACCCTGCCATTTGGGAGAGCGGCAGCCACCGGGCAGCCCCCGAGCCAAGTCCCCTTGGGATGGCCACGTGGTCGCCCGTGGCTCGGACCCGCATGAACCGTTTAGTGCATGTCTTTGGGGCGCCCTGGTAAGCAAAGGCATCTTCCTTCTTCAGACATTGCACTCTCGTCATACCCCCGGGCCCATATCACTGACAGTAGCCCCTGGTGTTGACCGGGACCGAAGTCGGGTTTGGGCACGGTTAACGCCATATTCCTGAGTGGGTGGGCCCGGGTACTGGATGTACTGCGCCGCAGCAAGAGATAGGCGCGCGGTAATTGACACCGCGCTTGATTAAGCCTTTCCAGAGGGGGACGTGTTATTTGGGCCGCGCACACGGGGGGCCCATCTAACGCCTAGCTCCCTCCGTCCCGTGTAGTGCGCCTGGCGGGCGCGAAATCCCAGCTGACACGAAATCCAAGCGGCGTGAAAACTGAAGAGTCGTAAAAAACGAAGGGGCGCGAAGCCAAAAAGACGCGTCGCGCGGTGGTGGAGTGAAATTAATGCCGTAGAATTTGAGGGGGCCGTGGTTGCCTATAAAAACGGATCCGTGAGAGGGGGGATCAGTTTCTACGCACTCCTCTGCCATCGCCTCTTATTCTTCCAGCGCCTTTGTCCTTTCAACTCCTTCCTCTCCACCGCCAATTTCTCTCCACATTCCAGCACCTTCCTCGAAGATGACTCGCGATGCGCCCCTAGAGCCCGGGAGTGTGCTCCCCAAGTCCCTAGTTCGCTCCGCGGTGGCCCGAAGCCTGTTCAACAAGTACCTACCGCGCGGCACGCGCAGCGGCGGCGACATCTCCCGGTGAGTCCCTCCGGTGGCCCCGCGAAGAAGAAACGGGCCATCTCCCGGGTCTTATGGAGCTTCAACGCCGCCCGCAGGTAACGCCTTGCAGATGCATACATTTCTTGTGAGCCCTGTGTCTTATTTTGGGCTATTGGTGTTTTGATCTCTCGTTGCGTTTACTTTTGTTCCCAACCGCGAGCACAAGCATTTTCGCCCCAAGGTTATACCCGAGGGCGGTTCGCTTCTAGCTCTGGGGGAAGTGCGGTGGAGAGGTCCGAGGTTGTGGAGCCCTCCGGATCCGGGTCACCTCCCACAGGTTCGGGCTCGGGTTCGATGCGACCTGAGGAGGGGGCCCACCCTGATGCCGGGGCGTCGATTGCCCACCAGGAACAAGCTGGGGCCCTCCGTCGGCAACAGATTCGGGGCGAGTTGGCCCCGACGTGGAGGTGGAGGCGGTTGCGGGCAGTGGAGAGCAACCCCTGGGGCCCCCACCGTGGCGACAATCGCCACCACCGCGCCGCCCGTCGCCCGCGCCACGCCAATCGACACCGTCGCCCGCCGGCCGACTCCAACACCATCGGCGCTGGTCCATCATGATCCGTCGACGCCGCGAGCAGCCTCACCGGAGGGTGAGGCAACACCGGCGGGTGGAGCAGTGGCGGACGGCTCCGACCGTGGGGCGCCTTCATCTCCCCTCCCCGCGCAGGTGGTAGACCTTGGCTTGAGCTCCGACTCCAGATCCGGGGGCGCTCGGTCAGGGTTTGTGGTTGCCTTGGACACTGAGCCCCTCGTGTGATCGCAGTAGCGAGTGAGGTTGATAGTGTCCAGGGCACTGGAGGAGGCCAACGCGGTCTCCCTGGATGGGCTTCGGACTCAGGTTCAGGCCTTAGCCGCCAGGAAGGTCGCGGTGGCGCGGCGGGAGACTGAGGTTGCCGAAGGCCGGCGCGAGTTGGCGACCACGGCAAGGACGGAGAGCCTCATCCGGAAGCGGGAGCTGGCGGACATCGAGCGTCGTCGGGGTGAACTCAATCAGGTATTCGAGGACACCGTTGTTGAGCGGCACACCGCTGACTTCCGCGAGCAGGCAGCCGCTGCCGCAGAGGAGAGGGTTCGCACCACCGCCGGGGAGTTCATCCACGACCTCAACGAGCGCGCCCAGGAACTCAACAGGCGCGAGCGCATCCTGCGCGATGCTGAGGCCGCCACCGCCAGCACCGACATCGAGCTCCAGGCCCGCGAGGATGACCTGGCAGAGCGCGATAAGTCTCTAGAGGCGGCGCGGCAGGCGGTCGGGGACCGGGAGGCCACCGTGGCCAAGGGCGAGGAGGACTCCGCCGCGCGGGAGGAGAACGTGGTGGCCCAGGAGTAGGCCATCACCGAGCGTGAGGCCACGGTGGAGAGGCACGAGGTGGCCGTGCTACAGCCCAGGAGGAGGTCTCCGGTGCCTAAAGGCCATCTCGGGAGCGCGAGCAGCCAGGCTTGCAGCCGCCTTGTGCCATCGGCAGGATGAGTTGGAGCGGTGGGAGCGGGACCTTGCTGCCCGAGCAGCGGCGGGCGACGCAGTGTGCGCGGGTGCGGGAGTTGGAGCAGCGGGAGCGGGTTCTGTCGCCCCAGCCGGCCCCTCGCTCCAGCGAAGCGGCGCCAGACTTGGAGGAGGCGCACCGCCGGATCACGGAGCTGGAGCATACCCTGGGTTTAGGGCTCCGGACCATGACCTCGTCCGTCGCGCGTCTTCGGGTGGCGGCCCGTGAGGTGGGGGTTGTACGTCCCCACGCCGCCAGTTCTACCTTGGGAGGATTGGCCACCCAAATAGACGAGCTGGCCGAGGGGATCAAAAGGGTGCCGGAGGAGGTCGACCAAGTGGCGAAGGAGTCGTCGTACGACCTGTCCCGCCAGGTTGCGACGCTGATCCTGGCGAGCTACCAGGCCCGCGACCCCGGCTTCAACCCGTACATCCCCGCCGAGGACTTCCCGAGGGCACAGAGGAGGTTGCTCGGCGTCGCGTCAAGGATGCCGTTGACTCCATCATGATTGGCTTCGACGGAACCCCGGCGGCCTTTCAGCTTGCCTATCGCGAGGACCCGCCGGACGAGGATGACACGGAGAATGCCCCCAGCGACCCGCCGGCCGCCTAGGACTCCCCTGCTTTTTGCCTCTATCCTGTACTTGTAAAAACATTGTAATTCTATTTATGTTATCAATGCACTTGCCTTTGACTCTGCAGACGATGATTCATTTATATATGTATATATAATGGGAGCCCCCGGCCAACTTGGCGCACACGCAGTGGCGGTTAGTTGGCCCAAGCCCCTGCCTGTTTGTTTTCCTGCAACGGTAGTCCGTTCTTTAGTTAGTTTAGCCATTGTAGAAATATGGACAGTATGGTTTTCGGCATGATTCATCCCATGTAATTGGGAGCTGGTCCTGGCTCAAAGTCAGCTGCATCGGCCGGGCGGCCGGGCCTTTCTGGCTCCGGGTAGAAGCGAGGGCATAAAGGGCCAGCGGGGGCAGCAGCAACGGGGGGATCGGGACAGGCGTGACAATACGCACCCGAGCCCCCAGGCGTTGACTACCCCGGGGCACTTGTATGCAGCGTCGCTCTACCCTCGACACCCTTAGGGCCTCTCACTTAGGGGCAAATCCGTAAGACCACTCGGGAACCAAAGATCCGCAATACATGTTTCGGAACATGGAGGGGAAAAACACACTGCAATGCAGATATTTTGTAAGGGAAAATCATAAAGAGTATAAACCGACAAACTCATTGTTCATGCCACTGGAGGCAGTGAACGTGCTTTCATATATGTTGGGGATTCAGCACACCATGCGGCTTATGGGTAGAACTTGCGCAGGTGGGAAATATTCCATGGGTTCGACAGCGGAGTGCCGTCCTCTGTGGCTAGGCAAACTGCTCCTGGACGCGGAGTGCCGATAACTTTGTATGGCCCTTCCCACATCGAAGACAACTTGCTCAGCCCCGCACGCGTTTGCATGCGCCGCAGAACAAGATCATTGATTTGCAGCGCCCGGGGGCTGACTTTGTGTTGGTGATAGCGGCAGAGGCTCTGCTGATAACGGGCCGCGCGAAGTGCTGCCCGGTGCCGTCTTTCTTCTAGGTAGTCCAGGTCGTCGCGACGTAGCGGTTCTTGGTCTGCTTCGGTGTACAGTGTGGCTCGGGGCGATCCCAAGGTGAGCTTGGAAGGCAAGACCGCCTCAGCTCCATACACCAAGAAGAATGGTGTTTCCCCGGTAGCATGGCTTGGTGTTGTCCGGTTGGCCCAAAGAACCGCTGGCAGCTCGTCAATCCATGAGTCCCCATGCTTCTTGAGAACGTTGTAGGTCTTTGTCTTGAGGCCTTTCAATATTTCCGCGTTTGCACGCTCGGCCTGGCCGTTGCTTTGGGGGTGGGCGAGCGAGGCAAAGCAGAGTTTGATACCCATGTCGTCGCAATACTCACCAAACAGCTCACTCATGAACTGGGTGCTGTTGTTGGTGATGAGCCTATTGGGGACCCCGAACCTTGCCGTAATGCCTCTCATGAACCGCACAGCCGAATGCTTGTCGATGGCGCTGACTGG
Organism: Oryza australiensis; assembly: GCA_019925245.2. Classification (NCBI taxonomy): domain Eukaryota; kingdom Viridiplantae; phylum Streptophyta; class Magnoliopsida; order Poales; family Poaceae; genus Oryza; species Oryza australiensis. Next base: position 1,216,000 of record JAIFGZ020000381.1, on the reverse strand, counting down.
ATAGGCCTCGGGCCACTTGGTGAATTTGTCGATGGCGACATATAGAAATTTGCAGCCGCCACGCACCTGCTTGAACGGGCCCAAGATGTCCAGCCCCCAGACCACGAACAACCACGAGAGTGGGATAGTTTGAAGGGCCTGGGCTGGCAGGTGCGTCTGCTTGGCGTGGAATTGGCATGCCCGGCACCGCCGCACGAGGTCTGCTGCATCCTCCAGTGCGGTGGGCCAGTAAAAACCTTGGTGGAATGCCTTTCCTACCAAGGTTTGGGAGGCTGAGTGCGCTCCACATTCTCCCTCGTGGATCTCGGCCAGGAGCTCGAGACCCTGTTTCCGAGCGATGCATTTCATGAGCACTCCGTTGGCACTGGGTCGGTAGAGTGTCCCTTCCACCAACACGTACCTTTTGGAGATGCAGGCGATGCGCTCACTTTCCTCACGTTGCTCGGGCAATGACGCGCCTTGCAGATACGCCTGGATTTCCAAAATCCAGGCCACCTGGCGCGTGATGTCGGTCTCGGCAGGACCAGGCTGTTAGTTGCGTGTTTAAAGATATTGCCACCTATGGATAGAGTCCTGTAGTGGCAGCTGTGTCTGTAATTTAGGAGTTTGTTAAATTGTTAGTTGTAATGGATCTCGTTAGGGATGATATGATGTTTTAAAAAGTAGTTTAGATAGAGTCCGAAGTTGTTACAAATATTTGTATCTTGGGTATAAATAGGACCCGAGACCCTGTGTATAAGAACGATTCAATCAATCTAATCTTTGGCGCATCGTCATCCTTTTTCTTTTGGACGAACACCCTGTTTGGCTTTGGGCTGCATCGTCTCGATCCCCAAACTCAGGTAAATGTTTGTCGTTAGTGGTGAGATTACTTGTTTCTGATGCTTCCATCGCAATGACACATTGGATTCAATAGTTTTACTACGACATATATCATATAGTGCATATGAACCAATCAGGTGTTTAGATCTATCTTGTAGTTGACTCATCTTTTCGAGGGTGTGTGGTCAACAAGGCTAGGTTTAAGGGCTGGTTGATTCGTATGCGTATCTACCATCTTACGGAGTGTAAGTCAAAAGTAATAGATTGAATGCTTCTTTTGATACTTAATGCTGCATCAAGGCTGAACTGTTGAGTCGTCTTTAGAATCGTTGGCAATCTATTCTTTTGGACTTACATTATCCGGGGATAGCGTCGGGGTTTCAGCCGACCTTATTTATCTTAATATGTTTCTTTTCATATAATTGTTATTAGATCTGCAAGTAGGGCTGTATTTCGTGTCTAGATTGTGCTTGCTTACGTCTTTAATCTAGGAATGTTACGCCCGCACGAGATTCATTGGAACATCGCCCGATTTGATGTCGGTTTCCCAAGATCGGTTGGTCTATTGATCTCGTATATTTATTATTCTTTGTTATATTTGGATCGGACACCGATGATCGCCTTGGCATAGCCGATGCGCTTTGGTCGCTTGGCCCAAATATGGCTTGGAATAGCATATATACGTTCATGGAGTTCCTCGGCGATCCCGCGGGGTTGGACCTAACGCTTAACGAATATTTTCTTGTATTTTCTCTTGTTGATTGGCGATCAAATCAATCGGCACGCTCTACACATCGTAGGCGCTAAGAAGGACCCGCACCGGAGTCAGCGATCTCCCGGGGCAGCGCGTGGGAGAGATTTCTCGTCAACACGCTTCTTGGCACGCCGGTGGGACTATCTTTGTCGGCTCGACTCGGACGAATAGACTCACCGGCAAAGATGGTCGACTCCAAGATCCCGGCATCACACAGACAATGTCGTACTGTAAAAATGGATCAACTATCGGCCGAATGAAGAAGCCGAGTATAAGAGGATGGTGGAGGAACTCCAACAATTATCTTCAATCCTTCACCCAAACGAGGTCCGGAACGGTGCACCAAAAGTACAAGTTCAGCCTCAACGATACCATAGCATCCTCGTCGAGTGATGCGAAGGGCAAACAGAAAGTGGAAGAACCAAGCACAAGTGCAGATGATCGGCCGTGTATTCTTTGCAAGATCGGATCGACTCGGCCGTCCATCACGCTACTGGGTCAACCGAGCAAGATCCGGTCAACACCCTCAACAATATGATTTCTCATGAGGTTGATGCCAAGGTGGCCGAGCAGCTGCAAAGGGGCCCTACATATTTCATGGATGGCAAGTTTCCTGATTACAGGACACTAGTCACCCAAGACCGCCGCTTCCACTAATAGCGCAGCCCAACCCGCCAGAGGGGTTGGCCACTTGAGTCCAAGCGGGACGACCGTGAAACCAGCGGTCACTATTTTAAACCGACAACAGCCGCTGCCCCAAGGTCAATTCGACATATTTCATCATAATCGGCAGCCAGAGCAGATTGATCATGGCAGACAGCAGAATGTCGGGGGCCGATAGCTGTTTCCAGACCCGCCAACGCCACCACCGGAACCTCGGCCGCCACCCGCTGATCATCGCTACCAATACCAAGGGGGTCGTCAGGATCATCATTACCGGCCTCAGACACCGCCACAGATGTATCGGCAGGCACGTATGCCGTATGACCCATACGAGCCGATACAGCAAGATAAGAGGACCTGGGCCGAACTAATCGCAGACGTTATGCGGGATCAGTTCGGCCTCAAACCAAAAGACTTAGGAAATATGTACCGGTACCCCTATCCGGAGCATTTCGAAAGAATTCCATTGCCCAACCGATACAAAATCCCGGATTTCTCCAAGTTCTCAGGACAAGACAACGTATCTACTTACGAGCATATCAGCCGATTCTTAGCACAATGTGGTGAAGCATCGGCTACTGACCCCTTGAGAGTTCGGCTATTTCCCCATTCTCTTTCAGGGTTGGCCTTCACTTGGTTCTCCTCGTTGCCTTACAACTCGATTCAGAGTTGGGTCGATCTTGAGAAACAGTTTCATAGCTATTTTTATTCTGGCAACCATGAAATGAAGTTGTCGGACCTCACCAGCGTCAGGCAAAAACATAATGAATCGGTTCAGGACTACATTCAGCGCTTCAGAGAAATGAGAAACCGATGCTACAGCCTGGTGCTATCAGACGCCCAGCTGGCCGACTTAGCCTTCCATGGTCTGATCGCGCCAATCAGGGGAAAGATTCTCTGCGCAAGACTTTGAAAGTCTAGCCCACCTGGCGCAGAGGGTAATGGCCCATGAACAACGTTTCCAAGAAACCAGGAAGGCCGTCAAAACCATAACACAAGTCGTCGTCGACTCAGATTACGGATCCGACGACGACGAAACGAAGTGGCGGCACCGAATGGGCTAAGAACAAGAAGGCCATCGTCGCCAGGCTGCGAAGACGGCTAAAGAAGAGAAATACGATTTTGACATCACTAAAGCCGACAAGATCTTCGATTTACTACTCAAAGAGAAACAGATTCAGTTGCCTGAAAATCATGTGATCCCGTTGGCCGAAGAGTTGAAAAAGAAGAAATACTGCAAGTGGCACAACTCCACATCTCACGCCACGAACGATTGCAAAGTCTTCAGGCAGCAGATCCAATCGGCCATCGAAGCCAGGAAGTTGAAGTTTGCTGACTCAAGTCGGCCCATGAAAGTGGACGGCAATCCGTTCCCGGTCAACACAGTCCATGCCGGCCTCGGACGAGTTGATCGGCAGGACAGAACAACGTACGGCTTAGCCTGTACGGTGATCGAGGCCGAAACAGGAGAGGGCCAGATTGGAAACCCCACCACACAGATCAACATGGTGCGCCCAGTTATCAGGTCGGCTGGCCGACAGCCGATCCACGAACGAAACAGATACCACCGTCAATATCGGTCTCGGCGTGAAGAAATTTATGACGAAGCACCTCGCCGGCACGAGCCAAGAGTCCAAAGCCGGCGGAACACAGCAAGCCATGACGATCCACATTGGCATTGCGGCTTCTTCAGGCATTGCTGGGAATCCGGCATGAGACTACCAACACTGGAAGACTGCCCGACATGTAACGATCATCACGCCATGACGAACACAGGAGCTCGTCATCCGCAAGCCCAGTCCGGTTCCTTCCCAGAGCCGTCCAACTAAACCAGAGACGGCGACCGGTCCACGATCGGCTCGGTCCGATCCATCAAGACTTCTTCGTCAACGAGAATCAGGATGGGGACAATCGCAGTAACAAGGAGGCCGACGAGGAGGGATCGGCCAATCCCCAATGGTGCCCGTCCGATCTATTTATGAAGACCCAGAAGAGGAGAATTCAGCGGCTTAAGCATGAAGGGAGAGAGGATGAGGTGGCACAAATGATATACGAACAACGCCGTCGGCTGGGCAAGATTAAGAGATGGTGGATACCCAAGCAGGAGAACGCTACGGCCACCGAAGAGCAAGGCGAAGAAGGCCCCGCCGACCAAGCCAGAAGGGCAGCCAAGGGGAAGAGTAAAGCTACTGCATCGGTCAACATGGTCTTCGTGTTGCCCGCCGAATTCAGTGCCCCCGAAGCCGACGCGGATACTATCGAAGATGACCCGGCAAAACTAATGATCTCGCCAGACCAGGCCATCTTCGACAAGCCGGAAGGGACCGAAAATCGACATCTGAAACCGTTATACGTTAAAGGGTTCGTCAACGGCAAGCCGATTTCCAAAATGCTAGTCGATGGGGGAGCGGCAGTCAACCTCATGCCTTACGCAACTTGGAAAAGGAGCCGAAGACCTGATCAAAACCAACATGGTACTCAAGGACTTTGGCGGCAACCCATCAGAGACCAAAGGCGTTCTCAACGTCGAACTAACCATCGGCAACAAAACTGTGCCCACGACGTTTTTTGTCATCGACGGGAAGGGGTCTTACAGCCTGCTGCTCGGAAGGGACTGGATCCATGCTAACTGCTGCATCCCTTCTACAATGCACCAGAGCCTCATCCAGTGGGACGGCGATAAGATCGAGATCTTGCCAGCCGACAGGTCAGTTAGTATCGTCAGTGCCGATTTGCCGCTTTGGGAAATCGAAGGCATCGAATGTTTATTTGGGAAAGTCTGGCAAGCCGATTTTCTAAACGTGTCCAATTCAACAATACAGCCCATCGGAAGCGACGAGCCGCAGCTGCTGCTTTGAACAAGACATGGTGGAGGGATCCAGCGTGCTCGGCGTAGCCACCGCGGACGAAGACGATGGCAAGTTAGGACAAGGCTTCACGTCGGCCGACGAGTTAGAAGAAATCAACATCGGATCTGGTGACAAGCCAAGGCCGACGTACATTAGTAAAAATTTATCTCCTCTTTGTAGATCCCAACTTATTGAATTATTAAAAGAATATAAATATTGCTTCGCTTGGGAATACTTCGAAATGCCCGGTCTAAGCCGATCGATTGTGGTCCATCAGCTGCCAATCAAGGCAGGATATCGGCCATTCAAACAACCTCCCAGGAGGTTCAAAGCCGACATGTACGACGCAATTAAAGCCGAAATCACTCGGCTATACGACGCAGGGTTCATTCGGCCTTGCCGATATGCTGAATGGGTCTCTAATATTGTCCCAATATTAAAGAAGAACGGCAAACTTCGAGTATGCATCGACTTCAGAGACCTAAACAAGGCAACCCCAAAAGATGAATACCCAATGCTAATAGCCGACCTGCTTGTCGACGCCGCCTCAGGCCACAAAATCATCAGCTTCATGGACGGCAATGCAGGGTACAACTAGATATTCATGGCCGAAGAGGACGTCCATAAGACAGCTTTTCAATGCCCAGGTGCGATCGGCCTCTACGAGTGGGTGTTGATGACGTTCGGCCTAAAGAATGCCGGGGAAACATATCAAAGAGCAATGAATTATATTTTTCACGACATGATCGGTGCACTAGTAGAGATATACATCGACGATGTCGTCGTCAAATCGAGAGAGATAGAAAGCCACATTGCAGATCTGAGGCAGGTGCTTGAACGGACGAGGAAATATGGATTGAAGATGAATCCGCTTAAGTGTGCGTTCGGCGTGTCGGCCTGGCAGTTCTTAGGGTTCCTCGTTCATGAAAGAGGAATTGAAGTAACACCAAAGAGCATTTATGTCGTAGTAAGACAATTCAACCCCCTAAGGATAAAAGACAACTCCAATGATTGATCGAAAAGATAAACTTCATTAGACGGTTCATAGCTAACCTCTCAGAGAAAATGGAACCGTTCACACCATTGCTTCGGCTTAAGACCGATCAGATATTCACATGGGGGGCAGAGCAACAGAAGGCGTTAGATGACATAAAAAATTATTTAAGCTCTCCCCCAGTTCTAATGCCCCCGCAGAAAGGAATGCCATTCAAGCTGTACCTGTCTACCGACGACAAGTCAATCGGCTCCGTTCTGATCCAAGAAGTCGATGGCAAGGAAAGGGCCATTTTCTATCTTAGCCGGCGGCTACTAGATGCAGAGACTAGATATCCACCTGTCGAAAAGCTATGTCTGTGCCTCTATTTCTCATGCACAAAGTTAAGGCACTATCTGCTGTCAAATGAATGCACCGTAACTTGCAAAGCCGACGTAGTCAAGTACATGCTATCGGCTCCAGTGCTCAAAGGGAGGATCGGAAAGTGGATATTCGCGCCGACCGAGTTCGATCTAAGGTATCGTGCTCCAAGGGCGAAAAGGACAGGCCCGGCTGATCTCATCGTGGAACATAGAAACAACTCAATCGGCTCTGTAGAAATCACGCCTTGGACCATGACTTTCGATGGCTCAGTATTCACCAACGGCTGTGGAATCGGCTTAGTTCTTATCTCATCAAGGGGGCAAGCTTCGAGTTCGCCTTCGCCATCGACCCCCACGTTACGAATAACCAAGCCGAGTATGAAGCCATTCTCAAGAGGCTACTCCTACTCAGAGAGATGGAGGCTGACGCGGTCGAGATAATGGGAGACTCGTTGCTCGTCATTAGTCAATTGTCAGGAGAATATGAGTGCAAAATGACGCACCGATGATCTATCATCAACGGTGCCGGGAGTTAATGGAAGGTTTTCGGCTAGTCATTTTGAAGCATATTCCGGGAGCGAACACGGAGGCCAATGACTTGGCTCAAAGGGCATCAGCTACCGACCGATGCTAAGAGACATCGACATAGGCGTCGCCACCATCACAACCGACGATTGGAGATTCGACGCCTACAATTACCTCAAAAACCCTTCTCGCCGGCCACAAGGAAGCTACGGTACAAGGCGCTGCGGTACGTGTTGCTCGACGAAGATTTATACTATCGGACAATCGATGGCATACTGCTCAAGTGTTTGAGCGCCGATCAAGCCACAGTGGCCATCGGAGAGGTACACGAAGGAATCTGCGGCACACATCGCCGGCACACAAAATGAAGTGGCTACTTCGCCGAGCCGGGTATTTCGGCCGACAATGCTAGAAGATTGTTTTAAATACTATAAAGGATGCCAAGATCGCAAAAATTTGGCACGGTGCAACGAGCCCCGGCATCGGCCATGAACCCGATCATTAAACCATGGCCTTTCGAGGGTGGGGCATGGACATGATCGGCCAAATCAATCCACCTTCAAGCAAGGGGCACAAGTTTATACTAGTGGCCACGATTATTTCACAAAATGGGTAGAAGAGATTCCCCTCCGAAAAGTGGATTCTAAAGACGCAATCGAGTTTGTCAAAGAACACATCATCTACAGATTCGGCATTCCGCAAACGATAACGACCGACCAAGGGTCCATCTTTGTTTCTGGACGAATTCATCCAGGTTCGCCGACGGTATGGGGATCAAGCGCTTAACTCTTCGCCGTATTACGCACAAGCCAACGGTCAGCCGAAGGTCAAACAAAAGCTTAATCAAGCTGACCAAAAGAAAGATATCTCGAGCATCCCAAAAATGGCACACCCGATTGGCCGAAGCATTGTGGGCCTATCGGATGGCATGTCATGGGTCCATCCAAGTTCCCCCATATAAACGGTCTATGGGCACGAAGCGTACTTCCATGGGAAAGCGTAATCGGCTCAAGACGCATTCGGTTGCAAGACCAACTCACAACGACGACTATTACAATCTCATGATAGACGAGTCTGAGGATCTTGCCTTATCCGTAATGAGAGCTTTAGAAAAAGTAACAAGAGATAAGGAACGGGTAGCCGACATTACAATAAAAAGGTCGTCCCTAAATCATTTGAGGAAGGCGAGCTTGTTTGGAAGCTCATACTCTCAATCGGATCCAGAGATAACAAATTCGGCAAATGGTCGCCGAATTGGGAGGGGCCTTTCAAGGTCCACAAATGTGTATCCAAAGGGGCCTACATGCTGAAAGGATTAGATGGGGAGGTATTCGGAAGGGCCCTCAACGGAAAATATCTAAAGAAATACTACCCGAGCGTGTGGATCAACGCGTGAGTCGGCTATCGCCACAATAGGCCGACCCACGACAGCCGATGCCTTATGGGGCATCGCCTTTAGGCATTCGCTTTCCCCTCCCACGCCCCATGATCGGCTCAGGACCCCCGGCAGCGATCAACATGACTACTATCAACAAGTTTCGTCGACATCGAAGCTATCACCAAAACTTGGGGGGGGCATACACATACGCTACACATGCGTGAGACAATCAGACGATGCGCATGGTCGGAAAAGCCAACTTTTGACTAATCAAGCCAGGGAGTTGAGGAAACCTCAAGTCAGAAGGAACCCAGGAACATTAAACCGCGTTTTATTCAGAGTCGGCGCAAGGCCGTCTTGGATTACATGTTTGCCAGGTACTCCCTAATGGCCGCCAGGGCTCATCCAAAGGGCTCCGCAGTTTCCATTTCCAGAGCATCCAGGATCAGATGCTCCAACTGAGTGACCCTTATGTCGGTGGTGGTAATCAACAACTCGTTGGCGAGTTGGGCCTGCCTCCTCCAGGCCGGTCGAGGCGCGCGAGCATCGGGTACGCCATGGGGGCAGCAATCGAAATGCCGCCGAGGTGGAAAGGCGGCCTGGCCGCCGGGTGGCGAGCCTCCAACTCCCTAAAGCGCTTTAGGTGCGCCCTCACCCGTCGGTCCTGGCTGACCGACAGCTCGTACGACGTCTCCATGATTCCCTGGATCACCCAAAGCGGGTGCGGCGGCTGCAATGGATTCCGTCCCTGAGTTTTCGAAAATAGAAATCGGTGAGAGTAGAGGAGTTGAGGTACCACCTGGTTCACCAACGAACTAGAAGACGCCATGAGAAGCCTGGCCGCAGAATCAAAGGACTAGGTGTTTCACTATTGGAAGTTCGTCGCTTTCGGCCGTGAGTTATTCAGAAGAACCGGGGAAGCCCTTTTATAGAAAGAAAAGATACGATTCTTAGATGTGAAAGGTCGCTGCCAACCCGGGAGTCAAAGAGATCATTATTAAGGGCGTCGGGAATCGTCGAAAGCCAGCGATTGCGCAGGTGTGGATGCCTGTCGCCCTGGGCTCACGGGTTCCCGGAGTACAGATTCGAGGGGGTCGGCCTACGAAAACAGGGCGACGACGTAATCGGATATTATCAGCCGATGGCTAGAGAATCGAATAACTGAGAGATGGACATTGAACGTTGGGCGTCACTTCGAGCGATTTCGAACTAAACGATACGAGCACGATTGATACAGCTGTCCGGTTACATCACAAAGCACATGTCGAGAAACACGAGCCGACCTCGCAGGGTCGGACATTTTACAATCTTCATTTCTTTAGAAAATCGGCTATCGCCGATGAGCTGTCAACCTAACCCGGTCGAACTCGCCGATTGCCCCGAGGTCGTCGGCCTCGGACCCCGCCACCGATCGAGCACTATGCACCAAGCCCCGTAAATGCGCAACGGCCGCCCTGATACTTCTATGCTCAGCTTCAACCCTGGCCGACAAATCGGCCATATAATCTTCATGGACATCGATCTCGTTGGTAATCTGAACGAGATCGGCTACCAGTTGGTCCCGGCGGGCACGAAGTTGTTCAAGCTTGGCTGCCGGCTCGGTTTTTAGGCGGTCGAAGGTGGTTTTGGGCTTCAATGGCGTCTTTGGTCGATTGGATGGCAGCCGACCGCGCCCGACTCTCACGCCGATCAATGACTCGCCGCCGGCTCGTTCGTATTTTAGCCGGTAGGCTTCCATGAAGGTCGCCGCGCGATGGCTTCAGCTACAAGCATCCGGCGCTTGGTCTTGGATATCCCCGAACCGTGCGCGTATGGAGCCGCAGCGACCACCAACGCATCTAATGAGGCGTCCGTCGGTTGCCGATATCGCCCGGGGTGACTGCGGGTTCTCACCGACGCGCAAGCGTTTCTCGCCGATTGCCGGCTCCTCGAACTCCAACAAGTCAAAGTTGAGGAGATCGGCCACGCGCTGCAGAAGAAAGAAAGGGTCAGGGGCATGGCAAAACCAATGGTCGGGGCCGGTCAGCTTACCGTCGGCGCCGTCGTCAGGATTACCGGTTGGGCTGGATCATTCCCCGCGGCCGTCTGGCTTTCCCTGCCCGTGTCATCGTTGCTGCCCCCAACAGGCGCGGTACATTCGCTCAGCGCCTGGGGAGCGGTTGGCGGGGATCGCAGAAGCTGCAAAAGGGAAATGGGATTAGCAGATGAACTAATTGATTGTCATGGACAAAGGGGTGAGAGCCGATTACCGGCAGAGCAGGGCGAGGGGCGTGACCGGCCAGTTTCTTGAACTACGAGGAATAGACAAATCAGATACGGGTGAACATCGCAAGACCAGGAACAACGAAGTAAAAACTTATGGGAGGACGTCTCATCGGCGGGCTTGGGGCATGGCGGAGCGTCGCTTGGGGCATTTACCGATTCAGACTCAAGCCCCGGTTTCGACCGTCGCCTGGACGGCTACTGGCGCCTCTTCGTCGGCAGCAGCATTGAGGAACCGCTCGACGGCCGGATCTAGAGGAGGAGGGCTTTCGGCCGAGGCGATCAGTTCTATCTTTTTTGCCCTTTTGGGGCAGGCGCAGCCGATGAACGCAGCGGTGGCGCCGTCTTCCTTTTTGGTGCGATCGGATGGCGCACCTGCCCTCGCAATAAAGACGAAAGCTTGGGCGCCCCCAGCCGATGGCCGACGAAGCGAGGCCCCGTGTCCAAAACGCCTGGTTTGTATTCGATGGGGCGCCTGCAGTCGCTACCGTCGGCCGCTCCATTTCGTTTCCTGCGAAGTCAAAGCACGAATATTAATCGGTTGACACGGTCGGTGAATGAATCGTAGGAAAGGAATAATCGGCTGTAAGTAGAAATATACCGAGGGGATCTCGTCCGGCAGGAGCAGGTCAATATAGCAAGACGGCCGTTGGTGAAAAATGTGGCGTCTAAGTTCGAACCACCATCGGTCGTAAGCGGCGCTTCTTCTTATCGACATGGTGATTCTGATGGCATCGCCGAAGGTAGGACCGGTTATGTTCAGCAGCGAGTTCATCATCAGATCTTGGCCGACCGCTCCTCTGGTCTCGATCTTATCGGCGTAAAAGAAGCCGATGGGAAGTTGCCCGAGGCCAAATTGTCTCGCCGCCGATGCCGGGTAGTAGAATTCATAACTCCGAGCTGTCGATCGGCCTTGATGAACCCCGGTCGGCAGAATGCAGGGAGATAAAGAGGCGAAGAACAATTTTCTACACCTTGGACTGTCGGCTGAGTTGAGGTCATCCCATTTGAAATCGATCGGCAGCTCGAAAGATCCTTGGTCGGGTAGAAATACTGTGTGGTTGTCGCGGGATAACCCATCGTAGAAAGCTACAAACCAATCGGCCAACATCCCGATTGCCTTGAACCCGTATGGGCGGCCGCTTCTCCATAGTTGGTGCATCGCCCGGTGGTGATTTGGCCGCCTTCTTCATCTTCGATTGGCTCCAGCCTTGGGAATCGGCGTCGGCAGGCGGGCCGACCGGCCACGTTTTGGGTGACCGGCCAACACCAGCCAAATTTGGAGAAACCACCAGGGGCCACCGGTGTTGACTGGGGCGTTGGCGGCTATTTTTGTGGCGGCTTGATGCAACATTTGATATGTGTAGCCGAGGAGGTATTTTCCCAATGCGAACTCTGTTCCGTCGGCTAAGATTTCGGCCATTATTTGCCAGTTAGCGGTCGGCCCACAGCTCGATCCGCAGAACACAAATTTTTCTAGCCACATCATCAGGAAGGCGATGTATTCCCGGTGGCTGACTGTTCCATCTTTCATGTTTTGGGCAATAAAACCACTCCATCCACCGATGGCTTTGGTTTTAAACTGGTGTTGGCCTTTTCGGTTCAAGACACATGGATTAGCCGATGATTCGATGTCCAGCCCAGTTGTCATATGCACATCGGCTAGTGTGATGGTCATCGGCCCTTGCCTGAAGAGGAAGGCATTGAAACTGTCGTTCAAAAAGTAGGCTGCAGCCGATAGGAGTGGTTCGTCTTTTTCCATGTTGGTGATGGACAGTTCCAAGCATTGGGCAAGCTTTCTTTCTTCCCATTGAGTGTACTTAGCCGATTGTATCCTCTTGTACCATTCGGTCCAGGCTGTGTCGGTAGACGGCCAAGCCTTGAATGTCCCGTTCCAAAGGGAAAGAGATGGTTTGGCGTGTTGAAGGGCATGCGGTTGGTTTCGGCTATGATCGCCGGTTGGGTCCAGTATCGCCGATAGGCCCAAGGAAGTATTTTCCCTCTTGTGTTAAATTGGGGATGAGCACTTGGTGAGAGAGGTGCTGCAATTCGAAGAAGGGGGAAAAAGTACTGATCAGAGGTGATGGTGTTATAGTTTGGAATGAGAAAAGTATTAATTAGTAAGAATGCGGGATGAGGTACTATTGAAAATTACCAAATGAACTTTTGGTATAAGGGTGTTTGGAGGAACGAGTTGAGGGTAAGATTATGAAGTAAAAAAAGAAGGGAAATACCTGAGGGAATTCGTTCGTGGTAGTGGCTGGGGCAGTTCCAGTGGCGGCGGCAGGCGATGTTGCGGTCGCGGTAGGCGCGACGGTGGCCGACGAGTTGGAGGTGCTTGAGGTCATAGCGGAGGCCATCGGGAGGTCGGAGATGAAGATGGGGTTCGAAGAATGTGGAAAGTGTCGAACGCCGATGGAGTCATCGGAGGAGAGAGAGAAGGGCAGGAGGTTTGTTTGAGAAGGAAGCCGAGCGCACGATGGGAGCGTGGGTGGCTCGACCGAGGAAAGTGGATATTTAAAGAGCCCTTGGGAGAAGCCGAGACGATTCGGGCCAAGAAGGGAGTGGGAGTTTGAATAGATAAACAAATCCGCAACACATTATGTTACGGACTTGGGGGCATGTGTTAACACCGGAATTTGGTAATGAGGTTCCTAAGTCCTAAGGAAGCAAGGTGGAATCGGATCGGCCGAGGTCGGAGCCGTACGGCTAAAAGAGTAATCGGCCGCAGTGGCTGGTCGGCCGAGAATGGGTTGAATGGAACAATGACACCCGATTCCGAGTTCGAAGAGATAAAACCGTGTCCAATGCAAAACTTGAAGATAAGTGGGGATTCGGATGTTAGTTGCGTGTTTAAAGATATTGCCACCTATGGATAGAGTCCCGTAATGGCAATGTGGTTCGTAATTTAGGAGTTTGTTAAATTGTTAGTTGTAATGGATCTCGTTAGGGATGATATGATGTTTTAAAAAGTAGTTTAGATAGAGTCTGAAGTTGTTACAAATATTTATATCTTGGGTATAAATAGGACCCGAGACCCTGTGTATAAGCACGATTCAATCAATCTAATCTTTGGCGCATCGCCATCCTTTTCCTTTTGGACGAACACCCTGTTTGGCTTTGGGCTGTATCGTCTCGATCCCCAAACTCAGGTAAATGTTTGTCGTTAGTGGTGAGATTACTTGTTTCTGATGCTTCCATCGCAATGACACATTGGATTCAATAGTTTTACTACGACATATATCATATAGTGCATATGAACCAATCCGGTGTTTAGATCTATCTTGTAGTTGACTCATCTTTTCGAGGGTGTGTGGTCAACAAGGCTAGGTTTAAGGGCTGGTTGATTCGTATGCAGTATCTACCATCTTACGGAGTGTAAGTCAAAAGTAATAGATTGAATGCTTCTTTTGATACTTAATGCTGCATCAAGGCTGAACTGTTGAGTCGTCTTTAGAATCGTTGGCAATCTATTCTTTTGGACTTACATTATCTGGGGATAGTGTCGGGGTTTCAGCCGACCTTATTTATCTTAATATGTTTCTTTTAATATAATTGTTATTAGATCTGCAGTAGGGCTGTATTTCGTGTCTAGATTGTGCTTGCTTACGTCTTTAATCTAGGAATGTTACGCCTGCACGAGATTCATTGGAACATCCGCCGATTTGATGTCGGTTTCCCAAAGATCGGTTGGTCTATTGATCTCGTATATTTATTATTCTTCGTTATATTTGGATCGGACGGTGATGATCGCCTTGGCATAGCCGATGCGCTTTGGTCGCTTGGCCCAAATATGGCTTGGAATAACATATATACATTCATGGAGTTCCTCGGCCGATCCCGCGGGGGTTGGACCTAACGCTTAACGAATATTTTCTTGTATTTTCTCTTGTTGATTGGCAGATCAAATCAACTGGCACGCTCTACACATCGTACGCAGCTAAGAAGGACTCGCACCGGAGTCAGCGGATCTCCCAGCCGCGTGAGAGAGATTTCGTCACCGAGCCCCGACTGGGGCCGGGTGGCTCCCCGAGGCTCGGGGCCAAAGGCCGCCTCCGGCTCCGGGTGCTTCCTCAGCCAACACCGTTCCAAGGTCTCCTGCCTCCTGGTGTGATGGGGCTGGGGGCGTCTGAGAGACTGGCTCGTTGTCGCGCTCCACAACCAACGCCGCACTGATCACTTGGGGAGTTGCCGCCAAATATAAAAGGAGGGTTCTCCTTCTTAAGGTGCCACCAATGTGGGCGGCGAGGAGAGATAATGCTTGAGCTCGCTCAAGGCTTTATCCGCCTCGTCCGTCCAAGTGAAGGGGCCAGTTCGCTTTAGCAACTTGAATAGAGGGAACGCCCACTCTCCCAGCCTTGATATAAAACGGCTCAGGGTAGCTACACAACCAGTGATTTTCTGCATGTCCCTGAGCTTCCTAGGGGGCGCATCTCCTCTATCGCCTTTATTTTTGCAGGGTTGGCCTCGATGCCTCGGGCAGAGACCAAAAACCCCAAAAGCTTGCCTGTCGGTGCCCCGAACACACATTTCTCTGGGTTCAGTTTCATGCGGGAGGACTGAAGGTTATCAAATGTCTCAGCCAGGTCCGGGAGCAAGGTCTTTTGGTCCTGGGACTTGACCACGAGATCATCGACATACGCCTCAATATTGCGCCCTATTTGGTCTTTCAACGTGATGCGAACACCACGTTGGAAAGTAGACATGGCATTCTTTAAACCAAAAGGCATAGATATGTAGCAAAAGGTACCCATAGGGGTGATAAATGCAGTTTTCTCCTTATCCTTTATAGTCATGTGAAACTGATGATAACCAGAATATGCATCTAGGAAACATAAAAGGTCGCACCCCGCAGTAGAGTCGACTATCTGGTCTATTCAAGGCAGAGGATAAGGGTCTTTAGGACATGCCTTGTTGAGGTTGGTGTAGTCGATGCACATCCGCAGCTTGTGGTTGGCCTTCGGGATGACCACCGGGTTAGACAACCACTTCGGATGCAGCACCTCCTGGATAATGCCGGCCTCCTGGAGCCGTGCCACCTCTTCACGGATGAACGCCTGTTGCTCCGGGGCCTGTCGCCTCACCTTTTGCCGGACCGATCGTGCATCCGGTCGTACTGCAAGTCGGTGCTCAATCACCTCCCTAGGGACTCCGGCATATCCGACGCCTTCCAAGCAAACACGTCGGCATTCGCCCGCAGGAAGGAGACGAGCGCGTCTTCCTATTTGGGGTCAAGTTACCGCCAATTCGGCGGTATTGGATGGGTCATCGCAGGAATGGACTTGATTACCACCTCGTCGGCAGAGGTGATGCGCTTCTTGGGGGCCCGGGAACCCGAGGCCTCCCCTTGCGGATCCTCGGGTTCAGCGCGGTCGGCCGCCACAATATCATCCACACGTGCTTCCGCGCAATCCAGCATGGTCTTGACGTCGACATGGATGGTAATGGGGCCTCTGGGGCCCAGCTTTATGAGCTGGCAGTAGGCGTAATGGGTAGCCGCCATGAACTTCACCAACGCCGGCCTCCCGAGCACGGCGTTGTAGGGCAGGTTAAGGTCCGCCACATCGAAGTCAATCCGATCGCTGCGGAAATTGGTGGGGCTCCCAAATGTGACCGGCAGCGCGATCTCGCCCGAGGGCCACACCTTCTCGGGCGTCACCCCAATGATGGGGTAGGATGGCCCGAGCACCATCCCTGAGGCCTTGATCGCATCGAAGGCCTTCGGGGACAGTATGTTGAGGGCCGCTCCCCCGTCAATTAAGACTCGGGCGACCTTGACGTTGCAAATGGTGGGGGAGGTCACGAGGGCCAAGTGGCCACTTCGTGCGATGCTCCCAGGGTGATCCGCCTGGTCGAAGGTGATTGGCACCCCCGCCCAGCATGATTTTCGGGCCGCCTCATGGGACGACACAACAGCGAGGAGCTCACGCCTCATGGTCTTGAGGCTCCGACGGGACACCTGGGCACATGCCCCTCCGTTGATGGTGGCGATGACGTGCTTGGGGTCCTAGTAGCCCAGATCGTTGTCACGTCCGGAAATTTAGCCAAATTTCCTGACTATTTTATGTATTAAATCCCCGTCCAGAATCAACCAGGGTACATAAAATGACAAATTAATACACAGTGTCCAAACGTAAAAAACAAAGCGTAAAATAAAAATACTTACCAAGAGGCACTTAGTCCTCACACCCAAAAACCGCAACGGAAAAGAAAGACGACACTAGCGGGGCTTTAGCTTCACTCCACAGTCAAACTCAACTGGGGTCTGAGCCTTGGTCTTCTAACTCCATCTTCACATCGAAGCACTACACTTCCGAAAGGGGGAAAATCGCAAGACCGAGTACAACCACCGTACTCAACAAGCCACACCGAGAAATGCAGACGTGCAAGGGGAGTCAAGAGTGGCTTGGGGATATTTTGCATAAATGCGGTTTACAAATATTTAATGTTTAAAAATAGTAAAACAATTGAGTAATTAAGGCAATATTAATCTTTTACTCGAACAACGTTATCCCCACGTTGAACAGCCCAACCGTTCCACCCGAACTAAACCGGTTCCATTAAATCAAATTATTCAAGAGTGGGACTAATCATAGTGAATCTGGTCAATCGCCCATAACCGCGGGCACGGCTATTCGAATAGTTTTACTCTGATCAGAGGTGCGCAACTTTACCCACAAGACACGATTCCACACATGTTACCATGCCCCGAAGTACCACCATGATACTGCAAAAGGGGAAAATCGTGACAAGACCTTTCGCATAACTCCCTCTAACCAAGCGATACCACACCAAGGTTTCGCCCCCACTCCCCGCAGGGCAGCGGGCAGCCCCCTCTCGTGCCACGGTGAATCCGGAAGCCGATCAACCCGTAAAATCGGGGCCGACCCAACTCCATCACGTCCTCCCTCATTAGGGTACGTCGGTCAGAGGAAAGCTATACTACGGATCCAGCCGTTGCCCATTCTGGCTTGTGGTTTGCACGGTATGTCTTCCAGGGTTTCTCATGAACCGGTCTTTAAATGCCATGGGTGCGACCATCAAAACCATGCACCTACAGCCCACCATTAAGTCATAGTTTAGTTGAGATAATTATGACCAATAAGACATAGTCAGGTGTACCGAGCTTGCAGCTCATTAGAGACTAGAATAAAGTGTAATTATCCCATTTAGTGAGCTAGTGGTATTTAAGCATGGCTAAGTATATAGTTCTAGCTAAAATCAACATCAGTGACTAAAGCTAGTCAAATAACACCCAAGGTTAACAAAGGATGGATAACAAGTAAATAAGACACAATTAAGCAGATAGGTATTCCATCATTCCATGTAATTAGCAAAGCAATGCAATTTTATTTGCAAACATAAAATATTTATAAAAATAGGATCAATATGCTTCAAGGGAAGTGTGACTTGCCTTGCGCCTTCAAACAAACCTCTGGACTCTTTTCCTCGCGAGCACAAACTCCAGAAACGGCGGAATCTACACGCTGGCACGCAAAAACAAGGAAAAACCCTAATAAAAACCAAATAACAGTACATAAAAAGTAAACAAACATGTAGAGCTTAATTTTAGATGAATTTTGCAATTTGAATGGCCCAATTTGGAGTTCGTATGAATTAGATATGAATTTTAGAAGTTTTGGACCATTTAAATGAATTGTGAAAATTAAAACGATTTATTACGTAATTTTGAATTAATTTTGAACTGGAAAAGGATGTTTAAGACATCAGCTCCGATCAGTCCACGGGATCACAAGGATTTGGGTGGCTAGGTTTGAACTAGGAGAAAAAGGATAGGTGGTTCATATTAAACCGAATAAATCTATAAGAATGAACGGCTTGGATTAAGCTGACCAAGATTTAACTGGTTTAGGGCTGGGATGGATACACATCAACAGACACGTGGCACAAAGAAGTTGACACGGTGCTAAGGTGGCGGCCATGAACTCAACCACGCAGGACAAAGAGATAATGTGGCACTGACGAGGCGACGATGTGATAGCCGCATGAACATACCAGCCAACAACCATGCCAACAAAGATTGCTGAAGAACGGCTGTACAACAACGAAAACAAAGTGCATAAATGGGTAGAGAACGATGAGGCGCTCCTTACAAAGCACTTACGCGAGGGCGGCGACGAAGGGAGAGGCCGGTGGCGAGCTTCAAACGGCGACGTGGTCGGGTCCACGGCGACGGCGGTGTTTCGGCGACCTACGGCGAAGGAGAGGTGGAGGACGGGCTTCGCGTGGCCACCGCAGTGCCGAGAATGGCAACGGCATGGTGCAGCGTCGACCGAGACGACGACGCGGTGCGGCTGGAGTTGAACGGAGGCGGCCACGCACGGGCTTCACGGCGACGATGGCCTTTCGGTGGTGTTTGGCGTAAGGGAACCAGTGGCCAGGCTTCCTTGCGTTCTTGCGATGCCGAGGGAGGCAACGGCGCTATCCGGGGACGGCCGAGACGGCGGCTAGGGGTGGCTGAAAAGATGGCCGGCGACGGATGGAGATTGATCTCGTGGGGAGGTGGTTAGGGCACGAGAAAAGCTCAGAAAAAGGGAAACCGAGGAGGCCTAGGGGTCCTTTATATAGGCTTGGGAGGGAGATCGGATGCAAAACGACGGGGTTCCGCGATGGGAAAATTGGAGTTCATCCCGAGTTCGTCGGGATAAGAACGGGCCGAAATTCGCGCGATTTAGCACGGGATTAAGGGTGATTTCTTGGGGGAAACGTAGAGGAGATCGAGAGGAATCCGTTCCCGCAACTAATTTTTGTTTTGGGTAGAGGATTCGGCCGGATTTGGTGGAGGAAACAAAGGCACAGTTTTCGGTACTGTTTGACACCTGTAGCAGCAGCTCGAGGTTAAAGACGCTACTGTAGCAGGGAGGTAATATAGACTTTTTGGTCCAAACATCCTTTAGTTCTTATAAATATTTCCAATGCCCAAATAATTCCAATAAAAATCCTGAAAATATATGAACACTGAAAGTATTTAATAAAAATATCTCCAGCTCATTTAAAGTTTAATTTATTTATTTAAATAATTATTGAATTGTTCTTTATTTTATTAAAATTATTTCTGGAGCTCCAAAATTTCACGAAAAATTTCAGAGAGTACTTTATGGCATGGAGAATATTTCAAAAATATTTACAGCCATGATTTTTAAAGGAAAATTTAATTTCCTTAATAGTTTCACTTGATTTACTTTATTTTTCATTTTATTTATTTTCTAGGAAATGATTTATTAAATAATTTTTAATCCCGAACAAAAATCGGGCTGTGACAATCGTCATCTTCGCCTCCGACGGGGGCCACACTCTTGGCCTCCTCTCGTCGGTTGTCCGTGCGTTCCGCCGGGGCTTTACCCTTGCGGCGGGCTTCTTTCTCCCTCTCCCTCCTCTCCCGCTCGTACTTTGTACCCGCTCGGCCAAGTTGTTGACCGAGTGGCACTCGAGAGGTCGTGGCGGAAGGTTTGGTGCACCATGCACCACTTGTCCCCGTCCTGGCCCTGGGGGCGAGGGTCCGGGGTGCATTCGCGGTTGCCTGCGGCTTGCCCTTTCGCGAGGGCTTCGGCATCGTCGGCGGCGAGGACATGGCCTTCCTCTCCACCGCACGATGGCTGCGCTTCCGCCGGCGCTCACGCCTGCTCCTCTTGGGACGCGGAGGGGGCAGCGTTGGTGGAGGCCGAGAGGGATTCCTAGGGTTCCGCACTCCGAGCCTCCTCCTTGTGGGCCACCCGTCCGCCAAAGCTCGAAGAGCTCTGGTGGTCCGGAGGGCCTTGGATTCGATCTTCTCCAAGATGACGTTGTGGCATACGCCACTTCTGAAGGCGAAGATCACTGCATGGTCAGCGATGGACGGTGTGGTGTTGCATACCTGGCAAAAACGCTGGATGTATTTGCGCAGGGACTCGTCCTCTCCTCGCCGAACCATGTGGAGGTCAGCCTCCACTCTCGGGCGCGGGTATGTGCCCTGGAAGTTAGAGGTGAACTGCCGGCACAAGTCGTCCCACGAGGTGACCGACTGGGCCGACAGGTTCATTAGCCAGGAACGGGCCTGGCCCTTGAGCGCCATGGGAAAGAAGTTGGCCATGATGAGCTCGTCACTTCCAGCAGCCTCGATGGCCGTGGTATAAATCGAGGAACTCATCGTGCCGTCATACTTCCATGAGGGCCGGCCTAAACTTGTTAGGCCCGCACATTGCGGAGGCCGGAGACAAATGCCTGACAGCCATTGCCGACTGGAGGGGGCGACGAGGGCTGGGGGGCCCTTTGGGTGCCACAGAATGTCCTGCTCGCGGCTGGGCTACCATAGCCGCCGCCGTGCCTCGGGGGTTCCCCCGTGACGGGCCGCCGTGGCCGCCGCCGAGCGTTTGCTTCTCCCGACGAGGAAGCACACCCCGAGCCTCGCCCCGTGCGATGTTCGTCGTGGCGCTCGCCAATACGAAGACGGCATCCCGTTCCGCGTATAGCATCCCAAGGTGCCTCCGGTAGGGCTACAGCCGGGAGCTCGTCGGCCCTCGCAGCCGATCGGCCGCCCTTCGAGCTCATCGTCGAGAGGACGAGCTGACCGCGGTGTGCGACCCACGAGGTCGGTGACTTGAGGAAGCAAGGTCGGCGGCCAGCTGACGCTGGGCCGTGCCAACTAGCTTCGCCACGTCGTTAAACCAACGCTTGGCATTGGACCCCTCATCCGGTGTTACCGGGGGATGGAGCAAGAGCGCCTTCGCCGCCTGGAGGGCGCCTTCAGGCGTGCCAAACTCCAGTCGGCGGTGGACGTCGCTCCGGCGTAGCTCGCTGGCACGTCCTCTCGGGCGTAGCTCGGATCCTGCGGGCACGTTGGCGACCTTGGGGGACGCTTGGCCTCCTCCGCCCACAATCGCCGTCTCGGTGGGGGTAGGGGAGGTGGTACAGCCCCGCCGCCGTCGCAGCCATCTGTGGGGACGAAGGTCATCCCTCCTCCAAGCGGAGATGTCGAAAGCTGGGCTGTGCCTGCCCGTATCGACCTCCTCGACCGCCTTGTTGGCCAAGTCACACTCGTGGGTAGCGAGGGAGCCAGACGCGGTCCGTGGGACGCGGCCGTGGACCATGGCAAGGACGGAGGCGGGCGGTTCCACCGGGAGGCGAAAGGAATATGCGAGTTTAAACCTTAATGCAGCGCGCTCCCCCTACCTGGCGCGCCAGCTGTCGATGCGTGTGCTCGACACGCGGGGACCCGGGGGACCCTCTTTTTTTGGTTCGGCACAGGGGAGTGGAGAATCAGGGTTCAAACTCGAGGTGAGGTAGAGGGGAAGTAGGAAGATGGAGGAAAGCAACAATCACAAAAGACACAGAAGAAATTATACAGGTTCGGGTCGTCGGGGAGACGTAATACCCTACTCCTGTTTTTGTGCTATGTGGAGTATGAATTAGAAGGATTGGTGTGGTTGTTCTTCCTTGGGGAAGCTGGAGCTGATGACTGAGGTGGAATGCTTAAAGCCCAAGGCTGAAGAGGCTGAGGAAAAGACCAATCCAGGAACCCTTCTATCAAGGACTTGGGCCTCCTTTTATAGCGCAAGGGGACACCACAGTAGTCCTAGCTTTCTCTACTATGCTCCACGTGATGGAGCGGCTCTTGTCCTGTCTTGTCGGGGATCTACCCCCATTCCTGCTCCTGTTGCCATGTCACGGGAGTTGGTGGAGAAAGCCGGGCGTCGTGGCTGCCATGCTGCTAACGTGAAGAGGGGTCATCTTACCTACTCCAGTGGGGCCAAGCGGTCAGTGGCCCTCCGCCTGGAGAGGGGTCGACGTGACACCTCCAGCGCCCGTATTCTCTCTCCCACGCGGCCGCCCAACGCATTTAATGCGACTGGACGGGGCATGGAGGGAGGCGTGCGTGGAATGACCGTGCGGCCATACTGCGGTCGCCGTCAAAGACTTTCTCCCCTCTCTTCCTTATGACGGGCAAAAAGGGTGATGATGAGCGGCTGACAGACGCGCCTCACATCGCAATAAATGCGACGGCGCAAGCGTCTAGCCTCTTTCTAGGCATTGAATGCGGTGGTCGGCAGTTGGCGGTTGATCTCGCCCCTCTCTCGGAGAGGTGCGGGGTGATGGACGGGGGTCCGGGTGATCCCGAACCCCGCCATTTGGGAGAGCGGCGGCTCCCGGGCAGCCCCCGAGCCAAGTCCCCTTTGGGATGGCCACGTGGCCACCCATGGCCCAGACCCGCATGAGCCGTTTAGGGCATGTCTTTGGGGCGCCCTGGTAAGCAAAGGCATCTTCCTTCTTCAGACATCGCACTCTCGTCATACCCCCGGGCCCATATCACCGACAATATATATATGTATATGCATATAATATCCAAGAATTAAAACTTGATATACCAGAGTGGCCATACTTTCCTTTTTATACACTAAAGTTTAGGTCAGTTAGCTCATAAGACTAACCCTAGGTTGATGTGTTAAATAGCTAACATGGGAACACTCCCTAATTTATAGAATAGGTAGTGGAGCAAAGTAAACTCTAAAAATTTGAAAAAAGATTAAATTTGTTAACTAAATTATTTATCTTTATACCACAATAGAAATAGAACATGCTCTAAAAATAAAGCATCTAAAGCCATATAGGTGTAGAGACTATGTACCTAGAACACGTTATAAATTGTAAAACCCATCGAAAATTTGTAATAACTCTAAAAATTATGAAACCAAATATGTTAGTCTTAAAAAACCTATCTCCACCCCTCTGTGGAGTCAAATTAACCAAAAATCCAATTATAGGAGCCCTGTCCGAACAGCGTCGGATCCTAAGCCGCCATGACCCGACAAAAACTTATAAAATGCGAAACTCCTAAACGAAATGAGATAAAATAGAAATTCTTTCACCAGAAATCAGAGACCAGTACCTACTCAATGTGCAAAAATCATGCATTTTAGAGCATTTTGGATTTTTCACATATTTCGGTGTTTAATTGCATAACGTGTACTTTTTAGATGAATGCTTAAACGGTGAAGAAGTAATTAGGATGCTGACATTTCTAGGCAAGTCCCACCTCCCTCCCTTTGATCACCTTGAACCTATGTTTTAGAGGTTATTGAAAATGTTTGTGAAGAAGTAATTAGGATGCTGACATTTCCAGGCAAGTCCCACCTCCCTCCCTTTGATCACCTTGAACCTATGTTTTGGAGGTTATTGAAAATATTTGTGAATATTGCATGTCGATTGTACTCTAATGAATTAAAATCTTGTTAAACTTGTTAGACAAACACCTATTACATGCATATCACCTTAACTCCACATATACCCCTGACCTTTATTCCTAACCTTAGAAAAAAATATGATTATACCCCCTTATATCATAAATTTTGATGTCATTAGAATTCTGTGATGCTTAGCATGCTAGAATGTTTTACCATGTCATTATGGGCTCATTACAAACATGAAAAATTATTTTTGAATAATCTGGAAAGAACTTGTATACTTGATATTTTGACAAATAAAGTGGTGAAAAACATGGATTTTAGGTTTGGGCCACAAGTGGTGCACATATGGTGATTAGTTGTGCACCGATAGGGGGAGTGTGTGCCCAGACCGACCTAAGGACTTTACTCAACGTATGTTCATTTCGTAAATAATACAATCACTTGTGTTAGTATGGGATGACCTAAGCCGAATAATCTACTTAGCACCTAGCCTTGTATTATGGTAGGCCGAAGTGTATGAGTTTGAATAACCCAGAGGAACTTCCTATTTACCCCGTCGTGGTAGTTTAGGCGACTAAGTTTGTCCAATACAACAGTATCGTGCCACGTGGGTGGGTTCCTGTCGTGTCCGCCACCACGGCGTCAAGTTTAAGGTGGGGCCACACCACTTGACGATTCTGGGTTATATTTCTAGTATGCCCAGGATGGGGAGAACATGTATCGTGCTGGTGCAAGGCTAGGAACTAAGTAGTGTAAAGACTTCGTTGTGAACTCTAGTCCGTACTCAACATGCAGAGTATGATGGTACCGATGGGTACCGAACAAAACTAGAGTGTTTCACACTATGTGAGCAATTCACATCATGTGGGTAAAGTGTACAAACTCTGCAGAGTCTAAACTAATCGATTAGCTGTGCTCACGGTAATGAGCGACATGTGGATATGTATTGAGTATAGACTTGTATTTTTCCTCCTAAATGCTGAAATTTCCTTCAAATCATGTTGAATTTTGTGAATGAACTCCTTGCTGCCATGGAGGGAAATGAGATGTACATTTATGCATGATTAATGACAACTTTGATGCCCATATGCAAAGAATTAGCTTGCTGAAATTTTCCTTTGAAGTAAAACTGAGATTGAAAATGTTTATCCAAATAAAACTTGCTTTATGCAAAAATAAACCGTATTATGCCTACCTTGATTATGTGTCTTACATGTAGAGTGTTAGGCTTGTCTTGGTGCTTGCCAGTACATTAACTTGTTTAATGTACTGACTCTTGCCACTGGGAATATCTACATTGCTTGCAGGTGTAGACTTAGTCTTTTGAATGATGTGGGTACTCGACTGTTTTCTTCTAGGATAAGAACTTAACGGGGTAATCCCCTAGTCAGTGTGCTTGTGGAATGGATAGACAAGCCACTGCTGTTCGCTGCTCTTTGATATATTTATTTGGTTGGTCGGCCTATGTAATTATATAAGAAAGGTAATATTTAAGTTCTTTTCAGTTTAATTGTATTCGCTATGTATAATCATGCTTGAGATGAAAGTGTGAGTCTACCGCACATCCTAGGAGCTAGATTCACACGAGTACGAGTTAGGAATATTTAAGACATTGTAGATCTTTATCCAATTTTGCCAAGTCTCCTGAACATGTAACACATCTGGTCGCCGCCTTCGAGTGGTTTGACGGGCACGTCTCAGGCTGAAGTTGACTGGCAGGCTAAAGGCCCAACAATGTCTCACTTATTTCTCTCTCGGGACCCCGGGTGTTTCGTTAAACTTGACTTATGAGTTGAACTATTTCGACTCATATTTCAAATAGAACAGAAGGTCCAGGTGCCGCGACAGTGTATCATTGGTCTGACCGGCCGACTTTGTTCGACTGCAGGCCGACTTGGTGTCGGTTTCGGTTTTGGGATGTTTCCTTGCATACCCATGATTATTTCATGTTTCTATGCATATGAATATTGTTGTGTGCTGACAATGAGTCAAGTTGGAGATAGCTTGTGCTCGGATATGGTTTTTTTGTTTAATTCATGTGCAGGTAATCTTTACGCCTTGGGAAAGTGCTGTCGGTGATAGAATTGGAGTCAACTTGGAGATAAGGTGACGTCCGAGAGAGATCATGCGGGATACTAAGGCTAGAGATTTATGCACGTGGTTGGTGAAGTTTCCATATGACATACGATGGAGATATTGTGTGCGTATGGAATGCGGAGTTTTAATTTGTGAGGGTCCAAGATTGTGACAATTGGATTATGTAAAGTTTGTTTCTTGTATGGGAAGGTTTCCTAGTGGATTAGGACTTTGTATATGAGTAGGATTCGTGACTTTGGGCTGCTTATCTTGTGTATAAATAGAAAGAGAAGGTGTGGCTTCTCGGTATGAGTTTTAGAGAGAGTTGAGTTGAGAAAAGTTAGGGTTTCAAGTTTAGTCAAGATTTTGTGAGGAGTGCTATTGTTGCACTTTGTAAACAAAGAGAGAAGTAATATATTTTCAATCTACTTTGAGAGTTCTTCAATTTGTGTCTTCTCGTGTGCGATGGTCCAACCGACGAGATACCTACGGTTAGACCGGAGCTTCTCACCGGTTAGACTGACCAGATTGCGACGGTCAGACCAACGCTCGGTGGCAGGCGATCTAGCAGCATCCGGCGGTCAGACCAGGTATACACCACCGGTCAGACCGGCGGCTTTAGGCGGTCAGACTGGCGCTATAACTTCGGTCAGACCGCTCGACATCGAATTTCGAGGGTAAGTTTTATTTCTGCTAAAATTTGGTTTTTGGGTGTACCAACCATTCACCCTCCCTCTGGTTGGCTTAGTTTTGGGTATTCGATCCTACAAGTGGTATCAGAGCCTCGTTTTCTTCTTTGGATTTTTATCGATCTAAAGTTTTAAGCCATGTCTGATAAATTTTCAATTAAGACACATGTTTTCAATGGTACGGATTTTTCTTATTGGTGTAGTAAGATGCAATCTTATATCATGGCTCAAGATTATGATGTTTGGCAAAATGTTGTTATTCCTTATGAGATCCCTGAGGTTATTAATACTGAGGCTTTGAAAATTAAGTTTAATAACAATTGCAAAGCTCATAATATTTTATTGAATGGGATTTCTCGTTCGGATTTTGATCGTGTGTCACATCTTCAAACCGCCAATGAGATTTGGATTGCTTTGAGAAACTTTCATGAAGGAACTAACAACATTAAAGAACTTCGTCGAGATCTTTTCAAAAAGAAGTACATAAAATTTTTGAGATGAAACCTGCAGAAGCTTTGGATGATTATCTTGGTAGGTTTAACAAAATTATGAGTAATCTTAGATCTGTTGATTGTGCTTATGATACAAATTATCCACAATCTGAGGTTTCTCGCCACTTTTTTAATGGTCTTGATATGTCTATTCTGGAGATGAAAGTTACTTCTATTCAAGAGTCCGTTAATATGACTACTTTGACTTTGGATTCGCTTTACACAAAACTCAAAACTCATGAGATGAATATTCTTTCTCGAAAAACGAATCCTAAGTCTAGTGCTTTGGTTTCTTCTTCCACTTCTTCGGATGTTGTTGCTTCTTCATCGACTCCCACTACTCTTGCCTTGATTAATGCCATGTCCGATGAGCAACTCGAACAATTCGAGGAGGAGGACTTGGCTTTGGCTGCTAACAAAATTTCTCGAGCTATGAATAAAGTCAGGTACAGGAAAAGAGATGGACCAGCTCGCTGTTTTGAATGTGGTGCTTTAGATCACATTCGCTCCAACTGTCCTAAGCTTGGGAGAGGCAAGAAAGAAGATAAAGGTGGGGAGAAGACCAAGGACGACAAGCCTAAAGGGAAGAGATCCAAGGAGGTGATGAGGAAGGTGCTGAACAAAGTCTATGCCGCTTTTGAACCATTAAGCGACATAGATTCTGATAGCGATGAAGACAATGAGAAGGACAAGAATATCTCCGACATTTGTCTCATGACACGTGGAGAATCAGATTCTGAGG
Source organism: Oryza australiensis (assembly GCA_019925245.2). NCBI lineage: Eukaryota > Viridiplantae > Streptophyta > Magnoliopsida > Poales > Poaceae > Oryza > Oryza australiensis. The sequence goes on along the minus strand of JAIFGZ020000381.1, from coordinate 1,188,212 downwards.
ATGAGGACAATGAGGATTTTTGGGTGTACCAACCATTCACCCCCCTCTGGTTGGCTTAGTTTTGGGTATTCGATCCTACAGAACCGAAGAAGAGCAGTCGCATGGAAGCACTCCCCAAAAACTTGATTGCCTGCCTACCCATGTAGGTACTCAAGCGAACGGAGTTTCGGAGGCCTATCCGTCTCGACGACTAGTGCGCGCAGATGGTCGAGACCAGAGACACAAAGCCAACACAGGAACGAGAGTGCCGAGGAGAATCAGAGTGAGGAAGATGAACAGAGAAGGTGTTCTCCGTCTATCCCGGAGATGGGTTTATATAGTGCACGAGAGAGGGTAACATTTGGGATTAATCAAATCAAAATTAATCCGATTGAATTTTGCGATTAATAATGAAATCAATCCAAGGAATTAAGTCGAGATTGAATTCATTCACTTGTTACAGAATTAATCAGCCAAATCAATATGATTTAATTCCCGTATGTTGCAAAACATGAGAGAGAGAGCAGTAGCAGCCAGCCACGCCTCGCCTCGAGGCCCTCGCCCACGGTCTACCCCACTCGGCTCGGCTCGGCTCGACGGGTGTGTGCATGCACGTGTGGCAGACTGGCAGTCCCACCGCCATCTCAACGCTCAATAGGTGATCTCCAATAGCAGACTATTTCAGTTGAGATCCCTCCACATTAATTTTCAAGGTGGTATTAATCTCTTAATATTAATTATGGCTCTATGGAATTTATTGGGAATAAATTGGGCTAAGCCCATTTAATCCAACACTGGCCACGCGCGGGATGAACAACGACATGTCGGCATCCATCATGCCGGAGGCATCTCAGTTGAACAACGGTGAGAGGTTGTAGGCCAACATCATCTTCGGGCTCGCCACCCATGATATTCCACCAATATATCTAATCATAGCCATGCGTGCGATGAAAAAGAAGTACCTGCAGCGAAATGAGCATAGCTCAATTGGTTAGATTCTTTTATGGTAGAACTAGTCCACTTGGATTCAAATCTTAGATTTGACACGGGTGCTCGTATTTACAGCTATTTATTCTTTCAGACATACCTATCAACAGCGAGACATATGTGGTGACTTTGTCAATCTTAAAAAATATGCCGACCCAGTCTTCTGAAGATGCTCATAGGAGTAGGATATATGTGCATGCATTCATAGGAGTGAGTGTGCGCATGTTATGTACGTCTGCGTTTGTACTGTGTTTTTGCCAGCGGTGCTCTCTACGTACCTCCAGCGAAAACCCAATTTTCGCTCGTGGACCCTTAAGAGGTCCGCCTCAAAAAATAGAGTTATTTTTTATGGCGGATCTCCTAAGTGTCCTTCAGCGAAAATCAGTTTTCGTTGGCAGTTCGTGACCCAGAATTCTCCAATATATTTTTTACCAACGTTTGTTTTGTTAGTCCATCAGTAAAAATAAAAGGATGACGCCATAAAAATATTTTTATAGTGATTTATCGAATCAAGTAGCATCGAAAATGGATGATGCTGAATTACGCGGCCCACACACCACTGCAACGGTCATCCTCATCTCAATCGGGCAGCAACCCAGCAACCCTCATTTGTGTCGGGTATGGCGTCCGTCACGACGAAAAGGTCACCGATGTGAGAAGTCATCTTTATCGGGAAAAAGCCCATCACTGATTTTAATTATCTTTGACAGGCCTAAAATTACGTCCGTCATCGATAGGTTTGATCCAGAAGACCAGTCAAACAAGGGCCCGACATCGATAATATAATCTCAAAAGGGCCTTAATTAGTTCCTGTCATGGATGAGTAACATCTCAATCGGGCTTTAACTTAAGCCCGTCACTGATGACTAACATCTTCATCGGGCTTAATTTAAAGCACGTCACCGATGAGTTTTTCCCCCAAAAAATTATTCTATTTTTTGTCTAGCCTTAGGCCTTTGCTAGCCATGTCCGCTGCAAAAAAGATTGAAATAGAGATATATTACATCTGACAACATCTATTCACATACACATCCATTATTCACATATTTCACATTGCAAGTATAAAGCACATTTGACAATTTTAATTTAATAATATCATAAGTACTACATATTTACATGTCTTTGACATTAATTTCAAAATGTTAAAAAAAAGTTTATCATGTCCCGGACTTTAACCCTGTAATCTACATATTCCTTTGGGATGTATTATGTCGCTGGCAATAAATTCCGCTATCTCTTTTCTAATCCCGTCGAAGCTTTTAGGCACAAGATTGGATATAGTATCCTAAATGTACATAGTTCAAAATTAGTCGATATATATATATATATTTCAAAGTAGGTAGTATATATCACAATTGAGATCACAAACCTCAAATTCGCCCATAGTCGTGAACTTGTTGTTGTACAGAATTCGCATGTTGTAGCACACATGAAATCTGGACTGGTCGCCTTTTTGTTGTTTGATGGGGAAGTCCATTTTGTGGATGCGGCTTTTTTGGTAATTGTTATGCCGGCCTCCTTTCTCCACATATGTTCTCCACGCTTCGTTGATTTCTTCTTGGATCGAGGTCTAGTCATACGTCTTAGTGATTTTGAAGTTTATGTAATGACATGTACTCCACTTTGATGTAATGATCAGAAGAATTCAATGGGCACTGCGGCATTAATATAGTGAAAGTTAAATTCTAAAGCACTACGTGTCATGCAATTACATATAGTTAGGGTACACATTTACTATTGATTATAGGTGCACATAAAGTACTCCTTGTCTTGGTTGAACAACAAGGTCTCAACTATGTAGTCCACCATGACCTTCCTGTCGTGATGAAGATTGGCGACCGTGACCAATTGTGGATCTAGGAAGGCCACTTTCGGTGCATATATCTGGCACCACTTCCAGCTATGCCTACACACAAGACAATATCACTTATAAGCGTGTTATAAGGACTATTGTTACCAAAATTGAGAAACACAAGAATACTTACAAGGAGTAGCATTTGAGTATACTTGTGTCCACCGCTCGTAGTTTTTTAGAGGTCAAACAGATACTTTAAGTCTATGGGAATGTAGTTTTCAGGCCCAGAAAATGGTTTTCCATCATGATAGCCTATGATGTCATTCTCCTTGTTCGTCCTCTTGCTTGTCCTCTCCATGTAGTAGAGGTGGAGCTCCTTGCAAGCTTTGCCCTTCGTTCGTAGGGCGTCTTCTCTAACCAAAGGCATGCCTAGTTGGAACAACGTCGAAGGAATGTTCTTGGTCATGTCTAGCTTCTTCAGAGCTAGACGCGAGGGCTGCGCCTTGCCTTGGGCTCTTCCTCTCACCCTTGCCGCAGGTTTTTAGTTAGTTATTTACGGAGGAGAGGAATGTGCCTTCCTTGATTTCTTGAGCAGTGGGAGATTAATGACCGTGTTGTCGGCCTCCATGTCACTTTGTCGAACAACGGGAGATAGAGGGGCCGGAGGGGCCGAACGAGCAGTGCCGGCTGGGTGGCGGCCGAGTGCTCGGTGGAGTGGCTGACCTGAGTCAACTTGGTTTCAATGAGGTCCTTCTGTGTAACACCCTAAAAATCGAAGAATTTAAAATCGGACATTGAAAATCGGACCTTGCAAAAACTTTTTGGTTTCAATGCTTCTTATCGTGTTTTTCAATCTTATTTGCCAGTTCAGTTGCGTAAGAATTTCTTCTGGAATTGCTTTGATGTGAAGTTGAATAAAAAAAACCTAAGCTTTGAGATCCCTGCTGGGAGAAGTAATTCAAAAAATATATATTTGGAGAAGGGTAAATATATAATTTTGGGAGATTTACAAGAGATTCTTTGAAAAGAATATATTTTGGTTTAAACCCTAATTGATGGAAGAAAAATAATAAATATTTGGATGATAAAAATATTTTTGAGAATTTAGAAACTTATTTTAATCAAAGGCCCTAATTTATTGAATTTAAAGGAAGAAATAAAATAGATATGAAAAATATATTTTGAAAAATAAAAAGTGGGGGAAACAGTTTGAAAATATAATTTCAAAATTATTTTGGAAATATTAAAATTTATTTTGAATTTTTAGAGTGAAAGGAAATGGAAATGGAAAATAGGAATTTAAAATCGGGAAAAAGAGAAAACGCACTGTTCATTAGCCGCCAAGTGTTCGACGCCGTACGCCCGCGCGCGCGCCACGCCACGTGCCGCGCCGCGCCGCGCGACGGCCCCTACACCCGCGCGCCACGCGCCGCGCGCGCGCCCGCCGCGCCGACCCCGCACGCTCGCGCGCGCCGCGCGCCGCCGCCGCCGCGCGCCGCGCGCTTGCGCCACGCGGCCGCCGCCGCCGGCCCCGCACCCCGCGCCGCGCGCTTGCGCCACGCGCCCGCCGCCGCGCGCCCCCGCCCGCTCGCGCATCCTCGCGCGCCGCGCCGTCGCTCGACCCCCGCTCGCGTCCCCGCCGCTCCACGCCGCAAACGCCGCGCCGGCCCGGCCTTCCGCGCCGCCGCGTGGAGACCGCCGCACGGCCCTCCCGAGCTGCGCCGCGTGTCGCGCCGCGCCGCGCACGCCCGAGCCGGCCCCTCCCCTCTCCACTCGCGCCGCGCGCCGCGCCTATAAAGGGCGCGCCGCGCCACCATTTCGCCGCACCGCCACCACCCTTTCCTCTCCCGGCGCCGCCGCCGCCGTTTAGCCGCGCCGCCGTGCGCAAGTCCATCCCCGTGCCCCCTTGCTCCTCCCCGAGCCGCCGTCGCCGGTAAGCCCCCTTGCGCCGCCCTTGTTCCTCACCGCCGCCGCCTCTGTTTTGAAGCCCGGTCGAACACCTTGCGAACGATGAATAGTGCGCAGAGAAAAAAAAAAAAAAAGAAAGAATAATAGGGAAAAATTTGGGAAAAATTTTGGAAAATTTGGAAAATATTTTGGGATGACTTGAGTAAAATTTTGGGCAAAAATAAATTATTTTCTCGCATATTTTCTCAGTGCAAAGTTTGAAAAATCGGAATCTGACGTTTTCGAATTTCATTTCGCATCGTTTTTAAATCCGGATTCCGTTTAATTCTTTCCCGCCATCGAAATAGGTTTCGCTTTTATACTCAAACCCTCAAATTTCGAGCACGAATTTTCTTCGCTGATATATTCAAACGTAATTTCCAAATTTATTGCGATCGCCGACTTGCGAAAACCCTAGGTCATCAACTCGATTCCAAAACCCGGATTTTCCTCGCAACCCTTGTTCTAACTCGAGTAGAATCTTCGGCAAAACTTTTGGAGTTGTTTTCGTGGCTTTTATGGTTCTTTTCGATCTCTCCGTAGTTTGTTGAATTCTAACTGAATTCAATTAACCTTTCACACGTACGGGTAGCGCCTGAAGAAACCGGCATCGACCCCGTTGAAGACCCCACCCCTCAAGTGTGCGAGCAAGGCAAGTCTTCACACCCTTTGAACATATCGATCCCAATTGCGAAATGATGTTATTTTAAACTCTAAACCTGCATGCTTTACGAGTACCTATACTTGTTATGCCATACCTTCTGTTGATTACCTTTAGAATTACTCCTTGTAACTCGCGATGTGATACAAACAACCGAAGCATAACTTCGTAAACTGCTTAGCCATGCTATACTTAGATTTATGCATACTCATGACTTTATGAAAAAGCTTTGTGCTTGGGCAACTACCTTAGGGAAGGTAGTTGAGGTTCGGCATGTGGAGACATGAGCGCCACATGGCCATGATGAACTAAGTTTGATGAAAATTGAAAGTACTATACAAATGCTTTAGACTCGGGCGGCCGGATGATTTGGGTGGATTCCGGAAAAGGCAAGTGCCGACCCTGGTCAATTAAGGACCGAGCCATGAGATAGCCGGAAACGAGCCGCACAACCGTACTTCTCGAATGGGTATAGACCTAGTGACTAGATCGCCGAGCGGAGGCGATCCTCCTTGCATAGATGGTTCTCTATGATGTGGTTATGGGATGAGAATGAGGCTGCGGCCTTTGTTATGAATGGTGGGATTAAACTGATGTAAACTTAAAGATTTGGAAAGTCTTCCCTTACCCCGGTGCGCTGAATTCCTCTCACCGCTAGAAAAGGACGGCTAGAGTGCATGAGGGCTTAAGTTCATGGAGCGGCACGCCAAAGCGAGGTTATCGAAAGGCTTTGCCGTGACCGTCTCATGTGTTGAGGCGTAGGCTCATTTGTTGGGCTGTCGCGAGTACGGGTAAAGTGTACATCCACCGCAAAGTGTGAATGAATCAATCTATTCGAATAGCCGTGCTCGCGGATATTGAGCATCGTGACAAGACTTTCGCTTGGCTAGACTTTGAACTTAAAAATGTTGGGATGGGTTTGCATGATGATTTTATTCGGTGGATCAACTTCTCGAGAATGCGAGAAGGGGTGGATTCCCAGAAAATCATGACGAACCGGAGGCGGGAAGCCATCCTTGGGATCACGATGGATGGTAGACAGAACCGTCGCCGGGATTACGAACTATGAAGTTAAAACTTGATTGGCTAGTAGATAGGTTTGTGAAAAGAATTGTGAAAACTGGCTTTACGCAAAAATAACCCTAGCCATGTTCTTTGAATAACCCTATCATATGCATCAATTCTGTGTTGGCTTGCTGAGTACGGTTGGTACTCACCCTTGCTATACGCACAAACCTCCAGTGATGGAAATGAAGAGCCGAAGACCCCTACGCGTATTATCCGGAGGGCGAAGGAACCGACGGCGCATACTAGACCTTAGCCCCGGTCGTTGCCGTGGCAATGGACAAGCCGCCGCCTCTTTCCGCCGCCTTATCTAAATTCTGTTTTATGTTGTGTTCGGACCATAAGGTCCTATGGGATGAACATTGCCTTCGGGCCTATTGATGTAATAATGGTATTGTAAGACTATTCGTGCATGTGCACTTGATTATCCAGTACTGTATTCGTGGGTACCAACTACTCGATCCAGGGAAATGGTACTATGAACACGAATGATTCCCGTCTCAAAAACGGGGGTCCACAGAGCTGGTATCAGAGCCATGCGACCGTAGGCTAAGACCAAATGGCGCCCTACCTCTAACCAGTTGGCTAAAGGGAATATCCCTACATAGGATCGGTTTTAAACTATTATTTCCGAAAATGCAAATATACCTTTTCTACATCTGTATTTCCTTTTTACCAAATGATTATAATAGCTCGCTCCCGCTAACCCTAAGTTGCCTATAAAAGCAGATGTCAAACCACGACGGAGCCTGGGAAGTCACTATCCCGCGAGACGAGGGGTTTGTGGTACAACTTCAGTCCCTACTATGGTGTTTGAGGTACCCGGAACCACCCACCTATCACACCAAAAGGCATGGCTCCGAAGTGTATCCAGCCTGGGAGGCAGCTGTATCCATAGAAGCCCGCATGGGAAGTGAGAAATCCTTCTGCTTCCACACTCGCTACCACCGGGACCTAGCAGAAGCAGCTATTCAGGATGCAGCTCGCGAAGCCTTCCTTCGCCTTAATGCGATCCATCGTGCCGAACTCACGGTGACAGAGTTCGTGCATCATCCTTATCGCGAAGAGGGCAACCCAGTCTGCACTGTGGAGGCTACCCCTGCTGCTACAACCCGATGGTCACGCGTCTATCACGTTGGGCGGAGACAGCAGACGGCTGTTACGAGGAGGCCCTGCTCGAGATCAACGACTAGCAGTCACGCCTCAATGATTTGGTCGAGAGCCACCAAGGCTATGGAGACCGATAAACATGCCGCACTCACCGCAGCCAATGGTGCCCAAGATGAGCAACTCTCGGACCGCTACATGGCCCGTGGGGAAGCTCGCAGAGCTGGAAGAGCAGCTCAGAAGAGCAAGCAGCAAATCAACCGCTTGGAGGAGCAAACTGCACACTCATCCCGTCTACGCCGCAGTACTTCCGCCGAGCTTGTGCCATCACCTCCCCCCGTGCCCGACCATTATTACCTTATGACTCCAGCATGCTTGGATACCTTTCAAGCCATGATGGAGCAAGCTTTATGTTGAGCACGAGCTCGCACGCACTGTGGACACCACTCGCCGCCGCGTCCATGGGACCCACCCCGAGCTCCGTACAGCACCATCCGAGCCGGGATCGGAGAAGGTAACCCCATCCAGATCTACACCGACACGGAGTCCGAGGCGAGCCCATGGAGATCAAATGGGAGTCTAGCGACACCGACCCAATGGAGGAGGAAGCTCCCCTTCGTCGCCCGACTCACACGGGAGGCCCCTCACCCGCCGGACCGCTCGCAAGAGTACGCGGCCACCGAGTCGGAAGATTCGGCGTGACTCCGAGGCCACCACCTCCGAGCCATGGGGACTTCGGTTTGCTTCAGCAACGGACCACCCACTTCCGGCGCCTGGCTCTTGCGGATGGATGGATGACTAGGCGGGAGGACCTTCCCAGCTCGGCAGCACGAACCACTCCCTAATTCCCTTAATTAGTTGATGTAGTCGACGATATAACTATTGTTGCTATCTGGCATGAAGGACTGTGTGTGTACATCAGTGTACCCCTTATGTAATATGATGAACCTGAGCATCGCCATGCGGTGTCTTAATTCGTATGCTTATTTCACCCTGTCTGTTGATTGAAGATCATTCGAAAGAACTTGAAGAAAAAAAATCCCCCTGGGAACTATAACCTAAACTAGTCCGATCTCTTAATTCATCTACCTTCTTCAGATGGCACATCGTCGCAGAGCCGCAGCAACCAACGAGAACCCGCCAGAACCCAACCCCTCCACCCTGGCGGAGGTCATGGCTTTGCAGACCCAGCTACTCCAAGCGATTGCTAATAATCAAGGAGGTCGAGGAGGATCGAGTCTGGGAGAATTCATGAGAGCTAAGCCGCCCACTTTTTCCACGGCCGAAGAACCTATGGATGCCGAAGATTGGCTAAGAGTGATAGAGAAGAAGCTAACCCTCGTCAGAGTCCGAGAAGCTGATAGAGTTGTCTTCGCTACTAACCAGCTGGAGGGCCCCGCAAGTGACTGGTGGGACACCTACAAGGAAACACGGGCTGAAGACGCCGCGAACCAACATGGGAGGAATTCACGGCTGCGTTCCGTGAGAATTTCGTGCCACTGCTTATGAGGATGAAGAAAACGAGTTCCGCAGATCGCGTCAAGGGAACACCTCGACAAGAATATCTAAACAAGTTCACCCAGCTTGCCGTTACGCCACCAGACTGGGGAGCGAAGAAGAAAAGATAGACAAATTCATTGAGGGATTAAATGACGAACCGAGGGGACCAATGATCGGGCAGATCACACCGCTTTCCAAAGCCTCATCAACAAAGGTCGTCCGACTTGAGCATGACCAAAAGGTGGTAGACAATAACCGCAAGAGGAGGCTCGCTATGGCTCGCCCATTTCGGGAACGCCACAACGCCCCAAGGGAGCCACCCCGTCCGGATGGAAGCCAAACGTTCCGAACCGGACGTTCTCCCGCCTTCGACCATGTCAACAGTCAGCTACACCTCGCTTCATACACCCACACCAACCCTAGCCGCTCCAGGGAAGGAAGAATGTGAGCCGCTTCAATTGAGAGAATTCGGGCACTACTCCAATAGCTGCCCAAAACCACGCAACACCCCGTGCGCACGGCGCCAATGCAACGCCCGTCCGAGGAACCCCACCTCTGCGGGGACGAGGTCTGTTCAGGACCCCGCTACCCAACGAGGCCGCCACCGGGTTTCGACGTGGCCAGTGAATCATATGCGGCTGAAGAAGCTCGGGAGGATCGGAGCGTATTGATGGGTATGTTCTCTATCAACTCTACACCGTTAAAGTTTTATTCGATTCTGGAGCCTCGCATTCATTCATATCTTCCCAAGTAAGCAAACAACACCACCTACACCAAGTAGCACTTAAGAGGCCTATGTTGGTACACTCACCGGGGAGACATAACCGTACCCCATGCCTGCATTAATGTGCCCATACGGATTAGAGACGTGGTGTTTCTCTCAAACCTTATGGTGTTATCGCCCCAAACCATAGATGTCATACTCGGAATGGATTGGTTGACCAAAAATAATGGAATTATAGACTGCAGTCGAAGGGAAGTCACGGTATCCACCCCATGGGGATCACCGATGAGCATAACTATGGATCAAAACCCAAAGCTATGTGAACAAGCTGCGGGAGTGTTCACCATGCTACCTCTAGGCGGAATGCCAGTAGTACAAGAATACCCGGACGTGTTTCCCGAGGAATTGCCCGGAATGCCCCCGGATCGCGACGTAGAGTTTATCATCGATCTAATGCCTGGTACTGCCCTCATATCTAAGAGGCCTTATCGAATGCCGGCCAACGAGTTGGAGGAACTCAAGAAGCAAATAAGAGAACTACAAGAGAAGGGATTTGTACGCCCCAGCTCTTCTCCCTGGGGAGCTCCAGTACTCTTCGTCAAGAAGAAGGATGGGAGCATGAGAATGTGTGTGGACTACCGATCGCTGAATGAAGTCACTATCAAGAACAAGTACCCGCTACCTCGAATCGATGACCTATTCGATCAACTTAAGGGTGCGCAGGTGTTCTCGAAGGTTGATCTACGGTCAGGATATCATCAGTTGAAGATTAGAGCTGGAGATATTCCTAAGACGGCGTTCTCTACACGATACGGCTTATACGAGTTCACAGTGATGTCCTTTGGATTGACCAATGCCCCGGCATATTTTATGAACCTGATGAACAAGGTATTCATGGAGTACCTGGACAAATTCGTAGTGGTATTCATCGACGATATACTTATCTACTCCAAGGACGAGAGGAACACGCGGAGCATCTACGACTAGTACTGGAAAAGCTACGGGAGCACCAGCTGTATGCAAAGTTCAGCAAATGCGAGTTCTGGCTCAAGGAAGTCGCTTTTCTTGGCCACGTGGTTTCAGCCGGAGGAGTAGCAGTAGACCCCGCCAAGGTCGAAGCCGTTATGGAATGGAAGGCACCAAAGTCAGTGACGGAAGTTCGGAGTTTCTTGGGTTTGGCCGGTTATTACCGACGGTTTATCGAAGGGTTTTCCACTGTGGCCCGACCTATGACTCAACTTCTGAAGAAGGAAAGGAAGTTTGAGTGGAACGAGAAGTGTCAAAAAGCCTTCGACCAACTAAAAGAAAAGTTAACCACTGCCCCAATCTTGACCTTACCCGACAACCGGAAGGACTTCGTGATGTACTGTGATGCATCCCGGCAAGGATTAGGAGGAGTTTTAATGCAGGATGGGAAGGTCGTAGCGTATGCTTCGCGACAGTTACGACCTCACGAGGAGAATTATCCTACACACGACCTGGAATTAGCCGCGGTTGTACACGCATTGAAGATCTGGAGACACTATCTGATCGGGAACCACTGTGATGTGTATACCGATCACAAGAGCTTGAAATATTTCTTTACTCAGCCTGATCTCAACCTACGACAGAGGCGATGGTTGGAGTTGATCAAGGATTACGATCTAGGAATCCATTACCATCCCGGCAAGGCAAATGTAGTGGCCGATGCGCTGAGCCGCAAAGCCCAATGCAACCACGTGGGATTGAGAGGTATGGCCAATGAGCTCCAAGAAGAAATGGCTCGACTTAATCTGCACCTGATTCCTCACGGAGAAGTACACTCACTGGAAATCCAACCCCTTCTGAGGACTCAAATAGAGAAAGCCCAAAAAGGGAATGAGGAAACCCAGGAAATCAAGGAACGCATGACCGCTGGACGCGCTAAGGAGTTTTCAGTAGATGACAAGGGAATCCTGTGGTACAAGAAAAGAATCTGCGTGCCTGAACGAGGCGGTTTGAGGGGATTGATCTTAAAAGAAGCCCACGAATCGGCATATTCGTTACATCCTGGAAGCACAAAAATGTACCAGGATTTGAAAGGAGAATACTGGTGGCCCAATATGAAGAGAGATATAGCCGAATACGTAGCCGTGTGCGATGTGTGCCAAAGGGTGAAGGCTAAGCATCAACGACCAAGAAGCTTACTGCAGCCACTCAAGATCCCCGAATGGAAATGGGACGAGATAGGCATGGATTTCATAGTGGGACTACCCAAGACTGCGACTGGTTACGATTCCATTTGGGTAATAGTAGATCGGCTCACCAAGACTGCCAGATTTATTCCCGTGAAAACTAACTACAACAGTGCCAAGCTAGCGGAACTATATATGAGCAGGATTGTATGTCTCCACGGTGTACCAAAGAGGATTATATCGGATCGTGGCACCCAATTCACATCTCATTTTTGGAGCAAGGTCCACGAGGCACTCGGCAGTCACCTTGCCTTCAGTACCGCTTACCACCCGCAGATCGACGGACGGACCGAGAGGACGAATCAAGTGCTAGAAGATATGCCGAGAGCTCGTGCGTTGGATTTCACCAAGGATTGGGAGAAATGTTTGCCGTACGCCGAGTTCTCCTACAACAATAGCTATCAAGCCGACCGAAGATGTCGCCAAACGAAGCTCTATTTGGTCGCCGCCGAACCCCATTAATGTGGTCGAAACCGGTGAACGAACCGTATTCGGGCCGACATAATCAAAGAGGCCGAGGAAAAAGTTCGCTTGATTCGGGACCGATTACAAACAGCTCAGTCACGACAAAAGAGCTACGCGGACACCCGCCGAAGAGAATTAGAGTTTAAAGAAGGTGACTACGTGTATTTGAAGGTCTCACCACTACGGGAACTCGAGGTTCAAGGTCAAAGGGAAACTCGCACCAAGATACGTGGGCCCATTCTTGATAAACGCTAGGAGAGGAGAAGTGGCCTACCGCTGGAGCGCCCGAGAACCTCTCGATGTCCACCTAGTGTTCCACGTATCACAATTGAAGAAATGTTTGCGAGTACCAGAAGAGCAAGCCCCTTTAGAAACCATCCATGTCCACAGTGATCTTACCTACCCGGAGCATCCAATCAAGATACTAGACGAGGCAGAAAAGAAGACACGGACCAAATCATGGCGCATGTACAAGGTACAATGGAGCAATCGCACGGAAGAAGAGGCTACTTGGGAGAGCGAAGAATTCCGAGGACGAGAATATCCACACCTATTCAGCAATCGGTAAGAAAATCTCGGGGACGAGATTTATTGTTAGGGGGTAGGTTTGTAACACCCTAAAAATCGAAGAATTTAAAATCGGACATTGAAAATCGGACCTTGCAGAAACCTTTTGGTTTCAATGCTTCTTATCGTGTTTTTCAATCTTATTTGCCAGTTCAGTTGCGTAAGAATTTCTTCTGGAATTGCTTTGATGTGAAGTTGAATAAAAAAAAACCTAAGCTTTGAGATCCCTGCTGGGAGAAGTAATTCAAAATATATATATTTGGAGAAGGGTAAATATATAATTTTGGGAGATTTACAAGAGATTCTTTGAAAAGAATATATTTTGTTTTAAACCCTAATTGATGGAAGAAAAATAATAAATATTTGGATGATAAAAATATTTTTGAGAATTTAGAAACTTATTTTAATCAAAGGCCCTAATTTATTGAATTTAAAGGAAGAAATAAAATAGATATGAAAAATATATTTTGAAAAATAAAAAGTGGGGAAACAGTTTGAAAATATAATTTCAAAATTATTTTGGAAATATTAAAATTTATTTTGAATTTTTAGAGTGAAAGGAAATGGAAATGGAAAATAGGAATTTAAAATCGGGAAAAGAGAAAACGCACTGTTCATTAGCCGCCAAGTGTTCGACGCCGTACGCCCGCCGCGCGCGCGCACGCGCCACGCGCGCGCAGCGCGCGCGCGCGGCCCCTACACCCGCGCGCGCCAGCGCGCGCGCGCGCGCCGCGCGGACCCCGCACCGCTGCCTCGCGCCGCCGCACAGCGCACGGCCCCCGCCGCGCCGCGCGCTGCGCCACGCGGCCCGCCGCCGTACGCCCCGCACCCGCGCGCGCGCGCGCTTGCGCCACGCGCCGCCGCCGCGCCAGCCCCCGCCCGCTCGCGCACCCTCGCGCGCGCGCCGTCCGGACCCCGCTCGCGTCCCGCTCGCCGCTCCACGTCGCAAACGCCGCGCCCGCCCGGCCTTCGCGCCGCCGCTGGAGACCGCCGCACGCCCTCCCCGAGCTGCGCCGCGTGTCGCGCCGCGCCGCACACGCCCGAGCCGGCCCCTCCCCTCTCCACTCGCGCTCGCGCCGCGCCGCGCCTATAAAAGGGCCGCGCCGCGCCACCATTTCGCCGCACCGCCACCGCCCTTTCCCCTCTCCCGAAGCGCCGCCGCCGCCGTTTAGCCGTCGCCGCCGTGCGCAAGTCCATCCCCGTGCCCCCTTGCTCCTCCCGAGCCGCCGTCGCCGGTAAGCCCCTTGCGCCGCCCTTGTTCCTCACCGCCGCTCTGTTTTGAAGCCCCGGTCGAACACCTTGCGAACGATGAATAGTGCGCGAGAAAAAGAAAAGAAAAAAAAGAATAATAGGGAAAATTTGGGAAAAATTTTGGAAAATTTGGAAAATATTTTGGGATGACTTGAGTAAAATTTTGGGCAAAAATAAATTATTTTCTCGCATATTTTCTCAGTGCAAAGTTTGAAAAATCGGAATCGGACGTTTTTCGGAATTTCATTTCGCATCGTTTTTAAATCCGGATTCCGTTTAATTCTTTCCCGCCATCGAAATAGGTTTCGCTTTTATACTCAAACCCTCAAATTTTGAGCACGAATTTTCTTCGCTGATATATTCAAACGTAATTTCCAAATTTATTGCGATCGCCGACTTGCGAAAACCCTAGGTCATCAACTCGATTCCAAAACCCGGATTTTCCTCGCAACCCTTGTTCTAACTCGAGTAGAATCTTCGGCAAAACTTTTGGAGTTGTTTTTGTGGCTTTTATGGTTCTTTTCGATCTCTCGGTATTTTGTTGAATTCTAACTGAATTCAATTGACCTTTCGCACGTACGGGTAGCGCCCAAGAAACCGGCATCGACCCCGCCGAAGACCCCACCCTCAAGTGTGCGAGCAAGGCAAGTCTTCACACCCTTTGAACATATCGATCCCAATTGCGAAATGATGTTATTTTAAACTCTAAACCTGCATGCTTTACGAGTACCTATACTTGTTATGTCATACCTTGCTGTTGATTACCTTTAGAATTACTCCTTGTAACTCGCGATGTGATACAAACAACCGAAGCATAACTTGTAAACGCTTAGCCATGCTATACTTATATTTATGCATACTCATGACTTTATGAAAAAGCTTTGTGCTTGGGCAACTACCTTAGGGAAGGTAGTTGAGGTTCGGCATGTGGAGACATGAGCGCCACATGGCCATGATGAACTAAGTTTGATGAAAATTGAAAGTACTATACAAATGCTTTAGACTGGGGCGACCGGATGATTTGGGTGGATTCCGGAAAAGGCAAGTGCCGACCCTGGTCAATTAATGACCGAGCCATGAGATAGCCGGGAAACGAGCCAGTACAACCGTACTTCTCGAATGGGTATAGACCTAGCTGACTAGATCGCCGAGCGGAGGCAGTATCCTTGCATAGATGGTTCTCTATGATGTGGTTATGGGATGAGAATGAGGCTGCGGCCTTTGTTATGAATGGTGAGATTAAACTGATGTTAATTAAACTTAAAGATTTGGAAAGTCTTCCCTTACCCCGGGTGCGCCAGAACTCCTATCACTGCTAGAAAAGGACGGCTAGAGTGCATGAGGGCTTAAGTTCATGGAGCGGGTACTGCCAAAGCGAGGTTATCGAAAGGCTTTGTCGTGACCGTCTCATGTGTTGAGGCGTAGGCTCATTTGTTGGGCGTCGCGGAGTACGGGTAAAGTGTACATCCACCGCAGTGTGAATGAATCAATCTATTCGAATAGCCGTGCTCGCGGATATTGAGCATCGTGACAAGACTTTCGCTTGGCTAGACTTTGAACTTAAAAATGTTGGGATGGGTTTGCATGATGATTTTATTCGGTGGATCAACTTCTCGAGAATGCGAGAAGGGGTGGATTCCCGTAAAATCATGACGAACCGGAGGCGGGAAGCCATCCTTGGGATCACGATGGATGGTAGACGAACCGTCGCCGGGATTACGAACTATGAAGTTAAAACTTGATTGGCTAGTAGATAGGTTTGTGAAAAGAATTGTGAAAACCGGCTTTACGCAAAAATAACCCTAGCCATGTTCTTTGAATAACCCTATCATATGCATCAATTCTGTGTTGGCTTGCTGAGTATGGTTGGTACTCACCCTTGTTATACGCACAAACCTCCAGCTGATGGAAATGAAGAGCCAGAAGACCCCTACGCGTATTATCCGGAGGGCGAAGGAACCGACGGCGCATACTAGACCTTAGCCCAGTCATTGCTCGTGGCAATGGACAAGCCGCCCTCTTTCCGCGCCTTATCTAAATTCGTTTTATGTTGTGTTCGGACCATAAGGTCCTATGGGATGAACATTGCCTTCGGGCCTATTGATGTAATAATGGTATTGTAAGACTATTCGTGCATGTGCACTTGATTATCCAGTACTGTATTCGTGGGTACCAACTACTCGATCCAGGGAAATGGTACTATGAACACGAATGATTCCCGTCTCAAAAACGGGGGTCCACATTCTGCCATTGGATAAAGGTTCCACGTGTAGCTCCTAGGGTTAGGATCTCACCGTTTGGTGGATGCTGCAGTGGCAAATGGGCCCATTCGTTCTTTACCGTGTCTACTTGCACTTTCGTCTGGTCAGCCATCAGTTGCGCCCATGCACTCTTGTATCTGGGGTCGGCTTAAAGGCAAGTCCCTCGGCCACCGGAACCGTGAAGGTCAGCATCACCTTAACTGTTAGCACACAGTTAGTTGGTTCCTGTGATAGATTCATCCATAATTTTAGAATACTATATTATAAGGATTTGTTAAGACTGTTATGCATTGTGGCCGAGTGTTCTACCGTTATTTGATCGACGGCGGATACGACTGGTTGTGGATGTTTTGCCACCTCAGTTGACATGCAACTGCTCCGCTTTTGTGTCAAACTATCTCAGATCGGAACGACGACATGCTTAGCGGCCCGCTGCGTGCTCGCATCTCTTCCTTGATCTTGGTAGTCACCTCATGCAGCCTCTCCTCTAATTCGAGCTTAGCTTGGCTCGACTCGCTCCCGGATCTTCTCGACCGACGTGCATCTTTTTTGACTTTGAGAGGGCCCACTTCTTGTATTGCCTCGCGTATTCGGAAAACCATATTTCTAGGGGACGGAAGCGCCAACGCCCTAGTCCATCCACGGTGTTCGCCGTTGCCTAACGCTTGAGTAAGGATGTCATCCTCGCATCTAGGAGAGCAGGCCTGTTGGGAGGTCTGTCTCATGGCAACCAACTCTTTCTGCAGTACAAGTGAGTTCGGAATAAATCGAGAGTATGATTTATGTAAAGAAAATAAACATATTAAGGTAAGAAACTTACAATATGTTCGTAAACTTATTAATCTTGGGCATTTGGGAAAGTGATTGTTCCATTGCTGTTCTTCACAGACCTTGCCCTTGCCTAGCTCTTTGCCCTTGGGTGCGGGATATCGGCAAACGGAGGCGACGTGTTGGATGCCTCTGCCACCTCATACTCTTTTTGCCATTGCTCGAGCTTCCTTTCATATCCCCCGGTGCCAAGTCGGTGCGGGTGCACGTTCCGAGCCTGGAGTGCCCTAAAAGCCTTGGCTTTGGCTCGGGCTTCCTCAGTTTATTTCTTCTCGATGAACTGCTCGCACACCTCTTGTGTGGGCCAGGGGCATTCCTCAAAAGGCTCCCCTACGTTGGGGTTGTTGATGTACTCGTTGACTAGCTTGGACTTAAAGTTCTTCCAAGCGGTTCCAAACGACTTGAAGGCCATAGTCTTTAGCCTTTCCTCGTCAGTTGCAGGATAGTCGAAACTCTCATTGAACTTTAGCCATGCAGATTCCTTCTTGACGTCCGGCACGTCCTTGACGTTATCAACCAAGATCGTGAAGGTCTGCCTCCCTATTATCCCGCATATGAAGCTAAATTTCCTACACATGTTCTTGGGTGCGATCGACTTTCCTAGGAGGTCCACCACTTTTATGGTGTACCTCTCCCTTTGGATTTTATTGCCGCTTCTAGGGGCCCGTGTCCTTGTGGACCCACTAGTTGTCGTTGACGGTGTTCTGTCATGCTGCGACATCCTTGTAAAATAAAAGTGTGTTTGATTCTTCATTTGATGATGAACAATTGGCATCTGGGATTATTGCTTTATGTGTTTTGTTATTTGGAGATTTATTGACAAAGTGGTTTTGGAGATAGTTGAATTTTCGGACATTGAATAGTGTTCGGTCAGGTGCACCCGGTCGACCGGCTTATCTTGCCGGTCTGACCGGAGGTGTTTGAGCGGTCGAGACCGGGCAGCAACGTAGTCGGACCGATCGAGTCCGTCCAACTGGTTGCCGATTTCGATTCAGTTTTGGTTTCGGTTTGTTTTCTTACATATACATGGGAGTTTCATGTTCCTATGCACGTGTATGTTCATTTATGCTAACAATGAGTCAAGTTGGAGATAGCTTGTGCTCGGATATAGTATTCTTTGTTTAGTTGTGTGCAGGTAATCTTTACGCCTCGGGAAAGTGTTGCCGGTGATCGAGTTGGAGTCAACTTGGAGATAAGGTGACATCCAAGATGGAGATCATGCGGGATGCTGAAGGGTAGAGATTGATGTACATAATTGGTGAAGTTTCCATATGGCATACGATGGAGATATAGTGCGCGTATGGAAAGCGGAATTTTGGTTTTGGAAAGACCGAGATTGTGACGGTTGGTTTATATCAAGTTTGTACTTATATGGGAAGGTTTCCTAGGTGTTTAGGACTTTCTGTATGAGTAGGATTCGTGGCTTTTGGCTGCGAGTCTTGTGTATAAATAGTTAGGGGAGGCGTGGCCTCTTGGTATCGCTTTGGATTCGAGTTTTAGAGAGTTTCGAGTTAGGGTTTCAAGTTTAGCTTGAGATTTTGTGAGGAGCGCTTTGTTTGTACTTTGTAAACACAGAGAGATTCAATAAAGATAAATCTTCTTGGAGAATTCTTTGTGTTTTCTTCTTCCTCGATGCGACAGTCTAAACGGCGGTTAGACCGACTCAATTCACCGGTAAGACCGCACGCACGACTGCGGTCAGACCGGAATTCATCGACGATTGGCTACATTCGGGGAATCGACTAAGGCACGGCGATCGGCTACACGGGCGGTCAGACCGGCACTATAGGGCGGTCAGACCAGCAGAACACTTTCGGTCAGACTAACTTGCTCCAGATCAGAGGTAAAGTTTTATTTCCGCTAAAACTTGTTTTTTGGGTTACATCAACCATTCACCCCTCTTTGGTTGGCTTTACTTTGGGTATTCGATCCTACAAGTGGTATCAGAGCCTTGTTTTTCTGCTTTGGATTTTTATCGATCTAAAGTTTTTCGCCCGTTGGATAAATTTTCCCTAAGCCGCATGTTTTTGATGGAACCGACTTCGCTTATTGGTGTAGTAAGATGCAATCTTACATCATGGCTCAAGACTATGATGTGTGGCAAAAGGTTGCTCTTCCCTACACTATTCTCGAAGCGATTAATTCTGATGCTTTGAAAACTGAGTTTAATAACAATTGCAAAGCTCGCAATATTTTGTTAAATGGGACTTCTCGTTCGGATTTTGATCGCGTTTCACATCTTCAAACCGCCAACGATATTTGGAATGCTTTGAAAAACTTTCATCAAGGAACTACTAATATAAAAGAACTTCGTCGAGACCTTTTTAAAAAGGAATACATAAAATTTGAGATGAAACCTGCTGAAGCTTTGGATGACTATCTTTCTAGGTTTAATAAAATCTTAAGCAATCTTAGATCTATTGATTCTTCTTATGACACTAATTATCCACAATCTAAGATTTTTCGTCACTTTTTAAATGGTCTTGACATGTCTATTTGGGAGATGAAAGTAACTTCAATTCAAGAATCTGTCAATATGGCTACTTTGACTTTGGACTCTCTTTACACTAAACTCAAAACTCATGAGATGAACATTCTTTCACGAAAAATTGAGTCCAAGTCAAATGCTTTGGTTTCTTCTTCTTCAACTTCTTCTGATGTTGCATCTTCATCGTCTCCAAGTGCTCTTACTTTGATTAATGCCATGTTCGATGAACAACTTGAGCAATTCGAGGAGGAGGATTTGGCTCTTGCCGCTAACAAACTTTCTTGAGCTATGAACAAAGTCAGGTTCAGGAAAAGAGGAGGACCAGCTCGGTGCTTTGAATGTGGCGCCTTGGACCACATCCGTTCCAACTGCCCCAAGCTTGGGAGAAGCAAAAAGAAGGACAAGAGCGGGGAGAAGGCGAAGGACGACAAGCCCAAGGGGAGGCGCTCGAAGGAGATGATCAAGAAGGTGTTGAGCCAAGTCTATGCCGCTTTTGAACCACTAAGCGACATAGACTCCGATAGCGAAGAAGAGAAGGGCAAGAATATCTCCGGCGTTTGTCTCATGACATGTGGAGATGAAGATTCTGAAGAGGAAGACAATGAGGTAAGCTCGCTTGAGGAAGCAATTCTTGTTTTAAGTGCAAAGAATAAAAAATGTGAAAAGATGTTTAAAAAACAAAAATTTGTGATTGAATCTTTGAATGCTGAAATTGCTAGATTGAAATCTCTTATTACTAATGACGATGATTGCAAAAATTATGAGGTTTTAATGCTTGAGATTTCAAAAATTAGAGATTCACATGATTTGGCTACTAAACCTTGTTTAACTTGTGATGCTAATGAATTGAAATTAAAGATGTTTTAGCTCGTGTTAAGCACATGAAAGATATAGTTAAACAAGATGAGGTAGCTTCTTGCTCTAAATGTCGCAAAGGTAAAGATGTCATGATCTTGAAAAAGAAGTTTCTTACATGAAAAGTTCTTTGCAAAAATTTTTTGACGGTAAGAAACAACTTAACATGATTTTGGACAAATCTAAAGTGTGTAGCGACAATAGGGTAATAGGTTTTGATGCTCATGACTATTTCACCAAAAATCCTCCAAATGTTTTAAGAATGACTGAAAACGGTGAAATCTTCACAAAACCTAATACCATGAAAACAGTTTTAAATCTGCTTGGAAATTTGCCATCTCTTTCGTTTATCTAAAAGAAACTAAACCTAATTTTTCAAGACCATCCGCCACTAAAGAAAAGTTTTCTTGCTCTTTTTGTGGTAAAGATGGTCATCTTGTTGGTTTTTGTTTCAGATTAGCATGAAAACAGAAAAAGGAAAGAGAGAATAATTTTGCAAAATCAAAATGGCAAAAATCTGGTTTTCCCTCGGGAAGGCCGGTCAGACCGCAGTTGGTCCATCTGGCCGATCGGTGGCACCCGGTCAGACCGTCGGCACCGCCTTGGTCGGGACCGGTGATGGCGCCCGGTCGACCGACAGCACCTAGCGGTCGACTCGCCCCAAAGGAATTTTTCTGAAAATTCTAAAACTGTTTTTGCTCGTGGATTATTGTCTAGTGGATCTGTTGGTCGTGTGTCTCAGTACTGGATTCCTAAATTTCTTTTGACTAACCCCAGTACTGAGGCTTCGACATCTTTTGTTGTGTAGGCTTTCGTGGCAAGAAAGGAGAATGTGTGGATCGTAGACTCCAGTTGTTCGCGGCACATGACCGGAGATAAAAATTGGTTCTCCTTCCTCAAGATGGCATCCAAGACGGAATCGATAATCTTTGGGGATGCTTCAACAAGTGTCGTTCTTGCTACGATATCCGTCAAGGTAGGTGACAAATTTGAATTATAAGAGGTAGCTTTGGTCGAGGATTTAAAGTACAATTTACTTTCAGTTTCTCAAATTGTTGATGAAAACTTTGAAGTTCATTTCAAGAAAGCTGGAAGTAAAATTTTTGATTCTTGTGGTGATTCTGTTTTGAACATTTCTTGTTATGGGAGAGTTTTTTAAGCTGATTTTGAAAACCCTGTTTCTCCTGTTGTAACATGCTTAGTTGTGAAATTCAACAAAGATTGATGTTTTGGCATCGCAGACTTGGGCATGTTGGCTTTGATCACTTAACTCGATTAAGTGGTTTGGATCTTGTTCGTGGTTTGCCTAAGCTCAAAAGGGATTGTGATTTGGTTTGTGCACCATGTCGTCTTGGTAAAATGGTTGCTTCTTCACACACATCGATTCTTTCTGTGATGACGGATGCATCGAGACAACTTTTACACATGGACACTGTTGGTCCAGCTAGAGTGCAATCTGTCGGAGGAAAATGGTATGTGTTGGTTGTTGTTGACGACTTTTCTCGATATTCTTGGGTTTTCTTCATGGCAACCAAGGATGAGACCTTTGGACACTTTCGGAGTTTGGTTCTTCGTTTAAATTGTGAATTTCCCAATTCTCTGAAAACAATTAGAAGCGATAATGGTGGTGAATTTAAAAATGCTTCTTTTGAACAATTTTGCACTGAAAAAGGTTTTGAACATTAATTTTCTTCTCCTCGTGTTCCTCAACAAAATGGCATTGTTGAAAGAAAAAATCGTTCTTTGGTTGAGATGGCTAGGACAATGCTAGATGAATATCACACTCCTAGAAAATTTTGGGCCGAAGCTATTAACACTGCTTGCTATGTTTCTAATCATATTTTCTTGCGATCTAAACTTGGCAAAACTCCTTATGAGCTTCGATTTGGTCGTCAGCCCAAAGTTTCACATTTGTGTGTTTTTGGTTGCAAGTGCTTTGTTTTAAAATCTGGAAATTTTGGACAAGTTTGAATCACGTTCAACTGATGGTCTGTTTCTTGGATACCCCACACACACTCGTGGCTATCGTGTACTTATTTTGGAGACTAACAAAATTGTCGAGACTTTTGAGGTCACTTTTGATGAGGCTAGTCCCGGTACTAGACCAGAATTTTCAGGTACATTGCCACAGGCTCAGAGGGAGGATGGTCGCATCTTCGAAGACGAAAGCGATGACGAAGACGACGAAGTCGACCTGCCCGGTCAGACCGACCGAGGGCCGTCGGTAAGACCGGTGGAGGCTGCCCGGTCAGACCGACAGGGGCCGACTGCTTCGGATTCTGTTGATTCCAATCAAGAGGATTCGTCGGGGACTACGACCAGTGCTGAACCAGAACGTGAATCAACCTTTGAAATCACTGCACCTTTGCACATTCAGCGACAACATCCGTCGAAACAAATAATAGGTAATTTACATGAGCGGACGACGAGATCTAAGGTAATTGCGCATGATTTTGCGAATTCTGCTTTTGTTGCTTCTTTTGAACCCAAAGATGTTACTCATGCATTAACTGATGAATCGTGGATTAACGCCATGCATGAAGAACTTGAAAATTTTGAAAGAAACAAAGTTTGGTCTTTAGTTGAACCTCCTTCTGGACATAATGTTATTGGAACCAAGTGGGTTTTCAAAAATAAACAAAATGAGGATGGTTTGATTGTTCGAAATAAGACTAGACTTGTTGCTCAAAGTTTTACTCAGTGGAGGGTTTAGATTTTGATGAAACTTTTGCTCCTGTTGCTAGGATTAAAGCAATTAGACTTTTATTAGCTTTTGCTGCTTCAAAAGGTTTTAAATTATATCAAATGGATGTTGAAAGTGCTTTTCTTAATGGCTTTATACAGGAGGAAGTTTATGTTAAACAACCACCGGGTTTTGAAAATTCTGATTTTCCCAACCATGTTTTTAGTTGTCAAAAGCCTTGTATGGTTTGAAATAAGCACCTAGAGCATGGTGTGATAGACTTAAGAACTTTTTGCTTGAAAAAGGTTTTCAAATGGGAAAAATTGACAAAACGCTTTTTGTTCTTAAGCATGGTGAAAATCAGCTTTTCGTTCGATTTATGTTGATGATATCATCTTTGGTTGTTCAACTCACTCTTTGGTTGTAGAATTTGCCGAGACTATGTGCAGGGAATTTGAAATGAGCATGATGGGTGAACTGTCATACTTTTTGGGATTGCAAATTAAGCAAACACCTCAAGGTACGTTTGTCCATCAAACAAAGTACACCAAAGATCTTTTGCGCAGGTTCAAGATGGAGAGCTGCAAGCCAATCTCTACACCCGTTGGTTCTACTGCTGTTCTTGATCCTGATGAAGATGGTGAGGCCGTGGATCAAAAGGAGTATAGAAGCATGATTCGATCTTTGTTGTATCTAACTGCTTCTAGACTAGACATACAGTTTGCTGTGTGTTTGTGTGCACGCTTTCAAGCTTCTCCTTGTGCTTCACATCGTCAAGCGGTCAAGCGCATTACGAGGTATTTGAATCATACACTTGAGTTTGGAATTTGGTATTCTACTTCATCTTCTATTTGCTTAAGTGGATATTCCGATGCTGATTTTGCGGGTTGTAGAATTGATAGAAAAAGTACTAGTGGAACATGTCATTTTCTTGGAACTTCATTGATTGCATGGTCCTCTAGGAAACAATCTAGTGTAGCTCAATCCACTGCTGAATCTGAATATTCTGCTGATGCTAGTTGTTGTTCACAGATTCTTTCGCTTATTTCTACCTTGAAAGATTATGGTCTTGCTTTTGAAAAAGTGTGTTTTTATTGTGATAATACAAGTGCCATAAACATTGATAAGAATCCTGTTCAACACTCACGCACTAAGCACATTGATATTCGCTTTCACTTCTTGCGGAATCATGTTGAGAAGAAGGATGTTGAATTGAAATTTTTGGACACAAAATTGCAACTTGCTGATATTTTTACAAAATTATTGGATTCTTCTCGCTTTGCTTTTCTTCGAGGGGAATTAGGAATCATTCATCCTTTTGGCATGTTTTGAGGGGGAGTTTTTGTGCTCTTTGTTTTGTCAAGCTACATGATTAAAATAAACTGAAAAGAGAGCTTTATCCATACATATCGTTGTTCATGAGCATGCTAGCAATATTATGAAGGTTTATTTGTCACTAGCATAGCTTGTATGTATTCTAGTATTTTTATGTGATCTAGATTTTATATTTAAGTGAAATAATGCATGACACTGTAATATCACACTTGAATTAAAGAAATATGCAATGTTGATACTAGTGCTTGTGTTGGATTATAAATGCTTATATATGATTATAAATGCTTATATATATATATTATGTTGAATTATTATTCCTCAAATTACTTTAAAATTGCTCATTGTGTAAAGAGAATTCAATGTTATTTATGAGAGAAAAAAATGAATACCGAATCCTTAGAAACAGTCTTGACGACAAGGACGTACCCAAAATAATTGAGAGAAAAAATATGGGCAAAGAAAACTTTGGCTCAAATCAATATGAAAATTTTTCTCTTGAATTATATGTGCAAAAGGTAAGTTTGAGAAAGAATAAAAATTGCAATAGGTATATATATTTGGGTTTATTTTTCAACCTATGTGCTTGTAAAGATGTTGCATTATAAATCGTTTGAATCCATGAATTTTTATTGCGTTATTGATCTTAATTATAAAATATTTGATTCATAATTATACTCTAGTGCATATTTGCTATATAATTGATGAGTTCATCTTCTTATTATTGCAACACATGACATGACTTGCTCTATGTATGTGCTAAGCCCTTGAACATTTATAAACATAATTCTTATGCTTGATGAAATCATTGTCAAAAGGGGGAGAACAAATATTGTGTTTTTGATTATATGTCACATGGGGGAGAACACACAAGGTTTTCTTTCATGGGAGAATAAAAGTCACAAAGACAAAGTGCAAGTTTTTTTGGGGGTCAAGGGATTTTCTTTCTTTTCAAAAGAGGGAGAAATTTTCTTTGATTTTTGAGCACTCAAATGCTTTTTATCATTTTTGTTTTTAATTTTCAAAACACCAAAACATCACTTTTTATTTTGTTTGCCAATGTGTTCATCAAGGGGGAGATTATAAAATCATAGTGTGTTTGATTCTTCATTTGATGATGAACAATTGGCATCTGGGATTATTGCTTTGTGTGTGTTATTTGGAGATTTATTGACAAAGTGGTTTTGGAGATAGTTGAATTTTCGGACATTGAACAGTGTTCAGTCGGCTGCACAGCCGGTCTGACGGGGCTTGTACTGCCGGTCTGACCAGAGGTGTTCGAGCGGTCAAACCGGGCAGGCAACTGCGGTCAGACCGGTCGAGTCCCGACTGGTTGCCGATTTCGGTTTGTTTCCTTGCATATACATGGCAGTTTCGTGTTCCTATGCACGTGTATGTTCATTTATGCTAACAATGAGTCAAGTTGGAGATAACTTATGCTCGGATATGGTATTCTTTGTTTAATTATGTGCAGGTAATCTTTACGCCTTGGGAAAGTGTTCCCGGTGATCGAGTTGGAGTCAACTTGGAGATAAGGTGACGTCCAAGATGGAGATCATGCGGGATGCTGAAGGGTAGAGATTGATGTACATAATTGGTGAAGTTTCCATATGGCATATGATGGAGATATTGTGTGTGTATGCAAAGCGGAATTTCGGTTTTGGAAAGAGCGAGATTGTGACGGTTGGTTTATATCAAGATTGTACTTATATGAGAAGGTTTCCTAGGTGTTTAGGACTTTCTGTATGAGTAGGATTCGTGGCTTTTGGCTGCGAGTCTTGTGTATAAATAGTTAGGGGAGGCGTGGCCTCTTGGTATCGCTTTGGATTCGAGTTTTAGAGAGTTTCGAGTTAGGGTTTCAAGTTTAGCTTGAGATTTTGTGAGGAGTGCTTTGTTTGCACTTTATAAACACAGAGAGATTCAATAAAGATCAATCTTCTTGGAGAATTCTTTGGGCCGAAGCTATTAACACTGCTTGCTATGTTTCTAATCATATTTTCTTGCGATCTAAACTTGGCAAAACTCCTTATGAGCTTCGATTTGGTCGTCAGCCCAAAGTTTCACATTTGTGTGTTTTTGGTTGCAAGTGCTTTGTTTTAAAATCTGGAAATTTTGGACAAGTTTGAATCACGTTCAACTGATGGTCTGTTTCTTGGATACCCCACACACACTCGTGGCTATCGTGTACTTATTTTGGAGACTAACAAAATTGTCGAGACTTTTGAGGTCACTTTTGATGAGGCTAGTCCCGGTACTAGACCAGAATTTTCAGGTACATTGCCACAGGCTCAGAGGGAGGATGGTCGCATCTTCGAAGACGAAAGCGATGACGAAGACGACGAAGTCGACCTGCCCGGTCAGACCGACCGAGGGCCGTCGGTCAGACCGGTGGAGGCTGCCCGGTCAGACCGACAGGGGCCGACTGCTTCGGATTCTGTTGATTTTGTGAGGAGTGCTTTGTTTGCACTTTATAAACACAGAGAGATTCAATAAAGATCAATCTTCTTGGAGAATTCTTTGTGTTTTCTTCTTCCTCGGTGCGACGGTCTAAACGGCGTTTAGACCGACTCAATTCACCAGTAAGACCGCATGCACGACTGCGGTCAGACCAGGATTCATCGGCGATCAGCTACATTCGGGGAATCGACTAAGGCACGGCGATCGGCTACACGAGCGGTCAGACCGGCGTACATCGGGCGGTCATACTAGCACTACAGGGCGGTCAGACCGGCAGAACACTTTCGGTCAGACCGACTTGCTCCAGATCAGAGGTAAAGTTTTATTTCCGCTAAAACTTGTTTTTTGGGTTACATCAACCATTCACCCCCCCTCTGGTTGGCTTTACTTTGGGTATTCGATCCTACAATCCTCTAAATAGCTTGCAACATCATAAAATAAAAAAAATTAATTTACTCGAGAAGAAGAGGGATTGGAAATACAGAATTTATTTTTTAAAGGGAAGAGAATAAATCTTTGAATATAATTTTGAAAGTTAGGAGATAATGCAGATAATACAGATAATAGGCCGGTCACCAACTAACATCAATACAACTATAAGAGTCCTAGCACAATCACTAATATATACATTTCATTTCAGGAAAAATAAAGATCAGATGTTTTATATATATTCCCTTGTTTTTTTAAAAGAGAAAGGAAAGGACTACCTCAAATATAATAAGACAACACTAATATATGCTCATTTCTCACTAGATATTTGTCAATTTGTAAAAAGTGTTCGGAAACTATATATGTCACTACAACATTATATTGGTGCCAACATCAAAATATAGCAAAGCTACATTCATTTACACACATTACACAATATTATCCCGAGCCCATTATACATATATACAACATTATCATGGCATCTCAGAGTCTCAAATTCTTAGCATGGCACATCTCAGATTCATATACATGCATGGCACATCTCAGATTCATATACATGCATGGGACATCTCACATTCAACACCATTATATTGCGGGCACATGAGGGAGATGGAGACTAACCTGCTGGAGCAGCGAGGGAAGGAAGACGACGCCGGGCTCAGGGACGACGGTGCTCGGTGATGACGAGGGAAGAAGATGGCGCCGGGCTCGGGGACGGCAACGCTCGGTGGCGACGAGGGAAGAAGATGGCGCCGGGCTTGGGGACGGCGGCGCTCGGTGGCGACAAGGGAAGAAGATGGCGCCGGACTCAAGGATGGCGACGGGCTCGGGGACGATGGTGCCGGGCTCGAGGACGATGGCGCAGGGCTCGGGGACGATGGCGCAGGGCTCAGGGATGACGGAGACGTGCTCGGGGACGACGTGATAGGGTTCTGAGTGAGTGAGGACTTAGAAATTTTTTGCGCTAATGTATAGAGCTGAACAGATTTGGAATCACGTATGTGATGGGTTTTAGATTAAGCCCGATTAAGATGAGTCATCTCAATCGGGCTTAATATAGAATCCGTCACAGATGATGTCTAGTTCGGCACCCAACGGTCGATGAAAAAATTAATATCGATAACGGGCTTGATATAACGCTCGTCACAGATGACCTCATCGGTGAC
Source organism: Oryza australiensis (assembly GCA_019925245.2). Classification (NCBI taxonomy): domain Eukaryota; kingdom Viridiplantae; phylum Streptophyta; class Magnoliopsida; order Poales; family Poaceae; genus Oryza; species Oryza australiensis. The sequence continues at coordinate 1,159,452 of JAIFGZ020000381.1, read as the reverse complement.
AAGCTTAAAGATTAAACCCGGTTAGTAAATTAATCATCTCTATCAGAATGCAATTAAGGCCCGTCACCAATGACTCATCGGTGACGGACGTAAAGTTTAAACCTGATTAGTGCATTAATAATCTCTGTCGGGCTCAAAGCTTAAGGCCGTTTGGAAGAGACATCTTCCCTATCGGTCTTTAATATACAACCCATCAACGATATAATTTTTCCACTTATACAATCTATATATTTCACTAAATAATTCTCCATGTTCAATAAAATTTAATAAAAAATATTTTATCCATTACTTAATTTATTTATTTCACTGAAGTATTCACTAAATAATTCTCCATGTTCAATAAATTATTTAATTCACTAAATAATTCTCCATGTTAACTAAATTCAATATATAAACTACTATTTTCATGTAATTCACTAAATAATTGACACAAAAGGGTTGCTAATACAAAATAGTTCATTCATTACAAGAAATATCAAAACAAAAAGTACAAAAGCATCAGTCACAAGGTTATGCCTTCCGTATGATTTGACTAAGCATATACCATATCCTCTTGGGGATCATCGTCAAGGTCAATGTGAGGTGTGACATGAAGATTCTGATTGTATTCTTCTTCGTCGACGACGTTGTCAACCTCGACAATTTGACGCTTGCCATCCCTGATGATGTGCATCTTCTTGTTTGTAGGGTCTTTTATGTAAAATATCTGCTTGACCTGTTTCGCAAGCACAAATGGTTCATCGACGTATCCAACCTTGGATAGATCTGTTAAAGTGAAACCTTCCTTGTCAACTTTGACACCGGTGTGTATATTCACCCAACGACATCGAAACAGAGGGACTTTGAATCTCACGTAGTTTAGCTCCCAGATCTGTTCAATGTGACCGTAGTATGTGTTGGACCTAACTTAATCCTAGAATGAATCTATACGGACTCTGTTGTTCTGCACTGTGCTTTTGTTATCTTGGTGTATGGTGTAAAACGTGTAACCATTGATATCGTATCCTTGCCATGTGTCTATCTCCCAACATGGTCCCATCGCCAACAACAGTACTGTCTCAGTTGAGTTATCCATCGATATTGTAATGTGCTTCTTGAACCATTCATTGAACCTGAAGACATGTTCTCTGTTAATCCACGTGTCCGATCACCCCAAGTTATCCTATCGGATTTTTGCTAAATGCTCCTCAAAGTATGGGGCAACTTCTGCCATATGTTGGAGCACAGCGAAATGAGCCTGCGAATAGGAGGCTTGATCAAGCAAAACTCTTTTCCTGCCTATTGTATCAATGCCTGACAACATTCCTTCGTGACGAGACGTTGGTACTCCGATAGGGTCGACCTCGGCCATATAATCAATGCAAAATTCAATAACCTCTTCGGTCGTGTAACCTTCAATGATGCTCCCCTCTGGTTTTGCTCTGTTTCTCACGTAAGAGTTTAGAACTCCCATGTACTGCTCGAACGGATGCATTTCTCTTAGAAATGCTAGGTCACATAGCTTTGTTTGCTTCACGACATGTATAGGGAGATGAGTCATGATATCAAAGAAAGATAAGGAAGAAACATCTCCATGTGACAAAGGGTATTGACAATATCGATCTGCAATCCATCTAGGTCTTCAGGATCTATAACCTTCTGACCGATTGCATTGAAGAAGGCACACAGACGTTGTATCGTGTGACAGACTTTTGGTGGTAGAATGCTTCTGATAGCAATTGGCAAGATTTGCATGATGAACACGTGGCAATCGTGAGACTTCATTCCAACCAGTTCTAGCTCGTCCACTTTGACGTACTTACTTTATCCTTGCTAAATAGCCGATGGTACTTTAATATCTCTGAGGAATGATAGCATTGCGATCTTCTCATCCTTCGACAATGTGTGGCAAGCTGGATGGAGGTACACTCTGTCTGTCTCTACATCTGTTACAGGCAGGAGTTCACTACGAATATTCATCTCCTGTAGATCAAGGCGCCCGTTCAACCTATCCTTTGTCTTCCTGGGAATATTCACCAGTAGCCTTATCAGACTCTCACACACATTCTTCTTAACGTGCATAAGATCAATGCAATGATGGACCTCGATATCTTTCCAGTAAGGAAGTCGCCAAAATATGGATTTTTTCTTCCACATACCCTTATCTGTTGCCTTACTTCATTTTCTTTTCTTGCCAAACTCATTAGTTAGGTCCTTTTGACCATGTTGTGGACTTCATCTCCGGACAGATCCTTGGGTGCAGTCTGAAGTTCCCTCTTACCGTTGAAAAGTTTCTTTTTCCTTCTAAATGCGTGTTGGAGAGGGAACCATCTCCTATGACCCATGTAAACCATCTTTCTGGATTTGTTTAGTCACCTGCTACGTGTATGTTCCATACAGTCGGAGCAGGCCTTCTTTCCTTTCATGGTTTGTCCACAAAGATTGCCCAATGCGGGATAGTCATTAATGGTGCAGAACAATAGAACGCGTAGGTTGAAGTTTCCACCCATTCTTTCCAGAGAGTCTCAAGGTTATCAATAACAGACTTCAAGAACACATCAATGTCATTGTCAGGCTGTTTCGGTCCTTGGATTAACAAGCATAGCATAATGTATTTTCTTTTGAAGCACAACCATGATGGTAGGTTATAGTTTGCAATCAAAACTGGCTATGTGCTATGAGAACTGCTCATGTCTCTGAAAGGATTCATGCCATCAGTACACAAACATACTCTCATGTTTCTAGGGTTGGCTGCGAAATCTTGGTATCTTCGATCAATATTCCTCCATTGAATGGAATCTGTGGGGTTCTTAGCATACCATCATTCCTTCTCTCTATGGCATGCTAGCGTACTAACTTTTCTTCATTGGGGTTGGCAAATATTCTCTTAAAATGATTGATGATAGGTAGGTACCACACGGCCTTCGCCGGACCACCCCGCTTTGACTTCTTTCCTTCGTCAGCACTTTTCATTCTCTTGTATTGAGAAGCCTTATAGACACGTGTTAACGCTAGAATTTGGTAAGCCTTGGAGTCTCCATCGGCTAAGTGTTCATATTGGCTCAAAGCTGGAATCGGCTAGGAGTTCTGCATCAGTCGATGGAGGTTTTCTATTGTCAATATCTCCAGCAGTTTGATTCTTATTAAATTCGGTTTGGGAAGATCTTATCTAGAAGAGACCGAGTTTAGAAAGAATGCGACTTATATTTATTAATTAGAAAGAGTTTGTTAGCTTTCTATTTTATCTTTAGAAAAGTGTATTCGTGTCCAATAAGGACTCGGTTTGTTTCCTTTTATCTTTAGGAAAGTTTGAGTTGTAATCTGTTAGGATCTTTGTTAGCCTACGGGTATAAATATGTAAGCCCAAGATTCATGTAAATCATCTCTCGATCAATACAATTCGGCGCATCTCCACCTTTTTTCTGTTCTACTTTATCATCCGGCGGAACTTGGCACCTGACGCGGGGCTGCATCGGCTTCGATCTTCGGCGAAGGGGTAAGTCCAAGGTCCCGCCGACTCAGGCAATCGTATTAGCTACGTCGGCGTCGTCCAAGGCTGCATCAGTACATTTGACCTCTTGGATTGCTTCGATTCGGTTAACATCTTTGCCTGATTATTTATCATATGTCTCTGTTGAATCTAGTCCTAGTATCTCGATTTGGCTCTATCGGCTATCTCTCGCTTTACGGTTTCTGCCGATACCGACTAAATTGTTTACTAGATTAGATTAGCTTAGGCATCTACCACCCTAAAAACCAGTCAAGGGCTTGATCGTCTAGATATTGTGTTTCTTTTCATACTTAGTGTTGCATCAGTTCAGTTTGACCTACTAAGTCATGATTAGAACTGTGATCTCTAGCCTGCCTGTTGGTTGCCAATAAGGGTTTCATCGGTGTTTCAGCCGATGAGCTATCTAGACATGACATCGGCTATGCTATGAATACGTATAATCTTTGTCTTAAGGTATGTTTAGACATAAGTGATTTATACTGTTTCGGTATGCTACCGATCTATCCCAGTCACTTGGTCTAAACATATTTTGAGACCTAGATTATATGCTATTGATATCTACAGCCGATCCCATGGACTTTGCATCGGCTTGTAAGGGATTGCATATGAGTTGCTTTTTAGCCGATGACAACAGAGTATTCATTATTCTCTAGATGATGTGTGCTTAATATCCACATCAATATCTATGTTATCATGTGATCGGTTTATGCTATTATATCATCATGTTTTCGTCAGCCGATCGTCTCTATATGAGTGTTTGCTCAACACACAGCCGATGGACTAAAACCCTAACCGCATCGGCTGACATCGGCATCGGCTGATATCACGCCATTGGCTATCGACCGATCGGCTAGCATCGGCTATCGACCTATCAGCCGATATGTTTTATATTTTGCTGCTTTATATATCTTGTCAGTGGCAGGATCAAACTGACTGGTACGTCCGTACTTCAATGATTTTAGGACCTGCACTGGAACTAAGCAGATCTCCCAGGCCAGTTTTCGCGCCAACACATTATTGGCACACCCGGACATCGGCAAGAGTGTGATTTTTGGCGTCAACAACAGGACAAGCATCTAGGTCTGTATATTGCTTGTGATACAGGATACAGTCGTTTGGACAAGCGTGAATTTTATGGACCTCTAGCCCCAGGGGACACAGAACCTACTTTGCTTCATATGTCGTCTCGGGCAATGTGTTCTCATCTGGAAACATGGTCTTCAGAATTGTTGATGAGAATTTTTCCCACACGCTAGCCTAGGAGATCTGCTTAGCTCCAGTGCAGGTCCAAATCGGTCGCCTTCGGTGATTGAGCAGGCGTGCCAGTTGGTTTGATCCTGTAACCAACAAGAAAATAAAGAATAGGCGTTTGGTTAGGGTTAGATCTTACTCGATCGGATATGGATATCAATAAATATACAATTGCTATCCCAAAGCACATTTAGATTAAATGATTGGGATAGATCGGTAGCATACCGAGACAGTATAAATCACTTAGATCTAAAAGCACATTAGGACAATAATTATATATTTATAACATAGCCGATGTCGTGGATCTAATGTAAATCGGCTAGTACTCCGATATATTTTATAAAAAGATATTAGTCTAAACTAAATGCGCTAAACTAAGATCAATCGATTGTTAGTATAACCCAACAGATTGATACCGAACTTAACACATTTAAGTAGATTAAGATGTTAATATAAAAGGCAGTTCTAATACATCTAGTTATAATAATATATAAAAGATGATTAAAACAGGTAAGACTGGCTAAAACCCCAGTACTATCTCTAATAGTAAACATTGAACCGAATAGATCTATATAACTCTAAGAGTGACTTAATAGATGAACTTGATGCATCATTAAGTACAAAAAGAGGTACGAGATCTATTTAGGCTAATGATAACTCCTTGAGATGGTAAATACGCCATATAATCTAAATCAACTTCTGGATCTAGCTCTGTCGGCTTCTATCTTCAAAGAGATATTAGCCGATTGCGAGATAGACCTAGACATTGATCTAGATAATATGTCGCATATGATAAATTAAGCAGTTCATAACATCAGAATTAGAGTATCATGACGATGGAAGCACTAACCCAGACGATACAAGCCACTTGTAACAAGAAATTACCTTGTTCGGAGATTGAAACCGATGCAGCCCAATAGCAAAGCAAGAACTCGTCGAGAAAACGTAAAAACAGAAAGGTTGGTGGTATGTCGAAGTTGTATTGAGGTGTGTTGTTATATTTTTTACAAGGTCTCGGGTCATATTTATACCCGAATATACAATGAGTCCATAACAGACATGATTCCTATTACAGATTAAATCTCAAATATCTCTAAACAAACCGACATTATCTATAAAGGAAACTATACAAAATATCCTAACTTGAAGATACAATTGTCATTGTAGGACCTTATCCATAGATGACAATATCTTTAACGCACTCTGGAAACCGAATCCAATAATTTATATTTAAGCTTTCCTTTTGGGATTGGCTCCACCTCCGTCTTCAATCGGAATCGGCTATCGACTATCCTGGTCCGACTCAGACTTAGCCGACTGGCTCCGCAGCCGATTCGGACTTAGCCAATGCAGCCTTTGTTTTTGTAGGTTGTGTGTTTCCCCGATTCCGCTCCAATCTCTGCTTCAAACACGCTTCAAACTCAGGGATTTGGTTACCAAATTTGGTCGTTAACACATGCCTCCCAAGTCCGCGATATGATAATGTTGTGGATTTTGTGCAATCTTATCCCTAGCGCAACCCTAGGTCAAATCTGTTTCGGCCGTTCCAAAACTTTTTAAATAGTGCTTCCTTCGCGCCGAGCAACTCATGCCGTCAAACGCAATCCACAACAGCAACAAACGTCCTCGAGCTCTCCGGCGGCATCCTCGGCTTCCCCAACTCCACGGCGGCAATTTCCCCCTTCCGGCGACCTCAAGCGCACCAATGGTGGCCCTCGCTGCTCCGTCGACCTCCGCCCCTACTGACTTCCCCGAGGTACGCCCCAATCGGCTAAAACCCCATCTTTTTCTGTCCTTAGCCGCAGATCTGAACGTTAGGGTTTCCGAATCTGAAATCCGCTTCTTTTTCCGATTGTAGCATCTTGCGCACCAAGTAGTAATCCCAAGATTGATCAATGATGAGAGATATTACCTAGGGCCAATCGGCAACAAGGACCCAGCCGAATTCATAATAGCCAAAACTGACAGGTACCATATAGGATGAAAAACCCGAACCTGAACCATTGGATTGGTACCCTTAAATCTTGGCCCTCAATGGACAAATCTTGGCTAGCATGGTATAAGAGAATGCAACCAGCCAAGCCCAATGCCTGGCATTATCTATAGCCGACATGCCTAAGGACGAACCATTAGTGTCGGCTGCCACATACTTCTGGAACAATACCCTGAATGCCTTCCTCTTTCAGCAGGGCCCTATGACCCCAACCTTAGCCGATGTCTTTATGATTACTGGTCTAGACATCCTGTCATCGGCTAACCCGAACCAATTGGAAGCCAAGGGCTAATTCTCCTTCACAACAAAGGCAATAGGGGGCTGGAACGGATATGTGACCATGAACATGGGAACTGGGCCCATCGATGCCAGGGAACATGTCGCAATCCTCATGATGTGGCTCGAAAAGTTTTTATTCTATGGATCAAGCTGTGGCCCAACAGCAAACTGGAAAGTGGTAGCCGAAGCCCTGGTGGACAAGAAAAATCCTCCCTTAGGCAAATTTCTCCTCGGCTACCTCTATCAAACTTTGAACCAAACCATATCCAAGATCGCAACCGATGCAAATATCAGCACTGGAGGCCCCTGGTGGTTTCTTCAACTCTGGCTCGTGCTACTGACTCAAAAAATCTTTGGTTGGCCAAAGCTAACTAAAGCATGTTTCCCCCTCCTGGAGCCGACTAAGGATGATGAGGGGAACGAAGAGACAACTAGGAGGTGTCAGTCCTTTGGGGAAGCCGCAGCCACACTTGCAGGATCAAAGCAATCAGCCGAGCTGCTAGCAAGTGGTTTCTCTCCCTCTACAATGGCTTTGCAAGGGACAATCGGGTCTGGTTCTTCTATGAGGATAGGGCATCATTTGAACTGCCGATCGAGCTAAATCTGGATGAGATCAACTTGGACTGCTATCCCAAGTGCAGAGAAATATTTACCATAGCACTCACCCCATGTATACTGTCGACTGGGATACACCAAGGCCGCAATGTCATGAAGACTTATGAGTTTTATTACCCGGTATCGGCTGGCAAGCAATTCGGACTTAGGCAGCTGTCCATCGGCTTCTACTATGCCGATAAGATTGAAACCTGAGGGTGGTGGACTCCAAGCTGATAATAAACAAATTAATGGAGATAGAAGGCCCACCCCTCGGCAGCATTGGAGTTATGGAGCTGCCCCACAAGAGGAGCACGGCCTATGATAGGTGGTGGGTAGAGATCAAAAAGCATATCTTCCATCAGTGGTCTTCAATGTATATCACCACCCTGCTACGTGACGAGATCCCTTCGGTAAGCCTTTTTCACCCTTAAGTACTTTTTCCTTCGACTGATCGGCTGTCGTCCCTTGTTAACACTTTAAACTTTTTTCTTTTGCAGACGATAGACTCGGATCCTCCCAAAGTGAGTAACTCTAGCATTGCCATCAATGGTCGCTTGGGCATTCTTCCGAATGGATGTGGGTATGCTCTGTCGGCCATCGGCTGGGATGCACCAAAGCTGAAGGCCTTGATGCACGGTCAAACTCGTCAAGCTGTGACGAGGAAGAAAAGAGTTGCCCCATCGGCTACGGGACCATCGGCTGCTTCAGTGAAGAAACAAAAGAAAACAAAGCCGACCGCACCAGCATCGATGAAGCCCTCAATAAGGAGGTCATGGACGAGGAGATCTCGCAAGCCATTAAAGAAGCAGCCGAATCGAGCAGCTCAAGCCACAACTCGGTCAGTCCACCAGCCGACGATCCGACTCCACCAAGTCCTCCTCCGAAGCGACCGGTAAGCACCTTGTATTCTCGAATCTGGTCTTTAAACCATAATCATTCAAATCTTAACTGAAGTCTCCTTGTAGTACAAGAGATTACCCAACCGAACTCCTCGTATAGCTTCACCAGTAGTTTCTGAACTCATCCTTTCTTCTTTGTTCATTTTTTACTCAGCCGACCAACGCTAACACTTGTCTTCTTTGTAGCCTCCTCAGTCTCCGTCAGCTGCCCCCATGTATCGAGCGAGCGAACTCCATTGACTACGGGCAGCCATCATACCAAACAGGTAGCTGCTCCAGCTCCCACTGTACGAGTAAGTTTTACTCCCTTCCTTTTTCTAAGAAGTTTGAGAATCGACCGATCTATCCCCTCTTAACCGCTCTGATCTCTCCTACAGACTCTAGCCGATCTCCTTCCTTTTGACATAAAAGAGTTTGTGCGGACCCCCATTTTTGGAACGGGAACCTTTCGTGTTCTTAGTACCATTTCCCTGGATCGAGTAGTTTGGTACCCACGAAATACAGTACTGGATAATCAGGTGCAAATGCACGAATAGTCTTACATCAAAATTATTACAATAATAGGCCCGAAGGCAATATCCAACATATAGGACCTCATGGTCCAGATACAACCAAAAGTAGAAATTAGGTAAGGCAACGGAATGAAGGCAGCGGCTTGTCAATTGCCACAGGCAACGACCGGAGACTAAGACCTAGCAAGCGCCATCAGCTTCTTCGCCCTCCTGGTAGTAGGCATATGGATCCTCCAAGTCTTCATTTCCACCATCTGAAGGTTTGTGCGTATAGCAAGGGTGAGTACCAACCGTACTCAGCAAGCCAACACGGAAGTGATGCATATGATAGGGTTATTCAAAGAATGGCTGGGGTTCTTCTGCATAAAGCCAATTTTCACAAACCTTTTCACAAGCCTAGCAGCTAGCCAAGTCAAGTTTTAGTTCCACAGTTCATTAAGTCGGCGACGGTTCTGTCTACCATCCATCGTGATCCCAAGGATGGCTTCCCGCCTTTGGTTCGTCATGGTTTTTCTGGGGAGTCCACCCCTTCTCTCATTTCGAGAAGTTGATCCACCAGTGAATAAGAATCATCATGCAAACCCATCCCATCATTTTAAAGTTTAGAGTCTAGCCAAGCGAAAGTCTTGCCACGATGCTCCATATCCGCGAGCATGGCTATTCGAATAGATTGATTCATTCACACTGCAGTTGATGTACACTTTACCCGTACTCCGCGACTGCCCAACAAATGAGCCTACGTCCCAACACATGAGACGGTCACGGCAAAGCCTTTCAATAACCTCACTTTGGTAGTACCCGCTCCATGAACTTAAACCCTCTTGCACTCTAGCCGTCCTTTTCTAGCAGTGTGAGGAGTTCTGGCGCTCCCGGGGTAAGGGAAGACTTCATTTATCAAGTTATGATTAATTTCGATTTTCAATCATCCATTCCCAATCTCATCTCATACAAAAGAACCACTATGCAGGGGTACCGCCTCCGCTCGGCTATTTACTCCGCTAGGTATCTCAACTACCTTCCCTAAGGTAGTTGCCCAAGCATAAAGCTCTTTATAAAATCATGAGTATGCATGAATCTACTAATAGCATGGCTAAGCATTTTGCCAAAGTTATTCTCCGGTTGTGTGTATCACATCGAGGGTTACAAGGAATAATTCTAAAGGTAATCAATAACAAGGCATGGCATAACAAGTGTAGGTAATTCTTTGTGTATAGCATGCATGTTTAAAGTTTAAAATAACATCATTTCGCAATTGGGATCAATATGTTCAAAGAGTGTGATGACTTGCCTTGCTCGCACGCTTGTTGAGCGGGGTCTTCAATGGAGTCAGTGCCTGCTTCTTCAGGTGCTAACCGTACGTGCGAAAAGAAAGATTGAATTCGATCAGAATTCCATAAGAACGAATAAAAGATCAAGAAAAACCATAAAAGAACTCTAAAATATCTATCCTACGATTTTATTCGAGTTAGGGAAGGAATTTGAATGAAATCCGATTGAAAAAACGAGTTAGGGTTGTTTTTAGGGTTTTTGCAAAATACCGATTAAAGATAAGGCGATCAGCCAATAAATGTTGTTTGAAAGGATTTTCCATTTAGATGTGGTGAGTTAGAAGGCCAATCATATTTTAAAAAGGCAAGAAATAATAATTAAACTCCCAAGAAAATTTACGCGGAAAGCGAAGTACGAAATCTTATTTGAATCCGAATTTTCCTCGAGGAAAACATATGAGAAGACCATATATTTTTGCACAAATATTTCCCAAAAATTCTCCAAAAATATTTCCCAATTTTTCTAGAATTTTTTCCCATTTTTCAAATTTTTCCTTTTTTTCTTTTCTTCTTCTTTTCTTTCCCTTTTTTTCTACCCGGCACTGCTCCTTCTCTCTCCTAGACTGCCGTGGCGTCTACCCCCCTGCGCGCTCGGCCGACCGGCGAGATAGCGTGGCGTTCCTAGCTACACGTGAGGGCGACAGCGCGAGCAATGGCCGGAAAGGGAAGCGTGGATCACTCACCGACCGGCGGTAGGCGGCGGCGAGCTCCGGCGACCGACGGACGGCGGCGAACGCCGCGGCGACACGGATTCGGCAGACCCGGCGCTCTCGACGGCGCTCCGTCGTGTTCCAGCAATGGCAGAGGAGATAAGGGGGTGGAATGGTGTCGACAAGGTGTGAGGATGAAAGTGAAGGCCGTCCAATCTTTTATAGCCGACCAGATGCTCGGGAACGCGAGAAGTTCGGCCGACGCACGCTGGCGAGCGGCTGCCGTGCATGCGCGTGCGTGCGCACGTCGCGCGTCGTGCGCCGGTGTGGCTGACATGTGCCTGTACTGCGAACGGGGCATGGTCAGCGTGCGCGCGTGAGCGTCGTGGCGAGGACACGGCGTGGACTGTGCGGCCTTGGCCGACGCGGGCGGGTACGGCGATGGCATGGCGCGCACGGGGCAATCATCGGCGGCGTGGCAACAGCATGGCATGGGCGCGTACGGCGTGGACTTCGGGAGCTCGTGCGCACGTCGCGTTGCCCGACGGCCTGGCGAGCGGCATGGCGCGGGCGCGCGTGCTGACGTGGCGCACAGGCGCGAGGGTGACGGTTGCTGTGCAGGAACGTGGTGACGTGGGTGAGTACGGTCAGCGGCTGCGACGCGGTCGAACACCTGCCGCGAAATGAACAGTGCGATTTCCTATTTTCCCGAATTAAAATCTTATTTTCCCATTTCTATTTCTTTTCACTCTAAAAATCCATAATAAATTCTAATATTCCCAGAATAATTTTTAAAATTATATTTTCAACTTTTTTTCACATTTATTTTATTCCTTCTTTTAAATTCAAGAAAATAGGGTTTTTGATTAAAAATAAATTTCTAATTTCATACTTCCTTTTCAAAAAATATTTTTATCATCTAATTCCAAATATTTATTATCGTTCCTCCACCCATTAGGGTTTAAGCCAAAATATATCTTTTTTTAAAAAAAACCTTTTGGAATCCACCAAATTTTATATATGCTCTTTTCAAATATATATAGATATTTTGAAATCTTTTTCACCAGCTGGGATTTCAAAGCTTAGGGTTTTATCCAACTTTACATCAAAGTAATTCCGGAAGAAACTCTTACGTAACGAACGAAAACACGATAAGAAACAATGACTCCAAAAGGTTTTTGTGAGTTTCGATTTTTAAATTCCGATTTTAATTTCTTCGATTTTCAGGGTGTTACAGTTCGTCGCTGAAGAAGAAGTAGAAGCCACCAGCCAAGACTAAGCCGCCATAGCCGACGAAGTCAAAGAAAGGCTTCAAGATATCCATCATCGGCGAAACATTGATGTGGACCGGTTGGTCATGGAATGTGGATCAGTCCGAGCGCGCTTCAACGAAGTCCAAGGCAAGCTTCCCGATGACTTGGCCAAAAAGATCTCGCGGGCCATCTACATTGATCAATACCGGTTCATGTTGGAGCGGGCCGTGCAAAGGATGGTTGATCGGCAAGCTCAAGTCGATTTGGCAGCCAGGATTTGACGCCACCGTGAAGAATATAATGGCCGAGAAGGCCAAATTGGATGAGCTGGTGGCCGGGCCGTCGGCTACATAGGCCGAGATCAGTCAACTTGAAGTGGAGGAGGCCGGCCTACTGGCGCAGCTGGAGCAGTGTAGGTCTAAGATTGCCGCCAAAAAGCAGGTATTGGCCGATCTCCCCAAAGCCACTGAAGACCAAAGGAGTAAGGTGACTTCCACCATCAAGCACCTAGGGGAGCTGAACAAAACGGCCAAAGTGGTCCCTGGCTCCGAGGAAGAGGACATGGCCATAGTCGACGAAGTTAATGCCATTAAAGAGGAAGCGATATCAGCCATAGAAAAATTCCTGGGGATGTAATAGGATTTAGCCTTGTATACATGACTCCTGTGATCGGCTTGCTGTGCTTTAAATACTATCCGTATGTCTGTTGCCGACTCATTCATCTCTCGTGTCTTGAATGCCTCGAAAATTTCAAAGCCGTAAAATTTTGTAAGTCCGCTGTTTCTGATTCTTGACTTTGTTATTATATGTGTCGTCCTGATTTTCTTAATGTTGCCTCCGGCATTGATAAAATTATAAGACGGAACTGGCCATTAGCTGTCGGCTAGATTTAGCTGATTTGAAAAATTTAGGAGGAAAAACTTGAGTAAAAACGTCCTAAAGGCGATGTGTGTAACACATTGGCTAGCATGGATCGGCAAGAACCTAGCTGAATCATGAACTGATCCAAACATTGGGGTAATATTTCTTCAAGTATTTGTCATTAAGAGCCCTTCCAAACACTTCTCCATCTAATCCTTCTAGCATATAGGCTCCCTTGGAGACGTATTTGTTGATCTTGAAAGGCTCGTCCCAATTAGGCGACCGCTTGCACGAATTTGCTATCTCTTGAGCTAATCGACAATATCGGCTTCCAAACAAGCTCGCCTTCTTTAAAAGATTTATGCACAACCTTCTCGTTGTAGTGGCGAGCCACTCGTTCTTTATCTCTAGTCAACTTTTCCAAAGCGCGCATCCTTGACAAAACTAGGTCTTCGGATTCATCCACCATCAGATTATAATAATCATCGGCTATCAACTCATCCTGCAATTGAATCCTTCTTGAGCCGATGATGTTTTCCCATGGCGGGACTGCTTCATGTCCGTAGACCAATTTGTATGGAGGCACCTGGATTGATCCATGGCAAGCCATCCGATAAGCCCACAATGATTCGGCTAATCGGCTATGCCATTGCTTTGGGTACTCAGCTATCTTCCTCTTTATCAACTTAATTAAACTCTTATTTGAAGCTTCAGCTTGTCTGTTAGCCTGAGCATAATATCGTGAAGAATTCAACAACTTAATCCCCATGTTGTCGGCAAATTAGAGAAACTCGTCGGAGAAAAGGATAGATCCCTGATCTGTAGTGATAGTCTGAGGGACGCCAAATCGATATATGATATGGTCTTTAATAAATTCGATTGCATCCCCGTTGTCAACCTTTTTCAAGGGAATTGTTTCCACCCACTTGGTAAAATAGTCGGTGGCTACCAAGATAAACCTCGATGGTGGGTTGATTTGGTTGATCATATCAATTCCCCAACCTTTGAACGACCAAGGTTTTATGATAAGGTTCATAGCCGATGTTGGTGCCCTTTGAACGGCTCCGAATTTCTAGAAATCTTGACAGCCCTTGTAGTACCTGAAGCAATCTTCTAGCATGGTTGGCCAGAAATACCCAGCTTTCCGAAGTAGCCACTTCATCTTATGAGCCGATTGATGAGTGCCACAGATTTCTTCGTGCACCTCTCCTATGGCAACTTTAGCTTGATCAGTACTTAGGCATTTGAGTAGCACAGCCATTAATCGTTCGATAATATAGGTCTTCATCGAGCAAGACATATCGTAGAGTTTTGTAGCACAATTTCCTTGAAGCCGACTAGGAAGGGTTCTTCAGATAATTGTAAACATCAAACCTCCAGTCATCGGCTGCGATGGTTGCAATTTCTATTTCAATTTCCTTTGTCATCGGCTTGTAGTCTGATGCCCCTTGAGCCAAATCATTTGCTTCTGAGTTCTGCTCTCTAGGGATATGCCTCAAGGTTACTAGCCGAAAGTTGTCCATCAAATCTCGGCATTTTTGATAGTAGATCATCAGTGCGTCGTTCTTGCACTCATATTCGCCAGATAATTGGCTGATGACCAATAGTGAATCGACCATTATCTCGATGGCGTCAGCTTCAACTTCCTTGAGCAGTTGTAATCCTTTGAGAACGGCTTCATATTCGGCTTGATTGTTTGTTGCATGAGGTGTAATGAAAAAAGCAAACTCGAAGCTTTCCCCCCGGGAGAGATTATCACCAAGCCGATGCCGAATCCGTTCACGTAGACCGAGCCATCAAAAGTCAAAGTCCAAGGCATGATATCAACTGAGCCGATTGAATCATCTTTGTGTTCCACTATAAGATCGGCTATGGCTTGTCCTTTCACTGCCTTGGGTGCCTGATACCCCAAATCAAACTCCGTCAAAACAAATATCCATTTCCCAACTCGACCTTTTAGAACTGGAGCCGATAGCATATATTTCACTACGTCGGCCTTGCAAACTATTGTGCACTCGTTGGATAACAAATAGTGCCTTAACTTTGTGCAGGAAAAATATAGGCACAAACACAACTTCTCCACGGGAGAATACCTTATTTCTGCATCCAGAAGTCTTCGACTAAGAAAGAAAATTTTCTTCTCCTTGCCCTCGATCTCCTGAATCAGAACTGAGTCAATAGAATTCTCGTCGGCTATCAGATATAACTTGAACGGCACTCCCTTTTGTGGAGGAATCAATACTAGAGGGAAACTTAGATAATCTTTGATGTTGTCCAAAGCTTTCTGCTGCTCTACCCCTAGGTAAATGCTTGATCGGCTTTCAGCCGTAGTAGAGGTGTGAACGGCTCCATCTTTTCTGAAAAATTGGCTATGAGACGCCCGATGAAGTTTATCTTGCCGATCAGAGACTACAATTGCTTCTTGTCCCTCGGAGGTTGAATAGTCTTGATAGCATTGATGCTTCTTTGTGTGACCTCGATTCCCCTCTCGTGGACACGAAACCCCAAGAACTAGCAAGCCGACACGCCAAATGCGCACTTTGTTGGATTCATCTTCAGGCCATATTTTCTTGTTCTCTCCAATACTTTTTGTGAATCGGCTATGTGGTCTTCCACCTCTTTAGATTTGACAATGATGTCATCAATGTAGATCTCCACTAGAAAGTCGATTAGGTCGTGAAAGATATAATTCATGGCCCGCTGGTATGTAGCTCCAGCATTCTTCAAGCTAAACGTCATGACGACCCACTCGTATAAGCCGATTGCTCCCGGGCACCTGAAAGCTGTCTTGCGAATGTCTTCCTCGGCCATAAAGATCTGGTTATAACCAGCATTGTCGTCCATAAAACTTATGATTTTATGGCCAGAGACAGCATCTACCAGCAAATCGGCTATAGGCATGGGGTACTAATCTTTAGGGTAGCCTTGTTTAAATCTCTAAAGTCGATGCATACCCTAAGTTTGCCATTCTTTTTCACCACGGGAACTATGTTTGAAACCCATTGGGCGTATCGGCAGGGCCGAATGAAGCCAGCATCGTATAGCCGAGTGATCTCGGCCTTAATCGCATCATACATATCAGCTTTAAACCTCCAATGAGGTTGTTTGTACTGCCAATATCCAGGCTTAATAGGGAACCGATGTTCAACAATGGATCGGCTAAGACCAGACATCTCAAAATACTCCCAAGCAAAACAATCTTTATATTCCTTTAACAAATCAATAAGCTTGGTCCTGAAATAAGAAGATAAATTTTTGCTAATGTATGTCAGCATAGACCTATCCCCTGGTCCTATATCGACTTCTTCTAGCTCATCGGCCGACATAAAACCTTGCCCTAGTTTGTCGTCGATGTCGTCCACGGTGTCCTTGGTATAGACTCTCGAGCCCTCCACGATGCCATCAAAGTAATAATTGAGGTTCTTCGTCTCCAATTGGCTACATGACAGAATCGGACACCTTCAGAAAATCGGCCTGCCAAACTTTGCCGGACAGGCAATCAATGCCGTCGACTTCTCATAAAGTTAAGTCGGCGTCAGCAACGTTGACTGACCTGTCGGCTGGCACGATCTCTATCTTATCGCCTTGCCATTGGATTAAGCTTTGATGCATTGTGGAAGGGATGCAGCAGTTGGCGTGGATCCAATCCCTTCCAAGTAGCAGGCTATATGATCCCTTCCCATCGATGATGAAAAATGTTGTGGGCATGGTTTTGCTTCCGACGGTCAACTCGACATTTAAAACTCCCTTGGCCTCCGATGGGTTGCCGTCGAAATCCTTGAGCACCATGTTGGTTTTTATCAAGTCATCGGCTCCCTTGCCTAGCTTCCTAAAGGTTGCGTAGGGCATGAGGTTGACAGCAGCTCCTCCATCGACTAGCATTTTCGACATCGACTTCCCATTCATGAATCCTTTGACGTACAAGGTCTTCAAGTGCCGATTTTCTATCCCCTCAGGTTTTTCAAAGATGGCATGCTCTGGGGACAGTACTAGCTTGGCCAAGGTATCTTCAACGGTGCCTGCATCGGCCTCGATAGCCTCGAATTCAGCTGGCAGTATGAACACCATGTTGACCGATGCAGAGGCTACTCCTTTGCCTTTTGCCACCCTTTTGGCCTGATCGGCTGGGCTCTCGTCGGCTGGGGCTGTATGCTTCTTGACGCACCATTGCTTCCTACCCCGCCTTTGTTGTTGTTGATGCTGGATCATCTGCTGGATTTCTTCCTCCCGCCCTTCACTTTTTAGCCTAGGAATTCTCCTTTTCTGAGTTTTGGTGAACAGGTCCGAAGGACACCATTGGGGGTTGGCCGATTGCTCTTCCTCAGCCTCTTGTTCGTCCTCCTCTTCGTCCTCTTCTCGGAAGAAGTCCTGGTGAATTGGGCCGAGCCGTTCATGGATGGGGAGTCTTCACTGGTTGAGTTGAACGGCTCAGGGGATGAATCGCCTAGCGCTTGCAATCGTTTCTTGCCTGAACTCATCTTCTCTGAATTCGTTGCAGGCTGGACAGTTTTCCGAGGTGGGCAGCCTCATCCCTTGCTCCCAACAGAACCTGAAGAATTTGCACTGCCAATGTGGATCGCAGTCATTGTGGCGGCGAAAATAGGCCACACCTAGCCGATCCGGCGTCCTCTGGTACGGCTTGCCACGTCGGGCTTCTTATTCTTCTTGAACCCTCAGTTGGAACCGAAGTCGGTTGTCCGCTTGTCTGGGCCGACAATCAGCCGATCGGCCACTGGTGTAGACCATGTTGATTGGCGCGGGGTTGGCTGCAGTCAGCTTGCTGGAAGGCTCCTGTTGGTCCGAGACGGCCATGGTTGTTTGTTGGGCTTTGGCTAAGCTGTACGCCATTCTGTTCTGTCGATCAGCTCGTCTAGGGCCGACTTGGACCATGTTGACAGGGAAGCGATTGCCGTCAACCTTCATCGGCTTAGTCGATTCCTCGAACTTGATCTTCCCTGCTTCAATGGCCGTCTAAATCTGCTAGTGAAAGACCTTGCAATCATTGGTGTTGTGGGAGGTGGTGTTGTGCCACTTGCAATATTTCTTCTTCTTGAGCTCCTCGGCCGATGGGATGACATGGTTGGCCGAAAGCTGTACTTGTTTCTCCTTTAGCAGTAGGTCGAAGATCCTGTCGGCTCTAGTTATGTCAAAGTCATATTATTCTTCCTTAGCCGATTTTTTCAGCCATTAGCATTTTATTGCCTTTTTGTTCCTGGTCCATTCGGTTGTCGCCACTTTCGCATCGCTGTCACTCAAGTCGAAGTCCGTTGCGTAGGCGACGTGGGTGACTTTCTTGAAGGCCTTCTTGGATTCTTGAAAACGTTGCTCATGAGCCGTCACCTTCTGTGCCAGATGGGCCAAGCTCTCAAAGTCTTGGGCCAAAAACCTCTCCTAGATAGGAGCCAAAAGACCATGAAAGGCTAAATCGGCCAGTTGCGAGTCCGACAGCACCAGGCTATAGCATCGGTTCCTCATATCCCTGAAGCGTTGTATGTAGTCCTGAACCGATTCTTCGTGCTTCTGCCTGATGCTGGTCAAGTCCGACAACTTCATCTCGTGTGTGTCGGAGTAGAAATAGCTGTGGAATTGCTTCTCGAGATCGGCCTAGCTCTGGACCAAATTGTAGAGTAGGGATGAAAACCACGTGAAGGCCGATCCCGAGAGAGATAATGGGAACAAGCGTACCCTGAGTGCGTCGATGGCCGATCCTTCCCCGCACTGGGCCAAGAATCGGCTGACATGTTCGTAAGTCGAGACGTTATCCTACCCAGAGAACTTCGAAAAATCCGGCACCTTTTATCGGCTTGGGAGAGGCACCCTCTCGAAATATTCTGGGTATGGGTACCGGTATATATTGCTAGAGTCCTTCGGCTTGAGGCTGAACTGATCACGCATGACGTCTGCGATCAGGTCGGCCCAAGGCTTATTTTCTTGAGCTCGCAGCTGCGGCATCGGCTCGTACTGATCATACTGCATGGGAGGTTGCCGATGCCGTGTCTGTGGTGAATGAGGTTGATAGTACTACTCGTAGTTGCCTCCTAGGTACTGATGTTGAACTTGATTCATGGTAGGAGGCGGCTGTGGTATGAACGGAGGGCGCTGCTCGGGGGGAGGCCGGACCTCATGGGAGTTGTGAGGTTGGTCCGGCGTATAACTGCCGATCGGCATTTTGTGCAATAGAGGTTGTCGATCGGTGCCAAACATGCTCTCCACCTGTTTTTGGGGAAGTATTGGAGCCCCATGGCCCTAATGCAATGGCTGTTGTCTGGTTAGGAGCTTGGGCGGTGGTTTTGCAGCCGATGATTGTTCGTTCGGCTGAATAGGGGCTCCCCCTAGAGGAGTCAGCTATCCCAATGGAGGAATTGGCAGCCCTTGTGTCGACAAGGTCCTGTAAGGTGAAAACCGGCCATCAGGGAAATAGATCGGCCCCCTTGGCAGCTGCTCAGCTATTTTCGAATCAACCATGGTGCTTATTATATTGTTCAAAGTGTTGACCAGTATGCCTGATTGGTTGACAAGCGCGTGGTGGACAGCCGAGTCGATCCGGTCTTGAAGTGTGTGCAGCCCCGAATCATCCTGCTCCTGCTTGACGTCCTCCATCTTCTTCTTCTCTTTCTTGTCCTCGCTAGAGGAGGCATCAAAGTCTTCGGGAATCACAAACTTATATTTCTGAATGATTGATCCAGATCTGGTCTGGGTGAAGGATTGCAAATAATGTGCTTGCAATCGCTCCACCATCTGCTGATAGTCGGCCTGGTGTTCAGCCGACAACTTGTCCATCGTCATAGGGATGACATCGTCCTGGTCGAGATCAGCCGATGAAACGTCCACCATTGTGCTGGATCTGGAAGTTAGGGTCCCACCAAGCGTGCCAAAAGCGTGTTGATGAGAATTTTTCCCACGCGCTGGCCTAGGAGATTTGCTTAGCTCCAGTGCAGGTCCAAATCAGTCGCCTTCGGTGATTGAGCGGGCGTGCCAGTTAGTTTGATCCTATAACCAACAAGAAAACAAAGAATAGGTGTTTGGTTAGGGTTAGATCTTACTCGATCGGCTATGGATATCAATAAATATACAATTGCTATCCCAAAGCACATTTAGATTAAGTGATTGGGATATATCGCTAGCATACCGAGACAATATAAATCACTTAGATCCAAAAGCACATTAGGACTAATTATATATATTTATAACCTAGCTGATGTCGCAGATCTAATGTAAATCGGGTAGTGCTCCGATATATTTTATAAAAAGACATTAATCTGAATTAAATGCGCTAAACTAAGATCAATCCAATTGTTAGTATAACCTAATAGATTGATATCGAACTTAACATATTTAATTAGATTAAGATCTTAATATAAAAGATAGTCCTAATACATCTAGTAATAATAATACATAAAAGATAATTAAAATAGGTAAGACCGGCTGAAACCCCGGTACTATCTTTAATAGTAAACATTGAACCGAATAGATCTATATAACTCTAAGAGCGACTTAATAGATCAACTTGATACAACATTAAGTATAGAAAGAGGTACGAGATCTATTTAGGCTAATGAGAACTCCTTAAGATGGTAGATACGCCATATAATCTAAATCAACCTCTGGATCTAGCTCTGTCGGCTGCTATCCTCAAAGAGATATTAGTCGATTGCGAGATAGACCTAGACATTGATCTAGATTATATGTCGCATATGATAAATTAAGCAGTTCATAACATCAGAATTAGAGTATCATGATGATGGAAGCACTAACCCCGACGATACAAGTGACTTGTAACAAGAAATTACCTTGTTCGAAGATCGAAATCGTTGCAGCCCGAGAGCAAAGCAAGAACTCGTCGAAAAAACGTAAAAACAGAAAGGTTGGCGATGCGCCAAAGTTGTATTGAGGTGTGTTGTTATATTTTTTACAAGGTCTCGGGTCATATTTATTCCCGAATATACGATGAGTCCGTAACAGACACGATTCCTACTACAGATTAAATCTCAAATATCTCTAAATAAACCGACATTATCTATAAAGGAAACTATACAAAATATCCTAACTTGAAAATACAATTGCCATTGTAGGACCTTATCCATAGATGGCAATATCTTTAATGCACTCTGGAAATCGAATCCAATAATTTATCTTTAAGCTTTCCTTTCGGGATTGCCTCCACCTCCGTCTTCAATCGAAATCAGCTATCGGCTATCCTGGTCTGACTCGGACTCAGCCGACTGGCTCTGCAGCCAATTCAGACTTAGCCGATGCAGCCTCTGTTTTTGTAGATTGCGCGTTTCCCCGATTCCACTCCAATCTCTGCTTCAAACATGCCTCAAACTCAGTGATTTGGTTACCAAATTTGGTCGTTAACAAGAATTCCCAAAAGCTGTGTGAAACTCTTGTCTGTTCATCCACTACTTGTCTTCAGCTTCATTAACTCCAAGGTAGCTGACAATTTGATGGGTTTTACCTTGCATCCGGCGTATAGAGGCTTCTCCGAGTCACTGTCCAACCTGCTGAACTTCATGGAATCTCTCTCGTTGTAGGCTAGGTCCTCAACGTTACGTAACATGTCTTGCAGTAGATCGTGATCCACATCAACCCTTTCACCGCCCAGTGGAGAAGGTACAAACATGTCATGTTCATCTTCATCTTCTTGAGTTTATGCATCACTTTTGTCTGTAGGTGCACCATTGCCTGATTCTTGCTCTCCATGTTTCACCCAACATGTGTAGCCCTTCATGAATCCTTGTTGTATCAAATGAGCATGTACGTCCACTCTGCTACAAAACATAGTCTCATTTTTGCAATCTACGCATGGACAATACATGTAATCGCTCTTTCTTCTTTTCCTATCCTCCTCTGCGACGTTTGTAAAATTTAACACGCTATTTCGATACTCTTCACTGTAACGCCGCATAGTTTTTCCATACATCCAACTTCGATCCATCGCTGAGTTGCAAAAAAGTGGAAAAATATTAAAATAACATTTTTTTAGTTAAGTATTTACTAGATTTATGAGAAATGACTACTATTTTTCAATTACTTTTGCACTTTCGATTTCTGAAAAAGACAAAAATAACCCCTTCCTCCTCCCACCAAGACGGTGAGACAGTGGATAACCACTCCACTAGTTGGTTGGGGTATTTATAGAGCGCAATAAATATATGTAACGGCCAATAAACTAGCAACTGTGATGGGTATTACAGTTATCATTGTTAGGCCTAACAACAAGCCCGTCACCGCAGCACTCATCGGTGATAGGCCTAATTGTTATCTCAATCGGGCCATGAGTTAAAGCCCGTCATCGATGACAAATATTGGTGATGGGCATAATTGTTATCTCAATCGGGCCATGAGTTAGTGTCGCACCCCGAGTTTTGCCCCTAAATCGTTTAAATAATTTATCCTGAAATAATTAGAATTTCTGGAATTAATCTGGATCCAAAAGTAATTTTAAAATGCAATTAATAAATGGAAATGGCATGGTAGGATTTTTCCTAAATTCTACGTGTCAAAATACACTAAGATGATTTTTATGGGAATTTTCATAGCACCGTGGACTATTTTTAATCAATTAATTAAGAAATCAGCAATTAAATTAAGTCCCAAAATCATTTTCACATTTTCCTATTCACCTCGTACGGTTCCGCCCATTTTCCTAACCGGGCCGACGGCCCAGCTCTCCTCCGCCGGCCCAAGTCCCTTTCAGCCAAGCCGCCAAACCCCGTCGGCCCACTCTCTCCTGGCCTGGTTGCCTCCCCCGCGCCTCCCTCTTCTCGGCCATGGGTCGTGCAGCCCATGCCAGCCACCGGCCTCTCCATCTCCCTCTCCCTCTCCCTCTTGGGCCATGCGGCCCAAGTGCCTGGCTGCCTCTCTCGCGCCCGCGGGCACCGATAGGTGGGCCCCACCTGTCAGGGTCGCCTTCCCCGCGCCTGGCCGGCCCAACCGCCGCCGCCGCCACCATGCGCGACGGCGCCCCGCCCGTTCCGCGTGCCCCGATCCCGTCAGGCCCACGTCGGGCCCGAGCGTGCGCCGCTGCACCTGGCGCCGCCCTTCCCATGTGCCGCAACGGCCGCCGATAATCTCTCTCTCTCCCTCTCCAAGTCGGTTTCAACGACGAGCGATTCCCGTGCGTTTTGTGCTCGATTCGGCCTCTAATTTTCCCTTATAAAATCCCTCGTGCGCCGCCACGTTTCCCCTTTGATTCCCGTTCAATCTAGCCCCAAAATCGCCGCTCGTCGCCGTCGGCCGCCGCCTTCTTCCCGTCACCGGTGAGAACAGCCGCCCTCTTTCGTTTCCTTTTCGTCGCGTCCGCGTCGTCGCTCGCCACCACTCGCGCCGCCGCTGGCGCGCGCCGCCGCCGCGCGCGCATGGCCGGCAATCGAGCCGAGCGCCGCCACGCCGCCGCCGCACCGCTAATCCGAGCCACCGCGCGCGCCCGCCATCCGGCCCGCTCGCCGATGGCCGACACGCGTCGGCCATACGAGCCACCGCCGCGCCGCCCAACCGGGGCGCGCCACGCGTCCCCGCCGCCCAGCCGTGGACTCGGTCCACCGTGGACCGAGCCGGCGCCGCTTGCGTCGCCGGCGTCGGCTAGGCACGCGTCGGCTGACCCACGTCATGCCGGCCCGACGTCGCATGACGTCATGCGACATCAGCCCTAGCCACCCACACGCTGAGATCATCCGGAGTTAATTGCACAATAATTAGTT
This sequence comes from Oryza australiensis, assembly GCA_019925245.2. Classification (NCBI taxonomy): domain Eukaryota; kingdom Viridiplantae; phylum Streptophyta; class Magnoliopsida; order Poales; family Poaceae; genus Oryza; species Oryza australiensis. Next base: position 1,135,636 of record JAIFGZ020000381.1, on the reverse strand, counting down.
TTTAGTTTTCTGTTTAGTTTAAAAATCGCTTAAACTTCTAAAATTCATATCTTTTAATCGATCTTCGTTTTAGTCCATTCAAATTTCATTAAGTCCAGAAAAATGTCAAGAATCCATTAAAAATAGTTTCTTATGCTATTTCAGTAGACTTTTAGCATGTTTTTATTGAAGTGCTTTGTTTATCGTGTAGATTCCGATAGTTCCGGTGATCCCGTCTACCTCAAAGTAGTCGCCGAGGTTCCTCAGTCTCCAAAGCAAGGCAAGTCATACTTTACATTGATCATATTGTACCTATTTTTTTAAATATCTCATTTCTCTCAAATATTGCATATGTTTTAGAATGTCATTTCATGGGACTATTATACCTATTGTACTCAACCATAGGAATTGTATACCTTATACCATTGATATCTTGGGTTCAATATGACTAGATGTTGGTTTAGGACATGTTTATCCTGGCTTAGATCAACTAGCTCACTTAAGGGGATCACATTAATAAATTATTATATTAGAGACTAATTCTCAGATGATGACAAGTTTGTCTCTATTATGATAATATTGAATTATGACAATGGTGGGTTGTGAGCACATGGTTGGATATTGGTTAGCGTGCTCATGACAATTAAGGATCGATTCTCGGAAAACCATGGAAGAATTACCGTGCATACCACAAGCTAGCATGGGTAATGGTTGGGTCTATAGCGTAGCTGTCTCTAGCCGACGTACCCTAGTGAGGGTGGGTGTGATGGAGTTGGGTCGGCCCCAGTTTTAAGGATTGATCGGCTTCCAGATTCACCATGGCACGAGAGGAGACTGCCCATTACCCCGATGGGAGTGGGGGGCGAAACCTTGGTGTGGTACGATTGGTTAGAGGGGGTTATGTGAAGGGTCCTGTCACAGTTTCTTTCCAGGGTATCATGGTGGTACTCCGGCACACGGTAACATGTCGTAGGATTGTGTCTTATGGGTACAGTTGTATACCTCTTATCAAAGTAAAACTATTCGAATAGCCGTGCCCACGGTTACGGGCGATCGACCAGATTCACGTTGATTAGTCTCACTTATGTATATGAATGAACTGTTGGGACTCGACAAGTATAGTTGGATGGTTGGGTCTGTTGCAACGTGGTTTTAGCGTTGGATGGTGTTTATTTAATATTGCTTAATTATTACTAATGTTTTACTACTTTCAACTATTACTATTTCTAAAATGCTGCTTATGCAAATGAGCCTATTATTCCTTCCGTGATGTTTATCCTGCATCATATCTTCTCTTTCGGTATGACTTGTTGAGTACGGTGGGAGTACTCAATCTTGCTTAATTTTCCTCCTTCAGAGCCAGAGATTACAGAAGAGGAAAGTTTCGACGAGGTTTAGGTTTGCGTCCGCCGTCAAGGTTGCCTGTGGTGTTTTTGGAGTTCCGTCGCGGTGCTAGTTTCAGTTTAGTCAGTCTTTTTCTTTTTCGCTGCATTTATGTAATTCTTTTATATTGTTTCTAAGACGTAGATTCTGTAATATCAATAATTGTCGATTTGTGTACCTCGGCTGATGCCTAGACGAGGAATTAATTCACAAATTAGTTGCGGAAATTCTGGCTTGAATTTCTGGGCGTGACAGTTAGAGCACATCACCGATGACAAACATTGGTGACGGGCTTATATTGGGGCCCGACAAAGATAACATTGGTTATCTTTGTTGGGCCATGAAATGAGCCCGTCACCGATAACTGTCATCCGTGATGGGCTCGAGTTATATGCACATGTAATATATATGTGTGTATATCTTTGTCGGCTTCTTTATAGGCCCTTTTGAGATGATTTCGTTGTGACGACTCGTAAATCTCAGACATGTGATGACCCGTGTTACAGAGGAGAGGATTTGTATTAGTGGACCTAGGTTATATTGGACATGTCACTTGAGGGTTTAATTAAAATAGTCTCCCTCACATTCTTTATTGAAAGAAATGCATGAAATACAAGTGAAACAATGCGGATACACACTTAATTTAAACACAAGGTAAATATCATTGGGTACCAGTACTAGAAAAAATCTAGTATATATATGTGGTCATGGATAGCCGTATCTCATGGCACTCATGCTCAGGTCACCGTCTGGCTTCCACCACTGCTGCAGAGCATGCGGGTCGCCATCCATTCTAGTGTTCTTCCACAGCCTCGCCGACGGCAGGAGGTGCGGCTGATTTTTCTCCTTTCCGAACACGGAACATATCATGTCACGGTACGACACCTTCCCCGACTTGGCAATGCCACGGAAGCGCTCTTGCAGTTGCTGCCGCTGCTCGAAGTAGTCGATGTAGCCCTTGCAGATGATGTCCTTCTCGTGCACGTACAGCTCCGGCACCCACGGCGACAGCTGCTCAAATAACTTCTCCATGCGTTCTGTGTAGGGCTTCAAGACCTTGCCCAGCCCTGCCTTTAGGAAGTAGCTCCCAGCGTATATGCCCCTCTTTCCCTTCTCTGTTGGAAGCAGCGCATTGATCACCGGCGCTGACGACACCTGCGGCGGATTGAAGAGGAAGGTCGGGAGGTTGTAACCTTGCTCCGTCATCATGGTCCGCCCTACCTCCAGCGCCAGGGAAGCACCGAGCGAGTGACCCGCGAGCCAGACTATGCAACTACCACCAGCAGCATGGCCACAGCCTCCCGTGCCCTTGTCGATGGTAGCAACTAACTTCTGAACCGCCGCCTTCGCTAGGCGGAAGCGCTTGGACTCCGGCAGGGTGTTCAAAATGACTTGCAGGTCGAGGTATAGATCCACAATCGCCTTAGGGTGCCATGTCATGGTGCCACGGAAGACGACCACGTAGTGGGGAGACAAAGGGTGTCGGGGCTCATCAGACGGCGTTTTATGCTCGTATATTGCACCTACGATGAATTGATCATCAACGCCGATGAAGTCGTGCTTGATGACATCGAGGAGGTGGAAGCCAAAGCTCTCCCACCATAGCGGCGCGAGCGCGTTAGTATGCACCCTGCGCCTGTTACTGTCATTCTCCATAATGTAAGCGCCCTTGACAAGGCAGGCAGCGACGCAACGACGGTGCTCCTCCTTGTCCCTGCACAAAGGTGGCATTGATCGATAATGCAGATCAGCCGCCTATATATAGCTCATGATCTCATCATTGATAAAGCCGTTTTTATTTTTTATATTATAAGTCGGTTTGAATTTTATTTTTTATCTTTTCTTGTTAAACATTAAATTTATGGAAAAATTTAGTATTATCCACAACATCAAATTAGTTAAAACTAACATTTAATATTTATGTTAAAAATATTTCTATTTTTCTATAAATTTGCTTAATTGACTATAGAAAATGAAAACAAACAAATATATATATACACACACATGTTGCATATGCCTACCAATTAATAGCCATGGTAGAACAACCGGCGCCGTTTTCCTTCATCATATGCGCCGGGCCAGAGATGTCGAAGCGGTCGGCGAGGTCCACGTCGCTTGAAGAGGCCATCAGCAATGCGATCGATCGAGCTAGCTCTAGAGGAAGCAGACGGAATGAGAGCTCAAGAAGGGAACACAGTACTGTACTTCTGCAGATCTTGCAACAAGTTGTAGTAATGTGCTCAAGTGCTTGACTGATTGTGCCCGTACTTTGCCGCGAAAGGATTAGTGCTAACGTGCTCGTATTTATACTGGATTAGAGGTAGCTGAGGATGATAATAAGTTAATAACACGTCCTTTAATTAAGTTGAACTGACTTCTTCTTTTTTTGAAAATTAGCATTGACTTCTAAAATAAACCCATTGGGTTAGCCAGGAAGAATGTTCAGTGTATATGTTATAGACGTACGAAACTTGGTCGCTGAAACAAGATTAATTGGATCAAGCACCCACGTTTTAATTTGCGGACTCTTTCCTCGCATTAGGTTGCTCAAATTTTGAGCTCCCGTGGATATCTGATAACATTTTGTTTGTGCCCAATCAAATTGCTCACATATTAATTGTTTTTGGTTATTACCAAATATTCATTGGATTATAGTATTCACTCCATAAGGACATGTACAATGGGTCTTTTTCCTCCGTCTATAAGACGACTTTTTTTGCAAAAAAAAACCCCTGCATGCACTGGAGATGGGCTCCCCGTCGTCTCGCGAGACGACGGGTGCGGGCGCATGGCCCGAGACTCTATCGACGCGACGTCGTCCAGTTGTAGGACTCGTCGATTCCGCCCGGGCCTCGCCTTCGCGCTTCACCGTCGCCCGGGCCTCGCAGTCGCCGTCGCCGCCTGGAACTCGCAGTCGCAGCCCGGGCCTCGCCGTTGTCGGCCGAGCTCCACCGCCGCCCGCAGCCCACCAGCGGTGGATCGAGTCCACCGGCGCCGGAACCGCCAGGATCCGCCCCTCCCTAGCGCCCGCGACTCCGCCGACACCAGATCCGCCCCTCCCAAGTCCGCCGACGCCGGATCCGCCCCTCCCGAGCGCCCGCAACTCCGCCGACGCCGGATCCTTGCTCTCCTCTCTCCCTGCCCTCTCTGTGCTCTCCTTTTTCTCTCCGCTCTCTTTGCGGCGGCGGTGGCACACCAGCGGGGAGGAGGTGTCGGTGACGGTGGCAAGGCGGGCCATGGAGCTCGGAGGCGGCGGCGGTGGCATGCCGGCAAGGAGGTGGCGGTGGCGAGGTCGGCCGGAATGCTCTGCCTTTGTTTTTATGCCGCGCGGTGGCATGCCGACAGGAAGGGATGGTGGGGCCCACATGTAAATAAAAAATATAGCTTACAAACGGGTATTTTGTCTATGGGTTGTATGTACTGTCTTTTATCTATCTATATGATAGTTTATAGACGGAAGGCCGTCTGTGGGTTGAACATGCCCTAAATCAGTTCATTATCTGTGTATCGAAGTAAATGGATATGGGTACATGCATCCATGCACATAACCCTTTACAACCAAAATACAATGTCTAGGTATGTTAGTCTACGAAGTAACGGATAATGATGCATAGATGTAGTTTGTTAGCGTATGCATCAGGTTTGTTTACCAGAGTAAATATAGTATGGAAGCGTTGTTTTTTTAGTGCGCTGCTATAATGCGTTGATCAATTAGGAAAAAAACAAAAGGAGTACTCTGCAACAACAAGTTTTAGAGCAAGTAATCTAAGGCGTCAGCCACCTCTAGAAAATCTGCATCATCATAGTTCTATATGGAGGGACAAAACAGGAGAAAGAGCCAAGGCGCCCTCATATAAGGGGTGAAACCGAGGTGTGGACCGAGTAGTAATGGACTCCTACCTAGGGGTGAAAACGGTATGAATAATATCTGGATTTCGTCCAAAAAACCGGATACGGATAGTGTCGGTCGGATAATTTTTGGATAATTTCGGATTCGAAAACGGAAACAGATATTTTTTCTCGAATATGGATACGAATATGGTAAAGGCATTATCCAACGGATAGCGGATACGGTCGGATAATATCCGGATACCTCATCGGATAATATCCGGACCCTAGGTTAGGGGTGAAAACGGTACGGATAATATCCGGATTCCATCCGAAAAATCGAATACGGATAGTGTCAACCGGATAATTTCGGATTCGGAAACGGAAACGGATAATTTTTCTCGGATACGGATATGAATACCGTAGAGGCATTATCCGGCGAATAGCGGATACGGTCGGATAATATTCGGATACCTCATCGAATAATATCCGGACCCTAGGTGTGGAGCCTTTAGCCCAGCCGGCCCATTATGTTCGATATGTTATAACTTATGAACTATTAGTGAGTTTGTGATATGTGAAATTGTGGACCATGTTGATGAACTATTTTTGTGATCAACTACTTAAATTATGATATATACTCATATGAGTGAATTATTTTTTTATTATGGATGTCTAAAATTACTATGCTTGATTTATAATGATATTTGATATGAAAGATGACATGGTCGTGAAATTAGTAAAACAATGTTGATATGGACATTTAAAATTTATTATATGTGTTGCTTAGCTGAAAAATTATAAATATTTGATTAGTTTGAAAGGGTTCGATATTCCGATCAATATCATTACCGTATTTGTTTTGATTCATATTCGTTCCATATTTGTTTCCGATAGTATTTGTTTCCGATAGTATTTGTTTCCATTTTCGTATCCGAGGTTTCCGATTCCGAATCCGGTTCCCCAAAAAAATATGAAAACAAATACGGTATAACTAGTTTCCGACCGTATCCGATTCGTTTTCACCCCTACTCCTACCTATGTATGCCTCCAAAATTTGGCCCACTCAATTTTGCCCCAAAGCCCATTACATCTAACCCTAACTACTCTTCTATGTTCGCTCGTGGAGACACAGTCACATAGACAGAGGCGCTTTCCTGCTCGATGCTCACTTCACTCTTTCCCAGCACGCCGGCGGCAGCTACCCTGCTCGGCCGCCTCCTCGCTGTTCGCTCAACATCCCTGACTTCTCGACCTCGACTCCTCCTCATCTCAGCTCTCCGAGACTCCGACGACGCCCGACGGCCCGGCTTCGAAGCAGCGGACAGCGCGTGCCTGTGCCGCTACCGCCGGCGCCCGGCAGGGCTTTGTGCTCAGGTGCGGAACGGCGGACCACAAATCCACAACCAGCAAGCAGCCAAGCACATAGGTATGTTTTTCCATCTCTATTTCTTATGTTAATTTGTTCTATTCTCAAACACTATAGTCTAAAGATCTATTGATTCCGAATTTCCAATCAATTTATATTAAACTTGCAATAGAAATTGAAGATGAAGAGACCTAGGACTACATTGAAATCTTTTTATGCCCCAGCAACACCCGAATCCAATTCAAGCCCAAATCCTCCAGTGAGAGCAGGAACTGGAGGTAGTAACACTCAGCACTCAGCAAGCGGGAACCCACATTTCCTAAGTAGCAATGACCTTGGTAATCTTGCAATGAAGATGGTTCAGAGTGATAGCCATACAGTTTTTCCTTAGGTTTATTGGTTCATTGAATTGGCTTTGGTTTTATCAGTGGCAACAGCAACACTTGAGCTGGCTTTTTCAGCTATGAATATCATCACAACTGAGTTATGGAATAAGATGGGTGATGAATGGCTCAATCATCGCATGGTATGCTAATTGAGAGAGACATATTTGCAAGCGTTGAAAATGACAATATATTAAATCATTTTCAAGAACTGAGAACCAGAAAGATGAAGCTACCACTCCCTAGTAGGGATGTAAGCGGGTGTGAAAAAATCGCGTACCGACCGACACCAGATACCGAAAATCCTGACCGAATACCGTATCCGTGAGACGGGAACAAGAAAAAATACGGGAAATGAGAAACGGGAACGGGAACGGTTGGAGTGTTTTCCCGAACGTATTCGCGGATCCTGTATTTATACGGAAAAATTCCCACGGAAATTCCCGTTTATCGGACCATATAAACCAATTTCGGCCCACAAAGCATACACCCCACTTTCTCCCGGGTTAGTTATGTTTTGGCCCAACAATGGCAAACCCTAAGTGAGATAGACTAGCAAAGCCAACCCGGGCTCCCATCGTCTGATCCACCACAGCAACGCACGCATCGCCTCCTCCCCTCCACTCCGCGGCTGTGACTCCCCCCACCGCGGCGACGCCACCGCCACCTAGGGTTAGGGTTCCAGCGATCGCGTGAGGGATATGTTCGTCCTCCATGTCGGCGACCGGCCTCACCTCCGCACTGCGCCCTCCCGGCGCCACGGCGAATCCCGAGTCCACCCCCGCTCCGGCGCCGCCGCTGTCGCTTGAGCCCCCCGAGGTGATGCACAAGACGAGGGCCATCGACCTCCTCAGCCGTCGCACCCTCATCGTCTACCAGAACGACAATGGGTCGTGCCCTCTCCTCGCCATATGTGAGAATCCCCCTCATAGATTTCCTTCGGGTTCCGTTCACCGGCGTGCATTGTGACCTGGGGTTTTCGCTGCAGGTAACGTGATGCTGCTGAAGAATGTGATCAGCTTGAACTCGGATGCGGGTGAGGTGTCGCAGCGAAGCTGCTCTCACTTGTCGCCGAGTGCCTCATCGACTCCAACGGCAACGTGCGGGTTCGGTCGGCCCTCGTGGGGTTAGAGCTAGGGGTTGTTTGTGGTGTTGCCTTGTGAATTGGTTTGGGATGTGATTAGCAGGGTAAGGACGAAGAGTATGTGCGCAACCGGGAGCAGAACATCTCAGATGTGATTGACCTTTTGCCGCACCTCGCGACCGACATTGATGTAAATGTGATGTTCAGGAAGTGAGTCCGTGGTTTGCTTTGTGGGTTAGTGGTTTGTTGTTTATGGTGCTCTATATGTTCTAATATGATTTGGGCTATGGGAGTTGCAGGATCGATGACTTTGAGTTCACCCGAGAACGTGTCATATTTGACCTTCTTGAGAATGTTCCCTTTTTTTACCGATTCCCGATCGTAAGTGATATGCTCCCAACCGTTCCTCACTGTTTTCCGTGTCCCATATTACTGAATTCGTATTCCCGTCCGTCTTTCCCGTTCCTGTTTTTGATCCCGCCAAAAATATATGGGAACGGGAATGGTTAAGGTCTTTTCCCGACCGTTTTCATCCCTACTTCCTTGTGGTATTTCATATTCTTGCTCAAAATGTTTCTTATTATTAACTTTGATTTTCAGTCCATGTTTGCAAAATGTGATTTTGTGATTCTTTTTCCTTTATATGATCAAGATCTGGAGCTACAATTGAAGAACTTCATGAGGATAACATAGGGTTGGAGGCAGATAACATGTAACAAGGTATTTGAAAATGTATTGTACATTTATTTTAGACCGCAATTAAATTTAAACTATACATTTTCATCGTGCATTAGTATTAGTAGCATCTACTGTATCATTGTATATGATGGCGATTAGACTTGGCCGAGCTTAGGAAAATCTGGGTCCCAGCCAGGAGGACCCAGTTGGGCCCAGGGCCACGGGGCCGTGGCCGGGGGCTGAGCCGCAATGGATCCCCCAAGTGTATCTAGGAAATTTTTTTTCCACAAGATTTGGTCCAAGGTCCATCCATTTGCCCCTAGCCCCCTACCAGTGCCTCCTTCCTCATCTCCTCTCCTCAGATCTTTGCTGGAGCTGGGCGGCCCTCGCCGAGGCTCTGTGCGATGCTTGTGTGGTTTGCCGGTGGCAAGCTGCCGATGCTAAAAGTCTCAGACCGTCTCTGCATTAGGCAAGCTAGCAATAAGCACCTGGGCTGGAGAGGACTGATGAGTTTTTCATTTTCTATTTCTCAAATTTCTAAATGCTGACTAAATTACCTACAGATCTATTGATTCCATTTTATTTTTTAAAAGTTGTAACATAGTGTTGACGCAAAATTTGCACCAACACACGAAGGGCTAAGAGATTTGCTTAGCTTCAGTGCAAGTCATATCAATCAAGTTCAGGCTAGGAGATTTGCTTAGCTTCAGTGTAGGTCCTATCAAGATGGTTTAGGGCAATGTCAGTTAGTTTGATCTTGTAACTAACAAGATGAAAATAGATCGATGATCAAGGAGCTGATCGACCAATAAGCCATTGTGATGTAGCGAGGTCAGCCGATGTCGATAGGGTTTTGATCGATCAGCTATAGGTTCCTTGAACTCGGCTTGATATGGATAAACTTCCATCTACCCATCAATTTCTTTCTTTAATCGAATCCACTAAAGAATCATATCAAATTTTGTTATTAACATATAGATAGAAGATGAAGGGGGTTAGCACATTGAAATCCTATAGAAAAACGATTGATTGGTATTAGGAGAGAACATTTCCACAAACTACTTGGAAGTTTTCCTATCAATTATCTATTGACTTCAACAAAAATAAAAACAATTCATAAAATCTTGTGCAAATGAGACGACTAAAACCATTTTAAATGATTGGTGAAAAAAATTGTCATTCTTGTTGATGAGTCTATAGATAAATCTATCAAAGTGCATATGGATGTTATTTTGAGGTCAGTTATCCTTTCTTGCATTGTCGAAACTCGGTTTCAGCAATACAAATTTGGGGGTGTAGTCAAGATCGCCAAGCACAATGAGTTAGATGGAAAACAAGGTTTAGACAGGTTCAGGCCCTCTCGTGAGGTAATACCCTACTCCTGTTTTGGGGATTCGATCCGCCGAGTGTTTATTGATCTCAAGATCCGTTGTTCCTAAAGTTTGATTTCTTGAATCTAAAGCTGAAAGCTGATAAAGCATATCCCTCAAGGGATGCCCCTTACCCCCCTTATATAGTCTTGGGGGGCGAGTTTACAAGTTGGAAACCCTATCCTACTCTAAGTCGGTTTCCTCAATCTTACCAAACCGTGACTATGGGCCGTTGCCTTATCTAATCGGCAACGTAATACCCAAGTCATAGCTGTCTTACATAATTGGCACGCGTAACCTATCCCTATCTCCAGTCGGATAAGCTTGCCATGTGGATATCCGATTGCCATAATCTCCACAGTAGCCCCCGAGTCCTTTGCGGTCGACGAAACAACTTAGCCTCAAACCAAAATAGCACACAGCCAAACAACTCTTTGGCCGAGTGCTTCTGGCGTCAAGTGATTCCATCACCTCCGTTTGAATCTCCCAAGTGGCTCCAAAGACTGCGAAGGGCTGGAAAATATCCAAAAAAATTCTCAAAAATAAATATCTAGGTGCATCTCCCGATGCACCTAATTAAGTGTAGTCCCCGACTATGTGGTTAGTCAAAATCAGACTAAACATATAATCAACAACTATAAAAAATCATTCTCATATAAAATGCTTAGCTCAAGCTAAAGCAATCATAAAAATCACATCACTCGGCAAGCTCACGTTTGTCCGAGTGAATCTGCCCGAGTCATCTCGGAATAAATAGTTCAATCAACCCTCGTGGGTGAAAAGCACTCGGTAAGCTCATGTTTATCCGAGTGGATCTATCTGAGTCATCTCGGGACAAATATCTTAATCATCCCTTATGGGTAAACAAGTTTTTCAGACATCTGAAAAATATGACCAAAATATTAAATAGCTCTTGCCATAATATTGGTCTCAATCTAAAAAGATCTTCACCAAAGTGGAAAAACAGCATTGATATAATCATTTAATCAAATGCTTAAAAACCAAACAGTCCCTGTCATCAAGGCAGCCATAAAAAGCTTCACTGTTTGTCACCTTTCAAATGTCGTATTGTGCCAACTTCTCATGAAGTTACGCAAACCGCGGTATGAAAGGATTTCCAGAGGTACTGGGCACTCAGACACGTGCATATTGCCAAAGCAAATCTACTTAAGTTCATCCACTTAAGTCCCTAAGGACACGCGTCAGGCCACACCTTAGCTGGGCCGTAAGTCTCTCATGGGCTTGGCCCAATCGCGAGAAAACCTAGCGAAACCCTCAAATCTCTTACAAAGCCTCGAGGTTATCCCCGCCACTTCGTCTTCCCAAAAAATTTCCCCACTCGCAACACTGTTCACCAGCCTGCAGCGGAAAAACCCTAGGCTCGCATGTGCACCCAATCCACCAATCCAGAAGCTCACGCTTTGTCACCAGCTAGCCTCCACGTCCATCTCCAGAGAACCCCCTCCCAAATCCCCATCTTCCGAGCCAGATCCATTTTCCCCAAAACCACATCTATGGAAGGAGAGAGAAAGATCCCCTTCGATCAATGGGCGACTTCGGATGTCAAGGAGTCGACTCTCAAGGAGATGGTGAAGCACGGAGTTCTCCCTCCAAAGGAGATCGTCGGCTGGCGCCCGACGGCCGGTGAGGAATTCCCCACTCCAAACACCGGTGAGCTCGTCGTCTTCACCTCCTTTTTCTATTGTGGCTTCGGCCTTCCTTTTTCTGAGTTCTTTCGAGGTCTTCTCGATTATTACGGTCTCCAGCTCTATCATCTGAACCCCAATTCCATGCTACATATTGCTCTTTTTATTCATGTTTGCGAAGCCTTCCTTGGCATCTTTTCCCACTTCCAACTCTTCCGGCGTATGTTCTATCTCAAGCCGCATCCGAACAAGGATGATCCCTGCATCGTTGGTGGGGCCGGCTTCCAGCTCCGCGGATCCCTCCGCCGAGACTATTTTTCTCTTCCCTTGAAATCCTCCAACAAGGGTTGGCATGCAAACTGGTTCTATATTGCTAACCTTGAACCCAGTCTATCAAACTTCGTTGGCCTTCCTCCGGTACCAAGACCCAACTGGAGCACCGTGCCAGTAGCCCAAGATTGGGACGAAGCCAACAAGCTTCTGGTGAAGATCTTGGAGATGAAGCAAAAAGGTCTTCGGGGCAAGCAGATCACTCGATATTTCATCAGGAACCGATTGGCCCCGATCAAGGAGAGGTCCAAGCCCGCCTTTGAGTACGAGGGCGAGAGGGACCCCAATCGGGAAGACCGCGACTCCCTCAGCTTCGAGATTTTGAAGATCCGTATGTATAAGATATTCTCGACTGGGATTGCAGTCGAGCGCAGCCTTGTGCTGCCGGTCCTTCCGTACAGCTTATATCGCCCTCCTCCTCCGGTAAGTTGACTTGACTCTTTTATTGCCTTTCGATCTTGATGTGGCACTTCTTAGTGTTCAAAGAATCTCTCTTGTAGGAAAACGCCTCCATCATTTCAAAGTCATACAAAATACATCATGATGACATGCCGGCTCGGCCTGCCAGGAAACCAGCTGGCAGCATAAAGATCCAAAATGATCCGATTGGCAAGAGGGCTGCCCCGAGTGAAGACACCAGCAAGCGGGCGAGTAAGAGGAGGCTGGTCATTGATGACTCGGACGATGATGTCCCAGCCCCTCAAGCTGAAGCGACCCCTCCAAGGCTGTCACCGAAAATGGCGCCCAAGATTCGTCGGTCAACCAGGTACGTCTCTCGACTGAAACTGTGCTCTTTGCTGAAAATTTCTCCGCCTTCATCCCGATTGCTCTGTCTTTCTCTTTGCGGGAGGCCTCAAAACATTGATCCCATTGGGCAAAGTGAGGGCCCCACGCCAAGCTGCAGGCGGGCGAGGCATCACGGCCGCGAACAGAAACCCGAGCCCTCTCCCGAGTGAGAGCGCTCAGAGTGGGAGGCCCTCACTGTCGGTGAGGACGTCCCAAGAGAAGAGCCCCACCGCCGGGGTACCACCGGAAACAAGTCGATCTAGAAGAGCCCCATTGCTACTCAAAGGGCCCCGATCGAAGACCGGTCGGGCGAGAGTCAAGAAGGGAAAGCGAGGGAAGCACCGATTGAGGATTCACCACCGAAACGGTATGTCTTGAATCAATCTCTAGCTTTTTAATCTCCAGTTCATTTTTCCTGTATCTTCATTCACTCCTTCTGAATCAACCAGCCATGGTAGAGGAGATCCCTAGGTTGCAGTCTTCTGAGACCTGGGTCCCTCCAATCAAGATCAAGTGGCGCGATTCCAAAGGCCAGAGACAGGGCATCATCCTAAACAAGCAAATGGAGAGCGAGGAAAGAGATATGCTTGTAGACAGCCTGAACGAAGTGACACGGTTGTTAAACGTAAGTTTTGCTCCTTTTCTGTTGTAGCTTTGCAGTCGCTTTTCAGTCGATCAATCTTCTGAACTTGTGTGCAGAGGGTGTATTGCCGGTCGATGGCCAAATCCGATGCACTCGAGAAGTTGGTCCCGCACTTAAACTCCCTGGAGAACATCCAGCAGGAACTAAAGGCCATTCGAGAGGAAGCTGCATCGAGAGAAGCGGCTCTGAGGAGGGAAATAGCCACACTCCGGGAGGAGAACCTCGACCTCCGGGGTTCAGTCGAGAGTAAGCTCGACCTCCTTAGTCTTGTTGTGCCTCTAATTGCAGTCTGTTTTGGTCTTGGTCGTTGACGACTTTTCTTGTCGTAGAGAACTCGTCGGAGGTCCATTCGCTCCAAGCCCGGCTGGATAAGGCCGACGCCAGCACAGCCGAGCTGGTGAGTGAGTTTGAAGATGAGCTCTTGTCACGCCCGAAAATTTATCCTAAATTTTCTGACTATTTTATGTATTAAATCCCTGTCCAGGAATCAACCAGGGTACACAAAATGACAAATTAATACACAGATCCAAACGTAAAAACAAAGCGTAAAAATAAAAATACTTACTGAAGAGGCACTGTCGAAACTTGGTTTCGGCAATATATTTTATGGGGTCGCAGTCAAGATCGCCAAGCACAATGGGTTAGAAGAAGAAGAAGATTTAGACGGGTTCGGGCCCTCTCGTGAGGTAATACCCTACTCTGTTTCGGTGGATTCGATCCGCCGAGTGTCTTTATTGATCTCGCGATCTAAAGCTCTTGCTTATGAAGTCTAAGATCTGATCTCCTATTGGAATATCGATCTAGAATCGATATCCCTCAAGGGACGCCCCTTACCCCCTTATATAGTCTTGGGAGGAAGGGTTCACAAGTCGGAAACCCTATCTTACTCTAAGACGGTTTCCTCAATCTTACCAAACCGTGACTATAGGCCGATTGCCTTATCTCTATCGGCAACCGTAACACCTAAGTCAAGTTCGGCTTACGATATAGCGGCGCAATCTATCCCTACCTCCGGTCGGATAAGCTTGCCATGTGGATACCCGATTGCCACAATCTCCACAGTAGCCCCGAGTCCTTTTCGGTCGACGAGACAACTCGGCTTCAGTCCAAACGGCACTCAACCAAAAATCTCTTTGACCGAGTGCTTTTGGCGCCGAGTGATTCCATCATCTCTCGCTGAATCTTCCCGAGTGGCTCCAAAGACTGTGAAGGGCTGGAAAAACATATATAAAAATTCTCAAAAAATAAATATCAAGGTGCATCTCCGATGCACCTAATTATAGGTGTAGCCCCGACTATGTGGTTAGTCAAAAACAGACTAAGCATGTAGTCAAGAACTATAAAAAATTATTCTCATGCGGATGCTTAGCTCATGCTAAAGCAATCATAGAAATCTCATCACTCAAAAGTTCATACTCAACCGAGTGAATTTGCCGAGTCATCTCGAAACAAATAATCCAATCATCCCTCATGGGTAAAAAACACTCGGCAAACTCTTGCTCAACCAAGTGGATTCGCGAGTAACCTCGGAATAATAACTCAATCAACCTAGCGGGTAAAAGCACTCGGTAAGCTCATGCTTATCCGAGTGGATCTGCCCGAGTCATCCCGGAACAAATATTTTAATCATCCCTTATGGGAAAATAAGTTCTTTCAATCATATGAAAAATATGACCAAGTTATTAAATAGCTTTTGCCATAATACTGGTCTCAATCTTATAAATATCTTCACCAAGGTGGAAAATAATCAGCATCGGTAAGATTACCCGACCAAATGCCGAAAAACCAAACAGCCCTTGTTCACCAAGGTGGCTATAAAAACTCTGCTGTTGGTCACCCTCCAAATTGCATCGTGTCAGTTTCTCATGAAGTCAGACAAACCGCGGTATGGAAGGATCTTTTAAGGTATTGGGCACTCGGACACGCGCATATTGCTAGGGCAAATCTGCTTAAGCACATCCGCTTAAGTCCCTAAGGACACGTATCAAACCACACCTTAGTTGGGCCGTAGATTTTCTTATGGGCTTCGGCCCACTCACCAGAAAACCTAGCGCAACCCTCAAATCTTTCTTTATAAAGACACGAGGTCGTCCCCGCCTCTTCACCTTCCAAAAATTCCCCTTCTCACGGAGAACCCTAGGCTCACGCACTTCTCAGTCCATCCGCCAAGAAGCTCGCTTGCCGCGACAACTAGCCTCTGCAGCCAAAACTCCCACATCCATCGCCCAAGATCTAACCTTTCTCAGCCAGATCCACTCCCCCACAACCTCGATCTCATGGCGGAGGAGAAGAACATTCCGTTCGACCAATGGGCCACCTCAGACGTGAGGGAGTATACCCTCAAGGAGATGGTGAAGCACGGCGTGCTTCCGCCGAAGGAACTCGTGGGATGGCGCCGGCGGCGGGGAGGATTTCCCGACCCCAAACACCGGTGAGTGGTCGTCTTTACTTCTTTCTTTTATTGCGGATTCGTCTTCCCACCTCCGAATTCTTTCGGGGCTTTTGGATTATTATGGCCTTCACATCTACCATCGAATCCCAACTCGATGCTTCACATCGCACTCTTTATTCATGTGTGTGAAGCCTTCCTCGGCATTCTACCTCACTTCAATCTATTTCGTCGCATGTTCTACCGAAACCCCATCCGAACAAGGACCATCCTTGTGTCGTTGGCGGGCGAGCTTCAGCTTCGCGGATCCCTCCGCAAAGACTACTTTTCTCTCCCCTTGAAATCCTCGAACAAAGGCACTCGAACGGTTCTATATCGGCAATCTTGAACCCAACCTTCCTTCCTTTGTCGGTCTTCCTCCTGTCCCCAAACCATCTTGGAGCATCGTCCGTAGCCCAAGAATGGGATGAAGCCAACGATCTACTTGCGAAGATCCCGGCGATGAAGAAGAGGAACCTTCGCGGGAACAAATCACTCGGCACTTCATCGTGCCGCGGCGCCAATCGGGAGCGGTCGGCCGGCCTTGAGTACGAAGGCGGTGCGACCCCAATCGGGAGGACCGGATCCGCTCACGTACGAGATTCGAAGATCCGGATGTACAAGCTCTTCTCATCCGGGATTTCGGTCGAGCGGGCCCTCATACTACCGATCCTTCCATTCGGCATTCATCGACCTCCACCTCCGTAAGCCGATTGATTGCTTTATAGTATCTTTCAATCTTGATGTCTTGTCACTTATCGTTGCATCTTCCTTCTTCTGCGGGAGAACGCCTCCATCGTTTCCAAGCCGTACAAGATGGCTCATGATGACGCGCGCGTCGCCAAGAAGCCGGGCGGGATAAAAATCCAAGGCGATCCGGTCGGGAAGTGGGCGGCGCCAGTGAAGACTCGAATAAGCGCGCAAGCAAAAGGCGGCTGATCATCGAGGACTCGGATGACGACGTCCCGGCTCCTCCGGTCGAGACCCCGCCTCTAAGGCGATCGCCGCGGATCGCACCAAAGATCCGCCGATCAACCGGGTAAGCTCGAAACCAAAGTCCGAGTTCTTACGTAGAAAACTTTTCTTTATCTTTGCCGTATTTGCTTGTGCGGGAAGCCCAGGATATTGATCTGTCGGAGGGGATGAAGGGCCGACCCATTGCTGCTCCCAAGCGCCAAGGCCGTCGAGCCAAAACCCCGGAGCCCGCAACCAAGTGCGAGCGTCCGGAGAAGCACCCTTCTCCTCGAAGGAGAGCGACCCGGGGAAGAGCCCGAGTGCCGGCCGGATGTCCCGTGGAAACCGTCGGCTGGGGAGCCACGGCTGCGGCCGAGCGCCCGACCGAGGTCACTCGGCGCGAGTCCTAAGAAGAAGAAGAGCCGCGCCCCACTAGGCGGCGACCACCGCCGGTGAGACTTGCTTGAAACTTTCCTTTATTCTTTCAATTTTGAATCTTTCATGCCTTCATTGATCTTTCTTGTTTGCCCCACGGTTGAAGAGATTCCCGTTCGATCTTCGAGACACGGGTTCCTCCAATCGAATCGAGTGGCGGGACTCGGAAGGCGAGAGGCAGGGCATCATCCTTGATCGGCAGGCTGAAAAGGATGAGAGGGATGCCCTCGTCGAGAGCCTGAACGAGGCAACCCGACTGCTCAACGTAAGCCTTCATCTTTCTTTTTGATTATATCTTCGTTATCCTTCAGTCAATCACCCTTCTGCCTTCGCGTGCAGAAAGAATATTGCCGTTCAATGGCAAAATCCGAAGTGCTGGAAAAGCTGGTGCCTCACTTGAACTCCTTGGAGGACGTTCAGCGACAGCTGAAGGTCACTCGGGAGGAGGCCGCTTCGAGGGAGGCCGCTTTGAGGAAAGAGCTCTCGGAGCTTCGGGAAGCGAACCTCGACCTCCGCGGATCAATCGGAAGTAAGCCTGCCTTTCCCAGCTTCATTATGATTCTTTTTGTTGATCTTGACAATTGATAATCATCTTTTGTTGTAGAAAATTCTTCGGAAGTCCACGCGCTTCAAGTCCAACTGGAAGCGGTCAACCTTGACAAGGCCGAAGTGGAGGCCGAATTTGAAGGTAATCCTTTTCTGAAGTTGTATTTCGTATGCTACTTCATTCCCGAGTGCCTTGAATGATCGGAACTCTTTTGCGGCTTATAAGGTGAAGACCGAGCCCAATACGACGTCTTACTCGGGCGGGTCAAATCCGGCGAGGAGGTTCGAGAAGAGGTTGCCAATGCCGCCGCGCCGATCTTGGCACCACTGTTTGATCAAGGGGTTGGGGCCGGCTCGGGGCGATTGAAGTCTTCGACAAGCTCCGTGGCTCCCGAGCAATATTTGAAGAATATCACCGAAGCAGCCAACATGGGGGCTGGTCTGGCTCTTGCACAGACCAAGTCCCTCTACCCCAGTGGATGTTCATTCAATCGGGAGGGCTTTCTTGAGGGACAACAGACGAGCGAGGCCCTAGACATGCTCGGCGAGGCGCGGGAGGCGGCGAAAAGATCTCTCTAGATGTAGTGAACAACTTTAAACTCGAAGTGTATCTCGGACTTCTCTTTGTAGATATCATGTAATCGTAACACTCTTGTCATGAAATCTCTGTGTCTATTTTTAGTTTATTTATGTCAATGCCTTGATTCGAGCCTTCGCGTGAAATTTCTTAAGTAGTTTTCGTCTTGTCACCAAGCCTAGGCTTGATTAGGTCATCGGAAAACTCTCAGTCCTTAGACACTGAGCTCGAATCGAAGGACATTAAACAATGATAAACCAAATTATGCACAAAAATTTGACGGGGAAAATTCGAGCTTTATTGATATGTGTATCGGCCCCATTGCTAGCTCAAGAGGTCATCTTGCTTGAGGTTGGCGATCAAGGAAAACATGAGGCCTTAGCCAAATTAGGCGTAAAACCGCCGAAGATGTTCGATGTTCCGGGAGTTCTCCACCATAGACCCGTCTTCGCGCTTTGCCGGTAGGCACGGCCGAGTCACTTCGGCGATTATATAAGGTCCTTCCCATAAGGGGACAACTTGTGTCGGTCTTTGGTGGTCGGATCTTGCGTAGGACCAGTGTCGCCAACGATGAAAGCTCGCGCTCGCACGTTGCGATTGTGGTATCTTCTGAGCCCTTGAAGGTATTTGGCCGATTGGATGAGGGCTGCCTCGCGGGCCTCTTCCAATCGGGTGAGGTCATCCACTCGGTCGATGTCGTAGCGTTCGTCGTTGAAGGCTGCGGACCGGAGGGACTCAAACTCCATCTCATTTGGCAACATGGCTTGCGCCGTAGACCGAGAAAGAAAGGAGTTTGGCCGGTGGCCCGACCGGGTGTGGTTCGCGGCGACCATAGAACCGAGGGAAGTTCTTGGACCCACTTGCCGGCGTAAGGGCTTAGCCGGTCGAAGACGCGAGCCTTGATGCCTTGAAGAACCATGCCGTTTGCTCGCTCGACTTGCCCATTGCTTTTGGGGTGAGCTACGATGCGTAGCGATCTTGATTCCGAAGTCTTCGCGAGAATTCCTTGAAGATGCCTCCCGTGAATTGGGTCCCATTATCGGTTATGATTACATTTGGGACGCCGAAGCGGTGCACGATGTTGAGGAAGAAATCCCGTGCTTTGTCGGCGGTGATTGTGGCAACCGGCTTGGCTTCAATCCACTTGGAGAACTTGTCGATTGCGACGAAGAGGTGTGTGAAACCTCCTGGAGCTTTCTTGAAGGGGCCCACCATGTCCGGCCCCCATACCGCGAACGGCCGGGAAAGTGGGATTGTTTGAAGTTCTGGGCGGGACATGGCTTTGTCGGGCAAAGAACGCGGCCTTCGCGGGTTCTTACGACTTTTCCGCGTCGGAGACCGCGGTAAGCGAAAGAATCCTTGCACGTAAGCTTTGCCGACTAGAGTGCGTGCGCGCGTGGCTTCCGCATATGCCCGAGTGGATATCTTGGAGTAATTGCTTCCCTTCTTCGGGTGTGATGCATCTCATTAGAATTCCGAGGGGCTTCTCTTGTATAGATCGGAGTCGACCATGACGTACGCTTGGCAACGACGCCGGACGCGTTACGCTTCATCCGGTCATCCGGCTCTTCTTGAGTTAAGAATTTGATGAGCGGCGTCCTCCGGTCGGTATCGACCATGGTGACTTCGTTCGTGGTTTGCTCGTCGGGAGCTGTTTTTGCGGTGACGGTTGGCTCGTAAAGATGTTCGACAAAGACATCGTTGGAGCGGCTTCGCGCTTAGATCCGAACTGCGCTAGCTCATCGGCGGCTTCGTTGTTATGTCTCGGGACATGTGAGAGTTCTAGCCCGTCAAACTTGTCTTCAAGCTTGCGGACCTCTTGTCGGTAGGCCTCCATAGTGTCGTTCAAGCAAGACCGAGTCTTTCATTACTTGATTGACGACCAGTGGGAGTCGCCTTTCACAATAAGCCGTCGAATCCGAGTGAGACCGCGAGGCGCATCCATGTAAAAGGGCTTCGTATTCGGCGACGTTGTGTGAGGCGGAGAAGTGGAGGTGAAGGGCATATCTTAGCCTTTCCCGGTCGGGGAGATCGGCACAACTCCTGCTCCCAAGCCGGTGATCCTCTTGGATCCGTCGAAGTGCATGGTCCAGTGTTGGAGGTCCTCCCGAGGTACGTGCTCTTCTGTTCAGTCCACTCGGCCGGAAGTCCGCTAAGGCTTGTGACTTAATGGACGTCCCGGGCTTAAAAGTTAAGTCCGGCGGCATCGGTTCCGGGGCCCACTTGGCGATGCGCCGGTTGCCTCGCGGTTGTGGATGACGTCGCCGAGTGGAAAAGAGGTGATGACGGTGACCGAGTGACCACGAAAGTAGTGTGCCAATTTCCTCGCGGTTATTAGGACACCATAAAGCAATTTTTGTACAGGGGTATCGGATTTTGGCTCTGCCAAAACTTCGCCGACAAAGTAAATTGGTCTTTGAATCTTACGGGCCCGTCCTTCTTCTTCTCGTTCAACCACAAGGACCGTGCGACCACTTGGTGAGTGGGGAGACGTACGGCAAGAGGGGTTCCTGGGGTGAGGTGAAGCTAGGACGGGTGGCGTTGTAAGGAATTCTTTGAAATCTTCAAAGGCCTTGTCGCTTCGTGGTCCACTGGAAGTCGTCTGTCTTCTTCGGTAGCTTGAAGAAGGGCATGCCTCGTTCGCCGAGTCGGGATATGAAACGGCTTAGTGCCGCCATGCAGCCAGTGAGCTTTTGGACGTCTTTCGATTACTCGGGGCTTCATGTTTAAGATAGCGTTGATCTTCTCTGGGTTTGCTTCAATGCCGCGATGTGATACCATGAAGCCGAGCGGTTTGCACGATGGGGCGCCGAAGGTGCACTTCTCGGTTCAACTTCATTCGAAGGCCCGGATGTTTGCAAAGGTTTCTTCTAAGTCGGCGATCGGGTCTTCTTTCCGCTTGGTCTTGATGACAACATCGTCGACATAAGCTTCGACGTTTTTGCCGATCTGCGTCGGAAGCATCTTTGGATCATGCGTTGGTATGTAGCTCCGGCGTTCTTCGAGCCGAAAGGCATGGTGATGTAGCGATAGGCCCCGAACGGCGTGATGAAAGATGTCTTCAAGCGGTCGGCTTCTTTCGGACGATCGGTGATAGCCCGAGTAACAATCCAAGAAGCTCGGGAGTTCGCAGCCGGTGTTGAGTCGACAACTTGGTCGATACGAGGTAGCCCAAATGGATCTTTGGGCGAGGCCTTGTTGAGGTCGGTGTAATCGACGCACATGCGCCACGCCCGTCTTCTTGCGGACCAAGACTGGATTGGCTAGCCGGTCGGGATGAAGGACTTCTTTAATGAAGCCGGCGGCCAAGAGCTTTGCGAGTTCTTCTTTGATGGCGTCTTTTCGATCCTGTGCGAACTGCGTAATCGTTGTTTAATCGGTTTGGCGTCATCTTTGACGTTCGAGAGTGCTCGATCACCTCCCTAGGAATTCCGGGCATATCGGATGGTTTCCAAGCAAAAACATCTTTATTATTTTGGAGGAAGGTGACGAGCGCGCTTTCCTATTTAGGATCTAGGTCGGCGCCGATTACGGCGGTTTGGAGGGATCGGACGAATCAAGGGAGATCTTCTTGGTCTTGGCGTCGCCGGATCCCGATTTGGCTATCTTCTTCGCGGGGACTTCGCCCTCTGCCGAAGTTGATGCAGCCAATCGGACTTCTTGTTGGCCACGTAATCTCTCGCGAGATTGGGCCATGTCGCGGCTCTCCTTGTCGCGGTGAAGGCTTGCTTCACATCGGCTGCGAAGAGTGATGACGCCGTTGGGACCCGGCATCTTCATGCAAAGATAAGTGTAGTGAGGGATCGCCATGAACTTGGCAAGCGCGAGTCTTCCGATGATGGCGTGATATGCCGTTTCGAGTCGGCCACCTCGAAGGTGACGTTCTCGTTCGGAAATTCTCTCGGGCCCCGAAGGTGGCGGGAGAGAGATGTGCCGAGTGGTGTTGAGGACAGCCGGGATAACTCCGTGGAAGGGGGAGCTTGCTTTGAGTTCGGCCCTCGGGATGCGCATTTCATCCATAGTCTTGGCAAACGGGATGTTGAGGCGCGCCCCCGTCGATGAGGACGCGCTTAAGCGATGTTGCGGACTACGGGGTCCGGGGCGAGTGGATAGCGTCCGGGTGGACCACTCGGTCGGGGTGATCCGGCGGTCAAAAGTGATGGCCACCTCCGACCATCGCGAATGCGAGGGACTTCGGGTTGAGCCGCGTTGACCTCCCGGTCGGTTAGCTTTTGTTTCCTCTTGGATTCATAGGCTAACGGGCCCCAGAAGATGTGGTTGAGTTCCCCACGGGTCTTGAAAGGGTTCGGCATTCTCGGCGCGTTGTTCTTCTTGGCGCCGGACGGAGCCGGCCTCGTCGATCGGCTTCTTGTTGAGCTGCGCCGCGTCTTGTTCTGCTGCTGCTTGTAAATAAAGCGATCCTTTGCCGCGTGCTTGTGATTCGGATGATGGGTGCAGGCGTTCATGATGGCGTCGTGGCGGCGACTCGAGGCGGCGTTGAGTATTGGAGGTTGCGGCCACCGGGTCTTGAGATCGGCGCTTGCGATCTTTCGGCCCGTTCTTTTGTTGCCACCATCCTTCTTAGGATTTCGGCTTCCTCCGGTGGCTTGTCCTCTCTTGTCGGGCCGATCTTGACGGGCGGCCTTGATGGCGTCGTTTGATTTGGCGTATGAATTCGCCGTCTCAAACATCTGCTTCACCGTCTTCGGTGGCTTGCGTCCGAACTTGCCGATAAGCGGCTCATCACGGACTCCCTTACGGAAGGCGGCGATGATGATGTCATCGGTAATGTTCGGGATCTTGTTGCGCTTCTCGGAGAAACGACGAATGTAATCCTTCGAGGCTCGTCAAACTCGGATGACGTTATAAAGGTCGAAGTGCGTGCGGGCCTCTCAAAGGTGCCTTGGAAGTTGGCGATGAAGTGGTCCCTCGGCTCGCTCCATGAGCCGATTGAGCCTCTTGGCGGTGGTGAGCCAATTTCGGCCGAGTTCGCGAGGGCCACGGGCGAGTAGTTCGCCATGGCTTTGTTGTCACCACTGCGGCTCGGATGGCAAGGGTATATACGGTTAACCGGGATTCGGGGTCGGTTTGCCATCGTACCTTTCTATCCGGTGGGCTTAAAGCCACTCGGCCAATGCACTCGGCGGAGTTCCCAGTGAAGGCGGTACTCCATCGTCGCCGCTATCGGGTGATCCCCTCCGATCCTCCGAGTGCGACGGTCGCGCTCTTGGTAGCGGCGATCGAGGACTTCCGCGAGATCACTCGGCGGGGTCTTACTTGGTGGTTGGGTAGGCTGACTGTTGCGGTGGACTCGGTGGTGGACGGGCGGACGTCCATGTCGTTTGCGGCGGGAGTCGGCCGTCGCTCTTGGTGCCTCGGCAAGGACTCGGGAGGTGGGCCTCTTGGCCTAGTTGATGATCGAGCCGGCTCGGGCCTCCTGTAGTCTCCGACCTTAGGGGTGGGAGCCGGCTCTTGTCGGCGTTTCGGCCACGGATTCGATCGGCCTTCTTGCTGAAGTGGTGGGAGGGCCGTTAGGCGTGGCGCGCAACGATGGTCTTGATCTTGTCCAGATAGGAGTCACGTTGGCGGAGCCGTCTCCATGACGGTATCCAAGAGCGTAAGTGCGGCGACGGCGTTCGCGTGGCGTCCGGAAGACATTGGTGTTGCGGACCCGTGTTTGGAGGATGGCCTCCGGGCGGATCGTCCAGTGCACGCAGATCCACGCTTCCTTTTATCGGCCTCGTCTTTGCGTTGTTTGTCTTCTTCGGGTCTTGCGTTCAAGCTCCACTCGCTCGCTCCTCTTCGGCAAGCCTTCGGCCATGGCTGAGTCGGACTCATCCGGCTCGGCCATGAGGCGTCAGCACTTCGGCTCGCGATCCATATGGCGTCGGAGTTGTCGGCTTCGTCGGAGGGATGCCGTAGAGATTGTCGAGCCGGCGGAGCGAGGTATCCGTTGAGCTCGAAGATGAACGGGAGCCAAAGGACGGGAGGATGACGACGACCTCCCTTGATCCGGGTAACCGGATCTGGATCGTTCGGTCCAGTCGGAGCTTGAGGGATCAAGCTCTTCAGTGGATCCTCGCCAACTCGGGGAGAGCGATTGATTGTAGATCTTGGCGACGTTTGGTAACCCAAACGGCACCGAGATGTCTTGCCGAGTAGATTGCTTCCGTCGGGAGGCAAGAAGATTGGCGCGAGATCTCGTCGGCATTCGGCAATCCGAATGGCGCCGAGTGGAGTCCGTCGTCGGAGAAGGTGGATCGCATCTTGGTCTTCAAGATGTTGTCGAAGATCTCGGCGCTGTTGGGAGCCCGAACGGCGCCGAGTAGGTTGTTCCCTCCGACTGGTTCGAATCCGAGTCGAGGAGGAGTCGCCGGCGAAGTTGGCGGCGAAGTCGCCAAGTCTTGAAGGAGATCCCATCACGCTTGTCGGCGAGATTGTTGAAGAAGTCTCGACGCGCGGCTCCTACGGCGCGCCAACTACCGAAACTTGGTTTCGGCAATATATTTTATGGGGTCGCATCAAGATCGCCAAGCACAATGGGTTAGAAGAAGAAGAAGATTTAGACGGAGTTCGAGCCCTCTCGTGAGGTAATACCCTACTCTGTTTCGGTGGATTCGATCCGCCGAGTGTCTTTATTGATCTCGCGATCTAAAGCTCTTGCTTATGAAGTCTAAGATCTGATCTCCTATTGGAATATCGATCTAGAATCGATATCCCTCAAGGGACGCCCCTTACCCCCTTATATAGTCTTGGGAGGAAGGGTTCACAAGTCGGAAACCCTATCTTACTCTAAGACGGTTTCCTCAATCTTACCAAACCGTGACTATAGGCCGATTGCCTTATCTCTATCGGCAACCGTAACACCTAAGTCAAGTTCGGCTTACAGATATAGCAGGCGCAATCTATCCCTACCTCCAGTCGGATAAGCTTGCCATGTGGATACCCGATTGCCACAATCTCCACAGGCACTTAGTCCTCACACCCAAAAACTACGGCGAAAAGAAAGACGACACTAGCGAGGCTTCGCTCCACTCCACGAGCAAACTCAAGGTCCGAGCCTTGGTCTTCTAACTCCATCTTCAACTCGAAGCACTACACTTCGAAAGGGAAAAATCGTAAGCCGAGTACAACCACCACCATACTCAACACGGCACGCCGAGAAATGCAGACGTGCAAGGGGAGACAAGAGTGGCTTGGGCTATTTTGCATAAATGCGGTTTACAAATGTTTAATTATTTAAAAACATAAAACAGTTGAGTAATTAAGGCAATATTAATCTTTCACGAACAACGTTATCCCCACGTTGAGCAGGACCCAACCATTCCACCTGAACTAAACCAGTTTCATTAAATTAAATTATTCAGTAGTGGGACTAATCATAGTTAATCTGGTCAATCGCCCATAACCGCGGGCACGGCTATTTGAATAGTTTTACTCGATCGAGAGATGCGCAACTTTACCCACAAGGCACGATTCCACACATGTTACCATGCCCGAAGTACCACCATGATACTGCAAAGGGAAATCGTGACAAGACCGTTCACATAACTCCCTCTAACCAAGCGATACCACACCAAGATTTCGCCCCACTCCCCGCGGGGCGGCGGGCAGCCCCTCTCGTGCCACGATGAATCCGGCAGCTGATCAACCCGTAAAACCGGGGCTGACCCAACTCCATCACGCACACCCTCACTAGGGTACGTCGGCGGAGGAAAGCTATACTACGGATCCAGTTGCCCATTACGCTTGTGGTTTGCACGGTATGTCTTCCGGGGTTTTCCATGAACCGGTCCTTAATTGCCATGGGTGCGACCATCCAAAATCATGCACCATGACCCACCATTATGTCATATTTTAGTTGAGATAATTATGACCAATAAGACATAGTCGGTGTCGAGCTTGCAACTCATTAGAGACTAGAATAAAGTGTAATTATCCCATTTAGTGAGCTAGTGGTAATTAAGCATGGCTAAGCGTATAATTCTAGCTAGAATCAACATCGGTGACTAAAGCTAGTCAAATTAACACCCAAGGTTAACAAAGGACGGATAACAAGTAAATAAGGCTCAAACAAGCAGATAGGTATTCCATCATTCCATGTAATTAACAAAGCAATGCAATTTTATTTGCAAACATAAAATATTTATAAAAATAGGATCAATATGCTTCAAGGGAAGTGTGACATGCCTTGCGTCTTCAAGCAAACTTCTAGGCTCTTTCCCTCACGAGCGCAAACCCCGGAAACGGCGGAATCTACACGCTGGCACGCAAAACAAGGGAAAAACCTAATAAAAACCAAATAATAGTACATAAAAAGTAAACAAACATGTAGAGCTTAATTTTAGATAAATTTTTCAATTTGAATGGCCCATTTTGAAGTTCGTATGAATTAGATATGAATTTTAGAAGTTTTGGACCATTTAAATGAATTCTAGAAATTAAAACGATTTATTATGTAATTATTAATTAATTTTGAGCTGGAAAAGGAACAATATGACGTCGCCGGGAGAGAGGATGTGTGACATAAGACGCCACATCGGCGCCACGGAGGACGGGGAGGACGGATATGGTGCGCGGGAATGCCACGAGGGCGCCACGTAGGCACGCGGGCGGCGGCTCGGGATGGCTCCGGCGACGGCGAGCGACGGCGCGGCGGCGAGAACCAAGGGCACCAAAGAGAGAGGAGGTTGCGGTGATTCTTACCAACGCAAAAACGACGACGAACGGCGAACGGAGATAGCCGACGAGATGGAATCGACGGCCGAGCTCGGGTTGACGGCGACAACGGCTTTCGGTGGCTTTCGGTGGAGGAGAGGTGGAGGACGGGCTTCGGCTTGCTTGCTATGACGCCGACGGTGAAGACGGAAACGCGATAAGCGGCGAGGAACGACGACGGCACACGGCCGAAGTGCGAACGGAGGCGGCGACGCACGGGTCCACGGCGACGGGGCCTTCGGCGGTGTTTGGCGGAGAGAGGTGGAGGACGGGCTTCCCCCCCTTCTGCGGTGCCGATGGTGGCTTCGACGAGGGCGGCGACGATGGGGTCGACGGCTAGGTGCGGCGAAGATCGAAACATGGACGTGGAGCTCGGGTTCACGGTGACGAGGTGCTTCCGACGGTTTTGGCGCAAGGGAACAGTGGACGGGCTTCCTTGCGTTCTTGCGATGCCGAGGAGGCGACGCGCCGGGGGCGCGAGACGGCGGCTAGGGCGGCTGAAATGAGGCCGGTGACGGATGGAGATCGATCTCGTGGGGAAGGTGGTTAGAGAACGGAAAAGGTCGGGAAAAAGGGAAACCGAGGAGGAGGCCTAGGGGTCCTTTTTATAGGCTTGGGAGGAGAGGACCGCACGGGAAGAGAGGATTTGGCGCCGGATTTTTAGGGTTTATCCCGAGTTCGTCGGGATAAGAACGGGGCCGAAATTCACCCGATTTAGCACGGGACGAGGGGATTTCTTTGGGGAAACGTAGAGGAGATCGAGAAGAATCCGTTCTAACTTATTTTTGATTTGGGAAGAGGATTGGGCCGGATTTGGTGGAGGAAACAGTAGCAGCGGCTCGGCTACTGTTTGGGATGAACAGTGCATGGCTGCGGAGGTAGGAGATGACACCGTAGCGATAGGAACCCAAATCGAGACTTTTTATCCAAACATCCTTTAATTTTTATAAATACTTTCAATGCCCAAATAATTACAAAAAAATCCTGAAAATATATGGACACCAAAAGTATTTAATAAAAATATCTCCATTCGATTAAAGTTTAAATTATTTATTTAAATAATTATTGAATTGTTCTTTGTTTTATTAAAATTATTTCTCGAGTTCCAAAATTTCACAAAAATTTCGAGAGTATTTTAGGGTATGGAGAATATTTCAAAAATATTTTCAACCATGATTTTTAAAGGAAAATTTAATTTCCTTAATAGTTTCACTTGATTTACTTTGTTTTTCTTTTTATTCAATTTCTATAAAATAATTTATTAAATGATTTTTATTCCGAACGAAAATCGGTGTGACAAATCTACCCCCTTACAGGAATCTCGTCCGAGATTCGGGGCTAGAAAGAAAAAGGTAGGATGAGATTGGGTTGGTTTGCTAACCTCTATGGTTTCTTCGGCTAACACGGCGATTGACTTACCAAACCGGTGCGACATGGTTGATCAAACTTGCGCAACCAAGCGACTGGATTCAACCACGGTGTTCGCGGCTTCACAAACCAAACTAAAGCGCTGGTCCTTCTGTTCGACCACGGCCGGATTTCATGGACTTAAGTGCTTACTTTCCTCGAAGCGTACCATTAATATTGACAAACTTGACAAGCGAGAACTCACTCCTGCCGACCGATGGTGGTGGTACTTTTTTGAGACCGTGTAACTGACTTTCATGGACACATAGACCCTGAAATTCTTCTTTTTTTCCTGTGAACTACTTTCGATCCCACATCAAGTATTTGAAGATGCTGCTTGATCGACCTTTCATCTGGATTGTGACTGTTCTCAAATGATGCTTCTTTAGACTGCATTGTTGACACGCCAGCTTGGGTGTGCCTTAGACTTGAACCTGCTAACTTGTGATTGTTATAGCCTCGATAACGGCTCACAACCGACTCTTTTGGTTACAACTCAATCTACTTCGCGTGGTCGAACCTCCAAACGAACGGTTACAAGATATAACTAACTCATCTTCGATCTCGCCTTTCAAACGAGTGGTTAAGCTTTTGCCTGACCGTGAATCAATTGTACTGCCATCTTTGAGGTTGACCAACATTTCTGTGATTTGCAAAGAACCTTGACTCTGAACATTGGATACTCCATCGATCGAAATGAAATGAAGCAAAGACTATGTCCTTCCATTCTAGAGACTCCTGGAACTCGACACTCAAATGATGACGGGAGGTTATACATAATAATGACTCTTATGCAACTCTTGAACATATTGACTTTTGATTGACTTTTTCATTGGGTGTAATTGCTGACCTGCATGTTCCACTTCTGCCCTGACTTTGGTGCCATCTGCTGAACATAACATGTAGTTGATATTCCTTTCTTGAAACAAACACCGATCACTTAACGAATCAAGCTCAAAAGGTTATCCCCATGATATAGCATTCCACTTCTTTTATTATCTTTTATTGACTCCTTTGGGTTGATAGACCATAAGTTCTGCAGTTGCTTTCTCCGCACAATACCAAAATCTGTACGTCTACTGAAAACTGCCCTTGATGTTGCCTAGAGTTTCTGTTCTCTGACCAAAACACGCTCACTTTCATACCTTGGGTAGAATTGATTCACAAGGAATTATTCTCTTATCACATGTTCTACGGACTGTATTGTATGACTTGACCTCTGCATCCGTTTACTCCACGCAGGGGTGATGAAGCAATTCTGTTGTCCTCTTCCTAGGAAACACCGAGGTGGGTTTTCTGAAGACTGTAACGATAGTCTGGAAATAAAAAAACCATTATTAATCAATGCTCACCATTAGGGTGCGGTTACCACTTACGATTTTGCTTTCGACTGTTTCATTACACTTTTCGTCCTCCTGAGGTATCACTTATATTGTCCTTCAAAGAGATCTCGCCCTGTTGAGTGTCGCTGTAGTCTAACCACTCTTACTTTACTGTTTGACCAAATCTTTTCTTTACTGGCAATTAGCTTCTTAGTCTTGACAAAAGTGCTCTGACCCGACAAAGAAACTATAAGTTCTCGGTGACATTGTCAGATGCACAAGTTGACCCACTTTTTTTGGCTACACAATATGAACCGTGAGAGAAGGAACAAATTATCATCTCGTACTCTTATTACGCTTTCTCTTTCAAGTACATAAGCGTAATAAGTCTTACATGCACAAGGAAGGTACTTGAACACCAAATAATTAAAGATGCTAATTGACCACTAGCACAGCATGCAATGGTATGGAATCGCCCCTTCCGATCCCGACCGGGTTGATTTTTTTGTTTTCCATCGTAGTGTATAGATTGACCCATGCTTTACTCAATGTTCCCTCTTATTACATAACGCCATGAAACTTACGGGTGTCATGAGCGGTTCTTGAACACCAAGACTTGTAGACCACTCTGACCTTTATTGGTAGAAATTCTGGTTGGTATGGTCTTCTTTTTTCCTTTGGTGGTCCTTATATGGTTGACTCGTTTTTTTAATGATTACTGGCGGGGTTCCAATTAGAACACGACTTGATGATTGATTTTTTCCTTAGAGAAATGTCGTCTTCTTAGTAGCTAAAGCGACAAAACCTTCCTGTTGTTGTTGCCACTTTCTGTGATTACTTGTTAGGTTGTTGAGTTGGAATGATATGGGGTGTCGCTGGGATTGACGTCAGTCGGGTGAACTGTTGCTTGAGACCTTGCTTGGTAGGTGTAGCTGGGGATTTGTACTATCCTCTTTGCAGTTGGACCAGACAACTGTTTTTCCTAGCACTGCTTGCCCTGTTGGTGTTGGTAATGTAGCTTCGGAAATGTTGCCGGTGGAATAATATAGCTTCTGCTTGTGCTCTTAATGACAAATTGTTGAGATAGAAACTTCACATTTCAGTTACGGTTGGTGCCTCTTGTTTTTCTGATGTCCTGGGGCTAGACTTGACCACTTTGTGCTGGGGTGAGGCAACTGGGGAAGTAGAGACGTTGACAAACAGTGTCGGTAACTTGATGACATTGATACCTTGCATTGGGCCACCTTTGGAGAAATTACTTGTCTTTCCCACAATTGAAATAGCGGTGGACTCTTTCTTCAAACCGGACAGTTGTTGCGGCGGTGTCTCAGCTCAAGATCATTAAAACAATCCAACCTTCGTTGGCTTCCACGGTGGTTGGAGTTGGTTGGAGAGCGAAAATCATTGTTAATGTTGTTGTTGTTGACCGGGAGTTAACGGGCAGGTTGCAAGGGTGTCCTTTAGTCCTTCGTTGGCTTTGCTAGCATAGACTTCAGTTAACGGTTCTTAAGCACATGACTTATTCCCTCACACAAGAAATGTGCGACTTTTCTCTTCATAGAGTTGGGTGCGGTGTACCAAAATTTTATTTTCGGGTAGTTTATCCGAAGCTTCTTTTTTCTTATGATTAACACTTCATCATCGGTTGGCGTCTTGGCATACAACTTCCAAGCGTGATCGAACACTTTGGCAAAAGTTGTCCTTGTACACCATAATCACTTTGGGTAACACTTGTGAGTTCGAGGTTGATGGTGACTTACATCGTTGGCTGCTAGGGACACTGCTACATACTGACGGTAGCCGTATAGGTGATTGCAATGGAATGTACCGGATTTGATCTTGATTCCGATTTCGAGCTTGCATCGTGACCATCGGTATCAGCTACGTCTTACGTATCGGCTTTGTATACATTGTATTCACTTGCTTGCATGTTCATCATCTAACCTTGGGAAACCGAAACGAGCAAGAGAGGGGTTTTCGGCACGGGTAGATTGCGGGCGATCGATCAAGGTTCCGACCTCAACACCTTGCTAAAGATGCTGCGGTTGATGACACTTTCTCGCGCGACTAACTGCTGCCCGGCGAAAAGGGTGGAAGAGAGAAGTTGCTAAAGATAAGACCTTAACCCACTTATTTACTGATTTGATATGGGTAGACTTTTACTCTTCAAGTTGATTAAGCAAACAACCTAGTATGGTCACATCCCCACCACTGATGTGAGCCATACACCTACACACAGCAAACAACACACAACCTAGGAACTATCGATGCTACTCTTCCGGGAAAGATTGGGTTCTAGGTGAGCTCCGGTAAAACTTCGCTTGATCCTCGAGAAATGCTGACTCGGACTGCTTGGCTTGACTTCCACGGGTTGATGAGTGACTGAGTTTGTCCTCCAGGTTCAACAACTAAGAGAGGTGGAGGGGAAAGGAGAGAAATTTGACAAATTATTTTGCAGAGAATCCAAAGGGATAGAAGAGATATTTTTGCAAATAAGGTTTTCGCAAACCTGTCCTTAGAGTTTGACCATTTGGCTCAACCTATAGTCGAGATGGCTCTGATACCAACTTGTCATGCCCGAAAATTTATCCCAAATTTCCTCACTATTTTATGTATTAAATCCCTGTCCAGGAATCAACCAGGGTACATAAAATGACAAATTAATACACAGATCCAAACGTAAAAACAAAGCGTAAAAATAAAAATACTTACGAAGAGGCACTTAGTCCTCACACCCAAAAGCTGCGGAAAAAAAAAGACGACACTAGCGGGGCTTCGGCTCCACTCCACGAGACAAACTCAAGCGGGTCCGAGCCTTGGTCTTCTAACTCCATCTTCAACTCGAAGCACTACACTTCGAAGGGGAAATCGTAAGGCCGAGTACAACCACCGTACTCAACAAGCCACAGAAAATGCGGACGTGCAAGGGGAGACAAGAGTGGCTTGGGCTATTTTGCATAAATGTGGTTTACAAACGTTTAATTATTTAAAAACAGTAAAACAGTTGAGTAATTAAGGCAATATTAATCTTTCACTGAACAACGTTATCCCCACGTTGAACAGACCCAACCATTCCACCTGAACTAAACCAGTTTCATTAAATCAAATTATTCAGTAGTGGGACTAATCATAGTGAATCTGGTCAATCGCCCATAACCGCGGGCACGGCTATTCGAATAGTTTTACTCTGATCAGAGATGAGCAACTTTACCCACAAGACACGATTTCACACATGTTACCATGCCCCGAAGTACCACCATGATACTGCAAAGGGGGAAATCGTGACAAGACCGTTCACATAACTCCCTCTAACCAAGCGATACCACACCAAGATTTTGCCCCACTCCCGCAGGGCGGCGGGGCAGCCCCTCTCGTGCCACGGTGAATCCTGCGGTGATCAACCCGTAAAACCGGGGCCGACCCAACTCCATCACGCACACCTTCACTAGGGTACGTTGGCGGAGGAAAGCTATACTACGGATCCAGCCGTGCCCATTCGCTTGTGGTTTGCACGGTATGTCTTCCGGGGTTTCCCATGAACCGGTCCTTAATTGCCATGGGTGCGACCATCCAAAACCATGCACCCACAGCCCACCATTATGTCATATTTTAGTTGAGATAATTATGACCAATAAGACATAGTCAGGTGTACCGTGCTTGCAGCTCATTAGAGACTAGAATAAAGTGTAATTATCCCATTTAGTGAGCTAGTGGTAATTAAGCATGGCTAAGCATATAATTCTAGCTAGAATCAACATCGGTGACTAAAGCTAGTCAAATTAACACCCAAGGTTAACAAAGGACGGATAACAAGTAAATAAGGCTCAAACAAGCGAGATAGGTATTCCATCATTCCATGTAATTAACAAAGCAATGCAATTTTATTTACAAACGTAAAACATTTATAAAAATAGGATCAATATGCTTCAAGGGAAGTGTGACTTGCCTTGCGTCTTCAAGCAAACTTCTAGGCTCTATCCCTCACGAGCGGAAACTCCGAAAACGGCGGAATCTACACGCTGGCACGCAAAACAAGAGAAAAACCTAATAAAAACCAAATAACAGTACATAAAAAGTAAACAAACATGTAGAGCTTAATTTTAGATAAATTTTTCAATTTGAATGGCCCATTTTGGAGTTCGTATGAATTAGATATGAATTTTAGAAGTTTTGGACCATTTAAATGAATTCTGGAAATTAAAACGATTTATTACGCAATTATTAATTAATTTTGAGCTGGAAAAGGAATAATATGACGTCCGCCGGGAGAGAGGATGTGCTGACATAAGACGCCACATCGGCGCCACGAAGGACAGGGAGGACGGACATGGCGCGACGGGGATGCCACGAGGGCGCCACGTAGGCACGCAGCGGGCGGCTCGGGATGGCTCCGGCGACGGCGAGCGACGGCGTGGCGGTGAGCCGAGGGCACCAAAAGAGAGAGGAGGTTGCGGTGATTCTTACCAAGGCAAAAACGACGACGAACGGCGAACGAAGATGGCGGCGACGAGATGGAATCGGCGGCCGAGCACGGGTTGGCGACGACAACGGCTTTCCGGTGGCTTTCGGTGGAGGAGAGGTGGAGGACGGGCTTCGGCTTGCTGCTATGATGCCGACGGTGAAGACGGCAACGATAAACAGCGGCGAGGCGCGGCGAGGCACGGCCAAGTGCGAACGGAGGCGGCGACGCACGGGTCCACGGCGACGGGGGCCTTCTGGCGGTGTTTGGCGGAGGAGAGGTGGAGGACGGGCTTCCCCTCCCTTCTGCGGTGCCGATGGTGGCTTCGGCGAGGGCGGCGACGATGGGGTCAACGGCTAGGTGCGGTGAAGATCGAAACATGGACATGGAGCTCGGGTTCACGGTGACGAGGTGCTTCCACGGTTTTGGCGCAAGGGAACGGGTGGACGGGCTTCCTTGCGTTCTTGCGATGTCGAGGAGGCGACGGCGCTGTCCGGGGATGGCCGAGACGGCGGCTAGGGTCGGCTGAAATTGAGGCCGGCGACGGATGGAAATCGATCTCGTGGGGAAGGTGGTTAGAGAACGGAAAAAGCTCGGGAAAAAGGGGAAACCGAGGAGGAGGCCTAGGGGGTCCTTTTTATAGGCTTGGGAGGGAAAGGACCGCACGGGGAAGAGAGGATTTGGTGTCGGATTTTTAGGGTTTATCCCGAGTTCGTCGGGATAAGAACGGGGCCGAAATTCGTGCGATTTAGCACGGGATTGAGGGGATTTCTTGGGGAAACGTAGAGGAGATCGAGAAGAATCCGTTCCCGCAACTTATTTTTGATTTGGGCAGAGGATTGGGTCGTATTTAGTGGAGGAAACAGCGGCAGCGGCTCGGCTACTGTTCAGGATGAACAGTGCGTGGCTGCCGGAGGTAGGAGATGACATCTGTAGCGATAGGGACCCAAATCAGACTTTTCGGTCCAAATATCCTTTAGTTTTTATAAATACTTTCAATGCCCAAATAATTCCAAGAAAAATCTTGAAAATATATGGACACCAAAAGTATTTAATAAAAATATCTCCAGCTCAGTTAAAGTTTAATTTATTTATTTAAATAATTATTGAATTGTTCTTTATTTTATTAAAATTATTTCTCGAGCTCCAAAATTTCACGAAAAATTTTAGAGAGTATTTTAGGGCATGGAGAATATTTCAAAAATATTTCCAACCATGATTTTTAAAGGAAAATTTAATTTCCTTAATAGTTTCACTTGATTTACTTTGTTTTTCTTTTTATTTAATTTCTATAAAATAATTTATTAAATGATTTTTATTCCCGAACGAAAATCGGGCTGTGACAGCTCTTTCAAAACAGCGTTCTTTGTGTTGCTTCATCTTTGGATGCTTTGTGTGATCATATATCTTTGGCGACTTACAAGATCAAGACCCGAGCTCGGTATGATGTTTTCGTTGAGATGGTCAAAAAGCGAGAGCGTTAGGGAAGATGTTGCTAACGCGGCGACGTCGATCCGTTGTCGCTGTTCCATAATGGACTCGGGACCAGCTCATTGGACATCGTCAAGGTCTTTGATAAGCTTAGGCGAGCCCCTGATCAATATCTGGCTAACATCTCCGAGGCAGCCATCATGGGAGCGGGCTTCGCCCTTGCACAAACCAAGTCGCTTTACCCCTGAGTAGACGTTGATTCAGTCGGGGAGGGCTTCGCCGATTGTACTTCAGATGAGCGGGCCCTGGAATTGATTAGCGAAGCGCAGGAGTCCGCCAAGAAAGTAGCCGCCGATGTAGTGAACCACTTTCGGTCTTGATTGTCTTGTGAACATTGTATGCAACCTTCTGATGTGCCTTGTAAATATTCAGTTTATTTATGTTAATGCCTTGACCCGAGTTTTTATGTAAAATTTCTTAAGTAATTTTTGTCCGACTGTCACCAAGCCTAAGCTTGATTAGGTCGTCAAAAAATTCTCAGTCCTTATGCATTGAACTCGAATCAAGGAACATTAAACAATGATAAACCGGATATGCATAAGTTGCCGAAGAAAACCATGCTTTATTGACATATGTACAGCCCCCGACTGCTAACTCAAGAAGTCATCTTGCTTGAGGTTGGCAGTCAAGAAGAACATGAAACTTAAAGCTATTTAAGCATAGTATCGTCGAAGATGCTCGATGTTCCAGGAGTTCTCCACCATGGATCCGTCTTCACGTTTTAGTCGATATGCTCCTGGCCGAGTCACCTCAGCGATTATATACGATCCTTTCCATAATGGAGATAACTTGTGACGGTCCTTGGTGGTCTGAATCTTGCGTAGAACCAAATCACCAACAATAAAAGCTCGTGCTCGAACGTTGCGACTGTGGTAATGTCTGAGTCCTTGGAGATATCTTGCCGACTGGATCAGGGCTGCCTCATGGGCCTCTTCCAGTCGGGTGAGGTCATCCACTCGGTCTTGATCGTATCGTTCGTCATTAAAGCTGTGGACTCAGAGAGATTCGTACTCCATCTCGTTTGGCAACATGGCTTCTGCGCCGTAGACCAAAAAGAAAGAAGTTTGGCCGGTAGCCCGACTGGGCGTAGTCCGCAGAGACCATAGAACCGAGGGGAGCTCTTGGACCCATTTGCCGGCATAAGGGTTTAGCCGGTCAATCACTCGGGCCTTGATGCCTTGAAGAACCATGTCGTTGGCACGCTCAACTTGTCCATTGCTTTTGGGATGTGCAACCGATGCGTAGCATATTTTGATGCCGAAGTCTTCGCAAAATTCCTTAAAGATGCCCCCAGTGAATTGAGTCCCATTATCGGTTATTATTCTGTTTGGGACGCCGAACCGGTGCACGATGTTGAGGATGAAGTCTCGTGCCTTGTCAGCGGTGATCGTTGCAACCGGCTTAGCTTCGATCCACTTGGAGAATTTGTCAATTGCGACGAACAAATGTGTGAATCCTCCTGGGGCCTTTTTGAAAGGACCAACCATGTCTAAGCCCCATACTGCAAATGGCCAGGATAGTGGAATCGTTTGTAGTTCTTGGGCCGGGACATGACTTTGGCGAGCAAAAAACTAGCAGCCTTCGCACGTGCGAACCACCTTGTCGGCATCGGAGACCGCGTAAGCGGAAGAAACCTTGTCGTAGGCTTTGCCCACCGGGTGCGTCTTGCCGCGTGGCTTTCGCATATGCCCAGTGGATATCTTGGAGTAGTTGTCGTCCTTCCTCGGGTGTGATGCATCTCATCGGGACTCCGGAGGGGCTCCTCTTATATAAATCAGAATCAACCATGACATAAGCTTGACAACGGCGTCGGACGCGTTCCACCTCATCCCGGTCTTTCGGCAGCTCTTGCTGAGTTAAAAATCTGATGAGCGGTGTCCTCCAGTCGACGTTGATCATGGCGACTTCGTTTGCAGCTTGCTCATTAGGGGTTGGTTTGGCTGCAACAGTCGGCTCATAGAGATGTTCTACGAAAACGTCTGTTGGGGCAGCTTCTCGCTTGGACCCAAACTGCGCCAACTCATCAGCTGCTTCGTTGTTATGTCTCAGGACGTGGGATAGCTCCAGTCCGTCAAACCTGTCTTCGAGTTTGCGGACTTCTTGCCGGTAGGCCTCCATGGTGTCATTTAGGCAGGACCAATCTTTAATGACTTGGTTGACAACCAGTTGGAAGTCTCCTTTCACGACCAGTCGTCGTATTCCGAGTGAAACAACAAGTCGCAGTCCATGCAGCAGGGCTTCGTACTCGACGACGTTGTGTGAGGCGGAGAAGTGGAGGTGAAGAACATATCTTAGCCTTTCCCCAGTCAGGGAGATCAGCACAACTCCCGCTCCCAAGCCTGTGATCCTCTTGGATCCGTCAAAGTGCATGGTCCAGTATTGTAGGTCTTCTCGAGGGACATCTTCTTGTTGTTCAGTCCACTCGGCCAGGAAATCCGCTAGGGCTTGTGACTTCACCGACGTTCTTGCTTTGAAAGTTAAGTCTAGCGGCATCAGCTCCAGGGCTCACTTCGCGATGCGCGCAGTCGCCTCCCGGTTGAGGATGACATCGCCAAGTGGAAAGGAGGTGACGACTGTGACCGAGTGACCCTGAAAATAGTGCGCCAATTTCCTCGCGGTTATCAGAACACCATATAGCAATTTTTGTACTTGAGGGTAGCGAATTTTGGCTCCTACCAATACTTCGCTAACGAAGTAGATTGGCCTTTGAATCTTCTGGACTCGCCCTTCTTCTTCGCGCTCGACCACGAGAACCGTGCTGACCACTTGGTGAGTCGTTGAGACGTACAGCAGCAGGGGCTCCTGAGGCTGAGGTGATGCTAGGACGGGCGGTGTCATGAGAAATTCTTTAAAATCTTCAAAGGCCTTGTGGGCTTCCGTAGTCCACTGGAAGTCGTCCGTTTTCTTTGCAACCTGAAGAAAGGCATGCCCCGTTCGCCGAGTCGAGAGATGAATCGGCTTAGCGCCGCCATGCAGCGAGTAAGCTTCTGAACGTCTTTCTGGTTACTCGGGGGCTTCATATTCAGGATAGCGTTGATTTTTTCTGGGTTAGCTTCAATGCCGCAATGTGACACCATGAAGCCGAGCAGTTTGCCTGATGGCACGTCGAACGTGCACTTCTCCGGGTTCAACTTCATTCTGAAGGCCCGGATGTTCGCAAAGGTTTCTTCTAAGTCGGCGATCAGGTCTTCCTTCAGCTTGGTCTTGATGATGACATCGTCGACGTAAGCTTCCACGTTCTTCCCGATCAGCGTCTGAAAATACCTTTGGATCATGCGCTGGTATGTGGCTCTGTCGTTCTTCAGACCAAAAGGCATCGTGATGTAGCAATAAGCCCCAAACGGCGTGATGAACGATGTTTTCAGGCAGTCGGATTCCTTCACGCTGATTTGGTGATAGCCGAGTAACAATCCAAAAGCTTAGGAGCGGCCGCATTTGTTGAGTCCATGACTTGGTCGATGCAAGGCAATTCGAATGGATCTTTGGGGCATGCCTTTTTGAGATCGGTGTAATCAACGCACATGCGCCATTGCCCTGTCTTCTTTCGGACCAGAACCGGGTTAGCCAGTCGGGATGTAGAACTTCCTTGATAAAACCAGCGGCTAAAAGCTTTGTGAGTTCTTCCTTGATGGCATCTTTTCAATCCTGAGCGAACCTGTGCAATCGCTGTTTGATTGGTTTTGCGTCATCTTTGACGTGTAAAGAGTGCTCGATCACCTCCCTAGGAATTTCAGGCATATCAAATGGTTTCCAAGAAAAAACATCTTTATTATTTTGGAGAAAGGTGACGAGCGCGCTTTCCTATTTAGGATCTAGCTCAGCGCCGATTACAGCGGTTTTTGAAGGATCCGATGGATCAAGGGAGATTTCTTCGTCTTGGCGTCGCCTTGTCCCGTCTTGGCTATCTTCTTTGCGGGGATTTCACCCTCTGCAGAAGTTGATGCAACCAATCGGATTTCCTCCTGGCCACGCAATCTCTCACGAGATTGGGCCATGTCGCAGCTTTCCTTGTGGCAAGTGAAGGCTTGTTTGCCGTCGCGCGCAGAGTGATGACGTCGTTTGGACCCGGCATCTTCATTCAGAGGTAGGTATAGTGCGGTATCGCCATGAACTTGACGAGTGCAGGCCTTCCAATGATCGTGTGGTAGGCCATCTCGAAGTCGGCCACCTCGAAAGTGATATTCTCCTCTCGGCCATCTCGCGAACTCCGAAGGTGACTGGAAGGGCGATGTGCCCGAGTGGCGTGGACGACAGCCCCAGGATAACTCCGTGGAAGGGGGCTGAGCTTGCCTTTAGTTTGGCTCTTGGGATTTGCATCTCGTCCAAGGTCTTGGCGAACAAAATATTGAGGGCGCTGCCCCCATCAATGAGGACGCGAGCTTGATGTTGCGGACCACCGGGTCTAGCACTAGGGGATATCGCCCCGGGTGAACCACTCGGTCAGGGTAATCCGAGCGGTCGAACGTGATGGCCACCTTCGACCATCATAGGTATTGTGGGACTTTGTGTTGCGCCGCGTTGACCTCGCGGTCGGTTAGCTTCTGCTTCCTCTTGGACTCATAAGCTTGCGGCTCCCCGAAAATGTGATTTAGCTCGTCTACGGGGTCTTGAAAGGGCTCCGTGTTTCCAGTCGGGTTGTTCTTCTAGGTCCCCGATGGACCGGCTTCGTCAGTCGGCTTCTTGTTGAGTTGTGTCGCGTATTGCTCGGCGAACTGCTTATAAATAAAGCAGTCCTTAGCCACATGCTTGTGGTTGGGATGATACGTGCACTGAGCGTTCATGATTGCGTCATAGGCCGCGACTCGGGGACGGCGTTGGGAGTTGGACGTCGTGGCAACCAGGTCCTCAGGCCGGCACTTGTGGTCCTTCTGGGCCTGGTTGTTGTTGCCATTATCCTTTTTAGGGTGCCGGCTTCCTCCCGACTGCTTGTCGTCCCTTCTGTCAGGCCGGTCTTGGCACGCTGCTTTGATTGCGTCGTTAGACTTGGCGTAAGAGTTTGCCGTCTCGAACATCTGCTTCACCGTCTTCGATGGCTTGCGCCCAAATTTTCCGATCAACAGTTCATCACAGACTCCCTTCTGGAAGGCGGCGATGATGATGTCGTCGCTGATGTTGGGGATCTTGTTGAGCTTTTCGGAGAAGCGTCGGATGTAGTCCTTCAATGGCTCGTTTGGCTTCTGGACGACGTTGTAGAGGTCGAAGTGGGTCCCAGGCCTCTCAAAAGTGCCTTGGAAGTTGGCGATGAAGTGGTCCCTTAACTCACTCCATAAGCCGATCGAGCCTCTTGGCAAGCTCGTGAGTCAGTTCCTGGCTGAGT
The DNA here is from genome assembly GCA_019925245.2 of Oryza australiensis. Lineage (NCBI taxonomy): Eukaryota > Viridiplantae > Streptophyta > Magnoliopsida > Poales > Poaceae > Oryza > Oryza australiensis. Next base: position 1,094,503 of record JAIFGZ020000381.1, on the reverse strand, counting down.
TAGCAAGGGCAACAGGCAGGTAATTGGCCATGGCCTTGTTGTCACCTCCTGCCGCACGGATGGCGAGGGTGTACACGGTTAGCCACGACTCGGGGTCGGTCTTCCCGTCGTACTTCTCGATTCCTGTCGGCTTGAAACCGTTCGGCCAATGCACTCGGCGCAGGTCCCGAGTGAAAGCGGGTACTCCATCGTCATTGCTATCGGGTGAGCCCCTTCGATCTTCGCGGGAGCGCTGATCTCGTTCCTGATAGCGTTGGTCGAGGACTTCCCGCAGATCACTCGACGGGGTCCTTGGGAGGCTGCTTCGGTAGCTGGAGTTGTTGCTGTGGCGGACCCGGTGGTGGACGGGTGGTCGTCCATGCCGCTTTTCACGGGAGTCAGCCAATTGCTCTTGATGCTTGCGCGTGGTCTCGTGGCGAAGGTCTCTTGACCTAGTGGTTGTCCGGTCTTGTTCGGGCCTCTTGTAATCCTTCGACCTCAGCGGCGAAAGTTGGCTTCTGTCGGGCATTTCTGCCACGGACTCAGTCGGTCTTCGGGCTGAGGTGGAAGGAGAGCCGTTGGCTGTGGCCGTGACAATGGTCTTGATCTTGTCCAGAATTGATGTCACGTTGGCGGGAGCCGTTTCGATCACGGTGTCGAGAAGGGTGAGTGCGACAACGGCGTTTTGCTGGGGTGTTTGGAAGATATTGGCGTTGTCGACTCGCGTCTGGAGTATGGCCTCCCGAGCAGATCGTCCGGTTGCCCTCAGATCTTGTTTTATTCTGTCGGTCTCCTCCTTGCGCCTCCTCTCATCTTCTGCCAGCTTGCGCTCCTGCTCAAGTCTGGCTTGTTCTTCTTCTGCACCCTACAGGCCATGGTGAGTCGGTCTCGGCCACCTCGGCCATGAGGACGTCGAAGCACTCCGGCTCGTAGGCCTTGTCGTAGTCGGAGTCGTTGGCTTCGTCCGAGGGGATGCCGTAGAGGTCGTCGAAGTCTGAAGAGCTGAGGTATTCATCGAGCTCCGAGGATGAGCATGACCCAAACGGTTGGAGGATGACTGCGACTTCCCTCGAGCCTGGGTTGCTCGAATCTGGATCGTTCCAATCGGAGTCATAACTTGATGACGTGGATCCCTCCGAGTAGGTTGATCTCGACTTGGGGTAGAGGAGCTTGCGGCGAGATCTCGGCGGCGTTTGGTAATCCAAACGGCGCCGAGAGGTTTCTCCCCGAGTAGATTGGTTCCGACGGGGAGGAGAGAGAGGCATTGTAGATCTCGGCGGCGTTCGGTAGTCCGAACGGCGCCGAGTGGACTCCTCCTTCAGAGTGGATGGGTGCATCTTGGAACTCAGGATTCGGTCGCAGATCTCGGCGTTGTTCGGTAACCCGAACGGCGCCGAGCGGGTTCCCCCTCTTGACTGGTCCAAATTCGAGTCGGGGAAGCAGAGCTTGTTGAAGTCGTTGGCGGCGAAGTCGTCGATTCCTGAAGAAGATCCCATCGCGCTTGCCGGCGACATTGTCGAAGAAGTCTTGACGTGTGGGCCCCTACCTGGCACGCCAACTGTCGAAACTCGGTTTCGGCAATAAAAATTTGGGGGTGAAGTCAAGATCGCCAAGCACAATGGGTTAGGTAAAAAACAAGGTTTAGACAGGTTCAGGCCCTCTCGTGAGGTAATACCCTACTCCTGTTTCGGAGATTCGATCCGTCGAGTGTTTATTGATCTCAAGATCCGTTGTTCCTAAAGTCTGATTTCTTGAATCTAAAGCTGAAAGCTGATAAAGCATATCCCTAAAGGGACGCCTCTTACCCCCCTTATATAGTCTTGGGGAGGTGGGTTTACAAGTTGGAAACCCTATCCTACTCTAAGTTGGTTTCCTCAATCTTACCAAACCGTGACTATGAGCCGTTGCCTTATCTAATTGGCAACGTAATACCCAAGTCATAGCCGGCTTACATAATTGGCAGGCGTAACCTATCCCTATCTCCAGTCGGATAAGCTTGCCATGTGGACATCCGATTGCCATAATCTCCACATGCATTTTCTTTAATCTAACCATATTAAAAGTTTGTATTATACATTTTAATCATGCCTCAATGCATATCGCATTTATGGACGTGACTACATGGTGCGTGCTCTTGTAATGCCCTAAACACGTGACCAGGGTTTGCAATGTCCGCGGCATATGCCGTGCCATCCCTCGGCGGCACGGCGAATTTCGCCGAAATTCACGAAAGCCGGCGGCAATGAACAGTAACAAATTTGAATTTGAACGATTCCGTGCGTACAACCGCGAAAACCGCGCGAAAAACCGCGAAAACCGCGCAAAAACCGTGAAAATCGTGGAAACCGTGAAAACCGTAATTTAAATTTGAACCAAATCGAAATCCGCGTCGTGCCGCGATTTTCGCGACAAACATCGCGAAATTTATATTTTTTATAAATATATATTTTTTATGTTAAAATGAATTTTTTCAAATTTTTTGAATTTTCACGAAATTATTAAAAGGAAACCGTAGAGATGCCATGCCGCATCTCTGTGAAACGACCGAAAGCCGCAAAAGCCAGGCCGGCTTTCGCAAAATCCGATACGCTGCACGTGACTCAATCATTAGTACCATGTTCAACCGAGTGCTGTTTCTGAAAGTACACATGTCTAATCGGTATCTCTTCTCACATGGAGACATGCAAGCATGCAACAGCTAGGAAAACAAAGTCCTCATAGCTATAAGCTTTAAATAAACTTTTCTTTCAAATTATATATTCAATCTACAATCCAATTATATTATTATATTTGTTATAATTACATCTTTATAACAAAATCTTACATGATTATATTCTAATAAAAAATATATATTGTAAATTACTTTTATTATATACGCTATTTACTTTTATCATATATGTAAATTACTTTTAGATTTAATTTATTTACTTCTTATATATTTATGAAAGTAAATTCAATAAAACCTAAAAGTAACTTACACAAATCATAATTACTTCTAAATTTTATTCTTATTTTAAATCATCTAGCAATATAGGTATTCTCTAGATGGTTAATTCTGTTTCTAGAGGGTTACTTTTAATACATCAAAAATTACTTTATTTCTCTGGGGAGTTACCTCCTCTACTAGTATAGCTAGAGTTACGTATATTTCTTCGGAGTTACCTTTAATTACTATTTAAAAAATAATATATTAATTATTTCAAAAATAAATAAAATAATTTTATTTACTCGTGAATCTTTTCTATATTTTACTTCACATAATTTTTATTTCAACATCGTTCATTGTTTACTTTCAATACAAAGTTACTTCTACCGTAAACTTAGTTACTTTATGGGTGCAAATTACTTTTGAGTGTTTAAATATATTTTATATTAGATTCTTTTTGTCATATATTTTAAGTAGAATACAATGGTTTAAACGGATTTTAAATATAATATATAGTTTAAAAAATATAAGTCGTCAAAGGTTCTGTAACAAAATAAACTAGAGGAAGGAAGGGTTAGTGGATTGGTTGGTGTTGACCCAGCACATGAATAGACATTTTTTTTTCGCCAGAGCTTTTCGGTACGGTTGATCGGATGGCTCATAATATATCACTCAATAAATTACGCATAAAATAGATTTTGCGTAGTATAGGATAACAATTCGGCTTGGTCCGGGGGCACGTAAAAATCCTAGATCCGTCACTAGCGGTGACGATCCTAAACCATCTATGTTGCACAATGAAAAATGATACGTGTTTACCATATAATTAGAACAATAATAATGTGCGCTAAGTATTGATAGTCATATTTGATTTTTTAAACTTATATAGTTCAAAATCAGAATTATATGCTTGTGAAGTAATACACATAATAACCTATGTTTTTCATTTTTCTTATGACTCAACGATATAAAAGAAACCCTACGACATCTCCTTGTTGCATGAAAAAAAAACCACATCCGTGTTTCATAGGGACTAGTTAATTCGTTGCGTCCATGTGCTTGTAAGCTGTCCAAGTAGTTGGGCTCATGGAGCCGTAAGTTGCAGGTGATTAATTATGGAGTGAGTGTGGTGTCAAGGTTAGTTGCAGGTGATTAATTAGGTCAGTGATTAATTAGGTGTTTGTTAGTTTCAAAAAAAATTAGGTGTTTGTTAGGGCGTGAGTTGGGCTAGCATATCGATTTTACATGTAGTTGAGTATTGTATTAGTTGACTTGAGATAACAGGATACATTAATGTACGGGCGTTTAACTAACCGCCCGTGCTTCAGGGCCTGGTGCAAACTCAAAAAAATATTTACCTAATCAGAAATATTAAGAAATAGCTTGTGTAAAATGTAGTTTTCACAAACGTTTTAGTTAAGACAACCGGCCGCTGTAAAAATAGTTTTGCACATGCCTTCCCTAAGACAACAAACTACACAGTTGAAAAAGATCTAGATACACTAGAAAAATACATTTACATTCACATTTAATTAGCAGTTGATATCCATAACATCCACGTAGATACACCTTGTAGATACGTCAGTACATATCCTCTCATCTATGATGGTCTCTTACATGTCTAGAGTTTTACGGACCGTCACAACGAACTCATCTCAAACGGGTGTAAAAAGAGACCGACAGAGATATACTCGTACAGACATGTTAGATATACATAAAACTCGAGCCCGTCATGAATGATACCTATCGGTGATGGGCTCAAATCATAGGTCGACAAAGATAACCTACGATATCTTTGTCGAGCCCCAACAAAAGCCCGTCACCGATGACACTCATCGGTGACGGGCACCAACCTGAGGCCCGATTGAGATAACAATTAGGCTCATCACCGATGAGTGTCATCAGTGACGGACTTTTACTTAGGCCCAATTGAGCTGATGTCATCTCTATCAAGCTTAAACTTAAGCCCGTCACGGACATGCTTCAAAATCATTTAACCTAGCCCGCGCGCCGATTCAGATCTACACATGAGCGCGAAAATTTTCTAAGTCCTCACATTGCAAACCTTAGCGTCGCCACCGTCTCTCGGAGTCCATCGCCACCGTCCCCCGCGCCCTCCCGAGCCTAGCGTCGTCGTTCTCCCTCACCGCCACCGAGCGCCGCCGTCCTCGAGCCCAGCCACTGAGCGCCGCCGTCCCCGAACCCGAGCGTCGCCATCCCCGAGCCCGGCCACGCAGCGCCACCGTGCTCTAGGTAAGTTCATCTCCCTTTATGTGTTGTTGTGCTCCCTCATGTATACATCTGAGATGAATGTCATGCCATGTATTGAATCTGAGATGAATGTCATGTCATGTATTGGTTGTATAATGGGACATGTATATATTCTCCTCCATTTCAAAAATAAATTGTATATATGAATGGATTTGTGAAATATATAAATGTCATATGTGAGTTCTGAATTGAGTTTCCTATAAATAATTGTATATATGAATGGGGATGCTGGGAATATGAATATATATCTCTGTTTCTCTAATTTTTCAACGGGCATGGCTAGCAAAGACCTGAGGTTAGTCAAAAAAACATAATTTATTTTTTTTGGAAAACACTCATCGGTGATGGGCTTTAACTTAAGCCTATCACAGATGACATCATCTGTGACGGGCTTAAGTTAAAGCCTGTCACCGATGTTAGTCATCCGTGACAAGCATTAATTGGGCCCAATTTAAGATTATTTCATCAGTGACGGACCCTTGACTGACTGGGCTTCTGGGTCAAATCTATTGGTGATGGGTTTTAGTTTAGGCCCGACAAAGATAAGTGCATCGGGGACGGCCTTTTGCCCGATAGAGATTACTTCTCACATCACTGACCTTTGTGCCGTGACGAGCGTCGTACCCAACACAAATGAGGGTTACCGCCCGATTGAGATGAGGGTTCCGTTGTAGTGATATTTATAGTCAAAGTTATATATAATACCATCCTATACACATTTAGATATACATTCGTTCATCCATTCACATACATATTGAGTTTAAAATAACATCGAGTTTTAAGTGATATGAATTCAATCTCTATGACGTGCTCACGTGAGATATCTTAATATAATTCCTATATATGATGTCTAGTCTCAACATTTATTCAACATTAAGTAATGCATATATATGTAAGCACTTTTATTATATTAGCATTTGTTCCTTAAGTCTTCAAAGTGTAACATACTTGACTTTTCAGGGAATTTTTTCACGAAAAGTTTTGTGGTTGTTGTTTTTCTTTCCTGTCCAGTCAGCGCCTGTCTCTTTTAGTTTCCTCTTAGTTTGAATCATCAACCTGCAATTATATCGAAGTCCCTCAAAATCACTAATGTTCCAAAATCAACAATCCTACCAAACTTCATTTGAAATTATCTCAAAAATTTCAGAATAGCCTTTTGTCTGTGCAAAAAATAAGACATCCCTCGGACATAAGAAAAGACTAGATATCCGTATAAAATACATGTAAGTCTAGAGAAAATCCAAGAAATGTCATTGACAAACATCCAATTCCAAAAAATATCATCAAGTATGAGTTTTATGAAATACCATCATATAAGCGATTTTGTCCCAAAAATGCCATCACCGTTAGGAAACTAGCATTTGTTCAATGAAATGCCATCGTCGTACAAGCGACTTTGTCCGATGGCTTTTCTGGGACAAAATCACTTGTACGATGATATTTTATGGAACTAGCACTCATCGATTATATTTCTTGAATTTGTCTATTTGACAATGGCATTTCTTAGATTTTCTCATAAGTCTATGGCTACCCCGCCCTCAATAATGAATTGTGTTCCAGTCACACAATAAAACAAAGACCATATAGAATAGATATACATCTACGGAAAGGCTATCCCCAACAAGGAATTGCATTCCGATGACACAATAAGACCAAGACCTACTTCAAGGAGAGTATAGGAGACCCACTTAGACTTGACTATGACTCAACTGAAGACCACTGACGAAACTTGGTTTCGGCAATATAATTTCTGGGGTCACAGTCGAGATCGCCAAGCATAATGGGTTAGAAGAAGAAGAAGATTTAGACAGGTTCAGGCCCTCTCGTGAGGTAATACCCTACTCCTGTTTCGGTGGATTCGATCCGCCGAGTGTCTTTATTGATCTCGTGTGTCTAAAGCTCTTGCTTATGAAATCTGATCTAGAATCTGATCTCTGATATCCCTCAAGGGACGCCCCTTACCCCCCTTATATAGTCTTGGGAGGAGGGCTTACAAATCGGAAACCCTATCTTACTCTAAGTCGGTTTCCTAAATCTTACCAAACCGTGACTATAGGTCGATTGCCTTATCTCTATCGGCAATCGTAACACCCAAGTCATGTTCGGTTTACAGATATGGCAGGCGCAATCTACCCCTACCTCCAGTCGGATATGCTTGCCATGTAGATACCCGATTGCCATAATCTCCACAGTAGCCCCCGAGTCCTTTTCAGTCGACGAGATAGCTCGGCTTCAAACCAAAGCCCCTTTGACCGAGTGCTTTTTGGCGCCGAGTGATTCCATCATCTCTGCCTGAAGCTTCCCGAGTGGCTCCAAAGACTGTAAAGGGCTGGAAAATATCTAAAAAATTCTCAAAAATAAATATCTAGGTGCATCTCCTGATGCACCTAATTAGGTGTAGCCCTCAACTATGTGATTAGTCAAAAATAGACTAAGCATATAGTCAAGGACTATAAATCATTCTTATGTAGATGCTTAGCTCAAGCTAAAGCAGCCTCTTTACTCGGTAAGCTCGTGCTTTATCCGAGTGAATTTGCCGAGTTATCTTAGAACAAATAATTCAATCAACCCTCATGAGTTAAAAGCACTCGGTAAGCTCATGCTTATCCGAGTGGATCTGCCGAGTCATCCGGAACAAATATTTTAATCGTCCCTCATGGGAAAATGAGTTTTTTCAATCATATGAAAAATATGACCAAGTTATTAAATAGCTTTTGCCATAATACTGGTCTCAATCTATGAAGATTTTCACCAAGGTGGAAAAATAAATAGCATTGATAAGATTACTTAATCAAATGCCAAAAAACCAAACAGCCCTTGTCATCAAGGCAGCTATAAAAAACTTAGCTGTCGGTTACCTTCCAAGTTGCATCGTGCCAGCTTCTCATGAAGTCAAGCAAACCGCGGTATGGAAGGATTTTCAAAGGTACAGGGCACTCGGACACGCGCATATTGCCAGGGCAAATCTGCTTAAGCTCATCCGCTTAAGTCCCTAAGGACACGTGTCGGGCCACACCTTAACGGGCCATAGATTTTCTTTTGGGCTCGGCCCAATCACAAGAAAACCTAGCGCAACCCTCAAATCTTTCTATAAAGGCATGAGGTCGTCCTCGCCTCTTCATCTTCCAAAAGTTTCCCCTTTTCGCAGCACTGTTCACCAGTTCCCTGCGGAGAACCCTAGACTCGCGCGCTCCCAAATCCATCCATCTAGGAGCTCGCTCTTTGCAACAACTAGCTTCCGCAACCAAATCTCCCAAGTTCCTTTGTCAAAAATCCCCACCTTTTCCGACCAGATCCACTTCCCATCAACACCACTCTCATGGCAGAGGAAAAAAGGATCCCATTTGACCAATTGGCCGCATCGGATGTGAGGGAATCCACCCTCAAAGAGATGGTGAAGCATGGCGTGCTTCCGCCAAAGGAGATAATGGGATGGCGCCCGGCGGCGGGGGAGGACTTCCCAACCCCGAACACCGGTGAGCTCGTTGTTTTCACTTATTTTTTCTATTGCGGGTTCAGCCTTCCTACCTCCGAGTTCTTCCGTGGGCTTTTAGATTACTATGGTCTTCAACTCTACCATCTGAACCCCAACTCGATGCTTCACATTGCCCTCTTCATTCATGTATGTGAAGCCTTCCTTGACATCCTCCCCCACTTCCAACTCTTCCGCCGCATGTTCTATCTCAAACCGCATCCAAACAAGGACCACCCATGCGTCGTTGGCGGGGCAGGTTTCCAACTTCGCGGATCTCTCCACAAGGAGTACTTCTCTCTTCCCTTAAAGTCCTCCAATAAGGGATGGCACGCGGGCTGGTTGTACATAAGCAACCCCGAACCCAGCCTGCCAGCCTTCGTCGGTCTTCCCCCTGTCCCCAGGCCATCTTGGAGCACTGTTCCAGTAGCCCAAGATTGGGACGAGGCCAACAAGCTGCTTGCGAAGATCCTGGCGATGAAGCAAAAGGGTCTTCGCGACGAACGAATCACTCGGCACTTCATCGGGTGCCGACTAGCGCCGATCAAGGACCGGTCGAAGCCGGCCTTCGAGTACGGGCGGGAAGGACCCCAATCGGGAAGATCCGAGATCCACTCAGCTATGAAATCCGAAGATCCGGATGTACAAGATCTTCTCGACTGGGATTGCAGTTGAGCGCGCCCTCATTCTGCCAGTTCTTCCCTTCAGCATCCACCGACCTCCTCCTCCGGTAAGCCGACTGGTTGCTTCATAGTGTCTTTCCGTCTTGATAGCTTGTCTCTTAGTGTTGTGCATTCTTTTTCTTGCAGGAAAATGCTTCTGTTACCTCCATGCCGTACAAGGTGTCCCATGATGATGCGCCACGTCGCCCCGCCAAGAAGTCAATTGGCGGGATCAAGATCCAAAACGATCCAGTCGGGAAGCGAGCGGCGCCGAGTGAAGACTCAAACAAGCGGGCGAGCAAAAGGAGGCTGATCATCGAGGATTCGGATGACGACGTCCCGGCTCCTCCAGTCGAGACCCCACCTTTAAGGCGATCGCCGCGGACGGCGCCGAAGATCCGCCGGTTGTCCAGGTATGCTCTGTAACCGAAGTCCGAACTCTTCCGTAGGAAGCTTTCTTTATCTTTACCCCAGCTGTATTCACTTTCACAAGAGGCCCCAAGACATAGATCCTGCCGGGGGAGGTGAAGGGCCGACCCCGGCCGCAGCTCCCGAGGTGCCAAAGCCAGCAGAGCCAAAGCCCCAGAGCCCACAACCGAGCGTGAGCGCTCGGTAAACAACCTTCGCCTCCGAAGAAGGATGCCCCAAGGAAGGAGCCCCGGCCGCCAGGCGGGATGTCCCGGCGGAAACCAGTCAACGGCCGGGAAACCTCGGGCCACGGCTCGAGTAGCCCCGGCGAAGGCCACTCGGCACGAGCCGGAGGAAAGAGGCCAGCGGGCCGCTCCACCTAAGCGCGCACCACCGAAGCTGGTGAGATTTGTATCAAGATATTCTTTTGCTCTTTTAGTTTGAACCTTTCATGTCTTCATTTGTCCTTCTTATTCGCCAGCCACAGTGGAGGAAATCCCGGTTGCGATCCTCGAAACTGGGTGCCCCAATTAGGATTGAGTGGCGGGACTCGGAGGGTGAAAGGCGGGGCATCATCCGACGGGCAAAGCGAGAGGGATGAAAGGGATGCCCTTGTCGAAAGCTTGAACGAGGCGACCTGCTCAACGTGAGCCTTTGTCTTTCTCTTTTATTGTATTATTAGCATTCTTCAGTCGGTCACTCTTCTGTTTTCACGCGCAGAAGGAGTATTGCCGCTCCATGGCAAAGTCCGAGGTCTTGGAGAAGCTAGTTCCTCACTGAACTCCTTAGAGGACGTTCGCGAAGCGAAGACCACTCGGGAGGCCGCGTCGAGGGAGGCGGCTTTAAGGAGAGAGATCGCGAGCTTCGGGAGGCGAACCTCGACCTCCGAGGATCAATCGGGAGTAAGCCCGTCTCTCCAAGTTTCTTCATGATTCTTATGTTAACCCCGGTTGCTGATGATCTTCTTCTCTTGTAGAAAATTCTTCGGAGGTCCATTCGCTTCAAGTCCAGCTGGAGGCAGTCAGCCTTGATAAAGCCGAGATGGAGGCCGAGTTTGAAGGTAAGCCTCTTTGAAGTAACATTCCTTGCGCCGCTTTATTTCCGAGTGCTTTGCATGATCCGAAGCTTTTGGCAGCTTATAAGGTTAAGACCCGAGCTCAATATGACGTCTTGCTTGGGCGGGTCAAACAAACCGAAGAGATCCGGGAAGAGGTCGCCAATGCCGCTATGCCGATCTTGCTATCCTTATTCCATCATGGGGTCGGGACCAGCTCACTGGACCCAATTGAAATCTTTGACAAGCTGCGGCTGGCTCCCGACCAGTATCTGGCCAACATCACTGAAGCCACGAACATGAGGGCTGGTCTGGCTCTTGCGCAGACCAAGTCCCTTTACCCCCGAGTGGACATCCACTCGGTCGGGGAGGGTTTCATCGATGGGACCACGGATGAGCAGGCCTTGGATATGCTGAGTGAGGCGCAGGAGTCAGCAAAGAAGATCTCTATTGATGTAGCGAACAATTTCAAGATTTGATTCATCTTTCAAACTTTGTCTTGTAAATGTCGTGTAATCGTGATGCTCTATTGTAGAACTTTGTGATATATCTAGTTTATTTATGCTAATGCCTTGGTCCGAGTTTTTGTATGAAATTTCTTAAGTAGTTTTCGTCTGACTGTCACCAAGCCTAGGCTCGATTAGGTCATTAGAAAACTCTCAGTCCTTAGACACTGAACTCAAATCGAAGAACATTAAGCAATGATAAACCAAATCATGCACAGAAGTTGATGAGGGAAACTTGAGCTTTATTGACATATGTACAGCCCCCGACTGCTAACTCAAGAAGTCATCTTGCTTGAGATTGGCAGTCAAGGAAAACATGAAGCCTTAGTCAAATTAAGCATAAAATCGTCGAAGATGCTCGATGTTCCAGGAGTTCTCCACCATAGACCCGTCTTCACGCTTTAGCCGGTATGCACCGGCCGAGTCACCTCGGCGATTATGTACGGTCCTTCCCATAAGGGGATAACTTGTGACGGTCTTTGGTGGTCTGGATCTTGCGTAGGACCAGGTCGCCAACGATGAAAGCTCGTGCTCGAATGTTGCGGCTGTGGTATCTTCGAGCCCTTGAAGGTATTTGGCCGGCGGATGAGGGCGCCTCACGGGCCTCTTCCAATCGGGTGAGGTCATCCACTCGGTCGGGGTCGTAGCGTTCATCATTGAAGCTGCGGACCGGAGGGATTCATACTCCATCTCGTTTGGCAACATGGCCTCTGCGCCATAGACCAAAAGAAGGGAGTTTGGCCGGTAGCCGACCGGGTGTGGTCCGCAGCGACCATAAGACCGAGGAAGTTCTTGGACCCACTTGCCCGCGTAGGGGTTTAGGCGATCGAAACGCGGGCCTTGATGCCTTAGAGGACCATGCCGTTGGCTCGTTCGACTTGTCCGTTGCTTTTGGGATGGGCAGCGATGCATAGCAGATCTTGATTCCGAAGTCCTCGCAATTCCTTGAAGACGCCTCCCGTGAATTGAGTTCCGTTGTCGGTTATGATTCTGTTTGGGATGCCGAAGCGGTGCACGATGTTGAGGAAAAAGTCTCGTGCTTTGTCGGCGGTAATTGTGGGTGACCGGCTTGGCTTCAATCCACTTGGAGAACTTGTCGATTGCGACGAAGAGGTGTGTAAATCCTCCTGGAGCTTTCTTGAAAGGGCCGACCATGTCCAAGCCCCATACCGCGAACGGCCAGGATAGTGGGATTGTTTGAAGCTCCTGGGCCGGGACATGGCTTTGTCGGGCGAAGAACTGGCAGCCTTCGCAGGTTCGTACGACTTTCTCCGCGTCGGAGACCGCGGTAAGCCAAAAGAAACCTTGCCTGTAAGCTTTGCCGACTAGGGTGCGTGCTGCCGCGTGGCTTCCGCATATGCCCGAGTGGATGTCTTGGAGTAATTGTTTCCCTTCCTCGGGTGTGATGCATCTCATTAGGATTCCGGAGGGGCTTCTCTTGTATAGATCGGAGTCAACCATGACATATGCTTGGCAACGGCGCCGGACACGTTCTGCTTCATCCCGGTCATCCGGCAGCTCTTGCTGGGTTAGGAATTTGATGAGCGGCGTCCTCCAGTCGGCATTGGTCATGGCGACTTCGTTTGTAAGTTCTTGATTGGTAGTTGTCTTTGCCGTGATGGTTGGTTCATAGAGGTGCTCGACAAAGACGTCTGTTGGGGCAGCTTCGCGCTTGGACCCGAACTATGCCAACTCGTCGGCTGCTTCGTTGTTATGTCTCAGGACATGTGAGAGTTCGAGCCCATCAAACATGTTTTCAAGCTTACGGACCTCTTGCCGGTAGGCCTCCATAGTGTCATTTAGACAGGACCAGTCCTTCATTACTTGGTTGACGACCAGCTGGGAGTCGCCTTTCACGATGAACCGACGTATCCCGAGTGAAACTGCGAGACGCAGTCCATGTAAAAGGGCTTCGTACTCGGCGACATTGTGTGAGGCGGAGAAGTGGAGGTGAAGGACATATCTTAGCCTTTCCCCGGTCGGGGAGATCAGCACGACTCCTGCTCCCAAGCCGGTGATCCTCTTGGATCCGTCGAAGTGCATTGTCCAGTGTTGGAGGTCTTCCCGAGGCACGTTCTCTTGTTGTTCAGTCCACTCGGCCAAGAAGTCCGCCAAGGCTTGTGACTTTATGGACGTCCTCGCCTTAAAAGTCAAGTCCAATGGCATCAGCTCTAGAGCCCACTTGGCGATGCGTCCGGTTGCCTCGCGATTGTGGATGACGTCGTCGAGTGGGAAAGAAGTGATGATGGTGACCGAGTGACCCTGAAAATAGTGTGCCAATTTCCTCGCGGTTGTTAGAACACCATAGAGTAATTTTTGTACCTGAGGGTAGCGAATTTTGGCTCCTGCCAACACTTCGCTAACAAAGTAGATTGGCCTCTGAATCTTCTGAGCCCATCCTTCTTCTTCGCGTTCGACCACAAGGACCGTACTAACCACTTGGTGAGTGGCTAAAACGCGTGCAGCGAGAGAGGTTCTGGGGTTGAGGCGAGGCCGAACGGGTGGCGTTGTAAGGAACTCTTTGAAATCTTCAAAGGCCTTGTTGGCTTCCGCGGTCCACTGGAAGTCGTCTGTCTTCTTTAGCAATCTGAAGAAGGGCATGCCCCGTTCGCCGAGTCGGGATATGAAACGGCTTAGTGCCGCCATGCAGCTAGTGAGCTTCTGGACGTCTTTACGGTTACTCGGGGTTTCATGCTTAAGATGGCGTTGATCTTCTCCGGATTTGCTTCAATGCCGCGATGTGACACCATGAAGCCAAGCGGTTTGCACGATGGAACGCCGAAAGTGCACTTCTCGGGATTTAACTTCATTCGAAGGCCGGATGTTTGCAAAGGTTTCTTCTAGGTCGGCGATCAGTCTTCTTTCGCTTGGTCTTGATGACAACGTCGTCAACATAAGCTTCAACGTTCTTGCCGATCTACGTGCGGAAGCATCTTTGGATCATGCGTTGGTATGTAGCGTCGGCGTTCTTCAGGCCGAAAGGCATGGTGATGTACGAGGGCCCCAAACGGCGTGATGAACGATGTCTTCAGCGGTCGGATTCTTTTAAGCTGATCCGGTGATAGCCCGAGTAACACTCCGGAAGCTCGGGAGTTGGCAGCCGTGTTGAGTCAACGACTTGGTCGATGCGAGGCGCCGAACGGATCTTTGGGGCGGCTTTGTTGAGGTCGGTATAATCAACGCACATGCGCCATTGCCCCGTCTTCTTGCGGACCAGGACTGGGTTGGCTAACCAGTCGGGATGAAGGACTTCTTTAATGAAGCCGGCGGCCAAGAGCTTTGCGAGTTCTTCCTTGATAGCATCTTTTCGATCCTGCGCGAATCTGCGTAATCGTTGCTTTATCGGTTTGGCGTCATCTTTGACGTGCAAAGAGTGCTCGATCACCTCCCTAGGAATTCCGGACATATCGAGATGGTTTCCAAGCAAAAACATCTTTATTATTTTGGAGGAAGGTGACGAGCGCGCTTTCCTATTTGGGATCTAGGTCGGCGCCGATTACAGCAGTTTTTGAGGGATCCGACGGATCGAGGGAGATCTGCTTGGTCTTGGCATCGCCGGCTCCCGATTTGGCTATCTTTTTCGCGGGGACTTCGCCCTCTACCGAAGTTGATGCAGCCAATCGGACATCTTGTTGGCCACGTAATCTCTCGCGAGATTGGGCCATGTCGCAGCTCTCCTTGTCGCAGGTGAAGGCTTGCTTCACATCGCTGCGAAGAGTGATGACGCCGTTGGGACCCGGCATCTTCATGCGAGGTAGGTGTAGTGAGGGATCACCATGAACTTGGCAAGCGCGGGCCTTCCGATGATGGCGTGATATGCTTTGTTTCAAGTCGGCCACTTCAAAAGTGACGTTCTCCGTTCGGAAGTTCTCTCGGGCCCTGAAGGTGACGGGGAGAGAGATGTGCCCGAGTGGCGTAGACGATAGCCCTGGGATGACTCCGTGGAAGGGGGCTGAGCTTGCCTTTAGTTCGGCCCTCGGGATCTGCATCTCATCCATGGTCTTGGCAAACAGGATGTTGAGGGCACTGCCCTCATCGATGAGGACGCGCTTAAGCCTGATGTTGCGGACCACGGGATCCAGGACGAGTGGATAGCGCCCCGGGTGAACCACTCGGTCAGGGTGATCCGAGCGGTCAAAAGTGATGGACACTTCCGACCATCGCAGGTACTGGGGGACTTCGGGTTGAGCCGCATTGACCTCTCGGTCAGTTAGCTTCTGTTTCCTCTTGGATTCATAGGCTAGCGGTCCTCCGAAGATGTGGTTGAGCTCCCCACCTGGGTCTTGAAAAGGTTCGGCATTTTCGGTCGCGTTGTTCTTTTTGGCGCTGACGGACCAGCCTCGTCGATCGGCTTCTTGTTGAGCTGCGCCGCATACTGCATTCGCGGCTGCTTGTAGATGAAACAGATCCTTTGCCGCGTGCTTATGATTCGGATGATGGGTGCCTTGGGGCGTTCATGATGGCGTCGTAGGCGGCGACTCGGGGACGGCGTTGAGTGTTGGAGGTTGCGGCCACTAGATCCTCAGATCGGCGCTTGCGATCTTTCTGGCCTTGGTTGTTGCCGTTGCCGTTATCCTTTTTAGGGTTCCGGCTTCCTCCTGCCTGTTTGTCTTCCCTCCTGTCGGGCCGATCTTGACGGGCAGCCTTAATGGCGTCGTTGGACTTCGCGTATGAGTTTGCCGTCTCGAACATCTGTTTCACCGTCTTCGGTGGTTTGCGCCGAACTTCCCGATTAGCGGCTCATCATGGACTCCCTTCGGAAGGCGGCGATGATGATGTCATCGGTGATGTTGGGGATCTTGTTGCGCTTCTCGGAGAAACGGTGGATGTAATCCTTCGAGGCTCGTCCGGCTTCGAATGACGTTGTACAGGTCGAAGTGTGTGCCGGGCCTCTCGAAGGTGCCTTGGAAGTTGGCGATGAAGTGGTCCCTCAGCTCGCTCCACGAGCCGATTGAGCCTCTTGGCAGGCTCGTGAGCCAGTTTCTGGCTGAGTTTGCGAGGGCCACGGGCAGGTAATTGGCCATAGCTTTGTTGTCGCCACCTGCAGCACGGATGGCGAGGGTGTATACAGTTAGACAAGATTCAGGGTCGGTCTTGCCGTCGTACCTTTCAATCCCTGTGGGCTTGGACCCACTCGGCCAGTGTACTCGGCGGAGCTCCCGAGTGAAGGCCGGTACTCCGTCGTCGCCGCTATCGGGTGATCCCCTCCGATCTTCCCGAGTGCGTCGGTTCCGCTCTTGGTAGCGGCGATCGAGGACTTCCCGCAGATCACTCGGCGGGGTCTTCGGTTGGCTGGTGCCGAGATCGCCAAGCACAATGGGATAGAAGAAGAAGAAGATTTAGACAGGTTCAGGCCCTCTCGTGAGGTAATACCCTACTCCTGTTTCGGTGGATTCGATCCGCCGAGTGTCTTTATTGATCTCGTGTGTCTAAAGCTCTTGCTTATGAAATCTGATCTAGAATCTGATCTCTGATATCCCTCAAGGGACGCCCCTTACCCCCCTTATATAGTCTTGGAAGGAGGGCTTACAAATCGGAAACCCTATCTTACTCTAAGTCGGTTTCCTAAATCTTACCAAACCGTGACTATAGGCTGATTGCCTTATCTCTATCGGCAATCGTAACACCCAAGTCATGTTCGGTTTACAGATATGGCAGGCGCAATCTACCCCTACCTCCAGTCGGATAAGATTGCCATGTAGATACCCGATTGACATAATCTCCACAACCACCAAGAATATCTCTATGAGTTCTGGGATGCAAGGGGACCTATGGATAGAGCTATCAAAAAAAGCTCGAGGCTCTCGACCTCGGCTCGTCTTAAACTCGATTAGAGCTTGGCTTGAGCTCTTAACGAGCCGAGCCTGAGCCCGACCCCAAACTCGCGAGCTTTGTCGAGCTGAGCTCGAGCTTCTCACGAGCCTAGATGTATGTGCAATTTGTATCTTTATATGATAAACTAGTAGGTTAAGGATAAATTAGTATATATTTATTTAAAAAATTAGTATGTGTTGGTATCATATATTAATCTTAAGTTCTCCTAACCTTTTTTAGTATTATTACCTTAAAATAATTAGTTTTTATAAAATATTATCATCAAAATATACATTATCATATACTCAATCAAGCTCACGATCCTAACCAAGCTCGAGCCGAGCCTGCTTGAAAGCTCGAAGGAGGATTAGGCTCGGCTCGAGCTTGTGTCGAGCTTGAGCCTATATAGGCAGGCTCGCTCGAACTCGGCTCGTTGACAGCCCTACCTATGGGTACAAATACCTAGTCCCGATAGGGACCGGAGAAGAACCCAACAACACAACAACACAAGCCATGATGTTAACCAAGTCCCACTAAGATCAAGCTCTTGAGCTGCCTAGAGCCCACAAAGTCCAACTTCCATACATCTGCATGTCGTCTCGTTGGAATTCTCGATAGGACTAATAGATGTTTTTAGGAGAGACACATACATTGTACTTGTGTTCTTCGCTCAAACCTGTAAAAAATCGTCCCACATATGACTGGCATCCATGTCGCATCCGAAAATTCACTAGTAATTTCTGAACTAACTTGTGCATACAATCCTCGTCCAGGCATCAACCAAGACACACAAATCGACAATTTAATATACATATCCAACATAATGTAAACGTTAAAGACTTACAAAAGTAAAGAGGAACTTAATCCTCATCAAAGAAGAAAACAAGAGTGGACAAACGACCTAGCAATGACTTTAGCCAAATGTCCTCTCCTTCGATATCTTTCTTCAACTAAGGTTTGATGATTATTGCAAGATAAGTATATGGAATACTCCACAAGCCACGGTAAATATGCAAGTGCACGGGATAACAAAGAATGGCATAATAGGGTTCATTTGCAAAAGCAACATTTAGCAAACATTTGAGAGAAGTAAAATAGTAAAGTAACTAAATGTCAATATTAATCAACATTGCACAACACATCAATCCTGCACAGGCTCAAACCAACTCTGACAACCAAACTCGATTACACAGATCTAACTCCACACTAGGAGCTAACAAATTATCATCACCAAATTTTATTATCGTCAATGTGCAGTGTGAGACTAATCACAAAAAACATTATTAGGCTCATCATAACCGCGGCCACGGCTATTTAAATAGTTTTACTCTAGCCCCAATGTACCCACAAGACACAATTTCCCATCATGTCACCACCATGCCTAACACATCACCATCACTAGTACAGAACCTTCCATCCGTAACGGGTCCTAATATGCCTAGAGCACTTGGGCCGTCAGAACGAAGTAATCTCAATCGGGTTGTCATTTGCACCGTTGTAGATGTACTCGTACAACCCCAATTGCAAATAGCCCGTCAGCGATGAAACTTATCTGTGACGGGCTCAAATGTAAGCCCGATTGAGATAACCTAGGATATCTCAATCGGGCCATAATACCGAGCCCGTCAGAGATGAGGGCCATCGGTGACAGGCTCAAAAATAAGGCCCGATTGAGATGACTTTATAGTCCATCATCGATGACTCATATCGGTGTCGGGCTTTCATTTAAGCCCGTTAGAGATGTCTGTGCCCCGTTACAGATGTCGTTTAACTGGCCCGATTGAGATATAGTTCGGACACACTATAAATGCACCAGCAACCGTTGTCTGAATTCATCCCACTGTTCACTTTTTTGGTGGGAGGTTGAAGGGGGCAAATTTTTGTTATTTTTAAAAAAATAGGAATATATTAGAAGTAAGTCTAAAGGTTGATTTTTTTACACTTTAGTAGTATGATAACTAATGTTTTGTTAAATTTTGTAGCGATGGATCGAAGTTGGATGAATGTGACAACTTTAAAGCGTCATTGCAAGGAGTATAGAGATGGTGTTTTAAGTTTTATGAACGTCGCGGAGGAGGATAGGAGAAGAAGAAATAGCAAATACATGTGTTGTCCATGTAGAGATTGCAAGAATGAGATTTTGTTTAGCGGAGAGAAGGTACACTCTCACTTGATACAACGGGGATTCATGAAGGACCACACATGTTGGGTGAAGCATGGAGAGACAGAATCGGATAATGGTGCAGCTGCAGACAGCATCGGTGTTGACAATCATGAAGATGAAGATGAGCGTGACATGTTTATTCCATCTCCATTGGGCGGTGAAATGGTTGATGTGGATCCTGATATGCTGCAAGAGATGTTACGTGATGTTGAGGAGCAAGCTCACAACGAGAGAGATTCGATGAATTTCAGTCGTTTGGTCAGTGACTCCGAGACACCTCTATACGCCGGATGCAAGGCAAACCACACCAAATTATCAGCTACCTTGGACCTAATGAAGCTGAGACAAGTAGTGGATGGACAGACAAAAGTTTTACATAACTTTTGAGAATATTGAAGGTCATGCTTCCTGAAGAGAACACATTGCCTGAAACGACATATGAAGCAAAGCAGGTTCTGTGTCCCCTAGAGTTAGAGGTTCGTAGAATTCACGCTTGTCCAAACGATTGCATATTGTACCGCAAGCAATATGCGGACCTAGAAGCTTGTCCTATGTGTAAGGCTTCTCGATACAAGAGAAAGAAAAGTGCGAAGGAGGGAAAGATGTCAAAGCGGGGTGGTCCGGCGAAGGTTGTATGGTATTTACCCATCATTGATCGCTTCAAGAGAATATTTGCCAACCCGAAGGAAGCAAAATTAGTGCGGTGGCATGCCGAAGAGAGAACAAACGATGGTTTGCTAAGGCACCGAGCGGAATCGATTCAATGGAGGAATATTGATCGAATGTACAAAGACTTTGCTACCGACCCCAGAAACATGAGGATATGTTTGTGTACGGATGGCATGAATCCTTTTGGAGATATGAGCAGTTCTCATAGCACTTGGCCCGTCCTATTGCGAACTATAACCTCCCGCCATGGTTGTGCTTCAAAAGAAAATATATTATGTTGTGCTTGTTAATCCAAGGTCCAAAACAACCGGACAATGATATCGATGTATTCCTAGAGCCTGTTATCGATGATCTTGAGATTCTTTGGAAAGAAGGCGTGGACACTTGGGATACATATGGTCAGGAGAACTTCAAGCTACGAGTTCTACTGTTCTGCATCATTAATGACTATCCCGCACTGGGCAATCTTTCTACACAAACCGTGAAAGGAAAGAAGGTCTGCTCCGACTGTATGGAACATACACGCAGCAGGTGGCTGAAGAAATCCAGAAAGATGGTTTATATGGGTCATAGGAGATGGCTCCCGCTACGCCATGCTTTTAGAAAAAGAAGAAAATTTTCAACGGTAGGAGAGAACTTGGAACGCTCCCAAGGATCCATGCGGAGAAGAGGTCCATGACATGGTCAAAGATATAACTAATGAGTTTGGGAAGAAAAGAAAACGTGGCAAGGAAAATGATAAAGCTATGTGGAAGAAGAAATCCATATTTTGGCGGCTACCATACCGGAAAGACCTTGAGGTCCGGCATTGCATTGATCTAATGCACGTAGAGAATAACGTTTGCGACAGTTTGCTCGGGCTGCTGCTTAATATGCCTGGAAAGACAAAGGACGGCTTGAATGCTCGCCTAGATCTGCAGGAATTGAACATTCGCAGTGAGCTTCAGCCTGTTACGGATGAAAAGACAGGAAGAGTATACCTCCCACCAGCTTGCCACACATTGTCGAAGAATGAAAAGATCGCAATGTTGTCATGCCTGTCTGATATTAAGGTTCCTTCGGGCTATTCAGCAAGGATAAGTAAATATGTTAAATTGGAGGATCTAAAAGTGGTTGGAATGAAGTCTCACGATTGTCACATGCTGATCACACAGATCTTACCAGTTGCTATCAGATGTATTCTACCACCTAAAGTGCGTCACACAATCCAACGTCTTTGTGCCTTCTTCAATGCAATCGGCCATAAGATTATAGACCCCGAAGATCTAGATCAGATGCAGGCTGATATGGTCAATACCCTGTGTCACTTGGAGATGTATTTTCCACTATCTTTCTTCGATATCATGGTTCATCTCCCTGTTCATCTAGTGAAGCAAACAAAAATATGTGGCCCAGCTTTTCTAAGGGACATGTATCCGTTCGAGAGGTATATGGGAGTTCTTAAGTCGTACATTCGAAATAGAGCAAACCCAGAGGGGAGCATCATTGAAGGGTACACGACGGAGGAGGTTCTTGAGTTCTACATCGACTTTATGACCGAGACTAATCCTATCGGAGTTCCTGCATCTCGCCACGAAGGAAGGTTAGCAGACCTTGGCACAATAGGCAAAAAAATTGTTCCCGATCAAGCTACCTATGCGCAGGCTCATTTCGCTGTGCTACAACATATGGCTGAAGTAACTCCATATTTTGAGAAGCATCTAGCGAAAGTCCGACAGGACAACATGGGTCGATCAGACATGTGGATCAACAGAGAACATACTACTCGCTTCAATGAATGGTTCAAGAATCGTATCGCACGATCGACCGATGACCCAACTGAGATAATACGAAGGTTGGCAAGGGGCCCAAGCTGGGATGTTGACACATGGCAAGGGTATGATATCAATGGATACACATTCTACACCATTACACAAGATAACAAAAGCACAGCGCAGAATAGTGAAGTCTGTATAGATGCATATCGGATAAAGCTGGATCGAACACATATTATGGCCGCATAGAGCAGATTTGGGAGATGAACTACGGAGCTTCAAAGTCCCTTGTTTCGTTGCAGCTGGGTGAATATTCAAACCGGAGTTAAAGTCGACAAGGAAGGATTTACTTTAGTGGATCTGGCCAAGGTTGAATACACGGACTAACCATTCGTCCTAGCTAAGCAGGTCGAGCAGATTTTCTATATAAAAGACCCCGCAAACAAGAAGCTGCACGTTGTTAGGGATGGCAAACGAAGAATTGTTGGGGTTGACAACGTCGTCGATGAAGAAGAATACGACCAGAATCTTCATGTGAGACCTCAGATCGAACTTGACGATGATCCCAAAGACGAAGTGGCATACGCTCGCTCAGACCATTTGGAAGGCATATCCTTTTAAATAGAGTCTTTGTAGTAATATAATTTGTAAATTGATGAATGTGACGAAGTATTTTGTATCGGTGCCTTAATGGTTGCAGAACATACAATGAGTAGTTTCTCTACCCTGCACTATAAATACAGGTATTCGTATGGGTTGCATTAGCTACACTTGTTATTGTGTTATGCACTGGTCCTCTCTCTTAAGTGTGATGTTTTCTTGTTTTCTGATTATTCACTTCTCTTGGTTCCTTAAACATGATATAATTAACTTTGCCAAGTTTAAGCACTTTTTGCTATTGAATAAAATTTTGAACAAGCTCTATGATGTGGTATGAATAAAATTTTGAACAAGCTCTACTTCATCTGTTAATTATAATATTTTTTTTAAAATACAATCCCAACTGTAAACTAATTTAATAAGGTATTGGATGCGGATGACACTTATCCGTATTAGGCCTACTGTCATTGCTCGATGCAGATGATAGTCATCTGTATCGGGCCTTTTGTTAATGCCCGATGCGGATGACACTCATTCATATCAGGCTTACTACAAGGGCCCGTCAGAGATGACTCATCCGTATCGGGCCCTAGTATTACGCCCGTCAGAGATGACGTTGACTAGGGTTACTTAGTCCATCCCGTAGATCCAGATCCATTCACGCCTCCTCTCGGATCCACGCCGCCGCCCGCTCTCCTCGCCTCCACGCCGACCCCGAGGCCGGTCGTCTCCTCGCCTCCACGCCGCCACCTCTCGGATCCACACGCGCCATCGTTGTCGCCTCCTCTCCTCCTTCCCTCCACGCCGCCACCTCCTCTCCTCCTCCCCTCCGCGCCGCCGCCTCTCAGTTCCACGCGCGCCATCGCCGCCGCCGCCGCCTCCTCTCCTCCACGCCGCCGCCTCCTCTCCTCCTCTCCTCCACGCCGCCGCATCCTCTCCTCCTCTCCTCCATGCCGCTGCCTCCTCTCATCCTCCCCTCCACGCCGCCGCCTCCTCTCATCCTCTCCTCCACGCCGCCTCCTCTCCTCCTCCCCTCCACGTCAGCCGCCTCCCCGTCGACCCCGAGCCCGGACGCCTCCTCATCGAGCCGAGCCCGGACGCCTCCTCGCCGAGCCTGGATGCCTCCTCGCCAAGCCGAGCCCGAACGCCTCCTCGCCGAGCCGAGCCCAGACGCCTCCTCGCTGAGCCCGACCGCCTCCTCCTCCACACTGGTTAGTACACACGCCTCCTCCTCCACGCCGCCTTCCTCCACGCTCACCGGTTAGTTGATCTTCCATTGCTCTTTTGTTGCTCTTATGGATGCTCAAGATGATTTACATACATATATTCTTGATGCTTGTGATGATACGATTAGATTTATCATGCTTGGATGATTGTTAACTTTATCGAAATTTTATGCTTGGGATTAAAGTGCTCCAACCCACTTTAGCGGATTAAAGTGGACTTTAGAATGCCCGAGGTTGCAGCTAATTACCTCAAGCATCTCTATTGTTGTTACTTTATATTTGGTTCATTATCACAGTGATACAAGTTGCACCTTGGATGAATTTTCATATTTGGTTCATTAAAACAGTGTTGTATTTGTTGTGGGATTCTAAAACATGTTATTATCTGTTTAATCTGCTTTTGATAACATCGGCCTAGCAAATACACTATGCTATTATCTGTTTAATCAGTTTATTGCATTTCGGCCTGCTTTAGTCACGCCTCATATGGTCAGCATGACAGCCGAAAGGAACAACTTTAGAAATCTGCTTGACTTTTACCTTGTTTGCTTGATAATAGAAGCAGATGTCTACTTAACAATTTAGAAGGCTCTTTTATTTTTGTATTTGTGAGAGTATGCCCCCTCTGTATGATGCTTGAATCCCTATGATGCTTGAATGATATGGCTGCTATACTGCTATCTTGCTATACTGCTATGATGCTTGAATGATATGGGTGAATGATAAGACCGCTATGATACTCTTGGCCCTATGATACTCTTGGCCCTAACTTGTTGTTCCTTTCCTCACCTTTCTTCTCTCCACTCTTCTTCCCGGCCGTGATGAATGCTCAACATTAGCCTTTTTGGGGCGATACTCGGATCTCTTAATATTACATTAATTTGGGTTTTTTTAACTACACTTGTTCTTTTCAAGTGTTGTTCCTTTCCTCACCTTTCTTCTATTCACTCTTCTGATTTCTTCTTTCCTCTTCCTGGCCAATGATGAATGCTCAAAATAGACCATAAGAACGGACCATCGACACTTGTTCTTTTTTTTGTGGGCACCATAAGTTCTCTTTTTATGATAAGAACAAACCAGCTATACTTGTTATTTTTTTGTTGGGAACTACACTTATTTTGTTGTTTTTTTTGTTTCTACAAGTGTTCTTTTTAGCAAAAATACAACCATCTACACTTTTTATTGAGATTTTGGGAACTACACTTGTTTTTTTGATAAAAACAGAACATCTACACTTGTTAATTTGTTTTTTATCTACATTTGTTTTTCTTTGAAAAAACCAGCCATGGACACTTGTTTCTTTTTTTTGGGGCACTACACTTCCTCTTTTTTTGTAAAAAAAAAGCCAAGTTGATCCATTCACATATATATTCATCATAGCCACAACCAAATTGATCCATTCACATATATATTCTACACTTGTTATTTTGTTTTTGGAAACTACACTTATTTTTATAAGAACAGACCATCTACACTTGTTCTTTTTTAGGGGGCACTACACTTGTTGTTTTTTTATAAGAACAGACTATCTACACTTGTTTTTTTTTGGATCTACACTTGTTCTTTTTTTTGGATGGCACTACACTTGTTCTTTTTTTGATAAGAACAGACTATCTACACTAGTTTTTTTATCTACACTTGTTCTTTTTTGGATGACATTACACTTGTTCTTTTTTTATAAGAACAGACTATCTACACTTGTTCTTTTTTTGTTCTACACTTGTTCTTTTTTTGGATGGCACTACACTTGTTCTTTTTTACAAGAACAGACTATCTACACTTGTTTTTTTGGATCTACACTGTTCTTTTTTTTGGATCTACACTTGCAAATGATTGTAATTGATGCACAATTTCTGAGCAAAACTGAGGACACATCTAATACTTTCACCTTCCAATAGTTTAGTAATGTTATTTTTCTTCGATAGAAAATATCGGCGACTACAAGTGGGACCACAACGAGCCGGGCTCCAAGGTCCCAGAATAAGATCCCTAAGGAAGTGTATAGAATAACGGAGGTGGACGAACAGGGATTTCCTATGGCCCCAGAGAAAGCCGTCAAAAAATTCGCAACAATCTGCGGAATCCTAGGGAGGCAAAACTTCACAATTTTGGCGGACCACATCGATCGGGTCCCACAGGAAGAAAAAGATGAGGCCTGGAGAGAGTTCAAGGAGAGCTTGAGTACCCAGAAGAGGCCGAGGAAAGACTGAAGCGACGGGCTATGTGCAAGATGGGCAACTTGTGGAAAAATTTCAAGACCACGCTCTCACCAACTACGTCCTCAATCCATCCTAGCCAGAACCATTTAGAAAGTACCCATTCATCACCCAGGCCGTGTGGGACGAGTTCCATGCCGCCAAATCAACCCCTGAGTCTCGGGCAAAAAGCGAGGCCTATAGGGTGTTGCAGGCAAAAAACTTTCACCCGCACCAGCTAGGCACGGGAGGATACACCGGGAAGCAGCAGGAATGGCAGAGGAAGGATCAAGTTGCCGCAGAATCTAACACCCCGCCAATTCTTGGTGATATCCCGACTACCCGAGCAAGGAACTGGGCAAGGGCAAGGGCGAAGACGAATAGTGATGGAACACTGACGTTCCCAAACCCTGAAGATTAAGCGGTGTACGATAAACTTGTAAAGTTTAACACATAAAACATATTTCAATAGGTTGTATCGTCCTCTACATTTAATTAATCCTATCTGTACGGCAGGTCCAGCTGACTGCTGCGAGATATTCCTCCTCCGAGGTCTGCTCACAAAGGCGCGAGGATGACATCCTCACAAAAGCCTTAGGAAATGAAGAACACCGTGGACGGACAAGGGGCATTGGCTCTGTTGTCCCATGGAAGTATGGGTTTCCCCAATTTGCTTGGCAGTACAGGAAGCACAAGCTATCAAAGACGGAGAAACAAGCACGCCTTAAGGAGAAACTTCGGAAGGAGCTTAGAGTCGAGCTCGCCGAAGAATTCAATGAGAAACTGGCACGAGTAGAGGCTCGGGTAGAGACATATGAGAAGTTAATCGCCGAAGCTCCGGCCGCTGCAGCTCCTAGAGTAGAAGTGAGCCCCACGCAAAGGCGTAGCAGCTGCGCATCAACTGAGGCGGGAGCAGAACAAGCACTAATCCCCTCTGCGGTGGACCACATAACGGTAACAAAATTCAACAAATGTATATTTTTTATTAGCACCAAAGTACACCCTAGTAGTAATGACACGTACGATTCTATTGCAGGAACCCACATCCTGCACCTAGTCGTTAGTGACCCAATCATTTGCAATTCCGGCTGCAGAGGGTCTTGCATTCAAGCCTACCCCCGAAACCCGGGTTCATGGGGCGCAGCTGCTAGCCGGACATGCAAAAGTCCAAGTGGACTTAGTGAAGCCCGATTGGGTGGGCTTCACTCTCCAGCACCCACCGAACGATGAGGTTCTGACCCTTGGAGCTACACGTGGGACCTTTATCCAATGGCCCAAGCAGAACATTCAGATCAATGTAACTCCTAGCCCAGCACCAAGTTCTCGTCCGGTACAGTCGCGTGCACATACTGATATTGTAGTTGCCCCTCGAGCCAAAGACCTTGAACTTGTAGTTGCCTCTCAAGCCAGAGAACTTGTAGTTGCCCCTCCTGCCGTTGAAGAAGATCTCCAATTACAACATGATACAGATTTTAGGGATGACGGTATGGAGGTGGACAGCAGGCCGCACCAACCCCCTCCTGCCAAAAAGTTGAAGAAGGCGAGATCTTCTCCACCGACATCGGCAGAAAGGGGAGAGGAGTAGGCAAGGTGCAAGGGGCCAAAAAAAGCTTGATCTTGGCAAGGCGTCATCAGCTCCGAATACTTTCACATTAGGCATGCCATTGGTCGGAGACGACACCTTATCAAGGATGGGGCCTGCATGCAAGGAGTTGCACGGGTACTACATGGAGAGGACCAACACAAAGAGGAAGCATAGAGAGACCTCCATGTTGGGCTACCACGATAGTCAGCCGTTCCTCGGCCCTGCTAGCTTCATTGTCGTAGACTTCCAAGATCTATGAGACCTCTACAGGGTGAGAGCGATCGACACCAACCTCCTTAAGTGCTACTCTTTGTAAGTATTTGTGGGTACGAGATATGATAATAACTGTCCATATCTGACGCTAACCCGAACTCTGGTCTTGCTTGTAGGTTTACCTGGAAGCAGGTCCAAAAAAAATCACCCTTTGTTGCCTTTCTCGATCCATATATTGTCAATGAGACAAATATGCAAAACGATCGAGCTGGCATGGTAGAATATATCAAGGGCTGCTTGTATGCCCATCAAGACAAGGACTTCCTTATGTGTGCCTACAATCAACAGTAAGCGTGTACCCTACTTAGAATCAAATGCGCGACTCATATAGCTCTAGTATTTACCTTGCATTTTAATAATGTCGCAGGGGTCATTGGATTCTTCTGGTAATAACGTCGAAGTGGAGTTTGGTACACTACCTTAACTCCAATATCAAGCCAAAAATATACAACGGTCCCAAGATCGAGCATCGTTGTCTTGAACAAGGCATGGGACCATGTACGTGGCAAAAGGCGGGAGGCATAAGGATGGGCATCCCAAACTCGGTCAAAAAAGACTTCCCAATTAAACAACAAGTGGGTGACCAGTGTGGGTTCCACGTCTGCCATAACATGCGAATCTTAGCAGACAAGGTGACATTGCCCAACCTTGAGGTGTGTTTACAATTGTTTATATACATAGGATGACAACTTTCCAAGTATGTGGACTAACTTGGCGCCTCACATGCAGGTTAAACTATCAAACATTCCGGATAACAACTTCAATATCATTAGAGAGGAGATAGCACAATTCATACTAGATGATATATTGTCTCCGAAAGGAATGTTTAGAGTAAGGTCCTAGGTAGCTCGATCGACTCTGCATGGTAGAACATTTGCAATGACAGTGCGACAAACATTTGATTTTTGTAAATATTCTTTGTAATACAATTCTGCACGTTGTTTTTGTATATACTTGCTTTTCTTTATAATACATTTTTGCAGGTTTTGATGCATCTGTAACTAAATTATTTCGCTCGATGATGAACTGGAGCCGTTCAGACATGTTGCAAATTGCAACATCCAAAACACGGTTCAAATTATTTAGGTGTGTTGTAGGCTGGGTGGCTTCCGAAGATGTCCACATCAAACCGTCACAGGGCATGACGGACATCTTTTGGAAGCCACCCGACCTACCACAACACTTCATACTATTACATATATAGTCTAGTTGTTCTGAGAGCAAAATGTAAAGACCATTTTGAAACTACACTTGTTTTTTTTGGAACTACACTTGTTCCTTTTTTGGAACTAAACAGCCATCTACACTTGTCTTTTTTTGAGCAGTACACTTGTTCTTTTTTTGTTCTTACACATGTTCTTTTTTGCAAAAAATAAATAGCCATCTATCTTGTCTTTTTTCTGTTTTTGGGGTTAGTACACTTGTTATTTTGCTGTGGTTGTGGCTGTGGAATATATATGTGAATGGATATGGCTGTGGCTGTGATGAATATATATGTGAATGGATATGGATATAGCTGTGGCTATGATGAATATATATGTGAATGGATCAACTTGCTGTTGTGGCTGTGATGAATATATATGTGAATGGATCAACTTGCTATTGTGGCTGTGATGAATATATATGTGAATGGATCAACATGGTGTGGCGTGATGAATGGTCAAATTTGGAATGGTGGGCTGGGTGGGTTGTGATGATATCTGTCAGTTTTTGCAGCGAACATGGCTAGCAAAAGCCTGAGGCTAGCCAAAAAACAAATTTTATTTTTTTGGATAATAAACTCATCCCAGTGGAAAAGCCCGATAGAGATAGGACATCCGTAACGGACTCAACCTAAAAGCCCGATAGAGATAGATAGGACATCCGTGACGGGCTACTTAAGCCCGTTAGAGATATGTCATCTGTGATGGGCAACAAACCGGGACATTATTTGACTCTGTGTTTGGTCAACCCTATCGGTGACGGTCCAGTAACTACGGCCTGTTAGAGATGAGTTGTCATTTGTGACGGGCTTAGAACTAGGCCCGATTGAGATGTGTCATCTGTGACGGGCGTTCAACCCCACTGGTTTGACTTTCAAACTCATCTGTGACGGACATTTTTTATGGCCCGATTGAGATAATGTGTATCCGTGATGGCCTTATGCCCGTTAGAGATATTTTCTCACATCAGTGACCTTTTCACAGTGACGGGGGGCCAACCCGATAGAGATGAGGGTTAATGCCCGTTAGAGATAGCCGGTGCCGGCGTAGTGCATGTTACTATTTTGACAAGACCCCTTGTATAACACAACTCAAAGCACCCCTTGTATAACATAACTCAAAGCAATTCACAGTTCATAGATCGTCGACTTTCCATAACGCGGAACAAACTCCCCAGCGACCCTCGTGGGCTTATCTCTACCACTTCTAAGTCTAATGCCCCACAACAAATCATGCTATAAAAAAGTACAGTTATTGCCCACGCTGGCTTGTGGTCATTACAGTAAATGCTTCACAACAATAGCTCACGAACCGGTCTGAGCACGTCCAATACAACCATTTGCTCATAACCCACCATTAGCCAAGTTTTAGTTGGCATAATATTAATCAACCATGACCAACCATCATGATATACCCTTAATTAACCATCATTAATCATAAGTGAGTCATTAGTTATTTTACATAAAATGATACTAATGTTTATAAGTATGTCTAAGCAATTGTGCTAAATATCTAGCCGAACCAATACGTAAGGTCCGAGCTAGTCAAAATTGTAACCCAAGGTATCAAGGTAAGGTAATGAATGAAAATTGGCCATACAAAAAAATAAGTTCACACCACCCAATAACATTCAACAATAAATAAATATTTTAAATAAATAAAGAATTTAAATATAGAATCATCATGCTCAAAGGATTGTTTAGGATATTTGTGACTTCCCTTGCAACCAAACGTCTTCAGTTCGTCTTCATTAACTTCACCAAGAAACAAGTGATCCTCCGAAATGACGAAAACTATGTTCTAGCACGCAAAACAAGGAGGAAAACCTAATAAAAATCAAATAAACAATATAAAGTTCATAAATAGACAGAGTTTGAATTTAGATGAATTTTGAGGCTTCAGCGACCTCATTCTGAATTCATATAAATTAGTTACGAATTAATAGTCTTCATCAATTAAAACCTATAAAAACAATTTTAATGATTTATTGCATCATATTTAATTTAATTATTTTAGAGTTGATGACGTCAGCCATGAGAGAATAGCTTGATGTCACTAACAAGTGAGGCCCACATGTCCTAGGGATGAAGGCATGAGTCTACCATAGGCCAAGTCCACAGAAATGATTCACCCCAGGATGGATGGCTACGATTGTTTTGACTAAGCTTGACTAATATCCGACTGCTCAGATCGATCAAGCGGAACAGACAATCGAGATCTGATTGACTACGGTTGACCTAAATCGAACGGCTCGAGTTGAGCCCGATCTAGAGTTTAGGATGGATACATGTGGCTTCCACCTGGACGCCACAGTGGACCAAGACGCTGACATGGCACTGACATGACGATGATATGGACATGGCACGTAGCATCACCAGTCGGCGAGCACTAGACAGCGGCACGATGGCGAGCGATGATACGATGGCAGAAAGCGAGGGCACCGAAGAAAAAGCATGAGACTGCGGTCCTACCAACAACTACGCAACGACGGACAGTGAAGGACGGCGGCTGGCAACGACTTCAAGTGGCGGCATGGTTCGGGTCGACGACAATGACTGTGTTCCGGCGATGTCTAGGGAAAAAAACGAGGTGCGGCCGGGCTTCCCTGAGTCCTTGCGATGCCAACGGAGGAGACGGCGACGTTCGGCAGCAACTGAGATGGTTGCGCGGACCGGCTGGAGTCGACGGGCGGTGGAAGGTCTGAGGCTCACGGCGACGAAGGCCTTCCCGGGGTCTTCGGCTTCGGGGAAGCGGCTGCCGAGCTTCGTCTCGGCGATGCGATGCTAAGGGTGGAGGCGGCGCAGAACGGCGATTACCAGACGATGGCGCGGCACGGCTGGAGACCGGCGATCGGCGGCGGAGGGAGAAGACGAGCGCGGGCAGCTAGGGCACGGGCGGCTCGGGAAAACGGGGAAAACGAAAGAGGGGACAAAGGGGGTTCTATTTATAGCGAAAGTAAGGGGAGTTCGAGCCCCGCACGAGAGCATCAGCGGCGAGAGAACTAGGGTTTACCGGGAAAAACGGAGCTCGAGACCATGTCGAATTCACGCGATTTCCTACGGGACTCTCTCCGATTCTTGAGGGAAAAGATAGAGGAGGATAATGGGAATGATTCCTCTCAACCAATTTGGAGAAGATTAATGGAGGTGGCCGGATTCGGCGGGATTATGG
Source organism: Oryza australiensis (assembly GCA_019925245.2). NCBI lineage: Eukaryota > Viridiplantae > Streptophyta > Magnoliopsida > Poales > Poaceae > Oryza > Oryza australiensis. The sequence goes on along the minus strand of JAIFGZ020000381.1, from coordinate 1,062,572 downwards.
CGGCGTCATGCAGCAGCCGGACTCGGCCGGGAGGTTGAAGACGCCCCTGACGCGTGGGCCCGACGAGTCAGTGGGTGGTGGAAGTAGGGGCTGCTTGCTGGGCCACGCGGCCTTGCAGGCAAGACGGGCCGAAGGAGTGGCAGCCCAAGAGGAGAGAAAGAAGGCCGGTGAGAGAGAGAGAGTGGGAGAGAAAGGAATGGGCCAGAAATGGCCCAAACTTGGAAGAGGATTTTGATTAACTTTTTTAATTTAAATAAATGCTGAAATGTTGTTCTGTTTCTTAAAAATATTTCCAATGCTCAAAATTTCAGGAAAATCCAGAAAATATTTGTACATTCAAGATATTAAATAAATGTTTTTCTAGATCAATTTAATATTTAAATTTTTATATATTTTTATTAAGCACTTCCTTTAATTATTAAATAAATTTTAAAAATATCTTTTTCACGACAATTTATATTTTGGCAATTTTTAGGGGGTGAAAAATCCACCCTCTTAAAAAACTTGTTTCAAGATTCGAAATGGCTAATAAAAAATTAGGTAGGGCAATCCTTCATTACCCATTTTTTCTTAAGAACCGACTCACCAATATGATATACCTTTGTATGTCTCTCTTTATTTGTTCCTTATCCTTAAAGAGTTGATTCTCAAACTCGATTCACCTTTAGATGTTTTTGTATTTTGCCTTTCCAAAATTGACATCACTCCCATCTTGATAAGATTGTGTTTTCTAATTACGGTGATGTCCACTATGATCTTCACTATTCCTCATCCAAACAAATCCACAGAAGTCTCACTGACACACTGAGTTGAACTAATTCTTATGTTGACACATCTCTGAGAACAAATGATATATGACATTCCATTACTCCTTTGGATATGCATGAGGAAGGATCGGGATGCACTTGGAGAGAGGCTCGAAGATGGAGGCTTAATTCATATCAAGTTCGAGGTTACCTCGAAATCTAGGAGCATCCCGTACTAAAAGCGTCGCCCAAAACTCTTTCGGACTTCGTTTTTGACATTTTACATATGTATGAATAGCTAACGAGACCACCTTTCTAATGGGCCTGGTCTCACATCAAAAATCCTTCCAAGTCAACAGGAATCATCAAAACAAGAGAGCGTCCAGAATCTGTCCTAGAGCTACGTCACCGTCTTTAGGCCCGTTGAGCCATGTACTGTGTTGGAGTCCATTAGGGACGCATCCAAGGGTCCTAGGTCAACCCTAGAACCTATTCATTCGGTATCCGTCATCGAATCAGGGTTGGGTTTTGCTTCGATTATTTTTTCATTGCAGTTTCGGTGCTAGTTTGGTTCGTGGAACCCCAACTTGTGAGATTTATCTTATATTCACAATATATTTAGATTGCATCTTCTAATCTCTTGCTTGTGTTCTTGATTTGCTTGCAGGAGATAACCTTATCAGAGAGGTCAATTGTGTTTCGGCTCGAGTGATTACCAACAAAGAGAAGAGTATGTACTGATGGTGATGGGTTTGATCATCCTGATCAAAAGCCTTTGAATCATTAACATGGAGTCTCCATATCGACCTATCCAGCATGTAATGGAAGATCACGACCCTAGTCCTCATTATATTCTGTCTAATCCAAAGCTCATCATATTTTGTTTAATCCAAAGTTTCATGGTGGTTGATTTCCTTCGAGTACACAAAAACGAGAATCACAATCCTATTACATTTAACTAGCTACTTAAGTTTTATCAACCTGGCTTAAAAGTACTCTAATTGATAACTGGACCTGAAGCAACCTTTTTATCTAACCTTCACTTTTTGCATAAAGCAACATATCTTGTTGATATCTCAAACATTCTAAATTTGTTTCCCATAACGATACTTTTAAACATTTGAGCTCTTCAACATTTAGTACAGCTTTAACCATTCGGGCTATCCAGCATTATAGTATAGCTTGATAATCAGTCAACCAGACTATCAAGTTGCTGCTTTCAATCATAAGTGTAAATCACTTAGTAATTGTATTTCTTTTCTTATTACTTTCGTAATTTCCTGATGTCTCTTAGATAGGGAATTTCATACTTGACATGATCCTTAGTTATTGTTCTCCCCACTTATCCATAGATACCAATCCACTTCAAAGACTAGAAAAGATTTACATATTATAGTTGTAGCTTGAGTAATTGACTGCGCTTTTGGTCAAACAGAGTGTTAAATATGTAATTATATTCACAATCACTATTTGCCACATATTCATTGCACACCTTCCTGTTTTATTATTTTTTAGAATTCCGAAGGCAGAAGCATGAAATTTTTCAGTGGGCCATCACCACATTGCCAATCATCTATCCTGATTGTTAGGCTGATGGTGGGGCATCAGGTATATCTATGTTCATGTTATTGGGTGCTCGCAAACCATATACGTTCTTTCATCCATTTTGGTTCCAGCCATTGTTTTATACCTTTGATGCTAATAATGGTTATATATACCCATCTTCAACAAAGGTTGGGGAAAGTCGCCGGCCGCCTCCCCTCGTCTCCGCCAAGGTCTTTGGACGGTGACAATGGTGGAGCAGGGAGGCCGTTCCGGTTCAGCGAGGCGTTGGCGGAGCTGGGGTGCGGGCCGGCATCGGCAGACGCTCCCAGGGGGCAGCGAGAGGAATGATCTGTGCGGTGGCGCGGATTGGAGATTTTCTCTTGTCGATTCATCGATGACGACGATATGGTGGATCAGAGAATAGAGCTGCGGATCCGGCGTCGACGATGGCGGAGAGAGGGCGGCGGTGGCAGAGAGGGGAAACGAAAGACGACGGCAATGCCTCCCCAATACGTTGTCCCTGGTACTTGGAGGTGGAGGCGTCGCGGCAGCCGGCAGGACGTGGAGACGCAGCAGTCGCAAGGGAGGGGACTCAGCATCGACGAAGGAGCCACTAGCTGCAGCCCCGGCACATCCCACAGAGGTTCAGGCGGCAGCGCCGGACGCGCCGATTCTGCGGTAATGCAAACGCAAATGAGCCGGCAAGCAAGCATCAGGCAAACCAGGTAACCAAAAGAAACCTGGCTATGTTTTCTCAGGCAACACATTTGATTATTAAATTCAGTTTCAGAATTTGCTTCCTTAACTGGTTCCTGTCAATTGGATTTTCAGGATGTTGATTGGAATTCCATAAGCAGTCAAGCTCGCCTTCTTTTACCTCCGATTATGTTATCCATGGTGGATGTTGTGGCTTTGTGCATACGTCGATGGCCATCTCCAACGTTATTCGCATCCTCTGCATCATCCAACAAACGGAAGTTTGGATTGGCGATTCTTTACTTTGAATTTGTAATTTGTTAAATACAACTAGATTGGATAAGTAGTTTTATGTGTGTGCTGACCTCGTTTTGAGTGGTTTTCATACAGAGGCAAAACAACTGCGGTTTGATCAAGCTACTGAACTGCATAGCACAATAAAACAAGCCATTTTAGGTTCTCTAGCACATCATTCAGGTATGTGATATGATCTCCATTTGTGTTAATCAATGAATTATGTTTATTTACTAGGTGGCTCCAACTATTTTGATTTTTCATATCTTACAACAAGCAGCTCACTGCCTTTTCCTTTTTTCTTTGCAGCCCTATTTACAGATATGTCCCAGCGATGACTACAAAGAGGAGCTATTTTATCATATAACAGCAAAGTACTAAACTTTCTTATAGTCTTGCAGAGCACAGTGCCAATCTGCAGGCATAGCTGCAGGCTTCCTTCAGTGCTATCAACAGGAACATGCTTATGTAGGTTGTTTTATTTTGCCTCACTTTGTATGAATCAGTTTCTTTAATCGAACATGATTTATTCATCCTAACATTGTTTGCCACATCCATTTTAACTTGCTTTGCCTAATTTTTGTTATTGACAAATACTGCAGACCTGTAACCAATTCAAGATTTAGTTTCCTCTTAGCTTTGAGATTTACTAAAAGAACAATACATTATCTCCTGACCACTAATGCATTTAGGCTCACTAATGAATGTATCCTAGGGGCACTGATGTGTCCTATTTTTCAAATTCACTATCAAAATAAAAAAAATGCCTTTGTTCTATTTTTCGGTAAGGCTGATGGTAAAATTATGTTTTTATAACATAGATATGCTTGCATTTCTACAAAAATTAATTTTTTAGGAAGGTATCACTGAAAAGGTGGCATTTCAAATTGCAGGTTATATATCATTGGGATAGAGCTTTCAGACAATGTGTCTCAAAGCTCTTAGATTGCTATTCAGCAGCAAGGTAAACTTTCTTTTCTATGTATGCTTTCTCTGAATCAATGTATACAGGTGCAGCGGTTTACCATCTTATTATATAAGTCTGTGATGGTACCACAGATTTCATACCTTATTATAAGTCAGAAGGTATGTGCATTCTTACATTCTGAGTTGACATAAGGCGCAAACAACATACCACTGTATATTTGCATCGTGGGATCCAAATATTTTGACTGTAATAGATAAAAAAAGCATATCTTATTATAAATATTCCATAATTATTTATGCCATGGCTGCAAACCTGTGACCTTTTATTATACCTTATGCATTGTACAATGTTATTTAAGTAATTGATGGTAATGAATAAACTATACCCATACTTAAACTGTGGACATATTACTGTGTGTATAAATACCAATCAAATTGTAAGAACATGATTTGTTATGACGCTATAATAAGATATTGAATGCAATAAATTTCTGAAATGACAAAGTGTGTGTGTGTGTCAACATGCCACATGCCCACATGTGTCTGCCTATTGTATGCGAGTCTCAGAGCTTGATTATGTATATGAAAGGCACACATTTTTTTCTATGAAGTGAGAATAGAGGAAATTCTCTACTGACGTGAGTTCATTTGCCATCAAGATTCAACATCCTCTTTTGTAAAGTTCCCTCTTGAATCGTGATGCCAAATAACTTTCAATAAAAGCTATTTCCTGCAAAAGCAATCTTTTAAATATTTTAGACTTCACTCAAAATATTTTCTGAATTCTAAAAGCTACATAAGGAGAAAATATCCTCGCGAATTTTCCATCATTGTTCCTCAATCCTCATTGATGCTAATGTCTCTAGAAAGCACAATGTAAGCTGTTTTTTTATGCGGTGATGCATAACATGGATCTAGAGTGTGTTTAGACAAGTATATGTATTGTATAACTCAACTTTGAAATATATATGGTGAATCAAGGCCCTTCATACCTCACTCCTGAGGAGTTCCCATCCATTATTCGCTTTGATTAATTGAACTATTACTGCATTGTTAGTTACATGAACTTCTAAATCATAGTAGCTTCAATTTGGGGGTTAGCACCCTGTTTCACCCTTTGTTTAGTAGTGGCATATCTAATAATTGCATTTTCACATGTTTGGCAGAATGACATATTAAGTGCAAGTTCCATCTTGCAAAAGATTTTCTACTAAGCTTTGCCATTATTTTGTCATCAGGATTGCCAGAGTGTCCTTGGCATCTGAGTGCTTGGCTAAGCTATCATGCTATTGACTATACAGACAAACTTCCTTCCACCTCGCATTGTTGTTCATGGATCCAAACCTAGGTATACTAATTTTTTTATGGCTACTAAATCTTGAAATCGATGGAATGTGTCTGTCAATTGCCTGCACAATCATTAATTATTTGTGAGCATAAACTTTGTAGAGCGGTGTAAGGCCCGATAAATATATGATTTGGGTTTACTCCAGCATCCTAATTTACTTTAGTTCTTTAATTTACAAAGGCTATTGAAAAAAAACAGATGAATCTAAAATTTTTGAGCAACAAGTATGCTAATGTTTTTGTCCAATTTTGTGTGTAGATTTGGTTGACCAAATAGCTGTAGTTTGTATGTATGTTTTCAATTCGCTTGCTTTACAAAGATTCAAAAAAAATGGTAATGCTTCCCTAGTCACTAGGAAATCATCAAACCATCAGTCCATAGACTTGCTAGCTCATATTGGGTCTGAGGGATCACAGTGGAAATGTAGAGTTATGACTTGCAAAGTCACATGTCCAAAATGCAGTCAACACATGGAACATTCTGAAGGCTGTGTAACACCAATGGGTAATATTTACACTCTTTTTATCACAGCTTCCTCAAGATCGAAAGCAAGTAGCTATATACCTAAGAGTTACTAGAAGAAAATAGTTGGGATGTCTCTAAGAGTATACCTGGTTTGTGACATTTCTTGTGCCCCTATAATAATGAAATGGGTTTATTGTAGCTATTTTATTTCAAATTTGCCATCTCCAATGTCCAACCAAGTAACATGCTACCAGTCGAATTGCAAGCTTGGTGAAGAGATGCATGCAAAGAGTGAATGCTAACTCATGGATGACTTACATTTGTGTTTTATGTTAAATGCATACCACAATGTTGTGACGAAGGATGGTTCTTATGGAGGGTTTTTCCTTTTTTTTTTGCAAAGTTCTTACATACAATTTTTTGAATATTGTATTTATGATTTTTACACCAAAAAGATATCAATATCAACTCTCTCTATAAGTTCATTATTGCAACTTAATGTATGAACTAATATCTAGCTTTGGATTGATGTGCATTTCTCGTGTGCTCCTATAGCAAGGAATCTATGAGACTGCTAGAAATAGAATAAATAACTCCATGGTGATTTCAATAAAATAAAAATCATTGCATCCCATTCCATTTGTCTATTTTATACATTTTGTTCTGGCATTCAAATCTAATAATATGTTTTCTGGTTGTGTTCTAGCATACTATGCCTATTATTCTATTAAATATGGCCATTTCTTTACAAATTTGAGTGCCTTTGGAAGACTTCAACATGAATTCATGGAGTACAATTGTAGAAACACTTCGCCTTGGAATTTGGCATCAAGGATGGAAGAACCAATAATTTCTGAAGAACACAATACAATTGTAGAAACCCATGATTTTGCCTTTTTATTAGAGACTACATCTCTTCATGTATTTTGTCATATATGACACATCTCTTTAGGTATTTTATAACAAGATTTTTGTCATATAATTGAATATGGTGACATACATTCATACATTTCCTATATATACGCCATATAGTTCATAATAATGGCATTTGTGTCTTCAAAATTTCTATCTAGATATAGCGGAAGCTAATGCAGTTAACCATTGCATTAATTAAAAACTCATAATTTAATGTTAAATACCGTACATCCCTACGCTGAACAAACAGGTGACGCGTCATTGTCGCGCCCTAACATCTGGTATTTAAATCTTAAACTGAAGGCATATAGCTCTACTAATAGATTTGACAAACATTTTGGCTTGTTCAACGCTCTGTGCTTCAGCTAGGCGTCGCTTGACACAGGGTGATGGTGAACGCCAGGGTGCTTGGAAAAATGCCTTGGTCGTCTCCTCACCATGCAATGCGGAGATCACACACGCTCTGGAGATTTAGGGATTATGGACTTGGGAGACCTGGGGCCCCACAATGATTTGCATGTGTGCCAACTTATGGTCATCGTCAGTATAGCTTTAGCCTGCAGGTGCATCCTTCCAATCGATATCGGGCATCGCCTTGCGTGGCCATATGAGGTTAGGATTTCTCTTGATCATCCATTCACGTTTTATTTTTCCTCGATATTTTTCTAAGAGACATGCATATGATCGCTCAGTTACAGGATTGCATTGGCCGCATTGGATGTCTCGTTGTGATCCTGAAACTGGTGTGTGCATCTCTCGCGTTAAAAGCTAACAACATTACTCTTCCCTTGAGTGTGGTCCTGCTTGTTCTTCTTGGTGTTATTAGAGCATTCTTCTTGATACATCTTTCTTTTGTCTTTGTTGTTGACATTAGCGAGGTTGAATTGGTCTTTAAGCTTTTTTTTAGCTCTCTTACGCTCTTCCTCTTCCACTGAGTGTGAAATTAGCTCTGGTTCATTTTTCTTTCTGAGTATTGTAATTGATCTTAAAAGGATCAAAGTCAGGACCCAGAGAGCTCATCACACTATGAAGCTTTTAGACAGCTTCATATCCATAGATTTGAGCTGATGTGCGATGAGTCATATCAAGGATGTGCTTTCTTATGTTTCCTCTATTAAGCAATTAAAAGGTGATTGTTTATAGGCTAAAGTAATAAGATATTGTAATTTAGAACTTCAACACCGTTGGTGAAGTAACTGTCACCCTATGATATACTCCTCTTTACATTTGTTGGATAGTACTTATACTAAATTTACCATAGTTCGATATAGTAAAAAATTTTCTCAAAAGCTAAAAATTGAGAACACGAAGTATATGCAGACTCGCTTTATCATGTAAGTTGATTTTTGGCTTATTTAATCAAAATAAAGGATTCTTGGATAGGCTTTAAAAATATGTGTATTAAATTTGTAAGCTGTTGTAAACTTGTGTTGTCCCAGGGCTACCGCCAATCTGTGCTATTGTTCATTGTTCAATGGGTCTCAAGTAAGAGCAGGTGGACAAGTTGCTTGGTACATTTCTTTATCACAATATTAATTTCTTCCGTTATGACACATGACACATGGACGTTTTTATAGTATTTATAATTCAAAATCCATGCAGAACCACTGTTAACTATTTGGGAGCGTACGCAGCGTACGTAGGATGCCCAGCCGACCTTTGCCTCCCCCACTGCCTCCGGCGCCGGCGCTCCGGCTAACGCCATCCATCCTCGGCCGCCCCCCGCCCAGGCCCGCACCCGAACCTCGCCTCACCCCGCTCCGCAGCCGCTTGGCCGCCTCTGCAGCCCCCTTGCCGCCGCCCCCAGGTGCCCTGCACGCGCATTCGCCTAGATCCAAACGCGCCACAAGTCTCCCTCCGGCAGCGCTCGCCCCTCGCACGACGTCGCGAACCACCGGCCGACAACAAATCTTCCTGTGCCCTGGATCTACCCGTCTGGAAGCCGTCCTACACCAAGGTAGTTCGCGGATTCAATGCCAAACTTTCAAATCCCTCTCTGCAGGTTAGCCCGGGAGGTCAGAGTCTCTTTACTTCGGTCGTCCGGCCCACCGACCTCCATAATCGCCCCGTCGCGTCGCCGCAGATAGCTGCAACACCTACGGCACAGCATGACGATGGCGCAAATCAAGGCTGGATACAAGTGCGCAAGGCTTACTGGTGGCGACACGGCGAGAATTCAAATCTTTGCCGCGCGCGGGATGGCCAACAACAGCAACTTTCATCTAGACAAGACGGCGGGCGGTTGAGGCATAGTAATTTCATCCTCCGCGCGCCACGTGGAGCCGGTGGAGGGGCGCCGCTATAATCGTCTTCGCCGGGCACCGAGCGGCCGAGTGCAGATCCCGTTTGCTGTTTCCAGTGCAAAGGCCTCGGCCACCGGCGCGTGAGTGCCGCCGCAGCGGCACGCCGCCGTGGGGATTCAAAGACAAGGCTCACCGTCCTCGCCGCCGATCGCCACGACCCCCAGCTCCCCATACCTTCCTCCACCTTCGGTTCAAACCTCCCGCAAAGAAGTCCCAGGAAACCTCTCCAGCCAGACGCCGCTCGCTCCGCCGCCCCCTCCTCCGAGCACCATGTCCCAGCTCGGCGACCCAGCCACCTGGCCTGAGGAAGACTCGTGCCTCATTCCAACATCCTTTGCGGTGGACGACGAACTCCGGGAATGGAGCGAAACAACGCTTGTCTCTTGGGCAGCACGAGTTTCTTTGAACCTAGAGCTTCGGGACATCGAGCATGCTTTCATCGACGAGTTTCGCCTTCACCATGGTGAGGTCGTGGTCTCACTCCACCATCCCCAAGCCTACTTGATCAAGTTTGTCCACCGCCGACACTGCGAGGAGGCACTTTCCAAGGGCTCCATCAAGTAGCGGGATGTGGAAATCCATTTTGTGAAGTGGCGCAGTCTCCAGGGCGCCCTCGGCCTTGCCGTGTTCTTCCGTGTCCGCCTCTGCCTAGATGGCGTCCCAATGCATGCCTGGGCTGAGGACATCGCCGAGAGGCTCATTGGCAGAACCTACGCCCTGGAACGGATCGACACCGACATCCTCCACCCGGTGGAAGGCAGGAACACGCACACGCTAAACCTCTGGGCTTGGACGGCAAATCCAAGTGCCATCCCAAAGAGGCTCTGGCTTGGTTTTACTTCGCGCGCGCACGACGCCGCCGCCGCGTCCTCCTTCGGCTCCGACATTGTGCTGGACATGTGGCAGCGAGGGGTGCGCCATCCGGTGATCATCCACCTAGAAGAGATTCATGATTACACGGCGACGTCGGTGGACCTCGAGGCACAGGAGGGTTTCCAGCCGGTGATACGTCGCCTACCGCAGTGGCATCTGGGGCACTCGACGGGGAACAAGCATCGGTGCGGACTTTTGACGAATTTCCCCACCACCCACCGCCGCCGCGATCCGTTCATGATCGCCTTAGTGGGGTGGAAGGCGAGGAGGTAACCTGGAGCGACTGTGACTCCAACGACGATGACGCCCGTCACCGTCGCCCCGAGCGAACGGCCAGACATCGCCGCGGGACGCCAAGACGATCGCGCGGCCGGGAAGAGGACGTAGACCTCCACGATGAGGAGGAAGCTGATGATGACCGCCGTGATGCCCTTGCGCGTCGTGGGCGTGGCCGACAAAGGCGGGGTGGCAATGATCACCCGAGGAACTTCCGCGACGGGCGTCATCGAGACAGGGATGATGGCGATGGGAGAAGCAGCCGTGGCCGCAACGAACACAAGTCTACGGACAAGGGGCACCACCGCGAACGCACGCGGTCTCCCCGACGCTGGAACAGGGACGAGGGCCATCGATCCGGGGCCGACAGGCGCTGCGACAATGTCCCCACGCTGAAACTGCCATGTCCTTCAGAAAGGGTGGCGCATGTGCTAACCAGTGAGTTTCGCCTCCTTGAATCTTTGCAAAATGCTTTCTTTTCCTTGCAGCCGTCCAGCCTCCCGTCACCGAGCAGCCAAGCCGCTTAGCGATTGACCGCATGCTACCCATTCTAGAGAAAGGCCTCTTGGAGACGATGCCGCTGGCGGGGAACGGCTCAGATGCCATGGGACCTGATCCCCGCGCCGCGCATCTTCGAGCGCATCCTCCAAGCGCTCCCGCGGACGCCAAACCGCCTCGAGCAAGACATTGAGATGGGCATCCAGCAGCTCGAGCTCGCCTACGCGCTGGCCGAAGGCGCGCCTAGATAACCGCCGCACTTCGTGGAGCTGGCGGGCGGAGATGAAGACGGTGTCGTGACACCCGGTCAGGGGCTGGGTAAAGCTTCACCTCGGGTTGGCGCGGGCGCGATGCTAATCAATGGCAGCCCGGCAACGAGGGAGGACTCCCTAATTGGGACCGGCCTGTTGCTGACGGAGGACGAAACGGTGGTGCCAGCGACGCCCACCGTTGCTCTGCAATCCTCCTCGCAGCCGTCAGCGACGCAGGCGGAAGGGTTGGCTGCTCTCTTCGCTCAGCCACAAGTGGGCTTGCTCCCAACGCCGCCGGCAACTCAGCCAACCAAGCAACCACCCAAGACCCGGCCGGTGGTGACAAGGCGCAGCCAACGCATCACGCAACAGTCCAATGGCCCAACCATGGAGCGGTGCCTAAGGGCTTTGCTCAAGCGATGGGGCTTACTTCACGACGACGGCGGTGAATCAATACACCAAGTGATCGAGCAGTATGTGGCTATGTTCAATGGCCCTCTATCGTCCCATGTCATTGCAGCTCTCACGGCGATCTTTGGACTGGACGATGACGGGCAACGGGACACCGACACGGCCTTGCTTTCTCTGGTGGGCGAGGGTGTCGCCGAAGCGGCAGAGGAGATCGAAAGTTTGGCCGCCTAGCACGTTGACAAGGGAACCCCCTAGGGTGTTGTCTCATCTGCCCTATGTATCATCTACTAAGTTTCTCCTACTCTTTTGCGACCAACGCCGGCGGGATGGCGGGGACTCTATTTCGGCGAAAGGGGGAGGTCCGCTCCAAACTGTGGCGCACCTACCATCCATATATGCCTCCTATGTCGTGTGTTGTTGTTCTACCTCCAAGGACTGGTTCTGTTGTTTCGTCTTTTCTTTTGGTGGGTTTTCCTCGTTTCTTCGAAGCTGGCTGCACGGTGCCAAGCCTTCAGGCCTTCCGTCCCCAGCCATGAACAGAGTGCAGCCAAGAATCCCCAACCCTGGAACAGCTATATGCGAACGTAGAGCAGCAAGGCGTCGGCAACGCTCGGGATCGTCGCGGGATGGGCTGCGGGACGGGCACCGTAGAAGGCGCAAGCACAAGCGACAGCGCTTGTAACATCCTGAAAATCGAAGGAATGGAATTCGGAACGTAAAAATCGAAACTCACAAAAACTTTTTGGGAATCATTGCTTCTTATCGTGTTTTTCGATCTGGATTGCCAGTACAGAAAAATAAGATTTTTCTTCTAGAATTACTTTGAGGAAAAATAGAATAAAACCCTAAGCTTTGCAATCCCAGCCGGTGAAAACAATTTCAAAATATACACGTGTGTACCCTGAAAAGAGCATATAGATATATATATGTATATAATATGGTGCATCACAAAAAGAATATATTAATGTTTAAACCCTAATTGATGAGGGAAGGATAATGAATAATTGGGATTTGATGATAAAGATATTTTTGAAAAAAGAAAAATGAAGATAGAAATTCGTCGCTATTCAAACCCTAATTTCTTGAATTCAAAAGAAGAAGTAAAATAAATACGAAAAATATATTTTGAAAAATAGGGAGAAATGGGAAATATCATTTTAGAGAGTATACCGAGAATACCAAAATTTATTTGGGCTTTTTAGGAAGAAAGGAAATAGAAATAGGGATTTAGGAAAATTAAATCAGTAAAATAGAAAAGGTGCACCGTTCATCGCGTCGCAGGTGTTCGACTGCACCCGTCGCCCACGTTCACGCGCGCCACGCGCCGAGCGCCGTGTCGCGCCGTACCAGACGCCGCGCACGCGTGCTCTCGCGATGACACCGCCCCGCGCGCACGCCACCGCCGTATGCCGCGCCACCTCGCGGTCGCCGGGTCGCCGCGACGCCGCGCTAGGCCGCGCCATGCCGCCGCCGACCGCCCGCGTAGCGCGCCGCACACCCGCACGCACCGTCCTCGCCGCGCCACCGTACGCACGCACGTCGGCCGCAGCTTGCCGCACGTCGCGCACGACCTCCCCGCGACCGCGCCATGCCGCCGACGCCGCGCCATTGCTGCCGCCGCATCGCCCTCCGTCGACCGCCTATAAGAAGCCACCCCGAGCCGAGCCCCCAACACCGAAAATCCTCGCCACAACTCCCTCGTGCTTTCTCCCGTTTTTCCCCAAAAATTAGCCGTTGCATTGCTTGAATTTTGGGAAGGATCGAGCTCGCGGAAGAACCCTAACTCGACCGCCCGTGCAACACTTCGAAATTCGTCACCCTCGGCCGATTTCTTCCCGAATTGAAGGTACCATCATTATCCCCGTGCTCTAAGTGTTATTTCCCTAAGCTTCCCGAGCCAAATGGTCGCCGGAAAATCGCCGGCGACGAGCCCCCTCGAATTCCCCTGTCTCGGCCGCCGCCACCCCGCCGTCGCCAAACGCGCAGCGCCCCCGCCGAACCAACCCCCTCTAGCATCCCTAGGGTTCACCGATGCTCGTAGACCCCTTACTTTGGCGAACCTCGCCGGAGTTTGCGCCGACGAGCGCCACCGCCGCCGAACCACCCCGCCGTCGCCAGCCTCTTCGCCGCTCCCGGTCTCGGCCGAGTGGAGAAATGGAACCCCGTGGTCCCAAGATGGTGAAAAGCCCCTCTTTTCCCTAGCTCCGCCCTCCTCGCCGTCGGGCGCCCTCCTCACCGTCGGCCGCCGTGGAAACAGAGCAGGGAAAGGAGGGAAGAAACAGAGGAAATAAGAAAAAGGGAAAAAGAAAAGAAAGGAAAAAGAAAAGAAAAAAAGGGAAAAGAAAAATAGTAAAGGGATAGGGGTAAAGGTATAAATTATTTTGGAAATATTTTAGGATAAAATAAGGTTTTTGAAATATTATCATTTTGGAATAAGTATAATATTCTTTTCCCTTCCAAAAAGAAATACTTTGTGAAAATGATTTATAGATTAAATTTTTCCTTTTTATGAATTCAAATATTGTCCAAACTTTAAATTGTTATCGAAGTTCACATGAGACTTTTTTTTAATATTGGTTAAGCATGGATGACATTATCCTGTCGTTAGAATTTCAAAAACCCTAATAAATATAATTGCAACATTAAAGATCAATTATCGGAGATATAAAAATTAGAAACCTAATTATTCTAGGATATCTTCAAATTTAAGTGCAAAATACATATTAATTACAAGATGGTTCGCTCGGTTTAACTGAACTCCTTTTCGTTGATTCAACTCTTAAGATTTCCGAAGTTTGAGGTTGTGTTTGGAATCCGCTTTCCGCGATCATTTTGAGATCTCTTTTTTTCGTTGATGTTGTTGAATTCTAACTAGATTCAACCCTTCTTTTCGCACGTACGGATAGCGTCCGAAGAGGTGAACACTGACTACGCGGAAGACCCCACTCAACCAGCGTGCGAGCAAGGCAAGTCTTCACACCCTTTGAACATATCGAACCCAATTGCGAAATGATGTTATTTTAAACTCTAAACATGCATGCTTTACGAATTACCTACACTTGCTATGCCATACCTTGCTATTGATTACCTTTAGAAGTACTCCTTGTAACTCGCGATGTGATACAAACAACCGAAGCATAACTTCGGTAAACCTTAGCCATGCTATACTTAGATTTATGCATACTCATGACTTTATGAAAAAGCTTTGTGCTTGGGCAACTACCTTAGGGAAGGTAGTTGAGATTCGGCATGTGGAGACATGAGCGCCACAAGGCCACGAGAATGATGAACTAAGTTTGATGAAAATTGAAAGTACTATACAAATGTTTTAGACTGGGCGTTGGATGATTTGGGTGGATTCCGGAAAAGGCTAGTGCCGACCCCGGTCGTTAAGGACCGAGCCATGAGATAGCCGTGAAACGAGCCAGCACAACCGTATTTCTCGAATGGGTATAGACCTAGCCGACTAGATAGCCGAGCGGAGGCGTATCCTTGCATAGATGGTTCTCTATGATGTGGTTAAAGGATGCGAATGAGGCTGCGGCCTTTGTTATGAATGGTGGGATTAAACTGATGTTAATTAAACATTAAAGAGTTGGAAAGTCTTCCCTTACCCCGGTGCGCTGTAACTCCTCTCACCGCTAGAAAAGGACGGCTAGAGTGCATGAGGGCTTAAGTTCATGGAGCGGGTACGCCAAAGTGAGGTTATCGAAAGGCTTTGCCGTGACCGACTCATGTGTTGAGGCGTAGGCTCATTTGTTGGGCCGTCGCGAAGTACGGTAAAGTGTACATCCACCGCAAAGGTGAATGAATCAATCTATTCGAATAGCCGTGCTCGCGGATATTGAGCATCGTGACAAGACTTTCGCTTGGCTAGACTTTGAACTTAAAAATGCTGGGATGGATTTGCATGATGATTTTATTCGCGGTGGATCAACTTCTCGAGAATGCGAGAAGGGTGGACTCCCTAAAATCATGACGAACCGGAGGCGGGAAGCCATCCTTGGAATCACGATGGATGGTAGACGTAACCGTCGCCGGTTAATGAACTATGAAATTAAAACTTGAGTTGGCTAGTCGATAGGCTTGTGAAAAGAATTGTGAAAACTGGCTTTACGCAAAAATAACCCTAGCCATGTTCTTTGAATAACCCTATCATATGCATCAATTCTGTGTTGGCTTGCTGAGTACGGTTGGTACTCACCCTTGCTATACGCACAAACCTCCAGCTGATGGAGTTGAAGAGCCAGAAGATCCATACGCATATCACCAGGAGGACGAAGGAACTGACGGCACATATTAGACCTTAGCTCCTGGCCGTTGCTCGTGGCAATTGACAAGCCGCCGCCTCTTTCCGCCGCCTTATCTAAATTCCGTTTTTATGTTGTATTCGGACCATAAGGTCCTGTGGGATGAACAATGCCTTCGGGCCTATTAATGTAATAATGGTATTGTAAGACTATTCGTGCATGTGCACTCGATTATCCAGTACTGTATTCGTGGGTACCAACTACTCGATCCAGGGAAATGGTACTATGAACACGAAAGATTCCCGCCTCAAAATCGGGGGTCCACAGAGCTGGTATCAGAGCCATGCGACCGTAGGCTAAGACCAAATGGCGCCCTACCCCTAACTAGATGGCTAAAGGGAAATATCCCTACAATAGGATCAGTTTTAAACTATTATTTCCGAAAATGCAAATATACCTTTTCTACATCCGTATTTCTTTTTACCAAATGATTATGATAGCTCTCTCCCGCTAACCCTAAGTTGCCTATAAAAGCGATGTCAAACCACGACGGAACCTCGGGAAGTCACTATCCCGCGAGACGAGGGGTTTGTGGTACAACTTCGGCCCCTACTATGGTGTTTGAGGTACCCGGAACCACCCACCTATCACACCAAAAGGCATGGCTCCGAAGTGTATCCAGCCTGGGAGGCGGCCGTATCCATAGAAGCTCGCATGGGAAGTGAGACATCCTTCTCGCTTCCACACTCGCTACCACCGAGACTTAGCAGAGGCTATTCAGATGCAGCTCGCGAGGCCTTCCTTCGCCTTAATGCGATACACCGTGCCGAACTCACGGTGACGAGTTCGTGCATCATCCTTATCGCGAAGAGGGCAACCCAGCCTGCACCGTGGAGGCTACCCCCGCCGCTACAACCCGATGGTCACGCGTCTATCACGTTGGGCGGAGACAATGGACGATCGTACGAGAAGGCCCCGCTCGAGATCAACGATCGCCACACGCCAATGATCCGGTCAACACCACCAAGGCCGTGGAGACCAGATAAACATGCCGCAGACTCACCGCAGCCAATGGTGCCCAAGATGAGCAACTCTCGGACCGCTATATGGCCCGTGGGGAAGCTCTGGTAGAGCTGGAAGAACACTCAGAAGAGCAAGCAGCAGATCAACCACTGGAGGAGCAATGCGCACTCGTCCCGTCCTACGCCGCAGTACTTCCACCGAGCCCGTACCATCACCTCCCGCCCCCGTGCCCGACCACTATTACCTTATGACTCCAAGATGCTTAGATACTTTTTAAGCTATGATGGAGCAAGCTTTTATGTTGAGCACAGAGCCCGCACCGTACACCGGTAGACCCCACCGCCGCCACGTCCATGGGACCCACCCCGAGCTCCGTACAGCACCATCCGAGCCGGGATCGGAGAGAGGTAACCCCATCCGCATCTACACCGACACGAAGTCCGAGGCGAGCCCATGGAGATCAAATGGGAGTCTAGCGACACCGACCCAATGGAGGAGGAAGCTCCCCTCGTCGCCCGACTCACACGGAGGCCCCTCACCCGCCGCACCGCTCGCAAGAGTACGCGGCCACCGAGCGGAAGATTCGGCGTGACTCCGAGGCCACCACCTCCGAGCCATGGGGACTTCGGTTTGCTTCAGCGGACCACCCACTTCCGGCGCCCGGCTCTTGCGGATGGTTGGATGACTAGGCGGGAGGACCTTCCGTCGGCCAAGCAGACGAACCACTCCCTATTTCCCCTTAATTAGTTGATGTAGTTGGACGATATAATTATTGTTGCTATCCGGCATGAAGGACTGTGTGTGTACAATCCGTGTACCCCTTATGTAATATGATAAACCCGAGCATCGCTGCGGTGTCTTAATTCGTAAGCTTATTATTATTTCACCCCGTCTCTTGATTGAAGATCATTCAAAAGAACTTGAAGAAAAATCCCCGGAAACTATAACCTAAACTAGTCCGATCTCTTAATTCATCTACCTTTTCGATGGCACATCGCCGCAGAGCCGCAGCAACCAACGAGAACCCGCCGTAACCCAACCCCTCCACCCCGGCGGAGGTCATGGCTTTGCACTCCGGCTACTCCAAGCGATTGCTAATAATCAAGGAGGTCGAGGAGGATCGAGTCCGGGAGAATTCATGAGAGCTAAGCCGCCCACTTTTTCCACGGCCGAAGAGCCTATGGATGCCGAAGATTGGCTAAGAGTGATAGAGAAGAAGCTAACCCTCGTCGAATCCGAGAAGCCGATAGAGTTGTCTTCGCTACTAACCAGCGGAGGGCCCCGCAAGTGACTCGGTGGGACACCTACAAGGAAACACGAGCCGAAGACGCCGGCGAACCAACATGGGAGGAATTCACGGCCTGCCCGTGAGAATTTCGTGCCACCTGCAGCTATGAGGATGAAGAAAACGAGTTCCGCAGATCGCGTCAAGGGAACACCTCAAGATAAGAATATCTCGAACAAGTTCACCCAGCTTGCCGCTTACGCCACCAAGTGACTGGCAGACGAAGAAGAAAAGATAGACAAATTCATTGAGGGACTAAATGACGAACCGAGGGGACCAATGATCGGGCAGGATCACACCGCTTCCAAAGCATCATCAACAAGGTCGTCCTACTTGAGCATGACCAAAAGGTGGTAGACAATAACCGCAAGAGGAGGCTCGCTATGGCTCGCCCATTTCGTGGAACGCCACAACGCCCCAAGGGAGCCACCCCGTCCGCATGGAAGCCAAATGTTCCGCAACCGGACGTTCTCCCGCTTCGACCATGTCAACCGGTCGCCTACACCTCGCTTCGTACACCCACACCAACCCTAGCCGCTCCAGAAGAAAGAATGTGAGCCGCTTCAATTGCGGAGAATTCGGGCACTACTCCAATAGCCGCCCAAAACCACGCAACGCCCGTGCGCACCGGCGCCAATGCAACGCCCGTCCGAGGAACCCCACCCCGCGGTAGGACGAGGTCTGCTCAGACCCCGCTACCCAACGAGGCCGCCACCGGGTTTCGACGTGGCCGGTGAATCATGTGCGGCGAAGAAGCTCGGGAGGACCAGAGCGTATTGATGGGTATGTTCTCTATCAACTCGCACCGCTTAAAGTTTTATTCGATTCTCGGAGCCTCACATTCATTCATATCTTCCCGAGTAAGCAAACAACACCACCTACACCAAGTAGCACTTAGAAGACCTATGCTGGTACACTCACCGGGGGGAGACATAACCGTACCCCATGCCTGCATTAATGTGCCCATACGGATTAGAGACGTGGTGTTTCTCTCAAACCTTATGGTGCTATCACCCCAAACCATAGATGTCATACTCGGAATGGATTGGTTGACCAAAAATAATGGAATTATAGACTCATCAAGGGAAGTCACTGTATCCACCCCATGGGGATCACCGATGAGCATAACTATGGATCAAAACCCAAAGCTATGTGATCAAGCTGCGGGAGTGTTCACCATGCTACCCCTAGGCGGAATGCCAGTAGTACAAGAATACCCGGATGTGTTTCCCGAGGAATTACCTGGAATGCCCCCGGATCGCGACGTAGAGTTTATCATCGATCTAATGCCCGGTACGCCCCCATATCCAAAAGGCCTTATCGAATGCGGCCAACGAGTTAGAGGAACTCAAGAAGCAAATAAGGGAACTACAAGAGAAGGGATTTGTACGCCCTAGCTATTCTCCCCGGGAGCCCCAAGATTTCGTCAAAAAGAAGGATGGGAGTATGAGAATGTGTGTGGACTACCGATCGCCGAATGAAGTAACTATCAAGAACAAGTACCCGCTACTCGAATCGATGACCTATTCGATCAACTTAAAGGTGCGCAGT
Source organism: Oryza australiensis (assembly GCA_019925245.2). NCBI lineage: Eukaryota > Viridiplantae > Streptophyta > Magnoliopsida > Poales > Poaceae > Oryza > Oryza australiensis. The sequence goes on along the minus strand of JAIFGZ020000381.1, from coordinate 1,042,915 downwards.
GTTCTCAAAGATTGATCTACGGTCGATATCATCGCTGAAGATTAGAGCCGGAGATATTCCTAAGACGGCGTTCTCTACACGTTACGCTTATACGAGTTCACAAGTGATGTCCTTTGGATTGACCAATGCCCCCGCATACTTTATGAACCTGATGAACAAGGTATTTATGGAATACCTGGACAAGTTCGTAGTGGTATTCATCGACGATATACTTATTTATTCCAAGAACGATGAGGAACACGCGAACATCTACGGCTCGACTGGAAAAGCTACGAGAGCACCATGTATACAAAATTCAGCAAATGCGAGTTCGGCTCAAGGAAGTCGCTTTTCTTGGCCACGTGGTTTCAGCCTGGAGGAGTAGCGAGACCCCGCCAAGGTCGAAGCCGTTATGGAATGGAAGGCACTCAAGTCGTGACGGAAGTTCGGAGTTTCTTGGCTTGGCCGGTTATTACCGACGGTTTATCGAAGGGTTTTCCACCGTAGCCCGACCTATGACTCAACTTCCGAAGAAGGAAAAGAAGTTTGAATGGAACGAGAAGTGTCAAAATGCTTTCGACCAACCGAAAGAAAAGTTAACCACCGCCCCAATCTTTACCTTACCCGACAACCTAAGGATTTCGTGATGTACCGTGATGCATCTCGGCAAGGATTAGGAGGAGTATTAATGCAGGATGGGAAGGTCGTAGCGTATGCCTCGCGACGCTACGACCCCACGAAGAGAATTATCCCACACACGACTGGAATTAGCCGCGGTTGTACACGCATTGAAGATCGGAGACACTATCTCGATCGGGAACCACCGTGATGTGTATACCGATCACAAGAGCCTAAAATATTTCTTTACTCAGCCTGATCTCAACCTACGACAGAGGCGATGGCTGGAGTTGATCAAGGATTACGATCTAGGAATCCATTATCATCCCTAAGCAAGGCAAATGTAGTGGCCGATGCGCCGAGCCGCAAAGCCCAATGCAACCACATGGAGTTGGGAGGTGTGGCTAATGAGCTCCAAGAAGAAATGGCTCGACTTAATCCGCACCCGATTCCTTACTGAGAAGTACACTCACTAGAAATCCAACCCCTTCGAGGACTCAAATAGAAGAAGCCCAAAAAGGGAATGAGGAAACCCAGAAATCAAGGAACGCATGGCGCCGGACGCGCTAAGGAGTTTTCGTAGATGACAAGGGAATCCGTGGTACAAGAAAAGAATCGTGTGCTCGAACGAGGCGGTTTGAGAGGATTGATCTTAAAAGAATCCCACGAGTCGGCATATTCGTTACATCCCTAAGCACGAAAATGTACCAGGATTTGAAAGGAGAATACCGGTGGCCTAATATGAAGAGAGATGTAGCCGAATACGTAGCCGTGTGCGATGTGTGCCAAAGGGTGAAAGCCGAGCATCAACGGCCGGCGGCTTGCTGCAGCCACTCAAGATTCCCGAATGGAAATGGGACGAGATAGGCATGGATTTCATAGTAGGACTACCCAAAACTACGGCCGGTTACGATTCCATTTGGGTAATAGTAGATCGGCTCACCAAGACTCGCGATTTATTCCCGTGAAAACTAACTACAACAAGCCAAGCTAGCGGAACTATATATGAGTAGGATTGTATGTCTCCACGGTGTACCAAAGAGGATTATATCGGATCGTGGTACCCAATTCACATCTCATTTTTGGAGCAAAGTCCACGAGGCACTCGGAAGTCATCTCGCTTCGCATCGCTTATCACCCACGCACCGACTGGCGACCGAAAGGACAAATCAAGTACTAGAAGATATGCCGAGAGCCCGTGCATTGGATTTCACCAAGGATTGGGAGAAATGCTTGCCGTACGCCGAGTTCTCTTACAACAATAGCTATCAAGCCGTCAAGATGTCGCCAAACGAAGCTTTATTTGGTCGCCGATGTCGAACCCCATTGATGTGGTCGAAACCGGTGAACGAACCATATTCGGCCTCGACATAATCAAGGAGGCCGAGGAAAAGGTTCGCCGATCCGGACCGACTACAAGCCGCTCAATCACGACAAAAGAGCTACGCGGATACCCGACGAAGAGAATTGGAATTTAAAGAGGGTGACTACGTGTATCTAAAGGTCTCACCACTACGGGGAACACAGAGATTCAAAGTCAAAGGGAAACTCGCACCACGATACGTGGGTCCATTCTTGATAAGCGCTAGGAGGGGAGAAGTGGCTTACCAATTGAACCGCCCGAGAATCTCTTCGATGTCCACCCGCATTCCACGTGTCGCAGCCAAGAAATGTTTGCGGGTACCGGAAGAGCAAGCCCCGTTAGAAACCATCCATGTCCACAAGTGATCTTACCTACCCTGAGCATCCAATCAAGATACTAGACGAGGCGTAAAAGAAGATGCGAACCAAGTCATGGCGCATGTACAAAGTACAATGGGGCAATCACACAGAAGAAGAAGCTACCTGGGAGAGCGAAGAGTTTCTGAGGATAGAATACCCACACCTATTCAGCAATCGGTAAGAAATCTCGGGGACGAGATTTATTGTTAGGGGGTAGGTTTGTAACATCCTGAAAATCGAAGGAATGGAATTCGAACGTAAAATCGGAACTCACAAAAACTTTTGGGAATCATTGCTTCTTATCGTGTTTTTCGATCTGGATTGCGCACAGAAAAATAAGATTTTTCTTCTAGAATTACTTTGAGGAAAAATGGAATAAAACCCTAAGCTTTGCAATCCCAGCCGGTGAAAACAATTTCAAAATATACACGTGTGTCCCCGAAAAGAGCATATAGATATATATATGTATATAATATGGTGCATCACAAAAAGAATATATTAATGTTTAAACCCTAATTGATGAGGGAAGGATAATGAATAATTGGGATTTGATGATAAAGATATTTTTGAAAAAGAAAAATGAAGATAGAAATTGTCGCCTATTCAAACCCTAATTTCTTGAATTCAAAAGAAGAAGTAAAATAAATACGAAAAATATATTTTGAAAAATAGGGAGAAATGGGAAATATCATTTTAGAGAGTATACGAGAATACCAAAATTTATTTGGGCTTTTTAGGAAGAAAGGAAATAGAAATAGGGATTTAGGAAAATTAAATCGAAAATAGAAAAGGTGCACTGTTCATCGCGTCGCAGGTGTTCGACCAGCCCGTCGCCACGTTCACGCGCGCCACGCGCCGAGCGTCGTGTCGCGCCGCACCAGACGCCGCGCACGCGTGCTTCGCCGATGACACCGTCCTGCGCGCACCCCCGCCGCATGGCCGCGCCACCCGCGGCGCCGCAGTCGCCGCGACGCGCGCTAGGCCGCCGCCATGCCGCGCCTGCCGCCCGCGAAGCTGCGCCGCACAGCCCGCACGCACCGTCCTCGCCGCGCTCACCGTACGCACGCACGCCGGCCGTGCAGCTGCCGCACGTCGCGCACGACCCCCGCGACCGCGCCATGCCGCCGACGCCGCGCCATTGCTGCCGCGCATCGCCCTCCGTCGACCGCCTATAAGAAGCCACCCCGAGCCGAGCCCCCAACACCGAAAATCCTCGCCACAACTCCCTCGTGCTTTCTCCCCGTTTTTCCCCAAAAATTAGCCGTTGCATTGCTTGAATTTTGGGAAGGATCGAGCTCGGCCGAAGAACCCTAACTCGACCGCCCGTGCAACACTTCGAAATTCGTCACCCTCGCCGATTTCTTCCCGAATTGAAGGTACCATCATTATCCCCGTGCTCTAAGTGTTATTTCCCCTAAGCTTCCCGAGCCAAATGGTCGCCGGAAAATCGCCGGCGACGAGCCCCCTCGACCCCCTGTCTCGCGCCGCCGCCACCCCGCCGCCGCCAACGCGCAGCGCCTCCCGGCCGAACCAACCCCCTCTAGCATCCCTAGGGTTCACCGATGCTCGTAGACCCCTTACTTTGGCGAACCTCGCCGGAGTTTGCCGCCGACGAGCGCCACCGCCGCCGAACCACCCCGCCGTCGCCAGCCCTCTTCGCCGCTCCCGGTCTCGGCCGAGTGGAGAAATGGAACCCCGTGGTCCCAAGATGGTGAAAAGCCCCTCTTTCCCTAGCTCCGCCCTCCTCGCCGTGGCGCTCTCTCCTCACCGTCGGCCACGGTGGAAACAGAGCGGGAAAGGAGGGAAGAAACAGAGGAAATAAGAAAAAGGGAAAAAAAGAAAAGAAAGGAAAAAGAAAAGAAAAAAAAGAGGAAAAGAAAAATAGTAAAGGAATAGGGGTAAAGGTATAAATTATTTTGGAAATATTTTAGGATAAAATAAGGTTTTTGAAATATTATCATTTTGGAATAAGTATAATATTCTTTTCCCTTCCAAAAAGAAATACTTTGTGAAAATGATTTATAGATTAAATTTTTCCTTTTTATGAATTCAAATATTGTCCAACCTTTAAATTGTTATCGAAGTTCACATGAGACTTTTTTAAATATTGGTTAAGCATGGATGACATTATCCTGTCGTTAGAATTTCAAAAACCCTAATAAATATAATTGCAACATTAAAGATCAATTATCGGAGATATAAAAATTAGAAACCTAATTATTCTAGGATATCTTCAAATTTAAGTGCAAAATACATATTAATTACAAGATGGTTCGCTCGGTTTAACCGAACTCCTTTTCGTTGATTCAACTCTTAAGATTTCAAGTTTGAGGTTGTGTTTGGAATCCGCTTCCGCGATCATTTTGAGATCTCTTTTTTTCGTTGATGTTGTTGAATTCTAACTGGATTCAACCCTTCTTTTCGCACGTACGGATAGCGTCCGAAGAGGTGAACACCGACTACGCGAAAGACCCCACTCAACCAGCGTGCGAGCAAGGCAAGTCTTCACACCCTTTGAACATATCGAACCCAATTGCGAAATGATGTTATTTTAAACTCTAAACATGCATGCTTTACGTAATTACCTACACTTGCTATGCCATACCTTGCTATTGATTACCTTTAGAAGTACTCCTTGTAACTCGCGATGTGATACAAACAACCGAAGCATAACTTCGGTAAACCGCTTAGCCATGCTATACTTAGATTTATGCATACTCATGACTTTATTAAAAAGCTTTGTGCTTGGGCAACTACCTTAGGGAAGGTAGTTGAGATTCGGCATGTGGAGACATGAGCGCCACAAGGCCACGAGAATGATGAACTAAGTTTGATGAAAATTGAAAGTACTATACAAATGTTTTAGACTGGGGGCGCGGATGATTTGGGTGGATTCCGGAAAAGGCTAGTGCCGACCCTGGTCGCTAAGGACCGAGCCATGAGATAGCCGGAAACGAGCCGATAACCGTACTTCTCGAATGGGTATAGACCTAGCCGACTAGATAGCCGAGCGGAGGCGATATCCTTGCATAGATGGTTCTCTATGATGTGGTTAAAGGATGCGAATGAGGCTGCGGCCTTTGTTATGAATGGTGGGATTAAACTGATGTTAATTAAACATTAAAGAGTTGGAAAGTCTTCCCTTACCCCGGTGCGCTTAACTCCTCTCACCGCTAGAAAAGGACGGCTAGAGTGCATGAGGGCTTAAGTTCATGAAGCGGGTACGCCAAAGTGAGGTTATCGAAAGGCTTTGCCGTGACCGACTCATGTGTTGAGGCGTAGGCTCATTTGTTGGGCTGTCGCGAAGTACGGTAAAGTGTACATCCACTGCAAAGGTGAATGAATCAATCTATTCGAATAGCCGTGCTCGCGGATATTGAGCATCGTGACAAGACTTTCGCTTGGCTAGACTTTGAACTTAAAAATGCTGGATGGGTTTGCATGATGATTTTATTCGGGTGGATCAACTTCTCGAGAATGCGAGAAGGGGTGGACTCCCGAAAATCATGACGAACCTGGAGGCGGGAAGCCATCCTTGGAATCACGATGGATGGTAGACGAACCGTCGCCGGTTAATGAACTATGAAATTAAAACTTGAGTTGGCTAGTCGATAGGCTTGTGAAAAGAATTGTGAAAACCGGCTTTACGCAAAAATAACCCTAGCCATGTTCTTTGAATAACCCTATCATATGCATCAATTCGTGTTGGCTTGCCGAGTACGGTTGGTACTCACCCTTGCTATACGCACAAACCTCCAATGATGGAATTGAAGAGCCGGAAGATCCATACGCATATCACCGGGAGGACGAAGGAACCGACGGCGCATATTAGACCTTAGCTCCTGGCCGCTGCTCGTGGCAATTGACAAGCCGCCGCCTCTTTCCGCCGCCTTATCTAAATTTCGTTTTTATGTTGTATTCGGACCATAAGGTCCTGTGGATGAACAATGCCTTCGGGCCTATTAATGTAATAATGGTATTGTAAGACTATTCGTGCATGTGCACTCGATTATCCAAGATCGTATTCGTGGGTACCAACTACTCGATCCAGGAAATGGTACTATGAACACGAAAGATTCCCGCCTCAAAATCGGGGGTCCACAGAGCCGGTATCGAGTCATGCGACCGTAGGCTAAGACCAAATGGCGCCCTACCCCTAACTAGATGGCTAAAGGGAAATATCCCTACAATAGGATCAGTTTTAAACTATTATTTCCGAAAATGCAAATATACCTTTTCTACATCTCGTATTTCTTTTTACCAAATGATTATGATAGCTCTCTCCCGCTAACCCTAAGTTGCCTATAAAAGCGATGTCAAACCACGACTAAACTCGGGAAGTCACTATCCCGCGAGACGAGGGGTTGTGGTATAACTTCAGTCCCTACTATGGTGTTTGAGGTACCCGGAACCACCCACCTATCACACCAAAAGGCATGGCTCCGAAGTGTATCCAGCCTGGGAGGCGGCCGTATCCATAGAAGCTCGCATGGGAAGTGAGACATCCTTCTGCTTCCACACTCGCTACCACCGGGACTTAGCGAAGGCCTATTCAGGATGCAGGCTCGCGAGGCCTTCCTTCGCCTTAATGCGATACACCGTGCCGAACTCACGGTGACAGAGTTCGTGCATCATCCTTATCGCGAAGAGGGCAACCCACCGCACCGTGGAGGCTACCCCCGCGCTACAACCCGATGGTCACGCGTCTATCACGTTGGGCGGAGACAATGGACGATCGTTACGAGAAGGCCCCGCTCGAGATCAACGATCGCAGCCACGCCTCAATGATCTCGGTCAACACCACCAAGGCCGTGGAGACCAGATAAACATGCCGCACTCACCGCAGCCAATGGTGCCCAAGATGAGCAACTCTCGACCGCTATATGGCCCGTGGGAAGCTCGTAGAGCTGGAAGAATGCTCGTGAAGAGCAAGCAGCAGATCAACCACTGGAGGAGCACCGCGCACTCGTCCCGTCTACGCCGCAGTACTTCCACCGAGCCTCGTACCATCACCTCCCGCCCCGTGCCCGACCACTATTACCTTATGACTCCAGCATGCTTAGATACTTTTTAAGCTATGATGGAGCAAGCTTTTATGTTGAGCACAGAGCCTGCACCGTACCTGGTAGACCCCACTGCTGCCACATCCATGGGACCCACCCCGAGCTCCGTACCAGTACCATCCGAGCCGGGATCAGGAGAGGGTAACCCCATCCGCATCTACACCGACACGGAGTCCGAGGCGAGCCCATGGAGATCAAATGGGAGTCTAGCGACACCGACCCAATGGAGGAGGAAGCTCCCCTCGTCGCCCGACTCACACGGGAGGCCCCTCACCCGCCGCACCGCTCGCAAGAGTACGCGCCACCGAGTCGGAAGATTCGGCGTGACTCCGAGGCCACCACCTCCGAGCCATGGGGACTTCGGTTTGCTTCAGCAGCGGACCACCCACTTCCGGCGCCTGGCTCTTGCGGATGGTTGGATGACTAGGCGGGAGGACCTTCCCGGCCGCAAAGACGAACCACTCCCTATTTCCCCTTAATTAGTTGATGTAGTTGGACGATATAATTATTGTTGCTATCCCGGCATGAAGGATCGTGTGTGTACAAATCCGTGTACCCCTTATGTAATATGATAAACCCGAGCATCGCTTTGCGGTGTCTTAATTCGTAAGCTTATTATTATTTCACCCGTCTGTTGATTGAAGATCATTCAAAAGAACTTGAAGAAAAATCCCCGGAAACTATAACCTAAACTAGTCCGATCTCTTAATTCATCTACCTTTTCGGATGGCACATCGCCGCAGAGCCGCAAAGCAACCAACGAGAACCCGCCGAACCCAACCCTCCACCCCGGCGGAGGTCATGGCTTTGCACTCCGGCTACTCCAAGCGATTGCTAATAATCAAGGAGGTCGAGGAGGATCGAGTCCGGGAGAATTCATGAGAGCTAAGCCGCCCACTTTTTCCACGGCCGAAGAGCCTATGGATGCCGAAGATTGGCTAAGAGTGATAGAGAAGAAGCTAACCCTCGTCGAATCCGAGAAGCCGATAGAGTTGTCTTCGCTACTAACCACCGGAGGGCCCGCAAGTGACGGTGGGACACCTACAAGGAGACACGAGCGAAGACGCCGGCGAACCAACATGGGAGGAATTCACGGCCTGCGTCCGTGAGAATTTCGTGCCCACGCAGCTTATGAGGATGAAGAAAACGAGTTCCGCAGATCGCGTCAAGGGAACACCTCGGACAAGAATATCTCGAACAAGTTCACCCAGCTTGCCCGTTACGCCACCAAGACTGCAGACGAAGAAGAAAAGATAGACAAATTCATTGAGGGACTAAATGACGAACCGAGGGGACCAATGATCGGGCAGATCACACCAGCTTCCAAAGCATCATCAACAAGGTCGTCCTACTTGAGCATGACCAAAAGGTGGTAGACAATAACCGCAAGAGGAGGCTCGCTATGGCTCGCCCATTTCGTGGAACGCCACAACGCCCCAAGGGAGCCACCCCGTCCGCATGGAAGCCAAATGTTCCGGCAACCGGACGTTCTCCCGCTTTCGACCATGTCAACCGGTCGCCTACACCTCGCTTCGTACACCCACACCAACCCTAGCCGCTCCAGAAGAAAGAATGTGAGCCGCTTCAATTGCGGAGAATTCGGGCACTACTCCAATAGCTGCCCAAAACCACGCAACGCCCGTGCGCACGGCGCCAATGCAACGCCCGTCCGAGGAACCCCACCCCCGCGGCAGACGAGGTCCGCTCTCAGACCCCGCTACCCAACGAGGCCGCCACCGGGTTTCGACGTGGCCGGGTGAATCATGTGCGGCTGAAGAAGCTCGGGAGGACCAGAGCGTATTGATGGGTATGTTCTCTATCAACTCGCACCGCTTAAAGTTTTATTCGATTCTGAGCCTCACATTCATTCATATCTTCCCGAGTAAGCAAACAACACCACCTACACCAAGTAGCACTTAGAAGACCTATGCCGGTACACTCACCGGGGAGACATAACCGTACCCCATGCCTCGCATTAATGTGCCCATACGGATTAGAGACGTGGTGTTTCTCTCAAACCTTATGGTGCTATCACCCCAAACCATAGATGTCATACTCGGAATGGATTGGTTGACCAAAAATAATGGAATTATAGACTGCAATCGAAGGGAAGTCACTGTATCCACCCCATGGGGATCACCGATGAGCATAACTATGGATCAAAACCCAAAGCTATGTGATCAAGCTGCGGGAGTGTTCACCATGCTACCCCTAGGCGGAATGCCGTAGTACAAGAATACCCGGATGTGTTTCCCGAGGAATTACCTGAATGCCCCGGATCGCGACGTAGAGTTTATCATCGATCTAATGCCCGGTACGCCCCCATATCCAAAAGGCCTTATCGAATGCCGGCCAACGAGTTAGAGGAACTCAAGAAGCAAATAAGGGAACTACAAGAGAAGGGATTTGTACGCCCTAGCTATTCTCCTGGGAGCCCCAAGATCTTCGTCAAAAGAAGGATGGGAGTATGAGAATGTGTGTGGACTACCGATCGGAATGAAGTAACTATCAAGAACAAGTACCCGCTACCTCGAATCGATGACCTATTCGATCAACTTAAAGGTGCGCAGTGTTCTCAAAGATTGATCTACGGTCGGGATATCATCGTTGAAGATTAGAGCCGGAGATATTCCTAAGACGGCGTTCTCTACACGTTACGGCTTATACGAGTTCACGGTGATGTCCTTTGGATTGACCAATGCCCCGCATACTTTATGAACCCGATGAACAAGGTATTTATGGAATACCTGGACAAGTTCGTAGTGGTATTCATCGACGATATACTTATTTATTCCAAGAACGATGAGGAACACGCGAACATCTACGCTGCATCTGGAAAAGCTACGAGAGCACCAATGTATACAAAATTCAGCAAATGCGAGTTCGCTCAAGGAAGTCGCTTTTCTTGGCCACGTGGTTTCAGCCGGAGGAGTAGCGAGACCCCGCCAAGGTCGAAGCCGTTATGGAATGGAAGGCACCCAAGTCGTGACGGAAGTTCGGAGTTTCTTGGGCTTGGCCGGTTATTACCGACGGTTTATCGAAGGGTTTTCCACCGTAGCCCGACCTATGACTCAACTTCGAAGAAGGAAAAGAAGTTTGAATGGAACGAGAAGTGTCAAAATGCTTTCGACCAACCGAAAGAAAAGTTAACCACTCGCCCCAATCTTTACCTTACCCGACAACCGGAAGGATTTCGTGATGTACCGTGATGCATCTCGGCAAGGATTAGGAGGAGTATTAATGCAGGATGGGAAGGTCGTAGCGTATGCCTCGCGACGCTACGACCCCACGAAGAGAATTATCCCACACACGACTGGAATTAGCCGCGGTTGTACACGCATTGAAGATCTGGAGACACTATCTGATCGGGAACCACCGTGATGTGTATACCGATCACAAGAGCCTAAAATATTTCTTTACTCACTGATCTCAACCTACGACAGAGGCGATGGCTGGAGTTGATCAAGGATTACGATCTAGGAATCCATTATCATCCCAAGCAAGGCAAATGTAGTGGCCGATGCGCCGAGCCGCAAAGCCCAATGCAACCACATGGAGTTGGGAGGTGTGGCTAATGAGCTCCAAGAAGAAATGGCTCGACTTAATCGCACCCGATTCCTTACGGAGAAGTACACTCACTAGAAATCCAACCCCTTCGAGGACTCAAATAGAAGAAGCCCAAAAGGGAATGAGGAAACCCAGAAATCAAGGAACGCATGGCGCTGGACGCGCTAAGGAGTTTTCGTAGATGACAAGGGAATCCGTGGTACAAGAAAAGAATCTGTGTGCTCGAACGAGGCGGTTTGAGAGGATTGATCTTAAAAGAATCCCACGAGTCGGCATATTCGTTACATCCGGAAGCACGAAAATGTACCAGATTTGAAAGGAGAATACTGGTGGCCTAATATGAAGAGAGATGTAGCCGAATACGTAGCCGTGTGCGATGTGTGCCAAAGGGTGAAAGCCGAGCATCAACGGCCGGCCGCTTGCTGCAGCCACTCAAGATTCCCGAATGGAAATGGGACGAGATAGGCATGGATTTCATAGTAGGACTACCCAAAACTACTACTGGTTACGATTCCATTTGGGTAATAGTAGATCGGCTCACCAAGATCGCGATTTATTCCCGTGAAAACTAACTACAACAAGTGCCAAGCTAGCGGAACTATATATGAGTAGGATTGTATGTCTCCACGGTGTACCAAAGAGGATTATATCGGATCGTGGTACCCAATTCACATCTCATTTTTGGAGCAAAGTCCACGAGGCACTCGGAAGTCATCTCGCTTCGCACCGCTTATCACCCACTGACCGACGCGATCGAAAGGACAAATCAAGTACTAGAAGATATGCCGAGAGCTCGTGCATTGGATTTCACCAAGGATTGGGAGAAATGCTTGCCGTACGCCGAGTTCTCTTACAACAATAGCTATCAAGCCGTCTAAGATGTCGCCAAACGAAGCTTTATTTGGTCGCCGATGTCGAACCCCATTGATGTGGTCGAAACCGGTGAACGAACCATATTCGGGCCGACATAATCAAGGAGGCCGAGGAAAAGGTTCGCCCGATCCGGACCGACTACAAGCCGCTCAATCACGACAAAAGAGCTACGCGGATACCCGACGAAGAGAATTGGAATTTAAAGAGGGTGACTACGTGTATCTAAAGGTCTCACCACTACGGGGAACACAGAGATTCAAAGTCAAAGGGAAACTCGCACCACGATACGTGGGTCCATTCTTGATAAGCGCTAGGAGGGGAGAAGTGGCTTACCAATTGAACCGCCCGAGAATCTCTTCGATGTCCACCCGATTCCACGTGTCGCAGCTGAAGAAATGTTTGCGGGTACCGAAGAGCAAGCCCCGTTAGAAACCATCCATGTCCACGTGATCTTACCTACCCGGAGCATCCAATCAAGATACTAGACGAGGCGTAAAAGAAGATGCGAACCAAGTCATGGCGCATGTACAAAGTACAATGGGGCAATCACACGAAGAAGAAGCTACCTGGGAGAGCGAAGAGTTTCGAGGATAGAATACCCACACCTATTCAGCACCGGTAAGAAATCTCGGGACGAGATTTATTGTTAGGGGGTAGGTTTGTAACATCCCGAAAATCGAAGGAATGGAATTCGGAACGTAAAAATCGGAACTCACAAAAACTTTTTGGGAATCATTGCTTCTTATCGTGTTTTTCGATCCGGATTGCCGATTAAAAATAAGATTTTTCTTCTAGAATTACTTTGAGGAAAAATGGAATAAAACCCTAAGCTTTGCAATCCCAAATGGTGAAAACAATTTCAAAATATACACGTGTGTACCCGAAAAGAGCATATAGATATATATATGTATATAATATGGTGCATCACAAAAAGAATATATTAATGTTTAAACCCTAATTGATGAGGGAAGGATAATGAATAATTGGGATTTGATGATAAAGATATTTTTGAAAAAGAAAAATGAAGATAGAAATTGTCGCCTATTCAAACCCTAATTTCTTGAATTCAAAAGAAGAAGTAAAATAAATACGAAAAATATATTTTGAAAAATAGGGAGAAATGGGAAATATCATTTTAGAGAGTATACTGAGAATACCAAAATTTATTTGGGCTTTTTAGGAAGAAAGGAAATAGAAATAGGGATTTAGGAAAATTAAATCGAAAAATAGAAAAGGTGCACCGTTCATCGCGCGCAGGTGTTCGACCAGCCCGTCGCCCACGTTCACGCGCGCCACGCGCCGAGCGCCGTGCCGCGCCGTACCAGACGCCGCGCACGCGTGCTCTCGCCGATGACACCGTCCCGCACGACACCACCGCCGCATGCCGCGCCACCGCGGTCGCCGGTCGCGCCGACGCCGCGCTAGGCCGTCGCCATGCCGTCGCCGTACCGCCAGCGCGAGCGCCGCGCCGCACATCCGCACGCACCGTCCTCGCCGCGCTCACCGTACGCACGCACGTCGGCCGCAGCTTGCCGCACGTCGCGCACGACCTCCCGCGACCGCGCCATGCCGCGACGCCGCGCCATTGCCGCCGTCGCATCGCCCTCCGTCGACCGCCTATAAGAAGCCACCCCGAGCCGAGCCCCCAACACCGAAAATCCTCGCCACAACTCCCTCGTGCTTTCTCCTTGTTTTTCCCCAAAAATTAGCCGTTGCATTGCTTGAATTTTGGGAAGGATCGGAGCTCGGCCGAAGAACCCTAACTCGACCGCCTCGTGCAACACTTCGAAATTCGTCACCCTCGGCCGATTTCTTCCCGAATTGAAGGTACCATCATTATCCCCGTGCTCTAAGTGTTATTTCCCTAAGCTTCCCGAGCCAAATGGTCGCCGGAAAATCATCGGCGACGAGCCCCTCGACCCCCTGTCTCGGCCGCCGCCACCCCGCCGTCGCCAAGACGCTGCAGCGCCCCCGGCCGAACCAACCCCTCTAGCATCCCTAGGGTTCACCGATGCTCGTAGACCCCTTACTTTGGCCGAACCTCGCCGGAGTTTGCCGCCGACGAGCGCCACCGCCGCCGAACCACCCCGCCGCGCCACCTCTTCGCCGCTCCCGGTCTCGGCCGAGTGGAGAAATGGAACCCCGTGGTCCCAAGATGGTGAAAAGCCCCTCTTTCCCTAGCTCCGCCCTCCTCCTCGCCGTCGGCGCCTCTCCTCACCGTCGGCCGCCGGTGGAAACAGAGCAGGAAAGGAGGGAAGAAACAGAGGAAATAAGAAAAAGGGAAAAAGAAAAGAAAGGAAAAAGAAAAGAAAAAAAGAGGAAAAGAAAAATAGTAAAGGAATAGGGGTAAAGGTATAAATTATTTTGGAAATATTTTAGGATAAAATAAGGTTTTTGAAATATTATCATTTTGGAATAAGTATAATATTCTTTTCCCTTCCAAAAAGAAATACTTTGTGAAAATGATTTATAGATTAAATTTTTCCTTTTTATGAATTCAAATATTGTCCAACCTTTAAATTGTTATCGAAGTTCACATGAGACTTTTTTAAATATTGGTTAAGCATGGATGACATTATCCTGTCGTTAGAATTTCAAAACCCTAATAAATATAATTGCAACATTAAAGATCAATTATCGGAGATATAAAAATTAGAAACCTAATTATTCTAGGATATCTTCAAATTTAAGTGCAAAATACATATTAATTACAAGATGGTTCGCTCGGTTTAACCGAACTCCTTTTCGTTGATTCAACTCTTAAGATTTCCGAAGTTTGAGGTTGTGTTTGGAATCCGCTTTCCGCGATCATTTTGAGATCTCTTTTTTTTCGTTGATGTTGTTGAATTCTAACTGGATTCAACCCTTCTTTTCGCACGTACGGATAGCGTCCGAAGAGGTGAACACTGACTGCGAAAGACCCCACTCAACCGCGTGCGAGCAAGGCAAGTCTTCACACCCTTTGAACATATCGAACCCAATTGCGAAATGATGTTATTTTAAACTCTAAACATGCATGCTTTACGTAATTACCTACACTTGCTATGCCATACCTTGCTATTGATTACCTTTAGAAGTACTCCTTGTAACTCGCGATGTGATACAAACAACCGAAGCATAACTTCGGTAAACTGCTTAGCCATGCTATACTTAGATTTATGCATACTCATGACTTTATGAAAAAGCTTTGTGCTTGGGCAACTACCTTAGGGAAGGTAGTTGAGATTCGGCATGTGGAGACATGAGCGCCACAAGGCCACGAGAATGATGAACTAAGTTTGATGAAAATTGAAAGTACTATACAAATGTTTTAGACTGGGGCGGCTGGATGATTTGGGTGGATTCCGGAAAAGGCTAGTGCCGACCCGGCCGCTTAAGGACCGAGCCATGAGATAGCCGGAAACGAGCCGCACAACCGTACTTCTCGAATGGGTATAGACCTAGCCGACTAGATAGCCGAGCGGAGGCAGATCCTTGCATAGATGGTTCTCTATGATGTGGTTAAAGGATGCGAATGAGGCTGCGGCCTTTGTTATGAATGGTGGGATTAAACTGATGTTAATTAAACATTAAAGAGTTGGAAAGTCTTCCCTTACCCCGGTGCGCTGTAACTCCTCTCACCGCTAGAAAAGGACGGCTAGAGTGCATGAGGGCTTAAGTTCATGAAGCGGGTACGCCAAAGTGAGGTTATCGAAAGGCTTTGCCGTGACCGACTCATGTGTTGAGGCGTAGGCTCATTTGTTGGGCGTCGCGAAGTACGGTAAAGTGTACATCCACCGCAGGTGAATGAATCAATCTATTCGAATAGCCGTGCTCGCGGATATTGAGCATCGTGACAAGACTTTCGCTTGGCTAGACTTTGAACTTAAAAATGCGGGATGGGTTTGCATGATGATTTTATTCGCCGGTGGATCAACTTCTCGAGAATGCGAGAAGGGTGGACTCCCGAAAAATCATGACGAACCGGAGGCGGGAAGCCATCCTTGGAATCACGATGGATGGTAGACAAACCGTCGCCGGGTTAATGAACTATGAAATTAAAACTTGAGTTGGCTAGTCGATAGGCTTGTGAAAAGAATTGTGAAAACCGGCTTTACGCAAAAATAACCCTAGCCATGTTCTTTGAATAACCCTATCATATGCATCAATTCTCGTGTTGGCTTGCCGAGTACGGTTGGTACTCACCCTTGCTATACGCACAAACCTCCAATGATGGAATTGAAGAGCCGGAAGATCCATACGCATATCACCGGAGGACGAAGGAACCGACGGCGCATATTAGACCTTAGCTCCTGGCCGTTGCTCGTGGCAATTGACAAGCCGCCTCTTTCCGCCGCCTTATCTAAATTCGTTTTTATGTTGTATTCGGACCATAAGGTCCTGTGGGATGAACAATGCCTTCGGGCCTATTAATGTAATAATGGTATTGTAAGACTATTCGTGCATGTGCACTCGATTATCCAGTACTGTATTCGTGGGTACCAACTACTCGATCCAGGGAAATGGTACTATGAACACGAAAGATTCCCGCCTCAAAATCGGGGGTCCACAGCGCTCCTTCCACACCTCGCCGAAGCGTTCCCCAGAACGCCCTCACAACAACGACACTGGACGAACACATTGCTACTGGTGGACCGGGCCAGGCGATCGAGTTGGGCCGAACCCCCTTCATTCTTATCCTTAACAGGTCGTGCCCGAGGTGGGGAGTGGATCGGCCCACAGCCATGTTTTGGGCCAATGCAAGAAGGGCCAAGAAGCCCTTTGGGTCTTTCGGCTTTTTCTTTCTTTTGCACCCTCAAAACTCTTCGACACCTAGCTTCCATGGCGCTATCCTTGGGGCTCTTGTTTCCTCGTCGACAAGAAACCGCCAGAGTGGAAAACCACACTAAATGGGAACAAACCTAGAGTTTTATCATGGAATGTCAGGGGTTTAAATTCTCCTATGTGTTGCAATGTGATTAACGAATTCCTGTTTAATACGAGCTGCAGCCTCGCTTGCCTACAGGTGACTAAGCTCCAAAGTGTGGACGACGGCCTCGCCCGCTTTCTGGGAGGCTACAAGTTGGACAAGTATGCTTCAAGCCGGCCAGGGGCACAAGGGGAGGTATTCTGCTTCTGTGGAACAGTGCCTTGTTAGATGTTCAAGATATATCAGTGGGCCGCTTCTCGATCACGGCAGAGTTCACTATGATCCAATCGGGCGTCACTTTTCGGCTATCAGGGGTCTATGGCCCCTCAAGAAACAACCTAAAGGATGCTTTCTTGAGACACCTTAGATCCTTAAAGCCTAACCAAGGGAAGGCTGGCTGCTTTTGGGTGATTTTAACATGATATATCGTGCGCGGGACAAAAATAACAGTAACATAAACCTACGACGGATGCAACGTTTCAGATCAACCATCAATCGCTGCGAGCTATTTGAGATCCCTCTCAAAAACAGGAAGTACACTTGGAGCAACGAGTGTCAGAGGGCCACCTTGGTCAAGCTCGACCGCTTCTTTTGTAACGAAGCCTGGGACCTAGCTTTCTCTGAGCATGGGCTGCAAGCCCTCTCCACAGGGCACTCAGATCAATGCCCCCTTCTTCTGACAAACGTCCAGGGACCTCGGAGACCACGTTCTTTCTGCTTTGAAAACTTTTGGGTCAAAATCCCAGGCTTCAAAGAGCGAGTGAAGATGGCCTGGGACGAACCAACACATCATATTGAACCGATGCACCGGCTGAATCACAAGTTATAGCGCACAGCGGTCAGCTTAAAACAATGGGCCCAATCCATATGCACGGAAGCAAAGTTTCAGTTCAACATGGCCTTAGATGTCATTCAGAGACTCGAGACGGCACAAGAATCGAGGGATCTGTCCGCGGAGGAAAGTAGACTGCGAGCAGGCCTCAAACGAAGGATCATTGCCTTGGCTTCAATCGAAAGGGCAAGAAAGAGGCAATCGTCCAGGGTCACATATCTACGGGAAGGAGACGCCAACACAAAATTTTTCCATCTAAGGGTTAATGCGCCTAGAAGGGAAAATGTGATCCAAAAGCTGCAGAAGGAAAATGGATGGGCCACGACGCACAAGGATAAAGAGGAATTGATCACTGATCATTTCATGAAAGTAATGGCAAGGCCGATGGAGAGGCAGGCTGACCTGAATTGGGACCAACTGAACCTAAGCCGTTTGGAGCTAAACGACCTGGAAGAGCCTTTTACCGAACAAGAGGTCCTCAGGGAAATCAAGAAAATGCCGTCAGATAAGGCTCTCGGTCCAGATGGGTATACGGGCCTCTTTTTCAAGGTTTTCTGGGAAATCGTTAAGACGGACCTTATGATGGTCATCAACTTGCTGCACAGCCTCAGATGCTCGCACCTCAACATGCTAAACTTAGCAAACATAGTCCTTTACCAAAAAAGGAAGGGATGGAAAGAGTCACGGACTTCAAGCCCATAAGTCTAATCCACAGCATCACAAAAATCTTCTCCAAAACGCTAGCTATACGCTTAAGACCGCACATGGCTTCTTTGATCTCAGTCAGCCAAAGCGCTTTCATTCAGGGAAGGAGCATTCATGACAACTATCTCCTGGTGAGAAACATGGTCAGACGTTTTCATAGGCTGCGAAGGGCCATGCTTCTTTTTAAGCTAGACATTACGAAGGCTTTCGACTCTGTGCGTTGGGACTATCTTCTATCCCTCCTAAGACATAGGGGTTCCCACAGCGGTGGATCAACTGGATGGTAGCCTTGTTCTCCACCTCCTCTTCACGTGTGCTACTTAATGGGCCTTCCAGGGCAGTGGATCTTGCACGGTAGAGGACTTCGGCAAGGAGATCCTTTGTCACCTCTTCTTTTTATACTAGCCATCGACCCCCTCAAGCAATCCTCTCAAATGCAACGGAATTAGGATGATTTCAAAGTTGCGTGGGCAGGCGACGAAGTTATGCATCTTCATGTATGTAGACGATGCTATTATCTTTCTCAACCCGCGAAGAAGGGACATAACATCTTTCACAAGCATTCTTGAGAACTTTGGCAAAGCCACCGGTCTTGTCGTTAACCTTCAGAAGTCCCAAGTGGCGGCAATCCATTGCGATGAAGACATTCTTGATGGGGTTCTTCAGGGAGTGCCAGCCACGCGAGTAAGCTTCCCAATCAAATATCTTGGACTACCCATAGTCTTGGGAAGGTTACGAAAGGTGGACCTACAACCAGTCTTTGACAAGCTGTCAGCAAAGATGACAGGCTGGATGGGGAAGAATATTGGCCTAGCAGGGAGGGCAACCTTGGTTAAGTCCGTTCTCGCGGCGCAACCAATCTACCTACTAAATGCCCTAAAAGTTTCTAAAGAATCGCTGGAACAGGTCGATCAAAAAAGAAGGTGTTTCCTTTGGGCACGCACAGGAGATATATCTGGAGGCAAATGCAAAGTAAACTGGGTAAGAGCATGCCTACCCACCAGACAGGGAGGTCTGGGGATCCTAAACCTGCAAAATTTCACAAGGGCATTGTGTTTGCGGTGGCTCTGGCAAGAGTGGAAGGACCCAACAAAACCTTGGGTAGGATCTGAGACACCTTGTGACGAATCTAAAAGAAACCTTTTCGCAGCGGCCACGGTGATAACCATCGGAAATGGAAACATGACGCGATTTTGGGAGTCAGCGTGGCTAGAGGGAGGCCGAACGCCAAAGGAGGCAATGTCCCTGGTTTACAGGATGTCAAAAAAGAAAAAGAAATCGCTTCGTGAGGGGAAAGAAAACGATGCATAGGTGCATGATTTAGATTTCCAATCAAACCATCCCTTATCTGTAGACCTCATTTCTCAGTTGGTCGCACTTTGGGAGGTAGTACGTGCAGTGCAGTTCACTGAGGAAGAGGAGGACAACATCACATGGAAGTTCACGAGCCATGGAGCGTACACCGCGGCATTGGCCTACCAGGCTCAGGGCTGCGGATCAACAGACACGCCTTTCAATTCACTTATCTGGCGTGTGTGGGCATCAGGGAGATTCAAATACCACGCATGGCTAATAATCCAAAATAGAGTTTAGACCTCCAACCGTTTGGCAATAAGAGGATGACAAAACTATGGACTTTGTCCGCTGTGCAAACAAGCGCCTGAGACGGCCTTGCATCTGGTGGCGAATTGTAGATACACCAGGAGGATCTGGTGAATGACAGCAGCCTGGATAGGGTACGGTCAAATTGATCACTCGCAGTGGGGCCAGGTAGACTCGGTGCAATGTTGGTGGGAGAACCTAGCAACCACGGTGGGCGTACCAAAAAAGGGTTTAAAATCTCTCATCTTGCTGGTCGTTTGGGAAATCTGGATGGAAAGAAATCACAGAATCTTCGAGAACAAGGGACGAACAACGAGTCAGCTACTTTCAAATATAAAAGAGGAGGCAAGACTTTGGGACCTGGCGGGGCAAGGAACCTTAGGACGCTTATACCTGATACTGTATAATCTGTACAGAGTTTAATTTTGTTTTCTCGCTTTTTTCATCTTAGGGTTATATTTTTCTCCCTCTATATTCAATGAAAAAGCACGATCGTGTATTTTTTCCTTCAAAAAAATAATTCAAAATCCTAGGAACCATTTGACCTTATTCGTTGTGAGTGGTAAATAGGGGCGGCTCCAAGGGACAGTCTAGGTGGGCTAAAACTACCCTGATTTTGAGCTGAAAGACCCATGCCCACAAACAAAAATGGCCCGATTGTTGAAGTCCATCGCATCGTGCACGCCTTTAATTTGCACTCATGCTGTCGCCCATCCGCCTTCCCCATTAGGCCCACCGCGCCTGCAGGTTGCAATCGCCATCGCCTTGTGATCGAGTTGTGACTCACGGTACATCGAGAGAAGAAACATGCATGCGCTTGCTTGTTGATCCTTCAGAATTCCAACAGCTTTGATGCCGCCTCGCTGTGACGCTGTGAGGTTCAGATTGGAGCTCAGCTCCTAGTGCTAGCCTGCTAGGCACTGATGGGTACTCTGTTGAGGGAGGAAGACTGGAAGAGGCTCACGCGCGCAAGCGCAAGACACCTAATTGCCCTCGTGCACGGGCGCCTGCATGCACAACGGCCCCGGCTTCTCCCGTTCACCGCTGTTGGGGCTGCGTTGACGGCGACCGCCTAGCGCGCGCGCAGCCTCGATCTCTTGGTCTTTGATGCAACAAGCTAAGAGGCTACGTGACGCCATCCCGTTCGTTGGAAACGATCGGAACGGTGCCGTGTGCCGTGTGCGGGAGAAAGGGTTAGGATGAGAGCGCAGCCAGCGAGCGAGCCTGACCCCTGAAGTGGACGATAAACACCAGAGGAACGTACCGTTCCATCCGTCACGAGCCCATTCGGTTCGGCCAATCCTTATCCGGTCGTTAGAGTTGATAGGTGTTCGGCCGGCCCAACCCTCCCTGGTTGACTCCGCCGTCATGGGCCTTACTGCTGCCCTTTGGTTGCAACTTACAAATTGCAATATTTTACAACTGTTTTGTAAGTTTTTATCTTTTTAATAATAAAATTTATTCTGTTTTTTGCTTTAAAAAAGCAACAGCCAATTATTATGGAAGTTGTAAGACAAACGACTACCAATTTAAAAAATCATAACTTATAAAAAATATAGATTATTTTTATATGGTTGGTGAGAATATGCATAATCATTATTTGTATGTAGTTGTATTTCGACTGAAAACAGAATCTTTGAAATAAATGATTACTCTATCAATAGAATTTTGCACACATCGTCACCGATGACTGACGTCAAACCAACTGAAAGATAACATTGGAAAGTAACCGACTATAAATCAGTCGTTCGTCATCTTGCCACCGTCATAGCCATCAAAAACCAATCCGACGCCAAGGACGCCCCTGAACTCTGGAGTCTGAACTTGATCAGTTTACTCGTGACTCTGGCTGGCAGTGCCGGTGTGGGGCGTGGAGGTGTGTGATGGTTAAAAAAAATAATTCTATCCATTATCCATACATTTTTTCCACGTCACTCGCCGGCCGGTCAGTGCTCACGGTTTGTTCAGAACTAATCGGAGGAGAAACCGGTACGCAACCGATGCGAGCTTATGTGCAACCAGAGCTAACCGCAACTACCTTCCAAAACGCGCCTGATCCAACTCTTTGTCATCGCGCGAAACCGCCGGCGCTCGCGTACGTGGTGACCATAGCTCGCCGTTGCAACCATCTCACTATGTACCTGCAAGCAACATGCCAATTAACCTCCAAGATAAGCATCGACCCATCGATGGATCGACCGAAGGGTGAGAGATCGATCAACGTACGTAACACCATGCACCACAGTCACCAAGTTACATGCACCGATGCACGAATGATCGAGTGAGTGTGATCTGATCGAGTAAGTTGCAGGTTTCGGGACGCCACCGCTCTGTATAAATACGGCGTTTCTGCAGGTGAAGCAGCCAAGGCATGCATGCACAACGTACATTCGGACTAGCCTTCCTCATCTTTGAACAGTGCATGCGTGTCTCGATTATCTGAGCCAGCTAGCTAGCCATGTCGTCGCCGTTCTCCGTGCCATCACTGGTACATTTCAAGAATTGATCAATTTGTTATACAGATGTCAAGCGTGATCGATGATGTCGCGCGATTTGGTCGTGTTGTAATTGTACGTGTACGCAGATCATGGAGGAGGAAGGGCGGTTCGAGGCGGAGGTGGCGGCGGTGGAGGCGTGGTGGGGCACGGACAGGTTCCGGCTCACCAAGCGCCCCTACAAGGCGCGCGACGTCGCCCTCCTCCGCGGAACGCTCCGGCAGAGCTACGCCTCCGGCGACATGGCCAAGAAGCTCTGGCGCACGCTCAGGTCCCACCAGGCCAACGGCACGGCCTCCCGCACCTTCGGCGCGCTCGACCCCGTCCAGGTCACCATGATGGCCAAGCACCTCGACACCGTCTACGTCTCCGGGTGGCAGTGCTCGTCGACGCACACCTCGACGAACGAGCCGGGCCCCGACCTCGCCGACTACCCATACGACACCGTGCCCAACAAGGTGGAGCACCTCTTCTTCGCGCAGCTCTACCACGACCGCAAGCAGCGGGAGGCGCGGATGTCGATGTCCAGGGCGGAGCGCGCGCACGAGCCGTACGTGGACTACCTCAAGCCCATCATCGCCGACGGCGACACAGGGTTCGGCGGCGCCACAGCCACCGTCAAGCTGTGCAAGCTGTTCGTCGAGCGCGGGGCGGCTGGTGTACACCTCGAGGACCAGTCGTCGGTGACCAAGAAGTGCGGGCACATGGCCGGCAAGGTGCTTGTGGCCGTCTCCGAGCACGTCAACCGCCTCGTCGCCGCGCGGCTCCAGTTCGACATCATGGGCGTCGAGACCGTTCTCGTCGCGCGCACCGACGCCGTCGCCGCCACGCTGATCCAGACCAACGTCGACGCGCGAGACCACCAGTTCATCCTCGGCGCGACCAACCCGCGCCTCAGGAACCGGAGCCTCGCCGCCGTCCTCTCCGACGCCATGTCGGCCGGCAAGAACGGCAGGGAGCTCCAGGCCATCGAGGACGAGTGGCTCGCCACGGCGCAGCTCAAAACCTTCTCCGATTGCGTCAGGGACGCCATCACGAGCCTCAACGCCACCGACGGCGACAAGCAGCGCAAGCTCCAGGAGTGGAGCGCTGCTACCAGCTACGACAAGTGCGTGTCCCTCGAGCAGGCGCGCGACATCGCCGCGAGCCTCGGCGTCACCTCCCTGTTCTGGGACTGGGACCTGCCAAGAACCAGGGAAGGCTTCTACCGCTTCCGTGGCTCCGTCGAGGCGGCCGTCGTCCGCGGGCGCGCGTTCGCGCCGCACGCCGACGTGCTCTGGATGGAGACGTCGAGCCCCAACATCGCCGAGTGCACCGCGTTCGCTGAGGGCGTGAGGGCGGCGAGCCCGGAGACGATGCTGGCCTACAACCTCTCGCCCTCGTTCAACTGGGACGCCTCCGGCATGACGGACGCCGACATGTCGGAGTTTATCCCGCGTGTCGCAAAGCTGGGATACGCCTGGCAGTTCATCACGCTCGCCGGGTTCCACGCCGACGCGCTCGTCACCGACACGTTCGCCCGCGATTTCGCGCGGCGCGGTATGCTTGCCTACGTGGAGAGGATCCAGAGGGAGGAGAGGAGCAATGGCGTGGAGACGCTGCAGCATCAGAAGTGGTCGGGCGCCAACTTCTACGACAGGGTGCTCAAGACCGTGCAGGGTGGCATTTCCTCTACCGCCGCCATGGGCAAAGGCAAGAAGCTTGCTGATGATGCTAGTGTTTAATACTGATTTATTTGGTTGTCTTTTTCGACAATTTTTCAAGATGATTTGCTCAAACTTGTGTTTTGTTGTGTGCTTGCAGGAGTTACTGAAGAGCAGTTCAAGGGCTCATGGACAGAGCCTGGAAGTGAGAGCAGCAGCCATTTTCTTGCCAAATCCAGGATGTGATAAGGATTCATAAAGAATAATTATTCAGAGGAAAATATAAAACAGTTGAAATTTAAGTAATAAAAGCCACTCTGGACTTCAGCCAAGGAGGCTTGATACTTTACAGACTGAACTACAGCACGCACGGATCATCTAATTACATAATTATATATGAATGATTGAGCTATGACTCAAAATGGAACAATCAGTTTAGGATAAAATGTAATTGATCTGCAAGTTTATCACAGAAAGTATTTTTTACACATAGATGCAAAAATCGGGCACATCACTATAGTACTGTTATGCATATACACCGCATTCTCGAGTTCATAAAAGAAGTGTTTGCAAATGAATTATTTAGTAAAAAACTTTTTGTCTCTTTCTTGATAATTTCTCTTACCCAAATTTATCTAAAACCTAAAGCATCAGTTTCAACAGTGGTAATTTCTTGTGCAACTCGGAAGGTTGATACTGACAAAGCACAACACTTCAGAACAGATTACAGGAAAGGGTCTGTCTTTGAACGGAAAGTTCAAAGGTGGTTCTTCTTACGAGAATGCTAGTTATATCAAATGATTTTTTTCTAGTTAGCCCAAGGCTTTAAAAAAATAGAAACAAAAATGATACGATTGTGTCTTTTCATTCAATAAAGAAGGAGAAAATACATCCTCAGAGGAGGAAAAAGAAAAAGGCATATGTACTATACATGGAGCATTAAACTACATGAGAGGTGATCTCGTAAAAGTGTTTAGCGCCTGCCAGGCCCCAAAGCTAAGCCTCTTCTTTGATTGCCGTTAGAATCGAATTTGGTGCCGCCTCTTTATAATCGAAGATCCGTTGATTTCTCTCCTTCCAGATTTTCCACCCCCACTAGGAGGATTAGGGATCGAAGCCTCTTTTTTGGGACGCCAGATGTGCTCACTAGGTTTTCCCATTAGTGTTGCACTGATTGGGCTTCTTTCCATTCAGCCGGCTGTAACTGCTGATAACCCACCCAATTAGCCATGAGGCTCCATCTTCTTCGGGAATATCTGCATGTAGCAACCAAATGTAGCGCTTTCTCGTTCAAATTGTGATAGAGGGGACAATGTCCAATGTTTCTCCACCCGCTAGTTGCTAGGCGATCAGAGGTCCAACTCTATTTTGGATTATTAGCCATGCGTGGTGCTTACATTTTTGAGGTGTCCAGACTTTCCAAATCAGTTGCTTGTAATTTGTACTAGGCGCGCCGTAACACTGTGCTTGGTAGGCCGAAGAGGTCGTGTAGCACCCATGGTTGGTGAATTTCCAGACAATCTAATTTGGTTCTGCGGTGCTCAGCTGGATTCCCCGCACTGCCCCCCACAAGGTAACCAACTGGCTAACAAGGTATATCGACCATTACGTGGTTGCATCTATGTTTAAGTCTCTCAGCTATTTGTCATCCTGCTTGCCTTATCGTAGCGACTGACCTCTGTTCTTTAAGATTTTATAAACAAGCGGCATAAGGTCCCTCGGCCTTTGTCCCTCTAACCAAGGCGAGTCACAGAATCGTGTTGTGTTGCCATCACCCATCGTTACCCTTGTCAATGCAGCAAAAAGAGCTCTGTCGACATCGTCACAAGGTGTCTCCAACCCCACCCAGTGTTTGGTTGGATCTTTCCACTCGTGCCATAGCCAGCGCAGTCGTAGAGCTCTTGTGAATTTTTTCAAATGCAGAATTCCCATGCCACCCTGGCTAATGGGAAGCAGGTCTTTGTCCAATTTACTTTGCATTTATCGCTAGTGATGTCTCTCGTCCCCGCCCAAAAACGTTGGCGCCGCTTGTCCACCGCTCCAGGAGCCCTTTGTGACCTTGAGGATGGTCATTTGGTAAATCGGTTGGGCTGAGATTACTGATTTTACCAATGTGACTCTCCTAGCCAGCCCCATATTTTCCCCCTCCAACTTACAACCTTTCCTGAGATTTTGTCAAAAATTGGCTGAAGATCCCTTCGGTGCATCCTCCCCAGGACAAGAGGGAGCCCAAGATACTTTAGGGGAAACTGCGCCCGCATAGTTGGGATACCCCTCAGAACCTCTTTTAGGTCTATGTTATCACATCTGATAGCCGCTGCCTGAGATTTCTAGAAGTTGGTGACTAGACCAGAAGCCGTGCCAAAGCGGTAGAGGATATCTGTGAACGTTTCGACATCTCGGCGTTTGGGATTCATACATTGAGATCCTTAGATCAGTCCGTCTACCACGTAACTTTGATATGGCCCCAAGGTCCGTAGCCTTGGAGAATAAACGCTGGAGCGGATCTATTGTCATAATAAAGAGCAGCGGTGAGAGGGGGTCTCCTTGCCGTAGGCCTCTTCCGTGATAGATATGCTGCCCTGGGTAGCCATTGAGAAGGACCTGAGAACTTGAGGTGGAAAAAATCACATCCAGCCAGTCTATCCATTTCACTTGGAAACCCCTACGTTGCAGTAGGGTCAACAAGCTATCCATTTCACTTGGAAACCCCTACGTTGCAGTAGGGTCAACAAGTAATTTCAACAAACTGAATCAAAAGCGTTTGTGATGTCCAGCTTAAAAAGCAGCATCGCTCGCCTTAGGCGATGGTATCTTCTAGCCATGTTCCTAACGAAGAGAAAATTGTCATGTATGCCTCTTCCTCTAATGAACACACTCTAGTTGAGCGAAACCATAGATGGCATGAGCGGTCTTAGCCTTAAAGCCAGCACTTTAGTAAAGATCTTGGCAACGCTGTGGATTAGGCTAATCGGCCTAAAATCCAGAACACTCTCCACCCCATACTTTTTTGGCAGAAGTACGACATTTACCATGTTGAGCAGGTTGAGGTGTGCACCTCGGCCATTATATATGGCATCAAAAACCAGTATGATGTTTGATTTGATGACTTCCTAGCACACCTTATAGAAGGCTCCAGTGAAGCCATCTGGCCTTGGGGCTTTGTCGGTTGGCATTTCCTTAATTGCCGTAAAGATCTCTTGTTCAGTGAAAGGCTCATCCAAGTGTGCTAAATTAGCGGGACGGATATCAAGTGCCTCCCAGTTTAGATCATTTGGTCTCTGCCCCGGACATCCCATAATTGAGGCGAAGCGATGATGAATCGTTTCTTCTTTTTCTTCATGTGACAGCCCATCCATTTTCCTTGCGAAGCCGTTGGATGGTGTTTTTCCTTTTTTGTGCATTCACCTTGAGGTGAAAAAACTTTGTGTTCGCATCACCCTCTCTGATATATGAAATCCTGGAGGCTTGCTTTTCTCTTGCCCTTTCCAGGGATGCTAGCGCGACTATTTTCCTCTTAAGCCCAGATCTTAGCCATAACTCCTGAGATGAGAGATCTCTGTGCTCTTGTGCCACCTCAAGCCGGTGAATTACGTCTAGCGCCATATGAAACTGTAATTTGGCCTCAGAAAGAAAGCCTCGTGCCCATTCCCTGAGGCTAGCTATTGTTCTTCGGAGTTTGTGGTGCAGTCGATGCATTGGCTCAGTGTGGTGGGAGGGCTTGGCCCAACTGTCCTTTACGATGTCTTTAAAACCTGGGATTCTTGTCCAAAAGTTTTCAAACTTGAAGGCTCTTGGTTTAGGTGGGCCTTGTGGATCTGACAGGACTAAAGGACAGTGATCAGAGAACCCTGTGGGTAAGGCATGCAATACATGATCTGAGAATGCTAGATCCCAAGCTTCATAGCAGAAGAAACAGTCAAGTTTGACCAAGGTTGCCAGCCTTTGTGCTCCATGTGAACTTCCTATTTATTAGAGGGATCTCACTGAGCCGAACATTATTAATTGTCATGCGGAACCGCCTCATCCTTGCTAGGTTGATGGTATTATTGTTTTTGTCTCTCACCCTATAGATCATGTTAAAAGTCCCCCAGGACTAGCCAGCTCATGCCTTCACTTGGACGCAACCTTCTAATGTGCCTGAGGAAGGCGTCTTTAAGGTGATGTCTCGTTGGGCCATAGACTCCAGTTAGCCGAAATGTGGATCCTGTCAGAAAATGACCGTCACATTGGCTGAGATTGAGAAATGACCGATGGTTATGTCTTCCACATGGAAAAAAGAGCTATTCCATAAAATCGAATTCCGCCTTTTGTCCCCCTAGCCAGTTTGAAGGCGAATTCGTCTAGCTTGAGGCCTCCTAGGAATCTGGCTAGGTCGTCATCTATGTTTTGGAGCTTCGTCTCTTGGAAGCATGCCAGGTTACACTTTGTGTCTGACATAAACTCATTTAGTGTGTTGCATCGTGCGGGTGAGTTTAAGCCTCTAACATTCCATGAGATTATGTCTAGGCTATTCAACATTTGAAACAGTTCATTTCCTCTATGCATGATGTGGAGGGCCGCGGTGAAAGGTGGACTGGGCCTGCGATCCAAGATAAAGAAACAACCCTCCATATAGGAGGCCTCGTTCTATGCAGGCGACCCAAGTAAAGAGGCAGCTTAGATTGCCTAGCATGTATCAGCGGCCCAATCCGGAAGGAAAAACATGGGTAAACTTTCGTCGCCGGCCCACATGAATAGCCTAGCCCACACAGCCATTTTGCTGGAGACAGAAGTAGTGTCAGGTGGGAAGTAGCGGGAAAAAGAAGGCTTTAAAATTGAAAGCATGACGATCGCTGCAATGACCAGAAGTATGATGATTGCGATGAACATGCACTTCCTTGACTTCTTCTGTAGTCTCTTTGCTGTCCGCAGCTCTTTTGTATCATATTATAGATGGTCCACGACATTTTGAGCTGGACAGTTTTAAACTCATGGTCAAGCTAACATGGCGAAAAATTTCTAGCCACATTCATTATTTTTTTGACTTTTCAGTAAGTTTGGCAACAAAAATAGAAGATAACTACAAATTGGGTGGTCAAATATTTTAATTGGTCAACAAGCAAAACATTAAATTATACTAGGGCTATGTTTGTTTGAACTTCTGCTTTCCAGCTTTTTCGGAAAGCTAGTTTTCTGAAAAGTTAGCTTTCGGAAAAGCTAGCTTACTGGCTGATGATCTTTTACTATTAGCTTTTGTAATAAATTTTTATCTTCTCAGCACACCAAAAGCCAACAAAAGCTCATTTCAGACAACTTTCCAACTTTCCATTTATTTCCTCAAAAACTAGCTTTCCAATTTCCGAAAGCCAACTCGTAAAACTTTCTGTTGTTTTAGCTTTCTAGCTTCCGGAAAGCGTGTCGGAAAGCTACCTAGAAAGCCAAACAAACGCACCCTAGATAATGGGGAGAGCCTATGATGTGCCTCCTAAATATAATTAGTTTACTTCCTATTTTGTGTTGCGGGTAGAATGCAAATAAGAAAGTTGTCGATATAACTTTAGTGGTAGATTTTCTGAGTGCTAAATAGTTGGACCATTCAAGCATGCTCCAAAGTCTCAAACTCAAGCTTATCCTCCTAAGAGTCCATACTGTTCTTTCTGCGAGGCTAATGGATATTGGCAAAGAAACTGCTCACGCTTCAAAGCGTGGTTAGCTAAGAAAGGTAACACTAATTTTGAAGAAATATCTAATGTTAATGAATCCCTTTATGCTGAATTTTTCCTTAATACTTGGTGAGTTGACTCAAGTGCCATTATGCATGTTTTTTACTCATTACAGGGATTTCGTACCGTGCAGAAGGTAGTAAGAGGGAAGCAAAGCCTAAGAGTAGCTGATGGAGCATAGATTGAAGTGAGGTTTGTTGGAGATCTCACACTTAGACTCCCTAGCGGCTACAATTTAATTTTAAATATTATTTTATTTGATCTCTCTATTAAGAGAAACCTTATTTCAGTTAGAGTCCTAGCAAAGACATGTTGTGACTGTCATTTTACAAAGAGAACATGTTATATTAAGTTTGATCATAAAGTTGTGGGTCTTGCCTTCGTGCGAGACAAACTCTATTTGCTCTCTTTGGATGACTCTGTGATGAATGTTATAAATGCATGTAATGATAAATCTGAGACGTTATCGAAATTATGGCACTATCACTTAGGCCATATTTGTAGGGGAGAAATGAACATCTCATTGAAGAAGAAATACTCCTCCCCTTAGATTTTTCTGACGCAAATCATTGCATAGATTACATTAAGGGAAATTTTGCTAAGACAATTAAGAAATGAGCCACTCAGAGCACAAGTCCACTAGAAATAATTTACACCGACATTTTTGGACCGATCCAGTGATATCTGTGGATGGTATTGACTCGTTCATAGTATTCACAAATGATTACTCCCGTTATGGCTATATTTACCTCATTAATGATTGTTCGGAATCTTTTGAAAAATTTAGGATAATTAAGGCTAAAGTGGAAATTCAACATAATGCTAAAATTAAAGTCGTGAGATTAGATCGTGGTGGTGAATACTATGGGAAACATGCTCCATTTGGGCAAATCCCTGGTTTGTTTTTGCCTTACATCTCCAGCAACATGGAATAGTTGCCCAATATTCTATGCCTGGAGAACCTCATCAATGGAGTAGCAAAAGACACAACCGCATACTCATGGATATGGTTGCATATGCTAAGTCATTCTACTTTGTCAAATAAATTGTGGATCGAAGCCTTAAAGATAGTCGCTCACATAATAAATAGAATTCTAAGTAAGTCGATACCTAGGACCCCTTATGAATTATGGATCGGAAGAAACCGACATTCAATTATTTACGCATGTGCGGCTATCGTGCAGAAGCCAGAATATTTAATCCACAACTAAAGAAGTTAGATCCTAAGACTATGAGTTGTTCATTGGATATCCAGAATGATGTAAGGGATACCGATTTTATTGTCCAGATCGTGTCACTAAATTTTTGGAGGCAAGACACACTCTCTTCTTAGAAAATAATGAAGCGGGGAGCTCACAAGATAAGAAAATTAATCTTGAGAAAATTCAGGCTAATGTTCCAATTCCGGAATCCAAGAGACTAATATTCCAATTATTCAAACTATGTCACAGAATATGGTGCCACCAACAATGGGTAATTCTGGACCCTCTGTCCCTACAACTGATGTTAAAGAAAGTGTTGATGGCAATAGTGGTGAAAATAATGAGCCTCAACAGAATTTTGTGACACAAAATGAATAAGAATCACCACAAGAAGATGCTCAGCCGCATATAAACAATGATAAAAATCAACAGTTAAGAAGATCGTAGCAGGAAAGAAAATCTGTCCTTCCCGATTATTATGAAGTTTACATGAGCGAAGATATAGGAAAGGTAGATGACCCCACCTCATTTAAAAAATCCATAAGCAGTAAGAACTCATCCAAGTGACTTTAAGTCATGGAAGATGAAATAAAATCAATGAGCCAAAATAAAGTTTGGGATCTAGTAAAGTTTCTAAAGGAGTCAAAACAGTAGGTTGTAAACGGATCTACAAAATCAAGATGGACTCTAAAGGGAATATCAAACGATTCAAAGCAAAACTTGTGGATAAAGGTTTTTCTAGAGAGAAGAAATTGATTATAATGATACATTTTCTTTTGTCTCTAAGAGAGACTTATTTAGAATTGTCATGGCTTTAGTGGCTCACTATGACCTAGAACTCTATCAGATGGTTTTGAAGATTGCATTTCTAAATGGTGATTTAAATGAGAATGTCTTCACGACGCAACCGAAAGGTTTTGTTGTGGAAGGAAAAGACCATTTAGCATGCAAACTAAAGAAATCCATCTATGGACTTAAACAGGCATCCAGATAATGGTACCTTAAATTCGATGAAGTAATTGAAAATTTTAGGTTTAAGGAAAATGAGGTGGACATCTACATTTATATGAAGAATAAAAGGTGGACAATTTATCATACTAGTCTTCTATGTTGATGACATTTTATTAGCAAGCAGTGACAAGAATCTGTTGCGAAAAAGAAAAGAATTTCTGTCATCAAAATTTTGATATGAAAGATTTTGGTGAGAGGTGGACACCGTGGAATCCGCTTCGCCTCCGTCACTTTTCATTCGCCTTCTTGGGTCCTGCAGAAAGGAGAGGGGAGAATAATAGAAGATAGATAGAGAGAAGAGAGAAGAAAGAGAAGGTGACACTGACATACGGGTCCCACATGCTGACTCAGCCGGTTGGACAAGTCAACAAGTCACGTCAATGAAAACTGTTTTTAAAAGCGTTGAGAGAGTCAAATTATACGATTTTAATAGTTAAGGGGGTCAAGATATCCGGTATTAGATATGAATTAGATTAGACTTATATTTAAGAGAGTCAAAGCGGACTTATTGGTCGTGTCTTACCATCTTTGCATAACATGGGCTTCTTTTGGCCTATTTTTCTGGAACTCTCCAATCAAGTGTGGGAAGGCCCGATATCTCGATTTGGCCCTGGAGGATCTACTGGATCAACAGAAATAGGACAGGTTACATCTGAAGCGCTAACATGGGCAAAAATTAATAGCTGCCCAAACTGTTATGCTTTTTGTTAGGCCCAACATATACTTGGGTTGCTTCTGAATGGGTGGCCCAGAGAAGTCTAGTCTGTCCGGCGCGTGCACCTCGCCACCCCATGATTTTTTTATTTAACCCTCTATATTAAATATTTTTTAGAACAGATCATTTCAAAACTAAACTTTGACCAGGGCAACCCATATGACGTAACTAAATTGTACTGCCACGTCATATGCATCGGCCTGACAAGAGAAACATGTGAACCGACCCGTCACGTCAAAATAGTTCTGCAACGCCATTCTTAGTGCCGTGGCAAGGCCTGCCCTTGTGAAAGTGTGGTCACATGAATTAATCACGATTTGTCATTTGGTTTTATATGCTAAGCTAACGCATGCATGGTACAGGCTAGGTTTGAAGACAGGTGCATGCATTTGACCGGTTGTACTTGTGTATACGTTAACACTATATATGGCATTTGAATATTAACGTAGTTTGAAATCTCTCGCGTCGCTCTTCCAAGGGCGGCTAGGGAGGCAACAGCCCAGCCCCCACTCCCCTCTTTTCTCCTCCGCCTCACCGCCACCCGAGCGGCCATCGACAAAGCCACACAGATTGTAAGAACGGTGATGGCGGGGCTTTTCGTCGTCTGCGAGCTCGGGTGGTCGGGAGAGTCGTTCAGGGCAACGGCGGCGGTCGGTGACAGCCAGAAATGCGCCGCTCTGGCCGGATCTGGCGGCGGGAACAGCGGCTGGTGGCGGCATGAGCGGCACGGACGCGAGGGAGTCCGCGAGGCCGGCGTTGAGGGAGGTGGCGCGCGTCGTCTCGTCTTGGCGAGGCGTGCGGCCAGCGACGAGATGCGTGCATCGTCGTGGGTGAGCAATGTCGTGAACGGGAGATCGGCCGGGACCAGCGCCGACGGTGGCGACAGGCGGCCGGATTGGCGGAGGAGGCGGCGGCTAGATCTGGCGGCTGGCGGCGGGGACGGAGGCCAGAACGGGACGGCGACTGTCATCGAGGGAGTCGTGGGACCAGAAGGCATGCAGGCTCGGCCACGCCTTCGCCCGGGCCGAGGCCGCGCACCGCTGCGCGCAGCGGGTGCTCCAGCGTGAGCCGTTGGCGCACCTGTAGGGGATGTCGCTCGGGATGGAGGCAAGCTCCATGCCGCCGTCGGCTTGATCCCTCGTGCGAAGCCAGTGAAAACCCAACGTGAGCTGGTCGCCATGGTGTGGTTTGCTTCCTGTGTTGCCGTATGCCTCGCGCTCGCCGTTCTCCTCCCTTGGCACGCCACGGCGACGTCGTCGACGGGCACGATACAGCGGGAGATGAAGCAGCATATCCTAGCGAGAACCTCGCCACACTGGGAGGAGAACCCGGTGTTGTTCCTAACATCGTCGTCTGCCAGGTGCGCAGCGTACTTCCTGCGCATCCAGACCACGCCTGGCACGGGCGGCCTTGGCGCCGACTTCTACTATGTGGAGATGCTCAACATCTCGGAGCCTAGCACGGAGGGACGGAGCGTGTGGGAGTCGGAGTGCCTCGCATGAGCATCGTGAACACGTGCGCGCTCATGTTCTCGTGGAATGGGCCGGAGTCGTTTGACGGGAGCCACTCAGTGTAGCACACTCATGACTTGCAGTCCGACAGCCAGAACTTCCTCGAGACGCTGGAGCTGATGGACGAGGGCGACATGCGCATCCTCGACAAGGGCGATGCGATGGTGGATGAAGTCTGGGACGGGTACCGTGGCTGTGATGTCGTGCGCGCCGAGGACACGCGCCAGGTGCAGCATGGGCGTGACGTGACCCTGCGCCGGGAACGACACGAGAAAAAGGAAAAAAGAAAAAAGAGGAAAAAAAAGAAAAAAAAGAGAGAAAAAGAAAAAAAAGAAAAAAATGTGCCGGGATCCAGCAGGCACGTGCTTGGATCTAGCCCCCGCGTGGCCGGAGATGATGCCTCTATGTCGGCGCTTCGAGAGGCCAGAGTCTAAATGCTGCAACATGAGGAGGATGTCAGAAGGGTGCGCGGTGCGAAGACGTAGCCGACGGCGGAGGTGACCGGTGAGGTGCGACTTGTGCGGAGGCCGGCATGACGCGACGAGGTGTGGCCGGCTCGCGGTCGAGGCACAAGGTGGCGCGGAGAGGCCCGGCCATCGGTGATGGAGGCCGGTGGCCAGAGTGTAGCAAGAAAGTACGATCGTCGGAGGCGGAGGCTAGTGCGGCACGACTAGGCGTGGCCGATGGTGGCACGCGGAGGCTGGCCGGCAGGGAGGCGCCGGTGCAGTGGTGGGCGGTGATAGATCCGGAGGCGCGGGTGTGGCGGTATGGCGAGGGGAGGCGCAACGGCGGACCAGGATCTTGGGAAGCCTTAGCCGATGGCAACCTCTTTGTCGTGTGGAGAGCTTAATGGGGGTTGACGAGCTCTTGTGCACGCTTTCGAAGTTATGGTGGCAGCGAGGGTTGTTTGCATGGTTGTCGGTTTCCGGCGGCTTGTAGTGGACCACAACAGCTAACGTTGCTTGGCAATGGTCAGTGCGGTGTGAGACTGTGGCAGTAGACGATGCTTGCGGCGACGACATTGTGTGGCGACTAGGCTTGCAGCGGATTGTTTAGCCTTGCTGGGCTATCTGGTGCGTGCATCGTCAGAAGACGGCGCAAGCAACTTCTCTGGTTTGCTGTCCTGGCGAAGAAGGCTTAGCGCGAGGGTGAGGCAACGAGGCCAGGTCAACTCTTGGAGGCGGCTCAGCTGTTAGATGGAGATCATGGGGATCAGGGCAACTTCTCTCTTGCTATGACGATGACAAAAGAAAAGATCCGTGATGAGGAGTGAAGTAGCGGGTGTGGTGTGACCCTCGAGATGAGGAGTGCAGTAGCGGACGTGGCGTGGCCTCCGCGAGGTGGTGTCCAACGGCAAATGTGGCGAGGCCCCCACGTGTTGAGTCCTATGATAGATCCGGATTTGGTGGTGTTCACCTCATCGGGTGGGGTTTAGCATTGCAGCGCCATAGCGACAACGGGTACTGCGTGGCGAGGACCCTTTGGGTGCAGTACAGTTTGTCTTTCCCTGATGCCCAGTTGACTTGGTGCTCTACTGTAAGATTTCAACGTTTGGTTGTATGTAGGTCTGGTGAGTGTCACTGTATAGGCTTTGATTTGTTGGCCGCGTGGTGGGAGTTGCTTTCAATAGGGTTGTGTAGAGGCTCGAGTTGAGCGTTTGCCCGCGTTGACATCCCAATCCAAAGGGACGAGTTCCTTCCTTTCTTTTATTCCTGTCTATGGCCTCCTAGGGTTGTAGTCTTGTATTTTTTCTATCATATCAATGTAACACGCGCTATCTTGTGCGTTTCATTTAAAAAAAGTAAGATCGAGATAGTAATCTCTTTTTATACTTGTAATATAAGTCCTTTTCAATTTAACTTGCAAGTCTTTTTACTTACAAGTTGTTTGATGATTTTTTACCCAAAATTATCATATAAAATGTTAATTAAATTACTTAACATTAATTTTACATACAAATAATATAGTGAGGTATGTCTCTATGACCGATGGGCTTGGAAAAATTCAAATGTTAATTGATGTCTAAATATAATTAATACTAGACTCATTTTATTGTATATTTAAAATGAAAAATAATGGTTCAAACGGATTTTGAATACGATACACCATTGGAGAGATATGAGGTGGAGGTGGAAAAGAAGGAAAATTAACTGATACTAACACGTTCTTGGTTGGGTTCCCGTGATTAATATGGTTATTTTCTTTAACGAAGTGAGAAGCTACAACAAACACTTCAATTCTCTCTTTTTCTGAAAGGAAAGTTGGCACGAGACTGTACCTTTTTATTAAAGAAAGCAGGAGTAAATATAACCCCTAAAAGTACAGAGAAGGCCCTCAACAAAAGGAAAGACAGTTAAACAAGAGGAGGAAAAAGCTCACGAAGACGTTTAGTGCCAGCAAGCATCCACAGCCTAATTTTCTCATTGATTTTAGCTAACAGGAATGACACCATGGATTCCTTGTGCTCGAAGATTCACTGGTTTCTCTCCTTTCAAATCTCCCAGACAATGAGGAAGATGAGAGTGCGCAACCCTTTCTTAGATACTCCTGACGTGGCAGCCATACTTTCCCACTATTCCTGGACCGACTAGGCAGCCTCTCAACACACCGGATTAAGCTCTTGGCTGCCCACCCAACTGGCTATGTTTGCCGAAATTCTTCTGGTAAATCGGCATTCAGCAACTAGGTGCAGGGCCGTTTCATCAACTCTCCTACAAAAGGGACAACATTCGTTGTTCTGCTAGCCCCTGGTCGCAAGTCTGTCAGATGCCCATACTCTGTTCTGGATGATGAGCCATACGTGGAACTTGCATTTGTCTGGTGCCCAGGCTTTCTAGATGAGTGAGTCA
Organism: Oryza australiensis; assembly: GCA_019925245.2. Lineage (NCBI taxonomy): Eukaryota > Viridiplantae > Streptophyta > Magnoliopsida > Poales > Poaceae > Oryza > Oryza australiensis. The sequence goes on along the minus strand of JAIFGZ020000381.1, from coordinate 1,005,914 downwards.
AGGTTTGAGTTGGGGGCTCCCATGCACTGAGCTTGGTAAGCTGAAGATACTGAGTATTGGCCATGGCTGGTAAACTTCGACTTAATTCCGTCTGGTTGCTCTTCACTTAACTGCATATTGCACACTGTAGTCCATAAGGCAACAAGTTGGTCAATTATCTCGATGGAGATTGGCTGGCCGTTTCCCAAGTGAAGATCCTCAACCCAGGCATCGTTTTTCTTTCCTTGGCGTAGAGTCTTTCCTTTCTTCTTGTCGATTGCGTAGACAAGCGGCATGGCATCCCTTAGCCTGCGCTCTTCTGCCCAAGGCGAGTCCCAAAAGCTAAATTTGTTACCATCGCCAATGGATAGATTTATTGCTGATGCAAAAAGAGTCTTATCGATTTTGTCACAAGGCGTGCGTAGCCCTACTCAGGGCTTGGTCGGCTCTTTCCATTGCTGCCATAGCCAATGCACTCGCAGGGCCCTCGTAAATTTTTCCAAATTCAGCACTCCGAGGCCTCCCTGTCTACTAGGCATGCACATCTTTGTCCAGTTGACCTTGCATTTGCCTCCAGTGATGTCTCCCATACCTGCCCAAAGAAAGCATCGCCTTTTCTTGTCCAGCTGCTCCAGGGCGCCCTTTGTTACTTTCAATGTCGTTAGCATATAAATGGGTTGCGTCGTTATCATTGACTTGACCAACGTTGTTCTCCCCGCCAGTCCCATATTTTTCCCTCTCCACCCTGCCACTCGCGCTGAAATTTTATCAAAGACCGGCTACAAGTCGCCCCATGCATTCTTCGGAGTAACAGAGGTAGCCCTAAGTATTTTAGCGGGAAATGCGCTTGTATCGCCGGAACTCCCTCCAGCACATCGTTCAGGTTTATGCTGTCGCATCTGATCACCGTCACATGGGATTTGTGGAGGTTTGTAACAAGCCCGGTGGCAATGCCAAAGCATTGTAGTATATCTGTGAAAGCTTGATATCCTCACTTATAGGGTTGATGAAGATGACAGTGTCATCCGCATACATGGAGATTCTTAACTGGTTCGCTCTTTCATGAATCTTCGAGATCGCACCCATCTCTGTTGCTTTGGACATGACTCGCTGGATGGGGTTGATTGCCAGTATGAATAGGAGAGGTGAGAGGGGGTCCCCCTGCCTTAAACCCCTGCCATGTCGAATTTTCTGGCCAAGGATCCCGTTCATTAGGACCTGTGAGGTGGAGGTGGAAAGGATGGACCAAATCCAGTCAGTCCATTTTGCAGGGAAGCCTCTTCGCTGCAGTAGGGCAAGTAGGTAGTCCCAGTGCACCGAATCAAAAGCCTTTGTTATGTCTAGCTTGAATAGGAGCATTGGTCTCCTTGTACGATGGAACTTTCTGGCAGCATTTCTAACGTAGAGGAAGTTATCATGAATGCTTCAACCTTTGATGAATGCACTCTGATTGCTAGATATGAGAGAGTGCATGTGCGGCCTAAGACGTAGCGCCAACATCTTTGAGAAGTTCTTAGCTATGCTATGGATGAGGCTGATTGGTCAGAAATCAGGAACTCCCTCCACACCCTCCTTCTTGGGGATGATTACAATATTTGCCAAGTTAATCATTCCCAGGTTAGCGCATCTCAAGATGTCTATTGAGTGAAAAACTGGGATAATGTCCGTCTTCACGATCTCCCAACACGCTTTGAAAAAGGCCCCAGTAAAACCGTCTGGCCTCGGTGCGTTGTCGGCCGGCATTTCTTTGATGGCTTTACTAATCTCCTACTCCATGAAAGGTTCTGCTAGCATTGAAAGATCAATGGATTCGATGTCTAAAGCTTCCCAATTCAACTCGTTAGGCCTTGGCCTCGGTCGCCCCATGACTTGTTGAAAATGGTTAAGGATAACCGCCTCTTTCTCCTCGTGTAGGATGGCCCAGCCGCCCTCATTACGCAGTCTTTTGATGCAATTTTTTCTCCGCCTGGCGTTTGCTCTGAGGTTGAAAAATCTGTTGTTAGCATCGCCCTCCTTAATAAAAGATATTCTGGAGGCCTGTCTCTTCCTTGCCCGTTCAATCGTTGCTAGCGCAATGATCTGGCGCTTGAGACTTGCTCTCAGAGTGTACTCATGCGCTGTTAATTCCCTCTGCTCCTGTGCTATCTCCAACCTATGAATGATGTCAAGGGCCATATGGAACTCAAGTTTTGCTTCAGTGCAGATGCCCGTTGCTCATTCCCTTAGCGCACCCGCTGTGCGTTGCAGTTTATGATTAAGGCGATGAATGGGCTCTGTGTGCGGAGATGGTTGGTTCCACGAAGCCTTCACCACGTCTTTGAACCCCGGGATTCTTAGCCAGAAGTTCTCGAATTTTAAGGTCAACGGCTTAGGTGGGCAGAGTGGGCTTGCAAGGATAAGGGGGCAGTGATCTGATGGTCCCGTCGGAAAGGCGTGCAAGGTGAGTTCAAGTCCCAACTGTCGTTGCAGAAGCAACGATCAAGCCTGACCAGGGTCAGCCTTTGTCGTTCATTGATCCACGTAAACTTTCTGTTGTTTAGGGGGATCTCATGTAAATCACACTAGTCAATGGTCGCTCGGAAGCGTCTCATACTTGCATGGTTGATTTTGCTGTTATTTCTGTCTCTAGCCCGGTAGATCATATTGAAATCCCCGAAGAGTAGCCAACCTTCCCCTTGCGACGGCCTGAGTCTCTTTATATGTCTGAGGAAAGCATCATTTAGATGATGTCTGGTAGGCCCGTAGATGCCAGTGATGCGGAAGGTAATTCCTGATTGGGTCATCGTTACTTCTGCTGAAATTGAGAAGCGGCCTACTCGAATGTCCTGGAGCTAGAGGGCATTGCTTTTCCATAGAATGTGAATTCCCCCTCTCGTGCCCCTGGTCGACTTGATGGCGAACTTTTCAAGTTTATAGCCGCCCAGGAAGCGGGCAAGGTTATCATCTATCATTTGGAGCTTCGTTTCTTGGAGGCAAGCGATGTTACACTTGGTGTCAAGCATCATTTCATGGACTGTGTTGCAACACACAGGCGAGTTGAGCCCTCTCACATTCCAGCTGATTAAATTTAGGCTATGTGACATTGGAGCAAATGATAGTCACTTGTGAAAATGGCCTCTGCAGAGGCTGCCTGGTGTCATAGGTCAATAAGATTGGCCCAAGGAAAAGTTGGGCCGAAATTTTACTTTTTGCTTGCCACACTAGATGGCAGCCCATCCAAAGTAGTTTTTAGCCCGGTGTGAAACCTTTATTTGGATCGGTACAAGGGCTTGGCGCTGATTGAGGAAGCTGCATTTTTGCGGCCTGCCATGGCCCAGCACTACAACAAGGGACTTGACTTGTGCGTGGGCCATTGCTGTGTAGATTGCAGTCGTACCGCACTATAGTCGTCCGGTTTGCCACACCGGCCCGAGGGGTGCGGCCCAAAAGGAGGCAAGTAGGCGGCCCACGAAGCGACAAAGGTCGTTGGCCCAACTCAGCGTGAGGCATGTTGGCCTGAGTTAGGTGGCCCAAAAAGGGTTGCTCGCCTAGCGGCCCATGGGGCGATAGACGATGACCCAAAACGGCCTCGTTCGCGCTAAAGGAAATGAGCAGCATCTAGCGCGGCGAAGGGAACAAGGACAACCAGTCCATCGACCAGCATCACAGCGTTAAGTGGCCAGTGACGAAGGGGAAGTAGAGGGTGACGTTCCGGCCGTCACCGGCGGTGATTTCTGCGTCGGTGGCGACGGCGGCCTGGACGCACACGCGATGACGACAATTTCTGTGGGGATGGCGAGCTCCACCAATCGCGACCGTGGCTCCCATCCATTTTGCTGAGTGTGGTACGCCCCTGCTTGGTTGCGACCCCAAAGCCTTGAGTAGCCGCATCCCACTTGCTCATTCCCTCTTTTGCTTTGATTCTCATGGCCGGATTCCCTGTGTTTCTGTTAACGCCAGAATTTGGTAAGCCTCGGAGCCCGAATCGGCTAAGGTGTCCATCGACTGATACCAAATCGGATAAGGCAAGCCGATGTAGCCGATTCCGGTACAACAACACTGGAGACACCGTCGGATCAAGATGATGTGCTTCATGAGGATTGTCATATAAGGATAGAGTCCCAAAAGGGCAATTGTACCTATTAATTAGAAAGAGTTTGTTAGTTTCCCAGTTTATCTTTAGAAAAGTGTATTAGTGTCTAACAAAGACTCGGTTTGTTTCCTTTTTATCTTTAGGAAAGTTCGGATTGTAATCTGTTAAGATCTTTGTTAGCTCGTGGGTATAAATATGTAAGCCCGGGGTTCATGTATGATATCTCTCGATCAATACAATTCAGCGCATCGCCACCCTTTACCTTTTCCACTTTGTTCATCACCCGACGGGATTTGGCACCCAACGCAGGGCTGCATCGGCCTTGATCTCCGGCGAAGGGGTAAGTCCAATGTTCCGCCGGCCCAGGCAATTGTATTGGCTACGTCGGCGTTATCCAAGGCTACATCAGTACATTCGACCTCTTGGATTATTCCAGTTTGGTTAACATGTTTGCCTGTCTATTTATCATATGCATCTATTAATCTAGTTCTGGTATTTCAATTTAGTTCTATCGGTTGTATCTCGCTTTAGGGTTTCTACTAATACCGGCTAAATTGTTTACTAGATTAGATTAGCTTAGGCATCTACCACCCTGAAAATCAGTCAAAGGCTTGACTATCTAGATATTGTATTTCTTTTCATACTTAGTTCTGCATCAATTTAGTTTGACCTACTAAGTCATGATTAGAACCATAATCTCTAGCCTCCTTGTTGGTTTTCACTAAGGGTTTCATCGGGGTTTTAGCCAATGAGTTATTTGGATATCGCATCGGCTTGCAAGGAATGTACACAAGTTGGATCTAGCCGATTGCAGCATAGGCTTCATTGGATATTTAATCATTTGGATTTAATGACATCGGACTTCCAGCCGATGTGTGTTTTAATCTTTAAATCACGTAAAGCCGATGGATTAAAACCCTAGCTGCATCGGCTGGCGTCAGTATCGGCTGGGATCGCGTCATCGGCTGATTGGTCGATCGGCTATATTGGTTATTGACCTATTGGCTGATATGCTTTACTTCTGGCTGCTTTGTATATCTTGTCAGTGGCAGGATCAAACTAACTGGCACGCCCGCGCTTCACCGATTCTAGGACCTGCACTGGAGCTAAGCAGATCTCCCAGGCCGACGTGTTGATTTTTCTCGTCAACAGTTTCACAAATTCCAGGCGGCCGCGCAACATGGACGGTGCTCACGCGTCTTCACCGACGCCGGGTGCAGCGGCATTTTGAGTGGCAGGGGATAGGTACGGCGGTTTCCTTCTTCGGCATGCAACAAAACACAATGAGTCGTCATTGAGCAGGCCTCCAGCCTCAACAAACACACATTACAACAATAAGTTAAACATTGGGGGTGAAAAGTCTGTGTGGACCCATCTTCATTAGCCTTATCTACTCGACACTATTACAGAAATAGCTATTAGTGTCGGTTCGGAGTCTCCAATAAGTGTCGACACCTATTGGTTGGCACCAATCACCAAACTCATTGGTGCCAGTTCCTGGATAAAGTAGTGTTTTTAGTCCTCCACCATGGCATTGAACTCCTCGTATTGCTTGTTATTGCTATAGGTTGTCACTCCATCACGCAACATCTGATCCAAACCATCTGATTCGCCATTGTCATATTCACCTTCATCAGCAGGCAACTCCACATTATCTTTGTGCATTACATCACCATGATTGTCCACACTATCATTCTCATCTTCATCCCAATCGTCCTGACATGTGTGATTACGCATAAAACCTCTTGTTAGTAGATTCTCGTGAACTTGTTTTGCAGGAAACTATCACTCGTTCCTGCAATCAGCACATGGACAATGCAAATGTTCTGTCATGCTCAACGATCGGGAACTCATGGCCACGATCACGAAGTTGGTTACTCACCTGGCATACTCCAAGGTAATGTGCTTCGCACCGTTCATCTCTCCTTCATCCATCGGTCCTATGAAAATGCTTAAATTAACCGCTAACATATATATATATATATCAATTAAATATGTAAATCAATCAAAAATCATCATTACTAATCTTTCATATCTAAAATACTTGATGATTTAATACTCTCTACATTACTCAAATAGACAAGTAACATATTCTCTATACTTATTGAAATTGTAATATATATAAACCACAGGTACATTATATTACGCATAAACGACTAATCTTAAAATTACTTCAAAATTAATAAGTCATCATATTTTCTCAAATCACCATCTCAAAACAAATAACATTCAAAATACTGGTCCAATTCAAAAAGAGAAATTACAAAAATAACTTAACAAAACATTGTGCACTATCGTCTACATTATCAATCACAAATGAGAAAAATACATAAAAAACACACAAATGAAGAAAACTTGCATAGAGAATCAAGATACTAACCTTTAAACATGAAAACATGCAAATCTCTTGATGTTTATGAAATTTTTCGGCAAAACCTCTCCCCCCGTTTGCATGAGCACACGAAGACACCCTCCAAAAATAAGCTAAGTGCTAAGAGGGGGTATATGTAGGTGCCGGGGATATAAGTGTCAGTTTTTAACAAGAACCGGCACCTATAATCTGTTCCTTCTGTCGATAAGATAGGTACTGGTTCTTATTACGACCCGGCACCTATGTTATAAGTGTCGGTTTTTAGTCTATAACCGACACCATTTCAAGAATGGGGACCATTGGAGGAGGCAAATAGGTGTCGATTCATAACAAGATCCAACATCCATTACTTTTTCGCCCGAACCGACACCTATAACCTATCATAGAGACGGGAACACCTAATAGGTGTTGGTTTTTGTTGAACCGACACCTATTATGTTGATACCTATGCATGTTTTTTGTATTAGTGGGATATGTGTGCATCCATACAACCAAATACATTATATGTAACCAAATTGAAAATCCTAATTAATTAATTCACATGGCCACACTGCAGGCTTTGCCATGTCACTAAGAATAGCGCTGCAATACTTCCTTGCAACGCCAAGGATCCTGGTGTGACAGCACTCCAACTTGACGAGTCAATCCATGTCATTGTTTTGAGACGTGGTTGGCGTGGTCAAAGTTTTAGTTTTGAAAATAAATTTTATGAGGGTTTTATTTTTAAAATTTTTAATAAAAAGGTGTGGGGGTGCCACCCCAAGGTAGCCCAAACCAAAGAAAGAAGGCCGAGCGGACAGGATTGGACATCCTTGGACGGGGGTCAGGAGCCCGACACCTGGCGTGGTTGGCAAGCCCGACCACGGCCCCCAGGCCCGGCCTCGACTCCTTAGCCCGACCTCCACGCATGGTCCCGACCAGGGTGGAGGTCGGCCGCCCCTCCTCGGGAAGCAGGCTTCCATCGTAAGCCTCACAAACAAGACAAAATGCAGATAGAAGACAATGTCACCCGACCAGACTGCGCACAAGGTACCTGCCACGGCAGATCCCGAGGCAGAACTGCACATTAGATGCCCACGGCAGAAGAATCCCAAGGCGATTTCTATTTTGCTTTTCAGCTTTATCCTGTACTTGCTTTGTACTTTAGGGCCAAGCTTTCTTGCGCGTCAAGTCCATTGTAACTGCCCCCTCCTTGGACTATAAAAGGGGAGGACAGGAGTGCATGCAAGGGGGTTAGACTCTCTCTGGCTCTGGCCTTGTCCATTGTACTCAAACTCTGTTCATACACCACTCCAACAAAGAACACATGACGTAGGCTTGTTATCCTTCGGGAGGGCCGAACCTGTCTAAAAGCCTTGGCTCGCGTCGTTCTTGAGTTGATCATCAGATCCATTGGTGAGACGCCCCGACAACTCTTCGTCGATCCGAGAGGTTTGATGGATGTCTCCTTCTCCACTGACATTGCGGCATGCACAAGCTCTCAGCTCCCTTGGAAGGCCCCTTCATCGTCTCCTTCGTCACGCGTCCGGGCTCCTACAGGCTAGTTCGAGAGGACGAACAAGAAGTGCCGAACTCGTGGAATATCGAGCACTTACGTCGATTCTACGCTTGAGCAAGCTAAGTACCTTGTACTCAACTTTTTCAATAAAGCGATCTGTTCTCCATAGTTTCTCTCTGGCTATCGTTTTTCTCTAATTCGTTCTCCTTCCGATGCCCGAGTAGCCTATGTAGGCTCAATAACTTCTTCGCTACGCTTACGATTTGTTTTGCTTTTTAGCTTTACTATGTACTTGCTTTGTACTTTAGGACCAAGCTTTGTTACGCGTCAAGTCCATTGTAACTGCCCCCTCCTTGGACTATAAAAGGGAAGGGCAGGGGTGCACGCAAGGGAGGGTTAGACTGACTCTCGGGCTCAGGCCTTATTCATTGTACTCAAACTCTGTTTATACACCAGCCTAACAAAGAACACAAAATATAGACTTGCTATCCCCCGGGAGAGTCGAACCTGTCTAAAAACCTTGGCTCATGTTGTTCTTGAGTCGACCATTAGATCCGCTGGTGAGACGTCCCGATCACTCTTTCACCTTCTCGGATAGCCCTTTTGAAGGACTGCCGACCCACACGTCGATAAAAGGTTTAAATAATTAAAAAAATCCCACCCGTGCTCTTTTTCCAACTTCGTTTCTTGATTTCTCTCTCTTTGCCGGTAATGGGCGGTGACGCGAGCTTGATGGCTGCTGTGTGTTGGTAGTAGGGTTGCTCCCAGTGTCAAATAATAATCGATGGTTATTGAAGAAAACCGACAAAAGGAAATTTAAATATTAGTTCAATTTTGTTGAACTTCATCGATTTGTCGAGCAGTTTCTAAATACATATTGGTTTGATAAGGTTAATTAGAGCGATAATCAAGTAAACCATATTCTCGATCCTACTGTAAGACAAATAGTTTTTTGGCAAGGGCTAAATACAAGTTATGCAGCCATTACTCTTTTGAAGAATCGGGAATTTCGTCAGCAGTAAAATTTAGGCCTATATCCAAATTTTCTAGTAATTCGATGATTGCACTTTTATTAGGGGCTTAGTTCGATTAACCCCTCAGAAAATTAAGAGGATTTGAAAGAGATTAATTTCACATCTATTAATCTCCCTTAATCGAATAAGTCCTTATGTAAAAAACGTATCCGAATTTCCTCGGATGGAGCCACTCAAGTGCAAGCGGAATCAATGGATATGGATTAACCATTTCAAAGTTCAAACCTTTGGATGTGCAGCCCGGAATGATTGCCGGTTGCAGGCTCATAACAAGGTCATCGGCTGCTGGGAAACGATCCAGTCTTCTTCTAGAGTTTGTACTTTGCATTCCATTTTCTCCTGTTGATCGTGATGTACTCCTGTTCGGGATGAGCGGCTTCTCCCTCACACTATGATGCTAACATTTCTGATCTGCTTTTTTCTTATATAGGTTCAGAGCTTAAAACAAGACACTTGAGAAAGTAGCTTGATATATCTAAATTTTACATTAATATTAAATATTAAATAGTTTGATAACTTAAAATAAAATAAAATACCGATGTACCAAAATTTACATATAAATAATATGATACCTTCAATATCTTTTCAAGAATAATAAAATTGTCCTTAGAACAAAGTTTTCATTCAGGCAACCTTGCAACCCGTGAATGTGGTTCTCTTTTTAAAAGAAAAAATTTCTTTTCCCTGTGCTTTTCACTGAAAGCTGAACTTTGTTCTTTTCCTTTTACCTCTCAGGTCTTCTGATATTTCCAGAAAAAAGTTAAATAATTTAAACCCGCTCAGACCACTTCGCTGTAAAATATCTGAAGTCAAAATCATACCTCTGTGCCTATATATGTGGTTCATAAGAAATATATCGCTATATGCTGCCATTTGCCAGCAAATAATGCAGGAGTCACCTTCAAAGAAATGATATAAGGGCCACATGATCACAAGCAGGAAAAGAGAACAGGCCATATAACGTGATCTTTCTTCAGAAAAGAGCCTGTCTGATCCAGTGTCGTTTTCAGGAATTGGATGGACAAAAATGTGTGGCACAAATCTGAATGGAGATGGCATTGCACTGTCTTACTAGATTATTATTGGGCCTCAATAGTAATAGTAGTAGTAGTAGTAGTAGTAGTAGTAGTAGTAGTAGTAGTAGTAGTAATAGTAGTAGTAGTTGTTGTAGCAGCAGCAGCACAACCATCATATAAATTAAGAAAATGTAATTGCAAGCAGTGTAGCATTTGTAATTTCTTCATTCGTCGTATGGTCCCTTTCAGCAAGTTGTGTGCTTTGCTGACGATATATGATGGGAACTTCAACGGCCTCAATTCATTCTACATAGTTTTGAAGATTGCATGCAAAGATCTGTCTTGAAAAAGATGTAGAAAAATCACTCGAAGAAAGGCGGCATGACACTTGTCTGATATGTGGACAAAGCTAGAGCAGTTGCAGATATTTACCAGAGATTTTTCAGGGCAAGAGAAGCTACCATCTACTAGCATCAAGTTATGAAATTCATTGTCCCTGTAGTAACATCATTCTAATTATAATCAATATCATGCATATTGATCTGTGAGACATTCAAATTAGATAAATCATTTAAGCTTGTCTGCAATGACAAACGAACAATAAAAATGACTTTGGCTCTTTTCATTTGTACCAGATTAGTCCGAGAGAAAAAATATATCAGATTAGAAAACGTCCATTATTCATCCCTGAAAGTGTATGATAGCGGCGATCAAATATGATAACATAGACCTGGAGAAGGTACTTTGTGGGGGTGCCAACAAGGCGGCACATTTCCCCCTTAGGTACCTAGGGTTGCCCCTTGTACTTGGAAGAATGCGTTCGAGGGATCTACAACCAGTTTTCGACAAAATCTCAGGAAAGGTTGTAAGCTGGAGGGGGAAAAACATGAGGCTGGTTGGGAGAGCCACATTGGTCAAGTCAGTAATCTCGGCGTAACCAATTTACCTTCTGACCGCCCTCAAGGTCACAAAGGGATCCTTAGAGGAAGCTGGACAAACAACACCGACGTTCCTTGTGGACAGGTAGGGAGACATTACTGACAGCAAATGCAAAGTTAATTGGGCAAGGACATGCTTGCCCACCAGTCAAGGTGGCCTGGGAGTACTGCAAGTGGAAAAATTCACAAGAGTCTTACATTTGCATTGGCTATGGAAGGAGTAGAAAGAACCGACCAAACCATGGGTAGGGCTAGAGACACCTTGCAACAACGTCGACAAGACCCTTTTCGCTGCATCAACAAGAATAATGGTGGGTGATGGCAACACGACACGCTTCTAGGACTCAGCTTGGCTGGACGGGCAAAGACCAAGAGACCTCATGTCGTTGGTCTATAAAATCTCAAAGAATAGAGGAAAATCACTATGACAAGGTAAGCAGGAAGACGCCTGGATGAGGGATCTAGCCAAAGACACAACCACACCATGGTCGGTGGACCTCGTTATCAGCTAGTTGCCTTGTGGGGGACAGTGTGGGGACTTCATCTGGATAGCGAAGAACCAGATCAAATCGTTTGGAAATTCACCAACCATGGTTGCTACACGACCTCCTCGGCCTATCAAGCGCAGTGTTGTGTCGCACCCAGTACAAGCTACAAACAGCTGATATGGAAGGCCTGGGCCCCTGGGAAATGTAAGCACCACGCGTGGGCTAATCATCCAAAACAAGGTTTGGACCTCTGATCGCTTGGCGGCCAGGGGATTGAGGAACAATGGTCATTGCCTCCTCTATCACAGCTTAGACGAGATGACGCTACACTTAGTCGCCACATGTAGATATTCCAGAAGAATATGGGGATTCGTGGCTAATTGGGTGGGCTTCCAACAATTACAGCCGAGCGAATGGGATGATGCCCAATCAGTGCAGCAATCATGGAAAAACCTAGCAAACACTTCTATCGTCCCGAGAAAGGGGCTACAATCCCTAATTCTCCTAGTGGTGTGGGAAATTTGGAAGGAGAGAAATCGACAATTTTTTTATCAAAAAGTGACGGCTCCAAACTTCCTACTAACGACAATCAAAGAAGAGGCTCGCATCTGGGGCCTAGCAGGCGCTAAACATTTGTGCGAGATCACCACGCAGTTTGTATAGTGGGACACCTTTTTCCTTTTTTTTCTCTCCTAGGGGTGTATTTTCTCCTCCTATATTCAATGAAAAGGCATAATCGTGTCGTTTTCCTTTCAAAAAGAAAGTGTATCATTATTTTTTATTAGGAACAAGGATGTAGAAAAAAAGAGAAAGACAACTAAGTTCTAAAACAAATCATATTTAGAAAAAATGAGAAACTAAAACAATTGGTTGCTATATTAACAAAGCAACTTGTTTTTTATGGAAAACAACTACTATCTATGTTCCAAAGTGTAAGCATTTTTAGCTGGACAGATATATAAGCTAGAAATCCATATATTTTGAATGGAAGGAGTTAACTACCAGGAAGATGGAGGAGCTATTGCAGTCAACACAATTGATCAGCCCTAACTTGCAAAGAATCAACAAGCTAATTGAGACCAAGTACATTTTTTATAGGAAGATTTTATTGAGAAATGAAATTACACCCACCCTCTACATCTCTGCAACTACCAGTGATATACACAACGGAAGAAAAGAAAAGAAAATATGTTAACAACCAAATTTGACACTAGAACAATGTTATAGCAAGTTTGGGACATATTTGAAATAAACGGGAGCTTTTCCGAAGAGGCTAGTCTGACCGCCATTGTGTGGTTGATCAGACCGGAGGGTGCATTGCGGTCTGACTGCAGGTATACGGCGGGTCAGACTGGCAGCCTCGAATCGGAATCCATTAAGGCTATTCTTGTGTTTCTTTGCTTGGATCCGAGGTTTCTTTGAGTCCTAATTGATCTCTAAGCCTAATAGGATGTGGAGAATATCCTGTGAAGGCAAGACCAACCCCTTTATAAAGGTTATGACCGATTCAATTCAAACCCCCCATCACAATCTCTACATAATCAATCAAATCTTTTTTACCTTTACTTTTCAGCCATGTTTTCTACTTTATCTTCTACTTAGCATTAAGCCTGTCCATCTTTATCTATTTGCACCGATCGTCCACCTTCGCTGTGAAAGTGCGATACTCTTTGTAGGTTTGTCTCGTAAATCTTCTGATTCACCATGAGACGTGGTTATCTCCATATCGATCTAAATTGATCTAGAGGCTGGTTTTGATCTCTAAATCGGCTTCGCTAGCCAGTTTAAGAGGTGTCTGGTAATGCTCCAACTTCAAGCTTCAGCCTCCAACCAGAGCCGGAGTCCGGAGCCGAAAGGTAGCTCCACCTTGCTAGTTCATTTTATCGGAGTGCTTCATCCAGATCTGTTGAGCCTGAAGCGTTTGGCAAGCGCTCCAGCTCCACTTTATCAGAATTCAGGATCTGAAGCCCTGCCAAACACCCCCTTAATCTCTTAAATCCATCTTGTTTTGAAGTTTTCTAGATCGAGGTGGTTGGCGACTCCGTTAACATCGTAAATCTTTAGGTGAGTCTATGTTGACCAGAAAAGGAGTCAACAAAATGGAATTAAGACAACCAGAGCAAATCAATTTACCTTATCTTATGGCTGCTCACAATTATGATGAGAAAAAGTCTATGGCAACTCAAAACAACGCTTTCACGAAGGATTCGATAAATATGTGCCGTTATCATGTGAAGTCAGACCTAGATCTTTATCTAAAGACCGAAATATGACACCTTGAACAAAGGAACGATGATTGCCTCCCAACAAAAACAACAAGGCGCGTGATCCCCGCTCGCGACTGCCAGATCCAGAAAACTAGACCAGGGTTTTCACCCTGGAACCATTTGCCACTAGTACTCCATATCTCTATCTCATTGTGAAGATGAGCTTGTTCCTGATGATTGCCGCCCAACAAAAACAGTCAAGGCGATTCAACAAGAAGTTGGCAGAGATAATTTTCTGAATAAGCACAAAATTGGCGAAGCCAGCTCCTAGGACAGCCACTCAGGTTTACAGACGCATGGCAAAAAGTTAAAACCATACTTCACCGATATTAGACGGTATCAACACGCATTATGGTGGATTTCTTTCGGACTCTAGAGAATTCTTCGATCTGTTATTACAGTTAGCGATATGTTATTACAGTTAGCGACAGAGCCAGCTCCCAAACAAGTAAAGTGGTCACCCGAGCTTAAACGCTCACGCTTTTACTCCAGATAATCAATAACATAAAAAAATTGGTCAAACACCGAAAAACACATTTAGTCATTTAAACTCGACGACACCGCTGGCTTCCTCGCTGAATACAGTACCACTGTTCCCGTGACTAGCAGCCCTTGTCCCGTTCTCATGAAGCGGTTTGGAGAGAGTCCAAAAACCGTCACTAAGGCCCTGTTTAGTTGCATCCAAAATGCAAAAACTTTTGGGATTTTGGTCACTTTTTGGGTTTTTGGAACTAAACATGTGGGTGTAAACTGGGCATGTAAAGATTTTGATTTTGGGAGTGTTTTGGCCCAAAAAGTAGAAATTTTGCATCGGTAGCAGTGTATCCCATCCCTACCCCGCGCGCACAGTCCAACGGCGTCTGTTCGGCTCCCTCCGCAACGTCCGCAACAGCCCGCGCCGCATCCGCAGCCGCATCCGGCGCGCATCCACCGACAACGACGAGGTCGCCGCCACCGCCGAGGCCGCCGCCAGATCTGAAAACCGCCGAGGCCGCCGCCGGATCTGAAACCGCCGAGGCCGCGCCGCCGCATCCGCCACATCCGCCGCGCGCATCCGCCGCAACCGCGAGGCCGCCGCCGGATCGGCAACCGCCGAGGCCGCCGCATCCGCCGCCGCCGACGAGGCCGCGCATCCGCCCGTGCCCGTGCTGGCCTCGCCTTGGCGCGGATCATGGCGCGCAGGATGCGGCGGAGCGCCGCCGAGGTCGCAGCAGCTGCAGACGGCGGACACGGAAGTTGTGCTTGTTGATGTGGGCGGGCGTGGTCGGCGGGGGCGGCGGGGGTCGGGGGGCGATCCGGCCTTGGCCATGACCGGATGGTGACGGCGCGCTTGATGTCGCGGATGAGCGTCGGGTCGGACATGCGTGGAGGAAGGAGGCGCGGGGGAGAAGAGGAGAGAGTGGCATAAATATGTATTTTTACAGCATCTCAAAAAATTTACACAGAGAAAACTAAACACCACTTTTGGATGTAAACTTTACATCCAAAATTTTTTGGGTGTAAAGTTTACACCCAAAATCTACAACTAAACAGGGCCTAAACCCTCCCAAAATATCTCCTCCAATCAATCCGAAACCCAGAGGCCCATATTGCTGACACGTGGACGCCACTCCCAGATATTTGCGCCCTCCTCGTCTTCTTATACCCCGGCAACCCGCGGTCTATCCCTCCACTCACACACTACTACTCCTCATCCCGACCGATCCCCAAAGCAAAGCTCACCTCCTCCTCTCGCATGGCAGCCATGGCCACCACCGCGTCCAGCCTCCTCAAGACCTCCTTCGCCGGCGCGCGCCTCCCCGCCGGCGCCGCCCGCAACCCCACCGTCTCCGTCGCGCCGCGCGCCGGCGCCATCTGCAACTCCATCTCGTCCTCCACTCCCCCGTACGACCTCAACGCCATACGGTTCAGCCCCATCAAGGAGTCCATCGTGTCCCGCGAGATGACCCGGCGGTACATGACCGACATGATCACCCACGCCGACACCGACGTCGTCATCGTCGGCGCCGGCTCCGCGGGCCTGTCCTGCGCGTACGAGCTGTCCAAGGACCCGTCCATCAGCATCGCCATCATCGAGCAGTCGGTGTCCCCCGGCGGCGGCGCCTGGCTCGGCGGGCAGCTGTTCTCCGCCATGGTGGTGCGCAAACCGGCGCACCTGTTCCTCGACGAGCTCGGCGTCGCCTACGACGAGCAGGAGGACTACGTCGTCATCAAGCACGCTGCGCTCTTCACCTCCACCGTCATGAGCCGCCTCCTGGCGCGCCCCAACGTGAAGCTGTTCAACGCCGTCGCCGTCGAGGACCTCATCGTCAAGGAGGGCCGCGTCGGCGGCGTGGTGACCAACTGGGCGCTGGTGTCGATGAACCACGACACACAGTCGTGCATGGACCCCAACGTGATGGAGTCGAAGGTGGTGGTGAGCTCCTGCGGCCACGACGGGCCGTTCGGCGCCACGGGCGTCAAGCGGCTGCAGGACATCGGCATGATCGACGCCGTCCCCGGCATGCGCGCCCTCGACATGAACACCGCCGAGGACGAGATCGTCCGCCTCACCCGCGAGGTCGTCCCCGGCATGATCGTCACCGGCATGGAGGTCGCCGAGATCGACGGCGCCCCGAGAATGGTACGAAAAAACATCAAATTCTTCACACTTTATCATAATCTCTCCCCCGTTCTTGGAATTGAGCAAATTCGTTGTTTCAGGGCCCAACGTTCGGAGCCATGATGATCTCCGGCCAGAAGGCGGCGCACCTGGCACTGAAGGCGCTGGGCCGGCCGAACGCCATCGACGGCACGATCAAGAAGGCGGCGGCGGCGACGCACCCGGAGCTGATCCTGGCGTCGAAGGACGACGGCGAGACCGTGGACGCCTGAGCGAACAGAGTAAAAAATCGGAAGCGAGCAACGCGTCAGTGTCTGGGACTAGTGTGAGTACCAAAATCCGCAAGACGTGGTGGTGACACGGAGGCGTTGGGGACGGGAAGAAGATGTGGACTTTTACTTGCGTTTTTTTTGGGGGGATTTGCTTTGATCCCCCTTGTTTGTTTTAGCTCTGGATGTTAATTAGCGTCTTGTTCATAGCACGGCCACCCTGTGTGTGCGCGCGCTCTGATTGCCCCATGAGGGCAACAACTCCATGGATCCAATGAATAAATGATGAGGAAATAAAATGATTCAGTGCCATTATATTTGTTGGTCAGGTTGACGCTAATATTCATGATCTTATATTTGGACAGAGTGAGAAACTCTTTGGAACAGCAGCATGACCACATGACCAAGAAAGTGCAACAGCTGAAATAAAATCTAGCCAGAACCCCGAATATCTGGAGACATTCAGCATTTCTAGACACCGGAAATATTTGTGGAAGAACAAAAGGTCCAGTTAATCAGTCAGTAATCTGGTTTAGAAGAAGGTTATAGCAATTTTCATTTTGACAACAATGTTAGCCAGAGCAACCTCACCATGTCTGGAGCTAATGGGATATTCCAGACTATTTCGAAATTTGATATTAGTGCCAAAAGCATATCTCCATCATTGATTCCTTTCCAATTCGCTTTCGTTTTCGGCACGTACACCAATAGTTTCGTGGCCCTACCAGTACTGTTTTGTCACCTTCGTACAAGAACAGACAAGCAGCAAGCCAGCAACCAGGGCTGCGTCGTCCTGTAGTTCTAGAAATATCTTTCATGGAAAAATTCTTTCTAGAGTAAATTTGTTAGTTTGTTACCCCAAAACTATCACACGACATATCGGATTGTGTTTTGTGGCCAAAGTAGACTAGGGGCTTTGTTCCATTTGTAGCTATTTTTAATCCCGCTAATATTTATTGGTTGGGTTTAGTTTAATGTTTTATCAAAATTTGATAGATTTTTTATGTGGAAACTTATAGAGTTTTCAAAGTTGGGTAATAATACAGTATTGGTAAGAATAAGTTTAATTTGTTGTCTTATTAAAATTTAATAATATCAAAATAATTTTGATATGGTGGAAAGTGACAATAAAATAAATAAGCCTTACATGGGTCGAGTAAAGACCAGACTACCGAATACCAAGGGCTCAGGAGTTGATGTGATCCAACTACAGCCATACCGTGTGAAGGGCCCTTGGATGACAACTTTTCAACTGGCCCAACGTCCATCCATCTTGGAGCCTTGAACTGAGAACCAAAACCCGTTTGGTTTTGGTTTCATCTAGCCATCTATCATAGGCCCAATTTGCCAAATCTGAACAATGAACAATGATTAGAGTGTACTAGTACACTGAAATTGGATGGACAAAAGTATGAGAATATCATGGTTGCCCGAACGGCCAAAGTACTCACAGTTCATTCAAATCTCTGAAACCCCCCACTTTGCTCATACTAGTGCCAAATCTGTTATCTGAAGTGAAATGTAAGGGGTATTTGGTCTATGGCATGGCCATACTTGGTCACGTCAAAATTTGTTAGACATGTGTTTGATTCTCTGTCATGGTAATTTATCATATTTTTAATAGTATATTTTGCACATCACAAACTAAATAATTTTGTTAACTTTTTCATATTTTGTGATTAATTATGATAAAGTGTAGTTGATAACCAATTACAGTCGTACTGTGCTGCAGCTTGCACAGAAGAAGGTACTAGTAAACATTACACTTGAAATGCAGGTACGCGTCAATATGTGTTCCTTTTTCCATTCTACTGCTGAAACTTGTTCCCTCCTCTTGTTCCCTCCTCTGTAGAGACGGATCCAGTGGGCTGCACAGGTATAATATGGCATAGCTAGGACCAACTCAACAAGGAAAATACCCAGCCCAACAAGTAAGAAAAATAAAAAAACGAATCTTCTCCCGACTCCAACTTGGTCTCTCCTGTGCAGCTTGCTCCTCTCCTGTGCGACGGGCGCTGGCGGCGTGCTCCCTCTCGGTCCCAGGCTCGGCGGCGGCGCGGCAGCACGGCAGCTTCCCAGCGATGGCGCGGTGGCGCGACGGCTCCCGGTCCCGACGCGTGGCTCGCTCTCCGATGCGGCGGTGCGGCAACTCCCTGCGTCGGCACGGCAAGCCGGCTGCTCCGGCTTCTCTCCGTCCACCGAGCAGCATCGTCCCCAGCCACCCCACGGGCAGCGGCGCCGGCATCCTACTTCCCCCCGCCGGTAAGCACACACGTACGCACATACTCCCTTCTCATGCCTCTCTTCCCACACCTTCTCTCACCTTAACCCTTAGCTTCTCTTCTAGATCTGAAAAAAGCTTCTCTCTTCACCTAAGCCTGCTCCAAGCAGCCAGCACACGGGTCGGTAAATAAACCTTAGCTTTTTAGTTGGCAAAAATCCCTCTTTTATTTGTTAGCCACCCATCCATGCTCTTTTTTTAATGTGGCAAAACTCCCTAAACAGAATGGATAGGATTTGTGATTTGGTTATGCATTTAGTTGACAAAAATTCCTAAATCCTAAGTCCATTATTTATGTATTATACGATTTGGTTATAGGATTTGTGAACTATGAAGAAGAGGGATGAAGACATAGCTTCTATGTTCGGTTTGCGTATGAATTTTTTGGTTCGGCATACCTCATATAAAAATCTTGGCTCCACCCCCTCTGCCTTTCGAGTCTTGAGATATCTCCCTTGTACAACACTGCAATGGTGCACCACACGCAGAAAACAACAAATGCTCCTTTATTCGTTGCGCCCTCGTCAGGAGTGTCGGCCGAGGTCCTACAGACACGACCCACGCGATTTGCAAAAAAGCATCTCGTTTGCCTTTCAAGAAAGGGATAAAAAGACAGACATCAAAAAGAAAGGGGTAAATAAAAACGGACGTGAAAAATCTAACACCATGCCAGTTTACTGTAAAAAAGACTAGTACAAGTAAGTACAGCACGAGTAACGTTGCACGAGCCACGGATCAGCGGTCCGGATGCATGAGAGAACGTGCCCGTCCGACGAACAAACATGCATGTGGTTTCAAACACGGCACTTCCAGTCATATGCGTGAAATAAATAATATGCTCCGTTTTTTTTCTCACTGCGACTCTGCAAGGGTTTCCTGTTCGTGCTCACTTCCTCCGTCACCCGGTCTCTCGTGGCAGAGGCACAGAGGCAGGTTGGTTGGCCGGTGCACCGCCTTTAATACTCCCCTTGCTCCCAATCCACAATCTCACTTCACATGATCACATCAACTCATAAACAGTCACATGCTACTGTAACATCTCGATCACCATTAACATCCATCACCCCATGATCCATCCACAGATCCACTACGCCCATATGTAAGGTGCCCCGTCGTTTCGTCAACACGACACGACGAGCTTCATGTGACGGCCACGACGACGAGAGCGCAGATAAAACGGATGATGGTATGATACCGTGAGTCCCTGACCTGACCAGTCGTCTCCCCCAGATCTGAACACCGTGCGTGATGACAACTAATTGCCCCCCGTAATATAATCCACTACGGCTCCGACTCAAATCGGCCGCGATAAACAAAGCGACGGGAGAGCTGGGTTTCTCGAGAAAAAAGGCTTGGTGCGGCCGCGGCCGCAGCAGCAACGGTGCGATTTTCGCCACACCACGCGCGCGCCGCGCCGAGACGGAAACAGCCGGCGAAAACTACACGCTTCGTGAACCCCGGGGCGCCCAACTTGTGTCTTTCTTTAGCCACTTCATCTGACGCCGCGCCACGGCCCGCGCCCGCCTATAATAATACGCGGTGGCGCCTCTTGTCTCCGTGCTGCTCTCGCTATCGATCTCTGCTGCCTCGCTGTCCTCTGCTACGTGAGCTCGGCTCAGGTGCCGAGGACGATCGAGATGGGGTCGCGGGAGCGGGGGCCGTGGGGTGGGGTGTTGACGGTGGCGGTGATGATCGCGGTTGCGGTGTGCGGCTTCTGCTTCACTGGGGCGTCGGCGGCGGCGCCGACGTTCGGCGACAACTTCGAGATCACCGGCGCCGAGGATCATGTCAAGGCCTCTGCCGACGGCCAGACATGGTACCTCTACCTCGACAACAAGACTGGTGAGTGATCGCAGCTCCGATCGAGCAGCTCTGGTTCGAGCTCCGGCAATGGCTAATGCTAGTGCTCTCCTCCCCTGTTTCTTGGTTTGTTTTAGGCGTCGGGTTCCAGACGAAGGAGAGGTACCTGTTCGGGTGGTTCAGCATGAACCTCAAGCTCGCCGGCAACGACTCCGCCGGCGTCGTCACAGCCTACTACGTACAAAACCAGCTAGCTTTTCTCGCGTCTTGTCTGAGCTCTCAACTGAACCGAGCTTGATGGTTGCAGATGTGCTCCGACGTGGACGCGGCGCCGCAGCGCGACGAGCTGGACTTCGAGTTCCTGGGAAACCGGACGGGGGAGCCCTACATCATCCAGACAAACGTGTACCGCAGCGGCGTCGGCGGCCGGGAGATGCGCCACTCGCTCTGGTTCGACCCCACCGCCGACTTCCACACCTACTCCATCCTCTGGAACCCCAAGCAGATCGTGTAAGTGAAACAACCCCAATCTCACCATTGATTAATCCAGCTTCCAGTTCAAGTATCGCCGGGATCGCCGGAGATAGCATCCGCCGCCGTCGAGGAGTTGAATGAGCCCACCTACCTACCAAACCCCTGAAATGGGTCGCTCCGATGGCGATTAATTGAACCTGCAGATATGCCAAACCCTGCCGCTTGTGCTGGTGGTGGTACGAACACTCCAGGTTGCTACTTGGCCATACCCTGTTTGGGACCAAGCAATGGCCGCCACCTTCGTCTTCCCCGTGCCGTGCCCACCCAATCCATTTCTCCCCTCGCTTCGCAGTCAATCTCGATTGCTTCAGCTGTAAATCATTCCTGGAGTTCTTACAATGGTGATCAGGTTCTTCGTGGACAAGGTGCCGATCCGCGAGTACCGCAACTCGGACAAGCCGAACACATTCTTCCCGATCATGAAGCCGATGTACGTGTTCTCCAGCATCTGGAACGCCGACGACTGGGCGACGCGCGGCGGGCTGGAGAAGACGGACTGGACCAAGGCGCCGTTCATCTCCTCCTACCGCGACTTCACCGCCGACGCGTGCTCCTGGGGGACGTCGGCGGCGGCGGGGGCAAGCCCGCCCAGCTGCGCAGCGTCCACCGGCAACAGCTGGTGGGACCAGCCGCCGGCGTGGGCGCTCGACGCCGGCCAGCGCGAGGACTCCGCCTGGGTGGCGAGGAACCTCGTCATCTACGACTACTGCGACGACCGCAAGCGGTTCCCCGCCCCACCGGAGGAGTGCTCGCTCCGGACGACCAGCTCGTGACGCCGCCGCCGCCGCAGACTCCGACGTACATCGCCGTATGATGTGCGGCCAGGATCAGATCTTCCTTCGATCGTGCGGCTCAGATTCACTGTAACTACTATTTTTGGATTGGCCAAGTAGAGTGGCTGTCACGTTGGAACCATCATATTCTTTTTTGGATGATGAAATGGATAAAAAAAATTTGCTGCTTTCAGTGCACACGCATCGTAGCCTGACAAATGACGTTGTAAAGCATGTGTTAGTGTGGGGTAATTTTACTGGTGACCCAATGCCGAGATGACAGCAAGGTGAAGGTCAGAAGATGTAGTACGTACAGTGGCATATGGGCAAAACATGCGTCCAGATCTCACATCTCGTTAGGCATGGACGTCAGAGAAAAATAATGTTTCTCTCCTGCCACAGATCTGGCTGGCTGAGAATGGGCTGGAAAATGCATCATGATGTGACGAGATGTTCCTTTCGTTTGGCGAGCACGAATCGGAAAAAAAATGGGGAGATAACAAAAGGAACAGGTTACTGCTGATGAAGTGATGAGCGAGCTGTGGGCATCTGCGTGTGTATGAGAAAAAGAAAGCGGGAGAAAAAGAAGCATCCAAAAAGATTGTGCGCCGTTTCAACGGCAGGAGTGACCGTGGAGGGCCACATAATCTCCAGTGATCTCGTGTTGCTAGAGACCTAAGCTACTTTTTTTTTCGGAGCTCACGAGAAATTTTGACAGGAGTTTTATCCTGGCTTAAAAAAATGTCTGGGGTTTACTGAAGAAAATAATATGTTAGGGTTTTCTTCGCTTTATTTTGAAGAGAATAGTCATATCTCCGTTTTAAAGTATAGTTATTTTTAAAATAAAATTATTTCTTTACCTATCTTCTCTGAAGTAAACACAACATTTCTCAATTTATATTTTATCTATCTTCTTGATTAATCGTAATATTTTTTTAATCATTTTTTTTAACACGCCGAGGCACTGACTACTCTGACGGTCACCAAGTCACGCAGAGAGATGTCCCGCTGGATTTGATAAACTGGCTGACAACGTTAACGGCTACTACAGTACGTGGTTAGGAACACTTATCTTAACCAAATCGATCTCACCGTATTTTCAGGGGCAAGAACACATGCAGCCCATGTTCATGTCATTGCAAGCACCTGCATGGATTCCACAGCAACATCTTGCACTATAATCTTATTATCTATCTGGACACATCATGGGCAAATAGGCTGTACGCATTGACAAGCACCACAAAGTCTGAAGTTGAAGTCTACTATTTGACCACCTGTAGCAGCAGGATGAGCGAATTCAGGAATGAAAATGCTGTGATGTACTACGTGCACGTCTGACTGAACAGGAAACAAGATTGCATCCGATTTCTCAACCGTGATGTTCTGGTCGTAACATCATTTTGTTTGTTGAAACTTGGGGGAAGAAATCATTCAGAAGGCTTCGAGAATCAGACCCAACTTTCTGAATCCTGAACCTTTGTGATCTACTACTAGTAGTATACTACTAGTACTAGCCATGTTCAGAGTATATCTTCAGCAGATCTTTCAAATGAATTTCTATCTTAAATCTAAGAGTTTGGTGATAGAAAACCACAAACAATAGCACTCCTAAACCATCTCCTAAAAATCTCAACTCCTAAAATCCCCCGTGCACTCCTATTCCCAGGAGTCCAAAACTCATCTCCTATCCGCGACCTCACGGGCTTTTTTTTTCCCGTTCGCGCTGTCCTTTTCCCCTTCGCGCGTTCTGCCCCCCGTCGACCTGCGTGTTTTCCCCGCCATCTCGTGCCGCCCCACCACCAAGCGCCCCTTCCTCTCGCTGTCTCGCGCTGCATCACCACGCTCCCTTCTCGTGCGCCGCACTGCCTCGCTCCCCTTCCTGCCGCCATCTCGCGCTGCCCCTGCAGGTACCGGTGGTCGATGCGCCCCCTCCCCTCCCGCCGGAGCAATGCTTTGCCTGGGGGTCGACGCGTCTCCTGCCCCCACCGCCCTCACAGGTACTCCGCCATGCAGGCCCGCCGCTCAGCTTCTCCCTCGGCGGCGTTCCCCTCCCGTGCTTGCCGGATTTTCCTCTCGCCCCGCCCGCGTTTGTCCTCCAAGCGACGCCTCATCCCGCCTGCTTGTCTCTTGCATCCAAGGTTCCATGGCGGGGGCTAGCAGGTCCAATCCCAGGGCGCCTCCATCGCGTGTCACCATGGCAAGGCAGGCACAACCTGCTGCCGGCCAAGGACGTCCGGCAAGTGCAGGCTTTCCGGCATTTCACGCTCCGGCAAGGGTGAACGACGGCGGATAGCCATGGCTCCTTCCTACAGCGGTGGTACACGGTACCCGGTGAGAGCTACAGCTTCTTCTGCTTCGATGCAGAATTCACAAGTTTTTGGGCATTGCACTGAGGATGAAGGGGGTGAGGAGTACACCAATGCTCGACACGTCGATGACCAATTTGAAGGTACATGTTTTTGCAGAATTGGTTGCCATTTGTCAACTTTGTACAACAGATGAAAGGATCGAAACCAGATCCTCGCAGAGATCCCTGGAGGTGCCTACCTTTGCTGTCGTTGATTACTATCTTCCCAGCGAATATCCCCAGAGGCAAAACAACACCGTTGCAGGGGAGAGGAAGGGAGGAGAGTTGGAGGAGAGCAAGTTTGCAAGGGAGGGCGGCTGAGTTTGAGGTGTGCGTTGCAAGGGCACCGTCGTTGGTACAGGGCCACGCTCGAGAACGTCGATCCGCGATGAGCTGCCGCACGAGAACGCCAATCCGCGAGGGGAATAAGGACCGTCGTCGGTACAGGGCCACACGTCATGGGCTCTGGTTGATCGTTGCTGGGCCGTGACAATGTATTGGGCCTACCAGGCTTCTATTTAAATTTTAGGTGATCTCTTTTAGGAGATCTGCTGTAGAGCACACATATTTCTGTTACCTATTTTCATCGGGGGACCCCTAAACCTTTAATTTAAGAGATGAGTTTTAGGTAATTTGTTGGAGATGCTCTAACCTACCCAACTTTCTGAATCCCTGAACCTTTGTGATCTACCCATGTCCATTTCTTACCAACGTACAATACACTATTAGCACATACTGTAATACTGTACATAACCATAAGATGATAAGAATAACTCATTGTAATACTCTCAAAATATCACTGTTGAAGTGCCAGAAGTATCATGAGATGTCCCGCCGACATTGCTTAGACAGATGACAGAGAACAAGGGGCCATGCTGCCCATGCAAAGAATGAAACTATACCGTACCAAGCAGTAATGAAAAACCAAACAGTTCACAGTTTGGACTTCCAACTTTAGATTAACAGCTACTAGTATTCCACAGTTGCAGGCAAGCAGCTTCAGCTGACAAATACTACTAGTATCAATTGCCATAAATATAAGGGCGTACAACGTTGGCCCCATTCCATTCCACTCAAATCATCCGACAGGTTATCAAGATCCAACTTGCTACTATGAAGCATCGGCAAAACTGCAACAGCTCAGCCACACTAATGTATTCAGGAACATATGAACATACAAATGCAGAAAAAAGACGTAAGGTCTAAAATATAAGTTCCAAAATATAAGAGATTTTTTTCTAAACTAACAAAATCCCTTATATTGTAAAACGAAGGTAGTATATAACACTAACAATCATGATAGCTTATACTGTGGGACGGAGGTACGGAGGTAGTATATAACACTAACAATCAGGATAGCGCTCTCAAAGTAGCATATATTATTCAACCTTGATGAGGGAGGGACACAAGCCATCATCTATAGTGATGGTGCCTCTTACAAACTTCAACACACGGGTAGCAAGCATACACTCAAGAGTCAAGAGGTGGCTAGGTTTTGTGTGTACAATGGAACACGCAGGCATGTACACAACCAAGTATACTCCACCCCAAACTACAGTCTTCGCAATGGTTCTGGCAGTTGCTCAGAAACCATGAATCTTGATGTGTTCCTTCTTCACAATGCCGGCCTGCAGGACATAGCATGTTACAACAAGTCAAGACGTATTCTTTCGTAACATCACAGCGTGTGTACATCTAATTGTACTAAGCATGCACAAGAAGAATGATCCCTACCTGAACAAGAAAATTTGATACGTTCTTCCTCTGATCACCCTGAAGTTGAATGACCTACAGCGTGAAGCATTGATCAGAAAAACTAGCTCGCTCAGAAAAACGTTAAGATCAGGCACCGCAAATTTCGGTTATTACACACACCTGGCCAAGCTCTGGGTCCTGGACAACAGTACCATTGCAGCAAAACTCTTTCTTGAGATCTTTGAGGATCTTGTTGTAGCTGAATTCCTTCTTCAATCCCTGGACAGTGGTCAGGCTCTTACGGCCATTACGCTGCTGGATGCGTACATGAACGTAATCCTTTGATCCTGCAGCCGCACCAGAGTCTCCAGCATTGGCCTCAGCAAAGGGATCTGTACACGTTCAGGAAAATATGATGAGCACAAATATTCCAGGCACTCAAAAACCATTTCAAAGAGGGAACAGAAAACAACAGGCATACCAAAGGCAGTTGGGATCTGAATGTCGAGATCAGACATGAAACTTTGCTGGTGAAAGTGGCAAGCTACACCAAGAACTGTAGAAAGGAAATGAATCATAAGAACATGCAGCATAAAATATCCCGATTACAGCTTCATAAATTTCTCTTTCATAAAGCAGTCAAGGAAGAACCAAAAGAAACTTCTACAGGTAGATATAAGAGGATAATCGATGTGAGGTTGAGAACAAAATTGAGGACAGCTCATGCCGACCTTTCAGCTCATAATAATGAAGGGGTGAAAGCTAATAAAAGAACATAATCCAAATGAATACTACTTTTGTTACAGTTCATTTCATATTCTTAAAGATGAGATTAGAAATCGGACAAGTTCAAACTAAACTATAGGGGTATTATCTAAAAACAAAACTACAGCTAGGATAACCATGTAAAAGCATTATTTGTAGCAATCAATTCATTCAACTGAACCAGACAGTAACTTTTTAAGATATCTGGTAAAAAAATCTGGGACTAAGGGCCGTGTGGTACGGTGCCAGATTCTCGGAGAGACGAGAGAAACTTTTTTTTCCAGAAACCAACGAAACTACCTAAATAGTTCAAAAACAAGAAATGTTTCTCATTTTTAACCGTTTGATACAGATTCTCGAAGAAACACCGAATCGGAATCGATTCTCGCAGCCACACGGACCCTAAAGCAAATCTGAAAATCAGGGAATCCCCTGTTCCTGAGGATTATAATTGTTTCCACGAATTTCCAGATGGGGTCTACTAAATACTAAGTTTCTTTTTGACGGGATTGAGCTGCGGAAATTTAGGACAGACTAAAGAATCAATCTCATGAGCGGCGAGTACTGACTAGACCGTCAGTTTCAAAGGATAGCTTCGTCAAATCGAGAAGCATCTCTACCAGAATCGAGGACCAAACAACGGTACTTTATTACACCAAGCAAAATCACCAGTGCTCTGATTGACCTCTAACAAAAGGTACTCAGAAAATCGCAAAATTCCGATCCCTAAACCATTTCCCTAGAGCTCTCGAGACGATCGGAAACAATACTAATCAAACCGAACGGATAACATGCAACATCAAGAACCCCTCTATCTCAAATCCAAGAACAGGATCATCACAGATATAGATCCCCTTTCCTAACATCAAGGACAGTACTACACAACCTAAGAACAATAAATTCAAGAACCGAAGGGGGAGAGGAAAAAGGAGGTACGCATACATACCCTTGGAGGTGGTGGAAGAGGGAAGAGATCGACCAAGAACTCGACCGGAAGATATGGATCGAGGAGGCGGTCGCTCAGCTTAGTCCGTGTCCTTGGTGCTCTCCCTCTTCTTGGCTTGGATGCCTCCTATATAGAGAGGGAAAAAGGGGGAGGAATTTATAGATGGGAGGAGGAGGATGCTTCTTGGTTTCTTTGCCTCCCTTCTTTTCCTCTCCTCTCCCCTGGCCGCGAAGCCTGCTGATAAAAAGGTTGGTGCGAATTTGCTGTCCTCCGTTAGATCGTCGTTCTGGTTAATTCTGTGGGCAGCCACTCTGTTGTAGGCTGTGTGCTGAAGACGGGAGATGGTGCACGAGCGAAATGCGTTTGGTCAAAAACCTAAACAGTTTGTTTCATTTTTTTCATCCCATTGTGTAAAATTATTTAGATATTAAAAATGGTGTTGTGGTGGAGTTATGCTGAGTTATTTTCAGCAACTTGAACTCTTCCGTTAGCATGTTTTCTAAACTAAATTTTTTATCTAAAAGTTTTCTAAAAATTAAATAAATATATTTAAAAAATTTATAATAGTTAATATTTAATTAATAATATGATAATAATTTGTCTCGTTTTTTAAGCCACAAGTAGCTCCAGGCAAATTGGGTCATATCATATTAAAACTGAGGCTTATGGAGCCTTAGAATTCAATGAGTCACTAGTTGAGCGTGTATACATATAATACGTGTATACATATAAAGGATTTGTGTGTTTTGTATCTTATTGAGAAAATATAAATACATAGAATAATTTTAATTTGATTGCCTTTATTACTATATACATTTAAACAGATAGCTTGGGTGGAGCCCAAAGTAAAAAGCAATATTTAACGGATACACACAAATTAAAATTAGGTATGTATTAGACCATACCTATAATGAACTCTAAATGTTCCTATGAAATTAAATATGACATTGTGCTTTTTAAAGAATTTGTCATAGGAAGAATGTATGTTTATAGTGGAGTCCATTAAACCTCTTTAATACTAATTTTTCTGTTATAGCTATTTCCTATTTAATACCATTCGATTCGAGATGTACTTGATAGTGGCAAGGGGTATGTGATTTTAAACCTGAGATCACGTGTTTAATTCTCCACACGCTCACAATTTTTTCTACGTCTTTCCTAACATGACGTTCCAAAATAATTTTATTTTTTATTCGTTCCATGCATAGCAATATAAAAGCAAAATAATGATAATATCTCACTTTATTAAATGTCAACGTAATTACTTTTTACTTTATCTTTTTTATCTTTTTTATTTTATCTGTTTCTATTTTCCTATTTTAATGAACTCCAACGCAGCAATGGCTTAAAAGATGAATATATTTTAGACAAATAAGACGATGAAACATAATGATATTTTAAAACGAAAAAAATATATTTAAGGAAGGATAGTACTTTATATTTTTTTATATTTTTCTTTAGCCATTAAACTATAAACTACTATTACTCACTTCTCATTTTCTCCTTCGAATTAATAAAGATTATTGTAGTCTTTTTTTAACTTTTTGCTTATTATATCTGTGACTAACTAAACTTCTTAAAATATCTTTTAAGGTACATATGGAGTAATATTTACGAGGGATTGGAGACGATTGTTCCTTCAGGAATGAAGGAATACACGTGCCCGCTACTACACACAGAGAATCTTGACCAACGACCGACCTGCGCTATAACCCAAAGGCGGTTCCTTCCAACCCGCATCAGACGCGGTGTATGCCGAGATTATGACGAAACGTACGTGATTAAACCAAAATTAATCAATCAATCAAAAAACCCAAACGGCAACGGCGCATAGCGGAGCATCGATCCCGGAATCAATTATGAGCAGCCACTAGGTGGGACCCACCTTGGGCGACGAGGTGAGCGAGCCGTCGAACCGCGACTGGGAGGGAGGGATGGGCGGACCCGATTCCCCAGGCTCCGCGGTCGCGGATTCGACATTCGCGACGGTGACCCCCGCCCACCACCGCCACGAGGGTCCTGGACCCCGCCGCCGCGGATAGGGGCGCGCGCGTTCACGTGGCGGCGGCCGGCATCGCGTTCCTTCCCGTCCCCACCGCGACTCCGTGAGGGGTCTGGTGCTCTCTGGTTGCGTTGCGTGGGGCGGACGCGGGGAGCGAGCGAGACGTCCAGGGCGGCCGCCGGCCGGGGGCGACGTGTGCGCGTCGCGTTCGTCCCGCCCCGCGGAGGCAAAACCGAGCGCACGCACGACGCACCGGTGCGGACGTGGTGCGCCGCGCGGCTCGGTGCCTCGGTGCGTGTGCGGGGTCCGCGGGACGGAACCGCGGAAGCCGTGGCTTGCCCGTCTCGTGTTGCGCGGGGATTGACCGTCTCGTCTCGAGGCCGCCCGCGCCTCCCATACCTTTTTTTATTTTTAATTTTATTTATTAAAATATTTTTTTAAAAAAATTTGATTTAAAAAATTTACAAAATCGAAAGGATGATTTTTAAAAATCATTCTCCTAGAAGACTATTTATCTGACGTGCTAGACGGTCGTTGGCCATCGTGTAACTATCGAGCATCGAAGGGACATTTTGTAGATGACCTTTCGCTTTGTAGAAGGGTGTCTTTTTATGTGCGGAGGCTGCCAAAAAAATCACCCCGCACGTTAAAAAGCTAAAGGGTGCCGCTGTCGAAAAAAACCATCCCTCAACTCTTTTGGAGAGTCACCTATAAATTTTCGTCGTTCTTGATGGCTAGACGAGGACCAACGGCTATCTGTCGCTTCGTCAGAAGATGATGACGATTAGTTTTTAAAATTTTTAAATCAAAAATTATTTTTAAGTATTTTAATAAATAAAATTAAAAATAAAAAAATTCCACGTGAAGCGGCCGTGGCCCGTGTGGGTGGTGGGCGGATGCGGCCGAGGGAAGCGTGCCTGCCGGGCCGAACCGGCACGCGTCTCGTTATCGTTGATACGCCGGTCGGGTGGGGATTGGTGATTTTCGAATCACCGAGATTTGGACGAATGCTTCGCATCACCCGATCGATCACCGACGCACCAGCTAAACAATTCCCGTCTAGGATCACAACAGGACGCGAGCGAGATCGCCAATTCAAGTCAATTCAATTAAGTTTGCTGCTTTCATGGAACGGCTCAAGGCAACGACAGCCGCAAGAACAAACACGGGGGATTTCTGGAAAAAGCTGGTTTAGGTAGCGTCCTTTGTACGTTAAATTTTCAGATCGCTATCGCTGGAGGACGACGTAGGAGTACTGTGTAAAAGAGGATGGGGGCATAAACATTACAATAGGAAGCAGACAAGGAACACGATTCGTATCAACAAGAAAGAAAATATCATGTGCTCTCGTACAAATTACTAATAGAAATATCTAATTTCTCCCAGTAAACAGTTCTACCTCCCAATGGTTGATTAGAGAGCACTGACAGGTTATCATTGTCCGCGTACCGCTTAGCTAACCATGGCGCGGCCAGACTGAACCATACACGTCCTTCTTTGTGTACCTCTTGTCCCAAGACCATGGGACATCTGAAAGTAAAATAACATTTTTTTCAGTGTTTTACTACTACTGAAGGTGTATCGAGCGCCAAATCAATTTCAGCTAACCTTCTGTGCCGTAAAGTTTTGGAGGAAGTTGATATGGCACTGGCAATCTGATAATTTCCATGGATGGTTCTTTTTCTTCGTTGCTTTTCCAGCAGAGTGTGACCAGTTTGGTCTTGATCTCTTCCCCAGGGGCCGGGTTATCCTGGGTATATGTGCAAGGAACTTAAAATGATGGGAGGAAAAAAAAAGTGATTACATTAGTACAATACAAAAGGGAAGGAGAAATTCGATAATACCAGGTTTGAGTTGTTCTTTCCGGTACATGAAAATTGTGACACAGATTGGTGAGTTTTGGGCAAGAACAGTACACCTAACTGAAAAGAGATCAAAAGGCAAGGTATAAGCTACGATTCCATGATGACCAACACTATGTTGCTGGGCAGTTTTCCCGTAAGAGCAAGTTTTATAGAAGAAGCAATTGCCACCTCTAATTGTCCATTTAAACTAAGATAGTGTATACAATACATCACCTCTACACTAACTATAGCATACTAACCCCTATATTTTCATTTAATTTGTTTGCCCAATTCGCTCTTACTTTTCTCTTATTTTTTCTTACTTTTCTCTTATTGTTTTTGGAGTTTGTATGGAGGTTACTCATTGCATGAGGGTGGCTCCTACCCTCTCTTCTTTTTTTCTCCTCCACCTCACCATATTATCTTATGTGGCATCTTGGGTCAAGTTTTTAGGGGCTTGTAGTACTCGCTCTAAAAGCTACTCTTGGATGTTCAGAAAATACCCCCATATTCAACGATGGAACAGAATCATGCACCTCATATGAGCGTATCATCAGTTGTGTATTATTCTTCTGCAACGCACCCCAAGCAGCTTTGCTTAAATTTGCTGAGGTCAGTAGAAACCATCTGATGAGGACATACAAGATTTCAGATAATGTTCCAATGGAAATATTGTTATTAATTCTAGAGGAACAGTTTATATGGACGCTTACGCAATGTTTTGACCATTGTATCGAGTAAAAGTTTTTATGTGAGGCATAGCACGACTGGTAAGAAAACCCAAATCAGAATGTCAGTCCATGTCAGTGATAAAGTAATAAGCACTCTTAAAAGGATCAAAATATTACGGATCTAGGTATGGCAGGGATGCCAATCTTTGCAAGCTACAACAGATATCCATTGATCAACTAAATATGCTCAAGGAATACTATAAAATATAGACAATCATAATCATTACTCCCTCCTTTTGTTTTTATTAGTATATATGACTACTACAATGAACTGCTGTTTTTTAGATTAGAATGATATTCTGCGTTATCTTTCTAATTAAATATAAATCAGTCTTGCCTGACCTTGGAGGTAGAGAAAATATAGAACTCATTTTGCAAAGTGCTACAGATCATATAGAAGAAGCACCTTACACCCCCAGACCTCTCTTATACTAACCCTACTCAGGAAGGTATTTTTCCATGAAAACCAATGTTTCTGCAATCATTTTAATGGCAAAGGTGAAGCATCTAGACCCCCGGTGTTGATTTTGGTAATTAATGACAAGCGTTGATTGTGGACTAACTATTCTA
The DNA here is from genome assembly GCA_019925245.2 of Oryza australiensis. NCBI lineage: Eukaryota > Viridiplantae > Streptophyta > Magnoliopsida > Poales > Poaceae > Oryza > Oryza australiensis. The sequence goes on along the minus strand of JAIFGZ020000381.1, from coordinate 973,092 downwards.
TTTGAGTGAGATAATTTGAGCTAGGACCACGTGATGTGCATATAATTTGAGCTAGGACCACGTGATGTGCATATGAAGGACGATTGCCACGGATTAAAAATTAATGGTGCAAAGCAATAAGATGAAGGTGATAAATCTAGCTTTTCATTTTTATCGATCGAGGTGTTGAGCGATCGAATTCGCTAGGTTTCTGTCTAGCTTTACCATACTATCAAGAGGATGGTAACCTTGGTGAGGAAATGATCAAAATGCTATATTAGGTCATATGCATGTGGGTGCTTTTATTCTCTGACCTCAAGCGGTCTGACCGAGGGTTCCATGTTGGTTTGGCCGCATTATGTGCTCCAATCTGACCAAGGACAAGTGGGCGGTCAGACCATGGAGTTCTATTCTCGCAGTTGCCTCAGGCTCTAAGTCCTGAAGGCCGGTTTGACCGGCACCCTTATGGCAATCTGACCACAACGGTCTAACCAGGCCCAGTTCGGTCACTCAAAGCATCTCAAGTTGGAAATGCTCTTGTGAGATCCTCTTGTACCTCTTCTTTTATGTGAGCTAGAACTATTTCATTTTCCCTTTCTTCTTCCCAAAAGATCATTGAATCTTCTTGCAAGAAGAACAATCTCTTTCTCCAAGCTATCTTTGCCTTCCTCCAAGCTATCCATCTTGTCTTCAACTTCGGTCTTGAGAGCAATGCTTTTCTTCTTTGATGATGAGGCTTCCTCCATCTCTTGTTTCTTCAACTTATACATATCATTTGTGTTGATCTTGCACAAAAGGCCTTGAGGGGTCATCCTTGACATGTCGGAGTTGATGAGCAAAGTAACTGGAGTCTCATACTTTGTCCGGTAGAGCTCGAAGCATTATTTTGAGCAACTTCAAGGTCAGTGTAGGTTGCCCCAAGTTTCTTTAGGTCATTGCCAATCACATTGAGCCTTCCATACATGTCATTCACACTCTCAGGGTGGATAGCAAGTCCGCTCTGGCTCTAGCGAAGAACCCCGTTTTCCACGAACGGAGTAAGCATATCCGGGTGAGGTACCACTTCATCCGAGGCTGCTTGGAGGAAGGGAGCATCAAGGCAAGCTACATCAACACCAAGGACCAGCTTGCGGATTTGCTCACCAAGTCCCTTGGGAGGATCAAGTTCCTTGAGTTTCGCGCCAAGATCGGGATGACTCAGATTTCTCACAAGACGACGCAAGACTTAGGGGGAGAATGATGAAATGATGGAATAAGTCTTGGCATCTTTGTGGTCTTTGTGGCAGGTAGTTTGTTTGTCCTTGTTGGTCCATTAGGCATCTTGGACTAACTTTAGACTAGCATCTATAGGACAGCAGTTAGCATCTGCTTTTAGGACAACATCTTAGTGTCTTTTAGGACAGCATCTTAGACTAGCATCTTGGCATATGCTTGGCTGGTTAGCAGCCTATAAATATGTATCCCCAACCCCTTGGGTTGGCATCGCATTGAGAAATAAACCCAGAAAATTGTCCCATCTCCAAGTGTGATCCTCTCGATGAGAGTAAGGATCGTGCTCACTCCTCGAGCAAGGATCCAGCGACTAACATTCACCTACCTGTAGTCGACATTTTGATCCTATACAAGGACACATAATTAAGGTTGAACAACACTAACCTATCAATTTAATGTTTGGTCACAAACGACCATTTTCCAAACATGGTTGTTGTGATTAAAGAAACATCACCAAACAATTTCTCGTGATATGAGATGCAGAAAACAGCACAAAATGGGTGCGATGAATAATTTGTGGTATAGCACAAAATGATGCTTCTCTAAAACTACAAAAAACTGTATGGTGGTATAGTAGTAAATAATTTGTGGATGATTTAATAAATGGGCATAGCACCCTACCGGCGAGGTAACCATTAGGAAGTTCCATTTTAATAAGACGATAGCTTGTTAGATACTTGAAGGAAACAAGGAGCATACCAACGACCCACATGGTCCGCGTTCCACCTGGCCCAATACTTCCTCAAGAAATCTTTTTCAACATTCTTTTGAGGGCTCGGAATGCAACTACCAGCTGAATAACCCTACGTAAGAAACATTTGACACAAGAAATTAGATAAGTGGTGATACTAGTCCTCGGGTAAAAAGGACTAGTAAAATTCAGGTCATGGAACATGCTGATTTTGAGATTGAACACAATCGGTTTATATTTGTTTTGTTATTTTGGGGCCATCGCTGATCTATCATAGGACATCATATCTGAAGAAGGTTCTCAACAGATCAAGAAAGCACAAGGAGCCTTCATGCTCGTGTGTTTTATGATGCAATATACAGGACGTATGATTAGAGAATTTTTACAGAGATTGGGTTTATACCTCTATTGATGTCCTAACGTCCTCCACTGTAGGCCAAACAATCAGTGGTTTACCAATACCCAATGGTGAACCATTATCTGATTTACCAGCTGATAGTGAGCATGCAAACTCACTCATCCATTTCTCATCAAGTGACCCCAAGGAAGAGAACTGCATACAAGAAAAATAAAATGCTAAATGTCCTTTAAGGAGTACAAGCTTGGGAAGTAATAGGCAAGTAAAAAATTACAATGCAGACTTTCAGTGAAACAGAAAGGGGAGATGAATGCCAGATTTTTTTTTTGAAGGGAAAAACTACTGGTAAGGCCCAGTAGTTAGATTTTATAAATTAAAAAGAAGTTACAATATTTACAGAGAAAGACATGAAAAAAAACTAATACAGAGTTTGTAACCAGTCTAACACAAATCTTGTAGTCGACTATTCATCCTGCAAACATGCAAGAAAATCTCATTTCTGAAGCAAGCAAACCACCTGTCAACACTAGGCTGAACTTGCTGAAAAATCAGTGCATTTCCCTGCTTCTAAATATGCCAGCAAGCAATTAGTGTTATTTCTAAAAACCACCATTTCTTGAATCTCAATCTTGCCAGTACAATTATTTGATAGAAACTTAAAGATGAATTCCACTGAATGGGCAGTCAAAGAACAGATGTGTTCTTGTATCTCTGAATGCCAGATTTTAAGTCCAATTAATCCATGATGCTGTAGGTGACAATATAACATATCCCGCACTCCATATAGTCTTGCAATACAAAACAAGAAACAGTTATTAACTAAGTACATATTCCTTTGACCATTAGTGCAATATTTTTTTTACAGCTTCCATTAATGGCATTAGTGTGCTACACAGTGGAGGGTTCAGGTACTAGAAGGTCTTTCCTAAGGTAAACTACGAAAGAACCCTGCTTCCAAGGCATAAAGTTAGGCACCGCCATGATTTTGTTTCACAATCTTAAGCATTTCTGCTTCAACCTTAACAGGGTTATTAAGGCATTCACTACATCACTTCGCAAAGTTGCCTGTGCTAACTGCTAAGATAAATGGATAAATAACTCACACATTCAAAGATACCTGATAAATCAGGGGAGCCTTGCAAAACTGTTGTTCAAATGTGCAACCTTCAAGAACACTCCTAAGCTTCATATGGCCCCACTTTTTAATATTGGGGCCAACATGATAACCAGGAACTGATCCAATCAACCTGACCTATAAAAGATATAAAATCAGCTGAGACTAAATTATGAATAAACATGTGAGGAGAAGCTGGTGTGTGCTAGTATGTTTTAAGTGTTATGCTTCTATATAAAACTCATGGACCTTCTGCAAATTCTGGTGAGCTTCCATGTACAGTTTATTTAGTGTTTGTGCATCCAACAGGGAGAGAAAGAACGAGGGCCAAAATGATACTAAGCACTTGAGAGGCGATTCTTCATTTTCCGCTTAAAATATCACTTCATCCCTTATTTGCCGTTGATGTCTTACTGACAATAGGAGGATTGGGCAAGTTTTCAGTGGCATATGAGGACTTTATCACTAAACATTGTGATATAGAAGGTGCAGAAAAAAAATGCATAGATTAATTTCAAAGGCAACCAAACTGGAAAGGTCCAATCATAAGATCTCAAAATGGATAACAAAAGGAGCAATAGAATGGTTTCTTGTGAACTGAAAATCCTCCCGAACAGTATATATTTTGTAGGATAAAACCAGCGCTAAAAGATGATGGAATCTGTTCATTTATGGAAGAAAAGGAAACTTTCGCATAAAGCAATCTATTTACAGTGGAGGAACCGACACAAATCAGTGATCACGTGATTAAGTAATTGCCAGCATTTATCGTGCAAAGCATACTTCAATTTTTTTTCCTTTTTCACATCAGCCTATTGCAGGGAGAAAAAAACGAGATGTTTACAGCTGAGCACTGCACACTAAGTGTAGAAAACTAAGATATACTAACCGATGAGCTCTTATAATCAAACTTCCTAAAGAATGCTGCATTGATGTTGACATCACCAACCACCGGTAAATTTACCCTGAACTCAGGCCACTGCATTGTCATGAAGAGAATAATACATTACAACATACTCCCTCCGTCTAGGAAAAGAATGACGTTTAGGACAGCGACACGGTCTCCAAAACATAACTTTGACTTCTTCTTATTAAAAAAATATGTATTATATAATAATTTGTGTATATTATTATGAAAGTATTTTTCAAGACAAATCTATTCATATAGGTTTCATATTTCCAAACTTAACAACTTAAAAGCTATTCATGATTTATATTCCCAATGTTTGACTAAAACTTTGTCCTAAACGTCATTCTTTTCCTATACGGAGGGAGTACATAGACAAGATGTATTTAGTACACTGCAACTTTAGGGGAAATAAACTAGAACACAAGTAATAGTCAAAATGAACTGGGGCTTTTCTAAGCTAGACAGCCCAAGACATCCTATTTTCATTCACTCTAATTTAGAAGTACTTATTACAGAACTGTACAATGTTCCACAGAAAATAAGACCATGTTTTGTGATTTGCTCAAACTTTTATTCTATTACCTCCATCCCAAAATAAGTTCATTTTTCATCCATCCCACACATATCAATACAAACAACAAAAAAACTAGAATGCCCGTACTTTATCAAATCCCAATGCAACTATTGGTCATTTTATCTACTCCCAATACAATTATTCCCTGCTTTCACAAACTCCGATGCAATGATAAGTCAGAAATGAACTTATTTTGGGACAAATGAGAAGAGCCAAAAATGAACTTAATATGGGATGGAGGTAGTACTTATTTAAGGTATTCTTTAACATGGCTCATTGCTTTTAACAATAAGACATCTACTGTGTCTTACTATAAGTTCACAACATGTTGCCAGCAATTCCAAGATCTCTCTCTAACAAAATCATGATATGCATATTTTACCAATTCAGCTGTGTTTTACTAACATGACAACAGTGGCCCCCCTTGTGAACCAATTCAGTAGTATCTAATACGAACTTTTTACTGAGTAGCAGAAGAGTAGAAACAGAAGTTGCCAGTGTTAACTGTGATTGTTCGAAAAGTGCACACAGTTATTTGTTAATTTTTATTCTGGTAACCTCCGGCAAAGCACATTATGACTTTTATCATGATGATAATTTTGAATATATCAATAAGAAAACAACATTTAATTTCTTTTCTAAAAAAGTGAACAAAATTGGAGTGATACATTAATCAAGAAGCAAAGAGAATTGCCCTGCTAGCTGCTACCTTAATTGCACTCAGATAATCAACCAAATCGTTCTCAAAGGAAACACTTCTATTCACATCTTTTGCATCTTTCCAGGGAAAATCTTGCATCCATAGCCCCTGAGTTTTGTTATTCCAGTCAACATATATCAAATTTGCTGTGTGCACAACAACACGAATCCCTTGAGGATATACAAGCAGCATGGCCTTTGAATGATGTGTTCCAAATGAAATTGGAAGTGGAGGCTTGTGAAGGATCCAATTGGCTGGCTTCACTTTCTGTTACCCAACCATGAATATGAGATGAGAAAAAGGAAATATAAAAATATCATGAATGACTTTAGTAATGTTGTCACCTTCAGAAGCTCCACTGATGCACCATCTTCTCCATGTATAACTAGGACATGTTGAACTTTCCTTAAGCTCGGACATGCTGCACAGTGCAATATTGTTTACATTAAAACTGAAGGATGTAGATAATGGCGATGACTGGAAAAGAAAGCAGAATGATATTTCACCACATAGCATAGGGAATGCAGAGTGATATTTCACCACATAGCATAAGGAACACAGATGGGCACAGGTTGCCAAACTCCTTAAGTAAATACATACATTTTATAATTAAGTGCATGTCATTGTCAACAAAAAGATACATAAAGTAGTGGAAAATAGAAGACAAATGAGAATCATAATCAAACATAGCAAAATAAAAGGCCAAAAGTACATGTTTTGCTTATCTTTGTAGTCCAGCACTTTTATTCAACAAATATATTATACTTCACAATTAATTAGTAATCATATAAATTATAATGCTAGCCATAGAGGCTCAGAAAGATAAGCTTCCAAAATTATTGCACAGGAAACAATTTAGGTAAGTCAATAACATAAATGACTATGATTCTAGAAACCAATAGAGAGTGACCAATATAGTTACATCAATTTATCAGTAATGAAGAGTGACCAATATAGTTACATCAATTTATCAATAATGAAGAATATCAGATGAGTTAGGTTGTTACCATCAACTACTTGCACTTCAAAAAGAATTATACCAATGAATAGTTACAGCGAACAAAACATCGAGGGGAAAGCTACCAGAATGGCAGAAACTAAATATTTATTCAATGGAAAAATGTGGCAAAGTACTTTCAGCAACAAAGAAAGGATTACTTTTCCTCTTACCAACAAGTACGTAGAGTTTAGCATTAATTGTGCAGTACAAAAAGATCAAAAGGAGCACACAAATAAAAATAGCACAGGATCATAGTTGGGTTCATGATTGAGTGTTCTTACTTCTGAAACTGTAAAGTGGCAGAGGCGCCAAATTTTCTTTTATTTTGTTTGCAAAAAAGCCACTACGTATGGTAAAAAGGAAGCAGCCCTCACAGAAGGATAAACAATGCTACTTGTATGATTTCCACCACAATAACTCACCTGTAAGCAGCCATTCTATGTCCACCATATAATTTGAGAGTACAGCAAGAAGCACTTCACCCTATAATTCATTCATCATGTAAGAACTAGCATACTTCTTTGATGAATCTGACAATGCATGAATAGAGTGTGAACATAAGAGAACATTTATTTTAGAGAAATGGTTGGGAAATGATATGCAAGACAGTATCCCTGAACACTGAACAGATCAGCAGAATAATACACGATATCATCGACAATATAGGCATAAATCTTTACAAGGTCCAACTTGAAGAACAATTCCATCTTTCAAACACCAGACTGCATGAGTTTGTATTGGTAATGATTTTTTGTTTGGAATAAATATGTTGGTAATGATGAGCAGGCTAAGAAATTTGTTCTTATGCAACATTTGTGTCCTGAACAGATCATATCTAAAAGATGTTGTGGCACACCATGTTAAATGAAATCAACCACATAACTTCCGCTTAAGAGCTCCTGTTAAATGGGTGATACCTGTATGACATCTTGAATGGTAACTGAGGAAGTATTAGTCCATGAAGGAAGACCTTGGACACGCATGAGCCGAAAAGTCAATGAAAGTACATCTTTCAGAGAATCGACAGAGTGTATTCTCTCGTTATTTCTCTCAGAAGAACCAGCACTGTCAAGTGAACTTAACATTTGATCACAACCCAGACCGGAAATAGTTGCACTATCTTCTGCAAAGCTTTCCTGGTTATATAGGACAGGATATGAGTAATGAAACTAAGATGGTAATGTACAGTTCAATAGTATACTGGTAATTTTACACAAGGAAAGAAAACATACAGCTATAATAATATTCAGCAAGCTAAGGGGCACCAATGCAAAATATAAAAGATGCCAACACTAAACAACAGAAGCATACATGGATAGCACATCCAATGCTGAGTTTCAGAAAGCAAATCCAAAACATCAAATACTTAGATACTATTTGAGTGTTGAATAAATATTCACCACAGATAAGTACATTTCTAGACGTTTGCACCTTTGGATGGTATTTAAGTGTACCGGGATCTTTCAGTGGTATATTTATGAAATCAGGATCTTTCAACGTCACAGCCTGGAGACTATGAATTAAGACATAACGACTTTATTTTCCTACCAGAAAATATATAAAGATAGCCACTGATCAATTTCATAAACCAATTGTCTGACATAATTTAAATTAGTGTATCCACAATAAAAGTTATCAGAATATACACTGGCAAATCCCTTCTTTTAAAGAAATTCTTTAAGTATTCTATGTCCAGCACTAGGATCATTTATGTTATATTAAAACTACAGCATTGCCCAGATTAAGCCATGGTCAGACAATATCTAACGGAAATATGATCCACAGAAAACCATGGATTGCCCTCTTCTAAGTAAAACAAACTGCACAGTACAGGCAGTACAACTAGAAAGGTTAAGTTACCTGTAAACTTCTTGCCAAAGCCTCATCTTCCATAATCTGACGATTTCTTTTGATAACTACACTATCATCCTCACAGTGCCTCTTCCCCTTTTTAAAATCACCTGAACCCATTGATGTGGAACTTTTATGGTTATTGCCCACATTCACATACTTCATAAAATATTTACCAGGGATAAGTTCCAGGACATCATCATGTGCAATCTTTACTCTCTCTTGAGCACAGACCTTCCTCCTCTGGCCCTCAGATCGGACAATGACAGGATTTGGTCCTTCCTGCAAATGCATTGTCAATGAACTACAACAAGTTATTTTCTGAAACAAAAGCCATCGAAACAAAATTGCACAGTTAATTGGAATATCCCCGTGTCTTATCACACTCACCACTACAACTTCAATGGAACCATCCGCCGAGGCATGTAGGCTCAGATGCTTGCGGCTGACTCTCTTGTCGACGACCACCATATGATTTCTCCCTACAACATTGGTACCCTGATAGATAGGAATGCTTGAAACCGATCCATTTGACGAGCCCGCATTTCCTTCATTGAGGGGGACTAGATTGCCAACCCTTACCTAAGCAATACACCACTTTTCACACATCAGCTCTTCAACAAATCTTAAATCTCCGATGGAAAAACACTGATCAGAATACAGGGCAATGCACTGAAGCGGTTCGAACCCGATTCTAATCAAACCTCCCATCCCCAAATCCACCGGGGAGAAAAATCGCACGCGCATATCATCGCCAAAACTACCCCCGAAAAAAAATCGCACGCGCGGAGAGATAGAAAGATAATATAGAACACAACTTACTCGAGAAGAGGACGACATGGGCGCGGTCTGGGATTGACTCCAAACCCTAAAGCCTAGTCCCACGAATTGGAATCCTACCAAGCGACGTGGAGAGGAGGATGGGGAGGGGAAGGAGACCCGGAGAAGACGAAGCCATTCGAGAGCTCGGGTCGAGCGAGCCGTGATTGAGAGCCTGAGCCGAAATAGCAGCCCACCACCAAATACATATGGGCTTAGCCCATTCATCAACTTGTACAAGGCCCACGTCGAAGATCTCCATGTCCGAAAGCCCATCAGTCAATGAGACCAAAGCTCCAACGTCTCGAGGTCACTGGAGCCGCCGGCGCCGCCACACGTGAGGCTCCTTCCTCTCCTCCAGTCGCGGCGGCGGCGCCCGGCGGCCGCGCCCTCGCGTCGTCCCCCGCCCGCTACGGCGCTTCGCCTGGTCCACCGGCGGAGGATCCGTGCGCCTCCCCGCCTCTTTCGCCGGCGGAGCCAGTTGGCCCCCACCCGAGGACCCGGCGGAGACCGGGGAAGGGCAGTCCCGTTGCCATCCCCGCTACCGAGGCGCCAACCAGCGTACCAGCAGCCTTCGCCTCTGTCCTGACTAGGCGGCGGAAAGCGCGGTCGCAAAGGACTCCAACTGCGGCGGCGGGTTCCAGAAGTATCGCGGAAACTGACGCCTTCTTCCGGGAGCAAGTGAGCAACGGGTAACTGAAATCATAATAAACTCCTAATTCAACTTGATTGGTTTCAATTTTTGAGTAGTTGTGACTTCTAGCGTGATTATGGCTTTCCTACATGTTTCGGTTTCTTTGGTAGTAGTAGCAGCCATAATAAAGATAGAAGCGAGATTTGGGGAAACTTACTCTGCTGTAAAGCTGGTGAAACGTAGGTTTTATCTTCCTTTTTTTCCTTTTGGCCCTTTCAATCCTCAGAACATCATAGTAATTGAAGGTTTAGAGGTTTGATGAAGACTTGATTAATGCTAGGCTTTAGTGATCATGGTGTTTGATGAAGACTTGATTAATGCTAGGCTTTAGTGATCATGGTGTTCTTTTCAATAATAAGGGTTGCTCCTAGCTTATATTGAAAGCTAATAATAATTGGGTATTTCTAACAAAAAAAAGTGATCTTGTTGGCTAGGGAACTTAGGAGCTGGGAGTTGTGGATATTAGAATGTAGATCCTTATTCCTGAATCCTGAAGGTCAGCTACCACTTTGTTTGAATAGCTACCACCTTGTTTATCTTCTGTCCAACCTTGGGGTTAATTCAATACAAGGGATTTATGATGATTCGAATGACCTGTGTAGTGCTTGTTTTCGTGTGAGGTTGTATGACTCTGCTTGTTGAAGTCATACTAATTGACATCATACAATTTGGCTAGCACTGCATTCAATAGTCAATAGTAACCCTTTTCAAAAGAAAAAGTCGATAGTAATGGTGACATCCTAATTTCTCTTACTTGATGAAGTGGAACATGACGTTAATGTTAGATATACCCATGCAAAAATTTATAAAGTTTCAAACGTCTGGAGTACGTAGTTTAGTGGATCATCATTTTTTGTTTTGCTTTGTTTGAGTGCAACACATTTTAGTTCATAACTCAGCAGAAGTTCTATTTGCACTTTTCCATCTCTTGTTTAGTGTGTCTCATCTCTTGTTTCTTTGATATTAATATTTTTGTCTTGTTGCATTTAGGTATGCATGCATTTTCTTACTGAGCAACTTTTTTTTTTGAACTTGTGAAGCAGGTTTCTTGGAATCCTTCTCTCTAAGGAACTGTTTACTGCAACATCTTTAGGTTCTTATTCATACCATGGATCAGAAACCTAAGGATGATTTTGATTTCCTTGAACCATCAGTACTCTTAGATGAGACACACTATCAGATGGGTTTCAAGAATGGTTATAGTGAGGGTTTGGTGTCTGGAAAAGAAGAGGCAAGGCAGGTTGGTTTAAATAATGGTTTCCAAGTAGGTGAAGAACTAGGTTTCTATCAGGGATGTCTGGATGTTTGGACGTCAGTAGTTTCAATTGATCAAGATGCATTCTCAGCTCGGGTCAGGAAGAACATTGAGCAACTAGCTGCTCTGTTGAGCAGCTATCCGTTGTCCAATCCAGAAGATGAGCAAGTTCAAGATATAATGGAGAAGATAAGGCTGAAATTCAGGGTTATCACAGCAAGCTTAGGTGCAAAACTGGAGTATCAAGGCCGTCCTACATCATCCAAGCAGGATGTTGAGGATCTGTAACTAGTTTAGTTTTCTGAATGTCAGATTACCATGTTGAAAGTTGAAAAGATACATGAGAACCATACATGTTTGTGTTGGTTTGGGTTCGCGAAAATTCTTGTTCTGGTGAATGCTGCTATACAACTGTGTTTCTAAACATCTTATGAAGTTAACAGGGATCACAGTGAGACCTGGAAGCCTGTATTTGAGTATCTATCTACACTCAAGTTAATTTGAGGCAGTTCTGTTGCCATCTTATTTTTGATCCCTGGTTTGTCCTCCTTTTATGATTTTGCTCTTACCACATATGAGTACCTCCATGACTTCTTTGTCGCAATTGAGGTGTTATATAATGTTGTCACAAAGAAATTATTATTTGCTTCCTATTTGCGTATTACCGTGTATTCTGTATGTGACAGGACTATTCACAGGTGCCTTGTAATCCTGTATTCTCTGTGTGGTAAGACTACTGATCGCTGGTCCTGCTTTTCTGCAAACGGCGACTTGATTTCAGGTAACGTTTCTGTTGCTATTACTCATCATCATCGTCATCTTCTAAAAATAAACCTGATTACTCTCGCCAGCACATCTTTTCCTGTGCATTTTGATACTAAGTCGAGTATTTTTCATTTAAAAGACAACGTCTGCCGAATGTTACTGTTTTTTATTTCAGGAAGTACCAACAAGTGCGTGATGAAGAAATTCCGGAACGAATTCCACATCACCACCGAGTTATCAGTCGGACTACACGCCACGGCCACGGCGGGCATGGCTGGCGATATACATAGTCGGGCGCGCCTCGCCGCCGCGGTCGCTGGCGACGTAGCTGGAGACGGTCTCGACGATGCCCATGGGATTCAGGTCCTCGCCGTCGTCGCTCTCGAATTCGACATGCCGCGTCAGCCCGTTGGCGAGGCCGTGCGTGTGGAGCACGACATTCAACGGGCCGTCGGGTTGGATGCGGCACGCGTGCACGGTGAAGAGCCTGTTGGGGCGGCCGGCGTAGACGGTGTCCGCGCCGACGGCGGGGGAGAACGCCCGGGGGCACGCCCAGACCACGCGGTCGTCGCCCATGAACAGCGCGCGCCCGCCCAGCCGCGACAGCATTATCGTCCTCGCCGCCATGTCCACCGCGTACGCGACGCAGATCCTGGGCATCCTCAGAGTGTCGGGACCTTCCGGGGGAAGCTCCTCGCCTGCGTGCATGTAGAAGATCTCCTTAATCAGCATCAACTTCTCCTTCTCGTCGTCCGCGGCCAGCGTGAGGCGGAACGACGGGGCGTCGACGGGCACGTACGCGACCGGCGCCAGCTTCGGCTCCCGGCGCGCGCCGTCGCTGTGGAGCCGGTAGATGTAGATGTGCGAGACGGCGTAGAAGTAGCCCCCGAGCGAAGCGGCCGACTCCAGGTGAAGGTGCGGGACGAATATCCACTTCCAGTGGCTGTCGCCGGGCCTGGCTACGGCGACCTTGTTCACCAGGTTGCAGAGCACGGCCACCGCCTTGTGGCCGTCGGAGAGGCCGATGGCCGTCGGCTGGTGGTACTCGGGCTCCACCATCTTCGGGTTGTGCGACACCGAGTGGATCATGGTGAAGAGCGAGGGGAGCTCGGTGAGGTGGCGCGTGAACGGGTTGAGGAGGCGGAGCACGTGGATGCCCCGGTCCCGCAGCGTGAGGAGCCCACCCAAGGTCGGGCCCATGACGTCATGGTCCTCGAGCTCCGGGACGTCGACGGTGATGACGCCGCCGGTGTTGGTGTTGAGGAACCGGTTGCGGAACGGCGCCGCCGCCCGGGGGGTCTCCTCTAGCATGATCCATGACCTGGGGAGGTACTTGGGCCTAAGACCATCGTCAACACGTGGGTCCTCGGTATGTTGCCTCCAGGGGCTGCACACGGCACGGAAGCGGATGTAGTCCGTGACGTCGTTCGCCAGTAGGCGTTCGGCGATTAGCATCACCAAGCAACCCGTGAGGGTTGACCAGTCGCTCCTACGACAGAATTGTGAAGGAAAAAGTAGGTAAACCATAAATATTACATCAAACTATAAAGTAATTACCTAAGAAAAAGTGGGTAAACCATTAATACCAAATATATAAAAATATATCTACGAAATAAAACAAATAACTAAGAAAAAAGGGTGTAAATCATAAATACCAAAAGTATGTGAACATCTATCTGTAAACCATAAATAAACACATATCTACGAAAGAATTAACTAAAAAATGGATAAATCATAAATACCAAATATGTGAACACCTATCTATAAGAATTACCTAAGAGAAAGTGGGTAAACCATAACCATAAATAAAAACATCTCTAGAAAGAATTAACTAAAAAAAGGATAAATCATAAATACCAAATATGTGAACACCTATCTATGAGAATCACCTAAGAGAAAGTGGGTAAACCATAAATACCAAGCATATGAACATCTATCGATGAAATAATTACCTAAGAAAAAATGGGTGAACCATAAATACACACCTATCGACGAAAGAATTACCTAAGAAAAAAGGTTGAATCATAAATACCAAGTATGTAAACATCTATCTACGAAGGGATTGTCTAAAAAATCCATCTAACAAAGAATTACCTCTATCTAAAAACGGAGTTGTCTAAAAATCCATCTAAGAAGAAGTCACCTGAGAATCTATCCAAAAATGATCGCCTAGAGTTCTTCTAATGAAGAGATCACCGAAAAATACATCTCAAAAAGGAATATGATAAAATAGATCAAAAAGAAGCACGTAAAAGTTAAAGAACTTACCCCATCCAAAGCGCTTCAAGAGGCTTTTCACGACTTTAAGATAGATTTGACAAGCATAGATGTGATAGAGAGGCGTGGCGGCGGGTGTGAGGAATGATTGACAAAGTATGTGGCAAAGCAAGGAGCTCAACAAAACCTAAAGCCGTGGCGGCTGTGAGGAATGGTTGAGGGTGAAGCGAAGGAGGAGAGGGATTATTTATGTTATAGAGAGGACGGGGTAGGTAGTAGAGGTAGGATATAGAGGATGGAACACGTGACTGTTCACTTTGGACTGAGACCCAAACGGTAAATGGGCCTAGAACATATTAAAAAAAACTCTTGGGCTAATTGAAGCAACATTTCTATTGGGCTCTTCATGGAAACACTAGTACAGAATGCCTCATAGGTGCCGGTTGGGAAACCCCCTTAGATGCCGGTTTTCCCAACCGGCACCTATTGGTCGGCACCAATGACTTTGGTCATTGGTGTCGGTTCTTTGACCGGCACCTATTCGAGCAAATAAGTGTCGGTTCGTGTAGAACCGACACCTATTTATCGGACACCTATACAATGAGGTGCTCCCAATCTTTTCTTATGGACCCACTCCTTTAGCCTGGGACCCACCATATTTATCGGACCCACCATAATTTTCCACGCGCGCGCTGCCGCCCGAGATAGAGTTACTGAGCACGAGCGAGCGGTTCGGCGAGCGGTTCTACACGATGAGCGAGCGAGGCACAAACCTATTTAAGCTGGTGTTGCTCTGGTTCGGCGAGCGGTATGGTACTAATCGAGGGAATAGTGTTTCTTGAGAATAGGTGCCGAGTGAACAGTAAAACCGCCACCTATACTATAGGTGGCGGTTCGTAATAAGAACCGCCACCTATTCACGAACATATTAAAAAAAACTCTTGGGCTAATTGAAGCAACATTTCTATTGGGCTCTTCATGGAAACACTAGTACAGAATGCCTCATAGGTGCCGGTTGGGAAACCCCCTTAGGTGCCGGTTTTTCCAACCGGCACCTATTGGTCGGCACCAATGACTTTGGTCATTGGTGTCGGTTCTTTGACCGGCACCTATTCGAGCAAATAAGTGTCGGTTCGTGTAGAACCGACACCTATTTATCGGACACCTATACAATGAGGTGCTCCCAATCTTTTCTTATGGACCCACTCCTTTAGCCGGACCCACCATATTTATCGGACCCACCATAATTTTCCACGCGGCGCGCGGGCCCGCGAGATAGAGTTACAGGCACGAGCGAGCGGTTCGGCGAGCGGTTCTACACGATGAGCGAGCGAGGCACAAACCTATTTAAGCTGGTGTTGCTCTGGTTCGGCGAGCGGTATGGTACTAATCGAGGGAATAGTGTTTCTTGAGAATAGGTGCCGAGTGAACAGTAAAACCGCCACCTATACTATAGGTGGCGGTTCGTAATAAGAACCGCCACCTATTCACGAAGAATAGGTACCGGGTGAACAGTAAAACCGTCACCTATAGTCTCAAATAGGTGTCGGGTGAACAGTAAAACCGCCACCTATACTATAGGTGGCGGTTTTACTGTTCACCCGGCACCTATTTGAGACTATAGGTGGCAGTTCTTAACACGAACCGCCACCTATTCTTTTGCCGCCACCTATATACATTATAGGTGCCGGATTTAGTTTGACCGGCACCTTTTGAGGCGACACCAATGAGCCTTTTTTAGTAGTGAAAATGACGTATGCATAATTCGTTCATTTTGTTTTCCGTCTTTTTCTTATACAACATGAAGCAGCAAGGTCCTTTTCATTGGCAAATTCAGTATATTTATACTCTATTATAAATGTATTGATGTTGTATTTGATCCAAGTTTATGATTATATTCACACTCCAAAATGTGCTTTCAATCTAATAGTTTTGTCACGTTACACATAATACCGAATTACTGATTACTTAGATCAAAATTACAAGGCAGTAATGGTGAAATGTTTTGATTAATCCGTGCATTGGAAGACTACGATACCAAAAGTTCTCTCAGTTTGTCATGAAATAAGCTTTTGTGGTCTTAAGGAACCAAAACATGTCTCTGGACAGACTGAGAAAAAACTTTTGGGTTTTCAAACTGACAGGATAGAGATACGCATAAGGTGTGTCTCATTCACCTTCTTGTTCAAGTCAGGCACAAACACCTCCCCAGTTTTGAGCATTTTCAACATAATTTTGTTTCGAATGCAATTTCTTTTTTGCTTTGCATCTAGAAAATGTGAACTTAAACTTAAAGTACAAAAATGTTGGATATGATTTACAAATATTCAATCTAAGACAGTTGTTTTCAAGGAAAAATCTTCACCTGGTATTTGAACTTCTTTTCCACAATATTGAACCACAAACTTACTTTTTTTTTAAAAAAGAACTTTCTTCCTAGCTAAGTAGTAGAAAAGTATAAAGTTTCAAATGAAACATCATGCTTTTGGCTTGGGTATAAATGAGCTTGTGCATGTTGGTGGTGGTGACGGTGCTCCGGATTCAGTTGGACTTGGGAAAGGCAGCAGGTTCGCTCACTTTGCCATTGCCCGGGATCTATACTCAGTAGGTTGGTACAACATTAGTATCATATAATTAGATAATTAGAGGTGGCCTAGAGGATGATTGAGGATAAAACATTAAATCTAGTGGTTACGTTCCGCGTACGGATGTGTTGCGCGTGATGGAACGAGGGGATGGAAGGATGATTACTTCGCTTTTGAGGTAGTACAGATATTAAAAACTCGCTTTAAACAACTGTAGGAGTTACAGTGCAATATTACAAAACCACATATGAAACTGTAACATAAAAAAATCAAATACAGAATGGGGCAAAAGCAAACTTTTTTATGGATTAAATTCCACAAAATTTGAATCCTGGAATGAAATGAAGCAAAGCCTTCCTCCTCTCCTAACCAAGATGATCTATTTAGGTCTAGTAAGATAATTCTAGATCTGGTCGAGGCACATCATTTAAGTGTGGGGAAGCTAATCCCTAAAGGTTCACAACCGGGTTATCATCACTAGGTCTTGAGATTTTTGGGAATTTTTCTTTTTTTCTTTCTTTCTTCTCCATGTACATATACTTTCATACATGGGCCTCTTGGGCCTAGCCAAGTATACACACATTCCTCAACACTCCCCCTCAAGATGGGACGAACACATCATGTAGACCCATCTTGTTACAAAATGAAGAAAAAACTTTCTGAGGCAACCCTTTAGTTAGCACATCAGCGACTTGGCTGGCAGAAGTTACATATGGTAAGCAAATAACTCCTTTATCGAGTTTCTCCTTAATAAAATGCCGATCAATCTCAATGTGCTTGGTTCGATCATGTTGCACTGGATTATTAGCTATATCAATGACTGCCTTGTTGTCACAATATAGCATTAACGGTTTGCTTCTAAACAATTGCAGCTCACTTAATAAAATTTGTAACCATAATAACTCACATACACCATGTGCCATGGATCGAAACTCAGCTTCAGCAGTTGATCTTGCAACCACACTTTGTTTCTTACTTCGCCATGAAACTAGATTACCTCCAACAAAGGTACAATACCCAGACGTTGAACGTCTATCATCCAAAGAACCAGCCCAATCAGCATCAGTATAACATTCAACTTGCAAGTCTCCATGGCAAGTATATAACAGTCCTTTTCCAGGACACCCCTTGAGATACCGTAAAATGCGATACACGGCATCCATATGTGATGATTTAGGATCATGCATAAACTGACTTACCACACTTACAGCGAATGCAATATCAGGACGTGTATGAGAAAGATAAATAAGTCTTCCAACTAACCTTTGATAACTCTCACGATCCACTGGAGCCCCCAAGTCTTTGCTCAAGCGGTGATTTTGTTCAATAGGAGTGGTCGCAGTCTACATCCAAGCATACCGGTTTCTCTCAACAAATCTAGGACATACTTTGCGAGAAAGGAATATGCCCTTAGGACCACGAGAGATTTCAATTCCAAGAAAATATCTTAAATGCCCCAAATCTTTCACCTCAAACTCTTGTGCAAGATATTTCTTTAATTCTGAAATTTCAATGGAATCATCCCCAGTGATCACTATATCATCCACATACACAATCAAAACTGCCACCTTACCCATGGCATGCTTAAAAAACAATGTGTGATCTGCATTACTTTGAAGATAACCCCTCTTCAAAATAGATTGTCTAAACCGATCGAACCAAGCCCTTGGCGATTGCTTTAATCCATATAAGGATTTATGCAAGCGGAGCACCTTCCCTTTAGTTTGTTTTGTTTCAAAGCCAGGTGGAACATGCATGTATACCTCCTCATGAAGATCTCCATGTAGAAATGCATTTTTCACATCCATTTGATAAACAACCCAGCCCAAATTTGCAGCACAAGATATAAGTGTTCTTACTGTATTCATTTTAGCCACAGGTGCAAAAGTCTCATCATAATCAATCCCATAAGTCTGGGTATAACCTTTTGCAACAAGACGGGCTTTGTACCTCTCCACTTTACCTTCAGGTGTTTGCTTGATGGTGAAAACCCATTTACAACCCACTGGTTGCTTACCTGGTGGTAGATCTACAAGCTCCCAAGTTTTGTTCTGCACCAAAGCTCTCATCTCTTCTAGCATTGCTTCCTTCCACTTAGGATCCTCCTTAGCTGATTTCCAGTCTTTGGGTATGGATGTGGCATCTAGGGACGCAATAAAACTTAGGAAAGATGGGCTGCAATTTTTATAAGACATAAAATTGGCAATATCATGTTTAGGACCAACATAATCCTTAAATCGTGCCGGGATATTAGTAGATCTAGTTGGTTTTCTTAAAGCAATAGGCAAGTCATTTCTAATGGAAGGTTCAGGAGGAGATTGATTTTCACCTTGCTCTAAAGTACTAGTAGGAGAATCGGAGAGAGAATTGGTACCTGGGTCACCATGCACAAGGGGCTCTACGTCCTGAGAAGGTTGACAAATCTGCATATCCTCATGACAAGAATTAGTACCACCATTATCATTAATTTCCTCCCCCTGACTTAGAATAGGATTAGCACCACGAGAAACACCTGAAGCGGGAACAAGAGTAGAGCCCACACCACTACTCCCCCTCTCTTGTTGCACTTCAGGAGGGGACAAAGTGACGTCAATATTTTCAGTTGGGCAATAATAAGGTTCATGTTCCCGAAAGGTTACATCCATACTCACAAAAAAGCGATGTTCAGACGGACACCAACATATGTAACCCTTTTGGGTAGGAGGATAGCCAACAAAAACACACTTGAGAGCACGAGGATCAAGTTTGCCAACATTATTTCTGTAGTCGTGAACAAAGCACACACATCCAAAAACTTTTGGTGAAACAACAAAATCATTTGATCCTAAGAGTAATTCAGCTGGAGACTTGTTGTCAAGAACACGAAGAGGCATGCGATTTATTAAGTATGTGGCAGTCTTTACTGCCTCTCCCCAAAGAAACTTTGGAACATTCATAGTAAACATCAAGGACCGAGCAACTTCAAGCAAATGTCTGTTTTTACGTTCTGCAACCCCATTTTGCTCTGGAGTATTAACACATGTAGTTTGGTGTTCTATACCATTTTCAGTTAAGAAATGTCCAAACTCCTGGTTGATGTACTCAGTGCCATTGTCAGAATGTAAAGTTTTAATTGTTTCCCCAAATTGATTTTTAACCCGAGCAACCAGATCTTTAAAGACAAAAAGGACATCACTTTTATGCTTTATCAAATAAAGCCAGGTATATCGACTAAAACCATCAATAAATGTCACAAACCATCGATGTCCCAAAATAGTGTTGACCTCACAAGGCCCCCAAACATCAGAGTGAATAATCTCAAAAGGTTTACTACTCCTTCGATTCAAACTAGGATAAGGGACTCTTGTATGCTTGGGTAACTCACAAGCATCACATACAAGAGTTTCCTTTTGACAAGAATTAAAAAGAGAAGGATAACACCGAGACATAGTTGCAAAAGAAGGGTGCCCAAGTCTGCGATGAAGTAGCAATAATTCTTGACATGGAGATAATTGTGTTACGAGTGCAACTTCGTCACTTCCTTCGTCAAGATAATAGAGCCCATCATGCATGGTCCCAGTCCCAAGAATCCTCCTAGTTCCTATCTCCTGAAAAGTACAATGAGAAGGATCAAACCAACCCCTACAATTGAGAGACTTGGTGAGTGAGCTGACAGATAAGAGGTTAACTGGGAAATTAGGAACATGCAAAACAGGAGACAAGGACAAGGTTTTGGTACACTTAATGGATCCACGACCTATAACAGGAGCTGTGGACCCATCAGCTACCCTCACCTTATCCTTACCGAAACAAGGTGTGTAGGAAGTGAAAAGGTTAGATGCCCCTGTCATGTGGTTAGTTGCTCCAGAATCAATAATCCATGGTTTGTGATGTGTTACATGTATGTTGCTTTTCGTACCTTGGGATGTGGCATGAAAACTGGAATTAGCTGTAGAAGAATCCTTAGTGGAAGAAGATAACACTTCTGAGATTCTGAGCTTGGATTGGAACCCCTCAAGAGCCCGCATATCCATCACCGGGATTGACTTCCAATTGCGGCATGATTTGCTTTATTTAACTTGCCACTTGGGGCTCCCCAGCTGAAATTTTCCTTTTTCCATCTGGTGGGTAACCATGCAGCTTAAAGCACCTATCCACGGTGTGCCTCTCATCACCACAATGATCACACTTTAATCTTCTATTGCCCTTTCCCTTCGTGATTGGACAAAGTGTTTGTTTTGCACGAGCAGTCTTGCCACGATCACCGCTTCCCTTGAGCTATTTGTTTTAAACGTGCAAGTCTTGTCTCTTCCTCTTGGACATTAGTAATAATATCATCAAGCTTAGGCCATTCTGCTTGGGAGAAGATGAGTTGACGACGAAGATCAAACTCTTCATTCAAGCCATCAAGAAAAATCTTTCCAACAACTGATTGAAACCAAGTATGATGAATTTCCATGTCTCCTTTTTCAAGTGGGTCAAAAGGATGATAGTAGTGCAACTCCCTATATAATCTTTTCAATTCACCGCATAGTCGATTCTGATTTTGTACCTTGCTTCAAGTGCAATAATTCATGCATAGTCCGGGTTGCTTGCATCTTGTTATTCTTCCCTGAAAATTGTTTCTCCAAAACAGACCACACTTCTGCCACTGTCTCCATAGTTTCAACTTGCTCCCGAATAGCTGATTCCATGCTACCCAATAGCCACACGAGCACTCTATCATTCATCATTCAGTATCGTACCATTCCCTTTATCTTCTTTTTCATCCACGAAAAGAAGCAACTTTTCATGACCATGAGCTCTCAAAATCAACTTAGCTTGTCAAGCCCATAACATAATTTTCTGTCCCGACGACTTCACAGATTAGGCTCTAAAGCATATTTGACAACTTCGAACGCCTTGGGCTGCTCCACCATTTTGCTAAGAATTTCACATAGCTTTTCAATACCAGAATCAACATGTTTTTCTCCACTAATACCAGCCATAATTATTCAGCGCTCAAATCACTGAGATGATACCTTCAATCACACAACAGCGGCACTACGGGCTGACCTTTCCTTCACGAGCAAAAAAATTCCCACTCTCCCGTGTATATGGCGGATCCGAACAGACGGCGAGAAAACTCACCCGACGACTGGAGTTTGCTTGGCCTGAATAAGTGCGATAGTAATTTGAAGCCCCACAAACACAAATGGCAACCGAAATCCCCAAGTAGTAACTCGCTAACACGGTAGCAGTAGAGATGAAATTCCTATCACCAAATCCTTGATAGCACCGCTATACTAGCGAATAGCCACACCAATCACGCTAGCGTGGCTTTCCTCCAAGAGTTGCTGGCCAAACTCCTGGCAGGAACAGCTCCCTACAGCTTGCCGATGGGGAGATCAAGGTAGTAGCAGAACTAGACTCCAAGGCACGGGGGCGCCACCGAACGAAGCAGACGCGGCCACAGTTGCGGCAACCCCACGTGATGGAGGCGGTGACCTGCAGATCCGGCTCCGACGGTGAGTCCGAGCCCCTCAGCGACAGCAGCTCGTCCTCGCCCTCACGCCGACGAGGAACGCCGCCACCACGCCATCGCCATCACGGTCGCCAGGAAGAACCGCTCTGATACCATCTTGAGATTTTTGGGAATTTTTCTTTTTTTTTCTTTCTTTCTTCTCCATGTACATATACTTTCATACATGGGCCTCTTGGGCCTAGCCAAGTATACACACATCCCTCAACACTAGGTTTTTTAGACAAATCTCAAATGGACTTTTCTTCACCACTATTACAGATAAAGCTAATCTATGCTTAAAAAAAGTAAATTCAATTGGCAGTAATAAACTTGGCACGTGGATGTAACTTAGTAAACAAATTTATAAAGCACTCGTTTTGGTGTATGAACTTGACTAATGCATGGATACCAAAACAAAAAGACATGGCATGGCTAATTTTACGCATATTAGGACGGGACGTGTACACATAAGGTGGGCATGAGACATGATATATATTTGTAAACTTGATTCGTGCTTTATTATTTTTATTCTACCCTTTGCATCGATTTAGTTTTTTTTAACAATTGTTAGGCCTTATTAAAACTTTTTTTACTAGACAGATGTATGTTAGCATTCCTCTCATGTGTTTATGTAGCAACCTAATTAACACTTACATTAGCAAGATTAGCCTTTTTGTGTTCTTTTGGATTTGGTTCACATGCATCTAACAAGTTCGTGTATTGCCAATGCAATTTACCAGGAGATACCATATTTTTTAGTGCAAACTTTGGTACCTCCACTACTACAGAAACACACTTTGGTGCTGATTGGGAACCCCATAGGTGTCGGATTCTCTAGCAGACACCACGGAGATGACACTGGTGAGGGGGACTCATTGGTGCTACATTAAGAACCGGCATCAATAGGGAGTGCACGACTTAAAAAAAGCATCGAGCTCGGCTCAATTCATCAAGTCGAGTCGATTGCTTCAAGCCAACATCAATATTCAGAAATTTGAGTCCTAAAATCATGTCAAATCCAATGGCAATGAATCTGAATCATCCCAAACATTGCCAACCCGTAAAATTCATCGCAAAAACAAAATAACAAATCAATACATGAAAGCCTCATCGCCGCAACCCACCAAAGGCCGAGGCCACCACCGCCCATCGGAGACCGAGGCCACCGCCACCGTTGTTGCTCATTGGAGGCTTAGGCCGTCACCGCCGCACACCACCACTGCTCAAAAATCCAGTAGGCCACAGTTAGATCCAGGGGTTGGTGGGAGAAATATGAAAGAGGGATTTTCGGGGAGAGGGAAAGGTGGACATATTTCACGCCAAGAAATTTATCCAATTTCTAGATTATTTTATATATTAAATCATTGTCCAGGAATCAAGCCAAGGTACACCAAAACAACAAATTAATATACAAATCCAAATATAAATAAAGCGTAATACTTACTAAAGAGTCATTTAGTCCTCACACGAAAAAGACAGCAGCGGAAGGAATGATCCTAGTGGAACTTCAACTTCACTCCACAGGTAATACTCAGCTAGGGTATAAGCATTGATCTTCTAACTTCGTCTTAAGCACAGAAACACTAAACTTCTAAAAAGGAGGAATAATAGAAAGACTGAGTACAACCACCGTACTCAACAAGCCACACTAATAATGCAGTCATGTAAGAAGAGACAAAGAGGGGTTTGTGGCAATTATGCAGTCATGTAAGGAGAGACAAAGGGGGGTTTGTGGCTATTTTGCATAAAGGCAATTGTAACCATTTATGGTTAAAAACAGTAAAATAAATAATTAATTAAGGCTAGATTAATTTTTCACTGAACAATGTTAAACCATATTGAACAGGCCCAACCAAATCACCTAAACTACACCAGTTCATTAAGTCAAATTAATTAATAGTAAGACTAATCACCGTGAAGCTGGTCAATCGGCCATAACCATGGGCACAACTATTTGAATAGTTTTACTCTAGCCATATGTGCACAACTGTACCCACAAGACACAATCCGTTGTATGTCACCATACCATACGTGACACGTCACAATACGAGTGATTGTGACAAGACCCTTCACATAACTTTCCACAACCAAGCACACCACGCTGCAGGTTCCGTCCCCACCCTTAAAATTGGGGTGGGCAGGCCTTCCCCCTTGTGCCACGATGAATCCGGCAGCTGCTTAGCCCTTAAAACCGGGGCCAACGAACTCCATCATGCCCATCCTCGCTTGGGTGCGTCAGAAATAAAAAATATACTATAAGTCTAGCGGTTGTCTACACTTGCTTGAGGTAAGCACAGTAAGTCTTCTATGATTTTTCATGAACCAGTCCTTAATTGTTATGGGTGCGACAATCAAAATCATGCACCCACAGTCCATCATTAAGGCATATTTTAGTTGAATAGTTATGGCCAATAAAGCACAACCAGGTGTCTCGAGCTCCCATTTCATCAAGATACTAAATGTAAATAGTGTGATTATCCCATTAGGTGGGCTAGTCATAATTAAATGTGACTAAGCATATCATAGTTCTAGGTCAACACAAGTGACACAACCTATAAAAATTATTACTCAAAGTTTGACAAAGAATGGATATCAAGTAAATGGGTCACAAGCAAGCAGATAGGTAATACCTATCCCGTGTAATTAGCAAAACTTGCATTTTATTTGCAGACGGTAAAACATTTGTAAAATAGTGTTAACGACCAAATTTGGTAACCTAACTCCCAGGTTTGAAGCAGAGATTGAAGCGGAATTGGAAAAGATACGCGATCTGAGAAGAGACGAAAGCAGAATCGGCTAAGTCCGAATCGGCTACGGAGCCTGTCGGCTGAGAGCGAATCGGACTAGGACAACCGATAGCCGATTCTGAGTCAGGATGAAGTGGGACCAATCCCGATGGAAAACATAGAGATAAGGAGTTGGATTCGGTTCCCAAATTGCGCGTTAAAAGATATTGCCATCTACGGATAGAGTCCTGTAACGACAATTGTATCTGTAAATTAGGAATTTGTTTAGATTTCCTATTGTAATGCAGCATGGGACCATGTCCCGGGATATTGTCGTATCATGTATAGTATATTAGATAGAAACCGTGTCTTGCACGGGTAGTTTTATTCTTGGGTATAACTAGGGCCCGAGACCCCTGTACAAAACATTACACACAATCAATACAACTTTCGGCGCATCGCCGCCTATTTTTCTTCAGACGAGCACTTGATCTGGTTTCGGGCTGCATCGTTTCGATCCCCGATTAAGGTAAATGTTTGTCATTAGTGGTGTATCTCGTCGAATTTAGTGCTTCCATCGCTATGATACTCTAGATTCAATGTTTTATGCTGCGCTAGTTATCATATATCGCATGTAATCTAGAACAATGTCTAGATCTATCTCGACATTGGCTTGTTTCTGTCAAGAACCAACAGCCGATAGAGCTAGATCTAGAGGTTGGCCTAGGTTGTATGTGGTATCCACCGTCTCGAGGGGTTTACATCAGCCATAATAGATCTGATTGTTCTTTTTATACTTAATGTTGCATCAATTTGACCTATTAAGTCGTTTTTAGAGATCTTATGATCTATTCAGGTAGATGTATATGCTTAGAGACAGTGCCGGGGTTTCAGCCGGCCTTATCAGTTTTAATATTCTTTTGGTATGTTTACTATTAGATTTACTAAAGCCGCCTCTTATATTAAGATCTTGCTCTAGTTAAATGTCCTAAGCCAGAATCAGCCTGTCAGCCACAGCCGACAGCCGATTGATCTAGGTTTAGTGCATTTAGCTTAGATCAATATCTTTTCATAAGATGTATCGGAGTACTAGCTGATTCACAGTTAGTCTTACGATATCGGCTAGGTTGTTAATGCATATATTTATTATCCCTTTGTATATTTTAATTAAGTGGTTAATACTGCCTCGGCGTAGCTGATCTATCCTAGTCACTTAGTTTAAATGCACTTTGAGATAACATATATATGTAAATTGATTCCCTCAGTCGATCCAGTAAGATCTAACTTAACCCTTAACGCATACATCTTTGTTTTTCTTGTTGGTTAACAGATCAAACCAACTGGCATGCCCCGTATTTCATAGACAGCCGAGAATGACCTGCACTGGAGCTAAGCAGATCTCCCAAGCCAACGCGTGAGAGAAAATTCTCATCAACATGCTTCTTGGCACACCTGGTGGGACTATCTCTGTCAACTCAGCTAGGACACATCGACGCAGCTGACAAGATGGTCGACATCAAGAGCCCCAGCGTTTCTCAGGAAAACATTGTGCCTGTGAAGATGGAACAACTGTCAGCTGAACAACAAGCCGACTACAAAAGGATGGTAGAAGAGCTCCAAGCCAACTACCTATAGTCGTTCACCCAGACGAGGTCTGGGGCTGTCACTAGAAGTATAAATTCATCATGGATGAATTCAAGGCGTCCTCCTCCAGTGGATCAAAGGACAAACAGAAGGCGGAGGAGC
This sequence comes from Oryza australiensis, assembly GCA_019925245.2. NCBI lineage: Eukaryota > Viridiplantae > Streptophyta > Magnoliopsida > Poales > Poaceae > Oryza > Oryza australiensis. The sequence goes on along the minus strand of JAIFGZ020000381.1, from coordinate 946,354 downwards.
CGACTCAAGAGCAAGATGATTCGGGTTTGCATACTCTGCAAGACCGAATTGATTCGGCCGTGCACCATGCACTAGTAAACCAAAGTGGCATTCTTGTCAACACCCTCAACAATATGATTGCTACTGTGGTCGATGCCAAGATAGCCGTCCAACTGCAGCGGGGGCCAATGTACTTCACAGACGGCCAGTTTCCTGGTTATAGGACATTGGCCACCCAGATCGGCCGATCCCACCACCAAGACCCGGGGCCGCCGGGAGGATCCTCAACCACCGAATCCGTGCGGATCGGCTTCGAGACCGGTGGTCACCATGCTGAATCGACAACAACCACTCCCCCAGGACCAGATCGCCAACATGTTTAACAACAATCGGCAATTGGAGCCGGTTGCCCGATCAGCACGGGAGGACAAGATAATGCTTGGTGGCCGACATGTTCCGGATCCACCAGACACCACCGCCAGCGAATCGGCCGCCGCCCGCTGGCCATCCACACCAGTACCAGTACCAGGGAGGCCATCAAGATCGGCACTACAGGCCCCAGACACAGCCACCGCTGTATCGGTAAGCACCCGCGCAATATTATCAATATGAGCCGATACAGCAGGACAACTGGATGTGGGCCGATTTGATTGCAGACGTCATGCGCGATCAATTCGGCCTCAAGCCAAAAGACTCGGGAAACATGTATCGATACCCCTACCCGGAGCACTTCGAGCGGGTTCCACTGCCCAACCGATACAAAGTCCTAGACTTTTCGAAATTCTCAGGGCAGAACAACGTGTCAACCTACGAGCATGTCAGCCAGTTCTTGGCGCAGTGTAGCGAAGCATTGGCTACAGATGCCTTGAGGGTTCGATTGTTCCCCTTTGTCTCTTTCGGGATCGGCCTTCACCTGGTTCTCTTCATTGCCCTACAACTCGATTCAGAGCTAGGTCGATCTCGAAAAGCAATTCCATAGCTACTTCTACACCGACAACCATGAAATAAAGTTGTCAGATCTCACCAGCATCAGGTAGAAGCACAACGAATCGGTTCAGGACTACATTCAATGCTTCAGAGAAATGAGGAACCGATGCTACAGCCTGGTGCTGTCGGACGCCCAGCTAGCCGATTTGGCCTTCCACGGCTTAATCGCGCCGATCCAGGAGCGCTTCTCCGCTCAAGACTTCGACAGCTTGGCGCATCTCGTGCAGAAGGTGACGGCCCATGAGCAGAGGTTTCAAGACACCAGGAAGGCCGTCAAGAACGTAACTCAAGTCATCATCGAATCAGCCTCCGATTCCAGCGACGATGACGCAGAGGTGGCGACAGCTGAATGGGCCAAGAATAAAAAGGCCATCGTCATTCAATGGCTGCTGAAGACTGCTAAGGAGGAGAAATACGATTTCGACATTACCAAGGCCGATAGGATCTTCGATTTATTACTCAAGGAGAAGCAGATCCAGCTTCCCGAAAACCATGTGATCCCATCGGCTGACAAACTGAAGAAGAAGAAGTACTGCGAGTGGCACAACTCTACATCCCATGCCACTAATGATTGTAAAGTCTTCAGGCAGCAGATCCAGGCAGCAATATAGGCCGGGAAACTCAAGTTTGTCGATTCCACTTAGCCGATGAAAGTAGACGGCAACCCCTTCCCAGTCAATATGGTTCAAGCCGGCCCCAGACAAGCCGATCGGGAGCGCAAAATGACGTACAGCTTAGCCGAGACATTAAAAGGGGTCAAGGCAGAGAGCAAGCCGACTGGAGATCAAGCTGCGCCAATCAACATGGTGCGCCCCATTGCCCGATCGGCTGATCGACGGCCGATCAACACGGACAGCCGATGCCACTTCTGCCAGCAATCTTGGCGGGAAGAAGAGGCTCGGTTTGAAAGATTTCATCGGCAAGAGCCAGAGACGCGAGGCCGCCGGTACGAGGGGATCACAGCGGTGCCGATCCTCATTGGCATTGTAAATTTTTCAGGCATTGCTGGGAAACCGGGATGAGGCTGCCGACGCTAGACAATTGCCCGGCCTGCAGCGATTACCGCGAGGACGAACACAGGACTTCTTCGACGAAGAGGACGAAAACAATGACTACTACGACGAAGAAGAAGCCGATGATGAAGAATCGGCCAATCCCCAATGGTGCCCTTCTGACCTCTTCACCAAGACGCAGAAACAAAGAATTTAAAGGCAAAAGCGTGAAGGAAGGGAAGATGAAGTTTGGCAGATGATCCAAGAACAACACTGTCGGCTAGGCAAAAGCAAAAAGCAATGGAGCCCCAAAAAGAAAACTACGCCAGCCAACGAGGATCAAACCAGAGAGACCTCAGCCGATCAAGCCTGGAGGGCAGCCAAGGGGAAAGGAAAAGTTTTTGCATCGGTCAATATGGTATTCATATTGCCAGCCGAATTCGGCGCTCCTGAGGCCGATGCAGACAACATTGAAGATGCCTTGGCCAAACTAGCACTGTCCTTGGATCAAGCAATTTTCGACAAGCCAGAGGGGACCGAAAATCGGCATCTCAAGCCACTGTATGTAAAAGGCTTCGTCAACGGCAAGCCGATGTCAAAGATGCTAGTACATGGGGGAGCTGCAGTGAATCTGATGCCCTATGCAACATTCAGAAAATTGGGTAAGGGGGCCGAAGACCTGATCAAGACTAACATGGTACTCAAGGACTTCGGCGGCAACCCATCAGAGACCAAGGGCGTGTTGAATGTCGAGCTGACCGTTGGCAACAAGACCATGCCCACAACCTTTTTTGTCATCGACGGGAAGGGGTCTTACAGCCTGCTGCTCAGGAGGGACTTGATACACGCCAACTGTTGTGTCCCTTCCACCATGCACCAGTGTCTGCTTCAATGGGACGGCGACAAGATAGAGATTGTGCCAGCCGACAGGTCAGTAAGCATCGCCAATGCCGATTTGCCACTCTGGTACATCGATGGCATTGATTGTTTGTCCGAAAAAATCTGGCAAGCCGATTTTCTAAAAGTGTCCAATTCTGCCATACAGCTGATTGAAGACGACGAGCCGCAGCTGCTGCTTTGAGCAAGACGTCGTGGAGGGCTCAAGCGTCTACGGCATGGACACCGCGGACGAAGATGATGGCAAGCTTGGACAAGGTTTTACGTCGGCCGACGAATTAGAGGAAATAGACATAGGCTCTGGAGACAGGCCTAGGCCGACGTATATTAGCAAAAGTTTATCTTCTAATTATAGATCCCAGCTCATTGCTTTGTTAAACGAATATAAAGATTGTTTTGCTTGGGAGTACTTCGAGATGCCTGGTCTTAGCCAATCTATCATTGTTCATCAACTGCCAATAAGGGCAGGCTATCGGCCGTTCAAACAGCCTCCCAAGAGGTTTAAAGCCGATATGTATGATGCGATCAAAGCCAAAATAACTCGGCTATATGATGATGGATTCATTCGGCCTTGCCGATACGCCGAGTGGGTCTCAAATATTGTCCTAGTATTGAAAAAGAATGATAAACTTAGGGTGTGCATCGATTTCAGAGACCTAAATAAGGCTACCCCCGAAGATGAATACCCGATGCCTATAGTCGATTTGCTCGTGGATGCTGCTTCGGGCCTCAAGATCATCAGTTTTATGGATGACAATGCAGGTTACAATCAAATCTTTATGGCCGAGGAAGACATTAATAAAACTGTTTTTCGATGTCCTGGAGCAATCGACTTATATGAATGGGTTGTTATGACATTTGGGCTGAAAAATGATGGGGCAACATATCAACGGGCCATGAATTATATCTTCCACGACATGATCGGCTCCTTGGTGGAGATCTACATTGATGACGTTGTTGTCAAATCTAGGGAGGTAGAGAACCACATAGCTGATCTGAAGCAGGTTTTGGAGTGAACAAGGAAATATGGCCTGAAAATGAATCCGTTGAAATGCGTGTTCGGCGTGTCGGCCAGACAGTTTCTAGTGTTTTTTGTTCATGAAAGAGGAATTGAGGTCACACCAAGGAGCATCAACGCTATCAAGACGATACAGCCTCCGAAGGACAAGAAGCAACTTCAATCATTGATCGGCAAAATCAACTTCATCAGGCGGTTCATAGCCAATCTTTCAGAGAAGATGGAGCCGTTCACACCACTGCTTCGGCTGAAAGCCGATCAAGCATTCACATGGGGGCAGAGCAACAGCAGGCATTGGACAACATCAAGACTTAAGCTCGCCTCCAGTTTTAATGTCTCCACAAAAAGGGATATCGTTTAAGCTGTACATGTCAGCCGACGACAAGTCAATCGGCTCAGTCCTAATCCAAGAGATTGAGGGCAAGGAAAAATCCATCTTCTATCTCAGCCAACGGCTGTTGGACGCAGAAACAAGATATTTACCAGTGGAGAAGCTATGTCTGTGCCTATATTTTTCATGTACGAAATTGAGGCATTATCTGCTATCCAATGAGTGCACAATAATATGTTAAGCCGATGTAGTCAAATACATGCTATCGGCTCCAGTGTTAAAAGGGCAAATTGGAAAATGGATTTTTGCCTTGACAGAGTTTGATCTGAGGTATCAGGCACCCAGGGCAGTTAATGGATTGGTCATTATTTCGCCTAGGGGGCAAGCTTTGAATTTGCCTTTTCTATCAACCCCCATGCTACAAATAACCAAGCCGAGTACGAGGCTGTGCTCAAAGGGTTACATCTGCTCAAAGAAGTTGAAGCCGACGCCATCGAAATAATGGAAGATTCACTGTTGGTCATCAGCTAGTTGACAGGAGAATATGAATGCAAAAATGATGCGCTGATGGTCTACTATCAACAATGCCAAGAATTGATGGATGGTTTTCGGCTAGTTACTCTAAAACATATCCCCAGGGAGCAGAATACAGAAGCCAATGATTTAGCTCAAGGGGCATCGGGCTACAGGTCGATGATAAGAGACATTGAAGTGGAAGTCGCTGCCATCATAGCCGATGATTGGAGGTTCGAAGTCTACAACTATCTACAGAATCCTTGTCAATCGGCCTCAAGGAAATTGCGATATAAGGCGTTAAGATATGTTTTGCTTGACGAAGATCTATACTATCGGACAATCGATGGAGTGATGCTCAAGTGCCTCGGAGCCGATCAAGCCAAAGTGGCTATCGGAGAAGTTCATGAAGGGATTTACGGCATGCATCAATCGGCTCATAAGATGAAGTTGTTACTTCGGAGAGTAGGGTATTTCTGGCCGACAATGCTGGAGGATTTTTTCAAATATTATAAAGGTTGCTAGGATTGTCAGAAATTCGGCACCGTACAAAGAGCACCAGCATCGGCTATGAACCCAATCATAAAGCCTTGGCCGTTCAGAGGATGGGGCATCGACATGATCGGCCAGATCAATCCACCCTCAAGCAAAGGGCATAAATTCATTCTGGTAGCGACAGACTATTTTACAAAGTGGGTGGAGACAATTTCTTTGAAAAAGGTTGATTCTAAGGACGCAATCGAGTTTGTTAAAGAACAAATCGTGTACCGATTCAGCGTTCCTCAAACAATAACAACAAATCAGGGATCTATCTTCATATCGGATGAGTTTGTTCAGTTTGCCGACGGCATGGCGATCAAATTACTTAACTCTTCACCGTACTACGCATAGGCCAACGGGCAAGCAGAAGCCTCAAACAAAAGTCTGATCAAGCTGATTAAAAGGAAGATTTCTGAGTACCCAAAGCAATGGCGTAGCCAATTAGCCGAATCAATTTGGGCATATCAGATGACATGCCACGGATCTATCCAAGTCCCTCCATACAAGTTGGTCTATGGGCACGAAGCAGTACTGCCGTGGGAAAATGTCATCGGCTCAAGACGGATTCAACTGCAAGATCAACTCACAGCCGATGATTACTATCACTTGATGGTGGATGAATTAGAAGACCTCGTTTTATCACGGATGAGGGACTTGGAAAAGGTAACAAGGTATAAGGAACGAGTAGTCTGCCATTATAACAAGAAAGTTGTGCCTAAATCTTTTGAGGAGGGCGAGCTCGTTTGGAAATTAATATTGCCGATCGGATCAAGAGATAATAAATTTGGCAAGTGGTCACCAAATTGGGAAGGGCCTTTCAAGATCCATAAATGTGTCTCTAAAGGAGCTTACATGTTAGAAGGTTTGGATGGAGAAGTATTTGGAAGGGCTCTAAATGGCAAATACTTGAAAAAATACTACCCAAGCGTTTGGATCAACTTATGATTCGGCTCTATTTGTTTCAGCCGATTCATGCTAGCTGATGTCTTGTTTTAAGCAAGCATCGCCTTTAGGTCATTTTCAAGCCAAGCTTTTCCCTAGTTCCTTATAATCGGCTGGTGTTGGCCGACAGCAACGATAACGAAGCGCAATTGTGTTAAGTTCATAATTTTGTCGACATCGAAGACATCAACAAAATTAGGGGGGCATATATATACAACAATCGTGATCAAGAAGGCAGACATTAGACATCGACAAAATTTTCAAGTTTTCAACGCATTTTGAAGCTTTCAGAATCGGCAATCGGGATGTTATACATACACAAGGCCTAAGCCGATTACGGAAAGGTGGTGACCTACGCCGATTACACAAAATTTCTTCAGTTCTGAACCTAAGTCTATTACATCGGATCGGCATCTTAAGCCGATTATACAAAATCTCTCCAGTTCTGAGCAAGTCTATTACAAGGCCAAGAATGCATCTATGGCCGAAATGGCAGTAGTTTGGATCGCCTTTATTTCGTCGACTACCGCTTGATCTTCGGCATTGGAGCCAGGGATTACTTTAGCCGATCTATGTAGTTCTTTCAAATGATTGATAATGGCCATCAGTTTGCTTGTCTGGTCTTCAGTATCCTTCGGCAAATCGACCAGCGCCTGTTCCTCGGCCACAATGTTGGCTCGGCACTGTTCCAGCCGCCGCATCAAATCGGCTTCTTCGGCCTTCAAGCTAGCAATCCGGGCCTGAGAAGTGGTTGGGTCGGCCTTCAGTTCATTCAACTTCGCTTTTTCGGCCTCCAAGTTCTTGACAGCGTCCTGGATCTTCGCGGTTATGTCGGCTTGGGCAAGCCTTTCGATCATGTGTTGCATTGCGCGCCCAAGCCTTGGTCGATGCAGATCGATGCAGACAGCAGCAGAGACCTTGGCGGCTAGATATTCAGGGAGTTGGCCCTCAATCTCAAAGAATCGAGACTTGGTCGACCCGCATTCTTCTATTAGCTTATCTGTGTCGATGTCCAGCCGACGGTGTATGTCTTGAAGTCTCTCTTTGAGTTCGTCGGTTGGGGCTTTGTCTGGACTGGTGGCTTCCCCTCTTCATCACCAAGAAATTCATTGATGTCAAAGGAGAGAAGGTCAGCCAAAGGCTGCACATAGGGAACAACGGGGTTAAGCTATGATTAAAATGGCCGATTGTTCGAGGTATTATGAGAAGAAAGATAGGGGTCAACTTACTCTTGCTGCAGGCATTGGGTCGGCTTCTTTTTCAGCTTCGGCTGGGTTCACGGGAGCTGTGTCTTCTTCAGTAGGGCCGTCGATTGGAGTTGCTGCACCAGCTCATTCGTCGGCCGGCTCTGTGACGTCCCAAGCTTCTTGGCCACCTACGGCCGACATCGTGTGTTCGCTCGACACCTGGGAGGCAGCCGACTGGGGGGCAGCCGATGAAGATGGAGAAGGATGCAAGAGAAGGCAAGTGTGAGGTGTCAGATCGGCTGAGGTCAGTAAGCTAAAATGTGAGCCAAGGAAGATGGTTACTGTCGAAGCGCGGCGCGGAGGACGGCGAGTTAGTTTTTTGACCTAAGCAAGATATGTTCAGTTAAGTACAAAATGGTATTATGTTAAGGCCGAATCTAACAAGACAAGGACTTACCGGCCGTTTCTTCGCGGGAGGGCTTGGAACCGGCGGGCTGTCGGCTGGAGGATTGAGCAATTTGTGGCTCGAATTGCTTGATTCGGCCGCTGCTCCGATGGCCGCTGACATCTCTTCATCTGCAACCTCCTCGTTCAGGACTTGGTCAACGCTAGGATCCACTGACGGGAGGCTGTCGGCTGGCGTGATCGGCTGCTTCTTCTTTGGTTTCTTCGCAGGTGCAACCGACGGTTTCGTGCTTGGAGCGGCTCTTTTTTGCCGAGCCAGTGGCTGGCGCGTCTGTCCATGCAGCAAAGTCTTCAGTTTGGGTGCGTCCCAGCCGATGGCCGATGGAGCTAACCCGCACCCGTTCGGCAGAACGCCTGGGCGGTATTCGATGGGGATGCCTGAGTTGCTCACCGTCAGCCGTTCAGTTTCAGTCACCTGCAAGAAAATAAAAGAGAAAGTTTTCTCAAGTGTTAGCAGATTAAGTCGACCGATGATTTAAAAGTAAGAGTAATTTGAAGTGCGAGACTTACTAAGGAAATTTCATCTGGCAGCAGCAGAGTGATGTAGTGGGAAGACCGCTCGTGAAAGATATGATGTTTGATCTCGACCCACCAACAGTCATAAATTGTGCTTTTCTTGTAGGCTAATATCATATCGCCGATACTGCCAAGGGGAGGGCCGACTAAGTTCATCAATTTGCTCATGATTTGGGCCTGGTCCACTATTCCCCTTGTCTCAATCTTATCGGCATAGTAACAGCCAATGGGCAGTTGCCCAAGTCCGAGTTGCCTGGCAGCCGACATAGGGTAATAAAATTCATAACTCTGGGTCACTGATCGGCCCTGGTGAATCCCAGTCGGCAGGATGCAAGGACTGATAGCAGTTGTGAACAAATCTCTGCACCTTGGGTAGTCGTCCAAGTTGATCTCTTCCAGGTTAAATTCGATAGGGAGCTCGAAGAGTGGTCGATCCATATAGAAATACTAGATGCGGTTGTTCTTTGCAAATCCGTCATAGAGGGATACGAACCACTCGGCTAGCAGTTCGGCCGATTGCTTTGACCCGGCGTGCGTGGCTGCGGCTTCTCCATAACTCAGACACCTGGTGGTGGTTATCTCATTTCCCTCATCGTCTTCGATCGGCTCTAAACAAGGGAAGCGTGCTTCAGTCAAACATGGCCGACCGTCTATTTTTTGGGTCATCAAGACCAGCCAGATCTGAAGGAACCACCAGGGACCCCTGGTGTTGACAGAAGCATTGGCGATTATCTTAGCAACTGCTTGATGGAGGGTTTGATATAGGTAGCCGAGGAGGTACTTGCCCAAAGAGATTTTCCATTTTTCCACCAAGGCCTCAACTACGATTTGCCAATTGGCAGTCGGCCCACAGCTTGAGCCGCAGAACAGGAATTTCTCTAACCACATCATGAGAAATGCGGCATGTTCCCTAGGGCCGACTGGTCCTTCCTTCATGTTCATGGCCACATAGCCGCTCCATCCTCCTATTGCCTTTGTTTTGAATTGGTGTTGGCCTTTCCTAGACAGTCCTTCAGGGTTAGCTGACGATAGGATATCTAGCCCAGTGGTCATGACTATGTCGGCCAGGGTGACTGTCATTGGGCCTTGTTGAAACATGAAGGCGTTGAAGGTATCATTCCATAAGTAGGTTGCAGTCGACATCGGTGGTTCATCTTTTTGTATATCGGCTATCGACAGAGCTAGACACTGAGCTATTCTTACCTCTTCCCAGTGGGTTTGCTTGGCCGATTGCATCCTCTTATACCATTAAGGCCAGGATTTGTCCATGGATGGCCAAGACTTAAAAGTTCCAGACCGGTGGCTCAGAGAAGGTTTCTTCATGTTGTAGGGCATCCTATCGGTTTCGGCTATTATTATCTCAGTGGGGTCCTTATTGCCGATAGGCCCTAAAAAGTATATATTGCTCTGGACAAGGCTGAGAATAGCTATTTGATGGGACAAGTGCTACAATCGGAAAGAAGAATAGATTCATAAATCAAAAACCCTAGAATGCAGATCCATAAGTTTAGGCGGAAAAGAAAGGGTTTTGAGCCGATTAGGGCGTACCTCAGGGAACTCAACAGGTGTGGCAGCCGATGTGGCAGCGGTGGCGGCGGAAGAAGCCATTGCGTGAGCGGAGATCACCGGGGAAAAGAATCGCCGAAGCGGGTCTTAAGAGCTGTACGGGTCGCCGAAGAGCTTGAAGGTTGCTGAGGTGGCTTTTTGTTTGTGACGGCGTGACACGTGTGGCGGCAGCGGGGGCGGTATTTAAAGAGTTTTGCAACGGCCAAAACAGAGTCGTGCTAGGATTGCGCCTTGGATTTGAATCGCCTAAAATCCGCAACATTGCATATCGCGGACTTGGGGGCATGTGTTAACGACCAAATTTGGTAACCTAACTCCCGGGTTTGAAGCAGAGATTGAAGCGGAATTGGAGAAGATACGCGGTCTGAGAAGAGACGAAAGCAGAATCGGCTAAGTCCGAATCGGCTACGGAGCCCGTCGGCTGAGAGCGAATCGGACTAGGACAGCCGATAGCCGATTCTAAGTCAGGGTGAAGTGGGACCAATCCCGATGGAAAACATAGAGATAAGGAGTTGGATTCGGTTCCCAAATTACGCGTTAAAAGATATTGCCATCTACGGATAGAGTCCTGTAACGGCAATTGTATCTGTAAATTAGGAATTTGTTTAGATTTTCTATTGTAATGCGGCATGGGACCATGTCCCGTGATATTGTCGTATCATGTATAGTAGATTAGATAGAAACCGTGTCTTGCACGGGTAGTTTTATTCTTGGGTATAACTAGGGCCCGAGACCCCTGTACAAAACATTACACACAATCAATACAACTTTCGGCGCATCGCTTCAGACGAGCACTTGATCCGGTTTCGGGCTGCATCGTTTCGATCCCCGATTAAGGTAAATGTTTGTCATCAGTGGTGTATCTCATCGAATTTGGTGCTTCCATCGCTATGATACTCTAAATTCAATGTTTTATGCTGCGCTAGTTATCATATATCGCATATAATCTAGAACAATGTCTAGATATATCTCGACATCGGCTTGTTTCTGTCAAGAACCAACAGCCGATAGAGCTAGATCTAGAGGTTGGCCTAGGCTGTATGTGGTATCCACCGTGTCGAGGGGTTTACATCAGCTATAATAGATCTGATTGTTCTTTTTATACTTAATGCTGCATCAATTTTCAAGAAGGAATGTGTGACTTGTATTGCTTCTTTGATTAATCTTCCAAAGACTTATCCTCGCAATCGCGATCATCTGAAATGGCGGATTCGACACGCTGGTGTTGATGGTCCTTAAGTACCAAAACCGACCATCAATTTCTTCATAAAAGCAAATTAAAGAATACAAAATGGAATATCAAACTTAGAGGTTGTAGTTATTACTAACCATTTCCATAATTCTTGGTAAATATTTGTATGCAGGTGAATTATGGACGAAAACTACCATTCATGTGTTGAAACACACTCTGGCCAATCAGACACGAGTACACGGATTAGAGGGCCACAAATCAGTGCAAAACCGACATATTCAAGGTCTATCCACCATGCACCGCCATACCGGCCCACCTGTCATACACAAAAGAGAGGCAGTTGGCCTGGTTCGGACGAACCCATTCATCCCCACCTTCCATATGGAGGATGGTGATTGTTTCCCTATGGCGGTTGTGGGTGAACCGACCTCACAACCGACATACTAACCACCATTTGACACTATAAAAGGAGGAGAAGCTCTCTCAATTTGCACAACAAGTGGAGTACAACTCACTTACATATTTAGATTACTCTCTAGAAGATTTAGAATATAGGAAAAGAGTGAGGGGAAGCTTCGAAAGGAGTGCGCCAAATGTTGGCTTTCTCTCCAGGATGTTCTGGAGATGTTGGCCTATATTCGAGAGAGTCCTGGAGGGGCATCGAAGTTGTTGGCCCTCTCTCATTTCTTGTGTCTCGATGGATGCTTCTTTAATAAAGTAAGCAATCGAGATTCCCTTTTGGTATTTAATTAGCTTACTTAAGTAAGATATATTCTTATCGTTGTGGGTTTGTTGCTTAGTATTTATATTGGGTGCTCTAGTACTAAGTCTTTGGATAAAGAAGGAAGTTCTTGGTCGAGGCTAGAGTAGTAATCAAGCTAGCGCAGTAATTGACAATGTAGACGTGGTGTCTAGGTTAGAGGTTACCTTCATTTATTATGTGCTCCACAGAAATGAGGTAGGCAGCAGGTGCTGATAGCCATGTCCGTCCTTTGTATCCCTCCACATTCAGGCATATCATAGGGCTACAGGCCAGACTCAGCTTAGCAAACCAGGGGAGAGCCGGTACTCGAAGCAATCGATAAAATTTTACCTTTAACTTAAGACTAGTTAATTAATCCATAGGAATCCTCTCTAGATATCCTACCATTAGTTGTTGTCCTTGGTGGAATCCTCTTTTTAGATTATATGCATGTTTCCTGTGATTCAATACCCTTGGAATACACTGAGGTGAAGTGCTACATCGGTATTTATGTGCTTACGAATTTATCTGTTATCGTGACAAATACCAACAAATGGCATGCAAAACGAAAACCCAAATAAAAACCAAGAAAACATCACAAGAAAAGTAAACAAACATGTTGATCTCAATTTTAGATAAATTTTGCAAGTTGAATGGCTCGATTTGAAGTTTTGAGCCATTAAAATGAATTTCTAGAACTATACTCGATTTATTGCGCAATTATACACGATTTATGACGTTAGTCGAGGGGGAAAACCGGCGCTGACAGGTGGGTCCCACGTTTAGCTAGCCAAGTAGGCCATCCGATCAGCAAACACGGGCCCGTTGGTGGCACAACCAGCTAAGGCACGACCCGCTAGGCACGACAACTATAGCGGGCCATGTCGTGCCGGCCCATGTGCCAAGGTCTAAGCTCAAGCACGGTCCAAGGAAGTATAATCACAGGGAACGTGAGTATAGTCCTACCAGCACGACTACTATTACAACACGTGGGTTGGTAACCGACCCACCAGCACACATGGTCCATAAATTTTGAAATTTGAGTAAAAAAGAAAAAACCAAAAAAAGAAAATATGAAGGAAAAATGGATAAATATAGGACAAATGTGGGGAAAATAGGAAATATACCAAAAAATATACAGTAAAAGTAGGATAAAATGTGGGAAAAATTATGAGAAATTGTTGTGACCAAATTTGGCAAGTCATGAATCGGATTTGGAATCAAGGTCGAGGCAGATTTGGAGGAGACCGTCATCTTTAGAAACGGAGTACTCACTAGTCACAAGCCGAATCGGCTAAGGTATTCAATCGGTTGATATCAAATTGGACAAGGTAAGCCGATGTAGCCGATTTCGGTAATAGGACATTGACGATTCAAATTGAAGCGCTTCATGAGGATTGCCATATGTGAATAGAGTCCAAAAAAGGAAATTGTATCTATTAATTAGGTCATTTTAAGTATTTTCCTTATAGATTGTGCCAATAAGAGTCCACCTAAGGCACTTGTTCGTATTTTGAGTTGTAATAGAAGAGTCGTGTCCGATAAGGACATATTGTGTAATTGGGTATAAATATAGCCCAAGACCTTGGTAAAAAAACAACAATAAGTTCAATAACACCTTCGACGCATCGCCACCTTTTTACTTTTGTTTGTTTCGATGAGTTCTTGTTTTCGAGTTGGGCTGCATCGGGTTTGATCTCCAACGAGAAGTAAAGCTTGTTATGGCGGCTTGCGCTCTCGGGATTAGTGCTTACATCTTTATGACACACTAATCATGTACATAAATCATCAAGTTATCATATATGCTATATAATCTAGATCAATATTGCTGTCTAACCCATATCTGCTAGCATCTGTTACTAGGCAACAGCCAATAGGGTTAGATATTAACGTCGGCCTAGATTATATAGTGTATCCACCATCTTGAAAGGTTTTCATCGACTTGTTTAGATCTTATGCTTCTCTTTATGCTTAGTGCTACATCGGTTGAGTCTGACCTACAAAGTATTATCTAGAATCATAATATCTATCTTGTCCCATGATCGTTATTAGAGATAGTATCGAGGTTTTAGCCGATCTTATCTGGTTTAGTTATCTTGTTTCCTGCATGTTTACTTGTTATGCTAAATCTGCCATTTATATTAAGATCTCATTGTGATGAAATATATTAAGCTTGTTATCAATTTGTTAGGTTATCTTAACACATGATCGGTTCTTGTTTAATGTATTCAATCTATATTGATATCTTAGTATAAAGTGGTATCGGAGTATTAGCCGATACATATTAGATTTATGACATCGGCTATGCTATAAATACATATAATCTTTGTCTTAAAGTACTTTTAGACATAAGTGATTTATACTCTCAGCACACTGCCGATCTATCCCAATCACATGGTTTAAGCATATTTTGAGACATAGATTACATATTATTGATATCTACAGCCAATCAAGTGGATCTAATTTTTCCTATGCTTTATTCTTTATTATCGATCATGTGCATATCGCATCGACTCAATATTGAACGATACGTCATCGGCTATACCCGATCGGCTATCGTCTTCGGATTTAACTCTGTTTTCTTTCTTTAGTTTCTTGTTGGTTGCAGGATCAAACCAACTGGCACGTCCTTGAACCCCAACAGCAAGATTACGGACCTGCACTAGAGTTAAGTAGATCTCTCAGGCCAGTGTGTGTTTTTCGCATTGATAGAAATATATGGGAAAAATTAAAAAATTATAAGGAAAATAGGTCGGTTGGGCCGTGGTCATGTTGGTCTGTCGATAGACATGTCATGTCAGTCGATGGGCTAAGGTGTCGGCACAAGCACGACATGAACAAACGGGTTGTGCCGGCACAACCCACAGGCTCACATGCCATGATGTGCCTGGGCCGGCTACAGTAAGGTCGTGCCCGGGTCAGCCCAGCTTCGCACGACCCATTTGGCCAACTATAGTCCCACGCGTCGAGGACTCAAGCGGGCTGGTGCATGGTGGATCGAGTCCATGCGCAGCCACAATGGGTGCACCACGTGTCATTGACGAGGCAGCTACATGGGTGGCCACACGGACAGCCCTAATCTGCCCAACGGCAGATCAAACGGCCACAGGAGGAAGGGGCAGCGCCAGTTGCTGACCGGGCGGGAAGTGATGGCACATGACCCAATGCTCTGGAAGGGATGGACGGAGACCGACGGGACCTGGGAAAGACACAGGGGAAGTTAGGGAGAGGGAAGGAGGCGCGGTGTGGCAGGAATCGCCAGCCAAAGGCAAGAAAAATGGCTGGCGGCCTCACCATGTGCGACAGATGAGGCTCTGGGATGCAGCTGCAATGAGGAAACCACGGCCGAGGGACTCCTCGACATGACGAATGCGATGATGGCATTGGTGCGACTTGAGGTGGTGGGAAATAGTGGTAAGTGGTGGCAGGTGGCGGTGAAAGCAATGACGGCTTAGGTTGGGCGAAGAAAATGGCGCTCTGGCGGCCTTCAGCTTCAAGCAAGGAAGCGGTGGCCAGGAAAACTACGCGGCATGGCGAAGCTGTTGGTGGCGATGGCATGACTTGGTGTTGGCTAGGGTGGCGGCGACAAGCGGCTAGAAGTGGCAACTAGTTGCGGCGGTGGTGGTTCGGCGGTAAGGGAGTGGTTTTGTCAGACCCTGAGGTGTTTTCCCCTTTTAAAATCCCAAAAGAAAAATCGCAAAGGAAATAGTTGGAAATTAACCTAGAGCAAATAAATAATTTTTAAAATACAAACTCTAATTGGCAATGGCATGGTAGGATTTTTTCTAAATTATACATGTCAAAATACACTAACAGGATTTTTAGTGGAATTTTCAGAGCACTAGAAATACTTTTTAACCAATTAAAATCAAAATTGGAATTAATAAATCTAGAAAAAACCTTTTCTCTCTCCTCCGTCCTTTTCCCGCTCTTTTCGGCTTTTGGGCCGCCGGCCCGGTCCTTCCCGCGCCCTCGCCTCCCTCTCTCTCTCTCTCGCGGGCCGGTCGAAGGCCACAACCCATTAACCCCTTGCGCCCGAAAAATAAGTCCGCATCGCCTCCCTCTCCTCCCCGGGACACTGATAGGTAGGGCCCACCTGTCAGGCCCGTCCCCTACCTCTGGCGCGCCACCGCCATTTGCGCCGCCCGTCCCCACGCGGATCCCATCCGCCCGCCTCTCCCGCACGCCCTTAAGGCCCCGCCTTAATGCCTCGTCCCTCCCGTCGGCCGTTGCCGCCCCTATCCGCCGCTCCCGCGCCCTCTAATGGCCGGAGTTAATCGTCGGTCATTATTTCCCCAAATCCCTCACCCTCTTTATGCCAGCGAGCAATTACGCCTCGCCCTGGCTTCCACCGACCTCCCCGTCCCCTTTAAAAGCCGGCCCTCATCCTCCCCGAGCTCCCCACACCCTCACGCACCCCACTCTCTCCCTCGCTCTCGCACCGTGCGCCCAAGCCCCGCCGCTTCCCGCCGGCCGTCGGCCGCGACTCCCTGCCATTCCGAGCAGCCCCGAACCGCGCCGCCGCCTTCATCTCCATCACCAGCGCCCAAGCTCCCTCGACCGCTCCTCTCCGTCGCCTACCCGTCCCTCTCGGCGACGACGCCATCGTCTTCCTCGACTTCGGCGACCCACGGTGAGCCGCCCTCCTCTCCCTCTCGGCCCGGCGCGCGCCACCGCTCCCGGTGCGCGCGGCTCTACCACCGTGCGTGAGCCGCGGCACTCCGCCGCCTGTGCCGCCGCCGGATGGCACCGGCCGGCCTTCGGCTGCCGTGCGCCGTCGCCGGCCGCCCGCGCCGCCGTGCCCTCTCTTGGCCGTCCGATCTGCCTCGGTAGATCGGAGCCGTCCGCCCGCCTGCCGCGTGGTACGTCATGTGGGTGCCACGTGTGCGCCACGTAGTGCACAGCCCCTCTCGGCCCGTGGACCCGGTCCACCGTGGACCAGCGCTCCCGTGGCCGATGACGCCATCGCTGACATCAGCCCTAGCGCTGATGGAATTCCTAGATTTATTGTGCAATAAATTATTAAGAATTTTCCTGCTTTAGTAAAAACACAGTTAATCTTCTAAAATTCATATCTTTTCAATCCGAGCTCCGTTTAAGCCCATTCAAATTTTATTAAATTCATAAAAATGCTAAGAATCCATTAAATATGGTTTTGTTTCCTGTTTCAGTAGTTTTTCAACCTGTTTGTTGAAGTGCCTTGTTTGTCGTGTAGATCCCGGTAGTTCGTCCGATCCCGTGTACTTCGAAGTCGTCGCAGAGTTTCCTCAGTCCGAAGAGCAAGGCAAGTCATGCTACATTATTGATCATATTGCTCCTATTTTGCTAAAATACCTTGTTTCTTCTATTAAACTGTATTTATTTTGAAATGTCATTTTATGGGGAATATTACACCTTATGGTTAGTATTAAGCCCTAGGCTTGCCACCCTAAACCTTTGATATACTTGGGTGACAACATGACTAGTTTATAGGCCTAGGTTATGCTTAGACCTGCTTAGACTCACTAGCACACTAAATTTGTCATTTCATCTAATCAGCATTATTTTGGACACATGAAATGAAGGATATAATATGAGGACTTTGTGGACCGGACTACTAACTAAAACATGACAATTGGTGGGTTGTGGGCGCTATGGTTTTGATAGTGGCGCCCATGGCATTTAAGGACCAGTTCACGGGAAACCTTGAAAGAATGACCGTACAAACCACAAGCCAAAATAGGCAACGGTGGGTCCCATAGTGTAGCCTTTTCTAGCCGACGAACCCTGGCAAGGATGAGCGTGATGGAGTTGCAGTCGGTCGGGGGCTTACAGGTTGCTGGGCTGCCAGATTCACCGTGGCACTCAGGGGGAGGGGGCTGTCCACGGCCCAGGAATGGGAGTGGGAGCGAAACCTTGGTGTGGTTCGCTTGGTTAGCGGGGAGGGTTATACGAAACGGCCTAACACAGTCCCTTTCCGAGATACCGTGGCGGTATTTCGGCGCACGGGAGACCATGTTGTGGGGCTGTGTCTTGTGGGTACAGATGTACACCTCTGATCAGAGTAAAACTATTTAAATAGTCGTACCCACGGTTATGGGCGATCGACCAAGTTCACCGTGATTAGTCTCACACTGCTAAAAACCTGCTTTATAGAACTTGACTAGTATAGATGGATGGTTTGGGTCTGCGCAACGTGCGGATAACGTTGGACAGTGTTGGATTTAATATGAATTAAGTTACCACTATTTTTTCATGTTCAAATCTCCCCTTGTTTGTGAAAATCCTAGTTGTTTGCACAAAAAAGCAAACCTTAGCCAAATCCTTGTCTCCCCTTGCATTCATACCTCCTCTCTTCCGGTATGACTTGCTGAGTACGTGAAAGTACTCATCCTTGCTTTTTCACCAGAATTAGAGCAAGACGCTGAAGAAGATGAAGTCGAGTAGGCTTTGTCCTGCACTCTGAAAGATGCCTGTGGAGTGGCTGAAGCCGCACTGCAAGCGTCAAGATTAGGCTTAGATCTTTTTTGTGCTGCTCTTTTGTAATATTTTTAAGACGTGGACTTGTAATATCAACAATTATCCTATGTGTACCCTGGCTGGTTTTGGTCAAGGATTTTAATACACATATAACTTTGGAAATTCTGGTTGAATTTCTAGGCGTGACAGGTTTGGATGCTCGATTGGGCTCGGTGAGAGGGGAAAAAGAGAGAGGGGAGGACATGGATGAGCTTTATAGGCTGAGTTGAAGGGGATCGAAGCCGAGCAAGGCGGCAACTGGCGGCAGAGCTCGTGGCGACATGGGTAAAGTGGAGCTCGGTCGGCACCGATTTTTGGGGAAAAGCAGGGGAGATGGTAGAGGACTGGGTGGCGAGCACGACCTCTCGGATTGGATGTGCGTGGGGGAGTGGGAGGCGAGAGGGAGAGGCGTGAATGTGGACGTGGCCAGCGGTTACAGGCGCTGCCATGAGAACAGCGACGCCACCCGAGAGGAGGGTTTCACGCTGTGGGGAGGTCTCCGCCGCGCTGAGAAGGGCGTCGTCACGGAGGCGCCATCATGGGGATGGCGCCTACCGTTGAGGAGAGCACACGCACCGCCAAGGAGAGAAAAAATCAAGGAGAAGCTGAGGAAAGAATAGAAAGCGAAGATAGGAGATGGAATGCGGAGAGAAAAGCGAGAAGACGGGAAAACCAAGAACAGGGTGGGGAAGAGCTGAACAGATAAGTTAGGGCGGATGGATCGAGGTTGGCTCGGCTCGACGATTTAATGTGCCGAGTTTCTTTGAAAACCGAAACCTATAAGTCCATATATGTGCCCCTTTTTAAAGAAAACCGGCTATAATGTGACAACCTTATACGTGCGGGTTTTCAATTTTAGCCTTTTGTGGGGTGTCGAATGGACGGAAAAAGCTTTATATGTGCCATTTTTAGCATTTCTAGTGCCATCGTCTCTTTTGTGATGTTTTGTAGTAGTGTTCGAGATACCTAAATTTTTACTTTCTCAACAACCATAAAATTTTTCTAAAAAAAGAGATAAGCTAATCTCCATTAGAGATCATGAGATCATGGGTGGGGATGTTTTTGTATTAGTGAGATGTACTACTGTTAGCTTTAGTTGATTATCATGTGCATGCATGTAACTACCGCAACGCTACATCTATGTGCAAATATTGATGTGGTGGCATTTGCCACCCTTTTGTAGGGAAAATGCGGTAGTTATTTGCAACGGAACTGTATTTGGATTGCTGCAAATTTTCTTGTTCCATGTAGAACTAAATCATTTTTCGCTCTTATGTGACAGTCCTACCAAGCTTCTATAAGATTATTTGTTTTTATCATATGTCTTTTGGTGAGGTCTGTGGCTAGTATTTCCCTTTTCTATTCCAAATCTGTCAATGTAATTGGGTTGGACTAGAAAAACTGACCCAATTATAGAAAGGCTAACAAAGTATGACTAAGGCCCTGTTTGGATCCACCTGACTAAAGACTAAAGACTAAAAGTGGCTAAAAGTTACCTGACTAAAATTAGTCAGTAGGTGTTTGGTTAGGATGACTAAAAACAACTAAAGCTGATATAAAATGTCCTCAGTATCCCTGACGCGATGCGGTTAATGAGGACACACAACATTAATTGAGGGCAGGGGCGAAAAAATTCTCTTTAGTCAGTTTTAGGTGGGGGTAGGGTGACTAAAATTTTAGGAGGTGACTAAAACCAAATTGACTAAAATTAGTCATCCCGTTTAGATCTAAACTGACTAAAAGTGACTAATTTTAGTCAATTTCGCTTTAGTCACCTGTATCCAAACGGGGCCTAAAGGCTATGGTTAATTGGGTGGTGATACGATTGAGGAAAACTGGAGTGTTAATATGCCAGTGTACCACTAACCACCAAAAGTAGCACTGGGCATTCGGGTTAACCCGAAATTTCGGGTTGGGTTTTTCGGGTTTCCAAAATTCGGGTTTTCAAAAATGAAACCCGAAATATAACCCGAACCCCCTATTACTCAAAATTTCGGGTACCCGAAAATTCGGGTCGGATAATTCGGGTAGCCCGAAACATATTGTGATAAGTGTTATCAACAAAAAGGTTGAACAATTTCTCAATTTTGCCAATGAAAAAGGTACTAATTCAGCAATTATTACCTGCGCGCGGGATGGCGGCGAGCCGGCGACGGGCGACGGCCGGTCCAGGCGCGCGACGCCGTGGTGGTGCCTGGCTGGCGGGTTGGCGGCGAGCCGGAGACGCGTCGCACGTCGCGGGATGGCGGGCGCACTGGTCCGTCGACGGCGGCTGGCGCGATGTGCGTCTCCACATCCGGCGGCGACGACGGTAGGCAGGGCGGCGGTGCGTCGGAGACGCGTCGTGCGCCACAGGGTGGCGGACGCACTGGAACCGGCGGTGGCGCAGCACTGGTCCGGCGGCGGCGACTGGCGCGATGTGCGTCTCCAGATCCGGCGTCGGCGGCGCCAGGCGGGGAGACGGCACGACGGCAGGCGGGGTGGCGGGGCGCCGACGACAGCTGGGCACAAGGGGGAGTAGGGTTAGGGTTTTGGTGGACACTCACCTCTTCTCCTTCTCTTTCCCCATTTTTCCTTTTTGAGTTTTGAGAGTTCGCTCAGTCCGGAGACAATGCGCATGGCAGAGACGGCACAGGCACGCGCCACGCGCGATGGGGCTGGGGACTAGGGAGTGGGGCCGCTGGTGCTATGCTGGGAGGGAGGCCGGAGTTCGGGTAATACGGGTGGTTCGGGTACCAGGATTTTTAACCCAAATTTACCCGAATTAGAGTCGAGTTTTTAGGTTCTCTACCCGAAAATATTTTTTGGGCTTCGGGTTTCGGGTTTTTTAAGTTCGGTTTCGGGTATTTTCGGGTTCGGGTATCAGGCTCGGGTTTTATGCCCACTCCTAACCAAAAGTTATATGAGGTAAAATGACACTACTACAAAAAAAAGCCCATAGGTATCGCCTCAAAAGGTACCGGTCAAAATAAATCCGGCACCTATTAAAACAATAGGTGTCGGTTCTTAAAAAAAACCCGGTACCTATACTATTGGTAGCGGTTTTTTAAAAAAACCGGCACCTATAATATATTATAGGTGTCGGTTCAAAATAAAAACCGGTACTTATACTATTAGTGTCGATTTTTTTAAAAAACCGACACCTATAATATATATTATAGGTGTCGGTTTTATTTAAAAACCGGCACCTAAAAAACCGGCCGGCCCATTTAAACCGAATGCCTTGCCTTATCTTCTCCACCACTCAATTTCTAGCCTTATCTCTTTCTTCTGTCCCTTAGTCGGCTCTCTCTCCACCACGGACGCCTTGGTGTCTCCCCCACGGGCGGCCGGAGCGGCGGGAGGTGGGGCGGCGGCGTCGGCCGCGAGAGGCGGCGTTGGCCGACGGCGGTCGTTCCCGGGCAACCGGCTCTCTTCTCCCACCATGGCGTAGCCGCGGAAGCGGCGCCGGCCGACGGGCGGCCGTTCCCAGGCGGTCGGCTCTCTTCTCCACCACGCGCGGCCGCGCGAGGTGGCGCCGACCGACGGGTGGCCGCTCCCGGGCAGCCGGCTCTCTTCTCCACCACAGGCGGCCGCGGGAGCGGCGGGAGGCGGCGCAGGCCGTGCGGGAGGCGGCATCGGCGTCGGTCTCCCTCTCTCTATCGCCCCTCTCTCCCTCAGATCTGCGGCGTCGGTCTTCGTCTCTCGCCCTTCTCGATCTTGGATTATTTTTTGTAAAGCTCGGATGCAAGCTGATGACCTGGGATTTTTTTTAATCTCAAAGGTGTCAGTTATTTAGAGACCGGTACCTATTAATTTTTTTATAGGTGCCGATCAATAGGTGTCGGTTGGGAAAACCGGTACCTAAGTGGGTTTTTCAACCGGCACCTTTGCCGGTTTATGTGGTAGTGCGATCTTATAAGGAAGTCGGACATGATCTTTTGTTTTGTATCAGTGCAGCGGCTGTGCTGGCTGTATTGTAGCAGCTGCAACGGGCAGCCAAATACGGCCTATGATGCTGCTCAGGTATGACAAAATAATGTTATAGTTGAATACGGCCTATGATGCTAATCACGTACGGCGTATGATGTTGACCGTGGACGATGAAATAATATTACGCATGACATGTAAATTGACTGAACCTATGTAAAAAAAATAGATTAGCATCATTGGTCATGCACTAGGGTTGTCAACGAAACAAGCTTGAGATAAGCCTAATTCATCTTCGAGCTTTCAAGCAAAAACAAACTCGGTTAAGCTCGCGAGTTTAACTTGAGCATATAACAATGTATATTCTCATGATATTTTTTATAAAATATAAAAAATTTAAATTAATCGTATTAATGAAAAAGGTTTAGAGAATATATAATACCGACACATGTTTATGATATAGATATATACTAACTTAAACTTAATAACATCTCATAAAAAATACACACATCTAACTCGTGAGAAACTTAAACTTGACTTGACAAAAGCTTACAAGTTTAGGGATAGCGTCGTTAAGGGCCCGTTCGTTAGTGCATAGTGCTACAACATTCTGGCCTAAGGCTTAATAGGATTAATAGAATACTCATATCAACAAGTTGCAACTTTTTTTCCGGAAGCTCATCTCTAAATAACTCTGAGGTTAAGCGTGCTTGGCCTGGGGCAATTTAGTAAGGAAGTTCTTCCCGGGTGCGCATGAGTGAGCACAAAGTGCAGTCTTTTAAGTGTGCTTGGCCTGGGGCAATTTAGGGATGGGTGAATAACCAAGAAATTCTTCCCGGGTGCGCATGAGTGAGCACAAAGTACGCAGAAAAGACTGATGTTGGTCTGTGAGGGCAGTCTAAGGTCCTAGAGAGCTTCCAGACGTAGACGGACCCAGCCCAGGGAAGGGTGGAACGTTACAAGTGCGCTGGAAGACGATGGGCTCTCGCAGACCGCGATTGGAAGAAATTTGAAATTGGGCCGATCGAGCACTCTGTGAGGGCAGTCTAAGGTCCTAGAGAGCTTCCAGATGTAGGCAGGCCTAGCCCGAGAAAGGGTGGGACGTTACAAGTGCGCTGGAAGACGATTGGCTCCCGCGGACCACGATTGGAAGAAATTTGAAATTGGGTCGATCGAGCACTGTAGCAAAGACGGAAGTCTTACGAACAGCGTTAACGACCGTTGGGTGAATGCAAATAACGGCGTCTACGCGGCCTAACGGCCACCTACCATCATCGTCTTCGTCACGCGTCTGGCGTGCGAACTTGGCGAAAGCAAGCATTGGCTGCTGCACATCTTGTTCAACCCACATTTTTCGCCACACTACTCAATGCCGCAGCTGCGCCACACCACCCAGCGGGCCAAAGGCTGCCTCCGTCGTGCATTTCAATAGTGCCTTGTTTACCCGGTAGACAGAGGGCGGCACCGGCGTGATTCATCCCGGTCAAAAGTTGCACCCAATCCCTTAATGCAACATTGATTGGTAGATTCTAGCAGGATTGACGCGACGGTTCATTGCAAGCTGTGCGCTGGAAGCTCGTCGAGGCAGAGCATCGCATCGGACGAGGGGAAAGCTTGCGCAGGCCACCATTGATCCCGCAGCAAACATGCATGGCGATGGCGTAGGCGGTGTGAGGTCTGCGCATCCAGTGTGCCAAACAGTAAGCATTCAAGCTCTCCATTTCTAGGCCCCCAATCCTGTGGCTATTTGAAGCCCTCCGCCGCGCAAGATGGCTCCACGAGGTTGCAAGCGCAAGTTCGCAAGCACGAATCCTATTCCCTCTTCCTTTCGTACTGCTACGCCCTACATTGAGCCCCAAATTTCCCTTACAGCGAGCTTCGATGTGCACTTAGACGAAGCATCGTCTGATTCATTAGTGACGCATGGTGCTTCCGGTTACACCGAGCTCAACGATGTTGAAGCCGTTGCCCATGTAATCCGAGTGTGTGCCATCAAATCTCCTGAATTAGTGATTCAGCTTGTGCGTCGGCTCACTCCTAGCACAGTTGCAAGATCGCTCGATTGGGACCTTCTCCAGTTGGACCAACTACTGAAGGTAGCTTTCTATTCTCACTATGCAGTTTCGCTTGTGTGCAATGGTTGTTTGTTGACTTGTGCGATTAGATGGCTGGTGGTCATGGGCATTGGACTGAGGAGGAGCTACGGGTGTTCTTGGAGAGCTGTCTCGAGGAGATAGCTGCCAGGAACATTACATCCTCATGTCCAAAATCCCAGGGTTACGTAAACTTGCAGTGCAAAATGTTGGAGAAAGCAGGCAAACAAGTTAACCGCCAGCAGTTGAAGAACTTTTGGGGATCTTGTCACTGCCGCTTCAGTACATGGACATGGCTTGAGGCTCAGGCTACCGGTCTCGGTCATGATCCTGTCACGCAGACGATTGTCGTCAGCCCCGATTGGTGGGATCAAATGGAAAATGTAAGTCGACATATGGTTCCATTCTAACCTCACCTTCGATTTTTGTATGTTTCATATTATTAGATCAAAACCCACTTACGTCACAGTTAGCATTTGTGTAGATATCATTTTATTATGTTGCATAGATCAAACTTGATATGACCAACACTTTTTGAAATGATCCGAACTATTTGTCCATATAAAGTAAGGAATATTTGTGACATATCTTTAGGATATAATCAAAGTTGATATGATTAACACTATTTGTCCATATAAAGTTTGTACTACATGTGCGATATCTATAGGACATAATCAAACTTGAAATGTTAATCACTTTTTTTCAGTAGGTAACCATTTTCTGCTTACCCCATGGTTGAGATGTAGTTTTGAAGTAGAGAAGTGATATTTATTTTTGTTAGAACATTTGTATTACAAATGTTCATGTCACTTTGATTTTATTAAATTAACATGTATTTTAGGTAAAATCTATGTACTTCACAAGTACTTTTTTTGGTAATTTTGGTAATTGATCTGTGCAACACCCCCACCCAAAAAAAAACAGGTGCATCTTTTAACCTTTGTGGCATAGGTAGCAGCAGCTGTTGCAGTTCTACAGCTAGCTAGTTTATTTCAAGGTTTATACATATGTGTAGGATGGAAGAGATAAAAAATAATCACTTATGAACTCTAGTTTATTTAAACTTGTATATATATGTGTACAATGGATGAGCTAGATAAATAAACATCCATGGATATGGAAGAAATAGTTAAATGCTACCATGCAGGGTCAGATCACAAAATTAATGCAAATATATTACTTGGGTAATGCTACTATGCTCTGATGCTAGTGATGTTAGTATACATTGGTGCCATGTTATGTATGCTCACCATTTTGTGTCTTGTCCTTTTTTTCCCTTGTGTTGTCATCTAACTGACTGTTAAATTCTTGGATAAGTGAGCAATTATGAACTAACAGCACCTACGTACTTATGTGTCACTACATGGCAATTCATTCATATATCCTTTTTCAGTTAAGTTAATTTACGAACTTTATATCTCCGCACCTTGTTACATGCATTGTTCCTGTCAAGAATATGAATTGCTATCTGTTTTGTTAGTTACATGTTTTTTTCCAATCAATAAGGTTAACTAACATTTTTTGCAACCTTTGTTCAGCACAATAAAATTTATAGCTACAGTCTGTCACTGTTTTCCATGCAGAGGAGGAGAGGTGCTAAGGTGTTCAGGATTGCACCACTCCAATTCATAAGGGAACATCATGCGGTGTTTCGTGGTCGCACTGTCGTTGGAAACCACTCGGCTGTAGTAGGGGCTGAAGCAGCTAACGTGGTTGTTCATTTGCAGGCTTTGCCACTTGACATAGACGATTTGGTAGACGGCCCAGACATGCCTCGGTCACCAGAACCATCCAACTGTCGTGCCAAACGAGCTGGGAAAGCTGTTGCCACCCCTGGCAGCGCAAAATCTAGTGGTTCAAAGCACTCCAGGGGTGACTCCGCTAGTGAAGCTCTCAATAGGCTTGCTGACCTGAGGGTCAAGTCTCAGGAGAGCAAAGCACAACGTATGCATGAACGGGAGACTCGGAGTGGAGGTGCATGCCTTGAGATGCTTAAGTCCGATGGTCATTATTTGATTCCGAGGTTTTTCACATGGGGGTGATTCTGTTTAGTGACCCATATTACTGCCACATTTTCATAGATAATGCATGCACTCCATCGCAGCGTGAGTTTTTTGTCCGCACCTACTATGCTCTGAAGGTAGCCGGTTCAGCTCCTCCACCGTCATGCTCTGGTGGGCCAACAGGATTTGGTGGCTGGTTTGGTCCAGGAGGTGGTGGTGGCTTTGGTGGAGGTTACGGTCCGAGTGGTGGTGGATTCGGCGGAGGTTACGGTCTGGTGGATGCTTTGGTCTGGTGGGTCGTCGGAGCGATGGTGGGGCATTGTGCTAGATTTGCTGATGGAGATGGCACCTTTAAGTACCCCTATTTTATTATGTTAGAAAATGCTTAATGTCGGCTTGTTTAATTACATGTTGAGTGTTGAGTGTTATGTTGTCTTCCGAACAATAATCTGTGTTTGTTCTATCATCAATGCATTATCTTTGATTCCAGAAACTTGTGATTTTCATTGCCTCCGTATGTTTACACCCTATTTGTTTGTGAAGTTGTTTAAAAATCTAACCTTCTTGTGCAGATATGTGGAACTTTTTATTCCCTATAATAATTTCAAATGTTTTGTCCAACTTGAATGACATTTACCATTAAAATATATATGTTTGTGCATTGCTCCTTAGGAAAATGAGGAGTTCTACAGAGGGAAGCGAAGGATCAGGCAGTGCATACACAACAGAAGAGGATGAAATTATCTTACAACTTGCTACAAGTTTGGATGAGAATGTCAACGTATGAGCCCCTAGACGTTCATCCCAACAATCCGATATGTCCTGGATGATGGAGACCATGGAGAATGAGTCTCAATGCCAGAACATGTTTCGAATGAGGGCTACCCAAATTCATGCGCTCCATTGACTTTTGACGAGCAGATACGGTTTGCAAGGTACAGTCGAGATATGTCCTATGGAGGCCATTGGGATTTTTCTTTTTACAATGGCCGGTGGTAATGGTCACCGGGCAACGAACAACAGAATGGTTCATTCTACTAGTATTGTCAGTATTTATTTCCACAGGGTACTTGATGCCATGGCTAGATTGGCAGTCGACATCCTCAAGCCGGTGGATCCCAATAACTTTTCGCGGCACTATCGTGTGCTACAATATGAAACCTTCCTTCCATTCCGTCACGCCGTGGGTGCGGTTGACGGAACGCACATTCCAGTTATTGTGCCACGGAGGATGGCAATTGAGCACCACAACCGGCACAATGAGACATCCTGTAATGTACTTGTGGTTATGTCATGGGATGATCGTATTATTTTTGCTGATGCGGAATGGTCGGGATCGGTGCATGATCAAAGGGTTCTTTCTAACGCCGTAAGAAGCTATCCATGGACTTTTCCATGGTTGCCATGGGATGAGTAAATTTATGCTCTTAAATTGTAGTTACGTTTTTGCAATACTTCCTTGCTGATGTTGATATTACAAGTGTAATAGCTTACGTGATATGTTTGTTTTACACAGGAAAATACCTGCTGGTGGATTCAGGTTATCCCAGCAGGTACGGTTTTATGCCTCCGTACCCGTATTGTCGGTATCAAATGGATGACTTTGGTGGCGATGACGCAGTTCGTCCAGTTGGAAAGGAGGAAAAGTTCAACTACATACATTCCACAATGTGGAACACAGTTGAACGGAACTTTGGGATCATCAAAAATTAGTGGCATATTCTCAGACAAATTCCGTCATATCCTGACCCGGTGGCTCAAACGAATATTATACGAGCAGCTCTCGTGCTTCACAACTTTCGTATCGACAGTGCCGATGCGCATTTTGGCACGTAGAACCCGTTGTATAACGGGTTCCCAATAGTTCCGTTGGCTCCACCGCTATGCGGTTGGTACGACACACCCAACAGTGAGGCTGCAATGTCCGCATACCGTGAGACCATAGCTGAGCAGGTTTATATGGGCTAGCCTTTATATGGAAGCATGCTATGATCGCTGCCTGCTTGATCGTTCAGTTGCCAGTACTTCGTATTACTACCTTGTCTGTTTATTTTGCTTATTCCCCTAGCTTGAATTGTATGACGAGAAACCTCCTTGCCGAACAATATTTGTATTGTATATTATTTGATGCAAGTTAGCATTATTGTTGCGTTAAATATTTGATTTCCCGTAGTTGCACATTACATTGGCATACTATCCATGCATTATTTTGGTGGCTGCTGCATGCTTCACAAAAGAATTGAAGATGGCAAGACCACACTGTCTACGAGGGCAAAGCACTGTATGCATATAGCAATTTGAATGCACCTAATACATGATAAACATAGATCTGCACCCCATTCCTCACTGACGAATTGGTCCCAAGAAGTATTGGACCCACTGTCAGCCAAACATTCCATTTACATCCCGTGCTAGTCACTGTTACCGTCTGTGGGGCCCATATTCTCTTGCGCATGTAGTACATGGCATCAGCCTGTTCTTCGTAGTGGGGCCCACATTGCTTTCGCATGCATTACGCGGCAGCTGTCAGCGCGCCTATCGTCCTCTCTTGAATGTGCGTCAACAGAGGGCATCGAAAGAAGAGGCGAGAAGCCATGAGATTGGACGCCCGTCATGCGCCACGCTGATGTTGTCCGTGACCACCGACAGCTGGCATCTAGCTATAGTACCATTACCGTTACAACGGTGTTTACACAAACATTTATTACGGTGAACATTTATTATTGTCTTTGAAGACAATAGATTTCATCAGCTGCTCATAAAATATGCACTAACGATCAGGGCCTAAGAGCTCAAGCAGCTAACAAGCCTCCAATTTTTTTTCCATCCCACCGCCTACCGTGGACAACCGAGGAAAAAAAAGTAACACCGAATGCCACAAGCTTACGAAGGTGGTAAAGGGCTTATCACTTCCCCCCAATTCTGTCCAGGTATTGGAAATTTCCCAGCCCTCACAACCAGGTGACATCTATGTGACTGTAACTGTTTTTGTCCGCACCAAACTGTCGGGGCACTGTGCACCTTTTTTTTCCAGATTTCTCTAGGACAGCATTGTCAGTCTACAGTATACGAAGATCGTAGGCAAATGCAGCGACACCTTCATGGACACGGCGACCGATCAGGCGATGCAGCGAGTAGGCCGAAACAATGGGCTACGCTATGAACGTACTAGTACTGCGATAGGGACGTTGCCGCTGATCAGTGCGTGGTTCGCTGCGATAGGGAGGCGGAGGCAGAAAGTGGCGGAAATCGTCGTGCCGCGCCCATTATTTTCCTCCCAAATCCACAGGCCGTGCTGAGGTCGGCAGTGCGGCGGGGGACTGGTGGTTTTGGACGCGCGTCTGCGTCTCCGCGCGGTCTCGGAGCTGTGACGACGCAGGCAAGACTGCTGCAGAAACGGTGCGACTCGCTGTCTCGCTCCACGTACGTACGTACGGCAGCCGCGTGTGAGCTCCACCGGCCAACACGGCTGCTGCAGTGCTGCTTGAGCATCCGCGTGGACGGCCGCAGCGGGGGAGAAGAGAAGAAGCGGCAGATTTATGTGCCGTCGTCACTGCGGCTGAAGTCTTTGCCTTAGGGCCAGGATACGGATGATATCCTCGTAGCTGCACCTGATGTTGTCAATTGTCATGACATCAGTTGCTGGAAAATGTCTTGGTCAACTAGCGAGAGGATGTTCAGGTATTGGGGGGTGGAAGCTCGTGACGGAGGAGTTGGATATGACCGGAGACGTACTCCCGTTATCCTGTGTGCCAACCGCTATATAAAATTAGTAGTAAAACCTTCGCACTTGGCACTTTGGCAGGGCGCAATCGAGACGACGTTGCTTAGATTATCAATCGAGAAAAGAGAAAAAGGAGGATGCTGATTATGCAATTGCAACCGGCAAAGGTGATAATATTTTCTTTTTGCCACTGTTATATTTTACTGCAACTCCTTACGTAGTCACAGTTGAAGAGCTCAATTCAGCGGCAGCATATGATTTTTTTTCATTGTTTTCTTTTTACTGAAAATCTTAGGACAAAATTCCTTCATGTCACAATTGGGTGACAAAGCTATGCACTTTTAAATGTAAGACACAACACATAAAGTTATTATCTGTATAATGATATATAGGTTGTATTTTACGTAGGAATTAACATATGGAATACGAACCTTTTAAAACTTGGTTAACATATTCTTGGACTTAGAGAGGCTATCTTTATAATTTTTGTTCATGTAATAACGCTAAGACTTAAAATATTTTACTTTTGGCAGCCTAAATAAATTAGTAATAACTTAAGAGAAAAAAGTGTAAAATTATGAAGTTGAATAATACGCAGGGTTGCTTCCTGATCCTTTATTTTGCATAATACATACTTTTTCCGTCCTGAAAAATATAGCCATTTTTTACTATAAATTTGACTATATTTTAGAATGAAGGGAGGAAGTAGTACTTAGTAAATAATATATATTTTATTTTTGAAGTATTAACCATAAAATAAAATGTTGTGATAATTTATTTCATGGGATTCTATTAGCTATTAAGGTATATATTTATCGTATTACTAATGTTCAATCTCTACATAACCTCAGTACAACGCTTATATTTGGTATTAAAAAACATCATAAAACGCACTCTGTCACCATTGTGTTTGGCCTGCAGGACTTTTGAATCACGGAAAGTACACATATGTGGGTCTAATTATACTCTCCAATGGAACAGGCGTGGAAGAGAACACAAGAACTAGTGTATCAGTGGAGCAGCACTGAAGATCCATAAAACCACCGCGTCAATCACCATGGTGACGGCTGACGCGCTGACGCCGGAAGCGAAAACAAAGAAAGAAACCCCCCACCGCTGTACGACCCGTGCAAACGCACGCTGCCGCTGCCAAATTCCAACGGCGAGCAGACGCCGAAAACCAGCTTGTCTCAAAACACCAATCATTATTCATTCTGGTAGTCGCCGAGTCCAACCCCGGTGGCGCCCGGTCGGCGTCCCACGTTTTTTCTTAACCGGCGTCTCGGTGATAAAAACGCCGCGCGCCTCACAAAGCCACCGAAACGTCGTCGGCTCGTCGTCGCCAACACGAAGCGAAAACGGAAAAATCCCTCTCGTCGTACGGTCGCGTGTACTACGCCGCGTCCACGCTCAGCTCAGTCGTCTCGCTCTCGCGCAGCAGCAGCATAGGGGAATCCAGGATGTCGTCGTCGTCGACGTCCCCGCGGTTCGGCTCGATGATAAGCGCCAAGCTGGCGTCGCCGCCGCCGTCGTTGCTCCTCCCGCCGTCCCCTCGCCTCCAGGGCCGCCGCGGGACGCCGCCCTCGTGCCTGCCCAACACCCCCGCGGCCCTGCCGAGCCCTGGGCCGGACAAGGAGCCGGAGCGGGAGGCGGCAGCGGCGGGGTCGGGGTCGGCCACCACCCCACGCTCCCCGCGCAGCTCGGAAGCTCGCAGCTGAACCGGTGGTCGCGGGCCCGCGCGCACCGGTCCGGGCGGCGGCTGGAGTGGCCGACGATACGGGACCGTGGCAGCGGCGGGGTCTCGTCGTCGCCGACCCCGACCAGGCAGCAGCCATCATCCGACGAGGCGGCGGCGAAGCTCGCGGTGGAGGAGGAGGATGCCTACGGGGTTGTTGGGAGGGACGAGGCGGCGAAGTCGATCTACATGGTGTCCGATGGGACGGGTTGGACGGCGGAGCACTCCGTCAACGCTGCGCTCGGCCAGTTCGAGCACTGCCTCGTCGACCGCGGCTGCGCCGTCAACACACACCTCTTCAACGGGGTAAAGATCCATTTTCTTTAATCTTTTTCTTTTGCCGCCCTCTATTGACTTGATTCTTCAATTTTGGGATATATGATCTCCACTGTCCAGCCAGATATGTTTGCCTCGTACAATATTTTTTGTTCTTGCTGGAAAATCATAATATGCCACCATATATCAAGCTAACTAGGTCAATAAATGAGATTTTGGATTTTAGCTGTAGATTTGTGCTGTATAACAGAAACTGTTCTGCTTTATCGTTGATCTATGCACATGTACGATTTTTTTCTCTCTCGGATTGGTTGCTGCATACCTGTCCCTTGCTTTGCTGTGCATTGTCAGGATTGGCTAATTGGGGATTTGAGATACTTGATTTCACTGTTAATTATCAGTACCTAGCTTTCGAAGAACCAGCTGAATCTTCTTTGACAAGCTAGACTATAGTTTAATTGAAAGCATAATTGTATTTGTTAGACAACTCTTGGGTTTACTCTGAAAATACAATTGTACAATAAGAGTGACGTTCTTTATATATATGTCTTATTAATCTACACCGTTATCAACGGCGTGGATAAGTCTCCTTCTTCTTTTCACCTTGTTTTAATAACCTTATACATCAGATTTAGTGTAAGATGAGTAGCGTGTGAGTACTTGGGATTACTTCACATTATACTTGTTTGAGAATGGAAGAGATACAATTCATTTTCATGCTATCAGTACTAGATGAAAATGGATGCTGTTAAAATATGCTCACAGTTAGAAGCACAGGTTGATTGTGTTCTAATGGAGGAAAGACTCTCCAGTTAGAAGCACAGGTTGCTTGTGTTCTAATGGAGGAAAGACTTTCCACATGGAACTTAAGATGAATATTGATGCGACATATTTTTAGTAAATAGTGATGCAGACATTGACGTTTTTGTGGATCATGGAGTTGTGTATGGCTAAAAGTTGTGTAAATCGACAACTGAATGGTTGGTTACTCCTTCATGCATTTCTATTTGATTCATTGGTGAAAATTTAGTGTTACACTTCTTTGCACATATTTTAGGACAGAGAACAAATAAATACCATAGTACTTTGGATATTCAGGCATGGAGGTGCTTATTACCAATTTTCCATGATCATTCGTATGTCTGGTTGAATCACTATTAAACAAAGGAGTTATTCTGGTTTCCTGGTTTAGAAACCTCGCATTATACACTAGTCACTATTCCTAATTTGCACTTGCGTTGACTAATAAAATGAAGTTAGCTGTGTAGTTTTCTTGATACTGATTATTTTGTCTTTTGCTACAAATTTGCTTTAGATTGATGACATGGATAGACTTATTGAGATAGTAAAGCAAGCAGCAAAAGAAGGAGCACTGGTTTTATATACTCTTGCTGATCCTTCAATGGCTGAGGCAACTAAGAAGGCCTGTGAGCTTTGGGGTGTTCCATCCAATGATATTCTTCGTCCTACTATTGAAGCCATAGCATCCCATATTGGTGTTGCTCCATCTGGAATTCCACGAAGTTCTCCTAGCCGGAAGGGTCAACTTACTGAGGATTACTTCCGACGAATTGAAGCTATTGATTTCACCATCAAACAAGATGACGGTGCTCAGCCACAGAACCTTAACCGTGCACACATTGTACTTGTTGGTGTTTCACGTACCGGAAAGACACCATTGTCAATTTATCTGGCTCAGAAAGGGTATAAAGTGGCAAATGTTCCAATTGTGATGGGAGTGAATCTTCCAAAGTCCCTTTTTGAGATTGATCAAGACAAGATTTTTGGATTGACAATAAATCCTGTGGTTCTTCAAGCAATCAGGAAGGCGAGGGCCAAAACTCTAGGATTTCAT
The DNA here is from genome assembly GCA_019925245.2 of Oryza australiensis. NCBI lineage: Eukaryota > Viridiplantae > Streptophyta > Magnoliopsida > Poales > Poaceae > Oryza > Oryza australiensis. The sequence goes on along the minus strand of JAIFGZ020000381.1, from coordinate 912,394 downwards.
GGGCAAAAGAGCAATTATGCCGAAATGGAGCATGTGAGGGGGGAGTTGGATCATGCCAATCAAATTTTCGCCCAGCATCCTATATGGCCAGTCATCGGTACGATCAGTTTAATTGTCTTCGTGGAAAGTTTTTCTTTGTACTTTCATATGTTGAAGTGTAGTTTTGTTTTGATTTTGTGCAGAAGTCACTGGAAAAGCTATAGAGGAAACAGCTGCTGTCGTCGTGAGGATATTCCATGATAGGAAACAGAAGTGCGCCATGCCACGCATATCAAAACGGTACTAGCACCATGTTCTATCTCTTCTGCGCCTTGTAAAGTACATGTGTTTTGATAAATGTCAAGAGTACCTTAGCACCCTTATTTTTATTAACTCTTAATTTGTGTTACCACCTTCTAGGTGGCTTCTGTATCTAAATGAATAAGGGTTCAGCATAGTGCACAGTAAATAAATGTATATTTCATGTTCTGAGTTTTCAACAGCAGAAATTGTTTTGGCCATTAATGCATTGCTAGTTTATTAGGTAAAAACACTAGGTTGCACTGTCCAAAATTTACCAGATAAACTAGAGTAATTAATGGTTGCAGAGAACTAAGATCCCCATCAGTATAATATGTTTACATGTGGACAGATATCTTCATCATGATCTCTTCTAGTTTTGACCACTAGGATCATTTGTTGAAGGATTACTCTTGGATTAGACAGAAGGGTTCTTTAAAAGTTGTTGAAAGTGGGTCTAGTTTCCAGTTAGGACAGTTGAAAGTTGCAACTAATTAGTCCTACTTCACTCTTTCATTTTCTTATTTCTGTTGTTTATTTCTGACGCGTGTTGCATTAATTCAATGGTGTTATTGTTTGGAGTGACATTTCTGGTTTTATGGTTGCTTTTCGAACTGTGCATCTTATCTTGTGGATATGTGGTTGTAAGTACCAGAATTGAGTTCTGGTCAGATGTGCTTCAACAAAAAATGTAGTTGTCTGCTAGACCAGGGCCATCCTGAACCACACCTCCAGTCATTGATGCCTGGTTGAGCTAATCAGAGATCTGGTTAGATGGAAATTGCAGCAGCAGCTCAAGGCGAAAATGCTCCTAAGATAGTCCCTTGTTTTATGGTTGATATTATGTTTCCATCTGATAAAAAAGTGGGGAATAAATTCGCAAGCCTTTTTCAAATGACAAACTGCATATAAGGTAGTAGTATGATAATGGCATCTGTGGTGTGATGGTTGCTCCCTGAAAAATGCCGGATATAGTCCATGTCGTTTTCGTTGTGTTGAAAAATTTTGAGTATATAAAGAAAATGTTCATTTTAGGTTGCTAAGGTAGGTGTCCTAAATTTGTCTGCATTGAGCTGAATATCTTAAGAAATCTGTTTCTGTTCTTGCAGGGTGGCTCCAATTAGAATCTACGATTATCTGTCAGAGATGGTTAACACTCACGTTGAGTATCAAAAGATTTTTGCTAGGGACTTTTAAGTCTATTCTGCAGCTGTGAAGTGAATCAAAAGTCTAAAAAAACCACCCCTATCCGGCATTTTTCACGTGTCCCATATTAGGTTAGCATCACCTGTGCATAGAGAGGGTTTTAATTCATTTGTAGATCATCACCACCTCGTGAGCTGTGTGTCATATTCTTTGTTCGTTCGTTTAACTCTTTGTTGAAGTCATGTACTACCACTCTTACAGAAATGACATATGAGTAAAGACAATTCTTTCAAATACATTTGTGTCCATTTGTATGCTTTGATTGTTTGTGTGTTGGCAACAACAGCAAAGATGAAAAATCTAGCATCATCGCTTCAAAGCGACATGTATGATGTACCCTTTTTTATGCAAAAAGAAGAGAAAAATAACTGAAGAAATCATGACAGCAACAGAGGAAGTATGCAACTACCATCACAGACTTCACTATCAGACCCCATTCAACCTGATCTCTTCACTGCCATTCACTCTATATTCTTCTTCCCTTGACCCTTAGAAGAGCATCACTCTTTTTGATGCCTGGGTCGTTGTAGCAACATCATGCCTCCTCTCAAGACCTTTACATATTGCGTTGAGATTTTGAGAACAACACGCGAAAAAAAAATCAGTTTCACCGGCCGGCGTTTCACCGAGCATCACTGGCACTGCCGCCGCCGCCGCCGTCACCGCCCATCTTGCTCATGGACAGTGTGAAGTAGAGTAAGATCAACGTTCCCACGCTTGACCTGCAGGTGTAAGAAAACGCCATGAGTATTCTCACCGTGTCGAATTCGGTACAGTACATCTTTGGAAAGTGCAATACTGAAAAAATATTGTCATGTCATAACGTTAACATGATCATATTATCAGTTCCGTAAATTCAGAGTTCTACATACAAGATCAACCAAAGGGAGGGTTGATAAATGCAACGATAGCCGCTCGATTATTTGACTTATCGAATAGGTACGGATCGAGAAATCGCTCGATAAACTAGTCGAAGTTAAAAAAAAAATCAAACCAAAAGTTAAAATCGAGCGGAAGCAGTATTTGGTGACTTAAATAGTTCTGTATATCCTGTCCAAAAGTTAGTGAAAACATAAGGATTTTCTTTTCCCAACATAGCGCCATCATAATAATAATACTACTACACACTATATTATTCTTTTATCCTTGGTCTACGTAGAAAAATTGAAATGATATCGCAGTTTATCACATAAGAAAGAACTCATAGAACCCGTGCTCTTCTAAAACGTATACAATAATACGTCCTAAAATAAATATATTTAGTATAAAATATGACATATTTTAGACTACGAATCCATATTTAGATTCTTATTTTCTCGTTTCATAATTTATGACATTTTAAATAAGATTAAGTTTAAACTTTTATAATTTGACTTTTAAAAATATTTAATTTGAAGACACTCCAACAACTTATATGTGTCTTACTTCTTACTAAATAGTATAATAAAAATAAAAATATATTTATTTATTTTATATATTACTAGCAGCTGTGACCGTACATTACAACGGGTGAAGTCGGGGCCCGGTGCGGATGAGGACGGGAGGGAGGGACGCAAGCGCGGCGCGGATGGGAATGAAAGGGAGGGGCCTAGGGAGGGAGCAGGAGGTCTTTTTTTAGCCAAGTCATTCCTTTCTTTTCAGCATTTGAACTGCGGATTAATTTTATAAACACTAAGAAGGTTTTCTGCAAAATAGTCAGATGGACAAAAATAGATAAAATTTACTTCATAGATAGATAGATAGATAATAAAAAATATTGTCAAACATATATTAAGGTATATTTTAGAGATCTTTCGTAGAAATACTTGTATTGGGACGGGAAAGGTACATGAGAACGGTTGTTCATCAATCGCCGTCTTTTCTCCCGCATCGCTGTAGCCAAAGCGAAGCTGACAACTAAAGTGGTTCTGACACGTAGACTCGCCAACGAGAAACCGGGTTGTGCAGCAACTTCTGCACGCATCACCATTCATTCATCCACCGGTTGCAGCGAACCTACTACGATCTGAAAAGGCTGCAGATTAATGCAGCTACTAATACGTGGCCATGTTCCACAATTTTTGCATTGTTGGGGACAACAGGACAATTGAACTCTTGTGCCCTACGGTTTAGGAAATTCGTCAATTGCTTTTTAATAAGTACCACGGTTTTGGCCTAATCACTAGCAAGAAATTAGCAAGAGTGTACTTCTAGCTACCGTGAAACTGCACAACTTATACGTATTTTCTTCAGAAACCTCCATGAATATTTACCCTTTTCACTAAGTAAAATCGTAAAGACAACATTTATTATACTAAAAAAACGTCGAAATATATGATGGAAACCGGACTTTTCTCTAAACTTTACAGTTCCGTTTATATAACATCCTAAGATGATTTTACATTATAAGTTTTTATTCAATTTTATATATAATTTAGGTGAGTTTAATAACGTGACATATACATTAGACATTAGACATGTATATAAAAATCTTCACTTTTTTCTTTTTATCTTTTCTTCTTTCATTTACCGGACATAATATATTATTATAGCATCATTGTACAAATATAAATTTGATTACTTACAACTGACTACATGTAAATATATTATATTAGTTATTTAAAGTTGTTCATTTAAGCTTTCACAAAATGCAAAACCACCATGAAAAATCACCTTAGATGATAATATTCGGTTTTAAAGTTTAGAGTGTTAGACATACTTTCATCCAAAATTTAGAAAGTATTTAAATTTTCAGTATTATTACCGTAGAAATGATTAGAGATGTACCAGTGACAATGACAATTTAACTATGGGTGTAAGTGGATAAATCACGAACCCGTTTATAGATAAAAATAAATAGGTTTATGATTTATTTTGATCTATAAGTAAATTTTGGATTTTGTGAGTTAGCCATTGCACCCTTTTGGCCTTACAGTGTGGCGAAGAAGAAGACGACCCTCCGTGGATCGAGCCACGGCGCCGCCGGCTGCCGCCCGAGCCGCCGAGACTTCCCTCCCGGCGTGCCAGCCACAGGCGTGTGGACGAGCCGGAGGCCGCTCATGTCGTCGGCGGCCGCCACGTGGACGAAGAGCGGCGACAGCGGGGGCCTCTTGCCTGTCCCTGCACATGAACAGAGTGTCAAAGCTACACCGCGATTAATTCTGATCCGTAGGTAATTAGTCATAAGTGTCACTTGTCAGCTTGGATTAGTAGCTAAATCCTGTGACAAGGTAACCGATCTGTTGCTGTCAGGATCGAATTGACAATTGCAAATCTCCATGGAATTGAAAACCAGCAAATGCCAAGCGAAAAGAGAAACTCTGAAGATATTGATATCAAATTAAAGGTAAACTGATGAAATCTTAATTGGATGCGATTATAGCTGGACTGACCGGCGGCGCCATTGCCGTCGCCGTCGGCCGTCTTCCTTTCCCCCTTCCTCGACAGCGACCTCACCACCTTCTGTTGCGTTGCGTCCGCGGCACAACCACACAAGGAAAGAATCAATCTTTGGAAACAACGGAAGAAACGGGGGCGCGTATGTACATCGCCGCGTTCGCATTTATCCACTTACCGGTGTCCGCGGAGGCGCCGTCGTCGCCGCCGTGGTGTCCGGGCCGTCGCCAGCGAGCGAGGAGAGGGCGCTGACGTCGAGGGCGATGAACCCACTACCGCCTGCTCCGGCGCCGGCAACCAGGCTGCCGTCCAAGTTCGATTGCCCAAGATCGCTCGCCACAAGAACCTGCAACCCAACAAAATTCATCAGCCGCTATTCACCCAAAAACACAAGCAAAATCCTCCATCTTTTTCCCCGTAAAACAAGCAACACAAGATCAAAAATTCATTCACCTCTCGTACTTAATCAGGACGAAGAACACAACCAAAACTGCAAACCAAGAGAACTTACAGGTTGGTTGGAGGCGGCGTCGCCCATGTCGCGTGCTGCTTCTGATTCCTGCGTCTTCTCTTTTGTTGTATCCGGGGCTTCGGTTAGTTCGTTAGGAAGTAGTAGCAAGGTAGTAATAGTAATAGGAACAATGGAATACTACCAAAACGAGGAACCGGAGGGAAAAGCACTGCCACTTTGCTCTTTTTAAGGGCAAAAGATTCTATCTCACACAGACACTCAATCTGCCGCGAGCAAATGGAGAGCAGAGGAGAGGAGGGGGAATGGGAGAGGAGAGGTTCTTTATAAATGATGGGTTTTTCACATAAGCCTATAGTAGTTATCTGAAAATTACCAAAATTTTTCGATGTACTCCGTCGTAGAATATATGCCCTTCGCTGAGTTTTTCTTCCTAGTTTCCCAACTCACCTCCTTGTGAAAGGCGCGATTCCCAAACTACTAAACAGTACATTTTTCATAAACATATTCTATAAATAATTACTTTAAAAATCATATTAATCCATCTTTAAAATTTTTTTATTTTTTATGTCTAATAGATTAGGTCCGACAACCCATGCCAAACACAACATACCTAAGTTTCTCACGAAGACGAGAGGGCAGATAAAATTGAATGAGAGACGTCTACGATGAATTGAGATTAGAAAGTAGATGGATTACTATATATTGATAAATTTTAATTCGTAAAAAGTCACTATGTTTTGAAATGGAGGAAGTAAATAGATTTAGCATGGACGCTAAAGGTCTGGCTGGAATTTTTAAAGTAAATTTTACAAATAATTCGACTAAACTATCACAAACAAAATATATAAGATATTGTTTCATAGAACTATAAATTTTATGCTGAATTTCTCATAAAATCATAGATTTAAGATGGTGTGTCTTAAAAAAGATGAAGTAACGAATTTATCAAAAAAGTTTAAATTTAATCACAAAACTAACATGATGGTAGTGCTAAGAAATTAAACTATAGAATATACAGGTTTGTGATAACTTCAATATTAACTTTGTAGTTTTATGATATTTAGTCTTAAATTTATAATTGTGATAAATTTATCACTAAATTTATAGTTTTGCTATAGTTTAGTTAATATATATATGTAGTTTTATAAATTTTATTTTTTATGTGGTTGTCTATACTGCGAAGGGAATAATTAAAGCAATGAAAATAATTTTAAGGCAAACTTTTATACTTCCTCCATTCCTAAATGATCATCATATAAATTTCTTGAGTATATTCCCAAATGATCATCATATTTGTGTTCATTTACTAAGTCTATTCATTATTTGTGTATTGGAATAAATAAACATTGATATATGCATGCATATGAGTATTTGTAACCAACATGGAATGTTTTTTATTTGCTATTGCTAAAAATTAATTGAGATGATGCATACGTCAAGTTTATTGCTGGAGAAAATGTAGTATGAGAGAGTTATTAGTTTTTATTGTTTTTGGTGTATCTATGTAACGTGATGATTATTTAGGAATGGGGAAGTAATGATTTAGAAGCCAAGATTAAGTGACGGGAGTGAAAAAGATGCAAAGTAATTCTGAAATTCAAAATTGGTTGTAACTTATAACCTAGAGCTTAAACAGGCATGTCCTAATTTCATTTTGAGATGCTAATGCCTTTACTAAATTAAGCAAGAAATGAGTATTACCTCAAAATGTTTTAGTTAAGCCTATATGATGTTATTCGTGTGAAACATAGTACTACTATCGAAGTGTACACTTTTACTCCTACTACTACTTTATCTTTCTAGTCCTAGTTATTTTTACCAAAGCAAGATGGCTTCCAAGACACCGTTGGATGGGTAATTTCAGATCTGCAAATTCCAATGTTTCTCGGGGACTGATCTATTAAAAGAGTCAAAAGAGATAATGCACTTATTTTTATGGGTCCGAGGGCGTTCTCGGGAGAAAACATTTGGCACTTTTGGCAGGCAAATATCCTCAGGCATTCGATGGCTACCACTTTTCCAGTTTGCCCTGCCATCACTTTTCTTCGGCAAGCGTGTGAGTATTTCCCCCAAACCCACCGATTTTCCCTTTTCTTTTCTATCACTTTTCCCTGATGCAAAAGCAAAGGAATATTTGATTAATAAGGGAAAAAGCGCATTATGGATATGAAACACACAGTCAAGTATTCAAAACAGGGAAAAATAAATTACGTATACACGAATACGTTTTCAATAGAAATTTTTCAGTTAGGCTAAAGAGTTGCTGTTGATCTCCATCTTTTTAATTATATGTTTTATTTCTTTAATTATGTGTTAGAAGACATATTTATTGTTGCGTCAGTATATAGGGGAGTGTATCTATGCGTTTTTTTTTCTAGTAAATGAATTAATGCATGTCTGTACGTACTGACTAATTTGGTTTGAACACAGTTTTTTATATAAAAATACACTCTGGGACATTGCATTGTCCTCTTCATGGATTTGCATAGGACAGCTTTGAACATGGATTAGGAGGTGACCATATTTAAGAAAGTTATGAGAGGAAATTAATTGGACTGACATGCAAAATTGTCAGGAAACTTTTGAGTATGCGCCTATATCATCGTTTCAGCGAATGAAATAGTAAGTAACCGTGGCCAAAACCTACATCTATATTTCTTATAAAAAATAATGATAATGATGGTTATGTCATTATTCTGTTATCATTTTTTTAAAAAAAATAGACATATAGGGTTAGAGTTAAAGGGGTTCATATATCAATTTACTCCTATCAACTTTTAGTTTTGTGAAAAAAAACAGTGTGAAATCATGTTAATAATAAACTTTATCAATTAAAATTCGTTACCACGTACGATAGTATTACTAATTCATGTACTAACCAAAAGGAGGGTGCTAGGATTGCAATGTTTCCTTGCCGCACGCTTGATCTTTGGTCTGACAGGCTTGGTGGTATTCTCAGGCGTGCGTTCCCTGAAGAAGAGGAGGGAATGTTTACGTTCACTGCACTTGCGGATTTGGTGGGGCCCATCCGTGCCACCCAGTAGATCCATCATGGTCCAACTCGGTGGCGCGCTCTACTTGGCCATTCCGATAGCGAAACGATCATGAAACGATAGCAAAGGCCAATATTATCCCTATCACTAGCTTTAGTTCTGATGATTATATATATACCGCTCAATATCCTAAAATACCTATATTTTATTAGAGAGGATTGTCTACAATAGCCGTCTTTGATATGTAAGAGCGAATTCATCTGTCAGCTACTGTTATTAGGAACAATACTGTAGAGAGGATCTGTGTCTTTCTGTTTAGTTGCAGCCAAAATATAAAAAGATTTTAGATTTTGAGTATTTTTTGGTATTTTAGAACTAAACATATAGATGAAAAGTTAAGATGAAAAAATTTTGGTTTTGAAAGAGATTTTGCAAAAAAGTGAAATTTTAGATTGAGAGATGTGCATGAGAGTTGCATGCATTATGCATTTATTACAACCCAAAAAATTTCACATCTAACTAAACATCTACTCTTATAAAAAATTTTACTCAAAAAAATTTTTGGATAAAAAATTTTCATCAAATTTGACAACTAAAGAGGCCCTTATTAGAACCAACAACAGGCATGTTATGTCGTAGCCGCAATTAATCTCAGCATCTCTTGCGGCACTCATCACGGGGAGTGCCTCACAGTCACAGGTTAATTACAGGGGACAATGGTGTGTGTGCTTTACAACTGTAAGATCGAACAGACAGCACAGCTCAAATCACGAGCTAAGCTACCTGCACTGCGTACATATATACAATTGATTTTGAATTATGATAATAAATATGTATATGCTTAATCAAGTAGTAGGATGTATGAGATGCACATGCGGGCGGGGCCAGAGGGCGTGTTCTCTTAGCGTATAAACTTCGCCGCATCTCGTGGCTGGACTGAGACTGAGAGGCCTCTGTCCTTTGACTTCTCTTGCTATTCAGTTCAGTTCTGTGATATGCCGTTCAGTTCAGTTCAGGGAGGAAGAGGAGAGGAAAGCGCAAATGGAAGTTATCGATCTGTCTTGTCTGTCACGTACGGGTTAATCATTGCCAGCTAGGCGACCTCGATCTGATCAGAATTCATGGAGATTATTGATTCTGAAGATGAGATATAAAAATATTCAGGGATCTCTTGATCGCCTTAACATATACATCCCAGGGATGCGGACAAACAGAAGTAGCCTGTACAAAACTCTGCTGAAAGCCACCACGTATCTGCATTTTCTTGATTAGTTTCTATGGAATTACATATCGCCGGCATCAACTGGAAGAAATTTCAGCTGCTGAAATGCTTGTATCTTCTGTTGCTTTGACATGTCATCAGGATATGGATAAAGGTGAGCTTAGACCATATGAAAGAATTGATTTTGGAACTCTTTTGGGGCGATGTGCATGGACAATTACGTCAGTGGATTAAGCTAGCATGCAGATAGAGCAAGTAATCCTCCATCGTTAATTTGTTCTCATACGCATGGCTGTTGTCACTTTCTGACCTTCTGTCTGTGCCTCTTTTGGAGCTCACATTCTCTACAAAAACTAGCAAGCCATGTTGGACTGGCGTCCATATTCTGGAATCAATCCCAGTATCTTCAACTTAGTGCTGAATCATCACCGTTTACCTCACACATATTAGCCTAGGATTCTTGATTATCTAGTGTTATCATATCATCATTTCCAAGAAATAATATGATTGCTTACATGATGGCCTTCCTTGGAAAACAAACATAGGAATACGTGGAGAAGTCGTAGAAACGTGTGCAACAAAAATAATCCCAACTCCGAGTTAGTGTATGGGTCTCTACGCACGTTCAGCACATCAGCAGCTTGTTTGAGCTTTCATCTGCAGTAAGTACACCACCAGTTCACCAAAGAATTAATTGAAGAACAGTTAACCTCATAATCTGGTATAGTAGCCTACTCCCTTGGATTCGAAGTGTAGTAGTTTTAATCCTGTGAATAAGTATGAATAAATTAGATCAATTGACGTTCTTGCTCTTTTATGAAATGAGTATACTAAAAAGAACGACTCATTACTCATGAGAGTGGTAGCGATTATTTTCAGCAAGGATGAAAGAATAGCGTAAACAAATTAAAATTTCTGGAATAGTTTACATTTGGAGTTGAGAAGACTAAAGTAACTCATATTTAGAACCAGACGGAGTAGTAGAATCAGTAATAAGTCTAGTTTTTAGTAGAATCAGTAATAAGTCTAGTTTTTTCCAATCATTGCTTTACCTCTTGGTATTTAAGTCCATTTTGGAGCAAGGAATTCCTGAATTTCCGCAGATACGAGACTGTTTCCAACATCATTTCCTGAAACAGGCCACACAGTGACACAGATCAGACTCCATTATTTTCATGTGTCACACACACACGGTTACCTGGCATATGTAGCACTGAGCAGTGACTGCTTACCAAGTAAACGGCTGGTGTTCTCCAATGAATCCAAGTGCTCCACTACGGCCGTGCGGAGACAATTCAGAATTCGACTGGCCAGAAAGGTTCAGAGAATCTGAAATTGCAGGTCGACCGATAAAACCAGTACTGCCTGACGATCAAGGTATGCTCATGGTGCCTTTCTTTCATGGCACTTTTCGTGCAACACGATAACGAAACTGATGAACGGGCACAAAAACAAGGGCACTTTTGCAGTGGCTTTCTGCTGTCTTTCTTTATCATGGAGCCAAAAAAAACCCAAAAGGGATTTTTGATCTCAAGTGGTCGTTTCAACTCTGAATAATAACGTGCACCAAAGAGGGTGGTAGATCATGCAGCAGGATCTATATACTTAATAATTCTCGTGCAGATCATGCTACTAGCTAGCTGCTCTTTTGTGTCCATGGCTGAGAACTGGGTGGGTCATGAGTAGAATCGACAGTGACACCACTATCTATCACCATGTGGCATGATAAGAATGCCCTTGCTCCAACTGCACTAAGCTTTATTCAGTCAGAAAAATAATGGGCACTTCACAGATAATGAAAGAAAATTGAAGTGGCCTAAGAGCATAGAGATATAGGACCCGTTTGGCCAAGCCCCCTCAGCTTAAAATTGGTGACTGAAATCCCCTTCACTGGAGGGGTACAGGAACTGCAAATTACTTTGAAAGCGAGAAGAATTGGGGGGGGGGGGGTTAAATCCATGTTCATCCTCATCAGTCATCAGCTGGAAGATTTGGAAGGATAGGGGACAATAAAGCGTTTCGTGATGACGAATCCACAATGACACACATCAACTTGCGCATGGAAAGCAGGAGGGTAAAGGGATTAGGAAGCCTACTACCGGGGGAGGGCGAGGATATTTGATTCCTGGGTAATCGCTATAATATGTTGCAACTTTATTTTGGCAGGAGCATGCCAAGAACACAGACTCCTTGTTATTATGTACTCTTTGCTTTCTTCATTAATTTAATCCCAACCAAAGGTTGGTCAGTTTCGAAAATAAAATTGGTGCCTTAAAGTTACTTGAAATTTTGATCAGATGAGTGATTTTGTTATTATCTACTAGTCGTTTTTTTCCAACCATCAGATCACCATACGAGAAAGAAAAGAAAGATGTTATGTAGAAACTTTGGATCGGATAAAGCAATAGGACTCAAACTTTGGTGGTGGAGATGTTTCACAAGTGGTAAATGGAGGATACGGGTTTCTCCAACAGCACTGTCAGCAATTACTTCATCACTTCGTGTAATTTAAAGAAATAAATAAAACTAAATTGGTATCTCGAGAAACTTACAAAAAGGCTTTCAAAGGCAACAGAATTATTCATAATAGATATCTGCATAGAATGGTAGTGGTTATGAGCTATAAAAGGAAAAATAAAATGGAAGAACTCAAGAACATATGCTAAATGTTAGTTTCAGAATACAGAAGGGAAAATAGAATGGAAGGACACATATTAAGTACCTTTTTTCCCCTAACTTTTGTTGTTCCAACTCCTACCTTACTTTTTCCAAATATAGAACGGTAATAAAAAATGTGAACAAAGATTTTAGCAAGTTGAGTTCAAATTCAGAACAAAAGGCTAGAAACTTTACCATCGATAACTCCACGCTACACATAGCCATGCTTTCTGATGATCGTAGACATTGAAAAAGATTATCTACAACTCTGGATTAGTCTTGCGATGCATGATTCTTGCTCCCCGGTGCCAATGTCCAAATTAACAATTCGAAGCTAAAGAGATGCAGTCAGGTAATCATCCTTTGAACAAAATCCTACTGATGAACTGACGATCACTACCTACATGCTGTGTGCCTTTCTGGCTCCAGCCTTCACACAGGCAAAGTTGCATCTCCTGAAAGGCTGCATCTCCCCGTCGAACTGAAAACCTAGACACTGATCGCCGATGGGGGATCATCGCTATCACCCTCTCTGCCGCCACCTGCACCTATTCTCAAAACCAAAATTCCCCATCTCCATCACGCTCAAGTATTGGTCCCTTCTGTATAGCTCTCCGTCTGCCCGGGGAAGGGTTTGAAGAGGCAGGGGAGAGCTCAGTGGAGACAGAAAGAGGACCCCAGTCAGGAGTCAGGACGGAACATAGAACGCAGAATACCTGGATATTGCATAGAGATCGCTAACTTAGGGTCACCAGGCGGAGGAGCGCGGGGTCGGCGGCGGCGGCGGCGGCGGCGGCGGCGGTGTCCAGTCTGCCGCTCTGCGTTGCGGGAGCGTGGCCGGTCGATGGCAGAGAAGGATGGTGAAATCATGGGCCAGGCCGGGCCGGGCAGGAGGGTTCTTCCAAACTAAAAAGCCCATTAAACTTTATAGCCCCAGGTTGACGTATGCACTTACCTGACTGCTCAAAGTTTTATGATGTGCCGGGCCGACATATTTTGGAACCGTTCAATCTTAGACATTTAGTTAGGAAAAAGTTCGCTCGAAGTTTCTTGTATTATCGTGAAGTTTCAAAGATCACCTTTTACATCAAAATACCAGATATAACATATCTCTAATAAAAAAATCGAATCACGTTAGGTCAAAAAACAATATTGCTCCCGGTTTTGATTGACGTGACAGCTGAGGCAACATGGACCCATATGGGCCTCATATGTCAGTAGCCCAATCTTTTTCCACCTCTCTCTTCATCTCAATCGCCATCCGGTCGGTGATGGTGCGGAGGTCGTCGATGGCCTTCGGGCGTACGGGGGTTGAACACCTGTTTCTCAAAGGGTTGACCAAGGGGCCGCCGCGCAGCGTCTTCAACGCAACGTCGATGTTGTGCGGCGTGGCGGCGTCGAACTTGGAGGAGATATCGAGGTCGTCCATAGAGCTGAACGAGAGGCAGCGCAGTGAAAAGAAGAGGCTCGTGGGGTCAAGCAGCACGGTGTGGTGGACCATGAGGTGGCGCGGCTCCTCCTCGGGACGTGCCATAGCGAGCTGCATGGCAACCCCACGCGTGGCCCATGGTGGAGGAGGAGGAGGCCCTTGCGGCCGTGTCGCGTGCCAGGTGCTCAATTGCGACATCCGTTGTAGAGAGGTACTTCGTGACCTCGTCCTTAGTAGTCTCGAAGACGAGCGCCTTCGGGTACCATCCCATAGCTGGATGAGCTGCTCGACGGCGTCGAAGGTCGCGGCCGAGATCTCAACGACTTGGGCATCACCCTGCTTCCCCATCACCAGCCACCGTCGTCGAGTAGCAGGAGGAGAAGAGAGTGGGGAGGCCCTGGGAGCACGACGTCACCTTTCCCTCGCCTCTCCATGCCTCACCTTTTTTTTCTTGTTCGATTCGCCTTGCCGACGCCATCGTCAAGATCCGTGGGGACGGGGAGGGCCGTTGTTGATGGCCGTCGCCACCGCTCCTCCTCAAGATCGATGAGAGAGAGGAGGATTGGCACGGGGCGCTACTATGCTTGGAGCTTGACGAAGCTTCTCTAGATATGGGCTCACTGCCTCTGCCCGCCGCTGGCCTTCTTATCTCCACGACACCTTGTCTCCCTCGACACCGATTGGGCTGATAGCGAGCACACTCGCTCCTACGGACTCGCGGCATGGATGGTGGGTGGAGCGAGAGAGTGAGAGGAGAAGGATAGTTATTTTTGTGAGTATGATGTAGACACGTGGTTTTCATGCTGATTCAGTCTGATTGACCAAAGTCAGCTCGTCACATCAATGAAAACGAGGAGCAATACTGTGTGATCCGGTTTTACAAGATTAGAGATGTATTATATTTGGTATTTTGGTTCAGGGATGATTTTGAAACTTGATGACAAGATGAAAAAATTCAAGTGAAGTTTTTTCTAATTAGTACGATCCGAACTTTTACAAAAACTAGTCATAGGCCCGTGCGCTGTAATAATTTATTTATTCAGTTTAGGAAAGCATTTTGGTCAGGTAGCCAGGAGGGCCGTTCGATTTTTTATACCATGTATGATCTGATTAGAGTGAATGGTTTTACGGGAGAGGGACGACTCTTCGTAGGGAAAATTGACCAAACTCAAGGCAAGGAACATGAGAAAGGAGTAGTCAGGAGTCCAAATTACAACTTGGTGGTTCATATCTAGCTCCAGAGGAACTTTAATTTCCAGAACACAAGCTAAAGTTAAGAGCAGGTTGCTTTTGCTATCATGTAAGAATTAGACGCTCACAGCCTAGCACATAGAAACAACTAGTTCGAACACAACTTTTGGTTATGGCTTTGGCCAAAGATGTTTTGTTGTTACTTTACACTGTATGTAACAGTTTTGTTAAACTATTACTACTGAAGAAGTGGTCTTTGATCCATCTGTCAAAATCCACAATAGTCATGGTTCTAATAGAAACCGAGACTAAAATTTTTTAGTCCCCGTTAAAAAGTGAAACGGGACTTTATGATCTTTGGTCCCGGTTGGTGTTACTAACCAGGACTAAAGATCATTTTTAGTCCTGGTTTATTTCTTGTCAGAATTTGTCAGGCCATCGGAGATCTTTAACCTCGGTTGATAACATCAACCGGGACTAAAAATCATTTTTAGTCCCGATTGATGTTACCAACCGGGACTAAAGATCATTTTTAGCAATTGAACTAAATATGGAGACGCGCGTACATAATCCACTCGCACTTAGACGTGGCGCCCTTATTCCGACTCCTCCCCTCTCCCTCTCTTTATCCCTCTCTCATCTCTCTCTTGCTCCGATGACGGCGGTGGGAGGGGAGGAGATGGCGGTGGCCTAGCGGCTCGAAGGTGGCGACGATGCCCTCCCCTCTGTAAGATCCGGTGGGAGGGGAGGTGGTAGCGTCTCGGAGATGGCGGTGGCCCGGCGGCTCAAGATGGCGGTGGCCCGGTGGCTCAAGATGGCGGTGAGGCCTCCTCCCTTTCCTCCTCCTCTTCCTCCGTTTGTCCTCATCCTCTCCAGGAGTGGTGGGCGGCGGCATAGCCCTCTCCTCGGCTGGATCCGGTGGGAGGCAAGCACTGTGATGTTTATTTTTCTGAGAATTTTGTGGTGTTCATTCGAGTATGAATTTGATCTGTGATGTACTTTCAATCTATGAATTTGTGACGTCAAACTACCATAGGATGTTCATTCGATTTGTGATGTCAATTTGATGTGGGATTTGGGGATGTTGGGAGCAACTCGAATTGAGGATGTCAATATGCAAGCAGCAAAAAACAATAAAAAAATAAAACAAAACTTTAGTCACTGTTGATAATACCAACCGAGACTAAAGATGGCGGCGTCAGCCACATGACGTCTATATCTTTAGTACCGGTTATTTCAGTCGGGACTAAAGATAGGCATATTTAGTCTCGTTTTAATTATCCGAGTTTATAACCCAAGACTAAAATGGGTTACAGTGAGACTATAAAGGGTTTCTCCAGTAGTGGGTAAACTTTTTTCTCTCCTACCAATACAAGACGACAAAACTCTTTCCTTCCGCCTAATAAACAATCCAAGCCTTTACAAAATACATCATATTTTGTAGAGAAAATATATAATGCAAACTTTATATACAGTGTAAACCTGTAAATTATCGTAGGATAAAAAATAAATGCTTACATATGAAATTTATAATTTATAGGTTTACATTATATATGAGGTTTGCATTATATATTTTTTTCATGTTTTATATTATGATTATTGTATCGATATGAAGGTTTAAAAATAGTTTTGTATTGTAACCAGTAAAGAAATGCAATTTTACAAATAAACCCCTATTTAGGATCGTGATTAATGGCAATCCAAGATGTAACGGCGTTTTTCACGTATGGATAGAAAAACTTAACATCGCGCGTCTTCTTTATTTTGTTTGTTAGTGCGTTCATATTTTTTATGCTAGCTACGTAATGTATAAGTAATTAAGTATGTAATCTAAATTTTAAATAAAACTTGATTCTAGTATTGATATAGTACAATCTAAATTTAAGATTATTTCATTAATTAATTCTAATATTGAAACTTAGCACCTGCTATACGCCACCTAAATACTAATCTGCAACCAACATGTTATACGCTATTTATTATCTCGTATAAATGTATTAAATCTATATGTTTATCTTCAGTAATCTTTTTAATTAAAACTTTTTAGATATGATTTTTATAGGTATTCATCTATTTAAAGTTTTGATTAGATATTTCTCATATAAAAAGACAGAAGGAATATGCTATATATCACCTATACCAGTAAAAAATGTACATGTGCACGCGTACATCTATTACTATATACATATCCCCTAATTTCTACCTCTATATGGCCTACAAAACTTATAACTAGAGGAAAGATACAAACAAGATCCAAAACAAACAGGCCAGCATGCATGCATGCAAAATCAGTGAAGCAACATCCATCGTCCATCTGATCAATCGATCTGACGATCGTACAACCTCCTGTCCTCTTCTCCGGTCCCTTTCTTGTCTCCTACTCGTCCAAGTCTTCCTGTATCGTCTCCAGCTTGGACGGCGCCGGCCGGCCGTGGCCGTCCTCCTCCTTCACGGGCTCGACGTGCACGTCGCCCATGCTCATGATCTCCGCGACGACGTCCTCGACGGCCGACCCCCTCCCGGCGCCGTCCAGCAGCCGCCGCAGCTGACCCTTGGTCATCCGGATCTTCACGCGCCTCGTCGGCGAACCCGTACCCTCGCCGCCGTCCTTCTCTTTCCTCGTCGACAGTACAACACCTTGCGCCCCGCTGGAGAACGATTCCGCCGCTGTGGCACCCCAGAACTCGTCGTCGCCGTCGCCCTCGTCGCCCCACGCCGTTACCTTCGCCCTCGCCCGCTCCAGGCAGTTGCAGTTTCCCATGGCAAAGATTAAACAGCTCAGAGCACACTACTACTACAAGCTAGCTGCAGGGTGGAAAGGATCGGAGACGAAGGAGATGATGCGCTGACGCGTGTGTGAGCTCGCTTTCTAGCTTTGAGATTCTTACTTGGTTTATTTTCTAGCTTGCTTTCAGTGGAGACGAAGAGTATGGTGGTGTACGTATTTATAGCAGGGTTGTTTCCTGGAGCAAGTTCTAGGAAAGCGATTTGAGACGGTGCTTTTGCACGAATTTTTATGAAGAGGGATTAAGAGGACGAGTTTAATTAAGTATTTAAGTGTGCATGCCCAAGCTTGACCAAGATAGATGTTTCTTCACAGGAGATTAATTAATGCGGTACTGTATGATTAAATACTTTCATGTCGGCGGATTAAGCTGTGATCATACGTACGCGCTGCCTGCAGATATATATGAAAATAATGCTAGCTAGTGAAAATAATGTTGGGTATAGAAAGGGGCGGCAACGTGTACTAATTTTGTTGTGTCGCCGTTTCTTCTACGTCGTTCTCACCAATGTCAATGAGCACCTGCTTGGTATATATAGATAAACTTTGAATTAAGCTAGCCATGGATAACGTTATTTCACGTACGTATGTAATATGTTAATTATATTATCAGTAGATCGGCTTGCAACTGGAACGATTAGAAAGAAGTCATGGTTGCCGCGAGAGAGAGTCCTACTGCTGTTGGATACGTTTTAATTTGATCTTGTGTACAGTACTGGCACTGCTGTTGGATACTAATTTGGATCAATTCGATCATATCGATCGTAGATCGAGCTGACTTCTGAATGGACGTAGATATCATATATATATATATATGCATTATATCACTCGCCTTGAAAAAAAATTCTTGTCGACGTTCATTATCTAGCCGTGATCGATATTCGTGATTACAGCTGGTTAGTCGCACTTACCCACATCAATTTTCCTGACATTGACAGACATGCTAGTCAGACCTTGCAAGTGGTAAATTTGCTTTCAGAAGGTGCGGTAAATAATCAAATCAAAGCACATCAACTTTTTCAAAAGAGCTACTCCTGTAAAATCTACTACCTCCACTCCAAAATATAATTACCACTACCCGATTTCACAGCGACAGGTACTGTAAATGCAGTACTATAGACAGGCAATCCTTGTTGATAATTGCCTACTACAAAATGGAGCACATCTTTAGAAATATAAATTTGGACAGGCCCTCGGATCATATATCTTATTCGATACTAGGTTGTATAATTTAGAACAAAGATAGTATATATTATTATCTTCATTAGTATAGACGTGATTTAACCTATAGTATTTTTTTCCTAAAATATAATATATTTTGATCGAATAAGACACATTTACTATAAATCTGAATAGGCTTTCGATCAAAGTACCTTATTATCTCAAGACGGAGAAAGTAGTATTAATCTGGATATATTTTCTATTCAGATTCATAGTGCTAGATTTTCTATTCAGATTCATAGTGCTCATAGTGCTAGATATTAAATCACATTCAATATTAGTTTATTACATTTTAGGAGAAGAAAGTAGCAGAGCAGTGAACTCGATCGCCCATAGTAAGCCATGTATATATCGACTGAATAATCGAATGCCGTGTGGTCTCAGAAATTCAGAGAACAAAGCTTTAGGAAAAAACCGATGCTAATGTGAGCAATGACATCGGCAGTTGCATTGCCGTCGCCCGCGCGCGCAGAATGGCAGATGAAAACCAGCCTGGCTCACCTCCACTTGCAGCTAAATTATTCATCGCTACAACTGTTTGATCACCCACAGTTAGTGCATCCCGCTCCCGGGCGTGTCCGCCACGCGCCTTTGGAATAATTTAACGATAAAATTCTCGCTTTTTCAGAGCTACTGATCAGGTGGATCTGACCAACCAGCTAGGCAGACAGATTCCTTCTTGACATTTATAGAGCTCAACTAATTTCCCAACAGGGTCGTCGTGACGTCGTCTTGCCGGGGAAGAAGACGACTTGGTGCTCTCTACTCTACTCCAAACGTCGGCCGGGCAGCTGGCATCTGGCGTGTGCGCTGCGGAAAGAGACCGATGATTCAGTGTGGTGACAATTAATTTTTTCAAGAAAACAATCACGATCGGATACCTAAACGTCTTACGATGTTATGGAAGTTATCAACTACCTCTCAATCTAGAAAAAAACTAAATCAAGATGGGTTTTATAGATTAAACCGGCTAGCGAAGCCGATTTGAGTAGAACGATGGATAAATACTCGTCTCGTGAGCAACCAGAAGGTTTTCAGGACAAATCTACAAACAGATGTCGCACTCTTGCAGCAACGATGGACGATTTACAGCGTAAATCGACAAAGATGGACGAACTACATAGAACTAATATGAAAAAGTAAAAGAACAATTCAATTGGCTAAAACTTGAGAATAGATTGTGTGTCCTCCAATTGAACCGGCCTTAGCCCTTAAATAGGGGTTGGTCTTGCCTCCTACAAGTCATTCTTCACATCCAATTTGGGGTAGACACCTTAGAAAACCCGAAACATACCTTATGAAGCAAGAAAATTTGAGTACCACATGTCGCCGGTCTGACCGGCCCTTAGGCCCGGTCTGACCGGCCCATACATGATGGTCAGACCGGCCCTCTGAAGGAAACTGGCAAATTTTTTAAATATTGGCAATTCTCCCTATTTCAACTCTAGATGCCAATTTTGGATGTAAACATATGCCTCCTGCCTTTTATGATGAACATCGTGAATCTAAAAGCATAGAACATGTTCGTCTCAGGGCGATAATCCATATTACCGGCCATAATATTTTCTAAGCATCCTGCCAAACACTTGGAAAATATTTCTTCAGGTATTTCCCATTAATAGCTCGCTGAAAACGTTCTCTTTGAAGTGTCTCCAAAAAGTACATATTTCCTACAACGATTCCGCATATTCGATAAGATCCTTATCAACTTGGTGACCACTTGTCGAACTTTTTAGATCGAGAACCCAAAGACAAAATTGTCTTCTGTATCAAATCTCCCACTTGGAACGTTTTTGCCTTTATTCTTTTATTGTATGCTTTAGCCACTCTCTTTTTCTCTTTCTCTGTTTCCTCCAAAGCCTTCAAGCACTTGTCGATCACCTCATGATTCACCTCAACCGGTAAAACGACTTCTTGTCCATAGACCAACTCAAAAGGGGTTACCTTGGTGACACTATGTTTAGATATCCTATGTGCCTATAATGCCTCAGAAAGCACCTCATGCCACCTCTTTGGATGTTCTTCAGTCTTCTTCTTGACTAGTTTTAACAAAGTTTTATTACTCGACTCGGCTTGTCCATTAACCTGAGCATAGTAAGGAGAAGAACTTAACAATTTGATACCATAAGATTCGACAAAACTTTTCACCTCTTTGGACATGAAGGAAGCCCCTTGGTCCGTAGTCAATGTTTGAGGAATACCGAATCTGTGTATAATATGCTTCAAGATAAAGTCAATTACCTCCGTATGAGTCATATTCTTGAGCGCCACGGCCTCGGCCCACTTGGTAAAGTAATCCATCACAACTAACACGAATCGATGCCCTTTCGATGACGAAGGATAAATTTGACCGATGAAATCCAAAGCCCAACCTCGGAACGGCCATGGTTTAATAATAGGATTTAACACCGCGGCCGGTGCCAATTGAACATTGCCGAACCATTCACAAGCTTTGCATCCTCTGTAATATTTGAAACAATCATAAATCATCTTCGGCCAATAGAACCCCGCTCTCCTAAGCAACCAATTCATTTTATGGGCCGATTGATGAGTTCCACAAATACCCTCATGTACCTCTCCCATAGCAACTTTAGATTGATCGTTATCTAGGCACTTCAATAGCACTCCATCTATGTTTCGGCGATATAAATCTCCATCAAGCAAAGTATATTTAAATGCTTGCCGTCGAATTTTTCGATCAACCTTAAGACTAGGATCTTTCAAATATTGAACCAAAGGAATTCTCTAGTCCTCTGCTGTTTCGAGAGCTCAAACATCCGAATTCAGAATTAATTCTGCCTCTGTATCAGATGAATTATGCCCCCAGCACCTTCTGTGCACCCGGTCTGACCGGCCAAGCAACGCCGGTCAGACCGCTCATCCTGTCCAATCAAACCGGCCATACAAGGCCGGTCAGACCGCCGACCACCCGCGGTCAGACCGACAGTGATGCGCCAATCAGACCGCCTGCCATCCACGGTCAGACCAGCAACGATGTGCCGATCAGACCGCCTACGATCTGCGTCCTCGCCAATTTCGCCCAAAGAATTATAATCAAGCACCGATTTTTCTAGTATAAAAATACTCCTCTCTTGACACTATAACCGGATGCTTGTTGAGCCAAATCATTCGTTCTAGAATTCTCACTCCTAGCAATATGTTTAATGGCAAAATCATTGAAACTGGCGATAATATCCAAACATTGATCAAGATACCTGTTTAGTGACCCATCAATGCATTTGTAAACTCCGGCAATTTGTTGCACCACCAATTCCGAATCACCAAATGCCTCCACGTGTGTAGCACCAATGATTTCCATCACTTGTAAGCCTAATAATAAAGCGTTATATTCGGCTTGATTGTTTATACAAAAATACTCCAAACGAACCGATGCTTCAAAACATTGACCATTGGGCGAAATTAAGACTACCCCTATACCTTGACCCTCCTTGCATGAAGAACCATCAAAATAAATCTTCCAAGGTGTAACATTAAGCAAGCAAACCTTATCTTCATAAGCAATATCCACATGATGGTCTACTATAAAGTCTACTATAATTTTGCCTTTCATAGATTTCAAAGGATCATAAGCCAGATCATATTCAATCAATGCATATGCCCACTTGCCAATTCTTCTACTCAGAATTGGCCTTTGCAACATATGTTTAATGACATCAGTCTGACAAGCAACTATGCAAGTACTAGATAACAAGTAATGACGCAACATGATACAAGCATAGTATAAGCAAGACATAGTCTCTCCACAAAAACATACCTCGTCTCGGCATCCAAAAGACGGCGGCTCAAATACGTCATTATATATTCCTTGCCATCTTTCTCTTGTGTCAAAATGGCTCCAATGACTTTGTCTTCAGCAACAATATATAACCAAAACGAAATTCCGGCTTTAGGCGCTCGCACCACAGGTGGAGTAGATAAATACTTCTTCAATCCCTCAAACGCCTCTTGTTGCGTTGCCCCCCAAGTAAAATTGGCTTCTTTTTTTCAAACGTAAGATGGGAACGAAAGCATCGATTTTACCCGCTAGATTAGATATAAATCTTCTTAAGTAATTCACCATACCTAGAACCTTTTGAACTTCTTTCTTGCATGTCGACGCCTTGAAATCTTAAATCTTCTCAACCTTCTCAACCGACGCATCCTCTCAAAACCTAACCTCAAATTGGATATATGACCATACATGCTATCCGATTTGACAACAATATCATCAATGTAGATTTCTAAGATAAAATCTAACAAATCATGAAATATCAAATTCATCGCTCTTTGATATGTTACACCGGCATTTTTCAATCCAAATGTCATAACAACCCACTCAAATAACCCAACAAATCCTGGACACCTAAAAGCCGTCTTGTATATATCCTCTTCCGCCATAAAGATTTGATTGTAGCCCGCATTACCATCCAAAAAGCTAATCACTTTATGACCCGAAGCATCATTTATCAACATGTCGGCTATAGACACAGGATATTCATCTTTAGGAGTAGCTTTGTTCAAATTTCTAAAATCTATGCACACTCTAATCTTGCCACTCCCCTTCTTTTCCACCGGAACTATGTTGGACACCCACTCCGCATACCGGCATGGCCTAACAAACCTCGTCTTTAATAATCGGTCTATCTCTTCTTTGACACGATCATAAATAAGAGGATTAAAGCGACAAGGAAGTTGTTTATGTGGCCTAAAAATCCTGATTTTATAGGAAGCCGATGCTCAACAAGATCATGGCTAAGTCTCGACATCTCATGGTATTCCCATGCAAAACAATCAACATATTCCTTAAGCAACTCGATTATTTTAAACTTATAGTCAGTTTCATGTTTTTGTTTACAAAAGTCGGCCTTGGAATACTTCCATCTCCTATGTCCACTTCTTCTAATGGATCGGCCGATATAAACCCTTGACCAAGTTTCTCTACTTCATCAAAATCTTCAATAGTTTCTCCAATATCGTTCTTTGTAGATCGATATTCTTGCACCCTCCTTTGCAACCATTCTAAATTAGCTTTTTTACTCATTATATAAAGTAATATCACCTAGATGTGCTAAGCTAGCCGACTTCACAGAGATAGGTACAAAGCCATCTTTGCAAACACTAATAAAATCAAAGCTAGAGAGATCTAACCCTATAAGCATTGCATATTCCCATGTTGCCACCCCATCGAAACATCGGCCATTGCAAGATCGACCGATTCATCCGCTTGAACAACTTTAATATCATCGTCGTCCCATTGAATCAAGCATTGGTGTAAAGTAGAAGGAACACAATAGTTGGCATGAATCCAACAATGCCCCAAAATAACACTATAGTAACCTTGCACATCGACGATGAAGAAAGCGGTAGGCAACGTCTTGTTTCCCACTGTAAACTCCACGGACAAGATTCCCTTGGCCTTCGTTGATTCACCACTAAAGCCATTGAGTATCATATTGGTTTTCTTCAATTCAGCTTCTTCACGACCCAACTTCCTTAATAGTGAATACAACATTAAATTTACAGCGACACCTCCATCCACTAGCATCCTCGAGACCGGCTTCCCGTCAATATAGCCTTTAAGATAAAGAGGCTTCATATGACGGTTAGATTCATCGTGCTTCTCAAATACTGCATCCCTTGGACCTAGCAAAAGCTGAGCAACCTCCACCTCATCCATGGCACAAAACTCCATGGGCAACATGCACACCATGCTCATGTCCATGCTTTCACTTGGTGATGACACAACAGCCGGTTGTTCATTTCCTTTCCTTTCCCTCTCCTCTCGAACAACCACCGGCTCCTCAACCTTCAATGGTTTGGATCTCCATTCCTTTGTTGGCGGTAGCCACAACTCATCAAATCTTCTATCTCTCCACTCTTCGGCCTCCTTTTATTTCAACTCACATGCCCAAAGACGTTGCAACCTTCTCCTTTGCTTAGCCGTCAAATCTTCAGGCATCCACCTCGGCTTTGGCTGTGTTCCAGGAGGTATGTAATGTCCTCCATTATTCTTTCTCAAAGAAGAAGCAAACCTCGAACCACTTCTGGAAGACTGGCAGTCCTGAAGGGTTACGCGGAAGCTACGCTAGCCGAAAACAAAAATTTCTACCGCGCAAACCAGGAACACTTGCAAGTAAGGGCCGATAAATCGTTACCGATTGGAGTGTGCAGCGGAAACAGCCAATCAGGGCTATCCGATCCGGAACAGTGTAGCTGATTCTCGCAAGCCGACAGCCGATACCCGGGGACAGCCGATTCGCCAATCAACCGATTCACAGATGCCGTAGCCGATCCGAAGCCAATCAACAGCGCGCAACGTAGCAGCGCCTCTACCGGTATCCACACGTCCGGGGACAAAACACCGTACACCCGTGTGCTAGCACGCGATGCAAGGCTAGGGTTTGGCTCGAAAGTGGGGAGAGTTTCCGTGGAGATTGATCTCGGCGACTTCTGTTGCACGCGATGCATTTGACATGCCGCAACTCTCCACCCCTCCCTCCTTTATATAGAGTTGGCCGACGGGACTAGTGGCCGATTAGGACTCTATTTTGAATCGGATCTCATCCGTATCTCATAGAGTTGGCCGCCCACACGTCGTAAGCCCATAGGACTCTATCCGATCGGATCCCTATCCGATCGAGCCGTATCCGAGTCCAACTCGAATGCTGTTCTTATCCCCTTAAGCGTGCGACCCGTAGGTTCAGGTATACTCGGTTTCGGCTATAGTCTAACTTAGCCGATCGTCGGCTCGAGTCTAACTCAGCCGACCATCAACGCGGCGCCTAGCAGCACATATTGACACCATAGTATACAAGAATAATATCGGCTCAACCTGTAATGTGTACACAAATCCCTTTGCCTCACGATACCGGTTAAGCTATAGGCAAGATGTGTGCCATCCCTTCAATAGCTTAACCATTCACTCGAACCGTATTGGATTATCGTCCGTTGATTGACTCCTCAATCAACTTAGCATGGCCATGCATTTCCATAATCCATTACCTCGAGGGCCCAGAGATATCTCTCCAAAGGAGGGGCAAATTCCATCTTGATCACTCACATCCCACTCCATGTTTCATAGCAAACCCGAAAACTACCTTTATAACTACCCGATTACGGAATAGCGTTTGGTAGTCCCAAAGTAGGCTACTACACATGTTGGAATCCATGGTGATCTCGGGTCTAAGGACTTTGTACCAACACTACCGAGACCAACTAATGGCACATTAATTCCTGTAGTGTCTCATGGTGGGTCTATCCAACAATGTGTTCTTCAACACATATGTCCATGTTTATTGATTTGGTATCTCCATACCCATGATCTATGAGACATGATCATCAATCAATAAACATGCCGATCTTAGAATCATATTTGTTCCAACAATATGACATATGATCGAGGATCGTTTAGAAATAGATTCATACATATAGAGTCTCATAAATAAGTCACGTACTTATTGATCAATACAAGATGTCTATTTCATGGAACCGAATAACACTTTATTCATTTATACATAAACATTGACGTGATATCCAACATCTCCATGTTGCCTCTAGGGCATATCACTAACAATCTCCCACTTGCACTAGAGTCAATCATGTAAGTATCTAATACCCATTGCTCTTGTGTGCGCCTCATGCTTCGGTGAGGGAGAGGTTTTGTCGCGGATCGGCTATGTTGAGATCCGTGTGCACTTTGCATATCTTGACATCACCTCTGTCCACAATCTCGCGGATGAGATGATATCGCCGAAGTATGTGTTTGGACTTCGATGTGACCTTGGCTCCTTGGCTTGCGCAATGGCTCCACTATTGTCACAATAGAGAGACATTGGACCGATCGTACTAGTCATCACACCAAGCTCGAAACGAATTTCTTGATCCAAACGGCCTCCTTTGCGGCTTCCGAAGCAAAATGTACTCGGCCTCCGTTGTAGAATCAGCAACGGTATCCCGCTTGGAACTCTTCCAGTGATTGCGCCTCCGTTCGGGCGAACACGAACCCGATTGCGATCTATAATCATCCTTGTCTGTTTGGAAGCTAGCATCGGTGTAACCACTTACAACGAGCTCTTCTTCACCTCCATAGACTAGGAACATATCCTTAGTTCTTCTCAAGTACTTAAGGATATTCTTTACGCGATCCGATGACCTTCACTGGATCGATTGGTATCTCTGCTCGTAGCACTCAAAGCGTACGAGACATCGGGCGTGTACAAAGCATGGCATACATGATGGATCCAATTGCCGAAGCATATGGAACCATACCCATCTTATTCCGCTCATCATGTGTCCGAGGACACTGATTCTTGCTAAGATTAATGCCATGTGACATGGGCAAGAAACCTTTCTTGGAATCATGCATGTTGAACCTTTTCAACACCTTGTCAATGTATGTACTTTGGCTTAATCCAATTAGCCTCTTGGATCTATCTCTATAGATCCGAATGCTAATATATATGCTGCCTCCCCTAAGTCTTTCATGGAAAAACTATTTTTCAATGAAGACTTGACGGATTCAAGCATAGGGATATCATTTCCAATCGGTAATATGTCATCCACATATAAGATTAGAAATACAATTGCGCTCCCACTGACCTTTTTGTAAACACAGGCCTCTTCTTCGTTTTTGATGAAACCAAACCCTTTGATTACTTCATCAAAACGAATATTCCAACTCCGAGATGCTTGCTTCAATCCATAAATGGATTTCGTAGCTTGCATATCTTTCCGGCGATTCTGGATCGACAAAACCCCGAGGTTGTATCATGTATACATCCTCGCTTAGGTTTCCATTTAGGAAAGCCGTTTTGACATCCATCGCCATATCTCATAATCGAAATATGCAGCAATCGCTAGGATAATCCGAATAGATTTAAGCATTGCGACGGGCGAGAAGGTTTCATCATAATCAACTCCTTGAATCTGTTTAAAACCTTTCGCCACCAATCGCGCCTTATAGATGTGAACATTTCCATCCATATCGGCCTTTTCTTAAAAACCCATTTACACTCAATGGTTTTGACACCATCAGTGGATCAACCAAGTTCCAAACTTGATTGTCGTACATGGATTCTATTTCGGATTTCATGGCTCCAAGCCACTTGTTGGAATCGGGTCCCACCATCGCTTCCTCATAGGTCTTAGGTTCATCGTTGTCCAACAACAATATGTCACGTTGTTCCGCACTGTGTGTCACATCGTGGCGCACGACGTGATCTTTCGGACCTCCGTGGGGCTGGTGTATCTACAACCGGTGGCGCAACACTTTGTTCCTCCCGTTGTGGTTACGTGGTCACGAAACGTTTTACGGTGTTTCTTGAACTTCTTCAAGATGCACCCTGCTCCCACTAACCCTTCTTGAAAGAAACTCTTTCTCCAAGAAGACACCATGTCGGGCGACAAACACTTTGCCTTGTTCCCGATTATAAAAGTAATATCCCTTAGTTTCCTTAGGATATCCCACAAAGAAGCACTTGTCGATTTGGGTGTGAGCTTGTCGGATTGTAAACGTTTTACATAAGCCTCACATCCCCAAATTTTGAGAAAAGACAAACTAGGGGTTGCCCTGTCCATATCTCATATGGTGTCTTTTCAACCGACTTAGATGGAACTCTATTTAGTGTGAGCGCAATGTTTCAAGAGCATATCCCCGAAGGATAACGGAAGATCACTTTGGCTCATCATCGACCGCACCATGTCCAACAAGGTGCGATTTCTCCGTTCGGACACTCCGTTCCATTGTGGAGTTCTGGCGGAGTCAACGTGGAACAATTCCACAATCTTTCGGATGATTACCAAACTCTTGGCTCAAGTATTCCCTCCACGATCGATCGTAGAAACTTGATTGTTTTCCCTAAATGATTCCGTACTTCATTCGGAATTCTTTGAACTTTTCAAAGGATTCGGACTTATGCCTCATTAAGTAGATATAACCATATCTACTAAAGTCATCGGTAAAGGTAATGAAGTACGATAACCACCTCGGCCGTTGAGCTCATTGGTCCACATACATCGGTATGTATGAGTGCCAACAAGTCACTTGCTCTTTCACTGTGTCCCGTGAAAGGTGCCTTTGTCATCTTACCAAGTAAACAAGACTCACATGTCTCAAATGATTCAAAATCAAAAGAGTGAAGCAATCCATCCTTATGGAGCTTCTCCATGCGTTTCTTATTTATATGGCCTAAGCGACAATGCCGGATAAACGTGGGGTTTAT
Organism: Oryza australiensis; assembly: GCA_019925245.2. Lineage (NCBI taxonomy): Eukaryota > Viridiplantae > Streptophyta > Magnoliopsida > Poales > Poaceae > Oryza > Oryza australiensis. The sequence goes on along the minus strand of JAIFGZ020000381.1, from coordinate 883,343 downwards.
ATCATTAGAGAGTTGCCTTTCGTATTAATGTTATAGATGGGAGACGCTTCAAGATTCAAAACGTACAATCCATTCACCAATGGAGCATGAAAATAGAACATATCTCTAAGATATATTGAACAACCATTGTCCATTGATCTAAAATCATATCCTTCCGCTTGCAAACATGAAGCGGAAATAACGTTTTGACATAGTGTTGGAACACAATAACAATTATTCAATTCCAAAACTAATCCCGAAGGTAGATGAAGTGGTACTGTGCCGACAAGCAACCGTAGCAACGCTTGCTCCATTGCCGACGCGCAGTTCACCTCGCCCCTTCTCAATCCTCTACTTCTTCTCATTCCCGCAACGATTTGCAAATATGAGCTACGATCCGGTATCAAATACCCAAGAGTCGATAGGTGAAGTAGCAAGATTAATGTCTATAACATTAATACCGGCGTAAGTCGTACTTTGCTTCTTTTTGAGATCCTCCATGTACTTCTTGCGTTCCTCTTCCAATGGCTGTCTCCTTGCAATAGAAGCAAACGGCATCGATGCCGCCGACCCCTTCTTGCCCTTCTTTGCATTAGAGGCACTCGCGATCTCATCGGGAGTTAACTTCCTCTTGGTACAAAGTTTCTTGACAGTGGTTTGCGCTTTGCCTTCGCATCATCATCACATGATGACCGTTTTTGGATACTCTCCTCACTGTCTTTAGCATCCCATGCAATTCAGCCAAGGTCCTATCCATATTGTTCATGTGATAATTCAATATGAATGGCTCGAAGCTCGGAGGGAGCGACGGAGAATCACATCGAGCCAACTCTTGGCTAAGGGGAAAACCTAGTTTTTCCGGACTCTCAATGTAGCCAATCATTTTTATCACATGCGGACGACGGGATTCCCTCAACAAGCCCACGCAAACAAGGACTTCGAGGTGTTGAACCTCTCGGCCCGAGCTTGGTTCTCAAACATGCCACGCAGTCCCGAATAATAGTGTGAGCATCACTTGCTCTCATATTGCTTCGAAGCTCGGGGACATTGTAGCAAGCATGAGACGGCTTATGTCTAGGGCATCATTAGTGTGCTTCTCGTAAGCTCTCCGTGCGTTGCGGTGGCATTATTTGGCAAATCCTCGGGATAGGGTACTTCAAGAACGTACTCCTTACGCTCTTGCTTGAGAACAATTCTCAAGTTGCGATACCAATCCATAAAGTTTGTTCCATTTAATTTTTCCTTTTCGAGAATAGATCGCAAATTAAAAGCCTTGGGTGTAGTATTAGCCGCCATTTATTCTACAACGAAAAAGCAAAGTTTAGCACAATATTTATGCTATGTCCATTGTTAAACAATTTAACATTAGACTCCCATTACGTAATTTCCACCTTCCCTCTAGGTTACGTATTGGGTCAAGATCCACATGTTAATTAATTTTCTAGTGAGCTTTGGCATCACTGCTAGAAGATTAATAACATCGGTAAGCAACTCCTTGCTAATCACATCTCTATGTGACTCTTGTTGTTGGTGTGGCATCTCCATGCCCGGCCCCAACCTATGCCCCAAGGCCCAAAACTGTTTTGATAGCCTTGTTAAGTAAACCAAATGCTCTCTTGTATATATCGACATATACCCCTCGTGTTATGATAGAGAATGGCACTCTGCTTTGCGGACCCACCATTGACGAGCATAACGGTGGCGGGTGCAACATTTGGAAGGGCATCATTACTACTTAATTTTGTGAGGGATGCTATCCTATCAAACAAACATATCACATATGAAAGCAAGTAGAATATCATGAAATAGTATGGCCCCCTTCACATGGTGATCTCCATCTCCATGCCGGTGTAGAGGATCTCCATCTTCATCACCGTTCTTTCGAGTGCCGAATGCTTGATTTCTTCAAACTAAGCTACTACTATAGAAGCTCTAATTGAAGATTACATCGACTCGCAGTCGTGAAAGAATATTACAAGCATTGCACGTATGAAAGAATATTACGGGGATTGCACATATGAAAGAATATTACATGCATCACATGCATCTCATACATCTCATACATACAATAGGGCCATACCATCTCAAAGCATTCTCTGCAAAAACAAGTTAGGCGTAGAAACGTTTTCTACTTATCGCAGAGCTACGGCATCGAGACGACCTATAAGGGGGTACGCACACGGCATCGAGATGAAATCGCTTACGGAAACCATGTCGGCATAATCATATTATGCCGTCCCGATACACTATCAAGGGAGATGGTTTGCGTAGGCGCGAGGCAGCTAACAAGATCGGACTACGAGATAGCTTCGACATAATCACATTATACCGTTCCGATACACTATCATGGAACGCTATCTCGAAGCCGACTCAAACCGAGTTATATGGAAATTGCTTCGACGTAATCACATTACGCCGTTCCGATACACTATCAAGGAACGCAATTACCATTAACTCTCCTCAACAGATCCCGTAAAACCGATTGATCAAATCAACCCGTGCGCAAAACTTGTTCCAGATCCAATCTAAAACCCGAACTAAGCAAGATTAGCTCGATACCACCTTGAAGGGTTACGCGGAAGCTACGCTAGCCGAAAACAAAAATTTCTACCGCGCAAACCAGGAACACTTGCAAGTAAGGGCCGATAAATCGTTACCGATTGGAGTGTGCGGCGAAACTGACCAATCGGGGCTATCCGATCCGAACGGTGTAGCGATTCTCGCAAGCCGACGGCCGATACCCGGGGACAGCCGATTCGCCAATCAACCGATTCACGATGCCGTAGCCGATCCGAAGCCAATCAACGGCGCGCAACGTAGCAGCGCCTCTACCGGTATCCACACGTCCGGGGACAAACGCCGTACACCCGTGTGCTAGCACGCGATGCAAGGCTAGGGTTTGGCTCGAAAGTGGGGAGAGTTTCCGTGGAGATTGATCTCGGCGACTTCATTGCACGCGATGCATTTGACATGCCGCAACTCTCCACCCCTCCCTCCTTTATATAGAGTTGGCCGATGGGACTAGTGGCCGATTAGGACTCTATTTTGAATCGGATCTCATCCGTATCTCATAGAGTTGGCCGCCCACACGTCGTAAGCCCATAGGACTCTATCCGATCGGATCCCTATCCGATCGAGCCGTATCCGAGTCCAACTCGAATGCCGTTCTTATCCCCTTAAGCGTGCGACCACAGGTTCAGGTATACTCGGTTTCGGCTATAGTCTAACTTAGCCGATCGTCGGCTCGAGTCTAACTCGGCCGCACACAGCGGCGCCTAGCGGCACATATTGACACCATAGTATACAAGAATAATATCGGCTCAGAACCTGTAATGTGTACACAAATCCCTTTGCCTCACGATACCGGTTAAGCTATAGGCAAGATGTGTGCCATCCCTTCAATAGCTTAACCATTCACTCGAACCGTATTGGATTATCCGTCCGTGATTGACTCCTCAATCAACTTAGCATGGCCATGCATTTCCATAATCCATTACCTCGAGGGCCCAGAGATATCTCTCCAAAGGAGGGGCAAATTCCATCTTGATCACTCACATCCCACTCCATGTTTCATAGCAAACCCGAAAACTACCTTTATAACTACCCGATTACGGAATAGCGTTTGGTAGTCCCAAAGTAGGCTACTACACATGTTGGAATCCATGGTGATCTCGGGTCTAAGGACTTTGTACCAACACTACCGAGACCAACTAATGGCACATTAATTCTGTAGTGTCTCATGGTGGGTCTATCCAACAATGTGTTCTTCAACACATATGTCCATGTTTATTGATTTGGTATCTCCATACCCATGATCTATGAGACATGATCATCAATCAATAAACATGCCGATCTTAGAATCATATTTGTTCCAACAATATGACATATGATCGAGGATCGTTTAGAAATAGATTCATACATATAGAGTCTCATAAATAAGTCACGTACTTATTGATCAATACAAGATGTCTATTTCATGGGCCGAATAACACTTTATTCATTTATACATAAACATTGACGTGATATCCAACATCTCCATGTTGCCTCTAGGGCATATCACTAACAAGACCGGTCTTGGTAACCGGTCGGAGGACCCGGTTAGACCGGCGTAGGCTCTCGGTCGGGCGGCCACCGGCCGCGCGCGGCCGTGGGCCTTAGGTCAGACCGGCCAACAGGCCCGGTTGGACTGCTCCCCTGCGCAGAACCTATGTTGACTTTGGTTCGATCACTCAAAACTGTTTTAGCTTTATCCCGAGAAGGTATCGACACATCATAAGACCCTATCTTGATAGTAACCACCTCTGAAGTCCTCTCCTCCGCCTTAATACGCTTATGCACCCTCTTTTCTTCCTCGAACCGATTTCTTGACGAAAACCGGCCTTCATTTGACGACAACACATGCTCATGTGCTGATCTCCTCTTCCTTCCCCATCCTTGATGAAATTGCATTGGAGGCATATGATTATACATTGGTGGTATTGCCCTCCATGGCATAAAATAAGGAAAAGGATATCCCGGCGGCGGCATTGGGCAAGGCCCCCATGGCATGACTTGAGGACAATGTGGGAACGGTGGCTCCAACGCCCTTGGTGAAGGAGCAAATCGTTCCTTAGGAGGTGACCTTACTCTCTTGCCCTTGTTACGCTCCTTCTCCATGCTTTTCCTTTCGTATTTGTTTAAGAGCATATCAAAAGTCACTTTTGGCTTCCGAGGATTTCTTGAATTTGAAGCTTTATCTTCATTCTTCTTCCAAACATCAACCTTCGGATTCTTGGGCACGAGCATCTTGGGTCTAACTTCTCCAATCACAACTCCCTTCCCCTTAGTAGATTTGGCTTGCTCCGGCCGAATCAACACCTTTTTGTCATTGAAATCAATGACATTAGCAGGAAAAGGATCGCTATCAAGCTTTACCTTAGAGCCCTCGGTAAATTTCAATCGTCCTTCCTCTATGACCGATTGAACCTATTGACGAAACACATTACACTCATGAGTAGAATGAGAATAAGAATTATGCCACTTGCAATAAGATCGACACTTTAATTCTTCTAATGAGGGTATGACATGGCCTTTACATAACTGAATTTGCTTCTCTTGCAAGAGATAATCAAAATTTTTATCACACTTGGCCACATCAAAACTATACTAAATCTCGCTTTGCCGATTTGAGTAGAACAATGGATAAATACCCATCTTGTGGAAAACGGAAGGTTTTCGGGACAAACCTACAAAGAGATGTCGCATTCTCATAGTGGTGGCGGACGATTTACAGCGCAAATCGATAAAGATGGACGAACTACTTGAAACTAATATGAAAAAGTACAAGAACGATTCAATTGGCTAAAACTTGAGAATAGATTGTGTGTCCTCCAATTGAACTGGCCTTGGACCTTAAATAGGGGTTGGTCTTGCCTCCTACAAGTCCTCCACGTCCAATTCGGGGTAGACACCTTAGAAAACTCGAAACATACCTTATGGATAAAGGAAACTTGAGTACTGATGAAAATCAACTCAGTCTCGGACTCTACGGTCAGACCGGCCACATGCCGCGGTCCGACCGGCCCTTAGGCCCGATCCGACCGGCCCATACATGGCGGTTAGACCGGCCCTCTGGAGGCAACCGAGATTTTCCAAATATTGACAATTCTCCCTATTTCAACTCTAGGTGCCAATTTTGGGTGTAAACACAGTGTAGCTTTAAACTATGGAGAAGTTGCACAACGACGTCTTTGTGTAGCTACCCGATTTGGGTCTCTTGTACGTCTTACTGCTGTATACCTCCATCCATATCAGAGAGGGATGGCACGGTTTGCGGCTACATTCTACAACCGTACATGTTGGATCAAAAGACATACTTCATGCTGCATTTGATCCCCTAATTAGAGGTTAGTTTTTTTTGGTAGTGACGAGACAAGTCATATTAACACATGATTAATTAAGTATTAATGATTACAGATTTAAAAAATAAATTTTATTGATTTTTAAGAACCTCTCTATATAATTTTTTTATAAAATATACCATTTAACAGTTTGGAAAACATGGAAACGGAAAATAACAAAGTTGTAGGTTGAAGTTGCTCAAAAGAACATGGCCTGGTTTATTGTGTGTATACACCACTATAGAGCATCCCATAGATGTCGGTTGGGTATCTCTTATAGGTGCCAGTTTCTCAACCGGTACCAATTTGGGAGCACCTTTGTCCGTCCGTATAGGTGCTGGTTCTGTAGAACTGGCACCTATAATCTTTGAAAAAATAAAAAAATGATTGTATTGTACAATTTGTCATCAGCAATCGAAACAGAATGGAAGAGGCGGATTAAATTCTCAAATTATACAAACCCATACAAATAATCGAATCAGTTGTAACTAGCACATTATCTCACTGAAGTCCCACGCCTTCCATATCTCCCCCAATGAATCTAGTCAAACTACCTCATAGTGTCAATCACAAGCAAGATGGTGTTAGGATCAAGAATCCCTAACATCAGATTAAGAACATACAGGATCTATAATCCCCAAATCAACAAATCAAGATCAACACCACACTGATCCCCTAATCCATAACTTAGAACATCAAAAGAATCCTCACCACAAAACAAGCACATCTAGTTTGCCATCATCGTGCGATGCACCATGCTCCAGTTTGCCGACTAGACGCAATCCCATCTCAACCAAATCACTATCTCCCTCAGAGAATCCACACATGAAACCAATCATAGGCACAGAAAGGGGAAAAAATCCCATACCTTGCATAGAAAGGGGTCTTGAGTAGCGACCCCTCGAGCACTATCTTGAGCGAGTGAGCAACACTTCTCGTGGCGCCAGCAACGGGGGAGAGAGGCCAGACTGTTGTCGGTGGGACAATGCCACGCCGCCTCAACCTAGCCGCCACACCACCACACGACCACGGGTACAGGTCCTCCGTGCTCGGCGAGAGGATGGGAAGGGGAGAGGGTGAGAGAGGCCATGCTGACGATGCTCCTCTTCGTCATCACTAACTTTGTCTCCGTCCTTCTCTCCTCCGGCGGTGGCACCTTCCTCCTCCATCGCTACAAGCCAGCCACCGTCTAGCTCTAGGCATAGGATGACTCCGCCATCCGCTCTCGCCAACACCCACGCTGCATGGTCAACAAGTGGAGGGCCCAGAGCCTCCTCCGACGGCTTGTTGACACCGTGTCTCTAGGGACATCGACCGGAGAGAGGATATTAGTGGAGGAGACAGGTAGAGGAGGAAAAGGAGGAAGAGGAGGTGGTGACTCGGATAGGATATGGATGCATAAGGATGGACAGTGACTCGGTGGGGTTAAAAGGATGGACGATGGCTCGGCGACTTGGTTTTTTTATAGGTCCTAGTTTTAAAAGAATCAGCACCTATAATATAAGTATATGTGCATTTTTTTTAAAAACCGGCACCTATACTATAGGTGCTGGTTTTAAATAAACCAGTACCTATGAGCCATTACCTATTAGGTGTTTTGTAGTAGTGATGTATACATGTAAGGACAACATTGGGTAGTGAAAACTATGGGAAAGACGAGTTCTTAGGACGAAGTTGTTAGATGGCAGAGCATGACAGGAGCTACAAAAGTAGAGGAGAGGTACATGCATGTACCGATGTACGACATGTCTCAAAACGTATATAACAAAGCGCCTCCATATAGCATGTTTTCTTGTAGTCGGTGACATGAACAACGAATACGAGCTGAAGATGGGGGAGAGAAATGATGGTGGCTTGGAAGGGCCTAACCATTGGGAGTGGTAACACGGTCTGTTGGGCCTAATTAGCACCAAAGGTGTCACTAGCAAGATAGAGGTGTGCTAAAGACAATGTGGGAGGTGGCATGGAATATGGCTAAAGTAAGATGAAGGTGACTGTTTGATCTAAATATCTTACCTAGAAAACGATTGCTGACCTAGCTAAAAGATTTGAGTATTTCATACATAGTCCCATATATACTTCAACACATTCCAAAACAGTGAGTTATATATAATGTTTGATCATGCATTTTCTTTAATGTAACACAACTGCTATGGAGTACTACTACTCTACTTAGTATAAGAGGTGTTGGTTATGTACAAGAGCTCCTATCTTAGTTCTTACTGTGATAAGCATCTTGGCCAACAACCTCTTTCTTATAGCAAACCAAAGGTGCGGTAGCATAGAAAAGTAAACTAATAACCATATAGCTAGTGTCGCCGATAAATTATGGTCAAAAATCAGGAGACAAACAATTTTAAATCTTTGGTTAACAACCTTGCAGTTCATAAAGAGATACATAAAGTAAAACCTATCAATAATTCTAATAACATCATAAATATCATGGGGGGACACAACCCTAATCTATATATCTAAGTAGATGTAAGGGTAAGGAAAATGTTTATTGCCCAATATAGCATTAAGATAGGTCCCGTTGTCACTTGATCATAGTTACCACTACTACAATGTAGTTCTCCATAGACATTATATGTGGGTCCATTCAAAAATAAAAAAGATTCTAAATTAGTATTTCAAGGAGGGTTGGTTAGGATTGAAGTTACCGTTGTTGCCTCCTTGATAGCACAGCGTGATTGATTCCACCCCTGGCCTCCTTGTGGACGGTACCCGTTGTTGTTGTCCATGAAGAGTAATTCCTCATGGGTCTTGGGGCAGCCATTCCCCAAATGTCCGGTATTGCCACAAGTCTCACACGTCATTGGGACGTCTAAGGCTTTGGTGATATCGTACATTTCCGGCTTATCCCGAGCGTGTTCGTCCAAGCACTTCAAGAGGAGATCCATCTTAGCGATGAACATGTCCGTCTCCTTAACGGTATGCATGCTCCGCTGACGAGGTTGGAGTCGTTATTTACTCCAGCCTTGGTTGGAGACCATCTTCTCAATCAGCTTTGATGCGTTAGCAACAATGAGAGAGAAGAATGCTCCTCCAGCAGCAACATCAATATGGTCGCGGGCCGACTGTGTTAGCCCTTTGTAGAAATTTTGGATGATGAGTTAGTTGTCCATCCCGTGAGAACACGCTAGGATGTATTCTTGGAGTCTCTCCCATGCTTCTCTAATTGACTCATTGATTGCTTGGTAGAAACTCGAAATTTTCTCACAAAGGGCGTTGGTTTTGTCCAATGGAAAGAACTTTGCTAGGAACATAGTAGAACACCTCTCCCAAGTGTCTATGACACCTCTTGGAATAGAACCACTGCTTTGCTCTCCCAAGTAGAGAGAGTGGGAACAGGTGGAGCCTGCACCATAGTGATCAAACCCATCTTGATCTCAAAGTTGGCATCCCCAGTGTTGATAGTGGGCTCAACGGACACATTGGAAGCAGAGGGAGCCGAGTAATCATGTTGGGTCTTTTGAGCCGTCGGTTTGAAGGTTGATGGTGCGAAAATGACTGGTTCAGGTGCCGAGAGCTTGATTTGTGGAGGAACGACACGAGGTCAGACTCTTCACGCAAGTTTCTCTGGATTATCAACGAAGTTTGTCGACAAATCAAAATCGGTCATACACTACATGTTTTCACATAAAAAGAAAACAAATCAAGGTTAACCTATTTGGACCAAGGTTTCATTTATCTTTAACCAGTGTCTTCCCTGGCAACGATGCCATAAATGCTTGTTGGTATTAGTTGCGTTCACTGATAAATCTGTAAGCGCACGGATACCACTGTAGCATTTCACCCATGAGTATTCCCAAGGATATCGTATTTATATATCCGCAGGGAAGGCGACGGTGTATAGATAGAGTTTATACATCATAAATCAATCTATAATTAACTCATCATAGTCTAAACAGGGGTTAGGATAAATATGATAATGGGATAACATGACACACAAGAGATTAATCTCTATATTAATGTATAGTGCAAAAGGACATAAGAGAACCACGTTACAAATGTACTTCTATATTACTAATGTCTAGTATACACTTAACACACACATGCTTACAAGGCTAGAACGTAGTTCTACGCACCTAGGTACTACCGAGAGACCACTCCCTGCTGGTCTGCCGACGTGTTATGGCATTTACGTGCTCTTGCGCCATACCCGGACATGGAGGAATACAAAACATGGACATGGTTGTCACCACCTACCGCCTACCTGTCTTTCTGTGGGGCATACCCGCATCCAACGACATTTATCTAACCCAAGCACTATGCTTATGCTAGTAAATAATATCACTAATTCCCCGGGACTCCCACCTTTCGGATGGACAATTAAGAACTAGTGCAACTCATTAAGGTCATTGGACTAGCCTAATAAAGTAAAGCATATATATATATATGAAGTATATCCTAATCATAAAGCATATAATTACTAAAGAAATATATGAATTATGAACACAAGAATATAAATAAGATAATTCTATTAATTCAACTATAGTCTTACAAGAAGAGTAAAGTACTAAAGACAAACCGAAATCTCTGGGAATACTATAGGACTGAAGATACTCTAAGCCTATTTTCACTAATACTATAAAGAATGCAATGTAGAGTAGAGAGAATAGCTTCTTAAGGTGTGTGTTCTAAGTGAAGAGAGTGAGCTCCTTAAATAGGCTTCAATAATGGTTGATTAAGATGGTTGTAGTTCGGTAACCCCTTGTAACCGTCATTGGGAGCTCGTTAGGATCATCCACGTGTAAGGTGAAGATGAGGTGGGCCAGGATTAGTTCGGCCGAACCAGGAGTTCGGTCAACCCCTGGGCCCCACCTTTCTCCATCGTCTTTCACCAGAGGTCCCTAAGACGGTTGAGTATGGTTTGGTCTCACTTTAAGTCAGTTTAAGCTGACTTGTGGGCCCCTCAATCCTTGTGCTTACACGTGATTCGCCGGAGGTGTGTTTCCTTGTTAGTTCTCCAAGTAGAGCGGAATTGTATTGTTTATAATTGATATACATGTAAGAAATGCTAGTTCTTCCTTTATTGTTTATGATAGTTGGCTATCAAAATCGGTAGTTAATAACCATCAACAACCGCCAAGAAAGGCCTCCACCTCGGCCCCCGTCTATCTCCATTCCTGGGGTCGAGGCCAAGGGCTACTGTCGGAGAAGTGGGAATCAGGTCCCTATCACTGGCTACTCAGGACATTTCTATCACCAATTCCTGGGCACGGCCTACCATGGGCTATGCTCAGGGAATATCGACCCCCGAGTATGACTGCTCGAGGCATATGCGCCCCCGGGCACGGCCTCCACGGGCTATGCCTGGGTACATCTAGCCTCTAGGCGCAGCCTCCCATGGGCGGTGCTCGAAGTGCATCTGGCCTCTAGGCGCAACCTCTCGTGGGCGGTGCTAGGGGCACCTCTCTCCTCAGGCGCGGCCCCTCACAGGATGCGCTTGGGGCACATTTCTCCTGCGTTCAACCCTCGAGTGTTCAGGAGACACGAGGAATACAAGCATAACGTACAAGATCTAAATCTTCACGAGACCTACAAGATCTACATCTTCAAGGTATTGAAGATGTAGTTCACAACGTCGACATTCTCTCCAAGACCATGTCATTAACCCCTTTGTCTTCGACATCTTCGAGAAGCTCGTCCAAATTAACAAGACATTCTATAAGAAGCAGAGGGAGAATGCACGGGGCCCCAGGTCCATCTAAGGGCCCTGGGTAGGCGCCTGCCCCAAGAAAAGGAGGCTGCCCTGGAACGCAGTACAGGTGGCCAGGGGCCTCGGATGGGAGCCTGAGTACACCTCATTGCCCCAGGCTCATGTTGGGGTTTTCTTTGCCTTGCTAGGTGCGCCAGGGGGCTTAACTCCATCCAAACATAATAGCTTCTGTTGTAGAAGGGAGACAGTTGGAGAACAGCTCACCTACCTTCATTTCAATGACATGGCGTTGTGCATGCAGCCTCTTTCATGCCCACATCTGCCAAAGGAATAGGAGAGGTGCGACATGCCATGCTCACAACGCCCCAGCACATTTCATCTTGCCTCCTTGCAAGAACTGGCTGGTGGGCCTCATGGTGACCAGGCAAAGATCACTCGGCTCCTGCGTCATGTGTCAACCGGAGAGCAAGGCTATCACATCCGACCGGTTTGCCATAGGAGACATCGACAAAACTAAGCATACACAACTCTTTTGAGTGGGGCCCACTCCTTTATTTATATGTTGGCATTGTGGAATTCCCTTAGCTATAAAAGGAGGATCTATGCCAATGAGTAAGGAGGTTGGACTTATAACATTTAGAGCTCACACAAGTCATATATCTTATTGTAACTCAAGTTCCTTACAGATAACCCATAACACACAGGAATATGGTGTTATGCATCCGTGTGGCCCAAACCTGTATAATTCCTTATGTCCATATGATCCCTAAGGGTGACTCAGGCTCGACTCGCCCCCGGCCAAATCTTCAAAGGGGGAGTCGTCGCTTCCCCTTTGTCGGGGTTCCGTGCTTTGACATATGCGGTTGTGTTGTCCGCCTGTGAAAATTCCTATTTTCACATACACCTGGGAACAAGCAGTTGTCACCTTCGTCTGCAAAAATATAATTTAGCCATATGAAAAAAATCTTTTTAAAGTAGTGGTGGATACCCTAAACATCTAAAATTTTATTCCAACGAAACTACGAAACTAGCTGGAGATCAAGAAGAGACGGGGGAGAGGCTGATAGGAAGCAGAGGTTGGTGGCAACAATCTTAGCGCTCAAGTCACGAAATTGAGAGAAGAAACCTTTTTAACCCTTCCATATCGTCATAGACAGGGTTTCCCTTACCTTTTTTAGGGGGGGGGTTACCGCCCCCTCCCGCGGTATGGCGGTTACCGCGGTAACCCCACGATAACCGCCAAAAATCGTGTGAAATTCATGTTCATAATTTCAAATTCAAACAATTTCGCGCGGTTACCACACGGTTTTGCGCGGTAACCGCAATATCAGCTGCGGTAACCGCAACTTATTTGGCACAAAAAATGAGGATAAAAAATAGAAAAACCACTTAAATGTGTGGAGAAATTTGGTATAATTAGAAGAATATATAGGATACTTGCAAACCTAAATTGTGGATGTAGAATACAAAAATCAACATGACCTTTTCTATATTATGGACTTCGAAGCAATTCAATAATTCATATCACAACAATTGAAGAACAACAATTCAACAAACCTCACATTTCAATGCATCATGAAGTCCACATGTAGCTGAAATAATAGTATCCGCAATATAATGTCCACAACTACAGAGATGATAGTTCATATGGCAAGCGAGAGAAATAAAGAAGTTATAGTTGTTCCACTAACAAAGAGCATAGCTACTTGTTTCACTAATTATATGCCATGTTGTACTCCTTTGTGGACATGAGCATCAATCCATGTGAGTGAAGCAACCCAACCTTATATTCCTGCCAACTTTGACATGTCAGTGAGGCTATTGATTGCCACTGATGGTACAATTGAGCATATCACTGGGGCTCTTGCCACTCATACACCCATGTAGGAGGAGGATAATCAGAAGCGATGGGACGGTTGTACACATATATTGGATATCCAAATTCAATGCTGGAGGCACTGAATGAGCTGTAGCTATCCCGTGGTGTGTCAAATGTTGTTGTTGCCAACCTCCCGGAGTACTGGTATTTTGTTTAGAGCTTGGAGCACCATTATCCTGGTCCTGGGTAGCATGAGTGAAATCGGCCTCACCTGCAAATCAAAAAGTAGGAAGAAAATTAATCAGTCGTGAATTACATGGTGAGGGTTGAAATAGTAAGTAAATTACATCGTACTAGTGGATTGAATCAGGTTGTGTTGATCTGACTGTGTTGTGTGATCTCTAGAAGGCACATCAGTGGTCCCTTGGCCTCCTTGACCCCCTTCACCTCCGTCATCTATATTAGTTCTTGAGGTACTCTCATCGGACTCTTAATAGTCCAGGCTGCCTTCAGTCTCATCATCGCTATCAGCACTTCTCACCTGTGTTGCTGGACCTTTTTTGGATGGAGCTTGTTTTGGCAGCTGTCGAATCTTCCTTTTTCCAATGTGAGTGTCTCCAATAGTCTTATCAGCCCATTTAGCAACACTAGAAGCTCACGTGCTTTTGCGCAGGTCAGTTAAGTCCACCAGATTGGCTACAAGTGGGCTAGGCACGGGGGCGTCACTCTCTGTTAAGTCCTCATCCAGCTCAAGGCAATCATTGGACCGAGCATTGTCCATCTAGTCTCTAATCTTATTGTTAGTGTCGTAGAATGATAGGTCCGCTAGTCTTTGAAGGGGATCGTCATCCTCCTTTCGTACTTGGGCATTTGCTTGCTGAATTCGAAGGCAAAGGTTGTAGTTGACATAAACAAGCTTGTTGAGCTTCTTGTGTGTAAGTTTATTGTGGACCTTGGTATGTATGAATGCGAATGTGCTCCAATTCCGTTCACATCCACTTGAAGAGCAACACTGACCAGGTTGCCACACAATAGTTGGGTACTCTTGCCGCAGTAGTCTAAGCCTTCTTGTAGTTTGATCCATTGTCAGTGATAATCTGCACGACATGTTTAGGGCCTACTTTGCATATCACCTTTCGGATCTCCTGCATTAGTACATAACAAAATAAAAATTAGCACGTCATCCTACTTTTGGTAATAACATATAAGTGTAAGGTGTAGCATCAAAGTCGTCACCTTCAATACGAAGTTAGCATCTTGGTTGTAGCCTGTCGCACCAGTGGGCTTGTGGAAAAACATTATTCCATTGCAATATATCATAAAGCTGATGACAACCATACCTGTTGGTCCAATCCAAGAATCACACATTAAAGTAACACCGTACTTATCCCAATCGCGCTTGAACCTATCGAATTGCTTCTTTATATCCTTCTCTGTGGCATCAAGGTATTGCCATCTATCTCTTTACCAGTTGGAGAAAGTATGTTTTCTTGCGTAAAATATGAAATCCGTATTAAGTGAATACGTACCCCACTTCTGTGTCTCTCTCACGACATTGACAAAGTAAGGATTATCAGTATTTCTTGTAGGGATGCTTGAGGCAAAGAAGAACCTTGCCCATGGCTCACCAATCATCTCCCTAGCTTGCTTTCCCTTCTTTGTGAAGAATCCTGTGTCAATTTGTGTCTGCACAGGGGACTTTGTGCTTGCTAGGTTGTAATCTCTCATAGTAGGTGACTTCTGCTGAGATGTAGCCCCTTGGAGCAAACTGGCAATTGGGTTACTTTTACATCTCCGTGCCTCAGGCCGAGCGGATCCACTGCCACCACCATGCTCATATGTGCCACCACGTTCCTCCACATCCCTCCTATAATCTTCCTCTTGCCTTGAGGCTTGCAAGGCTGCTTCCATTTGTTTCTCCTCGTCGGCATCACCTGTTTGGTCATAATAGTTCACCCTTGTCGTTTCAACTGTTCTTGCCCTATCACTCTTACGCTTGGCACCTAAATATTTAATCTTGTCTAGCTCGCTCCTGAAGTAATCATGGACATCTGGAGGCACTGAATTGCAATATATTTTCCTCTTTCCTTTTCTAGCCAAGTGAATTTTAAGTTGGGTTGCCCCACCGCCACTCTTTTTCTGGTGACAATACTTACAACGAAACCCTGATGGTATGTTCTCCCCATGCTCCCACACAACGTCCCTACTATCTTCCATCTGCACCCTGAATCATATGGGAAAAATATGGCATTATGAAATAAATCACAAAGACGACATAGCATAACATAATAATAAATAACACATACCATTTTCACAACACTAGTTCACTACAAAACATATTTGGTTTATTTCGCACACTTAATTCTCAATAGAACTACTCTAAAACTTTGAAAATTAAAACTTGCACAACATTGAACATTAGCACAACATTCCCAATAGAAGTTCTCTAAAACTTGGACAACTATAACTTGCAAAACATTCAAAATTTGCCTAACATTCAACGTTCATTTGCACAACATTTTCATAACGTACAACCATTCATACCACGGTTAGGTGGCGGTAACCGTGGTTAGATGCACGGTTACCGCATGGTGTCTCGCGGTTATCGCACGGCTAATGGACGCTAACAGCTGCTACTACATCGTGATAACCACAGATAAAACCACGGTTACCGTGGAAAACCACGTGGTAACCGCGAAGATGGAGGGGATTACCTTAGGCACTGCTCCCAGGCAGTTATCGCCTCCTACCGCGCGGTTACCGCCGCCTGCCGTGCGGTTATCACGGTCGCCGACGCTTAAATCACAGATCTGGCGCTGTCACCGTCTCCTACCCGCAAGCTCTCCTCTCCCAGGTTTCCTAACCCTGTGCCGAGTGAGAGAGATGAAGGGGATTCATCAGGAGATATTTTCTCCTCAGTTGTGTCGTATTGGGCCTGATGAACGGGAAACTTTGGGCCCAGCCAGTCCTTTTTTTTAATTTTGTGACCTAATCTCATTTAAATCTAAAAATTGATTTTATGTTGTTCATTTTTTAAAAAATTTCTTCTTCATCGGTACTAAAATTCAAGAACTACCTTCACGATTTTTTTATTTCTTTTTTCAAAAATTTGCATTTGGATGAAATTTAGGTAAAATCTTACCGCCGATACCAAACCCGGCGGTAAGAGCGGTTATTGCTGTAACCATGCGGTTTCTGACGGTAAGTGAAAACCATTGTCATGAATCAACCTTTCTTCAAGAGACAATTAATTCTTTTTCAAAAACAGGAAATAATTTGTCATGGTATACGGTGTCGTTCAATACTAATATTATTATTCGTTTTGGATCCTTCCGTCATTTTAAATTTGTAACATCAGCTAGACGAGGGGAATCAATTTATTTTGTTGAAGTTGCAGCACGAAGCCTGCATGCACTTAGAGGATCCAAAGTCTCATGGCAGAGGCACATGCACATATATATGATCGTATATACACTGGCAATACGTATAGTCGTATACATGGAGTACGTACACATGCATGGGCCGCATGGGATAAGCACTCAGATATATCATCAGCGATGACTATACGAAATTAAGATCATGTAAACTGATCCGTACGAGGCATTCCAGAAGAGTCTACACACTGCAGTTTTTTACTCTGCCGTGACATGTCATTATCTTGGCTCAAAAAAAATAAATAAAATAGCGTCAAATAGAAGGCACACTGCTGTGCAAGCGTGCGTGCAGGTGGCAACCACGCGCTCGGTCAACTAAGTATTCGGACCGGACTGGCATTCCATGCATGCACTGCGAGCTGGCCTCCATGTTATAGATGAGTCCAAAAGGTAAACCATAAAGACAACAAAGTCAGGACAGCGAAAGAAACTGCAAGTTGGGCATATAGACTGCAAAATACAGCAATATTACAGCTTCTCTGTAAAGCTTAATTTGAAAACGAAGCCAATAACGTATATACTACCTTTGTCATATGCTGTTACGGAAAATGTAAAAGTGGTTCGTAACTTATTTGCACGGATGTTTTTTAATCCGCCTGTAAGTAACGGCATAAAAAAATCACATGATCGATTTTCATGGGTGCATTTGACAATCGTACGCTTAATTTTCACATATAGCTCTCTTGAGGAACAACATGTAAAAATAAATAAAAAATAAATATCTTGTTTTGATTTTTTAACTGAAATTCAGATTTTTTTAAGGCATCTATAGACGTGAAATATTATAGGCTTTTCTTAGAAGAATCGGGCTTGTTAATAAATCTATCGACAAAACTTTTTTTCCTTATTTTTTGATAATGACTAAACTTTATTTTTTAAAAACGTTTTAAATCTGATTAAGGTGATTGAAAGTTATTTTATGATACCTACAATATTCAAGGTCCATATTTCCCTTAAAATACTTCTTTTGATATGTCATGTAGTCTCTATATGAGTTGATAGGTTGTGTAAGTTGACGTTAAGAATGGTCATACAAAAAAAATAAGAAGATATTAACTAGGTCATATTGAGGAAACGATAAATAACAATCTATAGAACTTTGGTTTAACTCGATCGGGCTTAATATGAATTTTCTAGAATTTTTCAAAGTTTTTGAACTTTCTAAACAACCCATATCATAGCTTGTAGTGAATATTTATCTATCTAAATGATCTCATATATAAAATCTTTTCACAATAAAGTTATAGATCTTATCGAGCTCTATAATTTTAATATAAAACATGTCTCCATCCGAGATTATTTAGAAAACTCAAAAATAGATATGAGAATTGTAACAAATATTTTCTCCACTAGATGATGTCAAACGAAACAACTTTTAACTACGAAGTTATAGATCTCGTCGAGAGTTATAATTTTTATATTAAGTTTGTCATCATTTGATTTCACATGAAGAAGTTATACATATATTTTTATATTTTTATATTTTAGTGGTGCTTTCATTTTTAAGGGTTTTTTTAATACAGAACGGTTCACGGAAATCTATTTTTATAGGTGGATTTTTTAGGATCCGTTATACGTATTTTTATTGAGAGATTTCGAACTAACCTATAAAAATAGTTTTTCACAGGTGGTCCTTGATCTTGAGATGGCCTTCACTATTTTCACATGCATTTTTTTCTTTTGGACCGTCTTAAAATCCTAGTATGTGAAAAAAATTATATTTTAAGTAGTAACACTAATTAAGGTGTAGTGTTAATTTTGAAAATTATTTGATTGTGTCTGCATGATTAATAAATCTATTTTGCATATAAAAGTCTAACTAATTGACAATGCGTAGTATAATTGGTTGTTTGTTCACAGCTTGAAATCCCCGTAAGGACTGTAGGGGGGAGAAAATTTCTTGTGTACCATCAATTGCTACGAAGCTATCCAAATTGCTTTAAAATGTTTTTGATGGCTACTTGCCAAAGAAGGTCCAACATTGTATAGTTTTTGCATTGTTATTATGCATGTGCATGTTACTGTTTCTGTTAGGGCGTAAAATACATCTATGTAAAGTTTTGAAAATGAAGCCAATGGTGTGGCCATAGGATGCGTTGGTTAATTTTAAAAGTTTTATTGCCACTGAATGTGACAAGGAAGAATTAAAACATTTTACATCTAAAGATAATAATAAACACTTGAGGAATTAAAATGTTCAACATAGGAGGTTTCTAACCTCCACTCCTCGCTTTTCACTCTCACACTTACCAAACTTCTAAACGATATTTTTTTAAAAAAAATTTTAAAAAAAAGTTACTTTAAAAATCATATTAATTTATTTTTTAAAATTTATTTTACTTAATATTTAACTAATTATATGGTTATTAATCGTTTCGTTTTTACGTGCGAGGCGGTAAAATTCCTATCCTCCACCCTCGAACGAAGCCTGAAGTTGTTAACCATGCTGACAGAACCTGCAGATCACGCTACCTATAACGTGGTTTTTGATGGCTTGCTAAAGCTGGTCCAACAATTTGTGGTTTAATTTATTATTATTATTAGGCATGTGCACATGCATGTCATTGATTTTCCCTGTGCGATCTAGATATGACATAGTGGATGAATAGATAGTGAAATTAGCTAGGACGAAATTGGTAATAATTTTGATTCTAGCATCTTTGAGTTAGGTAGAATTAGGAAGGGTAAATTCCATTTTTAGCCCTAAACTTTGCTGAGCCTGAAATTGAGCCTACTTTTCGTCCCGAACTACAAACTAGTTATTTTCATCCTCAATTTTCATAATATGACAAATAACACCATAAACCATATTTCAAGGTGGCTTTGATAAAAATATTGGTGGTTTTCATTGCTAACATGAAATTCAATTAAATAAATTTTATGGTTGTGGACCTAATTGATATCTACCTTAGCAAAATATGCATAAATAAGAATAAAAACTAAGAAAATCACCCTCATTTCAACCAAAGCCAAAAAAGGGCTCTGAGATGCTATATATCCGGTTTTGAAGTAAAAAATTTAACTTCGAGCAAAGTTCAAGAGCCAACTTTACCCATTTGGCAAAAATCTGATATAAAGGATACTTATATAATCAGCCAGTCAGTCTCCGTTGATCTTTCATCCTTGTGATCTACAACCATAGTAAATCTAAAACTTTCTTAGAGCCTAAATTGGTCGGTTTTATAAGTTCGGTACGTTATTACATAGCTAGGCACCTTGCAGCTGTTAACACTAATAAATAGATTTTTTAAACAAAGTTTAGAGATGTAAAATAAAGTTATTCCAAAAAACAACAACATGTTTCTGACTAGATAATAATAATTCCTTCTAGATTGCAAAGACATCAATGGTTCTCTCATACTCAAAATACACTGACAGGCTGACAGCCGATCGAAGCCCTTGCACTTAGGGATATATAAGGATTCAGTAGGTTTTGGAATGGGGGCGCTGTCAAATGTGATTCTCAATTTGGTTAAGCTGTTTGAGGAAATTTCTGAACAGTGGAAACAAGAACTAATAAAGATTACTGATGGGACTGCTCATTTATACCAGATCTTCTCCTTCATTACGTACATGAATCATGCATGATTGTAATACACGAACCTATCCATGTGCCTGTGGTTGCTGGAATCTGGTAGTTCCTTATTTGGTGAAGGGGGCAAAAAAATGTACAGTGAAAGTCAAAGTCTCGTCCATTTGCATTCAGCTCGATCAGGCACTTGATAAAACTTATAAATAGCTCTGCCTCGCATGACAGCATATTCATCTAGAGATCGAGTTCGGTTCGCCCGTTCGCTCTTGCATGCTCTGTCCTCGATCATTTTGGCCTTCTTCTCTCTGACCATCTCTGACGCAGCTGGCCATGCAGCAGCTGTTCGTGAAGCTCCTGACGCTCGGCGTCGCCGTGCTGGCGTTGTCCGCAGGCACGGCCACGTCCACCTGCGACACGCTCAAGGTCGGGTTCTACCGGCAGTCGTGCCGCTCCGCCGAGTCCATCGTGCGCGACA
Source organism: Oryza australiensis (assembly GCA_019925245.2). NCBI lineage: Eukaryota > Viridiplantae > Streptophyta > Magnoliopsida > Poales > Poaceae > Oryza > Oryza australiensis. The sequence goes on along the minus strand of JAIFGZ020000381.1, from coordinate 862,563 downwards.
CCGTCAAGTACTACTTCTCCCAAGACCAGACCGTCACCGCGCCATTGCTCCGGCTCCACTTCCACGACTGCTTCGTCAGGGTAAACATTAGTATATCAAGAACAAACTAAGTTATCAGCTCATTGTGGATTGCAGAAGAAATCGGTGGATCATTGACAGCTGCAAATGTGCATGGAAACTTACCAAGTTAATTATTGGCAGGGATGTGACGGATCGGTGCTGCTCAACGCGACGGCGGCGAGCGGGCCGGCGGAGAAGGACGCGATGCCGAACCAGAGCCTGGACGGATTCTACGTCATCGACGCTGCCAAGGCGGCGCTGGAGAAGGAGTGCCCAGGCGTCGTCTCCTGCGCCGACATCCTGGCGCTGGCGGCCCGAGACGCTGTCTCCATGGTGACCTACTCAGCTCTTCTGTTACTGTGGAGATGAGAAACAATGCAGCCTGCTGATCTGATCATCCTTGCTGTACTCTGTTATCTTTCTTTCGTGTTTTCAGGCTGCCGGGAACATCAGTGGCGCGAGCCTTTGGCAAGTCCCGACGGGGCGGCTCGACGGCCGCGTGTCGTCGGCGGCGGAGGCCGTGGCCAACCTGCCGTCGTCGTTCGCGGATTTCGCTAAGCTCAAGCAACAGTTTGGTTCGAAGGGCCTAAATGTGAAAGACCTCGCGATCTTATCAGGTATACTACAAGTACCAATCGATTATTCTAAACCAAGTGTAAAGCTATGTGCGATTAGCTGTACTGTTATGGCTGTTCTTTGTCAGGCACAAAACTTGGTCTTCAGGTCGGGTCAAAATGGCAGAACGAATTGAACCTCAATAATGACATTTCTGACTTTTTCTGTAGGACGTTGCTTTCTGTTTTCCTATAAAACATTTTCTCGTGTAGGAATCACAGAAATGTTGAACATCTTTTAACCTTTTTCAAGGCTTCAAGTCACATTTCGATTAGGATATCATTATCCTGGGCAATTTCTCGAACCGTACGATGACACTGACAGCAAGACAGAGGTAATTAACACAGTAATTATATTCCTTTTTTCACTGTTTCAGGTGCTCACGCAATAGGCAATTCACACTGCGTCTCCTTCGCCAAGAGGCTCTATAACTTCACCGGCAAGGGCGACGCTGACCCGACGCTCGACCGGACCTATGCCGCGGTCCTCCGCGCCGCCTGCCCGCCGCAGTTCGACAACGCAACCACTGTCGAGATGGTTCCCGGGAGCTCGACGACGTTCGACACCGACTACTACAGGCTTGTGGCCAGCCACAGGGGGCTCTTCCACTCCGACCAGGCGTTGCTCCAGGACAGGGAGGCAGGGGCGATCGTGCGCTCCATGGCGTGGTCGAGCAACAAGCAGGAGTTCTTCAGGCGATTTGGGGCGTCCATGGTGAGGATGGGCAATGTTGGGGTCCTGACGGGAACCGCAGGAGAGATCAGAAAGAACTGTGCTCTCGTTAATTGATTGATAGAGATTTTATCTTGATATAAGTCAGTACTAATGATGTTCTATTGTTCCGGTTGATTATTGTCTAATTAAGTTACAAGGTAAATTTCATGAGGGAATAACTTGTTCGGCATTGTTTGACTTCTTTGATGTATAATCATCGACTTGTTAATGTACTCTTCCACTGATCTTCTCCATGTATGAAATGGCAGAGTCCATGCCACCCTTCTCCAGGAAAAAAATGTTGTCCATGTTGAATTTTTTTATTTTATCAACACTATTAAGCTAATTTTTTCGTTCCAAAATATTAGAACCTAGGATGGGTTTATGAATCTGGACAGAATGATCATCCTGTGCCTTGTTGTCTCCATTCAAGCCCAGGTCGAAGACATGTTCAATTTTCAGCCCACCCAAGAGACAGCTAGCTTGGGCCCAATCTAAGACTTTGAGACATGCGGACGGAATAAGTCCACTTGAGGTCCTTTAAAGTGTCAACGAATATGATTTTTGTCCTTCATCCACAATACCAGATACAACGGGTTTCTAAACTTGCAAAACCAGTGCAAATCTTATCCTAAGGCAGTATGGATGCTGGTTTAGTCCGACGTGGCATGTTGACTTCGGTACGTGGCATGTAGACCACTGAGTCAGCACGGCCGTTGGCGTAATAAAATGGGTAGGTGGTTTCTCGCGCGTTCATCACCAATCTCTTCTCTCTTCCGAAACCCTAGCTTACTCGGCGGTGATTCAGAGGGCGGAGCCACGGCGATGGTGAGCTCGAGGAGGAAGGGTCGTCGTCTTCTTCGCGGCAATCATATGGCTCGCCTATTCCCTATCGGGTTGGTCCTATGGAGTATGAACCTGTCGTCCTGTGTCGGTGCAAAGTGAAGGCGGCAAGGTGGATTTCTTCGAGCTTCGACAATCCTGGTCGTCGGTATTTCAAGTGTCGCAATGCTCGGGTGAGTGATTTTGCCGTGTTTAATTTGGATCTATTTGATTTTGGCGGGGGGCTTCACAGCTAGGGTTCTTGTTTGACAGGATGGGGGTTGTGATTTTTTTGCTTGGCATGATGGCCCGACCAGCAACTTTGTAAGGGAGGTGTTGAATGATTTGAGAGATGCTGTGTATTCTCTGAGAAGGGATAATGTAGATGCAGTAAAGGAGATGGAGGAAAATCGTGCCAAGGCTGAAGAGCAAAGCAAGGAGGTTGATGCAGTTAGAAGGGAGTTGGCTTCAGTTAGAGAATTGGTTAGTGAGTTAGAAGCAAAAAAATATAGTTCTGAAAGATAGGAATCGTATGTTAGAGAAGGAGCAAATAATGCTCATTTGGTGCATCATGTCATGCTTGTTTGTTGTAATTCTTTTAGTGTTGGGCAAGAAATGAGAATGTGTGGGCATGGCCTGATTATGTAATGAGAGTATGCAAATATTATGTAATGACAGTATGCAAAATGTCATTGTGATTTTGAGAATGTAATCAGGGTCCAAGTTTGCCAGAATGTCTATCTGTTTTGGCATGGGCTGGCCTGGATGCAAGAATGTCTATCTGTTTTGGCATGGCCTGGCCTGGATGCAAGAATGTCTATCTGTTTTGGCATTACATATGCAAACTTGGATCATTTCTTGTAGGAATGACAAGTAAACAAGTTTCATGATCTTAGCAACCAGTACATTTCATATCTCATTGCATCACACATAACAGACAAACACAAGTTGGCTTTAAAGTTTGCCAGTACATTTCATCACACATAACAGACAAGCACAAGTTGGCTTTCAAGTTTGCCAGTACATTTCATCACACATAACAGACAAACAAAAGTTGGCTTCAAAGTTTGCCAGTACATTTCATAACACGTAATTGGGAAACACTAGATAATTTAATCACATAATGAATCACAGCTTGTCAGATTCCCATGGAGGAAGCAGCAGCAGTGGTAGTTTAGTTGGGTTTTTTGGAGTTGGCCTTGTTGGTTCTTCAGCTGAAACAGAGACAGTTGCACAACTAGAAGTTACATTCAGTGCTGCACTTGTGCTGCTATTGGAGCCTGAAACATTAGCCTGAAGATCTACTCTAGCAGAACCACCAGCATGTGTAGAAATTTTGGCCCTTACATTCACCCTGACAATTTGGAGGTTCTCCATTGGTTGCTACAAAATGAGACGAATCACACATTAGATTGGAATAAAAAAATACAATAAGAAATTTTTTTGGTATTTTTGCAACATTACCTTCCTCTTTGAAGGACTTGTAGTACCCTTCTTTTTTGAAGTACTTGCAGTAGAGTGAGAATGACTTGTTGATGTAGTCAAGGTGCCAGTTGCCTTCCTTTTTGTACCTTGTGCACAACTTTGGGGGGTGTTGGCCTGCTGTGAAGTGCTACCTACATCGACTGGGTTGTGTTTGTGGCAACTTGACCTGTTGTGCCCAGATTGCTTGCATGTGCTGCACCTGATCTTTGTGCCAAACTTGGACATTTTAGTAGGCTTAGATGGCTCATGAAACTCTCTCTTTCTTTCAGTTCTGGGCCTGCCTGACATCTTGATATATCCAGGTGCATTGAGTGGCTCTCTCTCATCTTCTGGCCAACTATTCATGCCTTCCACTGGTTGTAGGCAATGAGCATATGTCTTCTTGAAAGCATCAACTTTATAGCAATCAGCAATGAACTCATCTAGTGAATTAGTTATGTAATAGATACATGCAATTGCATGGGGGCATGGAAGGCCAGAGAGTTGCCAGTACCTGCAAGAACACTCTCTCTTGTCTAGCTACACAATATACCTATTGGTGTGATGTTTCACTTCAAAACCATCAGCTCCATTGCATATAGCATGACAATACGCTGACTCAGTGATATAGACATTTAATTTCTTCAAAATGCCTGGACAAAGCACTGTGTTCCATCTAGCACAAATATTTCTCTGCTCTGAAATCCTAACCATCACTTTCCTCCTGATTGACTCCAGCATGGTGATAATGAAAAAAATCTTGCTTCCAGAATCCATTTATTAAAGGATTCACATAAATTATTATCTACCGAGTCACAGTTTGAGCCTAACCTGAACCATGCACGGCTCCAATGTTCTGGATGGGTATTCATTATGGCTTGTGCCCCAGCATGTGTTACTTGTGCTAGCTTGGCCCTTAAGATTGAACAACATCCTACATGGAGCTTTTGCACATCTCCAGAACTTCTTCTGGAAATCATTGTCACTGAAGTGTCTCTTCCAGTTTGTATAAATGTGCCTAGCACAATTTCTGTGTTCAGCTACTGGTGCCCATTTCTCTACTGCATTGATGATTCCCTTTTGTTGGTCTGAAATAAAGACCCATCCAGTACCATCCATCACTTTGAGGTCATTGCACAACAAGCTTAAGAACCAGTCCCATTCTTCATTATTTCCTTGTGAACCACAGCCCAAGCAATGAGGTACATATGGTTGTTTGCATCTCTCCCAATAGCACACAGTAGCTCTCCATTTTGTAGCTCCCTTGAAGAAACAACCATCCAGTCCAATAACCTTCCTGCAACCATCCAAAAACCCCTTTTTGCAGGCTTCCAAGCATATGTAGATCCTCCTGAACACAGATGGATCAGTGTCAATTTCACTGTTGACAACTACTGTGCTGCCAGGGTTACTCCTAAGGAGCTCAAGCTGATAATTGTATAACTTTTGATACTGCCCCTTAGTAGCATCCATTGCTTTCTTCATCACTATAGCTTTGGCCCTTTTCAACTTTGGTATAGATGCTTCAGCAAACATTTCCTCCTGCACACTTGCCTTCATGTGGGCCAACTTCCACCCATGATTGGCAAGGATGATCTTGCCATACTTCTCAGCAATCCTAGTTGCTGTGACCATCTTGTTATCCCTCCTAGGTGGACATGCATGCAAGCTTTCAAGAGTTGCTATCTGCCAGCTCTCACATCTACTATTCTTGGACAACAGACAAACCCATGGACAGCTTGCCCAATCACATTTGGCTCTAACCCTCTGCTTGTCATCCTTGATGAAGTTTATCACCTTTCTCTCATGTAGAGCATACTTTGTTATAGCTTTCTTGAACTGCTTCTTTGAGCTGAACTTCATCCCAAGCTGAAATACATGATGATGAGCATGCTTTTTGTATCTTGGCCATTTATTTTCCTTAGTTCTAACCTCCCCATCAGTGCCAAACTCCTCCATTAGTGCCAAACTCCTCCATTGATTCATCCTCAGGGTTCTCACAAGCCATCCTAGCAGTGTCATCCCCTTCACCACCAGGTTGATACTTATTCCTTTCCCTTCCTGCTCCTTGCAGATATACATCATCTAAATTCTCCAGTTGTCCAGCCTTCACCTTTCTCTTCACATCCTTGTAATGCTTCTCTATCTTAACAATCTCCTCATCATCATCTGAGCCTGCATCATCTCTAGCAATATAGTCACTGTCAGACTCACTATCTGAAGCTGCCTTGCTTGACAAAGGATCACTCTCCAGAGTATACAGCACAAGCCTGTTTTCAGGATTTTCAGAACTAATGCCTTTGCACTTTCTTACTGCATTTTTCTTTTTCCTAAGTAAACCTTCTTCAGCCATACTATCTTCTTCAACTTCCATCTTCTCTGAATCATCTTCACTCTCATCAGCCTCGTAACTAGAGTCATCATCTGATGAGCCACATAGGTCTATAATTGTTGGCTCTTCAACATACACCTCTGCCACATCACAATCATCTATACAATCTGACATTAACTTACGGACCTTATCATCTAACAGGGCTCTAAGTTCACTATTGAGATCCTTGCCTGGGAACAACCAATGCAACATTGTACCTTGCATCACCTTACAGTGGTCATGCAAGTGTCCAAATATCTCAGGCAGCGAAACCTTTTCTCTATCAATATATGACAATGCATCTATACCTCCACAGTACTTCTCCTTCCCACATGTCACAAAATCCCCATTGAAATGGAACCTAACCACTAGTTTGTCCAGCAAATCCATGACCCCAGACTATACAAATCCTACATACACAAATTATTACACTTTTAGTCCACTGCCTAATTAAATCCCCAACATCCATATCCCAACCATCCTTGTCCCCCCACTAGCGAATATCATAGCCACAAAATAGAACAGATCCGACAATGTCATACTACAAAAATACTAAATAACACCAAATCCAAGAGAATCACCATCTAAAGAACGAATCTACTAAATCCTACTCAAAAACTTACCTCTGCTCCACACTTCAAGCACGGCAACGACCTCCTGCTCCTGCACCTCCACGCAGTCCACCGCTTGCTTGCCACCTAGATCGATGCTTGCCGTTCCCCTCTTCGCACCCAATGGCGATGCCACCCCTCGCTTGCTCCGTGCCTCTCTAAGTCGCCCTCCCCGTCACCGCACAACGGCTCAGGTCGATGTAGGGTTCGCGGAGAGAGAGAATACCACTCGCGCCGTTTTTTCCTCGCTCCTCACTGTTAAACCCAACCACCTATGTCCTTTGCTGACTCAGCGTCGACGCTGACCGAAGTCAATATGCCACGTCGGACTATACCGGCATCCATACTGCCTTAGGACAAGATTCGCACCGGTTTTGTAAGTTTAGGAACCCGTTGTATCTGGTATTATGGATAAATGACGAAAATCATATTCGTTGACACTTTAAAGGACCTCAAGTGGACTTATTCCCATGCGGACACAAAAGTCCATAACATAGAAGAGGAAAACTACTTCCGAAAACACTTTACCTGACTGACTTTTACTGACCACTTTAACTCCCCAACTTCTAAAATGTCAGCACTTTACTCCACATACTTTGGGTAGTATAATCTTTCATATATACTTGTCTCCTCGGAGACGTCTGATAATCTTTTTACTTTAAGGCAGTGTTCTCGTTTATTTACTTTATCCTGTGTTGCCAGTAGAAGAACAATCATTTGTATATAAACAATGACGTCTCTAAAATATATTTTTATTACGTTTTCTATTATAATATATATGATAAATACATATATTTTTATTTTTATTCTAGTGATTTATATTTATAGTTATTGACAATTAAAGTTATAAAAGTTTGAAATCAATCTTGTTCAAAATATCAAGAATTATGAAATAATGATTTTGCAGCATTCGACTTTGCGTTTACCCACGGGCGAAGTTTCGCCAAATGTTCTCATCCGGATATCAGCAAGAGCCTTAAGCAGGAAGCCAAGAATAAAATACCCAAATATACTAGCTAGGGCTAACCTCGCTCAGAATACCACTGCCCTTTACACCTGAACCTACGACATTCACATTCGCCGCGCCAGCCATCGCCACGAAGAGAATGTGATCCTTTTGAGTTCCCGTTTCACTTTCCAGCAGTCCAACGGTCATGGCTCGCTCAACTAGCCAGGAATCTCGCAGTTACGCGGCTCTGGATATTGCGTGTTGGCATCTCGATCGATCGCCTTTGGGCAGCAAGGCAAGAATATTACTTGCCTCCCACACCCTTAATTACATGCACGGCCGCATGCAGATGCAGCTATAAAACATCACGAACGCCATGAGAAGATGTCCATTGTCCAAAGCAAAGAGCAACGGCAGCAGCAGACAGGGGTAGCCAGCTCGAACAGCACACCACTGTAGCTGATCAGAAAGAAGCAGGCAGGTTTAGCAGCAGCTCGCCGCTGGCAATGCCGCCGTACCGGTTGCCGATGTACCGGGAGAGGCCGGCGGTGCGGTGCATCAACTTCCTCTGCGCCGTGCTGCTCACCATGGTGCTCGTCGCCGGCATCATTATGTTCGTGCTCTGGCTCAGCCTCCGGCCGCACCGGCCCAGGTTCTCCCTCGACGACTTCACCATCCCAAACCTCAACCGGCAGTCCGGCGCCGTGAACCTACCGGTGAGGTTCACCGTCGACGAGCGCAACCCCAACCAGAAGATCGGCATCTACTACGACACCATCTATGGGTCGGTGTACTACAACGACCTGCTCGTCGCGTCCGGCCCGGTGTACCAGCCGTTCTTCCAGCCGCCCAAGGGCGACACTCCGCTGCTCGGCGAGCTCACGGCATCAGGCCCGACGCCCGACGACCCGGCGTGGCAGCGGTTCGCCGGTGACGCGGCGGCGGGCAGCATTGCGCTCCGGCTGCTGCTCAACTCGACGGTGAGGTTCCAAGTACAGTTGTGGGACACCAGGAAGCACCACATGAAGGTGGACTGCGAGTTCAGTCTGCGTGGCGATGGTACGCTCCAGCAGGGGGACAAGAACAAGCAGTGTACGCTCTACTTCTAGGGTGGGCCGTATCGTCACCAAATTAACCGCCCCCTTTGATTTTTCCTCAAGTTTTCTTTGTGTGAGATTGCAGATTGTTGGTTGTATATTTTCATCTTTTGGATTTTCGAGTGGTATTGACTATTCTTTTCTCCTCTTCTTGACAAATGCATATTTGTTTGTAACTGTACATTAATTTTAGTAAATTGTCTGAATTGATGTTGTAACGCAACTATAAGTGCCCAGTTCTTTTTGTCTAATTAGATGGTAAATCATAGATTATCTGATATTGTGACCTTTTCAAGCGTACAAATGAATTAATTACAGGTTTCTATAATTCTGGCGATATAATTTTCACCATATTACAGTCGATTTTTTGGTTCTTTTGGTTTTCGTTTAGATTCGTGCCGCTAACGTAGTTCTCCCATGTGCCATGCCCACTGAACGTTGCCCAATATGCAGTCATCATATTGTTTTAGACAAATAGTGACATGTATGATCAGTTACCTATCGTGTTAGGCTCCGGCCATCATGAGCAAGAAAATAGTTACTCCTATATAATCGTGGTGTAAATACTGCTAGCTTATTTTGGTTAAAATTATATTGTAATTACACACCACTTACACGTGTAACTGTAATTATACATTATAGTTACACACTTTACACATGTAATTTTGTATAATTACAATGTTATTACACTGTAATTTTGATGTAATTTTAATAAATATTGACTATAAATATTTAAAATTCAACATATTTCATGGCCCAATGCGAAACCAGCCCAGACCATGATATTGTGGAGGTTGTATGGGCATGAAACGATAGTCCTGTCTTTGTCTCTGTTTTGTGGCGACAGAATTATAGATAGACCCATTAGTTAACTATTACAAAGTTAAAAGGTCGTTTTAAAATGAGTAAATATTAGTTTGGGCCACCTTCTTATTATAGGCCACCCTTCAACTAATCTTTTCCCTTTTCACTTTGTTACACTTTGTACCATCCCAACTTCTTTTTAAGCATATCAATGATCTGGAGTACACCGGCTCCATATCAATGAAAACACATTTGTAATAGTACGTAGAGTACTCCTTTGACATTAGATATAGATGGACAATAGAGTTGACGATAATTCAAAGTACCATAAAGGTAAAATTACCTAATTCAAAATAAAAAGGTCAGATATAGCTTAAACCAAATCTCTGGTAATAAAAAGATGACCCAAAATGCAATTTACTCTTAAAAACTATTTTACAAAACCCATAGAGAACTTCTGTAAAACTGCACTATGTGAAAGCTTGGGAAGCATGTCTATGAGAGGAAACTAATGGGACAGAGAAAAATGATTGATTGAAGAATAGCTGATTTTTTCTCAAGGTTTCACTGGGATTGGAGAAAATGAAATGAAGGCGTCAAATATAATAGTTTAATGCACAGCATAACGAATTGAAGGTATGACAACTAGACAATCTACCATTTTTGCAGAGAGTTTTCTACAAGCAGTCAGTTGTACAAATATTGATGTTTTACCCTACCCTTTGTACCAGTGTTTGTGGGGAGATGTACTCTTGTTCTACCTATGGCTTAGAAAACAAAGTATATTTAAGGAATCATTAATAACATGGATCCAGAAAAGATTATTCACAATTTATACCCATGAGATGATGAGAATGATCAGGGCATCAGGGAGAGGGTAAGTATCAATACATCATTTGGGAAGGTATAATGTCATGTGTTGACCCTAACCAATCATAAAATCTTGGCTAATACATGCTATTAAATGTTAATTCTGTCAAGCTGCAAACAATTTACAACAAAACTGCGGTGGTAATTTCCACATTCTCCAGAGACCCAGACACACACTAGGACATTAATAATCTGGACTCACCATGACCACCAGGGTCGATTGATATCTGTTTAGCTTTCCTCCAGTCTCCGCAACACAGAGTCAGCAAAGATGCGCTGCCTGAAAATTGAAAACCTTATTAGAAATTCAACTGCTTTTAGTGTCTGAGAGAGGGAGGGAGAAATCACGCACTTCTCTTCAGTGTGTTTGGGACTAGGGCGGTTGTGTTTCAGATACCCGTCCCACGGAACCTTCTTAAGACCAGCTCTAGCAGCTATCATGTCTCTTACTCTGTGGAAAGCATTCCATGAAGTATGAAAAAGGTGGTATTTTTCTTACAAAACTAGAATCCAATTTTATGCTACCTTTCAGCAAATTCAATTGCTGTTTCTCCATCCCTCAGATACTGAGGCTCCAAGTACCATACATCACACACAACAGCCCATGATGTCATAAGCCGAACCAAATGCATTGTAAAAGATTGCCTGGCAAACATTAAGTGAAGTTATTAAGTGAAATACAGAAGGTAAAAGTGAACAAAGTAGATTTATGCAGTAGATTGTATTCCTCACTTCTTACTATTCCAGAAGGCATCAACAAATATTTTATTGTATTTGATAGCTATTGGACATACAGCACAGCCAAGCTCAAAAGCACCCTGGAAAAAAACATAACGAGAATGAAGACATTAGTCTGATTGTGGTCGATACCAGCAATGTTAAATACATGCTATTTAGAAGATGACAACTTTCCAGCATTTGCTATCCTTTAACCATGTTTATATTTAGGTGTAATTGGCAATGAACCTGTTTATATTTGTTTTGTACCACTACTAGAAACACTCAACTACTCTATCTGTCTGTCAAAATATTTGTGCTATCTGCAGTACCTCTTTCCTTTTACATTCTCTGCCCATATATGCAGCTGAGAGTTAATTTTAAGTGAACTCATGCATTTTTTAAATTTAAGGACAATTAATTCTACCCTTTTTAAGTTTGGAACTTGCAGCACATTTATTTACAAGACCAGTCAGAATTCATAAAACACACTTTGTTAGTATATTTTTACAATCTAAAAAGATGGCATATTTATGCTGTACGTACTGTAAGGGCAGGTTTTGTGCTTGGAGCTTGTTAAAAATGAATCAAAAGTTGAAGCCTCTCTTGAAAGTTAGTTATACAAGGATGCATATTTGGTCATTTATTCAGTCACTTCAAAAGAACATATCAAGTTTACAACTTTACCTTCTTGAACATGACAGTGTACTGGTTGTTAACACAAGTTCCTTCAGGGAAAATCAGGAGAGGATTGTTGTCTGGATGTTGAACATGATCTCGTAACCTGTTGACAGAGTTCTCTTATTAAACTGAACTATATATAGTAAATAATGCAGTGGAAACGAAAAACTTTACTTTTTTGCAACTACTTCACGATCCTTGAGATCATTGCGATTAAACCAGATGCAACCAACACTTTCCAAGATAGTCTTCTGAATAAATCCTGTAAAAGGTAGCAAAGAAAATTTGATCAACAATCTAGCAATGCAAAAGGTAGAGATAGAAGAGAAGTATCCTGAAGAATGAGAACTGACCAACCCATCCAGGATGCTTTTGCATAATGACAGCAAATGCTGTCATCTGCTCCAGAATAATGAAATCTATCATCGATGTATGGTTTGCAACAAATACCTGTGGTAATTGGAATTTAGAAGAGAGTTGCAAAGGACATCCGTCATTGATGGATGAATATGAAATTAAGTAAAACATAATGAAGGAATGACAATGTGTACCTAAAGAATGGTTTCTGAAAATGTTTGCATTTAAATTGGAATTATAGACCTTGTGAAACATGAGGAGATTTTGTGATAGAAAGGACAACTTTACTGAGTTATCCAGGTGAGATTTCCGGGGAGCAAGGCTAAGTTAATAATTACGATGTTTGGCAACAGTGTTGCACGCCACATGTTCCTATAAGTGCAGAAACTACTCAACCACTCAAACATGGGTTCTAAGAGAAAGAAAGAAAAGGTAACCTGATGAGGTCGTGTGCTTGGGCGAGGCCCATGATACTTGATCACTCCAGTCCAAGAAGCAACAAAAACACTGCACATCATTTCAACCAGCTTTCTCTGCAAAAATATTACAGTGTTTTTGAATCAACAAAGAACCTAAGTTGCAAAATATTATGACATATTATGGCTGCATTCGAATACACACACATCTACAACCAGAAATTGCCAGATGGAAGATAAGATAAGTCACCTCTATTTTACTTCTCAGCTTTTGCCCTTTCAATAAGAAATGTACAGGAAAAAAGGCAGCAAAGAATGCTAACCATCCAACTAGAAGAGTTAAGCCCCTGAAAAATAACACAGTTACAGTTATCAGATGAGAGTGACTCAATATTTGACAAAAGAAAAGAATATAAGCCAGAGATTCAGTGCCAGAAAATAACTTTCAGTAGTAATACATACACAAAGATACCAAAAGGAAAAAAATTCTCTACAACAGTTCACCAAAATCCAAATGAGTTTCCTGGACAAAGTTGGTCTTGAAATATTCTGATTTCTGACATTATGTGAAAAGTGATTGTAACTGACCAAAAAAACTCATAGCTCAGTATTAAACATCTACTTCATTGCCAGTTTGCACAAAGGTTTTACAGATCAAATGGGCTAGGATACCCTTGTACTACAAAATATCAAGTCAACAGAGAAGGATAAATTACAAACACTTTGAAAAAAAGTAAACTAGTTAGCAACACTGCAGCCCTAAATATAAAGTTCGGATTATAAAGCTCCAGTACCTCAGTGGGAAGAGTATTCCGTATCTTATCACTACTCCCAAGCACCACAGTGGGAATAAATAAATGTTCCAATTCCAAGGCTCTGGAGAATTTGACTTGAAGCAACGTGTGAATGAATCCTGTATCAGTGTAAACACAAGTAATGAGAAAGCTAGACAACAACAATCACAACAAGAAGAATTGCCATAAGAACGACTGTTCTTTATCCCACACATCACCACAACTGAAGTTACATATGCACACTAGTAAAATGATATGAAACAAAGATGCATGAGATGTCATCTTGGCATACTCTATCACTAGCAGGCTATGGACCTACGCATATACTTGTGTAATACGAACAACATTATAAGAAAATGTTATCATGTTCCTGTTTTAAACCTTAACAAAGGGGGATTTACTGCTCCTTTAACTTGAAGTATTGACAAAGGTCACAGAGACAAACATCTTTTTCTTGTTCCACCTTTAACTAAGATTTATACCCAGGGCTTATGACAATTTGTAAAGACGATCGAACTTATGGTTAATTAACATTACAAAATTAATAATACTTGATTCTTATATAAAATTGATTACCGATCACAAGCAAAATACTCTTTTCTTCAGAAATAAAAGAGTACGGTAAATCTAACTAAATGCAATATTGACGAAATCATACATAATTTCGGAGATTGTGACGCAAGAATAGAGTATGAGAGTAATCATATGAAAACCATAGAAATTCAAAAATTGCTGCGAAGTAAACCTAGCCTTGTCTCCACAAAACGATTGCTCTACTCCTTTCGCTAAACCTCACAGATCAAAGCCTATAAACGTCCTATTTGCTCTCGCCATCTCACTAGAGCATCATCAAATAACCTGAGAACGCACGAATCGGGGGAGATTCAAGACCCGGTAAGCCACTCACATCGACGATGGCGCCCGCCGCTTCCGTGAGCACCGGCGAGATGTCCAGCAGATCGCGCCTGCACAAGGGAACAAAAGGTCATGAATCGCCTAAATAAAAATCTCGCCAAATTGGATACAATTCCGAGCTAGGGTTAATAAAACGAACAAAACAAAGACGGTGAACAGGAGCTAGGGCGATTACAGATGGAGATTCCTGGGGAATTCCTGCGGCAGCGAGTCAGATGGGAGGTAATCCTCCAGGTTCGGCCGGTCCAGCTCGATGTCCCCCGCCACCGACGAGGTCGCCATCCCCCTCCGGCCACCGGCGAGCCCTCAGCCGCCGCCGCCGCCGCCGAGGAAATCTTCGCGATGGGGGCGAGAGAGAAGGTGGGAGATAGATTGGGCGCAATGTGGCGTACGTCCGGCGATGCGCGGATCGGTGGACCAACAGACAGCGAAGGGGGAGGCTCATCACGCACTGACAGGTGGGCCCACGTTGCCGTGCCTACGTGGGCCGGCTTGGGTGAATGAGTGGGCCGAAACTGTCAGCCCATTTAAGGTCCATAAAGCCGCGAAGTTATTCTGGTTTTGTGCAATACCTTGCGCGTCCCCCCTCGCCGCCACTCGCAAGCAGCCGCCATGGCGCCGCCGGGCAACTCCGACGAGCTCGTCGAGAGCTCCAAGAAGGCGAAGAAATCCAAGTCCAAGGAGGAGGAGAGGAAGCAGCACAAGAAGAGCAAGCATGCGCGTCCCGCCGCCACCGACGAAGCGCCGAGTCCCCGCTGCGACGCGAAGGAGAGAAAGGGCAAGAAGCGGAAGCACAAGGACGGGCAGGGGGAGGAGGAGGGGGAGAAGAAGCACGGGAATAGGTCCAAGGAGAGGAAGGGGGAGGGGGAGGGGGAGGCTGTGATGGCGGCGGCGAAGGATGAGGAGGCGAGGCGGGGGGACGAGAAGGTGCGGCGGGCGATGGAGGACGAGCGATTCGCGGCGGCGCGGACCGACCCGAGGTTTCGGCCGATGCGGCGGAAGGAGGAGAAGGTGGAGCTCGACTCGAGGTTCACCAGCATGTTGACTGACCCGAGGTTCTCGTCCTCGGCGGCGCCGGTGGACAAGCACGGCAGGCGCCGCAAGAAGGGTGGCAGGGAGAACCCCATGCTGCACTACTATCTCAACCAGGAGGAAGAGGAGGAAAAGGAGAAGGCCAAGTTGATTGAAGATGAGGAAGAGGAGGAGGCCGAAGAAGAGCAGCAAGAGGAAGAAGAGAGTTCTAGCAGCGATGACGATGATGAGGAGGATGAAGATGAGGACGATGACGACGAGGTGGTACTTTGCTTACAATTTTTTGGTGGTTTGGCTTATATTTCCTTCAATCCTCTCACTTGCAGCATGGAAGTATTTTATTTACTCTATGCCCCTCTTCCATTCTACATATTATATGGTATAGTGCAGAACTCAATTGCATATAACTTGTTTGCAGCATGATTTGTGGGGATTACTTTTAAGTCTGAGTTTTGTTTTAAGAGCATCAAATTACTTCCTTGTTTTTCTATCAATATATGGTCCTTTTGATCATTTGTAACCACGGTATGTTCAATCTGATGTTACAAGTGTTATGAACTGTTAAACTTTTTTTTTGGCAGAATGCGTAGGTTATAGAGCAATGTGGTACCAAGATATGTCTCTTTGTAGCTACACATTTTTGATAGTCGACAAACAAAAGCAAAACAGAGAGACATATCTGCTTGGGACTTAAGTGCGATTTGTTTGTCCAATTGGGGGGATTGGACATAATGCCACGTGTCAAACAAACCCTACTTTACTCGTGTACTCAGCTGAAGATGACATGGCACTGTTAGTATTTTTATCCACCATCCTGCCACTTAAATCTTTTTTTTTTGTTTAGCCTTGTATTTTTTGTATTTTGTAAGCATTGATCAATGATTGCAATATTTATGCAGTTTTCTCCCTTCAAGAAAAAAGGCGATGTTTTGCAACATTATTCTTGCATTATATCTAATTCGTAGTCTTTTTTTTTTCACAGTACTCTGTCGGCAGTGACATTGCGCATTATTTGATGGGCAGGCATGATGACACACCTATGATTGACAAGGAAACCCATAGGCTTGCTGTTGTTAATATGGACTGGGATCATATTAAGGTATGTGATGATTGAAAATAATTATTTTTTTTGAAGCAAACCTCTTGGCATAAACAATTTACAGAAATGTTAAAAAAGGATTTGTTACTGGATGCTTAAGGGTTACCTTGAAACCAATAATTTTATTTAAAAACTTGTTTATTATGTGGTTACATCTTTTTAATGCTTTTACTTTTATGAGTGCATTGTTAGCTTCTACTGAACGCTTTTGTGCCATTAATGTGATGTTTCAAAAAAAAATGTCTGCTAGGTGGCAGCAGCCTTCACAGAGTATGTTTTATGGCTGAAAGATGTTTATTTTTATTTCTTATGTTCTGTTTAAACCAGGTGAAATTTCTATGTGCACTACTCTCTTCTCTTCTACTTCCTCCGTTTCATATTATAAGTCGTATTGACTTTTTTTAGTTAATATTCTTTAAATTTGACTAAATTTATAGAAAAAATTAACAACATCTATAACATCAAATTAGCTTTATTAAATGTAACATTGAATATATTTTAATAATATGTTTGTTTTGTATAAAAAATATTGCTATTTTTTTCTATAAACTTGGTCAAGCTTAAAGAAGTTTGACTAGAAAAAAATCAAAATGACTTATAATATGAAACGGAGGGAGTAATTGAGAACCTAATAGTCCACCATATAAAATCACTTATTTTATCAAACATAGTTATTGAGGATGCTAGTTCTGGTAAACAAAAACACTTGCTTCTAAGCTATTGCAGCAGTGGAACCACAGCATTCAGGTTTCAGGGCATTACCAAATGAAGGTGACAATCGTTTGTAATGAAAAAAAAATGTTGTTGACAGAGCAATGCACACTGAGGCACTGGGCGAACACATATCCAAACTCTAAAAATGCTTTGAATTTGGACAGTTTAGAGGGCAATTCCAACTTAGCAAAATCCTGATTGTTAAAATGATCTAAGTAGCTATTTACTAGTTACATTGTTGTTTTGTCTCTCCTTGCAACTTTCAATTGATTACTTTTGTGCATCCTTCATTGTTCAATAATACTATATTTTGTTTCCATCCTTCCAATAGGCAGTTGACCTGTATATGGTGATGACATCTTGTCTCCCAAAAGGTGGGCGAGTCTTATCAGTGTCAGTCTATCCATCAGAATTTGGACTTGAGCGCATGAAAATTGAGTCAACTAAGGGCCCAGCTGCCCTTGTTGGTGTCAATGGTAGTGATGGTGAAAATAGTGGCGGTGATGATGATGACGAAGAAGAAGAAGATAGTAGTGACACTGAACATGATTCTGAGGCTGAAAACAACAAGCTACGTACTTATGAGCTAAGCAGACTGAGGTTAGTAACAAAATGGAGAAGGATATTGACTTGTCCTTTCTCTGTTTTTCTGGAACTAACTGAGAAGAGTATCTCATGAATTTTTTGGCCATACTCCAATAATCGTCATGTTATTTAGACATTTTTTAGCATGTTCAAATCCTATGTGTAAATATCTGTTGTTGCTTCTGCTTGATCCATATATTTATCACTGTCTGTGTATGTTAAGACATTCTTATCTATTTGACTTCTTATTCAGCAATTTAATTGCCAATCTTATGCATACGCTTATCTTGTTGTAGGTATTACTATGCAGTTGTGGTGTGTGATTCCAGTGCAACTGCAAATCACCTGTACATGAATCTTGATGGTACAGAATTATTGAAAACATCAAATGTGTTCGACTTGCAGTTTATTCCTGACTCTATGGAATTAAAGCATCCTGCTCGTGATGTTGCTACAAAGGTATCTTACTTTACTACTCCCTCCATTCCCTTTTGATCAGCGCCTAACCAAATTCCAAATATTCCAAATTGATCATCGTATAAACTGGGTAGCGTTGTTTTCTCGGGTTGGAGTAAATGCCTCGCATGCTATGCATGTACATGCAGAGTCTGTTGGAGTCCCATGCGTTGAGATGCATGCGGAATAAATCCTTTGAGTTGCATGCTGATTGGATGGAGCGAGAATTAACAATAAATGTTGTGCATCGGTAATTCCATTGAGGGATAGTAAATCGGTTCAGGTGCATGTGCATGCAGAGTTGATTTGGTTTCTTGGTCTCGGTGCAGCAACATTATACGCTGATCAAAAGGGAACAGAGTACGTTGTATCCTCAGCAATTTTGGTATAAAATAAGGTTGAAACGTGAAACATTGAAACAAAACTGATCCTTTTCCTTCTTCAAAAGTCCCTGCCATGTTTTTTTTCCATTGTTCAAGTTATCATCTTTTAAGTTAAGTATAACATGTTTTTCAATTGTGCTAAAAGAATTACTTTTAGTTTGTTAGTGATTTGTTTGATATTATGCAGGCACCTCCAAGTTACAAGGAGCCTAATTTTGAAACTCGTGCTTTGCAACATAGCAAGGTTAAGCTCACGTGGGACGATGATGAACCAGAACGCAAGAAGGTCTTGAGGCGAAAGTTCACTGATGATCAGGTTCATGCTTATACAAATTATTTTGTTTGTGTTAAAAGTTTATAATTTTTAATAGGTCGAGTAACATGATAAACAAGCATGGAGGAAGTAGTGTCAAGTTATGCGCTGGCACTAAAATCAATAATATTTTGCGATTCATCTCTTTTTTTATGTGAAAGTTCTCTTCCTGTGAACGGCTATGAGTTATACTGGCTTGTGTCATCGTTTGTCTATCGTGTTGGGATGATATTTTCCTTGTTAGATAACATAATATAATGACATACATGAATTTTGATACTCCCTCTATTCGTGTTTATTATGCGCAAATTGATTTGGCACAATCTTTTAAATTGAAATGTGACCATGCATTTATTTTTCAATATATTGTTGCTATATAGAAAAATCATGTCCATAAGTATCACAAAATACATTGAAATACAAATCTAGCATATCACCAACTAGTTATTTAGATGGCCTAATTGTTGATCAAAACTAACAAGTTTGAATCTTAAGAATTTCTGTGCCTTATAATTTGAATGGAGAAAGTACCTTTGTTGTTGTGTCCTTGTTATTTTGTTTTGGTCTACAGTTTTGGTAATTTTGTTCATTTTTTGCTGCAGTTAGATGATCTTGATATGTACTTAGCAAGTGATGACAGTGCATCAGATGATGAAGGTGCAGACAATCACGGTGATGAGTCTCTACAAAGTGGAGCCAAAAGAAAGTTAACAAGGGAGGAGAGGTTGGCTCTTCTACTACAAGGAGACAAATCCGAGGAGGAACAAACTGATGGCAAGGATATGGAGATAACATTCAACACGGAGCTTGAGGACCTCAGCAAGCGTATTCTTGACAGAAAGGTGGACAATGAGAAGACTGTCTGGGAGAAGCACCAAGAGAAAATGAAAGAGAAACGTAAATCTAGGAAGAAAAGGTCAAAGGATGATGATGATGATGTTGATGATGGCTATAGCAGCGAAGATGGCCTGGATGAACATGATGATTTCTTTGATGATGAAATGTCTGATGACGAAATTAAGACAAACAAGAAACAGAAGGCAAAGGCCAAAGATAAAGGGAAGGGGAAAGGAAAGGACAAGCTTCCAGAAAAACATTTGGAGGATGAAGCAACCAGAGAAGAGTTGGAGCTTTTGGTTGCTGCTGACAAGGATGCAGGCAACGGTGCAAAGGGTTATAATTTGAAGCGCAAATTGGGTAAGAAGGGCAAGAAGGGTAAAGAGCAATCTGTTGAGGACGAACTTCCCGACACAGATCTTAGCAAAGATGAGAGGTTCTCAGCCATGTTCAATTCTCATTTGTTCGCGCTGGATCCTACTGATCCCCAGTACAAAAGGTATATACTATGCGCATTCCCCCCATCAGACTACTGTGAACTACCTGACCTGCATCTTCTTGGTTCAGCTTTACACATGCTAAACTGTTGCTGATGGCTATTTACAGGAGTGCGGCCTTTATGCGCAAGCAAGCTGGGACAAAGGGAGCACAGGAACCATCTCTGGGAGGTAGAGATAGAGGTACATTGCCACCTGATGATGTACCTACCGATACTCACGACCAGAAACCTGATGGCACATCCACGGAGAAGCTGGAGACGATGTCTGCAGTCAAGTCACTAAAACGGAAGCTTACTGCATTGAAAAACACAAGCAGGAGTGACCGATAGAGGAGCTTTGCTTTGCTCTGATGTAATGAACAGACGTCTTTTTTGTTTTTCTTTGACGAGAATTATTTTGGTTTCAGAATAGTTTTGTGGTATGCTATTTATGTTTTGCTATCTACCTATGATGAAAATGCGTCGAAATTTGGGATTTTGGCAATGATTAAGTAGGACAATTTTGTTATCTTTAATATTTGCAAATATAGTTTTTTATTATTTTCAGGCTATAAAATTGCATGCTGATCGTGGCATTTTCTGATTTTTTTTTTAAAAATCCTTTTGGGTCTTTTTAAGTATAGTTTTAGAAACAAACCCTCCAAGAACTCATGCCAAACCTGAAATGTTTGGTCATGTAACATGATAACGCTGCCACATGGGTAAACCGTGGCGTGTCAGCCATGAACTGTGGAGATATAGCAAATTCGCATATGCAATGTTTATTTTTTTTAAAAAAAGTTTTTAGATACGTGGTTTATTTGTAAAATTCAAAAAAAAATGTTCAAGAAAATAAGGGCAGGAACACGCTAGCTTAGCTCCGACGAAACTGAAAAAACGAGCAGACAAGTTTTTGTGCTGCGTGAAGCTGCAGCATTTTCTGTTTTCTTTTTCTCTTTTTTTCCTTCTCCAAAGCTGGAGGTTTTTACATGTAAAGCATGCCGAATTAAACACAAGATGCACCAAACTCGTGCCATCCCACGTTTGGAGTCATCAGCTCGGCATCCTAACAGAATGACATGAGAGCGGCTCAACTGAATTCCGGTAACTCCGGACTATTTCCAGTGAGCTAACAAACGCAGGAAAAGAATGCAGGATGCAACTAAAACAAACTTAAAAACAATGCACACAAGATTACAATATTACCATCAACACTGAATACATAGAAGTGCAAAAATACCAGTCCAACATGACAGACGGAAGAGGAAGAAAATGAAGGCCTCACTTCATCATCATTCATAGTAGAAGCAACTGTAATAAAAATAACTCCCAAGTAGCACTAGCAGCACCAACAATCCTTATCCTTGGCGATTCTCAGGTTGTTTGAGCGTGAAAGTAATACCATTGTTGTGTTCGCCGACTTTTCTTTTCAGTTTTTCCAGATTCAGTGGGTTGCACGTTCCCCCCTTGAGTTCGAGGTGTGTCAGACTACGCAGCTTACGGACCCCTGAAACCTTCTCCATGTGATTGAAGGACCAAACCATCTTTTCAAGCTTATCAAGGCCGTAACCGAAGGTGATACTCATAATAATATCGTCTTCAATGACAAGGTCCATGAGATTCCCAAAATTGTAGAACAAGAGAGTGCCTTCTGCGAATGAATGGTAGCAAAGCCTGAGATAGCATAAGCCTTTGAGCATGCCAAGTACATCGAGGGCATTCTGATCCAAGAAGGTGTCACGTAGAGTTATCTTGGCAAGGTGATGGAACTCCTTGATCCTGGGAGGCAACCCGCTTCTAATGCTGCAGATGTGTAGGCTCTCCAGAAGCTTTGGAGGTCTCAGTAAAACAGCATCAATAGCGTCCCAGTTACCCGGTGGGTCCATTCGGATTGACAAGGACCGAAGGCATCCATGGAGTTTGTCAACCTGAAGGAATAAATCTATCAAGCTAGCTTTCATGCCAGATAGAACCACACCCAGCTTCTTCAGGTGGTGGAGTTTGTCACCAATGTTGTTCAGTTCTTTAGCACTGTTGGAAACTTGGACCCGGGACAATATCTCCAACTTTTCCATAGTTGCAACACAAAAAGGCACGCAAACCGTGGAGAATGATTCTTTGGACTTGACAATGTCTTCGCCTGGGCAGTCAATAATGCAACCAGCAAGCAGGTGCTTTAGCATTGGCAGCACTGCGTGGAACACCTGTACCCTTGTTCCCCGGATGTCAAGTGTCTCTAAGAGCTTCAGCTGACCTATTTGCTTGGGCAGTTGGGCAACATCTGTGTTCCGGAGACTTAGATACTTGAGTTTGTGAATCTTGCATATGGTATGGAGGTCGTTTGCCTTGAGACCCTTGCGACCTTCCAAATCAAGTACTGTCAGCAGCAACCTCGAAGTGCTGGAAAGTGAGTTCAAGAACCTTGTGATATTAGAGTTAGCCGGATGGAGTTGCATGCCGTTCCGGATTGAGTAGAGGAGATCCAAGTCAAGTGGCAACTGGTTGTTGAGCAATAGGTCCTCAACTGTCGAAGACTCCCTGTCTATCAAGTCGGCAACCACAGGATGCACGGTGCAGCTCTTTACCTTACGTGCACCACTGAGTCCAGAATGAACAATAAGCTTCTGGCTGAGCATGGCTTCGAAACAGTTCTCGGCTTCATCCTCTGCACTCAACTGGTCCACTTGTGTTATCAAGCCTTGGGCAACCCATCGTCTTAGTAAACTTGCCCTTCGGACACCGTCGGGCATGTTGATTCCGCGGGTGAAAATGGTTGAATACCATAAGCAGTTCTTGTAACTATTTGGTAGTGCTTGGTAGCAGAAGGCCATTATTCGGTCCTGTCTCCCTTGATCTGTAGATTCTTTACCAAGGCTTGTATTCAGAACCTCCAGTTGGTGTTCTGTCGTGTCAGCATTGTAGTAGAGGGCATGGAGGAGCATCTTCATGCAGAAGACATCAGGGCAGCACTGGGTGAGGATATTGCGCAGAATTCCTTTCAAGTGTCCTTCCTCATATCTGTGGGGAAGCAGCGCAAGTGCTCTGTTGAGGTATATATCAACAAGAGAGTAGATCACTGGAGGCCCATCTTTGGCAGAGTCACAGCAATATTTTGCCATCTTACTATCATTTGTGCAGAGTACTACTGCACTGTCAGAGCAGCCTGTCGAGCTCAGCAATTCCAGGACCTGATGCCATAACACTGGGTAATTCAAACCAGAAAGAACAATCAGCACTTTGTCATCTACCAATCTCTCAGCAAGCTTCTTCCTATCTTCCGCCTCATTCTCCGTCGCATGATCATCCTTCTCTTTCAGCTTGTCAGCCATGACCTTTGTAATCTCTGAGAGATTTGGAGGCCGTTGGACAGAAATGTGGAACTGCTGGCTCCACGACCGTCTCCAGCGACTTATGTAACGCTCGAGCACGATCTCTCCAACAGCAGCTTCATCTGTGCCGTCTTGCACACTGATTGAGACGACCCTGATATGCTGCTGCTTGTCACCACCATCAGACTGCGGCGGTGGCTGCTCCTTGCCGTCCGACTGGGGTGGCTGCTGCTGCCTGTCATTGCCGTCCGACTGTAGCAGCTGCTGCTGCTTGGCGCCACCTTCTGACTGCGGAGGTGGCTGCTGCTCCTTGTCGCCGCCAGATGACTGCAGTGGCGGTGGTTGGTTCTCGTCGTCATGCTTGACGCCACCGTCCGACTGGGGCAAAGGCTGCTGTTTGACACAGCCTCCTGACTGTGGAAGTGGCAGCTGCTCCTTGTTGCCACCGTCCGACTGTGGTGGCGGTGGCTGCTCCTTGTTATTGTGCTTGTCGCTGCCGTTCAACTGAGGCCACAACTGCTGCTTGTCATCGCTGTTCAACTGCGCCGGTGGCTCTACCTCATGGTAAAGGTATTGTGTGAACGGCTTGAGCCGCGAGAGAGCCTCATCCACGCTGCAGTAGTCACCAAACCAGCGATCGTCGAGTATGGCACGTCGGGAAGGATTGTTCGAGCTGCCTACATAGGTGCGCCTCCGGTTGCGCACACTAGCATCGCTGGGCTCTGTTGTGGTGATTGCCTCGATGCGCAGCTGGGGATGAGAAATGGCAATGCCGTACCTCGCCTGCCGCTCGCTGATTTCACGCGCCCGAGTCTTGAGCTCGCGGATCCGGGTGACGACCCGGTGGCGAGCTACCATTGCCCAGGGCAGCCAACCACAGCGCCCGCTACCAGACTGCGTGTAGAGCTCGACGCAGTTTCTGGAATCGAAGGCGAGCTCCATGACCTGCTTCATCCACGGACGGAGCTGGTAGTCACCGGCAGTGGCACTCCCCTTGTTCGCCACAAGGTGGCGGAGCACATTGTTCATGCTCTCCATCTCTTGCATGATGAACTGCAGGTCCTCACGGACCCTGCCAAGCAGCCGGGCTTCGTCCTGGATGAGGCCCAGCACCAAGTTGACGGCGCCAAACGCGACGTCGGCCATCTCTTCTTCTTAGCTCTAGATAGCTTATCGAAGTGATCTGCCTATCACGATCAACAGTAGCAGCTGGTAGCTGCTACCATCCGGCCATGGCATGCAACGGGAGTAAGCAGCAGGAAGGCAACTGTCACAATTGACAACATTCTTCCTTCCTCTCACGGCAACACAAATCAGGATTGCTTTTGTTTCGCAGGATACAATGCGTGTTTCAACATTCCAGCTTACGTGCCATTAGAGCCCAGCCATATCTCTTGTTGTAAGCTCCTTGTTTTATTGCCTGCATCTTCACATCCTACTCTTTGCTTGTGACCTGCAAAAGAGCCCATGACTAGTGTTGTAAACAATTTGGATGGCATCTAGCAGCTGCCTGCCCCTGAAGCAAAGCAGCACCATTTCTTGCTCTCCAAAGAGACCAGCATACAGCTGAAACACTCAACAGATAACTTATCCGAGCCCGTTTGGATATCTTCAACTAGAGGTGGAATCTTGGAATTTGATTGATGCTCCTTCCAGCATTAATCTTGGGATCAGGGCCTGTATTATTGTATCCCAGGATTAATCAAAATTCATCTTTTGACAGCTCACTCTCTCACGTCTCAAGCTCTCTCGTGTTTATGCTCGAAGGGAAAAAAAATTAATTTGTTGCCCATGACTCCTGAAGATGTTTTGCAAAGTGAGATTGGGTGTCCAAATCAGGGAAACGGTAATAGTAATTCTCATGCTAGCACTCTTTTAGCTGTACCTTCAGTGAGGGAAGAGGCATCTTCGCTCTTCTCTATTTTTGATCTTCTGCAGGAGGTCGTCACTGAAATATCCACACAAGAAAGGGAGGCATTTCTCTATTTGTGCCTCCTTGTGATTCTTTACCTTGGATCTAGGTAAAGAACAGGCATCCATCTCAATAAAGGGAACATTCCACGCTGATTGACAACCCAACCGTTCCTCTAACATGCTGATTAACGAACAGCTCAGTACTCCTGTTAATAACACCAAGATGAGTTGGCTCCTTCATTTTCATAGCTTGTACATTGGCACTTTGGTACTGCACCATGAAGGTTTTTCATCCGTTGAAGGATCTACAACCTAAATCACAAATTCAATGTGTACAACAGATCAATCAACAGCTCGAATCACTTATTTTCAATTTTCCCCAATCAATTGGAGGATAAGAGAGGCTAATCTACTACGTATAGATTGTTGAATACCGACCTTCCTCTTAGATGCTCCATCTCCATGTCCATCGGTTAGCAGCCTGCGCCATGGCCACGGGACGGACGGTAGGAGGGCCGACGACGGGAGATGGGAGGGCGGGCCACCCCTCATCGCTGGGCCGGCGGAGGCCGCAGGTGTGGAGGCGTGGAGCAGGACTGCAGGAGCGGGCGACGGCGACCGGCGAGCCCTTGAGGCCTGCGTACATGGATGCGTGGATGGAGTGAAGAGCAGGGCCCTGAGGGCTTAGCGGCGTCGCCGTCAGTCATCAGGATGGAACGGGGCCGCGCACCAGCGCCGCCGCGTCGAGGAGCGGCGCCGCCTCGTTGCGTCTTGCGTGTCGGCGGCGCCCGTTCCCCATCCTGAGCAGGTCGAGAGAAACGTTCGCCAGCTGATAGACTTATGGGCCGTGGGCTGGATTAATATTTTTTGAAGGCCTAGTAGCACTTTTGACCCAACTAGAAAGGAAATAAAGTCTATAGATCCTTCCCCGGTTATGTCTCGAGTTCGATTTTCCTCCCTAAACCATAAAAAGAATCAAGTGTGTGTCCTCCCTCAATTGTCAACATCGGTCCATTCTACCTCCCAAACGGTTTTGATGACGATTTCATCTTACGTGACGTCATATAAGCGTGTCCTAGGATGTCCAATGTTTAATGGATCCACGTATCAGTCATATAAAAAAAAGAAGAGAGAGAAAGTGTGCATGTGCATAACATGATGTTCGACTGTGTGTGGGGCAAGCAGCAGCCGCATGCATTGTAGGTCTTGGTCTGGATCTACAGCAACGATGGAGGCAAAGAGTCGATCTGGCGGCACTTCGATGGACCTAATTGGTGAGATGATGTGCTTCAAGTAGCGCTGCCATCCAGACCTATGCCAACTGTCGATCTATTCACCACTGTCAAGATCTGTGTACCATCGGGCCCTCAACATTGTCTCTACCGATCTGTCCAGGGTGCACCATCATTTGATGGACTGTTGCCACCATTGTTAAATTGATTCTATATATCTCGTCCTTCATACATCTTATATGGTGTTAACAACTAAACTAAATTTGGTAACCAAATCTCTAAGTCTCGGCCGAGATATAAACGGAATCGGATCGAAAGAACAGAGGTCGAGTCGGCTGCGGTGCGATCGGCTACGAGGTCAATCGGCTGAGGTTGGATCGGACAAGGATAGCCGATAGCTGATGCTGAATCAGAGGAGAGGATAGAACCGTTTCTGGTAAAAGTGCTTAAAGATAAATAGAAGATTTGGTACCTAAATTGCGTGTTAAAAGATATTGTCATCCACGGATAGAGTCCTATAACGGCAATTGTATCTGTAAATTAGGAATTTGTTTAGACTGTCAGTTGTAATGCGGCATGGGTCCTTATCCCGGGATATTGTCGTATTTTAAATAATAGATTAGATAGAGACCGTGGTTCACACGGATAATGTTATTCTTGGGTATAAATAGGACCCAAGATCCCTGTAATTATATACATACAATCAATACAACCTTCGGCGCATCGCATCTTTTTTTTCAGCCGAACAACTGATCCGGCTTCGGGCTGCATCGTTTTGATCCCCGAATTAAGGTAAATGTTTGTCGTTAGTGGTGTATCTCGTTGAATTTAGTGCTTCCATCGCTATGACACTCTAAATTCGATGATTTATATTGCGCTAGTTATCATATATCACATATAATCTAGAACAATGTTTAGATTTGTCCCGACATCAGCTCGTTTCTGTCAAGAATCAGCGGCCGATAGAGCTAGATCTAAAGGTGTGGCCTAGATTATATGCGATATCTACCGTCTCGAGGTATTTACATCAGCTACAGTAGATCAGATTGTTCTTTTTATACTTAATGCTGCATCAGTATTGATCTATTAAGTCGTTTTTAGAGCTTTTATGATCTATTCGGCTAGATGTATATGTTTAGAGACAGTGCCGGGGTTTCAGCCGGTCTTATCTGTTTTAATATTCTTTTGATATATTTGCTATCAGGTTTATTAAAACCGCCTCTTATATTAAGATCTTGCTTTAGTTAAATGCCCTAAGCCAGAATCAGTTTGTCAGCTACAGCCGACAGCCGACTGATCTAGGTTTAGCGCATTTAGCTCAGATCAATATCTTTTCATAAGATAAATCAGAGTATTAGCCGATTCCTGTTGGACTTACGACATCGGCTAGATTGTTAAAACATATATTGATTATCCCATTGTATATTTGGATTAAGTGGTTAATACTGTCTCGGCGCAGCCGATCTATGCTAGTCACTTGGTCTAAATACGCTTCGGGATAACATATATATATAAATTGACTATCATAGCCGATCCAGTAGGATCTGACTTAACACTTAACGTATATATCTTTATTTTTCTTGTTGGTTAACAGATCAAACCAACTGGCACGTCTTGTACATCATAGGTAGCCGAGAATGACCTGCACTGGAGCTAAGCAGATCTCTCAGGCCAGCGCGTGAGAGAAATTTCTCATCAACACGCTTCTTGGCATGCCCAGTGGGACTATCTCTGTCAACTCGGCTAGGACGCATCGACGCAGCTGACAAGATGGTCGACCTCAAGAGCCCTAGCGTTTCTCAGGACAACGTCGTGCCTGTGAAGATGGAACAATTGTCGGCTGAACAACAAGCCGACTACAAAAAGATGGTAGAAGAGCTCCAAGCCAACTATCTACAGTCGTTCACCCAAACAAGGTCTGGAGCCGTGCATCAAAAATACAAATTCAGCATGAACGAACTCAAGGCGTCCTCCTCCAGTGGATCGAAGGGCAAACAGAAGGCGGAGGAGCCGATTCAAGAACAAGACGATTCGGGCCTACATACTTTGCAAGACCGAATCAATTCAGCCGTCCACCATACGCTGGTCAACCAGAGCAGCATTCCCATCAATACCCTCAACAACATGATCGCCACTGTGGTCGACGCCAAGATAGCTGATCAACTCCAACGGGGGCCGACTTACTTCACGGACGGTCGGTTTTGGGTTACGGGACGTTGGCCACCTGAATCGGCGATTCCACCACCAGCCAAGGCAAGGGCCGCCGGGAGGAGTCCTCAACCAGCGTGAATCCGTCCCGATCGGCTGCGAGAACAGTGCTCACCATGCTGAACCGACAACAACTGCTGCCCCAGGACCAGATCTCCAACATATTCGATGACAATCAGCAATTGGAGCCGGTTGCCCAGATCGGCCTGGATAGACAGTACAACGCTGGTGGCCGATAGCTGTTCCCGGGTCCACCAACGCCACCACCGGCAAATTGGCCGCCTCCCGCTGATCATCCGCTCCAGTACCAGTATCAAGGAGGCCGTCAAGATCATCGCTATAGGCCCCAGACACCATCACCACCGTATCGGCAAGCACCCGCACCATTTGATCAATATGAGCCGATGCAGCAGGACAATCGGACCTGGGCCGATTTGATTGCGGACGTCATGCGCGATCAATTCGGCCTCAAGCCAAAGGACTCAGGGAACATGTATCGGTATCCTTATCCGGAGCATTTTGAGCGGATCTCATTGCCCAACCGATACAAAATCCCAAACTTTTCGAAATTCTCAGGGCAAGACAATGTGTCAACCTACGAGTATGTCAGCCGATTCTTGGCGTAGTGCGGCGAAGCATCGGCTGCAGATGCCTTGAGAGTCTGACTGTTCCCTTTGTCTCTTTCGGGATCGACTTTCGTCTAGTTTTCCTCATTGCCTTACAACTCAATTCGAGCGGGCCGATCTCGAAAAACAATTTCATAGCTACTTCTACACCGACAACCATGAAATGAAGTTGTCGGACCTCACCAGATATCGGTAGAAGCACAACGAGTTGGTTCAAGAATACATTCAACGCTTCAGAGAGATGAGAAACCGATGCTACGGCCTGGTGCCGTCGGACGCCCAGCTTGCCGATTTGGCCTTCCACGGTCTGATCGAGCCGATCCGTGAGCGCTTCTCCGCTCAGGACTTCGACAGCCTAGCGCATCTGGCGCAAAAGGTGACGGCCCATGAGCAAAGGTTTCAAGACACCAGGAAGGCCGTCAAGAACATAACTCAAGTCATCGTTGAGTCAGGCTCCGATTCCAGCGACGATGACGCAGAGGTGACGGCAGCCGAATGGGCCAAGAATAAAAAGGCCATCGTCTGTCAATGGCTGCTGAAGACGGCCAAAGAGGAGAAATATGATTTCGACATCACCAATGCCGATAGGATCTTTGACCTATTACTCAAGGAGACGCAGATCCAGCTTCTCGAGAACCATGTGATCTCATCGGCCGATGAACTGAGGAAGAAGAAATACTGCAAGTGGCACAACTCTACATCCCATGCCACTAACGACTTTAAAGTCTTCAGACAGCAGATCCAGTCGGCAATAGAGGTCGGGAAACTCAAGTTTGCCGATTCCACTCGGTCGATGAAGGTAGATGGCAACCCCTTCCCAATCAATATGGTTCAAACCGGCTCCAGGCAAGCTGATCGACAGCACAGAATGACGTACAGCTTAGCCGAAACATTAAAAGGGGTCAATGCAGAGGATAAGCCGACTAGAAGCCAAGCCGCGCCAATCAACATGGTGCGCCCCGTTGCCCGATCGGCTGATCGACGGCCAATCAACACGAACAGTCGACGCTGCCCCCAATAGCAATATTGGCGGGAAGAGGCTCGGTTTGAAAAATTTTATCGACAAGAACCGAAAACGTGAGGCCGCCGGTATGACGGGAATCACAGCGGTGCCGATCCTCATTGGCATTGTGAATTTTTCAGGCACTGCTGGGAAACCGGGATGAGCTGCCGACGCTAGAAAATTGCCCGGCTCGGCGAGTACTGCGAGGATGAACACAGAAGCCAGCTGATCACCGGTCCAACTCAGTTCATCCCAAGGCCCATACAGCTCAACCGGCACCGGCAGTCCGTTCACGATCGGCTAGGGCCGATCCATCAAGACTTCTTCGACGAGAATGAGAATGATGACTACCATGACGAAGGAGAGGCCGACGATGAAGAACGGCCAACCCCCAATGGTGCCCCTCTGACCTCTTCACCAAAACGCAGAAACGAAGAATGCAAAGGCTAAAGCATGAAGGAAGGGAATAAGAAGTTCGACACATGATCGAAGAACAACGTCGTTGGCTGGGTAAAATCAAAAGGCGATGGATCCCCAAAAAGAAAACCACCACAGCCGACGAGGAACAAGCCAGGGAGAGTTCCGCCGATCAAGCCAGAAGGGCAGCCAAAGGGAAAGGCAAAGTCTCTGCATCGGTCAATATGGTATTCATATTGCCAGCCGAATTTGGTGCTCCCAAGGCCGATGAAGACAATCTCGAGGACGCCTTGGTCAAGCTAGCACTATCCCCGGATCAAGCAATCTTCGACAAGCCAGAGGGGACCGAAAATCGACATCTCAAGCCGCTGTATGTAAAATGTTTCGTCAAAGGCAAGCCGATGTCAAAAATGCTAGTGGATGGGGGAGCCGCAGTAAACCTGATGTCCTATGCAACATTCAGGAAATTGGGAAAGGGAGCCGAAGACCTGATCAAAACCAACATGGTGCTAAAGGACTTCGGCGGCAACCCATCAGAGACCAAGGGTGTATTGAATGTCGAGCTGACCGTCGGCAACAAGGCCGTGCCCACAACCTTTTTTGTCATCGACGGGAAGGGGTCTTACAGCCAGCTGCTCGGGAGGGACTGGATACATGCCAACTGTTGTGTTCCTTCCACTATGCACCAGTGTCTACTTCAATGGGACGGCAACAAGATAGAGATAGTACCAGCCGACAGGTCATTAAGCGTCGCCAATGCCGATTTGCCACTCTAGGAAATTGATGGCATTGATTGTTTGTCAGGGAAAATCTGACAAGCCGATTTTCTAAAAGTGTCCGATTCTGCCATATAGCCGATTGGAGACGACGGGCCGTAGTTGCTGCTCTGAGCAAGACATCGTGGAGGGCTCGAACGTCTATGGCATGGACACCGCGGACGAAGACGATGGCAAGCTCGGGCAAGGTTTTACGTCGGCCGACGAATTAGAAGAAATAGACATAGGCTCTGGAGACAGGCCTAGACCAACGTATATTAGCAGAAATTTATCTTCTCATTGTAGATCCCAGCTTATTGATTTGTTAAAAAAATATAAAGATTGTTTTGTTTGGAAGTACTTCGAGATGTCTAGTCTTAGCCGATCTATAGTTGTTCATCAGCTGCCGATCAAGGCAGGCTATCGGTCATTCAAACAACCTCCCAGGAGGTTCAAAGCTGATATGTATGATGCGATCAAAGCCAAAATAACTCGGCTATATGATGCTGGATTCTTTCGTCGATACGCCAAGTAGGTCTCAAACATTGTCCCAGTATTGAAAAAGAATGGCAAACTTAGGGTATGCATCGATTTCAGAGACTTAAATAAGGCTACCCCCAAAGATGAATACCCAATGCCTATAGCCGATTTGCTCGTAGACGCTGCATCAGGCCACAAAATCATCAGCTTTATGGATGGCAATGCAGGCTACAATCAAATTTTTGATGCCCGAAGAGGATATTCACAAAACCACTTTTCAATGTCCTGGAGCAATCGGCTTATATGAATGGGTCGTTATAACGTTTGGGCTAAAAAATGCTGGGGCAACATATCAACGGGCCATGAATTATATCTTTCACGACATGATCGGCTCTCTGGTGGAGATCTACATCGATGATGTCGTTGTCAAGTCCAGGGAGATAGAGGACCACATAGCCGATCTAAAGCAGGTTTTGGAGCGGACAAAGAAATATGGCCTGAAGATGAATCTGTTGAAGTGCGCGTTCGGCGTGTCATCCGGGCAATTCCTAGGGTTTCTTGTTCATGAAAGAGGAATTGAAGTCACACCAAGAAGCATCAACGCTATCAAGACGATACAACCTCCGAGGGACAAGAAGCAGCTTCAATCATTGATCGGCAGAATCAACTTCATCAAGCGGTTCATAGCCAATCTTTCAGAGAATATGGAGCCGTTCACACCACTGCTTCGGCTTAAAGCTGATCAAGCATTCACATGGGGGACATAGCAGCAGAAGGCCTTGGTCAACATCAAGAATTATTTAAGCTCGCCTCCATCTAATTTCTCCACGAAAAGGAATGTCGTTCAAGCTCTACTTGTCAACCGATGATAAGTCAATCGGCTCCGTCCTAATCCAAGAGGTTGAGGACAAAGAAAAAGCTATTTTCTATCTCAGTCGATGGCTATTGGATGCAGAAACAAGATATTTACCAGTGGAGAAGCTATGCCTGTGTCTATATTTTTCATGCACAAAGTTAAGGCATTATCTGCTATCCAATGAATGCACAATAATATGTAAAACCGATGTCATCAAATACATGCTATCGGCTCCGGTTTTAAAAGGGTGGATTGGAAAGTGGATTTTTGCCTTGGCTGAATTTGACCTGAGGTATTAGGCACCCAGGGCAGTTAAAGGACAAGCTATAGCCAATTTCATCGTGGAGCATAGAGATGACTCAATCGGCTCAATCGAAATTATGCCTTGGACATTGACATTTGATGGCTCGGTGTGCATCAACGGCTGCGGTATCGGCTTGGTCATTATTTCGCCTAGGGGCAAGCTTTGAATTCGCTTTTTTATCAACCCCCATGCTACAAACAATCAAGCCGAATACGAAGCAGTGCTCAAGGGATTGCATCTTCTCAAAGA
The DNA here is from genome assembly GCA_019925245.2 of Oryza australiensis. Taxonomy (NCBI): domain Eukaryota; kingdom Viridiplantae; phylum Streptophyta; class Magnoliopsida; order Poales; family Poaceae; genus Oryza; species Oryza australiensis. The sequence continues at coordinate 829,036 of JAIFGZ020000381.1, read as the reverse complement.
AGTCGAAGCCGACACCATAGAGGTAATGGGGGACTCACTATTGGTCATCGGCCAGTTGTCAGGGGAGTATGAATGCAGGAATGATGCGCTGATGGTCTACTATCAATGATACCGAGAATTGATGGATAGCTTTTGGCTGGTCACACTGAAACACATCCCCAGAGAGCAGAATTCAGAAGCCAATGATTTAGGTCAAGGTGCATTAGGCTACAGGCCGATGATAAAAGAAGTCGAGATAGAAGTCGCTGCCATGATAGTCGATGATTGGAGGTTTGAGGTTTACAGCTATTTACAGAACCCTTCTCAATCGGCTTCAAGGAAATTGCGATACAAAGCCCTAAGATATGTTTTGCTCGACGAAGATCTCTACTACCGGACAATTGATGGTGTGCTTCTCAAGTGTCTTAGTGCCGATCAAGTCAAGGTGGCTATCAAACAAGTGCATGAAGGGATATGTGGCATGCATCAATCGGCTCACAAGATGAAGTGGTTGCTTCGGAGAACAGGATATTTTTGACCGACGATGCTAGAGGACTGTTTAAAGTATTATAAAGGTTGCCAGGATTGTTAGAAATTCGACACCGTACAAAGAGCACCTGCATTGGCTATGAATCCGATCATAAAGCCTTGGCCGTTCCGAGGATAGGGCATCGACATGATCGGCCAGATCAATTGTTGACCCCCGTTTTAGAGGACGGGAATCATTCGTGTTCATAGTACCATATCCCTGGATCGAGTAGTTTGGTACCCACGAATACAGTTCTGAATTACCAGGTGCAAAGTGCACGAATAGTCTTACAACGACTTATTACAATAATAGGCCCGAAGGCAATATCCAATACATATAGGACCTATGGGTCCGACCAAATCAGAGTTTAGATGAGATAAGCAGACGGAAAGCAGCGGCATGTCGATTGCCACAGGCAACGATTGGGGACTAAGGCCTAGCGCGCTCCATTGTCTTCATTCCACCTGATAGTAAGCATAGGGGTCTTCCAGTTCTTCGTTTCCTTCATCTGAAGTTTGTGCGTATAGCAAGGGTGAGTACCCAACGTACTCAGCAAGCCGACACGGAATGGTGCACATGACAGGATCATTCAAAGGATGGCTAAGGTTCATTTGCACAAAGCTGATTTTCACAAATCATTACACAAGTCTAACATCTAGCCAGTCAAGTTTTAGTTCCAGAATATATTAAATTGGCGACGGTTCTGTCTGCCATCCATCATGATACCAAGGATGGTTTCTTGTCTCCGGTTCATCATGGTTTTCTGGGGAGTCTATCCCTCCTCGCAGGTCAAGAAGTTAAGTCCACCAGCTAACAAAATCATTATGCTACCAACCCATCATTTTAAAGTTTAAGAGTCTAGCCACGGGAGAAACTTGTCACGTCGCTCATTAACCGCGAGCACGGCTATTCGAATAGATTGATTGACTCACACTGCAGTGGATGTACACTTTACCCGTACTCCGCAACTACTCATTGATTGAGCTTACATCCCTCTATATGGGATGGTCACGGCAAAGCCTTTCGATAACCTCACTTTGGCAGTACCCGCTCCATGAACTTAAGTCCTCATGCACTCTAGCCGTCATTTCCTAGCAGTGAGAGGAGTTCTGGCGTCCCCGAGGTAAGAGAGAAAACTCACTTAATCTTTAAGTCATCGTTAGGTTCAGGTTACTATTCACATAAAGCCTTTCATCTCATCATAATCATGGGCACACTACCCTTGGTAGGTCCCTAACTCAACACTTACACCTGAACCACTATGCAGGGATACTGCCTCCGCTCGGCTATCTACTCTGCTAGGTCTATACCCATTTGAGAAGTACGATTGTACTGAGGTTTGCTCTAAGTTATAAGTCTCATGGCTCGGTCCTTAATTGACCTGGGACGGTACTAGCCTTTCTTGAAAAACCACCCAAATCCATCCATCCGCCCCAGTCTGAAAACATTGGTTTGTATTTTCATTTTTTTATCAAAGCTATTTCCAACATGATCGAGGCAATGTGGCGCTCATGTCTCCACTTGCCGTGTTTCAACTATCTTTCCAAAGATAGTTGCCCAAGCACGAGGCTTATTTGTAAAATCATGAGTAAGCAAGAATCTAGTATAAGTGTGGCTATGCATTTTACCGAAGTTAGCCTCCGGTCATATCACATCGAAGGTTACAAAGAATATCTCTAAGGGTATTCAATATCAAGGCAGGGTATATCAAGTATAGGTACTCATTTGTGTATAGCATACAATTTGTAATTGAAACCAATATCATTTCGGAAAGTAGGATCAATATGCTCAAAGGGATGTGTAGACTTGCCTTGCTCGCACACTTGTTGGCTGGGGTCTTAAACGTAGTCAGTGCTCGCTTCCTCGGTTGCTATCCGTACGTGTGAAAGATCAATTGAATTTGATCAGAATTCAATAAAATACCGAGAGATCGAAAAGAACCATAAGAATGACTCCAAATGTTTAGCCTAGAATTCTACTCGAGTTTCGAACGAGGGTTGTTAGGGTAAAATCCGAGTTTGAAAACGAGTTGATGCCCTAGGGTTTTTGCAAAACGTCGATCGCATTAATTTGAGAAAATAAGTTTAGAAATAACTACGGAGGGGTTTTGTACTCGAGGTTTTGAAGGTTCGAGCACTAAAAGGAACATATTTCAAATGGCGGGAAAGAGATAAACAAAATCCGGATTAAAACGACGCGAAACAAAATCTCCGAAAAGTCCGATTTCAATTTTCCGAATTTGCTCCGAGAAAAATATACGAGAAAACAATATATGTTTGCCCAAATATTTTCCCAAATCCTTTCTAAATACTTTTCCTATTTTTTCAAAATTTTTCCCCATTTTTCTCCGTTTTTCCTTTTTCCCTTTTTTCTCTTTTTCTTTTCTTTTCTTTTCCTCTGTTCACTATTTACCAGCCCGCCAGGTGTTCGATCGGGCTGCTCTCACTCTCTCTTTCTTTGTTGTGGCCGGCAACCGGCGCAAGCGAGGGGGGAAAGGATGGCGGCTTGGCTTACCGGCGACGACGGCGCTTGGGGAGGGCAGTGGAGCTCCGGCACACGATAGTGGGGCTCGCGGCGATGGGGACGTTTGGTGGCTAGGGTTGCGGCGGGAACGGCACGTGAAAAACGGCGAAGGAATGGCGAGGGATGGCGGCGATGTGGGAGAAACAGAGGGGGAGAGGAGCCACTTTATAGGCGTGGCCGAGAGGGGAACGAACAGGGAGATGGTGGGGGTCCGGGCGCGGTACGGCGGGGCGCACGCGGCGCGCGGGTGGCCGGGGCCGGCACGGAGAATGCGGCGACGCGCGGGGCGGGCGCGCGGAACGGGCGGCACGTGACGAGGTCGCGAACGGGGTCGGGTACGGCGGCGATAGGGTGGCGGGCGCGGGTGCGGGAGTCGGACGCGGCGGCGACGGGTGGCACGGCGCGGCGGGCGGGCGCGCGTGGGCGGTGCGTCGGCGGCCGGGCGGGCGCGAGCACGAGCATGAGCGCACAGGCGCGCGGTACGGCGGGCGAAGCACAGCGGGCACGAGGCCGGGCCAGTACGGCGTCGAGCACCTTGTGACCAATGAACAGTGCTTGGTTTTGATTTTTCCTAATTTTTCAGTTCTATTTTCCAATTCCTATTTTCCTTCACTCTAAAAATTCTAAATAAAAATATAGTATTCCCAAAATTAATTAAAAATATATTTTCAAACTTTTCACCAACTTTATTTATTTAAAAATATATATCACCATATTTAATTTAATCCTTTTTCTTAAATTCATAAATCACCATTTTTAATTCCAACTAATTTCTAGATTTTATATAAATCCCTTAAAATATTTTATTGTCTATTTTATTTCCTAATTAATATTCTACAATCACCAATTTATATTTTATTTTCCAAACACACATTTTTATGAATTGACCTCACATCCTATTTTATTTTAAAGTTCCTAACCTTTGACTTCGAGATTTTTCTCGCCAACAGAAATCCAAATCATTTGGTTTTTCACAAACATCGAGATGAATCGTTCACATATAAATTCATGCAAACAAACTGGCAAATAAGAAGCAATAAACACGATCAAGAAGCAACAAGCAAAAGTTTTTGTAAGTTTCGATTTTTAATTTCTGGATTTAAAATTCTCTAATTTTTATGGCGTTACAAACCTACCCCCCTAACAATAAATATCGTCCCCGAGATTTCTTACTGTTCACGGAATAGGTTCGGGTACTCGGTCTTCAAAAAGTTTTCATTTTCCCAAGAGGCTTCATCTTCAGTGTGATTGCTCCATTGCACCTTGTACATTCGCCATGTTTTAGTCCTAGTCTTCTTCTCAGCTTCGTCCAAAATCTTTACAGGGGATTCAGGGTATGTGAGGTCCTCACTGATAAGGACGTCTTTCGAGGGGATTTGTTCTTCTGGTACTCGCAAACACTTCTTCGGTTGTGACACGTGAAAGACAGGGTGTACATCGGAAAGATTTTCCGGTAGGTCCAGTTGATAAGCCACTTCGCATCTTCTGGCGCTTATCGGGAAAGGTCCAACATATCTTGGCGCCAGTTTTCCTTTGACCTTGAACCTCTTGGTTCCTCTTAGTGGCGAGACTTTTAGGTACACAAAGTCACCTACTTTGAATTCTAACTCTCTTCAGCGAGTGTCCGCATAGCTCTTTTGCCGAGACTGGGCTACCTTAAGCCGATCTCTTATCAGTCAAACTTTCTCTTCGGCCTCCCTAATGATGTCTGGTCCAAATATGGCTCGTTCTCGGTTTCTGACCACATCAACGGAGTGCGGCATCTTTGTCCAAATAGGGCCTCGTTCGGTGACATCTTCAGACTAGCCTGGTAGCTGTTGTTATAGGAGAACTCTGCGTAGGGCTGGCATTTCTCCGAGTCCTTAGTAAAATCCAACGCACAGGCTCTTAGCATATCCTCTAGGACTTGGTTCGTCCTCTCAGTTTGTCCATCTGTCTGAGGGTGATAAGCAGTACTGAAGGTGAGGTGACTTCCTAATGCCTCGTGAAACTTATCCCAGAAGTGAGATGTGAACTGAGTGCCACGGTCTGACACAATCCTTGTGGGTATTCCATGTAGGCACACGATTCTGGACATGTACAGCTCGGCCAATTTGGCGCTGCTATACCGAGTCTTGACCGGATAAATCGGGCGTCTTGGTCGGTCTATCCACGATCACCCAAATGGAATCGGATCCGGTAGCGTTTTAGGTAATCCTACTATAAAAAGTCCATGCCTATTTCATCCCATTTCCACTCAGGGATTTTGAGCGGTTGCAGCAATCCTGCCGGTCGCTAATGCTTAGCCTTAACTCGTTGGCATACATCGCATATGGCCACGTATTCCGCTACGTCTCTTTTCATGTTGGTCCACCAGTATTCCATTTTCAAATCCTGGTATATTTTGGTGCTGCTCGGGTGTAGCGAGTATGCTGACTCATGGGCTTCCTTCATTTGACTTCGTAGGAGAGGTTGTATCTCTAGCGAACTCAGTTGTCCTTGAGGAATCAACTGCAGGTTAAGCCGAGCTATCTCTTCTTGAAGCTCGTTGGCCATATATTCCGTCCTTAGTTGGTTGCACTGGGCTTTGCGGCTCAAAGAGTCAGCCACGACATTGGCCTTGCCAGGGTGGTAATGGATTCCTAGGTCATAATCCTTAATTAGTTCCAGCCATCTTCTCTGGCGTAGGTTAAGATCTGTTTGGGTAAAGAAATACTTTAAGCTCTTGTGGTCCGTGTATATGTCGCAATGATTTCCAATCAGGTAGTTCCTCCAAATCTTCAGGGCATGCACTACTGCGGCCAACTCTAAGTCATGGGTGGGATAGTTCTCCTCATGAGGTCGCAGCTGTCTTGAGGCATAAGCCACAACCTTTCCTTCTTGCATCAACACACCTCCTAATCCTTGTCGAGATGCATCGCAATATATAACGAAGTCTTTTCGGTTGTCTGGTAGGACTAAGATCGGGGCGGTGGTTAACTTTTCTTTGAGCTAGTCAAATGCCTGTTGGCACTGCTCAGTCCATGCATACTTCTTTTCCTTCTTCAATAGTTGGGTCAGGGGTCGGGCTATCTTAGAAAATCCTTCTATAAACCGTCGGTAATATCCAGCCAATCCCAAGAAACTTCTAACCTCTGTTACCGACTGGGGTGCTTTCCATTTGGTAACAGCTTCGACCTTGGCGGGGTCTACTGCTACGTCTCCTGCTGAGATCACATGTCCCAGAAAAGCTACTTCCTTAAGCCAAAATTCACACTTGCTGAATTTGGCATATAGCTGGTGCTCTCGTAGCTTCTCTAGTACCAAGCGCAGATGTTCTGCGTATTCTTCATCATCCTTGGAGTAGATGAGGATATCATCAATGAACACTACCACGAACTTGTCCAGATATTCCATAAATACTTTGTTCATGAGGTTCATGAAGTAGGCCGGGGCATTGGTCAGTCCAAAAGACATTACTGTGAACTCGTACAAGCCGTAGCGTGTAGAGAACGCAGTCTTGGGTATATCCTCAGCCCTAATCTTCAGCTGATGGTATCCAGATCGAAGATTGATCTTTGAAAACACTCGAGCTCCCTTGAGTTGATCGAACAGGTCGTCGATTCGAGGTAACGGGTACTTGTTCTTAATGGTAACCTCATTCAATGACCGATAGTCTATACACATTCTCATGCTTCCATCCTTTTTCTTAACAAACAATACTAGGGCTCCCCACGGTGAAGAACTAGGGCGTACGAAGCCTTTATCTTGCAGTTCCCTTATCTGCTTCTTAAGTTCCTCCAATTTATTCATCGGCATCCGGTAAGGTCTCTTAGCTATGGGGGCGGTACCAGGCATGAGGTCAATAATGAACTCTATGTCTCGGTCTGGGGGCATTCCTGGTAATTCTTCAGGAAATACGTCCGGGTATATTATTGGCATTCCATCTATGGGTAGCATGGTGAATATTCCCGTAGCTCGGTCACAGAGCATAGGGTCTTGATCCATGGCTACTGTCATCGATGATCCCCATGGGGTAGATAGGGTAACTTCTCTTCATCCACAGTCTAGTACCCCTTGGTTCTTGGTTAACCAATCCATTCCTAGTATAACGTCCAAGGTTTGGGGCGACAAAACCATAAGGTTGGACAGGAATACCATGTCCTTGATCCGAATGGGCACATTGATGCACGCATGGGGTATGGTCACATCTCCCCCGGGTGAGTGTACTACCATGGGTTTCTTAAAGTCTACTCGGTGCAAATTGTGCTCTTTGCTTATCCTCGACGATATAAATGAATCCGAAGCTCCAGAATCAGACAAAACTTTAACTGGTGCGGAATGGATAGAAAACATACCCATTAGCATGCTTTGGTCCTCCCGAGCTTCCTCAGCACGCACATGGTTGACTTGACCACGGCGGAATCCGGTCGTAGCTTCGTTAGGTTGGGGTGTTCTGAACAAACCGCATCTAGGTACTGGAGCAGGGGTTCCTCGTACTGCAACGGCATTGGCTCCAGTGCGGTTGGGGGTGTTGCGTGGCTTAGGGCAGCTATTGGCACAATGCCCAAGCTCTCCACAATTGAAGCAATTGATATTCCTGGCTCCTGGGGCTACCAAGATAGGTGCTGGAGTGCGAGACGGGGTTGCAGGTGGCCTGCAGACATTGCCGGGTGCGGCAGGGTGATGGGTTGCTACAATGGCGGGCTTCCAACCCGACGGGGTTACTCCTTTGGGTCGCTGGGGCGTTCCTTGAATCGGGCGGGCTAGAGCAAGTCTTCTCTTCCGGTTGTTTTCAACCGTCCTTTGGTCATGCTCAAGCCTTATGACCTTGTTGATGAGGCTCTGAAAGCTAGCGTGGTCCTGACCGATCATCGGTCCTCTTAACTCGTCGTTCAGTCCTTCAATAAACTTGTCCATCTTTTCCTCTTCGTCTGCCAGATTGCTTGTGGCGTAACGGGCAAGCCGCGTGAAATTGTTAAGGTACTCTTGTACCGTGGTGTTGCCTTGGCGCAACCTGCGGAACTCGTTCTTTTTTATCCTCATAACCGCAGCAGGTAAAAAATTTTCACGGAAGGCAGCTGTGAACTCCTCCCACGTGGGTTCACCGGCATCTTCAGCCCATGTTTCCTTGTAGGTGTCACACCAATCACTTGCGGGTCCTTCTAGCTGATTGGTGGCGAAGATGACTCTGTCAGCTTCCCGTACTCCGACGAGAGTCAGCTTCTTTTCTATTACCCTTAGCCAATCTTCGGTGTCCATGGGTTCAATTGCCGAGGAGAATGTCGGCGGTTTTGCCCTCATAAATTCACCGAGGTTTGATCCTTCGCGCTGTCCTTGGTTATTGGCGATAGCTTGCAGCAATTTGGTTTGCAAAGCCATGACTTCTGCTAGGGTGGAAGGGTTAGGCTCTGGCGGGTTCTCGGGAGTTGCTGGGGCTCTGCGACGATGCGCCATCTGAACAATGGGGATAAGATAAGAGACTTGCTTTGCTAACGTCGCGATACTAAGGAATTTTCTTTGAGTTGTTTGAAGTGATCTTTCAAAGCAAGCTTGGTGGAATAAACTCATTTAGGACATAACATAGAACTTCATTATCAGTTCTTAAATGTTACATCTGAGGGATACATTGGACTTGTATAGTCCATACGACACAATACAACATTACTGACATCGTTCCAGGGTCTCATACATAAGAGGGTAGGGGGCTTGGTCATTGCTGTCTTAACTCCATCCAAAGCAAGACCAGGGCTGCTGCTGATGTCCCACTAGTCATCCAGCCATCCGCATGATCCAGGTGCTGGCAGGGGGTGATCCTTGGCCGAAGCGAATCAAAGTCCCCATGGCTCAAAGGTAGTGGACTCAGAGTAATGTCCGACCTTCCTGCTTGGCGGCCTGGTACTCTTCCGGGCAGTCCTGAGGGTGATAGGACCTCCGGTGAGTGTCATGCGACGAGTAGGAGCTTCGTCCTCTGATGGATCAGCATCACTGAGCTCCCACTTGATCTCCATAGGTTCTGTCTCAGACTCGGAGTTAGTGTTGATCTGGATGGGGTTATCCTCTCCTGAACCAGGCTCGGATGGTACAACCATGGAAATCGAGGTGGGTTCCAATGAGGTAGCAGCAATGGGGTCAATCAGGTATGGTCCTGACTCTGTGCTCAACATGAAGGCTTGCTCCATCATGGCTTGAAAGGCGTTCAAGCATGCTGGAGTCATGAGGTAGTAGTGGTCAGGCACAGGGGTAGGGGGTGTTGGTGCAGCTTCAGTGGAAGTACCAGCAGCGGGGACAGGGTTAGAGCGAAGTCGCTCTTCCAGCTGACCGACTTGTTGCTTGCTCTTCCTAAGCTGTTCTTTCAACTCAACCAAGGCTTCTCCACGGGCCACATAACGATCAGAGAGCTGCTCATACTGGGCACCGTTAGCCTACAGCTGGGTCTGCAGCAAGTTGATCTGATCTCCACAGTTTTGGTGTTCCTCGACCAGATCATTGAGGCGTCGCTGCTGATCGTCGATCTCGAGCAATGCCTCTTCATAGCAGTCATCCGCTGTTTCTGCCCAGCGAGACAGACGGGTAACCATAGGATTATAGCAGCAGGGGGTGGCCTCCACGGTGCAGACTGGGTTGCCTTCCTCCCGGTAGGGGTGGTGTACGAACTCAGTTACGGTGAGCTCAGCACGGTGAATGGTGTTGAGGCAAAGGAATGCCTCACGGGCTGCATCCTGAAGAGCTGCTTCTACCATATCTCTGTGGTAACGAGTGTGGAAGCAATAGGGTGTCTCGCTCCCTATGCGGGCCTCAACCGAAACTGCGGCTTCCCATACCGGGTGTCCTTCGGTGCCATGTCTCCTAATCCGGTAGGTGGGTGCATCTGGGTACCTTAGGCACCATAGCAATAACTGGAGTTGCGACACGAATCCTTCTTCCTGTGGAACTTTGATCTCCCAAACTCCGACATGGTCCGACATCTGTTTTGGAAGTAATTTAGGTTCAGAGAGGGACAATATCAAAACAATTGAGCAAAGGAGATGGGGATAAGAGTATGAGAAAAAGTATATTTGTTTTGTGAAAATAGTTTGTATTTGCAAAAATAATCCTACGTAGGGATATTTCCCTTTAGCCAGCTAGTCAGGGGTAGGGCGCCAGTTGGTCTTTTCCTACAGTCGCACTGCTCTGATACCAGCTCTGTCGACCCCCGTTTTTGAGGATGGGAATCATTCGTGTTCATAGTACCATATCCCTGGATCGAGTAGTTTGGTACCCACGAATACAGTTCTGAATTACCAGGTGCAAAGTGCACGAATAGTCTTACTACGACTTATTACAATAATAGGCCCGAAGGTAATATCCAATACATATAGGACCTATGGGTCCGAATTCAACCAAATCAGAGTTTAGATGAGATAAGCAGACGGAAAGCAGGGGCATGTCGATTGCCACAGGCAACGACTGGGGACTAAGACCTAGCGCGCTCCATTGTCTTCATTCCTCCTGGTAGTAAGCATAGGGATCATCCAGTTCTTCGTTTTCTTCATCTGAAGTTTGTGCGTATAGCAAGGGTGAGTACCCAACGTACTCAGCAAGCCGACACGGAATGGTGCACATGACAGGGTCATTCAAAGGATGGCTAAGGTTCATTTGCACAAAGCCGATTTTCACAAATCATTTCACAAGCCTAACATCTAGCCAGTCAAGTTTTAGTTCCAGAATATATTAAATCGGCGACGGTTCTGTCTACCATCCATCGTGATACCAAGGATGGTTTTCCGTCTCCGGTTCGTCATGGTTTTCTGGGGAGTCTATCTCTCCTCGCAGGTTAAGAAGTTAAGTCCACCAGCTAACAAAATCATTATGCTACCAACCCATCATTTTAAAGTTTAAGAGTCTAGCCACGGGAGAAACTTGTCACGTCGCTCATTAACCGCGAGCACGGCTATTCGAATAGATTGATTGACTCACATTGCAGTGGATGTACACTTTACCCGTACTCCGCAACTACTCATTGATTGAGCTTACATCCCTCTATATGGGATGGTCACGGTAAAGCCTTTCGATAACCTCACTTTGGCAGTACCCGCTCCATGAACTTAAGTCCTCATGCACTCTAGCCGTCATTTCCTAGCAGTGAGAGGAGTTCTGGTGTTCCCGAGGTAAGAGAGAAAACTCATTTAATCTTTAAGTCATCGTTAGGTTCAGGTTACTATTCACATAAAGCCTTTCATCTCATCATAATCATGGGCACACTACCCTTGGTAGGTCCCTAACTCAACACTTACACCTGAACCACTATGCAGGGATACTGCCTCCGCTCGGCTATCTACTCTGCTAGGTCTATACCCATTCGAGAAGTACGGTTGTACTGAGGTTCGCTCTAAGTTATAAGTCTCATGGCTCGGTCCTTAATTGACCAGGGACGGTACTAGCCTTTCTCAGAAAACCACCCAAATCCATCCATCCGCCCTAGTCTGAAAACATTGGTTTGTATTTTCATTTTTTTATCAAAGCTATTTCCAACATGATCGAGGCAATGTGGCGCTCATGTCTCCACTTGCCGTGTTTCAACTATCTTCCCAAAGATAGTTGCCCAACCACGAGGCTTATTTGTAAAATCATGAGTATGCAAGAATCTAGTATAAGCGTAGCTAAGCTTTTTATCTAAGTTAGCCTCCGGTCATATCACATCGAAGGTTACAAAGAATATGTCTAAGGGTATTCAATATCAAGGCAGGGTATATCAAGTATAGGTACTCATTTGTGTATAGCATGCAATTTGTAATTGAAACCAATATCATTTCGCAAAGTAGGATCAATATGCTCAATGAGATGTATAGACTTGCCTTGCTCGCACACTTGTTGGCCGGGGTCTTCAACGTAGTCAGTGCTCGCTCCCTCGGTTGCTATCCTGTACGTGCGAAAGATCAATTGAATTTGATCAGAATTCAATAAAATACCGTGAGATCGAAAAGAACCATAAGAATGACTCCAAACGTTTAGCCTAGAATTCTACTCGAGTTTCGGACGAGGGTTGTTAGGGTAAAATCCAAGTTTGAAAACGAGTTGATGCCCTAGGGTTTTCGCAAAACGTCGATCGCATTTATTTGAGAAAATAAGTTTAGAAATACCTACGGAGGGGTTTTGTACTCGAGGTTTTGAAGGTTCGAGCACTAAAAGGAACATATTTCAAATGGCGGGAAAGAGATAAACAAAATCTCCGAAAAGTCTAATTTCAATTTTCCGAATTTGCTCTGAGAAAAATATACGAGAAAACAAAATATTTTTGCCCAAATATTTTCCCAAATCCTTTCTAAATACTTTTCCTATTTTTCCAAAATTTTTCCCCATTTTTCTCTATTTTTCCTTTTTCCCTTTTTTTCTTTTTCTTTTCTTTTCTTTTCCTCTGTTCACTATTCACCAGCCCGCGAGGTGTTCGACCGGGCTGCTCTAACTCTCTCTTTCTCTGTTGCGGCCGGCAACCGGCGCAAGCGAGGGGGGAAAGGATGGAGGCTCGGCTTACCGGCGACGGCGACGCTTGGGGAGGGCAGTGGAGCTCCGGTGCACGGCGGTGGGGCTCGCGGCGACGGCGACGTTTGGTGGCTAGGGTTGCGGCGGGAACGACGCGGGGAAAATGGCGAAGGAATGGCGAGGGACGACGGCGATGTGGGGGGAAACAGAGGGGGAGAGGAGCCACTTTATAGGCGCGGCCGGGAGGGGAACGAACAGGGAGATGGTGGGGGTCCGGGCACGGTACGGCGGGCGGCACGCGTGTGGACCCCCGTTTTGGAACAGGAATCTTTCGTGTTCATAGTACCATTTCCCTGGATCGAGTAGTTTGGTACCCACGAAATACAGTACTGAATAATCAGGTGCAAATGCACGAATAGTCTTACAACAAAAGTATTACAATATAGGCCCGAAGGCAATATCCGACATATAGGACCTCATGGTCCAGATAGAACCAAAAGTAGAAATTAGGTAAGGCAGCGGAATGAACGCAGTGGCTTGTCGATTGCCACAGGCAACGACCGGAGACTAAGACCTAGCAGACGCCATCGACTTCTTCGCCCTCCTAGTAGTAGGCATATGGATCCTCCAAGTCTTCATTTCCACCATCTGAAGGTTTGTGCGTATAGCAAGGGTGAGTACCAACCGTACTCAGCAAGCAAACACGGAAGTGATGCACATGATAGGGTCATTCAAAGGATGGCTGGGGTTCTTTTGCATAAAGCCAATTTTCACAAATCTTTTCACAAGCCTAACAGCTAGCCAAGTCAAGTTTTAGTTCCAGCGTATATTAAATCGGCGACGGTTCTGTCTGCCATCCATCGTGAATTTGTGATACCAAGGATGGTTTCCTGTCTCCGGTGCGTCATGGTTTTCTGGGGAGTCTACCTCTTCTCGCAGATCGAGAAGCTGAGTCCACCAGCATACAAAATCATTATGCATACCAATCCATCATTTTAAAATTTATGAGTCTAGCCAAGCGAAAGTCTTGTCACGATGCTCTATATCCGCGAGCACAGCTAGTCGAATAGATTGATTCATTCACACTGCAGTGGATGTACACTTTACCCGTACTCCGTGACTGCCCAACAAATGAGCCTACGTCCCAACACATGAGACGGTCACGGCAAAGCCTTTCAATAACCTCACTTTGGCAGTACCCGCTCCATGAACTTAAGCCCTCATGCACTCTAGCCGTCATTTCCTAGCAATGAGAGGAGTTCTGGCGCTCCTGGGGTAAGGGAAAACTTCATTCTTCAAGTTATAAATAAATTTCGATTTTCAATCATCCATTCCTAATCTCATCTCATACATAAGAACCACTATGCAGGGGTACTGCCTCCGCTCGGCTATTTACTCCGCTAGGTCTATACCCATTCGAGAAGTACAGTTGTACTGGCTCGTTTCCCGGCTATCTCATGGCTCGGTCCTTAATTGACCAGGGTCGACACTAGCCTTTTTCGGAATCCACCCAAATCATTGAGCTGCCCCAGTCTAAAACATTTGTTTGGTATTTTTAGTTTTCATCAAAACTCATTTGATCATTCTCATGGCAATGTGGCGCTCATGTCTCCACATGTCGTATCTCAACTATCCTCCCCAAAGGTAGTTGCCCAAGCATATAGCTATTTGCAAAAACATGAGTATGCATGAATCTAATAATAGCATGGCTAAGCACTCTACCGGAGATATTCTCCGGTTGTATGTATCACATTGAGGGTTACAAGGGATAATTCTAAAGGTAATCAATAACAAGGCATGACATAACAAGTATAGGTAATTCTTTGTGTATGACATGCATGTTTAAAGTTTAAAACAATATCATTTCGCAATTGGGATCAATATGTTCAAAGAGTGTGATGACTTGCCTTGCTCGCAATCCTGTTGGCTTGAGTCTTCGACGTTCTCGACGGTTCCCTCGGACTCTATCATACGTGCGAGAAATCCAATTTAAATTTGATTAGAATTCAAATAAAGTCCAATAAGGTTCAATAAAAGCCAAATGAATCGTGAAAGCGGCTCCTAATACTAGGCTATGACTCTATGCGAACCTAGGCTCGAGTTCCGAAATCCGAGTTAGAGCGAAAGAGTTATAAGGATTTGAAGTTTTGTATTGGACCCAATTTAATTAAGTATGAGCTGATATTTATTTTAATTTAATATGTTTAAAGCTTGAGAAATATTAGAGTTGATGATTCAATTAGTAAAAAGGGAGTGGTTATCTTTTCAATTTTTGTCAAAATATCCATCGTCGAGAAGCCCTAGGGTTTATAATAATTTAAATCAAAATTAATTGGTGTCGCGGTCTTCCGAAAATGGGTTGGGAAGAATTTAACATAAAATATATATGTCGAAAAAAGGTTGATTGGGAATTATAAAGATAGCTTATAATTCTTTGAAAAGATTCCTGTTTTATGAATATAACCTAAATGAATAAATGGGCCTCTCAAAGATATATAAACATTTTGGAAATTTATTGAATTAAAAGTTTGAAGTTTACGTAAATATAAATTTCATAATTATTTGCAAAGTAATTTAAAAGTAAATAAATAAACTCCTTTAAAAGATGCAAAACCTTTGTGATTATAGTTTTTAGAAGAGTTAAAAAGAATTAAATATTTTCTAGGATTTTTTTAGACTCCTATTAGTTTAAACTCCTCCAAAGAAATAAAAAAAGATTTTCAAAAGTTTGCGCCGGCTGGGAATCGAACCCGCGACCTTCGGCTTCACACGGCTCGGCTCCAGCCGCTGCACTACCGAGCCGATCTCGTCTACCTACCACGCTCTCTTTCTTTCTTTCTTCTTTCCTCCCTTCTTCTTCTTCGCGAGGCCGACACCATGGCACACCCGAACGACGACGGGGGAACTGAGAGAGGGGGCTAACGGGCCACGCACCATCTACGAACCACGGGGACCCTATTTCGAGGCCCGGCCGGACCGGGGAGGCGATGGATTGGGCCGGCGACGGCGAGGCGGCCATGGCAACGGCAGCGCACATCGCGGCGGCTAACCGGCGATGGAATGGCCACAGAGAGGGGACTGGGAGCATCAACGGGGTACGGGGAAGCTAGCTAGGGGATTTGTTCGGCTGGGGAAACACTACGGCGAGCTGGCACCGTGCGCATGGCGGCGTCCGAAGCAGGGGAGACACGACGGGCTCATCGCCGGTGAACTCCGGTGGCTATTCGGCTCGGGAAACATGGGGGAAATAAAGTTTAGAGCACAGATATCGTGGAAGTACCTTTAATTTGGGAAGAACTCGACCGAGGGCGACGAATTTTGGATTTTGCCTCGGGCGGCCGGCGCTAGGGTTCTTTGGCTCCACGTCAGGTTCCTTCAAAATTCGAGCGATACGGTGGGGGAAATTTGGGGGAAACTTGGGGGAATTGAAGGGGAGTGACTCACGAAGAAATTCTATATGTGAAGCTTGCTCTGCTATGGCCTTTTTATAGGCGTTCCGTGGCGGTTTTAGCTCGGGCGAGGCCGGTAGCCATGGCGCGCGTGCGGGGGGGCATGGCGACGTGTGGCGAGCACCGGGGAGGGGGCCTGGGGTGAGGAGCGACGCGTGGCGGCGCTCAGAAGGGGGCCGGGCGCGGCAAGTGGCACGTGGGCGCGAGGACAGCGGGGTCCGGGCGAGAGCGGCGCGGGCGTAGGCGTGGCCGACGCACGACGCGACGTGGAACAGTGCGAGCGACGCGACGGCATGGTACGGCACGACATGGGCATGGTACGACGGCGTGGGGCGCGGTGCTACAAGCGCGACACGCAGCGCGCGGTGGCGAGGCGGTCCGGTGTCCGGGGTACGGCGTCGAACACTTGGCGCGCAATGAATAGTGAACTTTCTGAATTTCCCGATTTTAATTCCTAAGTTCCCAATCTATTTCCTTTCTAATTTATTTTCTTTTCTTTTAAATTCAAGAAAGTAAGACCTTTGGTTAAAATCAATTTTCTAACTTCATATTTTTTTAGAAATATTTTTATCACCCATATTTAAATAATATTTACTTTTCCATCATTAAATTAGAGTTTAAACCAAGAGTATATACTTTTCAAAGTGACTTTTATAGTTCCCCCAAATCTTAATTATTTATTCCTTTCAATCTATATTTTGAACCTTTTCTCCCATCTGAGATTTCAAAACACTTAGTTTTTCTCCAACCTCAAATTAAATCATTTCCAAAATGAATTTTATGCAACCATGTTGGCAAATAAGAAGCAATAAACACGATCAAGAAGCAACAAGCAAAAGTTTTTGTACGTTTTGATTTTTAATTCCTGGTTTTAATTTCTTCAATTTTCAGGGTGTTACAAGCCTACCCCCCTAACAATAAATCTCGTCCCGAGATTTGGGTCGAGTCGCGATGGGGAGTCGGTCGGCATAAACGTATGGGATGGATCCATTAGGACTCCTCCTCAGCAGGTTGGTGAACCGGTTGGCTGTTCCGAGTGACGCAGGAATCTATCAATGAGTTCCTAAGGGTGGTCCACTTCGATTCTTTGTTTCGGACAACATGATGTTGTCAGCTCTTAATCCTTGGGGCATCCTTCAAGCATGCAGGATTCCGTAGGTCTCTAATTTTCCTTAAGTTGTATAATAGACTTGCTGTTCTAAACCGTTGGATCCTTTAACTGTAGACGGGTGGTGATCCTGGTAGGATTGTAGTCGTGTGATTTGGTGGGCGATAGGAGGTTATCCAGAGAAGGTTCGGTTCTACCTAGCTTTAGCATAGTGTCCAATCTGTGAGTCCAGGGTTTTGACACTCTACCCCCTAACAATAAGTTTAAGCTTAGCTTTTTAGGGTAAGGCCTATATTGGTGCCGGTATGGGGTACAGCTATATCCCTCCTGGGTGAATGTACTATTATGGGTCTCTTAAGGTCTACCAGACGTAGGTTATGTTCTATGCTTGTCCTCGAGGTTATGAAAGAATGCGAAGTTTTGAAACCAAACAAAACTTTAACTTAGTTCAGAATGGATGGAGAATGTACCCATTAGCATGATCTGGTCCTCCCGGCCTCTTCAGCATGCACATGGTTCACTTGGCCATGGCGGATTCCGTGGTGGCCTCCTTCTACGGGTGTCCCGACAGCCTACGTCCGTATCGGGCGGGGGGTCCCTCTTACAGCAATGGCGTTGGCTCCAGTACGGACGGGGGTGTTACGTGGCTTAGGGCAGTGATTGGCGAAATGTCCATATTCTCCACAGTTGAAGCAGTTCACGTTCTCAAGTCTTGGGGTCGCCAAGGTAGGTGCCGGAGAGCGGAAAAGGGTGGCAGGTGGCCTGCTGGCGTTGCCGGGTGCAACGGGGCAATTGGTCATTGTGACGGCTGGCTTCCAACCTGTTGGTGTTGCTCCTTTGGGTCGCTGGGGCGTTCCTTGAATCGGACGGGCTAGAGCACGTCTTCTCTTTCAGTTGTTTTCAACCGTCCTTTGGTCATGCTCAAGCCTTACGACCTTGTTGATGAGGCTCTGAAAGCTAGCGTGGTCCTGACCGATCATCGGTCCTCTTAACTTGTCATTTAGTCCTTCAATAAACTTGTCCATCTTTTCCTCTTCATCACGGTGGGCAACGCGCGCGTGAGGCGGGGCGCAGTACGGCGTCGAGCACCTTGTGACCAATGAACAGTGCGATTTTGATTTTTCCCGATTTTTCAATTCTATTTTCCAATTCCTATTTTCCTTCAGTCTAAAAATTCCAAATAAAAATATGATATTCCCAAAATTAATTAAAAATATATTTTCAAACTTTTCACCAACTTTATTTATTTAAAAATATATATCACCATATTTAATTTAATCCTTTTTCTTAAATTCATAAATCATCACTTTTAATTCCAACTAATTTCTAGATTTTATATAAATCCCTTAAAATATTTTATTGCCCATTTTATTTCCTAATTAATATTCTACAATCACCTATTTATATTTTATTTTCCAAACACACATTTTTATGAATTTACCTCACATCCTATTTGATTTTAAAATTCCTAACCTTAGACTTCGAGATTTTTCTCCCCAACAGAAATCCAAATCATTTGGTTTTTCACAAACATCGAGATGAATCGTTCACATATAAATTCATGCAACCAAGCTGGCAAATAAGAAGCAATAAACACGATCAAGAAGCAACAAGCAAAAGTTTTTGTAAGTTCCGATTTTTAATTTCTGGTTTTTAAATTCTCCGATTTTTAGGGCATTACATCAATCCACCCTCAAGCAAAGGGCATAAATTCATTTTGGTAGCAACGGACTATTTTACAAAATGGGTGGAAACAATTCCTTTGAAAAAGGTTGATTCTAGGGACGCAATCGAGTTTGTTAAAGAGCATATCATCTACCGATTTGGCGTCCCACGAACAATAACAACAGACCAGGGATCTATCTTCATATCGGACGAGTTTGTTCTGTTTGCCGACGGCATGAGGATCAAATTACTTAATTCTTTACCATACTATGCACATGCCAACGGACAAGCAGAGGCTTCAAACAAAAGTTTGATTAAACTAATAAAGACGAAGATTTCTGAGTACCTGAAGCAATGGCACACCCGATTAGCCGAATCACTGTGGGCCTATCGGATGGCATGCCACGGATCTATCCAAGTCCCTCCGTACAAGTTGGTCTATGGACACGAGGCAGTACTGCCATGGGAAAATATCATCGGCTCAAGACGTGTTCAGCTGCAAGATCAACTTATAGCCGATGATTATTATCACCTAATGGTGGATGAGTCAGAGGACCTAGTTTTATCGAGGATGAGGGCCTTGGAAAAAGTGACAAGGGATAAAGAACAAGTAGCCCGTCATTATAATAAGAAAGTTGTACCTAAGTCTTTTGAAGAGGGCGAACTCGTTTGGAAATTGATACTGCCGATTGGAACAAGGGACAATAAATTCGGAAAGTGGTCACCAAATTGGGAAGGGCCTTTCAAGATCCACAAATGCGTCTCTAAAGGAGCCTACATGTTGGAAGGGTTGGATGAAGAAGTGTTTGGAAGGGCTCTAAATGGAAAATATTTGAAAAAAATACTACCCAAGCGTTTGGATCAACTCATGATTCGGCCCTGTTTGTTCAGTCGATTTGTGTTAGCCGATGTTCCGTATTAAAGCGAGCATCGCCTTTAGGTCATTTTTACGAAAAGTTTTTCCTTTGTTTCTACAATCGGCCAGTGTTAGCCGACCGCGATGACAACAATGCGCGATTTTGCTAAGGTCCTAATTTTGTCAACGTTGAAGACATCAACAAAATTAGGGGGGCATATACATACACAAAACCTAAGCCGATCACACAAAGGTGGATATCATTTTTTCAGCGTCATAGCATCAAACAAGATTTTTACAGAAGCCGATCACAAGATAGTTTCAGAAGGCCAAGGCCGATTACAAAAGTTTGAATCGCTAAGCTATTACAATCGGCTCATTGATTTAAAAAGTTAGCTATGGCCGATAACGCCTTGCACCTGATTTGATCTACTTCCTCAATGGCCTTAGCGTCATCGGCATCGGACCCGATCACCGGCCTCACCGCCTTGGTCAAATTCTTCAGGTGGGACACGGCCGCCTTGATGCTTGATCGCTTGTCTTCGGCCTCTTTAGGCAGGGCGACCATGTATTCTTCCTGTACTCGGATTTCTGTAGTGATTTGGACGAAGTCGGCTATTATTTGATCCCTTCGCGTCCGAAGTTGTTCAAGGCGTCGAAGTCAGCTTTCTTGGCCTTGATATCTTCTCGACTCGACTTGATCGCTGCTATCAATGACTGGTTCTCTCGATGATCGGCAAGGCGTTGCTGGGCTCGCTCATACTTCACTTGGTGCGCCTCTAGGAAGGTGGCTGGGACGATCGCGTCGACCATGGCATCTGGTAACTGGCTTTGAATGTCTTTGAACCGAGCATGAATCGGGCCGTAGTCGGCTACCAGTGCATCTAGAGGGACCTCTAGCCGATTGCCGATATCGGCTAGAACCGCTTTGAGGTCTGCATCGAGCGGCACTAGTGCCCTCTCGCCTCCTTCGTCAGGGTCTTCAAACTCCGACAGGTCGAAGCCCAAGAGATCGGCTATATTCTGCAAAAAGAAAATAACAGTTTAGAAAAGTAATGGGCTTATCAAATTGGCTGATGAGGTTGAGCGAGGCTTACCGTGGGCATCGGACCCGGAGTGGGTTCCGCGTCGGCTTGATCACCACCTGCAGCCGAGATGACTTCTTCGTCAACATGGCCACTTCCCGCGGCCGACTGGGTGCGCTCACTTGATTCCTGGGGGGCAGATGTTGGCGCGCGTGGTGGCTGTGGAGAGAGTTAGTTGGGAATCGGCTAAAAAATACACGAAGTGTGAAGATGAGGACTTACTGATCGCAGGGGAGCCGATTTCTTCATGGTCATGCATTTAGTTCTCTGCCGATTCAGAGGTACAGGGAAGGTGTGAGTGAATGCAGATGAGTGGTTTAAAGAGGGGAAAGGAGTAAAGTAATTTACCATTATCGGCCGAGCAGGGCCTTGGAGGGCTTGGAGTTCTTTGGACGCTGCTCTCGTCGGCCGATGGAGTTGTGATATATTTGTCTAAGCTGGAATCGGCTGCGGCTTCATCAATAGCTTCTGCAACCTCTTCATCCTCCACTTCCTGAGACAAGAAGTCATCCACGACTGGACCGACTGGGGACAAGTCGTCGTTGGCTGGGGCTCGCTTCGCCTTCTTGGCCGCCCTTTGTCTCGCTTCGGCAGTCGGAGTAGCAGCAGCTGATGGCTGGGCCCTTTTTGTCCGACGGAGCAGCTCACGGGTCTGGCCGTGAAGTAACGTGCCCACCTTCGACACGTTAAAGCCGATTGGGGATGGCGCCAGCCCACACCCGTTCGGCATGATGCCGGGCATGTAGTTGATCACCACCCCGCTTCGGCTGATTGGGGGAGGGAAATCATCGATTGTCTGCAACAGAAGGAAATTATGTTTAGCCGATGATATGAGTAATGATCGGTGAATAAACAAGAACTAGGAAATTTGCTTACCGATGGAACTCTGTCAGGGTCGATGATGGTAAGAAACATCGTAGCCGATTGGTGGAACAAGTGTTGCTTCCACTCGCCCCACCACTGGTTGAAGATCGGCGATCTACTTATCGCCAGGTTGATTCTGTTCATGCTGCCGAGAGGAGGAGTTGGGCGTTGAAGTAGCCAAAGCATCATTACGTTGCCTTCAATTCTTTCCCTCGGCTGGATCTTATCGGCAAACCATAAGCCGATGGGTAGTTGGCCCATTCCAAACTGCCACGCCGCCACCATGGGGTGATAAAACTCATAAGTTTTTGTGACGCTGCGGCCTTGGTGAATACCGACGGGAAGGATGCAAGGGGTGATAGCAGTGACAAATATTTCCCTTGGCGCCGTGTACTCTTCTGAGTCGAGTTCATCTAGCCGAAGATTGTCTGGCTGCTCAAGTTCAATGAAGTCTTCATATGCAAATCAGATTTTGGAGGCGTTTGGAAAACCGATGTACAGCCGATCAAACCATTCTGTGAAGTCTTCGGCTGTCAATTTTGAGCCTGGGTAGGTTGAAGCAGCCTCATCGTAGGACGTCGGCCGCCGAGTGGTTTTTTCTTCATCATCTACAATTCTCGGCTCTATCAATGGGAACTCGCTTTCAAGTAGGGCAAGCGGTTTGGCTATCTTGTACAAATGTAAGTTGAGCCGAGAGCAGCCACCATGGGCCCCCAGTGCCAACAGATTGCTTGGTGGCCAGCTGAGCCGAAGCCGAGTTCAAGACTTGATATAGATAACCCAATAGGTACTTGCCTAAGGGGATGTGCTTTTTCTCTACAAGGGCTTCGGCTACGTGCTACCAGTTGCTAGTTGGGCCACAGCTAGATCCACAGAATACAAATTTCTCTAGCCACATAAGGAGGAAGGCGGTGTGCTCCCTGTCTGAAATCGGCCCGTCCTTCATATTCATAGAGATAAAGCCGCTGCAGCCACCGATGCTTTTGGTTTTGAAGTTATGTTGGCACTTGCGCTGAAGATCACTTGGGCTGACTGTGGAAGTAATGTCCAAGCCGGTTATCATTGCCACATCCATCAGGGTGGGGGTCATCGGCCCTTGTCTAAATAAGAAGGCATTGAGTTTGTCGGACCAGAAATAGTAGGCAGCCGATAGAAGGGATTCGTTCTTAGGCATGTCGGCTATTGTTAGTTCTAAGCACTGAGCTATTCCAAGCTCGGTCCAGTGCGTCCTTTTCCTAGCTGACATCCTTAAAAACCAGGCTGGCCAAGATTTGTCAGTTGATGGCCATGATTTGAAGGCGCTGGTCCAATATGACAGGTTAGGGATTGAAAACCTAAAAGGGATCCGATCGGTTTCTGCGTTTATTATTTCACTCGGGTCCAAGTTGTCGATCGGCCCTAGGAAGTACTGGTTCTGATGAGCTAGGTTGAGGATTGCGATTTGGTGGGTTAAGTGCTACAGAATGAGGAAAGGAACAAAGAATTATGAAGAGGCAGGAGCTAAATCGCAGAAAGGAAAAGGGAATGGAGCCGACGGACTGACCTCGGGATAAGATGGCTTCTGCGATGCGGCAGAAGGAGCGCTTGGGGAAGCCATTGCTGGGGTTGTTGCCTTTCAAGGTTCGCCGGAGAAGATGTGGGTTTCGAGGTCGCTGGGGTCGCCAGGGAGGTCGTCGGAGAACTCGAGAGTTGTTGAGGTGGCTGTTCGTTTGTGGCAACGTGACACGTGCGGTGGCCGCGGGGGCGGTATTTAAAGAGTTTTTTTAGGGCAGCCGAAACGGTTTAGGTCGGAAAGAGCGGGAATTTGGAAAAACAGCAAATCCGCGATATTATCTTATCACGGACTTGGGGGGCATGTGTTAACAGCTAAATTTGGTAACCAAATCCCTAAGTCTCGGTCGAGATATAAACGGAATCGGATCGAAAGAACAGAGGTCGAGTCGGCTGCGGTGCGATCGGCTACGAGGTCAATCGGCTGAGGTTGGATCGGACAAGGATAGCCGATAGCTGATGCTGAATCAGAGGAGAGGATAGAACCGTTTCTGGTAAAAGTGCTTAAAGATAAATAGAAGATTTGGTACCTAAATTGCGCGTTAAAAGATATTGTCATCCACGGATAGAGTCCTGTAACGGCAATTGTATCTGTAAATTAGGAATTTGTTTAGACTGTCAGTTGTAATGCGGCATGGGTCCTTATCCCGGGATATTGTCGTATTTTAAATAATAGATTAGATAGAGACCGTGGTTCACACGGATAATGTTATTCTTGGGTATAAATAGGACCCAAGATCCCTGTAATTATATACATACAATCAATACAACCTTCGGGCTGCATCGTTTTGATCCCCGAATTAAGGTAAATGTTTGTCGTTAGTGGTGTATCTCGTTGAATTTAGTGCTTCCATCGCTATGACACTCTAAATTCGATGATTTATGTTGCGCTAGTTATCATATATCACATATAATCTAGAACAATGTTTAGATCTGTCCCGACATCGGCTCGTTTCTATCAAGAATCAGCGTCTAAAGGTTGGCCTAGATTATATGCGATATCTACCGTCTCGAGGTATTTACATCAGCTATAGTAGATCAGATTGTTCTTTTTATACTTAATGTTGTATCAGTATTGATCTATTAAGTCGTTTTTAGAGCTCTTATGATCTATTCAGCTAGATGTATATGTTTAGAGACAGTGCCGGGGTTTCAGCCGGTCTTATCTGTTTTAATATTCTTTTGATATATTTGCTATCAGGTTATTAAAACCGCCTCTTATATTAAGATCTTGCTCTAGTTAAATGCCCTAAGCCAGAATCAGTTTGTCAGCTATAGCCGACAACCGACTGATCTAGGTTTAGCGTATTTAGCTCAGATCAATATCTTTTCATAAGATAAATCGGAGTATTAGCCAATTCACAGTTGGACTTACGACATCGGCTAGATTGTTAAAACATATATTTATTATCCCATTGTATATTTGGATTAAGTGGTTAATACTGTCTCGGCGCAGCCGATCTATCCTAGTCACTTGGTCTAAATACGCTTCGGGATAGCATATATATGTAAATTGACTATCACAGCCGATCCAGTAGGATCTGACTTAACACTTAACGCATATATCTTTATTTTTCTTGTTGGTTAACAGATCAAACCAACTGGCACGCCTTGTACAACATAGGTAGCCGAGAAGGACCTGCACTGGAGCTAAGCAGATCTCCCAGGCCAGCGCGGGAGAGAAATTTCTCATCAACAGATGGACTACTGCCACCCTTGTTAAATTGATTCTATGTATCTCATCCTTCATACATCTTAGACCCTGACTTTCTTGTCAATCACTTTCGATTCAGTTTCTATAAATAGTTAGAGCATCTCCAACAAACTCTTGATCTCAGTCTTCAAGTCAAAAATTGGTAATTGTGGACAAAAATCATACTCCAATAGACTTGCCAACCAGATGGCTTACCCATCCGGCTGGCCAAACTTGGCCAACCAAATTGGCTTGCGAAACATGGGCCCCATAGTCCCCTTCCCTTACCACTATCCCCCACACCCCCTCTCTCGTCCCTGCGTACTCTATCCCTTCGCGTCGCCGCCCCCTCCTCACGTCGTTGTCCCTCTCCATCCCGCCCTCTTCATGTCATCGCTATCGAAGATGCGTGTTCAGTCCCCGCAGTCGATTCGCCGATCACGTCCTCCTCCTAGCCGCTCTCATCCTACGTTGCGGTGGCCATCCAAAGCTGCGTCGCTGCTATCTGCCATCCGCCGCCAGCTACATCGAGAGGAGTGCCCTAGCCTCTGCCTCCCACCTGGATCCACCGTCGAGCTCATCCTCCACGCCGACTATCGTGCCCTCTTTGTCGAGCTCGTCCACCGGCTCCCGTCTAGATCTAATGTCCAACTTCATCCTCATTGCTGCCACCTCACCGCCATCTTGTGCACGCCACATACTTGGGTAGAGATGGGTGTGGTGATTGGAGAGAGAAGATGGTGGGGGAGGGGAAAATCTAGAGGGAAGGAGGAAGAAAAAGAGAGAGACTAACATATGAGGCTCACTTGTAGATTGGAGAGTGTGATACAGAGAAAGTTGGAGTGAAATACAAATATGACTCTCTAATTTTTGGACATTTGGAGAGTCCAAAACCATTATGTTAGAGATGCTCTTAAGGAGCTATAGCAAGTTCAGCCATATATGTATACATATTCACAACCAATCTATTGTCACGTGAGATTTTCTCTGCTTCTACTAACCCTCTTGTAGTCGGTCTCTACTTGGCGTACCACCTCCAGCCCCTCCTCTCTGTCGACCTTCTCTGCCTGGCAAGCTCACAACGCTGGCCGATAGACGTCTCAGATTTGTTCATGTCATCATGAGTAAAAATTATACTTTTAGTTAAACGTTTACTCATGGGTAAATTTAGGAATAAAGTTTTTACTCATAATGATGTGGACAAATTTTAAACATTTATTTTTAATTCTACGATAATTTCTAAGTTTGCATCACATATTAGATTTGCACAGCACATTTTCTTACGTCACGAAGCCTCGGATAAGCATGATTTTGGGTTTAGAACAGTTTCAAGATATGTTATTCACGATCGTTGTCTACCTATGGAAATGAGACCAAATTTTGGATTTTGACTTCTCAAGGATCAACTAGGACAATTTTGTTATCCTTCAATTCTTGATTTGCTGAGAATATAGTTCTTGCATGATTTTTCTGTTTTTCATTTATAAGTTGACCGTGGCAAACTAATGTTCGAAACCATATTCAGGCGTCAGAGTCAAAGGCGTAGACAAGTATTACGGCACACAGTTTTTGCATCTTGTGGGAAGTTGAAATGTGTGTTCATATGATCGATTGAATGTGTGCCCAGCGGATTTGATCTCAAGCCCCCAGCGGGAGAGCAACATCTGTCTAATGTTTTGAGTTGAACGAATGCTAAGAACGTGACAACCAAGCCTTTCAACTCTCAATACAACAATGTGAGACTAAAATAGCATGAGTAGGGAACTAGATCATAGCACTCTTGGCATTGGTTTTGGTAGCTTGTCCTTTAGGACCAAAAGAAGTGAGTTCTTCCATTATCACGATTAATAAAATTATGGACAAATAAAATTATGGCCCTTTGAGACCTTGTTTGTTTAATCCTTAAGAGATTAAAAGAGATTGAGATAGAATAATTTCACACCATAATAAGTATGGATAAATTTATTTCAAATCCCTCTCAATCCCCTTGTGAAAGAATTAAACGAACAAGGTCTGTTTCACTCAAAAAAATGATAAGGATCATTGCTAGGGATAGTCACTTTACTCCTGGTTGTCAACCTATTTTAGTTCTGGTTGTGCAACCGGGACGCACAATTCAAAACTAAAGATATGTATTTTTAGTCCCGACTATATAAATCAAGACTAAAAATTATCTTTAGTACCGGTTGATAACACCAACCGATACTAAAGATAGTAGCGACATATGGCTGATGCTACCATCTTTAGTACCGGTTGGTAATGTTTTTTATTGCTTTATATATATATATATAGGTAAATACATATACATATGATTAATATATATTTGTATATAGCATCACATATATATAATTGCTGGTATATATTACTTATGTACAATGGAAATTAAATACATTTTTATATATGTAATAATTATTGTTAATTTTTAATGTTCTATCATATATTACAAAAGCTAAGAGGTGAACTATTCGTGATGAGGTAGGTCATCCGTTGTCGTGGAATTCTCCTAACGGATTAACAACCTTGTACATAATAAATTCCATTAGTTGTTTTTTGAACAAACTTTATGTAATCCATTGGGGAGTTGGTTTTTCATCCAAATAACATGTCATTTTCAAAAAAAGAGATATGAATATATTAAATCAATGAGAAGAGTGTAAATAACTCTAGAATGGTATTTACGTACTTCGATATTCTTCTCAGTGTTAATGTCTTGTGCTACAGAATGAATAAAATCACAAACATAGTAGTCGCACAAGTTGGTCCCCTGTTCCTGTCGTAAACACTAAAGGAGAAACGAACTTATGAAATATTTCTATTAAAGAATAAAGGAGATATATAATTTTGGACCATGTACGTACCGGGAAGTTCATCCTCAGAGCCAATTCTTCCTTGAATTCTTCGTGGACGTTTCTATGGAATTTTGCGCATGCCCTGTAGTTGCAAACTATAACTAATGATGCTTTGATCCACATAGTAGCGATAGCAGCAATCATAATGACAATACTAGTGGATGACATTACCTGTTAAGCATATCAAAGATTTTGTTGAAAGTATGACATGAATCTTGCTTTAAAAAATGTCT
This sequence comes from Oryza australiensis, assembly GCA_019925245.2. Classification (NCBI taxonomy): domain Eukaryota; kingdom Viridiplantae; phylum Streptophyta; class Magnoliopsida; order Poales; family Poaceae; genus Oryza; species Oryza australiensis. The sequence continues at coordinate 801,232 of JAIFGZ020000381.1, read as the reverse complement.
GTGGCAAAGAGGACCCAGTGGAATCTGTAAATTGCATGAAATATGATATACATATTATTTTATGAATACGAGAAGGAAATTTGTACAAAGGCGGTAAAAACTCACTTTGTGTTGTAAGGCAAGAGTATGAACTGCTTAAAATGTTGTTGCACCAGGAATTTGTAAAAAAAAATTGATTTCATCTGGCCAATCATCTACACTCTTCTCATTGATTATGTAGGGGTCCATGAAACCACACTTGAAGTATCCATGCCTACGACAATTTTGAATCTCCATCCTACAGCAAAAAAGAGATGTTAAATCTTTGATGTTACATATGACGGGCTAATGAACAGAATAAAATTAAACGACACTTACAGAACCCAACAACTAAGAAGAGAGACGTCAATGGTGTCTTGTTGGTATACGTCGTAGACATCCTTGAAGTTGATCCACATATCACACATCCCATGGAAGAAATCTTCATCTTTAATCCTTGTCGAGAACATAATCCTACCATGAGCTGATTGAACAATGTATCATTGATGGAATCGGTACATCTGTGTAGTTAGGTTCTTGACAAGCTCTAGCTTGACAAGTGGTGTCTCGTTTACGTATGGGTGTTTTAGATCTTCTTCTGTGGCGTTCTTGATAGGGCTATCCCTAGCAGTTGCTCCTTTCTAAGATGTGTATCTGCCATAAATTCTTGTAAAGTAATATCAAGGTTCGATAGCATCGGGTCAACCGTTTGTTTTTCTTGCATTCCAAGCTAGGGGACAACCTTTGTCTTTCTTGAGTTCTTCCCATAAGACTTGTGAATTGAGCGGTCGTAGTTTGATACTAAGATCTTTCTTGTGGGTTCACTCATCTTCTGAAAAAAGACCTTAGTTGTCGGGTCTATCGGAATGTTCTTTTGTGGTATCCGTGGATTGAAATGCTCCTTTCCTTGGCTTTTCACTTCCTGGTTAGTCTCTTCGTCAGTCATATCGTATGGTCTTTTCTTGAGAGTGGCTTTGTTTGGCTTGTCAAGTCTTGGCTTCTTCGTTTGTATGGACTTTGACGGTGCGGGACGAGGTGGGCAAGACCATTGTTGTCTGCTATTTACAGCTGGTTGCGACAGTGAAGACAGAGGAGACAGTGCAGACCGAGATTGCGGTGGAAACGGATGCGATGGTGCAGACCAAGGTTGCAGAGGAGACAAAAGAAACGTTGGAGACCGAGGATTGTCAGGCTGCGGCGGTGGAGATATAGGAATGGATGCCACTGCTTGCGCGAGAAGCACGACGTAGCGCTTGCACCATAATATGATGGCATGGGCTGTCTCTCCAAGTTTCCTCTCCCCATCTCCTTTGGGGATGTCCAGCTCGAGATCGTCAAATCTTGGGCAGGCCCGCTCCACCTCAACCTTCGAGTATCTAGGTGGAATCGACCTACAGTGGTACATCGCATCTTGCTGGACTTGTATGACCATGCGCTCCGCCACCTTCACGAGAAACAAGGTTAGTTAGTAACATATGTACCAATTTTCGCAAGCTACAAAGCAGGTTGTGCAAACTATGAGCATACCTTGATTGATAGGTTCTTGAAGGGAATATGCAGCTCACATGGTGTTCGTTGCATGATTTCATCCACAGGGCACGGTGGCTCATCAACAGCTAGCCCTGCTGCAACATCGTTGGTCTAATCTCCTACTTGCCCTTTAGATGCGCAGCTGCTTTGATTGCCTGAGGGGCTAACCATGACAGGAGGAACAGACGGCTGGGTCTGCTGGCTCCGCTCACTTAATCGTATATCCACATGTCTTGCCACCTCCTCTTGCAATCTTTGGTCATAGTTCGCGACCTTCAATTCTAGATCAGTCAACTTTGCATCCTAGTCTCTCTTGCTTCTCATGCGACTCTGGTACGTGTGGATGTCCTCTTGAAACCCATACTTCCATGCAACCAAACCTTTTCCGCGCATTCGTCTTGGGTGCTCAGGATTCTATAGTGCCAGCGTAAGCTTGTCCTTCTCTCTGTCGGGCTGGAATCTTCCTTGAGCAGAGGCCTCTATGGCATCCACAAGACGGTGAGCTACTTGGAGTATTGTTAACAGCTAAATTTGGTAACTAAATCTCTAAGTCTCTGCCGAGATATAAACGGAATCGGATCGGAAGAACAGAGGTCGAGTCGGCTGTGATGCGATCGGCTACGAGGTCAATCGCCTGAGGTTGGATCGGACAAGGATAGCTGATAGACGATGCTGAGTCAGAAGAGAGGATAAAACCGTTTTTGACGAAAGTGCTTAAAGATAAATAGATGATTCGGTTCTCAATTTGCGCGTTAAAAGATATTTTCATCTACGGATAGAGTCCTGTAATGGCAATAGTATCTGTAAATTAGGAGTTTGTTTAGATTGATTATTGTAATGCGGCATGGGATCATATCCTGGCATATTGTCGTATTTTAAATAGTAAATTAGATAGAGACCGTGGTTCGCACGGATAATGTTATTCTTTGGTACAAATAGGACCCGGGATCCCTGTAAATCATATCAACAACACATTCAATACAACCTTCGGCGCATCACCTCCTTTTTCTTCAGACGAACAATTGATCCGGCTTCGGGCTGCATCGTTTCGATCCCCGAATTAAGGTAAATGTTTGTCATTAGTGGTGTATCTCATCAAATTTAGTGCTTTCATTGCTATGATTCTCTAAATTCGATGATTTGTGTTGCACTAGTTATCATATATTACATATAATCTAGAACAATGTTTAGATCTGTCTCGACATCGGCTCGTTTCTGTCCAGAACGAGCAGCCGATAGAGTTAGATCTAAAGGTTGGCCTAGGTTATATGCGATATCTACCGTCTCGAGGTATTTACATCAGCTACAGTAGATCTGATTGTTCTTTTTATACTTAATGTTGCATCAATATTGATATATTAAGTCGTTTTTGGAGCTTTTATGATCTATTCGGCTAGATGTATATGTTTAGAGACAGCGCCGGGGTTTCAGCCGGCCTTATCTGTTTTAATTCTTTTTGATATATTTACTATTAGGTTTATTAAAACCTCCTCTTATATTAAGATCTTGCTCTAGTTAAATGCCCTAAGCCGACGAATCGTCACCGACATGGCGACGATCTAGGTTTAGCGCATTTAGCTTAGATCAATATCTTTTCATAAGACATATTGGGGTACTAGCCGATTCACAGTTGGACTTACGACATCGGCTAGGCTGTTAAAAGAGATATTTATTATCTCATTGTATATTTGGATTAAGTGGCTAATACTGTCTTGGCGCAGCCAATCTATTCTTATCACTTAGTTTAAATATACTTCGGGATAGCATATATATGTAAATTGACTCTTACAGCCGATCCGGTAGGATCTAACCTAACACTTAACGCATATATCTTTATTTTTCTTGTTGGTTAACAGATCAAACCAACTGGCACGCCCTGTACAGCACAGGTAGCCGAGAAGGACCTGCACTGGAGCTAAGCAAATCTCCCAGGCCAGTGAGTGAGAGAAATTTCTCATCAACACGCTTCTTGGCACGCCCGGTGGGACTGTCTCTGTCAACTCAACTAGGACGCATCGACGCAGCTGACAAGATGGTCGACCTCAAGAGCCCCAGCGTTTCTCAGTACAACGTCGTGCTTGTGAAGATGGAACAATTGTTGGCTGAACAACAAGCCGACTACAAAAAGATGGTAGACGAGCTCCAAGCCAACTACCTACAGTCGTTCACCTAGACAAGGTCTGGAGCCGTGCACCAAAAATACAAATTCAGCATGGACGAACTCAAGGCGTCCTCCTCCAGTGGATCAAAGGGCAAACAGAAGGCGGAGGAGCCAATTCAAGAACAAGATGACTCGGCTTTGCATACTTTGCAAGACCGAATTGATTCGGCCGTGCACCATGCGTTGGTCAACCAGAGTGGCATTCCTGTCAACACTCTTAACAATATGATTGCCATTGTGGTCGATGCCAAGATAGCCGATCAACTATAGCGGGGGCCAACTTACTTCACAGACGGTCAGTTTCCTAGTTACAGGATGTTGGCCACCCAGAATCGGCCGATCCCTCCACCAGCACAGCCAGGGCCGCCAAGAGGGGTCCTCAAACCAACCGAATCCGTCCGGATCGGCTACGAAACCAGTGATCACCATGCTGGACCGGCAACGACCACTTCCCCGATACCAGATCGCCAACATGTTTGGCGACAATCGGCAATTGAAGCCGGTTGCCCAAATCAGCCTGGATAGACAGTACAACGCCAGTGGCCGACAGCTGTTCCCGGGCCCACCAACGCCACCACCGGCAAATCGGCCGCCTCCCGCTGATCATCCGATCCAATGCCAGTATCAAGGAGGCCATCAAGATCATCACTACAGGCCCCAGATGCCACCACCACTGTATCGGCAAGCACCCACACCATATGATCAATATGAGCCGGTACAACAGGACAACTGGACAAGGGCCGATTTGATTGCGGATGTCATGCGTGATCAATTCGGCCTCAAGCCAAAGGACTCGGGAAATATGTATCGATACCCTTATCTGGAGCATTTCGAGCAGATTATATTGCCCAACCGATACAAAGTCCTAGACTTTTCGAAATTCTCGGGGCAGGACAACGTGTCAACCTACGAGCATGTCAGCCGATTCTTGGTGCAGTGCGGCGAAGCATCGGCTACAGATGCCTTGGGAGTTTGATTGTTTCCCTTGTCTCTTTCGGGATCGGCTTTCATCTGGTTCTCTTCGTTGCCTTACAACTCAATTCAAAGCTGGGTTGATCTCGAAAAACAATTTTATAGCTACTTCTACACCGGCAACCATGAAATGAAGTTGTTGGACCTCACCAGTATCAGGAAGAAGCACAACGAGTCGGTTCAAGACTACATTCAACGCTTCAGAGAGATGAGGAACCGTGTCGGATGCCCAGCTAGCCGATTTGGCCTTCCATGGCCTGATCGCGCCGATTCGCGAGCGTTTCTCTGCTCAAGACTTCGACAGCCTAGCGCATCTGGCACAGAAGGTTACAGCCCACGAGCAGAGGTTTCAGGACACCAGGAAGGCCATCAAGAACATAACTCAAGTCATCGTTGAATCGGACTCGATTCCAACGACGATGACGCAGAGGTGGCGGCAGTCGAATGGGCCAAGAATAAAAAGGCTATCATCTGTCAGTGGCTGCTGAAGATGGCCAAAGAGGAGAAATATGATTTCGACATCACCAAGGCTGATAGGATCTTCGATCTATTACTCAAGGAGAAGCAGATCCAGCTTCCCGAGAACCATGTGATCCCATCGGCTGATGAACTAAAGAAGAAAAAGTACTGCAAGTGGCACAACTCTACATCACATGCCACTAACGACTGTAAAGTCTTCAGGCAGCAGATCCAGTCGGCAATAGAGGCCGGGAAACTCAAGTTTGCCGATTCCACTCGGCCGATGAAGGTAGACGGCAATCCCTTCCCAGTCAATATGGTTCAAGCCGGCCCCAGGCAAGCCGATTGGCAACGCAGAATGATGTACAGCTTAGCTGAAACATTAAAAGGGGTCAAGGCAGAGGATGAGCCGACTGGAAGCCATGCTGCGCCAATCAACATGGTGCGCCCCGTTGCCCGATCGGCTGATCGACGGCCGATCAACATGAACGGCAGAAGCCGCTTCCAACAACAGTCTTGGCGGGAAGAGGCTTAGTTTGAAAGCTTTTATCGGCAAGAGCCAGAAACGCGAGGCCGCCGGTACAATGGGAATAACAGCGGTGCCGATCCTCATTGGCATTGCGACTTTTTTAGGCACTGCTGGGAAATCGGGATGAGATTGCCGACGCTAGATAATTGTCCGGCCTACAGCGAATACCGCGAGGACAAACACAGAAACCAGCCAGTCACCAGTCCAACTCAGTTCGTCCCGAGGGCCATACAACTCAACCGGCACCGGCAGTCCGTTCACGATCGGCTAGGGCCGATCCATCAAGACTTGTTTGACGAAGACGAGAACGATGACTACTACAATGAAGGAGAGGTCGATGATGTAGAATCGGCCAACCCCCAATAGTGCCCCTCTGACCTCTTCACCAAAACATAGAAACGAAGAATTCAAAGGCTAAAACGTGAAGGAAGGGAAGAAGAAGTTCGGCAGATGATCAAAGAACAACGCTGTCGGCTGTGTAAAATCAAGAGGCGATGGATCCCCAAAAAGAAAATCGCCACAGCCGACGAGGAACAAACCAGAGAGAGTTCAGCCAATCGAGCCAGAAGGGCAGCCAAAGGGAAGGACAAAGTCTCTGCATCAGTCAATATGGTGTTCATATTGCCAGCTGAATTCAGTGCTCCTGAGGCTGATGCAGATAATATCGAGGACACCTTGGTCAAGCTAGCACTGTCCCCGGATCAAGCAATTTTCAACAAGCCAGAAGGGACCAAAAATCGGCATCTCAAGCCACTATATGTAAAACGTTTCGTCAACGACAAGCCGATGTCAAAAATGCTAGTGGATGGGGGAGCCGCAGTAAACCTGATGCCCTATGCAACATTCAGGAAATTGGGAAAGGAAGCCGAAGACCTGATCAAAACCAACATGGTGCTAAAGGACTTCGGCGGCAACCCATCAGAGACCAAGGGCGTATAGAGCGTCAAGCTGACCGTCGGCAACAAGACCGTGCCAAAACCTTTTTTGTCATCGACGGGAAGGGGTCTTACAGCCTGCTGCTCGGGAGGGACTGGATACATGCCAACTATTGTGTTCCTTCCACTATGCATCAGTGTCTACTTCAATGGGACGGCAACAAGATAGAGATTGTACCAGCCGACAGGTCAGTAAGCGTCGCCAATGCCGATTTGCCACTCTGGGAAATCGATGGCATTGATCGTTTGTGAGGGAAAATCTAGCAAGCCGATTTTCTAAAAGTGTCTGATTCTGCCATACAGCCGATTGGAGACGACGAGCCGCAGCTGCTGCTTTGAGCAAGACGTCATGGAGGGCTCGAACGTCTACGACATGGATACCGGACGAAGACGATGGCAAGCTAGGGCAAGGTTTTACGTCGGCCGACGAATTAGAAGAAATAGACATAGGCTCTGGAGACAGGCCTAGGCCGACGTATATTAGCAAAAATTTATCTTCTCATTGTAGATCCCAGCTTATCGATTTGTTAAAAGAATATAAAGATTGTTTTGCTTGGGAGTACTTCGAGATGCCTGGTCTCAGCCGATCTATAGTCGTTCATCAACTGCCAATCAAGGCAGGCTATCGGCCGTTCAAACAACCTCCCAGGAGGTTCAAAGCCGATATGTATGATGCGACCAAAGCCGAAATAACTCGGCTATATGATGCTGGATTCATTCAGCCTTGCCGATATGCCGAGTGGGTCTCAAACATTGTCCCGGTATTGAAAAAGAATGGCAAACTTAGGGTATGCATCGATTTCAGAGACTTAAACAAGGCTACCCCAAAGATGAAAACCCAATTGCCTATAGCCTATTTGCTCGTAGACGCTGCATCAGGCCACAAAATCATCAGCTTTATGGATGGCAATGCAGGCTACAATCAAATTTTCATGGCCGAAGAGGACATTCACAAAACTGCTTTTCGATGTCCTAGGACAATCGGCTTATATGAATGGGTCGTTATGACGTTTGGGCTGAAGAATGCTGGGGCAACATATCAACGGGCCATGAATTATATCTTCCACAACATGATCAGCTCTCTGGTGGAGATCTACATCGATGATGTCCTTGTCAAGTCCAAGGAGATAGAGAACCATATAGCCGATCTGAAGCAGGTTTTGGAGCGGACAAGAAAATATGGCCTGAAGATGAATCCGTTGAAGTGTGCGTTCAGCGTGTCAGCCGGGCAATTTCTAGGGTTTCTTGTTCATGAAAGAGGAATTGAGGTTACACCAAGGAGCATCAACGCTATCAAAATGATACAGCCTTCGAAGGACAAGAAGCAGCTTCAATCATTGATCGGCAAAATCAACTTCATCAGGCGGTTCATAGCCAATCTTTCAGAGAAGATGGAGCCGTTCACACCACTGCTTCGGCTTAAAGCTGATCAAACATTCACATGGGGGGCAGAACAACAGAAGGCCTTGGATAGTATCAAGAGTTATTTAAGCTCGCCTCCAGTTTTAATGTCTCCACGAAAGGGAATACCATTCAAGCTGTACCTGTCAGCCGATGACAAGTCAATCGGCTTAGTTCTAATCCAAGAGATTGAGGGCAAAGAAAAAGCTATCTTCTATCTCAGCCGACGGTTGTTGGACGCAGAAGCAAGATATTTACCAGTGGAGAAGCTATGCCTATGCCTATATTTTTCATGTACGAAGTTAAGGCATTATCTGCTATCCAATGAGTGCACAATACTATGTAAAGCCGATGTCATCAAATACATGCTATGGGCTCCAGTTTTAAAAGGGCGGATTGAAAAGTGGATATTTGCCTCGACAGAATTTGATCTGAGGTATCAAGCACCCAGGGCAGTTAAAGGACAAGCAATAGCCGATTTTATCGTGGAGCATAGAGATGACTCAATGGACTCAATCGAAATTATGCCTTGGACATTGACATTTGATGGCTCGGTGTGCACCAATGGCTATGGTATCGGATTGGTCATTATCTCGCCTAGGGGGGCAAGCTTCGAATTTGCTTTTTCTATTGACCCCCATGCTACAAACAATCAAGCCGAATACGAAGCAGTGCTCAAGGGATTGCATCTTCTCAAAGAAGTCAAAGCCGACGCCATAGAGATAATGGGGGATTCACTATTGGTCATCAGCCAGTTGTCAGGGGAGTATGAATGCAGGAATGACGCGCTGATGGTCTACTATCAACAATGCCGAGAATTGATGGATAGCTTTCGGCTAGTTACATTGAAACACATCCCTAGAGAGCAGAATACAGAAGCCAATGATTTAGCTCACGGGGCATCAGGCTACAGGCCGATGATAAAAGAAGTCGAGATAGAAGTCGCTGCTATGACAGCCGATGATTGGAGGTTTCAAGTCTACAGCTATTTACAGAACCCCTCTCAATCGGCTTTAAGGAGATTGCGATACAAGGCTTTAAGATATGTTTTGCTCGATGAAGATCTCTACTATCGGACGATTGATGGTGTGCTACTCAAGTGTCTTAGTGCCGATCAAGCTAAGGTGGCTATCGGAGAAGTACATGAAGGGATATGCGGCACACATCAATCGGCTCACAAGATGAAGTGGTTGCTTCGCAGAGCAGGATATTTTTGGCCGATGATGCTGGAGGACTGTTTCAAGTATTATAGAGGCTGCCAGGAATTCGGCACCGTGCAAAGAGCACCAGCATCGGCTATGAACCCAATCATAAAGCCTTGGCCGTTCAGAGGATGGGGTATCGACATGATCGGCCAGATCAATCCACCCTCAACCAAAGGGCATAAATTCATTCTGGTGGCAACAGATTATTTTACAAAATGGGTGGAGGCAATTCCTTTGAAAAAGGTTGATTCTAGGGACGCAATCAAGTTTGTTAAAGAGCATATTATCTACCGATTTGGCGTCCCACAAACAATTACAATAAACCAGGGATCTATCTTCATATCGGACGAGTTTGTTCAATTTGCCGACAGCATGGATAAATTACTTAATTCTTCACCATACTATGCACAGGCCAACGGGCAAGCAAAGGCTTCAAACAAAAGTTTGATCAAACTAATAAAGAGAAAGATTTCTGAGTACCCTAAGCAATGGCATAGCTGATTAGCCGAATCACTTTGGGCATATCGGATGGCATGCCACGGATCTATCCAAGTCCCTCCATACAAGTTGGTCTATGGGCAGAAGCAGTATTGCCATGGGAAAATATCATCGGCTCAAGACGGATTCAGCTACAAGATCAACTCACAGCTGATGATTATTATCACTTGATGGTGGATGAATCAGAAGACCTCGTTTTATCACAGATGAGTGCCTTGGAAAAGGTAACAAGGGATAAGGAACGAGTAGCCCATCATTATAATAACAAAGTTGTGCCTAAGTCTTTTGAAGAGGGCGAACTCATTTGGAAATTGATTCTGCCGATTGGAACGAGAGACAATAAATTCGGCAAGTGGTCACCGAATTGGGAAGGGCCTTTCAAGATCCACAAATGCGTCTCTAAAGGAGCTTATATGTTAGAGGGTTTGAATGGAGAAGTATTTGGGAGGGCTCTAAACGGAAAATATTTGAAAAAAATACTACCCAAGTGTTTGGATCAACTCATGATTCGACTCTGTTTCTTCAGCCGATTTGTGTTAGCCGATGTTCTGTATTAAAGCAAGCATCGCCTTTAGGTCATTTTTACGCAAAGCTTTTCCCTAGTTCCTGCAATCGGCCAGTGTTAGCCGACCGCGATAACAACGATGCACGATTGTGCTAAGGTCCTAATTTTGTCGACGTTGAAGACACCAACAAAATTAGGGGGGCATATATGTACACGAAACCTAAGCCGATTATAGAAAGGTGGACGTTATTTTTCAGAGTCATAACGTCGGACAAGATTTTACAGAAGCCGATCACAGGATAGTTCCAGAAGGCCGAAGCCGATTACAAAAGTTTGAGTCATAAGATTTTACAGAAGCCGATCACAGGATAGTTCCAGAAGGCCAAAACCGATTACAAAATTTTGAATCTCTAAGCTATTACAATTGGCTCATTGCTTTAAAAAGTTGGCTATGGCCGACAACACCTTGCGCCTGATTTGATCTACTTCCTTAATGGCCTTAGCGTCATCGGCATCAGACCCAGTCACTGGCCTCACCGCCTTGGTCAAATCCTACAGATGAGACACGGCCGCCTTGATGCTTGATCACTTGTCTTCGATCTCTTTAGGCAAGTCGGCCATGTATTCCTCTTGCACTTGGATCTCCGTAGTGATTTGAATGAAGTCGGCTATTATTTGATCCCTTCGCGTCCGAAGCTGTTCAAGTCTGGCGGCCGGCTCCGTTTTCAAGGCGTCGAAGTCGGATTTCTTGGCCTTATATCTTCTTGACTTGATTTGATTGCTGCCATCAGTGATTGGTTCTCTCGACGGTCGGCAAGGCGCTGCTGGGCTCGCTCATACTTTAATTGGTGTGCCTCTAGAAAGGTAGCCGAGACGATCACGTCGACCACGGCATCTGGCAGCTGGCTCTGAACTTCTTTGAACCGAGCACGGATTGGGCCGCAGTCGGCTACCAGCGCGTCTAGAGGGACCTCTAGCCGATTGCCGATATCGGTTAGAACCGCTTTAAGGTCTGTGTCGAGCGGCACCACTGCCCTTTCGCCTCCTTCGTCAGGATCCTCAAACTCCGACAAATCGAAGCCCAAGAGATCGACTATATTCTACAAAGAGAAAGTAACGGTTTATAAAAGTAACGAACTTATCAAATCGACTGATGAGGTTGAGCGAGGCTTACCGTGGGCATCGGAGCCGGAGTGGGTTCCGCATCGGCTTGGTCACCACCTGCAGCCGAAATGACTTCTTCGTCGACATGACCACTGCCCGCAGCTGACTGGGTGCGCTCACTTGATTCCTGGGGGGCAGGTGTTGGTGCGCGTGGTGGCTATAGAAAGAGTTAGTTGGGAATCGGCTGAACAATACACGAAGTGAGAAGATGGGGACTTACTGATCGCAGGGGAGCCAATTTCTTCATGGTCACGCGTTTAGTTCTATGCCAATTCAGAGATGCAGAGAAGGCGTGAGCGAATATAGATAAGTGGTTTAAAGAAGGGAAAGGAGTGAAGTTATCTACCGTTATCGGCCGAGCAGGACACCTCGGAGGGCTTGGAGTTTTTTGGGCGCTGCTCTCGTCGGCCGATGGAGTTGCGATATATTTTTGAGCTAGAATTGGCTGCGGCTTCATCAATAGCTTCTGCAGCTTCTTCATCCTCCACTTCTTGAGCCAAGAAGGCGTCCACGACCGGATCAACTGGGGACAAGTCGTCGTCGGCCGGGGCTCGCTTCGCCTTCTTGGCTGCCCTTTTTCTTGCTTCGGTGGCCGGAGTAGCAGCAGCCGATGGTTGGGCCCTCTTTGTCCGACGAAGCGGCTCACGAGTTTGGCCATGAAGTAACGTGCCTACCTTCGGCGCGTTGAAGCCGATTGGGGATGGCGCCAGCCCACATCCGATTGGCAGGATGCCGGGCACGTAGTTGATCACCACCCCGCTTCGGCTAACAGGGGGAGGGGAATCGTCGATTGTCTGCAACAGAAGAAAATTATGGTTAGCCGATGATATGAGTAATGACCGGTGAATAGACAAGAGCTAGGAGATGTGCTTACCGATGAAACTCTGTCAGGGTCGATGATGGTCAGAAACATCGTAGTCGATTGGTGGAACAAGTGTTGTTTCCACTCGCCCCACCACTGGTTGAAGATCGACGATCTGGTTATCGCCAGATTTAGTCTGTTCATGCTGCCAAGAGGAGGAGTTGGGAGTTGAAGTAGCCGAAGCATCATTACGTTGCCTTCAATTCTTCCCCTCGGTTGGATCTTATCGGCAAACCATAAGCCGATGGGCAGTTGGCCCATTCCAAACTGCCTCGCCGCCACCATAGGGTGATAAAACTCATAAGTTTTTGTAACGTTGCGGCCTTGATGAATGCCGACAGGAAGGATGCAAGGGGTGATAGCAGTGACAAAAATTTCCCTTGGCGCCGTGTATTCTTCTGAGTCGAGTTCATCTAGCCGAAGATTGTCTGGCTGTTCAAGTTCGATGAAGTCTTCATATGCGAACCAGATTTTGGAGGTGTTTGGAAAGCCGCTGTATAGCCGATCAAACAATTCTATGAAGTGTTCGGCTGTCAGTTTTGAGCCCGGGTAGGTTGAAGCAGCCTCACCGTAGGACGTCGGGCACCGAGTGGTTTTTTCTTCATCATCCACAATTCTCGGCTCTATCAGTGGGAACTTAGTTTGAAGGGGGGCAGGCAGTTCGGCTATCTTGTACAAATGTAAGTTGAGCCAGAGCTGTAGCAGCCACCATGGGCCCCCAGTGCCAACAGATTGCTTGGTGGCCAGCTAAGCCGAAGCCGAGTTCAAGACTTGGTATAGATAACCCAATAGGTACTTGCCTAAGGGGATGTGCTTTTTCTCTACAAGGGCTTCGGCTACGTACTGCCAGTTGCTAGTTGGGCCACAGCTAGATCCACAGAATACAAATTTCTCTAGCCACATAAGGAGGAAGGTGGTGTGCTCCCTGTCTGAAATCGGCCCGTCCTTCATATTCATAGAGATAAAGCCGCTCCAGCCGCCGATGCTTTTGGTTTTGAAGTTATGTTGGCACTTGCGCTGAAGATCACTTGGGCTGACTGTGGAAGTAATGTCCAAGCCGGTTATCATTGCCACATCCATCAGGGTGGGGGTCATCGGCCCTTGTCTAAATAAGAAGGCATTGAGTTTGTCGGACCAGAAATAGTAGGCAACCGATAGAAGGGATTCGTTCTTGGGCATGTTGGCTATTGTTAGTTCTAAGCACTGAGCTATTCCAAGCTCGGTCCAGTGCGTCCTTTTCCTAGCCGACATCCTTAAAAACCAGGCTGGCCAAGATTTGTCAGTTGATGGCCATGATTTGAAGGCGCTGGTCCAATATGACAGGTTAGGGATTGAAAACCTAAAAGGGATCCGATCGGTTTCTGCGTTTATTATTTCACTTGGTCCAAGTTGTCGATCGGCCCTAGGAAGTACTGGTTCTGATGAGCTAGGTTAAGGATTGCGATTTGGTGGGTTAAGTGCTACAAAATGAGGAAAGGAACAAAGAATTATGAAGAGGCAGGAGCTAAATCGCAGAAAGGAAAAGGGAATGGAGCCGACGGACTGACCTCGGGATAAGATGGCTTCTGCGACGCGGCGGAAGGAGCGCTTGGGGAAGCAATTGCTGGGGGTTGTTGCCTCTCAGGGTTCGCCGGAGAAGATGAGGGCTTCGAGGTCGCCAAGGTCGCCAGGGAGGTCGCCGGAGAACTCGAGAGTTGCTGAGGTGGCTGCTTGTTTGTGGTAATCTGACATGAACGATGGCCGCGGAGGCGTATTTAAAGAGTATTTTTTGCAGCCAAACCGGTTTAGGTCGGAAAGAGCGGGAATTTGGAAAAGCAGCAAATCTGCGATATTATCTTATCACGTACTTGGGGGCATGTGCTAAGAGCTAAATTTGGTAACTAAATCCCTAAGTCTCTGCCGAGATATAAACAGAATCGGATCGGAAGAACAGAGGTCGAGTCAGCTGTGATGCGATCGGCTACGAGGTCAATCGGCTGAAGTTGGATCGGACAAGGATAGCCGATAGCCGATGCTGAGTCAGAAGAGAGGATAAAACCGTTTCTGATGAAAGTGCTTAAAGATAAATAGAGGATTCGGTTCTCAATTTGCGCGCTAAAAGATATTGCCATCTACGGATAGAGTCCTGTAATGGCAATTGTATCTGTAAATTAGGAGTTTGTTTAGATTGATTATTGTAATGCGGCATGGGACCATATCCCGGCATATTGTCGTATTTTAAATAGTAGATTAGATAGATACCGTGGTTCGCACGGATAATGTTATTCTTGGGTATAAATAGGACCCAGGATCGCTGTAAATCATATCAACAACACATTCAATACAACCTTCGGTGCATCGCCTCCTTTTTCCTCAGACGAACAATTGTTCGGCTTCGGGTTACATCGTTTCGATCCCCAAATTAAAGTAAATGTTTGTCATTAGTGGTGTACCTCGTCGAATTTAGTGCTTCCATTGCTATGATACTCTAAATTCGATGATTTGTGTTGCACTAGTTATCATATATTACATGTAATCTAGAACAATGTTTAGATCTGTCTCGACATCGGCTCGTTTCTGTCCAGAACCAGCAGCCGATAGAGTTAGATCTAAGGGTTGGCCTAGGTTATATGTGATATCTACCGTCTCGAGATATTTGCATCAGCTACAGTAGATCTGACTGTTCTTTTTATACTTAATGTTGCATCAATATTGATCTATTAAGTCTTTTTAGAGCTTTTATGATCTATTCGGCTAGATGTATATGTTTAGAGACAGCGCCGGGGTTTCAGCCGACCTTATCTGTTTTAATATTCTTTTTGATATATTTACTATCAGGTTTATTAAAACCGCCTCTTATATTAAGATCTTGCTCTAGTTAAATTCCCTAAGCCAGAATCAGCCTGTCAGCCGACAGCCGACTGATCTAGGTTTAGCACATTTCGCTTAGATCAATATCTTTTCATAAGACGTATTGGGGTACTAGCCGATTCACATTTGGACTTACGGCATCGGCTAGGCTGTTAAAACATATATTTATTATCTCATTATATATTTGGATTAAGTGGCTAATACTGTCTCGGTGCAGCCGATCTATTCTAGTCACTTAGTTTAAATACACTTCGGGATAGCATATATATGTATATTGACTCTTACAGCCGATCCGGTAGGATCTAACCTAACACTTAACGCATATATCTCTATTTTCTTGTTGGTTAACAGATCAAACAAACTAGCATGCCCTGTACAACATAGGTAGCCGAGAAGGACCTTCACTGGAGCTAAGCAAATCTCCCAGGACAGCGCATGAGAGAAATTTCTCATCAACAAGTATGTCATTGCTAAAGATCAGGGAGCCATCAACAGCATTGAGTGTTCCTCCATGATCATAGTACCAATGTCTTGATCGTTCATAGGGTTGGGCAATCGGTTTAACCGATGGTTCAGTTCAGTTTTTTCCTACGCAAAGTTCGGTTTGGTGTGAGTGAACAACCGATCGGTTTTTGTAAATACGAGAAACTGCATAGTTTGGGTTCGGTTTTTTCGGTTTGGTTTTCGGTTTTTACCAAAAAAACCGAACAAGGGAAGGCGCTACAGTCGGCGATGCGGCGCGAAGGAGGAAGCTGCGTGCGATGGGGGCAAGGCGAGGCCCGCAACGATGACGTGGAGGGGCAGAGGCCGACAGCGGAGGGGGAGAGGCCAGCGTGGAGGGGGAGAGGCCGGCGGCGGAGGGGGAGAGGCCGACATGGAGGGGGAGAGGCCGGCAGCGGTGGCGCGCGCGATCGGCTCGACGACGGCGAGGGGCGAGGGGCGCGGCTGCATGGGCGAGACGGGCAGCCAGGCTAAGCGGTGGGCACTGCGCAGAGTGTACTGGAGGAAGTCTTTGGTTTTTTGGCTCGGTTCGGCTCAGGAAGAGGAGAGGAGAGGAGAGCGGCTCGGCAGTTCGGTTTTTTCGGTTGTTCGGTTCTCTGACTTTAAAAACCGAAACCAAACCGAATTATGCGATTTATGCAACACCACAAACCGAAACCGAAAACCAAAAGACGGCAAACTTTGGTTCGGCTCGATGCGGTTTGGTTTTTTCGGTTTTCGGTTTTATGTGCCCAGCCCTAATCGTTCAGGCCAATCAAATGTGGCCGGAACGATACCTCTTGCGGCTGAAGCTCGAGAATGACTAAAAACCTAGTTCGCTCTCAAATAAAAACCTAATTCACTCACTAAAGCATCCATGGCAGAATGGTGAAAGCGCTCGCCAACCTAGAAAGGCAAAATAAATGGGTCAAGAAGTAGGACGAGATTCAGTAAGTAATTCAGTGAGTGGTTTCTTCTTTTATAAGAAGAGCATCGTCTTGGAAGAAGAAATGAAATACGAACAACCGCACAGGTCGTAATAGATCGACTTGAATGTGTCTTCTTGCTCCAGCATTCAAGTTCCATTTCAAGGGAGGACGACGTACCATGATACTTTCAGTTTTGTTGAGCCCTGCTTTGGTCTCTAGTTTGATGGTTGTACGTGCTAAAAATCCGGTACATTATGTATCCTAGTCTTTTGGGACATAGCTGGTTTACTTATTTTGTTAGGTCTCAACTTCTCCGCTATGATCTCCCTAGTAGTTCATATAGGAGCTATTGTTGTTTCATTCCTATTCGTTGTTATTCATTCTTCCAAAGAGTTCCTACAATTTATACCGACTCCTCATTCACTCGCCTATCAGCAGATGGGTCAATTTGCTATTGTCAGCAAAGTTCAAGACTCATCTAGAGGAGGTAAATCGATGGATACGGGTACACCTGGTTGAAGCAGCCCCTACACTTCCATGGATTGTTCCATCCTCTGCTCAGTATTCCACAATACTATCATACAATCCTCTAGAATAGTCAGGCCATACTCTTCTAGATTGAACTTGGCCTCGTGAATATGAGTTGTGGCTAATACCCGAGGGATAAAAGACGCATTTTCTACGGGATCCCGAAACCACCAGGCACCCCGACCTAATTCATGATGAGCCCACCAACTTCCTGGTGAGATGCCTACGATTGGAGATAGCATAGAGTGCACCAATAGTGTAGTCAATTGAGCAACCCCCACTCACTCATCATAAGGACATGTAGTCCATTGTAGATTCCAGTCAAGAAGACCAGGAAAAGAGAAGGATAAAGAATGTCATATATCTCAGGAGCTAGATCACTTACCGATGAACAAGTCAGAATTGCCTCAACAAAAATGGATGGAACTGCACCAAAAAAAAGCCATTCAGCTTCGTTATCGAAAGCATCTTTCATTTTCTTCCATTTGGGCACTCCCTTCTTATAGCCACCCGACCCTAACAGATGAAATTAATTTTTCTTAGAGGCATTGGCTTTGTTCTTCGCTATCTTGGCTTGCCCTTCCTCTCCTTTCTTGTAGGTCACAAATGCATCCCAATGATCCCTTAGTTTGGGGAATTAATTAAAATCTGATGTCAAATCCTTTAGAATATATTTGTTGTACAAATCTTTCTTGAAGCACTGAAATTGTTGGGCCATCTTTTTGAGAGTCCAATCCTTCACATTGGTCTGTTTTGCCTGAGGGATCGTGAAGGTCTCGAGCATGGTGTTCCACAACATGTCCTTCTCTATATTTGGAAGATACGTATCTTCCACATCGCCCGTGACCTTGTTTTGCACCACTTCAGTATGCTGATGGACACGTGATCCTTCACGACCCAACCGCTGTGTGACACAAACTTCCTTGTTGCATCTTCGAGGGCAACTAGTTCACCGTCTGCTTTCACTGCAGTTATAATGTGTCTCCCCTCCACCTTCTTTGAGACCTCGTTGTTCGTATGCCCTCTTCGAACCAACGTTCAATTGGCTGTCATGTTGCTTATCCTAGTTTCCCTCCTCGTCTACTTCTTCATTCCCCTTCTCGTTCATCTCCTCTTGCTCCTCATTTAGGCATTGGATTGGGTCCTGGTTTTCCTCCTCGTCTGCCCAGTATTGACTGCTGCTCTTATTGATCGTGTCCAAGAGGACCTGTTTGTCATCGTGATCTGCCATCTGTTCCTAATATTAAATAATATAGAAAATATAAATTACTACAAAAGTGCATGATATATTGTTATATCTACATTGTCGATAAATATGCATACACCCCCAGGTGAATAATACTTGTCTGCTTGACTATGAAGAGCTTCTAAATTTAACTTACTTAAGAAATATGCAACCTGTTTGTATATAGTAATCATAATTAATACATAAACAATAATTTATTTAATTTATTATTTACTTATGTACGCACGAACAAAAAGAGTTGCATATAATTAGAATTAACATGTCATATCTAATTGTATAGTCATATAACTTGCCTTAGCGTTACTCGGTGACCTTCGGAGCATGTAATTCAGCTTGAGAGTTCCCCGCGTCCAGTCCTCACAAGGAAAGAATCGTTAGTTAATTAAAACATGTGCATTGAATTGAACAACTAAAACATAGCAAACTATAAATATATATTTCATGTATTATCTATATTTTAATTAGTTTAGAAGTTTTTTGAATTCTAACATATTTTTAATGTGTTATTCTTATTTTTAATGTATTATTTTAAATTTTAAATTTTAATGTATTATTTTTATTTTGTAATGCATTACTTATAATTTATAGTTTTTTAAGTTTGTAATCTATATTTTTAATTTATTTTTTATTTTTTAAAAAGAGGGAGGACTGACAGTGGGCTGGCCTATCGCTCTCCCGGTCCACCGTGCGCGGCTCATTCTTCGACCGATCGACGGCGGCGAGGGCGGCGGTGGCGGCATTGGGTTGTTCGTCCTAGGCAGCGGTGGCATCGGCGACGACGACGAAGGAGGAGGGTTCTGGCAGCGATGGCGAAAGAGAAGGTTTCCGGTGGCGGCGTGGTGCTCTTGGAGACGATGACACGACGATGACGACAACGACGATGGCGCTAAGCGTGCGATTGGTGTGCTCGAGAAGACGAAGGGCATATATATACACACACCTACATCTTTAGTCCCGGTTGGTATTTGGAACCAGGACTAAAGATGATTTCTCACTATTTCTAAATTTTTTTTGGTGGATAAGAACTTGGACTAAAAATAATGATAATACATTTAAAAATAGGTTTAAAATTATAGTAAAAAATCATGTATAATTAACCATGGCCACATTCAAAAGAATAAAAAATATATAAAAGTAATGAGAATACATTAAAAATAGGTTTAAATTGTAATAAAATTTTAAAAATCATATATAAATAATCGTGGCCCGATTAAGTGCATTAAAAATAATATAAAATCATAAATGTACTAAGAGTACATTTAAAAGTTTCAACCAAAATATTTCTTTCATTGCCAGAAATAACAAATCAAATTAATTTAGATCGTCCATACACCAAGGTAGTATATATAATTTAATTACATCGTCCATACACCAAGGTAGTATCAATCTCATAACGTGATGGTTGACACAACGTACTTTCTCCTTACAAATGTTCTTTCGCTATGATCGTTGTGTAAGTAATGAGTGTCCTCATTTGATAGGAAGATGCTCGGGTCAACCGTCATCGTGAACGAAGATTGCCCGTCAAACTGATCGTAATCTTCGTCAGTCTTATCCTCAACTCCGACGATTTTCCTTTTTCTGGGAGAACCACGTGGTGCTTTGGCTTGTCAGACCCTTTCCCTTCTTTGGTTTGCTAGACATGTCATTCACATAGAAAACTTGCATTACATCATTGGCTAGGATGAATGGTTTGATTGAGTATCCAACCTTGTTAAGGTCAATTATTGTCATCCCACAGTCATCAATCATTATGCCTCCACTAGTCAGCCTAACCCATTGTCATCAAAACAGAGGGACCTTCAAAGGTGCATACTCGAGTTCTCATATCTCGTCGATATCACTGTAATACATGCTAGTTGTCCCATCGTATCTCATGGCATCAATACGGACATCACTATTTTGGTTCATGCTCTTTTTGTCTTAGACTCTTGTGTAAAATGTATACCTATTGATCCCATATCCTTGGAATATTGAGACTGAGCAATATGGTCCCCTCGCCAACAAGGCTAGTTGTTGGTCAATCGTCTCGTTACGCATGAGATGTTGTTGCAACCAAGCTGGAAAAGTATCAATGTGATGATGTGTAATCTAGGTATCGGACTTACCGATGTTTTTGAAGTGAACAATCGCCATGTGCTCCTCGATGTAAGGAGCCACCAACGAAGATTGTTGCAAAACCGTGAAATGTGCTTTATGGAATAAATTGTTGTCTATAGTCATTATTGCTTTCCTTCCAAGAGTCCCCTTTTCCCGTAGTCTTCCCTCATGGCTTGATTCAGAGACCCCGATTGGATGAAGGTCTTCAATAAATTCTATGCAAAACTCAATGACAATCCTCTGTTCCATACCCCTTGGCAATGATTGCTTCCGGACGAGAACGGTTACGAACGTACTTCTTTAGAATGTCAGTGTACCTCTTAAAAAGGAACATGTTGTGTAGGTACACAGGCCTGAGAATACCGATCTCTTTGACAAGGTGACATAAAAGATGCGTCATTATGTTGAAGAAGGATGATGGAGATCATCTCAAAACTGACAAGACATTGCACCATGTCATTTTGTAGGGTTGTTAATCTGTCTAGATCGATGAACTTTTGCGAAATTACGTTCAGAAAAGCATAGAGCTTTGTTATTATAATTCGGACATAATCAGGAAGGATACCCTGAATTATAATAAGAAGCAACTGTGTCATCAACACGTGGCAGTCATGAGACTTTAGGTTTGTAAACTTTTTCTCTTTCATGCTTATTATTTCCTTTATATTCGACGAGTATCCAAATGGTACCTTGATGCTGTCCAAACATTCAAACATATTTTCCTTCTCTGGCTTGCTTAGAGTGTAGCTGGCTGGTTTCCTTTCTCCTTTGGTTCTATATGAAGGTCGTCACGTTGTTTCATATGTTTCAGATCATGACGTGCTTCAAATGTATCTTTCGACTTCCCATATACACCTAGGAAGCCCAACAGGTTGATGCAAAGGTTCTTAGTGAGATGCATCACGTCGATTGTGTGGCGGGCCTCTAAGACATCCCAATAAGGTAACATCCCAAAAATAAACTTCTTCTTCCATATCGCCGCGTGACCATCTTCACTTGTTATAGGTTGATTACCAGGTCCCTTTTCAATTCATAGAAAACATAGTTTTTCTGTTACAATGTTTAGGATTAGTACAATGGTCTGTATTATGTTCAAAATATTTGCCTTTCTTTCGTACAGGGTGGCTTGCAACAAGAAATCGATGATGACCTATGTACACAACCTTCCTACAATGTTTCAAATAATTACTGTCAGTTTCATCCATACAATAGGTGTAGGCCCTATACCCCTTATTTGATTGTCCTGATAGGTTGCTAAGTGCAGGCCAATCATTAATGGTTACGAACAGCAACGCTCATAGGTTAAATTGCTTCTGTTTCTCCTCATCCTACATAGGGACACCTTATTTCTTTCACAGCAGTTGCAGTTCTTGAACCAATGGTCTTAGGTACACATCAATGTCATTATCAGGTTGGTTTGGGTCTTGAATAATAATCAGCATCATGATGTACTTTCGCTTCATGCAGAATCAAGGGGAAAGGTTGTAAATACATAGGGTCACAGGCCAAGTGCTTTGACTGCTGCTCATCTCTCCAAATGGATTCATGCCATCTGTACTTAAACTAAACCTTATGTTCCTTGCATCATTTCCGAAGTCTTCAAATGCGGGGTATCTCAACGTCCTGTCTTATTTATGTTCTTTTGCATGCCAGCGCATCATTCTAGCATGCGATTTGTTCCTAAACAAACGCCTCAGACATGGTATTATAGGGAAATACCACATCACCTTAGCAAGAACTCTCCTTTTCAAAGGTTGTCCGACAACATCACTGGGGTCATCTCATATAATATTGTATCGTAATGCCTTACAATCCAGACATGCTTCTAGGTTCTCGTACTCCTCACCGCGATAGAGGATACAATCGTTTGGACATGCGTGTATCTTCTGGACTTCCAGTCCTAGAGGGCAGACTATCTTTTTAGCTTCGTATATTGTTTCGGGCAATACACTTCTCTTCAAAATAATATTCTTTACGAGTTTCAATAATTCTCCAAATGCCTTGTCAGTCACGCCATTTTTTGCCTTCTATTGCAGGAATTTCAGCGTGGTACCCAACTTTTTGTGCCCCTATTCGCAACCTGGGTATAACGATGTTTTGTGGTCCGCTAACATATGCTCCAATTTCTTGACCTCCTTTTTACTTTCATGGTCTTTCTTTGCGTCACACAACATCTGACCAAGATCATCCCCATCGTCGTTTTCTTCAACAGCTCTGTCCGCATCGCCTGTTGTGCTATCTACAAATCCACCGTATTGAGATCAGTCCGTAATGTTGTCGTTTTCTTCTTCATCTTCTTCCATTGCACCCCTTAACTCTTCGTGCGAGGTCTCTCCATGCGAGGTCCAACAATTATAGCTAGGCATGAATCCTGACTACAAGAAGTGGACATAAAGAGTTCTTGATGTAGAATAATTCCTTCTTTTTTTTGCACTTTTTGCATCAATAACATATAAACCCCTTAGGATTGTGGGCATTAGCCACACTCAAAAAATGCACGCCATCAATCAACTCCTTCGACCATCGGTACGCGATGTATATCCATTGCCGATTCATCTACATCAAATAAACAAATATAAAGGAAGTCCATGAAAGTGAAAATAATCATATAATCATATAATAATTTAAAACATCATAATTAAACTCAAAACTGATGATACACATAGAAAGCCCATATGCGCTCATACACATAGAAATCATATATGTGGAGATTGTTGTTGAGCTCACAAATCTCTATTACCATTTCTTAAAAATGTGTATTATCTTTATTTTAAATATGTTTATAAGTTTTATTAAAAAAATTTAAACATATTTTTAATGAATTCTTCTTATTTCTAATGATTTTAACGAGTTTTAAATGGACTTAATCGGAGCCTTGGTTAATTATATATAAGTTGTCGAAGTTTTAAACAAGTGTAAATATATTTTTTCATGTATTATCCTTATTTTAATTATTTTTAGAATTTTTAAGTTCTAAACATATTTTTAATTCATTCTTCTTATTTCTAACTATTTTAATTATTTTTAAATGGACTTAGTTTTCTATTTTTATTTTTTCAAATATCTCTAAATTATGCAGTACTCTTATTTTATCTAAAAATTTATTCTCTCACCTCTTTTTCTATATACCTTTTTTTAGAGAGAATAACATATAGAAATATAGTTAGAAATCTAATATGTTAACCATACATGAATAGAGGATAAAGTTGCTAATCTTTTAGATCCTTCGATTTGTGTAATATCACCAAAATACTTTCAAAAAAATTTTAACAGCACCTCTCTTCCTCCTCCTCTTGGCAACAATGGCTCGGGCTAAAGGGAGAATAAGGCATATAAGAAAGAATGATCTTTAGTATCGGTTGATGTTACCAACCGATATTAAAATTAATATATTTTTAGTACTGATTGATCGGTTGGTGACCAGTACTACAGAGCCGAGGGGTCGGTCACAGTTTAACAAGGTTGAACCGGACTAAAAATAATCTTTAATACCAGTTGATATTACAACCGGTACTAAAAGTTATACGGTACCATAGAGCTTTATAACCGATATTAAAGAACATTTTTAGTACTAATTGTTAATAGATCTAAGATATTTGTGTTTTTTACCACGTCATTTTTTCTTCGACAGTTCTTCTTCGATAGTAAGTTCTGGCCTCTGAATAGGTAAATAGAATAAATAAACTGATAATCATTCCGTTGCATTGCACAAATTTCTTAATGGAACCATGCGATAAGAGTTGTCGTAACGATGCCATCCTTGCCATCCTAAGACTTTTAACTTGTTAAACCTATTTAAAAGTCAGACGAGACGGCCGAACATGCATTTCATATTTCTATATGAACCCAACAACTCGACCAAACGCATAGAGTGGATTTCTGCAGCCAAGGATCAAGACTCAAGATATTCATATGCATAGAACAGTATAAATCGATATGGATTTTCATCCCTCAAGAAAATAACCTTTCCTTTTTTACATGTCATCTAAATAGTTATTAAATATCTTTTTAAAAAATAATAACATAAATTAATATAAAATATATCACATTATAAACTAAACACGAAAGACCAAATTTGATTTTTAAAGGTTAAAAAAAATTAAACTCGTAGTTATATTTGTTATTTTTTACAACTTATAGAAATTAGATTACATGTTTGTGAGTTAATATATTTTATATGAGGTGTTTTACAGTGGTTGGGTGGTTCTTTTTGTTTCTTCGTGGTTCCTTCATTCACAAATTTTTCCTGACCGTTGAAAATTATTTAATAAATTTAATTAAAATAAGATGTTTAAAGGGTACTGAAGTAATTTGATTTTTTATATACGAGACGGAGCGGCGTCGTTCTTCTCCTTCCGCGCGTGGCTTCCCCTCGCTACTCGTCCCCCTCGCTCCACGCCGCGTCTGTCGTCCCCCTCGGCACCGGCGCCCTCCCTCGTCGCAGCCCCGCCCCGGCGGCGGCCTCGCCTCTCCTTCCTCTGCGTCATCCAGTCCCCCTCCCTCGTCACCGCCCCGGCCCGAAGGCGGCCTCGCCTCTCCTCCCTCTGCGCCGTCCGTCCTCCTCCCTCCTCGCCGCCCCCGGCCCGGCGGGCCAGCCTCCCCCTCCTCCGCGCAGCCTCCTCCTCCTCGCCGCCCGGCCCGACGGCGGACTCGCCTCTCCTCCCTCCGCGTGGCCCCTTCCCTCTTCCTCCTAGCCGCCCCGACTTGGCGGGGCCGGCCTCCCTTTCCTCCGCGCCGGCCCTCACTCCTCGCCGCCCCGGCGCGGCGGCGGCGGCCTCGCCTCCCCTCTCTCCGCGGCGGCCCGGCCCCCTACCTCCTCGCGGGGCCGGCTTCCCCTCCCTCCGTGCCGGCCCGAAGATTGAGGATCGGCTGTTCCAGTGGGTGTTTGAAGGACTTGATCGTCTCCAAAGTTGACGTGCAAGTGAAATTTTGTGTCCATTTAGCCTAAGGTAAGAATTTGATACTTTTTTCATTGCTGCTTGCCTTGATTCGGTTCATGTGTTTGTTCAATTAGGTGCTGCAAGTTGAGTTACAGTGGATTGGACAAATTTGTTGGTATTAGGGATTAATCAGTCAATGCAATATTTCCCAAAATGCATTATGCATGATACATGCCTTCAATGCTAAGACCTAATTAGGCCATTACCTGAACACACACATATATATAGGATATTAGGCTCCCATCATGTCACATAACATATAGTAAGATAAAAGGAAAAAGTTCATATGGATCCATTGAACTCTTCCAAAAGTTTGATTTTTTTCAACCAAGCATCAATTCTGGGCAAGAATCAATTAACCCTCAAACTTCAATGCCGTTAGCTTTACATCATTGACACCAAAATCATAGTGATCCCAGAGTCAAAAACCATTCTTTCTGAAGCTTGCAGGGATGGACAATGAGATTTCTCTGCAA
The DNA here is from genome assembly GCA_019925245.2 of Oryza australiensis. NCBI lineage: Eukaryota > Viridiplantae > Streptophyta > Magnoliopsida > Poales > Poaceae > Oryza > Oryza australiensis. The sequence goes on along the minus strand of JAIFGZ020000381.1, from coordinate 775,444 downwards.
ACAGAATAAATAAAATGGCCCAAAGGCAAGAGCAAATTCCTTCGAAATGAAACACGTACTGTATATGCATGCATGCACATTTTCGTGTCTGGTTAAACATAGTGCAAATCAATCTCGTTCCATGCTTTTAGCAACAACACAAGATGTATTATCGGCAGATTTAATTTCTGACACAATTAGAGGTGATAATTAGGCCCCATACATGTGCATGACTGGTCCCCTTGAGGCTACCTGACAGTGGATTTGCCGGCCGGCCGGCCGGTTGCAAATTAACTGCATATATGAATATATTAGATGGAGATGGTGCTCCAATCAAATTAAATCCAGCTTAAAAAAAGCTAGCTAGTACTAGTCCATTTCTGCTATATAGCAACCTCGATCATCTCCTTGACAGCATTATATCTCATCTGACTATTGTTAATTGCTATATTTTACATTGACCGAAAGGCATTTGAATATTTGATCGATCGAGTCCATGCATGTCTGCATAATCGAATGCAGCTCAAATCATCCTGCACTGAACCCGTTTTAATTTCTGTTTATGTCGAGGCAAAATGCATGCCAACTAAGTGTTGTGGAATGGTTGATTGATAGTTTACCTAATCAATGAATAATCGGGCCGGTGGATCGCTGATCAACGAACCTTGAACGAAAAATAATGTCAATTAATCTATACGACATACTCTTTCCATTCCAAAATACAAAACGTTCTGTTTTTTGTAAAGTTAAATTTTACAGCTTAATAAGCGTGTATATATATATACCCACATACCCACCAACATATATAATATCAAATTAATTTCACAAAATCACCATTAAATATATTTTTATAATATATTTGTTGTTGTTACAAATGTTACGTCACTGTGTTTTCTAAAACTTAAATACATTTGACTTAAAATAAAACCAAACATCTTACCTTCCGAAATTGAGGAAGTAATTAACCAGGAGTGCATTCATTCCTTTGGTCTTATTTAAGAGAAGTTGTATGAACTAAAATGGTGATGCACACAGATCATGGAGAGTATATATATGTTCCAACTACTCTTTGAACATGCTTGTCTGGAAACTAACTATAGTCTCTTAGCTCGCAGATGATTGTCCACGTGCACACGATTATATGCTGCACTTTTAGTTTGATTATTATTGGAGCTACCTAGAGCTTTGGAGATTAATTAATTATTGTCCAGCCGGCAGTTTTAATTAATTAATTAATTACAGTACTATGTAGTAATGTACGATCAAGTCGCTTTGATTAGTTGCTGCTGGCCCTGGCAGAATCGCTTTATTCCTAGGACAGATCAAGGGACAAGGGATGCATGAAAATACTTAATTTCCCACTCAAATAATCAATAGAATCTGAATCTGCGTGGTAATTAAATAAATAAGTGAACTAATGGGCTGCATTGAGTAGTTTTAATTATGTTCTCATCATGAACAATATAATCAAGGAGACTGTAGTTTTTTCTGAACTGAAACTGTATACATATGTATCTTCATGCATCCAGTCCTTAATTCTATCCCTCATATATTAGATGGAAATTATGCTTAATTTCTTGATTACAATCACTTCAGTACGTGATGGCCTCACCTGCAATAACTGACAACTATCTCTGAATCATACGTACGTTGAAGATGCTTATACTAATAAGCTCAACTTCATGCAACTATATAATATTGATTCATGTGAACGCCTGGAATTTAAGCTAGAATTAGTCAAGTTTTAAAAAACACCCGTTGGTGAGTATATGTTTAGTAGAATGTAGTTAATTTCTGAATAAATTTAACTTAGTTTTATCTGAGAAATAGAATGGAGAATGCATATATGTATATGCTATATACCCGAATGTACATTTGTAGTTGCTAAGAAGATTTGCATGTGAACAAATGACCAAAGTTAAAAAAAATGTCAAATCTGAATCGATCATACATGCATGCTTGCACTTCAGCATTTAATTACTTCATAATTAAACAACTTACTCATGTGTGTAAGAAATTTTCTCATGTTTTATAGAATATACAAGAAATTTGATCATGATCATTAGTGATTGATACATGTTGTCGTTGTCCTCCTCTGCACTACCTAAATCAAAAATCAGTTAAACCTGATTTTTTACATTTGTGAGTTAAACCTGATTTTTTACATTGGGTGTCGCAATAGTGTCTTGTCTGCCATCAGATAGCCTGAATTTTTTGGGAACCAAATTCCAACCTGGCTCATTTAGTTCGGATAGCAGGAATCGGATGATAATTTTTATGATTCTATATTCGATTATGTGGATAACTCGGTTAATGTGGGTGCTGGAAGTGCTTCCTCTTGCTACAAGTATCTAGAAGAGCACGTATATCTGATTCTGTTTAGATAGGATCGTAACTCATAAGAGATGATAGATTTGGTTAATGAGTCGTCTAGTGTCAAACATTTGTTTTTATAGTCCAACGTATATGCTTTTATATCCTAGGTTGTCATGGACGATTTAAGTCAGGGTTCTTTATCAGAGTACTATGAAATTGTGAGCAAGATGTTTGTTAGCGAAGATGAAGGATTCCAGTTTTATAATCAATATGCTCTTGATAAAGGGTTTAGTGTGAGGAAAAGCTATGTTGAGTGGGACGGTGCCAACGAGATTAGTTTGAGGAAGTTTGTATGTAGCCGAGAAGGTTTTCGTGAAGCAAAACATATGAAGAAAGATAATAAGAAGCGGAAGCCACGGAACATTACTCGTGTGGGGTGTAAAGCTAAAATGGTCATTGCACGAGACATGGGATCGAGTCGATGGTTTGTGAAGGATTTCATTGATAGTCACAACCACCCTTTGGCCCCAAGAGATCTTGCTTGTCATTGCGTTCACATAGAAGAATCAGCGATGAGAAAAAAGCGGACATCATAGAGATGTCAATTTCTGGGATACGGAAGCACCAAATCATGGATATTTTGGGAATGCAGTACGGTGGATATGATAAAGTTGGATGTACTTCTCGAGACATATATAACTTCTGCTATCGTTACAAGCAGGAACAGATTTTGGCTGGTGATACCCAAACGATGATACTTCACCTGAAGGAACGTCAGGAGAGAGATCCTGACTTTTTCTTTCAGTACTTGGTTGATGGGAGGACCATCTCAAGGGATTGTTCGTCCGATTGTCAATCCCGCATGGACTATGAAGTTTTTGGTGATGTTGTTGTCTTTGATAGCACTTACGAACTAATCTATATAATTTACCCTTTGTGCCTTTTGTTGGGGTGAATCACCATCGAAGCACCGTCATTTTTGGGTGTGGAATTATTTCCCATGAGACAACTGAGGCATATGAGTGGATGTTGCGAACATTTTGTAATGCCATGTCCCGAAAGCATCCGATATCTGTGATCACCGATGGAGACCTTGCAATGCGAGAGCTATTAGGGTGGTTTGGCCCAATTGTAACCATAGGTTGTGCGTATGGCATATTGAGCGAATATAGTACGTAATGTGCATAATGATAAAGTCGGGAAGAATTGAACATTTATATATGATTGTTGTTCTATAGAAGAGGCTGAAAGAAAATGGATAGAGTTTTTGGAAAGGAATAAAGTAGGTAACAAGGAATCTTGGTTGCATCAAATGTACGAGATGAGGAACCTTTGGTGTCTGCATATCAAGTGGGTCGTTGTTTTTTGGGGTTGAGGAGTAATCGGCGGAGCGAGAGTCTCAACTCGACGCCGCATACGCATCTTGATGGTAAAATGACATTATTTGACATGCTGCAACACTATGAGCGGTGCTTGTCGTCTCGCGCACAAAAGAGGCCAAATTGGACATTGTAGCATTGCGTCTATTTCTTTCACGAATTGAATTGTTCAAAATTAGAAGAAGATGTGCTAAAGTGTTCACTCCTTCGTCTTTAAGTTGGTTAAATTGAGCATAGATGATGCAATTGGTTGTATACTCATTGAGATACTAGAGGGAGGTGATTTGACTTGCTATATTGTGGCTAAGAAGGACAAGACAGAGATAATGTTTCATGTGGATTGTGATTTGAGGGAAGACTCTTTGTATGCAATCAGGTGTTCATGCCATAAGCTTGAAAGCGTAGGCACACCATGTTCCCATATCTTCTATGTATTGGGATTACTGCGAGTAGACCGACTTCCCATGTGTTGTACTTTGAAAAGATGGACGATGAGTGCAAAGTGTGTTTTTCCTCCTACCAGAAAAAGCAGTATGTTCGATTATTCGAAAAGCCTCGAGAGGTACCGTGAGTTAAGAAATTTGAGTCATGCGGCATCCTTCAAGGCATGTCAATCTGTTGAATCCTATGAGCGTTTAAAGCGAGTTTTGCATGTGGAAGCTGCAACCAATGATGCATTTGGTGGTGAGGTGGACTGCATCACTTATGGTCCAGTGCTGCCACAAAAAATTGAAGGTGAGTATGAAAATATGATAAAGGTTATGGATCCAATGCGTGTGCAGGGCCGAGGTGCACCAAAGAAAAGACTACAGGCAAAGAAAATGAAGAAAATATCGAAGGTTAAATGTAGTGTTTGTAAAAAGGAGGGTCACAATCGACGTTCGTGCCTAAAGTCAAAAGATGTACGTCATGCTCTGTAAATGGTAATAGATTTGTATGATATGGTTGTGTTAATTTTCCTCACCATTAAATATTATGTGCATGTAATTTATGGTTTTACTTTTTTAATTATGCAGGCCTCTCAAACAGGGAAGGTGTGACCCATATCATACATGTGCTTGGGCCAAACATGAACCGACCGGATTGTTTGAAGAATAACTCTGATTCTATACTGGAGATATATGATGACTTTGTTGTTCTGAACGAGCAGGTTTCAGCTGTGATTCCACTGCTTAAACTGAAGGCGGCATCCAAGGTATCGATCCCTTGCTTTATGTGATAAGTATGTTTCCACTGTAGATATGTGTTGATAACTTTTTTTCCCGTGTATTCACAGTGTTTTATTGTCACTATCCTGATATGTTGCTTGCTCAACATACTACCATGCTTCGGAGGTTGTATCGCAAGCTGATTGACATGATTGAAGAAAAAACTACTGGTACAGTCTTGTTCATCTAGAACTTTTGCCTGCTATGTTTTTTACCGTTCCCTAGTGATAGTTCTATCTGTAGTGCTTATCCCTTTTTGTATGTATTAGGTATGGCAGATTTGATTCTAGTAAACAGCAAGTTCACCGCAACAACATTTGCCAGGACCTTTTGCGGCCTTTATGCCAGAGGAATCGAGCATGCTGTTCTATATCCAGCTGTCTGTGTTGAACAGTTTCAGGAACCTCATGCTTATAAGTAACTGCATGCTTGTATATCTCTCTGTAACTCGCTTAGGTTTAATTTTTTTTTAAAAAAAATTTATAGTGTGAAGTGTAAGCATTTTTCTCACCTTCTGCACCTGCAGGTCTAGCCAAATCTAACTACCATGTTTCTGCGCAGGTTGAATTTCCTCTCAATTAACCGGTTTGAGAGAAAAAAGAATCTTGATCTTGCCATTTCAGCATTTTTTGTGCTTCGCTCTCTTGCTTCTATGCTACCTGGTGATGCTCGACAGGAAGTAACCTTAACAGTAGCAGGTAATTTCCTTTCCACTACAGGTTGAATGTTGCATCGTCGCTGCATTATGAATTACCAACTGCAACTGCTGTTTACTTACAAAAGATTTTGCTTAAGGTGGATATGATAAGCGTCTCAGAGAAAATGTTGAATACCTTGAGGAGCTCACAAGATTGGCAGCGACTGAAGGGGTTTCTGAACATGTCAAATTTGTGACATCTTGTTCAACATCTGAAAGGAACGAACTTCTCTCCAACTGCTTTTGTGTGTTATACACTCCAAAGGTAAATATCTGGCATGTCTTATGATTCTCAACAAGGTGAGCATTTTCCCGTAATAAACCTATGTCTGACACTTCACAGGATGAACATTTCGGTATTGTTCTCAACCAAGACATTTGGTGACCTACTGAACAGCTATGTCCTCAATGTGTACCATGAGAGGATTGAGTGATTTAACTTGGAATGTCAGCCGTCCTCGCCACACTGCCGCTCTCGGACGACGCGACGGTGGAGCTCCTGCTCAAGCCGGAGTGCATGAGGCCCGTGTCCGTGCTGGTCCAGCGCGGCAGCACCGAGGCGAGGCTGCACGCAATGTCCATGATCTCCAAGATCTCCAGGGCCAGCGTCCACTTGTTGCAAGTAACTGCCTGACATACGAAGGCATCTTATGTGTAATGCTTGGTTTTCACCTTGTAAGTTAGCATAGGGATCTAAATAAACTTATTCCTACAATGGATTTGATTGCAGCATTTTAACTTTGCCTCTGTTTAAGAGAAAGAAACCATATCCATATCCAGCTATCCTGTAATGTAAACAATTAATGTTCTGATGTCATTGTGTTTTTACCGTTCATTTGATTTTTCAAGTATAATACAGGAGTTATGTTTCCCTTTTACCCATAGATATACAACTAAGCACTTGCATTTGTACTTAACTGTACCATATTGACACATCCTCAATGTGCCGTCACCTGCATAACATTACCACGATCACACATCACAAACATGCCGTCATATTAGCAATATATGTGATCAAAATATCCAAGTGACCACAGCGCTTCAATCACTCACTGTATTACTCACAGCGCTTCAATCACATATTACTCACTGACATTTGAACAGTTGTTACATGCATAGAGTCAGGGAGCAATTTATTAGATGAACTGATTTGAAACCAGCTACTGGTACGTTTGCATGACTTGATGCAGCTCATTTGCTCATCAATGGAAAGGCCTTTTTTCGGTCAGAGAACCATCAAGTCGAAAGCAACAATGTTTTTCACTTCATAATGTATCAAAGGAAGATACAAAACATGAATACTGATTATTTCAGAGGCAGGACCAAGAATAATGATAACGTATCAGCCCGAGACTTTGTTATGTGTTCCTTACTTCTAATCGGATGACAATGAAAAATAGAAATAAAATCAAACCTATTATGTATTGCTCTTCTAATCGAAATTTGTTGGATCCATCTTAACCCTCTTCACAGAAACCCCTGAATCTTCTTCATCCTCCACAGTTGCCCAAACATTCTGTGGCAATGAATTGATTTCATCGATTAGATAATTTAACCAAAACCATTTGAAAGTGTTAAAATAATTATAAAGTACAACCTACCTGTTCACCTGAACTATCATCACTGGCACTTGGATTTTTATAATTCTTTAAAATGTATAGATGACATGTCTTTGTTCCTTCGTGGTCATGCAACAGTCTATCGACATGTTCAGAGCAATGCAGCAATACCAACTCTTTGGGTGGTGTGTAACCAGGCTTAAGGTAGTACAATTCAGAATTCTCTTTGTAGCCATGATCACCCAAATTTTCCACCATGGTGAACCAATCAACCTTACCAGGTTCAACTAATGTCATTACACTAGGCAACGATCCAGATAAACCTTTATGAACGATAAATTCCATCACAACACCCTGATATGAAGTCACAATATTTTGCTTCAAAACAATAGATAAGCACACACTTAATTTATAAACAACATTGACATATAATTATCGGGCGTGCAGTTGGTATGGACTCTAGATGCATAGATGCTTGCGGTTGTACGTGTTCTGACTTTTTCAACTTTCTCAGATCCATCTGTACACGTTCTTCCATTGTTTTCTTGTCGAGTCGTACTCTCTCTAATTGTATGGCCTGATCTACAATCTGTCGTTCTAGCTTCACATTGATGTCCATGTTTTCACGCTCTTGCTTCAACATCGTCACCATAGTTGCACGCTCTCGCTTCAACATCTTGTCCGTGGCTGAGTGCTCTTCCCGCATCTTCATGTCTATTTCCTTTCTCTTCAACTGAAGCTTTTGGTCAATGTCGTTGCGTCTTTGCTTAATCATACTGTCGATGTCGTCGCGTTGTTGCTGAATCATTCGGTCCATATCGTTGCGTTCTTGATGCAAATTTGTATCCATTCTTCCTACATAATTCAGTGCCAGCAACTAGGTCAGGACCATGAGGACATGATGCCATTACAAATATGAATGGAAACAAGGCCAAGTACTGAAATTGTCACATTGAAAACACATTGTCATTGTTTCCAAACAACTTCCGATTGTAAATTAAGAGTTGGCTTACTTTTGAACATAGCAAGCTACACAGTAAGGCACACATGTATGTTGATTATTTTTCTTGTTTCATCTTATTTTCTAAACCAATCAAGATTAATTTAGTTCTCCAAATTTATGGCGACAACAATCAAGATTAATTTAGTTCTCCAAATTTAATTAATCAACAACCTTACTATAACAATTGGATGAGATCCAGTGCAACTAGTATATTCTTGCAACCCAGTGGTTGAGATGCAGTGCAGAGATGAATTTCTATACGATCCTATATACGATCCTATATGTTATTTACCAATTAATTTCACATCTATCAGACAAACATTGGCACCTTTACAATTTGGCAAACAAAACTAGCAAAAGAGTTCATGTTGCATGAAGGGGACAAACCTAGAGTCAGGCACGGAGGCGTGGCGACGTCGACGAGAGGTGCGGCCGCGGCGTGGAGGGGAGATGCCGCCGGCGGCGTGGAGGGGAGACGCGGTCGCGGCGGTGAGAGGAGACGCGGTCGCGGCGGTGAGAGGAGACGCGGCCGCGGCGTGGAGAAAAAAACGCGTGACCCGATATTAGCGGCAACTGAATATGTGGACCTGGAATCGGAAAGGACTAAAATTTCGGCGCGCAACTTACCGCCAGCGGCAGCGCCAAAAGTCAATTGGAGAGTACTATAGAGGTAGGACTAAGCTATGCTCCAGCCCCAAAAATTGCAACAATAAAGATCACGTACCGAAGTGGTAGTACTGCCTGGCTTGTAAGCCATCAATCCAAGTTCCAAACCTGGAGGTTATTTTTTTCCTTGTTTTTACCTTTCCTCAATTTTCACCTTTGTTTGTATTTTTTCCCATTTTTTCAATATGATTCTAGCATGCCAACCTAAGTTCAAATCCTGAAAGCTCTATTTTTTAACATGTTTTTACGTTATAAACCTTTTTATTTCATATGACCTCATGTTATTTTTCGTATTTTTACTATGCTTTTAGCCTTAACTCTATTTGTTAAATATAAATTTATACATAACATGGTGGTGTTTGCAAATATGTCCATAGTCATGAGGTACTTATCGTTTATATACTTCATATATAGATATTCTAAATTTATATTTCGTTCAAATGATTTCTTATTTTTTGTATAATCATATTTTTTTATTTGTTCTAATAACCCTTGTAGCCTTTCGAAGTAACGAGCTTTGTACCCATTTTTATCAAAAAAATTTGCATCACTTAGTACCTTCATATTTTATGAAATTTTATCGTCATTGTGATATTAAAAAATATAAATCTTTATATTTTATATGACCTAATGTTTTTTCTATTTTTACTATGTTTTTAGTCTTGCCTTGATTTTTTTATATTTGTAATATGATTGTAGCATGCAATACAAATTAAAATCCAGCATAAAACATATTTCATGCCTCATGGGGAGTTGATATTCCTGTACACATGGTTTCATAAAAATAAAACTGGTTCACTAACTCTATTATTTAATTTAATGTCGTGTCGTCAAACAATCTGACGTAACATGATACCATTTAAATCTCCACATTAGAAATGGCCTAAAACAGTCGCAATACGATTTGTTGAAATTTATTCAAATTCAAAATATTAGAATTAATTCATTTTAAATATGGCAGTATTATTTGTGTTAAAAGTGCTTATTTAAATATCACTAAGTGGCCTTTTTAATTTTTTTTAATAATGTTAAAAGTTATTATTTATTTAAATTAATTCATTTATAGTAATATTTAATGAAATTTATTCAAAATCAAAATTTTTGAATTACTATACCTTTTAAATGCTAAAACAGTCGCGATACGATTTGATGAATTAATTTATTCAAATTCAAAATATTTGAAACAATTCATTTTTAATATACCGGTATTATTTGTGTTAAAGTGCTTATTTCAAAATCACTAAGTGGCCTTTTAAATATTTTTTAATAATGTTAAAATTGATTATTTATGTAAATTTATTCATTTATTTTAAATATTTATTTAAAACTGCATATGTTATATCTTACATACTGAATATAACGGTATTAATATTGTGTTAAAAGTGATTTTTTAAAAATCACTTAATGGATGGCCTAGTATCTTACATACCGAATCGTACACATAGAAAAATTACATCAACCACATCTAACGTAGGTAGGGTATCTCTTTTGGCGAAAACATTCGCGATTTGATTTGATGAAATTTATTCAAATTCCAAATATTTGAATTTATTTATTTAAAATATCACGGTATTATTTATGTTAAAAGTGCTTAATTCAAAAGCACGAAATGGCCTTTTAAATATTTTGAACTCGCTCAGCTTCTGCCGCCAAATTAATTATTCAAAAGAGCGTCCAAAATTTCAGGATTTGTAATTTGTTACAACTGCATCTAAATTTCAGGAATTTGTCACAGTTTAAGGAAGATTGTAAGCTGATATATCTGTGACAGGCAGTATCCCTCTAAAATTAATAACAGCACACAATGACTTTATGCTTGTTCTCAAGTCTGAATACTGTCACCTTGCCTTTGGTGTTGCAGTGGTGCCTTTGGTGTTGTTCAGTGGTGGGACATGGATGCGAGTGGGGTTATGGCTGGTGATGGGAGTCTTCGTGTACATTTTCTACGGTCGGACCCACACCTCATTCACTGACGTGGTGTATGTTCCGGTGGCACAAGCATAGGAGATATATGGGTCTTCATCTTCATCAGGATTTGTGGCCTAGGGAAGGAGCAGAGTACCAGAGCCTCTTTATATAGAGGATATAGAGGCCCAGCCAAGCATGGTTGCATTCTTACAATAAGCACCAAAAGATTTGGACAAGCTGTAAGGATTTCCATATCTGACGATGCACTTAGAGAAGTAAAGAGGAAGATTTTGGTTGATTGTAGACAATTTTATGTGCATTAACACTAGGCACAAGAGAATGCAATGAGAAGGTGTACATCATCATTTTTGCCACAGATGGTAATAAAGAAATTGATACTTCATATCCATTTCAGTATATCACAAGTTCCATCCTTTTTGCTAGGTACCTAATTCAAACTGGAATTGTTGGAAATCCATAAAGTTAGGACAGTTGACACAGTTGCAAACATTGCTCGACGGGGAGCCCACTTCAAAGCAGTGATAGGACCGATGTGGATGTTCCAACAAGCAATCTACAAAAGGAAAAACACTTAGAGGCAAAGAACAACATATACTACAAGCATGAGTTTAGAAAGAGCACCTCTCATATTGTGTTGATGTTCCAAGCATGCAAGGTACCATCACCAGATCCTGCAAAATCAAGCAACTATTGTTTTCAACAAAAAACTTTCACCACACAGCCTGAAATATTGCTTTCAAAACACATTCTCGCAAAGAGTTCTAATTTTTGTTAAATGAGCATAGCCTTCACTTTCAGCAGTAGTGGAACTATCAATAGGCAACAAAAACTAGCATATATAAGACCTTCCTCTGCTATGGTGTTATATTGTTACTTGAAAAGCAGTGTAAGCATATCATCCCAACAAAACATTTCTATTCAGATGGTTAAGGCCAAGTTGAAACCGAAACATATGTTCCAATTATCATTCGCTTTCATTAGTCAAGGCAACAAATGCACAAGGTAAGTTAGGAGCACTTTTAAATGTAGAAGTTTTAACTACAGGGAAACCGGTAAAATTGTTGTGTACTAAAATAGTTCTCATCGGAATATATGATAAATGATATGGTGAAGAAATGGAAAGACTTGTATTATGTTCTTACCTGAAATTACATATTGGCCATCTGAAGTGAAAGCAGCTTCAGTTGCTACATTGGGAGATGACTCCATACTAAAGCCACACCTCTGCAAAACAAATGCGAGTGTGTCAATGATTTGATTTGAGGAAATTATGCACTTCCTAGTTCAATATTCAAGCCATTTTTTTCTGCAACAGAAGTAACTGATCTTATCCCCTCCATATTTGAGGAAATTAGGCACTTCCTAGTTATAAATCACAAAGTGACTCTGCTGACTCTACATTGTATCTTGATGTGCATAAGATGGAACTCGGATGGTGGGTAAAACAAACACGGTCAACACCATGCTTCCTATGATATGTAGTCTTCAACAACCTAAACAATAGTCCCCATTTATAACATCAGTTAATAAGAAGTCTGAAAATGTGCACAACCCATTATCCAATGCTCAATAGTTTGGTTAACATCAAACTAAGCAAAACAAGCAATGTGGAGCATACTGCAGAACAGGTTTAATCTAATGAAAAGAAAATTAACGATTACATTAATATAGATAAGTAGGCCAAAACAAATGCTGCCAGTATGACTGCCTATCCCTAGCAATGTGGTTAATCAGACATATCATAAAATGGGACTCATTATATGTCCATCAAGCAGAAGCACAAAACTGACACACATGAAGTATGGATTCTAGCAGCAAGATATTGGCATCTCCTGAGTTCCTGAAATTTTAACCAACCACACATCACATCCCCAAAACAAAGTTGACCATCAAACAATGTAACCTACAAGCCAAACTAAGAATGCAGCAGCAGAGCTCACACTCTTGTATCCAGATACTGCAACTGTCTAACATACAGGGTTTAACGAACACATGCCCCAGGAGGAAACAGAGCAGAGGTAAATTAGAAAAAAAATAAAAAAAACCAAACGGGATGCGGGCACAACGCACTCATGTCGGGCTGGCGATGTTTTAGAGGCGTATGGAGTCCTCCTCGCTGAGGTGACGAGGAGATCCTCCTTGCGGTGGAAGTCGAGGCAGTTTATTTTCCCAGCCTGCAAGCGATTCGAGTGGGTATCACCGCGAATTAATCCGATTCCGGCCCGAATCCATGGGAAGAGGGGGAGAAGAGGCGGCGGTTTTGGGGATTTTCGCGTTGGAAGAAGAACTCAATTAGTCGGTGAAGACCGCGCCGATGGCCATCCCGCGGACGATCTCGTCGTCGAGCTGCAATAGCGTCGCCGTCATCTTCTTCTTCCTCCTCGCACTCGTCGGCGGTGTCTGCTCGCTTACCCGGGCCATCGCCGCAACCCTCGAGTTTTTCGATTAGTTTGTCACCGGAGTGCCGATTGCGAAATTTACATCTTAATTTACTATACTACCCACTCTTTTCGGTTCTTCTCAGTTCTTCTCAGTTCTTTTTCATGGGTTCCTCCTAATTCTTTACCGTTAGATTTAAAACAATGAACGATCCTTATTTTTTCCAACCACCTTAAAACTTCTAATTTTATATTAATATGTCTGTTTTTAAAAATTTTTTAACAACTATTTAGATGACACAAAAAAATATCATGTAAGGAATGAATACACTCTCGTATTGTAGACTGGACTTCCTAATCAAACCCACAGCCATGGCAGAAGCTCCTGCAGCAGCAGGCATGGAATTCGGGCCTCATGACATGTTGTCGCTCGACGGGTACTGTTGCGAGTGCTCATCGCTGGCGACAGGGTCCGCTTGGAGGAGCTTTTGGGAGAAGAAGGCCAAGGTGGCCACCGCAATGGATCGCCACCTCATGAAGTTCCTCCATTGGAGGACGAGCACCGCGACTCTCAAACGGAAGGTCTGCAGCTGATCGCGATTAACCTACCCGATGCGGCGCCGGTCGTGGTTGAAGCAGGAATTTTGAGCCCAAACAGCGGGGCAGATCTTACTGGCTACCTGAAGCCGTGCATTGCTGCCTGCTTGAGCTCCATGGCACGCTGGTGTGTCGAGCCCGAGCAGTTCCCCAGCCAGCTCGCGACGTAGATCCGCCGGTGCCGATCACAGGGCGCCAGCGCAGCACGGAAGGAGTTCCATTCTGGGCGTGACGAGCAACGGGAACACGGCCCTGCACCTCGTCGCCAGCCGCGGCCACGCCAACCTCGCGGCGCTCATCTGCGAGAGGGCGCCGCCCTCGCTCGTCGCCACGCGCAACCGGTGCCTCGACACGCCTCTCCACTGCGCGGCTAAGGCCGGGCACAGGGATGTGGCGGCGGATTGCCTCCTGCAGACGGTCCAGAACGGATCGGAGACGGAGGCGACACTGCAGGCGAGGAACCAGGCGGGCGCCACTGCCCTGCACGAAGCTGTTCGGCACGACCATGTTGATGTGGTAGATTTGCTGATGACGACAGCCCCCTGGCTAGCCTCCGTAACAACCGACGGTGGTGTCTCTGCACTGTACATGGCGGCAGCGAGCCACTCGGTGGAGATGGTCCAGAGGCTGCTGCGTCCGTCGCAAAAGGGACGACCGTCGCCGCGACTGTTTTGCATGTCGCTGCGCCAAGTAGTAATGAAGGTATGTATGCAGTAAGATAAATATTTTTTAGTGAAACTTGGAAGGAAGCTCGCGTATATGCATGAGTAATTTATTTGTTGTTTGTAAAAAGTACACGAAAATAAGTCTTATCTTAGTATATTCAGATCATATATTATTTTATAATCATAAACAAGAAATATCTATCCTCCTCTACTTACCTAAAAATTGTAGATGGTTGTGCATTTAGTATCGTCCTTTATCTTCAAATACTTGACGACACATGTGTTCATTGGATGTCCGGTAATCATTAGGTGTATTGTGTACGGATGCCTCATAAGCAATTTGACTTATGATTGGTGGATATCGGTTTGTATATAGAACTTATACATTGAGATTAGTGGGGACTTGTGATTGATATTTTAGCCTCACTACCGGACTCAGGCTGTTTAGAGACGAAACACTCGACGAAACCCATATTACACTCGGCAAAGGGTTTGCCGAGAGCAACACTCGGCGAACCTCTCACGGCAAACCCGGACTCGGCAGCGAGCAATTTGCCGAGTGCTCAATTTGAGGCACTCGAAAAACTATTTGCCAAGAGCAACATTTTGTCGAGTGCCATGCACTTGGCAAAGTATGTCCTGTTTGCCTAGTGCCAGGCACTCGGCAAAATATTTACTGTTTGCCTAGTGCAGGGCACTCGACAAAGTATTTTCTGTTTGCCTACTGCCAGGCTCTCGGCAAACATTTATTATTTTGCCGAGAGCAATGCACCAGGCAAACATTTATTATTTTGCCGAGTGCTAAGCACTACGCAAACTGGAAATACTTTGCCAAGTGCAGGAACTAGGCAAACAGTAAAATCTTTGCCTAATGCACCGTACTCGGCAAACAAGTTTCCAGAAATAGCTCTGGAAAGCCTATTTGCCGAGTGTTGCACTTGGCAAACCCATCTTTGCCGAGTGCTGCACTAGGCAAACATGCTTCCTGCCCCTATTCTATTTAATCCTTTCTGTCACTTATCACAAATACACGATATTCATCACAGGCATAACATAATAATCATCACAGGCATAACAAATATATCACAAGAAGTATCATAGGCAAATATATCACAACAAGCATCCAAAACCACAATTTAAAATTTTGGCTGAATGTCTGATTTCATGGTACTCTGACAAATCTCATGATTTTAGGACTTTATTTGTTTTATTAATAATTTAAAAATCGACCGGACTTTATTTGCCTCACGGCCACAAACGTGCTTCCTGAAAAATATGTTTGAAATTACTTTCCATTTCCTAGATATGGCCTCAAAATGGACTCAGTAACATGAATATCATTTTTAACACATTTTATTCCATTATTCGAATCACTTATAGTTCAAATGTGGCACTAGTAAAGAAATTCCTATAAATACAATAAATTATTTAAATATAGCGAACAATTAGGAAAATACACCAAATTTTAACATGTAATAATTTATGTTGTATATGAGGGAAAAGTTTGGAGCGTGTTGTGCAACAAAATCTTAAAATTTCTGCGAGTGCCTTGGCGAAGCACTCAGCAAACTCCAATCTTTGCCGAGTGCCTTGGCAAGGCACTCGGCAAATACCACGGTTTGTCGAGCGCCGCTTTGTGACACTTGGCAAACATCAAGTTTTGTCGAGTGCCTCGCTTTGCCGAGAGCTGCACTCGCCAAAAAAAAAATAAGTTTGCCAAGTGTCACCCTTTGCCGAGAGTGACACTCGGCAAACATTGAGTTTTTCCGAGTGCTAGGCTTTGCCGAGTGGCACTCAGCAAACACCTTGTTTGCCGAGTGCCCGAGATTATGTACTCGACAAACTTCTGGACACTAGGCAAACATCGGGATTCTGGTAGGCCTACTCCTAATTGAAACATATTAAGTGTCTTAGTGTGTAAGTAATAAATTTAAGGCTGAGTTCTAAAGCTCTTATTGGATTGGCTATTTCTTCGTTTATAAGGAGTATGTTTTCGAACTGCTAAACAATGCATGTTCTATAAGTATTTTCTACATAAAAGTTTCTTAAAAATCAAACAAATCTGTTTTTTCAAATTTTTAATATTTAATACTTAATTAATTATGCGCTAATGACCTATGTCGTTTCACATGCATTGGATAAGCTCACCAATGAGAGCCGAAGTAGAAGATAAAGAACATCACCAGTTTGACATGGTGTCAAAACAATATATTTGATCTTTACTTTTCTAATAACATATGAATAAAGAAAACACATGATACATGAAAAATACATTCATGTTAAATTTTTTTAGGTACATTCATGATAAATCTAATTTCATTTTAAGATATCAATATTTTTTACATTATGGAGTGAGTAAATTTTGAGAATGCTACTCATATTTGGAGTTGTTTTTAGTTTTTAAAATATAAGTCTAATTTCACTATGCCGAATCGCGTTGTGCCGGCCCCGAATCGCCTCCTCGATCCAATTCGCACCAAGACCAAAACGCGAGTTCCCTCTTCCTCTTCTTCTTCCATGGCCACTGTCAACCGAGCTTGCCTCGTCGCCACCGGGCCATTCCATCCCCGTGTGCCTTCATCCCCTTCCCCAGTCGTGCCCGTCGCGGCGCCGCCAAGTCCCCCTATCTGTGCCAACTCGCTAGCACATTCGTGGTGCCGCGCCGCCCTTGGAATGCCACCTCCACAAAGCCCAGTTGTGCTCTGCCACCGGCTTTATTTCTCACCACCATATCACCACCGATGTTGTTCCCGCTTGTCGGTGAGCTCCCCGCTTAATTTCTTCTCTCTACATCTTCTAGCGTCTCCTAGATGGCACCTGGACGTGATAGTTTGTGTGCTTGTTCCACAAGGACTATATCTTAAGGAATAATTTATTATAAATCTATAAATATCGTATATGATATGATCATCTCTATCATTTCCTATAGGACACATATCACTGAAACTTATAGTAGAGTCAATCATATAAGTACACAACACACATTGCCTTAATGTGCATCTAATGCCTTTTTTGGAAGGCATGCCTTCGGCGACGATGATGGGAGGCAGGGAGGACGATGGCGAGGATGAACCTCGGGAGCAGTGGCTAGGGTTTCAGACTTTTTTGGAATTTTTATTTCGTTGCCAATTTTTCTTTTTTTAGTCAAATGGCTTAAATGCCCACATGAGAAAATGGTTGCGCTAGTGGCATGCAAAAATAGCGATTTTTCGCAGACACCTTGGTATTAGACGAGCCACCCACCCACCTGTGAAAATCGATGTTGATCACATGGAAAAATGATTTATGTAGTAGTGCATGATTTAGTTTTGGAAGGTGTAGTTAATGCATTGATACTTTCCTTTGCATGCTGTTATCCATTGATTGGGAGAAACACACTAATATTGTTAATCAGAAAAAGGAACAAATAATGAAAGGTATGGATTAAACTAGAGGTCTTACCTCTTTGGAAATAAGGAGTACCTTAAAAGAGCTCGAATATGTATATTTTACTAAATAATATTTTGTTTTGTAGATTACCAAATGATATTCAGAGCAGTTCTCCCTTCAAATAAAAGCCAATATATCCCATGGATAAACATTTTCCATACACCCATCATTATCAATCCAAGAATCCAAATTCACACATGCGCCTGGGGGGACGACAAGCTTGGTAGGGTTAGGGTTTCGGGGGTGGGGTGGAGGAGGGTGGCGCTGGGGAGGGAGAAGTAGGGGATCAAGCTTAGAGAGATGGCCTAGGAGACGACAGACTGGTGGTAGCATCATCGGAGCCGCAAGGTTGGCAACGGGCGATGGGCTAGTGTTGGTGGCAAGGGTAAAGCAAGGTGAAAGGGAGGAGGGGGAGGCTGGCCACACTGGCACATTGACGCCTTTCAGTGGCGACATAGTGACGGTGGTGGAAGTAGAGAGGCAAAGGGATTGGAGCTGGCCTGGATCTCGTGTCATCGAAAGAGGGCAGAGGAAATTCACCGGAGGGAGCCCATTGTCGAAGGGAGGGAGCGAGGCGCTCTGTTTCTTGTTGCACCGTCACTTGTTCCGTTTCATCCGTCGGAGAGAGGAGGAGGAGACTCGCCAAAGGGCTATCGCCATCGCCCAATTCACTCACTGTGCTATGAGGTGGAGAGAGTGTGTGTAAGAGATAAGGTGGAGAGAGGAAGAGGAAGAGACTGTGCACGACTTCTCCTCCTGGCACTCGTGCGCGTGATAGGAAGCCCCTTATTAATCTCGCCTCAAGTCTCCAACAGATACTACGTAAATTGTAGACACTGGTAAACCCAGGGTGCGTCCGTCCTAGTGCCCTTACTTTGTCAACCACCATGGTCACAATGCAAGGCCTCCGAAGCCATCGCGACCCCTCGTACGCCGGAGGTATATGGGCAGTTGAGTATATGCATGGAGATCGAAGAAAAAATAGGTCGACATGCTGGACTCTCAGCAGCAGTTGCAGCAAAAGGCAAAATCACCATCAACATGCCATCTCAGGGACTCGAAGCAAACAGGGCCATCCCTAACAATTTGAAGGTTCCGTATGAAATATAAAATAAAGCCTTTCTGTTAGAAAATACTAATTACATTATATATCAAGAATATATATTATTTATAACATATTATAGGATATGTCTCTATTACCACTGATTTTAACTAGTATCAATCTATAATACTACTTTCTTTAGCTATATCATACTATCAAACAAACAAGAATTATTAGTTGATTCGTTGATGCCAACTAGAGCTATATGAAAGAAGCTCACCTACCTACAGATGTAGTGGCGTTCCGGCTAAATATAAAAAGAAGGAAAAGTACGAATTACCTCTTAAACTATCACGACAATACGAATTACCCCCTGAACAACAAAATTGGACATTTTGAACCCTGAATTGTC
The DNA here is from genome assembly GCA_019925245.2 of Oryza australiensis. Classification (NCBI taxonomy): domain Eukaryota; kingdom Viridiplantae; phylum Streptophyta; class Magnoliopsida; order Poales; family Poaceae; genus Oryza; species Oryza australiensis. The sequence goes on along the minus strand of JAIFGZ020000381.1, from coordinate 756,185 downwards.
TATACCGGACGAATAACCCTCCTCGACCCTATCTAGAGTGGTTTTGTCCTACGTGACGTACACGTAGCAATTTAGCATATTTGTTTTTAAAAAATGGTGGGGCCCACCTGCCAGACTCTCTTACCTTTCTCTTTCCCCTCTTCCCCTCTCTCTCGAGGGTGGAGCAGCGTCGAGGCCAGCATCCCGAGGCGACGGTGAAGTCCAGGCGGCGCCCTAGAATGGTGGCTTAGGGAGCAATGGTGGTGGAGACTGGTCCATGGTGGCATGGTGGAGAGGATCTGGTGGCCGGTGATGGAGGCAGGGGTCGTCGGCGGTGAGGAGCCCACGTGATCCCGAGTGGAGAGCGGAGGATGGCATCGATGGAGGACGGGCCCGCCCTTCGCCTGGGTACGTGGAGGATGGCGCCAACGACGGGCGGTGACGGCTCAGGTGAGGGAGGCCGGTGGCAAAGGAGTCGGAGGAGGGCACGATGCACCGACTGGCCGAAGCTTGGGTAGGACGGCTGGCGACGATGTCCTAACAAAGGTGGAGACGATGGAGAAGCGGCGCTAGCTACGGGGTTCCAAGAGGCGCACAGGTAGGGAGGTTGGTGGAGAGGAGGCATCGGCGGCGAGGAGATCCGGCGGGGGACGGGCGATGCGTCCATCCACCACCTGCTGCGTCCCCGCCATGCCCACAGTGGCCCACCGCCCGCCGTGCCATTGACTGCCCACCGCCGACCACCGAGTTGCCGCTCTCGACAACACCCGAGAGAGGGGAAGAGGGGGAAAGAGAGAGGTGAGAAAATCTAACAGTTGGGCCCCATTGCTACGTGTACGCCACATAGGAGAAACTGCTCTAGATTGGGTCGAGGGGGGTTATTAGTCTAGTATAGACAATTTAAGGTTTAAAATATCTGGTTTTATGGTTCAGGGGTAATTCATACTGTCGCAAATTCAGGGGTATAAATCATACTTTTTCTAAAAAGAATCCTTGCAACAATTCAGTTTTTCTAACGAAATGGAAAATAAAATGTTTATTGTCTAGAATGCGCGTTCACATCATTGTCACAAAACTGCGGTTCTCCTTGATGTAGTTATGATTACTATCGAACTTAGATTTGAGAAGAAAACATCACGTTCTAGCTAATTTAGTGGAGCAGAAAGAGTAAATTTTGAAAAAACAGAATCTATGGATCGTAAATATATCGAACGTATTAGCTTAAATTGAAACATATAATTTTTTGAGGTCAAATTAGGGGCTATGTGCAGTTGTATAGCTCGCACGTGACGAGAACGGGCGTGGAGGCAGAAGTAATAGGGGAAAAACATGCGATGGGCTTGCTTCAAGATCTAGAGGAGGCCAAGCCACCAAACGAGAAAAAAATAAATGGAGGAAGTTGTATTATATTAACCTCGAGCAGTGCTCACAAATGTCCGTTGACTCTACCAAAAGTAGTGTGTCAGCATCTCACAGAAAAAGAGGGATTAAGCAGTGTCGTGTGTGCCAGACAAAGCAAATTAAGCAAAGCAAGCACTGAAGATAAAGCTTCATATTCAATCAACCATGGCGGATGCTGTCGCCGCAGCCGCGGAATTCGGGCCTCACCAAAAGATGACGCTCGATGCGGATTTGGTACAAATGCTCACCGCCGGCGACGCAGTCCGCCTGGAGGAGCTGTTGAAGGGCAGAGAAGGCCGTGGCGGCGACGGTGGCTACCGTCGAACAGATGGCCTGCTGCAACTGCAGGTCTCAATCAACGTCGTCGGCGACGCGGCCCTGCGTGAAGCGGCGCCGCGGAGTAGAGGTACGAACTCCCTCCTTGGGGTGACGAGCAATGGGAACACGGCGTTGCATCTCGTCGCCAGCCGCGGCCACGTCGAGCTCGCGAAGCTTATCAGCGAGATGGCGCCGTCGCTGGTGGCCACGCGCAACAGGTGCCTCGACACGCCGTTGCACTGTGCAGCGAAGGCTGGCCACCGGGATGTAGCAGCCTGCCTCTTGCCGATGATGCGCGTCGCCGCCGGTGGGGGGGAGGAGGAGGATACGGCGCCTCTGCGGGCGATGAACCAGCTGGGCGCCACCGCGCTGCACGAAGCCGTCCGGCACGGCCGTGCTGAGGTGGTGCATCTATTCATGGCGGAAGCTCCCGAGCTGGCCGCAGTAACATCATGCCATGGTGTCTCGCCGTTGTACTTGGCGGCGAAGACTGGTTCGGTGCGAATGGTAGCGGCGCTGGTACGTCCGTCACGTGACGGGATACCGTCGCCGGCATCGTTCGCTGGCCGGGAGGGACGTACGGCTTTGCATGTTGCGGCAGCTATTAGCAAAGGTACAAATGATCACCCTTTCATAAATGTTGATCTGTTTAGACTATATTTCTATTTTTGCCATGAGCTAGTTAATTACTACAGGTTACCACTTTGACTGCAAAAATATAGACTATAAAGAGCTGCTTGCACTACTGGAGAAATTCACAACTGTCCCGGTTTATAACCCTCAGTAGTCATGGTTGTCAAACCGAGACTACGAATCCGGGACTAAAGATGGGCGATCTCTAGTCCCGGTTAAATAACCGGGACTAAATATGCACCTTTAGTCCCGGTTTAAGCCACCAACCGGGACTAAAGATGACGGAGCCACGTGGCCGGCTACGCCATCGTTAATCCCGGTTGGTGGCTTCAACCGGGACTAAGGATGACACATCCGGCCACGTGGCTCCGCCATCTTTAGTCCCAGGTTGTTGCTCCAACCGGGACTAAAGAATTTTTTATATTTTTTTTAAATTTTATTCTTTCTCCAACAATGCTAAATACTACATATTACACACATATACATATTTTACACACATATATTTATAAATATATATTGTATAATATATATTTATAAATATATAAGTTACACAACATATAAATGAACTTAAGAAAGGAAATATATACATATAATATATTACCAAAACATATACATATATGTACAATATCCACATATATTTCGTATGTTATAAAACATTATCTATTTTATAGATCCGGTGGTTAAGTTACTTAAATTAAAATAGAACTCCCGTGGGATCAATGATCTGCTCGTTTATAAATCCCATCAATTCTTCCTGAGCAGCTTGTATGAAAGTCTCGTGGGGGAGGTTGTCTCTTACTTGCATAAGCTGTCATTAATTCGATCAAACGAGAAATAAATATATGCAGTTAATAAGAAATCAATACGTAATGTATGAATAGCTGTTATACGTACATCTATATCGTCGATAGTTGTGACATCGGTCACAAAGCGGTGAAGGTAGTCACAGACGTAGTATCCGCATAAGTTGGTGCCCTGCGACTGTTTTGCACACTAAAGAACAAACGACGACAGATTTAATATACATTTCATATTTTAGAACAAAGTAATAATTCAAAACAACTTTGGAGCATGTTACTCACTAGAAAGTTCATCCTCACGGAGAGCTTATCTTTCCAATTTCTGCGAACATTAGTCCGAAGCCGTTCCCATGCACGTATCCCTACATGCAGTTAAAAGTTAGCTAGTAATTATCAGAGAACCGCATATATGCAATAGCTAGCAAGTAAGATGGCATTACCTATTTAGCAGTTCAAATATCTTTGCGTATGTGGACTTTGGTTTATTCATTGAGTCAAAGACATGGATCCGCGAGTTATCCATGTCAATTACTAACAGAACCCAGTGAAATCTCCAAATTGGTTTAGATGATACATATGAAAAATTTATGTATGCACACGGGATTGAAATCGGTACGGAAGGAAGAAAATACTTACGCAGTGTTGTAGGGCAGAAGGATAAATGACCGATAGTGGTTTATCACCAACGACTTGTAAATGTTGTCCAGTGTTGGATCAGGAAAATGATCAACCAATACGCCGTTGATTTTGCGTGGATCCATGAATCCATGTTTGCTACAGTCGTGCATGTTGCAGTATTGCATCGTCATTCTACAATGGTTAAAAAGAATTTTAGTCAGCTAAATATAAGAAGGTAAGAAACGAAATAACAGAACGAAACTTACAGAGCCCGCGTGGCTAGAAGTGAGACGTCGAGGGCATCAAGCTGGTACAGGTCGAATATGTCTTCGAATCGGATATAGAAGTCGTCACCTCCATCGACGAAATAGTACGTGAATATTTGCCCGTTACCATCTCTCCACCCTTGCTGGATTCTTGCATGTACCACTTGTGGAAGCGGTACATCGTGTTGGTAGCTTTTTCACTTGATCCGGCTTTACAAGAGGCTTTCCAAGTTTGAACTTGTATTTCAAGAGCCTTCGCCAGGAGCACCGTGTAATTGATCCATTGAAATTCCAGCAGATTCCATAAATTGTCTTAAGTCTTATTTGACATTTGGAACACTGAACTGGGGTACATCTTTGCCCGTTCTCTTTTCCTTGACAACACCTTCCGAATAGTCCGTCGTAGTCGGACGGCGGTTGATGTTGCGGTTTAGGCCGTGACGTTAGGTACGTCTTCTGAAGAAGTCCTTGGTCTCTGGGGGATTTCGGAGGCTTCTCAGGAGACTTCTTTCTGAAGTGGGTCTTGACTTTAGCTTGGACGGCCTCGTGCAGCTCCTCTGGAGTCATGTCGTACGTCGTTTTCTTTGGGGCTGGTGGGAGCGGGTCAAGTTTAGGCCTCTTGCTTCTTGGCCCACTGCTGGTTGACCTTGACCACGTGGGTCGAGATGTTGTCCGTTTAGGAGTCGGTGCTCGTTGTGGCGACGGAGGAGTCTGAGAAGGCGGTGGAGTTGGAGACGACCGTTTAGGAGTCGGTGCTCGTGGAGGCGACGCAGGAGGTGGAGGAGGCGGAGGCGGTGAAGGAGGCGCAGGAGACGGCCCACGTGGAGGCGGAGGAGACGGCCCACGTGGAGACGGAGGAGACGACCCACGTCCGGGGAATATTATGAAGATCTTTCTCCAGAGAAATATTCCGTGAGCTGTTTCTCCTAGCGTCAGCTCCCCGTCTCCTTCGGCAATATCCAGCTCGAGATCTTCATAGCCGCGTTCCACCTGTTCAATTTCAACTTTCGAGTACGCAGATGGAACGGGTCAGGAGTGATAGGTGCCGTCTCGTTCTACTGGAATGGCCATGCCCGACGCGACCTGTTCGAGAAGATTGTTTGTTAGTTAGTAATGAACATTAATTGACAAGTTATTCAACGAAATATACGTACAACATAAAAGTACGAACATACCTTTATTGTTATGTTCTTTAGCGGAATGTGCAGCTCACATGGTGTTCGTTGTGTGATGTCATCAACGGGGCATGGCGGACCCGGTTCAGCTTGTGGGGATAAATTGCCTTCATTTCCAGCTTGAAGCGCAGCGCTGCTCCGCCGTAGTTGAGCGGCCGTTGTCGGAGCCACGTTGGCTAACCAAATGGCTCCGCTCCTCTCGTTAACCTTATGGTCAGCCTTTCGTCCACAATCTGATCAATCTGCGAGAGCCTCATTTTCATCTCAGCGAACCTCGCATCGTTATCTCGCTTTGACCTCATTCGGCTCTTATATGTGTCGACGTCAGCTTGGAACCCGTATTTCCAGGGGACGACGCCTTCAAATGTTCTGTCGATGTTTCGCCACTGTGACCCATCGGCGGGATGTCTCAGCATGCCGTCTTGTAGGCGTTCTTCCGTGTGCCAACGCATCATTCTTGCATACTCCTTGTTCCTGAATAGACGCTTTAGCCGTGGTATTATAGGAAAATACCACATCACCTTAGCAGGAATCCTTTTCTTCGAGGACCGTCCGTCAACTTCGCCTGGATCATCTCGTCTGATCTTGTATCGAAGTGCTTTACAAACCGGACATACTTCTAGGTTCTCGTACTCCTCACCGCGGTAGAGGATACAATCGTTAGGACATGCGTGTATCTTTTGTACCTCCAGTCCTAGAGGGCAGACTAACTTCTTAGCCTCGTACGTTGATTCCGGCAATTCGTTTCCCTCTGGAAGAATGTTCTTCACGAGTTTTAGTAACTCGCCAAATGCCTTGTCACTGACACCATTTTTGGCCTTCCATTGTAAGAATTCTAGCGTGGTACCTAACTTTTTGTGCCCCTGTTCACAGCCTGGGTACAAGGACCTTTGTGGTCCGCCAACATACGCTCCAATTTCGCACTTCCTTTACGCCTTCGCAGTCCCCCGTACATCGCGCAACATCGACCAAGGTCATCGGCACCGTCGTTTTCTTCAGGATCCCCGCCCGCCTCGCCCACTGTATTCTCTTCAAACCCACCGTATTGACCACAGTCCGGAATGTTGTCGTCGTCTTCTTCATCTTCTTCCATTGCAACCCCCACCTCTCCGTGCGATGTCCAGCAATTGTAGTGAGCCATGAATCCCGACTGAAACAAGTGGGCATGAATAATTCTTGATGTAGAATACTTCTTCTCGTTTTTGCACTTTTTACATGGACAACGTATGAAACCCTTATGCTTGTTGGCATCGGCCACACTCAAAAAATAATGGACGCCTTGAATAAACTCTCTCGACCGTCGATCCGTGTTGTACATCCATTGCCGATCCATCTACATGGAATGAACAAAAATCGTAAAAAAATTCCACGAAATTCTAATCATTTCAATATAACATCAATACTTATATGTATATAATCAGACAATTATTATATACTAATCCTATATACGTACTGTGTTGTTCTTAAAAAATAGAATTATTTTTAAAAGGTCTTTTAAAGTGATAAGCATAAAATTAATTAATTATTTTGTATCTATTTTAAAAGGTCCTTTGTCATCTATTTTATAACTTTTTTCTCCAAAAGATTCTCTCTCGTCATTTTTCATAAATATTTTTTGAGATAAAATTGTACGGACTAAATTCTTATAACTATGACGTGCTAAGCTTACTTTTCTTCCTCTTTATTTTCCCCAACTTTTTCTCAACACAATATAATGTGCTTAGCAAAATAATTAGTCCAAACAAAATTTCTCTCTCCTCATGTTTACAAAAAATCTAGAGATAATTAATGTATAGAAAACAACCGTAAAATACAAAGTGCTAAGCATAGATCATAAGAGGAAGAAGTTGCTAACCTTATAGATAGCAAAGATTTGTGTATTATCACCAAAACAAAATCACAAAAATTTTGGCAGCACCTCCCCTCTAGCTAGAGAAAAACTTTGAAGACAAATGTAGCACCTGAAATGGAGGAGGAAGAAGGAGTATAAAAACAAGCCATTTTTAGTCCGGTTGGTTTTACCAACCGCACTAAAGATCAAAATTATCTTTTAGCGCCGGTTGGTAACCTCAACCGGGACAAAAATAGCATCTTTAGTCCGGTTGGTGTTACCAACCGGGACTAAAGATGGTGTCGAGGCTGTCGAACTCGTCGGAGCGTCGAGCATATTTAGTCCGGTTGGTAGCACCAACCGGGACTAGAGGTAACATCTCTAGTCCCCGTTAATGTTACCAACCGGGACTAAAGGTGCCCGGTGATCTGACAGGCTCTGACAACATTTGAACCGGGACTAGAGGTAATCTTTAGTCCCGATTCTTGACACGAACCAGGACTAATATTCCTAGAAATCCGTAAACTTTTTACCACTTTAACCAATGATGGTTTCTCCAGCAGTGTTGCTTTTGTTTTCATTATGTAAACAATCAAGTTCAAACCATTGGTTTGCTTTTATCAGATTACCCAGTCATTTGGTTTGCCTCTAATTTATCGCGCGTAGTTATTGTAAAAATACGATTTACCCCTTTCAACTATAAATCAAATAAAATATACCCTTTATCTATTTAATCCGAAAATTTAGCCCCTAGCGTAACCCTGTTTTATGTGATTTAGGACTCAGTTATCTCAGACATTACTTGTTCTCGTAGCATCTGACATAGTTTGTATTCGGGAGATTTGTAAACATGTCACTCGAAATATTATCCGTTTGCAGTTTGTCACTGAACCCATATTCTATATGTCATTCACGTAAATAGTCAATTTTTAAAGTCCAAATATATCGTTTGTGTTCATATAGAACACATCCTTGTCTTATATTACAGTGTGACCTTGTGCCATTAAGACATATTACTTGTTCCTCCCCTTGGTTCTGTTCTGTTTTTTTCACAGACGTCATTGCACAGACAATATATATGACAGCAAACAACTGATTTATATTTCTGTAAAAAAACTTGTGGAGTTTCGATAAACAACTGATTCATATGACAGCAATCGACGATAAATTTCTTCTCGTCCAGAACTTGGGTGGGTTTTACTGTTACATTGAATGGCTACCGATCGATGTTTCGGTCTACTAAGGTCGATCTTAATGAGGTTTTTATGGGGTATTTTACACACATTAGATAAGGTGTCACGTCAGCAGATTTATAGTTTTTTTTTGAAATGAGGAGGAGAGAAAGGGGTATAGTTTCATGGAATGAAACTATAGAGTATTGTTTTCAAAACGTTGAAAACCGGGTAAAACCCACACTGAGAGTCTTCCTTAATTTCATTTTATGGATTGCTTCTTATTTGTTGCTTCATGAAACTACGGGACCAGTGGAACAAAAAAACTAAAATAACACATGAAACTGTACGATGAAACTATGCATTGAGAAGAAAATATGTTTCATTGCCTATTTCATAGTCTTGAAAATTGGGAGGTAAAATTTTACATTGAGACTGACCTAATAGTATATGTTCTTCCATGTATGAATTAGTCACTGAAATGTACCAAATTGTGAGTTCCAAAGATGAGGTGCCATCTGCGAGAAATGCCACAGGCAAGAAATAAGATCATGCATAAGGTTTATCAAGACAACTCAGCCCTAAACCACCTAAAACAGATTAAATGTCCGAATTAAATAGATGAGGGGTGTATTGTCTGGTTTATAGTTTGGGGGTAAATCACAATAGTTGAGGGGACAAATTGGACTTAACCCTTTTTAATTGAGTTGCTTACTATCCAATTTATCTAATTTCTTATTCAAAAATTTTTTTGTTTTACTTCATTGATAGGTTTTGTCAGATTTCCATTCATTTGGTTTGCTTCTAATTAGGGAATTGCTAATTACTGCAGCTTCGTTGCTACACTTCCTTCCCCTTTTAGTAGCCTATTTCTATATGAAACTTTCAACTCAAATCATATGAAACTTTGAAAGTTCACCTCAAAACTTTTATTTTGAATTAAAAATGTTCAACCAAATGTTTATGAAACTTTGAACTCGTACCTCAAAATTTTCATTTTGAATTAAAATTTTCAACCAAATGTTTGCAAGCTTTCATCTGAAAGTGTGCATAAATTTCATCTAATTTACCCATTGACAGTTTGGAACTATACCATCATTTATAATAAGAAACTTTTGAAAATTTAACCAATAATTTTATATTAGAATGAGTTTGGATAATCTAATAGGTTTATGATATTGTGGTAGCACTTTTCAACGCAGATTTACACTTATTATGTTTTGGCAAAATTTTCTAGAGGATACCTATTTTTTCTAGTCTTTTCTCTTGGACGCCACAAAACGTGACACGGCTCGAGGGCACTTTAAACAACTGGTTGTACTGGAGTATACCGTAACCATTATTTTATTATTTCTAGCCCAAATATAAAGAAAAATAATTAGAAAAGACGAGTTTGCTCTTAGGGTTATAGAGATGGGATCAGGGATTAGGGTTCGGGTATGGTTCGAACCAGACCCAACCAAGTTACATATTGTTGGCCCGAGGAGTAATCTCATCTTTTCTATCAGTTTTTTTCTCTCTCCATTTGGTCCAGAAATGACAAATAATATCAGCGGTGTCCTCTAACAACTTACCATTTTTTTACAGTGTCCTTGAGTCGTATCACTTTTACGGTGTTCAGAAGCAAAAACATAAACTTTGAGTGTTATGTAACAAATTTTGTGTTTTCGTTTTTTAAGCTAAGCACTTGAGATTGAATTATCACTTAAACATCAAATATTCATGATAGGAGGGAATGGTGTTATATGATGGAAATATAAGCACATGGAGATTTAATTTATTTCATAAATAAATCATGACATTGAACATACAAACTAACATAATCATATCATATGATCTACACATGTAAACTAAACACTAAAACATGAACAGATCGAATATGCGAAACATTGTGAATGCGTGCCAAGGATTGTGGATGTTCAGCTGTACAGTAGGAACAACTCGCTGTACTAGACGTTGATGACATCGCGCAGCACCCGAGCGAAGAGGAAGATAAGCCATGGTGGACGAATAGCAAGCAGTCATGCGAAGTGCTCCTCAAAAACCTTATTGCCGCCTTTTTCCAATGCAGGACATTGAAGCCGAAGGTTCCAGAGACCTACCCTCCCGATAGCCGGTGCATGTTGACGAGTGGGACGGAGTAGACTACAAGCGACGACGCAGTACAAAGGAGGAGACAAACGCTAGATTGATTTTGCATGTGTTGCAAGGAGGCGACGACTCAGTTTATATAGAGATAACAGGCCACATGCTCATGATACCTGTATGATCTCCACACAGCGTAATCGAATACTGATAAGTCACATGTAACTTATTCAGACTCCATGTCGCTTCATGCACCGGATTATTCAATGTGTTTTAAAAAACTAGATTTTCAAAAACAAACATCTAATTTTACAGCAATACAAAACTATAAAAGGAAGCCGGTGGACCATCCAAGCGCATGTTGCGTATGCATGCTGCCTGGTGAGGGAGTGAGCACGCGCATGTTTCTCTAGTTCTCAAGTGGCTAGAGCTCCCTTTTAAGTAAGTCTCCCTCTCCTATAATAGGCAAGGTAGTACTAAATATCCTCATGCATGCCTTCCCATGAGGTGGTATTTTGTGATTTTCAATGGATTATTCTTCAAATAGGCAAGGCCCATCTATTAATTCAAAATTATATTGAGTTGCATTCACTACCCAGTTTATCCATTTTCCTATTGATTCATTTGGTTTGCTTCATTTATAAGTTTTTCTGTCCTAATTAACAAATGGTGCTGCCAATGATCCTGTAGAGCTAGCCCAAGAGATATTGGCCTGGGAACCGGAGGGACCAACTTTGCTGACCAGAGTTGATTCGGCTGGGAGGAGCCCCCTTCATTTTGCAGTCCTAAATCAGAAACTAGATCTCATCCAGCTGTTTCTAAAATCTGATCCTTCCATAGCTCACATTTCTGATAATGACGGTTTATTTCCTCTACATGCTGCTGCCATCGTGGGAAGCAAAACGATCATCGATGAGCTCATAAACAGCTGTCCAAACTACTATGAAATGGTTGACAACAGAGGAAGGAATTTTCTTCATTGTGCTGTTGAGCATAATCAGGGCACTGTGATTCAATACGTTTGCCAAGATGGCAGGTTTTCAATTCTGTTGAATGCGACCGACTCTGAAGGAAATACACCGTTCCATTTGGCTGTCAAATATGCATTTCCATTGGCTGTCAGTTTACTGCTGCAGACGGCGAGCGTGGAAATAAACATTGTCAATAAGGATGGTCTAACTGCTGCAGATCTTGCTCACCTTGCAGTTATACCCGGCAAGTCATACTATTTCCTGGTAAAGTTATCCTTCGTTTCTCTGTTTACTTATTCTTGGTTGAAACTTTTTTTTCAACATTAGTTAAAACTTTCGCTTCATACTCTTAGGACAACTAAAATACTAAATTGTGTTTACTTTGATAATTTATAACTGCTACTATATATATGATGTAGAAGTATATAAATAATACATGTTACTACTTGATTAGTGCATTTTCGTTTTACTTTTTCTTGTGTGCTAATATCAAAAGACTGATGATAATGTTACCTCACGAGAAAAGGTAAAACGAAAATATAGGAATATTAAATAATTGATGACATGGAAGTAAATTTCATTACAAACCATACAACGTAACTTTTCACGTGACAAATCTGAACACCTTTACAAAAATTTGCTTCCAAAGATTTAAAACATTGGGTCCCGCCTCCTAGCTTGGTATGGGATGCGGTTGGTGGCGCACGTGGGCAGGCAGGGTGCGTGGACGCTGTCGCGGCGCGTGCGCTGGGCGCTCCTGGTCCCCCTCCCAGCAGCCTTCTTTCCTCAGCTCTTGGGTCAACACCGCCGCCGGCCGCCTAAGCCAACGCCGCCGCTTGGCTGAACCGGGCCGATGCTGCTTCATGGGCCGGTCGGGCCGTCTTCGATGCTTGGGTCATCCTTGCTTGTTGGGCCAGTTCAGCCAGACGGGGCGTCGTTGTGGGTTGGGCCCTCAACAATTCCTGGGCTGGCCGAGTTTCGCGTACCTGGGCCGGCCGAACTTGGCCCCCGTCCTGACGGCCAGGCCGTGCCCCTCCACCGCCTTCCGGGCCGACGTAGCCTTCGGCCCGCCGCCGACCGCTCCGCTCTCCCTCCCCGCCCGCCTCCTTTCCCGGGCTGGTGGCGCTGGCCGGCCGCCGCCGCCTTGCCGCCTCCGGGGCCGCCGTGGCCATTTGGCCCGGCCGACCTGGCCGACGAGCTTTCCCCTCCTCCCCTCCTCTCTTGGGCCTTCTCAGTTGGATGGGCTAGTGGAGCTGGGGTCGGCCACCTGCCCACCCCCGCGACCGGCTAGACCGCTAGACTGAGCTCCGGCTGACCCTGCTCCTTCCTGTGTGGCTGAGGTGGACGAGACTCTATTTGATGTATCGATTCTCGCACTTGACCTCATCGGTCGACCGCTTGCATGTTCGTTCCCTCCCTCGGTCGCCTAGAACGTTGTGGTGCGAGCGTTCCTAGCTAGTTGCTGCAAGCCTCTTCCCCCTACGCTGCTCCCTGCGCCACCCCTCGCTGCTCCCTCAGCTGTGGCCGTGAGAAGGGTGCCGAAGCGCAGCAAGCGGATTGTGGCCCAGGCCAAGCTCGCTGGTTTGTCCCACACGGTCTCCCATGCTCAGCGCGTCCTTATGTGCAACCTCGGGGTGGTGCCAGAGCAGGGCTCGGTCCCAGCTGATGCGTTGGTGGACTTCGATGCCCTCTTCACCTCAACCCTCTTGCAGGACAACGTCATCGCCCTATCGACGCTCTTCCCAGCTTCTGCCTCCGGCATAGACGGCGGAGATGTCTGCCTGTGCTTGACTCCTTTCTCCTTTCTTCTTCTCTTAGTGGGGTTCCACTCTTTATGGGATCATGTAACAAGAACATTTTGTTTTGGAACGTGCGGGGGTTGAACTCGCATGCTCGCCGGGATGTCGTTTGTGATGTTGTCCACGAGGAGACGAAAATGGATGTAATCCCTTCCCGTGTTGTGCTAGAATTGTTAGGTCTTGACTTTGATTACTCCTTCTTGCCTGCTTCTGGTAGTTCTAGGGAGGTGTTGCTCGCCTGGCGGACTTCTGTCTGGGTTGTTTCAGATGTTCACCATGTGGATTTTTCTTTCACTGCTGGTTCGTCACCTTTCTGAGGATGTTCTCTGGTGGCTCTCCTCTGTCTATGGGCCACAGGATGAGTCGAAAAAGCTTTGGTTTCTGGATGAGCTTAGGCTGTTGCGCTCTTCTCACGCGGGGCCGTGGGCTATGGCAGGGGATTTCAATCTTATCCTCGAGGCCCGGGACAAAAATAACTTGAACCTCAATCGCCGCATGATGGGTTGTTTCTGCCAGTTGATCGATGAGCTGGATCTCCGGAAGTTGCCGTTGCATGGCTGTCACTTCACCTGGAGTAACGAACACGACTCTCCCACACTCGTCAAGCTTGACCGTGTTTTCTTCTCTTCGGACTGGGAGGACCTTTTCCCCTCCTATCTTCTTCGGGCGGCCTCTTCCGCTGCGTCTGACCACCGTGTGCTCCTTCTCCATTCCTGTGTTGAGTTGCCTAGGGCGCATTGCTTTCGTTTTGAGGCCATCTGGCCCAAATTCAATGGCTTCCTCCAGGTCGAGCAGGATGCCTGGCAGCCACCGATTGGCCTTCCTCCTCTCCCTATGCTCGCTTGGTGTCTTGCCAACATGGCTAAACTCCTACAGAGTTGGAGTGATCGCCACATTAGTAGCATCTGCCTCTAGCTGCAGATGGCGAAGGAGCTCGTCTTTCGGCTTGAGGTTGCGCAAGAGAGTCACACTCTCTCCCCCTAGAGACTTGGCTGCGGTATGATTTGAAGCTCAAGTGCCTAGGGCTTGCTTCGCTCGAGCATACTGTTGCACGCCAGCGTTCACGCTTGACCTGGTTCAAGGAGGGGGACGCCAATACCAAATTCTTCCACTTGCATGCTAGAGCCCAGAAAAGAAAGAATTGCATCACTCGTGTTCGGGATGCGAACCAGCTCGTTCTCTCTCCTGCTGAGCTCCAAGAAGTTGCCTCCTCTCACTTTCGTGCGGTCATGGGGACCTATGTCCCGCACGACCTCGCTCTTGACCTCCATTCCCTTGGCCTCCGCTCGATGTGCCTGGAGGGGTTGGATGCTCCCTTCTCAGAGGACGAGGTGTGGGCGGTGGTCAAATCCCTGCCTTTAGATAAGGCACCGGGTCCGGATGGCTTCACGGGACAGTTTTACAAGATCTATTGGCCGGTGATTAATGGGGGTGGTCTTTGCGGCTCTCGAGTCCCTCTTTTGGACCAATGGTTGGGGGTTCTTTTCCCTTAATGATGGTCTTATCTCTCTCCTGCCAAAAAATGATGAAGTCGTTGATGTCAAGGATTTCAGACCGATCAACCTCATCCACAGCTTTGGCAAGCTATTTTCTAGATTCTTACTTCCCGTGTCTCTCCTCACCTTGATGGGCTTGTGGCGACCAATCAGAATGCCTTCATCAAAGGTCGGTCCCTTCACGATAACTTTCACTTTGTTCACCTTGCGGCGCGGGCTCTTCATGCTAAGTGCACGTCTCGCATCCTCCTCAAAGTGGACATCACGAAGGCTTTTAACACTGTCAACTGGCCATTCCTATTAGAGGTGCTCGCTCACCTGGGATTCAGCCAGCGTTGGTGCGATTGGATTTCCCTCATCTTAGGTGCTTCGTCTTCCCGGGTGCTGATCAACGGGGTGCCTGGCCCCCGTTTCTCCCATCGGAGGGGTCTGCGGCAAGGGGATCCTTTTTCCCCCATGCTCTTCATTTTGGTTATGGATGTGCTCAACGCGTTGCTCCGTAAAGCCTCTGACTCCGGCAGGTTCCTCCCGCTTAACGAATGCGCCCTGCGACACTGCGTCTCCCTCTACATGGATGATCTGGTTCTCCTCCTCTCTCCAGTCCGTCAGAATCTCAAGCTCCCAGGGCATCCTCTCGGTCTTTGGTTCGGCCTCCGGCCTGCGCACCAACTTTGCCAAGTGCTCAATCACCCTGGTCTGCTGCTCAGCGAAGGATCTAGAGCTGGTGCAGTCGTGCTTCCCCTGTGCGATCTCTGACTTCCCCTG
Source organism: Oryza australiensis (assembly GCA_019925245.2). Lineage (NCBI taxonomy): Eukaryota > Viridiplantae > Streptophyta > Magnoliopsida > Poales > Poaceae > Oryza > Oryza australiensis. Next base: position 740,876 of record JAIFGZ020000381.1, on the reverse strand, counting down.
CATCTACCTCGGTATCCTGCTTTTCGTTCGCAAGGTGTCGAAAGTTGCCCTGCAGCCGCTTGTGGACAAAGTCTCCCTCCGACTTCCGCCTTGGTAGGGCCGTCTCCTTACTCTGCTCGGTCGTACTATTCTGGTCCAGTCGGTTCTCCCTTCTATTCCAATCCATGTGTCCTTGGCAATCGGCCTTCCATCCTGGGTGATTAAAACCATCGACAAGAAGCGTCGTGCCTTCCTATGGGTAGGCAAGGAGTCGGTCCATGGGGGCCAGTGCCGGGTGTCCTAGTCGATGGTTTGCTGTCCAAAGGATCTCGGTGGCCTGGGTATTTCTGACCTCAGGATGGTGGGGTACGCTCTCTGTGTCCGTTGGCTCTGGCTCCAGTGAGTGGGGCGTCCCTGCTAGGGAAGGTTGAAGGCCCCAGTCGAACAGAGCGTCGCTGACTTGTTTGTGGCGTCCACTTTTTTCGTGTCGGGTGATGGGGAGTCCTTTGCTCTTCTGGACTGACCGTTGGATTGACGACGGCTCGGTTGCCTCCTTGGCTCCTAACGTCATATTCGTTGTACCCCAGCGCATCCGTGCTGCGCGCTCGGTTGCCTCAGGCTTGGCGCACAATGCCTGGGTTGCTGACATCCACGGTGCCCTATCTGTTTTAGTCATCTCCTAGTTTCTTCTCCTTTGGGATGTTGTGCTCAATGTGCAACTCTCGCCTGTCACTGAGGACTGTGTTGTGTGGCGCTTGACTGGTGATGAGCGTTACTCAGCGCGTTCGGCGTACCGGCCAGCACCCCCTGGCCGATGTGTATCTCCTTTGGCGCGTGAAGGGGCCACCAAAATGCAAGTTTTTCCTCTTGTTCACTTTTCAGCAGCGCTGCTGGACGACTGATCTTCTCCAGAAGCACGCATTGAAAGTCACTCGGCCTGTCCCTTCTGCACGCAAGAGCTTGAGTCGGCAAATCACATCCTTCTGGACTGTGTGTTCGCTCAATAGGCCTGGCTCAGCGTGCTTTCTCCTTCTGGTTGGGTGACCATCTCCCCATCGCGTGGCGGCTGGCTTCAGGACTGGTGGCCATCCTATAGGGACCGGTTACCAGATTACCTCCGTGCAGGCTTTGATTCCCTGGTCCTCCTCGTCTTGTGGATGTTGTGGAAGGAGCGTAATTTCAGGGTTTTTGAGTCGGTTTTTTCCTCGGTCATCGTGCTTTTGCCTCTATTCAAGCGAAGGGCCTACTTTGGTCCTTAGCGGGTTCTGCTTCTTTTGGGGTCTTTCTGGTAGTTTAGCGTAGCTCTGCCTCTTTCCATTGCTTGGAGTAGTTTTTGTGCCTACCTCTACCATTCTGGTTTGTGGGGTTTTTCCCTTAGCCTTCCCCTGTTGCAATTGGCCAGTCTGAACGATTGCATGCTGTATTACGTTTGCATTTGTGACTCTTTTATTTCTAATATATTGACATACAACCATTTTATGCGTTCATAAAAAAACATTGGGTAACACATTCTAAAATGACCAAGTAAAATAAAATGCAGGGTGTGTAATATAAGTTCAGTTTTCATCTAGTAAGTGTTCACTTCATTTTTAGTGTTGTCATTGGGAGTCTTGACTCCTGAGTCTGTCACTCTTGAGTATTGTGTTAGTCCCCGCCCTGTAGGATGTAACTAGATCGTCTAGGTGCACTGGAGTCTGGATCAGTTTACAAATATTGGCATTCATTTGGTACAAATGATTTACCCTAGCTAACTTCAGGACTAGACGATATTACTTCCAATTGTTGTTTTATCCACAGGATCCGCTCGTCATAGTGTTGGATTTTCTGTACTGGGTAAGAGCACCCCACACACTAGGATTTTCTTATCATGTCCATATGGACGACAAATCCGAGACGAAAGAAGCGCCCAATGAGCAGAATGACATGAACAAGAGTGGGACAGTTGCATCAGTTTTGATCGCTACAGTGGCATTTGCAGCATCATTCACCCTACCGGGGGGTCTTGTCGCCGATGACCACCCACACGCAGGGACAGCAACGCTGGCAAGGCGATTTGCTTTCCGGGCATTCGTTCTATCAAACACCATGGCTTTCGTCTTCTCCATCATCGCCACCTGTTTTCTCATATATGCGGGTGCGACAGAGATTCCAATCGGCCATCGCCGTTGGTACGGCCTGATTGCATCTGGCCTGGTGCCATTGGGAGCACAGTTCATGATCGCCGCATTCGCCTTCGGGTTTCATCTCATGCTCGGCCCGACCAATCGTGGGCTTATAATATTTGTGTACTTGGTGTCTTCAGCTTCAGTCCTCTTCTGCTTCCCAGGTATTTGGATGCCAACGCATCTTGGGATTGGAAAAGCAATATGGCGGCGAGCCGGATGGAGAGGACTAACCAACATGAGACAGCAGCCGCCTAGTGCTAGACGTCTTTTCCGTCGTTTCATCTACAGTTTTTTGTTCACAAATATCAGAAGGCCGTTTTTTGCTGTGCTCATCCCTACTACCTTCATCGTCGCCATCGTACTTGATGTTGCTTTGCCCAACTACTGAAGTGAATAATTTTTAGGACGTACACAAGACTACGAGTGCTATGACTTACTATGCCATAGGCATTTGCAAACATGCACGGGCAATGGATAAGGGGTAGAAAGAGGAGAAGTTTCTTGTTGTTTATGGATATTAATTTGTGTCTCTGTCTGTAGAATTAGCGTGAGTGTGATGTTTTTCTGATTTCTCAGGTGATCTGGCATGTCAGTCGCATTCTGTTTCTAGCTGAGGTTTGATGTGTATTGTAGAGAATTGATTTAGCTTCTGCCTGCCAGATACTTAATTTGCAGAACGTTCTGCCCTGGGTGTTTCCTTTTGATTAAATTATAATGTAGGGGATGTTTTAATCAGTTTCTTTAATGAAGCTAAGGATGTTCTCCTCCCTTGCCCCACATATTTGCAAATATGGTTAACCAACACTACTGGAGAATCGATTTTTGCACGCGGGCCGTAAGGCATCTTTCCGTGTGAAAGACCTGTCCGCACGCCCAAGATGGTCTGAGAAAAGACCATTTTCACGTGCGGGCGACCCAACCGTACGGGAAGATTAATTATCCCGTGTGGTCTGCTTAAGTGGCCCGCACAGGAAGATCCATTATCCCGTGCTGGCCACTTTACTCGACCGTATGGGATAATTGATCTTCCCGTGCGGCTCGTTAAGTTGACCGCACGGGAAGAATGATCTTTCCGTGCGGCATTATTTTATGTGCGCGCTTGCATTATTTTATATGAGCGCTTGCAGGGTTTTATCTCCTCTCTCTCTCAGAAGACTTGTCGTTTTCTGAAGAAACCTTTCAGGTAGTGCCAAAGCTGATTGTGGTGTCGAAGGAGATTGATGAATATATTGTACTTCAGATGGAGGTTGTTCTGCGGGGACTTCAGGGGCTGACAGATGTGGCAAATCAGGACCTTTTCGTTTAGGGGAGGAGGGAGGTGGGGAAGCAGGTCGATTAGGTGGTGAATTTGGCCCTGGTGGAGAAGGCGGTGCAGGCACAACAGCAATCTTAGGAGCCGACGAGATTGGGGTTGAAGGCGATGGACCGACTGACAGGATATCTCATCGATGCCATAATATGAACTGGTTCACCGCATCCCCAAGCAGTTCTATCCCTTACGGTGCTGGAATATCTAGCTCTAAACTAGTATGCTCTGCAAGCACCTTGGCCACTTGCACTTTTGCATATTCTTCAAGGATTAGCGTGTTGTGAAATTGACGCCTTGGTATCGCAAGTCTTGTACCCACCTCATTTCTCTTCCCGGCCCTTCCATCAGCACGAGCAGGCTACACGGTGTCAGAGTAGTGATGTTATCTACTGGATAAGGTGTCGTGTCTACTGACCCGACACTGTTTGGCACCTGTACTATTGATTCTTCGGAATGTTGGAATAAGTTTAGGAAGGCCATGTGATTTTGAGCAACAAGACACTATTTGGCACCTGTACTTACTGCTTTCTCGATAGGGATGTAGTCTGGGTCTTCTTCAACCGGTGGTGCTGGCATAACTTCGATCTCAAAAGGATCGCTTGGTGTCTGCCATGTGCCTTCGCTCGAAGCCTCTTGCAATGGTTCGACGTTGGGTGTCTCGGAGGGAGCTTTCTCGTTCGACAGTTAGCCTAAAAGAAAGTTGATCGTAAAGGAATGGTCAGATTGTAAATGAAAGTTAATCGTAAATTATCAAATATTTTTTTTGCTCTCAGAACAACATCTGTAAAAATTGTTACACCATTTAGCCTTCACTGGAGATTTGCCAAGACTATATCTGTAATAGCATGAGGCGTTGTGGTAGGTCAGATGGCAAGCAGAAGGCCTTCGTTGTGACCTTTCACACAATGATTGATGCGGAGACCTTAACTTGCCACCAAGCCTACAACACGCCTAAATAATTCGAACCATGTTTGGATGTGGCAATTTTCAATGATAGCCAAATTTGCAACATGTCTGAATGGCTCCAGTTCATCATTGAGCAAAATAATTTATTTACAATAAAAAAGTTCAAGTCCATAGCCAAAAAGAGAGGGTTTAGGGTTTAGGGTAACATTATTTTTAAAATTTTGAAAATACATTAATTTTTAGAAATTGGTAATTAGAGATACATATTTTTAATTTGAAAATACATATGTTTGACTTTATGTTTAATTAAAGATACATAACTGGTATCCATTGCATTCTCTTATTCCTAGACATATTTCCATGCTTTCAATATTTTCTACAAAATTTGCCCGTGAGGAGAGGTGAGATAGGGGCAAGGGAAGAGATGAGAGATGAGAGACCGAGGAGAGGGAGAGGAGAGAGACCGAGAGAAAGAATTTGAGGGAAAGGAGACAGATAGACGCATAACTTCTCGAGACTTCGTTTGTATGCGGCGACAGAACCGCTCGAATGTTCGCCAGTTATACCGACTTGTAGGTCGTTCGGTAGGGGTGGGTATATGTCGAACAGCTAGTAGTTCTAAATTTCGAACAGCTAGCAACTATTTCACATAAAAAATTCATGAACCTAAAATCTGACCCTTGTGGGCATTTCGTCGAACAGTTGGCGAGCCATCCCAAATAGTCAACCCGAACAGTCAAATTTACCCAAATAATTCATCAACATCAAACATTCATCAAACAATAACAGTCCATTTTACAGTCCAAAACATTAAACCTAAACAGTCCATTTTACATCGATGCATCCAAAACCCTAAACCTCCTTTTACAGTCCATTTTCTTTCAAAAAATCACCCTAAATCATCCATCCATCCATGCATGTGTATCAAAAAATTCACAACAATTCACGACATCCATTCATAATTTATTCATGGCATCCATTCAACACATCACGACAATTCACGACATCCATTCAACACATCACAATAATTCACGGCATCCATTCAACACATCACAACAATTCACGGCATCTGACCTTTAGTGGTGAGGAGGGGTGTCGGTGTCGGTGTGGGAGCCGGGCGGTGAGGAGGGACGTCGGCATCGAGGAGGGACATCAGCTGTCGGTGTGGGGGCCGGTGAGGCATCGCCGACGAGGCCGGGCGGTGAGGAGACGTCGGTGTCGGTGTGGGGCTAGTGAGGCGTCGACGGGGCCGGGCGGCGAGCGTCGGTGTGGTACGACGGGGCCGGGCAGCACAGCGGTCGTGAGGCCGGCGGGCGGTCGGCGATAGTGGCGGTGAGGGATGGTGGAGAGAGAGAGAGATGAGAGGCGGCGCACGGCGGCTAGCGGCGGCGTGAGGGATGGGCGGCGCGGGGATGGGTGGCGAGGGATGGGCGGCTAGCGCGGTTGGTGGTCAGCAGTCGCGCGAGGACTTGGAAAAATTTCGGCAGCCTAACGGCACAGATTTGGATTTCGCCGGGGACTTATAAATTTTCGGGATCCCGCGCGCCTATATAGGCGGCATTTTGCGTGCGGGCGGCTTAAGCGCCCGCACGAAAAATAATCTTTCGTGCGGGCAGCTTAAATGGCCCACACGGAAAGATGATTTTCCCGTGCGGCGGTTTAAGCAGCCCGCATGGAAAGATGGTTTTACGTGCGGGCGCTTAGCCCGCCCACACGCAAAAATCGCCCCTAATATTTAAACTATAAAACTAAAAGATATCAATGCACATAAAATATCAATGCTATTTAATGCACATAAAATATCAATGCACATTAATTAATTAACATATTAATCATCCACACAAATACCATAAGTTCGATATAGAACCACACATTCACATATTAATTTTACTAAATTCATCACATATTAATTTTATTAATAAATTGCACATAGAAATATCAATTCATCACATAGAACCACACATTCACTCGTAACACCGTAAGTTTGATACATTCGCTCGCAAAAACATCTTGTACATAAAAACAAACTAACGTTTCACAATTTTTGGATTAACATCCTTCCGCACAGATGAAAACTTTGATTCGTCGAGGACACTCTCAATGCGTTTGATCCACATAGGAAGATCTATGAATAACGAAATGGCGTCATATTGATTATAATCGGATGTGTCTTCAATGTTGTCAATACCAATGATGTGTTGCTTGCCCGATACAATAATGTCCATCTTTTCATTGGAAGGGTCCTTCACATAAAAAACTTGTGCAACATGTTCGACAAGGACCCATGGATCATCCTTCTATCCAATTTTATTCCGTTCAACACACATAAATCCAAATTTATCTACCACGTTACCTTTCACCTATTGGCATCTGAGAACAGGAATATGAATGTTTAAACCATAGTCAAGCTCTCAGATTTCTTGTATGATCCCGTAGTAAGATTTTTTCTGCCCTGTTGTGTTCAACGCTTCGACACAAACCCCACTGTTCTGTGCTGAGCTTTTCCTGTGTTTGCTGATTGTGTACAAAGAATATCCGTCGATGTCATACCCTTGTCATGAGGTCACAAGGCTTGTTGGGCCAGCTGCAAGTCTTTCTATTGTTTTTCCTTGAGTGATTCACCAGACGGTAGCTTTTGATCCTTTAGCCATTGGGGAAAACTACACTTCTGTTCTTTTGGAACCCAATCGTCGGATTGCCCAGGATTGCATGCTCTGATATCGGAAATGTGTTGCTCAATGTAGGGCTCAATGATGGCGAGTTGTTGAAGAACAGTTCTGTATGCATCTGATACCGCTTTGTAATCGTTGTCGTAGAAACATTTTCTTCCCACAGTCCCCTTCCCAGATAACCTTCCATCATGTCGAGGCATTGGTATCCCAATGGGGTTGACATCTTTTATATAATCTAGACAACACTCGACAACCTCCTCAGTTGTGTAACCCTCTATCATCGAGCCCTCCGGATGAGCACGATTACGGACATACCCTTTTAGAACAGCCATGTATCGTTCGTATGCCCACATTTAATGTAGGTATAGAGGACCAAGTTCAATAATTTGAGGGACAATGTGAACAATGAGATGTTCCATCATATCGAAGTACGATGGAGGAAAAAACATCTCTAGCTAGCAAGCTGTCTCGACTGTGAATTTCTGAAGGGGTCCTAATTCTTCTGAATCAAAAACTTTCGGTGAAACTCGATTAAAAAATAGCATAGCTTCGTTATCACTACCTTGGTGTGCACTGGCTTCACCGTCCTTATAGTGATATGGAGGAATACCGTAAGCATCTTAACAGTCGTGAGCGTTGTATCCAGAAATTGACAAATCTTTCATTGATACTAGTTTCCAGAAATTCGATGAGAATCCAGTTGGCACTTTCAAACCACGAAGACATTTACAGAAAGCTTTTTTCTCTTCTAGTGTCATTGAGTAGCATGCCGTGAAATCTCAATCTTACCATTCGTTAGATCTATCAGGTGGAGATATTTCCTTATGCCCAAATTGACCAGGTCGTTACGTGACTTTAATCCATCCTTGGTCTTACTAGGGATGTGTTAACGCCAGAATTTGGTAATCCCCGGTGTTCCCATCGGCTAAGGATTCATATCGGCTCAAAGCCAGTATCGGCTTAGAGTTCTGCATCAACCGATGGAGGGTTTTCGTTTATCAACATCTCCAGCAGTCGAATTCTTGTTGGATTCGGTTTGGAAAGATCTTATCCAGAAGAGACCGAGTTCAGGGAGGATGCGACTTGTATCTATTAATTAGGAAGAGTTTGTTAGCTTTCTATTTTATTTTTAGGAAAGTCTGTTAGTGTCCAATAAGGACTCAGGTTGTTTCCTTTTATCTTTAGGAAAGTTTTATCTAGAACTGTTTGGCACAATGACTGCTATTTGAGATAGTATCGGAGTTTCAGCCGATCTTACCTGTTTTAGCCATCTTACATGATTTATTTATTCTAGATGTGTTAAAACTGTCCTTTATATTAAGATCTTAATCTAGTTGAATGTACTAAGCTTGTTATCAATCTGTTAAGCTATATTAACGGGATTGATCCTTGTTTAGTATATTTAGCTCAAATTAATATCTTAGTATAAAGTTGTATCACAGTACTAGCCGATTCACATTAGATCTACGACATCGGCTAGGCTATAAATATATATAATTATTATCCTAATGTGCTTTTAGATATAAGTAATTTATACTGTCTCGGTATGCTGCCGATCTATCCCAATCACTTAATCTAAATACACTTTGGGATAGCGATTATATATTATGAATATCTATAGCCGATCGAGTAGGATCTAATCTTAACCGAATTGCCTATTTTTTGTTTCTTGTTAGTTACAGGATCAAACCAACTGGCACGCCCTGAATCCCAAAGGAAATCCAATTTGGACCTGCACTAGAGTAAAGCAAATCTCTCAGGCCAGTGCATAGGAAAATTTCTCATTAACAACTCCCCTTAAAGCATATTGAACCTATTTTACAAATGATTTACTGTTTTGCAAATAAAGCTGCATTGATTTGCTAATTACATGGAATAATGGGATTACTTACCTGCTTGCTTGTGCCATACCTCTTGATGTCCGTTCTTTGATAACTTTGGGTGATAATTTGACTAGTAGTCACTTACTTGACTTTTGCTAGGATTATATGCTTAGCCATGCTTAATTACCACTAGCTCACTAAATGAGATAATCACACTATCTAAACTTAGTTCAGATGAGCTGCAAGCTCGGAACACCTGGCCATGATTTATTGGTTGTGATATCCCAACTAAAATATGACTTAAATGGTGGGCTATGGGTGCATGGTTTTGATTGTCGCACCCATGGCAATTAAGGACCGGTTCGTGGGAAGCCCTGGAAGACTTACAGTGCTTACCACAAGCAAGATTGGGCAACTACTGGACTCGTAGTATAGTTTTTCTCTAGCCAACGATCTCTAGCAAGGGTGGGCGTGATGGAGTTGCAGTTGGTCCTAGTATAAGGGTTGCTAGGCTTCCGAATCCGCCGCGGCACTCGGGGGGCTGCCCACTGCCCAGGAACGGGAGTGGGGGCGAAACCTTGGTGTGGTTCGACTGGTTAGGGGAAAGTTATACGAAAAGTCTTGTCACGATTTCCCCCCTTGCAGTATCGTGGCGATACTTCGGGGGCATGGCAACATCTGTGGAATCGTGTCTTGTGGGTAAAGTAGCGCACCTTTGAACAGAGTAAAACTATTCGAATAGTCGTGCCCAGGGTTATGGGACATCGACTAGATTCACCATGATTAGTCTCACCCTTAATAATCTAGCTTAATATTGGACTAGATCAGGTGGAAATGGTTGGGTCTGTTCAACATGGGTATAACGTTGTCCAGTGGAGGAATAATATTGACTTAATTAATCAACGGTTTTCCCCCATTTTGAAACTAAAAGGTTTGCAACCACTTTTCCACAAAATTAGCCCCAAGCCTCTCTTTGCCTTCCCTCGCATCTCTGCATCCCTTGGTGTGGCTTGTTGAGTACGTTGGTTGTACTCAGCATTGCAAATTCTTCCCTCTTCCAGAAGTGTAGTGCTTCTGAGTTAAAGACAGTGTTAGAGGACCAAGGCTCAGACCCCAATTGAGTTTGCCTGTGGAGTGGAGCTGAAGGCTCGCTAGGATCGTCCTTTTCCGTTGTCACTGCCTTCTTTTGAGTGTGAGGACTAAGTGCCTCTTTTTCTGTAAGTAATTATACGCTTTATGTATACAACTGGATCTGTGTATTAATTTGCCATTTTGTGAACCCTGGTTGATGCCTGGACAGGGATTTAATACACAAAATAGTCTGGAAATTTGGGAAAAAATTTTGGGCATGACATGTAAGCCCGAGGTTCATGTAATAATCTCTCGATCAATACAATTCGGTTCATCACCACCTTTTTCATCGGTTATGCTTTATCATCCACGGAACTTGGCACCTGATGTGTGGCTACATTGACTTCGATCTCCGGCGAAGGGGTAAGTCCAAGGTCCTGCTGGCTCAGGCAATCGCATTAGCTACGTTGGCGTCGTCAAAGGCTGCATCAGTACATTCGACCTCTTGGATTGCTTCGATTCAGTTAACATCTTTGCGTAATTATTTATCATATGTCTTTGTTCAATCTAGTCTTAGTATCTCGATTTGGCTCTATCGGCTGTCTCTCAATTTAGGGTTTCTGCCGATACCGGTTAAATTGTTTACTAGATTATATTAGCTTAGACATCTACCACCTTGAAAATCGGTCAAGGGCTTGATTGTCTAAATATTGTGTTTCTTTTCATACTTATTGATGCATCAGTTCAGTTTGATTTGTTAGTGATATGCCCTAGAGGCAACATGGAGATGTTGGATATCACGTCAATGTTTATGTATTTATGAATAAAGTGTTATTCAGTTCCATGAAATAGACATCTTGTATTGATCAATAAGTACGTGACTTATTTATGAGACTCGATATGTATGAATCTATTTCTAAACGATCCCTGATCATATGTCATATTGTTGGAACAAATATGATTCTAAGATCGGCATGTTTATTGATTGATGATCATGTCTCATAGATCATGGGTATGGAGATACCAAATCAATAAACATGGACATATGTGTTGGAGAACACATTGTTGGATAGACCCACCATGAGACACTACAGAATTAATGTGCCATTAGTTGGTCTCGGGTAGTGTTGGTACAAAGTCCTTAGACCGAGATCACCATGGATTCCAACATGTGTAGTAGCCTACTTTGGGACTACCAAACGCTATTCCGTAATCGGGTAGTTATAAAGGTAGTTTTCGGGTTTGCTATGAAACATGGAGTGGGATGTGAGTGATCAAGATGGAATTTGCCCCTCCTTTGGAGAGATATCTCTGGCCCTCGAGGTAATGGATTATGGAAATGCATGGCCATGCTAAGTTGATTGAGGAGTCAATCAACGACGGATAATCCAATACGGTTCGAGTGAATGGTTAAGCTATTGAAGGGATGGCACACATCTTGCCTATAGCTTAACCGGTATCGTGAGGCAAAGGGATTTGTGTACACATTACAGGTTCGAGCCGATATTATATTCTTGTATACTATGGTGTCAATATGTGCTGCTAGGCGCCGCTATTGACGATGGCTGAGTTGGACTCGAGCCGACGATCGGCTAAGTTAGACTATAGCCGAAACCGAGTATACCTGAACCTCGGGTAGCACGCTTAAGGGGATAGAATAGATATTCGAGTTGGACTCGGATACGGCTCGATCGGATAGGGATCCGATCGGATAGAGTCCTATGGGCTTACGACGTATGGGCGGCCAACTCTATGAGATACGGATGAGATCCGATTCAAAATAGAGTCCTAATCGGCCACTAGTCCCAGTCGGCCAACTCTATATAAAGGAGGGAGGGGTGGAGAGCTGCGACATGTCATTTGCATCGCGTGGAACAGAAGTCGCCGAGATCAATCTCCACGGAAACCCTCCCCACTTTGGAGCCAAACCCTAGCCTTGCATCGCGTGCTAGCACACGGGTGTTCGGCGTTCGTCCCCGACGTGTGGATACCGGTGAGGCGCGCTACGTTGCGCGCGTTGATCGGCTGCGGTCGGGCGCATCGGAGCGAGGCGTGAGAACGCGGCCGGACGACTCGAATCGGCTGATTGGCGAATCGGCTATCTCCGGGAATCGGCTACACTGTTCCGGATCGGATTGCCCTGATTGGCTATTCCGCTGCACTCTACTCCAATCGGTAACGATCTATCGGCCCTTACTTGCAAGTGTTCCTGGTTTGCGCGGTTAAAAGTTTTTGTTTTCGGCTAGCGTAGCCTCCACGTAACCCTTCATGATCTACTAAGTCGTGATTAGAACCGTAATCGCTAGCCTGCTTGTTGGCTGCCAATAAGGGTTTCATCGAGGTTTTAGCCGATGAGTTATCTGGACATTGCATCGGCTATGTTATGAATACATATAATCTTTGTCTTGAGGTACGTTTAGACATAAGTGATTTATATTGTCTCGGTACACTACCGATCTATCCCAGTCACTTGGTGTAAATATATTTTGAGACCTATATTATATGCTATTAATATCTTCAGCCGATCGAGTAATTGTCAATCCCATGGACGTTGTATTGGCTTGTAAGGATTGCGTACGAATTAGTTTTTAGCCGATGACAATAGAGTATTCATCGATCATTGCTTATCTGTCGGATTTAATGGCATCGGACCTCCAGTCGATGTATGCTTTAACCATCGGATCAGTATTTATTCTATCATACCATTGTCTGTCGATTGGTTTATTATCTTATTACATTATCATCAGCCGATTGTCTTTATATCATTGTTTACACAAGTGTTGGAATCTACATCGGAAATATAGCCAATTATTCAAAACCCTAACTGCATCGGTTGACATCGGCATCGGCTGGAATCACTCTATTGGCTTATTAGTCGGTCGGCTGTCAACAGATCGGTTGTCTCGTTTATTGGCTTATCGACCAATATGCTTTATGTTCTGCTGTTTTGCATATCTTTTCAGTGACAGGATCAAACTGACTGGCACGCCTGCACTTTATCAATTTTAGGATCTGCACTGGAGCTAAGCAGATCTCCCACGCTAGCCTGTGATTTAACGCCAACACATCTTTTGGCATACCAGCAGCGGTACGGAGGTGTCAACACATTTTTGGCATGCCTGGTGGGACAACAAATTGTTTTATATGGCTCATGGAAACCATAATTGCAAAAAGATATCTGATAAAGAAGTCAAGGCCGAGGAAGAACAACCTTTCAAGCCGATGAATGAAGACAAGGAACTACCGAGCCGATGGATGACAAGACACTTCAAGAGATATTTGATAAAACCATTCATCATGCTGTGTTCGATCAATTTGGAGTTTTGACAAGTACATTACGTGGTTTGATCAAGGAAATAGTTCCGAGGGTAATTGGTGAGCGATTTCAACATCATCAGCAACAGTAATATTTGCTCGGGGGGTAAGATGATCAGTATCAGTATGGAGGGCCACAACAACAGTATCGGCCACCAGAAATTCAAAGGTATCAGTCTGAAGAAGATTGGGCCGATATAATTGCGAAAGTAATGGAAGAGCAGTTTGGAATTAAACCCAAAAATCGAACTTCTGTGTATCGGCTACCATATCTTGAGTGGTTTGATAGGGTTTCGCTTCCAAGCCGATACAAGATTCCATACTTCTCCATGTTTTAAGGGCATGATGATGTATCTACAATGGAACATATCAACCGATTCTTAGCTCAATTTGGGGAGGCATCGGCTGAAGAAGCTCTAAAAGTTAGACTTTTTCCATTGTCTTTAACTGGATCGGCCTTCACATGGTTTTCGTCATTGCCACCAAACTCTATCAGAGATTGGGCCAATCTTGAAAGACAATTTCACCTGTCCTTCTTTGCTAGAGTTGATGAGTTGAAGCTTGCAGATTTGCTATTAGCTAAACAGCAAGAAGGGTAATCGGCTAAGGAATATATTCAATGGTTTCGTAATGTTCGCAGCTGATGTTATAACCTGAATCTAAGTGATGGGCAGCTGGCAGAGCTCGCATTCCAAAGGTTATCAATGCCAGTCGGAGTTAAATTTTTCTTCCATGAGTTTGACAGCTTGGCTCATCTAATAAACAACGTATCAGCTTACGAGAGCCGATGTCAAGAAGAAGAGAAGAATCAATTTTGGGGCGATCAAGGCAAAGATAATTTTGAAGCATGATTTCTCATACTCCAAAACTGGGGGGCATGTGTTAACGCCAAAATTTGGTAATCCCCAGTGTTACCATTGGCTAAGGATTCATATCGGCTCAAAGCCAGTATCAGCTTAGAGTTCTACATCAACTGATGGGGGGTTTTTCGTTTATCAACATCTCCAGCAGTCGGATTCTTGTTGGATTTGGTTTCAAAAGATCTTATCTAGAAGAGACCGAGTTCAGGGAGGATGCGACTTGTATCTATTAATTAGGAAGAGTTCGTTAGCTTTCTATTTTATCTTTAGGAACGTGTGTTAGTGTCCAATAAGGACTCGGGTTATTTCCTTTTATCTTTAGGAAAGTTTGAATTGTGATCTGTTAGGACTTTTGTCAGCCTACGGGTATAAATATGTAAGCCCGAGGTTCATGTAATAATCTCTCGATCAATACAATTCGGCGCATTGCCACTTTTTTTCATTTGTTCTGCTTTATCATCCGGCAGAACTTGGCACCTGACGCGGGGCTGCATCGACTTCGATCTCCGGCGAAGGGGTAAGTCCAAGGTCCCGCAGGCTCAGGCAATCGTATTGGCTACGTCGGTGTCGTCCAAGGCTGCATCAGTACATTCGACCTCTTGGATTGCTTCGAATCAGTTTGAAGGGTTATGGGCGGAGGTTACTATAGCTAATAACAAAAATCCATCACGCAAACCAGGAACCTTGCAAGTAAGGGTCGATAGATCGTTACCGATTGGAGTGGAGTGTAGCGGATATAACCAATCAGGAGCTATCCGATCCGGAACAGTATTGGCCGATGACAGCCGATTTTCTAACCACAGCCGATTCCCGAGTACAGTGACTTGCCGATTCCACAGCTGATCCGCCGCAGCCGATTTGTCGATTGATCTGCCGCAGCTGATTTGCCGATTAATCTGCCGCAACCGATTTGCCGTTTCGACAAATCATGCTCGCGCGCCTCGCTCTGATGCGTCCGACCACAACCGATCTAGCCGATCGCAGCCACTGAATAGCATCGCAATGTAGCAGTGCCTCTACCGGTATCCACATGTCCAGGGATAGAACGCCTAACTCCCGTGTGCTAGCACGCGATGCAAGGCTAGGGTTTGGCTCGGGAGTGAGGAGGGTTTCCATGGAGATCTCAAACTCGCCAACTTCTGAAGCCACGCAATTAGATTGATTTGGTTCAAGTGCAATCCAGCAACTCTCCACCCCTCGCCCCTTTATATAGAGTTGTCGACTGGGCCTATAGGCCCATCGGGAGACTATCCGATCGGATCCCTATTCGATCAAGCCGTATCCGAGTCCAACTCGAATGCCTGTTCTTATCCCCTTAAACGTGCGACCCTGTAGGTTCAGTATACTCGATTTCGACCCGAGTCCAACTCGGCCGACCGTCAATAGAGGCGCCTAGCAGCACATATTGACACCATAGTATACAAGAATATAACATTGGCTCTGAACCTGTAATGTGTACACAAATCCCTTTGCCTCACGATACCAATTAAGCTATAGACAAGTTGTGTGACATCCTATGTCGACCCCCGTTTGTGAGGACGGGAATCGTTCGTGTTCATAGTACCATATCCCTAGATCGAGTAGTTTGGTACCCACGAATACAGTTCTGGATTACCAGGTGTAAAGTGCACGAATAGTCTTACATCAAAAGCATTACAATAATAGGCCCGAAGGCAATATCCAATACATATAGGACCAGATACAACCAAAAGCAGAATTTAGATAAGATAGCAGTCGGAAGGCAGCGGCATGTCGATTGCCACAGACAACGACCGGGGACTAAGACCTAGTAGACGCCTTCTCCATCTTCGCCCACCTGGCAGTAAGCATAGGGGTCCTCCAGTTCTTCGTTTCCACCATCTGAAGGTTTGTGCGTATAGCAAGGGTGAGTACCCAACGTACTCAGCAAGACTGACACGGAATGATACATATGATAGGGTCATTCAAAGGATGGCTATGGTTTATTTGCACAAAGCAAATTTTCACAGATTATTTCACAAACCTAACATCTAGCTAGGTCAAGTTTTAGTTCCACGGTATATTAAGTCGGTGACAGTTCTATTTACCATCCATCGTGATTCCAAGGATGGCTTCCCGCCTCCGGTTCGTCATGGTTTTCTGGGGAGTCCACCCGTTCTCGTAGTTCGAGAAGTTGAGTCCACCAGCACACAAAATCATTATGCAATCCAAACCCATCATTTTAAAGTTTATGAGTCTATCCATAGGAGAAACTTGTCACGTTGCTCATTAACCGCGAGCACGGCTATTCGAATAGATTGATTTACTCACACTGCAGTGGATGTACACTTTACCTGTACTCCGCAACTGCTCATTGAATGAGCTTTCATCCCTTCATATGGGATGGTCACGACAAAGCCTTTCGATAACTTCGCTTTGGCAGTACCCGTTCCATGAACTTAAATCCTCTTGCATTCTAGCCGTTCTTTCCTAGCGGTGAGAGGAGTTCTGGCGCTCCCGGGGTAAGGGAAAAACTTCACAACATTCTCATTCATTACTCAACACTTAGGCCGCAGCCTTATCTCGATAACCAGAACCACCTCTTCGCTCAAGAACCACTATGCAGGGATACTGCCTCCGCTCGGCTATCTACTCCGCTAGGTCTATACCCATTCAAGAAGTACGGTTGTACTGGCTCGTTCCAAGTTATAAGTCTCATGGCTCAGTCCTTAATTGACCAGGGATGGTTCTTGTTAGTGATATGCCCTAGAGGCAACATGGAGATGTTGGATATCACGTCAATGTTTATGTATTTATGAATAAAGTGTTATTCGGTTCCATGAAATAGACATCTTGTATTGATCAATAAGTACGTGACTTATTTATGAGACTCTTTATGTATGAACCTATTTCTAAACGATCCTCGATCATATGTCATATTGTTGGAACAAATATGATTCTAAGATCGGCATGTTTATTGATTGATGATCATGTCTCATAGATCATGGGTATGAAGATACCAAATCAATAAACATGGACATATGTGTTGGAGAACACATTGTTGGATAGACCCACCATGAGACACTACAGAATCAATGTGCCATTAGTTGGTCTCGGTAGTGTTGGTACAAAGTCCTTAGACCCGAGATCACCATGGATTCCAACATGTGTAGTAGCCTACTTTGGGACTACCAAACGCTATTCCATAACTGGGTAGTTATAAAGGTAGTTTTCGGGTTTGCTATGAAACATGGAGTGGGATGTGAGTGATCAAGATGGAATTTGCCCCTCCTTTGGAGAGATATCTCTGGGCCCCTCGAGGTAATGGATTATGGAAATGCATGGCCATGCTAAGTTGATTGAGGAGTCAATCAACGGACGGATAATCCAATACGGTTCGTGTGAATGGTTAAGCTATTGAAGGGATGGCACACATCTTGCCTATAGCTTAACCGGTATCGTGAGGCAAAGGGATTTGTGTACACATTACAGGTTCGAGCCGATATTATATTCTTGTATACTATGGTGTCAATATGTGCTGCTAGGCGCCGCTATTGACATCGGCGAGTTGGACTCGAGCCGACGATCGGCTAAGTTAGACTATAGCCGAAACCGAGTATACCTGAACCTACGGGGTAGCACGCTTAAGGGGATAGAATAGATATTCGAGTTGGACTCGGATACGGCTCGATCGGATAGGGATCCGATCGGATAGAGTCCTATGGGCTTACGACGTATGGGCGGCCAACTCTATGAGATACGGATGAGATCCGATTCAAAATAGAGTTCTAATCGGCCACTAGTCCCGCGGCCAACTCTATATAAAGGAGGGAGGGGGTGGAGAGCGCCACACGTCAATTGCATCGCGTGCAACGAAGTCGCCGAGATCAATCTCCACGGAAACCCTCCCCACTTTCGAGCCAAACCCTAGCCTTGCATCGCGTGCTAGCACACGGGTGTACGGCGTTTTGTCCCCGGACGTGTGGATACGTGAGGCGCTGCTACATTGCGCGCCGTTGATCGGCTTCGATCGGCTGCGGTCGGGCGCATCGGAGCGAGGCGCGAGAACACGGCCGGACGCCGGATCGGCTACGGCATCTACGAATCGGCTGATTGGCGAATCGGCTGTCCCGGGTATCGGCGTCGGCTTGCGAGAATCGGCTACACTGTTCCGGATCGGATAGCCCTGATTGGCTGTTTCCGCTGCACACTCCAATCGGTAACGATCTATCGGCCCTTACTTGCAAGTGTTCCCGGTTTGCGCGGTAGAAAGTTTTTGTTTTCGGCTAGCGTAGCCTCCGCGTAACCCTTCAAGTGGTATCGAGCTAATCTTGCTTAGTTCGGGTTTTAGATTGGATCCGGAATAAGTTTTGCGCACGGGTTGATTAGATCAATCGGTTTTACGGGATTCGTTAAGGAGAGTTAATGGTAATTGCGTTCCTTGATAGTGTATCGGAACGGCGTAATGTGATTACGTCGAAGCAATTTCCATATAACTCGGTTTGAGTTGGGTTCGAGACAGCGTTCCTTGATAGTGTATCGGAACGGTATAATGTGATTATGCCGAAGCTATCTCGTAGTCCGATTTTGTTTGCGCCTCGCGCTGCGCAAACCATCTCCCTTGATAGTGTATCGGGACGGTATAATATGATTATGCCGATATGGTTTCCGTAAGCGATTTCATAGATTGGATCTATGAATTTCGTGTGGTGTTCGGGCGCCGCCCGGAAGCCCGCGAGGGACCGCCGTGTGCGTACCCCTTATAGGTCGTCTCGATGCCGAATCTCTGCGATAAGTAGAAAATGTTTCTACGCCTAACTTGTTTTTGCAGAGAATGCTTTGAGATAGTATGGCCCTATTGTATGTATGAGATGCATGTGATGCATGTAATATTCTTTCATATGTGCAATCTCTCGTAATATTCTTTCATACGTGCAATGCTTGTAATATTCTTTCACGACTGCGAGTCGATGTAATCTTCAATTAGAGCTTCTATAGTAGTAGCTTAGTTTGAAGAAATCAAGCATTCGGCACTCGAAAGAACGGTGATGAAGATGGAGATCCCTACACCGGCATGGAGATGGAGATCACCATGTGAAGGGGGCCATACTATTTCACTATATGCTATTCTTCTTGCTTTCATATGTGATATGTTTGTTTGATAGGATAGCATCCCTCTCAAAATTAAGTAGTAATGATGCCCTTCCAAATGTTGCACTCGTCACCGTTATGCTCGTCAATGGTGGGTCTCGCCAAAGCAGAGTGCCATTCTCTATCATAACACGAGGGGTATATGTCGACATATACATGCAGGAACATTTGGTTTACTTAACAAGGCTATCAAAACAGTTTTGGGCCTTGGGGCATAGGTTGGCGCGGGGGCATGGAGATGCCACACCAACAACAAGAGTCACATAGAGATGTGATTAGCAAGGTGTTGCTTACCGATGTTACTAATTTTCTAGCAAAGGATGCCAAAGCTCACTAGAAAATTAATTAACATGTGGATCTTGACCCAATACGTAACCTAGAGGGAAGGTGTAAAATACGTAATGGGAGTCTAATGTTAAATTGTTTAACAATAGACATAGCATAAACATTGTGCTAAACTTTGCTTTTTTTGTAGAATAAATGGCGGCTAATACTACACCCGACCTTTAATTTGCGATCTATTCTCGAAAAGGAAAAATTAAATGGAACAAACTTTATGGATTGGTATCGCAACTTGAGAATTGTTCTCAAGCAAGAGCGTAAGGAGTACGTTCTTGAAGTACCCTATCCCGAGGATTTGCCAAATAATGCCACTGCAACCGCACGGAGGGCTTATGAGAAGCACACTAATGATGCCCTAGATATAAGCGTCTCATGCTTGCTACAATGTCCCCGAGCTTCGTAAGCAATATGAGAGCAGCGATGCTCACACTATTATTCGGGGACTGCGTGGCATGTTTGAGAACCAAGCACGGGCCGAGAGGTTCAACACCTCAAAGTCCTTGTTTGCGTGCGGCTTGTTGAGGGGAATCCCGTCATCCGCATGTGATAAAAATGATTGGCTACATTGAGAGTCCGGAAAAACTAGGTTTTCCCCTTAGCCAAGAGTTGGCTACGATGTGATTCTCCGCCGCTCCCTCCGAGCTTCGAGCCATTCATATTAAATTATCACATGAACAATATGGATAGGACTTTGGCTGAATTGCATGGGATGCTAAAGACAAGAGGAGAGTATCCAGAAAACGGTCATCATGTGATGATGATGCAGAAGGCTAAGCGCAAACCACTGTCAAGAAACTTTGCACCAAGAGGAAGTTAACTCCCGATGAGATCGCGAGTGCCTCCAATGCAAAGAAGGGCAAGAAGGGGTCGGCGACATCGATGCCGTTTGCTTCTATTGCAAGGAGACGAGCCATTGGAAGAGAAACTGCAAGAAGTACATGGAGGATCTCAAAAAGAAGCAAAGTACGACTTCGCTTCGGTATTAATGTTATAGACATTAATCTTGCTACTTCACCCTCGACTCATGGGTATTTGATACCGGATCGGTAGCTCATATTTGCAAGTCGTTGCGGGAATGAGAAGAAGTAGAGGATTGAGAAGGGGCGAGGTGAACCCGCGCGTCCGCAATGGAGCAAGCGTTGCTACGCTTGCTATCGGCACGCACCACTTCATCTACCTTCGGATTAGTTTTGGAATTAAATAATTGTTATTGTGTTCCAACACTATGTCAAAACGTTATTTTCGCTTCATGTTTGCAAGCGGAAGGATATGATTTTAGATCAATGAACAATGGTTGTTCAATATATCTCAAAGATATGTTCTATTTTCATGCTCCATTGGTGAATGGATTATACGTTTTGAATCTTGAAGCGTCTCCCATCTATAACATTAATACGTAAAGACAACTCTCTAATGATATAAACCCCACGTTTATCCGGCATTGTCGCTTAGGCCATATAAATCGAAACGCATGGAGAAGCTCCATAAGGATGGATTGCTTCACTCTTTTAATTTTGAATCATTTGAGACATGTGAATCTTGTTTACTTGGTAAGATGACAAAGACACCTTTCACGGGACACGGTGAAAGAGCAAGCGACTTATTGGCACTCGTACATACCGATGTATGTGGACCAATGAGCTCAACGGCCGAGGTGGTTATCGCACTTCATTACCTTTACCGATGACTTTAGTAGATATGGTTATATCTACTTAATGAGGCATAAGTCCGAATCCTTTGAAAAGTTCAAAGAATTCCGTAATGAAGTACGAATCATTTAGGAAAACAATCAAGTTTCTACGATCGATCATGGAGGAGAATACTTGAGCCAAGAGTTTGGTAATCATCCAAAGATTGTTGAATTGTTCCACGCTTGACTCCGCCAGAACTCCACAATGGAATGGAGTGTCCGAACGGAGAAATCGCACCTTGTTAGACATGGTGCGGTCGATGATGAGCCAAAGTGATCTTCCGTTATCCTTCGGGGATATGCTCTTGAAACAACGCGCTCACACTAAATAGAGTTCCATCTAAGTCGGTTGAAAAGACACCATATGAGATATGGACAGGGCAACCCCTAGATTGTCTTTTCTCAAAATTTGGGGATGCGAAGCTTATGTAAAACGTTTACGCGACAAGCTCACACCCAAATCGACAAGTGCTTCTTTGTGGGATATCCTAAGGAAACGAAGGGATATTACTTTTATAATCGGGAACAACGCAAAGTGTTTGTCGCCCGACACGGTGTCTTCTTGGAGAAAGAGTTTCTTTCAAGAATGGTTAGTGGGAGCAGGGTGCCTCTTGAAGAAGTTCAAGAAACACCGAAAACGTTTCGGCGACCACGTAACCACAACAGAGGAACAAAGTGTTGCGCCACCGTTGTAGATACACCCATACGGAGTGAAAGATCACGTCGTGCGCCCGACAGTACACAAAGTGAACAACGTGACATATTGTTGTTGGACAACGATGAACCTAAGACCTATGAGGAAGCGATGGTGGGACCCGATTCCAACAAGTGGCTTGGAGCCATGAAATCCGAAATAGAATCCATGTACGACAATCAAGTTTGAAACTTGGTTGATCCACCGATGGTGTCAAAACCATTGAGTGTAAATGGGTTTTTAAGAAAAGGCCGATATGGATGGAAATGTTCACATCTATAAGGCGCGATTGGTGGCGAAAGGTTTTAAACAGATTCAAGGAGTTGATTATGATGAAACCTTCTCGCCCGTCGCAATGCTTAAATCTATTCGGATTATCCTAGCAATTGCTGCATATTTCGATTATGAGATATGGCGGATGGATGTCAAAACGGCTTTCCTAAATGGAAACCTAAGCGAGGATGTATACATGATACAACCTCGGGGTTTTGTCGATCCAGATCGCTCGGAAAGATATGCAAGCTACGTAAATCCATTTATGGATTGAAGCAAGCATCTCGGAGTTGGAATATTCGTTTTGATGAAGTAATCAAAGGGTTTGGTTTCATCAAAAACGAAGAAGAGGCCTATGTTTACAAAAAGGTCGTGGGAGCGTAATTGTATTTCTAATCTTATATGTGGATGACATATTACTGATTGGAAATGATATCCCTATGCTTGAATCCGTCAAGTCTTCATTGAAAAATAGTTTTTCCATGAAAGACTTAGGGGAGGCAGCATATATATTGGGCATTCGGATCTATAGAGATAGATCCAAGAGGCTAATTGGATTAGGCCAAAGTACATACATTGACAAGGTGTTGAAAAGATTCTACATGCATGATTCCAAGAAAGGTTTCTTGCCCATGTCGGACACATGATGAGCGGAATAAGATGGGTATGGTTCCATATGCTTCGGCAATTGGATCCATCATGTATGCCATGCTTTGTACACGCCCAGATGTCTCGTATGCTTTGAGTGCTACGAGTAGATACCGTCGATCCAGTGAAGGTCACTGGATCGCCGTAAAGAATATCCTTAAGTACTTGAGAAGAACTAAGGATATGTTCCTAGTCTATGGAGGTGAAGAAGAGCTCGTTGTAAGTGGTTACACCGATGCTAGCTTCCAAACGGACAAGGATGATTATAGATCACAATCTGGGTTCGTGTTCTCGCCCGAACGGAGGCGCATCACTGGAAGAGTTCCAAGCGGGATACCGTTGCTGATTCTACAACGGCGGCCGAGTACATTGCTGCTTCGGAAGCCGCAAAGGAGGCTGTTTGGATCAAGAAATTCGTTTCGAGCTTGGTGTGATGACTAGTACGACTGGTCCAATGTCTCTCTATTGTGATAATAGTGGAGCCATTGCGCAAGCCAAGGAGCGGAGGTCACATCGAAGTCCAAACAAATACTTCGGCGATATCATCTCATCCGCGAGATAGTGGACGAGGTGATGTCAAGATATGCAAAGTGCACATGGATCTCAACATAGCCGATCCGCCGACAAAACCTCTCCTCGCCGAAGCATGAGGCGCACACAAGAGCAATGGATATTAGATACTTACATGATTGACTCTAGTGCAAGTGGAAGATTGTTAGTGATATGCCCTAGAGGCAACATGGAGATGTTGGATATCACGTCAATGTTTATGTATTTATGAATAAAGTGTTATTCAGTTCCATGAAATAGACATCTTGTATTGATCAATAAGTACGTGACTTATTTATGAGACTCGATATGTATGAATCTATTTCTAAACGATCCCGATCATATGTCATATTGTTGGAACAAATATGATTCTAAGATCGGCATGTTTATTGATTGATGATCATGTCTCATAGATCATGGGTATGGAGATACCAAATCAATAAACATGGACATATGTGTTGGAGAACACATTGTTGGATAGACCCACCATGAGACACTACAGGAATCAATGTGCCATTAGTTGGTCTCGGGTAGTGTTGGTACAAAGTCCTTAGACCTGAGATCACCATGGATTCCAACATGTGTAGTAGCCTACTTTGGGACTAACAAACGCTATTCCGTAACGGGTAGTTATAAAGGTAGTTTTCGGGTTTGCTATGAAACATGGAGTGGGATGTGAGTGATCAAGATGGAATTTGCCCCTCCTTTGGAGAGATATCTCTGGGCCCCTCGAGGTAATGGATTATGAAAATGCATGGCCATGCTAAGTTGATTGAGGAGTCAATCAACGGACGGATAATCCAATACGGTTCGAGTGAATGGTTAAGCTATTGAAGGGATGGCACACATCTTGCCTATAGCTTAACCGGTATCGTGAGGCAAAGGGATTTGTGTACACATTACAGGTTCGAGCCGATATTATATTCTTGTATACTATGGTGTCAATATGTGCTGCTAGGCGCCGCTGTTGATGGGTCGGCTGAGTTGGACTCGAGCCGACGATCGGCCAAGTTAGACTATAGCCGAAACCGAGTATACCTAAACCTACAGGGTCGCACGCTTAAGGGGATAGAATAGATATTCGAGTTGGACTCGGATACGGCTCGATCGGATAGGGATCCGATCGGATAGAGTCCTATGGGCTTACGACGTATGGGCGGCCAACTCTATGAGATACGGATGAGATCCGATTCAAAATAGAGTTCTAATCGGCCACTAGTCCCAGTCGGCCAACTCTATATAAACGAGGGAGGGGTGGAGAGCTGCCACATGTCAATTGCATCGCGTGCAACAGAAGTCGCCGAGATCAATCTCCACGGAAACCCTCCCCACTTTCGAGCCAAACCCTAGCCTTGCATCGCGTGCTAGCACACGGGTGTACGGCGTTTTGTCCCCGGACGTGTGGATACCGGTAGAGGCGCTGCTACATTGCGCGCTGTTGATCGGCTTCGGATCGGCTGCGGTCGGGCGCATCAGAGCGAGGCGCGAGAACATGGTCGGACGCTTCGGATCGGCTACGGCATCTACGAATCGGCTGATTGGCGAATCGGCTGTCCCGGGGTATCGGCTGTCGGCTTGCGAGAATCGGCTACACTGTTCCGGATCGGATAGCCCTGATTGGCTGTTTCCGCTGCACACTCCAATCGGTAACGATCTATCGGCCCTTACTTGCAAGTGTTCCTGGTTTGCGCGGTAGAAAGTTTTTGTTTTCGGCTAGCGTAGCCTCCGCGTAACCCTTCAGTTCTTGCCTTTACCGGAATTCACCCAAATCCAACCATCCGCCCCAGTCCAAAACATTGGATTTGTACTTTTCATTTTTCCAACAAAACTATTTTCATCACGATCAAGGCAATGTGACGCTCATGTCTCCACATGCTGTATTCGAACTACCTTCCCTGAGATAGTTGCCCAAGCATGAAGCTTCTTTGTAAAATCATGAGTATGCATGAATCTAATATAAGCATGGCTAAGCATTTTACCGAAGATATCCTCCGGTTGTATCACATCGAAGGTTACGAAGATTATATCTAAGGGTAATCAGTATCAAGGCATGGTATATCAAGCATAGGTATCCATTTGTGTATAGCATGCATGTTTGAAGTTTAAATCAATATCATTTCGCAAAATAGGATCAATATGTTCAAAGGGGAGTGTTGACTTGCCTTGCTCGCACACTTGTTGGACAGGGTCTTCACCGTAGTCAATGTATGCTTCCTCGGTTGCTATCCGTACGTGCAAAAAATCAATTGAATTTGATCAGAATTCAATAAGAATACCAAGAGATCGAAAAGAACCATAAAAACAACTCCAAATATTTAGCCTAAAATTCTAATCGAGTTTGGGCGAGAGTTTTGGGATGAAATACGATTTAAAAAGCGGGTTTGGGATTTTATGGTTTTCGCAAAATATCGATCCAAATTGATTAAGAAAGTAAACTTAAAAAGCGTTGATCAAAAGAATTGATATTTAAAGTTTTGGAGGTCCGAATACCAAAAGAATATATTTTTAATAGCGGAAAGAAAATAGACAAACTCCGAATAAAAATGACGCGAGAACGAAATCTTCGAAAATCCTATTTTTGAATTCCGAACTTGCATAGAGAAAATACACGAGAAAACAATATATTTTTGCCCAAATATTTTCCCAAATATTTTTCAAATATTTTTCCTAATTTTTCCAGATTTTTCCTAATTTTTTCCCATTTTTCTCTTTTCCTTTTTCTTTCTTTTCTCCTTCCCTTTTCCTTTTTCTTCTCTCCTTTTTCCTTCCTTCCCCTTCCTCTGTTTTTCCCCCGCGCTCTCTCCCTCTCTCTCTCTCTGTTTTGGCTGACGGTCGGCGCAAGGCACAAGGGCGGCGACCCGAGGCTTACCGGCGGGCGACGGCGATGGCAAGGGATGCGGCGGAGCTCCGGCGCACGGTGGACGACGAGGCGCGGCGGATTGGGGAGAATAGGAGAGGGCTTGGCCCCTCTTTTATAGGGCTTCGGCGAGAGAGAAGAGGGGGCCGGCGGCGGTGGCGCGACGAACGGCACGCGGCGGCACGGGGTGGCGGGGCGGGCGCGGCAAGCGCGGGCGTGCGCGCGAGGACGGCGAGGTCCGGGCGTGCGGGCGAGGTCCGGCACGGGGTGCGCGGCGCGCGGCGGGGACCGGCGCGAACGCGGCGCGCTGGCGCGCGGGTGGAGGCGTCGGGCGCGGGCGACGCGGGCGCGTGGGGTCACGCGCGCGCCCGCGGCACGAGGGTAGGGGCCGGGCGCGCGCGCGCGCGTTGCGCGCGCGGCGGGTCGCACGACGGCCGTGCGGCGTCGAGCACGTGGCGCACAATGAATAGTGCCATTTTCTATTTTTCCCGATTTAGTTTTCTAATTTCCCATTTCTTTTCCCTTTCACCTATAAAATTTTCAACCTTTTTACCCACTTTTATTATTTTTAAAAATATATTTTACATATTTAATTTTAATTCTTTTTCCTAAATTCCGAAAATACGATTTTGATTCAAAATAATTTCTAGACTTCATATATATACTTTAAAATATTTTATCACTTATTTTGCTCACTAATTAATATTACTCAATCACCAAATAATGTTTTGATTCCAAATATGTATTTTTATAAACCCACAACCCTATTCTATTTTATATTTAAATTTCCAACTCTAAACTTCGAAATTTTTCTCCCTTTTGGAAATCCAAATCATTTAAATTTTCTCAAACATCGAGATGAATCGCTCACATAAAATTTTTATCCAACAAAGCTGAAAAATAAGAAGCAATAAACACGATGAGAAGCAATGAGCCAAAAGTTTTTGTAAGCTTCGGTTTTTAAATTTCCAGTTTAAAATTCTTCAATTTTCAGGGTGTTAAATCCTATCAATAGCTTAATCATTCACTCGAACCGTATTGGATTATCTGTCTATTGATTGACTCCTCAATTATCTCGGCATAGCCATGCACTTCCATAATCCATTACCTCGAGAGGCCCAGAGATATCTCTCCAAAGAAGGGGCAAATTCCATCTTGATCACTCACATCTCACTCCATGTTTGATAGCAAACCCAAAGAGTACTTTTATAACTACCTAGTTACGAAATAGTGTTTGGTAGTCCCAAAGTAGACTACTACGCATGTCAGAATCTATGATGATCTCAGGTCTAAGGACTTTGCACCAACACTACTTGAGACCAACTACTGACACATTAATTCCTGTAGTGTCTTATGGTGGGTCTATCCAACAATGTGTTCTCTAACACATGTCCACGTATATTGATTTGGTATCTCCATACCATGATCTATGTGACATGATCATCAATCAATAAACATGCCGATCTTAGAATCATATTAGAATCATATTTGTTCCAACAATATGACATGTGATCAGGGATCATTTAAAAATAGATTCATGCATAAAGAGTCTCATAAATAAGTCACGTACTTATTGATCAATACAAGTTGTCTATTTCATAGAACTGAATAACACTTTATTCATTTATACATAAACATTGACCATGATATCCAACATCTCCATGTTGTCTCTAGGATATATCACTAACACAGTTAACATCTTTGCGTGATTATTTATCATATGTCTTTGTTGAATCTAGTCCTAGTATCTTGATTTGGCTCTGTCGGCTCTCTCGATTTAGGGTTCCTGCCGATACCGGTTAAATTGTTTACTAGATTAGATTAGCTTAAACATCTACCATCCTGAAAATCGGTCAAGGGCTTGATTGTCTAGATATTGTGTTTCTTTTCATACTTAGTGTTGCATCAGTTCAGTTTGATCTACTAAGTCATGATTAGAACCGTAATCTCTAGCCTGCTTGTTGGCTACCAATAAGGGTTTCATCGGGGTTTCAGCCGATAAGTTATCTGGACATTACATCGGTTATGTTATGAATATATATAATCTTTGTCTTGAGGTGCGTTTAGACATGAGTGATTTATACTGTCTCGGTACATTACCGGTCTATCTCAGTCACTTGGTGTAAACATATTATGAGACCTAGATTATATGTTATTAATATCTTTAGTCGATCGAGTAATTGTCAATCCCATGGACGTTGCACCGGCTTGTAAGGATTGCGTACGAATTAGTTTTTAGCCGATGACAACAGAGTATTCATCAATCATTGCTTATCTGTTGGATTTAATGACATCAAACCTCCAGCCAATGTATGTTTTAACCATCAGATCAGTATTTATTCTATCATACCATTGTCTGCCGATTGGTTTATTATCTTATTACATTCTCATCAGCCGATTATCTTTATATCACTATTTACACAAGTTTTGGAACCTACATCGAAAATATAGCCGATTATACAAAACCCTAACTGCATCGGCTGACATCGGCATTGGCTGAAATCACTCTATCGGCTTATCATCCGATCGACTGTCAACAGATCGGTTGTCTCGTTTATCGGCTTATCGTGCAATATGCTTTATGTTCTGTTGTTTGGCATATCTTGTCAGTGGCAGGATCAAACTGATTGGCACGCGTGCACTTCATCAATCTTAGGACCTGCACTGGAGCTAAGCAGATCTCCCAGGCTAGCGTGTGATTCGACGCCAACACATCTTTTGGCACACCAGCGACGGTACGGATTTGGCATCAACAGGATGTCAAGTAAAGTCCCAATGATGTTGTCGAACACATTTTTCTCGAGGTGCATGACATCGATGGCATGACGAATCTCCAAGTTTTTCCAGTACGTCAGGTACTTGAAAAAGATTGAATGTTTCTTGAAGGGCAGCATGTTTTCTACCACTTCTTTCTTGCTCTTGCCTGCATCAGTCTTTCCCTTACCGAACACGACCTTTATGCTCTTTGTCAACTTGAACACCGTGGAACCATCCTTTCCTTCGGGGGCAGTACCTTCCTCAACAGTTTTGTCAAAAAGGTAGCCATCGCACGATAGCTATGCTTCTGTGGTAAGAAATGACGATGACGTATGTAAACTAACTTTTTTGACGAGGTCAGGTATATGTATGATGTGTTTTCCAGACATATCAGACATCCGGTCTTTCCTTTAATCTGTCCTGAGAGGGAAAAATTTGCTGGTAGATTGTTTATAGTAACGAATATGATAGCACGCAGAGTAAAATACTCCCGGTGGTACGCATGAAACAATCATAGACCATCTTCCCACATTTCTTGCATATCCTCCATCAAAGGTTCAAAAAACACATCTAGGTCGATGTCAGGTTGTTTTGGCCCTTGTATAAGGATAGTCAACAAATGTACTTTTGCTTCTGATATAACCATATAGGAAGGTTGTACATGGTGAGCAGAACAGGCCAAGTGTTGTGCAAGCTGCTTAGGTCACCAAACGGATTCATTCCATCCGTGCTCAACACAAACCTGACATTTTTCAGATCCTTTGCAAATTTTGGGTGCTTTGAATCAAAGTTTCTCCATTGTCGAGCATCGGCGGGATATCGAATCATACCATCTGTCTTTCGACCCTCTTGATACCATCTAATCAACTCGGCGTCGGTGGGGTTCGAGAACAATTTCTTCATGCGATCTTTCACTGGCAAGTACCACATCACCATGGCCGGAATCTTTTTTCCTGGCTCGACCAATGCATTTGGAGGAGCAACATCACTATCGGCGACACTGTTACCCGTTTTGTACCTACTCGCCTCACAAGTTGGACACTTGTCCAAGTCAGCATATTCCTTGCGATAAAGTATACAGTAATTAATACATGCATGGATCTTTTCAACACCAAGAGATAATGGACATATCAATTTCTTCGCTTGATAGGTGTTAGCTGGCAACAAGTTAGGCTTAGGAAGCATAGCTCTCAAGAGACCCATCAAGTCGTTGAAACTCGTATCAGACCATCCGTGTCTGGCCTTCAATCTAAGAAGTTCTAGCACCGACCGCAACACTGTATAATCCATGTCACATCCCTTTGATTGATCGTGCAAAAGATCTTTCGCTGATTTCTGCAACATCTCCCAATTGTTTAAATCTCTTGCTTTCTCTGTTAGGACCTCTGGTTCAGCGTGCTGCAACATATCCCAAAGATCAAGATCAATATTAACCTCTACATCATCAAAACAAGAGCCACCAAAATCATCCGTCAATTCACGGGACATGTCCTTAGTTATAAAATTCTTTGCCTCATCAAAGTAAATTTCAGGACTCTCTTTAGGAGCGGCGACTTCCCCGTGATACGTCCAAACTATGTATTTCTCCACAAACCCACGCTGAATTATGTGTCCCAAAATTACATTCTGATCTTTCCACATCTTCTGACTCTTGCAATCCAAGCAAGGACAAAAAATATCCTTCCTATTCTCCCTCAAAGTGTGTGCCTTAGCCTTATCAATAAATGTTGATGCTTCTCTCATGAACACCAGATGAGTTCTCCGTGTCTCATACATCCATGTTCGATCCTTCTAAAACAATTCACAGCAAAAAACAATATTATATTCTAGGTGTTTTCTACATAAACGAAAAATTACAGCTAAACCTACAATACATTGGACCATGTTGGACTAGTAATTACCAAAAAAAATTTCATTCAAACAATATATTTGACCTACAAATTATAAAAATAGCTCAAAATGATCTATTCAAACAAGTTTAAATAGCTTCGCATTGAACCAATGAAATTTTACAAAAATGGAAGCAAATGAAAGATAAGATAAAGCATGTTACCTTTTATATTGATTTCAATCAAAGATTTCGAGTCGAAAACCTTCCACCTATTAAATTGCATATTTTTTGAGAGAGAAACACCAAGTCAAAAAAGTTTAAATATCTTCGCATTCAACCAATAAAATTTTACAAAAATGGAAGAAAATGAAACAGAAGATCAAGCATGTTACCTTTTGTATTGATTGCAATTGAAGAATTCGAGTTAAAAACCTTCCCCCTATAATTAGCTTTTTTGGAGAGAGAAACGTCAAGTTTAAAATGACTACAGTCGGGTTGGGTAGATATTTATGGCCCATCATCGTGTGTGGCCCTTAAGGACTCGCACGGGAAAATGTATTATCCCATGAGGGTACTTAAGTCGGCCGCACCAGATAATGCTCATTATCCCGTGCGGTCGCTTAAGTGGGCCACACGGGATAATGCGCATTATCCCATGCGGTCACTTAAGTGGACCGCATGGGATAATATCTCATGCGGTCGCTTAAGTGGACCGAACGGGATAACACATCTTTTCGTGCGGTCCGATAACCGGCCCTCTGGGGACCGGTTTTTCCAGACCTTGGCCACTTATGACCCGCCTGGAACCTACCGGGGGGCATCATCCAGAAAAATCAATTCTCCACTAGTGCAAGTAAAGACACCACAACAAATTTTGTACAACTTGTTGTTTTGTCTGTATGGACGATGACTCTTGGATGGCTTCTGAACCATACATGCCTTCCTCCCCTAGGTCAAGCCGTCGGGCATCACATTGATCCCTCCTCCTCACACGTGCCCTCTCACGTCTAGCCGTGCCACGCCGCCCATCTCGATCTCACCCTTTCGCGAACCTTATTATAGCCCAACAAGACCCATCAACCATGTGGTCCATCGGGTGGCACATAAAATAAGAAAGGTTCTTGAACTATAACACCTCGTATTTCTATGTAACCATTGAAAACTATTTTGAGAAAAACCTATAGTTGGTTCTTTGAATGTATTATGGCTCTAGTGCTAAGATCTCGAATCAAATCAATCTTTATAATCCTAAAAATCACTCCCCAAAAAATGCAGTTCCCAAATTACTCTCCAAATTTGGTTTTTGAAATCAAATCTTCCATTTAAATCCCTTGTTTCCTCCTCCATGGAAACTTATTCAATTATTTCAAAAACCAAAGCTCATCCCAAATATGAAAATTAAAGTCAAAAAACTACCCTAGTGTTCTTTGAACCTCGGAGAATTCAAATACTAAAAGAGATTACAAAACCTTCCATGAAACTTGGCGCATTCAATCATGTCCTAAAACCTGTCTAGAAACAATCCAAGAAGTAAAACATCATTTCAGATGCTAGGAATTCTAGTAAATATCTCTTTTCCCTTCTTGTATACATAAACCTTTTTTTCAAAATTTGTTCCAAATAAAATATCTTAAATTTTACGAATAAATTATTCCTTGAATTCCCCAATATTTTCCTATATCAAAAACCAAATTCGAATATCAAATTTAAATTCGAATAGCAAGTCAAACCACCCCATTACCTCTTCAAGTAAAATATCATGAAAATTCACCAAAGTTACTTGCACAATCGGGCCACCCTATCCTTCCCCTCCCTCTAGCCCAACTCCTCTCTCCCTTTTGGGCCACAACCTCATGGCCCATCACCGCAGCCGCCTTTTCTCGCATCCACCAGAATTTTTGGCATTTTTAATTTTAATTTTTTAAAGATTTACAAAACTAATTTCCGAATTTAAAAATTTACAGATCTAGTCTCCTCCGCCCTTTGGGAGGGCGTGATTAGAAAAACGCCCTCCCGGAGGGAGTATTATCCGACGTGGCGGACGGCCATTGGGTGCCGTCGCGCGCGGTGAATTTGGCGCGGCCCCCTTCCCGCCCTTGGTAAGGGTGGTTTTTCACCGTGCACGGGGGCCGCCGCAAAAGGCCTCGCCCGGCATTTTTGCGGGCGGCCCCCTTCCCGCCCTTCCGAGGGCGTTTTTGCCATTCCCGCCCTCCGGAAGGCGTTTTTATCCTAAACCTAATCGGCAAACCTAATCGACATCGACCGACCCTCTCTCGTATTGTTTGAAATGTAAAATGTTATCATTGTATTTTTTGGAAATGTAACCGATCCATTTGATTTGTCGTATTGTTGCAAATGTAACCGTCCATTTGATTTGTCGTATTTTTTGAAATGTAAATGTTATCGTCGTATTGTTGCAAATGTAAATATGTTGTGTAATGAATATTTGTTTTATCGTCGTATAGTTGCAAATGTAAATATTGTTGCAAGTGTAAATGTTCGAGGTATCGTACATATGTTGTTTGCATTACTCGTGAACATATTGTTTTAACCAAGTTAACTTAGTAGCAATGGTTAAGCGTTGTTTGTCACACTTGTTACATAACCCATTAGGTACGGATGATACAATACAACTAACTCATCCCCGACGAGTCAAGGCTCGGCTACCTACGGAACCGTTCAAGGGCGATAAGCTTGTCATCAATTTTCTCTTTCCTTCTCGGCGTTGTACTCCTTTTGAGTTTCACATTCAGTTACTTTTAGGCCGTTATATTGGGGAATGACATTGTCGATCCACCTAGTGAATCCACACCTCCTTTGAATGCCCTGGTAAAGAAACACATGTAATTAGTTAGAGAGCCACTAGAGTGAAGACGTTTGCAGAATTGATAAAATGAAAGACGTACAACGAAGTCGTTTTCTAAGTTGGGGCAAATGAAATATCTCCGACCATATGTTCGTGGTTCAAAGGAGGTAGCCATCTTGCAACGATCCCTACAGCCGCACATGGCATGCTCCAACCATTTAAGGAAACCCAGTGGGTTGTTCCTCCAAGCAAAGCTTGCGATTTCGACGCGACGTTCATACTCCATCCAAGTCTGAATGAATTGTTCAGTCGACTCAGGTTGTGTTACCGTCTGACGATCGAAGCAGGTTTAACCGTATCGATCCACTCTTCGTATGGACACTGACGTACATCCTCCTGGTTTCACATTTTTGATGTTTGGGGTAAGAAAATGGAACAAGCAAATAGGTTAAAGAAAGAAAAATTATACTCACGACAAAATCGTCATCCGTAATCTCAGGACACACGAAGCATCTTTGTCCTCTAGTTGCTTGTCTTATGGATCTTACCACCTGGCAACGTAGACCACAGTGGCATTCTGGACGTTCCCGCCATGTGGGTAGTGCCAGCTGATCCATAGGCTAGTCCAAAGCTTCAGCACGAACTCGACGTTGGTACTCAGCCTTCCGTCGAAGGTAGTCTGACCTTGTTTCGCTAAGTGGGTAATAACGTGTTCCGTTGGTTCGTGGGTTCTCTGTATCTATCCACTCAATGAAGTTGCACACCCGACGATATGCCTGCATGAGGTGTTAACACGATGTACAATCAAGTTAGCGTTTTCTGCGTGAAGATTTTGTAGATGAAAGCATTGCAGTTAAGCCATACCTGATCAATGTTGGCGCATTAGAAAAATCGTCTCCCCCTGGTTTCAGTGAGGAGGGACGACGTAAGTATGCAGCCATCTCCACAATGGCATAACGGACGGTCACACCATGGTGGAATAAAACCGCTCAAAGGATGGAGTCGCCAGTGGAGACGCTCAAGGAATGGATGATATGAAGATCTCATTGCACGAGTAAATGTAGAAAAGAGAATGCAGATTTTAAGAACTCGTATTCGGATCTAGGCAATATATAGTGCAGGGAGGTGAAGGTTCACATCTATGTATCGTTTATGTCTGTCACGGGGCAACAGCTGAACGAGACGTATCGTGTAGGACTGTCACGGGGCAAAAGTTGATACCGACGTATCGTGCAGACTATCACGGGCAAAAGCTGATAGCGACGTCTCGTGCAGATCTAACACCGCCGAAAGTTTTTTTTGTCATTAGTAAGAGTATCATGCAGCGAACGATACGGAAGGATCTCGTGACATGTGAGTGCGACGAACAGATATAGATATATACAAACATCAAACACAAAATAAATAATTACAATTTGTATAAACTGTTGCACACAGAAGCTACTGGCGAGGCCTCTTACCCCTATCCCTCCTAGCCTGTGCTCTGACGTGCCCCTAAGAGTACGTCAGCCTGTCTGGGGGCACGACACGAGTAGCACGGACATCCGGCGCGGGCGTCTCCTGTGGCGGGTCCTGGCTCTGTGGTAGAGGTGCTCCACCAAGCTGAGAGGCGACGAGAACATCCCGATCTGGGTCCTCCAGGTCGTCGAAGTCGTCGCCCGTACCTGACCCCCCCTCGTCGCCTCCCCCGGACCCGCCCACCTGCGACGAAGAAGCCCCCAAGCAGAAAATCCCCGCCGAGTAGAATCCTCCTGTATGTAAGCAATGTGAAGCATCAGTGACTTAAACTAATAAGTGTTAACTAATCGTCGGACGACGCTTGCTCACCTCCCGGATGAGTGAGGGGACGAGGAACGGAGGATCCACTCACTCCAGCAAAGCTCGCAGTGCTGGGCCGAGTCACGAAAGGCCGAGGGATCGACGATCCACTCGCGCCTGCCGTATCCCCTCTCGGTAGCATCGGACCTACGTGACATTCGGTTTGTTAGATCACGTTGTAGGGTTGACACAATGAAAATGAGTGGAACTAACCTGTGGAAGCACCAGCGCCGTGTGGTGACCATCCTGGTACCAGACCGCGTGGACGTGGACCTGTAGCACCCTGCGGAGGAACCACGTCGACGGCTGAACGACAAGAGAAGATCCGCAAGATCGAACGTGCCATCGTCTACATCCACTGGAAGGTCATCCTCTGTTCCACGTCGTTCAGGTGAATGCCTGCATCCAGCCTCAGCATCACCGAGTCGATTTCGGCATTCAATGCCCGTGCGACGTCGGCCTACAAAAATCGAAACATGTTAGGTTCTTCGCTCAAATAAAAAAGCATCATGATGTACAAAGGCTTTAATGCCGAGAAATCATGACGTACCCCAACGAAGTAGTCCTGGTCCCGGTGCACGGGTAGGTGTCCGTGACCGCTACATGTTGCTTCTGCGTGCGGCCGGTGTGAAGGTAACTCGCGGACGCGTCCGCGGTAGGTACCACCGAAGGTAGGCGATGTAGTTCTCATCGGAGTGGCCGTAGATCTCGCCGATCACCTCCTTGGTGGCTATCAGCCAGTCCGCCACGTATTGCTGCATATGTGGTTCCCAGAGGGAGCCTCCCTGTTGTCCCCGTCGAGGCAACCTGCGTACACAGCAAAGGTCGACTACAGTTCCATTTCATTCAACCCAATAGTAGTAAAGTTGAAATAGAAATACTCACTGGTGGTCCTGGTGGGGAACGGCAACCGTCGTCTACGGGAATCCTCGCGCATCCGAACGCCTCATCACTCGGCCTAGGCAGTGAGGCTCGACGGTGATGTCGTACACCATCGGGATCAACGTCATCCAGTAGGCCGAGTCGCGCGTGCACAACGTCGAGAGGCCCAGAGGCGCCCGAGCTGCGACCGCTTGCTGCGTGTACGGCTCCCAGACAACGTCGTAAGGCTGGAGACGGTCCAACTCGAACACGAAGTCCGGGTAGCTCCGTCTCACCTGAGCGTGGGCGTAACGACGCTGCGAAAATAAAATAATCAAGTGGTTACAAGTTTTGTTCAACACAATTTGAATATTTGAAAGAAATATGACTTTGTACTTACGTTGGCGTCGAAACCGATGCGAGCCCATCGTAGGCCCGTCGGCCGGGTTCTCGAACGCGGTGCTGCGTCGTAAGGAGAGGTGTCGACGATCGGTCGGCCGATCACGGCCGCTCCGCAGCCCAAAGCCGTAATGAAGGGGCAGCTGTGAAGATCGCTCCGGATCCGTCTTCGTGCACGCGTCGCACGGCCCACGGTAGGGTGGCTGCGAGGACCGCGAACCCCAACTCCACCGAGGCACGAAGCCTATCTCCGCGTCCGCTATCGGCCGGGCGTAGTGGATCAGCCCCTCTCTACGTGTTCCCCGACGTGTTGGTGAACATCACCCGGCCGAACAACCAAAGAAGGTACGCCTCCAACGAGCGTCGCACGGAGTACTCGTCGGCGTCGGGGTGGAGCTTGTCGGCCTACAAAGGAGAAACCATGTTAACAAACATAAGATGTAATGAAAAATACCGAAGTCTTCAAGTTAACTTACTGTGAACTACATAATCCAAGTCTTCGTAGGCCCGGTGGTCGCGTAAGGGTAGATCGCTGAGCAGTGGGAGCCCCGTAGCCTCATCACTCGAGCAAATCGTGCGGTGATGTCCTCCCTCCATCCACCAATAGCATCCACACGCCCGACAGCCTCTTCGGCTAGTGGTAGCCCTAGCAGGTACGAGACATCCTGCAGCGTCGGTGCCATCTCCCCACAAGGAAGATGGAAGGTGTGCGTCTCAGGACGCCACCGATCCACCAAAGCAGCTATCAGGGACCGGTCCGCATCCCACCGTCTCGCCTAGTCGTGCTCATCGGCATGCGCCTCAACAAGTCTGCAAAGAGCGATCAGGCCAGACTCACGTAACCTGCATATCATACACATAGTGTAATATTAGTGTCAAGCATAATATTATTGCAATAAATGAAAAGAGTTTGATCGTACCACTCGACGTGTCGCGGATCGACACGCAACAACTCGCGCGACGGCCGTGGACGAAAGGTGGTCAGCTGAGCACCCTGCACTGCCGACAAGTACGACCTGTGCACCCTGTCAACCTGTCTGCTGAAAAGCGCTGGTGTATCGTCTGCCATACCTACATGAATATATGAATAGATTAATAAGCAATTTATAAGAAAAAAACAAAACAACATGAATACATGACATAAATGGTCCATTATATCTCAACATTAAAAAAAAGTGCACGTCTTAATTCAAACTACCAAACACAACATATAAGTATCATAACAACAATAAAATAGTTTACGTCTCACAATGATAAATATTACACGCACGACAGATGGCAACAACATGACAAATATTACAAATATCGGATCACCACTAGATTGAAAGGAGCAAACAAAATAATCAAGCCATTGCATCACTAGTGGACGACGTAGTCGCCGCACGAGCACGTCTAGGATGTGGTCGCCTCGTTGTTGTTCCTTCTCCAGATGGACGGCTGCCATCGGAGGGCTGTCCGGAAAGCCCCGAACCTGCGACGGTTGAAGTTTCGAATTCTTCGGACATTTTTGTATGTATGTCCCGCTGTTAGTGATATGCCCTAGAGGCAACATGGAGATGTTGGATATCACGTCAATGTTTATGTATAAATGAATAAAGTGTTATTCAGTTCCATAAAATAGACATATTGTATTGATCAATAAGTACGTGACTTATTTATGAGACTCTTTATGTATGAATCTATTTCTAAACGATCCCTGATCATATGTCATATTGTTGGAACAAATATGATTCTAAGATCGGCATGTTTATTGATTGATGATCATGTCTCATAGATCATGGGTATGGAGATATCAAATCAATAAACATGGACACATGTGTTAGAGAACACATTGTTGGATAGACCCACCATGAGACACTACAGGAATCAATGTGCCATTAGTTGGTCTCAGGTAGTGTTGGTACAAAGTCATTAGACCTGAGATCACCATGGATTCCAATATGTGTAGTAGCCTACTTTGGGACTACCATACACTATTTCATAACTGGGTAGTTATAAAGGTAGTTTTTGGGTTTGCTATGAAACATGGAGTGGGATGTGAGTGATCAAGATGGAATTTGCCCCTCCTTTGGAGAGATATCTCTGGGCCCCTCGAGGTAATGGATTATGGAAATGCATGGCCTTGCTAAGTTGATTGAGGAGTCAATCAACAGACAGATAATCTAATACGGTTCGAGTGAATGGTTAAGCTATTGAAGGGATGGCACACATCTTGCCTATAGCTTAACTGGTATCGTGAGGCAAAGGGATTTGTGTACACATTACAGGTTCAGAGCCGATATTATTCTTGTATACTATGGTGTCAATATGTGCTGCTAGGCGCCGCTGTTGACGGGTCGGCTGAGTTTGACTTGAGCCGACGATCGGCTAAGTTAGATTATAGCCGAAACCGAGTATACCTGAACCTACAGGGTTCGCACGCTTAAGGCGATAGAATAGATATTCGAGTTGGACTCGGATACGGCTCGATCGGATAGGGATCCGATCGGATAGAGTCCTATGGGCTTACGACGTATGGGCGGCCAACTCGTGAGATTCGGATAGGATCCGATTCAAAATAGAGTCCGATCGGCCACTAGTCCCGCCGGCCAACTCTATATAAAGGAGGGAGGGGTGGAGAGGCGCGGCACGTCAATTGCATCGCGTGCAACGAAGTCGCCAAGATCAATCTCCACGGAAACCCTCCCCACTTTTGAGCCAAACCCTAGCCTTGCATCGCGTGCTAGCACACGGGTGTTCGGCGTTGTCCCCGGACATGTGGATACCGGTAGAGGCGGCTGCTACGTTACGCGCTATTGGTCGGCTTCGGATCGGCTGCAATCGGAGCGATTGGCTGATTGGCGAATCGCGCTCCCCCGGTATCGAGTGTCGGCTTGCGGAATCGCGGCACGGAGTTCCGGATCGGATAGCCACGATTGGGCTTGTTTCGCTACACACTCTAATCGGTAACGATCTATCGGCCCTTACTTGCAAGTGTTCCTAGTTTGCGCGGTAAAAGTTTTTGTTTTCGGCTAGCGTAGGCTCCGCGTAACCCTTCAGTGGTATCAGAGCTAATCTTGCTTAGTTCGGGTTTTAGATTGGATCTGGAACAAGTTTTGCGCACGGGTTGATTAGATCAATCGGTTTTACGGGATCTGTTGAGGAGAGTTAATGGTAATTGCGTTCCTTGATAGTGTATCGGAACGGCGTAATGTGATTACGTCGAAGCAATTTCCATGTAACTCGGTTTGAGTTGGGTTCGAGATAGCGTTCCTTGATAGTGTATCGGAACGGTATAATGTGATTATGCCGAAGCTATCTCGTAGTCCGATCTTGTTTGCTGCCTCGTGCCTATGCAAACCATCTTCCTTGATAGTGTATCGGGACGACATAATATGATTATGCCGACATGGTTTTCGTAAGCAATTTCATAGATTGGATCTATGAATTTCGTGTGGTGTTCCGGGCGCTGCCGAAGCCCGCGAGGGGCGGCTTCCCCGCGAGGAAGCCCAAGCCCGGGACCGCCGTGTGCACCCCCCACTTATAGGTCGTCTCGATGCCGAATCTCTGTGATAGGTAGAAAGCGTTTCTACGCCTAACTTGTTTTTGCAGAGAATGCTTTG
This sequence comes from Oryza australiensis, assembly GCA_019925245.2. Taxonomy (NCBI): domain Eukaryota; kingdom Viridiplantae; phylum Streptophyta; class Magnoliopsida; order Poales; family Poaceae; genus Oryza; species Oryza australiensis. Next base: position 700,540 of record JAIFGZ020000381.1, on the reverse strand, counting down.
AGATGGTATGGCCCTATTGTATGTATGAGATGCATGTGATGCATGTAATATTCTTTCATATGTGCAATCCCGTAATATTCTTTCATACGTGCAATGCTTGTAATATTCTTTCACGACCTGCGAGTCGATGTAATCTTCAATTAGAGCTTCTATAGTAGTAGCTTAGTTTGAAGATATCAAGCATTCGGCACTTGGAAGATGGTGCCGAAGATGGAGATCCTCAGCGCCGACATGGAGATGGAGATCACCATGTGAAGGGGGCCATACTATTTCATTATATGTTATTCTTCTTGCTTTCATATGTGATATGTTTGTTTGATAGGATAGCATCCCTCTCAAAATTAAGTAGTAATGATGCCCTTCCAAATGTTGCACCCGTCACCGTTATGCTCGTCAATGGTGGGTCTGTCAAAGCAAGTGCCATTCTCTATCATAACATGAGGGGGTATATGTCAGACATATACATGCAGGAGCATTTTGTTTACTTAACAAGGCTATCAAAACAGTTTTGGGCCTTGGGGCATAGGTTGGCGTTGGGGCATGGAGATGCCACACCAACAACAAGAGTCACATAGAGATGTGATTAGCAAGGAGTTGCTTACCGATGTTACTAATTTTCTAGCAGTGATGCCAAAGCTCACTAGAAAATTAACTAACATGTGGATCTTGACCCAATACGTAACCTAGAGGGAAGGTGGAAAATACATAATGGGAGTCTTATGTTAAATTGTTTAACAAAAGACATAGCATAAACATTGTGCTAAACTTTGCTTTTTCTGTTGTAGAATAAATGACGGCTAATACTACACCCAGTACCTTTAATTTGCGATCTATTCTCGAAAAGGAAAAATTAAATGGAACAAACTTTATGGATTGGTATCGCAACTTGAGAATTGTTCTCAAGCAAGAGCGTAAGGAGTACGTTCTTGAAGTACCCTATCCCGAGGATTTGCCAAATAATGCCACTTGCAAGCGCACGGAGGGCTTATGAGAAGCACACTAATGATGCCCTAGATATAAGCTGTCTCATGCTTGCTACAATGTCCCCTGAGCTTCAGAAGCAATATGAGAGCAGCGATGCTCACACTATTATTCAGGGACTGTGTGGCATGTTTGAGAACCAAGCACGGGCCGAGAGGTTCAACACCTCAAAGTCCTTGTTTGCGTGCGGAGCTTGTTGAGGGAATCCCGTCGATCCGCATGTGATAAAAATGATTGGCTACATTGAGAGTCCGGAAAAACTAGGTTTTCCCCTTAGCCAAGAGTTGGCTACGATGTGATTCTCCGCGCTCCCTCCGAGCTTCGAGCCATTCATATTAAATTATCACATGAACAATATGGATAGGACTTTGGCTGAATTGCATGGGATGCTAAAGACAGCTGAGGAGAGTATCCAGAAAAACGGTCATCATGTGATGATGATGCGTAAGGCTAAGCGCAAACCACTGTCAAGAAACTTTGCACCAAGAGGAAGTTAACTCCCGATGAGATCGCGAGTGCCTCCAATGCAAAGAAGGGCAAGAAGGGGTCGGCGGCATCGGATGCCGTTTGCTTCTATTGCAAGGAGACAGGCCATTGGAAGAGAAACGCAAGAAGTACATGGAGGATCTCAAAAAGAAGCAAAGTACGACTTCGCTTCGGGTATTAATGTTATAGACATTAATCTTGCTACTTCACCTACTGACTCTTGGGTATTTGATACCGGATCAGTAGCTCATATTTGCAAGTCGTTGCAGGGAATGAGAAGAAGTAGAGGCTTGAGAAGGGGCGAGGTGAACCTGCGCGTCGGTAATGGAGCAAGCGTTGCTACAGTTGCTGTCGGCACAGTACCACTTCATCTACCTTCAGGATTAGTTTTGGAATTAAATAATTGTTATTGTGTTCCAATACTATGTCAAAACGTTATTTCCGCTTCATGTTTGCAAGCGGAAGGATATGATTTTAGATCAATGAACAATGATTGTTCAATATATCTTAGAGATATGTTCTATTTTCATGCTCCATTGGTGAATGGATTATACGTTTTGAATCTTGAAGCGTCTCTCATCTATAACATTAATACAGAAAGGCAACTCTCTAATGATATAAACCCCACGTTTATCTGGCATTGTCGCTTAGGCCATATAAATAAGAAACGCATGGAGAAGCTCCATAAGGATGGATTGCTTCACTCTTTTGATTTTGAATCATTTGAGACATGTGAGTCTTGTTTACTTGGTAAGATGACAAAGGCACCTTTCACGGGACATAGTGAGAGAGCAAGTGACTTATTGGCACTCGTACATACTGATGTATGTGGACCAATGAGCTCAACGGCCAGAGGTGGTTATCAGTAGTTCATTACCTTTACCGATGACTTTAGTAGATATGGTTATATCTACTTAATGAGGCATAAGTCCGAATCCTTTGAAAAGTTCAAAGAATTCCAAAATGAAGTACAGAATCATTTAGGGAAAACAATCAAGTTTCTACGATCAGATCGTGGAGGGGAATACTTGAGCCAAGAGTTTGGTAATCATCTGAAAGATTGTGGAATTGTTCCATAGTTGACTCCGCCAGGAACTCGACAATGGAATGGGGTGTCCGAACGGAGAAATCGCACCTTGTTGGACATGGTGCGGTCGATGATGAGCCAAAGTAATATTCCGTTATCCTTCTGGGGATATGCTCTTGAAACAGCTGCGCTCACACTAAATAGAGTTCCATCTAAGTCAGTTGAAAAGACACCATATGAGATATGGACAGGCCAACCCCTAGTTTGTCTTTTCTCAAAATTTGGGGATGTGAAGCTTATGTAAAACGTTTACAGTCTGACAAGCTCACACCCAAATCTGACAAGTGCTTCTTTGTGGGATATCCTAAGGAAACCAAGGGATATTACTTTTATAATCGGGAACAAGGCAAAGTGTTTGTCGCCCGACACGGTATCTTCTTGGAGAAAGAGTTTCTTTCAAGAAGGGTTAGTGGGAGCAGGGTGCATCTTGAAGAAGTTCAAGAAACACCAGAAAATGTTTCAGTGACCACAGAACCACAACAGGAGGAGCAAAGTGTTGCGCCACCAGTTGTAGATACACCAGCCCCACGGAGGTCTGAAAGATCACGTCGTGCACCTGACAGGTACACAGGTGCGAAACAACGTGATATATTGTTGTTAGACAACGATGAACCTAAGACCTATGAGGAAGCGATGGTGGGACCCGATTCCAACAAGTGGCTTGGAGCCATGAAATCCGAAATAGAATCCATGTACGACAATCAAGTTTGGAACCTGGTTGATCCACCTGATGGTGTCAAATCCATTGAGTGTAAATGGGTTTTTAAGAAAAAGGTCGATATGGATGGAAATGTTCACATCTATAAGGCGCGATTGGTGGCGAAAGGTTTTATACAGATTCAATGAGTTGATTATGATGAAACCTTCTCGCCCGTCGCAATGCTTAAATCTATTCGGATTATCCTAGCGATTGCTGCATATTTCGATTATGAGATATGGCGGATGGATGTCAAAACGGCTTTCCTAAATGGAAACCTAAGCGAGGATGTATACATGATACAACCTCGGGGTTTTGTCGATCCAGAATCGCTGGAAAGATATGCAAGCTACGAAATCCATTTATGGATTGAAGCAAGCATCTCGGAGTTGGAATATTCGTTTTGATGATGTAATCAAAGGGTTTGGTTTCATCAAAAACGAAGAAGAGGTCTGTATTTACAAAAAGGTCAGTGGGAGCGCAATTGTATTTCTAAACTTATATGTGGATGACATATTGTTGATTGGAAATGATATCCCTATGCTAGAATCCGTCAAGTCTTCATTGAAAAATAGTTTTTCCATGAAAGACTTAGGGGAGGCAGCATACATATTGGGCATTCGGATCTATAGAGATAGATCCAAGAGGCTAATTGTAACATCCTAAAAATCGTAGAATCAAAATCGGAACGTAAAAATCGGAACTTTCAAAAACCGTGGCCTATTGCTTCTTCTCGGGTTGTTGCTTCTTATTTGCCACTCGTTGCATAAATTTAGTCGTGGTCAATTCCTTTTTGGTGTATTTGGAGGTTTCGGAGTTGTCAAAACGGTGATGCGAAAGCCGCATCGGGATTTTAAAAAGGAATTCGAGGGAAAGTGCGGATTCGTGAAAACGTGTTCGGGGCATATAAAATAAAATTTTTGGTTGGGAAAAGATGAATTAAGACACAAAATAAATAATAAAATTCTCGGGCGAAGTTCTCGAAATTTGGGAAATTTTTGAAAATAAAATGGGTGAATTATGAAAATTTGGAAAAAGAAATTTAAATAAATATGAAAAATAATTATGGAAAATAAAAGTCAAGAAAAAGTTTAAAATATAATGTTAAAAATTATTTTTGGGATATTAGGATTTATTTTGGAATTTTTAGAAGGAAAGAAAATAGAAAATGAGAAAAGAAAATGGAAAATCGGGAAAAAAAGTGAAAATGCACTGTTCATTAGCCGCCAAGTGTTGGACGCCGTACCGGCCGCGCGCGTCGCACGCCACGCGCCGCGCAGCCGCGCGCGACGGCCCCTACACCCGCGCGCCACGCACGCCGCGCGCGCCGCCGCCGACCCCGCACCGCCGCGCCGCCCGCGCGCCCGGCCGCCGCGCGCCGCGCGCGCGCCACGCGGCCCGCGCCACGCCCCGCACCCGCGCGCGCGCGCTGCGCCACGCGCCGCCGCCGCGCCGCCCGCCGCTCGCCGCACCGCGCGCCGCGCCGCTCGGACCCCGCTCGCGCCCGCTCGCCGCTCCACGTCGCAAACGCCGCGCCGGCCCGGCCTTCCGCGCGCCGCGTGGAGACCGCCGTCGCCCTCCCGAGCTGCGCCGCGTGTCGCGCCGCGCCGCGCACGCCCGAGCCGGCCCTCCTCTCCACTCGCGCTCGCGCCGCGCCGCGCTATAAAAGGGCCGCGCCCCTGCCTTTCGCCACACGCCGCCGCTCCTCTCCCCGTTCCCGAGCGCCGCCGTCAAGAGCCGCCGCCGCAAGTCGAGCGCCGCCGTGCGCAAGGCCTCCCGCGCCCCCTCCGCACCTCCCGAGGCCGCCGTCGCCGGTGAGCCCCTCCTTGTGCCGCCCTTTTCCTTCGCTGCCACCGCCCCTGTTTTAGGGCGCCCGGCCGAACGCCTTGTGGCAAATGAATAGTGCCGCGAGAAAAAAAAAAAAAAAAAAGAGAGGAAAAAAAGAGAGAAAAATAGGGAAAAATTTTGGAAAAATTTTGGAAAATTTGGAAAATATTTTGGGATAACTTGAGTAAAATTTTGGGCAAAAATAAATTATTTTCTCGCATGTTTTCTCGGTGCAATGTTTGAAAATCGGAATCGGACGTTTTCCGAAATTTCCATTCGCATCGTTTTCAATCCGGATTCCGTTTAATTCTTTCCCGCCATCGAAATAGGTTTCGCCTTTGTGCTCAAACCCTCAAATTTCGAGCGCGAATTTTCTTCGCTAATATTTTCAAACGTAACTCCCAAATTTAATTGTGATCGCCGACGTTGCGAAAACCCTAAGTCATCGGCTCGATTCCAAAAACCCGGATTTTCCTCGCAACCCTTGTCCTAACTCGAGTAGAATTTTCGGCAAACCTTTTGGAGTTGTTTTCATGGCTTTTGTGGTTCTTTTCGATCTCTCGGTGTTTTGTTGAATTCTAACTGAATTCAATTGATCTTCGCACGTACGGGTAGCGCTGAAGAAACCGGCATCGACACCGCGGAAGATCCCACCCCTCAAGTGTGCGAGCAAGGCAAGTCTTCACACCCTTTGAACATATCGAACCCAGTTGTGAAATGATGTTATTTTAAACTCTAAACATGCATGCTTTACGAGTACCTATACTTGTTATGCCATTCATTGCTTGTTGATTACCTTTAGAATTACTCCTTGTAACTCGCGATGTGATACAAACAACCGAAGAATAACTTGTAAACCGCTTAGCCATGCTATACTTAGATCTATGCATACTCATGATTTTATGAAAAAGCCTTGTGCTTGGGCAACTATCTTAGGGAAGGTAGTTGAGATTCGGCATGTGGAGACATGAGCGCCACATGGCCGAGAATGATGAACTAAGTTTGATGAAAATTGAAAGTACTATACAAATGTTTTAGGCTGGGGCGGCCGGATGATTTGGGTGGATTCCGGAAAAGGCAAGTGCCGACCCTGGTCAATTAAGGACCGAGCCATGAGATAGCCGGAAACGAGCCGACAACCGTACTTCTCGAATGGGTATAGACCTAGCCGACTAGATAGCCGAGCGGAGCGGTATCCTTGCATAGATGGTTCTCTATGATGTGGTTATGGGATGAGGATGAGGCTGTGGCCTTTGTTATAAATGGTGGAATTAAACTACCGTTAATTAAACTTAAAGATTGGAAATGTCTTCCCTTACCCGGGTGCGCGAACTCCTCTCACGCTAGAAAAGGACGGCTAGAGTGCATGAGGGCATAAGTTCATGGAGCGGTACGCCAAAGTAAGGTTATCGAAAGGCTTTGCCGTGACCGTCTCATGTGTTGAGGCGTAGGCTCATTTGTTGGGCATTGCGGAGTACGGGTAAAGTGTACATCCACCGCAAGTGAGTGAATCAATCTATTCGAATAGCCGTGCTCGCGGATATTGAGCATCGTGACAAGACTTTCGCTTGGCTAGATTTTTTAAACTTAAAACTACTGGGATGGGTATGCATGATGGTTTCATTCGTGGCGGATCAACTTCTCGAGAACGAGAAGGGGTAGATTCCCGTAAAATCATGACGAACCGGAGGCGGGAAGCCATCCTTGGAATCACGATGGATGGTAGACGAACCGTCGCCGGGATAATGAACTATGAGATTAAAACTTGATTTGGCTAGACGATAGGCTTGTGAAAAGAATTGTGAAAACGGCTTTACGCAAAAATAACCCTAGCCATGTTCTTTGAGTAACCCTATCATATGCATCAATTTCGTGTTGACTTGCTGAGTACGGTTGGTACTCACCCTTGCTATACGCACAAACCTCCAGTGATGGAAATGAAGAGCCGAAGACCCGTACGCGTACTACCCGGAGGGCGAAGGAACTGACGGCGCATACTAGACCTTAGCCCCGGTCGTTGCCTGTGGCAATTGACGAGCCGCTGCCTCTTTCCGCTGCCTTATCTAAACTCTGTTTTTATATTGTAATCGGACCATAAGGTCCTTGGGACGAACAAATGCCTTCGGGCCTATTTATGTAATAATGGTATTGTAAGACTATTCGTGCATGCGCACTTGATTATCCAGTACTGCAATCGTGGGTACCAACTACTTGATCCAGGGAAATGGTACTATGAACACGAAAGATTCCCGACTCAAAATCGGGGGTCCACAGAGCTGGTATCAGAGCCATGCGACCGTAGGCTAAGACCAAATGGCGCCCTACCCCTAACTAGATGGCTAAAGGGAAATATCCCTACAGTAGGATCAGTTTTAAACTATTACTTCCGAAAATGCAAATATATCTTTTCTACATCTGTATTTCTTTTTACCAAATGATTATGATAGCTCTCTCCCGCTAACCCTAAGTTGCCTATACAAGCAGATGTCAAACCACGACGGAACCTGGGAAGTCACTATCCCGCGAGACGAGGGGTTCGTGGTACAACTTCAGTCTCTACTATGGTGTTTGAGGTACCCGGAACCACCCACTTATCACACCAAAAGACATGGCTCCGAGATGTATCCAGCCTGGGAGGCAGCCGTATCCATAGAAGCCCGCATGGGGAGTGAGACATCCTACTGCTTCCACACTCGTTACCACCGGGATCTAGCAGAAGCAGCTATTCAGGATGCCGCTCGCGAGGCCTTCCTTCGCCTTAATGCGGAACACCGTGCCGAACTCACAATGACAGAGTTCGTGCATCATCCTTACCGCGAAGAGGGCAACCCGGTCTCGCACCGTGGAGGCTACCCCCGCGCTACAACCCGATGGTCACGCATTTATCGCGTTGGGCGGAGACATGACGGCCGTTACGAGGAGGCCACCTCGAGATCAATGATCGCAGATCACGCCTCAATGATCGTCGACAGCCACCAAGGCCGTGGGGACCGATAAGCATGCTGCAGACTCAGCTGCAGGCCAATGGTGCTCAGTATGAGCAACTCTCGGACCGCTACATGGCCCGGGGGGAAGCTCTGGTAGAGCTGGAAGAGCAGCTCAGGAAGAGCAAGCAGCAGATCAACCAGCTAGAGGAACACACGCGTCCTGTCTACGCTGCAGGTACTTCCACCGAGCCTGTACCATCACCTCCTGCCCCTGTGCCCGACCATTATCACCTTATGACTCCAGCATGCTTGGATACTTTTCAAGCTATGATGGAGCAAGCTTTCATGTTGAGCACAGAGCTCCGCACCGTACTGGTAGACCCCACCGCCGCCACCCCGAGCTCCATACCGCATTCCTCCGAGCCGGGATCGGGAGAGGGCAACCCCATCCGATCTACACCGATACGGAGTCCGAGGCGAGCCCATGGAGATCAAATGGGAGTCTAGCGACACCGACTCAATGGAGGAGGAAGTTCCCCCTCGTCGCCTGACTCACACGGGAGGCCCCCTCACCCGCCAGACTGCTCGCAAGAGTACGCGGCCACCGAGTCGGAAGATTCGGCGTGACTCCGAGGCCACCACCTCCGAGCCGTGGGGACTTCGGTTTGCTTCACGCGGACCACCCACTTCCGGCGCACTGGCTCTTGCGGATGGATGGAGGACTAGGCGGGAGGACCTTCCCGGCGGCCACTTCCTCGTTACCCTTAATTAGTTGATGTAGTTGAACGATATAGTTATTGTTGCTATCCTGGCATGGAGGACTGTGTGTGTACATCCGTGTACCCCTTATGTAATATTATGAACCCGAGCACCGCTTTGCGGTGTCTTAATTCGTAAGCTTATTATTAGTTCACCCCGTCTCGTTGTTTAAAGATCATTCAAAGGAACTTGAGGAAAAATTTCCCGGGAACTATAACCTAAACTAGTCCGATCTCTTAATTCATCTACCTTCTTCGATGGCACATCGCCGCAGAGCCGCAGTAACCAACGAGAACCCGCGAACCCAATCCCTCCACCCCGGCGGAGGTCATGGCTTTGCGCACCCAGCTACTCCAAGCGATTGCTAATAATCAAGGAGGTCGAGGAGGATCGAGTCCGGGCGAATTCATGAGAGCTAAGCCACCCACTTTTTCCACGGCCGAAGAACCTATGGACGCCGAAGATTGGCTAAGAGTGATAGAGAAGAAGCTAACCCTCGTCGAGTCCGAGAAGCCGATAGGGTTGTCTTCGCTACTAACCAGCCGGAGGGTCCCGCAAGTGACGGTGGGATACCTACAAGGAAACACGAGCCGAAGACGCGGCGAACCAACATGGGAGGAATTCACGGCTGCGTTCCGTGAGAATTTCGTGCCAGCTGCGAGCTTATGAGGATGAAGAAAACGAGTTCCGTAGGCTGCGTCAAGGGAACACCTCGGTACAAGAATATCTCGAATAAGTTCACCCAGCTTGCCCGTTACGCCACCGGTGACTGCGGCGACGAAGAAGAAAATATAGACAAGTTCATTGAGGGGCTAAATGACGAGCCGAGGGACCAATGATCGGGCAGGATCACACCGGTTTCCAAAGCCTCATCAACAAGGTCGTTCGGCTTGAGCATGACCAAAAGGTGGTAGACAATAACCGCAAAGGAGGCTCGCTATGGCTCGCCCATTTCGGGAACGCCACAACGCCCCAAGGGAGCCACCCCGTGCCGGATGGAAGCCAAACGTCCGGCAACTGGACGTTCTCTCGCTTCCGACCATGTCAACAGTCAGCTACACCACGCTTCGTACACCCACACCAACCCTAGCCGCTCCAGGAAGAAGGAATGTGAGTCGTTTCAATCGGAGAATTCGGGCACTACTCCAATAGCTGCCCAAAACCACGCAACACCCCTCGTGCGCACCGGCGCCAATGCAACACCCGTCCGAGGAACCCCCACCCTGCGGCGGGACGAGGTCTGCTTCGGGACCCCGCTACCCAACGAGGCCGCCACCGGGTTTCGACGTGGCCAGTGAATCATGTGCGGGCGAAGAAGCACGAGGAGGACCGAGCGTATTGATGGGTATGTTCTCTATCAACTCTACACCGCTTAAAGTTTTATTCGATTCGGAGCCTCGCATTCATTCATATCTTCCCAAGTAAGCAAACAACACCACCTACACCAAGTAGCACTTAAGAGGCCTATGTTGGTACACTCACCGGGGAGACATAACCGTACCCCATGCCTGCATTAATGTGCCCATACGGATTAGAGACGTGGTGTTTCTCTCAAACCTTATGGTGCTATCGCCCCAAACCATAGATGTCATACTCGGGATGGATTGGTTGACCAAAAATAATGGGATTATAGACTGCAGTCGAAGGGAAGTCACGGTATCCACCCCGTGGGGATCACCGATGAGCATAACTATGGATCAAAACCCAAGGCTATGCGAACAAGCTGCGGGAGTGTTTACCATGCTACCTCTAGGCGGAATGCCAGTAGTACAAGAATACCCGGACGTGTTTCCCGAGGAATTGCCCAATGCCCCGGATCGTGACATAGAGTTTATCATCGATCTAATGCCCGGTACGCCCCCATATCCAAGAGGCCTTATCGAATGCCGGTCAACGAGTTGGAGGAACTCAAGAAGCAAATAAGAGAACTACAAGAGAAGGGATTTGTACGCCCCAGCTCTTCCCCCTGGGGAGCCCCAGTACTCTTCGTCAAAAAGAAGGATGGGAGTATGAGAATGTGTGTGGACTACCGATCGCGAATGAAGTAACTATCAAGAACAAGTACCCGCTGCCCCGGATCGATGACCTATTCGATCAACTTAAGGGTGCACAGGTGTTCTCAAAGGTTGATCTACGGTCGGGATACCATCGCTGAAGATTAGAGCCGGAGATATTCCTAAGACGGCGTTCTCTACACGTTACGGCTTATACGAGTTCACAAGTGATGTCCTTTGGATTGACCAATGCCCCGCATATTTTATGAACTCGATGAACAAGGTATTCATGGAATACCTAGACAAATTCGTAGTGGTATTCATCGACGATATACTTATCTACTCCAAGAACGATGAGGAACACGCGAGCATCTACGACTAGTACGGAAAAACTACGAGAGCACCGGCTGTATGCAAAGTTCAGCAAATGCGAGTTCGGCTCAAGGAAGTCGCTTTCTCGGCCACGTGGTTTCAGCCGGAGGAGTAGCAGAGACCCCGCCAAGGTCGAAGCCGTTACGGAATGGAAGGCACCCAAATCGGTGACGAAGTTCGAAGTTTCTTGGGCTTGGCCGGTTATTACCGACGGTTTATAGAAGGGTTTTCCACCGTAGCCCGACCTATGACTCAACTTCGAAGAAGGAAAAGAAGTTTGAATGGAATGAGAAGTGCCAAAAAGCCTTCGACCAATTAAAAGAAAAGTTAACCACCGCCCCAATCTTGACCTTACCCGACAACCTAAAGGACTTCGTAATGTCTGCGATGCATCCCGGCAAGGATTGGGAGGAGTATTGATGCAGATGGGAAGGTCGTAGCGTATGCCTCTCGCGCTATTACGACCCCACGAAGAGAATTATCCCACACACGACTGGAATTAGCCGCGGTTGTACACGCATTGAAGATCCGGAGACACTATCTGATCGGAAACCACCGTGATGTGTATACCGATCACAAGAGCCTAAAATATTTCTTTACTCACCGATCTCAATCTACGACGAGGCGATGGCTGGAGTTGATCAAGGATTACGCCTAGGAATCCATTATCATCCCGGCAAGGCAAATGTAGTGGCCGATGCGCCGAGCCGCAAAGCCCAATGCAACCACATGGGATTGGGAGGTATGGCCGCGAACTTCAAGAAGAAATGGCCGACTTAATCGCACCCGATTCCTCACGGAGAGGTGAACTCACTGGAAATCCAACCCCTACCGAGAACTCAAATAGAGGAAGCTCAAAAGGGAATGGGGAAACCCAGAAATCAAGGAACGCATGGCGCCGGACGCGCTAAGGAGTTTTCGGTAGATGACAAGGGAATCTTGTGGTACAAGAAAAGAATCTGTGTGCCCGAACGAGGCGGTTTGAGAGGATTGATTTTAAAGGAAGCCCACGAATCGGCCTATTCGTTACACCCGGAAGCACGAAAATGTACCAGGATTTGAAAGGAGAATACGGTGGCCCAATATGAAGAGAGATGTAGCCGAATACGTAGCCATGTGCGATGTGTGCCAAAGGGTGAAGGCCGAGCATCAACGCCCAGCGCTTGCTGCAGCCACTCAAGATTCCCGAATGGAAATGGGACGAGATAGGCATGGATTTCATAGTAGGACTACCTAAGACCGTGATCGGTTACGATTCCATTTGGGTAATAGTGGATCGGCTCACCAAGACTCGCCGATTTATACGGTGAAAACTAACTACAACGGCGCCAAGCTAGCCGAACTATATATGAGTAGGATTGTATGTCTTCACGGTGTACCAAAGAGGATCATATCGGATCGTGGTACCCAATTCACATCTCATTTTTGGAGCAAGGTCCACGAGGCACTCGGCAGTCACCTCGCCTTCGCACCGCTTACCACCCGCAGACGACGGGCGGCGAGAGGACGAATCAAGTGCTAGAAGACATGCCGAGAGCTCGTGCGTTGGATTTCACCAAGGATTGGGAGAAATGTCTGCCGTACGCCGAATTCTCTTACAACAATAGCTATCAAGCCGCCGAAGATGTCGCCAAACGAAGCTTTATTTGGTCGCCGATGTCGAACCCCATTAATGTGATCGAAACCGGTGAACGAACCGTATTCGGGCCTCGACATAATCAAGGAGGCCGAGGAAAAGTTCGCCCGATCCGGGACCGACTACAAGCTGCTCAATCACGACAAAAGAGCTACGCGGACACTCGTCGAAGAGAATTGGAATTCAAAGAAGGTGACTACGTGTATCTAAAGGTCTCACCACTACGGGGAACTCGTAGATTCAAGGTCAAAGGGAAACTCGCACCACGATACGTGGGCCCATTCTTGATAAACGCTAGGAGAGGAGAAGTGGCTTACCAATTGGAACCGCCCGAGAATCTCTCGGATGTCCACCCAGTGTTCCACGTGTCACAATTGAAGAAATGTTTGCGGGTACCGTAAGAGCAAGCTCCTTTAGAAGCCATCCATGTCCACAGTGATCTTACCTACCCAAACATCCAATCAAGATACTAGACGAGGCGGAAAAGAAGACACGGACCAAGTCATGGCGCATGTACAAGGTACAATGGAGCAATCACACGGAAGAAGAGGCTACCGGGAAAGCGAGGAGTTCCCGAGGACGAATACCCACACCTACTCAAGCAACCGTAAGAAATCTCGGGACGAGATTTATTGTTAGGGGGTAGGTTTGTAACATCCTAAAAATCGTAGAATCAAAATCGGAACGTAAAAATCGGAACTTTCAAAAACCGTGGCCTATTGCTTCTTCTCGGGTTGTTGCTTCTTATTTGCCACTCGCTTGCATAAATTTAGTCGTGGTCAATTCCTTTTTGGTGTATTTGGAGGTTTCGGAGTTGTCAAAACGGTGATGCGAAAGCCGCATCGGGATTTTAAAAAGGAATTCGAGGAAAGTGCGGATTCGTGAAAACGTGTTCGGGCATATAAAATAAAATTTTTGGTTGGGAAAAGATGAATTAAGACACAAAATAAATAATAAAATTCTCGGGCGAAGTTCTCGAAATTTGGGAAATTTTTGAAAATAAAATGGGTGAATTATGAAAATTTGGAAAAAAAAATTTAAATAAATATGAAAAATAATTATGGAAAATAAAAGTCAAGAAAAAGTTTAAAATATAATGTTAAAAATTATTTTTGGGATATTAGGATTTATTTTGGAATTTTTAGAAGGAAAGAAAATAGAAAATGAGAAAAGAAAATGGAAAATCGGGAAAAAAGTGAAAATGCACTATTCATTAGCCGCCAAGTGTTCGACGCCGTACCGGCCCGCAGCGCTGCGCGCGCGACGGCCCTACACCCGCGCGCGCGCGCGCGCGCGCGCCGCCCGCGCGCGACCCCGCACCGCCGCGTCCCCGCGCGCCGCCCCCGCCGCGCGCGCGCGCGCACGCGCCCGCCGCCGTACCGGCCCGCACCCGCGCGCGCGCGCTTGCGCCACGCGCCGCCGCGCCGGCCCCGCCTCGCTCGCCGCACCTCGCGCGCCGCGCCGTCCGGACCCCGCTCGCGTCCCGCTCGCCGCTCCACGTCGCAAACGCCGCGCCGGCCCGGCCTTCGCGCCGCCGCGTGGAGACCGCCGTACGGCCCTCCCGAGCTGCGCCGCGTGTCGCGCCGCGCCGCGCACGCCCGAGCCGGCCCCTCCCTCTCCACTCGCGCTCGCGCCGCGCCTATAAAAGGGCCGCGCCCCTCTTTCGCCACACCGCCGCGCTCCTCTCCCCGCTTCCCGAGCGCCGCCAAGAGCCGCCGCCGCAAGTCGAGCGCCGCCGTGCGCAAGGCCTCCCCGCGCCCTCCGCACCTCCCCGAGGCCGCCGTCGCCGGTGAGCCCCTCCTTGTGCCGCCTTTTCCTTCGCTGCCACCGCCCTGTTTTAGGGCGCCCCCGAACGCCTTGTGGCAAATGAATAGTGCCGCGAGAAAAAAAAAGAAAAAAGAGGAAAAAAAAAAAAAAATAGGGAAAAATTTTGGAAAAATTTTGGAAAATTTGGAAAATATTTTGGGATAACTTGAGTAAAATTTTGGGCAAAAATAAATTATTTTCTCGCATGTTTTCTCGGTGCAATGTTTGAAAATCGGAATCTGGACGTTTTCCGAAATTTCCATTCGCATCGTTTTTCAATCCGGATTCCGTTTAATTCTTTCCCGCCATCGAAATAGGTTTCGCCTTTGTGCTCAAACCCTCAAATTTCGAGCGCGAATTTTCTTCGCTAATATTTTCAAACGTAACTCCCAAATTTAATTGCGATCGCCGACGTTGCGAAAACCCTAAGTCATCAGCTCGATTCCAAAAACCCGGATTTTCCTCGCAACCCTTGTCCTAACTCGAGTAGAATTTTCGGCAAACCTTTTGGAGTTGTTTTCATGGCTTTTGTGGTTCTTTTCGATCTCTCGGTGTTTTGTTGAATTCTAACTGAATTCAATTGATCTTCGCACGTACGGGTAGCGCTGAAGAAACCGGCATCGACACCGCGGAAGATCCCACCCCTCAAGTGTGCGAGCAAGGCAAGTCTTCACACCCTTTGAACATATCGAACCCAGTTGTGAAATGATGTTATTTTAAACTCTAAACATGCATGCTTTACGAGTACCTATACTTGTTATGCCATTCATTGTCTGTTGATTACCTTTAGAATTACTCCTTGTAACTCGCGATGTGATACAAACAACCGAAGAATAACTTCGGTAAACCGCTTAGCCATGCTATACTTAGATCTATGCATACTCATGATTTTATGAAAAAGCCTTGTGCTTGGGCAACTATCTTAGGGAAGGTAGTTGAGATTCGGCATGTGGAGACATGAGCGCCACATGGCCGGAGAATGATGAACTAAGTTTGATGAAAATTGAAAGTACTATACAAATGTTTTAGACTCAGGCGGCCGGATGATTTGGGTGGATTCCGGAAAAGGCAAGTGCCGACCCCGGTCAATTAAGGACCGAGCCATGAGATAGCCGGAAACGAGCCGCACAACCGTACTTCTCGAATGGGTATAGACCTAGCCGACTAGATAGCCGAGCGGAGGCGGTATCCTTGCATAGATGGTTCTCTATGATGTGGTTATGGGATGAGGATGAGGCTGTGGCCTTTGTTATAAATGGTGGAATTAAACTACCGTTAATTAAACTTAAAGATTGGAAATGTCTTCCCTTACCCCGGTGCGCGTAACTCATCTCACCGCTAGAAAAGGACGGCTAGAGTGCATGAGGGCATAAGTTCATGGAGCGGGTACGCCAAAGTAAGGTTATCGAAAGGCTTTGCCGTGACCGTCTCATGTGTTGAGGCGTAGGCTCATTTGTTGGGCTCAAGTTGCGGAGTACGGTAAAGTGTACATCCACCGCAGTGTGAGTGAATCAATCTATTCGAATAGCCGTGCTCGCGGATATTGAGCATCGTGACAAGACTTTCGCTTGGCTAGATTTTTTTTAAACTTAAAACTGCTGGGATGGGTATGCATGATGGTTTCATTCGTGCGGATCAACTTCTCGAGAAGCGAGAAGGGGTAGATTCCCAAAAATCATGACGAACCGGAGGCGGGAAGCCATCCTTGGAATCACGATGGATGGTAGACGAACCGTCGCCGGGATAATGAACTATGAGATTAAAACTTGATTTGGCTAGACGATAGGCTTGTGAAAAGAATTGTGAAAACCGGCTTTACGCAAAAATAACCCTAGCCATGTTCTTTGAGTAACCCTATCATATGCATCAATTCTCGTGTTGACTTGCCGAGTACGGTTGGTACTCACCCTTGCTATACGCACAAACCTCCAAATGATGGAAATGAAGAGCCGAAGACCCGTACGCGTACTACCCGGGGCGAAGGAACCGACGGCGCATACTAGACCTTAGCCCCTGGTCGTTGCTCGTGGCAATTGACGAGCCGCCGCCTCTTTCCGCCGCCTTATCTAAACTCTGTTTTTATATTGTAATCGGACCATAAGGTCCTTGGGACGAACAAATGCCTTCGGGCCTATTTATGTAATAATGGTATTGTAAGACTATTCGTGCATGCGCGCTTGATTATCCAGTACTGCAATCGTGGGTACCAACTACTTGATCCAGGGAAATGGTACTATGAACACGAAAGATTCCCGACTCAAAATCGGGGGTCCACACTAATTGGATTAAGCCAAAGTACATACATTGACAAGGTGTTGAAAAGGTTCAACATGCATGATTCCAAGAAAGGTTTCTTGCCCATGTCACATGGCATTAATCTTAGCAAGAATCGGTGTCCTCGACACATGATGAGCGGAATAAGATGGGTATGGTTCCATATGCTTCGGCAATTGGATCCATCATGTATGCCATGCTTTGTACACGCCTGCATGTCTCGTACGCTTTGAGTGCTACGAGTAGATACCGTCGGATCCAGTGAAGGTCACTGGATCGTCGTAAAGAATATCCTTAAGTACTTGAGAAGAACTAAGGATATGTTCCTAGTCTATGGAGGTGAAGAAGAGCTCGTTGTAAGTGGTTACACCGATGCTAGCTTTCAAACAAACAAGGATTATTATAGATCACAATCTGGGTTCATATTCTGCCTAAACGGAGGCGCAGTCAGCTGGAAGAGTTCCAAGCAGATACCGTTGCCGATTCTACAACGGAGGCCGAGTACATTGCCGCTTCGAAAGCCGCAAAGGAGGCCGTTTGGATCAAGAAATTCGTTTCGAGCTTGGTGTGATGACTAGTACGACTGGTCCAATGTCTCTCTATTGTGATAATAGTGGAGCCATTGCGCAAGCCAAGGAGCCGAGGTCACATCAGAAGTTCAAACACATACTTCGGCGATATCATCTCATCCGCGAGATAGTGGACAGAGGTGATGTCAAGATATGCAAAGTGCACACGGATCTCAACATAGCCGATCCGCTCACAAAACCTCTCCCTCAGCCGAAGCATGAGGCGCACACAAGAGCAATGGGTATTAGAAACTTACATGATTGACTCTAGTGCAAGTGGGAGATTGTTAGTGATATGCCCTAGAGGCAACATGGAGATGTTGGATATCACGTCAATGTTTATGTATAAATGATTAAAGTGTTATTCAGTTCCATGAAATAGACATATTGTATTGATCAATAAGTACATGACTTATTTATGAGACTCTTTATGTATGAATCTATTTCTAAACGATCCCTGATCATATGTCATATTGTTGGACAAATATGATTCTAAGATCGGCATGTTTATTGATTGATGATCATGTCTCATAGATCATGGGTATGGAGATACCAAATCAATAAACATGGACACATGTGTTAGAGAACACATTGTTGGATAGACCCACCATGAGACACTACAGAAATCAATGTGTCATTAGATGGTCTCAGGTAGTGTTGGTACAAAGTCCTTAGACCTGAGATCACCATGGATTCCAACATGTGTAGTAGCCTACTTTGGGACTACCAAACACTATTCCGTAACTGGGTAGTTATAAAGGTAGTTTTCGGGTTCGCTATGAAACATGGAGTGGGATGTGAGTGGTCAAGATGGAATTTGCCCCTCCTTTGGAGAGATATCTCTGGGCCCCTCGAGGTAATGGATTATGAAAATGCATGGCCATGCTAAGTTGATTGAGGAGTCAATCAACAGACAGATAATCCAATACGGTTCGAGTGAATGGTTAAGCTATTGAAGAGATGGCACACATCTTGCCTATAGCTTAACTGGTATCATGAGGCAAAGGGATTTGTGTACACATTACAGGTTCAGAGCCGATATTATTCTTGTATACTATGGTGTCAATATGTGCTGCTAGGCGCCGCTGTTGACGGGTCGGCTGAGTTTGACTCGAGCCGACGATCGGCTAAGTTAGACTAGAGCCGAAACCGAGTATACCTGAACCTGCAGGGTCGCACTCTTAAGGCGATAGAATAGATATTCGAGTTGGACTCGGATACGGCTCGATCGGATAGGGATCCGATCGGATAGAGTCCTATGGGCTTACGACGTATGGGCGGCCAACTCGTGAGATTCGGATAGGATCCGATTCAAAATAGAGTCCCGATCGGCCACTAGTCCCGTCGGCGAACTCTATATAAAGGAGGGAGGAGTGGAGAGCTGCGGCACGTCAATTGCATCGCGTGCAACAGAAGTCGCCAAGATCAATCTCCACGGAAACCCTCCCCACTTTCGAGCCAAACCCTAGCCTTGCATCGCGTGCTAGCACACGGGTGTTCGGCGTTCTGTCCCCGGACGTATGGATACCGGTAGAGGCGCTGCTACGTTGCGCGTTGTTGATCGGCTTCGGATCGGCTCCAATCGGAGCGATTGGCTGATTGGCGAATCGGCTGTCCCTGGGTATCGGCCGTCGGCTATGGAATCGCAGCACAGCTTCCGAGATCGGATAGCCCCGATTGGTCAAGCATTTCGCCGCACACTCCAATCGGTAACGATCTATCGGCCCTTACTTGCAAGTGTTCCTGGTTTACGCGGTAAAAGTTTTTGTTTTCGGCTAGCGTAGCCTCTGCGTAACCCTTCACGCGCTCATCGCATTTGCTGCAACGTAGGGTCCTTCCCCCGGCTTCCGACTCGTCCATGTCATTTCTGATGCGTCTCGACTGACGACGTCCCTTTTTCATCCTTAACTTCGACGGATCTGGAATGTAGAACACTTGTCGCCGCAGTGTTGTGTACGATCCAGATATCCCAAAACCATATATCTCCTCCTTCCACGTATGAAAAATTGATTCTTTACTGTAGTACGGTGACACATAAATATCTGGAACTATGCCGCAGTCCCCAGCTGCAGCAAGGACATGTGAGCAAGGCAGATGTCTAAGCTTCGGCTTCATACAGCTGCAACAACAACCACCATCCGCATGAAGCACACATTCCTGCACAGCTTGAACACGGTTGATGCCGCGCCTTCTCCTGTCGACACACATGATCTCGTACCGAAGAACTTGGGTTCCTTAGGGGATTACTCTGTGCTTCATAGCCTTTAGAATTTTGTTTTGCATATATTTCGTCACCACGTTACCAAATACAATGTTGTTATCGACCATTAAAGGGGATATTTTCTTAAATCTATCCCTAAAATATGCCTGAGTGCCATGAAGGATAAATTCCACAATACCCACCAATGGAAGCCCCCTAACTCCTCGCATCACCCGCTTGTACACCTCGTCCAGTTCGTTGTCATTATACCATATCGAGCTCCGTCGGTGTCATACAACGAGACCACTTTTCTTTCGGTTCATTCTCTATCCAAGGGGAGAAATTGCGTATTGATGGTGCGGACCTCCTTCTCATTGTTGGCGGGTCATTATGCAATGGACCAAGAGGTACTGCAGGCTCGTCAACCTGTGGCAAATGAGATTGCTCGTCGGTTTGCTTTGTTGTCAGCTCATCCAATCTTCTCCACATCTGATTGAATTTTTTTCTCTTGATTTTGACCACATAACATCTTGAATAGATCCATCAAGTGCTTGTTCTTGAATTGTTTGTAGAAATTGGCTCCCATATGCCGCATGCACCACCTACTCCGAACATCATGCCACCTAGCTGGAAGTCCCCTCTCCGACCAACCATTCTGAAGATAGTCGATTGCCCTCAGCATGCCGGCATGACGATCATGTATGAGACAAACATTGGGCCTCATACGAACGACTTGGCATTGAACTCTCTCCAAGAACCAATACCAGCTTTCGGTGTTCTCACTCTCGACAAATGCAAACGCCATAGGTAACACCTGGTTGTTCCCATCTGCTCCAATCACCGTCGATCCGACATCCGTATTTGCCTATCGAAAGGTTCCATCTCGTGCACAGCACATGGGCGACGATGCACAAATGCGTTGATGCAAGCACCAATCAAGAAAAAGGCTCTTTGCAGCACGCTCTTGCTCGAATCAGTAGATGATAGAAATGTCTGAATGTCGTAGTAGGTATTGGGGTTTCTCTGAGCAATGGTGGCTAATAGACGAGGTAAATTATCATACGATGCTTCAAATGTGCCATACCTCATCTCCAATATCTTTTGTTTCGCCCTCCAAGCCTTCGCATAGCTAATAGTATACTTGAATTTGTTCTCAATGTGCCTAATAATGGAGCCAGGTTCAAAATCTGTGTTTTTAACAACATGTTTGTAAATCTCACCGGCAACAAACGCCGACGTGATGTTGCAGTGGTACTTATCTACCCCCGGCAACATACATGTGTGCTCACCAATAATGCTCACTTTCCAATGGTCACTCCATTTCCCCTTGTATGCATGAACGCGCCACGGACAATCATCCTTCATACACTTCACATCATACACATAGTTCGTAGACTTCACCACCCTAAACTCTCTATGCAAAGACACCGCCCAATGCTTCACTGCCTCTTTCATGTCTTCCTTATGAGCATACCTAGCAGCCTGGATGACCTCGTTATCCTTGTATTCAAATGAAACATGTTGCCCTTTCGAGATAACAAGCCGAGAGAAATCAGCTTTTTCCCGCCGACGGCATGATATCTTCTTCCTCGTCCGATGATTCATCGCCCTCCGCCTCGCTCATTTTCAGAATCCCCCTCTCCATTTCGTCAACAATTGCTTCGATTCTCTCCCCCTCGTCCGCCACGCCAATCGCCTCCTCCAAGCTTGCTTCATTGCTCGGCCTTCGCCATACTCGTTTGCATTGTATTATCGCTATCGATTTCGTGCAAGGCCACAAAAATAACAAGGGGCCAGGACCTTTCAAGTGCCATGTCCACATAACGTCTCCACGACTCGGTGTTATCTATAGGCATAAGTTCCCAATAATATCCTTCTTGCACGACTTACTATAACGGATAGAGACATTGTGTTCACTCTTGTATCCACTTTAAATCCACGTAGCAACCAACTATACACTGACTCAAATATTTTCTCGCCTGGCCTATCGATGCCCTTTGATTTCATCCTAAATTCTGACAAATCTACACCTTTTGGACCGTATCTAACGTTGTCTTCACCGTGAACTATCTGAAATATGATCTTACTTGCCATAGTGCCTGACAAACAAATTGAAACTGAGTTTATTTCATACTACGAATATGTTACCTAGATGATTCTGTTCCTAACTTAATTTCTTTAACAATATGTTCTCTGGTCTACATCTTAAAATATCCCGAATCGATTTGTTCGTTTCATCTACCGTCAATCGTACCTCGTTCATTTCAATTTGCCAAATTTTGTAACTAAATTCAATTAAATCGTACTTTATATCTACACATATTTTGATTATCAACGAAATTATACGTACGATTTTCTATAGTGCTTACCATCTACTCACATAATTTACACTTAGATCTAAACACATTTTACCTAAGTTGATCTATTTATTCTACCTATGTTAATATCCATTAAATTATCCTTGTTGATCTATCTATTCTACCTATGTTACTGTCGATTAAATTATCTAAATTGATCTAAATTAAATCATCTGTTTTACAAATCTATAACAAAATATTCAATATCTATTCAAATATTACAAATTTATATTTTTCCTAATATTGCATTTACATACTAACTAACAAACAAAATAACGACGGGATATTGCATTTACCTCGGATGAAGTACGCAATCCAACAGGGCTTCGCCGCGCTCCTCCTCTTTCTCACCTCTCTCTGTTCTTTTTCTGGATTTAGGAAGGTGTAAATGAGGACAAAATCTTGGACTGTCGGCTTATATACTGCGCAGGGCAAAAAAACACCCTTCCAGAGGGCGGAAAGGGGGCCGCCTGCAAAATTGCCATGGCGGCCGCTCATTTTTGTAGGCGGTCACCGTATGCACAAGTGAAAAAGCCCTTGGTAAGGGCGGAAGGGCCGCCTGTAAAAATACCGGGCGGCCGGCCTTTTCAGCGGCCCCGTGCACAAGTGAAAACCGCCCTTACCAAGGGCGGAAGGAGTCGCCGCAAAATTCCTTCCGCGCGACGACGGCACCCAACGGTCGTCTCCCACGCCGGATAATACGCCCTCCGGGAGGGCTTTTTCCAATCACGCCCTTCCAGAGGGCGGGAAGAGACTAGATCTATAAATTTTTAAATTCAAAAATTAGTTTTATAAATCTTTAAAAAATTAAAATTAAAAAGGCCAAAAATTCTCCAGCCCAGTTGGCCTTGTCCTCCTCCCAGCCACGCCCTGCCCGCAAAGTGCTCGACAAAATGTCGTAGCGTTGCACCCACCGGTCCGAGCAGCGAGCCGTCGTGCCTCGCATCACCCATACCCCGCCGCGCCGCGACAGCCACATCACGCCACCCGCTCCGCTCCAAAGAACGGTGTGTCACCAACACCGTGGCCCTCTTGCGACGGTGTGTCAAGACAGAGGAATGTCGTCGGACCGAAGGACGCGCGGGCGACGAGGCACCCTCCGAACCACGCCACACGCGCCTCACTGTCCACCCCACCACGACATCAATTGGCAGTGCACACATGCCCTCCTTGCTCTGCCAGGCCTCGTCGACACCAACCCCTACTCCATCGCCTCCTACTTGCTCTCACCTTTTACCACCAAAAGTCCAAGCCGTGCCCGTGAATTCCGTCAGCGCCGTCACATCGTACCTACAAGCGTATGCCTTGCGCCCACACCGTTGACGTCGGCCTCGGTCTCACATAGAGAAAGAGGAGGAGAGAAGAAAAAGAGAAGGAGGAGTTGAGGTGAACACGTAGGCCCCACCCCGGTCCCATCTCATTAATCCCGTTGCACAGTAATGACCAAACTGATCCTCTCCCTCTCTCTCAATTACATGTGGGCCCATGACAGTTTATCTCTAATTAAAACATCATTTATCCCTTAAGTCACCGCCATGCAGGACCCAGGAGCCCAACCAATCTATCGGCCCACTAACTTGTGGCTCGACAAAATATTGGGTCGTCTTGGTTGGCCCATGCGTCGGGTTCATCTCCTGGCCCGAGCCCAATAATTCTGCGTGTGGCACAGAAAGAAAGACTAGAGGGATATGCTTAACTTCACTGCGTCTTAAATTTTGATGAGATACGGACTTGTTAGTCAGTTTGATCCTGTAACTAATAAGATAAAAATATGTTGATGACTAAAGAGCCAATCGGCCAATAGGCCGATGTAGCGATACCATCCGATGTCAGTAAAGTTTGAACAATCGGCTATATGTCCGATACAGATTCTGACACATGGATAAATAATAAAGGCAATCAGTTGAAGATAATGTAATGAAATAATGAACCAATCAACCAATATTGATGTAACAAAGTAAATATCCAATGAACCAATCGGCCGATGTTGATATAGAATATTACATGTAGGTTCGATAATTAAAACGCACATCGGCTGGAAGTCTGATATAAAGATAACTTATCGGCTAACACTCCGACAAAAATTTCACAAATCTATAAACTTATAAAGACTTAGATTATCAGTAGTAATATAGAAGATTGAACCCAACCAAGACAGTTCTAGATTATGTCTGATCAAATAAGCTAGATAAGCCGATAGATCTATGCTATCATGATGAATATAACAAATATATATAAAACAACATTATGATTGTAAGATATATTGACTAAGCCAGAAGATCGGACCTAACCGAGACAGTCGCAACTAAACCGATGTGTCTCTAAACACAATGCAATTAAAGATAGAATTGAAATATCAGGTAGGCAATGCTTGTACCGAACAGAATAGAATATCGTATGTAATCTGATAAAATTCTAGCCCTGCCAATACAAGCGAAGTTGACGAAACTTACTTTCTTGTCGGAGATCGAAACTGATGCAACCCAACTCGAAACTAAGAACTCGCTGAGAGTAAAAGATGGTGATGCACCGAAAGTGATTATATTGATCTGTGGAGATAAGTTATAAAGACCCTGGGTGTACATATTTGTACCCATGGGCCGATATGAGTCCTGATCAGACACGATACAAACCTTCCTAGAGATAAAAGGAAAAAAATGCAAATCCTGACCAAACACTAAACAAAACTTATTAAGATAAATCCTGCCTAATTAATAGATAAATTAAGCGGCCATGCCATGGTCTTCACGGTTCCTTCTTGAACTCAATCTCTTCTGGATAAACTTTCCATCGGCTAATTATGTTCTTTCCATAACTGAATCCACTAAAGAATCTTACCAAATTTTGGCGTTAATAGAAAGTCATGATGCGAGGTTCTGCCTATGTGGTGTGGCCTCGTATTCACATGTAAAGACCAATTCCTTTGGGAATTCCATCCAAGCATCTTACTGTGTGACCACACGGGTATTCTGGGATGCCTCTGGAAAAGTAAATCATTGATTCATGTCTATCTTGTATGCCAGTAGTTGTGGAACGCCGGGGATGTAGGAGATGAAGTTAAGGATCAAGTTTTATGAACCCTAAATTATCGCCTGTATACGTGGAACATGCTACCAGACATGTAGGAGTAGGAGACATCACCAGTGTTCCTAAGTAGAGGACGGCATTGGCATGCCTGATGCTTGGTTCGTTGGAGCGACCCAACTATGTGACATGGGGTATTCATGGGTTAGCGTTGAAAAGGCCTTGTCACGAACTTTCGATGCCGGCGGGTATTGGTGTAACTTCTGTGTCGTGTGGGTAAAACATGCAACCTCTGTAGAGTTTAGCTAAACTGTTCGAATAGTCGTGCCCACGGTCAAGGGCGAATGTGAGGTGATTATCTTAGCGTAGATTTGTTCGCTCGTGCTTTGTGAAATTGGTTTGTGGGATGGGAATCATTGCCAGAGTTGGTCTAAGTGACTAACGGATAACCTAGGTTGTTTGAAACGAGCCTATGTGACTCGGGATGTCGGAATGACATCATAGAATAGGTTTCCCAAGCGGAAGCAGAGTGGTATAGGGTATGGATAGCTTGGGAGAGTCAAGTTACAAGATGTGATGAGCAGGTGTTTGAGACGATGTGAAACGAGGATAAACTAGTAAGAGATGCTTGAAACTAATAGAGGAAAAGAGAATAACATGAATACAACTAAAATCTTGCTTACCCACTTGAGTTGTTGCAAAGCATCTCAAGACGATAAGTCTCCTTCCAAATGCTTGATAAAAACCCCACATGTAGAAGTTTGAAAAATGTTTAGAAATAAAAGATTTGCAAAATAAACCCAACCTTCCTTTGAAGCTTGCATTATTCGCATTTTCTAGTGGCTTGTGGAGTACAAAAGTACTCACCCTCCTATTGTTGTTGTTTTTCTCCCCTTTCTAAGTTCAGGTTGATGAACATGAAAGTTAGGATTTGTCAATAGAACCAATCCGCTGCTTGTCGATTGGTGTTCTAGCTACTTTAAAGTTCCCTTGCTGTTGTTTCTGGATGAAGGTTGCTACTTAGGGATTACACGATGTTGCAACATAAAGGTATAAATTTATCATAGCTTTGCAATGATTCATCATGGGTACCAGCACTTATTTCTTGGGACTGATACAGGCAAACACGGTTCCGTAAGAGACGGTTCGTCGTTCCCTACGATGCACCCTCCTTGGCGTCCTCTGTATGGCGATGCCAGGGCGGGGTGTGACATGAACTTACTGAGCAGCCGGGCCTCGTCCTGGATGAGGCCCTGCACCAAGTTGATAGTGCCAAACGCGACACCAGCCTATGTAAACCAATGTGCCTATTAGCGAATCACCATATTCGTTCCCTATCCCTCCCACAACAATAGACACAAGGACTAGCTATATATTTGTAGTAAACTTTTAACAAAAAATTTGACAAATATAAATATAGTATAGTCACATGTAATTATATTGTAAGGGCACTTCCAATGCAGACTCTATCGTGGTTTCTATCCCTATTTATTATCCCCTTATTTATTGAAATTTGCTGACGTGGCAGGAGAGAGAAGGCTGAAAAGGAAGAAATCGTTTCTTCTTTAGAAACGAAGTCCTTTCATGAACCGAGGGAGAGAACACTCGCGTTGAGGGCAGGCGACGTGGTTTCTTCGGATCCACTGAACCGAGGGAGAGGACCTCCGCGCCGAGGCAACGCTGGGCGCGTGAGACGTCGCCCCCGGCCCTGCCCGGCCCCATCCGCCGCCCCCTCGCCCGACCGTGTCCGCCCCCGCTCCCCTTCCCGGTCCGGCCTCGTCCGCCGCCGCCCCCTTCGGCGTGACGAGCACGCGTGTGGTGCCGTTGTCGTCGAGCGCGGCCCCGTCCGCGCGCATCCCCGAAGTCCCTGACCTCGTCGTCGTCGCCGGTGAATGCACTGATGGTGCCCATCTTCACCATGGAGGCGACGAAGTCCTTCTTGAACCTGGGCGCCGCCGCGCCGAGGTAGGCCATGACGAGCCCGCGTGTGGCGTCGCCATCATCGAGCGCAGCCACGTCCACCCCCTTCCCCTTCCCATCCCTCGTCCCCCCCGACCCGTCCGCCACCGCCCTTCGCCCGCATCCCCTGAGTCCCAAGTGTGAGCCGCCCACAACCTGCTTGATGTTATGTCCACCCGGACTAGCCAGAAAGATGTGCCACAACTTATCAGCTTTCTGTGTGATGCATATTTAATTTTTTAGTCTATAGAAACAACTATTAATGACTATGCATTGGGGAGAATAGTTTCTTGTTGTGAAGTCTTGGGGTTATAGAAACTATAGGTAGTTTCTGCATTGGGAGTGCCCTAACTTGCATGTAACTATAATACAACTTATATGTAACTTTCAAAAACTCTGTAGGTAACATGCTATTTTCGTGAAACAGTAGGGAATGGAACCGAATCCCCTCACATGTGTGCATGCCGTGATTTTTCTTTCCTTGATTGCATGAATTTTGAAGCCGATCAAATGGTTCAAAATCATGTGGAAGTTACATACAAGTTACATTATACCTACATTAAAGTTACAATATAATTACACCGTGATTATACTATATTTACATCTATCAAATTTTTAGAAAAAAATTGTCAAATATATAGCAAAATCGGTGGAGATGTGAGATGATGTAGAACAACCGTGCCCTTCCCTTTGCCCTCAAGATCATTGTAGAAGTAAACAATTACACAGATGTAGGGTGGAGCTCTCTCTGCCACTGCTGGGGAAACTCTCTTTAGTCTCGGTTTGTAACCCCCTTTAGTCTCGGGTTTCAAACCATGAAAATGAAAGTGGCACTAAAGATGCGGGACGAAAGCGGTGGCGGCGATGACGACGGTGATGACGACAACGACAACAATGGCGACGACGCCTCGCCACCGCCATCTCCTCCCTCTGCCATCACGAGAGCTGAGGGGAGAGGGAGAGGGAGAGAGAGCTAAGGGGAGAGGGAGAGAGAGATCTGAAGAAACAACTAAGTGTTGGATCGATGGAGAAGGCGATGCGCGCTAGGATATATATACCCCTGGATCTATAGTCTCGGTTGGTGCCACCAACCGGGACTAAAGATATTAGTCCCGGTTGGTGGCACCAACCGGGACTAAAGATAATTTTCCGCTATTTCCAGTTCATCTTTAGTTTCTGTTGTAGCCATCAACCGGGACTAAAGATAATTTCCCGCTATTTCCAAAATTTTTTTGTCCCGGCTAGGGTTAACAACCGATACTAAAAATTAAATAATCCATTAAATATTGTCAAATTAATTTCATTAAATATAGGTTTAAAACCATAATAGGTAATGCATTAAAATTTAATCAAATATAGGTAATCCTAGACATTGCACCTTTCTATGTGCTCATCCAGATATTGTTCCTCTTTTGCCCCTCTCTTTTTTTTCTTTTTTTGGGCTGTTGTCCTTTTTTTTGGAAAAAATTAACTTTTTTTTTAATTTTATATATTTTTTCTTGACTTAGAAGCACACGAGAGATAACCACAGAAAATTTGAGCCTAAACAAGTGAAAGACATGGCCGGTGGAAAAATTAGAAGACGCGCTCAGAATTGATAAAAAGCTTTCGGGCTCGAAAAGGCAATCTTCTGACTAGTTTTTGTGGAAAATAAAATCATCGAACCCGATGAAACGGGGACGAACGGCTCCAAAAATTTTTCTGATCGATTTTCATATATGGAACGTCTCAATCGGAGTTAGTATGCGAAAGTTATGGCTTTTTAAAACCGACTCCAAATTAGAGGACAAAACGGGAACAATGCGTACAAAAACTTGTTACACACGCACAAACTAGATGCAATGGCTAGGGTTTGATGGAAACAAAGAGGGAAAACACATGAACTAGACTCTAACATGATCTAACCAGCAACAATACCTCGACACAAACTGAACATGATGGACTCTGAAACTGAAATATGCAAAGGCTATGGCACGAAAGTTCTAGGACAGGAAAAACAAATGTGGCGGAGAGGTACACACCGATCCGGCTTCAGATCGAAAGATCCAACCCTACAATCTTAGCACCACAACTCCTCTGGTTATCAACCGAGACATAGATCCGGTTGACCTCGGCAAGAAGGCTAATCCTTACCTGTGCAACGAAGAAAACAAGCAAGAGTGATTGGACCTTACATGTCTAGTGAAGGAATGTTTTGTGTATCCGAAGAAGTGATGTTCTCATCATTGTAGTGCAACATCCCTAAAAATAATACTTTTAAAAACACCTAAATTGACGTATAAAATTTTTGCGAATAAGTTTATTGTGTGTTCTATTTTAAAACATTTAAATTCTCTTGGAATTTTCTTGTAACTTTTATTTCATTTCCCTTATTTTAATTTAAAAATCCTAAATCAATTAAATCCTTATTCTTTACCGTTAAAAAAATCTCAATTTAACTATTTATTCAAAGAAAACTCCAAAAATTAAACATAAATAGTTTTAATCCTTAGATCAAATTCTTTTAAATTTCTCCCAATTTTTCCTTTTCCTTAATTTCCTTTTCCCTTATTTTTATTTTCCTTTTTCCTTTTTCCTTTTTCCTTTTCTTTTTCCCTTTTCCTTACTTTCTTCCTTCTTCCTCCCCGCCTCAGCCAACCGTGGCGTCGCTCGTTTGAGCCGCCGCACCGTGGTGCCGCCCGCCCACCGGGCCACTACACCGACTTTGTGCCATCGCCTCTTTCTTCTCCACATGCCCTTACTCAATTGGAGCAGCCACATCGTCGTTCAAAATCCTCGCCGCACCGCCATTGTTGAACCGCCATTGCCGCCTGAGCTCAAACCGACCTTAATCACTACAAATAGAGCACCCCGGGCTAAATCTTGTATACAAAAGTTTTTCCTTATCTTTTCCTCTACCTTTCACCAAGACCCCAATTCTTACAACCCAAGTCGCTTGAATTTTGAGGAAACCTGAAGAAGAACACCGGAGAACCCTAGCTAGCCACACCAAGCCAATCTTCAAAATTCGGCATCCACAATTGGTTTCTCTCCAAATTGAAGGTACCTCTATGTTCCTCGTAACTAGAACTTCCATTTCCCTAGCTTTCCCGAGCTAATTAGCCACTAGAAGTTGTCGCCGACGAGCCGCTCTTGTCCTCCTCTGTTTTGGCCGCCACGCACACGTCGCTAGGTCATTCTAGTGCATTTTTGGCCAAACAAACCCCCTAGCTAGCATCCCCGTGCATCGTAGATGCTTCCACATCCCTTGCTTTGGCCGAGTCGTCGCCGGTTAGCCGCCGCGACGAATGTCGCCTCCGTCACGGTCACCTAGCCGTCGCCGGCACGCTACGCCGCCTTCCCAGCCTAGACGAGTTCAGAAATAGATTGCTCGTAGCTTATAGATGATTGTAGGGTCCTTAGCCTCGAGGTCCAACCATCTCTTGCCGCCGCACCCTCTCATCCCCACCGGCGCCGACCGTAGAGAAGAAGAACATAGAGAAGGGAGGGAAAGAAAAAAGAAAGAAAAGAGAAGAGAGAGAAGGAGAGAAAAAGAGAGAAAATAAAAAAGAAAGAGAGAGAAAGAGAGAGGGAGAAAATATAGGAAGCCCAAAAATAATTTTAGGAAAAATTAGTTTATTTTTAGTTGACCAATTTGACCCTTTGATTTCCTTTCAAAACTTTATTTTATAAATTCAAATTCCTCCCGCTCTTCTAAAACCTATTTATTTATTTTTCCTTTTTAAAAAATATTTTTAATATTTTTCAACTCTTTTTATATTATTTTAAGTCAAGCCCCAAATTTTAAATTTTAGGATTTAACAAATAACCCTCCTATTTAAACCTCAAAAATCATCTTTTAAACTCTTTTTGAATTTTCATATTTTTGGCATTTATTTGAATTGTTGGTTTGATTTCTTTTATCAATTATCAATAGATTGTGACATCGAGTTCGCGGAGGGAACTGAGTTCGACTATAACGTCGACGTAAACACTCTCACTCTGTTCAAAGAGACGAACGATTTGAGACCGCTGATCTCGAAGGCAAGTCAAACTATCCTTGATCATATGTTGAATTTAAAAGTAGTTAGACGTCATGTTTTAAATAGTATATTGAGAAATACTGCATGGGCTGGGTTATTTAAATAGAATAGTAGTACCTTATCATTTCATGTGAATATAAATATTCTTAGATCATATATGCTATGATTTCATGCACTAGAAAAGTTTTATCATTTTATGTAATGAAAAAGGGAAAGTTTTATTATTCTATGTGATTAGGAATACCCTTTTTCACTATATTTATAATATCTTTATAATTTTAGATTAAATGTGAAGTATAACATGACTAACACTACATGTATTATTATTTTATGCACACACATAGAGAATCTTGTTATTTCATACAATGAAATAGGGAAATGTCCTATTATTTTATGTAATAGAAGGATAGAAATTCTATCATTTCATGTGATATAAGAATGGTTTTGGTTGGATGCCAGAAAATATAAAACTCTTGTGCCAGAATAAGGACATAGTTTCGCCATCCGTTGGATCGGTTCTTACCGGCTTAGCAAATACATTTCTCTGTCTAATCTCCCTGGGCGCTTGCCTTAATTAAATGGCAAGCATAAGCCTTATTGGTAAACAACTATGTAAACAGCGGATAAAAAGCCAATGCTAACCAGATTGGTACCGTCTGTTAAGATAGCACCACAGGTGTTACGAAGCCAGGGCAAGTGTGTGATAAAACAGCTATTAAATAGGGGATCGAGCGCCATTCGCTGGATAGGACTGGTGCCCCTATTAAGATAGCCCACCGGTTTTATCACACATCAAGAGAAGTTAGAGTTATGTAAATGCTATGCTACCCTTAGCCTTGCAAACTATGGTTAATCCTTGGGTAAAGCTGAGCAGATGCTGCAGAGTTGATTGTATTCGAATACGACATACTCCCGGTTAATGAGTTGTGTCTATGGGTGAATCCAGTTTAATGGCATGAGTAATTTTCTAATGCTATTATAAAATGTGGAGGTTCATATGTAAATTATACTTAGGAAAAGTAGGATATTAAAATCATGATAAGGTTAGGATCATAACCTATACTTTCTTTATGGTACCATCATATTTACTTATGTAGTTTGATTTGGTTTGGCTTGCTGAGTACCATCGGTACTCATCCTTGCATACATTATCTCCAGGAAATACCGAAGCTGAAGAAGAAGCTCCTAGTACCCTAGTGGACTGGAAGGAAGAGCACGAATTCTAGGTCGACTCTACACTTGGGCTAATCCATGTGGAAGTGTTGCGGTTTTTGTATTGTAGCTTTTGGGCCTAGTTGGCCATATTAGTTTACTATCTGGTATTGTAAAGTTTGTACTAAACCATATCAGTTTGTAATAAAAAACGAAGTTCTTGTATCTGTACTATCTCACGCTTAACCAGACTCCTGGGAGGTTATATGGTATTGTAGGAGTTGACCTCTGTGGAGGAGACCCTACATGTAGATCCCTTCGATTTGTATATTATCACCAAAACAATTTCACAAAAAATTTGTATATTGAGAATCACTAGTTAATAACAATATGGTAATGATTAAAGCTTCCTTCTATCTTCAATTACAAACATGGAAAATGATAATATATATACTAATTGCCATCAGTGTTAGGGTCATAGGCATTATTAATTTCAAATAAAAAGATTATCTCCACGAGTGTTAAACCACCATATGTAGGCGTGTAAAGAGTCGGATGCCTTTTCTTTTTCGCTGGCGCAGTTTAAAAAAGCACCTTCACTTTAGTCCCGGTTGGTGTTACCAACGGGACTTAAGATCATTTAGATCTTTAGTGTTGGTTTGTAACACCAACCGGGACAAAAGATATGATCTTTAGTTCCGGTTGGTGTTACAAACCGGGACTAAAGATGTCCGTCGGCCTGACAAATTCTGACAAGAATCTAATCGGAACTAAAGATCCTAGAGAGTCGTTGCCTTTTTTAACCGAGACTAAAAACGTTTTCTAGTCTCGGTTCCTACTGAAACCAGGACTATTGTGGATTTTGGCAGATGGATCAAAGATCACTTCTCCAGTAGTGTAATTTATGATCCATTTGTGTTGTTACGTTCATGGTAATTTAATCTTTATAACAACAAGATATCACACGATTATATTTGGATGAAAAATATATGTCTTAAAAATATAATCGTTGTTTCACCTTTTATATAAAACTCTTTTTCATCACTTGATAAAATGTTTTAGCTCACTTTATGAAATGTTTCAAAGAAATGCAACAACCGAAAAATATTCACAAAGAACAATAACAACTACCACAGGAAACATTAAGTCCCAACGAATGAAATATAAAAAAAATATATGAAATATACAATATATTTGGAAATACTTAAATTTGTTGATACGTATGATTGGCTAGAAAACATCAAAAACTATTTGCTGGAACATCCAAAAATACCTATGGAGATTATGGCAATTAGATACCCTCCTGGCAAGCTTGTCCGACTGGTAATAGGGATAGGTTACGCCTGCTAATTATGTAAACCGGCTATGACTTGGGTGTTACGTTACCGATTAGATAAGGCAACGGCTCATAGTCATAACTTGGTAAGATTGAGGAAACCGACTTAGAGTAAGATAGGGTTTCCGACTTGTAAGCCTGCCCCTCAAGACTATATAAGGGGAGTAAGGGGCGTTCCTTGAGGGATATGCTTTATAAGCTATCGACTTTAGGAGCAACAGATCTTGAGATCAATAAACACTCGGCGGATCGAATCCCCGAAACAGGAGTAGGGTATTACCTCACGAGAGGGCCTGAACCTGTCTAAACCCTTGTTTTCCACTTAACCCATCGAGCTTGGCGAACTTTACTGCACCCCCAAATTTCTATTGCTGAAACCAAGTTTCGCCAGTTGGCGCGCCAGGTAGGGGACCGCGCGTCAAGTTTTCTTCTTCAATCTCACCGGCGAGCGCGATGGGATCTTCTTCAGGCATCGACGAATTCGCCACCAAAGGATTCAACAAGCTCTCCTTCCCCGACTCGGATTCGGACCAGTCGGGAAGGGGAACCCACTCGGCGCCATTCGGGTTGCCGAACAACGGCGAGATCTTCGACGCAGCTCTGACTTCCAAGGTGGGGTCCATCCACCCGGAAGGAGGAATCCACTCGGCGCCGTTCGGACTACCAAACGTCGCTGAGATCTACAGCCATCTTCTGACCTCCCCGTCGGAATCGACCCACTTGGGAGGAGAAATTCTCTCGGCACCGTTTGGATTACCAAACGCCGCTGAGGTCTACTGCAAACTCCTCTCCTCCGAGTCAAAATCGACCCACTCGGAGGAACCCCCGTCATCAAGCTACGACTCAGACTAGAACAATCCAGATTCAAGCAACCCAGGCTCAAGGGAAGTCGCAGTCATTCTTCAACCGTTCGGGTCATGCTCATCCACGGAACTCGATGAGTACCTCAGCTCTTCAGGCTTCGACAATCTCTACGGCATCCCCTCGGACAAGGCCAATGACTCCGACTGCGACAAGGACTACGAGCCAAAGTGCTTCGATGTTCTCATGGCTGAGGTGGCCGAGACCGACTCAGCCATGGCCCGCAGGGTCACAGAGGAAGAACAAGCCAGGCTTGAGCAGGAGCGCAAGCTGGCAGAAGATGAGAAGAGACACAAGGAGGAAGCCGATAGGAGAAAGCGGGACCTGAGGGTGACTGGACGATCCGCTCGGGAGGCCATACTTTAGACGCAAGTCAACAACACCAACATCTTTCAGACACCCCAGCAGAACGTCGTTGCCGCCCTCACCCTCCTCGACATCGTAATCGAGACGGCGCCCGCCAACGTGACACCGATCCTGGACAAGATCAAGACCATCATCGCGGCTACAGCCAACTGCTCTCCCTCCACCTCAGCACGAAGGCCGACTGAGTCCGTGGCAGAAACGCCCGATAGAAGCCGACTTTCGCCGCTGCGGTCGAAGGATTACAGGAGGCCCGAACAAGATCGGATGGCCACTAGGTCAAGAAACCCCCGCCATGAGGCCACGCGGAAGCATCAAGAGCAATCGGTCGACTCCCGCGAGAAGCGGCATGGACGACCACCTGTCCATGACCGAGTCCGCCGCAACAACAACTTCGACTACCGAAGCAGCCTGCCAAGGACCCCGCCGAGTGATCTGTGGGAAGTCCTTGACCGGCGCTATCAAGAACGAGATCAGTGCTCCCGCGAAGATTGGAGGGGATCGCCCGACAGCAACGACGATGAAGTACCTGCGTTCACTCGGGACCTACGCCGAGTGCATTGGCCGAATGGTTTTAAGCTGACAGGAATCGAGAAGTACGACGGAAAGACCGACCCCAAGTCATGGCTAACCGTGTACACCCTCGCCATCCGTGCAGCGGAAGGAGACAACAAGGCCATGGCCAATTACTTACCTGTTGCCCTCGCCAACTCGGCCCGAGGAACCGGCTCACGAGCTTGCCAAGAGGATCGATCGGCTCGTGGAGTGAGTTACGGGATCACTTCATCGCCAACTTCCAGGGCACCTTTGAAAGGCCAGGACCCACTTCGACCTCTACAATGTCATCCAGAAGCCAGACGAGCCATTGAAGGACTACATCCGGCGCTTCTCGGAAAAACGCAACAAGATCCCCAACATCGCTGACGACATCATCATCGCCGCCTTCCAGAAGGGAGTCCGTGATGAACTATTGATCGGAAAATTTGGGCGTAAGCCATCGAAGACGGTAAAGCAAATGTTCAAGACAGCGAACTCCTATGCCAAATCCAGCGACGCGATCAAGGCGGCGCGGCAAGACCGGCCTGACAGAAGGGACGACAAGCAGTCGGGAGGAAGCCGACATCCTAAGAAGGATAATGGCAACAACAACCAGGGCCAGAAGGATCACAAGCGCCGGCCTGAGGATCTGGTTTCCGTGACATCCAACTCCCTACGCCGCCCCCGAGTCGCGGCCTACGACACAATCATGAACGCTCAGTGCACGCATCATCCAAACCACAAGCATGCGGCCAAGGACTGCTTTATTTATAAGCAATTTTGCCGAACAATATGCGGCACGCTCAACAGAAGCCGACGACGAAGCCGATCCATCGGGGACCAAGAAGAACAACCCGACGAAATACGGAGCCCTTTCAAGACCCCGTAGGCGAGCTGAATCACTTCTTCAGGGAGCCGCAAGCTTATGAGTCCAAGAGGAAGCAGAAGCTAACCGACCGCGAGGTCAACGCGGCACAACCTAAGGTCCCACAATATCTACGGTGGTCGGAGGTGGCCATCACGTTCGACCGCTCGGATCATCCTAACCGAGTGGTTCACCCGGGGCGGTATCCCCAAGTACTAGACCCGGTGGTCCGCAACATCAAGCTAAAGCGCGTTCTCATTGATGGGGGCAGCGCCCTCAATATTTTGTTCGCCAAGACCCTGGACGAGATGCAAATTCCGAGAGCCGAATTGAAGACAAGCTCAGCCCCCTTCCACGGAGTTATCCCGGGGCTGTCGTCCACGCCACTCGGGCACATCGCCCTTCCAGTCTCCTTCGAAGTTCGCGAGAACTTCCGGACGGAGAATATCACTTTCGAGGTGGCCGACTTCAAGACGGCCTACCACGCGATCATCGGAAGGCCTGCACTCGCCAAGTTCATGGCAATACCGCATTATACCTACCTCTGCATGAAGATGCCCGGCCCCAACGACGTCATCACCCTGCGTAGCGACATCAAACAAGCCTTCACTTACGACAAGGAAAGCTGCAACATGGCCCAATCTCGTGAGAGATCACGCGGCCAGGAAGAAATCCAATTGGCTGCATCAACTTCTGGAGAGAGTGAAATCCCCGCGAAGAAGATAGCCAAATCGGGACAAGGCGACGCCAAAACGAAGAAAATCTCCCTTGATCCATCGAATCCTTCTGTGGACCCCCATTTTTGAGGACGGGAATCATTCGTGTTCATAGTACCATTTCCCTGGATCGAGTAGTTTGGTACCCACGAATACAGTACTGAATTATCAGGTGCAAAGTGCACGAATAGTCTTACATCAAAAATTATTACAATAATAGGTCTGAAGGCAATATCCAACATATAAGACCTCATGGTCCAGATACAACCAAAAGTAGAAATTAGGTAAGGCGGCGGAATGAAGGCGGCGGCTGTCGATTGCCACGAGCAATGACCGGAGACTAAGACCTAGCAGCGCGCGTCGGCTTTCGCCCTCCTAGTAGTAGGCATATGGATCCTCCAAGTCTTCATTTCCACCATCTGAAGGTTTGTGCGTATAGCAAGGGTGAGTACCAACCGTACTCAGCAAGCCAACACGGAAGTGATGCACATGATAGGGTCATTCAAAGGATGGCTGGGGTTCTTTTGCATAAAGCCAATTTTCATAAATCTTTTCACAAGCCTAACAGCTAGCCAAGTCAAGTTTTAGTTCCGAGTATATTAAATCGGCGACGGTTACTGCTCGCCATCCATCGTGATACCAAGGATGGTTTCCGTCTCCGTGCGTCATGGTTTTCTGGGAGTCTACCTCTTCTCGCAGTCGAGAAGCCGAGTCCACCACATACAAAATCATTATGCATACCAACCCATCATTTTAAAATTTATGAGTCTAACCAAGAGAAAGTTTGTCACGATGCTCTATATCCGCGAGCACGGCTATTCGAATAGATTGATTCATTCACACTGCAGTGGATGTACACTTTACCCGTACTCCGCGACTGCCCAACAAATGAGCCTACGTCCCAACACATGAGACGGTCATGGCAAAGCCTTTTGTTAACCTCACTTCGACAGTACCCGCTCCACGAACTTAAGCCCTCATGCACTCTAGCCGTCATTTTCTAGCAGTGAGAGGAGTTAGCGCACCCGGATAAGGGAAGACTTCATTCATCAAGTTATATTAATTTCAAATTTTCAATCATCCTTTCTCAATCTCATCTCATACATAAGAACCACTATGCAAGGGTACCGCCTCCGCTCGGCTATCTACTCCGCTAGGTCTATACCCATTCAAGAAGTACGGTTGTGCGGCTCGTTTCCGGCTATCTCATGGCTCGGTCCTTAATTGACCGGGGACAGTACTAGCCTTTCCGGAATCCACCCAAATCCATCCATCCGCCCAGTCTAAAACGTTGGTTTCATATATTTTTGTTTTTCCATCAAAACCATTTTCATCATGTTCAAGCAATGTGGCGCTCATGTCTCCACATGCCGTAGCTCAACTACCTTCCCTAAGGTAGTTGCCCAAGCATAAAGTTTTTCATAAAATCATGAGTATGCATGAATCTAAGTATAGCATGGCTAAGCAGTTTACCGAAGATATTCGCCGGTTGTATGTATCACATCGAGGATTACAAGGAATAATTCTAAAGGTAATCAATAACAAGGTATGGCATAACAAGTATAGGTAATTCTCTATGTATAGCATGCATGTTTAAAGTTTTAAAATAACATCATTTCACAATTGGGATCAATATGTTCAAAGAGTGTGATGACTTGCCTTGCTCGTATGTTTGTTGAGTGGGGTTTTTGATGTAGTCCGTAGAGGCCTCTTCGGTTGCTAGACATACATGCGAAAAGGAAAAATTGAATCCAATTAAAATCCGATAAGAATGAATGAAAAAGCATGAAAAATCATAAAGAACTCTTCAATATATCCCCCTACGACCTTACTCGGGTTACGGAGGATTTTTAGGGCAAAATCGACCGTAGCGACGAGTTACGACTTTTTAGGGTTTTTGTAAAAAGAATCGATAAAGCGATGAGTGGAATTCTTATGAATGTTGTTTAAGAGATTCGTTGATACATTTTTATTGAGTTCAAAAGGTTAAGTATAGTTTGAAGAAACGGAAAAGTAAAAAAAATCTTCGGGAAGAGTTTTCGTAAACGCAAAGTTCTCCGAAAATCGTATATAGGAGCTCATTTCATTTTGAAGAAATACCTGTGAAAACTACAAAATTTTGGCGTAAATATTCCCAAAATATCTCCAAAGTATTTCCCAAATTTTTCTAAAATTTTTCCCCATTTTTCTAATTTTTCTTTTTCCTCTTTTTAGACCGGCACTGTGCATACTCGCTCTCTCTATTCTCTGTTCTCTGCTCTCTCTCTCTCTCTCTCTCTCTGACATGTGGGCCGGCGGGAGAGGAAGGACAAAACAAAATGAAAATCAGCAAAATTTCGCATAGCTGGGGTTCGAACCCACGACCTCCTTCCCATCCCCAGCTCACTCTCTCCACTGAGTTATAGCGGCTTTCTTGTTTCCTTCTCTCCTTTTTTTCTTTTCTTCCTTACTTCCTCTCTTGCGCTGGCAAAAGAAAAGAAGAAGAGAAAAATAAAATGGCACGGGGAGGGATTCGAACCTGAGACCTCACGCTTCTCTCTCTCGTCTCTCTCCACTACGCTACACAACGCTTCGCTCCTTTCTTTCTCTCTTTTTCTCTTATTCCTTTCTCCACTGTTCTTCACGCGGTACCGGCGAAGCACATAGCGAACGGCGGCGACATAATCCGGCGATGGCATGGCTGCCTTAATGGGTCGTAGAGCACCTAGGGAACCTAGGGAAGCTAACGGAGGCGCTTTCTTAGCCGGGGAGGCAACGGAGCGGGCTAGCGATGGCGGCCTCATAATGGCGGCGGTGGTGCACGTCGACGGTGTGTTTCCAGCGACGGCATGGCCACGACGACGGGTCACTGAGCATCTACATGCTATGGGAATGCTAATGGCGGTGGTGGTTCGGCCGGAAAAGCAACGGAGCGACCTAGCAACGAGCGCATGGCGACGGCCGAGGCAGGGGAGTTCGGCGGCGCTCGTCGCCGGCGATTTCCGGCGGTGCATTGGCTTGGGAAACCTAGGGAAACGAATTCTAGGGCTTCATAGATGGCTATCATACCTTCAATTTCAGAGGAATCGGATTGTAGATGTCGAATTTCAAATCCTTGCTGCGGGCGGCCGGTTTAGGGTTCTTTCGACCGGGCTTCAATCTTCTGGAAATTCTTCGTGGACGGGCTATGGTAGCAGGGGATTTGGGGGGGGTTTGAAGAGGGAAAAGAGGCGGTCAAGTTTGGTGTTTGGAGCTCAAGCTATCGAGGTATATTTATATTG
This sequence comes from Oryza australiensis, assembly GCA_019925245.2. Taxonomy (NCBI): domain Eukaryota; kingdom Viridiplantae; phylum Streptophyta; class Magnoliopsida; order Poales; family Poaceae; genus Oryza; species Oryza australiensis. Next base: position 660,473 of record JAIFGZ020000381.1, on the reverse strand, counting down.
ATTTCGTGGTGAGACCACGGTTGCGGTGCAGGGCATGGCGCGGCACTGTCACGTGCGTCACGGGCGTGGCGCGCGCGTGGCCGACGTTGGCGAGGCGTGGGAACAGGACGGTGATGACGGCGGCATGGGCACGGGGAGGTGTAGCTGACGCGCGGAGAGGGGGCCTGGGGTGAAGGGTGACGCGTGGGCGCGAGGGGCAGCGGGACCGGGCGCGCGCACGGCGCGTGGCGGCGCTCGGGGCGGGTCCAGTGACTTCGGCGAGCGCGTGCGTGCGTGGGCGTCGTGGCGAGGACACGGCGTGGACTAGGCGGAGCGCGGGGCTGACGCGAGCGGTATGGGCGCGCGGTACGGCGTGGACTTCCGCGTCCGGCGGACGGCGAGGCCGTTCGGCGTACAATGTGCATGACCAGAGCCGGCGACCACGGGAACACACGTGCACACGTCCCTGGGTACGACGCGGCAGGGTGGGCTGCACGTGGCGTGCATGGACACAGCCGATTGACCGGTCGAACACTTGTTGAGGTAATGAATAGTGTACTTTTCTATTTTTCCTGATTTTAACTTTCCTAATTCCCTTTTTCTATTTCCTTTCATCCTAAAAATCTCAAATACAATCTAATATTCCCAAAATAATTCTTAGAATTATATTTTCAAATCTTCCCTACTTTTATTATTTAAAACTATATTTTTCATATTGAATTTATCTCTCTTTTAAATTTCAAGATTTTAAGATTTTTGGCAAGATGTCTTTCAAATCTATATTTTTCTCTTTAAAATTCTTTCACTATTTAAGCCCCAAAACCTTAATCACTTTTTCCTCTTCAATCCCGAGTTAGACCTAATTATATGTTTTCCCAAATTAACTTTAGAAATCTTCCAAATTGTGCACTTATCTTTCCTTTGAAAACATATACTCTAGAATTTTCTTCCCAGCTAGGGTTTTTATATTTAGGGTTTTATCCCAAATTCACATCAAGCAAATTCAAAAGAATTCTTATGCAACTGAGCTGGCAAATAAGAACGATAAATACGATAAGAAGCAATAAAACCAAAAGGTTTTTGTAAGTTCTGATTTTTAATTCCCGATTTTAAATTCTTTGACTTTTAGGGTGTTACACCTTCCAAAACCGCTGTAATCGACGCTGAGCTAGATCCTAAATAGGAAAGCGCGCTCGTCACCTTCCTCCAAAATAATAAAGATGTTTTTGCTTGGAAACCATCTGATATGCCTGGAATTCCTAGGGAGGTGATCGAGCACTCTTTACACGTCAAAGATGACGTGAAACCTATCAAACAACGATTACGCTATTTTGCTCAGGATCGAAAGGATGCCATCAAGGAAGAACTCGCAAAGCTTTTAGCCGTCGGTTTCATCAAAGAAGTTCTACATCCTGACTGGCTGGCTAACCCGGTCCTGGTTCGGAAGAAGACGGGGCAATGCCGCATGTGCGTTGACTACACCGACCTCAACAAAGCCTGCCCCAAAGATCCATTCGGGTTGCCTCGCATCGACCAAGTTGTGGACTCAACAGTCGGCTGCCAACTTCTGAGTTTTTTGGACTGTTATTCGGGCTACCACCAAATCAGCTTGAAAGAATCCAACTGCTTGAAAACATCGTTCATCACGCCGTTTGGAGCTTATTGCTACATCACGATACCCTTCGGTCTAAAGAACGCCAGAGCCACATACCAGCGCATGATTCAAAGATGCTTTTAAACGCAGATCGGGAAGAACGTGGAAGCTTGCGTCGACGATGTCGTCATCAAGACCAAGCAGAAGGAAGACCTGATCGCCAACTTAGAAGAAACCTTCGCAAACATTCGGGCCTTCAGAATGAAGTTGAACCCGGAGAAGTGCACGTTCGGTGTGCCATCAGGCAAACTGCTCGGCTTCATGGTGTCCCATCACGACATTGAAGCTAATCCAGAGAAAATCAACGCTATCCTGAATATGAAGCCCCCGAGTAACCAGAAAGATGTCCAGAAGCTTACTGGCTGCATGGCGGCGCTAAGCCGATTCATCTCTCGACTCGGCGAATGAGGTATGCCTTTCTTCAGGCTATTGAAGAAAACTGACGACTTCCAGTTGACTACGGAAGCCCACAAAGCCTTTCAAGATTTTAAAGAATTTCTCATGACGCCGGCCGTCCTAGCCTCACCTCAGCCTCAGGAGCCCCTGCTACTATACGTCTCAGCAACTCACCAAGTGGTCAGCACGGTTCTTGTGGTTGAGCGCGAAGAAGAAGGACGAGTCCAGAAGATTCAGAGGCCAATCTACTTCGTTAGCGAAGTGCTAGGAGCCAAAATTCACTACCCTCAGGTACAAAAATTATTATATGGTGTTCTGATAACTGCGAGGAAATTGGCGCACTATTTTCAGGGTCACTCGGTCACCGTCGTCACTTCCTTTCCACTCGGCGATGTCATCCATAACCGGGAGGCGACTGGGCGCATCGCAAAGTGGGCCCTGGAACTGATGCCGCTGGACTTAACTTTCAAGGCGAGGAAGTCTATAAAGTCACAAGCCCTGGCGGATTTCCAAGCCGAGTGGACCGAACATCAAGAAGATGTACCTAGGGAGGACCTACAATACTGGACCATGCACTTTGACGGGTCCAAGAGGATGACTGGCTTGGGAGCGGGAGTCGTGCTGATCTCCCCGACTGGAGAAAGGCTGTGATATGTTCTTCATATTCATTTCCCTGCCTCACACAACGTTGCCGAGTACGAAGCCCTGCTGCATGGCCTGCGACTTGCTGTTTCACTCGGGATACGACGGTTGGTCATGAAAGGAGATTCCCAGCTGGTCGTCAACCAAGTGATGAAAGACTGGTCCTGTTTGAATGACACCATGGAGGCCTATCGACAAGAAGTTCGCAAACTTGAAGACAAGTTTGACGGATTGGAGCTATCCCATGTCTTAAGACATAACAACGAGGCAGCTGACGAGTTGGTGCAGCTCGGGTCCAAGCGAGAAACTGCACCAACAGACGTTTTCGTAGAGCATCTCCATAAGCCGACTGTTGTAGCAAAACCAAACCCCAACGAGCAAGCTGCAAGCCAAGTCGCCATGATCGACGCCGACTGGAGGACACCGCTCATCAAATTTTTAACTCAGCAAGAGCTGCCGAAAGACCGGGATGAGGCGGAACGCGTCCGACACCGTTGTCAAGCTTATGTCATGGCAGATTCTGATTTATACAAGAGGAGCCCTTCTGGAGTCCTAATGAGATGCATCATGCCTGAGAAAGGATGGAAACTACTCCAAGATATCCACTCGGGTATATGCGGAAGTCTCGCGGCAGCACGCACCTTGGTGGGCAAAGCGTACAGACAAGGTTTCTTCTGGCTTACGGTGGTCTCCAACACCTTCAAAGTGGTCCGAACGTGCAAAGGTTGCCAGTTCTTCGCTCGGCAGAGTCATGTCCCAGCCCAAGAGCTACAAACGATTCCATTATCCTGGTCATTTGCGGTATGGGGCTTGGATATGGCCGGCCCTTTCAAGAAGGCTCCAGGAGGATTCACGCATTTATTCGTCGCAATTGACAAGTTTTCCAAGTGGATCGAGGCTAAGCCGGTTGCTACGATCACCGCTGACAAGGCACGAGACTTCATCCTCAACATCGTATATCGGTTTGGCATCCCAAACAGAATTATAACCGATAACGGGACCCAATTCACTGGAGGCATCTTTAAGGAATCCTGTGAAGACTTCGGCATCAAAATCTGCTATGCATCGGTCGCACATCCCAAAAGCAATGGACAAGTTGAGCGTGCCAACGGCATGGTTCTTCAAGGCATCAAGGCCCCGAGTGTTTGACCGGCTAAATCCTTATGCCGGCAAATGGGTCCAAGAGCTCCCCTCGGTTCTATGGTCTCTACGGACTACGCCTAGTCGGGCTACCGGCCAAACTCCTTTCTTTTTGGTCTATGGCGCAGAAGCCATGTTGCCGAACGAAATGAAGTATGAATCTCTCCGAGTCCGCAGCTTTAACGACGAACGCTACGATCAAGACCGAGTGGATGACCTCACCTGACTGGAAGAGGCCCGTGAGGCAGCCCTGATCCAGTCGGCAGGATATCTTCAAGGACTCAGACGATACCACAGTTGCAAGGTTCGAGCACGAGCTTTTATTGTCGGCGATTTGGTTCTACGCAAGATTCAAACCACCAAGGACCATCACAAATTATTTCCACTATGGGAAGGACCATACATAATCGCTGAGGTGACTCAGCCAGGAGCATATCGACTAAAGCGAGAAGACGAATCCATGGTAGAGAACTCCTGGAACATTAAACATCTTCGACGATACTATGCTTAAATTGCCTTAAGTCTCATGTCATTCTTGACTGCCAACCTCAAGCAAGATGACCTCTTGAGTTGACAGTCGAGGGCTATACATCTGTCAATGAAGCATGGTTTTCTTCGACAACTTGTTTATATTTGGTTTATCATTGTTTAGTGTTATGATTCGAGTTCAATAGATAAGGACTGAGAATTTTTTGATGACCTAATCAAGCTTAGGCTTGGTGAAAGTCGGACGAAAATTACTTAAGAAATTTTCTATGAAAACTCGGGTCAAGGCATTAACATAAATAAGCTAGATATCTACAAGTTCACATCAGAGGTGGGAAGGCCGAAGCCGCAGTAGAAGAAAGAGGAAATTTTGGGAAGACGAAGTGGTGGGGATGACCTCGAGGCTTCGTAAAAAAACTTGAGGGTTTTTCCTAAGTCATCTCACGATTGGGCCAAGCCTATGAGAGACTTGCGGCCCAGCTAAGGTGTGGCTTGACATGTGTCCTTAAGGACTTAAGTGGATAGACTTAAGCAGATTTGCCCTGGCAATATGCACGTGTCACATAGCCCAATACCTTTTAAATCCTTTCATACCGTGGTTTGCGTAACTTCATGAGAAGTTGGCATGATGCAATTTGAAAGGTGACAAACAGTTAAGCTTTTCATGGCTGTCCTGATGACAGGGACTGTTTGGTTTCTAAGCATTTGATTAAATGATTATATCAATGCTATTTTTCCACCTTGGTGAAGATCTTTTTAGATTAAGACTAATATTATGGCAGGAGCTATTTAATATTTTGGTCATATTTTTCAGATGACTGAAAAATTTGTTTACCCATGAGGGACGATTAAATTATTTGTTCTGAGATGACTCGGGCACATCCACTCGGATAAGTATGAGCTTACCGAGTGCTTTTTACCCACGAGGGTTGATTGAACTGTTTGTTCTGAGATGACTCGGGCAGATTCACTCGGATAAGCGAGAGCTTGCCAAGTGATGAGATTTTTATGATTGCTTTAGCTTGAGGTAAGCATTTATATGAGAATATTTTTTTATAGTTCTTGACTATGTTTTAGTCTGTTTTTGACTAACAACATAGTCGGTGGCTACACCTAATTAGGTGTATCAGGAGATACACCTAGATATTTATTTTTTGAGAACTTTTAGATGTTTTTCAGCCCTTCACAGTCTTTGGAGCCACTCGGGAGATTCAGACAGAGATGATGGAACCACTCGGTACCAGAAGCACTCGGCCAAGGAGTTGTTTGGATGAGTGTTATTTTGGTCCGAGGCAAAGTTATCTCGTCGTCTGCGAAGGACTCGGGGGCTACTGTGGATATTATGGCAATCGGATACCCTCCAGGCAAGCTTGTCCGACTGGTAATAGGGATAGGTTACGCCTGCTAATTATGTAAATTGGCTATGACTTGGGTGTTACGTAGCCGATTAGATAAGGCAACGGCTCATAGTCATAACTTGGTAAGATTGAGGAAACCGACTTAGAGTAAGATAGGGTTTCCGACTTGTAAGCCCGCCCCTCAAGACTATATAAGGGGGGTAAGGGGCGTCCCTTGAGGGATATGCTTTATGAGCTATCGACTTTAGGAGCAACAGATCTTGAGATCAATAAACACTCGACGGATCGAATCCCCGAAACAGGAGTAGGGTATTACCTCACGAGAGGGCCTGAACCTGTCTAAACCCTTGTTTTCCACTTAACCCATCGAGCTTGGCGAACTTGACTGTACCTCCAAATTTCTATTGCCGACACCAAGTTTTGACAATACCCTTGCAAAAACATGAGGAAATGTTGTACAAACATCCAAATAATACTATGAGTAACATTCTAAAAGATTCACTCAAGAAAACTTAAAAATTATCATAATATATCATATAATATATCGTTGTAATATGTTGTCATAAAGATTTAATTATAACCAATACCACCGTATAATCGGATATTAGATTAAACCAGTTATTTAGGAGAAAAGAATGATTAAAATTTGCTTAATTTCTTGTATACATGTATGTTTGGAAGAGAAAGAGGGGTGAGAGGGTGTCAGGAAAGTGACACGGATAAAGGCAGCATGCAGGCATGTGGCGGGCCCACGAAGGATGTTAGGAAGTACTGCGTGGAGCGGCCGATGATATTTTTTCCAAATGGTCGACCAATGCGAAGCTTTCTCGATATATCATATATATAGCTGCTGAGACCGCAACCCAAAAACAAAGAATTCAGTGAAACAATCACATTTTTTTATTTGTCAGTTCCGCCAGCGAGCCGAGTCTGCGTCAGGCCTTCCTAGAGCCAAGCGAGCGCATGGCTCGCGCCGAGATCCCGTGCACCTGGAGCCGACTGAAGTTCGCCGTTAGATCAATAGACCATCCACACGTCGTGCATCCAGTTCGGGGCTGCAGAGCCAGCTCGCTGCAGCCGGTGTCTGGTCTGCACAGATTTTTTTTTTCCGATCTAGACCCGGTTGAAAAATCCATTTCGCGCTATTCCATCACTTAATTTCGTGGAGATGAAGCCTAGTCAGCAAAATCCCCGTATAGCGACCGGACATATACTGGCAAAAAGCAATACAGGTGAGGTGGCATGCGAGGATTGGGGTCTCACGAGTGGCAGTGGCAGCAAAAGCCGTTGTCTCTCTTCTCTACCCGTGTTGCGGCGCGCCTCCGACCTGAGAGGAACGACGGCGACGAGGGGAGAGGGCTGCCATGGACCCAGGGCCCGGGGGTGGCTTCGTGGAGAGGAGTGCCTTCGCGTGAAGCACTGTAGACTAGGGCCCCGTGGACCGGGGGTGCGGAGATGGTCGACGGCGCGGGGAGCGTAGTGGTGCCGCCACGTCGGACATACAGTAGAAAATTTACTGTGGCGCGGGGGCTATTCATGACGTTATTGTAGCAACGGATCTGAACCATTAATAAAAAAATTACGTGAAGTTACACCTGTCCTGGAGATGAAGATGAAGATTAAGTATTGTATGCAAAATGAGGTTGTTGTTTTAATTATTACACACTTAAAAAGTAGATTTTATTTGACATTTTAGATTAACTTTCACATAAAAATTTTTACACAAAATATACGTTTATCAATTTAAAAAACGTGTTAATAAAAATCGAGAAAAAATCGGTAACTTAATGAGCTTAGAACGGGCCGCATTTGTTCTGAATCCCTTCGGGATAACCTGATGAGATGCTCACAGAGACGGACGTTGCAATCTCACGTAAACGGTTCCTTGTTCCTCTGTTTCCAAACGGAAGAACAACCTTACGTTCAGCCCACTACGTACTGTTCTCAATTATTGCACTACGGACGCTGCAATCTTACGTTCGAAAATCCCTTTGGAACAACCTGATGAGACGCTCACCTAACTCTACTGAACAAATATCATTGGTTGAACAAATATCATTGGTTGAAGTAACAAAAACCATACAGTAGTCCTGATTTGAGTTGCACCCGGGACTAAAGATGATCTCTAGTTCCGGTTTAAAAATTTAACGGCTCTCAAGGAACTTTAGTCCCGGTTCGTGTCACGAACCGGGATTAAAGATCACCTCTAGTCCCGGTTCAAATGTTGTCAGAGCGTCGAACATCTTTAGTCCCAGTTGGTAATACCAACCGAGACTACAGATGATATATTTTGTCCTGGTTGGTGTTACCAACCGAGACTAAAGATTTCCGGCGCTCTGATAGATTCTGACAGCCTCTGGCATCATCTTTAGTCCCGGTTGTACTAAAGGTGATCTTTAGTGCCGGTTGCAAATATCAACCGAGACTAAAGATGTGATTCCTTTTTAAACTCCTTCTTCCTCCTTCAGCCTGAGCCAGCTACACTCTTGTCTTCAAAATTTTTCTCCACAGGGGAGGTGCTGCCAAAATTTTTTGTAATTTTGTTTTGGTGATAATACATAAATCTTTGCTATCTACAAGGTTAGCAACTTCTTCCTCTTATGATCTATGCTTAGCACTTCGTATTTTACGGTTGTTTTCTATACATTTTCATCTCTAGATTTTGTTTAAACATGAGGAGAGAGAAAATTTGTTTAGACTAATTATTTTGCTAAGCACATTATATTGTGTTGAGAAAAAAGTTGGAGAAAATAAAGAGGAAGAAAAGTATGCTTAGCACGTAACATTTATAGGAATTTAGTCCGTACAAATTTATCTCAAAAATATTTATGAAAAATGATGAGAGAGAATCTTTGGACAAAAAAGTTATAAAATAGACGACAAAGGACCTTTTAAAATAGATGCGAAATAATTAATTAATTTTATGTTTATCACTTTAAAAGACCTTTTAAAAATAATTCTATTTTTTAGAACAACACATTACGTATGTTGGATTAATATATAATAATTGTCGATTATATATATATATATATAATTAGTGTAATAATATTTAAATGATTTGAATTTCCTGGAATTTTCTTACGATTTTTGTGCATTCCATGTAGATGGATCGGCAATAAATGTATAACGCGGATCGACGGTCGAGAGAGTTTATTCAAGGTGTGTATTATTTTTTGAGTGTGGCCGATGCCAACAAGCATAAGGGTTTCATATGTTGTCCATGCAAAAAGTGCAAAAACGAGAAGTAGTATTCTATATCAAGAATTATTCATGCCCACTTGTTTCAGTCGGGATTCATGCCTCACTACAATTGCTGGACATCGCACGGAGAGGTGGGGTTGTAATGGAAGAAGATGAAGAAGACGACGACAACATTTCGGACTGTGGTCAATACGGTGGGTTGAAGAGAATACAGCGGACGAGGCGGGCGGGGATGCTGAAGAAAACGACGGTGCCGATGACCTTGGTCAGATGTTGCGCGACGTACAAGGGGGCTGCGAAGGCGTAAAGGAGGTGCAGAAATTGGAGCGTATGTTCGCGGACCACAAAAGGTCCTTGTACCCAGGCTATGAACAGGGGCACAAAAAGTTGGGTACCACGCTGGAATTCTTGCAATGGAAGGCCAAAAATGGTGTCAGTGACAAGGCATTTGGTGAGTTACTAAAACTCGTGAAGAACATTCTTCCAGAGGGAAACGAATTGCCGGAATCAACATACGAGGCTAAGAAGTTAGTCTGTCCTCTAGGATTGGAGGTACAGAAGATACATGCATGTCCTAACGATTGTATCCTCTACCGCGGTGAGGAGTACAAGAACCTAGAAGCATGTCCGGTTTGTAAAGCACTTCGATACAAGATCAGACGAGATGATCCAGGCAAAGTTGACGGACGGCCCTCGAAGAAAAGGGTTCCTGCTAAGGTGATGTGGTATTTTCCTATAATACCACGGCTGAAGCGTCTGTTCAGGAACAAGGAGCATGCAAGAATGATGCATTGGCACGCGGAAGAACGCCGACAAGACGGCATACTGAGACATCCCACCGATGGATCACAGTGGCGAAACATCGACAAAACATTTGAAGACTTCGGCGAGGATGCAAGAAACCTAAGGTTCGGCTTAAGCACGAACGGCATGAATTCTTTTGGAGAGATGAGCAGCGGGCATAGCACTTAGCCTGTGACGATGTGTATCTACAACCTCCCGCCTTGGCCATGCATGAAGCGGAAGTATATTCAGATGCCAGTTATTATTCAAGGCCCGAAGCAACCTGGTAACAACATCGATGTGTACCTGAGACCGCTGATCGAAGATCTAAAAATGCTGTGGAAGAAAAAAGGTGTTTCCGTGTGGGATGAAGATAAATAGGAATAGTTTAACCTACGAGGGTTGCTGTTTATTACCATCAATGATTGGTCTGCACTTGGCAACCTATCCGGACAGTCAAACAAGGGGTACAACGCTTGCACCTACTGTATGGATGAGACTGAGTGTACGTACTTGAAACATTGTAAGAAGGTAGTGTACATGGGCCATCGTCGCTTTCTTGCTGCAAGCCACCCTGTCGGGAGAAGAGGCAAACATTTTGATCAAAAGGCAGACCATCGTACGAAACCAAAGCATCGCAACGGAAAGGCCGTGTTTGCCATGGTGAAAACCTCAAAGTAGTATTTGGAAAGGGACCCGACAACCAATCTATAGCAAGTGAAGGTGGTCACGCGGCGATGTGGAAGAAGAAGTCAATTTTTTAGGAGTTGCCCTAATGTGGATAGAACTGACGAAGATTACGATCAGTTTGATGGGCAACCTCAGTTCGCGGTGGCGGTTGACCCGAGTATCCTCCTATCAAATGAGGACACCCCTTACTGACGCAACGATCATAATGAAGGAACAATTGTGTAGAGAAAGTACGTGAGGACAAATGTCACTTAGCTAAATTTATCTATGGACGATGTAAATTAAATTGAATCATTGAATATTATTGCTATCATTTGAATTTATTATAAATTATTGTAAATTATTGAATCTATTGTAAATTATTGCCTTAGGACCAGCGGTCTCAACATTCCCTTCTCCAATGTGTATCTAGAGTGGTTTCAATGGACCCTCGTAAAATTTGCATGTCAGTATGTCTTGCATCCATCATTGCTCAGCTCTCTATATATAGCCGTACTATTCAATCATTGTCATATCTCTCGCTATTCCAAGTTTGATGGTGATACACGAGTACTGCTACGCCGCCATCACGGAATGAGGTGGCTGTCAGATTATCTAAGAAAGAGCAAGACAGAAAGATTATGAAGCAAAGGGAGAAGAGCAAGAAAAAAACACTGCCCACATTCTCCTTGACTTCAGGAAGCGGCTTCGTCGATCGCCAACTTCTCCATCCGCTCCATGTGTTTGCTCACCAGCAATAGAACATGAAGCGCTTAACATAAACAGCTTTGTATATGTTACAGGGAGTGATGAGTAAAAACAACAAAAGGCTACTACGATGGATCATGACATGTTGAAGAGACCAAGTCGGTGAAGAAGGTAGGAAGAAGGCGTCGATACCTCTCCACGGATCATCAGGAGCAGCTGGATGCTGATACGGATGAGACGACTAAGATAAACTATTTCAAATAGGCCATATGTTAATTATATATTATTATTTCAATTTAAAATAGTTTTAAATCTCCTAAATGTTAATTATATGTTATTATTTCAATTTAAAATATTTTCAAATAGGCCATATGTTAATTATATATTATTATATAAATTTTACATAATTTATTATTATTTAAATTTTAAAATTTTCAAAATATTATTTCAATTTATAATATTTTTGATAATTATATGAACATATGTTAATTATATGTGAATATATGAACATATGTTAATTATATATGAATATAAAATATATCAACATATGAAGAACATTATAATTATATATGAATATAAAATATAATAAAATAGGGCACTGTAATAATTAGTCCCGGTTTGTAAAATAAACCGGGACTAGAGGTGAATTTGAGTGCGTGGGAAACCATATTTAGTCCGGTTGGTGGCTACAACCAGGACTAAAGATGTCCACCTACCTGGGCCACGTGGCTGCCCCTTAATCTTTAGTCCCGGTTGTTGGAACCAACCGGGACTAGAGATCCTATCTTTTGTCCCAGTTGAAGCCATCAACCGGGATAGCCATCTTTAGTCTCGGTTGGTGTCTGCAACCATGACTAAAGATCCTATCTTTTGTCCCAGTTGTAGCCACCAACCGGCACTAAAGTATCTTTTGTCCCGTTTGTTGGCTTCAACCGGGACAAAAGATGCCGTGACTATATATGGCAAGGGCCTCACTGGGGATCCAACACTTAGCCATTTTCGCACTTCGCAACTGCATCGTCTTCGTCTTCGTCGTCGTCGCCGAGCCCCAGGACGCCGCCGCAGCACGCCGTCTCCGCCGTCTTCGTCGTCGCCGGAGGACCGCCGCGCCGCTGTCTTCGTTGCCGTCGCAGGTTAGTGCTGCCACCCTCCCAAAGAATTCCCCACATTGTTTGGTTTATTGTTGGCCGCCGTCGACGTCATTGCCATCGTCGTGGTCGCCGCCGTCGCGTCGCCGCCCGCCCTCCCCACGCGCCCACTCCCTTGCGTCCCCTCCCCACGGCCGATCCCCACGTAGGCCGGCCCCTAAACCCTAAACCCTAAGGCCGCCGCCCTCCCCTCCACATCGCCGCCGCCGCCCTCTGCATCCTCGCCGCCGCCGCCATCGTCGCCGCCGCTGCCGCACTCTGCATCCCCTCTGCATGCATATATTTGTATATTTGGAATTGGAATTGATGCAATTAATTTTTCAAGTTGGAATTGATGCAATGTATATTTGTATGTGTATGTTATTTGTGAAATTTTGTTGTGTGGAATTTAAAATGTTAGATGGACTTTATATGTAAATGGACGGTTTATATGTGAATTTTGAATTTTGAATGTGTATTTAAATTTGAAATTTGAATGTGTATGTGAATTGTGAATTTTGTATTTTCGAACGAACGAGAACGATAAAATCAACAAACGGATGGACGGACGAACGAACGAGTGAGTGTTCGTTCGTTTGTTCGTGGACGAACGGACGTGGACGAATGGACGAACGGACGAACGGACGAACGGATGAACGGACAAATGGACGAACGAACAGACAGACGAACGGACAAACGGACGGACGGACGAACGAACGAACGGACGGACGAACGGACGGACGGACGGACGGACGAACGGACGGACAGACACTCATTCGTTCGTTCGTCGGTCGTTCGGTCGTTCGGTCGGTCGGTGTTCGTTCGGTCGGTCGGTCGGTCGGTCGTTCGTTCGGTCGTTACAACGTACATAGGCATGCAACGACCTCTCTCTCTCTCCTTTCCTCTCCACTTTCACTCCTCTCCACCTTATCTCCCTCACATCATTCTCCTCTCTTTCTCTCCTCTCCTCCAGATGATCGTACTCACGGACGTGAACGAATGATCGAACAAACGGACGATAGTTTAGGGTTAGGGTTAGGGTTAGGGTTAAGGGTCCGAACGAACGGACGTGAATGATAGAACGAACGGTCGGTCGGTCATGTTCTAGCAAAGAGAAACAAAAGAGAAGAAGAAGAAAAATATAGAACGTAGTCCGGGACATGCTAGAGACAAGCGTGCATATCTATAATTGTGATATTATTTAGAAGTCTCTTCTAGGATGGAGAGAATCTATGATTCTTAATCCATTTTCTTCTTTTTGTCTTTTTTACGTAGACATACATGATTTCCCTGAATAATTGATACATGTATTAACCGAATAAATTTTTTTTCAGAATTCTTTGATTAAGTCCTCAACCCACAACAATCAAATGGCGGATCGTGATGAGGAACAGTTTCTCCTTGATGAGATCGCACGAGGAACAAAGTTTTACAACGAGGAGGGGAATGAAGATCCAAATCAATACCTCAACAAGGAGGGGAATGAGGGGGGGACGAGCAGGGGAACGAGGAGGGGAATGAGGGCTCCGCCTCCGCCTCCGCTGGATAGAAGAGGGCACGCGGGCAACGCGGCCTCAGGAAGAGCATAGAGGGTTAACATGTCATAACGGAGGTAGCATCTAACGGTCGCCCAATTGTCCCAAAGGACACTGCAAGGAGTGGCGCATAGCGGATGGGTGGTGAGGGATCACGTGCCCGTAAGCGTTGCCTACTGGAGGCGGTCAACCAAACGAGGAGATGAGCAGAGCTATCTCCCAGACTCAGAGAAAGAAATGTTGTGGACTATAATGTTACAAACGTTCACCATCCCAGACTCACAAGAAGCAAGGGTAAAGGAATGGACGTTAAAGAAAATGACAGAGCTCTTCAGGAACTACCAGAAAGAGTTACACAAGAAATATATTCTAAAGGGCCAGACCCCTGACTTTGACAAGTTCCCAAAGCTCAGAGATCATTGGGATTGTTTTGTTGAACACAAGACTGGGGAAGAAGCACAAGCTATCATAGAAAAGAACAAGGCCAATGCAGTCAAAAAGAAATACCATCATAGGCTTGGGTCAGGCGGCTATAAGAAAGAAATGGAGAAATGGGAGAAAATGGAAGCCGACCTTGAAGCGCGAGATATCGTTCCAGGCACAGCCAACTAGCCGGAACGATCAAAGCACTGGTTTTATGCTCACGGCGGCTCACTTAATCCCGTCGATGGCATAATTATCTTTGGTGATGAAATTCAAGAAGCTGGACGGAGGTTAGAGGAGGCGCTGCAGGCCACTTCCTCGGGCACGTTCAGGCCTGACAGAGAAGGACGAGCTATCGCTCGCCCTCCAAAACCCAGAGCACCTGGGGCGCATGCAAGGAAAAGGCGTCGTCTCCTGGAAATACGGGTTCCAAGCTGACATCGACACAGACAAGAGCCGAATGAGGTCAAAGCGAGAGCAGAATGCGAGGTTCGCTAAGATGGAAATGAAGCTCTCGTAGATTGATCAGATTGTGGACGAAAGGCTGGCCCTAAGGTTGACAGAGGAGCGGAGCCATTGGGTTAGCCAACAGCTGGATCCAGCAACAACCGCTCAACTACAGCAGCAGCGTAGCAGCTGCGCTTCAACTGAAAATGAAGGTGACTTGGCCCCACAAGCTGAACAGGGTCCGCCATGCCCCGTTGATGACATCACACAGCGGACCCCATGTGAGATGCACATTCCGCTAAAGAACATAAGGTATGTTCGTACTTTTATGTTGTACGTATATTTCCTTGAATAACTTGTCAATCAATGTTCATTACTAACTAATAAGCAATCTTCTCGAACAGGTCGCGTTGGGCATGGCCATTCCAGTAGACCGAGACGGCACCTACCACTCCCGTCCCGTTCCACCTGTGTACTCGAAAGTTAAAATTGAATAGGTGGAACGCGGCTATGAAGATCTCGAGCTGGATATCCCTAGAGGAGACGAGGAGCTGATGCTAGGAGAAACAGCTCATCGAATATTTCTCTGGAGGAAGATCTTCATAATATTCCCCGAACGAACAGCGTCTGCTATCGTTGCACCGTCCTCGCCTCCACGTGGGTCGTCTCCTCCGCCTCCTTCGCCGCCTCCGCCTCCTGCGTCGCCTCCACGAGCACCGACTCCTAAACGGTCGTCTCCAACTCCACCACCTTCTCAGTCTCCTCTGTCGCCACAACGAGCGTCGACTCCTAAACGGACAACACCTCGAGCCACGCGGTCAATGTCAACCAGCAGTGGACCAAGAAGCAAGAGGCCTAAACTTGACCCGCTCCCGCCAGCCCCAAAGATAACAGCGTACGACATGACTCCAGAGGAGCTGCACGAGGCCGTCCAAGCTGAAGTCAAGGCCCACTTACAGAAAGAAGTCTCCTGAGAAGCCTCCTGAAATCCCTCAGGAGACCAAGGACTTCTTCAAGAAGACGCACCTAACGCCACAACCTAAACTGCAAACTCAACCGCAGTCCGACTACAACAGGACTATTCGGAAGGCTGTTGGCAAGGCGAAGAGAACGGGCAAAGATGTACCCCAGCTCGGCATGCAGCCTCAGAAACCTCTGGAGTTTAGCACAGTTCCAAAATGTTAGATTAGAGTTAAGACAATTTATGGAATCTGCTGGAATTTCAATGGATCAATTACACGGTCGTGCTCCCCTGGCGAAGGCTCCGCTGAAATACAAATTCAAACTTGGAAAGCCTCTTATAAAGCCGGATCAAGTGAAAAAGCTACCTACACAGATGTACCGCTTTCACAAGTGGTACATGCAAGAATCTAGCAAGGGGGAGAGATGGTAACGGGCAAATATTTACTAGACTATTTTTTCGATGGAGGTGACGACTTCTATATCCGATTCGAAGACATATTCGACATGTACCAGCTTGATGCCCTCGACGTCTCACTTCTAGCCACGCGGGTTCTGTAAGTATCATTCTGTTATTTCGTTCCTTACCTCTTTGTATTTAGCTGACTAAAATTCTTTTTAACCGTTGTAGAATGATGATCCAATACTGCAACATGCACGACTGTACCAAATATGGATTCATGGAGCCGCGCAAAATCAACGGCGTATTGGTTGATCAATTTCCTAATCCAACAGTGGACAACATTTACAATGCGCTGGTGATAAACCACTTCCGGTCGTTTGTCCTTCTGCCCTACAACACTGCGTAAGTATTTTCTTCCTTTCGTACCGATTTCAATCCTGTGTGCATACATAAATTTTCATATGTGTCATCTAAACCAATTTACAGATTTCACTGGGTTCTGTTAGTAATTGACATGGATAACTCGCGGATCCATGTCTTTGACTCAATGGATAAACCAGAGTCCACGTACGCAAAGATATTTGAACTGCTAAATAGGTAATGCCATCTTACTTGCTATTGCATATATGCGGTTCTCGGATAATTACTAGCTAACTTTCAACTGCACGTAGGGCATGGGAACGACTTCGGGCTAATGTTCGCAGAAATTGGAAAGATAAGCTCTCCGTGAGGATGAACTTTCCAGTGAGTAACATGCTCCAAAGTTGTTTTGAATCATTACTTTGTTCTAAAATATGAAATGTATATTAAATCTGTCGCCGTTTCTCCTTTACTGTGCAAAACAGTCGTAGGGCACCAACTTATGTGGATATTACGTCTGCGACTACATTCACCGCTTTGTGACCGATGTCACAACTATCGACGATATAGATGTACGTATAACAGCCATTCATACATTACGTCTCGATTTCTTATTCACTTCATATATTTATTTCTCGTTTAATCGAATTAATGATAACTTATGTGAGTAAGAGACAACCTCCCCCACGAGACTTTCATACAAGCTGCTCAGGAAGAATTGATAAGATTTATAAACGAGCAGATCATTGATCCCGCGGGGGAGTTCTACTTTAATTTAAGTAACTTACCACCGGATTCATAAAATAGACAATATTTTGTAACATACGAAATATATATGGATATTGTACATATGTGTATATATTTTGGTAATATATTTTGGTAATATATTACATGTATATATTTCCTTTCTTAAGTTCATTTCTATGTAACTTATATATTTGTACATATATATTATATAATATATATGTATAAATATATGTGTGTAAAATATGTATATGTGTAATATATAATATATGTGTGTAATATATAGGCAGTAGCTTCTGCTGGAGAAAGTAGCAAATTTAAAACATATAAAAAAAATCTTTAGTCGCGGTTGTTGGCTCCCGTCGGGAATAAAGATAACGAAGTGGCTCACGTGGCTCCGCCATCTTTATCTGGTTGAGCACCGTAACCGGGACTAAAGATGGCGGATCCCCACGTGGCTCCGTCATCTTTAGTCCCGGTTGAAGCCATCAACCGGGATAAAGATACATCTTTGATCGGTATTATGTTCAATCGGTTAAAGATGATGATTTTTAGTCCCCAAATTCATAGTCGATTTGACAATCGAGCCTACTAAGAAGTACCAATCGAAATAATTAAACCTTTCTCCTACAGTGACACGATGCGTGGACGACCAAGCGATCTAACGGCCGCGACCTGCACGGCTCTAGACGCGTGGAGAGAAGCTCAGCTTGGCTTGCACACGTCGATTTCCACACGATGAGCTCAGCTCGAGTCTCTTTTTTTCTCGCCAGGCGCTGCTCCACAGAAATCCCTACTACGCAGCCTACGCTTCCCTTTCCTCCACCCCACCCATCGCAGCCGCCAAGATGTCCCTAGCCAGGAGCCGCTGTACGCTCTCTCTTAATCCCTGCCACAGCCGCAGTGTGAGCAGAGTATCATGCAAGCAATGAAAAAACGTGGAAGTGACCTGGAGCTTGTGTGTAGTTCGAGTTCTGCTTTAGTGCTATCTTTGGTCCCTCTTTATTTTAAAATATAAAAATTTTAATTAATTAAAACCTAACTTAACAATATATAAATATATAAAAAAAATTAAATTTATAGTATTAGAATACGTTTCATCCAACCAAAAATTTTATAGTATAAAGAAAATAACTGCCATGCAGTTCGAATTCTGAAGCTTGTGAGGGCATCATAGACACTGAGTAGGCTGTTTCTTTTTCTTCTTTTCCCTTTTACCTTTCATAGTGCATGTAATGAAAACTTGATCATTTGTACTAATGTAAATGGGAGAGGCTAGGCCTCTCTTCTTCTTAAAAAAAAAGTAGTACAGTAAGCAGATTGGCCAGTTAAGTTGTAGTTGGTTTGGGACCGTTGCCATGATATGCTCCACGAATTGTAATAGGTCGGTGCAAGTCACTGCTTGTTCATATAAGTTTAGTCTCTTCCAGATCTCTCCCGCCCATCTGCATGGTATAATTACAGGTGTTTCTGTTGAGGACAGTATCCGCAATGTGGATCGGTAGACCTGTTTTATGCACTATATTGCCGTGAGTGTTTAGTCTGTCCCGGAATGCTAGCCACAAGAATATCTTACACAGGGCCGGTCCTTAGTTTTTTTTTCCCCGTAACGTAAACCTATACCGAGACCTAACCAAGACCTTTTAATATATATATATATATATATATATATATATATGCTATACATAGCACACGTCAACTAAAATATAATATTTAACATAAAGGTCATATAATATCCTAAAGATAACAAAAGAATACATAAAACCATAAATACTTACCTGTTACTTTATCTTAAACAATTTTTTCTAACACTCTATGGTACAAACTCATTGATTATAATATTAAGATCAATGATTCAGAACCGTGCAAAGCCGAAGGCGGCGGCGATCTGCAGGCCCTCGTGATCTGATTCAAAAGCGACGCTCGCGGCGACGGGAGAGACGGAGACCCGAGACGGAGTCACAAGGCCCTCGTGAATCGTGATCAGATCACATCACGTGAAATTAGAAACGTTATGGTCAGTGGTCCTCGTGGACTCGCGGAGTCACGGGCGGCGGCAGGCCTCACTGATGCGTTATGCAGCAGGAGCCAGAACCAACATTATGGTGGGCCACATAAAAATCCGAATTTTTGAGGCCCTCAAGAATTCAAGGCCTGCTGCGGTGGCACCAGCAGTTTATACATATGGGCTGGCCCTGATCTTACAGGTATTTGGGATTGCTTTAGTCCAGATGAATGCTGCTGGTGACCAAACGGTGCCATGGTAAGTGATGAGATTATAGGCTGCCATTGTTATTATCCCCGTTGAAGTAAGGAAGGATCTCTCGTCCGGTACATCCGGTTGGAGCTGTTGATTTAAAGGATATCCAAGAGTGATTGGAGTTCAGTTTGAGCTTGTCCGGTCAGTACCGGATGTAGATCAATGGCCCATATGTTGTTTACAAACTGAGAAGATACTGTGCAATTGATATTGGTGGCAAACAATGCTAATGTTTTGAAAGGATATATAGAATCGACACTGCTGGAGAATAGCACAACAGTCCCGGTTGATAACCCCTGTAGTTTCGGTTATCAAACCGGGACTACGAATCCGGGACTAAAGATCATCATCTTTAGTCCCGGTTGGAGCCACCAACCGGGACTAAAGATGGTGGAGTCAGGCATCTTCTTCCTTTTTCTTTTTTTCATTGTTTTTTATATTTGCATATCATTTTTTCCACAATGCAACAACAAAATCAATACATCACAGATAAACAAGAATACATCTTAGTGAAACAAGAATCTGTTAGTGATATGCCCTAGAGACAACATGGAGATGTTGGATATTATGTCAATGTTTATGTATTTATGAATAAAGTGTTATTCAGTTCCATGAAATAGACATCTTGTATTGATCAATAAGTACGTGACTTATTTATGAGACTCTATATCTATGAATCTATTTCTAAATGATCCCTGATCATATATCATATTATTGGAACTAATATGATTCTAAGATCGACATGTTTATTGATTGATGATCATATCTCATAGATCATGGGTATGGAGATACCAAGTCAATAAACATGGACATATGTGTTAGAGAACACATTGTTGGATAGAACCACCATGAGACACTACAGGAATTAATGTGTCATTAGTTGGTCTCAGGTAGTGTTGGTACAAAGTCCTTAGACCTGAGATCACCATAGATTCCAACATGTGTAGTAGCCTACTTTGGGACTATCAAACGCTATTCCGTAACTGGGTAGTTATAAAGGTAGTTTTCGGGTTTGCTATGAAACATGGAGTGGGATGTGAGTGATCAAGATGGAATTTGCCCCTCCTTTGGAGAGATATCTCTGGGCCCCTCGAGGTAATGGATTATGGAAATGCATGGCCATGCTAAGTTGATTGAAGAGTCAATCAACAGACAGATAATCCAATACAGTTCGAGTGAATGGTTAAGCTATTGAAGGGATGGCACACATCTTGCCTATAGCTTAATTGGTATCGTGAGGCAAAGGGATTTGTGTACACATTACGGGTTCGAGCCGATATTATATTCTTGTATACTATGGTGTCAATATGTCTTGCTAGGCGCCGTGACAGTGATCGGGGAGTTGGACTCGAGCCGACGATCGGCTAAGTTAGACTATAGCCAAAGCGAGTATACACGAAACTACGGGTCGCACGCTTAAGGGGATAAGAACAGGCATTCGAGTTGGACTCGGATACGGCTCGATCGGATAGGGATCTGATCGGATAGAGTCCTATAGGCTTACGACGTATGGGCGACCAACTCTGTGAGATTCGGATAGGATCCGATTTAAAATAGAGTCCTGATCGGCCACTAGTCCCAGTCGGCCAACTCTATATAAAGGGGCGAGGGGTGGAGAGTTGCTGTATCGCATTGAACCGAATCCGCAACAGAAGTCGCCGAGATCAATCTCCACGGAAACCCTCCCACTTTCGAGCCAAACCCTAGCCTTGCATCGGGTGCTAGCACACGGGTGTTCGGCGTTCTGTTTCCGGATGTGTGGATACCAGTAGAGGCGCTGCTACGTTGCACGCTGTTGATCGGCTACGAATCGGCTGTGGTGGAATCGGCTTCGGTCGAGCGCATCGGAGCGAGGCGCGAGAACGCGGTCAGACGACTCGGTGAATCGGCTGATTGGTGAATCGGCTGTCCCCAGGTATCGGCTGTCGGCTTGCGGGAATCGGCTATACAGTTCCAGATTGGATAGCCCTGATTGACTATTTCCGCTGCATACTCCAATCGGTAACGATCTATCGACCCTTACTTGCAAGTGTTCCTGGTTTGCGCGGTAGAAAATTTTTGTTTTCGGTTAGCGTAGCTTTCGCGTAACCCTTCAGAATCCATCTCAAATCAATCTCAAGAACATATGTCACAGATCCACAAACAAATTTCACAGATCCACAAAAATACATCTTACTACAACAAAAATTATCAAACAAATTCTCAAATCAACTTTCACAGATCAAACAAATCCATCTCAAAAAGTTTCATAGATCAACACACACGTCACCACTGCAGACGCCACAGCCTTGCGCCGCTGCCGCCCGGGCCGCCATCGCGCCTAGGCACGCCGTGCAGCCTCGCGGCCGCCGGGCCGCCGCCGCGCTGGCACCGGACCGGAAGAGAGGGAGATGGAGGGAGAGAGAGATCGAGAGGAGAGGATAAGGAGAGAATTAAGAAGAGGAGAAGATAAGGGAGCGATATAGAGAGAGCGTCTGGAGAGGGAGAGATCTGGAGGATGGCGGAGAGATCTAGAGAGGGCTAAAATTTTTTGAAGTCTGGTCTTGTTGCACGCGCCGTGCGTGGGTAGGACGGCCGGACACTTTTTTAGTCCTGGTTGGTGCTACCAATCGGGACTAAAGATAGTGTGGGACCTGATTTTTTTTGAACCGAGACTAAAAGATCAAAAAGTGCCGCTGCGCTTTAGAACCGAGACTAAATATGTTTTTAGTCTCGGTTCCAATAGAAACTGGGATTATTGTGGTTTTTTGTGCTTGAACGAAAGATAGTTTTTCCAGTAGTGCGGCTTGCCTCGGTCCATACGTGGCCAAACGGGCCCCCCGACACGACACGGCCCGGGCACGCCGCGGTACGGAGCGCTCATATGGCCCATTAGGCACGGTTCCTGTAGCGGGCCATGCCGTGTCGTGTCAGCACGAGCCCGACTACGGCCCACGGGCAAAGGTCGGTCCGGCCGGCACTGTTCCCCGTCCGAAAATAAAAAAAACTATTTGTCATCCGAAAATTCAAAATAAAAACTATTCCTAGTCCAAAAATTTTTAAAATTATTCTTCACCGAAAATTCAAAAAATGAACTACTTTCGTCTTGAAAATATCAATTGTCCGAATAAAAAATAAAACATTCACACTTAGTAAAATATTACAAAACAATATGTTCAAAAATAGTAATGATTTTATTGATGTTATATCATTATATGATACATGCTGCCTCATTAAAAACTTTATTATGTAAAAACTTATATAAAATCTGAGAAAACCATGACAAAGAAAAGAGTACAGTCTACAGGTCACTACTATCTATAAAATAGACTGAAGCTATTTGATTTGGTCTTCATCTATGTAAAGGTTCTCGAACTGGGCGGCCAATTCTTGGTTGTCAGTAGTGTATTGGGTATGTTCTGCTGCTAGCTCTCAGTCTTGAACGCTTAGTAGCATTTCGATATGGTCGCTGCTCAGACTTGTTCTCCTGTCTTCGATGATTCTTCCACATAGACTGATGGACGATTCGGAGGACACTGTAAATACAGGCACCATCAACACATCCTATGCTAGTTTTGAAAGCATAGGATATGACATCTTGTGATCATTTCACCACCCGAGGACGTTGAAGTCTGATGACTCATGCCTGATGACGTCGTTGTCCAAATAGTGGGACAACTTTTCGACGGGACCATGTGATCGAGCGTCTCCACTTGCCACCGACGAACTGCTACCACCATGGCTAGAAGATGAGCCACCCCAAATTCTGCCCCACTCTAGCTTTCTCTTACCTGTTGCAAGGGCAGGCGGGGGTCTTTACAGGTGAACTCCGTGAAACTTTAGTTCATACTTTACAAATACCTCATATAATTTAGTTCTAACATCAGCATAATAGGTAGTATAATCAATGAGAGATAGAATATTGAGGAATCCCCATAATTTTTCTCTAGGATCAAGTATAAATGCAAAAGCATATAACATGGGGATACTTTTCCAATATTTAAGATATTTTTGTTTCATGCTAAAGACAGCACACATTAAAAGTTCATCATTTTATATTCTTTTAACAAAGTGGCAATTTCAAGAATATTATGCCAAATTAAATTAGTAGTTGCATAATAAACTTGAGATAAAAGAAGAGTGCAGTCATATAAGGTTTCAAGAAATTGATAAAACCTTTCAACAACGTGCCGGGTATGTTCAGTCACTATTGGCCTACCGTCACTGTTTCTTGGGCCATTACGTGACTGAAGGAAAATAGTTAGTAATTCTGAGAAGGTAATACAACCTTCAACATCAAATAAGTTGCATTCCACCGATGTTCCGCATCGGTTAAAAACTTATGTGCTTTCTTACCCGATGCATGACAATACCTCTTTCATTGCGCAATAAGTGGGTTTGAAGTAGTTAATCACGTGATTGCTTGACGAACGACATCGATGTGTTCATTCACTCTTTTAAACCCAGACTTAAAAATTAAAATGATATGGCATGCACAATGCTGATGTAGAAGAAAAGATTCAGCATAAACACAAAATAATGGCTACAAAATTTCCATGGCCCTAGAATTAGGAGATGCATTATCTAAGGTGACAACAAAGATTTTATCAGCAAGGTTATACGCTGTGGGGGGTGTCACCCTGGATAGCACTCAAACCAGAGTTGAAGTCAAGCTGGAGTCGGACTGTGAAGTCTTTTGGATAAGGTCGGGAGCCCGACCTCCTCTAGGGGTCGGCCGCCCCGACCTCCCCCCAGTCCGACCTCGGCACTCCTTTCTTGACCTCAACTCCTCGACCCAACTTTCGGCCTCCTCGGGATGAAACTTGGCTTGCAAGGAGACGAGGAAAGGACAACCTGGCAAGGAATGACGTCACCTGACAGCACAGTGCAGGTGGAATTTGCAGAGGAGGGGCCCCAAGGCAAGATAAGGCACAAGACACCCACGACACGCAAGGCACAGAGGACATGTCTATATACCTTTTTCAGATGTTATTTGTACTCACATTTTTAGATCTTTAGTCTTAGCTTTCTTGGCCTCAAGTCCCTTGTAACTGCCCCCTTGAGCTATAAAAGGGAGGGCAGGACGGGCTGGGGGGGGATCGAGGTATCCGAGTTCATTTTATTCTCAACTCTTCGCTTGTTCTTTGCCAGCTTGCTCTAAGCCCCAAGAACTCACACTTTTAAACCTTGTTCATCATCCACCCCTTCAAAGAACACCACACACTGGACGTAGGCCTATTATCCTTCGAGAGGGCTGAACCAGTACAAATCTCGTGTCTCTTAATCTTTGGCTCATCTTAGTGACTCGAGTCGACCACCAGCTCCTGAGAGGAGGCGCATTCCTGACCACCCCCGCGGAGGACTGTCGACCTACCCGTTGACAGTTGGAGTGCCAGGTAGGGGACACATTTCTTCTTCGTTCTTGGCGACCTGATGGTTGTCGTTTTCTCCACCGACTTCACGGCACCCGCTGGGGCGACGTTCGTCTTCAGGAGCTTAGTCTTCCGCGCCGACGACTTCCACCGCCTCACCCTCTCCCAGGTGGCTTCGTGCGAGCTCGAGCGCACGGTTGCGCAACAGCGCGAGGCGGGGAGGCAGAGGCGCGCGGCTTTGCGCCCGGCAGCCTCAGTCCCCGTGGATCGTCTGACCGCGCAGGCTTGGCAGCCTAAGCCCCAGACTACGCGCCTGGTCACGTCAAAGGTGGGGCTCAGCTTGGATCTAGGTGGAGCGCCCAGCGAGACGCCGCTCCCCGCATCCAGCCTCCCCGCTGCGCAGGAACCCATCATCCTCTCCATTCGTAGCCCGACGGACTCCCATGCACCCCGGGATGGAGAGCACCCGAAAGATCGCCCGCCGTGCTTCTCCTCCAAGCTCGATGCCAGCAAAACAACCGCTGGCCGGCGAACTTCGTCGTGATAGTGGGCATGGTTTCTGAGGATGAGGTCACGGGCTCCCAGGAGTCTGATGCCCATCGCAATGCCTGCAGTCACCGTAATGCGAGACGGGTTGCATGGCGCGAGCAGCCCCAACGCCCTCACATCCAACTCTGGAGCCTGGAGTCCGACTTCACTATGGAGTTCGAGGGACAACAGGTCATCCGAATGCTGGTGGCCAACCTGGTGGACATCGAGCGAGCTCTTAACGGCCTTCCCGACTCCCCGGAGGTGCGGAAGCCAAAGGTCATGACATAGGCGGCTGCCGCTTAGCTCAACGTCCCGGGCTCGTTCGAGCGCCCCACGGGGAGCGCACGATGCTCAAGGTCCTAGCCACATCAGAGCGCGGCCCAGTCTGCCCACTCCAAGGGCCGAGCCACGATGGACGGGGCCGTTCCCGATGGTTTGGGAGGCTGCCCCAGGAATGCCTGTGCGATGGAGCACCAGGGCAGCACCTACACTGGGGACATGTGTGAGATCATCACGCAGAAGACCGATGCTCGCAACACCATCGAGCGTCACGTCGCGAACCAGAGGCGCCAGGAGTTGTAGCGTCGGGACGACTACGACCGGGCCCATGGCCCTCCCGATGGCGCCGCTGACGCCGAGGTCGTACCGCGGCACAATGGCTTTGCGGCTTTCACCGCAAGCCTCCGGTAGGTAATGTGGCCCAAGGGATTTCGCCCGACTAGGATTGATCGCTATGATGGCAAGACCGACCCCACCTTGTGGCTTCAGTTGTACTGCACGGCTGTCCAAGCAGCGAATGGCGATGCCCACATGATGGCGAACTACCTTCCAGTTGTGCTGGCTCCGACCGCCATCAACTGGCTGGCAGGGCTCCCTGAGGGCTCTATGGACTCTTGGGATGCTCTCTGCGACGCCTTCGTTGCCAACTACCAGGGCACTTGGCAGCGCCCCGCCTCACGCTATGATCTTCACCAAGTTCGGCAAGGGGCTAGAGAGTCCATTCGAGACTGCATCCGACGCTTCTCGGAACACCGCAACACCGTTGCGAGCATCACCGAAGAGGACGTCATGCACATCTTCTCCTAGGGCCTCCGAAAGCCCTCCGAGCTGTTCCAGTTCCTCATGAGGAATCGACCACCTCTCCAACGGATATGATCTCCATTGCCGAGAGCTTCGCCGACGCCGAGAATGCCAAATGGTAGGAAATGCTCACCCAGAGCCTCACATCCCGAGGGAGTCTCGAGGGAAGGAGCGGGTAGAGCCTGAGTGGTGCTCGCCAAGAAGTGCGGACCGCCGACCACCTCCGCGGGTCAGGCGGGACGAGGTGAAGCGCAAGTCGACCCCTGAGGTCATGGCCATTGAAAGGCTGAGCTCGAGAGGGGAAACCTCGGGCGAATCGGTTTGGGAAGCACTGGAAAAATCGTGCTTCCTGCACCCAGAAGATAATCACACCATCCGCCAGTGCTACACCCTCCAGGACCAGTTGGCCCAGGAGGCGCGCATCCCCGACCTCCGAGGCCATGGCGGAGGAGGGACGAGGACGCGAAGTGCCACAAAGAGGATCATCGGAGGGATGACGTCTTCCAGGAGTTGACCCACACCGTCAGCATGATCCTTGGTGGCAAAGCAACGTCGGAGAGCCGTTGTCAGCAGAAGCTTCTCTCTCGCTGGGTGAACGCCGTCTCCACCGAGCCAACCGAGCGCCTATGGTGGTTAGAGGTCCCGATCTCTTTCTCTCGGGCTGACCAATGGGCCGACGTCCCAAAGCCGGGCCGGTTTGTTGGAGAACGTGGAATCTACGATAGCATAAAACAAAATTTTTCTACCGTGCAATCCAGGAAAGCTTGCAAGTAAGGGCCAATAGATCGTTACCGATTGACACACAGTGCAGGGAAATAGCTGATCTATTGCTAGCCAACCTCGGACAAGCCTTGCCGATCTCGGAAGATACCCAACCGACCTCGTCGACCCTAGGTCCGAAACCCAACCCCACCGACCCCGGCACGCTCTGCTCGACCGCCCCGACGCAGTTCGGATTTGTCGATGTCGACGATGTCGTTCCGGTTCTCCCGGCCCTCCGTCCTCTCGACCGCCCGACCCAACTGCCAAATTAGATTCGGCTAGTTAGATCTCGGGGAGATTCATGCCGCCGACTTACATCGCAACGTACGGTGTCTCTACCAGTATCCACACATCCAGGGAAAGAACTCCGAACACTCGTGTGGTAGCACGCGATGCACGGCTAGGGTTTTGGCTCGGACGTGGGGAGGGTTTCCATGGAGAAGATTGATCCGGCTATGAAGTTGTGCATCTCAGCCCTCTATCCCTCGTCCCCTTTATATAGAGTTGCCGACTGGGCCTAAAGGCCCATCGGGACTCTATGTCCGGTCGGATCCCTATCCGATTGAGCCGTATCCGAGTCAAACTTGAATGTCTGTTCTATCCCGTTAAGTGTGCGACCCAATAGGTTCGTGTACAATTGGCCCTGGCCCGAAAACACCCTTTCGGTCGGCTTGTCAGCAGCGGCCCCTAGCAGAACATATTAACACCAAAATATACATAAAGATCATATCGACTGAACCTGTAATGTGTCCATAAATCCCTTTGCCTCACGATATCAATTAAGCTGTAGGCAAGACTCGTGCCATCCTATCTGTAACTTAATCATTCATTCGATCTCATATTGGATTATATATCTGTTGATTGACTCCTCAATCAACTCGGCATGGCCATGTGCTTCTATAATCCATTACATCGAGGGGCCCAGAGATATCTCTTCCATAGGAGGAGCCAATTCCATCTTCATCATTCACATCCCTCTACATGTTTCATAGCAAACCCGAAGACTACTTTTATAATTACCTAGTTACGATATAGCGTTTGGTAGTCCCTAATTAACCATTACATATGTTGGAATCCATGATGATCTCAGGTCTAAGGACTTTGCACCAACACTACTTGAGACCAACTAATGAAACATTAATTCCCTGTAGTATCTCAAGGTGGATCTATCCAACAACATGTTCTCTAACATGTGTTCACGTTGATTGGTTTGGTATTTTTATACCATAATCCATGAGACATGATCATCAATCAATACACGTGCTGATCTTAGAATCATATTTGTTCCATAGATATGACATATGATCAGGGATCATTTAGAAATAAATTTATATTACATAAAGAGTCTCATGAATAAGTCACATACTTATTGATCAATTCTAATTATCTATTTCATGAAACAGAATAATAGTTTATTCATTAATACACAAACATTGACCATGATATCCAACATCTCCATGTTGCTTCTAGCGCATATCAGTAACAGTCTTCCACTTGCACTAGAGTCAATCTTGTAAGGATCTAATACCCATTACTCTAGTATGTGCCTCATGTTTCGGCTGAGGGAGCGGTTTTGTCAACGGATCGACAATATTTACATCCGTGTACACTTGCATATCTTTATGTCACCTATGTCCACTATCTCGCGGATGAGATGGTATCGCCGAAGAATGTGTTTGGATTTCTGAGGTGATCTAGGCTCCTTAGCCTGCGCAATGGCTCAATGTTATCACAATAGAGGGACATTGGACCAACCGCACTGGTCATCACGCCCACCTCAGAAATAAATTTCTTGATCCAAACAGCCTCCTTTGCAGCTTCAAAAGCAGCGATGTACTCGGTCTCCGTTGTAGAATCAGCAACAGTGTCCTGCTTGGAACTCTTCCAGCTGATTGTGTCTCCGTTTAGGCAAAACACAACCCAGATTGTGATCTATAGTCATCTTTGTCTGTTTGGAAGCTAGCATCTGTGTAACCACTTACAATGAGCTCTTCTTCACCTCCATAGACTAGGAACATTTCTTTAGGTTTTCCAAAGTACTTAAGAATATTCTTTACGATAATCCAGTGACCTTTACCTGGATCCGACTGGTATCTAGTCGTAGCACTCAAGGCGTAGGAGACATCTGGACATGTACAAAGCATAGCATATATGATGGATCCAATTGCCGAAGCATATGGAACCATATTCATCTTAATCCACTCATCAGGTGTCCTAGGACACTGATTCTTGTTGAGATTAATGCCATACGACATTGGCAAGAAACATTTCTTGGAATCATGCATGTTGAACCTCTTCAACACCTTGTCAATGTATATACTTTGGCTTAATCCAATTAGCCTCTTAGATCTATATCTATAGATCCTAATGCGTAGTATCTATGTTGCCTCCCCTAACTCTTTCATGGAGAAACTATTTTTCAATGAAGACTTGACGGATTCTAGCATAGGAATATCACTTCCAATTAACAATATGTCATTGACATATAAGGTTAGAAACACAATTGCGCTCCCACTGACCTTCTTGTAAACATAAGCCTCCTCTTCATTTTTGATGAAACCAAACCCTTTGATTACCTCATCAAAACGAATATTCTAACTCCGAGACACTTGCTTCAATCCATAAATGGATTTCTGTAGCTTACATACCTTTCCAGGCGATTGTGGATCGACAAAACCTTCACACTGTATCATATACACATCCTCGCTTAGGTTTCCATTTAGGAAAGCCGTTTTGACATCCATCTGCCATATCTCATAATCAAGATATGCAACAACCACTAGAATAATCCGAATAGACTTTAGCATTGTGACGGTGAGAAGGTTTCATCATAATCAACACCTTAAATCCTTTTAAAACCTTTCGCCACCAATCGCGCCTTATAGATGTGAACATTTCCATCCATGTCTTCCTTTTTCTTAAAAACCCATTTGCACTCAATGGTTTTCACACCATCAAGTGGATCAATCAAGTTCCAAACTTGATTATCATACATGGATTCTATTTCGGATTTCATGGCTCCAAGCCATTTGTTGAAATCTGGTCCCATCATCGCTTCATATAGGTCTTAGGTTCATCGTTGTCTAACAACAATATGTCACGTTGTTCTGCGCCAGTGTATCTTTCACGCGCACGACATGCTCTTTCGGACCTCCATGGGGCTGGTGTATCTACAACAGAAGATACAACATCTTGTTCTTCCTGTTGTGGTCCTGTGGTAGCTGAAACGTTTTTTGGTGTTTCTTGAATCTCTTCAAGATGCACCCTACTCCCACTAACTTTTCTTGAAAGAAACTCTTTTTCCAAGAAAACATCATGTCAAGCGACAAAGACTTTGCCTTGTTCCTGATTATAAAAATAATATCCTTTTGTTTCCTTAGGATACCCCACAAAGAGCATTTGTCAGATTTGGGTGTAAGCTTGTCGGATTGTAAACGCTTTACATAAGCTTCACATCTCCAAATTTTGAGAAAAGACAAACTAGGGGGCTGCCCTATCCATATCTCTTACGGTGTCTTTTTCACTGACTTAGATGAAACTCTATTTAGTGTGAATGCAGTTATTTCAAGAGCATATCCCTAAAAGGATAATGGAAGATCATATTGGCTCATCATGAACCGCACCATGTCCAACAAGGTGCAATTTCTCCGTTCGGACACCCTGTTCCATTGAGGAGTTCCTGGCGGAGTCAACTGTGAAACAATTCCACAATCTTTTAGATGATTACCAAATTCTTGGCTTAAGTATTCACCACCATGATCTGATCACAGAAACGTAATTGTTTTCCTAAATGATTATGTACTTCATTATGGAATTCTTTTAACTTTTCAAAGGATTTAGACTTATGCCTCATTAAGTAGATATAACCATATCTAGTAAAGTCATCGGTAAAAGTAATGAAGTACTGAAAACCACCTCTGGCCGTTGAACTCATTGGTCCACATACATCAGTATGTACGAGTGCCAACAAATCACTTGATCCCTCACTGTGACCCGTGAAAGGTGCCTTTGTCATCTTACCTAGTAAACAAGACTCGCATCTCTCAAATGATTCAAAATCAAAAGAGTGTAGCAGACTATCTTTATGGAGCTTCTCCATGCGTTTCTCATTTATATGGCCTAGGCAATAATGCCAAATAAATGTGGAGTTTATGTCATTTTGGGAATTGCCTCTTTGTATTAATGTTATAAATGGGAGACGCCTCAAGATCCAAAATATATAATCCATTCACCAATGGAGTATAAAAATAAAACATATCTCTAAGATAAATTGAACAACCATTGTCCACTGATCTAAAATCATATCCTTCCGCTTACAAACATGAAGCAAAAATTACGTTTTGACATAGAGTTGGAACATAATAACAATTATTTAATTCCAAAACTAATCCTGAAGGTAGTGAAGTGGCATGGTGCCGACGACAACTGTAGCAACCTTTGCTCCATTGTCGACCCACAGGTTCACCTTGCCCCTTCTCAAGCTTCTACTTCTTCTCACATTCTGCAACGATTTGCATATATGAGCTACTGATCCGGTATCAACTACCCAAGAGTTAGTAGATGAAGTAGCAAGATTGATTTCTATAACATTAATACCTGAAGCGGAAGTCTCACTTTGCTTCTTTTTGAGATCCTTCAAGAAATTCTTGCAGTTCCTCTTCCAGTGACCTGCCTCCTTGCAATAAAAGCAAACAACATCTGTCGTCGCTGACCCCTTCTTGAGTTACTTTGCTTTGGAAGCACTCGCAATCTCATCAGGAGTTAACTTCCTTTTGGTGCAAATTTTCTTGACAGAGGGTTTGCGCTTAGCTTTCTGCATTATCATCACATGATAACCATTTTTCTTGATACTTTCCTCGGCAGTCTTTAGCATCCCATGCAATTCAGCCAAGGTTTTATCCATGCTGTTTATGTGATAATTTAGTATGAATGGCTCAAAGCTTGGAGGGAGCGATTGGAGAATCACGTCTGTAGCCAACGCTTGGCTAAGAGGAAAACCTATTTTTTCAAGAGTCTCAATATAGCCAATCATCTTTTCACGTGTGGATTGACGTGATTCCCCTCTACAAGCCTGCACGCAAGCAAGGACTTTGAAGTATTGAACCTCTCGGCCCTAGCTTGGTTCTCAAACATGCCACATAGACCCTCAATAATACTAAGAGCATCACTGCTCTCGTATTGCTTCTGAAGCTTAGAGGACATTGTGGCAAGCATAAGACATCTTATATCTAGGGAATCATTAGTGTGCTTCTCATAAGCCCTCCGTGCAGCAACATTAGCATTATCAGACAAATCATCAGGATATGGAACTTCAATAACGTATTCCTTTCGCTCTTGCTTGAGAACAATTCTCAAGTTTCGATACCAATCCATAAAGTTTGTTCCATTCATCTTTTTTTTCTCAAGCATAGATCACAAATTAAAAGAACTGGGTGCAGTATTAGCTGCCATAATCTACAACAGAAAATACATGCAAAGTTTAGCACAATGTTGATGCGTCGTCTTTTATTAAAGAATTTAACCAAAGACTCCCACTACATGTTTGTCGGTGTTGAAAATACACGCAGTGGCCTGAGGGATCTGCTTAACTCTAGTGCATGTCCGTAATCTTGCTTTTGGTGTTCAAGGGCATGCCAGTTGGTTTGATCCTGCAACCAACAAGAAATTAAAGAAAGAAAACAGAGTTAAATCCATAAACGGTAGTCGATCCGGTATAGCCGATGACGTATCGTTTAATATTGAGCGCATGCGATATGCGCAAGATCGGCAAAGGGAAAAATATATCTAATCGATCGACTGTAGATATCAATAGTATATAATCTAAGTCTCAAAATACGTTTAAACCAAGTGACTAGGATAGATCGACAGTGTGCCAAGACAGTATAAATCACTTATGTCTAAAAGTACTTTAGGGCAAAGATTATATGTATTTATAGCATAGCCGATGTCATAAATCTAACATGTATCGGCTAATACTCCGATACCACTTTACACTAAGATATCAATATAGATTAAATACATTAAACAGAAACCAATCAGGTGTTAAGATAACCTAACAGATTGATAACAAGCTTAATATATTTCATCACAGTGAGATCTTGATATAAAGGGCAATTTTAACATATCAAGTAAACATATAGGAAACAAGATAGCTAAATCAGGTAAGATCGGCTGAAACCCCGATACTATCTCTAATAGCAATCATGGGACAAGATAGATATTATGATTCTATATAATACTTAGTAGGTCAGACTCAACCGATGCAGCACTAAGCATAAATAGCAGCATAAGATCTAAATGAGTCAATGAAAGCCTTTCAAGATGGTGGATACACTATATAATCTAGGTCAACGTTGATATCTAACTCTATCGGCTGTTGTCCAGTAATAAATGCTAGCCAATTAGGGTTAGACAACAATATTGATCTAGATTATATAGTATATATGATAACTCGACGATTTACATAAACAGGATTAGAGTGTCATAAAGATGTAAGCACTAATCCCGAGAGCGCAAGTCATCATAACAAGCTTTACCTCTTGTTGGAGATCTAACCTAATGCAGCCCAACTTGAAAGCAAGAACTCATCGAAGTAATTGAAAGTAAAAAGGTGGCGATGCGTCGAAGGTGTATTGAACTGATTGTTGTTTTGATTACATGGTCTTGGGCTATATTTATACCCAAATACAAAAATGTCCTTGTCGGACACAACTCTTATCTCTATTACAACTCAAAATATGGATAAGTCCCTTAGGCGGACTCTTTACCGACATAATCTATAAGGAAACTATTTAAAATAACCTAATTAATGGATACAATTGCCTTTCTTGGACTCTATCCACATATGGCAATCCTCATGAAGCACATTACCCTATTCCGTCAATGATCCCAATGTCATCTTACCAGAATCGGCTACATCGGCTTACCCTATCCGATTCGGTATCGACCGATGAACACCTTAGCTGATTCAGTATCAGCCGACGAACTCCTTAGCCGATTCGATTTGCCGATCCGGTCTGCAACCGGAGCGTACTCTATTTCTGAGAATCCTGATTTCCTCCAAATCGGCTTCGGCCTTAATTCCAAATCTGATGCTTGGCTTACCAAATTTGGTCGTTAACACATGCCCCCAAGTCCGTTATATTTGTAATATTGCGGATTTGCTTGATCTTATCTCCGAGAAAATTTAGGGCTTTTCCGTTTCAGCCGTTACCGCACCTCATTAAATAATAACCACCGCCACAAAGTTTTTCTCGCTGTCACTTGCGGTTTCACCGCTTTAGCCGCAAACGTCCCCAATCTTCACCGGCGACCTCCTCGGAGCCCTCGGCGATCCTGCAAGCAACTCTCTCGCGGCGACAGCTTCATCCCCAGCGATGTCGACCTCAACTATTCCTTCTGGTGTGCTGTCGGCTGAGTTTCCTAAGGTAAGCCCCATCGGCTATAACTCCTTTCCTTGCTGTGGATTTGCTTTTTCTTTTCGTGATTGGACTTTTTCCATTGTAGCATCTCGCCAACCAAATTGCAATCCCTAGCGTTTTTCACCCCAACCGATTCTTCCTAGGCCCAATCGGCAATTCAGACCCCACCGAGTTCATAAACACTAAGACCAATAGGGTTCCTTTTAGATTAACAAACCTTAGTTTGGTACACTGGGATGGAACTTTCAAGTCTTGGCCATTCACTAACAAAACTTGGCCAGAGTGGTACAACAGGGTATCGACTAGCAAGCAGAGCCACTGGGAAGAACTTGGGATAGCGCAATGCCTAGCCCTGACCATAGCCGACATGTCCAAAATTGAGCCCATGCTTTGGCCGCAACCTATTTTTGGTCCAATACTCGAATGCCTTCTTATTCAATCAAGGACCGATGACACCAACTCTCCCGGACATAACCATGATTACCGGTCTAGATATCACTTCATCGACTAACCACATTAGCTTGAACACCAAGGGCCAATTTTCTCTAAAGACTGGGTCATCGGCGGCTGGAATGGATTCATCTCGCAGAACATGGAAACTGGCCCAGTAGGCCCTAGGGAACACACAGCTTTCTTGTTGATGTGGTTGGAAAAGTTCTTATTTTGTGGTCCAAGTTGTGGCCCTACGACCAACTGGCAGCATGTAGCCGAAGCCCTGTTAGAGAAAAGGCAACTTCCCTTGGGCAAATATTTGCTAGGATTCCTCTACCAGACTCTGAACTCTGCATTGGCTAAAATTGCTACCGACACTGCTATCGGCACTAGTGGCCCTTGGTGGCTTCTCCAAATTCGGCTCAATCTGCACACACATTAGGTTGCTGGGAGGCCAGCATTAGTGGAATCCGAATTCCCAAAAGTGCAGTCGACGACAGATGAAGATGGCAATGAGGTCACAACCCGCCGATGCATGTCCTTTGGAGAGGCGGCATCTTCATATGTTGGATCAAAGCTATCTGCTGACCTCTCCAGAGACTGGTTCGGCAACTTCTATGAAGGATTCCCAAGGGACTCAAGAATCTAGTTTGCATATGCACATTCTGAAGATTTTGAGCTCCCAACCGACTTTAGATTCAATGAGATCAACTATGAGAAGTTTGACAAGTCCAGGAAAGTCTTCACAGCTGCCATCTCCCCTTGTATCCTCCCAGTCGGCATCCACCAGGGCAGAAATGTCCAAGTTTCGTGCGAATTCTATCACCTAATGAGTGCTGCCAGACAATTAGGGATGGGTCAGCTGCCGATCGGCTTGTTCTTTGTGGACAAGATCCAAACTAGGGGAGAGATCACTTCGAGCCTCATGATGGATTGACTGCTAAACATTCAAGGCCCCTCACTTGGCAGTATTGAGAATATTGAATTGGCTATAATGAGGAGTAGGGATTTTGACTGATGGTGGATAGAGTGGAAGAAACATCTTTTTCACCAATCGGTGTCAATGTACCTGACTACTATGTTCCCGGAGTCGGTTTCACAAGTAAGCATTCTTTCTTTTGTCAAATTCTTCATTATCGGCTATCACTCTTTAATATTTAACCATACCTTTCTCTTTGCTTGTATACTACCGACTCCTCCCCTCCTCATGCCAGCAATACTGGAGCAACCATCTGCTATGCTGCCGAGATTATTCCAAATGGTGGTGGACTGGCTCCTTCAAGGATTGCTACGATGCCCTCAAGATGACCTCTTTGCTTCATGGTCAAACCCGCCAGTCGATCCCCTTTGAAGCTGGAAGAAGGAAAAGGACCAAGCCATCGGCTGCCGATCCATCGACTGCAAAAAAGAAAGCTCCCAAGAAACAAAAGACAGCTGCAGCCGATGATCTGCCGCCCCTAGACCCAGAGGTGGAGGAGTTCCTCAATCAAGAAGAAATGGAGGAAGCCGTCGACGATGCTACTGCTGATACAAGTGAAACAAGAAGAACCATGCAGACGGCGCCAACCGATGACCCAGCTCCTCAGAAAACTCCAACTCCTCCAAGACGCCAACCTTGTCCTCAGCCGGTATGTACTTTTCTAGAGTTTTTCTTCCTTTAAATATTCACATTTCAATTCTTGAACAAACTCCTTCACTTTGCAGAAAAAATTGGCCACCAAGAAGAAACCGGCTCCACCTCCATCGGTAACTTTAAACTCAAAACCTTTCATAATTTTCAATTAACCAATGCCAAACCAAATTTGTCTCTCTTTTTTTTGTGAAGCCGCCTCGCTCTCGAGCACCTGCCCCACATGAATCTAGTGAGCGAACTCCATCGGCTAGGGGCAGCCATCACGTCGAGGCAGAAGGAGAAGCAACTCCTGTCATCCCTGTAAGCACTTTCTCTTAGCTCCATATCGACTATTTTAAGCTTTCCCACACTTAACAATCTCAATGCTTTCTTTTTCAGGTTCTAGCCGATATGTTCTCCTTTGACATAGGGCAGTTCCTGGATGATGAGAAAGAGACCGCAAGTAAAGCTCTAGCTCCTCTTGCCGATGATCTGAAGACCAAGCTGTTAGATATTGCCCGTCGGCTAGAGAGCTCCTTGGACTACTTAGTCATCAACTGTGGGCCGATCAAAGCTAGGTTCGAAGAGATACAAGATCAAATCCCAGATAACCTTGTCGACATCATCTCTCAAGCAACATACCTTGAACAACACCGACACAAGCTGGAAAGGGCATGACAAAGGATTGTCGATCGACGAGAGAGCAAAGCTCTTGAAGCCACCATCGAAGCTAATCGGCAATCAATCACTGCAGAGAAAACCAAGCTTGATGAGATGACTGCAGGGCCAAGTTCAATTCAGACCAACATTGATCGGCTACAAAAACACAAGGAGGAGCTGCTAGCTGAGCTTGAAAAGTGCAACAACGAGATAACATCGGAGGAGCAAAAACTTTCCGATCTCCCTAGGGCAATCGAAGAGCAAAAATCCAAATTGAAGACTTCCGTCAAGCATTTGTCAGATCTTACGAAGTCTCTGAAAGTGATCCCTGAAACCGATGCTACCGATGCCCAAGCCATAGAAAACATAGAACAAATTAGGCAAAGGGCTATATCGGCTATCAACAAGCTAGTATCTGGATGAACCAATCCATGTAATAGAAGCTAGGAACTCGAAACTTGTGAACTTTTATGCCGATTCTTGTAAATCCTTGTGAACTTTTGTGATGACTCTTGTAATATATCTTGTGTTGAAATTTTTTGAAGTCCACATATTTTTGTATGCATGTATGTATGCCCCCCTAATTTTACAATGTCAAACATTGATAAAATTATGGCTTGACTAAGGGTGATATTGCAAATATCGGCCATCACACATCGGCAGAACTCGACCGATTATGATAAGTTAAAAAGACTAAGGGCGATATAACTTATATCGGCCATGTAAAGGCGATGTCAACACATCGGCTACCATGTATCGACATAACACAACCGAATCATGAACTGATCCAAACACTTGGATAATATTTTTTCAAATATTTCCCATTGAGAGCCCTTCCAAAAACTTCTCCATCAAGCCCTTGCAACATGTAAGCTCCCTTAGAAACAGACTTGTAGATTCGAAAGGGCCCTTCCCAATTCGGTGACCACTTGCCGAATTTATTATCACGAGTCCCAATTGGCAGAATCAATTTCTAAACCAACTCGCCTTCTGAAAAAGATTGGGCACAACTTTCTTGTTATAATGATGAGCGATTCTTTCCTTATCTCTTGTCACCTTTTCCAAAGCACGCATCCTAGACTGAACCAAGTCTTCTGACTCATCTACCATAAGATTATGATAATCATCGACTGTCAACTCATCTTGTAAATTAATCCTCCTTGAGCCGATGACACTTTCCCATGGCAACACAGCTTCATGCCCATAAATTAGCTTGTAGGGAGACACTTGTATTGATCCATGACAAGCCATGCGATAAGACCATAATGCTTCAGCCAATCGGCTATGCCACTGCTTTGGAATCTCAGAGATCTTTCTCTTAATCAATTTGAGCAAACTTTTGTTAGATGCTTCTGCATGCCCATTAGCTTGTGCATAATACGGTGAAGTATTCAACAACTTAATCCCCATTCTCTCTCCAAATTGGACAAACTCATCTGATACAAAGATAGATCCTTGATTGGTTGTGATGGTCTGAGGAACACCAAATCGGTATATAATGTGCTCTTTAACGAACTGAATCGCATCCCCAGAGTCAACCTTCTTCAATGGTATTGCCTCCACCCACTTCATGAAATAATCGGTTGCCACCAATATAAACTTATGTCCTTTGCTTGAAAGTGGATTGATCTGGCCGATCATGTTGATTCCCCATCCTTTGAACGACCATGGCTTGATTATAGGATTCATAGCCGATGCTGGTGCTCTTTGAATTGATCCGAATTTCTGGCAATCTTGACAACCTTTGTAATTTCTGAAGCACTCTTTTAGCATTGTCAGCCAAAAATACCCAGTTTGCCAAAGCAACCACTTCATCTTGTGGGCCGATTGATGAGGACCACATATACCTTCATACACTTCTCCCATCACAAACTTGGTTTGATCCACACTCAAACATTTTAGCAATACCCCATCAGTCATCCGATAATACAACTCATCATCCAATAAAGACATATCTCAAAGCTTTATAACGATTAAGAAGCCGATTGAGAAGGATTCTTCAAATAAGTAAATACATCATACCTCTAGTCATCGACTGCAATTGTAGCGATCTCTATTTCAACATCTTTCATCATCGGCTTGTATCCCGATGCCCCTTGAGCTAGATCATTAGCTTCAACATTCTGCTCTCGAGAAATATGCTTCAAAGTCACCAACCAAAAACTATCCATCAATTCTCGACACTTCTCATAACAGATCATCAGTGCATAATTCTTGCACTCATACTCCCCAGCTAGCTGGCTGATGACCTATAAGGAATCACCCATGATTTCAATAGCATCTGCTTCAACTTCCTTCAAAAGTTGTATTCCCTTGAGAACTGCCTCATACTCAGCTTGATGATTGGTGGCATAAGGCTTAATAGTGTAAGCAAATTCAAAATTTGCCCTCTAGGTGATATTATGACCAAGCCAATACCACAACCATGAGTACAAACCGATCCATCAAAGGTCAATGTCCAAGGCATTATATCAACCGAGCCGATTGAGTCATCACGATGTTCGATAATAAAATCGGCTATGGCTTGTCCCTTAACTACCTTGGGTGATTGATATCTGAGATCTAATTCCGTTAAGGCATAAATCCACTTTCCAACTCTCCCTTTCAACACCGGAGCCGATAACATGTACTTAACGACATTGACCTTGCAAACTATATTGCATTCATTGGATAACAAATAATGCCTCAACTTTGTGCAAGAGAAATATAGACATAAGCACAATTTCTCCACCGGAGAATACCCTGTCTCTGTATCCAGAAGCCTTCTGCTTAAATAAAAGATTGTTCTTTCCTTGCCCTCATTCCTGGATCAAGACTGAGCCGATTGACTTCTCATCGGCTGACAAGTACAACTTGAAAGGGACTCCTTTTGTGGAGGAATCAGAACTGGAGGGGAATTCAAATATTTCTTAATATAGGCCTTTTGTTGCTCTGCCCCCAAGTAAACTCTTGGTCAACTTTCAATCTGAGAAAGGTGTAAAAGGCTCCATCTTCCAAAATAAATTAGAGATAAATCTCCTGATGAAATTCACCTTACCGACCAAAGATTGCAATGCTTCTTGTCTCCGGAGGTTGGATATTCTTTATTGCATTAATGTTCATTGTGTTACCTCAATCCCCTCTCATGAACAAGAAAACCCAAAAACTGTCCAGCCGATACACCAAAAGCACACTTTGTGTGATTCATCTTCAGGTCATATTTCCTTGTTCTTTTGAGTACTTTCCTCAAATCGGCTATATGATTGTCAATCTCCTTTGACTTCACTACCACATCATCAATATAGATCTCAACCAACAAGCCGATCAGATCATGAAATATGTAATTCATGGCCCTTTGATATGTAGCTCCAGCGTTCTTCAGGCCAAAAGTCAACACAACCCACTCATACAAGCCGATTGCACTAGGACATCTAAAAACAGTCTTATGAATGTCCTCCTCTGCCATAAAAAACTGATTATATCCAACATTGCCATCCATATAACTTATAATCTTATGCCCTGAAGCAGCATCAACCAATAGATCGACAATCAACATTGGGTACTCATCCTTAGGGGTAGCCTTTTTTAAATCTTGAAAATCGATGCAAACCCTAAGTTTACCGTTCTTCTTGATGACTTGAACTATATTGGAAACCTACTCAGCATATCGGCATGACCGAATAAAACCAGCATCATATAATCGATCGGCTTTAAATATCGGCTTTAAATCTTCTAGGTGGTTGTTTATATTGCCGATATCCTGGTTTGATAGGAAACCGATGTTCTACAATCGATCGGCTAAGTCCTGGCATCTCAAAATATTCCCAAGCGAATCAATCTTTATATTCTTTCAAAAGTTCTATTAGCTCGGTTCTAAAATGAGAATATAAATTTTTATTGATAAAAGTTGGCCTAGGCCTATCCCCTGGACCTATATCCACTTCTTCCAAATCATCGGCCGACATGAAGCCTTGTCCCAATTTGCCATCGAGATCATCTACAGTGTCCTCGGCGTAGAAACTTGAACCCTCCACGGCGCCCTCAAAGCAATAATTACGGTTCTTCATATCCAATTGGCTGTATGTCACAATCGGACACTTTTAGATAATCTCCTTCCCAAATTTTCCCAGACAAGCAATCAATTCCATCCATCTCCCAAAGAGTTAAATCGGCGTTGGCAATATTGACTGACCTATCGGCTGGTACGATCTCTACCTTGTCACCTTGCCATTGGATCAAACTCTAATGCATGTTCGAAGGAATACAACCATTTGCATGAATCCAATCCCTTCCAAGCAACAGGCTATATGAACCCTTTCCATAGATGACAAAAAACGTGGTAGGGACAGTTTTGTTGCCAATTGTCAACTCCACTTTTAACACCCCTTTGGTTTCCGATGGATTGTCACCAAAATTTTTAAGAACCATGTTGGTCTTGATGATATAATCGGAGTTCTTGCCCAACTTTATGAATGTAGCATATGACATCAAGTTCACAGCAGCCCCACCATCAACCAACATTTTGGACATCGGCTTGCCGTTGACAAATCCCTTGACATATAGTGGCTTGAGGTGCCGATGTCCTGTCCCTTCTGGTTTCTCAAAGATAGCTTGTTATGGGGACAAAACCAACTTGGCTAAGGATTCTTCCACAAGATCTGCATCGGCTTGGCTAGCCTCATATTCTGCTAGTAATACAAATACCATGTTAACCGATGCAGAAGCAACAACCTTTCCCTTAGCCACCCTTTTTGCCTTGTTGGCTT
Source organism: Oryza australiensis (assembly GCA_019925245.2). Taxonomy (NCBI): domain Eukaryota; kingdom Viridiplantae; phylum Streptophyta; class Magnoliopsida; order Poales; family Poaceae; genus Oryza; species Oryza australiensis. The sequence continues at coordinate 618,604 of JAIFGZ020000381.1, read as the reverse complement.
TGACCTCATCGGCTGGAAGCACCTTGCTCTTGACATGCCACTCTTTCGTTAAGTGCTCTTGCTTTTTCTTCTTCAGCCGATGATCGATCTTCACTTGTACCTCTTGGAAACGCTCCCTGCTCCTCATCCTTTGAACCCTCCTCTTCTGGTTCTTAGTAAAAGTATCAGAAGGGCACCATTGTGGGTTTATGGTCTCATCTTCATCTTCACTAAAATCCTCCTGCGAAAACTCCTGATGAATCAGACCCAACCTTTGATGAACAGGCAGTTTCCTCTATCCTAGCCGATTTTCCATTGGATAAGATCGGCTTGGTCCTCCAGCACAGTCCTCATCGTAGTTGCTGCATGCTAGACAATCTTCTATCGATGGCAGTCTCTTCATTCTAGCAAAATCTGAAGAATTCGCAACTCCAGTGGGGATCAAAACTGTCATCTTCCTTCTTGTCATGCTTCCTCTGGTATTTGTTGATGATTCTGGCAGAGTTACGCTGTGTGGACCAATGATCCTTTCTATAGGCTGCTCTCCCACTCGTGTGAACCATGTTGACGAAAAGGATTACCATTAACTTTCATCAGCTTTTTTGAATCATCAAATTTTATCTTCCCTTGTTCGATAGCCGATTGGATCTGCTGCCTGAAAACCTTGCAGTCATTGGTGCCTGAGATCCAGTATTATGCCATTTGCAATATTTCCTCTTCCTTAGCTTATCAGCCGATGAAATCATGACCAGCAGGAAGTTAAATTTGTTTCACCCGAAGTAGCAAATCAAAGATCTTATCGGCCTTGGTAATGTCAAAGTCATATTTTTCCTCCGTTGCAGAATTTTTGACCCATTGACATGTAACAACCTTCTTGTTTCTGGCCCATTTGGTTGTTGCTACTTCGGAGTCATCTTCTTCTTCAGACTCAGAGGCATATGCAACATGGCTAACCTTTTTAAATGCCTTCTTGGCTTCTTGGAACCTTTGCTCATGTGTTGTCACCTTCTGAGCCAGGTGAGCCAAGCTCTCAAAGTCCTGAGCCAGAAATCTCTCCTTGATTGGTGTCAATAGTCCCTGGAAAGCAAGAACGGCTAACTGAGAATCTAACAAAACCAAGTTGTAACATCTGTTCCTCATATCTCTAAACCTCTGAATGTAGTCTTGAATAGATTCATCATGCTTTTGCCTGACAGCTGTCAGATCGGACAGTTCCATCTCATGGATTCTGCTCTAGAAGTACTTATGAAACTGCTTTTCCAGATCAGCCCAACTTTGAACAGAATTATAGGGCAAAGATAAAAACCATGTGAAAGCCGATCCAGATAAAGAAAAAAGGAATAATCTAACCCTCAGAGCATCAGTAACCGATGCTTCACCACACTGGGCCAGAAATCAGCTAACATTTTCATAGGTTGACACGTTATCCTGCCCTGAGATGGCACCTTGTATTGGTTTGGCAATGACACCCTCTCGAAGTATTCCGGATATGGATATCCATACATGTTGCCAGTATCCTTAGGCTTGAGGCCAAACTGTTCCCTCATTACATCGGCTATCATATCAGCCCAAGGCTTCTATTGATGTGCTCCTTGAAATTGCTGCTGTATCGGCTCAAACTGATTGATTTGAGGCAAGTACTGGGGTTGAGGTGGTGTCCCCCGTCGATACTGCACTTGAGGTGAACTAGGCTGATACTGAAAATTTGTATTGTCCCCCATGTGATGTTGAGGAGACTGATGTACCCCATGAGCTTGTTGATCATGAACGAACTGAGAACCGATAGGTTGATGCTGCTATAGGATTGGTGTCTGCTGCCCTATTGGTACCCGCGGAATCGGCTCAACAGCCGGCTGTTTGTTCTGAACATAGCCATGACTTGGTCTTGGGAAACCTGAGGGATGTTGTATCCAATGTGCTCAGGTTGTTGTTTGACCAAGAGCATAGGATTGAACCCTGGTTGCTTCTGTGCCGATGATGATGCAATTGGCTTTCCAGGAGCCAATGCTGATCCATCGGCTGTTCTGGGACCATACCCGAAGCAGGCTGTTGTTTGTAAGTAACGAGAGTCCTATATGGTGGAAAATTGTCTTCAGGAAGAAATACCGGCCCTTTGGCTTGATGCTCAGCAATCCTACTATCAACCATAGAATTGATCATGATGTTTAAGGTGTTAACAAGGATCCCCGATTGGTTGATCAACGCATGATGCACTGCATAATCGATCCGATCTTGTAGATTGTTAAAATCTATAGGGCCATCATCTTGCTTCATGTCCTGAGGTTTGCTTTCCTTGCCAGAACTTGATTCGGGCTCATCATTGCTTGGCAAAGCTACCTTGTACCATTGAACAACCGTGCCCGAGCGAGTTTGAACAAACGAGTGCAAAAACTGTCTCTGCAGTTTGTTCATCATCTCTTCAAACTTAGCCTTCTGTTCTGGCGTCAATTTGTCCATGGTGACGGGGATGATGTTCTCTGGGTCAATTTCAGATGACTTGATGTCCACAATGATGTCTTGTCGTGTCCCACCGGGCATGCCAAAAGCGTGTCGGTGTTGAAAATACACACACTGACCTGAGAGATCTGCTTAACTCTAGTGTAGGTACGCAATCTAGCTTTTGGGGTTCAAGGGCATGCCAGTTGGTTTGATCCTGCAACCAACAAGAAACTAAAGAAAGAAAATAGAGTTAAATCTATAAACGATAGTCGATCGGGTATAGCCGATGATGTATCGTTTAATATTGAGCCGATGCGATATGCGCAAGATTGGCAAAGAGAAAAATATATCTAATTGATCGGCTATAGATATCAATAGTATATAATCTAAGTCTCAAAATACGTTTAAACCAAGTGACTGGGATAGATCGGCAGTGTGTCGAGACAGTATAAATCACTTATGTCTAAAAGTACTTTAGGGCAAAGATTATATGTATTTATAGCATAGCCGATGTCATAAATCTAACATGTAGCGGCTAATACTCCAATACCACTTTATACTAAGATATCAATATAGATTAAATACATTAAACATGAACCGATTAGGTGTTAAGATAACCTAACAGATCGATAACAAGATTAATATATTTCATCATAGTGAGATCTTGATATAAAGGGTATATTTAACATATCAAGTAAACATATAGGAAACAAAATAGCTAAATCAGGTAAGATCGGCTGAAACCCCGATACTATCTCTAATAGCAATCATGGGACAAGATAGATATTATGATTCTAGATAATACTTGGTAGGTCAGACTCAACCGATGCAACACTAAGCGTAAATAGCAGCATAAGATCTAAACGAGTCGATGAAAGCCTTTCGAGATGGTGGATACACTATGGAGGCGTTTGGTAGGGCTCCAGATCCTGGATCCTGGTGGAGTGGAGCTGGAACCCTGCCAAACGCTCCAGCTCCAAACAGATATGGATGGAGCACTCCAGAAAAATGAATTAGAAAGTTGGAGCTACCTTTCACCAGCTCCAAACTCCAGCTCCAGCTAGAGCTGGAGCTTGGAGTTGGAGCTCTACCAAACACCCCCTATATAACCTAGGTCAACGTTGATATCTAACTCTATCGGCTATTGTCTAGTACCAGATACTAGCCGATTAGGGTTAGACAACAATATTGGTCTAGATTATATAGTATACATTATAACTCGGCGATCTACATAAACAGAATTGATAGAGTGTCATAAAGATGTAAGCACTAATCCCGAGAGCAAAAGTCACCATAACAAGCTTTACCTAGTGGTGGCCAAGTGGGCCGGGCCGAGGCATGCCGACGCGGGCACGATGGCACTGCCCGGCCCGGCACGGCACGGCCCGGCTCGCGATGGGCCGTGCCGGCACGGCACGACGGACCGTGCCGTGCACAGGCCGGCGGCCAAGCCCGCGGGCCAGCACGGCACGGGGCGGGGGGAGGGCCAACGGCATGGCGACGTGTGGCGGGCAGGGGCGGCAGGCGCATACGGGGCGGTTTGAACCGGCGAATAACAGCGTGCCACGTGACCCAACAGCTAGTATAACGGCTAGAATTTGAAACTAGCCATTGGAGGCCAAAAAAATCGAAAAAAATCCGAAAAAATTCCAAAAAATATGAAATTTTGTCCTATAAATAGGGCATCCACCCCAGCCATTTCTCCTCACCCCAAACATCTCATTTTATGCTCTCAAGTCTCAAGTGCTCTCTTGTGCTCTAATTTGTTGGTTTTGACAAAATTTGCTCAAATTTTGTCAAAAATCAAAATTAGTTTCGTAGTTAATTAGTTTGATTGCAGAGGTGTGAAGCGCTTGCGGTTGGAAAGATGTAAGTGATATTCATATGTATGTATTATTTGTATTTTGTTTGTGTATTTAATAAATATCTAAAATTTGTTTATTTTGGATTAAAATTGCAGAATGGATCCGAACTATCCATATCAGTCGCCGTCGTTCACTTTGGGTGATTTACCTCAATTACATGTCGGGGTTTGACAATGCCTTCGGATCGGCTCCAACTCCACCAACTGTGGAGGAGGAACCGGTGCTGACGGCGCGACGGCTTCGGAAGGATATTTCGGATCCGCGAGCAGAAGTGTTTTGACACACACCGGCTCGAAAAGATCGAGAACCTCTGGTGTGTGGCAGCACTTTGACGAGGTGAAAGTGACTGGCCCCGATGGGAGGGAGGTAACACAAGCTAGATGTAGAATTTGTAGGAATACTTTATCTGCACGATCTTCTGGTGGTACAGGGCACCTAAAGCATCATGCGGAGGCGTGTGCAAGGAAGCAAGGAATACAATTGCGGCAGCAACAACTGATGCTAAACCCGGACGGTACGGTACGTAGCTGGGAGTACGATCCCATGGTAGCTCGGGAAAATCTTGTCCGGTTAATCGCCAGACAAGATTTACCCTTGAACTTTGGGGAGTCTCCTGCTTTCGAAGAGTACGTTCAGCAATCGCATAATCCTAGATTCAAAGCAGTTAGTAGACAAACAACAACCCGAGATTTAGAAAATTTTTATGAGAAGGGTAGTAATGCACTTAAGGAACTATTTAGTACATGCACTTTCTCTGTTAGTGTTACCTCTGATATATGGAGTAGTGGAGCTAGGGAGGATTACCTTAGCTTAGTTGTTCATTTTGTTAATGATGATTGGGAGTTGCAAAAAAGAGTTCTAGGCCTCCGGTTAATAGATGTGTCACACACAGGTGAAAACATAGCCGAAAGAATTAGGGAGGTAATTAATGAATATAATCTTGCAGATAAAATATTTGCTGCCACACTAGATAATGCATCTGCTAATTCTAGGGCAATGGAAATATTGCAACCTGTATTTTGTGTTTATGCACAGTCTTTTCTACTTCATCAGCGTTGTGCTTGTCATATAATTAATTTGATTGTTAAGACTGGGATGAAGAGAGTAAGTGTTCACATCGACGCTGTTCGTCAAGCAATCGCGTGGTTAACTGCTTCTAACCCACGGATTGCTGCATGGAAGAGGTTTTGCCATGCAGCCGGTAAGAAAGCACGTAAGTTTGCCACCGATACAGAGCATCGGTGGAATGCAACCTATTTAATGTTAAAAGTTGTGTTATCTTATAGTGAACTACTAACTGATTTTTTCAGTCACGTAATGGCCCAAGAAATAGCGATGGTGGGCCAATACTGACTGAGCACGTCTGGGCAATTGTCCAAAGATATTACCAATTTCTTAAAACTTTTTATGAGTCTACTCTTACTCTGTCCCAACTTTACTATCCAACTCCAATTTAATTTTGCACAATATTCTCGAAATTGCCACGTTGTTAAAAGAATATGAAAATGATGAAATTCTAGCCCAACCTGTCTTTCACATGAAACAAAAATATTTCAAATATTGGAAAAATATACCTATGTTGTATGCTTTTGCTTTCATATTAGATCCTAGGGGTAAATTAAGGGGATTCTCCACTGTTTTATCACTTATTGGAGATACTGTAGGTGTAGATTATAGTTTTTTATACCGAGGTTAGGAGTAAACTATATGAAGTTTTTGGAAAGTATGAACTAAAGTTTCGGGAGTTCGCAAGAGACCCCCTCCTATCCCCACTACAGGTAAGAAGAATATACAGTGGGGTAGAATTTGGGTGGCTCATCTTCAAGCCAAGGGGTGGCAGTTCGTCGGCTGGAAGTGGAGACGTCACTTCGCATGGTGTTGCCGAAGAGTTGTCAACTTATGTGGACAGTGACGCCATCAGGCATGAAGCACAAGATTTCAACGTCCTCGGATGGTGGAATGACCACAAGATGGCATATCCCGTGCTTTCAAAACTTGCACGGGATGTGTTGACAGTGCCCGTGTCAACAGTGTCCTCCAAATCGGCCTTCAGCCTTTGCGGTCGAATCGTCGAAGAAAGGAGGACAACTCGAGCAAAGGACCACGTCGAAATGCTACTAAGCGTTAAAGACTGGGAGCTAGCTAGACAACATGGCCAATACACTGCTGAGAACCAAGAATTGGCCGCCCAGTTCGAGAACCTCTACTTAGATCCAGACCAACCCCAATAGAACTTTGTTAGAAGTAGTTGTGATCTTTGAGCTGTACTCTTTTCTTTGTCATGGTTTTCTCAGTTTTCCCTATGAGTTTTTACATGATAGTTTTTAACGAGGCACCATGTATCATTGTATCATATAATGATATAAACATCAGTAAAGGTCACTACTATTTTTAACATATAGTAAGTGTCAATATTTATTTCAATAATTTCAATATGAAGAATAGATGACGAATAGATTATTTTTTTCATATTTTCAACGTGAAAATATATCATTATTTTATTTTTATCCTTTATTTACAATTTTAATTTTTATCTATAGAAATAATAGGGTTGTTTATTTTTTCTATTTTTTTCATATTTTTATCTATTTTTTTATTTCGGTCGTGCCTTGGGGCCCGTGGGCTCCGCCACGCCCACGGGCCATATTCGTGCCGTGCCGGCACGGGCACGGCTCGGCCTCCCATGGGCCGTGCTTGGGCCGGGGGCGGGGCACGCGGGCCGGCACGGCACGGCCCGTCACAGTGGCCGTGCCTAACGAGCTGTGCCGTGACGGGCTGTGTCGGGCCGCCCGTTTGGTCGGCACTAGCTTTACTTCTTGTCGGAGATCGAACCCAATGTAGCCCAACTCGAAAGCAAGATCTCGTCGAAGTAATTGAAAGTAAAAAGGTGGCGATGCACCGAAGGTGTATTGAACTGATTATTGTTTTGATTACATGGTCTTGGGCTATATTTATACCCAAATACAGAATATGTCCTTGTCGGACACAACTCTTATCTCTATTACAACTCAAAATATGGATAAGTCTCTTAGGCGGACTCTTTACCGACATAATCTTTAAGGAAACTATTTAAAATAACCTAATTAATAGATACAATTGCCTTTCTTGGACTCTATCCACATATGGCAATCCTCATAAAGCACATTACCCTGATCTGATAACGATCCCAATGTCATCTTACCGGAATCGGCTACATCGACTTACCCTATTCGATTCGGTATTGGCCGACGAACACCTTAGCCGATTTGATATCAACCGACGAACTCCTTAGCCGATTCGGTTAGCCGATCCGGTCTGCAACTGGCGTGCACTTTGTTTCTGAGTATCCCGATTTCCTCCAAATCGGCTTCGGCCTTAATTCCAAATCTGATGCTTGGCTTACCAAATTTGGTCGTTAAGAATGTTTTAAACCTTTCCTCTAGGTTACGTATTAGGTCAAGATCCACATGCTTATTAATTTCTAGTGAGCTTTGGCATCACTTCTAGAAGATTAGTAACATGGGTAAGCAACACCTTGCTAATCACATTCCTATGTGACTATCGTTTGTTGGGTGACACCATCATGCGCCAACCCCAACCTATGCCCCAAGGCCAAAAACTGTTTTGATAGTCTTGTTAAGTAAACCAGATGCTCTTGTATGTATATGTCTGACATATACCCTATCGTGTCATGATAGACAATGACACTCTCCTTTGGCAGACCTACCAATTGACGATCACGATCGTGATAGGTGCAACATTTGGAGGGCATCATTACTACCTAATTTTTTGAGGGATACTATCCTATCAAACAAACATATCACATATATGAAAGCAAGAAGAATAACAATTAATAATGAAACAGTATGGCCCTTTCTCATGTTGATATCCATCTCCATGCCGGTGTAGAGGATCTCCATCTTCATCACCATTTTCCCGAGTGCCGGATGCTTAATTTGTTCAAACTGAGCTACTACTATAGAAGCTATGAATTGAAGATTACAGGCATTTCATGTATGAAAGAATATTACACGTATTTCGTGTATGAAAGAATATTACAGGCATCACATGCACCTCATACATATAATGGGGCCATACCATCTCAAAATATTCTCTGCAAAAACAAGTTAGACGTAGAACGTTTTCTACCTATCACAGAGATACGATATCGAGATGACATAAAAGGTGGTACACACACGGCGATCCCGCTTATGAAAATAATATTGGCATAATCACATTATACCGCTCCGAGACACTCTCAAGGAACATGATTTGCATAGGCGTAAGGCAATAGTCATGGTCGGGCTACAGAACCAGCTTTGGCACAATCACATTGTACCAATCCGAGACGCTCTCAAGGAACGCCATCCCAAATCCGACTCATACTCATCCCGGGTACTATGGATACCGCTTCGACATAATCACATTATCTCAATCCGAGACAATCTCAAGGAATGCAATTTCCATATACTCTCCTCTACCGACCTCGTATATGGACTGATCTAATCAACCCATGTGCTAAAACTTGTTCCAGATCCAATCTAAAACCCAAACTACGTAAGCTACAATACCACTGTTGGAGAACGCGAAAGCTATGATAGCATAAAACAAAACTTTTCTATCGCGCAATTCAAGAAAGCTTGATAGTAAGGGTCAATAGATCGTTATCGATTGACGCGCAATGCAGCGAAAATAGCCGATCTATTGCTAGCCAACCTCGGACAAGCCTTGTCGACCTTGGAAGATTCCCATCCGACCTTGCCGACCCTGGGTCCGAATCGCCCAACCCCGTCGACCCCGGCACGCTCCGCTCGATCGCCCCGACACCGTTCAGATTCGTCAATGTCGACGATGTCGTTCTTGTTCGCTCGGCCCTCCGACCTCCCGACCGCCCGACCCAACTGCCGAATTAGATTCGGCTAGTAAGATCTCGGGGAGATTCAATGCCGCCGACTTACACCGCAACGTAGCGATGCCTCTACCAGTATCCACACACCGCAACGTAGCGATGCCTAATTAACCATTACACATGTTGAAATCCATGATAACCTCAGGTCTAAGGACATTGCACGAACACTACTTGAGACCAATTAATTCTCGTTACCAAGGTGGGTCTATCCAACAACATGTTCTCTAACATGTGTTCACGTTTATTGATTTGGTATCTCCATACCATGATCCATGAGACATGATCATCAATCAGTACACATGTTGATCTTAGAATCATATTCGTTCCATAGATATGATATATGATCAGGGATCATTCAGAAATAGATTTATATTACATAAAGAGTCTCATGAATAAGTCACATACTTATTGATCAATACTAATTATCTATTTCATGGAAGAGAATAGCATTTTATTCATTAGTACATAAAAATTGATCATGATATCCAACATCTCCATGTTGCCTCTAGGGCATATCACTAACATGGTTTCCGCTGGTGGTGGACCTGGTCGTGCTTAAGGTACGCCTCAAGCGCGTCCTCATCGATGGAGGAAGCAGCATCAATGTCCTCTTTCGAGGAACCCTGTGCGAGCTCGGGGTCTCCCTCTCGCCCTTGAGCCCACTGACTCGCCGTTTTATGGTATCGTCCCCGGTAGAGCGAGCTTGCCGCTCGACATGATCTCACTCCCTGTGACGTTCGAGACTGTTAACACCTAAATTTGGTAATTGAATCCCTAAGTCCTGGCAAGGGTGAAATAGAATCGGATCGACTGGTTTGATGGAGAAACAGAGGCCGCATCGGCTGAGAAGCGATCGGCTGTGAAGCCAGTCGGCGAAGGTTGAATTGGACAAGAGCGGCCGATAGCCGATTCTAGTTCAGAGAAGATAAAATCGTTTCTGGTGTAGATGTTTGAAGATAAATAGAAGATTCAGTTATCAGTTTGCGCGTTAAAAGATATTGCCATCTATGGATAGAGTCCTATAACGGCAATTGTATCTGTAAAGTAGGAGTTTGTTTAAATTGTTTATTGTAATGTGGCATGGGTCCTTCCCGGATATCGTCGTATTTTAAATAGTAGTTTAGATAGAGTCCAGGGTCTGTACAGATAATGCTATCTTTGGTATAAATAGGACCCGAGACCCCCTGTAATTAATAATCATATACAATCAATCAAACAACCTTCGGCGCATCGCCAACCTTTTTCTTCAGACGAGCAATTGATTTGGCTACGGGTTGCATCGTTTCGATCCCTAAATCCAGGTAAATGCTTGTCATTAGTGGTATGTTCTGCTGATTCTAATGCTTTCATCATAATGACACATTAGATTCAGGGGTTTATACTGCGCTATTTACCATATATCGAATATAAATTGGAGCAATGTTTAGATCTATCCTGCCATCGGCCAGTTCTATCGAGAACCCGCAGCCGATAGGGCTAGATCCAAAGGTTGGGCTAGTTTATATGCGGTATCCACCGTCTTGAGAGGTATAAGTCAGCTACAACATATCAGGTTGTTCTTTTTATACTTAATGTTACATCAACGTTGAACTATTAAGTCGTTTTTAGAACTTCCAATGATCTGTTCTGTTAGATTTATATGTTTAGAGACAGTGCCGGGTTTTCATCCGGCCTTATCTGCCCTGATATATTTTTAGTATATTTATTACTAGATTTATGTTAGGACCGCCTCTTATATTAAGATCCCATTTGAAGGGTTACGCGGAAGCTACGCTAGCCGAAAACAAAAACTTTTCTACCGCGCAAACCAGGAACACTTGCAAGTAAGGGCCGATAGATCGTTACCGATTGGAGTATGCAGCGGAAATAGCCAATCAGGACTATCCGATCTGGAACAGTGTAGCCGATTCCTGCAAGCCGACAGCCGATTCCCGGGGACAACCGATTCACCAATCAGCCGATTTGCTAATGCCGTAGCCGATACGAGTCGCTGACCACGTTCTCGTTGCCGATCTGCCGTAGTCGCCTCGCTCCGATTGCAACCGATTCGTAGCCGATCAACAGCGCGCAACGTAGCAGCGCTTCTACCGGTATCCACACGTCCGGGAACAGAACGCCGAACACCCGTGTGCTAGCACGCAATGCAAGGCTAGGGTTTGGCTCAAAGGTGGGAGGGTTTCCGTGGAGATTGATCTCGGCGCAATGCAATTCAACTGATGTGTCGCAGCTCTCCACCCCTCGCCCCTTTATATAGAGTTGGCCTACTGGGACTAGTGGCCGATCAAGACTCTATTTTGAATCGGATCCTATCCGAATCTCACAGAGTTGGCCCGCCCATACATCGTAAGACCATAGGACTCTATCCAATCGGATCCCTATCCGATCGAGCCGTATTCGAGTCCAACTCGAATGCCTGTTCTTATCCCCTTAAGCGTGCGACCTTGTAGGTTCAGGTATACTCGGTTTCGGCTGTAGTCTAACTTAGCCGATCGTCGGCTCGAGTCCAACTCAGCCGACTTGTCAACAGCGGCGCCTAGCAGCACATATTGACACCATAGTATACAAGAATATAATATCGGCTCTGAACCTGTAATGTGTACACAAATCCCTTTGCCTTATGATACCAATTAAGCTATAGGCAAGATGTGTGTCATCCCTTCAATAGCTTAACCATTCACTCGAACTGTATTGGATTATCTGTCTGTTGATTGACTCCTCAATCAACTTAACATGGCCATGCATTTCCATAATCCATTACCTCGAGGGGCCCAGAGATATCTCTCCAAAGGAGGGGCAAATTCCATCTTGATCACTCACATCCCACTCCATGTTTCATAGCAAACCCGAAAACTACCTTTATAACTACCCAGTTACGGAATAGCGTTTGGTAGTCCCAAAGTAGGCTACTACACATGTTGGAATCCATGCTGATCTCAGGTCTAAGGACTTTGTACCAACACTACCTGAGACACCCTAATGGCACATTAATTCCTGTAGTGTCTCATGGTGGGTCTATCCAACAATGTGTTCTCTAACACATATGTCCATGTTTATTGACTTGGTATCTCCATACCCATGATCTATGAGACATGATCATCAATCAATAAACATGTCGATCTTAGAATCATATTAGTTCCAATAATATGATATATGATCAGGGATCATTTAGAAATAGATTCATACATATAGAGTCTCATAAATAAGTCACGTACTTATTGATCAATACAAGATGTCTATTTCATGGAACTGAATAACACTTTATTCATTAATACATAAACATTGACGTGATATCCAACATCTCCATGTTGCCTCTAGGGCATATCACTAACACCATTCTTGTCGGACATCATAAGCCTAAATCGGCCTGCCATCAACAGCCGATGGCCGATTTCCCAGGCTGAGCATACCTAGTTCAAGAATGATATCTTTTCATAAGAATCATCGAAGTACTAGCCGATCCATTGTTAGCTTTTCAGTATCGGCTAGGTTATCAATACATATATTTATTATCCTTTACTGTATTTAGGTTAAGCGGTTGATGTTGTCTCGGTATAGCCGATCCATTCCAGTCGCTCGGCTTAAATATATTTTAGGATAGCATATATATGCTCATGGATTCCCTTAGCCGATACAGTGGGGATCTAACCTAACACTTAACACATATATCTTGTTTTTCTTGTTGGTTAGCAGATCAAACCAATTGGCACACCCTGCACCGCACAGGTAGCCGAGAAGGACCTGCACTGGAGCTAAGCAGATCTCCCTGGCCAGCGCGTGTGGGAAATTTCTCGTCAACACGCTTCTTGGCATGCCCAGTGAGACTTTCTTTGTCGGCTCGGCTAGGACGCATAGACTCAGCCGACAAGATGGTCGACTCCAAGAGCCCCAACGTTTTTCAGGACAACATCGTGCCTGTGAAGATGGAGCAGTTATCGGCTGAGCAGCAGGCCGATTACAAGAAGATGGTGGAGGAGCTCCAGGCCAACTACTTGCAATCATTCACCCAGACTAGATCTGGGGCTGTACATCAAAAGTACAAGTTCAGCATGGACGAACCCAAGGCATCCTCCAGTGGATCAAAAGGCAAACAAGGTTGAGGAGCCGATTCAGGAACAAGATGATTTGGCCCTGCACACCTTGCAAGACCGGATCGATTAGGCCGTCCATCATGTGTTGGTCAACCAGAGTAGCATCCTAGTCAACACTCTCAACAACGTGATCGCTACTGTGGTCGACGCCAAGATAGCCGACCAGCTGCAATGGGGGCCGACGTACTTCACAGACGACCAGTTTCCTGGTTACAGGACGTTGGTCACCCAGAATCGGCCGATCCCACCGCCAACACAACCAGGGGCGCCAGGAGGGGTCCTCGGTCAGCAAAATCCAACTGAATCGGCTACAAGGCCAGTGATTACCATGCTGAACCGACAGCAACCGCTGCCCTAGGATCAGATTGCTAACATGTTCAACGACAATCAGCGGTCAGAGCCGATTGCCCAGATTGACCTGGACAGACGGTACAACGCCGGTGGCCGACAGCTATTCCCGGGACCACCAACGCCACCACCGGCGCATCGGCCGCCTCCCGCTGATAATCCACTCCACTACCAGTATCAAGGAGGTCGTCAAGATCATCACTACAGGCCTCAGACGCCAACACCGCTGTATCGGCAAGCACCCAAGCCATATGACCCATATGAGCCGATACAGCAAGACAACCGGACTTGGGCCGATCTGATTGTAGATGTCATGCGTGATCAGTTCGGCCTCAAGCCAAAGGACTCAGGGAACATGTATCGGCATCCCTATCCAGAGCATTTCGAGCGGATTCCGTTGCCCAACCGATACAAGATCCCAGATTTTTCGAAGTTCTCAGGGCAAGACAACGTATCAACCTATGAGCATGTTAGCCGATTCTTGGCGCAGTGCGGCGAAGCATCGGCTACAGACGCTTTGAGAGTCCGGTTGTTCCCTCTGTCTCTTTCGGGATTGGCTTTTACATGGTTCTTCTCATTGCCTTACAACTCAATTCAGAGTTGGGCTGATCTTGAAAAGCAATTTCACAACTACTTTTACTCCGGCAACCATGAAATGAAGTTGTCGGGCCTCACCAGTATCAGGCAGAAGCACAACGAATCGGTTCAAGAATATATCCAACGCTTCAGAGAAATGGGGAACCGATGTTACAACCTGGTGCTGTCGGATGCTCAGTCGGTCGATTTGGCCTTTCACAGCTTGATCGCGCCGATCCGAGAGCGATTCTCTGTGCAGGACTTCGACAGCCTAGCCCACTTGGCGCAGAAGGTGACGGCCCATGAGCAGCGATTCCAGGACACCAGGAAGGCCGTCAAAAACATAACTCAGGCCGTCATCGAATCAGACTACGATTCCAATGACGATGACGCAGAGGTGGTGGCAGTCGAATGGGCTAAGAACAAAAAAGCAATCGTCTGCCAGTGGCTACTGAAGACGGCCAAAGAAGAGAGATACGACTTCGACATTACTAAAGCCGATAGGATTTTTGATTTGCTGCGCAAGGAGAAACAGATTCAACTCCCTGAAAACCACGTGATCCCATCGGCTGAGGAACTAAAGAAGAAGAAATATTGCAAGTGGCACAACTCCACATCCCATGCCACTAACGATTGCAAAGTCTTCAGGTAGCAAACCCAGTCGGCAATCGAGGCCGGGAAGTTGAAGTTTGCCAATTCAAATTGGCCGATGAAGGTAGACAGCAACCCTTTTCCGATCAACACAGTTCAAGCTGGCCCCAGGCAAGCTAATCGACAGAACAGAATGGCGCACGGCTTAGTCAACGCATCAATCGGGGCCAGAGCAGAAGGCGAGCCGACTGGACATCACGTCACTCCAATCAATATGGTGTGCCCCGTTATCAGACAAGCTGACCGACGGCCAGTCCGTGATGACAGCCGACACTGTCCTCAGCACCAGTCTTGGCGGGAAGAAGCTCGCGATGAAGGACCTCGTCGGCGCGAGCCGGAAACCAAAAGCCGCCGATACGAGGTAAACCACAACAGTGCCGATCCGCATTGGCATTGTGATTTTTTCAGGTACTGCTGGGAATCCGGCATGAGGCTGCCAACACTGGACAACTGCCCAGCGTGCAACGATTGCCGTGACGACGAGCACAGGAGCTCATTGGCTGTAAGCCCAACCCGGTTCGTCCCTAGGGCCGTGCGGCTAAATCAGAGGCGGCGGTCCGTCCATGATCGGCTCGGCCCGATCCATCAAGACTTCTTCGTCGATGAGGACAACAACGACAACAACCACGATGACGAAGAGGCCGACGACAAGGAATCAGCCAATCCCCAATGGTGCCCATCCGATCTCTTCACGAAGACGCAGAAAAGGAGAATTCAGCGACTCAAGCATGAAGGGAGAGAAGGTGAAGTTTGGCACATGATCCAAGATCAGCGCCGTCGGCTGGGTAAGATCAGAAGGCGATGGGTCCCCAAAGAGAAAACCGTCGCAGCCGACGAGGAGCAAGCCAAGGAGTGTCCAGCCGATCAAGCCAGAAAGGCGGCCAAAGGAAAAGGCAAAGTTTCTGCATGGTCAACATGGTGTTCATACTGCCAGCCGAATTCAGTGCTCCCGAAGCCGATGCAGACACCATCGAGGTCGACTTAGTGAAACTAGCAATTTCACCAAGAAATTTTTGACAAACCCGAGAGGGCCAAAAATCGGCATGTACGTTAAAGGGTTCGTCAACGGCAAGCCGATGTCCAAGATGCTAGTTGATGGGGGAGCTGCAGTCAACCTCATGCCCTACGCAACATTCAGAAAACTAGGCAAAGGAGCCGAAGATCTGATAAAGACCAATATGGTGCTCAAAGACTTCGGCGGAAACCCATCAGAAACCAAGGGCGTCCTGAACGTCGAACTAACCATCGGCAATAAGACCGTGCCCACAACATTCTTTGTCATCGACGGGAAGGGGTCTTACAGCCTGCTGCTCGGAAGGGACTGGATACACGCTAATTGTTGCGTTCCTTCTACTATGCATCAGAGCCTGATCCAATGGGACGGTGACAAGATTGAGATCGTACCAGCTGACAGGTCAGTGAGCGTCATCAGTGCCGATTTGCCGCTTTGGGAAATTGAAGGCATCGATTGTTTGTCTGGGAAAATATGGCAAGCCGATTTTCTAAATGTGTCCAATTCCACAATACAACCGATTGGAGATGACGAGCCGCAGCTGCTGCTTTGAACAAGACATGGTGGAGGGCTCAAGCGTCTTCGGCATGGACACCGCAGACGAAGACGTTGGCAAGCTCGAGCAAGGTTTCACGTCGGCCGATGAATTAGAAGAAATTGATATCGGCTCTGGTGACAAGCCGAGGCCGACGTATATTAGCAAAAATCTGTCTCCTCATTGTAGATCCCAGCTTATTGATTTGTTAAAAGAATATAAAGATTGTTTCGCTTGGGAGTACTTCGAGATGCCCGGCCTTAGCCGATCAATAGTGGTCCATCAACCGCCGATCAAGGCAGGCTATCGGCCATTCAAACAGCCTCCTAGTAGGTTTAAGGCCGATATGTACGATGCAATCAATGCCGAAATCACTCGGCTCTACGATGTAGGATTCATTCGGCCTTGCTGATACGCCAAATGGGTCTCGAACATTGTTCCAGTGTTGAAGAAAAATGGTAAACTTAGGGTGTGCATTGATTTCAGAGACCTAAACAAGGCCACCCCTAAGGACGAATACCCAATGCCAATAGCCGATTTGCTCGTTGATGCTGCTTCAGGCCACAAGATCATAAATTTTATGCAGGCAATGCAGGTTATAATCGAATATTTATAGCCGACAAAGACATCCACAAGACTGCTTTTCGGTGTCCTGGCGCAATCGGCTTGTACGAATGGGTGGTAATGACATTCGGCCTGAAGAACGCTGGGGCAACATATCAGCGGGCCATGAACTATATTTTTCACGACATGATCGGCTCACTAGTAGAGATCTACATTGATGACGTAGTTGTCAAGTCCAGGGAGATAGAGGGCCATATAGCCAATCCGAGACAAGTGTTAGAACGGACGAGGAAATATGGCCTGAAGATGAATCCACTTAAGTGTGCGTTCGGCGTATCGGCTGGGCAGCTCCTGGGATTTCTTGTTCATGAAAGAGGAATTGAGGTCACACCAAGAAGTATCAATGCTATCAAGACAATTCAGCCTCCGAAGGACAAGAAACAACTCCAGTCGTTGATCGGCAAGATAAATTTCATCAGGCGGTTCATAGCCAATCTCTTAGAAAAGATGGAGCCGTTCACACCCCTGCTCCGGCTGAAAGCCGATCAAGTATTCACATGGAGGGCAGAGCAACAAAAGGCTTGAGACAACATCAAGGATTATCTGAGTTCACCTCTAGTTCTAATGCCTCCACAAAAAGGGATACCATTTAAGCTGTACCTATCAGCCGATGACAAGTTAATCGGCTCCGTTTTAATCCAAGAAGTTGAGGGCAAAGAGAAAGCTATCTTCTACCTCAGCCGACGGTTACTAGACGCAAAAACAAGGTATTCGCCTGTGGAGAAGCTATGCCTATGCCTCTATTTTTCGTGTACAAAGTTAAGGCATTGTCTGCTATCCAACGAGTGCACAATAATCTGCAAAGCCGATGTAGTTAAGTACATGCTATCGGCTCCAGTATTGAAAGGAAGAAATGGGAAGTGGATTTTTGTGCTAACAAAGTTTGATTTGAGTTATCAGGCACCCAGGGTAGTCAAAGGACAAGCTATAGCCAATTTTATCGTGGAGCACAGAAAAGACTTGATCGGCTCAGTGGAAATTATGCCTTGGACTTTGACATTTGATGGCTCGGTTTGCACCAACGACTGCGGCATCGGCTTAGTCATTATTTCACCCAGGGGGCAAGTTTCGAATTTGCTTTCGCTATCAACCCCCACGCTACAAACAACCAAGCCGAATAGGAAATTGTCCTTAAAGGATTACATCTACTCAAGGAAGTTGAAGCCAACGCCATCGAAATAATGGGAGATTCACTGCTGGTCATCAGCCAATTATCAGGAGAATACGAATGCAAAAACGATGCGTTCATGATCTATTATCAGCAATGCCGGGAATTAATGGATGGTTTTCGGCTAGTTACTTTGAAACATATCCCCAGAGAGCAGAACAGAAGCCAATGATTTAGCTCAAGGGGCATCGGGCTATCGGCCGATGTTGAAAGAGATCGACATAGAGGTTGCCGCCACATTACGATGATTGGAGATTCAAAGTTTGACTATCTCAAAAACCCCTCTCAATCGGCTACAAGGAAATTACGATACAAGGCGTTAAGATATGTTTTGCTCAATGAAGATTTGTACTATCGGATGATTGATGGCGTGCTACTCAAGTGTTTGGGAGCCGATCAAGCCAAAGTGGTCATCGGAGAAGTGCACGAAGGGATCTGTGGCACGCATCAATCGGCCCACAAAATGAAGTGGTTGCTTCGTAGAGCAGGATATTTCTGGCCGACAATGCTGGAGGATTGTTTCAAATATTACAAGGGTTGCCAGGATTGTCAGAAGTTCGGCGCCATACAACGAGCACCAGCATTGGCTATGAACCCAATTATTAAACCTTGGTCGTTCAGAGGATGGGGAATTGATATGATCGGCCAGATCAATCCACCCTCAAGCAAAGGGCATAAATTTATTCTGGTGGCGACAGATTATTTCACAAAATGGGTGGAGGCAGTTCCTCTGAAGAAAGTAGATTCTAAAGACGCAATCGAGTTTGTAAAAGAACATATTATCTACCGATTTGGTGTCTCATAAATGATAACAACAGACCAGGGATCTATCTTCGTATCGGATGAGTTTGTTCGGTTTGACGATGGCATGGGGATCAAGCTACTTAATTCTTCGCCGTACTACACACAGGCCAACGGACAAGCCGAAGCTTCAAATAAAAGTTTGATTAAATTGATTAAAAGAAAGATCTTTGAGTATCCCAAACAATGGCACAGCCGATTAGCCGAATCGCTGTGGGCGTATCGGATGGCATGCCATGGATCAATTCAAGTCCCTCCGTACAAGCTGGTCTACGGGCATGAGGCGGTGCTACCATGGGAAAGCATCGTCGGCTCAAGGCGCATTTAACTACAGGATCAACTTATAGCCGACAATTATTATCACTTGATGGTGGACGAATCAGAAGACTTAGTTTTATCCAGGATGAGGGCCTTGGAAAAGTTACCAGGGATAAAGAACGAGTAGCCAGACATTATAATAAAAAAGTGGTGCCTAAATCTTTTGAGAAAGGCGAACTCGTTTGAAAATTGATACTGCCGATTGGATCTAGGGATAACAAATTCGGCAAGTGGTCACCAAATTGGGAAGGGCCTTTCAAGATCCACAAATGCGTCTCTAAAGGAGCTTACATGCTAGAAGGGCTGGACGGAGAAGTATTTGGAAGGGCTCTTAATGGAAAGTACCTGAAGAAATACTGCCCAAGTGTATGGATCAACTCATGATTCGGTTCGGGTTACTTAGCCGATTTATAACAGCCGATGTCTTGTTTTCAATAAGGCATTGCCTTTTGGCATTTTTATGCAATATTTTTCCCTAAGTTTTCTACGGTCGGCTAACGATTGGCCGATAGCGACGGCAATGATGCGCGGATGGCTTGGATTCACAATTTTGTCGACACCGAAGCTATCAACAAAATTTGGGGAGCATATACATACACGGCCGATTACACAATTGGGTGTCAGGAAATTCTAAATTTTTTAAGCTTGCCGATTACACAATTGGGTGTCAGGAAATTCTAAATTTTTTAAGCTTCGTAATCGGCAGTCAATATAAAAGCGTTTTAAGTGATTGGGATCGGCGGCCGTAATTCAAGTGTTAAGAACGACAGTCGTGGTGTGGTTTTGGAATCGGCAAACGTAACGTGACACGGACGGCTAGGGCCGATTTCAGCATAAGCAATTCAGAATTGACGGTCATACCAAGATACCACATGCGGCCGGAGCCGATCTCGTCCACAAGCACAGTTGCAAAAGATTGACAAGCTATGGTAAACAAGAGTTAAAGCCGATTACAAAGTTCGAGCAGTTGATCAGAGTTAAAGCCGATTACAAAAGTTTGACGAATATATTACATGAAGCAGTAGCCGATTTCAAAACGCTAAAATATTACAAGTTCATTGCTTCAAGAAATCGGCTATAGCCGACAGCGTCGTCCGCCTGATCTGATCCACCTCCTCGATGGCCTTGACGTCGTCAGCCTCGGACCCAGCCACCGGCCGAATGCCCTTCACCAGGTCCCGGAGATGCACCACAGCCGCCTTGATACTTTGACGTTGAGCGTTGATTTCAGCTGGCAGGCCGGTCATGTACTCCTTGTGGACGTCGATCTCGTTCGTGACTTGAGTGAGATTGGCCATCAGCTGATCTTGGCGTGAGAGGAGCTGCTCGAGCTTGGCCGCCGGCTCAGTTTTTAGGCGGTCGAAGGCGGCCTTATGGCTCTCGATGGCTTCCTTGGTCGACTGGAGGGTGGCCGAGCGCATTTGGTTTTCACGACGGTCGGCTATTCGCTCCCATGCCTGCTCGTTTTTGAGTTGGTGGGCTTCCAAGAAGCTGGCCGGCACGATGGCATCGGCTAGTGCTTCTGGCAGTTGGCCTTGGATCTCCTTGAAGTGTGCGCAGATCGAGCCGCTGTCGACCACCAGCGCGTCCAGCGAGGCCTCCAGCCGGTTGCCGATGTCAGCTAGGCTGGCCCTCAGGTCCTCGGCCGGCGTCACTAGCACCTCTTCGCCGATCTCGTCGGATTCCTCGAACTCCGATAGGTCAAAATTGAGGAGGTCGGCTATGTTCTGCAAAGAGAAAGATGATTAGAAAATGTTGAGTTGGCAGAGCCAATCATAAGATTCAGTCGGCTTACCGTGGGTACCGGGGTCGGAGCGACTGGCTCGGCCGGTTTGCCGCCTGTAGCCGTCGGGGCCTTATCACAGACACTGTTGTCGCTTACCGTGGGTACCAAGGGGGGAAGGCTATCGGCTGGCGTGGCCGATTTCTTCTCCTTCAGCTTCTTGGGGGCAGGCACGGACGATGGCTGTACGAGAGGCGCGGCCCTTTTCTTGTGAGCGATCGGCTCGCGCACTTGCCCGCGCAGCAAGGACGCCAGCTTCAGCGCTCCCCAGCCGATCGCCGACGGAGCAAGGTCGCCCCCATCCAGAACACCTAGACGATATTCGATGAGGATCCCGAAGTCGCTCACCGTCGGCCGCTCCGTCTCGGTCACCTACAAACTAGAGGGCAAGTGTTAATCGGCTACATCGGCCGATGATAAGAAGAGAAAAATCATTTGGAGTTTAGAGCTTACCGAGGGGATTTCTTCGGGCATGAGCAGGTTGACGTAATAAGACGACCGCTGGTGGAAGATATGGTGCTTGATTTCGGCCCACCATTGGTCGTAGGCCATGCTTTTCTTGAGCGCCAGGGTCATCTCGCCGATGCTACCGAGGGGAGGGCCGGCTATATTCAGCAGCCGATGCATTATCAGTTCTTGGCTCACCACTCCCCTCGTCTCAATCTTGTCGGCATAATAGAAGCCGACGGGCAGTTGCCCAAGACCAAAATACCTCGCAGCCGACGCTGGGTAGTAAAATTCATAACTTTTGGCCACTGATCGGCCTTGGTGGATCCCGGTCGGCAGGATGCAGGGGGACAGAGCGGCGATGACCAACTCCCTGCACTTTGGGTTGTCGGCTGAGTTGATGTCTTCCCAAATGAAATCGGCCGGCAACTCGAACAGTGCCCGATCCCGGTAGAAGTACCAGGCACGGTTCTCGCGTGACGACCTGTCGTACAGGGCGATGAACCATTCGGCCAGCAGGTTGGCCGATTGCTTTGAGCCCGCATGAGCAGCTGCTGCTTCTCCATAGCTCAAGCATCTGGTGGTGGTGATTTCGTTGCCATCTTCGTCTTCGATCGGCTCCAATCTCGGGAAAACAGCCTCAGTCAGGGGGAGCTGACCTGCTATTTTCTGGGTCGCCAGCACCAATCAGATGTGTAAAAACCACCAGGGGTCTCCGGTGTTGATAGGGGCGTTGGCGGCTATCTTCGCAGCAGCCTGATGCAGCATTTGATACAGATAACCGAGGAGGTATTTTCCCAGCGCGAGCTTGCCCCCATCGGCCAGGAGTTCGGCTACGACCTGCCAGTTGGCGGTCGGCCGCAGCTCAAGCCACAAAATAGGAACTTCTTGAGCCACATCATGAGAAACGCAGCGTGCTCCCTGTGGCCGACTGATCCATCCTTCATATTTTGAGCGATGAAGCCGCTCCACCCGCCAATGGCTTTGGTTTTGAATTGGTGCTGCCCCTTTTGGTTCAGGTTTCCGGGGTTAGCCGATGCCAGGATGTCTAGTCCGGTCGTCATGTACACGTCGGCTAATGTGATCGTCATCGGCCCTTGCCGAAATATGAAGGCGTTGAAGCTATCATTCCAAAAGTATGTTGTAGCCGACAGAAGCGGTTTATCTTTCTCCATGCTGGCGACAGACAGGGCCAAGCACTGGGCTATCCCGGTTTCCTCCCATTGAGCGTACTTGGCCGATCGCACCCTCTTATACCATTCAATCCAGGCTGCGTCTGTGGTCAGCGATGATTTGAAAGTTCCGTTCCAGTGGGCTAGGGATGGCTTATTGGTGTTGTAGGGGATTCGGTTGGTTTCGGCTATGATGACATCGTTGGGTCAGTGTTGCCGATGGGGCCGAGAAAGTACCTCTTTTCTTGGGTCAAACTAGGGATGACCACTTGATGTGACAGGTGCTACAGTTTGAAAGAGGAAAAAACGCTAATCAAGAATGGCTAAACGCTACAGTTTGAAAGAGGAAAGATGCTAATCAAGAACGGCTAAAGGCATGATGAATGTAACAATGCTAGGAGGCATGGCTGGAAAAGGAAATCCGAAGAAAAAGAGTTTTGAACCGGTGGGCATACCTCGGGGAACTCGACGGCGGTGGCGGCCGGTGCGGCGGCGGCAACTGGTGTGGCAGCGGCGGGCGACGCAATGGAGGTGCTCGACGCGGCGGCGGTGTTGGAAGCCATCGGTGTTGTCGGAGACGAAAATGGGTCCTGATCCGCAAAGATCAACGGGAGGTGATGAAGGGCGCCGGTGAATCGCCGGAAAGGAGAGAGGAAGAGGAGGATTGTTTGCGAAGTGTTTTGAGTGCGCTTTGAAGGCGTAATCATTTCGGTCGAAGCGAAGGGCTATTTAAAGGGCACTTGGGGCAGCCGAAGCGGTTTAGGTCAGAAAAGAGCGGGAATTTGAACAAGCAACAAATCCGTAACACTTCGTATCACGGACTTGGGGGGCATGTGTTAACACCTAAATTTGGTAATTGAATCCCTAAGTCCTGGCAAGGGTGAAACAGAATCGGATCGGCTGGTTTGACGGAGAAACAGAGGCCGCATCGGTTGAGAAGCGATCGGCTGTGAAGGCAGTCGGCTATGGTTGAATCGGACAAGAGCGGCCGATAGCCGATTCTAGGTTCAGAGAAGATAAAACCGTTTCTGGTGCAGATGTTTGAAGATAAATAGAAGATTCGGTTATCAGTTTGAGCATTAAAAGATATTGCCATCTATGGATAGAGTCTTGTAACAACAATTGTATCTCTAAAGTAGGAGTTTGTTTAAACTGTTTGTTGTAATGCGGCGTGGGTCCTTCTCGGATATCGTTGTATTTTAAATAGTAGTTTAGATAGAGTCCAGGGTCTATACAGATAATGTTATCTTGGGTATAAATAGGACCCGAGACTCCCTGTAATTAATAATCACATACAATCAATCAAACAACCTTTGGTGCATCGCCAACCTTTTTCTTCATACGAGCAATTGATTTGGCTACGGGCTGCATCGTTTCGATCCCCAAATCCAGCTAAATGCTTGTCATTAGTGGTATGTTCTGCTGATTCTAATGCTTCCATCGTAATGACACATTAGATTCAGGGGTTTATACTGCACTATTTACCATATATCGCATATAAACTGGAGCAATGTTTAGATCTATCCTGTCATCGGCCAGTTCTATCGAGAACCCGTAGCCGATAGGGCTAGATCCAAAGGTTGGGCTAGTTTATATGCGGTATCCACCGTCTTGAGAGGTATAAGTCAGCTACAACAGATCAGGTTGTTCTTTTTATACTTAATGTTGCATCAACGTTGAACTATTAAGTCATTTTTAGAACTTCCAATGATCTGTTCGGTTATATTTATATGTTTAGAGACAGTGCCGGGGTTTCATCCGGCCTTATCTGCCCTGATATATTTTTAGTATATTTATTAATAGATTTATGTTAGGACCGCCTCTTATATTAAGATCCCATTCTTGTTGGACATCATAAGCCGAAATCGGCCTCCCATCAACAGCCGATGGCCGATTTCCCAGGCTGAGCATATCTGGTTCAAGAATGATATCTTTTCATAAGAATCATCGAAGTACTAGCTGATCCATTGTTAGCTTTCCAGTATCGGCTAGGTTATCAATACATATATTTATTATCCTTTACTGTATTTAGGTTAAGCGGCTGATGCTGTCTCGGTATAGCCGATCCATTCCAGTCGCTCGGCTTAAATATATTTTAGGATAGCATATATATGCTCATGGATTCCCTTAGCCGATACAGTGGGGATCTAACCTAACACTTAACACATATATCTTGTTTTTCTTGTTGGTTAGCAAATCAAACTAACTGGCATGCCCTGCACCGCACAGGCAGCCGAGAAGGACCTGCACTGGAGCTAAGCAGATCTCCCAGGCCAGCGCGTGAGAGAAATTTCTCGTCAATAGGGACGCGGGAGAACTACCGCACCAAGTTCGTCAGATTCTATGTGGCGGACTTTGAGACCACCTACCATGCGGTACTCGGCCGCCCAGCCCTTGCCAAATTCATGGCGGTCCCCCACTACACGTACCTAGTCCTCAAGGTCCCAGGGCCTGCAAGAGAGTTCTCCCTGTGAGGCGACGTCACCACCTCCCACGCCTATGAAGCTAGAGCCTCACCTTGGGCGAGGTTGCCGACCCGTCGACCCGCATGGGGGGATTCGTCCCGTTGCACGCCGACTCCAAGGGAAAGGCGCCGATGGTCTAGGAAGCCCCGAGCTTGGCGCCATCGATATCGAGACCCACTGCCGACCACACCGAGTACAAGGTCGTCGCCCTCTCCGACACTGACCTCTCCAAGACGACACTGATAGGCATGGGCCTTGGGGAGAAATAGGAAAGCGTGCTTGGCAACTTCCTGCGTGCGAACTTTGACATGTTCATTTGGAAACCGGCAGACATGCCGGGAGTACCTAGGAAGTTGGTCGAGCATGAGCTCAGTTTTCCCCCCGATGCCAAGCCGATCAGATAGAGGCTGTGGCAGTTTGCCCAGGAGCGAAGGTACGAGATCCGGAAGGAGTTGACCAAGCTTCTAGATGCAGGCTTCATCAAAGAAGTGTATCATCCAGAGTGGTTAGCCAACCCGGTTCTTGTAAAGAAGAAAAATGGGAAATGGAGAATTTGCATTGATTATACCGATCTCAACAAACATTGTCCTAAGGACCCATTTACTCTTCCTCGCATCGGCCAAGTCATTGACTCCACCGCAAGCTGTTCCCTCCTGTGTTTCCTGGACTGCTACTTGGGCTATCACCAGATAGGCCTCAAAGCATCCGACCAGGAGAAGATGTCTTTTATCATGCCGTTCGGGGCCTTCTGTTACACCACGATGGTCTTTGGCCTGAAGAACGCTGGGTCAACTTACCAATGAGCCGTTCAACGTTGCCTAGCAAGCCAAATTGGCCGCAACGTGGAAGCCTACATAGACGAGGTATTGATTAAGACGCGGAACCCTGACAACCTCTTCGCACCTATCATTGGAAGCTTAATCCCGAGAAATGCGTCTTCAGCGTATCGTCCGAGAAGCTCCTCGGTTTCGTTGTCTCTAGCCGCGGGATCGAGGCCAACCCCGAGAAGATCTCAGAAATCTTGAGCATTGGGAAGCCGTCCTGCGTCAAGGACGTGCAGAGGCTCATAGGTAGCATGACATCGCTTGGGAGGTTCATCTCCCGTCTCGGTGAGCGTGGAGCGTCCTTCTTCAAGCTGGTCGGGAAGGACAAGGACATCCGGTGGACGGATGAAACCGACAAGGCCTTCGTCGACCTCAAACGCCTCTTGACCACGCCACTGGTACTCACCGCGCCGAACCTCGAGGAACAGTTGCTTTTGTACGTCGTCGCAACCACATCGGTCGTCAGCACGGTGTTGGTTGTCAAGCGCCCGGAGGAAGGTCGTGCCTATCCTGTCCAAAGGCATGTCTGCTACGTGTCCGAGGTCCTTGGACCCTCTAAGACGCGGTACCCCCAGCTACAGAAGCTGTTGTATGTCATCCTTATCACCACTCGAAAACCAAGGCATTACTTCCAAGCCCACAAGGTGGTGGTAGTGACTGGTTTCCCCCTTAGGGATATCATTCGGAACTGTGAGGCCACTGGTCGGATAGTCAAGTGGGCCCCAGAGATGGGCGAATTCTCCATTGACTACAAGCCGCTTAACACCATCAAATCCCAAGTCCTCGCCGACTTCATGGCCGAGTGGACGAAAATCCAACACCCGCCGACCTCAGAGATTTGGCCGACCTGGACCATGTATTTCGACTGCTCCCTCAGCATCGCCGGCGCTGGAGCCGGCATACTTTTGGTATTCCCAAAGGGTGAGCATATCAAGTACGTCCTCCAGTTGCTCTTTAAGGCATCGAATAACGCCGCCGAATACGAGGCTTTACTCCATGGTCTCCGAATCGCCAAGTCCATCGACCTCAAGCGCCTCATGGTGTATGGTGATTCGAAGCTAGTGATTAGCCAAGTCAACAAGGACTGGGCCTGTTAGAGCGAGAAAATGGACTCGTATTGTGTCGAGGTTCAGAAGCTCGAGGGCAAGTTTAGCGGCCTCGAGTTCCACCACGTCCTCCGTGATGCCAATTCGTCAGCCAACCAACTGGCCAAGTTCGGGTCATCTCACGCGATTGTTCCACAAGGGATTTTCATTCACGAGCTGCACATGCCGTCGATCGATAACTCGGAGTCAAGTGAGCCGACTCCTCCTCCGCTGGTCGGCTTAGTGCTGGCCATCTACGGTGCCATGGATGACTGGCGATGAGAGCTCATTGACTACATCACCACCAAGGCGCTGCAACCCGACAAGGCCATGGCTGAGCGCATCGCCCGACGTAGTAAGCAGTACATCGTGGTCCGCTCCGAGTTGTACAAACACGCGGCCTCGACCTGAGTACTCCTGTTGTGTGTCCTCCGGGACCATGGGGTCCAGATCCTCGAAATTCATTCAGGTATCTGTGGCAACCACGCGGGCACTAGGACGCTGGTCCGCAAGGCTTTCCATTCGGGTTTTTATTGGCCGACTGCCAACGAGGACGCCAAGGATCTAGTGTGACGCTGCCCGGGATACCAATTCTTCGCCAAGTAGAACCATCTTCCAGCTCAGGCTCTCCAAACGATCCCGCCGTCATGGCCATTTGCGTGCTGGGGGCTTGACATGGTCGGCCCGTTTCCGAAGGCATAGCAGAGCTATGATCATCTTTTTGTTGCAATTGACAAATTCACGAAATGGATCGAGGTAATTCCCTTGAAGACCTGCACCGCAAAGAAAGCGGCTGAATTCATTGAGGGCTTAACTTACTGTTTTGGTGTCCTGAGGGAGATTATCACTGACCTCGGCATGCAGTTTACCGGGAACGACTTTTGGGAGTTCTGTGAGGACAGGTGCATCGAGGTCAAATATGCCTCGGTGGTGCACCCTCTGGCGAATGGGCAATGCAAACATGCCAATGGCATGATTCTGCAGGGTTTGAAGGCTCGAATCTTTGACCCACTGGTCCCACTCCAGAAGTACGGTGGTCGCTGGTTGCACGAGCTCCCCGCCGTGCTCTGGGGTCTACGCAATCAGCCGAGCCGAGCTCCCCGTTCTTTTTGGTTTACGGCTTGGAGGTCATCCTGCCGGTCGACATGCTCCACGAATCCCCGAGGATTCGCCTCTACGACGAAGGCATGGCCGAAAAGGCACGGGCCGAGGATATTGACAGCCTCGAGGAAGCACGGATGGTTGTGGCGATCCAGATGGACCGATATCAGCAGGACCTCTACCGATACCATGATAGGAACATCCGTGGGAGGTCCTTTAAGATCGGCGACCTCGTGCTCCGTAGGGTGCAGTCCTTGGCCGACATGAACAAGCTGTCGGCCCCTTGGGAAGGCCCCTTCGTCGTCTCCGCCGTCACATGTCTGGGCTCCTATAGGCTACTTCGCGAAGATGGACAGGAAGTGCCAAACTCGTGGAACATCGAGCACCTGCGACGATTCTACGCTTGAACAGCTAAGTACCCGATCCTTAACTCCTTTAAATAGTGCAATTTCTATTATCACCTGATCTTTTTGCAGGACGCCTATTTCTCGACCCTCGGACTGCTCGAGGGGTCGACAGTCTCCAGAGCAGAATCGCCAGCCGTGCCGGCAGTTCTCATGCAAACACGCTTATGGCGAGCCCTGAGCAATGTGGTCCCAGCTCGAAAGCTAAGGGTACATGAGAAGAGGAGACCACCGGCTAAGCTCGAGCTGCTCAGGGGCTCATTCTTTGACCACTTCGATCGAACGTGATGGCTCGACCTGATGTCCCTTGGGATAGGCACGTGTCCCCTACCCAAGGCAGGCTAGGGTCAGGACTAGTCGTGTTTTGGTCAAGTGCCAGGCGAATGAGCTTGAGGTTCTTAACAACTATATCCTGTGTATAGGACTAAGACGCCAAGAGCTCCACTTGCAGTCACCCGGACAAAGATCTGTCGATAGCTCAAGCCGCTCTACTTCGAGGGTCAGACACAGATATTAGTTGGTCGTCGACCTCGCGCTCACTCACTGCATACACAACTAAGTGACCTTGCTCGACTGAATGCCCCTGGGATCCATCCTACAGGCTTTAGCCGCTTGGCCATGAGGGTTATACACGTATAGAGTGACCGCCGATCTTCCCATGTCCACCTATTTACCCTGTACACAGCTGAGTCAGTCCGATTTAGGCTAGGGAGTACTCCAGATCCGTCTGTTGAGGCCCTAAGTCACTTGGCATTGGAGGTCAGTCATGAGGTAAATAGAAGGTTGTCTCTTCACGTACCGACCCGCTATGGAGGAGGTAGAGCCGCTTGAGCTTGATCGGTAGCCCTCCGGACTTGGTCTGTTGACGGCCGAGATCGCCTAGCCTGGTTTACTCTGAGTGACAGACGTGCTTGAGCTTGGTAGAAAGCCTTCCGATTTTTGATCTATTGATGGCCGAAGTCGCTCGGTGCGAATTACCCGAAGTGGTAGCTTTGCCCGAGCTTTGACATGGAGCCCTCCTGTTGACGAGAAAAATCAACACGTCGGCCTGGGAGATCTGCTTAGCTCCAGTGCAGGTCCTAGAATCGATGAAGCGCGGGCGTGCTAGTCAATTTGATCCTGCCACTGACAAGTCATGTAAAGCAACCGATTATAAAATGTATCAGCCTATCGGCTAATATCCAGAACAGTCGATTGGTCGACAGCCGATGCTGATATCAACCAATGTAGTAAAGAGTCTTGATACATCGGCTGTGTACTTAACAGACATCTATATAAAGGTGATCGGCTGACAATAACATGATGATATCTAAAATTGCATGAACCAATCACATGATGGAATTGATATTGATTTAAAGCACATATCGGCTAGAAGTCCGATATCATAAAATCCAAATGATCGAATATTCAATGACGCCTCCGCTGCAATCGGCTAGATCCAACTTGTATACAATTCTTGCAAGTTGATGCAATACCAGATAACTCACCGGCTGAAACCCCAATGAAACCCTTAGTGGCAGTCAACAGGCAGGCTAGATATTACGGTTCTAATCATGACTTAGTAGATCAAACTGATTCAGCACTAAGTATGAAAAGAAAAGCAATATCTAGACAATCAAGCCCTTGGCTGATTTTCAGGGTGGTAGATGCCTGAACCAATCTAATCTAGTAAACAGTTTAGCCAATAACGACAGAGACCCTAAAACGGGAGACAGCCGATAGGGCTAAACTGAAATACTAAGATTGGATTAATAGAGACATATGATAAATAGTCAGGCAAGCATGCTAACTAAACTGGAGCAATCCAAGAGATCAAACGTACTGATGCAACCTTGGACAACGTCGACGTAGTCAATATGATCGCCTAATCCGGCAGAACATTAGACTTATCCCTTTGCTAGAGGTCGAACCTAATCGATGCAGCCCAGTGCCGGATGCCAAGTTCCGTCGGATGTTGAATGAAGATGAAGAATAAAAGGGTGGCGATGCGCCGAATTGTATTGATCGAGAGATATTATTTACATGAACCCCAGGCTTACATATTTATACCCATGGGATAACAGAGAAACAGAGATCCTAACAGATTACAAATCCAAACTTTCCTAAAGATAATAGGAAACAAACCGAATCCTTACCGGATACTAACACACTTTCGTAAAGATAAAATAGGAAACAAACAAACTCTTCCTAATTAATAGATACAATTGCCTTTTTAGGACTCTATCCTTATATGGCAATCGTCATGAAGCACATCATTTTGATCCGAAAGTGTCTCCAATGTTATCATACTGGAATCGGCTACATCGGCTTGTCTTATCTGATTCGGTATCAGCCGATGGACACCTTAGCCGATTCGGGTTTCGGGGCTTACCAAATTCTGCTGTTAACACCTCCGGATTTGAACTGTTGAAGGACGAGGTCGCTCAGCACGATCTGTCACATAGCAGAAAGTTGGGTGTCCAGAAAAACATACATATCGGACATTTCGCAAATTGAGCACGACATTCAAAAGAATAGGTAAAGTATTTTCTTATACAAACATGGTGATGATCATACATAGGGCCCGAGGTCCCCCTAATTTATAGGTTCATGTTGGCAACGATCTTCTCCACAATTGGCTCCACGAAGGCGTAGATGCCCTCGACATGGGACTCGGCGACGCCAGCAGGCCACCCTTCGGCGACTGCCTCAACCTCTACGCAGGGGTGCAGTTTTTGCACCATCCCAAGGACATGCGTCACTGCCGTCTTCGCCACCCCCCAGGCACAGGCCTGGAGAAGCTCCCCGCTGCTCTGGAGACATGCCAGGAATGCGTCATCGGTCGGCACGGTCGACGACGACTCCGGGTCGATCTTGGTGAGGAGCTCCCAGACTACGTCCACGCAGATCGCCCAGCGCCCCTTGGCTGTCTAGAGGCGGGCCCGTAGGCCGCCGATCTGACGGTGGAGGATCGCGAGTTGGCCTATTCAACAAGAGATCGGTCATGGACATAGGCCAAAGCCGACAGTAGGAGGAAATGAAGAGTGAAACTTACGAATGGCTTCTGCCCGCGCGGACTTGTCTATGGCCATCCCGGCCAGCGCTTCGTTCCTTGCCGCCTCCGCGGCCTTCAGCCTCCTCTCCGCTTCGGCTTTAGCCACCTCAGACACCTTCATTCTTGACTCAGCATCGTCGAGTGCAGAGACAAGATCCTGGAGGAGATCCTCGGAGTCCCGATGCTAAGCCGTGAGCTCCTCAGCACCAGCTCAGGAGGAGGACCCTTCAATGCGAGGGTCGACATACGACGGCTCCCTATCAAAGACTCTTGTCAGTTTGATCGCTGTCCATAAGGTAAAGAATACAGTAAAATACTGAACTCACTGGGTGGAACCTATGAACCTCATAGCACCCCGAAGCGGTATCTTCCTAGCCGGTTCTCACTCCTGCTCTCCCAGCACCCCGCGCGAACTTGGCCCTGCCTCGGGGGAAGCGGACAACGTCTGTTTCCCCCTCGGGTCTACCGTCACAATGGGGAGGTGGATTTCTGCGACTTCCAGTTGCGACAGCACGGTGTTGATGAGAATTTTTCCCACGCGCTGGCCTGGGAGATCTGCTTAACTCCAGTGCAGGTCCAAAATTGGTCGCCTTTGGTGATTGAGCGGGTGTGCCAGTTGGTTTGATCCTGCAACCAAGAAGAAAACAAAAGATAGACGCTTGGTTAAGATTAGATCCCAATGTACGTTTAGACCAAGTGATTGGGATAGATCGGTAGCATACCAAGATAATATAAATCACTTATATCTAAAAGTACATTAGGATAATAACTATATACATTTATAACCTAGCCGATGTCGCAAATCTAATGTAAATCGGCTAGTACTCTGGTATATTTTATAAAAAGATATTAATCAGAACTAAATGTGTTGAACCAGGATCAATCAGCTGTTAATGTGATTTAACAGATTGATACCGAGCTTAGCACATTTAAGTAGATTAAGATCTTAATATAAAAGACAGTTCTGATACACTTAACAATAATAATATATAAAAGATGATTAAAACAGGTAAGACCGGCTGAAACCCCGGCACTGTCTCTAATAATAAACATTGAGCCGAATAGATTTATATAATTCTAAAGTCGACATAATAGATTGATTAGATGCAGCATTAAGTACCAAAAAAAGCATGAGATCTATTTAGACTAATGAGAATTCATCGAGATGGTAGATATACCATATAATCTGAATCAACCTCTAGATCTAGCTCTGTCGGTTGTTATCTTAAAGAATATGCTACCCGATCGGGAGATAGATCTAGACATTGATCTAGATTATATGTCGCATATGGTAAATTAAGCAGTTTGCAACATCAAAATCAGAGTATCATGATGATAGAAGCACTAGCCTCGATACCACAAGCCGCTTGTAACAAGAAATTACCTTTCCTGGAGATCGAAGCCGATGCAGCCCAAGAACAAAGCAAGAACTCGTCGAGAAAAAGTAAAACAGAAAGGTTGGCGATGCGCCAAAATTGTATTGATGTGTGTTCGATTGATTACAACAAGCCCTCGGGTCTTATTTATACCTAGTTACAACAACATCCGTGTAGATCACGGTTTGTATCTTATCTACTATTTACAGTACGACAATATCCTGGGACGGGGTCCCATGCCGCGTTACAAAAGTAATCTTTACAAAATATCCTATTTTACAGATATAATTGCCGTTATAGGACCTTATCCATAGATGACAATATCTTTAACGTCCTCTGGAAACCGAATTCAATAATTATCTCTAAGCTTTCCTTCCAAGATTGGCTCCACCTTCGGTCTTCAATCGGAATTGTCTATCGGTTGTCCTGGTCCAACTTGGACTCAGCCAACTGGCTCCGTAGCCGATTCGGACTTAGCCAATGCAGCTTCTGTTTTCGTAGATCGCGCTTCTCCTCTGATTCCGCTTCAATCCTTCCTTCAAACTCGGGGATTTGCTTAGCAAATTCGGTCTTTAACACACGGTGCGGGCTCCAACTCCTTGCCATGACACCAACACCTGGCAGGTGAGGTTACAACAAAAAACAAAGAGGATGAGTAAAGAGAGAAATCATTTAACCAAGGTCGGGATTCAGGACTTCACCCGTTGACGACGATCGGGGCCGCCGCTCCAGCTCCCGCTCTCTGAGGAACTTAGAGAGGACTCCATGGGTTTTAGAAAGTTTTGAGACAGCAGAAGGGCAAGGAGGGCGCGAGCCTTGAAGTTTTTTCTCTTGGCAAAAGTGTGGTGTGAGATGGAAGGAAGTGAGAGTGACCAAGCTTAAATAGGGGCAATGATGGGCCTAGTGGTGTCGTTCTTGGAATACATGCACAACGCCGTTGGTAACAGACGCGGGGAATTTGAAGGGCCCTCACCCATCCATCTCCTAGGCCTGCCATGTCACCTCTGGAGCAAATCAAAGCCGTCGGTTATGTGGAATAGCTAACGGCGTCCGCTGAACATTTTGGAAACCGCTTTCGTCTTAAACCGCCAACCCTGCCTGTCGCCTAGGGAAGAGTGGAAAACCAGGAATTTGATTAGCCGCTGTGAGGCGCTGGTTCTCGCGCCCTTAATGAGATGTGATTGGCACTCTGCCTGAGGTTGTCAAAGGGTTGCCCTTCGACTTCATCGACTATCGTAGGCCGTTCGGGTTTCGACCAGGATGACTCAATATCTAGCCTCCGGGCGGTAGTCCCGGTCACCTCGCCGACCACCACTGGCCTTCGGGCCGTGGCTCAACCAACTCGGGCGATGGCTTCCAGGCCATCCCCCGGTCAGGGTCGGGATTACCATAGGCCTCCGAGCGGTAGTCCCGATCCCCTCGCCAACCACCACTGGCCTCTGGGACGTGGCTCAACCGACTCAGATGATGGCTTCCGAGCCATTCCCCGGTCGGGGTCGGGGTTACCATAGGCCTCCGGCCAGTAGTCCTGATCCCCTCGCCGACCACCACTAGCCTCCGGGCCGTGGCTCAACCGACTCGGTGATGGCTTCCGGGCCATCCCCTGGTCGGGATCAGGATTACCATGAGCTTTCGGGCAGCAGACTCATTGAACACAATAAACATCGCAGCACCCCGAGGAATGGTTGAATCAGAAAAGAAAAATAAAAAAAGAGAGACAAAAGCAATCCCACAGACTGGACCCTCGGCTTGGATGTACCATCTGACCCTAGGCTCGGGGGCTACACCTGTCAGGTGCACCTGGGCTGTGCACCTGCTGAAGCTTGAACTACAAGATTCTGGGGACTTGTTGAAGCCCTGCTGCGACGCCTTTGGGAACTCTCTAAAGACGATAGAGAAGACCTTAGATCCTAAGGACGGATGTCTCATTCCTCCTTAAGCTCGGGGGCTGCTATAGGGGGTGTCACCCCGGGGTAGCACTCGGACCAGAGTTGAAGTCAAGATGGAGTCGGACTGCGAAGTCTTTTGGATAAGGTCGGGAGCCCGACCTCCCCTAGGGGTCGGACGCCCCGACCTCCCCTAGGGGTCGGACGCCCCGACCTCCCCCCAGTTCGACCTCGGCACTCCTTTCTTGACCTTGACTCCCCGACCCGACTTTCGGCCTCCTCGGGACGAAACTTTGCTTGCAAGGAGACGAGAAGGGGAAACCCCAACAAGGAATGACGTCACTCGAGAGCACAGTGCAGGTGGAATCTACAGAGGAGGGGCACCAAGGCAGGATAAGGCATAAGACACCCACGGCGCGCTGGGCACAGAGGACATCTCTATATACCTTTTTCAAATGTTGTTTGTACTCACCTTTTTAGATCTTTAGTTTTAGCTTTTTTGGCCCCTAAGTCCCTTATAACTGCACCCCTTGAGCTATAAAAGGGAGAGCAGGACGGGCTGGGGGGATCGAGGCATCCAAGTTCATTTCATTCTCAACTCTTTGCTTGTTCTTGGCCAGCTTGCTCTAAGCCTCAAGAACTCACACTTGTAAACCTTGTTCATCATCTACCCCTTCAGAAGGGAAGAACACCACACACTGAACGTAGGCTTATTATCCTTCGGGAGCGCTGAACTAGTATAAATCTTGTGTATCTTGATCTTTGGCTCATCTTAGTGACTCAAGTTGACCACCAGGTCCTGAGAGGTGGCGCATTCCTAACCACTCACTCACCTCCTTGGGCTCCCCTCTCGGAGGACTATCGACCTACCCGTCGACATACTCATTAATAACCTCTCTAATTCTCTCCACTATATTTTCACCAGTGTGTGAAACATCAATTGATCTTAGGCCAAGAACTCTTTTTGCATTTGTCAGTCATCATCAATAAAACGAACAACTACACTAAGGTAATCCTCCTTAGCCCTATTACTCTATATGTTTAAGGTGACACTAGCAGAAAAGGTGCATGTACTGAATAATTCCTTAAGTGATTCACAACCTTTGTCATAGACATTTTTAAATCACGGGTTGTGGTTTGCCTACTGACAGCTTTAAACCTAGGATTATGAGAAGTTTGGATGTAATTTTCAAAAGCAGGACTCTCACCAAAGTTCAAAGGTAAATCTTATCTAGCAATTAGGACAAGAGATTCTTGAGCTACCTGGCATAGTTGGATTCCTTGCTTCCTCGCACAAGTCTCAACATGCTACTTCAAGTGTCCTGTTCCACCAGATGATTTTGCAGATAATTTATTCCTACATATTCTACATCGTGCTACTGTTACCTGTCTTTCGTTAGGGCCTGTCATGACCACCTCATCGAAATATTTCCAAACACCGGAAGTTCTCGATCTCTTCGAGCTGGTGTTCATCAATGCACTCCCGCTCATAATGTGAGATCCTTCTGAACCCGCCGACGCCTGAACTGGTACCTCCTCAACAACTGGTGGTGTTGGATTCGATCTGGTGGTATCATAATCACCAGTTGGGAATGACCCCAACAGGTAATTAGGGTCAAAATCACCCAACGTGAACGACGGCGACGGATAGTTCGGATCCACTCAGAAATGTTGAAACAATATAAACAAATTTTACATTATTTATTCACGTAACATAAATATACAAATAATAAATACATATGTACATACTTTCTTACCACCTTATTTTCACACATATGCTCTGCACTATTTTCAACTCAGAAACTATTTTTAATTTTTGAAAATATTTGAGCAAATTTTGTCTAAATTAAAAAATCGAGCTATTAGAGAGCACAAGAGAGCACAAGATGAGATGTTTGGGGTTAGGAGGAATGTCGGGGTAGGTGCCCTATTTATAGGATGAAATTTCATATTTTTGGATATTCTTTCGGATTCTTTTAAATTTTTCGAGCTGCAATGGCTAAATTCAAAAACTAGCCGTTATGCGAAATGTGGCGGCCTTTGATTCGCGCTCGTGCTAACCGTTAACGGCACCGGCCGACCAACCCCCCTCCTCCCCAGCCACGCGGCAGCGCCTGATTGCTCCCCCCCTCGCGTCGTGCCTTGCGTCGATACGCTACAGGAGCCATGCCAACCCACGAGCTGTGACGATGGCCCAGACACGGCCCATGCCTTCCCGTACCGTGCCGTGTCAGGCCATGCAACAGTACAGTGCGTGTGTGCTTGTGCCGATACAGAAAGGTCCGATCCATCTGGTCAGCTATACCTCGGTCCAATTATCTTTTCAGAATTGAATTGATTGCCCGTTTCCCCACTGACACCCTTGTTGATGCGACTACCGATGCCGCCGTCCCACACATAGTTTTCCATACCGGTGTGTTTCAGTCTAACTTGTTTTAACTGTTACCTGGCCTTCGAAGTACTGGGATCTCAGCCATTGGAAGCAAGGCTCGGATGCACTGGACAGCAATTTGCCGGTTAGTTTCATGAGCAGGACAGTGTTGTGCGCTTTGAGATCCCGTACTATGCCTAAGCCACCTTGTTCCTTTGGTAGGATCACTTTGGCCATGATACAAGACATTGTCCCCTTCTAATTATTTTATCTCCTTTCCATAGAAAAGCCCCTCTAAGCCCGTCAATTGCTTCTATACTTTTTTCTTTTTTCTAAGG
This sequence comes from Oryza australiensis, assembly GCA_019925245.2. NCBI lineage: Eukaryota > Viridiplantae > Streptophyta > Magnoliopsida > Poales > Poaceae > Oryza > Oryza australiensis. Next base: position 581,026 of record JAIFGZ020000381.1, on the reverse strand, counting down.
ATGAAAACGGTACAAAAATTTTGAGACCGTGTCTACACCGTTTTCGCAAAACTAATATACCAATAATATCTTTATCGACGGTTTATCGATTCTAAAATTTAGTTTTACTAATTTGTATCAGCGTCACATTAAAGTTGACACTAAATAGTTAAATTCATAAATATAGAAATTTTCTGACCGTTTTTATCGTTTCATAAAAATAATAAAAAATGATACCATTTTCTATCGTTTTTATCCATATTTTTTTCGGGCCATCTTGCACATGCCATGAAATAATTGGCAATTGCCGCCATAACCGTGTTGATCATTATTAGGCACTCCCACAGAATAGCAGCCTTGGGATACAGCCTGCTAACCTTTTGACTATTCTATCAGTGATTGGCGAAAGCATTTTGCGTGAGACTTTAGTAGTGGACCGCGAAAGACCCACATAGTTACAGGGTAAAGGGCTCATTGGGCATGTCAGTAGTTCTGATATAGCCGTGGCTTCAGATTCTTCCATGTGTATCGTTACTAAAGTGCTATTGTGGTAATCGATTGTTAACCCTGAGAAATCTACCTTATTAAAGTAACAGAAATAAAACCTCTATGTTCGTGCGGTCTATAAATTCTCATATTGATTGAAGAAAAGAAAAAAAATCAAGTCCATATAAAAAATAATTTAAAATAACTAAAATTCGAAATTAAAACATATTAAAAGAGGAGGACATATTAAAAGAGGAGGACAGAGTCCATACATGTATACAAAATTTAGAGCTAATTGAAATTTGGAAATAAAAAAATTAAAAGTAGACGTTAGAGTCCATAAAAAATACAATTTAGAAAGAATTAAAATTAAAAAATATAAAATAAAAAATATTGGAAGAAGAGTCTAAAAGTCCATATAGGAATACAATTTAGAAAAACTAAAATTTAAAATTTAAAAAATAAAAAATATTAAGAGTCCATATATAAATATAGAGAGTCGAATTAAAAATATATATCGAAAGAAGAGTCTAGAATTTATATAGAAATTTAGAACTAACTAAAAGTAAAAATTTAGAAAATAAAAAAAATTAAAAGTAGATTTTGGAGTCCATATAAATATACAATTTAGAAAAAACTAAAATTCAAAATTAATAAAAATAAGAAAAATTGATAGAAGAGTCTAGAGTCTATATTAGAAATTCAATTTTGAAAGAACTGATATTTGAAATTTAAAAATAAAAAATATTAAAAAAAGAATATAGAGTTTATATAGGAATAAAATTTAGAAATAAATAAAATTCAAAATTTTAAAATAAGTAGTATTCCATATAAAAATATAATTTATAAATAACAGAAATTAGAAACTAAAAAAATTAAAAGAGAAGTCTAGAGTTTATACAAATACAATTTAGAAATAAATAAAATTTATAATTTAAAAATAAAAAATATTAAAAGAAGGGTATAGGATGAAATAAAATTTGTAAATAGCGAAACTTTAGACGGAGCTTGGTAAATGCGGGTGGTAGTATATGCGTCGCCATCGGAGCTTGGCTCCCACCTCACCGTGCCAACCTACCTCGCGTTGACCTCAAGACGGGGCGGGAGGTCGCCAGTGTATGTGTCACCTTCCTGCGGATAGCCGGATAGGCTCGCCAGTTCCTGCCTCCCTCCTCTTCTCCTTCACTGTTGCGAACCACTGGAGCCCCCTCATTGCCAGCCTTCCACCGTCGATGTCACCTTCCTGCGGATGGGCCTGCCGGCCACCTCCTCTCCCCACCGGTGAGCTCTTGATGAGAGAGGGTGAGAGGTAAAAGTCTACTTACATAAGGAGCCTATATGTTTTTTTTAGTTTTTTCTGACTAGATGTCACGTCACCTAGAACAGCCATCCATGTGATCTGGCTTGGATGGTTTTGTCAAGTTAAAAGTTAAATTTTTTGATATTATGGTTTAAGGATACTAATTAAACTGGACGTAAAGATAGAAACGGCGAGTAGACTTATTCCCAGCTGAAATGCCGCACGTCATCATCACCCCGTCCTGGCTGAATTGGAAATGGCTTTATAAAAAACACGGATATAAAAAAGACTTTCATATAAGTATTAAGAGAGAAGTGAGTGTATTCGCTGAAATCGAACACAGGCCGTTTGGGCGCCCTAACCTGTCCATATAAGTATTAAGAGAGAAGTGAGTGTATTCGCTGAAATCGAACACAGGCCGTTTGGGCGCCCTAACCTGCCCACTGAGCTAGCCGCAGTTCTCACCCAACAATTTTTATGAAGGAGGGTTTAACCGGACAAACCCATACAGTGTGATGTATGGCCGTCTCCTCCATGCAAGGCACGGGTAGCCAAGTGGAGAAGTCATAAAGGATTGCATTGAACTTTGAATACATTTTTATATTGTGTGTCTGAGATGGATCTGTTTTAAAGAACACTAGTGAAGAATCAGTTTTTACGTGCGGACTGAAAGACATCTTCCTGTGCGAAAGGTCTGTCCGTACATCCAAAAAGATCTGAAAAAATCAAATTTTCGCGTGCGGACAGTCTAACCGCACGGAAAGATCTATTATTCCGTGTGGTCGGATTAAGCGGCCCGCACGGAAAGATCAATTTTGATCTTTCCGTGCGGGCCGCTTAATCCGACCGCATGGGATAATAGCTCTTTCAGTACGGTTCTTTAAGTTGACCACACAAGAAGATAGCAGCATTATTTTATGTGCATGCTTGTATTTTGTTTGGGTCTCTCTCCTCTCTCTCATCAATAATGATACGAGTACTACACATATCGATAGGTTGTCGTAGTACTCGTACAAATTAAGAAAACACATTAATTATATCTCATAAAAAGATATATGTACGCATACACATATATACATATCATGTATCGTCTCGTAATTTACAATAATTCGAAAGCACATAAAATATATATGTCTCTTCGAAATGTTTGTTCTACATATATTCTTTTTTCCACTCTCTAAGTCGTTTGAAGGTATCCTCCGTCGCAAGTTGGTTTTCCGGATCGTAGAAATCTCCCAAATGGTTATAGCCATCGCGACAGATGAAGCGACAAATATCTGCACACAAGTTGAGTATAGTTTGATTGTCGAACCGGTTCGCTACAACTGGAATGGGCGGGATCTATTTAAGAAGGAATACACATTGATAGTTAGGAAAATTATAAAAGATCTTAATATGTAAAAAGATATCTGGACTTACTTCTTCAAACTTTGTAGTGTATCTTCCGTGGGTTCTAAGCATCTCGCACACGTAGTATCCGCATAAGTTAGTGCCTGGTGGTTGCTTATAACACTATGTTGAATAAAATTGTATACGTCAATATTTTGAATTAAACAAGTATATATAAGAAATGTCAGTATAGCGGACATGTAACTACCAGCCATTGTGTCTTCATGAAAAGCTTCTTCCTTTGTGGATTGTTGACTGGTCCACCGTGGTCTACGTAATGTTTGTGTGCTCTATGTAGACAAAATAATTGTTTGAGTCAATTGTGTCTTTGAAAGTACAACAACCAATACTTATTAAATGGTACATAAAAGTACTTACAAATTTAACAAAATGAGAAATTTTTTGAATGTATCATCAGCGTAGTGTGCCGGATTCAGCAATACGGCCGAGTGGTCCCGCGGATATACCAGAAATAGTACATAGTGATCGCTGCAAAGAAGATATGTTAATTGTAGGTGATTTTGTAGTAAAATAACAGTAGTATGGAAGAAATATTATGTACCGCACAGCATAAGGGACCATAATGACAGTTTTGTCTTTGTGCGTGAGCATCACTTTGCTCAAGTACCGTGCTACACTGACCATATTTTTCTTCTGCATTGGTTTGATGGTAGCTTCTTTTTCGGACTTTCATTTACCTTTCAGCTCAGTAGAATCTTCATGAATTGCCACCGTGTGTTCCGTCCAGCAAACCCTTGTTGGGTTGATGTATCCTACTGGTCGGTTGTCCTTTTTGGTGTCGTGGAATTGCATCCTAAGTAATACAGCGGGTAATTCATCAGAAGTTAGTTTGCAAATGAATTTATTTATGTCATAAAATGTGATTGACTTACAGGCAAACGTGGCAACGAGATTTATATCTATTTTGTCCAGCTTGAAAAATTCATGAAGGTCGTTGAAATCGATGACCACATCTCATTTGGTCCACTGATGAAAGCGTGATCCGGGACCTTCACAGTAATCATGCCAAGGCCTTTTTTAGTTGCCTTTAGGTACCAGTCATGCATCAACCTCATCTCCGAAGATAGGTCTTCCATGACGTGCAATGGTAAAAACGACTTTTCGTACTCGTACTTTGTTGACACTTCATCCGATGTCCAGTTTTGCATATCCTCCATGTGATTTTTCACTGATTTATGTGAATCTGACAACTTTGGAGTTTTATCTTGTTTCTTGTCAGTCGGTGCTCTCCCCCTAAAGGCCTGGAACACTAACTTTTTCTCATATATGGCCATTTCTTTCTGATCATAAGTGGATCGAACCATTTTTGGGATAAGCCGACGAGGTTCAAGCTTGGTTGGACTTGGAAGACTTGTGGTTTTCTGAAGAGGCCTTTCAGGTAGCGCCAAATCTAACTGTGTGTCGGAGGAGATTGATTAATTTCTTGTACTGTAGATGGAGGTTGTTCTTTCGGGACTTTAGGGGGGTGACGGAGGTGGCGAATCAGGTCTTTTTATTTGGGACGAGGGAGGCGGGGAACCAGGCCGATTTGGTGGTGAATCTGGACCCTGGTGGAGAATGCGGTGAAGGAGCAGCAACAATTTTGGGAACCGACGGGATTGGGGTTGAAGGTGGACCGACCAGCAGGATATCTCGTCGATGCCATAATATGAACTGGTTCACCGCATCCCCAAGCAGTTATATCCCTTCCGGTGCTGGAATATCTAGCTCTAAACTAGTATGCTCTGCATGTACCTTGGCCACTTGCATCCTTACATATTCTTCAGGGATTGGAGTGTTGTGAAATTCACGGCCTGGTATCGCAAGTCATGTTTCCACCTCCTTTCTCTTCCCAGCCCTTCCTATCGGCATGAGTAGGCTGCACGACGTCAGAGCAGTGATGTTATCCACTGGATAAGGTGACATGTTTACTGACCCGACACTGCTTGGTACCTGAACTGTCAGTTCTTCAGAATGCTAGAATAAGTTTGGGAAGGCTTGACGATTTTGAGCAACAAGAGAGTAGAAATGTTGTTATACTTGTTTTGCTATTTTCTCTTCCAGTTTTTGTTTGTACCCGTCCCGTTTCTTGTAACTCGTAGATTCCTCTGGAAACCCTTCCTTCCAACTTGTTCTTGACGATATACCTCTTACTCATCCGAAATGTTCAGAGTTGCTTAATGCAGCTGTCAGGTGACGTTCGAGAGGGGATCATGCGGGATGCTGAAGGGTAGAGATTAGTGCACATGATTGGAAAGTTTCCATATGGCATACAATGGATATATTGTTGCGTATGGAAAGCGGAATTTTGGTTTTAGGAAAACCGGGATTGTTACGGTTGGTCTATGTATAGTTTGTTTCTTGTACGAGAAGGTTTCCTAGTGAATTAGGGCTTCTTGTATGAGTTGGATTCGTGGCTCTTGGCTGCGGATTTTATGTATAAATAGTGAGGGGAGGCGTGGCCTCTCAGTATCGCTTTTATCGATTTTGAGTTGGAGTTTTAGAGCTTCTCAAGTTAGGGTTTCAAGTTTAGATGGAGATTTTGTAAGGAGTGCTTTGTTTGCACTTTGTAAACACAGAGAGTTTCAATAAAGATTAATCTTCTTGAGAATTTTTTGTGTCTTCTTCTTCCTCGGTTTGGCGGCGTATTTCGGATCTGCTAACCGGTCAGACCGCAGACACTACGGCGATCAGACCGCGCCTTCTTCCCGGTTGGACCGCAAGTTCATTAGCGGTCAGACCGGCGGGCATCGGCATCGGCTACATCGTTTAATCGGCTATCGGCTAAGGCGATCGGCTACGGGCGGTCAGACCGAAGGCTATCAGGCGGTCAGACCGGCTGAACAGCTTGGTCAGACCGGTGCGACACCCTCGGTCAGACCGGCGTCAGAAAATAGAGGTAAAGTTTTATTTCCGCTAAAACTTTGTTTTTGGGGTACTCAACCATTCACCCCCCCTCTGGTTGGCTTTTCATTGGGCATTCGATCCTACAAGTGGTATCAAAGCCTCGTTTTTCTGCTTTGGATTTTCTTTGATCTAAAGTCTTTCATCATGTCGGATAAATTTTCAACAAAACCGTATGTTTTTGATGGCACCGATTTTGCGTATTGGTGTAGTAAGATGCAATCTTACATCATGGCTCAAGACTATGATGTGTGGCAAAAGGTTGCACTTCCCTACAACATACCCGATGCCATTAATACTGATGCTTTGAAAACCGAGTTTAATAACAATTGCAAAGCTCGCAATATTTTGTTGAATGGAATTTCGCGTTCTGATTTTGATCGTGTTTCTCATCTTCAAACTGCTAATGAAATTTGGAACGCTTTGAGAAACTTTCATCAAGGAACTACAAACATGAAAGAACTTCGTCGAGATCTTTTTAAAAAGGAATATATAAAATTTGAGATGAAACCTGCTGAAGCTTTGGATGACTATCTTGGTAGGTTTAATAAAATCTTGAGCAATCTTAGATCTGTTGATTCTTCTTATGACACTAATTATCCACAGTCTGAGATTTCTCGTCACTTTTTAAATGGTCTTGATATGTCTATTTGGGAGATGAAAGTAACTTCTATTCAAGAATCTGTTAACATGGCAAATTTGACTTTGGATTCGCTTTATACAAAACTTAAAACTCATGAGATGAATATTCTTTCTCGTAAAACGGATTCTAAGTCAAGTGCTTTGATTTCTCCTTCGACTTCTTCAGATGTTGCTTCTTTGTCATCTTCAAATGCTCTTGCTTTGATTAACGCCATGTCCGATGAACAACTCGAGCAATTCGAGGAGGAGGACTTGGCTCTTGCTACTAACAACCTTTCCAGAGCTATGAACAGAGTTAGGTTCAGGAAGAAAGGAGGACCAATGCGTTGCTTTGAATGCGACGCCTTGGATCACATCCGCTCCAACCGCCCCAAGCTTGGGAGGAGGAAGAAGGAGGACAAGAGCGCCGAGAAGACAAAGGATGACAAACCCAAGGGTAGGCGCTCCAAGGAGATGATCAAGAAGGTGCTTGAGTCAAGTCTATGCCGCTTTTGAGCCACTCTGACATAGACTCGACGGTAAGGAGGAGAAGGGCAAGAACATCTCCGGCGTTTGTCTCATGACGCATGGAGATGAAGATTCTTCGATGAAGAAAATGAGGTAAGTTCACTTGAGGATGCAATTCTTGTTTTAAGTGCTAAGAACAAAAAATGTGAGAAAATGTTTAAAAAACAAGAATTTGTAATTGAATCTTTAAATGCTGAAATTGCTAGATTGAAATCTCTTATTCCCAATGATGATAATTGCAAAAATTGTGAGGTTTTAATGCTGGAAATTTCAAAAATTAGAGATGTCAATAATTCTCAAGTTTTAGCTTCTAAATCTTGTTTAACTTGTGATGCTAATGAATTGAAACTAAAAGATGCTTTAGCTCGTGTTAAGCACATGGAAGAAATAGTTAAACAAGATGAGGTAGCTTCTTGCTCTAAATGTCGCAAAGGCAAAGATGTTTTAATTGATTGTGAAAATTGTGTTAATCTTGGAAAAGAAGTTTCTTACTTGAAAAGTTCTTTGCAAAATTTTTTCGATGGTAAGAAACAACTCAACATGATTTTGGACAAATCAAAAGTGTGTAGCGACAATAAGGGAATAGGTTTTGATGCTCATGACTATTTCACCAAAAATCCTCCAAATGTTTTAGGAATAACTGAAAACGGTGAAATTTTGACAAAACCTAACACCATGAAAACAGTTTTCAAGTCTCTTGGAAATTTGCCATCTCTTTCGTTTATTTAAAAGAAACTAAACCCAATTCTGCAAAACCATCTTTACTAAAGAAAAGTTTTCTTGCTCTTTTTGTGGTAAGGATGGTCATCTTGTTGGTTTTTGTTTCAGATTAGCACGAAAAAGAAAAAGGAAAGAGAAAATAATTTTGCAAAATCAAAGTGGCAAAAATCGGTTTTCCTCGGGAAGGCCGGTCGGACCGCTGCTTGGTCCATCGGTCGACCGGACTGGCACCGGTCGACCGACCGCACTGCCTCGGTCGACCGGCGATGGCGCCTGGCCGAGGCCAGCATCTGCAGCCCGACCGGCCCGAAGGAATTTGTCTGAAAATTCCAAAACTGTTTTTTCTCATGGTTTTGTGCCTATTGGATCTACTGGTCGTGTGTCTCAGTACTGGATTCCTAAGTTTCTTTTAACTAACCCGATCGAGGCCTCGACATCCTTTGTTTTGTAGGCGTTTGTGGCGAGGAAGGAGAACGTGTGGATCATGGACTCCGGTTGTTCGCGGCACATGACCGGTGATAAGAAGTGGTTCTCCTCCCTCAAATTGGCATTCAAGACGGAATCGATAATCTTTGGGGATGCTTCAACAAGTGCCGTTATTGCTACCGGATCCATCAAGGTAAGTGACAAGTTTGAATTAAAAGAGGTAGCTTTGGTAGAAGATTTAAAATACAATTTACTTTCAGTTTCACAAATTGTTGATGAAAACTTTGAAGTTCATTTAAAAAAAACTGGAAGTAAAATATTTGATTCTTGTGGTGATTCTGTTTTGAACATTTCTCGTTATGGGAGAGTTTTTAAAGCTGATTTTGAAAACCCTGTTTCTCCTATTGTTACTTGTTTAATTGCAAAATTCAACAAAGATTTGATGTTCTGGCATCGTAGACTTGGTCATGTTGGATTTGATCATTTGACTCGCTTAAGTGGTTTGGATCTTGTTCGTGGTTTGCCAAAACTCAAAAAAGATCTTGATTTGGTTTGTGCACCATGTCATCATGGTAAAATGGCTGCTTCTTCTCACACACCAATTCTTTCTGTGATAACGGATGCACCGGGACAGCTTTTACATATGGACACTGTTGGTCCAGCTAGAGTGCAGTCTGTTGGAGGAAAATGGTTTGTGTTAGTTATTGTTGACGATTTTTCTCGATATTCTTGGGTTTTCTTCATGGCAACTAAGGACGAGGCCTTTGGACACTTTCGAAGTCTTTTCTTCGCTTGAATTGTGAAATTCCCAACTCTTTGAAAACAATTAGAAGTGATAATGGTGGTAAATTTAAAAATGCATCTTTTGAACATTTTTGTGTTGAAAAAGGAATTGAACATCAATTTTTTTCTCCACGTGTTCCTCAACAAAATGGTGTTGTCGAAAGAAAAAATCGTTCTTTGGTTGAAATGGCTAGGACAATGCTAGATGAATATCACACCCCTAGAAAATTTTGGGCCGAAGCTATTAACACTGCTTGCTATGTTTCTAATCGCATTTTCTTGCGTTCTAAACTTGGCAAAACTCCTTATGAGCTTTGTTTTGGTCGTCACCCAAAGTTTCACATTTGCGTGTTTTTGGTTGCAAGTGCTTTGTGTTAAAATTTGGAAATTTGGATAAGTTTGAATCACGTTCAATTGATGGTTTATTTCTTGGTTACCCCGCACACACTCGTGGCTATCGTGTACTTCTTTTAGAGACTAACAAAATTGTCGAGACTTGCGAAGTCACTTTTGATGAGGCTAGTCCCGGTACTAGACCAGATTTTTCAGGTACAACGCCACAGGATCGGGGGAGTTTGGTCGAATCTTTGAAGACGAAAGCGACGACGACGACGATGAGGTCAACCCGCCCGGTCGACCGGCTAGGTGTCGTCGGTCAGACCGGAGGAGGCTGCCCGGTTAGACCGACCAGAGACCCGGTCAGACCGGCAGGGGCCAACCTCTTCGAACTCCGTCGATTCCAATCAAGAAGATTCTTCTGGGACCACGACCAGTGCTGAACCAGAACGTAAATCAACTTCTGAGATCACTGCACCCTTGCACATTCAGCGACGACATCCGCCGGTACAAATAATAGGTAATTTGAATGAGCGGACAACAAGATCTAAGGTAACTGCGCATGACTCTACGAATTCTGCTTTTGTTGCTTCTTTTGAACCCAAAGATGTTACTCATGCATTAACTGATGAATCGTGGATTAACGCCATGCATGAAGAACTTGAAAATTTTGAAAGAAATAATGTTTGGTCTTTAGTTGAACCTCCTTCTGGACATAATATTATTGGAACCAAGTGGGTTTTCAAAAATAAACAAAATGAGGATAGTTTGATAGTTCGCAATAAGGCTAGACTAGTTGCTCAGGGTTATACTCAGGTGGAGGGTTTGGATTTTGATGAAACTTTTGCTCCTGTTGCTAGGATTGAGGCAATTAGACTTTTGCTAGCTTTTGCTGCTTCTAAAGGTTTTAAATTGTTTCAAATGGATGTTAAAAGTGCTTTTCTAAATGGTTTTATACAGGAAGAAGTTTATGTTAAACAACCACCGGGTTTTGAGAATCCTGATTTTCCCAACCATGTTTTTAAACATTCAAAAGCTTTATATGGTTTGAAACAAGCACCTAGAGCATGGTATGACAGACTTAAGAACTTTTTGCTTGAAAAAGGTTTTCAAATAGGAAAAATTGATAAAACGCTTTTTGTTCTTAAGCATGGTGAAAATCAACTTTTCGTTCAGATATATGTTGATGATATCATCTTTGGTTGTTCGACTCACTCTTTGGTTGTAGAATTTGCTGAGATTATGCGTAGGGAGTTTGAGATGAGTATGATGGGTGAGCTGTCGTATTTCTTGGGTCTACAAATCAAGCAAACACCTCAAGGTACGTTCATTCATCAAACAAAGTACACCAAAGATCTTTTGCGCAGGTTCAAGATGGAGAGTTGCAAGCCAATCTCTACACCCATTGGATCTACTGCTGTTCTTGATGCCGATGAAGATGGTGAAGCTGTGGATCAAATGGAGTATAGAAGCATGATAGGATCTTTGTTGTATCTAACTGCTTCTAGACCAGACATACAATTTGCTGTGTGTTTGTGTGCGCGCTTTCAAGCTTCTCCACGTGCGTCTCATCGTCAAGCGGTCAAGCGCATCATGAGGTATTTGAGTCATACACTTGAGTTTGGTATTTGGTATTCAACTTCATCTTCTCTTTGCTTAAGTGGTTATTCAGATGCTGATTTTGCGGGTTGTAGAATTGATAGAAAAAGTACTAGTGGAACATGTCATTTTCTTGGAACTTCATTGATTGCATGGTCTTCTAGGAAACAGTCTAGTGTAGCTCAATCCACCGCTGAATCTGAATATGTTGTTCGCCGCTAGTTGTTGTTCAGATTCTTTGGCTGATTTCTACTTTAAAAGATTATGGACTTGTTTTTGAAAATGTGCCTCTTTATTGTGACAATACAAGTGCCATTAACATTGCTAAGAATCCTGTTCAACACTCACACACCAAACACATTAATATTCGTTTTCACTTCTTGCGAGATCATGTTGAGAAGAAAGATGTTGAATTGAAATTTTTGGATACAAAATTGCAACTTGCTGATATTTTTACAAAACCATTGGATTCTTCTCGCTTTGCTTTTCTTCGAGGGGAATTGGGAATCATTCATCCTTTTGGCATGTTTTGAGGGGGAGTTTTCGTGCTCTTTGTTTTATCAAGCTACAAAATTAAAATAAATTGAAAAAAGAGCTTTCTCCATACATATTGTTGATCATGTGCATGCTAGCAATATTATGAAGATTTATTTGTCACTAGCATAGCTTATATGTATTCTAGTATTTTTATGTGATCTAGATTTTATATTTAAGAGAAATAATGCATGACACTTTAACACAATACTTGAATTAAAGAAATATACAATGTTGATACTCGTACTTGTGTTGGATTTTAAATGCTTATATATATATTATGTTGCTTTAATATTCCTCAAATTACTTAAAATTGCTCATTGTGAAAAGAGAATAAAATATTATCTATGAGAGAAAAAATGAATACCGAATCCTTGGAAACAGTCTTGACGACAAGGACGTATTCGATGTGAGCAAAAATAATGAGTACCGAATCCTTGGAAACAGTCTTGACGACAAGGACGTACTCGGAATAATTGAGAAAAAATATGAGCAACAAATATGGCTCAAATCAAAATGAAAAAGTTTTTCTCTTGAATTATATGTGCAAAAAGGTATATTTGAGAAAGAATAAAGATTGCAATAGGTATATATATTTGGGTTTATCTTTCAACCTATGTGCTTGTAAAGATGTTGCATTATAAATCATTGAAATTCATGAATTCTTATTGTGTTATTGCTCTTAATTATAAAATATTTGATTCATGATTATATTTTAATGCATATTTGCTATCTAATTGATAAATTTATCTTCTTATTATTGTAACACATGACTTTCTTGCTTTATGTATGGTGCTAAGCTCTTGACAATCAAATAAACTTAATTCCTCTGCTTGATGAATTAATTGTCGAAAGGGGGAGAACATAATGTTGTTTGGAAGAAAACATTTGCATGGAAGAACATTTGCATACAAAGTTCAAAAAAAAGGATTTGAAAAGTTTGCTTTTATCATTTTTGTTTTTAACTTTTCAAACACCAAAACAACTCTTTTATTTTGTTTGCCAATGTGTTCATCAAGGGGGAGATTGTAAAATCAAAGTGTGCGTTTGATTCTTCTTTGGATGATGAACAATTGGTTACAATTGGTTATTTGGGATTTATTGATTTGAGTGTTTTGATTTTGAAAGAGTTAAATTTTTGGATGATGAACAGTGTTCGCCGGCTGCCACGGCCTCAATGTCGGCCGGGCGTGTTCGTCAGTCGGCCGGAGGTGTTTCGCCGATCGGCCGGGCGGTGTGCTCGCGGTCCGACCGCCGAGCCAGCCCGACCGGTTGCCGATTTCGTTTTGGTTTTGGTTTCGGGTTGTTTTCTTATACATACATGGAAGTTTCATGTTCCTATGCACGTGTCTGGTTGTTTATGCTAACAATGAGTCAAGTTTAGATAGCTTGTGCTCGGATATGGTATTCTTTATTTAATTATGTGCAGGTATTCTTTACGTCTCGGGAAAGTATTGCCGGTGATCGAGTCGGAGTCAACTTGGAGATAAGGTGACGTTCGAGAGGGGATCATGCGGGATGCTGAAAGGTAGAGATTAGTGCACATGATTGGAAAGTTTCCATATGGCATACAATGGAGATATTGTTGCGTATGGAAAGTGGAATTTCGGTTTTATGAAAACCGGGATTGTTACGGTTGGTTTATGTATAGTTTGTTTCTTGTACGAGAAGGTTTCCTAGTGAATTAGGGCTTCTTGTATGAGTTGGATTCGTGGCTCTTGGCTACGGATTTTGTGTATAAATAGTGAGGGGAGGCGTGGCCTCTCAGTATCGCTTTTATCGATTTTGAGTTCGAGTTTTAGAGCTTCTCAAGTTAGGGTTTTAAGTTTAGATTGAGATTTTGTGAGGAGTGCTTTGTTTGCACTTTGTAAACACAGAGAGTTTCAATAAAGATTAATCTTCTTGAGAATTCTTTGTGTCTTCTTCTTCCTCGGTTTGGCGGCGTATTTCGGATCTGCTAACCGGTCAGACCGCAGACACTACGGCGGTCAGACCGTGCCTTCTTCCCGGTTGGACCGCAAGTTCATTAGCGGTCAGACCGGCGGGCATCGGCATCGGCTACATCGTTCAATCGGCTGAGGCGATCGGCTATGGGCGGTCGACCGAAGGCTATCAGCGGTCGACCGGCTGACAGCTCGGCGACCGGTGCGACACCTCGCCGACCGGTGTCAAAAACAGAGGTAAAGTTTTATTTCCGCTAAAACTTTGTTTTTGGGGTACTCAACCATTCACCCCCCTCTGGTTGGCTTTTCGTTGGGCATTCGATCCTATAATCAGTGCTTTGCCTTTGGCTGCAAACTTCTCTTCAGTTGCTCGCCATTTCTCTACATGACCATCGTAGCCACTCGAGCCCAATCGGTGCAGGTATTTGTTTCTTTTAGCTAGATCAAACATCTTTTTTCCTCCGTGTGAAGGCTTCCGGGCTTGTCATCTTTGCCACGAATTTCTCCCATTCAGTGGGTGTAATACCACCATATTCTTCGAATGGAAACTTGTTTTTTTGTACATAATTAGTGTTCATGTTGGACTTCCACTGCCTCCACCGATGTGCCATTGTTTAAAACGCAAACTGTCTTCCCAAAACCTCTTAACTATGTGGATAGACAAGCCATTTCTGTAACTCGTTTCACATAAATGTCTTCAGGTTGTTATCTACCTGCTCCGAGAAATCTACATTTAACGGACCGTGGGTTCTGGCCAGTACCCCACATGTGCTGCTAAATTTAGTCATTGCCACCTTTGGCTCCACTGGCTTCCCATGTTGGTTCAGAGAGGTGATGTAGTACGTCTACTTGGGGGGTTGGTTCTTATTTATCTGACCACGTCTTTTCTTTTGACGTACTCCAGCGCTTGCGGACGTGTCAGTTTCTACCGAACCGGATGTTACTGTGTCTGTCTCGACTTCCGCTATGACGTCAGACTTGGTGGCCTTTCTTTTTGAGCGGCAACGTGTTTCCATCTGTATAGACATTACATCAGAAAACGTTAAACGTCACCAAGGGGGAGACGGATTAGTTCATAACACTACGACTCGACTTACTGTTTGCTTGATAGGGATTTAGTTGGGGTCATCTTCAACCGGTGGTGCTGGCATAATTTCTATCTCGAAAGGATCGCTTGGTGTCTGCCATGTGCCTTCACTAGACGCCTCTTGCGTTGGTTCAACATTGGATGCCTCGAAGGAAGCTTTCTCGTTCGACATTTGATCTACGGTTGTTCATAATAGAGATATATAACGAAGATATCTAATTGCATTGATTGTGTTTGTGCATGATTTAACAGTGCTTTTAACGTGGAATTACTGATAGTATCAATTAACAATGAAAGAAGAATAGTTTTTAATAGGGAATAAAAAAGGAGGGAGGTGCTGAATTCCATGCATCGTCAGTACTGTAAATTAAGAAAGGAGACGTTTTCAGTTGGAGAGTTCCAGAGAGGACGACAATGCGGCCAAACCCAACCATTGGTGTAAACCCAACGACAATGTCAAGCTCCTTTTTTTCCTAGAACTATCTGACTAAACAAGACAGAGCAAACTATATGAATTATACAATTTAACATATATATTTTGGCTGACGCGAAATGACCAGATGATGCAACAGCACCCACATGCCTAAATTGCTTATCGCGCCCTGCGCTTGTGCGGCCACAAGCAGCTTCCCAGTAATTTTACTGTAGTGAACTGCCCATAATTATACATTTATATCTCGAAACAAGTGTAAATTTGATATATCTATTCGACATGCACCTAATGATTATAGGAGTTCCATTAAGAGTTTTCTTAAAAGGAAAAGAGAATTTTCCGCAACAAGTTACAGTGCAAATAAAAGACGTTTTTCTTTTGTCATCTTTGCCACGAACTTGTCTTATTCGAATCATATCATATGTCTTTCGATCCTCTTGATTTTATCTTATCAACTCGGTGTCGGTAGGGTACGAGAACAATCGCTTAATGCGATCTTTCACTGGCAACTACCACATCACCATGGCCGAAATCTTTTTTTTTCTCGACCAATGTATTTGGTTCAGCAACATCACTATTGGCGGCACTGTTACCCGTTTTGTACCTACTCTCCCCATAAGTTCGCCCATAAGTTCGACACTTATCCAAGTCAGCATATTTCTTGCGATAAAGTACACAGTGATTAATACATGCATAAATCTTTTCAACAGCAAGAGATAATGGACATATCAGTTTTTTGGCTTGATAGGTGTTAGCTGGCAACAAGTTAGGCTTAGGAGGCATAGCTCTCAAGAGCCACCAATTCGTTGAAACTAGTATCAGACTATCCGTGTCTGGCCTTCAAACTAAGAAGTTTTAGCACCAACCGCAACACTGTATAATCCATGTCACATCCCTTTGATTAATCATACAACAGATCTTTTATTGATTTCTGCAACGCCTCCCAATTGTTTAAATCTCTTGCTTTCTCTGTTAGCACTTCTGGTTCAACGTGCCACAACATATCCTCAAGATCAAGATCAATATCAACCTCTGCATCATCAAAACCAGTGCCGCCAAAATCATCCATCAATTTATAGGACATGTCCTTATTTATAAAATTCTCTGCCTCATTGAAGTAAATTTTAGGAATCTCTTCAAGAACATCGATTTTCCCGTGATATGTTCAAACTGTGTATTTCTTCACAAATACACGGTAAATTATGTGTCCCAA
Source organism: Oryza australiensis (assembly GCA_019925245.2). Taxonomy (NCBI): domain Eukaryota; kingdom Viridiplantae; phylum Streptophyta; class Magnoliopsida; order Poales; family Poaceae; genus Oryza; species Oryza australiensis. The sequence goes on along the minus strand of JAIFGZ020000381.1, from coordinate 564,745 downwards.
AATTATATTAGGATCTTTTCACATCTTCTGATTCTTGCAATTAAAATAAAGACAAAAAAATATCCTTCCTATTCTCCCTCAAAGCGTGTGTCTTAGCCTTATCAATAAATTTTGATGCTTCTCTCATGAACACCGGATGAGTTCTCCGTGTCTCATACATCAATGTCCGATCCATCTAAAAAATTCACAGCAAAAAGTAATATTATATTGTAAGTGTTTTCTACATAAAAAATCAAATCCTACTTAAAAACTAAACTTACAATACATTGAACCATCATGCACGAGTAACTACCAAAAAATTGTTGTCATTCAAACAATATGTTTGCCCTATACATTAAAAAATAGCTCAAAATGACCTATTCAAAAAATATTAAATATCTTCATATTCAACCAATGAAATTTTACAAAAACAAAAGCAAATGAAAGAGAAAATCAAACATGTTACCTTTTATATTGATTGCAATCGAAGAATTCGGGTCGAAAACCTCCCCCTAATAAATTACCTATTTTGGAGAGAGAAACACCAAGTTAAAAAAATTTAAATATCTTCGTATTTAACCAATAAAATTTTACAAAAACGAAAGCAAATAAAAAAGATCAAGCATGTTACCTTTTATATTGATTCCAATAGAAGAATTCGAGTTGAAAATATTCCCCTATAATTGGCTCTTTTTGAAGAGAGACACCGAGTTTAAAACGGCTATAGTCAGGTTGAGAATATATTTATGACCCATCATCGCGTGCGGCCCACTTAAGGGACCGCACAGGAAAATGCCTTATTCCGTATGGGCCCTTAAGTGGACTGCATGGAATGTTGCGGCATTGTCCCGTGAGGCCGCTTAAGTAGACTGCACGGGATAATGCATATTATCCCGTGCGGTTGCTTAAGTGGACCGCATGGGATATTACCCCGTGCGGTTGATTAAGTGGATCGTAAGGGATATTACCCCGTGTGGTCGCTTAAATGGATCGCATGGAATAATGTATCTTCGTATGCAGTCCAATAACCGACTTCTGGGGATCGTTTTTTTAGACATGGTCACTTATAACCTGTTTGAAACCTATCAGGACCTTGTATAAAAAAACATTTCTCTACTAGTGGAATGTACATGAATGTTCTGATTTGTTTGGCCTTTTATGTGATGGCGAGAGTTTATGGTTTAATAATATCAATTCTGCCTTATATTTCTTTTTGTTTGTACACAAGTGAGAGGAAACCTTTCTTTCAAGAGTAACCAGTAGAGTTGCGTATCAATATAATCCACTGAACTAACTACAAATCAGGCAAAAACAACATTACTGTCTTGAGTAGATAATAGAGATCTGTGCTGGATCGATAGTAGTATTTACTATCGGTAGAAACGGTAGTACTGTTTTGAATTGCTTGCCGTTCAAGTTTTATGCTAAGTTAAATATATGTATCTTTAATATCAAATATTCACTGCTGGAAAAAGTCACATTAGTCTCGGTTGGTAACCCTCAATAGTTCCGGTTGTCAAACCGGGACTACGAATCCGGGATTAGAGATGGGCAACCTCTAGTCCCGGTTAAATAGCTGGGACTAGAGATGCATCTTTAGTCCCGGTTGAAGCCATCAACCGGGACTAAAGATGGCAGAGCCACGTGGCCGGCTCCGTCATCTTTAGTCCCGATTGGTGGCTCCAACCGAGACTAAAGCATTTTTTTTATTTTTTTATTTTTCCTCCTGTTGCTTGTTTATATGTGTCTTTTTTGTTGTTTTTTTGCCGAAATCAAATTCACATATCAAATTAACATCCTCAAATCACATCACAAATTCGCATCACAATTTTTTTTCACAAATTCGCATCACAAATCCACAACACAAATCCACATCACAAATTCACAACACAAATCCACATCACAGATTCACATCACAATTTTTTTCACAAATTCGCATCACAAATCCACAACACAAATCCACATCACAAATCTACAACACAAATCCACATCACAGATTCACATCACAAATCGAGTAATGAACATCACAAATACACACATATATATCAAATTTAGAACATCACAAAAATCTCTAAAAATCTTCAGATCCGTCGCTCCTGGAGAGGACGAGGAAGAGGAGAAAATGGAGGAGACAGTGACACCACCTCCCAAGCCGCTGCGTCGCAGCCACCTCCGAGCCGTCGGGCCACCGCCATCTTCGAACCGCTACCACATCCCCTCCCACCTCCTCACGTCCCACCGCCATCGCCGGAGCAAGAGAGAGCTGAGAGAGGGAGAGAGAGCTGAGGGAGAGAGAGAGCTGAGAGAGGAGAGAAAAAAACAACTAAGTGTTGGATCGGTGGAGAAGACGATGCGCGCCTGGGATATATATACCCCTGGATTTTTAGGTTTGGTTGGTGTCACCAACCGGGACTAAAGATAATTTCTCGCTATTTCCAATTCATCTTTAGTCCCGGTTGGTGGCACAAACCGGGACTAGAGATAATTACCAACCGGGACTAAAGACGGTGTCAGAGGCTGTCAAAGGTTGTCAGAGCGCTGGGCATCTTTAGTCCCGGTTGGTAACACCAATCAGGACAAGAAAATGATATCTTTAGTCCCAGTTGGTGTTATCAACCGGGACTAAAGATGCCCACCGCTCTAACAACCTCTGGCAATATTTGAATCGGGACTAAAGATGATCTTTAGTCCCGGTTCGTGTCACGAACCGGGTAGAAATCCGTAGACTTTTTAAACCGGGACTAGAGATCATCTCTAGTCCCGGGTGCAACTCAAACCGAGACTAATGTGGTTTTTGCTACTTCAACCAATGATGGTTTCTCTAGTAATGATTTTTATAAGATATAATTAACATTGCTACTGTAGGATTATCTGAAAATTAATGGTTTTGACTTAGGGCAACGCTAAAATAATCTTGTCAGAATATTACTTCATCGGATAATTATTTTGTTGGTTCTACCAATAACTGAACAATTGAGTTGGTAGTACAAATATATAAATATTCAAATAAAAAAATAAAAAATATACATCAATTCTATTCCTACTAGAGATCACTGCAACAGTTGTTAAATCAACGTATCCGTTGGCCAACTTGAGCTTGCAACTTGCATCGCCCAGGGTTCACCATACCACGAAACCGTCGTGGTTTTCACGGTTTTCGCGTGTACCGTAGGACTGCAGTGCGGCATCCCTATGGATTCGTTTGAACAATTTCATGAGAATTCAAAAAATTTAAAAAAATTCATTTTATCACTAAAAAGTTTATATTTTTTATATAAAAACAAATTTCGTGCGGTTTGCCGCGAAAACCGCGATATGTGGACGGTTTTCGCGTGGTTTGAGCGAAAACTGTGGCACGACACGGATTTGAATTTGGTTCAAATTTAAATTACGGTTTTTGTGGTTTTCGTGCGGTTTGCACGGTTTTCGTGGTTTTTGGCGCGGTTTTCGCAGTTTTCGCGCGATTTTCACGAAAACCGCGCACGGCTAACCGTCGTGGAAATTACTGTTCACTCCCTCACGGTTTTCGTGGTTTTCACGGTTTTCGCGCGAAAACCGCGGTACCGCAGGGGGCGGCACGGCAAAGGCGGCGAAAAGGTAAACCCTGGCATCACCCCATCTCTATGCACTAGTACAGCTCATTTCCTCTATGATGGCCCATCACATGTATGAGATTTATGAACCGTCACAATAAAGTAATCTCAAATGGGACTAAAAAGAGACCGACAAAGATATACTCGCACAGACATGTTAGATGTGCATAAAACTCGAGCCCATCATGGATGATACCTATTGGTGATGGGAGCAATTTAAGGCCCAACAAATATAATCAATGTTATCTTTGTCGGGACCTAATAGAAGCCTCTCACCGATGTTTCTCATCGATGACAGGCTAGAACTGATGGCCCGAATTAGATAACAATTAGGCTCGTCACCGATGAGTGTCATCAATGACGGGCATTTACTTAGGCCTGGCAAAGATATTTATTGCAGGCTATAAATACCTCCCATCACCTATTGTATTGGTTATCCCACTGTTCACTATTTTGGTGGGAGGAGGAGGGGGCGATTTTTGTCTCTTTTTTCTAAGAAAATCAGAAAGTGGAAAAGTAATGGAAAATAGTAGGCAATTCTCATGAAGTTCTTCATGGATTAGCAGCGAGATGCGGTGCAGATGCCGACGAGACGACCAAGGTGACCTACTCCATCGACCACGACTTGCTCGAGTGTGGCGTTGCTTTCGCCTTTTGAAGCTCGAGTTTACATGGTAATCCTAGACATTGCATCACATCATTTTGAAGATTTTGGTGGATCTGTCGCGAAACGAAGTTAGATTTTGGTGGATCTCACTACAAAATCTATCAAAATGATGTGGTGCAGTGTCTAGGATTACCATGTAGACTCGAGCTTCAAAAGACAGGAAGCAAATGCACACTCGAGCGAGTCGTGGTCGATGGAGTAGGTCACCTTGGTCGTCTCATTGGCATCTGCACCGCATCCCGCTGCTGATCCGTGAAGAGGCCCCGACGCCTTCTTCGCGGACCTCGGTCTTCCCTTCTCTGAAAATGATGTGGTGCAATGTCTAGGATTACCATGTAAACTCAAGCTTCAAAAGGCAGGAAGCAAATGCCACACTCGAGCGAGTCACGGTCGATGGAGTAGGTTACCTTGGTCATCTCGTCGGCATTCGCACCGCATCCCGCTGCTGATCCGTGAAGTGGCCCTGACGCCTTCTTTGTCGACCTTGGTGATGTGCAGGAAGATGCATATCGTCAGGGATAGCAAGCGCTTTATTATCGGGGTTGCATGACAATGTTGTCAACAAATGAGAATACAACCAGAATCTTCATGTAAGACCTTACATCGATCTTGACGATGATCCCCAAGAGGATATGACATATTCTCATTCAGATCATACGAAAGACAGAACCTTGTGACTGATGTCTTTATACTTATTTGTTTTGTTATTTCTTGTAATGAATGAATTCTTTTGTATCAACAAGCCTTCTGTGTAAATTATTTTGTGAATTATATGAAACTACTAGTTTATATAGTGAATTTAGTTAATTTGGAGTATTATTTAGTGAATTAAATAAGTTATTGAACTTTAATGAATTATTTAATGAATTATATAAAAATAGTAATTTAAATAGTTTATACAATTCACTAAAATAGTGGTTTATATAGTTTAATTAGTTCCCTAAAATAGTATTTATAGTATTAATAGTCTTTGCAGTATTTTAGTCTAAATATTTAAAATACAATAAATATTTATAGTAAATGCTAATTTATAATAAAAACTATTTACTACATAGTAAATAGTATATAAATACTATTTACTGAAAAATTCTATCGGTGACGGGTTCGAAGTCAAGCCCGATAAAGATGATTTCATCTAATCAGGCTTAAACACTAAGCCCGTCATTGATGAGATCATCAGTGACGAGCCTTAATTATAGCCCGGCAGATGATGATCTCATCCGATCGGGCTTAAGCTTCAAGCCCGTCACCAATGAGATCATCGATGAGGGCCTTAATTATAGCCTGATAGAGATGATGATCTCATCTGATCGGGCATAAGCTTTAAGCCCATCATTGATGGAATTTTTCCATCGGCCTTTAGTGTCAAACTAGATCTCATCTATGACGAGCTTTATATTAAGCCCGATTGAGATGATTCATCTCAATCGGGCTTAATCTAAAGCCCGTCACGGATGTTCTTCCAAATCTTTTAACAGCGCGCACTGATTCAGATCTACACATTAGCGCGAAAAATTTTCTAAGTCCTAGCGCCAATTCAGAACCCTAGCACCACCGCCATCTCTCGGAGCTCGTCGCTGCCATCCCTCGCGCAGTCCCGAGCCCGGCGTTGTCGTCCTCCCTTGCCGCCACCGAGCGCTGCCATCCCCGAGCCTGGCGCCGTCGTCCTCCCTTGTCGCCACCGAGTGCCGCCGTCCCCGAGCTCGGTGCTGTCTTCCTCCCTCGCCGCCATCAAGCGCCGCCGCTCTCTCCCTGTGCTCTAGGTTAGTCCATCTCCGATATTGGTTGTCGTGCTCTCTCATGTATAGATCTGAGACCAATGCCTTGTATATTGGTTGTATAACTGCTACCATACCATGTATAGATTTGAGATGATGAATGCCTTGTATATTGGTCACTGTTAATGTCACTGCTACCATGCCATGTTGTATATAGATCTGAGATAATGTTGCATATTGGTTGTATGTTGGTTGTATAATGGGACTGCTACATATACTTTTGTATGTATATATTGGGACTGTTGATGTTGCAATTTTGTATGTATATAATGCCTATTACTTTTGAATATGTTGATTTGTGTATAAAAAAATTGTGTGTTCAAAGATTCAAAGATAAATTCAAAAATAAATTCAAATATTGCAAGATTCAACAATAAATTCAAAGATTCATTCTCTCTTTCTCTTCCCTTTCAAAAATAAATTCAAAGATTCATTCTCCTCTTTTTCTCTTCCCTTTCTCATCCCTTTCAAAAATAAATCCATCTTCCTCTTGATTTAACTATTTTTTTCCATTTTGTGATTTTGTAAGCTATTTAGAGGATGTTTCAGCATGACGAACCAATGTCGATGATAACTAGTGGGTCCACAAGGACACAGGCCCTTAGGAGCGGAAATAAAATCTCAAAGGAACGGTACACCATAACAGAGGTGGACCTCCTAGGAGTGTCGTATGCTCCCCCGAATGTGCCCAAGAAGTTCATGTCGATCTGCGGGATAATAGGGAGGCAGACTTTCAGTATTTTGCACGATCACATCAAGGAAGTGTCGGACGTGGAGAAAGAAATTACTTGGCTGAAGTTCAAGGAGAGCTTCGAATATCCTGCAGCCGATGAGGACAGGCTAAAGTGGACGGCTTTCCAGATGATGGGACATGCTTGGAAGAGCTTTAAGTCCAAGCTGGTCACCGACCACGTCTTCAACCTCAGCACTCCGGAGCCATTCGAGAACTTCCCCTTCATCATGTCAGTCGTGTGGCAAGAGTTCTACGCGAAGAAATCAAGTGTCAAATCCCGAGACAAAAGCGAGGCTTATAGGGCACTCTAGGCTCGGAACATGCACCCGTACCGGCTTGGCAGCGGAGGATATGCGGGGAAGCAGAAGTAATGGCAGAAAGAGGATGAGGCAGCAGAAGCATCGAATGTGTTGCCTTCTTTTGCCGATATCCCCCACCCACGTGCAAGGAGCTGGACAAGGGGAAGGGTCGTGAAGAACAGCAATGGAACATTCACTCTGCCAAATCCCCAAGATCAACAAGTTTACAAAAATATTGTAAGTGTCTCACCTTAATATGTTTAGTTTTTTTACAAATACCATATACTCGATTTATACCGATCTCATTTGTACTTCAGAAAGAGTTGGTTGCCGTGAGACAGTCCTCCCAAGAGGCCTGCCCTGCTAGACGCGAGGATGACATCCTCACGTAAGTGTTGGGCACCGACGAACACCGTGGACGGACAAGAGGCGTTGGCTCTATCGTCCCCTGGAAATATGGATTTCCAGAATATGCCAGGCAGTATAAGAAGTGGACCCTCATGAAGGCAGAAAGAGATGCACGCCTGGCTGAGAGGATCCGGGAGCAGGTTAGAGCCGAACTGAGCTCTGAATTTGACGAGAAGCTAGTTTAAGTGGAGGCACGGATCGGGCGCGAGATCCGAGCCGAGCGAGACCGCCGAGCCCACCACCACTCCGCAACGAGAAAGTCAACGCAAAGACGGAGCAGTTGTTCATCAACTGAGGCGATGGAAAATCCACCACCAGTCCTACACGCTGTCGACCATATAACGGTAAAACTCTCGGCCAAAATGCGTAACACTTTTAACAAATCCATTTTCTACAAAATATTCAAAAATTATGGTTGGATATTGTAACATCCTGAAAATCGGAGAAACGAAATCGGAACGTAAAAATCGGAACTTTTAAAAACCATGGCTTATTGCTTCTTCTCGGGTTTGTTGCTTCTTATTTGCCAGCTCAGTTGCATAAATTTAGTCGTGGTCAATTCCCTTTTCGGTGTATTTGGAGGTTTCGGAGTTGTCAAAACGGTGGTGCGAAAGCCGCATCAGGGTTTTAAAAAGGAATTCGAGGGAAAGTGCGGATTTGTGAAAACGCGTTTCGGGTAATATAAAATAAAATTTTTGGTTGGGAAAAGATAAATTAAGACACAAAATAAATAATAAAGTCTCTGGGAGTCGTACTCGAAATCCGGGAAAGTTTTGGAAAAATATGGGAAAGGATATCGAAATTTGAAAGAAAAGAAAAAGGATTTTTAAAATAAATAAATATGAAAAATGTTATGGGAAAATAAAAGTGGAGAAAAGTTGAAAATGTTATGTGAAAAATTATTTTGAATGAGGGGAATTTATTTTGGAATTTTCGAAGAGAGAAAATGGAAATGGAAAATAGGAATTTAAAATCGGGAAAAAGAGAAAATGTCTTGTTCATTGCGCTAGAGGTGCCCGACGCCGTACGCGGCCCGGCCGCGCGCGCGCGCCGTCGCCCGACCGTACGCGCGCGCCACACGCCGCGCCGCGCCCAACCGCGCCCGGCCCCTACCCGCGCGCGCCACGCGCCGCGCAAGCGCACGACCGCGCGGACCCCGCGCGCCGCGCGCCCGCGCCCGCCCGCGATGCGCCCGCCCGTACCAGCCGCGCCCACGCACCGCGCGCTGCCGCCACGCGGCCGAGCCACGCCCGGCCCCTACACCGCGCGCGCACGCCGCGCCGGACCCCCGCCCGCGCCATGCGCCCGGCCGCCGCGCGCCCGCCGTACCCGGCCTCCCCGTGCGCCGCCGCGTGTCACCGCCCGCGCGCGCGCCGAGCCGGACCCCTCCTTCCACCCCGCGCCGCACCGAGCCCCCCTTGGCCGCGCCTATAAAAGGGGCGGTGCCCCGCCGATTTTGCCGCACCGCCGCCGTTTCCCGCCGTTCCCGGCGCCGCCGCCGCCGTTTAGCCGTCGTCGCCGTGCGCAAGTCCATCCCCCGTGCCCCCTTGCTCCTCCCCGAGCCGCCGTCGCCGGTAAGCCCCTTTGCGCCGCCCTTGTTCCTCACCGCCGCCGCTCCTGTTTTGAAGCCCCGGTCGAACACGGCCAACAATGAATAGTGCGCTGAAAAAGGAAAAGAAAAAAAAAAAAAAAAAAATAGGGAAAAATTTTGGAAAATTTGGAAAATATTTTGGGATGACTTGAGTAAAATTTTGGGCAAAAATAAATTATTTTCTCGCATATTTTCTCGGTGCAAAGTTTGAAAATCGGAATCGGACGTTTTCGAATTTCATTTCGCATCGTTTTAAAATCCGGATTCCGTTTAACTCTTTCCCGCCATCGAAATAGGTTTCGCTTTTGTACTCAAACCCTCAAAATTCGAGCACGAATTTTCTTCGCTGATATTTTCAAACGTAATTTCCAAATTTATCGCGATCGCCGACTTGCGAAAACCCTAGGTCATCAACTCGATTCCAAAACCCGGATTTTCGTCGCAACCCTTGTTCTAACTCGAGTAGAATCTTCGGCAAAACTTTTTGAGTTGTTTTCATGGCTTTTATGGTTCTTTTCGATCTCTCAGTATTTTGTTGAATTCTAACTGAATTCAATTAATCTTTCGCACGTACGGGTAGCGCCTGAAGAAACCGGCAACGACCCCGCTGAAGACCCCACCCCTCAAGTGTGCGAGCAAGGCAAGTCTTCACACCCTTTGAACATATCGATCCCAATTGCGAAATGATGTTATTTTAAACTCTAAACATGCATGCTTTACAGACTTACCTATACTTGTTATGCCCTACCTTGCTATTGATTACCTTTAGAATTACTCCTTGTAACTCGCGATGTGATACAAACAACCGAAGAATAACTTCGGTAAACTGCTTAGCCACGCTACACTTAGATTATGCATATTCATGACTTTATGAAAAAAAACTTTGTGCTTGGGCAACTACCTTAGGGAAGGTAGTTGAGATTCAGCATGTGGAGACATGAGCGCCACATAGCCATGAGAATGATGAACTAAGTTTTGATGAAAATTGAAAGAACTATACAAATGTTTTAGACTGGGGCGGCTGGATGATTTGGGTGGATTCCGGAAAAGGCAAGTGCCGACCCTGGTCAATTAAGGACCGAGCCATGAGATAGCCGGGAAACGAGCCAGTACAACCGTACTTCTCGAATGGATATAGACCTAGCTGACTAGATAGCCGAGCGGAGGTAGTATCCTTGCATAGATGGTTCTCTATGATGTGGTTATGGGATGAGAATGAGGCTGCGGCCTTTGTTATGAATGGTGGGATTAAACGATGATAATTAAACTTAAAGATTTGGAAAGTCTTCCCTTACCCGGGTGCGCCGAACTCCTCTCACCGCTAGAAAAGGACGGCTAGAGTGCATGAGGGCTTAAGTTCATGGAGCGGGTACTGCCAAAGCGAGGTTATCGAAAGGCTTTGCCGTGACCGTCTCATGTGTTGAGGCGTAGGCTCATTTGTTGGGCTGTCGTGGAGTACGGGTAAAGTGTACATCCACTGCAGTGTGAGTGAATCAATCTATTCGAATAGCCGTGCTCGCGGATATTGAGCATCGTGACAAGACTTTCGCTTGGCTAGACTTTGAATTTAAAAATGCTTGGGATGGGTTTGCATGATGATTTTATTCCGGTGGATCAACTTCTCGATATGCGAGAAGGGGTGGACTCCCGAAAAACCATGACGAATCGGAGGCGGGAAGCCATCCTTGGAATCACGATGGATGGTAGACAGAACCGTCGCCGGATTAATGAACTATGGAATTAAAACTTGATTTGGCTAGTCAATAGGCTTGTGAAAAGAATTGTGAAAACTGGCTTTACGCAAAAATAACCCTAGCCATGCTCTTTGAATAACCCTATCATATGCATCATTTCTGTGTTGGCTTGCTGAGTACGGTTGGTACTCACCCTTGCTATACGCACAAACCTCCAGCTGATGGAAATGAAGAGCCAGAAGACCCCTACGCGTATTACCCGGAGGGCGAAGGAACCGACGGCGCATACTAGACCTTAGCCCTGGCCGTTGCTCTGTGGCAATTGACGAGCCGCCGCCTCTTTCCGCGCCTTATCTAAATTCTGTTTTTATGTTGTATTCGGACCATAAGGTCCTGTGGATGAACAATGCCTTCGGCCTATTAATGTAATAATGGTATTGTAAGACTATTCGTGCATGTGCACTTGATTATCCAGTACTGTATTCGTGGGTACCAACTACTCGACCCAGGGAAATGGTACTATGAACACGAAAGATTCCCGTCTCAAAAACGGGGTCCACAGAGCTGGTATCGAGCCATGCGACCGTACGCTAAGACCAAATGGCGCCCTACCCCTAACCGCTCGGCTAAAGGGAAATATCTCTACATAGGATCGTTTTAAACTATTATTTCCGAAAGTGCAAATATACCTTTTCTACATCTCGTATTTCCTTTTTACCAAATGATTATGATAGCTCTCTCCCTCTAACCCTAAGTTGCCTACAAAAGCGGATGTCAAACCACGACGGAGCTCCGGAAGTCACTATCCCGCGAGACGAGGGGTTTGTGGTACAACTTCGATCCCTACTATGGTGTTTGAGGTACCGGAACCACCCACCTATCACACCAAGAGGCATGGCTCCGAAGAGTATCCAGCCTGGGAGGCAGCCGTATCCATAGAAGCCCGCATGGGAAGTGAGACATCCTACGCTTCCACACTCGCTACCACCGGGACCTAGCGAAGCGGCGATTCAGGATGCAGCTCGCGAGGCCTTCCTTCGCCTTAATGCGGAACACCGTGCCGAACTCACAATGACGAGTTCGTGCATCATCCTTATCGCAAAGAGGGCAACCTGGCTCGCACTGGAGGCTACCCCCGCTGCTACAACCCGATGGTCACGCGTCTATCATGTTGGGCGGAGACAAGCGACGACTGTACGAGGAGGCCCCGCTCGAGATCAACGATCGCGAGTCACGCCTCAATGATCCGGTCAACAGCCACCAAGGCGTGGAGACCGATAAACATGCTGCAGACTCACCGCAGCCAATGGTGCCCAGATGAGCAACTCTCGGACCGCTACATCGCCCGTGGGAAGCTCGGTAGAGCTGGAAGAGCAGCTCGGGAAGAGCAAGCGCAAATCAACCACTGGAGGAGCAAGCTGCACGCTCATCCCGTCTACGCTGCAGTACTTCCGCCGAGCTTGTGCCATCACCTCCTGCCCCTGTGCCCGACCACTATTACCTTATGACTCCAGCAAGCTTAGATACTTTTCAAGCTATGATGGAGCAAGCTTTATGTTGAGCACGAGCCTGCACCGTGCACGGTAGACCCCACCGCTGCCACATCCATGGGACCCACCCGAGCTCCGTACCAGTACCATCCGAGCCGGGATCAGGAGAGGGTAACCCCATCCAGATCTACACCGACACGGAGTCTGAGGCAGAGCCCATGGAGATCAAATGGGAGTCTAGCGACACCGACCCAATGGAGGAGGAAGCTCCCCCTCGCCGTCCGACTCACACGGGAGGCCCCCTCACCCGCCAGACCGCTCGCAAGAGTACGCGGCCACCGAGTCGGAAGGTTCGGCGTGACTCCGAGGCCACCACCTCCGAGCCGTGGGGACTTTGGTTTGCTTCAGCAGCAGACCACCCACTTCCGGCGCCTGGCTCTTGCGGATGGTTGGATGACTAGGCGGGAGGACCTTCCCAGCTCGGCAGCACGAACCACTCTCTATTTTCCCTTAATTAGTTGATGTAGTTGGACGATATAATTATTGTTGCTATCCTGGCATGAAGGACTGTGTGTGTACAGTCCGTGTACCCCCTTATGTAATATGATGAACCTAAGCATCGCCTTGCGGTGTTTTAATTCATAAGCTTATTATTATTTCACCCTGTTTGTTGATTGAAGATCATTCAAAAGAACTTGAAGAAAAATCCCCCTGGGAACTATAACCTAAACTAGTCCGATCTCTTAATCCATCTACCTTCTTCGGATGGCACATCGCCGCAGAGCCGAGCGACCAACGAGAACCCGCCGCCCAACCCCTCCACCTGGCGGAGGTCATGGCTTTGCGGACCCAGCTACTCCAAGCGATTGCTAATAATCAAGGAGGTCGAGGAGGATCGAGTCTGGGAGAATTCATGAGAGCTAAGCCGCCCACTTTTTCCACGGCCGAAGAACCTATGGATGCCGAAGATTGGCTAAGAGTGATAGAGAAGAAGCTAACCCTCGTCAGAGTCCGAGAAGCTGATAGAGTTGTCTTCGCTACTAACCAGCTGGAGGGCCCCGCAAGTGACTGGTGGGACACCTACAAGGAAACATGGGTTGAAGACGCCGGCGAACCAACATGGGAGGAATTCACGGCTGCGTTCCGTGAGAATTTCGTGCCAGCTGCAGTTATGAGGATGAAGAAAAACGAGTTCCGCAGACTGCGTCAAGGGAACACCTCAGTACAAGAATATCTGAACAAGTTCACCCAGCTTGCCCGTTACGCCACCAGTGACCTGGCAGACGAAGAAGAAAAGATAGACAAATTCATTGAGGGACTAAATGACGAACCGAGGGGACCAATGATCGGGCAGGATCACACCGGTTTCCAAAGCCTCATCAACAAGGTCGTCCGACTTGAGCATGACCAAAAGGTGGTAGACAATAACCGCAAGAGGAGGCTCGCTATGGCTCGCCCATTTCAGGGAACACCACAACGCCCCAAGGGAGCCACCCCGTCTGGATGGAAGCCAAACGTTCCGGCAACCGGACGTTCTCCCGCCTTCGACCATGTCAACAGGTCAGCTACACCTCGCCTCGTACACCCACGCCAACCCTAGCCGCTCCAGAAGGAAGAATGTGAGCGCTTCAATTGCGGAGAATTCGGGCACTACTCCAATAGCTGCCCAAAACCACGCAACGCCCCGTGCGCACCGGCGCCAATGCAACGCCCGTCCGAGGAACCCCACCCTCCGGCGGGACGAGGTCCATTCGGACCCCGCTACCCAACGAGGCCGCCACCGGGTTTCGACGTGGCCGGTGAATCATGTGCGGGCTGAAGAAGCTCGGGAGGATCGGGCGTATTGATGGGTATGTTCTCTATCAACTCTACACCGTTAAAGTTTTATTCGATTCTGGAGCCTCGCATTCATTCATATCTTCCCAAGTAAGCAAACAACACCACCTACACCAAGTAGCACTTAAGAGGCCTATGTTGGTACACTCACCTGGGGGAGACATAACCGTACCCCATGCCTGCATTAATGTGCCCATACGGATTAGAGACGTGGTGTTTCTCTCAAACCTTATGGTGTTATCGCCCCAAACCATAGATGTCATACTCGGAATGGATTGGTTGACCAAAAATAATGGAATTATAGACTGCAGTCGAAGGGAAGTCACGGTATCCACCCCATGGGGATCACCGATGAGCATAACTATGGATCAAAACCCAAAGCTATGTGATCAAGCTGCGGGAGTGTTCACCATGCTACCCCTAGGCGGAATGCCGTAGTACAAGAATACCGGACGTGTTTCCGAGGAATTGCCCGGAATGCCCCGGATCGCGACATAGAGTTTATCATCGATCTAATGCCTGGAACTGCCCCCATATCCAAGAGGCCTTATCGAATGCCGGCCAACGAGTTGGAGGAACTCAAGAAGCAAATAAGAGAACTACAAGAGAAGGGATTCGTACGCCCCGCTCTTCCCCAGGGAGCCCCGTACTCTTCGTCAAGAAGAAGGATGGGAGTATGAGAATGTGTGTGGACTACCGATCGCTGAATGAAGTCACTATCAAGAACAAGTACCCGCTACCTCGAATCGATGACCTATTCGATCAACTTAAGGGTGCGCAGGTGTTCTCAAAGATTGATCTACGGTCAGGATATCATCAGTTGAAGATTAGAGCTGGAGATATTCCTAAGACGGCGTTCTCTACACGATACGGCTTATACGAGTTCACAGTGATGTCCTTTGGATTGACCAATGCCCCGGCATATTTTATGAACCTGATGAACAAGGTATTCATGGAGTACCTAGACAAATTCGTAGTGGTATTCATCGACGATATACTTATCTACTCCAAGGACGATGAGGAACACGCGGAGCATCTACGACTAGTCTTGGAAAAGCTACGAGAGCACCACTGTATGCAAAGTTCAGCAAATGCGAGTTCGGCTCAAGGAAGTCGCTTTTCTTGGCCACGTGGTTTCAGCCGGAGGAGTAGCAGGTAGACCCCGTCAAGGTCGAAGCCGTTATGGAATGGAAGGCACCCAAGTCGAACGGAAGTTCGGAGTTTCTTGGGTTTGGCCGGTTATTACCGACGGTTTATCGAAGGGTTTTCCACGTGGCCCGACCTATGACTCAACTTCGAAGAAGGAAAAGAAGTTTGAATGGAATGAGAAGTGCCAAAAGCCTTCGACCAATTAAAAGAAAAGTTAACCACCGCCCCAATCCCGACCTTACCCGACAACCGGAAGGACTTCGTGATGTATTGTGATGCCTCCCGGCAAGGATTAGGAGGAGTGTTAATGCAGATGGGAAGGTCGTAGCGTATGCTTCGCGACGCTTACGACCTCACGAGGAGAATTATCCCACACACGACCTGGAATTAGCCGCGGTTGTTCACGCATTGAAGATCCGGAGACACTATCTCGATCGGGAACCACCGTGATGTGTATACCGATCACAAGAGCTTAAAATATTTCTTTACTCAGCCTGATCTCAACCTACGACGAGGCGATGGTTGGAGTTGATCAAGGATTACGATCTAGGAATCCATTACCATCCCGGCAAGGCAAATGTAGTGGCCGATGCGCTGAGCCGCAAAGCCCAATGCAACCACGTGGGATTGAGAGGTATGGCCAATGAGCTCCAAGAAGAAATGGCTCGACTTAATCTGCACCTGATTCCTCACGGAGAAGTAAACTCACTGGAAATCCAACCCCTTCTGAGGACTCAAATAGAGGAAGCCCAAAAAGGGAATGAGGAAACCCAGGAAATCAAGGAACGCATGGCCGCTGGACGCGCTAAGGAGTTTTCAGTAGATGACAAGGGAATCCTGTGGTACAAGAAAAGAATCTGCGTGCCTGAACGAGGCGGTTTGAGGGGATTGATCTTAAAAGAAGCCCACGAATCGGCATATTCGTTACATCCTGGGAGCACAAAAATGTACCAGGATTTGAAAGGAGAATACTGGTGGCCCAATATGAAGAGAGATGTAGCCGAATACGTAGCCGTGTGCGATGTGTGCCAAAGGGTGAAGGCTGAGCATCAACGACCAGCTGGCTTGCTGCAGCCACTCAAGATTCCCGAATGGAAATGGGACGAGATAGGCATGGATTTCATAGTAGGACTACCTAAGACTGCGACTGGTTACGATTCCATTTGGGTAATAGTAGATCGGCTCACCAAGACTGCCAGATTTATTCCCGTGAAAACTAACTACAACAGTGCCAAGCTAGCGGAACTATATATGAGCAGGATTGTATGTCTCCACGGTGTACCAAAGAGGATTATATCGGATCGTGGTACCCAATTCACATCTCATTTTTGGAGCAAGGTCCACGAGGCACTCGGCAGCCACCTCGCCTTCGATACCGCTTACCACTCGCAGACGACGGACGGACCGAGAGGACGAATCAAGTGCTAGAAGATATGCTGAGAGCCTGTGCGTTGGATTTCACCAAGGATTGGGAGAAATGTTTGCCGTACGCCGAGTTCTCCTACAACAATAGCTGTCAAGCCAGTTTGAAGATGTCGCCAAACGAAGCTCTATTTGGTCGCCGATGCCGAACCCCATTAACGTGGTCAGAAACCGGTGAACGAACCGTATTCGGGCCTGACATAATCAAAGAGGCCGAGGAAAAAGTTCGCTTGATTCGGGACCGACTACAAACAGCTCAGTCACGACAAAAGAGCTACGCGGACACCCGCCGAAGAGAATTGGAATTTAAAGAAGGTGACTACGTGTATCTAAAGGTCTCACCACTACGGGGAACACAGAGATTCAAAGTCAAAGGGAAACTCGCACCACGATACGTGGGCCCATTCTTGATAAGCGCTAGGAGGGGAGAAGTGGCTTACCAATTGGAACTGCCCGAGAACCTCTCTGATGTCCACCCAGTGTTCCACGTGTCACAATTGAAGAAATGTTTGCGAGTACCAGAAGAGCAAGCCCCTTTAGAAACCATCCATGTCCACAGTGATCTCACCTACCCGGAGCATCCAATCAAGATACTAGACGAGGCAGAAAAGAAGACACGGACCAAATCATGGCGCATGTACAAGGTACAATGGAGCAATCACACGGAAGAAGAGGCTACCTGGGAGAGCGAAGAGTTCCTGAGGACAGAATACCCACACCTACTCAGCAACCGGTAAGAAATCTCGGGGACGAGATTTATTGTTAGGGGGGTAGGTTTGTAACATCCTGAAAATCGGAGAACCGAAATCGGAACGTAAAAATCGGAACTTTTAAAAACCTTGGCTTATTGCTTCTTCTCGGGTTTGTTGCTTCTTATTTGCCACTCGGTTGCATAAATTTAGTCGTGGTCAATTCCCTTTTCGGTGTATTTGGAGGTTTCGGAGTTGTCAAAACGGTGGTGCGAAAGCCGCATCGGGGTTTTAAAAAGGAATTCGAGGAAAGTGCGGATTTGTGAAAACGCGTTTCGGGTAATATAAAATAAAATTTTTGGTTGGGAAAAGATAAATTAAGACACAAAATAAATAATAAAGTCTCCGGAGTCGTACTCGAAATCGGGAAAGTTTTGGAAAAATATGGGAAAGGATATCGAAATTTGAAAGAAAAGAAAAAGGATTTTTAAAATAAATAAATATGAAAAATGTTATGGGAAAATAAAAGTGGATAAAAGTTGAAAATGTTATGTGAAAAATTATTTTGAATGAGGGAATTTATTTTGGAATTTTCAAGAAGAGAGAAATGGAAATGGAAAATAGGAATTTAAAATCGGAAAAAGAGAAAATGCACTGTTCATTGCGCTAGAGGTGCTCGACGCCGCGCGCGCGCGCGCGTCGCCGCCGCACCGTGCGCGCCGCGCGCGCGCGCCCACGCCGCGCCGCGCCCAACCGCGCCCGGCCCCCTACCCGCGCGCGCCACGCGCCGCGCAAGCGCCGACCGCGCCGGACCCGCGCGCCCGCGCCGCCGCCCGCCGCGATGCGCCCGCCGTACCAGCCGCGCCCGCGCACCGCGCGCTCGCCGCCACGCGGCCGAGCCACGCCCCGGCCCCTACACCGCGCGCGCACGCCGCGCCGGACCCCGCCCGCGCCGTGCGCCGGCCGCCGCGTTGCGCCCGCCGTGCCCGGCCCTCCCTCGTGCGCCGCCGCGTGTCACCGCCGCGCCGCGCCGAGCCGGACCCCTCCTTCCACCCCGCGCCCGCACCGAGCCCCCTTGGCCGCGCCTATAAAAGGGCGGTGCCCCGCCGATTTTGCCGCACCGCCGCCGCCGTTTTCCGCCGTTCCGGCGCCGTCGCCGCCGTTTAGCCGTCGTCGCCGTGCGCAAGTCCATCCCCGTGCCCCCTTGCTCCTCCCGAGCCGCCGTCGCGGTAAGCCCCCTTTGCGCCGCCCTTGTTCCTCACCGCCGCCTCTGTTTTGAAGCCCCGGTCGAACACCGCCAGAATGAATAGTCTTTGAAAAAAAGAAAAAAAAAAAAAAAAAAAAGAAAAATAGGGAAAAATTTTGGAAAACTTGGAAAATATTTTGGGATGACTTGAGTAAAATTTTGGGCAAAAATAAATTATTTTCTCGCATATTTTCTCGGTGCAAAGTTTGAAAAATCGGAATCGGACGTTTTCGAATTTCATTTCGCATCGTTTTAAAATCCGGATTCCGTTTAACTCTTTCCCGCCATCGAAATAGGTTTCGCTTTTGTACTCAAACCCTCAAAATTCGAGCACGAATTTTCTTCGCTGATATTTTCAAACGTAATTTCCAAATTTATCGCGATCGCCGACTTGCGAAAACCCTAGGTCATCAACTCGATTCCAAAACCTGGATTTTCCTCGCAACCCTTGTTCTAACTCGAGTAGAATCTTCGGCAAAACTTTTTGAGTTGTTTTCGTGGCTTTTATGGTTCTTTTCGATCTCTCGGTATTTTGTTGAATTCTAACTGAATTCAATTAATCTTTCGCACGTACGGGTAGCGCCTGAAGAAACCGGCAACGACCCCGCTGAAGACCCCACCCCTCAAGTGTGCGAGCAAGGCAAGTCTTCACACCCTTTGAACATATCGATCCCAATTGTGAAATGATGTTATTTTAAACTCTAAACATGCATGCTTTACAGAGTTACCTATACTTGTTATGCCCTACCTTGCTATTGATTACCTTTAGAATTACTCCTTGTAACTCGCGATGTGATACAAACAACCGAAGAATAACTTTGGTAAACTGCTTAGCCACGCTACACTTAGATTATGCATATTCATGACTTTATGAAAAAAAACTTTTTGCTTGGGCAACTACCTTAGGGAAGGTAGTTGAGATTCGGCATGTGGAGACATGAGCGCCACATAGCCATGAGAATGATGAACTAAGTTTTGATGAAAATTGAAAGTACTATACAAATATTTTAGACTGGGGCGGCTGGATGATTTGGGTGGATTCCGGAAAAGGCAAGTGCCGACCCTGGTCAATTAAGGACCGAGCCATGAGATAGCCGGGAAACGAGCCAGTACAACCGTACTTCTCGAATGGGTATAGACCTAGCTGACTAGATAGCCGAGCGGAGGCAGTATCCTTGCATAGATGGTTCTCTATGATGTGGTTATGGGATGAGAATGAGGCTGCGGCCTTTGTTATGAATGGTGGGATTAAACTGATGATAATTAAACTTAAAGATTTGGAAAGTCTTCCCTTACCCCGGGTGCGCCAGAACTCCTCTCACTGCTAGAAAAGGACGGCTAGAGTGCATGAGGGCTTAAGTTCATGGAGCGGGTACTGCCAAAGCGAGGTTATCGAAAGGCTTTGCCGTGACCGTCTCATGTGTTGAGGCGTAGGCTCATTTGTTGGGCTGTCGCGGAGTATGGGTAAAGTGTACATCCACTGCAGTGTGAGTGAATCAATCTATTCGAATAGCCGTGCTCGCGGATATTGAGCATCGTGACAAGACTTTCGCTTGGCTAGACTTTGAATTTAAAAATGCTGGGATGGGTTTGCATGATGATTTTATTCGCTGGTGGATCAACTTCTCGATATGCGAGAAGGGGTGGACTCCCCAGAAAACCATGACGAATCGGAGGCGGGAAGCCATCCTTGGAATCACGATGGATGGTAGACAGAACCGTCGCCGGATTAATGAACTATGGAATTAAAACTTGATTTGGCTAGTCAATAGGCTTGTGAAAAGAATTGTGAAAACGGCTTTACGCAAAAATAACCCTAGCCATGCTCTTTGAATAACCCTATCATATGCATCATTTCGTGTTGGCTTGCGAGTACGGTTGGTACTCACCCTTGCTATACGCACAAACCTCTAGCCGATGGAAATGAAGAGCCGAAGACCCCTACGCGTATTACCGGAGGGCGAAGGAACCGACGGCGCATACTAGACCTTAGCCCTGTCGTTGCTCGTGGCAATTGACGAGCCGCCGTCTCTTTCCGCCGCCTTATCTAAATTCTTTTTATGTTGTATTCGGACCATAAGGTCCTGTGGGATGAACAATGCCTTCGGGCCTATTAATGTAATAATGGTATTGTAAGACTATTCGTGCATGTGCACTTGATTATCCAGTACTGTATTCGTGGGTACCAACTACTCGATCCAGGGAAATGGTACTATGAACACGAAAGATTCCCGTCTCAAAAACGGGGGTCCACAGATATATTGCAGGAACCAACTAACTATGTGCTAACAGTTAGGGTTATACCCTCCTTCACGGTTTCGGCGGTCGAGGAACTAGGTTTCAAGAGGAACGCCGATACAAGTGTGAACGGGGCACAACTTATGGCCGGACATGCAAAAGTGCAAGTTGACACAGTAAAGGCTGAATGTGTCCATCTGCTGCTGCAGCATCCACCAAACGACGAGATCCTAGCCCTCGGAGCTGCATGTGGAAGCTTTATCCAATAGCCCAAGGAGCTCATTGACATCAAGTTAACTCCGAGGTCAGCCCCTCCATCTCCCTTAGGTGTTCCACAAGATGACGAGGTCAAGCTATAGTATGACAATGATTTTGGCGGGTCTAGCCCTAAAGGGCCTGCTCGCTCTGAACCACCATCGCTGAAGAAGGGCAAGAAAGTGGCGGTTTCTAACATGTCGGAGCCATCTCTAAAAGTGCCAGTTGAAGTACAGGACCACTTCATTCGCATGGCAAGGCCATTAGCACCGAAGAAACCAATTTCAGACTACCAACGCACGATCAAAAAAAGAAATTGCGAGAATTTTCCAGGGAAGAGTTTGTGAAAGACATGGCACAAAAAGTATGAGCAAGAATTTCTGGAAAGTTTAGGGCTGAAGAGTTATACTAATGTGCACGATATTGCGAAGGCCCCTCAGGCAGCTAAATTCAAGTTCGGTGCTCCTTTGACCACCGACGAATATCGCAACGCCATTATGAATTGCACCCAGATAAGAAGGATAGAAGAGTGGTACCTACAGATGACAAAGGAGGGTAAGGAGACGTTCATCGTCTTTTATAAGAACGAGGACTTCCATCACGAGGACGGTATAATTTGGGTCCTATTTGAGGAACTATTTCAGCTATACAATCTGAGGGACCTAGACGTATCGCTACTTAATTTATGGGCATTGTAAGCATACTGGAACCCCTCGCTAGTATTTCTAAGTTGATATCCTCGTAGAGTGTCTAACTTGTTTCCTTATGTAGAATGGGGACGCTTGAAGTAGAGAAACCTATAACAAAGTAGGATTCCTCAATCCAGCGGTTGCCAATTTCAATCAGATTGATGATGGCCCAAGGTCCCAAAAATGGGTGCTAGACTACCTCTACAACTCCTTTGTCAAGTTTAAGGACATGAATATGATCCTTTTGCCCTACGACTTTAAATAAGTGTGGCATTTGTTGTTGGACCTACCATTTGTGCTTCAAGGTGTTATTTGCTCTCTCCCTTTATATGCAGCCATCACTGGATCCTTCTTGTCATCCATTTAAATTATTACAAGATTGTCATCATGGATGGATTGAGGAAACCGCAAGAAGCTTTCTAATCCGTCATTGACATCCTAAATAAGACACTTGTGAAGTATAAGAAGAAGTATTGTATTCGACGCGCTCCATGTGCCGATACATTTTGGGTTTGCTGCCACCGTTGGTGCCAACATCAGGATCCAGGTGCGAGCACATGTGGTTTCTACGTGATGAAATTTATGTGAATTTTCCTGGAGGATGGCAACTGGAACATTTCGGATGAGGTTCGCCAATTTTGTTAAGACGTAAATACACATTTCTAAACACATAGTACGTTTTCACATATTCAATCCTTCCGTTTGTAGAAAGTAGATCTCCTGACAAGTAAGTTGCTGCCACATGTTTGCTTCGCCCTCGCTGAACAACTCTGTGAATTCATCTTCTGACATGTCATCTCGTCGAGCGGCGCATATCACGTTTTGAGAGCTCTAGATGGGCTAATGGCTTTTCTTGAGGCTGGCGGCCCTAGTGACATTTTAGACAGTCGATCAACAACAAAGACTAAGCATTAGAGTCGATCGATCACAAAGGACTACGACTGGACCCCGATCCAATAAGAAATAAATTATATTACGATATTATTGTAAATTACAATTTTGTCAAATGTGTTTATGTGAAATATGTGAATAATGGATGTGTATGTGAATAGATGTGTGAATGTCAGATGTATGTCAATGTATGCGAATGTTCGATGTATGTGAATAAATGTCAATGTATGTGAAAGGGGATACAAAGGGGAAAGGGAATATATCATTGTTTCTCTCATTTTTGCAGCGGGCATGGCTAGCAAAGGCCTAATGCTAGCCCAAAAATAGAATATACATTTTTGGAGGGAAAAACTCATCGATGACGGGCTTTAACTTAAGCCTGATGGAGATGTTATTCATCCGTGACGGGCTTAAGTTAAAGGCCGATTGTTTGTTAGTCACCTGTGACGGGCTTAATTTAAAGCCCGATTGAGTAGTTAGTCATCCATGATGGGCTTTAATTGGGGCCTGTTTGAGATTACATCACCGGTGTCAGACGCTTGTTTGACTGGTCTTCTAGGTCAAACATATTGGTGACGGGCATAAGTTTAGGCCCGACAAAGATAATTTAAAGCGGTGACAAGCTTTTGCCCGATAGAGATAACTTCTCACATCATCGACCTTTGCGTCATGATGGGCGCCATACCCAACACAAATGAGGGTTGCCGCCCAATTGAGATGAGGGTGACCGTTGTAGTGATGAATTATGACAGGATGAACTAAAACTAATTAATCTATTACTTCTTTTGTTCCATGTTATAAAATATTTTGGTTTTTTAATGCCTCATTTAAATTCACTAACATCAATATAAACATGGACGCGTATATGAAACATGTACATGGATTCATACATGAATCTATCCAAAATCCAAAACGTCTTATAATATGAAACAATATAAAACAAATATAGTACATCGATTTTAAAAATTAACCTAAAAGGTTAATTATTCCGCTGCAAAGTTGCGATTTCTTCTATCTGTTTCTACGCATTTACCTTTGTCAGCGAGCAATAGTCCATATTTTAAGCTCCTAAAAACAAAATGGGATTGCCCCTATTTCCTGAGGACAAACAAAACATATTCATCTTAAGCAACAACACCCATTTCTCGAATTCTTAGCCCATATTTTCTTCTACTGCAACATGTACTCTATGTTACCCTTATTTTGGCACCATGAGAATTCAAACATAAATTTTCCAAACACATAGAATTAAACTCTGAACAATTCAACACTACGATTAAAATTTTTTTACCTTGCACGGGGCCAAGCGGCTTGACGCGGCCAGAGCTAGGGAGGGGGAGAAGGTGGACGGGGAGAACAGTGGAAGCATAGAACTTGGGAGGTGGGGCAGTCGAGGTTGGGACAGCAAGCAAGCTCAGGACAGTGTAGACCGGCCATAGCTCGGGACAGGAATGAAGGAGGACGTGAGTGTGGTAGAGGCGTGGAGCTCGAGAGGCGGTTGGCGATGGCACTGTACAGTGGCTGAGCTCGGGATCACAGCTCTGGCGAAGGGTACAGGAGGACAAGGAGCACGTCGGAGGCACGGAACTTGGGAGGTGGTCGGACATAATGCTCCTCGTTCACCACAAACGGTGGTGCAGTGGCCAGCCGAGCGAGACAATGGCAATCTAGGATTCTGGCGACGACGCTAGTGGAGCTCGAGAAGTGAGGCGGAGGTGCAGCCTCTAGTGTAGGAATGGCTAGAGGAGGGCTGGTGGTGCAGAGGCACACGCGCCAGAGGAAGGACGGGGATGTTACCCGCGGTGAAAATGTCTTCCCGCCAAAAAAATTGTGGATGGGCATTGTAGCAGGGGCACTTTTAGACCCATTTTTCGAACCCAAAAATTGTTTGCAAACTGTGTTTAGGGTCCTTGATGAAGTTTCTATTGTAAAGCTAGCACCGAAATCAGCAAAAATAGCCAACAAAAATACACTATAAGATATCCTAAATCCTAACTGCAAAGTTAATTTTTACACGAGTTGGTGGACTCGCCGGAAAGTTTGTGGTGCAAAAACGAACCGTTCAAAATAGTTCAAAAGTGTTTTGGTGCATATGAAAATATGTTTGGCAGCATTGATTGCAAAATTTAATTTTTACACACGTCTGTGAATCCACCGGAAAGTTTGTGAGGTGCGAAAATGAAACCACTCGAAAGTGTTTTGGGGCATTTGTAATGTGTTTGGCACCATTGACTGTGGAAATTAATCTTTACATGAGTCGATGAGCCCATCGGAAAGTTTGTGGTGCAAAACGAAACCGCTCGAAACCACTCAAGTGTTTTTTGGAATATGGGATGTGCTTGGCACCATTGGTTTTGAAAATTAATTTTTACACAGGTCAGTGGGCCCGCCAGAAAGTTTGTGTGGTGCAAAAACAAAACCGCTCGAAACCACTCAAAAATGTTTTTGGACATATAAAAATGTGTTTGACAACATTGGTTTACGAAAATTAATATTTACACGCTTCAGTGGATCGACCAGAAAGTTTGTGTTGTGTAAAAACGAAACCACTCAAAAGTGTTTTTGGCATATGAAATGTGTTTGGCACCATTGATAGCGAAAATTAATCTTCGGACGAGTCGGTGGGCCCCTCGAAAAGTTTGTGGTGTGAAAACAAAATCACTTGAAACCACACAAAATTATTTTTTGGAATATGGGAATGTGTTTGGCACCATTGGTTTTGAAAATTAATTTTTACACGCAATGGGCCCACCGGAAGTTTGTGTGGTGCGAAAATGAAATCGCTCGAAACCACTCAAACGTGTTTTCGGACATATGAAAATGTGTTTGGCACCATTGGTTATGAAAATTAATTTTTACACTAATCGATGGGCCCAACAAAACCGCTTGAAACCACTAAAAACTATTTTTGGGCATATGAGAATGTGTTCGGAACCATTGATTGTGGAAATTAATTTTTAAATGAGTCGGTGGTGCGAAAACAAAATCAAATCGAAACCACTAAAAATGTTTTTGGGCATATAGAAATGTCTTTGACACCATTGGTTGCAAAAAATAATTTTTACACGAGTCGATGGGCCCATTGAAAAGTTTGTGTGGTGCAAAAACAAAACCGTTCGAAACCACTCAAAAGTATTTTTGGGTATATGGGAATGTGTTTGGCAAAAATAAAATATACTATACATGAAAACTTTTTTTCTTTTGGAACAAAAACATGAAAAGTGGTTTTTGTTAGACTTGTATTAGGTTTCCTTGGCTCCGTGTTAGACTTGTATTAGGTTTCCTTGGCTTGGTAAGACTGTGCACCTATATATTTGTAATAGTGACACTTTTATTCATTGAGTTGAGTTTATTGATCTTCTTCATGGTATTAGATTAAGGTTTCGTTCCTCTTGCTTCCGCTCCAACCCTCGTCACCGTGCGCCCCTACCTTCCCGACATCACCCATCGTCCTTCGTCGGCTTTCCTTCATGTGACCCTCCCCAATGGCTCTCTCTGTCGCCGCTCGTAACG
The DNA here is from genome assembly GCA_019925245.2 of Oryza australiensis. NCBI lineage: Eukaryota > Viridiplantae > Streptophyta > Magnoliopsida > Poales > Poaceae > Oryza > Oryza australiensis. Next base: position 538,585 of record JAIFGZ020000381.1, on the reverse strand, counting down.
CCACCGCCGCCGCGCGGCGCTGCCGCCGAGGTTGCCCCGTGGCAGAAGCAATGGTTGTACGTGAAGGAATACGCAGAGGCTACGATAGCATAAAACAAAATTTTTCTACCGCGTAATCCAAAAAAGCTTGCAAGTAAGGGTCTATAGATCGTTACCGATTGACGTGCAGTGCAGCAGAAATATACAATCAAGAGCTATCCGACCTCGGACAACTCCTAGCCGACCTCGCCGACATTGTACAGCACCTTGCCGACCCTGGGCAATGCTATTGTGACCGCCCGACCTCGGGTCCGAATCACCTAACCGCCCGACCGCCAATGACGTTGTGCCAGTTCGCCCGGCCGTCCGACCTCCCGATAGCCCGACCCAACCGCCGAGTTGAATTCGGCTAGTTGGATCTCGATGAGATTCAATGCCGTCGAATAACATCGCAACGTAGCAATGTCTCTACGGTATCCACACATCCAGGGAAGGAATCGCCGAACACCTTGTGTGCTAGCACTCGACGCACGGCTAGGGTTTCGCTCAGAAGTCAGCAACTTGGGTTTCCGTGGAAGATCTTGACCCGGCGATTTGGAGTTGCGCTCGTGATCTATTGTTTCTTATATGTCGATTTCCGCCCCAAGCACCTCTTTATATAGAGTTGGCTGACTGGGCCTTATGGCCCATCGGGACTCTATATTCAATCGCATCTCTATCTGAACTGAGCCGTATCCGAGTCAAACTCAAATACACGTTCCATCTCATTAAGTGTGCGACCATGTAGGTTCAGGTATACTCGGTTCCAACCCAAGTATGACTCGACCGACCCATCAACAGTGGCCCCTAGCAGAACGTATTGACACCAAAGTATACAAGAAGATCATATCAAGCTGAACATGTAATGTGTGCACAAACCCCTTTGCCTCACGATATCAATTAAGCTATAGGCAAGACTCGTGTCATCCTATCAATAGCTTAATCATTCACTCGATCTCATATTGGATTATTTATCTGTTGATTGACTCCTCAATCAACTCGGCATGGTCATGCACTTCCATAATCCATTACAACGAGGGACCCAGAGATATCTCTCCCACAGGAGGGGCAAATTCCATCTTGATCATTCATAACCCACTACATGTTTTATAGCAAACCCAAAAACTACTTTTATGACTACCCGGTTATGGAATAGCGTTTGGTAGTCCCTAAGTAAGCTACTACACATATTGGAATCCATGACGATCTCAGGTCTAAGGACTTTGCACCAACACTACTTGAGACCAACTAATGACACATTAATTCCCTGTAGTGTCTCAAGGTGGGTCTATCCAACAATGTGTTCTCTAACACATGTTCACGTTTATTGATTTGGTATCTCCACACCATGATCTATGAGACATGATCATCAATCAATTAAACATGCTGATCTTAGAATCATATTTGTTCCATAGATATGATATATGATCAGGTATCATTTAGAAATAGATTCATACATAAATAGTCTCATAAATAAGTCACATACTTATTGATCAATATAAGTTGTCTATTTCATGGAACTGAATAACACTTTATTCATTGATACATAAACATTGACCATGATATTCAACATCTCCATGTTGCCTCTAGGGCATATCACTAATAGTACGTGCCGTCGAGGAGGCCGCCTACAACGTGAGGCAGAGGCTGCTCAGCTTCGTGCAGAGGTTGATCGCCATCGTGCCCTCGCCATAGCTCACATCGCCCAGGACGCCGCCCAACATGATTTCTTCAAAAATGTGCAGGAGTGCGCCGAGTTGCATGCTTAGGCCATCGGCGTCTTCGACATCAAGACGATGGTTCCCATCGTCCTCGATCATTCGTCGACACAGTACACACGTTGGCGGAGTCTCTTTCTCAACACTCTCGCCAAGTACGATCTTGAAGATCTTATCCTGTCTGACGTCGACATCTCCGATGACTCCCATTGGCTCTGGATGGATTGCACCGTCAAGTCATGGTTATTCGCCACCATGACGCCGGAGCTTTTGGAGATCGTCATGACGTTGTAATTCGTGGCCCTTCCTCAACATCGCGCTCCATCTGGCTTGGCCTCGAACAACAGTTCATTGACAATAAGGAGACTCAGGCTATCCTCCTCGATGCCAAGTTCCACACATTTTCTCAAGGTGATCTGTCCATCTCTGAATACATTTCAAGTCTGACACATTTCCCACCATATCTCGTTTCTTCACATACGCTGCAACTCAGTTTGGCACCAAAATCAAAAGTGTCCAATGTGACAACGGGAGCGAGTTCGACAACCCCTCCACCCGCCTATTTCTCCTCATGCACGGCGCCACCATGCGTCTGTCCTACCCCCACACCTCTCCCCAAAATGGCAAAGCTGAGCATATACTTCGGTCCATCAACAACATAGTTCGCTCTCTGTTATTTCAGGCCCATATCCCTCCTCCCTACTGGGTTGAGGCGCTTCGTGTTGCCACACATCTTTTGAATCGCCTTCCCACCAAAACTCTCAACTTCGAAACACCATTTTTCACTCTCCACGGTGTTCGCCCCACCTATGACCACCTCCGTGTCTTTGGTTGTCAGTGCTATCCAAACCTTTCCACCACTGCTCCCCACAAACTCGCATCGCGCTCCACTCTCTGTGTCTTTCTCGGCTATCCCGATGACCATAAGTGATATCGCTGCCTCGATCTTGCGTCCAACTGTGTCATAATCTCCCAACATGTCATCTTTGACGAGTCGTCCTTTCTGTTTGCAGAACTTCCTGCTCCACTTCCTTCATCCAACTTTGATTTCCTATCGGAGTTCGATGATGTGCTGCCTAGTCTAGTTTCATGTCTTTCTGTTGTAGGTGTTGCAGGTGGAGTTTCATGTTCAGCAGGTACTGCTGCTCCGGCGCTTGCTGCACCCGAGTACACATCGGTCGCTGCTACGCCGCCAGGCTTCCCTGCACCGGCAGGCTCCCCTGCACCGAGCCCTATTGTCCTGTCTGCGGGTCTCCCTGCACCGAGCCCAACTGCTACGTCAAGCTCGGTCACTGCATCGCCACTGGTTCCGTCGCCTGTTGGCCGACAGCTGGCTCTCCTAGCGCGTCTTCGTTGTCCCTCCCCACTCGTGGTGTTTCCTTTGTGCGCCGTGCCTGTCCCTCACGTGCGCAATGATCACATCATGGTCACTCAGGGGAAAGCAGGATTATGTCAACCGAAGGTTCCGCTCAATCTTCATGTTGCAGATCTCTCACCATTGACCAAGACATACGGAGGTGCTCTAGCTGATCCTCACTGGCGAGAGGCTATGATTGATGAATTTACTACACTGCAAGCCAACAATACTTGGGAGGTCGTACCACCTCCTCGTGGAGCCAATATTGTCTCTGGCAAATGGGTCATCCATCACAAGCTACACCCTGATGGCTCTCTTGATCGTTATAAAGCCCGCTGGGTTCTCCATGGCTTTACTCTGTGTCCTGGACTGGATTTGGGCAAAATCTTCAGCCCAGTTGTGAAGCCCGTCACTATTCGGACTGTGCTTTCTATTGCTCTCTCCAATGAGTGGCCTATTCACCACCTCGACATCAAGAATGCTATTTTGCATGGGACTCTTACAGAGACAGTTTACTATGTTTAGCTATCTGGGTTTGTTGACTCCTCTCGTCCTAATCATGTGTGCTGACCGAATAAGTCACTTTATGGGTTGAAGCAGGCTCCTCGTGCTTGGTACAACAGATTTGCCACTATCTCCAATCTCTTGATTTCATTGGTGTCAAATCCAATACTTTATTGTTTATTTTTTGCCGAGGAGCTGATGTGGTCTATCTTCTGCTTTATGTTGATGATATCATCCTCATGGCTTCATCAACGGGTCTTCTTCGTCGAGTTATCGATGCTCTGACATTGGAATTCTCTATGAAGGATCTCAACAGCTTGCACCATTTTCTGGGTATGTTAGTCACTCGGTCCGCTACCAGTCTGTTTCTATCTCAGTGCCATTATATGCTTGAGATCCTCAAGAGCGCCGGTATGTCCGACTGCAAACCGTGTGCTACTCCGGTTGATACTAGCGCCAAGCTATCTGCGGATGGTCCGCCTGTTGAGGATGCTACCAGTTACCGTGAGATTGTCGGTGCTCTACAGTATCTCACATTTACTCGGCCTGACTTGGCTTATACAGTTCAACAAATTTTTTTACACATGCTTGACCCCAGAGAACCACATCTCGCTCTTATTAAGTGTGTCTTGTGCTATGTGCGTGGCACACTTGATTATGGTCTTCAGCTTTGCCAGTCTTCTACGATAGACTTGGTCGCCTACTCTGATGCAGATTGGGTCGGGCGTCCCATTACCCGTCGTTCTACTTCCAGCTATGCAGTATTTTTTAGTGATAATTTAATCTCCTAGTCGTCTAAGAGACAGTCCACTGAGTCTCGCTCCAGTGCCGAGGCTGAGTACCGGGCCGTGGCTAACACGGTTGCTGAAACCTGCTGGCTTCGACAGCTTCTTGGCGAGCTTGGTGTTCTGGTTCAGCGCGCCATTTTAGTTTATTGTGATAATGTCAGTGTTGTCTATTTATCAACTAATCCAGTTCAGCGCACCAAGCACATTGAGATTGATTTGCATTTTGTTCGAGACAAGGTGGCCGCGGGTATTGTCCAGGTTCTTCATGTTCCGATGTCATCTCAGTACGTTGACATCTTTACAAAGGAGCTACCCTCTTTCTATTTTCACCGAGTTTCATTCTCTGTACTAATGGCTAAGTACGACGCTCTGCTTGCGTGAGGGTGTTAGACTTCTATTAGGTTTTTTTTTCTCCGTGTTAGACTTGTATTAGGTTTTCTGGGTTTCGTAGGACTGTGCGTCTATATATTTATAATAGCGACACTTTATCATTGAGTTGAGATTATTGATCTTCTTCAATTTTTAATAGCAGTTTAAGGAAATTCAAATGCAACTTGGATCAACTATGAGTTGTTGAGTGGTGTATGTAAGATCGAGTAAGCTTCATCAAACCAGCAAGTTATTGAGGCAAGTTGTTGAGTAGTGTATATAAGATCGAGTAAGCTTCAGCAAACCAGCACCACGAAAAGACGACAAGGAGGGACAGAGGAAACATGTCATCCACTGCTGCCATACTAGCCCTCCTCATCATCCTCCTCCCGCCGATAACTCTCGCGGGCGATCTTCATGGCTTCCGTGCCACTCTTACTCGCATCCACGAGCTCTCCCCCGGCAAATACTCGGAAGCGGTACGGCGCGACAGCTACCGCATCGCTTTTCTCTCCGACGCCACCGCAGCCGGCAAGGCGACCACCACCAACTCGTCGGTCAGCTTCCAGGCACTGCTTGAGAACGGCGTGGGAGGGTACAATATGAATCTCTCCATCGGCACGCCGTTACTCACCTTCCCGGTCGTGGCCGACACCGGCAGTGACCTTGTCTGGACGGAGTGCGCGCCGTGCACCAAATGCTTCCAGCAGCCCACACCGCCCTTCCAGCCCAGGAACTCCTCCACCTTCTCCACGCTCCCGTGCACCAGCTCCTTCTGCCAGTTTCTGCCGAACTCGATCCGCACGTGCAACGCTACCGGCTGCGTCTACAACTACACCTACGGCAGCGGCTACACGGCCGGCTACCTCGCCACCGAGACGCTCAAAGTCGGGGACGCCTCTTTCTCCAACGTCGCGTTCGGGTGCAGCACGGAGAACGGCATTGGCAACTCGTCGTCGGGCATCGCGGGTCTTGGCCGCGGCCCGCTGTCCCTCGTACCGCAGCTCGGCGTCGGCCGGTTCTCGTACTGCCTCCGCTCCGACTCTGCCGCCGGCGACAGCCCGATACTGTTCGGCTCCCTTGCCAAACTTACGGATGGAAATGTCCAGTCGACGCCGTTCGTCAAGAACCCCGCGGTACACCCCTCGTACTACTACGTCAACCTCACCGGCATCACGGTCGGCGTCACCGACCTCCCGGTGACGACCAGCACGTTCGGCTTCACGCAGAACGGCCTCGGCGGCGGCACGATCGTGGACTCCGGCACGACGCTCACCTACCTCGTCAAAGAGGGATACGCGATGGTGAAGCAGGCCTTCCTGTCGCAGATGGCTAACGTGACCACGGTGAACGGCACGCGCTTCGGCTTAGACCTGTGCTTCAAGAGTACCGGCCGCGGCGACGTGGCTGTGCCGCCGAGGCTGGTGCTGCGCTTCGATGGCGGAGCTGAGTACGCCGTGCCAACTTACTTCTCCGCGGCGGAGGTGGACTCGCAGGGCCGTGTGAACGTAGTGTGCTTGATGGTGCTCCCTGCGGAGGATGACCAGCCGATCTCCATCATAGGCAACGTGATGCAGATGGATATGCACCTGCTCTACGATCTCGACAGTGGGATGTTCTCCTTCGCGCAGGCGGATTGTGCCAAAGTGTGATCTGTACCGTCCGTTTGGTTACTGTATTAACTAGCTAGAATAAGTAGTCTATGAGTGCATATAACCCATATGAGCCATTTGATCTTGCAGTTGGTCAAGCCTTTCGTCTTGTTTTACATATCGTCCTGAGTCAGTCAGCCCAGTTTAATATTGTGTGGTGATGAATGAATTCTATGTGCCGTGCCTTGAATTCACTGTGCTTTCGGGTGACTTTCAGCGATTAGTCCAGATTCAACAAATTCTTGAAAAGAATGGGAGTAGGTATTGGCCTTTTTAGACGATCGATAGAATATGGCTATTTTTCCATCGTATCCTTGACGGAGTAAATGACGTTGAAACCCCTAATATATAGAGACCAAGGACTTCAGCCTAGTAAGCATGCACTCAAACCATGACAACGACATGCAAAGTACAACATTCGTTTTGTTACTCGTCTTTTTAGAAATCGACATAATGTGAAATGTAAACATCTCATTACATTTTTAACTTATATACATTTATAAAATTATAATAATAAAATAATATAAAAGTGTCTTCATGACAAATATACTACCACTTTTATGTATTCTATCATGATATTTTTTAAGAAAAAGTCCAACTTACCCCGCTAAATATGTGGTCGTCGGAATTACCATATGAATTAATTTGAATCTAGACATTTGGTACCCTTAACTATTCAAATCGAACATCGTGATCGTCAGAATTACCTCATCAACTTGAATACTAGACATTTAGTACCCTTTAACTATTTGAACCGAACAAATAACAACTCCCTTCCCCAATAGTCGGAAGCGGTTTTGATCTTACATGACAACCCAGTCAACAATTATTCTAAAAAAATCTATAGGGCTCACCTGTCAGTGCTTCTCTCCTCCCTATCTTCCCCTCTTCCCAGCGGACGAAACGGCGATAGCAAGGTGGAGGCCTCCTCGTCGCTTCTTGGCCAGGTTATTAAATAGTTATTAAAGGTTTTGAAAAAAATAAAAAGGTAAATGAATATGACCACATGCAAGATCAAATTTACATCTTCAAGTTATAAAAGAATAAATGAAACTAAACTATACATACATTTTCCCATTGGATCATTACTACTACCATTTCTGCCGCACAGCTCTCTACTGCTCGTCTACTCAAGACAATGATGTTGTTCTTTTTGCCTGATTTTAGTTGATTTAGTGGATTATATTTGGATGGTTTTGCTCCTGTGTTTTTATTTATTTCAATACAATGATATACAACTCTATTAGCTATTAATTCTTAATAGAAAAGGTTTCCTCTCACTTGTGTACAAACAATAAGAGATATGTGGCACAACTGATGATACTATTCTAAACCCTAAACTTCCACCATCACATAAAGGTCAAACAAATCAGAACATTACATTCTTCAAAACAAATCCATCTATCTCAGAGACACAATACAACAAAGCATTGAAAGTTAGGAACACTCATTTTCTGACTTCTTCACTTGACTACCTGCACGACTGCACCTACAGTCTTAGAAAAAAAATCAGAGCTATGCAAACTAACCTGTAAGTAATATTTGTTATAACAACTTTATTTCAATCCATCTAATACATATAATTTCAATGGACTATCCATCCACAAGCCCACGTGGCTGCTCAAGGTCGCCAGACATTGGATCCACCAATGCAGCGGAGTACACCAAGTTACTATCTGCGTACTTGTATAGCTTGGATATTTAATTTTCATCCCATAGGGACATCCTCTCATATATCATCACTTGTCAAATACAATCTAAATAGTCATGAGAAAATATAAGGAAACTAGAGAATATAGATAACAGTGACATATATCATTCAAAAAAATCAAGTATAAACTCGACCTACAAGAGGGATAAAAAGGACAAATATGATGCTAAACAGTATGAGCAATGTTCACAAATTGGATGGCTTTTTTTCATATCATGTAGGTCGAATTCAGACTTCAAATTTGTTTGACATAATAGATATATATTGAACCATGACATGATAACTTTTCATATATTTTGAAGAAACAAGAAAATTTCCTCTTAAATTGTATGGATGTGTAAATAAAAAACATATTTTTGTTGTTTTCGAACAAAAGCCTTTAAGGCTGTAAAACAGGCTCCGATGCATGTTGCCGGATCACCATCACTAGTCAAAGTGCATCTAACCCCTAGTGAGTTTTGGTGATTAATAACAAAATGGTTAAGAGACTAATGTGTTTATTGTGATAAGTACACACAATTAGTCCCAAGGTGCTTAGGTGTGTATGAAAACCCCCTACACACAGAATGTAAAAGAGGTGAGAAGACTCGAAAGTTTATTTAAATTTATTTTTGCATTTTGCTCTTGAGTATAGGAAAGTCGTACTATCAAGCGGATTCCAAATGGTTTCATGAGATTATCCAAGTTTTTAATGTTCAAATCCATAGAAGAGAGACACATTTGCACAACACATGCATGGTGTCGGGTAAAAACATCAAATGTGGGCCGAATGTTCCTGGCACCCTAGCCCAGAACCTCCTGGCACCACTTTTCAGCCAAAAACCTAAGTGTTGGCTGAAAGTTCTAGGCAGGTTGGCCCCGAAATCTCCTAGCACCTTTCCAGCTCAAAAATATGAGTAATGACTACATGACGTCATGTAGCGGTTATATATTCCCCACACCCTCCACATAGCTCTTTTGGTAAGTCCACTTTCGATTTTCTGTCTTGAAGCTTCTCCCGTGGTTCCTTGACCTCCTCCACCTTGTTCTTGAGCTTCCTATAGGATTTTGAGTGAGAATTGAGGGTGGTGGTGAGGAGTTGTGATGTTGAGAAGGCTAGGAGGACTTGAGCACTTGAGGATCATCATAGGGTTGCTGCTTGGTGCTTATTACTCTTGGAGGGCGACCTCCTAAATGGTTAGGCATCACCCGTGAGTTTTTGTGAGTTGTGGATTGACCCATGCAATTTTGTGAGGGTGGACCTCACCTCAGAGTCACTAACAATCTTCCACTTCCACTTGCCTCCAGTGGAGCCATTACGCAAGCCAAGGAGCCAAGGTCACATCAGAGTCCAAACACATACTTCGGCGATATCATCTCATCCGCGAGATAGTGGACAGAGGTGATGTCAAGATATGCAAAGTGCACACGGATCTCAACATAGCCGATCCGCTGACAAAACCTCTCCCTAAGCCGAAGCATGAGGCGCACACAAGAGCAATGGGTATTACATACTTACGTGATTGACTCTAGTGCAAGTGGAAGATTGTTAGTGATATGCCCTAGAGGCAACATGGAGATGTTGGATATCACGTCAATGTTTATGTATTTATGAATAAAGTGTTATTCAGTTCCATGAAATAGACATCTTGTATTGATCAATAAGTATGTGACTTATTTATGAGACTCTTTATGTATGAATCTATTTCTAAACGATCCCTGATCATATGTCATATTGTTGGAACAAATATGATTCTAAGATCGGCATGTTTATTGATTGATGATCATGTCTCATAGATCATGGGTATGGAGATACCAAATCAATAAACATAGACATATGTGTTAGAGAACACATTGTTGGATAGACCCACCATGAAACACTACAGGAATTAATGTGCCATTAGTTGGTCTCAGGTAGTGTTGGTACAAAGTCCTTAGACCTGAGATAACCATGGATTCCAACATGTGTAGTAGCCTACTTTGGGACTACCAAACGCTATTCCGTAACTGGGTAGTTATAAAGGTAGTTTTCGGGTTTGCTATGAAACATGGAGTGGGATGTGAGTGATCAAGATGGAATTTGCCCCTCCTTTGGAGAGATATCTCTAGGCCCCTCGAGGTAATGGATTATGGAAATGCATGGCCATGCTAAGTTGATTGAGGAGTCAATCAACAGACAGATAATCCAATACGGTTCGAGTGAATGGTTAAGCTATTGAAGGGATGGCATACATCTTGCCTATAGCTTAATTGGTATCGTGAGGCAAAGGGATTTGTGTACACATTACAGGTTCGAGCCGATATTATATTCTTGTATACTATGGTGTCAATATGTGCTGCTAGGTGCCGCCGTTGACAGTCGACCGAGTTGGACTCGAGCCGACGATCGGCTAAGTTAGACTATAGCCGAAACCGAGTATACCTGAACCTACGGTCGCACGCTTAAGGGGATAAGAACAGGCATTCGAGTTGGACTCGGATACGGCTCGATCGGATAGGGATCCGATCGGATAGAGTCCTATAGGCTTACGACGTATGGGCGGCCAACTCTGTGAGATTCGGATAGGATCCGATTCAAAATAGAGTCCTGATCGGCCACTAGTCCCAGTCGACCAACTCTATATAAAGGAGGAAAGGGTGGAGAGCTGCGGCACGTTAATTGCATCGCATTGAACCGAATCCGCAACAGAAGTCGCCGAGATCAATCTCCACAGAAACCCTCCCCACTTTCGAGCCAAACCCTAGCCTTGCATCGCGTGCTAGCACACGGGTGTTCGGCGTTCTGTCCCCCGACGTGTGGATACTGAAGGGTTACGCGGAGGCTACGCTAGCCGAAAACAAAAACTTTTGCCGTGAAAACCAGGAACACTTGCAAGTAAGGGCCGATAGATCGTTACCGATTGGAGTAGAGTGCAGCGGAATAGCCAATTAGGGCAATCCGATCCGGAACAGTGTAGCCGATTCCCGGAGACATGCCGATTCGCCAATCGCCCGATTCGAGTCGTCCGGCCGCGTTCTCACGCCTCGCTCCGATGCGCCCGACCGCACCGATTCCACCACAGCCGATCGCTCCGATTGGCCGATCCGGCCGATCAACAGTGCAACATAGCAGCGCTCTACCGTATCCACACGTCCGGGGACAGAACACCGAACACCCGTGTGCTAGCACGCGATGCAAGGCTAGGGTTTGGCTCGAAAGTGGGGAGGGTTTTCGTGGAGATTGATCTCGGCGACTTCTGTTACACGCGATGCAATTGACATGTGGCAGCTCTCCACCCCTCCCTCCTTTATATAGAGTTGGCCGACTGGGACTATTGGCTGATTAGGACTCTATTTTGAATCGGTTCTCATCCGTATCTCATAGAGTTGGCCGCCCATACGTCGTAAGCCCATAGGACTCTATCCGATCGGATCCCTATCCGATCGAGCCGTATCCGAGTCCAACTCGAATATCTATTCTATCCCCTTAAGCGTGCGACCCGTAGGTTCAGGTATACTCGGTTTCGGCTATAGTCTAACTTAGCCGATCGTCGGCTCGAGTCCAACTCGCCGACCCGTCAACGGCGCGTCTAGCAGCACATGTTGACACCATAGTATACAAGAATATAATATCGGCTCTGAACCTGTAATGTGTACACAAATCCCTTTGCCTCACGATACCAGTTAAGCTATAGACAAGATGTGTGCCATCCCTTCAATAGCTTAACCATTCACTCAACCGTATTGGATTATCCGTCCGTTGATTGACTCCTCAATCAACTTAGCATGGCCATGCATTTCCATAATCCAAGACTTCGAGGGGCCCAGAGATATCTCTCCAAAGGAGGGGCAAATTCCATCTTGATCACTCACATCCCACTCCATGTTTCATAGCAAACCCGAAAACTACCTTTATAACTACCCGCATTAAATAGCGTTTGGTAGTCCCAAAGTAGGCTACTACACATGTTGGAATCCATGGTGATCTCAGTCTAAGGACTTTGTACCAACACTACCCGAGACCAACTAATGGCACATTAATTCCCGTAGTGTCTCATGGTGGGTCTATGCAACAATGTGTTCTCCAACACATATGTCCATGTTTATTGATTTGGTATCTCCATACCCATGATCTATGAGACATGATCATCAATCAATAAACATGCTGATCTTAGAATCATATTTGTTCCAACAATATGACATATGATCAGGGATCATTTAGAAATAGATTCATACATATAGAGTCTCATAAATAAGTCACGTACTTATTGATCAATACAAGATGTCTATTTCATGGAACTGAATAACACTTTATTCATAAATACATAAACATTGACGTGATATCCAACATCTCCATGTTGCCTCTAGGGCATATCACTAACAGATACCGGTAGAGGCGTTGCTACGTTGCACGCTGTTCATCGGCTGTGGAGGAGTCGGCTGCGGTCGAGCGCATCGGAGCGAGGCGTGAGAACACAGTCGGACGACTCGGATCAGCTACGGCATCTGCGAATCGGCTGATTGGCGAATCAGCTGTCCCCGGGCATCGGCTGTCGGCTTGCGAGAATCGGCTACACTGTTCAGGATCGGATAGCCCTGATTGGCTGTTTCCGCTACACACTCCAATCGGTAACGATCTATCGGCCCTTACTTGCAAGTGTTCCTGGTTTGCGCGGTAAAAGTTTTTGTTTTTGGCTAGCGTAGCCTCCGCGTAACCCTTCAAGTGGTATCGAGCTAATCTTGCTTAGTTTGGGTTTTAGATTGGATCCGGAACAAGTTTTGCGCACGGGTTGATTAGATCGGTCGGTTTTACGGGATTTGTTGAGGAGAGTTCATGGTAATTGCGTTCCTTGATAGTGTATCGGAACGGCGTAATGTGATTACGTCGAAGCAATATCCATAGATCTCGGTTTGAGTCGGCTTCGAGATAGCGTTCCTTGATAGTGTATCGAACGGTATAATGTGATTATGCTGAAGCTATCTCGTAGTCCGATCTTGTTAGCCGCCGCGCCTACGCAAACCATCTCCTTGATAGTGTATTGGGACGGCATAATATGATTATGCCGACATGGTTTCCGTAAGCGATTTCATAGATTGGATCTATGAATTTCGTGTGGTGTTCCGGCGCCGCTCGGAAGCCACGAGGGCGCGCCCGGAAGCCCGCGGGACCGCCGTGTGCGTACCCCTTATAGGTCGTCTTGATGCCGAATCTCTGCGATAGGTAGAAAGCATTTCTACGCCTAACTTGTTTTTGCAGAGAATGCTTTGAGATGGTATAGCCCTATTGTATGTATGAGATGCATGTGATGCATGTAATATTCTTTCATATGTGCAATCCCCGTAATATTCTTTCATACGTGCAATGCTTGTAATATTCTTTCACGACCTGCGAGTCGATGTAATCTTCAATTAAAGCTTCTATAGTAGTAGTTTAGTTTGAAGAAATCAAGCATTCGGCACTCGGAAGAACGGTGTTGAAGATGGAGATCCTCTACACCGGCATGGAGATGGAGATCACCATGTGAAGGGGGCCATACTATTTCATGCTATTCTACCTGTTCATATATGTGATATGTTTGTTTTATAGGATAGCTTCCCTCGCAATATTAAGTAGTCATGATGCCCTTCCAAATGTTGCACTCCGTCACCGTTATGCCCGTCAATGGTGGGTCCGCAAAGCGAGTGCCATTCTCTATCATAACATGAGGGGGTATATATCGGACATATACAAGAAGAGCATTTGGTTTACTTAACAAGGCTATCAAAATAGTTTTGGGCCTTGGGGCATAGGTTGGGGCCGGGGCATGGAGATGCCACACCAACAACAAGAGTCACATAGAGATGTGATTATCAAGGAGTTGCTTACCAATGTTATTAATCTTCTAGACACGATGCCAAAGCTCACTACAAAATTAATTAACATGTGAATCTTGACCCAATACGTAACCTAGAGGGAAGGTGGAAAATACGTAATGGGAGTCTTATGTTAAATTGTTTAACAAAAGACATAGCATAAACATTGTGCTAAACTTTGCTTTTTCTCGTTGTAGAATAAATGGCGGCTAATACTACACCCGTACCTTTAATTTGCGATCTATTCTCGAAAAGGAAAAATTAAATGGAACAAACTTTATGGATTGGTATTGCAACTTGAGAATTGTTCTCAAGCAAGAGCGTAAGGAGTACGTTCTTGAAGTACCTTATCCCGAGGATTTGCCTAATAATGCCATCTACGCACGAAGGGCTTACGAGAAGCACACTAATGATGCCCTAGATATAAGCCGTCTCATGCTAGCTACAATGTCCCCCGAGCTTGAAGCAATATGAGAGCAGCGATGTTCACACTATTATTCGGGACTGCATGGTATGTTTGAGAACCAAGCTCGGGCCGAGAGGTTCAACACCTCAAAGTCCTTGTTTGCGTACGGGCTTGTTGAGGGGAATCCCGTCATCCGCATGTGATAAAAATGATTGGCTACATTGAGAGTCCGGAAAAACTAGGTTTTCCCGTAGCCAAGAGTTGGCTACCGATGTGATTCTCCGCCGCTCCCTCCGAGCTTCGAGCCATTCATATTAAATTATCACATGAACAATATGGATAGGACCTTGGCTGAATTGCATGGGATGCTAAAGACAGTGAGGAGAGTATCCAGAAAAACGGTCATCATGTGATGATGATGCGAAGGCTAAGCGCAAATCACTGTAAAGAAGCTTTGCATCAAGAGAAAGTTAACTCCCGATGAGATCGCGAGTGCCTCCAATGCAAAGAAGGGCAAGAAGGGGTCGGCGACATCGATGCCGTTTGCTTCTACTGCAAGGAGACAGCCACTGGAAAAGGAACTGCAAGAAGTACATGGAAGATCTCAAAAAGAAGCAAAGTACGACTTCGCTTCGGTATTAATGTTATAGACATTAATCTTGCTACTTCACCTACCGACTCTTGGGTATTTGATACCGGATCAGTAGCTCATATTTGCAAATCGTTGCGGGGAATGAGAAGAAGTAGAGGCTTAAGAAGGGGCGAGGTGAACCCGCGCGTCGGCGATGGAGCAAGCGTTGCTACGCTCTGCCGTCGGCACGTACCACTTCATCTACCTTCGGGATTAGTTTTGGAATTAAATAATTGTTATTGTGTTCCAACACTATGTCAAAACGTTATTTCCGCTTCATGTTTGCAAGCGGAAGGATATGATTTTAGATCAATGAACAATGGTTGTTCAATATATCTCGAGATATGTTCTATTTTCATGATCCATTGGTGAATGGGTTATACGTTTTGAATCTTGAAGCGTCTCCCATCTATAACATTAATACGTAAAGGCAACTCTCTAATAATATAAACCCCACGTTTATCCGGCATTGTCGCTTAGGCCATATAAATAAGAAACGCATGGAGAAGCTCCATAAGGATGGATTGCTTCACTCTTTTGATTTTGAATCATTTGAGACATGTGAGTCTTGTTTACTTGGTAAGATGACAAAGGCACCTTTCATGGGACACAGTGAAAGAGCAAGTGACTTGTTGGCACTTGTACATACCGATGTATGTGGACCAATGAGCTCAACGGCCGAGGTGGTTATCGCACTTCATTACCTTTACCGATGACTTTAGTAGATATGGTTATATCTACTTAATGAGGCATAAGTCCGAATCCTTTGAAAAGTTCAAAGAATTCCGAATGAAGTACATAATCATTTAGGGAAAACAATCAAGTTTCTACGATCGATCGTGGAGGAGAATACTTGAGCCAAGAGTTTGGTAATCATCCGAAAGATTGTGGAATTGTTCCACGCTTGACTCCGCCAGAACTCCACAATGGAATGGGGTGTGCGAACGGAGAAATCGCACCTTGTTGGACATGGTGCGGTCGATGATGAGCCAAAGTGATCTTCCGTTATCCTTCCGGGATATGCTCTTGAAACAATTCGCTCACACTAAATAGAGTTCCATCTAAGTCGGTTGAAAAGACACCATATGAGATATGGACAGGGCAACCCCTAGTTTGTCTTTTCTCAAAATTTGGGGATGCGAAGCTTATGTAAAATGTTTACGCCGACAAGCTCACACCCAAATCGACAAGTGCTTCTTTATGGGATATCCTAAGGAAACTAAGGGATATTACTTTTATAATCGGGAACAAGGGAAAGTGTTTGTCGCCCGACACGGTGTCTTCTTGGAGAAAGAGTTTCTTTCAAGAAGGGTTAGTGGGAGCAGGGTGCATCTTGAAGAAGTTCAAGAAACACAAGAAAACGTTTCGCGACCACGAACCACAACAGAGG
Organism: Oryza australiensis; assembly: GCA_019925245.2. Lineage (NCBI taxonomy): Eukaryota > Viridiplantae > Streptophyta > Magnoliopsida > Poales > Poaceae > Oryza > Oryza australiensis. Next base: position 522,230 of record JAIFGZ020000381.1, on the reverse strand, counting down.
AGCAAAGTGTTGCGCCACCGTTGTAGATACACCAGCCCCACGGAGTCGAAAGATCACGTCGTGCACCCGACAATTACACAAAGTGCGGAACAACGTGATATATTGTTATTGGACAACGATGAACTTAAGACCTATGAGGAAGCGATGGTGGGACCCGATTCCAACAAGTGGCTTGGAGCCATGAAATCCGAAATAGAATCCATGTACGACAATCAAGTTTGGAACTTGGTTGATCCACTGATGGTGTCAAAACCATTGAGTGTAAATGGGTTTTTAAGAAAAAGCGGATATGGATGGAAATGTTCACATCTATAAGGCGCGATTGGTGGCGAAAGGTTTTAAACAGATTCAAGGAGTTGATTATGATGAAACCTTCTCGCCCGTCGCAATGCTTAAATCTATTCGGATTATCGTAGCGATTGCTGCATATTTCGATTATGAGATATGGCGATGAATGTGAAAACGGCTTTCCTAAATGGAAACCTAAGCGAGGATGTATACATGATACAACCTCGGGTTTTGTCGATCCAGAATCGCTCGGAAAGATATGCAAACTACGTAAATCCATTTATGGATTGAAGCAAGCATCTCGGAGTTGGAATATTCGTTTTGATGAAGTAATCAAAGGGTTTGGTTTCATCAAAAATGAAGAAGAGGCCTGTGTTTACAAAAAGGTCAGTGGGAGCGCAATTGTATTTCTAATCTTATATGTGGATGACATATTGTTGATTGAAAATGATATCCCTATGCTAGAATCCGTCAAGTCTTCATTAAAAAATAGTTTTTCCATGAAAGACTTAGGGAGGCAGCATACATATTGGGCATTCGGATCTATAGAGATAGATCCAAGAGGCTAATTGGATTAAGCCAAAGTACATACATTGACAAGGTGTTGAAAATGTTCAACACGTATAATTCTAAGAAAGGTTTCTTGCCCATGTCACATGGCATTAATCTTAGCAAGAACCAAGTGTCCTCGGACACATGATGAGCGGAATAAGATGGGTATGGTTTCATATGCTTTAGCAATTGGATCCATCATGTATGCCATGCTTTGTACACGCCTGCATGTCTCGTACGCTTTGAGTGCTACGAGCAGATACCGCCGATCCAGTGAAGGTCACTGGATCGCCGTAAAGAATATCCTTAAGTACTTGAGAAGAACTAAGGATATGTTCCTAGTCTATGAAGGTGAAGAAGAGCTCGTTGTAAGTGGTTACACCGATGCTTGCTTCCAAACAGACAAGGATGATTATAGATCGCAACTGGGTTCGTGTTCTCGCCGAACGGAGGCGCAATGGAAGAGTTCCAAGCGGATACCGTTGCTGATTCTACAACGGAGGCGAGTACATTGCTGCTTCGGAAGCCGCAAAGGAGGCTGTTTGGATCAAGAAATTCGTTTCGAGCTTGGTGTGATGACTAGTTGATGGTCCAATGTCTCTCTATTGTGATAATAGTGGAGCCATTGCGCAAGCCAAGGAGCCGAGGTCACATCGAAGTCCAGACACATACTTCGACGATATCATCTCATCCACGAGATAGTGGACAGAGGTGATGTCAAGATATGCAAAGTGCACACGGATCTCAACATAGCCGATCCGCTCACAAAACCTCTCCTTAAGCCGAAGCATGAGGCGCACACAAGAGCAATGGGTATTAGATACTTACATGATTGACTCTAGTGCAAGTGGAAGATTGTTAGTGATATGCCCTAGAGGCAACATGGAGATGTTGGATATCACGTCAATGTTTATGTATTTATGAATAAAGTGTTATTCAGCCCATGAAATAGACATCTTGTATTGATCAATAAGTATGTGACTTATTTATGAGACTCTTTATGTATGAATCTATTTCTAAACGATCCTCGATCATATGTCATATTGTTGGAACAAATATGATTCTAAGATCGGCATATTTATTGATTGATGATCATGTCTCATAGATCATGGGTATGGAGATACCAAATCAATAAACATGGACATATGTGTTGGAGAACACATTGTTGGATAGACCCACCATGAGACACTACAGGAATTAATGTGCCATTAGTTGGTCTCGTGTAGTGTTGGTACAAAGTCCTTAGACCTGAGATCCCCATGGATTCCAACATGTGTAGTAGCCTACTTTGGGACTACCAAACGCTATTCCGTAATCGGCGCTTATAAAGGTAGTTTTCGGGTTTGCTATGAAACATGGAGTGGGATGTGAGTGATCAAGATGGAATTTGCCCCTCCTTTGAAGAGATATCTCTAGGCCCTCGAGGTAATGGATTATGGAAATGCATGGCCATGCTAAGTTGATTGAGGAGTCAATCAACGCAGATAATCCAATACGGTTCGAGTGAATGGTTAAGCTATTGAAGGGATGGCACACATCTTGCCTATAGCTTAATTGGTATCGTGAGGCAAAGGGATTTGTGTACACATTACAGGTTCGAGCCGATATTATATTCTTGTATTCTATGGTATCAATATGTGCTGCTAGGCGCCGTCGTGGATGTGTCGGCGAGTTGGACTCGAGCCGACGATCGGCTAAGTTAGACTATAGCCGAAACCGAGTATACCTGAACCCACAGTGGTCGCACGCTTAAGGGGATAAGAACAGGCATTCGAGTTGGACTCGGATATGGCTCGATCGGATAGGGATCCGATCGGATAGAGTCCTATAGGCTTACGACGTATGGGTGGCCAACTCTGTGAGATTCGGATAGGATCCGATTCAAAATAGAGTCCTGATCGGCCACTAGTCCTAGTCGACCAACTCTATATAAAGGAGGGAGGGGTGGAGAGCTGCGGCACGTCAATTGCATCGCATTGAACCGAATCCGCAACAGAAGTCGCCGAGATCAATCTCCACAGAAACCCTCCCCACTTTCGAGCCAAACCCTAGCCTTGCATCACGTGCTAGCACACGGGTGTTCGGCATTCTGTCCCCCAACGTGTGGATACCGGTAGAGGCGTTGCTACGTTGCACGCTGTTCATCGGCTGTGGAGGAATTGGCTGCGGTCGAGCGCATCGGAGCGAGGCGCGAGAACACAGTCGGACGACTCGGATCAGCTACGGCATCTGCGAATCGGCTGATTGGCGAATCAGCTGTCCCCGGGCATCGGCTGTCGGCTTGCGAGAATCGGCTACACTGTTCCGGATCGGATAGCCCTGATTGGCTGTTTCCGCTGCACACTCCAATCGGTAATGATCTATCGGCCCTTACTTGCAAGTGTTCCTGGTTTGCGCGGTAAAAGTTTTTGTTTTTGGCTAGCATAGCCACCGCGTAACCCTTCAGAGGTCGTTTTGGTAGAGCAAGCATCAATGGTGGTTTGAGCTCGATGTCCTAACTGTGATCTTGGTGGTCGCTTGGAATTGAGGAAAACCTAAGTGTTTGTTTGAAGGCCAAAGACTTTCTCCTCGGTGCTTGTTTGGTGAGGCAAGGGGTTAATTGAGACATGGCTCTTAGAGCACCTCAATTGAGAGTAGGATCACTGTGATCAGAACTTCGGGAAAAAATCCTTCTCTACCCTTGTTTTTGTCCCTATTGCATGTTTTGTACTATCTTTGTGTATCCTGGCTATTGCTGCTACTCTATTTACCAGCAATTCTACTCTAAGTATTAGGCTTCCTTTTGTTTTCATTTACATGCTGTGGATTTCTTGAAAGGCCAATATCACACCCCTCAGAAGTTCCTGGCTGAAGAACCTCGAAAGTTTTGGGCAGCTATTTTCTGCTCGGCAGGAAAGGCTACCAGGAAGTTTTTGGCCATTTTGCATGGAAGTTTCGGCCCTGTTGAATTTAACCGCTGCAATTTAAGTATTTTTCAAGAATGCCTATTCGACCCCTCCCCCCTCTAGGTGACATCTACAGGCTTTCAGCTAGCTACTTACACTTCGTTGTGTTTGTAGTGGGGATGGCTCACAGTCACCGTGGAGCCTAACATGATGGTTCGGTAGTGATTTATGCTGAGCCCCATTGATATGGAGGAGACACCATGCATCACATATAAAGGCTTGTTCATAGGGATTAATTAAAAAAAGCCCTAATTGGGTGAGAAGAGGGAAAACGCCTAATGTCAGGTCATTTCCAATCCAGCCGGGACAAGATGGTGACGGATGTGCGGGCCATTTTAGTTGTCCTGGAATGGGACTTCAATTGACCGGTCATTATAGTTGGGTCATCACAGGTTTGTCGGGCACATACGCCCTGTTATGTGTCTGGGCCAAAACGGGTTTGGAACAATGCAAACTCCTCCTAGTAGGGACCTCAAATGCCATCTAGGACAAAACCACGTCTCAACATACCCTCTCTACAATTCAAACTATTCTTGACTTGTGTTTGTATTTTTTACGGTCACAAATAAATCCGCAAGCGCATGGATATACTGTTGTAGCATTTTCCCTGGAGTATTACGGGGTATCATATTTGTTTATCCCAAAGGAAGATGATGGTCAAGAAGAGTATTAAGTTACTATGAATATTTATCTGTTATAGTTGAGCTGCCAAAGTCTAGGCAGGGATAAGAGGTATATGATAAAAAGATAGTGTGATACACACAGAAGAGTCCTAACAAATAGTACACTAATGCTAAGTGGAGAGTATAGTGTTAGAGCTAAGTTCCTAATGTACTTCTCATACTATTGCACAAGTTATACAAACAATTATGTTCATGGTTAGTTACCCAGTTCTATACTCCCAGGTCTACGGGGGTACCGCCTCCAGTGGCCCGGCTTGCCACCATAGTCGATCTCTTATCATCCGCTCTACGCCACACCCGAACGTGGAGGATTACAAAGGAGGGACATGGTTGTCACCATCTGCCACCTACCTCTAATACCCGTGGTATATGACCATAACCAATGTCTATGAATAATCTAAGCACCACGCTTACACTGTCATAGATACCCTTTCCTTTCCAGGTGTCAATGACTAAGACAAGAGCATACCTACATCCTAATTGCACATTGGACTGTGACCATGGGAATAGAGTTACTCGTCTAACCATCATATAGTTATCATATAAACTATTGATGAAACATGCATCTAAACAACTAGTGTATGAACCATACTCAATTGTACGAGAAGATGAATATATTATATAGAGCAAAGTTGTACAAAGTAAGTAAGATACAAAAGCCATACCCGACTCACCGGAGACTACTTGGGAACCGAGTAGAAGCTCTAACCTAACTCCTAACTCCACTAGCCTAAAGACTAAGTGTGAAATACAGAAACTCCCTTCTTGTGGTGTGTGTTGGATGAAGTGAAGGAGAATGTGTTGGATGAAGTGAAGCCCTCTCCTTTTATAGCCTTCAAATGTTAGTTAGGAAGTCAGTTTCTACCCGCCAAACTTGCACAACTGCCATTAGGGATGGATGAGAGGTCGCCAAGTGGAAGGGGAGTGCCGGGGTCGACAAGGTTGGTTCTGCCGAACCAAGGCCACCGCCTCTGGCCACTGCCTTTTGCCAGAGGATGACAGGTAGGCCCCTTGGTTGGTTCCTAGGTGTTTGGCCCCACTTTGAGTCGGTTTCATCCGACTTGTGGGCCCTCCAATCCATGGAATGCTGACATGGCGAGCGTCAATTGGTCAGAGTTGTGTTTCTTTGCCACGTAAGTGTGCTTTCACTTCATCTCTTTATATAAGTACCTACACTCACATAATCTGTAGGGACATGTGGAACTTTATTAATTCTAAACCTATATGCGTCTAAGATATGCTAATTCCCTTTTATTCCTGAGGTATGTGATGGTCGAAATCGGTACTTAACAACCGTCAACAATTGGCTCCACAAATAATTTACATAGAAGTCCCTTGGATAGTTTGTATTTATCAATCAATCAATTGAACATTTTGCATTTTAGACCATGTGACAAAAACAAGGACTATATGCATGCCCACCTATCAGCCCCTCACTCTTTTTCTCCATCCCCCTCCTCGAGAATATCGTGGGCTCAGGGAGCTCGGACCCAAGCTCACCATCACTGCATCTTTCATCGCCACCTTCTTTCCCCTCTTCCCTACCTCAGCGACGAGCGCCGCCATCGTCAGTCTCTCCCATCGCCCCATCTGCAGTAACCATTGCGCCTCTCCCCTTAAGGCGATGAGCTCGGTGGTGGCGCAAGGTCGTGGTCATCGTCACGATGGTTGCTAGACGGAGGGCAGATCTGGTCACTGATGGGTGGATTTTCGACAACCTTGATGGTCGTCCCACAGATCTAGTGATGTTATTGACATGGCGGCATAGGGTGATGACTCGGCATGTCCATTCTCCGGCGGGCATGGTAGATAGAGCCATCACCTCCCCCCTCCTCGCTGAATGTTATCATCTTCCAAGCAGTGGCCGCGGTAGGTCCTTCTTCACCACTTGCCTCGCTTTTCTTTTCCCCAACCCATCCATCACTTTATTTCATGTTGGTCACCGCCACTTGCCGGTCAATGGTGGTTCGGGTGGGAGTGGGGGTAGGGGACCACATGGTGGCATAGGCTCACCTAACGTGTGCCCCCGTGCGTGAGAGTGGCCTCACTTGCCGAGGTGTGTGTGTCTTCTGCAAGGTACGTGCGCCTCTGCAAGGGTGCACCAGAGGTCAACATGGAGCTGTCACCCGACGTGGTGAGCTAGAACCGCAAGCTACGCCGTGCATTCTTCATGCCCTTACACTTGATGATATCACGAGGTTTTTTAGTAGACAATGTTAGATCATATGGAGTTGCCGGCGGAGCCTAGGATCATCTAGGAGCGTTACCAAGGGTCTCATGGTGGCTGGTAAAGCTAGAAGCGGTGGCAAGGGCCATGCCCATGGTGGCCATGGAGGCGGCGGCTCAAGTTTGGTTGCCGACGAAATTCACCAGGGCCAGGCAAAATTGGCTGTGACGGGTTTCGAGGAGATCTCCTAGAGACTAGGGGAAGGTTTTCTCCCACCTTTTGAGACTAGGGGAAGGATTTTAGAAGAAAAATGTCAGGTCAAATAAAGGTCACAAAGTTCACAAGATTATCATGTTAATTATAACATGGTTTTTAAGTAGAAAAAACATGTTAATATAACGTTTTTAGTAGAAAAAACATGTTGATTTCTATGGACAGATTCAGTCCTGTGCTGTACTAGTACTTTTTCTTGGAAATAACAAACGTGCAGTTGACTAATTGTGCAATAATGCCAGTAACGTCACATGAAGATGTGTAGTATAACTTCGACTCACCTCATCCGGCATCATCGCTGAAGGCGTTATGTTGACCGGCGATGCCGGTGACGGCGCTGATGTTGCTGGTGGCCGCACCATCATCGTGCCATTGAGGAAAGGCACGGTCTCAATTCGGAAGCTGCATCTGACAGAAAGAGACGTTCCTTCGATGTTGTCCTTGCACGACCAAAGTTCATGCTCCACGATCTTGGCGAGGCAACTCTGGCACCTCACCGGCATCAGGTCCGGCGTGCACTGCGCCAAGCTACACCTTGGGGAACTCCTTGTTGAAGTCGGCCTCCCTAGACGCGTACCGCCGGGTGGTGTTGTACACCACGTAGTCGGTGGTGGCATTGACGAGCGTCACGACGAGGCGATTGTACCGGTCCGGCTCCGACTTGACCTTGTTGTTGTTGTTCACTGTGTACGTATCAATCTTCCTGGGTCGTCGCCATCATAGAGGAAGTGGACGTCGGAGTAGCTGACTATGCACTTGTCGTAGTAGGTGTCAGCGTCCTTGGCGAGCTTGGTCGGCTGGAGCTAGGTGCAGCTGAGGAGGGGAAGGCTGTGAGGACTCCGGCCACCTATGGGAGGCGGCACGGTGGCTGCGACCAGGGTTTACTATATCGTGAAGGTCTGCCGTATCGTCCTCGGACGGTAGCACGGTTTTCGCATTAAAACTATGAAAACCGCGACGAAGTGAACAATGACGGAATTTAAATTTGAACCAAATTCAAATCGGTGCCATGTCATGGTTTTCACTCAAACCGCGAAAAATCACGCCACATACCGTAGTTTTCGTGGCGAACATAGTGAAATTTATTTCTGTGACGTGTTAAAAATTTTGAAAAAAATACTAAAATTACTGATAAATATATTTTGTGATAAAATGATTTTTTTCAAATTTTTTGAAATCGTACGAAATTATTCAAACGAGACCGCATGGATACCGTATCGCACCCCCGCGATACGGCTGAAAAACACGGTGATTTTTGCGATATTGTAAACCCTCGCTGCGACAGCATGTGGAGGCGCCGATGGTTGGGTGCGGCGACGACAGTTTTGGGCCGAGCGGGGCGCCGGCAACGTTGCGGCGGAGCAGTGAAGCCGGGGTTGCTGGCAGGGCCTAGGGGCATCTAGGAGAACTACCAAGGGTCTCCCGGGGGTCAGTAAGGCTAGAAGCAGTGGCAAGGGCTGTGCCCGTGGTGGCCATGCAGGCGGCGGCTCGAGCTCGGTTTGCCGACGAAATTCACCTGGCGGGTTTTGAGGAGATCTCATAGAGACTAGAGGAAAGTTTTCCCCCACCTATTGCAGGCAGAAGTGGCGTGAAGCAGCATGGGCGTCGATGGGTTCAACTCCGACGCGGCGGCATAAGCCGAATGCCGGCGTTGGTGTAAACAACCAAGTCCCTCAACGGCTCATTCCTAGCATGTAGGATCGTTAGTTGCCTGGATAGTAGGATCGTTGGTTGCACACGAGTGGCCTAGAGCCTCCCTGCACTTGTATATCTAATCGATTCAGTTCATCAGTGAATATATTGAGTTTTCCCTGCAATTCTTCTTCTACATGGTATCAAGAGACCTCCGGTCCTAAACCTCACCCTCCGCTGCATCCCCTCTTCCACAATGGCATCTTCTTCTTCCACCTCCGGCTCCTCCATCGCCAACACTAATCCCTTCTCCTCCCCTCTCCCCGATCCACCTCATGCTGCCATCATCGCCATGATTAACATCAAGGTGCATGTCCCTATGACACTAGAGATGGAGACCGCTCACTTTCGCCAATGAGGGACAATGTTTGAGCTAACCTTCAAGAAGTTCGGCCTCCTCAACCACGTCGACGGCACCCTCGATGCTGTCCTCATGCGCAACGACGTCGAATGGACGCAGATCGACTCTTGCATTGTCTACTGGCTGTACATGTCCGTATCCAAGGAGATTATGGATGCCGTGTATCAGCCCCGCCTCTCTACTCTTGTCGCTTGGATGAAGATCCTCAGCCTCTTCCTCAACAATCACCTGCAACCGCGCCGTGTATGCCCAGCAAGAATTCCACAGTCTCTACCAAGGTGATATGTCGATTTCCGAGTATACCACCCGCCTCAAGTAGCTAGCCGACACCCTCTACGATGTGGACGCCGCCGTCACCAACCACGCGCTCGTCGTCAATGTCCTCTGCGGCCTCAACTCCGACTTCAGCTCTGCCATCACCTACCTCGGGTCTAAGGATCTGTTGACACTGAAATTTGGTAGTTGAATACCTAAGTCTTTTCAAAGGCGGAGCAGAATCGGATTGGCTGGTTTGGTGAAGAAACAGAGGCCGCATCGGCTGAGAAGTGATCGGCTGCAAGGCCAATCGGCTAACGTTGGATCAGACAAAGGCGGCCGATAGCCGATTCCAGGTCCGGAAGAGATAAAGCCGTTTCTGGTGCAACAGTTTGAGGATAAATAGAAGATTCGGTTATTAGTTGCGTGTTAAACGATATTGCCACCTATGGATAAAGTCCTGTAATGGCAATTGTATCTGTAATTTAGGAGTTTGTTTAAACTGTTGATTGTAACGCGGCGTGGGTCCTTCTCGGGATAATGTCGTGTTTTAAATAGCAGTTTAGATAGAATCCAGGGTTTGTAAAGATAATTGTATCTTGGGCATAAATAGGACCCGAGACCTCTTGTAAAGACATTCAACACAATCACAATCAATCACACTTTCGGCGCATCGCCAACCTTTTTCTTCAGACGAGCAATTTGTTTGGCTACGGGCTGCATCGTTTCGATCCCTAGATCTAGGTAAATGTTTGTCATTAGTGGTATGATCTGTTGTTTCTAGTGCTTCCATCGTAATGACACATTAGATTCAAGAGTTTATACTGCGCTATTTATCATATAGCGCATATAAATTAGACCAACGTTTAGATCTATCCTTCCATTGGCTAGTTCTACCAAGAACTTGCAGCCGATAGGGCTAGATCTAAAGGTTGGTTGGTTTATATGCGGTATCCACCGTCTTGAGAGATATAAATCGGCCACAACAGATCAGATTTTTCTTTTTATACTTAATGTTGCATCGGGTTCGAACTATTAAGTCGTTTTTAGAATTACCAATGATCAGCTCGGCTAGAATTATATTGTTTAGAGACAGTGCCGGGGTTTCAGCCGGCTTATCTACCCTGATATGTTTCTTTTAATATATTTATTATTAGATTTATATTAGGACTGCCTCTTATATTAAGATCGCATTCTTGTCGGACGTTACTAGCCGAAATCGACCCGCCATCAGCAGCCGACGGACGATTTCCACGCTACGCACATCTGGTTCAAGTGTGATATCTTTTCATAAGATTCATCGGAGTACTAGTCGATTCATCGTTAGTTTCCAGTATCGGCTAGGTTATCGATTCATATATTTATTATCTTTTACTATATTTAGGTTAAACGGCTGATGTTGTCTCGGTATAGCCGATCCATTCTAGTTGTTTGGCTTAAATATATTTTAGGATAGCATATATATGCTCATGGATTCCCTCAGCCGATCCAATGGGGATCTAACCTAACACTTAATGCATATTCCCTTGTTTTTCTTGTTGGCTAACAGATCAAACTAACTGGCACACCCTGCACAGCACAGACAGCCGAGAATGACCTGCACTGGAGTCAAGCAGATCTCCTAGGCCAGCGCGTGAGAGAAATTTCTCATCAACACGTTTCTTGGCACGCCCAGTGGCACTTTCTCTGTCGGCTCGACTCGGACGCATAGATTCAGTCGGCAAGATGGTCGACTCCAAGAGCCCCAACATTTCCCAGGACAACATCGTGCCTGTGAAGATGGAGCAGTTATCGGCTGAACAGCAAGCCGATTATAAGAAGATGGTGGAAGAACTCTAGGCTAACTACTTGCAATCTTTCACCCAAACAAGATCTGGGGTCGTGCATCAAAAATATAAGTTCAGCATGAACGACCTTAAGGCATCATCCTCTGGTGAGACAAAAGGCAAACAAAAGATGGAGGAGCCGACCCAGGAATAGGATGATTCGGCTGTATATTCTCTACAAGACCAGATTGACTCGGCCGTCCATCACGCGTTAGTCAATCAAAGTAGCATCTTGGTCAACACACTCAATAACATGATCGCTACTGTGGTCGACGTCAAGATAGCCGATCAGCTGCAACGAGGGCCGACGTACTTCACAGACGGCCAATTTCCTGGTTACAGGACGCTGGTCACACAGAATCGGCCGATCCCACCACTAGCACAACAAGGGCCGCCGGGAGGAGTCCTCGGTCAGCCGAATCCAGGTGAATCAGCTATAAGGCCAGCAATTACTGTGCTGAACCGACAGCAGCCACTTCCCCAAGATCAGATTGCTAACATGTTCAACGATAATCGACAGTCAGAACCGATTGATCCAAACAGACGGTACAACGCCGGTGGCCGATAGCTGTTTCCAGGACCACCAACGCCACCACCGGCGCATCGACCGCCTCCTGCTGATCATCATTACTAATACCAAGGAGGCCGTCAAGATCATCATTACAGGCCTCAGACACCACCACTGTATCGGCAAGCACCCGCGCCGTATGACCCATACAAGCCGATACAGCAAGAAAACCGGACTTGGGCCGATCTGATTGGAGATGTCATGCGCGATCAATTTGGCCTCAAGCCGAAAGACTCAGGGAACATGTATCGGTATCCCTATCCAGAGCACTTCGAACGGATCCCGTTGCCCAACTGATACAAGGTCCCAGATTTTTTGAAGTTCTCGGGGACAATGTTTCAACTTACGAGCATGTTAGCCGATTCTTGGCACAGTGCGGTGAAGCATCGGCTACGGACGCCTTGAGAGTCCGATTGTTCCCTCTTTCTCTTTCAGGATCGGCTTTTACTTGGTTCTCCTCATTGCCTTACAACTCAATTCAGAGCTGGGCCGATCTTGAAAAACAATTTCACAGCTACTTTTACTCCGGCAACCACGAGATGAAGTTGTCAGACCTCACCAGCATCAGGCAAAAACACAACGAATCGGTCCAAGAATACATCCAACGCTTTAGAGAGATGAGGAACCGATGCTACAGCCTGGTGCTATCGGACGCCCAGCTGGCCGATTTAGCTTTTCATGGTTTGATCGCACCGATCCGAGAGCGATTATCTGCGCAGGACTTTGACAGCTTGGCCCACTTGGCACAGAAGGTGACGGCCCTTGAGCAGTGATTCCAGGACACCAAGAAGGCCGTCAAAAATATAACTCAGGTCGTCGTCGAATCAGACTACGAGTCCGACGACGATGACGCAGAAGTGGCGGCAGCCGAATGGGCCAAGAACAAAAAGGCCATCGTCTGCCAATGGCTGCTGAAGACGGCCAAGGAAGAATGATACGATTTTGACATCATCAAGGCTGACAGGATTTTCAACTTGCTGCTCAAGGAGAAGCAGATTCTGTTGCTTGAAAATGTAACATCCTGAAAATCGGAGAAACGAAATCGAAACGTAAAAATCGGAACTTTTAAAAACCTTGGCTTATTGCTTCTTCTCGGGTTTGTTGCTTCTTATTTGCCAGCTCAGTTGCATAAATTTAGTCGTGGTCAATTCCCTTTTCGGTGTATTTGGAGGTTTCGGAGTTGTCAAAACGGTGGTGCGAAAGCCGCATCAGGGTTTTAAAAAGGAATTCGAGGGAAAGTGCGGATTTGTGAAAACGCGTTTCGGGTAATATAAAATAAAATTTTTGGTTGGGAAAAGATAAATTAAGACACAAAATAAATAATAAAGTCTCCGGGAGTCGTACTCGAAATCCGGGAAAGTTTTGGAAAAATATGGGAAAGGATATCGAAATTTGAAAGAAAAGAAAAAGGATTTTTAAAATAAATAAATATGAAAAATGTTATGGGAAAATAAAAGTGGAGAAAAGTTGAAAATGTTATGTGAAAAATTATTTTGAATGAGGGGAATTTATTTTGGAATTTTCAGAAGAGAGAAAAATGGAAATGGAAAATAGGAATTTAAAATCGGGAAAAAGAGAAAATGCACTGTTCATTGCGCTAGAGGTGCTCGACGCCGTACCGGCCCCGGCCGCGCGCGCGCCGCGCGTCGCCCGACCGTACGCGCGCCCGCGCACGCGCGCGCCACGCGCCGCGCCGCGCCCAACCGCAGCCTCTGTTTTGAAGTTCCCGTCGAACACCTTACGAGCGATGAATAGTGCGCGAGAAAAAGAAAAGAAAAAAAAGAAAAAAAAGAAAAATAGGGAAAAATTTTGGAAAATTTGGAAAATATTTTGGGATGACTTGAGTAAAATTTTGGGCAAAAATAAATTATTTTCTCGCATATTTTCTCGGTGCAAAGTTTGAAAAATCGGAATCGGACGTTTTCGAATTTCATTTCGCATCGTTTTAAAATCCGGATTCCGTTTAACTCTTTCCCGCCATCGAAATAGGTTTCGCTTTTGTACTCAAACCCTCAAAATTCGACCACGAATTTTCTTCGCTGATATTTTCAAACGTAATTTCCAAATTTATCGCGATCGCCGACTTGCGAAAACCCTAGGTCATCAACTCGATTCCAAAACCCGGATTTCCCTCGCAACCCTTGTTCTAACTCGAGTAGAATCTTCGGCAAAACTTTTTGAGTTGTTTTCGTGGCTTTTATGGTTCTTTTCGATCTCTCGGTATTTTGTTGAATTCTAACTGAATTCAATTAATCTTTCGCACGTACGGGTAGCGCCGAAGAAACCGGCAACGACCCCGCCGAAGACCCCACCCCTCAAGTGTGCGAGCAAGGCAAGTCTTCACACCCTTTGAACATATCGAACCCAGTTGCGAAATGATGTTGTTTTAAACTCTAAACATGCATGCTTTACAGAGTTACCTATACTTGTTATGCCCTACCTTGCTATTGATTACCTTTAGAATTACTCCTTGTAACTCGCGATGTGATACAAACAACCGAAGAATAACTTCGGTAAACTGCTTAGCCATGCTACACTTAGATTATGCATATTCATGACTTTATGAAAAAAACTTTGTGCTTGGGCAACTACCTTAGGGAAGGTAGTTGAGATTCGGCATGTGGAGACATGAGCGCCACATAGCCATGAGAATGATGAACTAAGTTTTGATGAAAATTGAAAGTACTATACAAATGTTTTAGACTGGGGCGGCTGGATGATTTGGGTGGATTCCAGAAAAGGCAAGTGCCGACCCTGGTCAATTAAGGACCGAGCCATGAGATAGCCGGGAAACGAGCCAGTACAACCGTACTTCTCGAATGGGTATAGACCTAGCTGACTAGATAGCTGAGCGGAGGCAGTATCCTTGCATAGATGGTTCTCTATGATGTGGTTATGGGACGAGAATGAGGCTGCGGCCTTTGTTATGAATGGTGGGATTAAACTGATGATAATTAAACTTAAAGATTTGGAAAGTCTTCCCTTACCCCGGGTGCGCCAGAACTCCTCTCACTGCTAGAAAAGAACGGCTAGAGTGCATGAGGGCTTAAGTTCATGGAGCGGGTACTGCCAAAGCGAGGTTATCGAAAGGCTTTGCCGTGACCGTCTCATGTGTTGAGGCGTAGGCTTATTTGTTGGGCTGTCGCGGAGTACGGGTAAAGTGTACATCCACTGCAGTGTGAGTGAATCAATCTATTCGAATAGCCGTGCTCGCGGATATTGAGCATCGTGACAAGACTTTCGCTTGGCTAGACTTTGAATTTAAAAATGCTGGGATGGGTTTGCATGATGATTTTATTCGCTGGTGGATCAACTTCTCGATATGCGAGAAGGGGTGGACTCCCCAGAAAACCATGACAAATCGGAGGCGGGAAGCCATCCTTGGAATCACGATGGATGGTAGACAGAACCGTCGCCGGATTAATATACTATGGAATTAAAACTTGATTTGGCTAGTCAATAGGCTTGTGAAAAGAATTGTGAAAACTGGCTTTACGCAAAAATAACCCTAGCCATGCTCTTTGAATAACCCTATCATATGCATCATTTCTGTGTTGGCTTGCTGAGTACGGTTGGTACTCACCCTTGCTATACGCACAAACCTCCAGCTGATGGAAATGAAGAGCCAGAAGACCCCTACGCGTATTACCCGGAGGGCGAAGGAACTGACGGCGCATACTAGACCTTAGCCCCGGTCGTTGCCTGTGGCAATTGACGAGCCGCTGCCTCTTTCCGCTGCCTTATCTAAATTCTGTTTTTATGTTGTATTCGGACCATAAGGTCCTGTGGGATGAACAATGCCTTCGGGCCTATTAATGTAATAATGGTATTGTAAGACTATTCGTGCATGTGCACTTGATTATCCAAGATCGTATTCATGGGTACCAACTACTCGATCCAGGAAATGGTACTATGAACACGAAAGATTCCCGTCTCAAAAACGGGGTCCACGAGCGGTATCGAGCCATGCGACCGTAGGCTAAGACCAAATGGCGCCCTACCCCTAACCAGTCGGCTAAAGGGAAATATCTCTACATAGGATCAGTTTTAAACTATTATTTCCGAAAGTGCAAATATACCTTTTCTACATCTGTATTTCCTTTTTACCAAATGATTATGATAGCTCTCTCCCTCTAACCCTAAGTTGCCTACAAAAGCAGATGTCAAACCACGACGGAGCCTGGGAAGTCACTATCCCGCGAGACGAGGGGTTTGTGGTACAACTTCAGTCCCTACTATGGTGTTTGAGGTACCCGGAACCACCCACCTATCACACCAAGAGGCATGGCTCCGAAGAGTATCCAGCCTGGGAGGCAGCTGTATCATAGAAGCCCGCATGGGGAGTGAGACATCCTACTGCTTCCACACTCGCTACCACCGGGATCTAGCAGAAGCAGCTATTCAGGATGCAGCTCGCGAGGCCTTCCTTCGCCTTAATGCGGAACACCGTGCCGAACTCACAATGACAGAGTTCGTGCATCATCCTTATCGCAAAGAGGGCAACCCAGTCTGCACTGTAGAGGCTACCCCCTGCTGCTACAACCCGATGGTCACGCGTCTATCACGTTGGGCGGAGACAGCAGACGACTGTTACGAGGAGGCCCTGCCCGAGATCAACGATCGCAGCACGCCTCAATGATCCGGTCAATGCCACCAAGGCCGTGGAGACCAGATAAACATGCCGCACTCACCGCAGCCAATGGTGCCCAAGATGAGCAACTCTCGGACCGCTACATGGCCCGTGGGGAAGCTCTGTAGAGCTAGAAGAGCAGCTCAGGAAGAGCAAGCAGCAAATCAACCAGCTGGAGGAGCAGCTGCACGCTCATCCTGTCTACGCTGCAGGTACTTCCGCCGAGCTTGTGCCATCACCTCCTGCCCCTGTGCCCGACCACTATTACCTTATGACTCCAGCAAGCTTAGATACTTTTCAAGCTATGATGGAGCAAGCTTTATGTTGAGCACGAGCCCGCACCGCACTGGTAGACCCCACTCGCCGCCACATCCATGGGACCCACCCCGAGCTCCGTACCGCACCATCCGAGCCGGGATCGGGAGAGGGTAACCTCATCCGATCTACACCGACACGGAGTCCGAGGCGAGCCCATGGAGATCAAATGGGAGTCTAGCGACACCGACCCAATGGAGGAGGAAGCTCCCCTCGTCGCCCGACTCACACGGAGGCCCCTCACCCGTCGACCGCTCGCAAGAGTACGCGGCCACCGAGTCGGAAGATTCGGCGTGACTCCGAGGCCACCACCTCCGAGCCATGGGGACTTCGGTTTGCTTCAGCAGCGGACCACCCACTTCCGGCGCCTGGCTCTTGCGGATGGTTGGATGACTAGGCGGGAAGGACCTTCCCAGCTCGGCAGCACGAATCACTCTCTAATCCCCCTTAATTAGTTGATGTAGTTGGACGATATAATTATTGTTGCTATCCTGGCATGAAGGACTGTGTGTGTACAGTCCGTGTACCCCCTTATGTAATATGATGAACCTGAGCATCGCTTTGCGGTGTCTTAATTCGTAAGCTTATTATTATTTCACCCTGTCTGTTGATTGAGGATCATTCAAAAGAACTTGAAGAAAAATTCCCCTGGGAACTATAACCTAAACTAGTCCGATCTCTTAATTCATCTACCTTCTTCAGATGGCACATCGTCGCAGAGCCGCAGCGACCAACGAGAACCCGCCAGAACCCAACCCCTCCACCCTGGCGGAGGTCATGGCTTTGCAGACCCAGCTACTCCAAGCGATTGCTAATAATCAAGGAGGTCGAGGAGGATCGAGTCTGGGAGAATTCATGAGAGCTAAGCCGCCCACTTTTTCCACGGCCGAAGAACCTATGGATGCCGAAGATTGGCTAAGAGTGATAGAGAAGAAGCTAACCCTCGTCGAGTCCGAGAAGCCGATAGAGTTGTCTTCGCTACTAACCACTGGAGGGCCCGCAAGTGACTCGGTGGGACACCTACAAGGAAACATGGGCTGAAGACGCCGCGAACCAACATGGGAGGAATTCACGGCTGCGTTCCGTGAGAATTTCGTGCCACTGCAGCTTATGAGGATGAAGAAAACGAGTTCCGCAGACTGCGTCAAGGGAACACCTCAGACAAGAATATCGAACAAGTTCACCCATTGCTCGTTACGCCACCAAGGACTGGCAGACGAAGAAGAAAAGATAGACAAATTCATTGAGGGACTAAATGACGAACCGAGGGGACCAATGATCGGGCAGATCACACCGCTTCCAAAGCCTCATCAACAAGGTCGTCGACTTGAGCATGACCAAAAGGTGGTAGACAATAACCGCAAGAGGAGGCTCGCTATGGCTCGCCCATTTCAGTGGAACACCACAACGCCCCAAGGGAGCCACCCCGTCGGATGGAAGCCAAACGTTCCGAACCGGACGTTCTCCCGCCTTCGACCATGTCAACAGTCGGCTACACCTCGGCCTCGTACACCCACGCCAACCCTAGCCGCTCCAGAAGGAAGAATGTGAGCCGCTTCAATTGCGGAGAATTCGGGCACTACTCCAATAGCTGCCCAAAACCACGCAACGCCCGTGCGCACCGGCGCCAATGCAACGCCCGTCCGAGGAACCCCACCCCGCGGCGACGAGGTCTCAGACCCCGCTACCCAACGAGGCCGCCACCGGGTTTCGACGTGGCCGGTGAATCATGTGCGGGCAAGAAGCTCGGGAGGATCGGGCGTATTGATGGGTATGTTCTCTATCAACTCTACACCGCTTAAAGTTTTATTCGATTCGGAGCCTCGCATTCATTCATATCTTCCCAAGTAAGCAAACAACACCACCTACACCAAGTAGCACTTAAGAGGCCTATGTTGGTACACTCACTGGGGAGACATAACCGTACCCCATGCCTCGCATTAATGTGCCCATACGGATTAGAGACGTGGTGTTTCTCTCAAACCTTATGGTGTTATCGCCCCAAACCATAGATGTCATACTCGGAATGGATTGGTTGACCAAAAATAATGGAATTATAGACTGCAGTCGAAGGGAAGTCACGGTATCCACCCCATGGGGATCACCGATGAGCATAACTATGGATCAAAACCCAAAGCTATGTGATCAAGCTGCGGGAGTGTTCACCATGCTACCCCTAGGCGGAATGCCAGTAGTACAAGAATACCCGGACGTGTTTCCCGAGGAATTGCCCGGAATGCCCCCGGATCGCGACATAGAGTTTATCATCGATCTAATGCCTGGAACTGCCCCCATATCCAAGAGGCCTTATCGAATGCCGGCCAACGAGTTGGAGGAACTCAAGAAGCAAATAAGAGAACTACAAGAGAAGGGATTCGTACGCCCCGCTCTTCCCTCGGGAGCCCCGACTCTTCGTCAAGAAGAAGGATGGGAGTATGAGAATGTGTGTGGACTACCGATCGCCGAATGAAGTAACTATCAAGAACAAGTACCCGCTACCTCCAATCGATGATCTATTCGATCAACTTAAGGGTGCGCAGGTGTTCTCAAAGATTGATCTACGGTCAGGATATCATCAGTTGAAGATTAGAGCTGGAGATATTCCTAAGACGGCGTTCTCTACACGATACGGCTTATACGAGTTCACAGTGATGTCCTTTGGATTGACCAATGCCCCGACATATTTTATGAACCTGATGAACAAGGTATTCATGGAGTACCTGGACAAATTCGTAGTGGTATTCATCGACGATATACTTATCTACTCCAAGGACGATGAGGAACACGCGGAGCATCTACGACTAGTACTGGAAAAGCTACGAGAGCACCAGCTGTATGCAAAGTTCAGCAAATGCGAGTTCTGGCTCAAGGAAGTCGCTTTTCTTGGCCACGTGGTTTCAGCCGGAGGAGTAGCAGAGACCCCGTCAAGGTCGAAGCCGTTATGGAATGGAAGGCACCCAAGTCGAACGGAAGTTCGGAGTTTCTTGGGTTTGGCCGGTTATTACCGACGGTTTATCGAAGGGTTTTCCACCGTGGCCCGACCTATGACTCAACTTCGAAGAAGGAAAAGAAGTTTGAATGGAATGAGAAGTGCCAAAAAGCCTTCGACCAATTAAAAGAAAAGTTAACCACTGCCCCAATCTTGACCTTACCCGACAACCGGAAGGACTTCGTGATGTACTGTGATGCCTCCCGGCAAGGATTAGGAGGAGTGTTAATGCAGGATGGGAAGGTCGTAGCGTATGCTTCGCGACAGTTACGACCTCACGAGGAGAATTATCCCACACACGACCTGGAATTAGCCGCGGTTGTTCACGCATTGAAGATCTGGAGACACTATCTGATCGGGAACCACTGTGATGTGTATACCGATCACAAGAGCTTAAAATATTTCTTTACTCAGCTGATCTCAACCTACGACGGGCGATGGTTGGAGTTGATCAAGGATTACGATCTAGGAATCCATTACCATCCCGGCAAGGCAAATGTAGTGGCCGATGCGCCGAGCCGCAAAGCCCAATGCAACCACGTGGGATTGAGAGGTATGGCCAATGAGCTCCAAGAAGAAATGGCTCGACTTAATCTGCACCTGATTCCTCACGGAGAAGTAAACTCACTGGAAATCCAACCCCTTCTGAGGACTCAAATAGAGGAAGCCCAAAAAGGGAATGAGGAAACCCAGGAAATCAAGGAACGCATGGTCGCTGGACGCGCTAAGGAGTTTTCGTAGATGACAAGGGAATCTGTGGTACAAGAAAAGAATCTGCGTGCTCGAACGAGGCGGTTTGAGGGGATTGATCTTAAAAGAAGCCCACGAATCGGCATATTCGTTACATCCTGGGAGCACAAAAATGTACCAGGATTTGAACGGAGAATACTGGTGGCCCAATATGAAGAGATGTAGCCGAATACGTAGCCGTGTGCGATGTGTGCCAAAGGGTGAAGGCTGAGCATCAACGACCAGCTGGCTTGCTGCAGCCACTCAAGATTCCCGAATGGAAATGGGACGAGATAGGCATGGATTTCATAGTAGGACTACCTAAGACTGCGACTGGTTACGATTCCATTTGGGTAATAGTAGATCGGCTCACCAAGACTCGCGATTTATTCCCGTGAAAACTAACTACAACAAGTGCCAAGCTAGCGGAACTATATATGAGCAGGATTGTATGTCTCCACGGTGTACCAAAGAGGATTATATCGGATCGTGGTACCCAATTCACATCTCATTTTTGGAGCAAGGTCCACGAGGCACTCGGCAGCCACCTCGCCTTCAGTACCGCTTACCACCCGCAGACTGACGGACAGACTGAGAGGACGAATCAAGTGCTAGAAGATATGCTGAGAGCCTGTGCGTTGGATTTCACCAAGGATTGGGAGAAATGTTTGCCGTACGCCGAGTTCTCCTACAACAATAGCTATCAAGCCAGTTTGAAGATGTCGCCAAACGAAGCTCTATTTGGTCGCCGATGCCGAACCCCATTAACGTGGTCAGAAACCGGTGAACGAACCGTATTCGGGCCTGACATAATCAAAGAGGCCGAGGAAAAAGTTCGTTTGATTCGGGACCGACTACAAACAGCTCAGTCACGACAAAAGAGCTACGCGGACACCCACCGAAGAGAATTGGAATTTAAAGAAGGTGACTACGTGTACCTAAAGGTCTCACCACTACGGGGAACACAGAGATTCAAAGTCAAAGGGAAACTCGCACCACGATACGTGGGCCCATTCTTTTTGATAAGCGCTAGGAGGGGAGAAGTGGCTTACCAATTGGAACCGCCCGAGAACCTCTCGATGTCCACCCACCGTTCCACGTGTCACAATTGAAGAAATGTTTGCGAGTACCAGAAGAGCAAGCCCCTTTAGAAACCATCCATGTCCACAGTGATCTTACCTACCCGGAGCATCCAATCAAGATACTAGACGAGGCAGAAAAGAAGACACGGACCAAATCATGGCGCATGTACAAGGTACAATGGAGCAATCACACGGAAGAAGAGGCTACCTGGGAGAGCGAAGAGTTCCTGAGGACAGAATACCCACACCTACTCAGCAACCGGTAAGAAATCTCGGGGACGAGATTTATTGTTAGGGGGGTAGGTTTGTAACATCCTGAAAATCGGAGAAACGAAATCGAAACGTAAAAATCGGAACTTTTAAAAACCTTGGCTTATTGCTTCTTCTCGGGTTTGTTGCTTCTTATTTGCCAGCTCAGTTGCATAAATTTAGTCGTGGTCAATTCCCTTTTCGGTGTATTTGGAGGTTTCGGAGTTGTCAAAACGGTGGTGCGAAAGCCGCATCAGGGTTTTAAAAAGGAATTCGAGGGAAAGTGCGGATTTGTGAAAACGCGTTTCGGGTAATATAAAATAAAATTTTTGGTTGGGAAAAGATAAATTAAGACACAAAATAAATAATAAAGTCTCCGGAGTCGTACTCGAAATCCGGGAAAGTTTTGGAAAAATATGGAAAGGGTATCGAAATTTGAAAGAAAAGAAAAAGGATTTTTAAAATAAATAAATATGAAAAATGTTATGGGAAAATAAAAGTGGAGAAAAGTTGAAAATGTTATGTGAAAAATTATTTTGAATGAGGGGAATTTATTTTGGAATTTTCGAAGAGAGAAAATGGAAATGGAAAATAGGAATTTAAAATCGGGAAAAGAGAAAATGCACTCTTCATTGCGCTAGAGGTGCTCGACGCCGTACGGCCCGGCCGCGCGCGCGCGCGCGCGCCCGACCGTCGCGCGCCACGCGCGCGCTGCGCACGCGCAGCGCGCGCGCCAACCGCGCCCGGCCCCTCGCGCGCGCCGCCGCGCGCGCGCCACGCGCCGCGCAAGCGCCAACCGCGCCGGACCCCGCGCGCCCACGCGCCCGCGCCCGCCCGCGATGCGCCCGCTCGCCAGCCGCGCCGCGCACCGCGCGCGCCGCCACGCGGCCGAGCCACGCCCGGCCCCTACAGCGCGCGCCGCCGCGCGCGGACCCCGCCGCGTCGTGCGCTTCCGCCGCGCGTTGCGCCCGCCGTGCACCCGGCCTCCCGTGCGCCGCCGCGTGTCACCGCCCGCGCCGCGCCGAGCCGGACCCCTCCTTCCACCCCGCGCCCGCACCGAGCCCCCGGCCGCGCCTATAAAGGCGGCGCCCGCCGATTTCGCCGCACCGCCACCGCCCTTTCCCTCTCCCGGCCGCCGCCGCCGTTTAGCCGTTGCCGCCGTGCGCAAGTCCATCCCCCGTGCCCCCCTTGCTCCTCCCCGAGCCACCGTCGCCGGTAAGCCCCCTTGCGCCGCCCTTGTTCCTCACGCCGCCGCCTCTATTTTGAAGTCCCTCGAACACCTTGCGAGCGATGAATAGTGCGCTGAGAAAAAGAAAAGAAAAAAAAGAAAAAAAAGAAAAATAGGGAAAAATTTTGGAAAATTTGGAAAATATTTTGGGATGACTTGAGTAAAATTTTGGGCAAAAATAAATTATTTTCTCGCATATTTTCTCAGTGCAAAGTTTGAAAAATCGGAATCGGACGTTTTTCGGAATTTCATTTCGCATCGTTTTAAAATCCGAATTCCGTTTAACTCTTTCCCGCCATCGAAATAGGTTTCGCTTTTGTACTCAAACCCTCAAAATTCGAGCACGAATTTTCTTCACTGATATTTTCAAATGTATGGTTCTCTATGATGTGGTTATGGGACGAGAATGAGGCTGCGGCCTTTGTTATGAATGGTGGGATTAAACTGATGATAATTAAACTTAAAGATTTGGAAAGTCTTCCCTTACCCCGGGTGCGCCAGAACTCCTCTCACCGCTAGAAAAGGACGGCTAGAGTGCATGAGGGCTTAAGTTCATGGAGCGGTGCGCAAAGCGAGGTTATCGAAAGGCTTTGCCGTGACCGTCTCATGTGTTGAGGCGTAGGCTCATTTGTTGGGCTGTCACGGAGTACGGGTAAAGTGTACATCCACTACAGTGTGAGTGAATCAATCTGTTCGAATAGCCGTGCTCGCGGATATTGAGCATTGTGACAAGACTTTCGCTTGGCTAGACTTTGAATTTAAAAATGCTGGGATGGGTTTGCATGATGATTTTATTCGCTGGTGGATCAACTTCTCGATATGCGAGAAGGGTGGACTCCCCAGAAAACCATGACGAATCGGAGGCGGGAAGCCATCCTTGGAATCACGATGGATGGTAGACAGAACCGTCGCCGGATTAATGAACTATGGAATTAAAACTTGATTTGGCTAGTCAATAGGCTTGTGAAAAGAATTGTGAAAACTGGCTTTACGCAAAAATAACCCTAGCCATGCTCTTTGAATAACCCTATCATATGCATCATTTCTGTGTTGGCTTGCTGAGTACGGTTGGTACTCACCCTTGCTATACGCACAAACCTCCATGATGGAAATGAAGAGCCGAAGACCCCTACGCGTATTACCCGGAGGGCGAAGGAACCGACGGCACATACTAGACCTTAGCCCCGGTCGTTGCCTGTGGCAATTGACGAGCCGCTGCCTCTTTCCGCTGCCTTATCTAAATTCTGTTTTTATGTTGTATTCGGACCATAAGGTCTTGTGGGATGAACAATGCCTTCGGGCCTATTAATGTAATAATGGTATTGTAAGACTATTCATGCATGTGCACTTGATTATCCAGTACTGTATTCGTGGGTACCAACTACTCGATCCAGGGAAATGGTACTATGAACACGAAAGATTCCCGTCTCAAAAACGGGGGTCCACAGAAAATCACGTGATCCCGTTGGCCGAAGAATTGAAGAAAAAGAAATATTGCAAGTGGCACAATTCCACATCCCACGCCACCAACGAGTGGGTAGTAATGACATTCGGCTTGAAGAATGTTGGGGCAACATATCAACGGGCCATGAACTATATTTTTCACAACATGATCGGCTCACTAGTAGAGATATACATTGATGACATGGTTGTCAAGTCAAGGGAGATAGAAGGCCACATAGCCAATTTGAGACAAGTGTTAGAGAGGACGAGGAAGTATGGCCTGAAGATGAATCCGCTTAAGTGCGCGTTCGGCGTATCGGCCGGGCAATTCTTGGGATTTCTTGTCCACAAAAGAGGAATTGAAGTTACACCAATAAGCATAAACGCTATCAAGACAATTCAACCTCCGAAGGATAAAAAACAACTCCAGTCATTGATCGGCAAAATAAACTTCATCAGACGGTTCATAGCCAATCTCTCAGAAAAGATGGAGCCGTTCGCACCTCTGCTTCGGCTGAAAGCCGATCACACATTCACATGGGGGGCAGAGCAGCAAAAGGCGTTAGACAACATAAAAGATTATCTGAGTCCCCCTCCAGTTTTAATGCCTCCACAAAAGGGAATACCGTTCAAGCTGTACCTATCAGCCGATGACAAATTAATCGGCTCCGTCCTAATCCAAGAGGTCGACGGCAAAGAAAAAGCCATCTTCTATCTCAGCCAACGGTTGCTAGACGCGGAAACAAGGTATTCACCCGTGGAGAAGCTATGCTTATGCCTCTATTTTTCATGTACGAAGTTAAGGCACTATCTTATATCCAACGAGTGCACAGTAATCTGCAAAGCCGATGTAGTTAAATACATGCTATCGGCTCCACTGCTCAAAGGAAGAATTAGGAAGTGGATTTTTGCGCTAACAGAATTCGATCTGAGGTATCAGGCACCAAGGGCAGTCAAGGGGCAAGCCATAGCCGATTTCATTGTGGAGCACATAAGCGACTCAATCGGCTCAGTGAAAATTATGCCTTGGACTTTGACGTTCGACGGCTCGGTTTGCACCAACGGTTGTGGCATCAGCTTGGTCATTATTTTACCCAGGGGGGCAAGCTTCGAGTTTGCTTTTGCCATCAACCCCCACTCTACAAACAACCAAGCCAAATACGAAGCTGTCCTTAAAGGATTACATCTACTCAAGGAAGTTGAAGCCGACGCCATCGAAATAATGGGAGATTCATTGTTGGTCATCAGCCAATTGTCAGGAGAATATGAATGCAAAAACGACGCGCTGATGGTCTATTATCGGCAAGGCCGGGAATTAATGGACAGTTTTCGGCTAGTTACTTTGAAACATATCCCCAGAGAGCAGAACACAGAGGCCAACGATTTGGCTCAGGGGGCATCGGGCTATCGGCCGATGCTGAAAGAAATCGACATGGACGTTGCCGCCATTACAGCCGATGATTGGAGGTTTGAAGTTTACAGCTATCTCAAAAACCCCTCTCAATCGGCTACAAGGAAGCTACGATACAAAGCATTACGATATGTTTTGCTCGATGAAGATCTGTACTATCGGACGGTTGACGGTGTGCTACTCAAGTGTTTGGGTGTCGATCAGGCTACAGTGGCCATCAGAGAAGTGCATGAAGGGATCCGTGGCACGCATCAATCGGCCCACAAAATGAAGAGGTTGCTTCGCCGAGCAGGGTATTTCTGGCCGACGATGCTAGAGGATTGTTTCAAGTATTACAAGAGCTGCCAGGATTGTCAGAAGTTTGGCGCCATACAACAAGCACCAACATCGGCTATGAACCCAATTATTAAGCCGTGGCCGTTCAGAGGATGGGGCATTGATATGATCGGCAGATCAACCCACCCTCAAGCAAAGGACATAAATTTATCCTGGTGGCGACAGATTACTTCACAAAGTGGGTGGAGGCGATTCCCCTCAGGAAAGTGGATTCTAAGGACATAATCGAGTTTGTCAAAGAACATATCATCTACCGATTTGGCATTGCACAAACAATAACAACAGACCAGGCATCTATCTTTGTATCGGACGAGTTTGTTTAGTTTGCCAACGGCATGGGGATCAAGCTGCTTAATTCTTCGCCGTACTACGCACAAGCCAACGGACAAGCCAAGGCCTCAAACAAAAGTTTGATCAAATTGATTAAAAGAAAGATCTCTGAGTACCCTAAACAGTGGCACAGCCGATTAGCCGAATCACTGTGGGCGTATTGGATGGCATGCCACGGGTCAATTCAAGTCTCTCCGTACAAGCTGGTCTATGGACATGAGGCAGTACTGCCATGGGAGAGCGTCGTCGGCTCAAGGCGCATTCAGCTACAGGATCAACTCACAGCCGACGATTATTATCACCTGATGGTGGACGAATCGGAAGATTTAGTTCTATCCAGGATGAGGGCCTTGGAAAAAGTCACAAAGGATAAAGAACGAGTAGCCATACATTACAATAAAAAAGTGATGCCTAAATCTTTCGAGGAAGGCGAACTCGTTTGGAAATTGATACTGCCGATTGGATCTAGAGACAACAAATTCGGCAAATGGTCACCAAATTGGGAAGGTCCTTTTAAGATCCACAAATGCGTCTCTAAAGGAGCTTACATGCTAAAAGGGCTGGACGGAGAAGTACTTGGAAGGGCAATTAATGGAAAATACCTGAAGAAATATTACCCAAGCGTATGGATCAACTCGTGATTCGGCTCTGGTTGCTTAAGCCGATTTACGACAGCCGATGTCTTGCTTTAACAAGGCATCGCCTTTAGGCATTTTTATGCAACGTTTTTTACTAAGTTTTCTACGATCGGCTAATGATTGGCCGACAGGGACAACAATGATGCGCGAACGGCTCGAACTCACAATTTAGTCGACACCGAAGCTATCAACAAAACTTGGGGGCATATACGTACATGAGCCGATTGCAAAATTGGGCGTCAGGAATTTAGGTAATCGGCAGTCCAAATAAAAGCGTTGGACGTGATTTGGATCTCCCCGATCTTATCTACAAGCACAGATGCAAAAGATCGATAACTATACTACACATAAGTTAAAGCCGATTACGAGTGCGAGCAAATCGATTGAAGTCCAATCCCAGTACAAAAGTATGACAAGTATAATACAAGCGGCAGTAGCCGATTTCAGAATGTTAAAATATTACAAGCTCATTATTTTAAGAAATCGGCTATGGCCGACAACGCCGTCCGCCTGATCTGATCTATCTCTTCAATAGCCCTGACATCATTGGCCTCGGACCCTGCCACCGGCCAAATGCCCTTCACCAGGTCTCATAAATGTGCCACAGCCGCCTTGATACCTTGGCGTTGAGCTTCGATCTCGGCTGGCAAGCGGCCATGTACTCCTTATGGACATCGATCTCGTTCGTGACTTGAACGAGATCGGCCATCAGCTGATCTTGGCGTGCGAGGAGTTGCTCAAGCCTGGCCGCTGGCTCAGTCTTTAGGCGATCGAAGGTAGCTTTCCGGCTCTCGATGGCGTCCTTGGTCGACTGAAGGGTGGCCGACCGCGCCTGGTTCTCGCGGCGATCAGCTATCCGCTGCCGTGCCCGTTCATACTTAAGGTGGTGGGCTTCCATGAAGGTGGCCAGCACAATGGCGTCGGCTAGAGCTTCTGACAGCTGGACTTGACTTTCTTTGAAATGCGCGCGTATCGTACCGCTGTCGACCACCAGTGCATCTAGCGAAGCCTCCAGCCGGTTGTCGATGTCGGCTAGGGTGGCCCTCAGGTCCTCGGTCGGCGTCACCAACGCCTCCTCGCCGATTTCGCCGGACTCCTCGAACTCCGACAGGTCAAAATTGAGGAGGTTGGCTATGTTCTGCAGAAAAGAGAGATGATCAGAAGATATTAAGTTGACAGAGCCGATCGTCAGTTTCAGTCAGCTTACCGTTGGCACCGGGGTCGGAGCGGTCGACTTGGCTGGTTCGCCGCCTACAACCGTTGGGGCCTCTTCGTTGACGTCGTTGCCGCCGCCCGCGACAGGCGTAGCATGCTCGCTGGACGCCTGGGGGGCAGCCGACGGAGATCGTGGGGGCTGCAAAAGAAGAGTTAGCAGACGAGTCAGCTAATTTCTACATATCAAATGGCAAGAGACGATTACCGATGGCACGGGACGTGAAGTGCGGCCGACCAATTTCTTGACCTAAAAAGGATTGTTCGATCGAGGCAAGTGATATCATCGTGAAGCCGAACTTGGTGAAATAAGGGCTTACCGGCCGATTTTTTGCTGGGGGACTTGGGACCGGCAGGACGTCGGCTAGGGCATCGACGGACTCGTGGCTTGAGCTCCCGGGTTCGGCCGCCGCTCCAACAGCCGCCGGTACTTCCTCACTGACGACGGCGTCGAGGAACTATGCGACGGCCGGGTCTAAGGGGGGAGGCTATCGGCTGGCGCTGTCGGCTTCTTCTCTTTCAGTTTCTTGGGGGCAGGCGCAGCCGACGGCTGTAGGAGTGATGCGGCCCTTTTCTTCTGGGCAATTGGCTCGTGCACCTGCCCTCGCAGCAGCGACACCAGTTTCGGCGCTCCCCAGCCGATGGCCGACGAAGCGAGGCCGTCCCCATCCAGAACACCTAGACGGTATTCGATGGGGCGCCCGAAGTCACTCACCGTCGGCCGTTCCCTCTCCGTCTCCTGTAGAACAGAGGGCGAATGTTAATCGGCTACATTGGCCGATGATAAAAGGAGGAAAGTTGTTGAGTTTGAAGCTTACCGAAGGGATTTCTTCGGGCAGGAGCAGATCGACGTAGTGTGATGACCGCTGGTGAAAGATATGTCGTTTGATTTCGGCCCACCATTGGTCGTAGGCCGCGCTTTTTCTTAGCGACAGGGTCATCACGCCGATCTCGCCGAGAGGAGGACCGGCTATATTCAGCAGCCGATGCATTATCAAGTCTTGGGTTACCACTCCCCTTGTTTCAATCTTATCGACATAATAAAAGCCGATGGGCAGTTGTCCAAGACCGAACTGCCTCGCTGCCGATACCGGGTAATAAAACTCGTAGCTCTTGGCCACTGATCGGCCCTGATGAATTCCGGTCGGCAAGATGCAGGGTGACAGAGCAGCAATGAACAACTCCCTGCACCTTGGGTTGTCGGCCGAGTTGATGTCTTCCCAGTTGAAATCGGCCGGCAACTCAAACAATCCCCGGTCCCGGTAGAAGTACCAGGCGCAGTTCTCACGAGACAGCCCGTCGTAGAGGGCGATGAACCATTCGGCCAGCAGCTTGGCCGATTGCCTTGAGCCCGCATGAGCAGCTGCTGCTTCTCCGTAGCTCATGCATCTGGTGGTGGTGATCTGGTTGCCATCTTCATCTTCGATCGACTCCAGCCTTGGGAATACGGCTTCTGTCAGAGGGAGCCGACCGACCACCCTTTGGGTTGCTAGCACTAGCCAGAGGGTGTTGATTGGGGCGTTGGCGGCTATCTTTGCGGCGGCCTGATACAGCATTTGGTACAAATAGCCGAGGAGGTACTTTCCCAGCGCGAGTTTGCCCCCGTCTGCCAGAATTTTGGCTATGACCTGCCAGTTGGCAGTCGGCCCGCAGCTCGATCCACAGAACAAAAATTTCTCAAGCCACATCATCAGGAATGCGGCATGCTCCCTATGGCCGACGGGTCCATCTTTCATGTTTTGGGCGATGAAGCCGCTCCACCCGCCGATGCCCTTGGTTTTGAACTGGTGCAACCCCTTTCGGCTCAGGTTGCTGGGGTTGGCCGATGACTCGATGTCCAAACCGGTTGTCATGTACACGTCGGCCAGTGTGATGGTCATCGGCCCTTGTCGGAAGATGAAGGCGTTGAAGCTGTCATCCCAAAAATATGTTGCAGCCAACAGAAGTGGCTCGTCCTTCTCCATGCTGGCAACGGACAAAGCCAAGCATTGGGCTATCCCGGCCTCCTCCCACTGAGTGTATTTAGCCAATTGCATCCTTTTGTACCATTCGACCCAGGCGGCGTCAGTTGTCGGCCATGATTTAAATGTCCCGCTCCAATGGGCAAGAGATGGCTTCGCGGTGTTGAAGGGGATCCTGTTGGTCTCGGCCATAATCACATCGGCTGGATCGGTTTTGCCGATGGGGCCGAGAAAAAACCTTTGTGCTTGTGTCAAATTTGGGATGAACACTTGATGCAACAGGTGCTACAGTTTAGAAAAAGGAAAAAGTGCTAATCAAGAATGGTTGCATACTACAGTTTGAAGAAGGAAAAAGTGCTAATCAGAAATAAAACGGTTGAGTGCGAGATGAAAGCAACATGGCTGGGAAGTGAATCCGAATGAAGAAAAAGTTCTGGATTAAGTGGGAGTACCTCAGGGAACTCGGCAATGGCGGCGGCCGGAGCGACAGCGATGGCTGAGGTGGCGGCTACAGCTGGTGCGGTGGCAGTGGCTGGCGCGACGGAG
The DNA here is from genome assembly GCA_019925245.2 of Oryza australiensis. NCBI lineage: Eukaryota > Viridiplantae > Streptophyta > Magnoliopsida > Poales > Poaceae > Oryza > Oryza australiensis. The sequence continues at coordinate 491,521 of JAIFGZ020000381.1, read as the reverse complement.
GCGCTTGACGCGGCGACGGTGGAGGCCATCGAGGTTGCTGGGGGTGAAGATGGCTTCTGATCCGTGGAGCGCGCCGGGGTCTGGCGGAGAGTGCAGGTGAACCACCGGAGAGGTGAGAGAAGGCAGAGGCTTGTATGCGAAGAGATTGAGTGCGCTTTGAAGGAAAGTGGATATTTAAAGGGCACTTGGGGGAAGCCCAAGCGGTTTAGGTCAAGAAAAGAGCGAGAGTTTGAACAGGCAAGCAAATCCGTAACACTTCGTATCACGGACTTGGGGGGCATGTGTTGACACTGAAATTTGGTAGTTGAATCCCTAAGTCTTTGCAAAGGCGGAGCAGAATCGGATCGGCTGGTTTGGTAAAGAAACAGAGGCCGCATCGGCTGAGAAGTGATCGGCTGCGAGGCCAATCGGCTAACGTTGGATCGGACAAAGGCGGCAGATAGCTGATTCTAGGTCCGGAAGAGATAAAGCCATTTCTGGTGCAGTAGTTTGAGGATAAATAGAAGATTCGGTTATTAGTTGCACGTTAAACGATATTGCCACCTATGGATAAAGTCCTGTAATGGCAATTATATCTGTAATTTAGGAGTTTGTTTAAACTGTTGATTGTAACGCGGCGTGGGACCTTCTCGGGATAATGTAGTGTTTTAAATAGTAGTTTAGATAGAGTCCAGGGTTTGTACAGATAATTGTATCTTGGGTATAAATAGGACCCAAGACCTCTTGTAAAGACATTCAACACAATCACAATCAATCACACTTTCGACGCATCGCCAACCTTTTTCTTCAGATGAGCAATTTGTTTGGCTACGGGCTGCATCGTTTCGATCCCCAGATCTAGGTAAATGCTTGTCATTAGTGGTATGATCTATTGTTTCTAGTGCTTCTATCGTAATGACATATTAGATTCAAGAGTTTATACTGCGCTATTTATCATATAGCGCATATAAATTAGACCAATGTTTAGATCTATCCTGCCATTGGCTAGTTCTACCAAGAACTTGCAGCCGATAGGGCTAGATCTAAAGGTTGGCTGGTTTATATGTGGTATCCACCGTCTTGAGAGATATAAATCAGCCACAACAGATCAGGTTTTTCTTTTTATACTTAATGATGCATCGGGTTCGAACTATTAAGTCATTTTTAGAATTGCCAATGATCTGTTCGGCTAGATTTATATTGTTTAGGACAGTGCCGGGGTTTCAACCGGCTTTATCTGCCATGATATGTTTCTTTTACTATATTTATTATTAGATTTATATTAGAACTGCCACTTATATTAAGATCGCATTCTTGTCGGACGTTACTAGCCGAAATCGACCCGCCATCAGCAGCCGACGGACGATTTCCAGGCTACGCACATCTGGTTCAAGAGTGATATCTTTTCATAAGATTCATCGGAGTACTAGTCGATTCATCGTTAGTTTTCTAGTATCGGCTAGGTTATCGATTCATATATTTATTATCCTTTATTGTATTTAGGTTAAACGGCTGATGCTGTCTCGGTATAGCCGATCCATTCTAGTCGTTTGGCTTAAATATATTTTAGGATAGCATATATATGCTCATGGATTCCCTCAGCCGATCCAGTAGGGATCTAACCTAACACTTAATGCATATTCCCTTGTTTTTCTTGTTGGTTAACGAGATCAAACTAAGCGGCACGCCCGCACAAAGACAAAGCGTAGAAGGACTCGCACCGGAGTCAAGCGGATATCCCGGCCGGTGCGTGAGAGAAATTTCTCATCAACAGGATCCCCCCATGTTCCTCTACACACGCTCCTATCTCCTGCAGAAAGAAAGCCGCAAGCACCACACCCGCAAGATGAAGGCGGCAACGGAGCTGCTGGCAACGCGCTCCACCAACAATTCATCCCCCATACGACCACTAGCGTTGTTCAATCACTCCACCGGCCCTGTTGGCCCCGGTGGCGGTGATCGTCGCAAGAAACGTAAAAACAACGATGGGCGTGGCCATGCTCCCCACAGTGCCGACGCCAACAAGCCGGTGCCTCCTCCCGAAACGCTACATTGGACACTGGCATACAACCCCTGGATGGGCGTTGTTCATGCGTGGCCGCTGAACCCATGGCATGCTCCCACACCCGGCGTTCTTGGCACACGTCTAGGCTATGCACCGCCACAAGCCATGACGACCCACTCGACACCGCGGTTCGCCTACACCAACCCAGCGTCCTTCCCTGCTACCTCGCCATAGCTCCTGTCGGCTCTGTACTCGGCACTCCATGGCATGTCGACGCAAGCTCCGCATGGCGGCCACGGTGGCGGTGATTGGTTCATGGACACCGGCGCCTCATCTCACATGGCATCGAACACCGGTATCACTTCTTCCTACTCCATTCCCTCCTCCCCATCTTCCATAATCACCGGTAATGGCGCTCTTCTCCCTGTTCAATTCACCGGCACTACCTCTCTTTCCTCCTCTCCCATTCCTTTACATCTCCACAACATTCTCATCTCATCACACTTAATCAAGAACTTAATCTCCGTTCATGCTTTAACCCGTGACAATTCTGTCTCTATTGAATTTGATCGTTTTGGCTTCTCTATCAAGGACCTTCGCAGCAAGACGGTACTGCTTCGATGTGACTCCACCGGCGACCTCTACTCCCTCCGACCACCGTCTCCAGCTTCCTCTGCTCATCATCATAGCCTGATTGCTGCCGTCGACAAAGCTCTCTGGCACTCATGGCTTGGCCATCCCGGAGATGCTTCGCTGCGTCGCGCCTTGCATTCTTTCAGCTTCTCCTGTAGCAAATCCGACAAACACATTTGACATGCATGCCGGATGGGCAAACATGTGTACCTCCCTTTTCAACAATCAAATAATGTCTGTTCTTCACCATTTAAAATTCTACACTGTGATGTTTGGACATCACCTATTCCTAGCAATTCAGGTTTTCAATATTATTTAGTTGTGCTTGATGATTACTCCCATTTTGCCTTTACATTCCCCTTGTGTCACAAGGCGGATGTGCTTCCTACCATGATCTCCTTCCATGCCTATGTTCGTACTCAGTTTCAGCGTGATATTCAGTGTCTGCACACCGATAATGGTCGGGAATTTGACAGCATTGCGTCTCGCCAGTTCTTCTCCTCGCACGGCATTGTACTGCGCCTCACCTGCCCATATACCTCCCAGCAAAATGGTTGCGATGAACGCATTCTTCGCACCATCAACGATAGCCTCCGCGCTCTTCTTTTCCACACCTCAGTTCCCCCTCAATTCTGGTCCGATGAGCTTGCCACAGCTACCTATGTTCTCAATCGAAGACCTTGCCGCCCTCGCCAGCACAAGACACCATATGAACTCCTCTACGGCTCACCGCCTGACTACACCCATCTCCGCATCTTTGGTTGCCGCTGCTATCCGAACACCATAGCCACCGCGCCTCACAAACTTGCTCCCTGCTCCGTCGCATGTATTTTCATTGGCTATCCGGCTGAGCAACATGGTAACTGCTGCTACAACCCATAAACGCATCGTGTTCTCACCTCTCGCCATGTTTACTTCGACGAAGATGTTTTTTGTTTTTGCAGATGTCCTCCCCGACGCCCTCAGCACGGTCGCCACCCGCACCGGCAATACAGGACTTGCTTCCTGTCCCTACACCGCGACGACCTGGACAATTCGACCCCGCCCGTCTGGCATTCATCCAACGCTGGCGCCCCATGTTCCAGCTTATCCCACAATGCCGCCACATGTCGTTGCCCCTGCGTCACCTAGCGCCTCGTCGCACTCGTCGCCCCACGCGCCCAGTCCACTACTCGCTTCGCACGTCGCATGACAAATGCATATGCCTACTCCTACACCGATGGCTCTAGCACTAGCTTGCCACCCCATGGTCACGCGCGCCCGCGATGGCATCCACTTACCCAACCCCAAATACGCGGCCGTCACCACAACGTCTGCACCCACCACTCCACCATCTTTTGTTCGCGCCACTCTTCATCTTCTAGAATGGCGACAAGCAATGCAGGACGAATATGTCGCCCTCCTCGCCAATGGCACATGGACTCTTGTCCCCCGACCGGCCGACACCAACGTCATCACCGACAAATGGATTTTCAAGAACAAGTTGCATCCCGACGGCACCCTGGAACAAGGCCAGGTGGGTCATTCGTGGGTTCACACAACGTCCCGGTGTCGCTTTTCATCAAACATTCTCCCCGGTGGTGAAGCCGGCATCCATGTGAACCGCGCTCAAATTGGCCGCCTCTCGCGGATGGCCGCTGCATCGACTCGATGTGAAGAATGCATTCCTCCACGGCGACCATGCGGAATGGATCTATTGCTATCAACCGGCAGGCTTCGTCGACCCTTCCCATCCAGACCATATTGCCTCCTCGCCAAATCCCTGTATGGACTCAAACAGGCTCCGTGGGCCTGGTTCGAACGTCTTGGCAGCCACCTCCGCACACTTGGCTTCACTCCGACGGGCTCCAAGGCGTCACTATTCATCTACAACAACAACGGCATAGTGGCTTACCTCCTGGTCTACGTCGACAACATTCTCCTGACCGCCTTATCAACGGCACTTCTACAACATATCGTCGACCAGTTGCACCACGAGTTTGCGATCAAGGACCTTGGCGACATTCACTTCTTCCTAGCGTGCAAGTTCAACACGACAGCACTGGGTTCTTCCTAAAGCAAACGCAGTTCATGGAAGACATCCTGACACGCGGTGGAATGACAAATTGCAAGCCGGCCTCAACCCCAATCGACACCAAGTGCAAGCTCTCCATCCACGACGACACCCCAGTCCCTGATGCTTCATTCAACCGCAGTATCACGGGAGCTCCTCAGTACCTCACCCTCACCAGACCAGACGTTGCTTACGCTGTGAATCAAGCATGCCTCTTCATGCATGCTCCACGAGATGCACACTGGAATTTGTCAAATGCATTCTTCGCTACCTACGGGGGACACTCGATCAAGGACTCCACATCTCCGTGACACCATCAACACAGGTTACCGCCTATTCCAACGCCGACTGGGCCGGTTGCCCGGACACACGGCGATCAACCTCTGGCTACTACGTCTTCCTCGACGATGCCCTGATCTCGTGGTCCTCCAAGCGCCAATCTATCGTCTCCCAATCCAGTGCCGAAGCAGAGTATCGCGGCGTGGTGAACACAACTGAAGATGCTGCTGGATACGAAATCTTCTTCAAGAGATGCTCGTCCCCGTCGACAAAGCTACCATAATCTACTGCGACAACATTTTAGCTGTCTACTTGTCCGAGAACCCCGTCCATCATCGACGCACGAAGCATGTTGAGCTCAACATTCATTTTGTCTGCGAACAAGTTGTTATTGGTCACCTACGAGTGCTTCAAGTTCCAACTCAGCTCCAATACGTTGACATCATGACGAAGGGATTGCTGTCCTAATTGTTCGTCGAGTTCAAATCCAGTTTATGCGTCTGTTCCAATGACGCTACAACTGCGGGGGTGGGGTGTGTAAATGACCAAGTCCCTCAACGGCTCATTCCTAGCATGTAGGATCGTTAGTTGCGATAGTAGGATCGTGGGTTGCACACGAGTGGCCTAGAGCCTCCCTACACTTGTATATATAATCGATTCAGTTCATCAGTGAATACATTGAGTTTTCCCTGCAATTCTTCTTCTACTTCTACAGTCGGGCCTCAATCGATGGCGCACGGTGCGGGGACGGCTTGGCTTCGATTGTCAGCTTGGCTAGCCAGGCCGGGTGGGCCGAAAGAATGAGGAAGAAAAAGAGGAGGAAGGCAAGGCAGACTTATAGTTTAGGGTTTCGGGCTAGGCCTAACCAGGGAGCTAACTAGACTTTTGCTTTTGATTTTGCAAAATAGTTTCTTAAAGAAAATAGTTTCCAAAAAGGTTTTCAAAAAGACATTATTAGTTTACTTCATTTGTAAACTAATCCATTAAAAGGATATTAATTAATAAAAAGGGTTTTCATAAAGTAAGTAGTATTTGCTTTTATTTGAAAGATATTTTCTCAAATAATATATTTCATAATCATGGTTCTTTAAATATTATTTTGAATCCATAATTGAATTGAATTCCCCTTTTTCATTATTTTGGCACTGGCACAAACAGCAAAAAGGAAAAGAAAATCCAATAAATTTCATCATGAAGGAATTTTGAAAAAGATTTTTGATTATTTAAAATTTTGTTTCTGGACTTTAGAGTTGAAATTTTAACGGTGTTCCAGGTGTGCCTTCTGCGCTAAAGCTTCTGGTCTTCTCTTCTACCATGAACCACAAGCAGGTATATAGAGGTGGTAATTTTCTCAATGGGCCGACCCACGGGTGACGTAGTGGGCCTCAGTGCATGTGTAATCACTTAAAAACTAGCAGGGTGACCTGCCTAATTGCACGGCTAGCACTGATATATCTATAATTTCTCTACATGGTTATATTTTAAAAATAAATACTCAACTTGCTGGCTATATCTATCATTTAGTTTATGAGAGGTAACCCCTATATGCACATTAGGTTTAGAAAAATCTATAATATGCTCGCCCGCCTATCATCATCACTTCTCTTCGGTGTCTTGAGACCTTTAAAAATCAAACATGTTACCTGAATTTCAGTCTTATGGTTTATATTCCTACTTAAACTCTTTACGCGTTAATTTCAGAATTTATTTTATTTTTATTTTTTATTTTAATTAATCTCATATTAGATTCTATATGTAATCTTCTTTTAATATATTTTTATTATTTCGAATTTTAGTTATTTTTAAATTGAATTCCTACTTAAACTTTTTTCTTTTTAAATTAATGTGAGAGTTTTTAGTCTTCACAATGAACAGGGTTTTTTAGTTGCTTTAATAATATAATTATAGATAGCCCATTCTCAATCATAAATTCCTAATTCTCCAACCCTCACTCACCCGTCACCCCCACAGCCGCCAGCCGCCTAAGTGGTGGATGCTCCTCGGCGAGTTTTTCGTGTCGTCGCATCCGGCATGGCGGGTAACTGACGCCCCAGCCCCGTAGCCTCAAGCCTTCGCCGCCCGCATGCTACCCTGACGAAGCTCGCCTCCTTTAAGCTTCTCCCGTCCCCGCCGCCTTGAGCCTTCGATCGATGTCTCGTCACTGCCCCGGCACCTACGCCATGCTTCTCCTATGTGTGCAGGTGCGTACCTGGCGGCCCAGCGCCCACACGACGCTGCATACCATGCTGCTCCTCCGGGCCGGCGCCATCAACACGCTGCTTTCCGCCCGTTCCTGCCTTCGAGTCCAAGCACTCATCGTCGCACCGCCCAGGACGTCTCGCCTTTGCCGTTCACCACAGAGCTGGGCAGCCCCATGCGATTAAGACTTCTGCTAGCATTCCAGCCATTATTTTCATTATGTGTTCCACTGGTATCTTAGCGAATTGTTGTGTATTTTCTTGTGTTGATTAGAGGGAGTATTGACTCCATGCGGGGCAGCGAGGTCCTGAAGGGGTCGGGGCCGATGATTTATTTCGGCACCACTCCTTACTCCGAGGCCAGTACTGCCGGGTGAACCAGCGGAGCTAGGTGCCATTCCTGCCTAACCCGTCCCATCCCGTTGCCAACCATAGGACGTATGGGTTGCCCTGGTTGACTGAGACTTTGGGGATCACGTTGGCCCGCCGTGCTAAACACTACTAAAAAAACATGTATTGGTATTGGCCTAAGAGATGTCGGTTCAACAAAAACCGACATCTATTAAGTATGCCCCGCCTCTATGATAGGTTATAGGTGTATTTGCTTTCTTCTATGTCGCCTATAGACTAAAAATCGACACCTATAACATAGATGTCGATTTTTAAAAAAAAAAACCTTTAATATATTATAGGTGTCAATTTTTTAAAAACCGGCACATCTACAAAAGCGAGCCGAACCGGACGAGCCGATCGATTGACCTTTGTCCACTCACGAGCGCCCCTTATCCGCTTGCCCAGCCGCCCATATCCGTCCTTCCTTCTCAGTCCGTCTCCTCTCTCTCTCTCTTGCACTCTCGTTGTCTTTCTCCGGCACCGTCCGTTGCCCTTCCCCTCTTCCTCTCCCATTCCCTCGCCACCTCCCCTCTCCCTTCCCATTCTCCCCGCCTCCTCCTCGTCGTGGTTGTGGAAGGACGCAGCGACGACCGACCCTATCCCTCTCCGACGGAGGACGGGGCAACGACTGGCCCTCTCCTCCTCCTTCTCCTCTCCCCTCTATGGTAGCTAGCATGGAGATGGGCGGTGCTAGAGGCCGGTGTGGAGGTGGGGGCCGTTGGCGGATCCTCCGGCGTGGAGGTGGGGGCCGTCGGATTTGGCCGGTGTGGAGGTGGGGGCCAACGGATCTGGCGGCGGTGATGGAGAAGGACGGCGTGGAGGCCAGACAAGGTGGTGGCTGGCGACCGGGAGTGGCCCTCCCTCCTATTCATCCACCCTTCCCCCCTTCTCCTCCTCCAAATCCGGTGATGGTGGCAGCGGTGGAGAAGGTCGGTGTGCAGGCTAGGCGACGGTGGCAGTGGAGGAGTCTCACCAACCCCTTCTCTCTCCTAGGGGCCCTCCCTCCTCCTCTCCGTCGGCCCTTCCCCCTTCTCCTCCTCTAGATCCGGTGATTGCGGCGGCAGTGGAGAAGGCCGGCGCGAAGGCTGGGCGAGGTGGCAACAACGACGATGGTGGTGGAGGCTTGCCGGCCCCCTCTCTCTCCCGGGGGCTCTCCCTCCTCCTCTTCGTCCGTCCTCCCCTCTTCTCCTCCTCCAAATACGATGATGGTGGCAATGGTGGAGAAGGCCAAGCACGGCAAGGTGGCGGCCACGGTAGCCGCGGATCGGGCGAAGGTGGCTCCATCGGCTCTCTTTTATTTTATTAAATATTACAAGTATCAGTTGTGGGTTAAGAACCAACACCTATAATCTCTATAGGTGTCGGTTCTGGAACCGGCACCTATCCCCATGAGCAAAGGAACCGACAAATTGGTGCCGGCTAAAAAACCGACGCCTATTGCCAATCGACATCTATGGATGTTTGTGTACTAGTGAAAGCTCTGGCAAGGGATCATTTTCAGTAACAAACATGGCAACCTAAAATGCATCCAGAGCATGACAGAATATAATGGAAGGCAAATACGTCAAAACTGACAAAACTCCTCCAACATAGGAGATTTTTTACAGTGCTTGGGAGGTGTCCCAAACTACTCAAAATCCACCATTGATTTTGAGAGGATAAATAAGAAACAAAAAATTATGTAAACATGGTATGCGTTGTAATTTGTCTTTAACCGTGATTTTCTCTAATTCTGTTGTATTTGTTCTCCCACGACGATGAACCACACTTATCCCTGATTCTCATCTTCCACCTCAGCTAATCACCATAGATTTTTATTACATCTTGAACGACTATTGATCAGTTAATTAATTAATTGGTTTAATATTTAGTAAGTTGTTTGGTTTAGAGACTAAAACCATTAGTCCCTCCAGTTTAGTCCCTTTTAGTTCCTAAACACCCAAACAGGAGGGACTAAAAAGGACTAAAATGGCATTAGTCCATTAGTCCCTAATAGAGGTGCTAATAGGGACTAAACCATGTAATTTCCACCGCATGCCCTCCCGCACCGTACCACGGTCCTCTCTCTCTCCCGCAATCTCATGGCCTCCGTTTTTTCTTCGCCGTCGCTGGTCGTTCGCCCCCCGCCGCCGTCGGTCGTTCGCCCCCCGCCAATGCCGGTCGTTCACCCCCCGCCGCCAGGCCAGTCTCTCTGCCTCAGCACGCTCTCTTCCCGCAGCGCTTCCTCGATCCAAAAATTCCCCATTTTACGCACCATGCGCCGCCGCCATTTGTTCCCCCTGCTTCGCTGGCGGTCGCTCGCCCCGTGCCGCGGCCTTTCGTTCGCCTCGCGCCGCCACGCCAAGTCGTTGTCCATTGGCGCGGGATCCGGCAGGGAGATGCGGGAATTCATTCCCCCGGCGGCTGCTTCAGGCGAAGGATTCGTTGGCGGCCGTGGGGGATCAATGTCGTCACTCGCGCAAGGCTTCACCAGACTTGGTGGATTTGAAGGTGGTGGACAGCACCGGGCATCATCGTTGGCAATTCCTCCATCAGCTGAGGAAGAGTACAACGAGGACGAAGAAAAAGCTAAACTTGGCGACGAGGGTCAGTGCACGATAAATCCTCTATGTGCATCTTTTCTTGAATGTAACTGTAATTTTCAATTTAGTGATGTCATGTGAATTTTGAGCAAATTGCATGTTCTGTTTTTGGTACACTGAAATTTGGTTGCATACTAGTGAATATAACAAGGTTCCTAATCAATGAGCTAAGAACTGTACATTCTTAACTGCCATTTTGATAGGAGTATATGTGGCAGTGTGATTGCATTTCTAGATGTAAAAAATGTCCATTAGCTACCTGAAGAACTTTACATTCTTAGCTGTCATGAGAATTGTGCAAAAGACTCTGCCTTTGCTGTTCATTCATGGAATTGTGCCTTCATGTTTGGATATATCTAAAATTTAGGTTTCATGGTTCTGCTTCCCTGTACCCAGTTAGGTGATATGGACTTTGTACATTCCAGCTTAGCTTGTCACTGCGAGTCAAACATTCATAAGTGAAAATACATGCCAATCTGACAGGTTTATACCATGCGCATCACAAGAAAATGGTGTTCTCTATTCACATAGCTGTGCACAGACAAGTTTCATTTCTTTGAAAATTGTTGTTGACCAACATATAGAAATAGAGAAGGAATGATTCCTATACTGTTATACATCTGCCAGATTCCTATATTGTCCTTTTATTTATCTTGTGGAACGAGTAATTTGTAATATTAAGCATTTTCATTTCAATTTGTAATAACGGAAACTTGTATAAATATTGTTTGGTTCTGTGTTTGCAATCTACCATGAGCATGTATGCATTTTTATCGTTCCCTCCAATTTGTATTTTCAATGGAGTTTGCATTTTCAGCTTGCATTACTACATAGGGGTAATATAGTAATATGATATTTGTTCAATGCAATTAATGAGCTTTAATCCCTTTTAGTCTCTGTAACCAAACAAGAAAGGACTTCCCTGGACTAAAGATCCAAACAGCCCCTTAGTTACATATGATTAATTACTTAGTTTTAGCAATTATTAATAGTTACATGACCTATCATGCCAATCAACTAATTATCATGCCAATCAACTAGCTAGGGCCTGTTTAGTTTCTGATTTTGGGTGTACTTCACACAAAACAAAGTGTTTAGTTTTCTGGGTAAAGTTTTTTTTTTTGCAAAAAGACAGATTTGCCCTATTTAATACATGATTTGTTCATTTATTATGATGCATACAAATGCATGCTCAAGTGCACAATTATTTCTCCTGTAACTATGTAAGTATGCAGTGCATGGATCATACATATTTCTCCTGTAACTATGCACCATCGAGCGGCACCTTGTGCATTGTAACAGCACTGTAAAATACTCCTGTTTACAATCAAATGAGACAATTATTGACAAGGAGATACTACATATTCCAAATTACCAAATTCAGACAAGTATTTCATAGAGAGACCACCAAAATTCCTTTTCTAACCAAAATTTGAGAGAATGGCAAAGACCTAAAGTGCAGTAATTGTTTAAATTTTTTAACAGCTTTCTTGATAACTTGATGCAGTTGTCCATATTAAAATTAATGCAAGAAATCAATCGCATTGCAGCTGTAGTTTACATTTTTAAAAGTTCATTGCAGCTGTAGTAAAACTGGCATTTACCTGCAAATGTTAATCTCTCCTGTACCTAGTCCTAACAAATATAACACAAGGATCCAAAAAATGTCAACATACTACTATCATACTACTGCAGACACATTGCCAAGGAAATTCGATGGCAAAGAAGCATTGAATCATACTGTCACAAGCTAGAGGTATGACAGTTTACTTCAAAAATTCAGAAAAAATATGACAGTTTACTTCAGATATGACAGTTTACTTCAAAAATGTTTAATCTGTCTTCCTCTAGAATTCAGAAACTGAATAAAAATATGACAGTTTACTTCAAAAATTGAACTCAAGAGGGACCTTAATTTCCTGTTGAACTCAGCACACAAGCTAAAAGAACATACGAATGGTTCAACTCAGCTTCACTTTCCCTAAAGGTTTGCTTCACATGTCACAATTTCTTTCAGTCAGAAATGATTCTGCCCCCAATTAATAAAAATAAATGTCTCACAGCAAGACAAAGTTTCACACATGTACAGTCTGATGAGTATTAATAAATGTCTTTCTCTTGGATAAAAGATCTATCCAAACCACTCAAAACTCACAACTTTTACACCCCAAAACCTTGCGATTTCCACAAACAGCAAAAGGGATTCGGCCATCCCTTCCCGGCAATACAATGTGTGTGGCATAGATCGAGTAAGTGGCAGTAAGAAAGAGAGAGAAATCGAGGTGAAGAAAAGTTATGGGACACAGTAAAAGCGAGACCTTTGAGCTTCGGGACACGAGAGGCGGCCTCGAGCATGCCGGTCAACTCTTTGTCGGCCTCAGCAGCGCACGTGAAGAGCTCCTCGATCTCCTTGAGCGCCGCGAGCAGCTCGCGCCCCAGCTGTGACACGGCCACCTCCAGCCCGCCGCCATTGTTGCTTACCGCTGCTACCTCGCACACATCTTTGGCCTCCTCTTGGTTGGTCACTCCGAGCGAAGTTTCCGATGCTTTGGGGATCTTGGCGTTCGCCGCCGCCTTTGCCCCCTCGTCGTCTTCCTCCTCCGCCTCCTCCAGCTTCGGGATCCCCTCCCGCTCCCTCACCGTGTGCATCTCCTCGTCGCTGATGGCCGCGGCCGTCACCGCCACCTCCTTCGCTCCGTAGAACGGATTAAGAAATCCTACCCTCCAACCGCCGACACCGCAGGAGGTGGTGGCGGTGTCGTCATCGCCTCCGGTGGGGCGTAGTAGTAGGGACGCCCCAACTCCGACGTCCGCGTGCCGCCGCCGTCATCCACCTCCGCCTTCTCCCCCCTCCTCCTCCTGCACAACCCCAACCCCCGCCGCCATCGTGGCAGGCGAAGCGAGAGCCGGGGCCGGTGCGTGGCGGATACGAAAGATTGGGCGGAAGATTGGAGCGGCGGATGTGAAATTTTGGGAGAGACTGGAACGGCGGATTGGTCTGGCGCTGGCGAGGTAGAGCCGTGCGCGGGAAAAGACTAGGGTTGGGGCTGGCGAGGCAGAGCCGTGCACGAGGTAGGGTCGGTTAGCTCGTCTAGCGATACAAAATTTTATCTTTTTTTTTTCTAAAACCAAAATTTTACATAAAATTTTACACGGGCATGTTTAGTTAAAAAACAAAAAAATACCTAAAATTTCAAAAGTTTACAGCATTTGAAAGTAACTAAACAGCGTTAGAGCATCCTCAATAGATCTATCTATTGATACTCTATCATGATTTTTAGGTGTTTTACCATAAATCAGGCTCCAACAAATCACCCTTTTAATACTTTAAAATAGTCTCACTCCAAATCAGTCTCCTCCATCACCCAAACTCAGGGTACCGCATCCATGGACTATCCGCTGACAGGAAGATTTCGCGGGCATTCTTTCATCGCGCTCGCCACTAAAAAAATCCTACCGCGGCGTCTTCTTCCTCCCTACCACGCGCGAGTGAAAGATCTGGTAAAAACACCCCTGCGGCGCTCCTTCCTCGCCTTTTCCATCATCGTCCCCAGCCACGCCGCGCTCGTCCGCCGTATCTCCAGTCGTGCGTCGCGTCGTCTGTCCTCTTTCCAGCCGCGTCGCACCCGTCCGCCGCATCTTTGGCCATGCACCGCGCCGTCCGTCCTCTTCCCAGTCGCGCCACGCCCGTCCGTTGCGTCCGCTGCATCCCCGGTTGTGCGCCGCACCGTTCGTCCTCTTCTCAACCTAGATAGGCCACATCTGGTGCATGCAGCAAATGGCCAAGCCCAACCTGACTCAAAAATTCTGATTTTGATTTTGAGATATTGGATTAGGGTGAGCTGCTGTAGATAAAACATGTAGAGATACTCTATTTAGATGGATGATCTTCTATAACCTTAATTTAGGAGATAAGATTAAGGAGATTAGTTGAGGATGCTCTTAGTTTTACTACTAATTTCGTAATTCCGGGTCGATTACTTAGTTTTGGTACATGATCTGCAGCAATATGTGACCGATCTTGACACCCCGTAATCAGCGTTGCTAGCTTCCGAGTATCTCGATCTTTAAATTTCCGTTAATATATTTTTACCGTTTTTCCTTTCACATTTTGACGTGGTAATGATGCAAATTACATATTTAACCTTCTACCAAATCTTTAAATTAATACCTGGCCCACATATCAAGTACCTTCTAAGAGCATCTCCAGCAATACTCCTAAATTTCATCTCCTAAAATGAAAGTTTAGGGATCTCCTGAGAAGAATAGAAGTTCAAGATCTCTTTTACCTATAGCAGATCTCATAAACTTTAAATTATAGAGATAGGAGTTTAAATTGGACTCCTAAGAATAGGAGTGGAGGGGTGGATTTTAGGAATTCAAGATTTCAGGGGATGAGATATAAGTGCTGCTATAGGCTAACATATCTTAAATATAGGATAAAAATTTACTTAGGAGTACTGTTGGAGATGCTCAAATAGCTACCTTTGTGTTTTAAATCGTTAGATTGGACAGAATGAACGGATCTCGTTATTTCCAAGCACAGTAGGTCTCCCAACATATACGCCAAGAATATACTCTTACGAAGGACCTCCTCAAATTCTTGGCGACTCAATAGTTTGGCTTTGCAAAATTTAGCACGATGGCAACGACAAAGGAGACCGAGGCAACCATCGGGAGGAATGTCCGCAATAGATTTTTGGCCAAGAAGCTTGTCACCAAATACCAGAACAACTCTTCCAAACTGGAGGGACGCCGGTGAAGATTCGTGAGCCCTCGCCATCCGGCGCGCCTCCAAATCGCCTTCCCGACATAGAACGGAACCCAGATGCCCGGGAAGCAGAGCAGCACCGAAGCCAAGCACAGCGCGTAGACGAACGCCACCAGCCACCGGTTGTCCGCGCCGAGCACGACATGGAGCCCAAACGCAAACGCGGCGATCATGAACTGCGCCCCGGCCGGCACGAGCGCCCACGCCGACCATTGGTAGAACCGGCGGTGGCTCGGCTGGACCTCCCTCGCTCCGCCGACGACGAGGAGGCAGGTGCCCACGATGGAGCAGAGGAACGCCATGGTGTCCGACACCACGAACGCCCTGAAAGCGAACCGCCTGGCCGTCACCGCCGTCCCGGCGTTCGGGCGGTCGTCGGCGACGTAGCCCCCCGGAACGGTGAAAGCGGCCGCGAACGTCACCGTGGCGATCAGCACGGACGCGATTGTTCCGTTGGATGCCATGCCACCACCTATGTCCTTGAGATCATCTTCCATGGTCGACGGTATGCCAGTCCTAGCATTATCCCCTTCCAAGGTAACAGGTGATCTGGTCCAGTAGAAGAGATTCTTTACCACGGCTCGAGGATTCTGTGCATAAAATTAGGAAAAGAAGAGAAGACAAATTACTGGCCAAGTGAACAGGACAACACATGAAACGATTCTCTGCTGCTGCGTGGGTGTCAGTGCGAGATCAGACTACCAAAGTACCAATAGTGATGAATTACCAGAAAATAGTGCAAACCAGGTTGCAGATGGAGGTAAGGAAGGTCAGCAGCTGTTAGGCCATCCCTGTTGGTAATGGCTACATCGACGTTCATCGTCTCCAAGAGTAAACTGACAATCCTTGGGTGCCCATACTCAGCGGCTAAATGGAGGGGAGTATTTCCTTGACTGTTCATTGCATTCAGCAGGATACCAAACCTGTTTCGGCAAATGTAGCGAACTATGCTTTCTTGGTTATATTCAATAGCACAATGCAGAAAGTTTCTTCCCTTATCATCGACCAATTCATAACGGTTGGGGCATTTCTGTATGAGCTCAGCGATGATCCTAACGCTCCCCATCACAGCAGCAACATGCAAAGGAGATGATCCTTGGTTATCACAAACCAGAGCTAGGGAGGGTTCTGCATTTAGGAACAGCTGAACCACGTCAAAGCGCTCACTCTGTAATACAGCGAAGAGGTGTTTTCCCGGACGAATCAACTTTGGTTAGCAGAGTTGGACCCTCTGGCTTCCACACCAGTATTTCTTGAGCGATTTCTGATTAAAGATTACCAGAGGATAAGCCAATCTACAACACACAAATTGAGTTGAATGTACATGTTCATTCATCTCTTTGATATCATCAAACGATAGTGAAAATATTGGCAGGTTACAGACTGGAAAAGCTGTTTGTAAAAATAATATTTTCTCTGTTTTTAATATATGATTTTTAATATATGATGTCGTTAATTTTTATATAACGTTTTACTATTTATTCTATTTTAAAAATATATATGATTGTTATTTATTTTGTTGACTTGTTTTACCATAAAATTTATAATCTTAACATATATCTTTACGTATTTAAATTAGATTTTTTAATAAAATAAATAGTTAAATATTATACGAAAAATCAAATACATCATACAAATGTAGTACAACATTGAAGTTTGGACTTTGGAGACACGATGCTCGTGTGTTTGTCATACCTTTGCTAGTAGTGGCGGCAGAATGCAAAGCAGTCCGGCCGTCCGGCCCAGCAGCTGACGCCGGCGAGGGCGTTCCATCTGGCAACGGGCGTAGCAGCGCCCGGACAATGTCCACGGAACCAATCGTCGCCGCCAAGTACAGCGGCGAGACACCATCGTCGTTGGCCACGCAGGCCAGCTCGGGAGCCTCCGCCATGAGGAGACCCACCATCCCAGCGTGGCCATTCCGCACGGCTTCGTACAAGGCGGTGGCGCCCAGGCAGTTCGTCGCCCACAGCGCCCCCGCCGATCCGCCGGCTCGCATCTTGGACAGGAGGCAGGCCGCCACCTCGCGGTGCCCGGACTTGGCCGCGCAGTGCAGAGGCGTGTCGAGGAACCTGTTTCGCGTGGCCGCCAGCGCGGGCGCCCTCGCGCAGATCAGCGCCGCGAGCGCGGCGTGCCCGCGGGTAGCGGCCACATGCAGCGCCGTGTTGCCGTTGCTCGTCACGCCAAGAAGGCGGCTTGCTCCCGTTGGCCGCCGACCATGGCCACGGCCTTCCCTGCTCAACAGGTCCGCCATGCGGACATCGTCGCCGGAGGCCAGCACGTGTAGCAGTTCAGTGTCGAGCGTCTCCTTGCAAGGCCCGAATTCCATGGCCGCACCGTTACCGCGGGCTTCGGCCATGGCTGGTCTGGTTGGGAAATTGCTGAGCGGTTGCAACTTGAGCCTATGATTGCAACATTAATTTCACTTTTGCTTGGTCAAAACAGGAGAGTGATATATTCATTTCGCACTATTCCATCACTTAATTTAGCCGCCGACAGGAAGACTAGTCAGCAAAATCCACATCCATATCGGCAAAGCAACACAGGTGAGGTGGCATGCGAGGATTGAGATCTCACGAGTGGCCGGCCGCAGGCGGCTGAGTGCCTGGGTGGGTCGCGCTGCGCGCCCCTCTGCCTGGGAGGAGCGGCGCCGATGGGGGCACCGTGTAGGGGAGAGGGTTGCGCTTGCCGTGGACACGGGGGTGGAGAGGGGCGCCTCAGCGGAAGCACTGTCGTCTGTCAACTAGGGCCGCGGTGGGCCGGGCGTGCGGACTGCGGGGATGGGCGCCGCCGACGGCGCGTGGAGCGGAGCGGAGAGAGCTCCGCCACCGCGGGCAGAAATGCCGCTCTCGCGGGGAACGCTTCTTGGGACTTGCGAGTACTGCTATGAACAGACGGTAAAACAGTTCACAGCGACAGTGACGGCGGTCATAGGAAAGTGACCCAGAAATTTCAGAGGTATTGAAATACTACTACACTTCAGTGGTATAAATAAGAAGAACCGCTAAAACTAATCCGCTAACTTGTGTCTACTCCATATCCCAGCACAATCATAAGGGCACTCGAAGGAGTATCAGAGTGCTACGTACGACTAGATCATATGTCTCCGTCGATACGAAGTCACTCTAGGCGTGGATTTCATTTTTTCATGTCAGCTCCTAAAATTTTTCACTTCAGTCCTCATATTTCTTTAATTTATAGAGTAGTCCAATATTTCACACTCAACACCCTAAAAATCAGAAACAAATATATAATCTCCCCCTCCCTAACCTTTCCCTACTCTTCCCTTAAAAATCTCCCCTCCCTGTCACTTGATCCAGCGACGTCGGCTCTCGTCGGACGGCTCACAGCGGGCTGAGCGGCCCACCAGCCAGCTTCATCGATCTTGTCGGAGGAGCTGCCCTGCTGCCCATCATCGCCCACTCCTCCCTCACCGTTGTGGCATCCCCGCGGCCGGCCACCACCTTCCTCTATCATCACAAACTTCTCATCTTCCTCCACTACCGTCGGATGGGGCAGTGAGCTTGGCACCGCGTGAAGCGTGGAGAGTGACGAGCTCAGGGTGGATCTGGCGACGTTGGCGCCCCCACTCCTCTGCCTCCTCCGGCCTTCCTCCTCGAGCCGGCGAGCATAGATGGTGCAAATCGAGATGGGTGGAGAGGGCACTGTCGGTGGCCCAACAGGCTTTAGATCAGTCGGCCCCGCCATCGACCACGTCCGACGAAGAAACCAAGAAGGACAGCGACGACCGGGTGAGCAACAACGCGGCGATAGGCCCGGATCCAGCACCGTCTTCAACTCCAACGCTAGCTCCTCCGCTTCCCTATCGGCTTTCGCTCAACAACGCAAGTCGGGTATATACGGGTCGAGGAGCTTCAAGGCGGCGACACGAGCAGGGGACTCAATCGCCGTGGAGCTCTTCCGTGGCTTCCCGACTAGCTTCCACACCCTCCCTCCTCTTACCAGGCGTTGCGCCAGTGCCTTTTCAAGCTTTTCCAGCAAAGCACTTGCATCTTGCTGAAGGGGCGAGCACCCTTGTGATAGTACGAGAGCCCGCACCTTCTCTCCTTCACAACATCACGCGACACACGTGGAACCGTGAATCCACTCGCCGTCGAGCTCTTTCATGGCTTCTCCCCACCAGCTTCCACACCTTGTCTCCTCTTCCCGTGGTTGCACTAGTGCCTTTTCCATCTTTTCGAAGCGAGGCACTCACGTCTTGCTAAAGGACCAAGCACTAGGGGCGAAACGGATTGGATACGGTCGAAAACTAGCTAAACCGTCTTTGTTTTCATACTTTTTCAAAATCGGATTCGGAATTAGAAACCTCGGATACGAAAACGGAAACAAATACTATCGGAAACAAATACGTAACGGATACGAATCAAAACAAATACAAGAACGGATATTGATCGAAATATTAAACTCTCTCAAACTAATCAATATCTATATTTTTTTAGCTAAGCAACACATATAATAAATTTTAAATCTCCAGATCAACATTGTTTTACTAATTTCAAGACCATATCATCTTTCATATCAAATATCATTAAAAATCAAACATAGTAATTTTAGATATCTATAAAAAAATAATTCACTCACATGAGTGTATACCATAATTTACTTGCATGCTTTTTTGTTGGGCTTATGGAGTTATGGTCATGGGCCGAGTGGGGCAAAGGCTCCACACCTAGGGTCCGGATATTATCCAATGAGGTATCCGAATATTATTCGATCGTATCCGCTATCCGCTGGATAATGCCTCTATCATATTCGTATCCGTATCCGAGAAAAATTATCCGTTTTCGTTTTCGAATCCGAAATTATCTGAAAATTATCCGGCTGACACTATCCGTATGTGATTTTCTGCTCTCCTGGACTTGACAACGACATCATCAATATAAATCTCTACCAGGGAGCTGATCATATCATGGAAAATATAATTCATGGCCCTTTGATAAGTTGCTCCAGCGTTTTTCAACCTAAATATCATGACAACCCATTCATACAAGCCGATTGCTCCTGGGCATCTGAAAGCAGTCTTGTGAATGTCTTCTTCGGCTATAAAAATTTGATTGTAACCTGCATTACCATCCATAAAACTTATTATCTTGTGGCCGGAAGCAGCATCCACTAGTAAATCGGCTATGGGCATTGGGTACTCGTCCTTAGGGGTAGCCTTATTTAAGTCTCTGAAATTGATACACACCCTTAGTTTGCCATTCTTTTTTATCACTAGAACAATGTTCGAGACCAACTCGACATATCGACAGGGCCGAATGAATCCAGCATCATATAGCCGAGTGATTTCGGCTTTGGTTGCATCATACATATCGGCCTTAAATCTCCTAGGATACTATTTGAATGGTCGATAACCTGGCTTGATAGGTAGCCGATGCACAACAATAGATGGGCTAAGACCAGGCATCTCGAAGTACTTCCAAGCAAAACAATCTTTATATTCCTTTAATAAATCAATAAGCTGGGATCTACAATGAGAAGACAGATTTTTACTAATATATATCGGCCTAGGCCTATCTCCAGAGCCGATATCTATTTCTTCTAGCTCGTCGGCCGACATAAATCCTTGCCCAAGCTTGCCATCGTTGTCGTCTGCGGTGTCCTTGCCGTAGACGCTCGAGCCCTCCACAACGCCCTCAAAGTAATAGTTGGGGCTCTTCGTCTCCAATAGGCTGTATGGCAGAATCGGACACCTTTAGAAAATCGGTTTGCCAGACTTTGCCGGACAGACAATCAATATCGTCGATTTCCCAAAGTGGCAAATCGGCGTTAGCAATGCTCACTGACCTGTCGGCTGGCACGATTTCAATCTTGTCGCCTTGCCATTGGATTAGACTTTGATGCATTGTGGAAGAGACACAGCAGTTTGCGTGAATCCAGTCCCTCCCAAGTAGTAGGCTGTAAGATCCCTTCCCGTCGATGACAAAGAATGTTGTGGGCAAGGTTTTGCTGCCGACGGTTAGCTCGATGTTAAGTACACCCTTGGCCTCCGATGGATTGCCGCCAAAGTCTTTAAGCACCATGTTTATCTTGATTAGATCTTCGACTCCATTGCCCAACTTACGAAAAGTGGCATCGGGCACGAGATTGATTGCAACCCCCCCATCGACCAGCATTTTGGACATCGGCTTTCCGTTAACGAATCTTTTCACGTAGAGTGGTTTAAGGTGCCGATTCTCAGTCCCCTCTGGTTTCTCGAAGATAGCTTGATCTGGGGGACAGGGCCAGCTTTGCCAAGGTGTGTTCGACATTATCTGCATCGGCCTCAGGAGCGCCGAATTCGGCTGGCAATATGAAAACCATATTGACCGATGCAGAAACCTTTCCTTTTCCTTTAGCCGCCCTTCTAGCTTGGTCGGCTGTGCTTTCGTCGGCTGGGTCTACGTCGGCTGAGGCACTTTTCTTCTTGGGCCTCCACTGTTTCCTGCCCTGCCGTGGCGCTGATGCTCGATCAATTGCCAGACCTCTTCCTCCTGTCCTTCACTCTTCAGCCTTTGAATTCTTCTTTTGTGTCTTGGTGAACAGGTCAGAAGGGCACCATTGGGGGTTAGTCGATTGCTCGTCATCGGCGGCTTCTTCGTCGCCTTCTTCATTATTGTCTTCTTCATCTTCGAAGAAGTCCTGTTGAATCGGCGTGAGCCGATCGTGCACCGACTGTCGCTGTTGGCTTAGCTATACGGCCCTGGGGATGAATTGAGCAGGGTCGCGCATTGGTGGGTCCCTGTATTCGTCCTCACGATATTCGCTGTAGGCCGGGCAGTTATCTATCGTCGGCAGCCTCATCCCCGACTCCCAACAGAATCGGAAAAACTCGCACCACCAGTGCGGATCGTAGTCGCTGTGATGCCTAATGTAATGGAAGCCTATAATCTCGGGCTCCCTCACATAAGGCCTGTTGCGCCGGGCCTCTTCTTTCCGCCAAAACCGGTGTTGGAAGCGGCGTCGGCTGTCCATGCGGACCGGCCGTTGATCAGCCGATCGGCTAGCGGGACGCACCATGTTGATTGGCGCGGCTTGGTCTCCAGTCGTCCTCTTCTCCGCCTTGACCCCCTCGAGAGTTTCGGCTAAGCTGTACGCCACTCTGTTCTGTCGATCAGCTTGCCTGGGGCCGGCTTGAACCATGTTGACCGGGAAGGGGTTTTCATCTACTTTCATCGGCCGAGGTGAATCGGCAAACTTGAGCTTCCCGGCTCGATTGCCGACTGGATTTGCTGCCTGAAAACTTTACAATCATTAGTGCTATGAGAGGTGGAATTATGCCACTTGAAGTACTTCTTCTTTTTAAGTTCTTCAGCCGATGGGATCGTGTGGTTGGGAGGAAGCTGAATCTGCTTCTCCTTCAGCAATAAATTAAAGATCCTATCGGCCTTGGTGATGTCGAAGTCGTACTTCTCTTCCTTAGCCGTTTTCAGCAGCCATTGGCAGATGATGACCTTTTTGTTTTTGGTCCACTTGGCTGCAGCAACTTCTGCGTCATCGTCACTTGTTTCTGAGTCAGATTCAACGATGACGTGGGCAACCTTCTTGACGGCCTTCCTTGACTCTTGAAATCGCTGCTTGTGGCCCGTCACCTTCTGTGCCAAGTGGGCTAGGCTATCAAAATCTTGAGCCGAAAACCTTTTACGGATCGGCGGCAACAGTCCATGGAAAGCTAAGTCGGCTAATTGGGAATCAGATAGTACCAGGCTATAGCATCGGTTCCTCATCTCCCTGAACCTTTGGATGTAGTCCTGAACCGATTCTTCGTGCTTCTGCCTGATGCTTGTTAGGTCCGACAATTTCATCTCATGATTGTCGGTGTAGAAATAGTTATGAAATTGCTTCTCAAGATCGGCCCAGCTCTGGATAGAGTTATAGGGCAATGAAGAAAACCAAGTGAAAGCCGATCCCGACAACGAGAGTGGGAATAGACGAACTCTCAGGGCGTCTGTAGCCGATGCTTCACCACACTGGGCCAAGAATCGGCTGACGTGCTCGTATGTTGAAGTGCTCTGGATATGGATACCGATACATGTTCCTAGAATATTTTGGCTTAAGGCCGAATTTATCGCGCATAACGTCGGCAATCAAATTGGCCCAAGTCTTGTTGTCTTGAACCTGTTGCATCGGCTCGTATTGATCATACTGCATGGGTGCTTGCCGATACTGAGGCGGCGTCTAAGGCCGATAGTGCCGATCTTGATGGCCTCCCTGGTACTGATACTGAAGTGGGTTGCCAGCGGGAGGCGACCGATTCGCCGCGGGTGTCTGTGGTTCTGGAAAGAGCTGTCGGCCACCGACATTGTATTGTGCTCCTTGAATGAGATTGGCAACCGGCTCTTGCTGCCGGTTGAAGTTGAACATGTCGGCCAGCTGCTCCTGGGGAGGAGGTTGTTGTCGGTTCAGAATAACGGGCGATGGTCTTGAAGCCGATGCAGATGCATTCGGCTGATTGAGGACTCCTCCTGGTGGCCCTGGCTGTATCGGAGGCGGGATCGGCCGGTTCTGGGTCGTCAAAACCCTGTAATTGGGGAACTGGCCGTCTGTGAAGTAGGTTGGCCCCCGCTGTAGCTGATCGGCAGTCTTGGACTCGACCACAGTGGCAATCATGTTATTTAGAGTGTTGACCAAGATACCACTTTGATTGACGGGTGCATGATGTACGGCCGAATCGATCCGGTCCTGCAAGGTGTGCAGTTCCGAATCGTCTTGTTCTTGTTTCGGCTCTTCCATCTTGCGTTTTAATTTTGTATCGTCTGAGGAGGATGCCTTGAGGTCATCAATTCTGAACTTGTACATCTAGTGGACGGCTCCAGACCTGGTCTGGGCAAAAGATTGCAGATAGTTGGCCTGCAGTTCCTCCACCATCTTCTTGTAATCGACCAATTGCTCGGTCGACAGTTGCTCCATCTTGACAGGAATTGTGTTTTCTTCACTGATTTCAGGGCTCTTGACATTAACCATCGCGTCGGCTTTGTCGGCGTGCTTTAACCGAGTTGATGGTCCCACTGGGCGTGCCAAGAAGCGTGTTGATGAGAAAATTCTCTCACGCGCTGGCCTGGGAGATCTGCTTAGCTCCAGTGCAGGTCCGTCCTTGGCTACCTGTGATGATCTAGGCGTGCCAATTGGTTTGATTTGCCAATAAAAAATAATAAACAGATACATGCGTTAAGGTTAAAGTTAGATCCTACCGGATCGGCTCAGGAAACCAACTTGCATATAATTGTCTTCTCGAAGCATATTTAAACTAAGTGACTGGGATAGATCGGCTATGCCAAGACAGTATGAATCACTTAACCTAAATATACATCAAGATAGTAAGTATATGTGTTTATGACCTAGCCGATGCTGCAGGTCTAACGTGAATCGGCTATTACTCCGATGTATCTTATGAAAAGATATCAACCTAACCTAAATGCGTTAAACCTAGATCAATTGGCTATCAGCTGATGCTAATGGACTGATACTGGCTTAAGGCATTTAACCAGATTGAGATCTTAATATAAGAGGCAGCTTTAATATATCTAATAGTAAATAATGCTAAAAGATTATTAAAACAGGTAAGGCTGGCTGAAACCCCAGCATTGTCTCTACGAGTAGGCATCTAATCAAATAGTTCTAAATACTTCTAAAAGCGACTTAACAGATCATAGATGATGCATCATTAAATACAAAAAGATAGTATAAGATCTATATAGACTGATGTAAACCCTTCAAGACGGTGGATGCAACATATAACCTAATCCAACATCTAGATCTAGCTCTATCGGTTGCTGTCTCCCGAGAGAAACGAGCCGACGGCGAGATAGATCTAGATATTGTTCTAGATTATATGTCGTATATGATAACTTACGCAGTTTATAACATTAAACCTAGAGTGTCATGATGATGTAAGCACTAGATTCGACGGAATAAACCACTAATGACTAGAATTTACCTTATTCGGGGCTCGAATCGATGCAGCCCGAAGCCGGATCAAGAACTCGTCTAAAAGAAAATAGGAGGCGATGCACCAAAGTTGTATTGATGTATGATTGATATTTACAAGAGGTCTCGGGTCCTATTTATACCCAAGTACAACAAAGTCCATGTAGAACACGGTTTCTATCTAATCTACTATTCAAAATACGATAATAGCCCAGGATACAGTCCCATGCCGCATTACAAAAGGAAATATCTAAACAAAATCCTATTTTACAGATACAATTGCCGTTACAGGACTTTATCTATAGATGGCAATATCTTAACGAACAATTGAGAACCGAATCTTCCTTCTATCTTGAAGATTCCTTATCGGAAACGGTTCCATCTCCTTCTCTAAATCCGAATCGGCTATCGGCTGTCCCTGTCCAATTCGGCCTCAGCCGATTGGTTTTCCAGCCGATTTGATCGTAGCCGACATGGCCTTAGCTCCTACACAGACCACTTTCTTAATCCGATTCCATGTTAATCTCCGTTTGGACTTAGGGATTTGGCTACCAAATTTGATCGTTAACAGTCATACATGCTCTTAGGCAGAATGTGACCTTTCGAAAGCAGACCACCAAATATTGAACAGATAGCATCGAAGTCATCTCTACTCCAGCTAAACTGGGACTTTAGGGCCATTAGACATGCAATGGCATCCAGTTGAGAAATCTTGGTATGCCTGTGAAGGGGTTGTTGTGCCGTCTGCAACATCAGGTAATATGCCTTTGCGGTTTCCTCTGGCTCATCCTCCATACACCCTTCATCATAGTCATTTAACATATCTCCTACCCCGGCATCCAAATCATATTCATCGATTCGTTGTCTGACGACCTCCTCTCTCGCAGGATGGCGCTCACCATGTAAGGTCCACCCGGTATAGTTTGGCATAAATCCATTCTTGACAAGATGTGCATCCAACCGCTTCTTTGATTGTTGACACTTATTTTGACAATCAGTGCATGGACACCAAGTAGTAATCTTTCCATTAAGCCTGGCAAAAGCCCCCTCGATGAAAGCATTGGTCTTGTTAATCCATTCAAGGGTCATCCTAGACACATTTGGGCGACCTGTGTACATCCACTCATGGTCATCCATCCTCTAACAAATCATCGAATAATATAAGAATCGTTTAAATCTACCGAGTGTCTATACTCTCTAATAGGTGAGGATAGGTCCTAATCCCACCCGAGGATGTATATGGGGTTAGTTTTCATGCCCTACTCCGGTTCGAGACAGAATTTCACCAGCACCTCCTCGCGTTCTCCAAATACACGTCCCGTCAGGGAGATTGTATATCCAGAGAACAACAGGGAGGTCCTGTCGAAACCCTATCTCGGACTGGAGTAAGGCATGACCCATCTACACATCCTTGGGCTGTCCAAAAACGTGGACAATTCAAAACAGATACGGTTTCAGATATGCAAAGATCTGCATATCTACTCCAATCGTATCTCTTTCCAACGGGAGACGCCTAACTAGGTTACGTGATACACCTACATTATATATAATTAATGTAAGTGTGCAAGAGAAGCCCGGGGTCTCTCACCTAGGTGCCTCTCGGGCTAGACAGACGACGGAGTCAGTGAAGGCAGCGAGGAAGCCGTGTAGTAGAAGGAGGCGGCGACAAACTTGCAGTACACCCCAGTATCGAAGCGGTCATGGCTACACAAGTCGAGGTAGGTGCAAAGATCTATACTGAAAAAATATAATCATGTCAATTAAAAATTTCGGCAGCACCTCCCCTGCACAGGGAGGTTTCCAAAACCTGCAACAAACGAGACGACACGATGGCCGAAAGCCACATACACATATAACAAGACATATATGCACCACATATACAAATTAGCTATAAACAATAAAATCACCATATATGCACTACATCAACTACATATATTTTCTTTTGTTGAATATCACAATACTTAGTCTATACTAAAATTTTAATCTAATGCATCTACATGTACTCTATACTAAAATCTAATTTTGCTCCATTAAACACCTTCATTTTATCTAATTTTACTCAATCTAGTAGCACCTTTGAAGAGCCAAGGAAGGCCGGCGCCGGTGCAGGGCCGAGGGCGGCTGGCCGGTGGAGAGGCCCCGCGCGTGGGGGACGGTGGCGCGGCCCGGGTGGCGATGGCCGGGAGGGCGGCCGGGTGCGGCGGCGGTGGGCGCGACCGGGGCGACCAGGGACGCGCCGGCGGTGTGGAGCGCAAGCTAGCCGGGGGCCGGGGCGGCGTGGGGGCGCCGACCGAGGGCATCGTGCGAGGGGCGGCCAAGGGGCGGCCGAGTGTCACGCCCAAAAATTCACCCCATAATTTCCGCAGCTAATTTGTGCATTACATCCTCGTCCAGGCATCAGCCGAGGTACACAAATCGACATTATTGATAATACAAAAACCTCGTCTTAGAAACAATATAAAAGAGTTACACAAATGCAGCGAAAGAAAAAAACTGACTTAAGCTAAACTGGACTCGAGCGAAGCAAAACACCAACACCACAGCTAACCCTTGACGGCGAACAAGCCTACACCTCTTCAGAGACCTCGACCTCAACCTCTGGAACTGAAGGGGGAAAAAAGAAGCAAGACTGAGTACAACCACCGTACTCAACAAGTCATATCGAAAGAAAAGATATGATGCATGATTAAATATCAAGGAAATGGATAATAGACTCAATTTGCATAAACAACATTGCAGAAATAATAGTAATAGTTGAAAGCAGTAAAACAGTAGTAATACTTAACCAATATTAAATAAACACTGTCCAACATTAAAACCATGTTGCAACAGGCCCATCCATCCATCTGTACTAATCAAGTTCCAACAGTTCATTTATGTGAATAAGTGAGACTAATCAAGGTGAATCTGATCGATCGCCCGTAACCGTGGGCACGGCTATTCGAATAGTTTTACTCTGATCAGAGGTGTACAACTGTACCCACAAGACACAATCCCACGACACGTTATCGTGTGCCGGAGTACCACCACGATACCCCAGAAAGGAACTGTGACAGGACCCTTCACATAACCCCCTCTAACCAATCGTACCACACCAAGGTTTCGCCCCCACTCCCATCGGGGTAATGGGCAGCCCCCTCTCGTGCCGCGGTGAATCCGGAAGCCGATCAACCCTTAAAACCAGGGCCAACCCAACTCCATCACACCCACCCTCACTAGGGTACGTCGGCTAGAGACAGCTACGCTACAGACCCAGCCATTTCCCATGCTGGCTTGTGGTATGCACAGTAATTCTTCTAGGGTTTCCCGAGAACCGGTCCTTAATTGTCATGAGCACGCTAACCAAAACCAACCATGTGCTCACGACCCACCATTGTCATAATTCAGTATTATTAGAGTAGAGTCAGAAACTTGACCTCATCTGAGAATTAGTCTCCAATATAATACTTGATTAATGTGGTCCCCTTAAGTGAGCTAGTTGAGCTAAGCATGGCTAAGCAAGCCCTATACTAACATCTAGTCATATTGAACCCAAGTTATGAATGGTATTAGGTAAACAATCCCTATGGTTGATTACAATAGGTATAATAATCCCATGGAATGACATTCTAAAACATATGCAGTATTTGAGAGAAATGAGATATTTAAACAAAATAGATACAATACGATCAATGTAAAGTATGACTTGCCTTGCTCTGGAGACAGAGGAACCTCGGTGACTACTTCGAGAAAAACAAACTCGCCGGAAAGCTCAGAATCTACACGATAAACAAAGCACTCAACAAAACACCTAAAAGTCTACTGAAATAGCACTGAAAAGTATTAATAATGGATTCTTGACATTTTTTTGGATATAATGAAATTTGAATGGACTAAAACGGAGCTCGGATTAAAAAGATATGAATTTTAGAAGTTTAATTGTGATTTTTAAACTAAACAGAAAAGACTAAATTAATTATTGCGCAATTAAGTCCCGGGATGACACAAGCATTGCGCGGGCAGCAAGGGCTGACGTCATGCTGACGTCAGCACATTGAGCGGCGCTGGCAAAGGCCGACGTTAGCTAGGGCCGACGTCGCCTAGGGTTGACGTCGCTCTGGGGCCGACGTCCGCGTCGCCGACGCAAGCGGCAGGCTTCGGCTCTCGGTCCTGTGGTGGACCGAGTCCATGGCGGGAGGCGAAGGGGCGGCGAGGACACATGGCGTGCATCGATGAGGGGCGGCGGCGACCGGACGACGGCGGCTTGCGCGCGGGTGAGCGGTCCAGATCCGCCCGATCCGAAAGATCGAACGGTGCGGACGACGGCTAGGGTTAGGGTTTGGATGACGACGGAGGCCGGGCGGGCGGCTGACACGCGGAGGCCATCCGGGGTATGGCGGCCGGATCGGGCGGTGGGGTGAAACGACGGGATCAGATGGCTCGGATGCATCCGATCCGCTCGATCGAACGACGCGGGTGAGGCGGCGGCTAGGGTTAGGACATGGCGGCGGCTCGAGCTTGCTCGCCGGCCATGGCTGTGCGGTGGCCGGCCGAACTCCGGCGGCACGGGAAACAGCGATGACGGGCGACGCGATGCACGAGAAACAACGGCGGAGAGCGCCGCGGCTCGGGACAATGGCTCGGGACGGCGCGGGGCAAACGGAAACATGGGAAACCAAAGGGGGAGGAGCGGCGATGTACTCACCGGAGATGGGGAAGACGACGATGGCGGCGGCGATTTAGGGCACAAGAAACAACGGCGCAAAAAGGAATCTGGCAGCGGAGCTCGCGGGGGATTTTATAGGGACGAAAAGAGACCAGATTGCGCACAGGAAGCCCGCGAATTCCTCACCGTCGGTTTCGGACTCAGGTTAGGAGAGAGAAGGAAACGGCGGCCGTTTCGGGGCGGCGGCGGCCGTTGCGACGCGCGGGAAGAGCGGCGCCGAGTGCGGCGACGCACGCTCGGGCCCGGCGTGGGCCCGATGTGGCACTGGCGCGCGCGGAGGATGCGGCGCGGCGGCGCGCATGGCGGAGGCGGCGGATGGGCCGGCCGGGTGCAAGGGAGGAGGCCCGATTGGTGGGGCCCACCTGTCGGTGCCCGCGAGCGTGAGGGAGGCCCGGCGGACTTGCGCGGCGGCCCGAGAAGTAATGGGTCGCATGGCCCAACTAAGGAGAAAGGATGGGAAGCCGTACGGGCCGTACGGGAAAAAAATAAAAAGGGGAAAAAGGGATTTGGGACTTAATTTAAATTGTGGATTTCTTATTTAATTGATAAAAAATAGCTCCAAGTGCTCAAAATTCCCGTAAAAATCCTCGTTAGCGTATTTAGACATGTAGAATTCTAGAAAAATGCTACCATGTCATTTCCCTTTATTAAATGCATTTTAAAATTAATTATTGACTCCAGATTAATTCCAGAAATTCCGATTATTTCAGGGTAAATTGTTTAAATGATTTAGGGGCAAAAATCGTGGTGCGACACCGAGGGGCACGGCCGAGAGGGGGGGGGTTGCGGGCCTGGGACGGCGTGGGGCGCCGCCGGAGCTCCTGCCGAGCTGCGCTTGGACGGGGCGGCGGGCCGAGGGCAACGACGAAAGGGAGAATGGGGCCAGTGGGGACGGCAATGGGGAGAGCAAGCAGTGGTCGGCGCGCGTGTGTGTTGTGTTGTGTGTGGTCGGCCAAAATTTGGTTAAGTGTTGGCCGAGTTTGCCGAGTGCCATAGATCCGGCTCTCAGCAAAGGCTTTGCCGAGTGCTATCTGTCAGGGCACTCGGCAAACATATATTTTTTTGGCCGGGTAGGTTTGCCGATTGCCCCTGTGTCGGGCTCTCGGCAAAGGCTTTGCCGAGTGCATTTTATCATGGCACTCGACAAACAATTTTTTTTGCTCTATTGACCGGGGTAGGGGCCACGTGTCTAGCTTTGCCGAGTGCCCCCGAGCAAGCCACTTGGCAAAGTAATTCCCTACTAAATGAAGAAAATAATTAAAAAATTTAAATTGATGCAAAAAATTCCCAAAACTTGGCATAGTGCCATGAATGTTATATATTACGTCCACAAAAAGTTTTGGAGCCAAATTGAAAATTCGACCATCATTATGGCTCTAAATGTGTGAGATCAGTATAAACTCTAATATTCTTATTCGGAGATGCTTCGGTTTATAAGCGTCGTACGTGACAAAATGTACGAAACATTTTTAATTTTTTACACAGCATCAATGTCTGATTTCATGATACTCTAACAATTCTCATGATTTTTAGACTTTATTTGTTTTTTAATAATTTTAAAATTGAGCGAACTTTATTTGACTCACGGTGTTCCTGAATAAGATATTTGAAATTACTTTTCATTTCTTAGATATGGCCTCAAAATGGACTCAATAACATGAATATTATTTTTTAACACATTTTATTTCATTATTCGAATAATTTATAGTTCAAATTTGACACTAGTAAAGAAATTCCTATAACTACAAAAAATTATTTAAATGTAGCGAACAATTAGAAAAATATATCAAATTTTAACATGCAGTAATTCATGTTGCATATGGGGGCGGAGAAAGTTTGGAGGGTGGTGTACAACAAAATCTTAAAATTTTGCCGAGTGCCTCGGCAAAGCACTCGGCAAACTCTAATCTTTACCGAGTGCCTTGTCGAGACTCGGCAAAGACCACAGCTTGCCGAGTGTCACTTTGTGACACTCGACAAACTTGAAGTTTTGCCGAGTGCCCTACTTTGCCGAGTGTCAGGCTTTGCTGAGTGTCCGAGATTATGCACTTGGCAAATTCTGGGCACTAGACAAACGTCGGGATTCCGGTAGTGGCTGTGCACGGTCAGCGCGGAGAGCCGTGGAGCCACCACGCATCGCTCGGTCGTTGCTGTCACTATCGAGCGCGGAGCCGAGGAACTGCCGCTCTAGCCACATGCCGCCTCGGCCGTTGATGTCGACGCCATCATTGGAGCGCTATGCCACCTCACTGCACGTACGTTGTCACCGGAGCACTACTGTTATCAACTTCGTCGAAGAAGCACTGTGCCACAGCTCTAACCAGCATTGAGGTCTTCGGGCAGTTGCCACACCAGCGCGCCGCCACGGTTGCAAGAGAGATGGGGATGGGGAGAAAACAGATCCTCTGTAGTGCTGCCCTCTAACTTTGACTGGCTGATATGTGAGACCCCCACCTATCAGGCCTACATATCCACATGTCAGTGATCCAAGTTAGAGTGCAGTGCACTACTGCAGAGGAGATTCATCTAGATGGGGTAGGAGAAGGAGTGAAACGGAAGATTCGGGAAGAGAAAAGTGGGATTTTGACCAATCTTAATCTGTTGATCGAAATATTTGATCAGCATGTATATATTATCGATAAAAAAACTAAAATTTTAATCTGAAATTTTAAACCCCGACTAGGATATATTTCATCTGATATTATATTGCTATATGATACGGAGGTAGTAATACATAAGCATTTGCAATTGGAAGCATGGTACGCAAGGGGAAGAAGTATTAGGCTACGTTGAGCACTACCCTTTCTTAACTTCTACTCTTTTATTACTCTTTTATTTTTCACGTATCTCTATTTCCTAAACGGTATGTTTTTTAAAAAGATTATAAAAAATTATTTTAAAAAATCATATTAATTTATTAATACTTAATTAATTATTACGAACCTACTTGTTTGAACACAGGGGGTTGGTCTAAACTTTTTTCCGAGTAACACCCTACATTCCATTACCAAAAGATAACTGAAACATGATTTGTTATATCACTTAATAATACAAAGTGAATAACAGCTGACAACAAATTGAAAATAACAAAAACCCCGCTCATGAAACTACAACTATCATCAACAACGAAAAGGACATCCTTCCATGACATCTATGTTGTAAACTGAGTGCATTATTTTTGTATTATTATGTCCCTGATATTGTGTTAGTACTGAAGAATATGTAAGATATTCATTGATTCTTCCGTAGGCCAAACGGAAAGAGTCAAAAGACCAAATACCTACTCCTTCCATTATTTTCAAATTTGTTTAATTAGTGCTGAAAATTATCAGAGCATATAGTCAATCAGGTGACACCATAAACGGCAAATAGAACGTCATCGATCAGGTCACACTATCAAACTAGCACTACGGGAAATCCCCTTTTGCCGAGTGCCTGGGACACTCGGCGAAGCCTGTTTAACACTCGGCGAAAATTTCGCCGAGAGTTGCACTCGGCATAGGTCACACGGTGAACTTTTGATCGGCAAAGAACTCTTTGCCGAGAGTTTTTCATCGGGCACTCGGCGAAATCTTCGTCGAGTGCTGCATCGACACTCGGCAACAAAAAGTACACGTTAGGTTCGGTGACGGAAAAGTTTGCCGAGAGCCAGAAAAAATACTCGGCAAAGTTTCAATTTTGTCGAGAGCCGGAAAAAAACACTCGGCGAATTCCCAAACTTCGCCGAGTGTTTTGACAAAAGCTCTCGGCGAACTTGAAAACTTCGCCGAGCGCATTTGCAAAAGCACTCGGCGAAAGGGGTTATTTCGCCGAGTGCTTTTGCCGCAGCCCTCGGCGAAGTTCGTGCACTTGGCAAAGAGGGTATCCGTAACCCCAGTGTTACCCTCTTTGCCGAGTGTTTTGGTCATTGCACTCGGCGAAGGCCCTCTTTGCTGAGTGTTGCACTCGGCAAAGTAAAAATTTTAACCCTCTTTTATTTGTTAAGTCGCATATTTCACAAATTTTTAATATATACATCACATTCACAATCCCAATCATTTCACAACTCCATAAGCCATCATTCCACATCCCATAAGCATCATTCACAATCCACAAAACAGAAACATTCACAATCCCAATCATTCCACAACCCCATAAGCATCATCCACATCCCATAAGCATCATTCACAACCCACAAGACATATAATTCACATTCGTAGTCACAGTCACAATCCACAAAACATAAACATAGTAGTTCACAGTACGTAGTCCACAATTCGCAAACGAAATTCGAAGAAAATACAGTAGTTCACAGTAGATACTCCAGAATTACAATTGTTCAAAAGAAATTTACCGAGATGGCCACAACGCCCAACCGTCGTGGTCATTGTTGAGGGGGTTATTTGATGCCGCCGACTGAGACTGCACAAAAAGAAAATAGAATAGTATAGGTTGTCAAGATAGTAACATTCGCAAATAAGAAAATTAAATGCGAGGTTAAGTGACTCACCGGAGTGCCTACAAAAGGATGTGGTGAAGGGTTACGCGGAAGCTACGCTAGCCGAAAACAAAAATTTTTTACCACGCAAACCAGGAACACTTGCAAGTAAGGGCCGATAGATCGTTACCGATTGGAGTAGAGTGCAGCGGAATAGCCAATCAGGGCAATCCGATCCGGAACAGTGTAGCCGATTCCCGGAGACAGCCGATTCGCCAATCAGCCAATTCGAGTCGTCCGGCCGCGTTCTCACGCCTCGCTCCGATGCGCCCGACCGCAACCGATTCCACCACAGCCGTCGCTCCGATTGATTGCAGCCGATCCGAAGCCGATCAACAGCGCGCAACGTAGCAGCGCCTCTACCGGTATCCACACGTCCGGGGACAGAACGCCGTACACCCGTGTGCTAGCACGCGATGCAAGGCTAGGGTTTGGCTCAAAAGTGGGGAGGGTTTTCGTGGAGATTGATCTCGACGACTTCTGTTGCACGCAATGCAATTGACATGCCGCAGCTCTCCACCCCTCCCTCCTTTATATAGAGTTGGCCGACTCGGACTAGTGGCCGATTAGGACTCTACTTTGAATCGGATCTCATCCGTATCTCATAGAGTTGGCCGCCCACACGTCGTAAGCCCATAGGACTCTATCCGATCGGATCCCTATCCGATCGAGCCATATCCGAGTCCAACTCGAATGCCTGTTCTTATCCCCTTAAGCGTGCGACCCTGTAAGTTCAGGTATACTCGGTTTCGGCTATAGTCTAACTTAGCCGATCGTCGGCTCGAGTCTAACTCAGACCGACACACAACGGCGCCTAGCAAGCACATATTGACACCATAGTATACAAGAATAATATCGGCTCGAACCTGTAATGTGTACACAAATCCCTTTGCCTCACGATACCAGTTAAGCTATAGGCAAGATGTGTGCCATCCCTTCAATAGCTTAACCATTCACTCGAACCGTATTGGATTATCTGTCTGTTGATTGACTCCTCAATCAACTTTAGCATGGCCATGCATTTCCATAATCCATTACCTCGAGGGGCCCAGAGATATCTCTCCAAAGGAGGGGCAAATTCCATCTTGATCACTCACATCCCACTCCATATTTCATAGCAAACCCGAAAACTACCTTTATAACTACCCAGTTACGGAATAGCGTTTGGTAGTCCCAAAGTAGGCTACTACACATGTTGGAATCCATGGTAATCTCAGGTCTAAGGACTTTGTACCAACACTACCTGAGACCAACTAATGGCACATTAATTCCTGTAGTGTCTCATGGTGGGTCTATCCAACAATGTGTTCTCCAACACATGTGTCCATGTTTATTGATTTGGTATCTCCATACCCATGATCTATGAGACATGATCATCAATCAATAAACATGCCGATCTTAGAATCATATTTGTTCCAACAATATGACATATGATCAGGGATCGTTTAGAAATAGATTCATACATATAGAGTCTCATAAATAAGTCACGTACTTATTGATCAATACAAGATGTCTACTTCATGGAACTGAATAACACTTTATTCATAAATACATAAACATTGAAGTGATATCCAACATCTCCATGTTGCCTCTAGGGCATATCACTAACATGTGGAGGAGTGAATACCACAGGCTGTGGTGGCGGTACGATAGGAAGACCCATGTTTTGACTGATTGATTGCACGTAGCTGTACATCTCAGTCATCCTCATCTCAATCTCCCGCCGTTTCCTTTTCTCCTCTTCCAACTCGTCCTACAATATTCTATTTCAATTTTACAAAGTGAAGCAAACAATCAGTAAATATTAATTAATTGAGGAAAAAAGAATTTTCTATCCCGAAGGTGCTGCACTTCGGTCTGTGCAGCGGTCGGCCGTGTGCGTATGGTCGGGCTTTCGCTCGTGCTCCTTGCTCGAAGCTGGGACAGAGTGGGTGTACTGGCTGTGTCGAGGAGGTTGTCGCCAATCCAGTACCGCCCATGCTTCTTGCCACCTCCCACCCTCATGACGACTTCTCCATCAATATCCTGGGTAGTAGGATCGAAATCCTCCCCATGGAGCTCCCTTGCCATCGTGGTGTACTGACTGAGGCGGCTGTGGACGGTCGCATTGGTGTACGCCGAGGGCCCGTCCTTTGGGTTGTAGTCGACGTAGGACGTCGCCTTGCCCTTGTGGGCCAAAGCCCATGCCTTGAACTGGGAGATAGGTTGCCCATCATGCGACGCCGACTGCGAATAAAACAATAGTATGGTTAAGAACTATTGAGCATTGGTCGTTGAAATGAAAAATAGAATTCATGTACCCATCTAGCTGCATACTGGTTGAGGCTAAGGCTGCCTTGGTGGTGTGGTGCACCTGGCATCATCAAACGCCGCTCTCGGCAAGCGGCGTGCGTCTCCTGCCACTCGGCAGTGCACCACCTATCCACCATGCGCTCCTAGCAATCGAGAAGTTGGCCGCACCACCAAACAGGCACCTACACGTCATTAAGTATAAGAGATATACCTAGATCAAATCAAATGGATTTAATCGTTCAAAAATCCAATGTTATATTTACCAGCATGTATTGTTCCTTTGTTAGAGTCATGGTTCTTGCTTCGGTTTTGGTGACCTTCAGGTTGTTGTATGCAGCGTTGTATGCAATGATGGCCTGGATGCACGCCTCGTAATGCATGTCAGTCACGAGTTTGCGACAGGATTTGTCAGCCACCGCAGCCGCTCTTGCCTCGTATCATGTCTGGCATCTAAAAAAATCCTGCATAAACACATTATGTATTGAGCCATTGTTTCAATAATGCGCAATTGATGTGATGTATTGAGGGACGTGGTTTGACAAAAGACTTACCCACAACTCGGCCTTCACCCGCTCCGCCCTGTTGTTAAAGATCCTTCCATCTCAATCAGGGAAATCGGGGACGGCGACGTAGTGGTCAAACGTGTAGGCAGGCTCCGACCTTCCGGCGTACTGAACAAGGCCAGGAAAGTGTACTCTGCACAGAAGACCCAGGATGCCGTTGACTTGGCGTTTGTGATCACCTCCTCTGATCACAGTCCAACACCTGACAAGTGAAAATGCAATGAATTATTAGTTTTAATTGTAATATTTAACAATCAAATGAGAAAGTATTGACAACATCCAAGGTTACTTACCGAGTCCCTTCAGGCTGAATCAGCGGGCGTCTCTCGAAAGGTATCGGTCGCCGTGGGAGGGTCGAGGGA
This sequence comes from Oryza australiensis, assembly GCA_019925245.2. Lineage (NCBI taxonomy): Eukaryota > Viridiplantae > Streptophyta > Magnoliopsida > Poales > Poaceae > Oryza > Oryza australiensis. The sequence goes on along the minus strand of JAIFGZ020000381.1, from coordinate 454,302 downwards.
CCTCGCAACCAAACGTTCGAGGCCAACCCCCTGCGAAAGCGAACTGCACCCGCCGAGCCGGACCCCCGGCCTCCTCCTCCTCCTCCTCACTAGAGCTACTAGACCCCTCAGCCTCCTCCTCCTCCTGCTCCGCCTGCTCCACCCGCTCCTCCTGCTCGTCGTCACTAGAGGACGGTACAGGGGAGGGTATCCTCCCTCGACCCCTGCCAGCACACACCTTGCGGCGACCCCTGCCGCGACTCCTACCAGACCCCTCAGCTGCATCGACCCCTCGAATGGCATCTTTGGCTCTTCTGAACACCGCACGCACTTCCTCAAACCACCCACCATCTTTGTTGAATCACCTGCACGTAGAAAAAGAAAACCAATTAGCACACATATAAAAAATACGAAGAGAGAGATGCAAAATAAATAGATAAAGAGAACATAGCTAACGCAGTGCATACATGTATTAGAAATAATCATCATGGTCAGGATTAGCTGGATCATAATTGTCATCATCACTATCATCATGGTCGATATAATCATTAGGTTCCTCCTCGGCAGGAGGAATGTCGTCGTCCCTCTCATTTCCTAAATGTAACCGTTGAAGCAATTCTAAGTGTCACATTACGAACCTCTTCTCTAGCGTCCTCATCAACAACCATTTCATTGTCTACATCCAACCCCATCGCTTCGGTTAAGTCTATCTCAAAACTTCCTTGTAGCCCATCTTCTTGAAAGAACTTGCCATCATATGTGTTTGGGTCCATGTTGTAGTCTTCATTGTTTGGTACAGGTAGTTTACCGTGTGGCGCTACCTTGTACACAGCATCCCAACCCTGAAGACGGTCGTCGGTTTGGCACGGATATGACAGATAATAAACTTGTGTCGCCTGTTGAGCAACGATATATACATCGTCTCCTGCTAGGACGGTTGACTGTCGAATTTCGACTAGGCCAAGATTAAGAGTCTGTCTCACTTGAGCAGGATCAAACCAATGACATTTGAATATGACAGGATTAAGAGGTCTACAACCATGAAAGTCGAGTTCATATATTTCTTCTATTCTTCCATAGTAATCAACCCCATCGAGCCCTGGAGTAAAAACTCTAGTATTTGTGGTTCTTCGATTGGGTCGACTCTGCTCATGGCTTGTTGTGTGAAAGCGATATCCATTCACATCATAGCCGGAAAATGACTTAACCCTATATGAACAGCCACCAGAAACTTGTCTCAACTCGGCACTCATAGACGCATCGTTTTGGCCCTGCAAGTTAAAGCAGGTTGTAGAGTCAAACTTCGCCAGCATAAACAAAAAGATTAAGCATTAGACACAATTTTGATAGTACCTTATTTTTGAACCAAGAAATAAAATCAGGCATTCCATTTCCCGCACCCTGCCTTAGAAGGTTTTCGACTTCTTGCGGGGTAGGTTCCCTTGGTTGACGCCAAAATCGATGTTGAAATTCCCTGTACGAACGAGAACAAGAGGGTTGAACAATGAGAAATTTGAAAAATTGGTAACAAATTTCTTGAGAACTTACCGCATGTACGGCTCCACTTCATCGAGGTTGGTCAACACGTATAGCATGATGTTGCGTCACTCATGATGATTCAATCTCTTGTTGGTCGCTTCACTAGCAGTTCCAAGTTGGCCTCGGAAAAGACTGAGGTTCAATTCATCTTCGCCAGCATTGTAACGAGGAGGTGGATAATGCACGCTAGGAAGGTTGTCAGCATAGTATTTTGATGTGAAATTTGAAACCTCCTCCAGAATGTATGCCTCTGCAATGGAAGCTTCAATCTTGCATTTATTTTTACATTTCGTTCTAATAACCTTCAAACATCTCTCAATTACATAGCACCAACGACACTGCACAGGCCCCCCCATGTGTATGGGGCAGCCGCCATTCCATAAGGGTTGAACCTATCCGTTGCCAACGCAACCCGTACATTATGAGCCTCTAGAGCTTTCCCAGAATGAATCACATCAAACCTTCTCCAAGCTTCACCATCGGATGGATGTACAAGCTTCTCAGGATTGTATCGACGTCCGAGCTTGTGCCATGTCATCTGTTTCGTGGATTCCTCGGTCATGTAAAGCCGTTGGATCCTCGGTACGAATGGAAGGTACCGTAAGATCTTCATGGGGATAGCGAGCTGCCTCTTATGCCCATCACCAGAGTCTACCTCTACGAACCTAGAGAATCCACACTTTGCACAGTATTTTGCTTCCGCATGCTCTTTCCTAAATAGGATACATCCGTTCGGACAAGCATGTATCTGCTCATATGGCATCTTAAGTGCACGAAGGAGTTTTTGTGTCTCATACATGCTCTTTGGCTGAAGGTGACCATTCGGAAGCAGGCTCCCAACAACTGCCAACATAACATCAAAGGCCTCTCTACTCCAGCTAAACTGGGACTTTACCGCCATTAGCCGTGCAATGGCATCCAGTTGAGAAACTTTCGTATGCCCATGAAGGGGTTGCTGTGCCGCAGACAACATGTCGTAATACGCCTTTGCGGTAGGCTCCGGCTCCTCCTCCCTACATCCTTCATCGAAGTGTGGTTCTTCATAGTCATTTAACATGTCTCCTACCCCGGCATGAATCAAACTCCTCGATGCGTTGTCGACGACCTCGTCTCTCCCACGGTAGGCTTCACCATGGAACGTCCACCGGGTATAATCAGTCGTAAACCATTCTTGCAAAGGTGTTTGCCCATGATCTCTTTTGTTTGTCGCTTCATGTTACCACATTTGCTACAGGGACACCATGTGGTTCGTGCTCCTTTAACCTTGGCAAATGCAAGTTCCAAGAGAGCATCGGTCTTCTCGATCCATTCATCGGTCAACGAACCATGACTTGAGCGGCCCGTATACATCCACTCACGGTCATCCATCCTCTATCATATCGAATAATCATATAAATACTATTTCCATCTACCGAGTGCCTCTAATGTCTAATAGGTAAAGATAGGTCCTAATCCCACCCGAGGATGTGTAGATGAGTTTACTTCCCACGCTCTAGTACTCCGCTCCGAGACAGAATTTCGACACACCTCCCGCCGTTCTCCAAATACACGTCCCGGCAGGGAGATTGTGTATCCGGAGAACAACTGGGAGATACTACCGAAATTCTGAGTCGGACCAGAATACTAGACCATGGAAATTAAACTCATCTACACATTCTCCGGCTGTCCAAAAAACATGGACAATTCGAAAAAGATACGGTTAAAGATATGCAAGAAGACGCATATTTTCATCCGTATCTCTTTCGAACAGGAGACGCCTGAGGTTACGTTATACACAGACAAACTACGGTAAAGACAGCGGCACCTGCAAAATAGGGAAGCAAAGCTCGATGGCCGGCACACAAGCGACGGCATGGCTACACGATGCGACTCCATTCATCATCTCAAATAAAAGGCTTCGACCATATGTGCATACAATAAACTTCAAAAATATATACGTGCATATTGCATATATTTTCTACTCAAATCAAATCAAAGAGTATAGATATGTATCTAATAAATACCATTGTTTTTGAACTAAATGTTTAAATAATAACAAATCTAATTTTGTTTGAACTAAATGTTACAATAACAAATAAATGTTGCAAAAGTAAAAACCATGTTTACCGAAAATGCGGAGGGGGGGGCGTCGGCGGGAGGAGGGGCGCGTCACGGGGAGGAGGACGCCGACGGGGAGGACGGCCGGCACGGGGCGGCGGACGGCACGGGGAGGACAGCCGGCACGGGGAGGATGGGGAGGACGGCCGGCACGGGGCGGCGGCGGCACGGGGAGCGACGGCGGGGGGGGGCGGCGGCGGCGGCGAGGCGAGAGCGCGGGTTTGTTTTTTTGCTAAGTCCGAATGTGAGCATGGCACGGGAAGGAGGCGCCCATATTAGAAAAGTTTGCCGTATGCCAAAGCTTTGCCGAGTGCCCCGATCCGGGCACTCGGCAAAAACAAGCTTTGCCGAGGGCCGATCAGCGGCACTCGGCAATTACTTATTTCGCCGAGTGCCCTTCTCTACGCACTCGGCAAAGTTTTCCGCATTAGGGTTTTGTCATTTTTTGCCGTGTGTGGTACTTTGCCGAGAGCTACACTCGGCAAAAAAACCTTTAGTTTTTTTGCTTCTAATAATTTAAAAATTATCAAACGGACTCAAAATTTTACAAAATTTTTGCATAAACCCATATATGCTATTTATTGCCTAGGGAAAAAGATTTGAAATCAAACGATAATTTGGCCGTCACTTTCTTACCAAATCTAACCAATCCTTCTCAACACTTATAATCTACTCCAGAGAATCTTTGGTTTTGTGAGTGTCGTACCTGATAAAATATTCGAAACCATCTCAATTTTTTACCCCAGCCTCGACTTATGATATCATGACATCCTAACAAATTTTATGATTTTCTGACTTCGTTTGCTATTTTTACAATTTTGAAATCATTCGGTCAACACGTTCCTAACCATGTTACATGAAGAAAAACATCTCAATTTCCGTTCATTTACCACATATTGACTCAAAAGGGTCTAAATAACATGAATATAATTTTTGCACTACTTTTTTTTATTTTTTAACCACTTGTAGTTCTAATTTGAGACTTGCAAAAAAATTCACGAAAATGCAATAAATCAAAGAAATATAGCAAAACCAATGGAAAAATTATAAAATTTGATAATTAGGGATTACATGTTGTATTTACATAATATAAAAAGGTTTGGAGGATGGATGAGGAAAAATTTTGACATGTTTGCGAGGGCCAGGAAAGACACTCGACAAAGGTGGTTTTTTGCCGAGTGCCTAGCCCCGGCACTTGGCAAAGGTTGTATTTTGCCGAGAGCCTAGCCCTAGCTCTCGGCAAAGGTTGTTTTTTGCCGAGTGCCTAGCCCTAGCACTCGGCAAAGATGGTACCAAACGGTATTAGTTGACGGCGGTTAGTGTTTTGCCGAGTGTCCATTATTGGCACTCGGCAAAATTGTACTTTCGTCGAGAGCCGTGTGGAGGCACTCGGCAAAAGGTATTTTTGCCGAGTGTTTCTTTTCGCCGAGAGCAAACACTCGGCAAAGTGTCCTTTTTGCCGAGAGTTTTTTTGCCGAGAGCCCTCTCGGCAAATATGTTATTCGCCGAGTGCCCGACATAAATGTCTCGGCAAAAATTTTACACTCGGCAAACATGGGCTTTCCCATAGTGTAGCTAGATTCCAGATGATGACGAAACAAGGAAAATTAAGCCTTGTTTGTTCTATGATGAACTGCAAGATCAAACTGTATATGATCCTCGCATCCATGTTGATAATACTTATTATTCAAGCCTTTAAAACTTTAATTATAAATAGCATCTAAAATATTTATATTAAAATATAATAATATACGGATGTCTTAACAATGCTCTAATAAAATAATATTTTTATATATATTGTAATAAAAAATAGTGGATAAATTGTTTTCAAAACGATAGTTATAATTATTATAGAGAGTATTTTTTACTGTAGTTAACGAACGGTGAATACTCGATCACATGTTGGCGCAATCCGCTGGCGCGAAAGAGAACATCCCGCCGTCGAGATCGTAGAGCACGTGCAAGTCCATCTGCATGACGTTGCCTATGATGGATATCGACAGGTCCTTCGTCGCCGGGAGCACCAGCAGGCACTCCACCGCTGCGCGGCCCTTCGAGTCCACCGCCACCATACCGAAGTAGCTCCGCCGTCGCACGGCGTACTCAGCTCCCCCGGCGAACTGCAGCACCAGCGTCGGCACGGGCACGTCGCCGCCGCTGGCCTCGAAGCACAGGTCGAAGCCGAAGCGCGTGCCGTTCACCGTCGTCAGTTTGGCCATCTGCGACAGAAACGCCTGCTTGACGAGGTATACGTAAGCGTCGTGCCGGAGTCCACGATCGTGCCGCCGCCGAGGCCGGCGTGCGTGAAGCCGAACGTGCTGCTCGTCACCGGGAGGTCACTCGAACCGACGGTGATGCCGGTGAGGTTGACGTAGTAGTACGAGGAGCTTGGCATCGCAGGGTTTTTGAGGAGCGGCGTGGACTGGACGTTCCCGCCGGTCACATTGGCAAGGGAGCCGAACAGTATCGGGCTGGCGCCGGCGGCGACATCGGAGCGGAGGCAGTACGAGAACCGGCTGACGCCGAGCTGCGAGACGAGGGACAGAGGGCTGCGGCCGAGCCCTGTTAGCCATGTACAGGTGTGCATGCGGCATGCGGTTAGGAGCGTGCGATGTTGGCGCGTGTGATAGCAACGCATGACGCGTCAGTCGGCCTGCTGTTTGGATTGGATGGCATGCGATATTGGCTGCGGTATTGGTGCAATCTCTATCCACATAAAATGATAAAATTAGTTTTGTTGAGTCCGTTTAATATATCCGATCTCTTAGAGATTAATCCTATCAGATGTAAGCTACATTGGAAGCTATTCCCAACTCATATTAATACATGTACACGGCCTCGTGAGAGGTGAGAACGCTTCCGTATTCTCCACATGGTATCAGAGCAAGGTTCACCACGCCTAGATTGGATCCTCTGATCCGGCGTGGTGATGATGGCGTCTTCTATAGTACAAAAATCGCCATAGGTGTCGGTTGGGAACCGGCAATAGGTGTATTGGTCGGCACCTTTGCGTTTTCTCAAAGGTGCCGGTTTAGGAACCGGCACCTTTGAGGTCGCCTGATCCAAAAAAAAGCTCAATGACATCGACTCGCTCCCTTTCAACCCATAGAACCCAACATGAACCCTCCCGCCGCGCTGAACAAATCATCCCGTGAACAAATCATCAAGAACCCTCCCGCGCTGCTGAACAAATCATCAAGAACAAATCAACTTGTACAAATTGTTGATACAAAACATCAAACAAACAAATCAAAAGTCAAGAAATCAACAATAAAGACCCCTCCCGCCGCGCCGCCGCCGCCCGTCGCCGAAGGCCGCCACCTCCCGCCGGATCGGCGGAGGGGAGAGGGCTCCGCCGCCGTCACCGCCTCCCTCCCGCCGAATCCGGCGGAGGAGGGCTTCTCCACGGCCGCCGTCGCCTCCTCGCCACTTGCCGCTCGGATCCGGCCTCACGCCGCCGCCGCCAAATCCACGCACGGCTTCCTCCTCCCTGCCGATGCCGGTGTCCCCGTCCCCGCCGATGCAGATGCCACCGATGCCGATGCCGGCCATCGCCCCTCCGCCGTCCCCGTCCCCATGCCCGCGCCGCCCCTTCGCTGGAGAAGAGGAGAGAAGGGCGCCGGAGAGGAGAGAAGTGGAGAAAAGGGGTGCACGCCGGCGAAGAGGAGAGAAGGGGCGCCGGAGAGGAGAGAAGAGGAGAGAAGGGGCGCCGGATGAGAGAAGAGGAGAGAAGGCGTGCGGGATAGGATAAGGACCGAGGCATATATCCCCATCGGCTCGGCTTATGGCTCGGCTCGGTGGTTTAGGTGCCGGTTTTTTAAAAAAACCAGTACCTTTAATATATTATAAGTATCGGTTTTTTAAAAAAACCGGCACCTATAGTATAGGTACCGTTTTTTTAAAAAACCGATACCTATAACATATTAAAGGTACCGTTTTTTTAAAAAAACCGACACCTATAGTATAGGTGTCGGTTTTTCTTTAGAGCCGCTACCTATTGTTTTAATAGGTGTCGGTTTTTGTTGAACCGACACTTATACATGTTTTTGTAGTAGTCTAGTTCCTCCTCTGGTAATCCTCTATCCGACCAATCTACACCAGATAAACTCACCCATAGCAATTACCTCTTATGGAAGGCATAGATTCTCGCAGTAATACGAGGGGCACGCATGGAGGGCTATCTCACTGGCGCCACTCCAAAACCCCCCGTGATGATTGCTGTTGCACCAGAAAAAGAAGGAGGACGGCCTACTGAAGCCGTCAATCCGGCGTATGAGACATGGCTTGCTGCGGACCAACAGGTCCTAGGCTATCTTTTCTCCTCCTTATCAAAGGAAATCCTGACGCAAGTCGTCACCATCGAGACATCAGCACAGGTATGGAGAGCAATCACCGTCCTCCCGATCGAGATCGCAGTGTCTCAACACATGACTCTCTCTGTCTACAACACGCAAGGGAGATCTCAGTGTCTCTGACTACATCAACAAGATGAAAGTTCTCGCTGACGAACTAGCAGCGGCCAGCAAGCCAATTGATGATGAAGAAATGATGGGCTACGTCCTTGCCGGACTTGATGATGATTATGAACTGGTTGTCTCCAATTTGGTAGGAAAAAGTGAGCCAGTTCCAATCTCTAAAGTTTACTCACAGCTTTTGAGTTCTGAATCCAGGGGAAAGCTTCGATAGATGGCCTCGGCACATGGGTATTCTTCTGTCAATGTCATCAAGCGCGGCGACAGAAGTGGCGGCGGTTTCAGCCGTGGTGGCCATGGTGGTTGCGGCATTGGTGGCAAAGGCCGTGGTGGTTTCCTTCACCACACTGGTCGTGGCAGCCATGGCGAACATGGCAGTTTTGGCAGCCATGGCCGCAACTCCGGGCGCCACAACCATAACACCAAGACGTGGTCGATCTGCCAACTGTGTGGTAAAACAGGACATGTTGTCGCCGATTGTTGGCATAGATTTGATGATTCTTTTGTTCCAGACTCCAGAATGGCAGCAGCAGCCTCCTATCAAGTTGATCCCAACTGGTACATTGATACTGGTGCGACCGATCACATCACGAGCGAATTGGAAAAATTAACAACTCGTGAGAAGTACAATGGCAAGGATCAAATCTACACAGCAAGTGGAGAAGGTATGGAGATCAAACATATAGGCCATTCTATAATTTGCACACCCACACGGAATTTACATCTCAACAATATACTCCATGTTCCACATGCTCGAAAAAATCTTATTTCAGCTCATAGACTTGCCCTTGATAATCATGCTTCCATTGAAGTTCACTCTCGTTTCTTTGCTATTAAGGATCAGGTCAAGAAGAATCTTCTTCTTAGAGGACCACGTCGCAATGGGCTATACTTGCTGTCGCAGCCATCATCCTTTTCATCCAAGCAAGCTCTTGGAGTTATCAAGCCCAGTCTCAAACAATGGCATAGTAGATTAGGCCACCCTTCATTTTCTATAGTTCAGAAAGTCATAAATAATAATAGCCTACCTTGTCTAGGAGAGGTTCATGAGTCAGGAGTGTGTGATGCTTGTCAGAAAGCCAAAAGTCACCAACTTCCGTATCCAAAGTCTACTAGCGTGTCAAGTGTGCCTCTTGAACTAGTCTTTTCATATGTGTGGGGACCTGCTCCTAATTCTGTAGGTGGCAGGCAATATTATGTGAGTTTTATCGATGATTTCAGCAAATTTACTTGGGTATATTTGCTTAAGAAAAAGTCCAAAGTATTTCAGAAATTTCTTGATTTTCAACAACTTGTTGAGAGACTCTTTGGTCGCAAAATAATTGCCATGCAAACTGATTGGGGAGGAGAGTATGAAAAATTAAACTCCTTTTTCATCAAAATTGGCATTAGTCATCATGTGTCATGCCCTCATGCTCATCAACAAAATGGATCTGCTGAGTGTAAACATCGACACATTGTTGAAGTTGGCCTAGCTCTTCTTGCTCATGCATCTATGCCTCTGAAATTCTGGGATGAAGCTTTCTTAGCTGCCACCTATCTTATTAATCGCACTCCTTCAAATGTCATTCAGTTCACTACACCATTAGAGCGTCTACTAAATCAAAAACCTGATTACTCATCCCTGCGAATCTTTGGTTGTGCTTGCTGGCCAAATCTTCGACCTTTCAACACTCGCAAACTCCAGTTCTAATGTGTTTTCCTTGGCTATAGTAACATTCACAAAGGGTTCGAGTGTCTAGATGTGGCCTGTGGTAGGATTTATATCTCCCGGGATGTTGTGTTCGATGAACAAATTTTCCCGTTTTCTAAGTTGCATTCTAATGCCGGTACTCGTTTACGAGCTGAAATTAATCTCCTACCACACACCTTGTTGAATCCTAATTTTTCTAGTGGGGATGAGCGTGTGACTGGTCATATGTTTGATTCTCCTGAACATACTAATGTCACTGTTGATTTCAGCACAGAAACCATGGACTCTAATGCTGCAGATTCAAATCAGTTTGATGGAGATCAACACCATGGTGACACAGAAAATCCCATGGATGGGGACGCAGATCTTCAGGCGGCGCCATCTCCTGCTTCCTCTGCCACATCTGCCGATGGTCAAATCAGTCGCACAGAAGCACGGGGAGGCACGAACCCTCCTCCTCCTGATGGAACAGGTGGGACAGATGGCGCCCATGCCGGCGCATAGCAGCAGATCGATGGCGCCCATGCTGGCGCCCACGCTAGCACATAGCAGTAGCAATGCGCGCAGTCAGATGGGAGTACACAGCAACAACCATGCGCGCAGTCAGATGGGACTCGGCCTGTCACGCGTGCGCAGAGGGGAATTTGAAAAGAAAAGATCTACACTGATGGCACAGTCATGTATAATTTTCTTACCACTAGTGAAGAACCCCGAGATTTAGAGGAAGCTATGTTAGACTCTAATTGGAAAAATGCAATGGATCTTGAGTATAATGCCCTGATGAAAAATAAAACTTGGCATTTAGTACCTCCTAGTAGAGGGCAAAATATAATAGGCTGCAAGTGGGTTTATAAAGTTAAACGTAAGTCAGATGGAACCCTGGATCGATATAGGGCTCGATTGGTAGCAAAGGGGTTTAAGCAAAGATATGGTATTGACTATGAAGATACTTTTAGCCCTGTTGTTAAACCAGTTACTATTAGGACCATTTTGTCTATTGTTGTGTCTAGAGGTTGGTCGCTTCGCCAGCTTGATGTTCAGGATACATTTCTTCATGGTCTGCTTGAAGAAGAAGTCTATATGGCTCAACCTCCAGGCTATGAGGACAAGAGTAAGCTCAACTATGTTTGTAAACTAGATAAAGCACTATATGGCTTGAAACAAGCCCCTAGGGCTTGGTATTCCAGACTCAGCAACAAGCTCTATGATCTTGGTTTTAAGCCTTCCAGAGCTGATACCTCACTATTCTTCTATAGTAAAGGAGGAGTCACTATGTTTGTTTTAATCTATGTTGATGACATTATTGTGGCTAGCTCTACACAGAAGGCTACTGATGCTTTGCTAAGTGATCTGAAACAAGATTTTTCTCTCAAGAATTTGGGAGATCTACATTACTTCCTTGGTATTGAGGTAAATAAGGTATGTAATGGTATATTGCTAACACAAGAGAAATATGCTTCAGATTTATTGAAAAAGGCTGGAATGACAAACTGTAAACCTGCAACAACTCCTCTTTCCACAGTACAGAAACTTTCTGCTTACAGTGGGTCTATACTGGGAGAGAATGATTCAACAAGGTACAGAAGTATTGTAGGGGCACTTCAGTACTTGACCTTAACTAGGCCTGACTTATCCTTTGCTGTGAACAAGGTTTGTCAGTTTTTACACAGTCCTACAGTTCAACACTGGATGGCAGTCAAGCGAATTCTCAGATATGTCAAGTCTTCTGTTGATGTTGGATTAAAAATTAATAAGTCTGGCTCTACTCTTGTAAGTGCTTTTTCAGATGCAGATTGGGCAGGATCTATGGATGACAGGCGGTCAACTGGAGGATTTGCTGTGTATCTGGGATCAAATCTGGTGTCATGGAGTGCAAGAAAGCAAGCTATAGTATCCAGGTCCAGTACAGAAGCAGAGTATAAAGCAGTTGCTAATGCTACAGCTGAAGTAATGTGGATTCAAACTCTATTAAAAGAGATTGGGATCTCTTCACCTCAAACAGCTTGTTTGTGGTGTGATAATCTAGGTGCTACGTATTTATCAGTAAATCTTGTCTTCCATGCTCACACTAAACATATAGAGGTCGATTACCATTTTGTTAGAGAAAGGGTTTCTAGGAAGCAGTTAGAAATTAAGTTTATCTCGTCAGGAGATCAAGTTGTAGATGGTTTCACCAAGCCTCTTCCTGTTCAGCAGTTTCAGAAGTTTCAGTACAATCTCAACTTGGACAAGTTATGATTGAGGGGGAGTGTTAGCCATGTACAGGTGTGCATGCGGCATGCGGTTAGGAGCGTGCGATGTTGGCGCGTGTGATAGCAACGCATGACGCGTCAGTCGACCTGCTGTTTGGATTGGACAGCGCTGCATGCATGCGATATTGGCTGCGGTATTGGTGCAATCTCTATCCACATAAAATGATAAGATTAGTTCTGTTGAGTCCGTTTAATATATTCGATCTCTTAGAGATTAATCCTATCAGATGTAAGCCACGTTGGGGGCTATTCCCAACTCATATTAATACATGTACGTGGCCTCGTGAGAGGTGATAACGCTTCCGTATTTTCCACAAGCCCCACGATGCCCGACGATGAGTTGCCCATGCCGTTCTCCGTGCTGCACCCGAACGCGACGTCAGGGAACGAGGCGCCCTCGACCTGGAGCGTGTCGGTGGCGAGGTAGCCAGTGGTGAAGCCCATGCCGTAGGGGTAGTAGTTGTTGAAATTTATCCTGGGGTGGCCCCAACCCCGGACGACGCGGATTGAGCAGCGTCCGGGATCCCACATGCACGGCGATGCGCGAAGTTTCTGAAGAACGTTTCTGTTCAAAGTTTGTTGTTTCAGTTTCGTTGTTCCCAGTTTTTAGCAGATGCATAAAAACGGATCAAGCAGATGACTTGGTTCGAGATTTAGTTCTATAAGTATGTAAGGATATTTTGTATTCAGTTTCGAGTCATTTTTTTGAGTTGAAAAATCGCGGTAATTAATCCACGCCAACACTCTGTTCTTGCTACTCTATTTTTCCGCTCTGTTCCAGTCCTTTGTCCTGTCGTATTCCCACCAATACACAGCCGAGTGTGAGAGTTTGAACAGAAACCGTTTCAGTTCTTGTTTGTGTGTGTGAGCGATTCATTTCAGTGACTTTGTGAGAGAGAGAGCCTACTCCAGTTCACAGCCAACATTTGGTATCAGAGCCTTGTCCACCACATACAACCATGGCGGCGCTTATTCTGGGGAGCAGTAGCAGCGGCGGCGGCAATAGTGCGGCGACAACGTTGTACCAATATCCACAGCTCACGGCAACGAACTACACGAGCTGGGCGATCAGAGTGTAGGCGATCATGGAGGACCAAGGCGTCTGGGCGGCGGTGCAGCCGGCGGTCGGCGAGGCCGTCGACCTCAAACTATGCAGAAAGGCGAAAGCTCATTTGTTCTAGGCTCTGCCCGAAGACATTCTCATGCAAGTCGCAAAGAAGAACACGTCCAAGGAGATATGGGAAGCTCTCAAGACGAGGTACGTCGAAGCCGATCGTGTTAAAAAATGCTCGGTTGCGGGCATTGAAGAGTTAATTTGACAGCATGCGGATGGTTGACGGGGAGGTGCTCGATGACTATGCGGGAAGACTGACGGCGATGTCCGTGAAATACACCAATGTTGGGGGGACGTTGCATGACACTGCCATGGTGAAGAAATTGTTTGACACCGTGTCGGAGCGCTACCTTCCGGTGATCGCCGGTGTCGAGCAATTTTGTGATGTTGAAGACACGTTGTTCGAGGAGGCGCTATCTCGACTCAAAGCGTTCGATGAACGCACCCATCAGCAACAACCCGGCGGCGGTGTCAACATGGGCGGCCAGCTCCTCCTCACCCAGGCAGAATGGGAGGCACGCCAGAATAAACACGGCGTAGATGCTTCGACGACCCAGAAGAATCGAGCACCCGCAGGCAACGGAAATCGCGGGCGTGGTGGGCGCTCGCGCGGGCGTGGCCGTGGCACTGGTGGCCGCCAGATTCATAGAAGGGCGACGGGGCAGGCGGCTCTGGAAGTGGCTCGCGCGACAAGAGTCACATTTGCTGCTACAATTGCCGCGAGTTGGGGCATTATTCTACCCAATGCAAGGCACCGAAGAAGAAGGAGGCGCACCTTACTCAGGCGGATGAAATAGAGCCTGCCCTGTTCATTGCCGAAGAACTTTCCCTAGAAGAAAAACAAGACATTGTTCTGCTGAATGAAGATCGTCTCTTACTGGATCTCTTTCATGTTGAGCGATGCGCGCAGACATGGTTCCTGGACAATGGCGCGAGCAACCATATGACCGGTGACAGAAGGAAATTCAGAGAGCTTCATGAAGCCATCACCGGGAGAGTTCGTTTTGGGGACGGACACTTGGTTGAGATAAAAGGGAAAGGTTAGATTCTCTTCTCTTGCAAGAATGGAGACCAATGGCTATTGGAGGGTGTCTACTACATACCAAGTCTGCGAAGCAATATGGTGAGTTTGGGGCAACTCACAGAAATAGGACATAGGGTGATTATGGATGAAGATGAACTTGAGGTGTTCGAAAAGGATCCCTTGAGATTGATTATGAAAGTGAGGCGGACTCCAAATCGGTTGTATCGTCTTGAACTCAACCTTGCACATCCAGTGTCACTGCTCGCAAGCCTTGATGATCCGGCGTGGCTATGTGTAGACCCCCGTTTTTGAGGACGGGAATCATTCGTGTTCATAGTACCTTATCCCTGGATCGAGTAGTTTGGTACCCACGAATACAGTTCTGAATTACCAGGTGCAAAGTGCACGAATAGTCTTACAACGAAATTATTACAATAATAGGCCCGAAGGCAATATCCAATACATATAGGACCTACCAGTCCGGATACATCCGAAAACAGAAATTAGATAAGATAGCAGACGGAAGGCAGCAGCATGCCGATTGCCACAGGCAACGACTGGGGACTAAGACCTGTTGCGCTCCATTGTCTTCATTCCTCCTAGTAGTATGTGTACGGGTCTTCCTCATCTCCTTCATCTGGAGGTTTGTGCGTATAGCAAGGGTGAGTACCCAACGTACTCAACAAGCCAACACAGAATGATGCACATGATAGGGTCATTCAAAGGATGGCTATGGTTTATTTGCGCAAAGCCAATTTTCACAAATCATTTCACAAACCTAACATCTAGCCAGGTCAAGTTTTAGGTCCATAGTATATTAAGTCGGCGACGGTTCTGTCCACCATCCATTGTGATCCCAAGGATAGCTTCCCGCCTCCGATCCGTCATGGTTTTCTGGGGGTGTCTTTCTCCTTTCTCTCAGATAGAGAAGTTGGTTTCCCCAGCACATAAAGTCATTATGCAATCCCACCCATCATTTTAAAATTTATGAGTCTAGCCACGGAAAATACTTGTCACGTCGCTCATTAACCGCGAGCACGGCTATTCGAATAGATTGATTAACTCACACTGCAGTGGATGTACACTTTACCCGTACTCCGCAACTACTCATTGAATGAGCTTACATCCCTCTATATGGGACGGTCACGGCAAAGCCTTTCGATAACCTCACTTTGGCGTACCCGCTTCATGAACTTAAGCCCTCATGCACTCTAGCCGTCATTTCCTAGCAAAGAGAGGAGTTCGCGCGTTCCGGGGTAAGAGAAAGAATTGCTCTATCCTTGAACTTTCCATCTTCATGTCCTTTTCTTCATGTCTTCATTTCTTCATGTTGATCGCATGCCCGATCTCTGCCCAGGTACCAACCAGCGGTACACCCCCTGCCGGAAGGCCCTTAACTATCGTCCGTGCACCCACCGTGGTACACCCCCACCGGCAAGCCCTTACCTCAACGCCAACACCTGAACCTACTATGCAAGGATACCGCTCCGCTCGGATATTTAATCAACTAGGTCTATACCCATTCGAGAAGTACGGTTGTACTGGCTCGTTCTAAGTTGTAGTCTCATGGCTCGGTCCTTAACTGACCAGGGACGGTACTAGCCTTTCCGGAATCCACCCAAATCCATCCATCCGTCCCAGTCTAAAAACATTGGTTTGTATTTTCATTTTTCATCAAAGCCATTTCCAACATGATCAAGGCAACGTGGCGCTCATATCTCCACTTGCCGTGTCTCAACCATCTTCCCAAGATAGTTGCCCAGGCACGAGGCTTATTTGTAAAATCATGAATATGCAAGAATCTAGTATAAGCGTGGCTAAGCATTTTACCGAAGATAACCGCCGGTTGCATCACATCGAAGGTTTACAAAGAATATTTCTAAGGGTATTCAATATCAAGGCAGGATATATCAAGAATAGGTACTCATTTGTGTATAGCATGCAATTTGTAATTGAAAACAATATCATTTCACAAAGTAGGATCAATATGTTCAAAGAGTGTGATGACTTGCCTTGCTCGCACACTTGTTGGTTGGGGTCTTTTGTGTACTCAACGCCTTCCTCGGACGCTAATCATACGTGCGAGAAATCAAATTTGAATTCGATTAGAATTCAAATAGAATCCAGTAAGATCCAAAAGAAAACCAAGTAAATCACAATAGCGGCTCCTAACACTAGGCTATGACTCTATGCGAACCTAGGCTTGAGTTTCGACGAAATCCGGGTTAGAGCGAAAGGGTTATAAGGATTTGAAGTTTTGTAATGAATTCGATTTTGTTAAGAAGGGTGCGATATTTATCTTAATATGCTTAAAGTTTGAGAAATACTAGAGTTGATGATTCAATTAATAAAAGAAAGTGATTACCCTTCAATTTCATCAAATTATTTCTCGGGTCGGGAAGCCCTAGGGTTTATAATAATCCAAATTAATTGGTGTCGCGATCTAGCGAAAATGGGTTGGGAAGGATTCTATGGAGCAACGCCGTCAAATGTACATACATATATATATATATATATGCATATATGCATATATATACATATAGCAAAGGATTGACTAGGGTTTATAAAGATGGTTTTGAAATTATTATAAGGGTTCCAAAAAAAACAATAGATAGATGGATGGGCTTTACAAAAGATAGAGATTTTTTGAGAGGGAATAGACTAAAGAGTTTGAGTATAAAGTTTTTATTCATGGGAAATACATGGTAAAATAAAGTTCATTTTTATTTGTAAGAACATTTTGGGAAAGGATAAATAATATACTCTCGAGAAAATTCTTGTAAATTAAGTTTAAGATTTAAAAAGAGAAAATATAAATTTTTGTGATTTTTACTAGGCTCCTACAAATTTTAATTCTCAAAAGAAAATAGAAATAAAAATTTTGCTAAACTTTGCGTTGGCTAGGAATCAAACCTGCGCCCTCTCCCTCTCACAGCTCGGCTCAAGCCACTGGGCTAGCGAGCCCATCTCATCCTTCTCTCTCCTTCTTTTTCTTTTCTTTGTTCTTTCCTCTCTTGCGCTGGCAAAGGAAGAGAAAAAAATAAAATGGCGCGGGGAAGGATTCGAACCCGCGACCTCGCGCTCCTCTCTCTCGTTCTCTTCCACTGCGCTACACAGCCTTCTCTCCTTCATTCCTCTCCTTTTTCTTTTATTCCTTTCTCCACTGTTCTTCTTCCTCACGCGGTACCGACGAAGCACAGAGCTACGGCGGCGACATAATCCGGCGCTGGTACGGCTGCCATATCGGGTCGTGGAGCACCTAGGGAACCTAGGGAAGCTAACATAGGTGCTTGCTTAGCCGGGGAGGCAACGGAGCGGGCTAGCGACGGCGGCCTCATAATGGCGACGGTGGTGCACGTCGACGGCGTGTTTCCGGCGACGGCATGGCCACGGCGACGGGTCACTGAGCATATACATGCTATGGGGATGCTAATGGCGGTGGTGGTTCGGCCGGAAAAACAACGGAGCGACCTAGCAACGTGCGCACGGCGGCGGCCTAAACAGGGGAAGCACGGCGGGCTCGTCGCCGGCGAACTCCGGTGGCTAATCGGCTCGGGAAACATGGGGGAAATATAGTTTAGAGCACAGAGATCGTGTAAGTACCTTCAATTTGGGAAGAACTCGACCGAGGGCGACGAATTTTGGATTGTGCCTCGGGCGGCCGGCGCTAGGGTTCTTCGGTGTTCTTCAAAATTCGACCCGCACACCGCATGATTTTTGGGGAAATTTGGGGAGGGGCTAGATGAGGTAATTGCGCACAGCTTTTGTGTTTCAAGTTGTGGCCGAAGAGCGCTATTTATAGCGGGATGTTTTCGGCTTGAGCTCGGCGGCAATGGCGGTGCGGCACGGGAGTAGCGGGCACGCGCGGGGAGGGGGCCTGGGGTGAAATGCGACGCATGGCGGCGCTCGGGAGGGGGCCTGGCGCGGCGAGCGGCACGTGGCGGCGCTCGGGGCGGGGTCCGGGCGCGGGCGGCGCGGGCACGGGCGTGGCGACGCACGGCGCGACGTGGAACAAGGCAGCGCGACGTAACGGCGACTCCCGTGCGCGCAGGAGGGTGACGCCGGCGAGAACGTGCTTGCACGAGGCCCCGGTACGGCGAGTGACGCGCGGCGCGCGGTGGCGAGGCGGTCCGGGTCCTGGGGTACGGCGTCGAACAGTGGCGCGCAATGAATAGTGACTTTTCTGATTTTTCCGAATTAAATTTCCTATTTTCCCAATTTTATTTCCTTTCACCCCCAAAATTCAAAATAAAATATAAAACATCTAAAAATAAGTTGTAAAATATATGTACAACCTTTTTACCCACTTTTATTATTTTACAAATATATTTTACATATCTAATTTAATTTTTTTCCTCAATTCCAGAAAATACGATTTTGATTCAAGTTTAACTTCTAGATTTTGTATACATACCCTAAAATATTTTATTACTCATTTTTCTCACTAATTAATATTACTCAATCACCTAAATAATGTTTTGCTCCCAATTATATATTTTTATAAATCCATAACCCTTTCCCTATTTTATATTAAAATTCCCAATTCTAAACTCCAAAAATTTTCTCCCAGCGGAAATTCAAATCTTTTGGTTTTTCACAAACACCGAGATGAATCGCTTGCGTATAAATTTATGCAACCAAGCTGGCAAATAAGAAGCGAAAACTCGATCAAGAAGCAACACTCAAAAGGTTTTTGTAAGTTCTGATTTTTAATTCCCGGTTTTAAATTCTCCGATTTTCAGGGTGTTACACTATGGCACGCCCGGCTCGGTCACGTCAATTTTCATTCCTTGAAGATGTTCGAGGATAAAAACATGGCCGGTAGAGTACCCATAATAGATCATCCTCAACAGCTATGCCAAGGGTGCTTGGTGGCAAAGCAGGCGCGTCTGCCTTTCCCAGGAAATGCAAATTTTCGAGCGGAGGAGCCGCTTGAACTCATTCATGGTGACCTCTGTGGACCTATAACGCCGGCAACAATTAGGGGTAATCATTACTTCATGCTTCTTGTTGATGATTGCACTCGATGGATGTGGATTTATGTTCTTAAGACAAAGGATCAAGCATTGCTGACGTTCGCAAGGTTCAAGCATTGGGTGGAGAACAACCGTGATGGTAAGATCAAAGTCTTGTGGACTGACAGGGGAGGAGAATTTCTTTCAGGAGACTTCACCCGGCTATGCGAAGGAGGAATTGAATGCCACCTAACAGCACCATATTCGCCGCAACAAAATGGGGTGGTTGAGCGAAGGAATCGCACGGTCATGGAGATGGCAAGGTCACTGCTCAAAGGCATGGCCGTCCCAGGCCGGTTTTGGGGGGAGGCAGTAAAACATGCAGTCTATTTGTTGAATTGATTACCAACAAAAGCCATGGGAAGCCGAACTCCTTTTGAAGCCTGGAACCACAGGAAGCCACACCTTGGACACCTGAAAGTATTTGGGTGCAAAGCATATGCCAAGGTAGTAGGAACTCACTTGAAGAAACTGGATGATCGTGGGGAAACGATGGTTCATCTCGGTGTGGAGGAAGGAAGCAAGGCACATCCTTTGTTTGATCCACGGTGCAACAAGGTACACGTGAGCTGTGATGTCCTATTTGATGAAAATGTCCAGTGGGATTGGTGCACAGGGACTACAATGCCTCATTCATCTGAGTTCGTGGTGGAGGAGCCCGGAGATGCGCCAACTAATGGTGCCATATCGGCGACGGCTGTCGGCGCCATGGGGCCGCAAGACTCAAACTCATCTACGACAGCACATGAACCTGCTACCCCAACAACTAGGCGGCCTACATCAAGTCCCGAGGAGGTTGGGGCCACGCCGACGGGACCCATGACGAGGGCGCGGGTAGCGGCTCGCACGACTTCGGCAGCCGAAAGGGTCGTTTCTCCAATGACACCGGTGCATGATGTGCCGGAACATGAGGTGGTCATGTCTCCAACGACTGGTGATGAAGATTCTGAAGCCCCATTGCATTACCGACGCATGAGTGACATCCTCTGAAAAGCAAGACATGTGGATCTTGAGGAAGAAGAAGATACAATTGAATCAATGCTGCTGGAATTAAAAGAACCTTCCGGCTACAGAGAAGCAGTCGATCACCCAGAGTGGGAGAATGCCATGCGAAAGGAAATTGATTCAATCAAAAAGAACAAAACCTGGTCCCTCATGAAGCTACCAATCGGGCACAAGCCAATTGGACTCAAATGGGTCTTAAAATTAAAGAAGAATTCAGAAGGGGAAGTGATCAAGCACAAAGCAGGCTTAGTGGCAAAAGGTTATGTGCAGAAGCAAGGAGTGGATTTTAATGAAGTCTTTGCTCCAGTAGCCCGCCTCGATACTGTTTGTGTTATACTCGCAATCGCGGCGAATCGGGGCTGGCAAGTTCATCATCTAGACGTCAAATCGGCCTTCCTCAACGGTGAGCTAGAGGAAGAAGTATATGTTTCTCAGCCAGAAGGATTTGAAGCTAGAGGTAAAGAGCATTTGGTTTATAAATTGCACAGGGCCTTGTATGGTTTAAAGCAGGCGCCACGGGCTTGGAATGCTAGGCTTGATCGAAGCCTGAAAGAACTCCATTTCACTCGGTGTGCACAAGAACAGGCTGTGTATACTCGGGGAACCACAGGCCTGGTATCATTGTTGGAGTATATGTGGATGATTTAATTGTGACCGGTGGTTGTCCAACCGCAATTGAAGAATTCAAGGATCAAATGATGTCCCAATTTGAGATGAGCGATCTGGGTTTACTGCATTACTACTTGGGAATTGAGGTGAAACAAGATGAGAAGGGAATCTCCATTAAACAATCTGCATATGCGAAGAAGGTGTTGGAGAACTTCGGGATGCTTGACTGTAATCCGACAAAAATCCCGATGGAACCAAGAGCACAATTACACAAAGATGGAGAAGGAAGCCATGTGGATGCAACGGAGTATCGGCGTGCCATCGGGTGTCTCAGGTACTTGCTTCATATTTGCCCGGATTTGGCACTCGCAGCGGGAGTAGCGAGTCGGTTTATGGAACGGCCGACCGAGCTTCATCACAAGGTAATCAAGCAGATCCTCAGATATCTTAAGGGAACAATTCACCTTGGTCTGATCTATGGCAGAGAAGAAAGGAAAGAGGAGATTACAGGCTACACTGATAGTGACTTAGCCAGTGATCTTGATGATCGGAAAAGCACCAGCGGCATGGCGTTCTACATCAATAATTCCCTAGTTTCGTGGAATTTCCAAAAGCAGAAAACAGTGGCTTTGTCGTCGTGTGAAGCTAAGTTCATGGCGGCAACGGCGGTGGCTTGCCAAGCACTATGGCTAAGAAGTTTGATGGGAGAACTAATTGGGGTGTCGCCAGCGCCTGTGAAGATTTTTGTCGATAATAAATCGGCAATAGCGCTGATGAAGAATCCGGTGTTTCATGGACGTAGCAAGCATATCGACACTCGGCTTCATTTCATCCGTGAGTGTGTCGAGGGAGGACAGATTGTCATCGAGTTCGTGCGTTCGGAGGAGCAGCGGGCTGATCCCTTGACAAAAGCGCTGCCGGCTGTGAAGTTGGTGGTGATGCGGCATCAACTTGGTGTTCGTGGACTTGGGCCACTCCAGGAGAAAGGGGAGAATGTTGAAATTTATCCTGGGGTGGCCCAACCCCGGACGACGCGGATCGAGCAGTGTCCGGGATCCCACATGCGCGGCGATGCGCGAAGTTTCTGAAGAACTTTTCTGTTCAAAGTTTGTTGTTTCAGTTTCATTGTTCCCAGTTTTTAGCAGATGCATAAAAAACGGATCAAGCAGATGACTTGGTTCGAGATTTAGTTCTATAAGTATGTAAGGATATTTTGTATTCAGTTTCGAGTCATTTTTTTAGTTGAAAAATCGCGGTAATTAATCCGCACCAACACTCTGTTCTTGCTACTCTGTTTTTCCGCTCTATTCCAGTCCTTTGCTGTGCCGTATTCCCACCAATACACAGCCGAGTGTGAGAGTTTGAGCAGAAACCGTTTCAGTTCTTGTTTGTGTGTGTGAGCGATCCATTTCAGTGACTTTGTGAGAGAGAGAGCCTACTCCAGTTCAAAGCCAACAGTAGTAGACGCAGCCGGTGGCGTTGCACGGGCGGTAGGGGCTCGTGAGGAACTGGCAGAAGGAGCTGGCGCACGGGAGCTTGGAGAAGGTGGAGGAGCTGGCCGGCTGGAAGGGCGGCGCGGGCCGCGCGACGCATTCGGTCCACGGCGCGCACTGCGTCCAGATGAGGCTGCTGCCGGTGTCGGCCAGGACCGAGAAGGTGACCGACGGCGTGCCGATGGACAGGTTCATGTTGTACGCTCCTGCACTATTGTCAAGCAGTGACTGGAAGCTGACCGACGAGTTGGTGGCCTTTCTGCCGGCTGCCGTGTAGCGGGAGAGGAAGGCAAGGCAATGGCTGTCGCGGCGTACTGCTGCGGAGTATTTGCCGAGACCTGGTGGATGTGAGTGAGAGTCGCGCGGAAGCCACGAAGGTCGCCGGCGAGAGTAGTCGGTGGGAGGAGGACGACGAGGGATAGTATAGCAAAAGCGGTGGTTGCCATGTTTCCTATGTATGTATATATTTCGCCCTCTCTGTTTTTCCGTTGCGTTTGTTAAGTATATATAATGCTGGTAGTTCATCTTATAAGCACCACCATTTCAACGACTCATGGATCACTACGCCAAAATAAGTCATTTGTCATGGGTTCAAACCCTCATCTTTAATGGTTAAACCACTCGTCACAGATGACTGAAATCATGTGTGACGGGAGAAAGGCCCATAAGAGGTGACAGACATCTTTTGACGGGTAGTATCATGTGACCCGTCATAGATACGAAAAATCATCTCAAAAAAGCAAAAATGAGTCCCAACCCCCATCTCAACACTTGTCACTGATGTAGATTCCTACGAAAAAAAAGCTTTGTGGTTGCTAACTGCCATAGCATTCATCACATGCACAAAATTCTCTAAGAATATTTCATCGCACACAACAATCTCTAATAACAAAGAGTGTTTTTTTTCGTCGGTGGAGTAGATGGTGCCATGGAAGAAGATGTTGACGAGCAGCTAGGGATGGTCACGACACTGAATGGCGACCACTGAGCAGTCGCGCTCCGCCCATCAGCCCACTCCACATTCCCTCTACAAAGCAACCACTCATTAGAAACCAACTCCGATGAGCCCACGTCACCAGTAATAAAACCGAACAACAATGAAAAACCACACCACCGACTTGCACGACGCGGACGGGAGGCGAAGGAGGCAGCGGCGACCGTGGCAACCGGCGGTCGGGTGGCGAAGGAGACGGCACCTAGCAGTCGGAGGAGGCAACGGGCGGTCAGATCTGCATCTCCTGACCTCGTGAAGACCGGATCTAACGCCTAGCGGTTAAGGATAGTGGTTGCGAGGACCAGCGGTCAGAGGACAAAGGAGGTGGGTCCGACAATCGAACGACGGGCAGTCAGATCCGTGTCCCTCGACCTTGTGGAGGCTGGATCCGATGCCCAGCGGTCAGGGGCGACGACCGCGGAGCCCGGCTGGTGGAGGCGGCACAAGCGGTCAGATTCGTGTCCCCAACCTCATGGAGGATGGATCCAATGCCCAACGGTCGGGGGTTGGCGGCCATGGCGCCTGGCGGTCAGGGCACAAAGAAGGCGGCTCTCAGCGGTCGAAGGCGGCGGCAAACTATTGGATCCACATCGCTGACCTCATGGGGGCTGGATCTGACGCCCGGTGGTCTGGGGATGGCGGCTGTGGCCGCAGCGGTCAGAGAGGAAGGAGGTTTCAGGAAGAGAGAGGTGGAAGAATTGAGGGGAAAGAAGGAAGAGATAGTACGAGGAGAGCTGGGAGGAAGCAGATAATTATGAGAGGGACTCGGAGGGGGATGAGAGAGAGATAGAGATTTCTTTGGTTTTCTCATGTCATCACTATTCACGGGTAGGTCGGCAGTCCTCCGAGGGAGGTGCCTAAGGAGGTGAGCAAATGGTCGGGAATGCGCTTTCTCTCAGGATCTGATGGTCAACTCGAGTCACTAAGACAAGCCAAGAAACAAGAAGACACGAGAATTATACTGGTTCAGCCCTCCTGAAGGATAATAGGTCTACGTCCAGTGTTCTTTGTTGGGGTGGATGATGAACAAGGTTTATAAGAGAGAGTTCTTGGGGCTTAGAGCAAGCTAGCCAAGAACAAGCTATGAACTAAACAATCCATCCTCTCTTCTCGGCCCGTCCTGCCCTCCCTTTTATAGCTCAAGGAGGACAGGTACAAGAGACTTGGGGGCCAAGAAAGGTAAGACTAAAGATCTATAAGCACAAACAACATCTGAAAAAGATACATGGAGATGTCCTTTGGGCCCTGCGTGTCGTAGGTGTCTTGTACATTATCTTGCCTCGGGATCCTTCCTCTGCAGATACCACCTGTACTATGTTGTCGGGTGACATCATTCCTTGCCGGGTTGTCCCCTCCTCGCCTCCTTGCAAACCAAGTCTTGTCCCAAGGAGGCCGAAAGTCGGGTCGAGGAGTTAAGGTCGAGAAAGGAGTGTCGAGGTCGAACTAGAGGGATGTCAGGGCGGCTGACCCCGAGGGGAGGTCGGGCTCTCGACCATATCCTGAAGACTCGCAATCCGACTTCAGCTTGACTTCAACTCTGGTCCGAGTGCTATCCCGGGGTGACACCCCCCACAATCACTTATAGCTATAAAATTTAGTACCATCACATATAAGAGAGCATCTATGATGGGCTTATATGTGAGCCCGTTAAATGTGTTTTTTGTCGAGTCTATATATAGGCCCGTCACAAATGAGTTTTTACCTATGACGGGTCGTTGCCGTTCCCCTAAACCTCATTGACAATGGGCTTTAATTTAGCTTGTTAGAGATAAGGTCATCTGTGACAAAGGACTTTGATCCGTCATAAATGAACTATCGTGGATGTACCTATCTGGCATAGTGGATTGCCCTAGTTGCATTTAAACTTCACAAAGTGATGAAAAGAATTTCTTTGATGAGAAGCCGTCTATTCGGTCCAATCAACTTCCAAGCACCACGGACCATATATAATTAAAATCATTATTGATCTGTCAATCATGATCAATTGTACTTTATATGGTGACTATTTGTATCCTAGCGGTTGATTTTCCACCCAGTGACGAGGTCCTCTATACCAATAGTGATCTCCCATGCCAATTGCCTCCGGTCTTTCTGAAGGATCAAAAGTCGCTACAGAGAGGAGGCGAATATAGTGACTTCAAATTTGCCCCCAAAAATACCTATCAAAAATATTTCACAAAAAACCTAATTTAGATCGAAGCTATAGGACAATCCGGATCTAAATAGGAGTTGAGAAAAACTTAGGAAAACTTGCTAGGTCGAGAGATTCAACCTCTTCAAATACTCAAAAGCAAATGAGGTTGCCTCTCCCTTCATGGCAAGCAGATCCAAACTATCTCTCCCTTCATGGCAAGCAGATCCAAACTATGGAATTTAAATTACAGAATTTAAATTACACAAAATTAAAGGATCTGAAAATATAATTAAGGTTACGAAGCCCTGTCATCGTGGATTAAAAAAATAATTAAAGATTATGAAGGTATGTCATCATATCATTTACTTCCAGAAAAGACATTGATAAATTTGGAGAGAATATTCCAGAAGACAATAATTGCCAAAGAGCATTGAATGTGTTGAATATTCTCTCAAATAATCCAAACCACCATGCATATAGAAGGCAACAAGTCACAATAATCACAAGGTAAATCCAAGCTCTTGGGAATAAACAGAGTGCCCATGATTAGAAGAAGACATATAATTCTCTGGAGGACCCGTGATGCCACATTATGATAAGAATAAGAGTGAAGATTGAGCTCCCTCTCCGACTTCTATAAAAGGGGAAGCTGGGGAAGCCAGAAGGACATGAACATGCAGCAACCTTTAGCCAGAGTCCCAGAAGCCACACTCTAGCCCTAGTAGTAAAAGGACACGAAGACGCAACAACCTTCAACCAGAGTCCCAGAAGCCACTCTCTAGCCCTAGTAGTAGTAATATGTTAAGAGTTCATCTAGTAAATTGGAGCGAGGATTGTAATATAATTTGTGTAAGGTATGCGAACTCTGTTTGTATCATCCCTCATGGTTCCTGAAAGGAAAAACCATATGTATGTTGTTTTGTGGTAATAAAGTAGTTTTATTAAGCTTTTCCTGCTCAGCCTTTGTTCTATTTATGTGAGTTTAAGTTATACGCTAAGGACCCTATAGGAGAGTCGCTCTTCGATAAGTTCTTGTAGATCACCCTGGTGCGGCAGGTAAAGAGAACCTTTATCCGTTGAGAAGTGTTCCTTTTGGGTGGAACTACCTAGGGAGACGATAGAATTTTTATCTCATATATATAGTCGCAAGGACAGGATTAGGGTAAAAGCTTAAAGCTGCTTCTTATGCAAAACAGTTAGACATATAGTGAGTATCGAGAAGGACTATGCACCTATCGTCGCACACCTGGTTGTCTTAGTGTTTTCGCCAACTCGTCAAGATTCTGAAAATTTTAAAATTAAATTAAAATAAATTTATGTGTTTAATAAAATTAAATTAAAATAAATATGTGTTTAATAAGCAAAACTAAATTAAAATAAATATCTCTCTCATGTATATATACTAAAAAATGGCACGTGCGTTGTAACGGGTAAAAACATTTTGGATCGCTACACATTATACTTCTTCCTTAGTTTTGGGTCGTAAGCCCCATTGCTTCCTTCCTTTGCAGCCCTAGCCTAGTATGCTACCTCCCTCCGCTCGACCTGCCTCTCTTCAGTCCAGCCCACAAGTGGAGCTGCAGGCCTAGCTCGCATAGGCGACTACCATCTTCAACCTCCAAAAGACAGTCTCGTGTTCATACGATGCCGCAGCCGATCCTCTCCATCAAATTCGGTTGAATCTTTGTCGATCTCCGAAAATTGGTTGAGAGCTTTTGATCCACTCGATCTCCTCTTTCCATTCTTATCAAAATCAGAGCGAATCTATAAAACTTGGGATAAAAATGGTGACAGTTAAATAGAGATTAAATCCGATGAATTAAAGCCGAATTGAAAGGGAAAATCATGGGGAAAAGGATGAGGAAGGAGTGGGGAATCAATTTTTGCAATCAATTGGAGGAGGAAACGCATGAGAGGCAGATCGAAAAAGTGGATGGAAAAAGCGTAAAAATGTTGAAAAACGAACGAAAAAAAACACACGGAGGTCTTATTTTTTATTAGATCAAGGCTTGCTAGAAAAATGAAACCGTGTTGTAATGGGTAAACTAAAATTATAACTAATATAAAAATATTATATGATTAGGGTTTAGTTTTTCATGATATGAACCCTTTAAAAAGTATATTCCGAAAGAATGTTCTAAAAAATAAAAAGGCCTCGTTGGACCCGCCACTGTTAGGGCATTGCGCCCGTGACCCATGACGCGTGTGCGGCCCAAAGTGCTGCGACCCGGGGATGGAGGCGGCATGACCAAGATCGTTCTAAGCCATTCGTTTTGATGGATGGCTCGGATCGTCCGAATCCATCAAAACCACCGGTGCAAAAAAACCCTAACCCTAGATTCACTTTTTCTCCTCCCCTCCTGTAACACCCTGAGGTGTTTTCCCTTTTTAAAAATCCAAAAGAAAATCGTTGGAATTAACTGGAGAGAACAAATAATTTTAAAATCCAAATTATAAATGGAAATGGCATGGTAGGATTTTTCTTAAATTCTACATGTCAAAATACACTAACAGGATTTTTAGTGGAATTTTCAGAGCACTAGAAATAATTTTTAACCAATTAAAATCAAAATCAGAATTAACAAATCCTGAGAAATTATTTTCTCTCTCCTTCGTCCTTTTCCTCGCCCAAAAACTGGCCGTGGGCCGCCGGCGCGAGCCGACAGCCCATCCCCTCCTCGCGTGCGCCAGGTCGATGGCCCGATCGTTCCCGCCCGCGCGCCTCTCTCTCTCCTTTCCCACAGGTCGGCCGAAGGCCACGGCCCGTTAGTCCCTCGCGCCCGCGAATAAGTCCATTTTGCCTCCCTCTTTACCCTGGGACGCTGACAGGAGGGGCCCACTTGTCGGGGTCGTCCCCTACCTCCGGCCGCCCCGACGCCATTACCACCGCCCCTCTCCGCTCGAATCTCGCGTGCCCGCCTCCCCCACGCCCCGAGATCCCGCCGCCTTAACTCCCCGCTTCTCCCGCCGACCTTAAAACCCCCCGGCCGCTGCTCCCGCATGCCCTAATGGCCGGAGTTAATCGCCGGCCATTATTT
Source organism: Oryza australiensis (assembly GCA_019925245.2). NCBI lineage: Eukaryota > Viridiplantae > Streptophyta > Magnoliopsida > Poales > Poaceae > Oryza > Oryza australiensis. Next base: position 425,844 of record JAIFGZ020000381.1, on the reverse strand, counting down.
TCCCAAATTTCTCTCCGGCGAGCAATTACGCCCTTATCCGGTCGCCACCGACCTCCCCATCCCCTTTAAAAGCATCCCCGTGGCCTCGCCGTCCTTCCCACACCTTCACTCAAGCCGCTCTCGCTCTCGTTTTCCCCCGCACCGAGCGCTCTAGCTTCGGACCTCGCCGTCGGTCTTCGGCCGCATTTTTCTCGCCGTCCCGAGCCACCCCGAGCCCCGCCGACGCCTCCTTCCTCGTCGCAGGTGCCCGCGCCACCTCGGTCACCCCTCCCCGTGCCCGTTCGCCGCCAATCTCGCCGTCGCCGTCGTCGTCTTCTCCAACTCCGGCAGTACCCGCGGTGAGCTCCCTTCCCACCCTCTCGGTCCGAGCCCGCGTCGTCGTTTGCGGGTGCCCGCGGCTCCGCCTGTGCGAGAGCCACGGCACTCCGCCGCCCCGCACCGCCGCCGTAATGGCCCCGGCCAGCCTCTGGCCACCGGCCGCTGTTGCCGGTCGACCGCGCCTCGCGCCCCTTCCTCTCGATCGTCCGATCGGCTTCGGTCGATCGGCACTGTCCATTCCCCGCTCGCCCACGTGGCACACCACGTGGTCGCCACCTTGGCACCACGTGTGCGCCACATGGTGCACCGCCCCGTCCGGCCCGTGGACCCGGTCCACCGTGGACCGACGCTCTCGCGGACCGCTGACGTCAGCCCTAGCCACTGACACCTCCCCTGGGCTTTATTGCGCAATAAATCAATTAAGGATTTTTCTGTTTTAGTAAAAAACCGAGAAAACTTCTAAAAATCATATCTTTTCAATCCGATTTCCGTTTTAGCCCATTCAAATTTCATTAAATTCAAAAAAATGCCAAGAATCCACTAAAAATTGTTTTATTCTCTGTTTCAGTAGCTTTTTAGCCTGTTTTGTTAAATTATTTGTTTGCCGTGTAGATCTCGGTAGTTCCGCCGTTCTGGTTTTCTTCGAAGTTGTTGTTGAAGTCCCCCAAGTCGAAGATCAAGGCAAGTCATGCTATATTATTGATCATATTGCCCCCATTTTACTAAAACACCTGTTTTACTCTATTAAATTGCATATATTTTATAATGTCATTTCATGGGAAATAGTACACCATATATTTAGATTATGCCTTAGGTTTAACACTCCAAACTTGACTAAACTTGGGAAAATAATATGATTAGATTCAGGACTAGGTTATGCTTAGCCTGGCTTAGATTCATTAGTTCACTAAATGGGTCATTCTCACTTAATATGTCTCTCCTGGACATCTGTTCGGAAGATTGATAATTAGAGATCTTGGTGAACCGGATTAATAACTAAAATATGACAAATGGTGGGCTGTGGGCGCTATGGTTTTGGTTAGTGGCGCCCATGGCAATTAAGGATCGGTTCACGGGAACCCTCGGGAGAATGACCGTGCAAACCACAAGCCAAAATGGGTAAGGTGGGTCCCGTAGTGTAGTCTCTCCTAGCTGACGAACCCATCGGCAAGGGTGAGCGGGATGGAGTTTCAGTCGGCCCCGGTATAAGGGTTGTTGGGCTGCCGGATTCACCAAGGAACTCGGGGGGGCTGCCCACGTCCCAGGGTCCGGGAGTGGGGGCGAAACCTTGGTGGGGTTCGCTTGGTTAGTGGGGGGTTATACGAAAGGTCTTATCACACTTTTCTTTCCGGGGTACCATGGTGGTATTCTGACGCATGGGAGACCGTGTCGTGGGCTATGTCTTGTGGGTACAGTTGTACCCCTCTGATCAGAGTAAAACTATTTGAATAGTCGTGCCCGCGGTAATGGGGCGATCGACCGAGCTCACCGTGATTAGTCTCACACTTTTAAAAACCCTGATTAATGGAACATGACTAGAATAGGTGGATGGGCTGGGCCTATCGTAACATGGGGATAACGTTGGACAGTGTTGGATTCAAAATGCCTTAATTACTCAAATTACTGTTGTTTTGACTGTGTTCAAAAATTTTTGTTGTTTGGAAAACCTTTGATGTTTGCGCAAAAGCAAACCTTAGCCAAACCCTTGTCTTCCCTGCATTTCATTCTCTCCCCCTTCCAGTGTGACTTGCTGAGTACGTGGAAGTACTTATCCTTGCCTCTTCATCAGAGCCTGAGCAAGAAGCTGAAGAAGAAGACGAAGATGAGTAGGCTTTGTCCTGCACTCTGGAAGTTGCCTGTGGTTTGGGTGAAGCCACGTGGCCAGCGTCAAGCTTAGGCTTAGACCCCTTTTTCCATTTTCCGCTACTCTTTTGTAATCTTTTTGTAATGTTTCTAAGACGTGGAACTGTAATATCAACAATTATCGTATGTGTACCCTGGCTGTTCCTGGACAGGGATTCTAATACACATATAGCTTCAGAAATTCGGGTCTAAATTTCTGGGCATGACACCTCCCCACAGCGCGGGCCACCTCTCCCACTGGCGGCGCTTCTACCTCTCCGCTGCTCCCCCTCCGATGGCTCCTATCCACCTCTCCTTTCCTCTCCCCCTCTCCCTCCTATCTCGCCGACATGACGTAGCGACAATGAGGGCACAACGTGGTGCAGCGACGGCGGGGGTACGATGCGGAGACGACGACGACAGTCGTCCCTCCCCCTCTCCATCTCCTCGTCGGCCTCGATAGCAGGGGTACGGCACGGCGACGGCCGTCCCTCATAGCATGGAGTGTTTTTGGAGGTGAACCCGTGGATCTCATCGCCAACCCTACTACTCCACCATGTCGCTGCTCCTCTCCACCACCACGCCACTCGCTACCTCCGTCCCCAGCCACGTCGCTTGCTGCTTCCATCCACGCCCCATAGCTCCGGCAGCCAGATTAGGGACGGAAGGGCGCGAGGAAGACGACAAGGAGAGGAGGCAGATGAGGCCAGCGACAATAACGCCACCGCTCAAAGTGTCCAGATCCGAGGCCTCCTCTCCGATTCCTCCTACTTTTCTTGGCCAGCATGACCTTGTGGCTATTAGATCTGGCGGCGGCAAGCTCAGGGACACCCCATCCAGCAGCCCACCCGCTATAGCCGCTGAAGAATAGGGTAAAGGCCCTCAGACGGTAGCTGGAGGTAGACCAAAAAAACCTTTTTTAGGGGAATTTTTGGAATTTTTTTCTTAAGCTTCGGTTTTTGTTTTTGGACTATGGTGTTATGCATCTGATTTGGTTGTATCGAAGCTCTGAAACTTTACAAGGATTTTTGTTGTATTAACGGAAACAACTTGGTTTCTCTTTCTCCGATTCTGAGGACCCAAAGAACAATTGGAAGACGATGGACGTGATATGGACGAAAGACGTACTGCGATAGACGAAAACTTATAGTACAATCAGAAAGTTACAAAATTTTAAGTAGTATGTATATATATACTAGCAAAAATACCCGTGCGTTGCAACGGGATGACGACGCAGAAAGGAAAACAGGCGGCGACGCAGGAGCTCCGAGCGGCGACAGGAGGGAAGGGCGCAGGCATAGCGTGGGAGCTCCGAGCAGCGACGTGAGGGAGGGGCGCAGTGCGGATGGGGACGGGAGGGAGGGCCGCAGGAGGTCTTTTTTCCATCCAAACCCTTTATTTCTTTTCAGCACTGAGACTACGGGTTAATTTTATAAATACTTAAGGGGTTTTCTGCAAAATAACCAGGTGGACAAAAATTTTGGGTAGAAACACTACTTGCTTTATATATATATATATAATATATATAGTTATTATAAATTATATATTATAGATATATATAAGTTTGAATGTCCATTCAAATCCTGAAACAGCGCATTTCACACAGACAAACCAGCTACAAACAGTCATAGTTCGCCGCATTTGGCAGGCTCGAACGACAAGAGGCCCCGGGCGAGGTCGTACAGGACGTGCATGTTCTGCTGCTGCATGCTGCCGAGCACCGACATCCCCCGCGCGCTCACCATCCCGAGGCACGCCACGCCGGCGCTCCGGTCCTCCACCACGTAGCTCTCCCGCTGCAACTCCATGTCGGCGCCGTCGAAGTGGAACACCAGCCGCGGCATGTCCACTGCCTCCGGCGCCGCCGCCTCGAAGCAGAGGCCGAGGCCGAGGTGCAAGCCGCTCGCCAGTGGCAGCCGCACGCGCGCCGCGACCGCGCGCGCCAGCACCACGAACGCGCGCTCCTCCAGCGCGGTGAACGTCGTGCCGGAGTCGATGATGACCCCGCCGTCGCCCATAGGCGTCAGCTGGAACACGGCTGGGTCGATCGGGAGGAGGGTGTCGCCGAGGGTGATCCCTTCCAGGGAGAGGTAGTAGTAGGAGCTCCGCCTCCACACTCCGCCGCTCGGATTCGGCACGAACGGCGTGGACTTGGCGGCGGACGAGAGGCGCGCCGACGAGCCCAGGAACAGCGGGCTCGCCACGCTGGCGTTGAAGGGCGTGAAGCAGTAGGAAAACCTGGTGACGCCGAGCTGAGACACCAGTGACAGTGGGCCTCTCCCCATGCCAACCAGGCCGGAGGAATTGTCCGTGCCGCCGAGGTTCTCCGTCCCGCACCCGAAGGCGACGCCGCGCAGGGCGGTGTCCGAACCGAGCGTGAACATCTCGGTGGCGAGGACGCCGTCCGTGGAGGTGCCGTCGCCGTAGGAGAAGTAGTACGCGCAGCCCGGGTCGGGCGCCGAGCAGCGGGACCACGGGCTCTGGAACGCCTGGCACATCGGCGAGCGGCACGACACGTTTGCGTACGTCGCGGACCTGGTCGGATCGTACATTGGCGCCGGCTGTGGGAAGCACCGGCACGGCGCGTCGCACTGCGTCCAGATGAGGTCGCTGCCCGTGTCGAGCACCGCGGTCAGCGGGAGCGGCGGCGTCCCGATGGCGATGTCGACGAGGTACGTCGCCGTGCTGGCATGCACGGCCGCTGCGCCACCAACACCGGCACCGTCGCTCCGCAGCCTCACAGTTGACGACGGCTCCTCAACCGCGCCGAGGAGGCCGTTCACGCGGCGGTGGCTCCGGTCGGCGGCGCGGCGGACGCGCTCAGCCCCCGCATAGCCGCCGCGGTCGTCAGCGCGCGTGAGCTCAAGACGAACGCCATGGTTCGCCGTGGACGAAATGGCTACATACGGTAACAAGAGGAGAAGGGTGAGGAGAATCCACACCAGAAACGCTGCCATTGGAGTCGAGGACAGAGCACGAAGCCACCAAGACGGTGTGATTTGTGGCGTTTTCTGTCCACATTGCGTTTGATAAATCATAATCATAATATCATATAATAGCTTGTTTCATCGCAGTGAGGCTTTGAATACTAGTTCAATCTGGTGGGTGATCTATCAGTCGAAATGGTAGTCGCGGCGGAGTGCGCCGCACGTCGACGCAGATATGGTTGATGCGCGGGGAGAGTCAGAAACTTCCAAGATGGGCTGGGCTGGCTGGCTAGCGCCTTATGAGCTGTCGAAGGATGGCCCGTTTACGCGTTCCTCTCTGGGCTGTCAGTTTCTTTTTCGCCTCCCACATATATGGATCCCGGCCTCTAGTCCGCTGTTGGATTGGAACGGTCGCTCTCAGGCTGGTCGCCGTCGGTTCCAATCCAATAACCCCGCCGTTCCGGTCGCCTGCACCGCGGCCGGCGCCCGCGGTAAGCCAAGCCAAAGATCACTTTCGCCCAGCGGCCAGAGCAGCCGCACTCTCATGGCGAGTGCTGTGAAACTGAAAGTGCTATTTAATTTCAAGTTCGAAAGCCACAATCTAAACAATTGAAAATCTACAAGATCACAACGTTTTGATCTCGCTGCTTTTCTCGATTTCTTCCCTGCCTTCCCCGGCGCCAAAAAGGGAATTTTAATTTCCCACCCCGTCAAGATAGGTACTCTATAATTGTAAACGGACTCCAAAAGTACGATTTTGATTTCTGTATTTGCCCCTTGCACCCTTTGCAACTCTCTACATTTCCCTATAGAGAGAAATTTATTGAGATATAGTAGTATATAGTTACCTCTAGTTCCGTGAAGATTTTGCTCCTCTTGCCCCGGACGTGCCATACGAGTGGGGAAGATATTGTGTTATCTTATACGAGGTTGACTATATGGACTATTAATTCCTTGTTTGTTGCCGTGCTCCTGTTTGGCTCGTAGGCCCTGTTAGATTATTTGTTTTTTATGTTCATAGTTCATGTTTAGATAATTAGCCCTTGAGTTAATTTAAGGGTTAAAAATTAACCTCTTAAGTAGTTTAGATCCATAAGCTAATTTAAGGGTTAATTTGTCTTCAATGAAAAAAGACACAAACTATCCCAATTCAATATTATCCCTACCAGTTGTACGGTCCAAGGACAAAACGTTGGCAGCCTAAACTTGTACAAGTCGTCTCGGATAGCACTTGTTCCATGTGTGCTCTTAAAGTAAGGAATAGAGAAGTGTCGTCGGCGGATGTAGGGGAGGAGCAACCATACTTACGGGTGATTTGGACGATTTGAGGGAATCAAGCATCTGCTTCAGCTGCTAGTCGCTGCAGGCGCTCCGTAGATTGCCGTGTGAGCTGCCCGAGAGCGGCGGCGGCGGCGCGGCGGATGGGGGGCAGCGTTGGATGGGGGGCGGATGGGGGCGGCGGAGGCGGCGACGTGGTTGGATTACGGCGGTGGCAGTGTCGCAGCTGGTGGCGGCGAGATAGGCGCGGTGCTCAGGAGGAAGGAAGACAGACACACGAGATTGGTGGGACCCACATCAAATTAGCCCAAATAAACAAGAAGCTAAAAATTAGGCCCTGCATCCAAACAGTCCAAAGACAGAGACTTTCGTCTATTTACTATGGCTAGTCAATTGAATCAGCTCAAAAGTAACATTCATCGATAATAGAAATAACATATACCCCTTTTAGATAATGGAAATAATTCCTTTAAAAATGAGATACACTCAGCCTCGGCATCAAACAAGGATGCACACAGTCTAAAAAGGGGGAAATAACCCTAATACAACATAAACATATAATGTTGTCTTGCAGCAACTCACCCATGTACAAACTGTACAAGACAATGACACATAAATAACATAGACCTAAGCCTGGTTAATTGATATTTGATCGTGTTTATAAATTACACTTCCACAATATTGTATTAGTATTAGGCCATACAATCCCTCTGTGACGTATGCGTAGCTATTAAAAACCGATGCTTAATACAAAATACTTTCTCTGGTAAAAAAATATTTGATGTTTATGGCATAATTTGGTTAACTTTCTCAAACTTTGACCATCGGTTTTATATTATAATAAATCCAAAAAATCTATAGATATTATAATACACAGCTTTTTCAAGACAAATATACTCATATTATTTTTTTAAAACTAAACATTTGAAACACTATTTTATGGTTTAATGTTTTAAAAGTTTTATAATATCTTATTCTATACGTTAAATATTTATGATCGAAGAAAGTATTGAGAACGATGTGGTGGTTTTACGTAAAATGGACAAAAACCATTGGTAATATGATAAGTTCTCCTTAAAACCTCACTTATAGAACAGAGTTTGTAGGTTGGACTGGATGTACTGCATATCAGCATTCACGCGCTCTCAACTTGTTAATTAATCATTGCATCCCTGACGACGCATATATATGGTTTGCTTAATCTCTTTATTTTATTTATAGGTGACCAAATGGGCCGGGCCGTAGTGGGCCGATGCAGGCACGCATGTACTGTTTATGGCATGGGCACGGCACGACACGAATGCAAACGGGTCGGGCTGGCACGGCACGATTGGGCGTGTCGTGCTTGGGCCGTCGGCCGAGCCCATGGGTCGGCACAGCTCCTGTGCGTGCCGGCCCAGGCACGACACGGCCCATGGGTCGACATGGCCCATTGGAAATCAGGCCGCCTCGCATCCCGATCCCGCTATCCCGCATGCACGCGTGCTAGGGTTAGGGTTTAGAGAGGCTCGGCGTCCGGCGGCGTTCACCACCACCACCTTCAACGTAAACCCACGACGGCTCGGCGTTGGGCGGCTTCGACGGAGGCGGCTAGACGCGAAAGCGGTTCGACGTCAGCCGGCGTCGGCGCGACCGCGCGGACGCGGCGAGGCGCGGCGCGGCGTCGACGGAGGTTGCGAGGCGTCGGCGTGAAGGCGGCGGAAGCGGATCTGCAGGCGCGGCGCGGCGCGGAGGCGGAGGAGACAGAGGCGGAGGCGGTGCGCTGGCGCGGTTCGGAGGGCGGAGGCGGAGCCGATGCGGAAGATGAAGGCGGACGGATGCGCGGAGCGGCGAGGTCGTTGGCGGCGCGACGCGGCGAGGTCGGCGGCGAGCGCGGAGGTCCTCGATGGCGCCGACGGCGGTGTCGCCTAGGGGAGGGGGAGAGGAGAGGCGGTGGGTCCGAGTGTAGGGTTAGGGTTTTGTGATTTTTTTTCATTTTATAGTCTCCCTCTGATGCCGCGGTCGGGTAGTTTCTGGCCCGTGGGCCGGTTTCTGGCACGTGGGCCTTAAGCGTGCCCGGGCCGGCACGGCACGGCCTGGCCATCCGTGGGTCGTGCTTGGACCAGGGACATTGCACGTGGGCCGGCACGGCACGACCCGTTACAGTACCCGTGCCTAACGGGCCATGCCTAAACGGGTCATGCCGCACTCGTGCCCGTGTCGTGCCGGGCCGGATCATTCGTTTGGCCACCTATAATTTTATTCATGAGTATTTGTGGACTAATTATTTTTAAATGTAGGAAAACATGTTCGACTTCAACAGCAAAGACTTTGATGAGCTTTCTCTTGATGGACGTAATTACTTGGACTATTGAGGCTACAATCCATTTAGGTATGTGTGAAGATTATGACAATCGGGTATCCACATGGCAAGCTTATCCGACTGAAGATAGGGATAGATTGCACCTACCAAATATGACTTGGGTGTTACGTTGTCGATTGAGATAAGACAACTGCCTATAGTCACGGTTTGGTAAGATTGAGAAAACCGACTTAGAGTAAGATAGGGTTTTTATCTATAAGCCCGCCTCCCAAGACTATGTAAGGGGGGTGAGGGGCGTCCCTTGAGGTATATCATATACTTTACGAGCTATTAGCTTTCAGCTTTAGATCTTGAGATCAATATATACTCGGCGGATCGAATCCCCGAAACAGGAGTAGGGTATTACCTCACGAGAGGGCCTGAACCTGTCTAAATCCTTGTTTTTCACCTAACCCATTGTGCTTGGCGATCTTGACTGCACCCCCAAAATTCTATTGCCGAAACCAAGTTTCGACAGTTGGCGCGCCAGGTAGAGGACCGCGCGTCAAGACTTCTTCGACAATCTCGCTGACAAGCACGATGGGATCTTCTTCAGGATTCAACGACTTCGCCGCCAACGACTTCGACAAGTTCTCCTCCTACGACTCGGATTCGAACCAGTCGGAAGGAGAAACCCACTCAGCGTCGTTCAGGCTCCCGAACAACGCCAAGATCTACGACGAAATCTTGGATTCCAAGATGCAGTCCATCCACTCTGAGGGAAGAACTCACTCGGCGTCGTTCAGACTACCAAACGCCGCTAAGATCTACAGCGATCTTCTCATCTCCCCGTCGGAGCCAATCTACTCGGAAGAAGACCTCTCGGCACCGTTTGGATTACCAAACACCGCTGAGATTTACTGCAAGCTCCTCCACCCCGAATCAAGATTGATCCACTCGGAGAGATCCACGTCCTCAAGCTCCGACTCGGACTGGAACGATCCAGATTCGAACTACCCGGGCTCAAGGGAGATCGCCGTCATCCTCCAACCATTCGGCTCATGCTCATCCTCAGAGCTCAACGAGTATCTCAGCTCTTCAGGCTTTGACGACCTTTATGGCATCTCCTCGGACGAAGCCGACGACTTCGACTGCTACAAGGACTACGAACCGAAGTGCTTTGACGTCCTCATGGCTGAGGTGGCCAAGACCGACTCAGCCATGGCCCGCAGGCTTGCGGAAGAAGAACGAGCCAGAATTGAGCAAGAGCGCAAGCTGGCCGAAGAGGAGAAGAAACGCAAAGAGGAAGCCGACAGAAGGAAGCATGATCTAAGGGCAGCTGGACGATCCGCTCAAGAGGCTATACTTCAAACGCACGTCCGCAACACCAATATCTTTCAGACGCCACAGCAGAACACCGTCGCTGCCCTCACTCTCCTGGATACCGTTATCGAGACGGCGCCCCCCGACGTAACCCCAATCCTAGACAAGATCAAGACCATCGTTGCGGCTACGGCCAACGGTCATCCCTCCGCCTCAGCACGAAGGCCGACTGAGTCCGTGGCAGAAATGCCCTACAGAAGCCGACTCCTGCCGCTGAGGTCAAGGGATTACAAGAAGCCCAAGCCAGACCGGTCGGCAACCAGGTCAAGAGGCCCACGCCTTGATTCCACGCACAAGCATCTGGAGCAAACGGTCGACTCCCGCGAGAAGCAACATGGACGTCCACCCATCCACCACCGCGTCTGCCACAACAACAGCTCCGGTTACCGAAGCAACCTTCCGAGGACCCCGCCGAGTGATCTGCAGGAAGTCCTCGATCGTCGCTACCAAGAACGGGATCAACGCACCCGGAAAGATCGAAGGGGATCACCCGACAGTAATGACGACGGAGTACCTGCTTTCACTCGGGAGCTTCGCCGAGTGCATTGGCCGAATGGGTTCAAGCCGACCGGAATCGAGAAGTACGACGGCAAGACCGACCCCAAGTCGTGGCCGACCGTGTACACTCTCGCCATCCGTGCAGCAGGAGGCGACAACAAGGCCATGGCCAATTACCAGCCCATGGCCCTCGCCAACTCAGCCAGGAACTGGCTCACGAGCTTGCCAAGAGGCTCAATCAGCTCGTGGAGTGAGCTAAGGGACCACTTCATCGCCAACTTCCAGGGCACCTTCGAGAGGCCTGGAACCCACTTCGATCTCTGCAACGTCATCCAGAAGCCGGACGAACCTCTGAAGGACTACATCCGGCGCTTCTCCGAAAAGCGCAACAAGATCCCCAACATCACCGACGACATCATCATCGCCGCCTTCCAGAAGGGAGTCCGTGATGAGCTGTTGATCGGGAAGTTTGGGCGCAAGCCACCGAAGACGGTGAAGCAGATGTTTGAGACGGCAAATTCCTACGCCAAATCCAACGATGCCATCAAAGCGACGCGCCAAGACCGGCCCGACAGGAGGGACGACAAGCAGGCGGGAGGAAGCCGGAATCCTAAGAAGGATAACGGCAACAACAACCAGGGCCAAAAGGACCGCAAGCGCCGACCCGAAGATCTAGTTGCCGCAACCTCCAACTCCCAACGCCGCCCCCGAGTCGCGGCCTACGACGCCATCATGAACGCTCAGTGCACGCATCATCCCAATCACAAGCACGCGGCTAAGGACTGCTTTATTTATAAACAGTTCGCTGAGCAATATACGGCACAGCTCAACAAGAAGCTGACTGATGAAGCCGGTCCATCGGGCGCCAAGAAGAACAACACGGCTGAGAATGCCGAGCCTTTTCAAGACCCCGTGGGGGAGCTGAATCACATCTTCAGGGGGCCGCTAGCCTATGAATCCAAGAGAAAACAGAAGCTAACTGACCGCGAGGTCAACGCGACGCAACCCGAGGTCCCACAATACCTACGATGGTTGGAGGTGGCCATCACCTTTGACCGCTCGGATCACCCCGACCAAGTGGTCCACCCGGGGCGCTATCCACTCGTCTTGGACCCGGTGGTCTGCAACATCAAGCTCAAGCGCGTCCTCATCGATGGGGGTAGCGCCCTCAACATTTTGTTCGCCAAGACCTTGGACGAGATGCAGATCCCAAGGGCCGAACTGAAGGCAAGCTCAGCCCCCTTCCATGGAGTTATCACAGGGCTGTCATCTACGCCACTCGGGCACATCGCCCTTTCGGTCACCTTCGGAGTTCGAGAGAATTTCTGAACGGAGAACATCACCTTCGAGGTGGCCGACTTCGAGACGGCTTACCACGCAATCGTCGAAAGGCCTGCACTTGCCAAGTTCATGGCGATACCCCACTACACCTACCTTTGCATGAAGATGTCGGGTCCGAACGGTGTCATCACTCTTCGCAGTGACGTGAAGCAAGCCTTCACCTGCGACAAGGAGAGCTGCGACATGGCCCAATCTCGCGAGAGATCACGTGGGCAGCAAGAAATCCGATTGGCCGCGTCGACTTCGGTAGAGGGTGAATCCCCGCGAAGAAGATAGCCAAATCAGGAACCAGCGATGCCAAGACCAAGAAGATCTCCCTTGATCCATCGGATCCCTCGAAAACTGCTGTAATCGGTGCTGAACTAGATCCTAAATAGGAAAGCACGCTCGTCACCTTCCTCCAAAATAATAAAGATATTTTTGCTTGGAAACCATCTGATATGCCTGAAATTCCTAGGGAGGTGATCGAGCACTCTTTACACGTCAAAGATGACGCAAAACCAATCAAACAGTGATTACGCAGGTTCGTGCAGGATCGAAAAGACGCCATCAAAGAAGAGCTCACAAAGCTCTTAGCCGCTGGTTTTATCAAGGAAGTTCTGCATCCCGACTGGTTGGCCAACTCGGTTCTGGTCCGCAAAAAGACGGGGCAATGGCGCATATGCGTTGACTACACCGACCTCAACAAAGCCTGCCCCAAAGATCCATTCGGGCTGCCTCGCATCGACCAAGTCATAGATTCAACAGCCGGCTGCCAACTCTTGAGCTTTTTGGACTGTTACTCGGGCTACCACCAGATCAGCTTGAAAGAATCCGACTACCTGAAGACATCGTTCATCACGTGGTTTGGAGCCTACTGCTACATCACCATGCCCTTCGGCCTGAAGAACGCCGGGGCCACATACCAACGCATGATCCAGAGGTGTTTTCAGACGCAGATTGGGAAGAACGTGGAAGCTTATGTCGACGATGTCGTCATCAAGACCAAGCAGAAAGAAGACCTGATTGCTGACCTAGAAGAAACCTTCGCAAATATTTGGGCCTTCAGAATGAAGTTAAACCCGGAGAAGTACACTTTCGGCATTCCATCAGGCAAACTGCTCGGCTTCATGGTGTCACATCGCGGCATTGAAGCCAATCCAGAAAAAATCAACGCTATCTTAAACATGAAGCCCCCGAGTAACCAGAAGGATGTCCAGAAGCTTACTGGCTGCATGGCGGCGCTAAGCCGATTCATCTCTCGACTCGGCGAACGAGGCATGCCCTTCTTCAGATTGTTAAAGAAGACGGATAATTTCCAATGGACTACGGAAGCCCACAAGGCCTTTGAGGATTTTAAAGAATTCCTCACGACGCCGCCCGTCCTAGCCTCACCTCAGCCCCAGGAGCCCCTGCTACTATACATTTCAGCCACTCACGAAGTGGTTAGTATGGTCCTCGTGGTCGAGCACGAAGAAGAAGGGCGGGTCCAGAAGATTCAGAGGCCGATCTACTTTGTTAGCGAAGTGCTGGCAGGAGCCAAAATACGCTACCCTCAGGTACAAAAATTGCTATACGGTGTTCTGATAACCGCGAGGAAATGTCACACTATTTTCAGGGTCACTCGGTCACCGTCGTCACTTCCTTTTCACTCGGCGATGGCATCCACAACCGCGAGGCAACTGGGCGCATCGCGAAGTGGGCCCTGGAGCTGATGCCGCTGGACTTAACTTTTAAGGCGAGGACGTCTGTAAAATCACAAGCCCTGGAGGACTTCTTGGCCGAGTGGACCGAACAGCAAGAAGATGTACCTCGAGAAGACCTTCAATATTGGACCATGCACTTCGACGGATCCAAGAGGATCACCGGCTTGGGAGCAGGAGTTGTGCTGATCTCCCCGACTGGGGAAAGGCTAAGATACGTCCTCCATCTCCACTTCTCCGCCTCACATAACGTCGCCGAGTACGAAGCCCTGCTACATGGACTGCGGCTCGCAGTTTCACTCGAGATACATCGGCTCGTCGTGAAAGAGGATTCCTAGCTGGTCGTGAACCAAGTAATGAACGACTGGTCCTGTCTAAACGACACCATGGAGGCCTACCGACAGGAGGTTCGCAAACTTGAAGACAAGTTTGACGGACTCGAGCTATCACACGTCCTAAGACACAACAACGAAGCAGCTGACGAGTTGGCGCAATTCGGGTCCAAGCGAGAAGCCGCCCCAACAGACGTTTTTGTCGAGCACCCCCAATTTTCTATTGCCGAAACCAAGTTTCGACAGTATGAAAGGTCTCCGTACGACACTTATCTCTAATTCAGTGTATGGAGACCCAAAAGAGTGAGGCATTGGCTTTTCTTTGGCGGCATTTAAACGAAGGATTCCGGACTGATTATCGTGCTGAAAGATATCCATTTGTTTTATGGCATTCCTTGAAGGATCGATTTGAAGAAGAGCAGAAGGCCAGGGTCCTATCTCAAGCACAGAATGACTGGTTGAATTACTTTCGTTTCCATGACTACAAGCTTGTGTCTGAATATGACTCAACTCTCCATCTCATAGTCTCTCGATTTGCACTCTGTAGTCGAGAAATCACGGAGGAGTTGATTGAGAAGACTTTATCTACGTTTCACCCCATTAACATTCAGTTACATTAGCAGTACAGGGCTGCAAGATATGAGAAGTATTATGGCCTGTTATAGACATTGAGAGAGGCTGAAACTCACAATATGTTGGTCATGAAAGGTCAGTATAATGAGCAACCAACTGGTGCATCAAGGAGTACGACGAACTAATTACGAGCGAGAGGTCAAGGGCAAGGTGGACGCCGACGTCGAAGAGGAAAGTCCAATGGAAGAAAATAAATCACATTTGTGGTTGTAGCTCAACAAAGGATGCTGAAAGATGAGGTCATGAGGAACACACCGAACGTGGATAACATATTTGCTTGAACTTTCTAAAGTGGTTTTGGTGATGCGTGATGACGAGGTAATGTCAATTATCCATATTTGTTATTTTAGATATATATATATGCTAGTATGTCATTGTCGGGACTTTGTCATAGATACTTCCTGTGTTTTTGTTAAGTTACACTAGCAAAATACCCATACTTCGCTATGAGTAAAATAAACGGTTAAATGCTATAACGTAACAGTTAACATGTATGTAATAATAGTTCAAGCACTAGTGCAGATCCTGTTACCTGTGACGGCTCATCACATGCCTGAAATTTACGAATCGTCACAACAAAATCATCTCAAATGGACCTAAAAAGAGACCGACAAAGATATACTCGCATATACATATTAGATGTGCATAAAACTCGAGTCCATCACGAATGATAACTATCAGAGACGGACACAAAAGGTCCGACAAAGATAATCAATGTTTTCTTTGTCGGGCCCCATAAAAGCTCGTCACTGATCTTTATCATCTGTGACGGGCTCAAACTGATGGCCCGATTGAGATAAGAATTAGGTCCGTCACCGATGAGTGTCATCGGTGACGGGCATTTACTTAGGCTTAGCAAAGATAACTGAAATACCCGTCAACGGTTGCTAGTTCGTCGGTTGTTACAAATATTTATTGCAAGCTATAAATACCCTCATAACCTATTGTATTGGTTATCCCTACTGTTCATTATTTTGGTGGGAGGAGGAAAGAGTGATTTTTGTCTCTTTTTTCCAAGAAACTTAGAAAGTGGAAAAGTAACTGAATAGACAATTCTCATAAAGTTAGTAAATACTTACCTATAAAATATTTATCTAATATTTATCTTTTTTTAGCTTAGGGATGGGTCGAAGTTGTATGTATGGGAAAATTGTGCGACGTTATACCGAAGAGTATCGAAATGACGTGTTAAATTTTATAAACGTCGCGGAGGAGGATAGAAAAAGAAGAAAGAGTGATTATATGTGTTGTCCATGTGCAGATTGCAAAAATGAGAATATGTTTGATAGCAGAGTAGATGTACACACTCATCTGATATAACGAGGATTCATGAAGGGCTACACATGTTGGGTGAAACATGGAGAGCAAGAATCATGCAGTGGTGCAGCTACAGACAGAAGTAGTGCACAAAATCAGAAATATGAAGATAAATATGAAATGTTTGTACCATTTCCATTGGGCGGTGAAATGGTTAATATAGATCACGATCTGCTGCAAAGACATATTACGTGACGTTGAGGACCCAGCCTACAATGAGAGAGATTCCATAAAGTTCAGCAGGTTGGTCAGTGACTCGGAGAAGCCTCTATACGCCGGATGTAAGGCAAAACACACCAAATTATTAGCTACCTTGGAGCTAATAAAGCTAGAGGTAAGTAGTGTATGAACAGACAAAAGTTTTACAGAGTTTTTGGAATTTTTTAAGGCCATGCTTCCTGATGAGAATACATTGCACAAGACGACATATGAAGCAAAGCAGGTTTTGTGTCTCCTGGGGTTAAAGGTTTGTAGAATTCACGTTTGTCCAAACGACTACATACTGTACCACAAGCAATATACGGACTTAAATGCTTATCATGTCTGTAAGGCTTCTCGATACAAGAGAACGAAAAGTGCTAACAAAGGAAAGAAGTCAAAGCGGGGTGGTCCGACAAAGATTGTGTGGTACCTATCATTGATTGTTTCAAGAGAATCTTTGCCAACCCCAAGGAAACAAGGTTAGTATGTTGGAATGCCACAGGAAGAAGAAATGATGGTATGCTAAAATATCCTGCAGATTCGATTCAATGGAGGAATATCGATCGAAGACACTCATAATTTGCAGCCGACCCTAGAAACATGAGAATATGTTTGTGTATGGATGGCATGAATCCTTTCGGAGATATGAGCAATTCTCATAGCACTTGGCTAGTTTTGATTGCAAACTATAACCCACCGTCATGGTTATGCTTCAAAAGAGAATATATTATGTTGTGCTTGTTAATTCAAGGATTGAAATAACCCGGCAATGATATTGATGTGTTTTTGGAGTCTGTTATTGATGATGTTGAGATTCTCTAGAAAGAATGTGTGAAAACTTGGGATGCATATGATCAAGAGAACTTCAAATTATGTGTTCTATTGTTCTGCTCTATTAATGACTATCCCGCACTTGGCAACCTGACTACTGAGTTTGGGAAGAAAAGAAAATGAAATAAGGCAACGGACAAGGGTATGTGGAAGAAAAATACATATTTTGGCGACTACCTTACTGCAAAGATATTGAGGTTTGTTATTGCATTGATCTGATGCATGTAAAAAAGAATGTGCGTGAGAGTTTGGTTGGGCTATTGCTGAATATTCTAGAAAGACAAAGAACGGATTGAACACACATCTTGATCTATAGGAGATGAATATTCACAGTGAACTCCTGTCTATAACAGATACAGAAACAGGAAGAGTGTATCTCCCTTGCCACACCTTGTCGAAGGATAAGAAAATCGCAATGTTATCATGTCTGAAAGATATTAAAGTTTCATCGGGCTATTCAGCAAGGATAAGTAAGTAGATTAAATTGGACGACCTAAAACTAGAGGCTGACAACATAGCAATCCCTAAACCCCCACCCTTGAAAAAGAGCAGGAAGGCGCATTATTCCCCTCCGCAAATAACTAGCGAAAAACCTACTGCAAGAGGGAGAGGAAGAGAAAAAGGAATGGTGTAGGCCTCGCTTCTGGCTCCAAAGAAGCTAGATATGGGCAAGGGGCCGGAAGTACGTAAGAAGAGTGTTGCTCCGACGTTCTTCTAACTACGCATGCCATTGGTTGGAGACGACGCGCTAGGAATGATGGGCGACACTTGCAAGGAGCTTCACCGCTACTATATGGAGAGATCAAACGCCAGGAGGACAAATAGGGAGAGTGACATAATGGGCCATCTCGATCAACAACCATTTCTTGGGCCAGAAAATTATATTATCATTGACTTCAAGGATCTATTCGACCACTACAGGCTCCGAGCGGTGGACACAAGTCTACTTAAGTGCTACTTCTTGTAAGTATTATTGTGTTTTTCAATTTGGTAACAACAATCCTTATAGCACGTTTATAAGAATGTTTGTGTTGTGTGTAGGTATAGTTGGAAGTGGTGTCAAAAAAAGCACCGAAAGTGGCTTTCCTCGATCCACAAATGGTCACAGTCACCAATCTCCAATGCGACCGCAAGGGAATGATATACTATATACATGGCACCTTGTGGGCCCGCCAAGACAGAGTACATTTTTTGCGCCTATAATCAATAAGTGTGTATCCTAATATTATTGAACATTTCAAAATTAATGTCAAAGACATGTAATTATATTGTAAATTACAATCTATTTAATTATATTGTAAATTATAATCTATTTATGTATATACTTGCAATGCTAAATATAAATTTGTTTCAATTTACAAGTTGGTTTTGTAGGTTTTGATCCTTAGCACTTGAAGATATTATTGTGAAATATGTGAATAATGGATGTGTATGTAAATGAATGTGTGAAATATGTGAATGACATATGTGATTTCGAACGGGGTTTCTTGTGATTGTATATATGAATGGGGATGCTAAGAAAGAGAATATATATCTCTGTTTCTCTCATTTTGCAGCGGGCATGACTAGTAAAACCCTGATGCTTCAACATATTTTTTGTTTGTGAAACACTCATCGGTGACGGGCTTCAACATATGCCCGATGGAGATTATTATTTTTTGTTTAGAAAACACTCATCGGTCACGGGCTTCAACATATGCCCGATGGAGATTATTATTTTTTGTTTGGAAAACACTCATCGGTCACGGGCTTTAACTTAAGCCTGATGGAGATGACATCATCCGTGATGGGCTTAAGTTAAAGTCCAATTGAGTTATTAGTCATTCGTGACAGCCTTAAGTTAAAGCCCGATTAAGTAGATAGTAATATGTGACGGGTTTAGCCCGATTGAGTAGTTCGTCATATATAACGGGATTTAATTTGAGCCCGTTTGAGATTTATCATCGATGATGGTCTTTTATTTGACTGGTCTTCTGGGTCAAACCTATCGGTGACGGACATTACTTTAGACTCGACAAAGATGATTTAAAGCGGTGAAGGGCTTTTGCCCGATAAAGATGACTTCTCACATCAGTGATCTTTGCGTCGTGATGGGCATCATGAAGGTTGTTGTCCGATTGAGATGAAGGTGACTGTTATAGTGAAGATAGATAAATTATTTATTAGGATAATGATAATAAGAACGGATAAAAAACACTATTGCATATTGATATACTTATATCGTCATAACATGTGTTCTCTCTCATCTGTCGCATGCAAGCGTGTGATATCATTTTCAAAATCGAACACGTATGGACTCTCGTGGACATGGATCGTGTCACGACTCATGCGAGTGGACGATAGATGGTGTGCGGACTCTAATATATCGTGTTTTGCGGATAATGGAAATAAAAAAATTATGTACTTAAAAATATAGATCTTTCGAATCATCTGTTGTTTTCTTTGTATATCATATATACATTATGCATCATAAGTTGGATTTGTTTTTCCCTGTCATCTGTTCATCATTCGATTTTTTCTATAATTTTTTTGTGATTTTCTATATAACAAAATATCTGTGGACACAAAGGAGGAAGGAATTGTAGTCTGATACATATCGCGTGACGGACGGAAAAATTTATACCCATATGTTGCAACAGATAGAAAATAAATCAAATTAAAACAAACACTACTGAAGAAACCATCATTGGTTTAAGTAACTCAAACCACAGTAGTCCCGATTTGAGTTGCACCCGGGACTAGAGATCATCTCTAGTCCCGGTTTAAAAAGTTTACGGATTTCTAGGAACATTAGTCCCGGTTCGTGTCACGAACCGAGACTAAAAATCATCTCTAGGCCCGGTTCAAATGTTGTCAGAGTCTGTCAGAGCGTCGGACACCTTTAGTCCCGGTTGGTAACACCAACCGGGACTAGAGATAGCATCTAGTCCCGGGGGGTGCTCCCAACCGGGACTAAAGATGTTTGGCGCTCTGACAGGTTCTGACAGCCTCTGACACCATCTTTAGTCCCGATTGGTAACACCAACCGGGATTAGAGATGCTATTTTTTATCCCGGTTGGTAACACTAACCGGGACAAAAGTGATAGAAGATAGAAGGAAGCTTTAATTTTGTTATATTGTTATTAACTAATGATTCTCAATATACAAAATCTTTTATAAAATTATTTTGGTGATAATATACGAATCGGAGAGATGTATAAAGTTATGGTCGTCACGTCTAGTTTATGCGTGTTTAACAAGTTTTACGCGCATTGTTCTCGTTTCGTCTTCTAACTCGGAGTCGGTTTTTAAAATAGTCATAACTTTCGCATACGGACTCCGATCGAGACGTTCCATATATAAAAATCGATCAGAAAAAAGTTTCGGATGCGTTTGTTCACGCTTCGTCGCGTTCGGCGATTTTATTTTCCTAAAAAGCCTCGAAGGTTGCCTTTTCGAGCCCAAAAGCTTTATTTCGATTTTGAGCGTGTCTTTCGAATTTTCCATAGCCACGTATTTTGCTTGTTTATGCTCAAATTTTATGTGGTTACCTTTCGTGTGCTCCTAAGTCCATAAAAAATATAAAAAAATAAAGCAAAAAATTCAAATTTTTCTTGTCTTGCTCAACAGCAGATGAAAATGAAGAAAAGCGAAGGGCAAAAGAGGATCAATATCTAGAGGAGCACATTAATGTCTAGGATTATCTATATTTGATTAAATTTTAATATTATTGTTTTAAACCTATATTTAATGAATTTAATTTGGCCCTATTTAATGAATTATTTAATTGTTAACCCTAGCGGACCAAATAAATTTAAAAATAGCGGAAAATTATCTTTTGTCCCGGTTGGTGGCACCAACCGAGACTAAAGGTGAATCAAAAATAGCGGAAAATTATCTTTAGTCCTGGTTGGTGACACCAACCACTAAAGATGAATTAGAAATAGCGGAAAATTATCTTTAGTCCCGTTGATGATACCAACCGGGACTAAAGATGAATTAGAAATAGCGGGAAATTATCTTTAGTCCCGGTTGGTGACACTAACCGGGACTAAAAATTCAAGGCTATATATATCCTCAGCATGCATCGTCTTCTCCACCGATCCAACACTTAGCACATTTTTCAGATCTCTCTCTCCCTCTCCCCTCAGCTCTCTCCCTCTTTCTCTTCCTCTTCCCTTGGCAAGCAAGGGGAGGAGATGGCGGTGGCACGGGACGAGGTGGTGGCAGCGGGGCGCCATCTCCTCACCGGCGGGGCCGGGTCGGCGGCGGCTCGCGCGCGGCGAGCGGCCGGCGGGCGGGGTGACGGTCAGGGGCCGGCGCGTCCCGCGCGGCGAGCGGGAGCAAGCCGGGCGGCGGAGGCGGCCCGCGAGCGGCGCGTCGGCCGGCGGACGGAGGCAGCCGACGGGCGGGCCGTATCTGAAATTTTTTTAATGTTTGATGATATGTGATATGATTTGGATATGTGATGTGGTAGTATTTGATCCGTGATTTTTGTGGATTTTGAAGATGTATTTGATCTGTGATTTTTGTAGATTTTGAAGATGTATTTGATATATATGTGGAGAAAAATAAAAAAACATTTGGGATATGTATTGTTCATTGCAATTTGTGAATCTATGATATTTGATTTCTGTATCTGTGATGATTTTAGGATTTTGACAAGAAAAAAAACAAAAGAATCTGAGGACAGTGGGGTGGAGAAAGGGCAAATTAAAAAAAAAAAAAATCTTTAGTCCGGTTGAAGCCACCAACCGGGACTAAAGATGACGAAGCCGGCCACGTGGCTCCGCCATCTTTAGTCCGGTTGGTGGCTTCAACCGGACTAAAGATGTATCTCTAGTCTCGATTATTTAACCGGGACTAAAGATCGTCTATCTTTAGTTTTGGATTCGTAGTCCCGGTTTGATAATCGAAACTACTGAGGGTTCGTATGGTTTCCACCAACAAAATAAGAAAGTGAATCCGAGAAATGTAACATGCATGTGTACGGTGTGGAATGAGATGAAGTTAGAGGATGTAGTACATCGTCGATTGAATGTCCATTGAATGGTTTGTTTTCTCAGTATTTTTTAAGTAGCAGCGCATTTGCATAAGCATGGACGACGTGTACTCTGTGATGAGGTCACTATTATTTTGCATTTTATTTTCTTTTTAAAAACCTTTATTTTTTGTTATAATTTATTAAAAAATAAAATAGTGAGGAGGTTAGACCAGATTGAGCTGTTGGACTGGACACCACTATCGTGAGCTTATGTCACCAGCTAACAGCTCTCATTTTTCCTCTCCTCTTATATTTTTCTTACCAATTTTTCTTTCTCAGTTTCTCTCCCTCCACATCTCTCTCCAGTCACCAGTTTCTCGTTTCTTCCTCTCTTCTCTAACTAATTATAAAAATAATTGCAAAGTCAAAGGATAATTTGCGAGACGAATCTATTAAGCTTAATTAATTTATGATTAACAAATATTTACTCTAGCGTCACATCGTCAAATTATAGCGTAATTATTATCATTAGATTCGTCTCACGAATTATCTTTTGATTATAAATGAGTTTTATAAATAATCTACATATAATAATATAAAATAGCATCTAAGTAATATAAAATAATCTCCCCTTTCTCTCTTGAGTTCTGACCGACAAGGTTGTCGTCCATGGAGCCAAGGGGGAAGTGGTGGAGAGCAGGCAGGTGGAGCCATCATCGCTGGCAAGATCCACCATCGTTCATTCGTCGGGGTCATGGTCAGTGAGCTCGGTGCCATCGGATGAGGTTGGTTTTTATGGATTCAGCCTCTTCCTCCTTACTACTGCTGCCTTATCCAGTCGGTTTTTCCATCGTCAGGTTCCTAGGTGTCGTCGATGGCCAGATCTGGCAAGGTAGGTTAAGGCCGCGGTCGTCGGCGAGGGAGAGGGAATGAGTAGGCGGCGGCAGTGGGATATGAGTAAAACTGTGGTGGCTCGGGATCTGGCTCCTCCCTTCCTCTTGGCATCTCCCCGACGCAACGGTGGGTCGATGGCTTCCCGACGGCTCGGAATTTGCCTCCTCCCTCTCCCTCTCGGCATCTCCTTGGTGCGGCAGTGAGTCGGCGGCTTCCCAGTGCGGCGGCTCGAGATCTGGCCCCCAAGCTCGAGACCTCCACGACGGCGAGGCGGCGAGGAGGAGGTCTGATGAGGAGCAATGGTGGCCTCCCGCTCGCCCCTCCGTCTTCTCTCATCATCTCTTGTGCGATTTATTTTGTGATTTTCGCCTCTCCTCTCATCTTTTGTGTGATTTATTTTGTGATTTTCAATTGGATTGCCTCCTGTCCTATGATATTTTGGATGATTTTTGTGATAATTCTAATTGGATGGGATTTAGTTTTTAGGTTAGATTTGTGATGATTTGGGATTTGGAGAGGAGGTGCAAGCAATGTGGACGACGGACTAAGATGAGAGATTGGTTTTTTAGGGATTTGGGATTTGTTTGTGTTTTTGTGCTTCCACCTTTATAATTTTTGTAGCGTTGGTCTTGTGTTTGCATTGTGTTATTAGTCGGATTCGATTATGTGTCGAAGTGAAATAATGAATCCGTAAGATTGGATGCTTGGAATTCTTGGTCCATGTAGTTCTGAACTTCTAATACTTATAATTAACTAGCAAAATATCCGTGCGTTGCAACGGAACGATGACGCAGAAAGAGAAGCACGCGAAGGGCGAAGGTCTAGGTGACGGCGCAGGAGCTCCGAGCGGCGACGGGAGGAAGGAATGCAGCTGCGGCGTAGGGCGCGGCGCAGATGGGGATGAATGAGAGGGATGCAGGAGGTCTTTTTTCATCCAAGCTATCTTTTTTTTAGCATTGAGACTGCAGGTTAATTTTATAAACACTCAAGGGTTTTTTTGCAAAATAACCCCTTTTCTTTTTTAACTGGGTTTTTTAAAATAGTCAGGCAGACTATGGGTTAATTTCAAAAAAACTCAAAGGATTTTGTAAAATAGCTAGGCAAAACAAAATTTGGATGAAAACACTACTTGTTTTATAGATAATTATAGATTATAGATGAATGGCTGATTGGATTTTGGTTGATCCTTGACTTTTGTAAGTTTTACACGGAACGAAGGCCGTAGTTAGATTGGACATGACGGACGAAAAGTTGACGTGACCAACGAAAAATTACAAATTTTTAAGTAGATATAAATAATACAGATATATTCTGAAAAGTCCCTTTTACTTACAATTAATTTTATTTCTGTTTTTTCACAGTTTTCTATTACTTCCAACCTAGTTATATCATGTGCAGTTGTTCACAAACTCACCGTCCAGATGTTATTACTCTATGGATATTACTGTTCAACTATCAATTTCAGCGTATGTTGTGTGGTTTTGCCCCCATTTTAACATTACAATCACATTGCCAGGATGCCTTGCAGCATTCCCGTGTTCCGAAGTCCTAACAATTAATAGTACGGCTTAGACTATCACTGAAAAAATCTATTTTCACCTGTCGAAACTTTGTTTTGACAATAGAAAATTGGGAGTGCAGTCAAGATCGTCAAGCACAATGGGTTAGGTGGAAAACAAGGTTTAGACAGGTTCAGGCCCTCTCGTGAGGTAATACATACTCCTGTTTCGGGGATTCGATCCGCCGAGTGTATATTGATCTCAAGATCTAAAGCTGAAAGCTAATAGCTCGTAAAGTATATGATATCCCTCAAGAGACGACCCTCACCCCTCTTATATAGTCTTGGGAGGCGGGCTTACAGATCGGAAACCCTATCTTACTCTAAGTCGGTTTCCTTAATCTTACCAAATCGTGACTATAGGCTGTTGCCTTATCTCAATCGGTAACGTAACACCCAAGTCATATTTGGTAGGTGCAATCTATCCCTATCTCCAGTCGAATAAGCTTGTCATGTGGATACCCGATTGCCATAATCTCCAGAGTAGCCCCCGAGTCCTTTTCAGTCGACGAGACAACTCAGCATTAAACCAAGACAGTATACAGCCAAAAAATCCTTTGGCCGAGTGCTTCTGACGCCGAGTGATTCCATCATCTCTGCCTAAATCTCCCGAGTGACTCCAAAGACTGTAAAGGGCTGAAAAATATCCAAAAAAATTCTCAAAAATAAACATTTAGGTGCATCTCCTGATGTACCCAATTAGATGTAGCCCCCGACTATATGACTAAGCACATAGTCAAGAACTAAAAAGAATCATACTCATATAAATGCTTAGCTCATGCTAAAGTAATCATAAAAAATCTCATCACTCGGCAAGTTCGCGCTCGTCCGAGTGAACTTGCCCGAATCATCTCAGAACAAATAACTCAATCAACCCTCATGGGTGAAAAAGCACTCGGTAAGCTTACGCTTATCCGAGTGGATCTACCCGAGTTATCTCGGAACAAATATTTTAATCATCCCTCATGGGTAAACAAGCTTTTTCAGTCATCTGAAAAATACGACCAAAATATTAAATAACTCCTACCATAATATTGGTCTCAATCTAAAAAAGATCTTCACCAAGGTGGAAAAATAGCATTGATATAATCATTTAATCAAATGCCAAAGAACCAAACAGCCCCTGTCATCAAGGCAGCCATAAAAAGCTTAGCTGTTTGTCACCTTTCAAATTGCATCGTGCTAGCTTCTCATAAAGTTAAGCAAACCACGGTATGAAAGGATTTCCAAAGGTACAGGGCACTCAGACACGTGCATATTGCCAAGGCAAATCTGCTTAAGTTCATCCACTTAAGTCCCTAAGGACATGCGTCAGGCCACACCTTAGCTGGGCCGCAGGTCTCTTATGGGCTCGGCCCAATTGCGAGAAAACCTAGCGCAACCCTCAAATCTTTATACAAAGCTTCGAGGTCATCCCCGCCACTTCGTCTTCCCAGAGAAATTCCCCAATCGCAACACTGTTCATCAGCTTGCAGCGGAGAACCCTAAGCTCTTGCGCGCACCCAATCCATCGATCCAGAAGTTTGCGCTTCACTCACAGCTAGCCTCCGCATCCATCTTCTCAGACCTCCATCTCCAATTCCCATCCTTTAAGCCAGATCTGCTCCCTATCCAAACCACACTCATGGCGGACGATAGGAAAATCCCTTTTGAGCAGTGGGCCACTTCGGATGTAAGGGAATCCACCCTCAAGGAGATGGTGAAGCACGGTGTGCTTCCTCCTAAGGAGATCGTGGCTGGCGCTGGGCGACGGATGAGGAGTTCCCCACTTCGAACACCGGTGAGCTCGTCGTCTTCACCTCTTTCTTTTACTGCGGCTTCAGCCTCCCCACCTTCGAGTTCTTTAGGGGGCTTCTTGATTATTATGGTCTTCGGCTCTATCATTTGAATCCCAACTCTATGCTCCACATCGCTCTTTTCATCCACGTGTGTAAAGCCTTCCTTGACATTCTCCCCCACTTCCAACTCTTCCGTCGCATGTTTTACCTTAAACCACATCCGAATAAGGACCAGCCCTGCGTCGTCGGTGGGGCAGGTTTCCAACTCCGCAGATCCCTCCGCAAAGAGTATTTTTCTCTTCCTTTGAAATCCTCTAATAAGGGTTGGCACGCAAGCTGGTTCTACATTTCCAATCCTGAGCCCAGCCTGCCAAACTTCGTTGGCCTTCCCCTCGTGCCCAGGCCTACCTGGAGCACTGTGCCAGTAGCCCAAGACTGGGATGAAGCCAACAAGTTGCTAGCAAAGATCTTGGAGATGAAGCAAAAAGGTCTTCGTGGTGAGCAAATCACTCGGCACTTCATCAGGAGCCGACTGGCACCGATTAAGGAACGATCCAAGCCAGCTTCGAGTACGAGGGCGAGAGGGACCCCAATCGGGAAGACCGTGACTCCCTCAGCTTCGAGATCTTGAAGATCCGAATGTACAAGGTCTTCTCGACTGGAATTGTGATCGAACGCAGCCTCATGCTGCCAGTTCTCCCCTTCAGTCTCTATCGATCTCCTCCTCCTGTAAGCCGACTTAACTCTTTCATTGCCTTGCAATCTTGATGTCACACTTCTTAGTGTTGTAAGGATCTTTCCTGCAGGAAAATGCCTCCATCATCTCGAAGCCTACAAAATTCCTCACGACGACGTGCCGACTCGGCCTGCCAAGAAGCCAACCGACGGCGTGAAGATCCAGAGTGATCCAGCCGGGAAAAGGGCGGCTCCGAGTGAAGATATCAGCAAACGGGCGAGCAAGAGGAGGCTCGTCATCGATGACTCGGACGATGATGTCCCAGCCCCTCCAGCCGAAGCAACCCCTCCAAGGCCGTCACCGAAGGCGGCGCCGAAAATCCACCGGTCATCCAGGTACGCCTTATGACTGAAGTTAAGCTCTTTGTTGAAACTTCGTTTGTCTTCATTCCGACAGCGCTCGTCGTTCGTTTGGCAGGAGGCCCCAAGATATAGACCCTGCTGGGAAGAGTGAAAGGCCAACGCCAGCTGCAGCATCCGAGGCATCCAAGCCCGTGGAACCAAAACCTCGGAGCCCTCTCCCGAGCGAGGGCGCTCCGGGTGGAAGGCCCTCGTCTCTCAGCGAAGATATCCCAAGGAGGGAGCCCCCGACCGCCAGCCGGGACACCTCGACTGGAAACCATTCGGCCGCGGAAAAGCTCCCGGCTGCAGCCCAAAGGGCCCGACTGAAGACCAGTCGGTCAAAAGTCAGAAGGAAAAGATCAGCCAGGCAGCACCAGTTAAGGATTCGGCCACCGAAACCGGTAAGTCTTGAATCGACGTGTCATCTTCAATCTTTAGTTTAACTCTTTCGTATCTTCATCTATCCCTCCTGATCTATCAGCCACAGTAGAAGAGATCTCCAGGTTACAGTCTTTTGAAACCTGGGTTCCTCCGATTAAGATCGAGTGGCGAGATTCGGAAGGCCAGAGGCAACGCATCATCTTAGATAAGCAAACGGAAAGCGAAGAAAGAGATGCGCTTGTGAACAGCTTGAATGAAGCAACTCGGCTACTCAACGTAAGTCTTGATCTTTTTCTGTTGTTGCATCATCATTTCTTTTCAGTCGGCCAACTTCAAATCTTGCGTGCAGAAGGAGTATTGCCGATCAATGGCTAAGTCCGACGCGCTCGAGAAGTTGGTCCCGCATCTAAACTCTCTGGAGGATGTCCAGCAAAATTGAAGACCACTCGAGAAGAGGCCGCGTCGAGGGAGGTAGCCCTGAGGAGGGAAATAGCCGAACTTCGGGAAGAAAACCTCGACCTCCGGGATTCAGTCGGGAGTAAGCTTAACCCTCTCAGTCTCTTTATGGCTTCTATGTTGATTTCGGTTGCTGATAACCTTTCTTGTTGTAGAAAATTCATCGGAGGTCTACTCGCTTCAAGTCCAGCTGGAGGCAGTCAGCCTCAGCAAGGCCGAGCTGGAGACCGAGTTTGAAGGTGAGCTTCTTCATAACAATGTTCGTTGTACTGCTCTGTCTTCGAGTACTTTGCGTGATCATGTTCCTTTGGCAGCTTACAAAGTCAAGACCCGGGCTCAATACGACGTTTTGCTTGAGAAGGTCAAACAAGCCGGAAAGGTCAGAGAAGATGTTGCAAACGCGGCAACGCCGATCCTGCTGTCTCTGTTTGATCATGGAGTCGGAACCAGCTCACTGGACCCAGTTGAAGTGTTTGACAAACTTAGGCGAGCCCCTGACCAATATTTGACCAACATTTCCGAGGCAGCTATCATTGGAGCGGGCTTCGTCCTTGCACAAACGAAGTCACTCTACCCTCGAGTGGACATTGATTCAGTCGGGGAGAGCTTCGCTGATGGTACCTCAGATGAGCAGGCCCTCGAATTGATTGGTGAGGCACAGGAATCGGCCAAAAAGGTGGCCGCCGATGTAGTGAACCACTTCCGGCCTTGATTGTCTTGTAAACATTGTATAATTGTGACGTTCTAATGCATCCTGTAAATTTTCAGTCTATTTATGTTAACGCCTTGATCCGATTTTTCATGTAAAATTTCTTAAGTAATTTCCGTCGGACTGTCACCAAGCCTAAGCTTGATTAAGTCATCGAAAAATTCTCAGTCCTTATGCATTGAACTCGAATCAAAGAACATTAAACAGTGATAAACCGAATATGCATAAGTTGATGAAGAAAACTATACTTTATTGACATATGTACAGCCCCCGACTGCTAACTCAAGAAGTCATTTGCTTGAGTTTAGCAGTCAAAAAGAGCATGAAACTTAAGGCAATTTAAGCGTAGTATCGTCAAAGATGCTCGATGTTCCAGGAGTTCTCCACCATAGATCTGTCTTCACGCTTTAATCGGTATGCGCCTGGCCGAGTCACCTCAGCAATTATATACGGTCCTTCCCATAAGGGGAATAACTTGTGACGATCCTTGGTGGTTTGAATCTTGCGTAGAACCAGATCGCCAACGATAAAAGCTCGTGCTCGAACGTTGCGACCGTGGTATCGTCTAAGCCTTTAAAGATATTTTGCCGACTGGATGAGGGCTGCATCACGGGCCTCTTCCAGTCGGGTGAGGTCATTCACTCGGTCTGGGTCATAGCGTTCATCGTTGAAGCTGCGGACTCGGAGGGATTCATACTCCATCTCGTTTGGCAACATGGCTTCTGCGCCATAAACCAAAAAGAAAGGAGTTTGGCCGGTAGCCCGACTGGGCGTGGTCCGCAGAGACCATAAAACCGAGGGGAGCTCTTGTACCCACTTGCCGGCGTAAGGACTTAAGCGGTCGAACACGCGGGCCTTAATGCCTTGAAGGACCATGCCGTTGGCACGCTCAACTTGTCCATTGCTTTTGGGATGTGCGACCGACGCATAGCAGATTTTGATCCCGAAGTCTTCGCAGAATTCTTTGAAGATGCCTCCGGTGAATTGGGTCCCATTGTCGGTTATAATTCTGTTTGGGACGCCGAACCGGTGCACGATGTTGAGGATGAAGTCTCGTGCCTTGTCAGCAGTGATTGTAGCAACCAGCTTAGCTTCGATCCACTTGAAGAACTTGTCGATTGCGACAAATAGGTGTGTGAATCCTCCTGGAGCCTTCTTGAAAGGGCCGACCATGTCCAAGCCCCATACCGCAAACGGCCACGATAATGGAATTGTTTGTAGCTCCTAGGCCGGGATATGGCTCTGTCGGGCGAAGAATTGGCAACCTTCACAAGTTCGTACCACTTTGTCAGCGTCGGAGACTGTCGTGAGCCAGAAGAAACCTTGTCTGTAGGCTTTGCCTACTAAGGTGCGTGCTGCCACGTGGCTTCCGCATATGCCCGAGTGGATATCTTGGAGTAGCTGTCGTCCTTCCTCAGGTGTGATGCATCTCATCAGGACTCCGGAGGGACTTCTCTTGTATAAATCGGCGTCAACCATGACGTAAGCTTGACAACGATGTTGGACACGTTCTGCCTCATCCCGATCTTTCGGCAGCTCTTGCTGGGTTAAAAATTTGATGAGTGGTGTCCTCCAGTCGGCGTCGACCATGGCGACTTCGGTTGCAGCTTGCTCATTGGGAGTTGGTTTTGCCGCAACAGTTGGCTCATAGAGATGCTCGACAAAAACGTCTGTTGGGGCCGCTTCTCGCTTGGATCCTAATTGTGCCAACTCGTCAGCTGCCTCATTGTTGTGTCTTAGGACGTGTGATAGCTCGAGTCCGTCAAACTTGTCTTCAAGTTTGCGAACCTCCTGTCGGTAGGCCTCCATGGTGTCGTTTAGACAGGACCAGTCCTTCATTACTTGGTTCATGACCAGCTTGGAATCCCTTTTCACGACGAGCCGACGTATCTCGAGTGAAACTGCGAGCCGCAGTCCATGTAGCAGGGCTTCGTACTCGGCGACATTATGTGAGGCGGAGAAGTGGAGGTGGAGGACGTATCTTAGCCTTTCCCTAGTCGGGGAGATCAGCACAACTCCTGCTCCCAAGCCGGTGATCCTCTTGGATCTGTCGAAGTGCATGGTCCAATATTGAAGGTCTTCTCGAGGTACATCTTCTTGTTGTTTGGTCCACTCGGCCAAGAAGTCCGCCAGGGCTTGTGATTTTACAGACGTCCTCGCCTTAAAAGTTAAGTCCAGCGGCATCAGCTCCAGGGCCCACTTCGCGATGCGCCCAGTTGCCTCGCGGTTGTGGATGCCATCGCCAAGTGGAAAGGAAGTGACGACGGTGACCGAGTGACCCTGAAAATAGTGTGCCATTTCCTCGCGGTTATCAGAACACCGTATAGCTTCTTGAGCGGATCGTCCGGCTGCCCTTAGATCCTGCTTCCTTCTGTCGGCTTCCTCTTTGCGCTTCTTCTCCTCTTCGGCCAGCTTGCGCTCTTGCTCAATTCTGGCTCGTTCTTCTTCCGCAAGCCTGCGGGCCATGGCTGAGTCGGTCTCGGCCACCTCAGCCATGAGGACGTCAAAGCACTTCGGCTCGTAGTCCTTGTCGCAATCGGAGTCGTTGGCTTCGTCCGAGGGGATGTCATAAAGGTTGTCAAAGCCTGAAGAGCTGAGATACTCGTTGAGCTCCGAGGATGAGCATGAGCCGAATGGCTGGAGGATGACGACAATCTCCCTTGAGCCCGGGTAGTTCGAATCTGGATCGTTCCAGTTCGAGTCGGAGCTTGAGGACGTGGATCCCCCCGAGTGGATCAATCTTGATTCAAAGGAGAGGAGCTTGCAGTAGATCTCGGCAGCGTTTGGTAATCCAAACGGCACGAGAGAGGTTTTCTCCCGAGTAGATTGGTTCCAACGGAGAGATGAGAAGACCGCGCAGATCTTGGTGGCGTTCGGTAGCCGATCGGCGCTAAGTGAGTTCCTTCATCGGAGTGGATGGACTGCATCTTGGACTCCAAGATTTCGTCGTAGATCTTGGCGTTGTTCGGGAGCCTGAACGGCGTCGAGTGCGTTTCCCCTTCCGACTAGTCTGAATCCGAGCCGAAGGAGGAGAACTTGTCGAAGTCGTTGGTGGCGAAGTCGCGAAGCTTGAAGAAGATCCCATCGCGTTTGTCGGCGAGATTGTCGAAGAAATCTTGACGCGCGGACCCCTACCTGGCGCGTCAACTGTCGAAACTTGGTTTCG
The DNA here is from genome assembly GCA_019925245.2 of Oryza australiensis. Classification (NCBI taxonomy): domain Eukaryota; kingdom Viridiplantae; phylum Streptophyta; class Magnoliopsida; order Poales; family Poaceae; genus Oryza; species Oryza australiensis. The sequence goes on along the minus strand of JAIFGZ020000381.1, from coordinate 393,997 downwards.
GCAATAGAAAATTGGGGGTGCAGTCAAGATCGCCAAGCACAATGGGTTAGGTGAAAAATAAGGTTTAGACAGGTTCAGGCCCTCTCGTGAGGTAGTACCCTACTCCTGTTTCGGGGATTCGATCCGCCGAGTGTATATCGATCTCAAGATCTAAAGCTGAAAGCTAATAGCTCGTAAAGTATATGATATCCCTCAAGGGACGCCCCTCACCCCCCTTATATAGTCTTGGAGGCGGGCTTACAGATCGAAAACCCTATCTTACTCTAAGTCGTTTCCTCAATCTTACCAAACCGTGACTATAGGTCGTTGTCTTATCTCAATCGGCAATGTAACACCCAAGTCATATTTGATAAGTGCAATCTATCCCTATCTCCAGTCGGATAAGCTTGTCATGTGGATATTCGATTGTCATAATCTCCACACCACCTGGTCGAATGCAAATTATCAATCCCTAAAAAAGATTGTGAATTCTAACCCGAGTCTTTCCTGTTTTAGTTGCATACAACAAACTTTTTAGAACTTTTTACACAAATTTCTACTGATAAAGTACTCAAGAAACGAGGCAGAAACTATACAAAAATTACCAAAAACATGTAACAAACACGCACTAAAAAAATGTACACGTGTCACATGAATCGATCTGTACAATTCTCATCACAGCGTGCTGCACTGGGCCGGAGCAAACGACAGCGTCTCCTTCTGGACGTCGTAGAGTATGTGCAGGTTTTGCTGCTGGTAGTTGCCGAGCGTGCTGAGCTCGCCGTCGGTCTGGCTCCGGATCGCCAGGCACCACATGCCGCCGTCGAGGATCATGTAGTTCTCCGCCGGTAGCACCATGTCCGCGCAGCCGTCGAAGTGGAGCTTCATGCTCGGCAGCGTCGGCGGCGCCGTCGACGTCGGCGACGGCAGCGCGAAGCACAGGTCTAGCCCCGTGGCGTTCGACCCGTCCGTCACCGGCAGCTTCACCAGGGACCGCACCGCGGCGCGGACTCTCTTGTAGGCCGCGTCGACCAGCGACGTGATCGTCGTGCCAGAGTCGATGATGAGCCCGCCGGTGCCGTCGGCCCGGAGGGCGAACGCGTCGGGAGGGATGGGCAGCGCCGTCGTGCCGACGGATATGCCGGTGAGGTTGAGGTAGTAATACGTGCTCATCGGTGGCTTGGACGGGCTCGGGACGAACGGCGTCGACTGGACGCCGGTGCCGTTGAGCGCCGCCGCCGGCCCGAGGAGGAGCGTGCTCTTGCTTTTCGTGTCCTGGAACGGTGTCAGGCAGTAGGAAAACATGCCGGCGGCGAGCTGCGAGACGAGCGACAGGCCGCCCCTGCCCAGCCCGACGAGCCCCGCCGAGCCGTTCCAGTCGTCGCTGCTCGCGTTGCTGCACCCGAAGGCAATGCCGGGGACGCGCACCTGGTCGGCCGCCGTCGAGCCGAACGTGAACGTCTCCGAGCCCTGCAAGCCGGACGTCCACCCGGTGCCGTACGTCTGGTTGTACCTGCACGCGCACCCCGGCGGCGGGGTCGCGCCGGTCAGCGCCGCCTCGGCCGCGCACAGGTTCAGCGAGCTGCTGCACTGGAGCACGCGGAACGTCGTCGAGCTCGACGGGTTGTACAGCGGGCTCGGCTGCTTGAAGCACTGGTTCCCGCAGGGCGCGCACTGCGTCCAGACGAGGTCGCTGCCGGTGTCGGCGATGGCCGGGTACGACAGCGGCGGCGTGCCGATGGCCAGCGTCATGATGTACTCCCCGCCGTTGGGTAGGTCCTTCCTCGTCCGCGCGGACACCGTGCCCGCCGGAGACGACGACGACGACGCGAGCTCCCGCCCGAACCGCGCGCGCCGGTGCATGTCGCGGCGCAGGGCGTCGCGCACGAACTGGGAAGCGGTGACGCCGGGCTCGGAGTGGATGCGCGTCAGCCCGACGCGGACGCCGCCGGCCGCAGCGTCGGCGACGGCGCCCGCCGTCGCGCACACCAACACAACAATCACACGTAGCGACGCCATTTGCACACTCATCATCAACGCCAATACTATTTGACAAGATGCAAGAACTTGGCATCAAACTGCACTACTTATACAACATTTTCTCGCGTTAATTCGTTGCGTTCGTGGCGTGCTGAAACGTGCAACATTTGGCGCATGATACTTGGTCAAGCACGCCATCTTGTGCTCTAGTCTAATCCGAGTCCTCTTGAGCAGGTTGCCTGCTGCCTCGAAACAACATAATGCACAGTTGCACCTGTGATTATTGCCACCCTAGAAGCAATTAAGCAAGAGGATGATGCTGAAGATTAGGGGCTAAATTATTGAGAGCAAGTCATTAGGTGTGGAATTAGAGTTTGGCGTGAAGGCAATAAGCGTTCAAACTCGCATCTAAACTGCAGACTTAGTCGTTGGATGATGATTATTAGGACATTTCTGTCGCAGCCATCGTGGTCCAAAAGTAGGTAAAAGAGTTTTAAGATGAATTTGATCGACTTAATCCAAAGTATCCAGAACACGAAACGGAGAACATCGCCGCGTTTTTAAAGCGGATCGTGGCGGCGACGACCGCTGATGCAAGTACTATCACCGACCAGAAATTTAATTATTATTAGAATAGAAGAAGTCGAGTTAAATTCGTTCACAAATTGATAATAATTGAGTTCTGTCGTCACATCGATTGAACTGCTTAACTGCTTCTTCTAAAGAGTTTGTGTAATAATGAAACTTTAGCGACTAAGAAATGAGATATGTACAGAAGTTACGAAGAAACGGGCTCGTACTGGAGACTGTATGTTTAGCCACATTCGTTGACGACGACATCGTCACTACAAGATAAGCTATCGTCGTCAAATTATTCCACCGAAAAATAATTCATGACAATATATTATATTATTGCAATGGAATTTTTCTGTGACAAATAATTACAACGATTTACCATCATTGTTTTTTGTTCCAATAGAAAATGAGTTATCGTGAAAAAACACCATTGTTGCAAAAAAAACATGTTTTATTGTCAAAGTTTTAATTTTTATGGCAATTTAAATAATACATGGTTGTGATAAGTTACATTATTGTGGCAATTTACATTATTGCAAAAAACATGTTTTATTACAATGGTAAACAAATTTTTTGCAATAAAAAATTGTTATCTCATATTTTAACTTAATTTTTTTATATGGACACGGCTTAGGACAAATTTTATATAAAAATTATAGCTCTTGACAAGATCTATTATAGGTGATAACTTTTTTATTTGAAATCTTTTAGATACTCAAATCTATGATTCAAATAATTTTAGTTAGTAGACTCAAATAAAAAAGATATGCATTTCCTTAATAGAATTGATGCGTAAGTGAGTTTGTAAAGGAGAGCGCACGTGAGAAAGAGGACTTGGGTTCGAATCCTAGCCATGATAAAATAAAAAAAGAAATAGTTAGGATGATAGTTTAATATTTAACTTTTAATTCGGTACATAGGACTAATTCTATACATAAAATGGTGACAATAATTATTTATTGCAACGACATGAAGTATCATATAATATTTTTTTGCCATATCCATTTTGACAATATCAAAATTTGTTACCACTAAATAAAAATTATTGCAATAACCTATTACCACTATATTTATTACCACGGCTAGCAACAATTTTAAAATGATGGCAACATATATTTATTGTCATGATTTTAGCATTGATGCCATTATTTTTTCGTGATGACAAATCATTTTCAAATCATTTTCTTAGTAGTGTGTGATCATGATCGACAAACAACAACTTCGATATTACAAACCTTAACTCGTTTTTGTTGAACTATACGTGTTTGTTGGATTGGATTTAGGGAGTTTAAGATTTCAAGAAGCAGCTGATTGGTAGTAGTCAGTTTCTAACAATTTGAAAAGGCTTCCCTAGCTTCTGGCTTTTAGTTTATTTTCTAGATTTCACAACTATAACTTCTTAAATTTTAGTCTAAAAGCTGAAAGCTTCTATTTTTATTTGAGGAGCTTCTATTTTTAGAGAAGCTGTAACTGTCACTGTTGTATCCATGGTTTTTTAACTCCCTCCTGTTAATAATACTGGATACTGAAAGTATTAATTTTAATTCTCTCAACGTTAAATATTATTGACAACCGAAAAAAAGTAATAGTCGACACTTATTCTTAGAACAACAATCAGCCTTTTTTTAACCCAAATATGGATGTAGAAGTAAAACCTCGCTCAGTGCTGTCATAGCACTTGTACGTGGCATTCAGTCATGAGGTGAGATTCTCCTCCACGTTCGGAGCAGACATGTCCCTGTGAGGCCTCTCATGTCCCTACAAAGGCATTTTCGCACCGCTGAAATCGAAGATGAGCGCGAGGCGCAAGTCCATTTCCCTCGTGTTGTGGAGTTCGCTTCCTCGGCTTTGCATGGCCTTGCTCGCCGCAACACTACCCCTCCGTCCTCAAATAGTCCTGCACTACTTTTCTCAGGCCTAGATTTTTAGATGTATTTGTGAAGGCACTTTGCACTGTGGGTGTCATGTCCTACTCGTGGATTTGGCTGAGATGGCATGTGAGGGCCAAACAAACGAGTGGCCTGCACTACCATTGTCCTCGTAGATGCATCTCAATAAAAAGATAACCTAATAGAATACTCTCGTGCATTTTTAGTCTCATAGGAATCGAACAAAACATCTTACTATATATAACTTATATATAACAATATTTGATTAAAATTTTAAAATTCTGACCATCAATTATCATGATGTGCATTGGTCAGTGTATGTCATACGAGCTATCTTGCCTTTCTTTATTGTTTTGTGATGTATACGAATGTGTTATGGTCTGGAGTATACAGTAATTTGGCTCTAGTTCAAGATTTTCTCATTATTTTAAAAAACAAATATCTATACTACTATTAAAAGACACACTCGTTACTTACACATGTATATATACATCGACATATCGATGCTCTATTTTATTTTTTTGGCTTGTTAGGCTGTAGGCTACAAATCTATAAGAGAAAAGGACATTGGGATTTGGGTGAATCAATATCCGTCGCGAAGCCCATGTTTTGGACTAGTCTGAAAGAATATTTTAAATAAGCCCCAACCAATTCATATATCGGAGGCTAGAATAGCCACGTCATCATCATTCGGACCGTTGGATCTATCATTGGTGGTTTAGATTCGCCCGTGAAACTAATCCCCAATCCATCCTCGTCGTCTTCGGTTCTTCCTGGCCCCGCTTCCGCCACCTCTCCCCTTCCCGCCGGCTCGCCGCCGCCGCCTCCTCCTCTGCCAGCTGCTTCCTCACGCCGCCGCAGCCTCCTATCCTCCCTAGTCCATCACCGCGTCTCCATCTCCACCTCCTCCTCCGGTTGCGGCCCGCCTCGTCATCCCCACAGCCAGTCCCGGCGCCACTGCCCCTTCTCCGCCGTTCTATGGCGAACATGGTTCTCCTCCCGTGCCACGCCCCTCGACTAGCACCTTCCGGAGTAGCCGCGTTTGCGTTATGGCCATTATCTACTCGTCCAAGACCAAGAATCCCCTCCTCCCTCAGCGCCCGCTGCTGCGCTTGTCGGACTCCGCCGCGCACCGCCGCCGGCAGGGTTGCTGCTTCTTGGGCCGGTGGCCTCGCCAGAGTTGTACCATGGAAGGCCGCGGTCTCCAGCACGCTTGCCCTCACCTTATCCTTCACCTGCTGTAAGTTTCTCGACCTTCATCTTCTTCCATAGGAACTGAAAGAAACTGCACTGTACGGTCTGTTCGAAAATAAAAGAAGGAATAGTCCACCATTGAATACATAAATGTTTGGGATGCGGAGGCGCGATATTAATTGTTCTCAAATGAACATATGGTGGCTTTTATCTATTAGAAGTCTGGATTTGTGGTTTTCCAGTTGCAATGTGATATTCAAGAATGGAGTGATCACTTTGTAATACTATGAATTTATGGATAAAGCTAAGAAATTGAATCTACCACTAACAGAATACTGTAGCACAAGAAGTGGAACTCAAGGTGCATTTTTATTATTGAAAAAATGCAATTGTATAAGGTGTTTTTATTTGTTTTGCTACTGCATAGTCCATGGTAGTAAAATATGAAATGGGCAATTTTATGTGTGCTATTTCAAAGACATCACAAAATTCCCTCAGTTCAGTGCTACTGCTTTGTTTCAGAAAACCAATACCTTGTTCAGGTGGGTTCGCATGCTGTTGAGTCTTACAAAGGCCAATTTATGAGGGATAAATGCTGCCAAAATGTTTGATATGTAATATGACGCTTCAAAGATTTTGGTTTGGTCATGTGGCTAAATGGCATTCCAAAGATTTGGCCAATTAGTGCCACTCGAAAGATACTTCTTTAGAAAAATTCTACTCTGAGATTTCTATTGACTATTTCTCCCCCTATTGTTTCTTCCTATCTGGATACTCTGCTACAACTTCCACATTTAGTGGATAAATGAGTTATATAATAGTCTAGACTATAGGTCTACACGGAGTCTTGGTAAACCATGGAACAGCTCATGCAAAGGAAGCTCTCGCCAAATGTATCCACGATTAATTTATTTACTGCAGTGATTTGATTGCCAGTAGCCACAGCAGCATGGGAGTCAAGCTGCGGTGTTGTACCTTCATGCTGGGGATGCATTGGCTGCTTGCAAGTTGCAACAGCCAGACAGTACATTCTGTATGTTCCTTAATCAGACAACCCAGTTCACATAGCAACATGCTGGCATGGCAGTAGGAGGAGGCTTACCGCTTACCAAAATATTAGCAGGAGAAGAGGGCGAGTGGGAGGAAGCCTTGCTCTTTGCTGTTTGAGGTTTAGGTAGCCTCACTTTGAATTTTTTTTTGGGTATTAAAGTGGCATTTTGATTATTATATGTATTTGCAATGGCATATCTAGACTATAGAGTTGTCTGAAATACATAATTTTTGTATTATTTTAAGTAAAAAGTTGTCAATGGAAAAATCTCATGCAGAATCTCGCACATGCAGTTATTGGTATAGTTAATGCAAAGGCTGGCGTCAACAAACCCGAATTGCTTCCCAAGGAATTCACCACCGTCATTGATGTTGCTGGTTTTCTCTCCCCAGGTCAGGTAAATTCATTCTATGAGATGTTGTAGTTTTTCAGAACTAGTTACAAATTTTAATTTCCATTAGAAACAAGGTGATGCAAATCTGGAAATTTAATCTCCGTTATGAATACATTTCTCATATGTACAGATCCAGTGCTGCTTAAACTTAGAGAAGATAATGCAGAAAGACGATACCTAGTTACATCTATTTAACCATAACTGAAGGGTAACTCAGCTGTATTAAGTGCTTTAGTGTAAATAGGAACAACAAGGGTTCTGCCCTGCATGACTTGGAATAGGCTTGCCTAATCTCATATAACAAATCATGACTAGGATAATTTTCTGTGCGAACTTGGTTAGGGAAATTCTGATGTCAATAATTGACGTCCTTTCACTGCAGGAACACCCTAGTTTAATTGAAAAGCAATATATTTGACCCTAATTTCAGAGCCTCTGTGCTGGGAAAAAGTATTGCGCTATTGTAGAACTCTGGAGTCTCATAAACATGGAAGATAGGTGTATATATGGACACCTAAAATTGTTCTATTTTAGTACAGGCACTTGGATTTTGATTCAAATGCCATATTTTTTATTGCCATACACTCTTTATCAGCTTGCTGCATTGACTTCCTTGGGGTTAGAAGGAGAAATACTTGTTTTTTGAATGACTAGATCACATCGAGTTGTCTTTCAAAGTGCAATATTTGTCTTTTCCAACTCTTTGTTTTGGTGGCTACAATCTAGATTGTAATAGGTAGGAACTACATACTGAACCTGAATTTGTTCTTAGGAAAACCGTCTGCGTCAAGAAATAGAAGATCTTGAAAAAGATACAGGATACAAGTTGAGAGTTCTTGCACAAAATTATCCTGATACACCAGGTGCCTTTTGCTTCTGTTTTATTGCATATTAGCATGTAGTATGACTCGATCCACTGTTGGTGTTATTTAATTGCACAATATGTTTACAGATATATAGCAACAATTGGACTTTGCCAATTTTGGCCAATTGTGTATCTAGAGTATCTCAAATCTCAATCAGACACATGGAATCGCACTATAATTGTTTTTCTAATATATCATTAGTTCATTACGAAATCAATAACCAACCTTATATTTTGATGACGATTCCAAGCCAGAAAAGTAATCTATTTTGCTAAGCTCATTGCCATGGAGTGTATCTATAGGGAAAGGCTCAGCTTCTGTCTCTTTAGTTCCACTTTATGAGTGTAGCTTTGTAATTAAGTCTTCGCAAAAGGAAAAAAAATCTTGATAATTAACTAACTGGATCAATGATCGCTGATGTGCTACTACCTGAACTCATTCGTACAACATCTTCTGTCTTTTAACAAGTCTCTTGTATACCTTACTTTTAACCATTATTTCTCTCTTATCGAAGCATGTAGAACTAAATTATGAATTGCTTGCCAACTTAACTGGAGTAATCTGTTGGCACATAGCTTTGTAATCCTCTCTGCTATTTATAGCAGGATGCGTTGGTTCATATTGTCATGTTGATATTTGTATAAAGTTGATTTAGTTGCTTTGTGGCCTTGTGGCAATATTTTTCCAGGATTGGCTATCAAAGATTATTGGCAAGTTGATGATCAGACCATTGTGTTTGTTGCCGATCCCACCTTCGGTGAGATACTTTTGTTTGAAAACACAGTTCTTTTTTTCTTTTTGCATCACATCCTTGATCAGTGTATCATCTATTGCGTGGAGTATAATGTTTTGGCTAGTAAGACGGGCACAATAAATGTACAATAAATAGGGAAAACAAAGGAATCTAACTTTCTGAATTAAGGGAGAAAGTTTTAGTTTTAGGACTAGGGAAATTAGGAAAGATCGAGCCATGTTGGGATGAAGTATGTTGTAAAGAAATTATCAGCTTGCTAGTCCATGCAGTTGATGTCCTTTACCGTTTCTTGCCTGGATCTTCTTGCTATGCGAACAAATAATACTGTTTAATCTAGATGGTACCCAAGTGTACATGCTAGGTAGTGCATGATACCTATCATGTGATCTGGATCCATAAGACAGATTGAGTTGTTCCTGCTGGTCTTGTGATCCCAGGTGTTCATTCCCTAAAAATGATCCCAAATTTTACCAACTTTTGCATTTCTTGGATGTTAACGCCACATAACTGAGCAGCAAAACTTCGCACATTTCAAAGTACCATTGTTTATATTCCAGAAGTTTTGAAATTTGATCACTGTCATGCACTCATGCTTATTAGCAGCACAGTGATGTCTTTGTTTTGGCAGGAAACATTATAAATTTCAACGTTGGTGCATTAGTTGATTTAGACATTCCTCGGAGCTTTTGGAGTCGTGTTTCTGGGAAATACGGAAACATGTTCTACTGGAAAGAAAAGGTAACATTTTGTTGTTCAATCTAGCAGTTAACAAAATAAATTATATATTTATACTGATGATTTTTTATCCTCCTGATTCTACAATTAAAAGAACATTAGAATATGATCGGTAGCAATGGATACAGTACAAACTTTTAAAACCATCCAATAGAAACTATCATTCAGTTACCTTTTAAATAACAAATTCTCCGACTGATCATGATCTCTCCTTTTGAGTTTCAAAGTTTTCTTCGTTGTCTAAGCTGGTTGTAATGTCTGCATATTTTGGTTAACAATGTAAGTTATGTCTTCGTTAGCAAAAGCAAAAGAAGAGAGAGAAGTTGTTCCGGCTGCAAATTTATCAATAAAAGGAAGAGAGAGATGCAACAGAGTTATACTAGAGAAAATGCAAAAGTTATACTACCTTAATACAATTAGTTGACTGTTGAGTTTGCGGGAAGAATTTCTGCTTTGCCCTGTGAAATTGTGGATAACCATGTCAACTCCCTGTTTGGAAACTCTCTTCTAGTTTTTATATACTGTAGGAACCTTTTATATCTTGTCCTCACCATGACACCATCCCTTGTTCTTGGAACATGGAACAGGGAGAGGATGCATCAATCGAAGCTGCTGTGATGGCAGTATCACGCTGTCTGAGAGAGCCCATTGGGGCAAATAACTGCTCTGAGGTTCTGTAGATGTGAAGCTCATCGCAGGGGGAAAGACAAGCAAATGCAACACATATGTACAGACGTGAAAGTCCAAGAGCTATACTAAATACTACTAGGCCAAGGACCATTCAGTTTTCTTTTCAGTTGTATACACACAAATCTCATCATTTTGAGAATTTGAGTAAATATAAAATTTTTGCAAGGATGAAGTCTCAACAAAATCGGACGCCCCTTTCCTAGCATGCGCGTAACTTTTGGGTGTAAATGCAACCTTTCCCACACTCTTCTTCTTTACACTCACTCAATTAGCAAGTTATAAACTATTTTTTCTCATTAATTATATATTTAATTTACAATCTGATTGCACCATTAAGTTTGTAACAATTAAATTTTTACAAAGATCACTATATATTTAGTTAAAAAATTATATTTTAACTGAAGCATTTTTATATTATATATGTAATATTAAGTTATAACATACATCATAAAATAACTGTTAAAATATATCATAACACCATATGAAATATTTCAAATGACCTAGTAAAACATCAGTTCAACATCACAAATATACCTGCTGAAAACATTTAAATAGCATCACCTGTAACATTTCAAAATTACGAAACATCATAAAACACTTATTGCAACATTTAACAAAGCACAGTAAAAAGATATAAAAAGATATAAAAAATATTTTTATCAAAATATAATCATACAATATCTTTTAAAGATATAATAACAAGATATAATTATAACGAATGAAAAGATATAATCGGATTATAAATCAAATACATAGTTTAAGAGAAAAATATCTAATATTTTGCTAATAAATTAATACATGAATAGTGAATAGTGAGAGGAAGAGAGGTGGGAGGGTGTGACGTATATATGTATTTGCATGTCGGGTATTCAGCTGATGAGACATTGCCGTTAGAAAAAAAAGGTTAAAAAAATGATGGGGCATCCGTTTTTTTTAAAATCGGGTGGCCGGATTGAATCATTGTCATTGTTAGTAGGAATAAGTTTATTTGAGGTCCCTTAAATTTACACCGAATATAATGGATCTTTTAACTATCAAAACCTATCGGTGTAATATAAATTCCTCGGTGGTTTGGAAGACGGTTTTGACTGACGTGACGTCTATGTGGTGCTTTTGACTCGATCTTTCATATTACATGTCATTCTCACCCCTCCTTTTCTTCCTCCTTTGTCCCATTGCTGTACTTGCTATGAAGCAAGACAAAGAAGACCTCCTCCGGCACGCCTGCTGCACTGCCACCTCCCCCGGGCCCGACGCCGTTCCCAGTCATCGGCAACATCCCCGACCTGCTCCGTGGCGGCGAGCTGCACCGCGCGCTCGCCGGCTTAGCGGCGTCGTACGAGGCGCTCCACAAGAAAGACGGCGCCATCTCGTCCCAGTGGGTGCCGGACAACGCCAACGTCCTCGGCCACCAAGACATCTCCATGGCGTGGCTGCCAAGCTCAAGCCCGCTGTGGAAGCACATGCGCACCTTGGCGAGCACTCTGCTCTTCACTTCCCGGCGTCTCGGCACCAGCCGCGGCATCCGGGAGTGCAAGGCCCGGGAGCTCGTCGACCACCTCGGCGAGCGCTCTGGGCGCCCCGTCCGCGTCGGGCTCGCCGTGTTCGGCTCCGTGCTCAACTTCATGTCCAACGTCTTCTTCTCCGAGGACGTCGTCGAGCTGGGGTCAGAGACCGGGCAGGAGTTCCAGGAGCTCATCGCCGACTCCGTGGCCGAGACGGCCAAACCCAACATCTCCGACTTCTTCCCGTTCCTAAGCGCGCTCGACCTCAGCCGCCGCCGCCGCGCGGCCGCCAGGAACCTCAAGAGGTTCTACGATTTCTTCGACGGTGTCAACCGGAGGCTGAACATCGGCGAGAAACCCGACGACCTGCTCGACTCGCTTCTGAAACTCCACGCCAAGTCACAGCTCGAACGCCCACTGATTCGAGCTCTCATGACGGTATCTCACATTCTTTAAGATAATTCGATCGATAGAATTAGTTAAAATGGTCATGATTAGACTCGATGTGAATAATTAACAGGATCTCTTCATTGCTGGGAGCCACACCACATGTGGGCCTCAACATTTTTAATTATTTTTTATGTAACTGACATGTGGGTCCATAATTTTTATTATTTTTCAAATCAATTTCCACTGCAGCGTAGTATGTCACGCTCATGTCATATGACCGAGTCAAATCAGCCACGTAGACATCACATCAGCCAAAACCGCCTTCCAAACCGTCGAGGGACCTATATTGCACCGGTTTTAATAATTTAGAGACCCATTATATTTGGTTTCGGACAGTAAGAACGAAAATCGAATTCGGTGTAAATTTAAGGGACCTGTACTCCAGATGCGATCTAGTTTGAGATTTAAGACCAAACAAACAGTTGAGCAAAGCCAGCCCACAAATAGCCCTGGAACGAATTGGCCCACAACAAAATGCGGGCGCTGCCAACCCACTAACTAAATAAAAGATGGTCCACGGTCCACCTCCGAACTCGAACGAATTCGGCCCACATTGGCCTTTGAGAGAATTAGCCCAACTCCCGTATTTGGACAATTCCGCTCATAATATAAAATGGCTTGACAGAAAAAGGCCTTCCGAGAAAGCTGAGGCCCTGAAAGGAAGTGAACAGATTGGGCCAACCTGGAGGCCCATGGGAATTCGGCCCACATCATTCCCGTCAACGAATTCATCCCACCAATGGCCTTAGAACGATTTGGGCCCATTGATGGTCTACTAGCGGCCCACAAGAACTTCAGATTACGGACTGAATTTCCATGCACCGAGGGCTGAAATTGCTCGCACTCATGGACCGAAATTACTCCAGTAACAGGCCGAGCTAACGCACATTTAGGACCGAATTAATGCACCTTTATGGGCTTAAATCACTCGCAATCATGGGCCGCGCTGACAGGCCTAATTTATGGGCATTAACGGGAAGAGAATATGGGCCAGGCTGAATCTACTTGAATTAATATAGGCCGAATATCCATCATTGACGGGATACTCGCATATATGGGTTGAAATCACGGCCTGGTATGGGCCGAATTTCCGCAAATCAAGGACAGTTTTAGCGCACTTATCGGTCTAAAATGCGTGCAATGGGCTGAAATTATGAGCTTGTATAGGCCGAAGTTTTGCGCACTCGCAGGTTGAATTTTGACGCAGTCATGGGCTCTTGCTTAGAGATCTAGAGGTGGCTACTACCTCTGATCTAACATATATAATGTTGTTTCTAACATAATCCCCAATAATCCTAATATTTTCATATTTTATTAAAGTATGCGTAAAGTTTGTCTCTTCATAAGGGATAACCTTTTCTCTCTCCACTCTTTTCTCTCATCCACCTCATCATTTAGTTTACGTGGTATTTTGGGGCTTGTGTTTAGATGCCCATGATATTTTTCTTATGGGCCAAATTACAAGCGTTTATGGGATGGATTTACACGCGCACATGAGCGGGCCAAATTTACACGATCTTACGGGCTTGGCCGAATTTTCGTCCATTAATAATCTTGTGGTTGCACTTCCATTTAGCCTAGTGGTGATGGTTTTACGACCAACCCAAATGACAACAATTTTCCAAAAGAACAGCCAGAACACGGCAAGTTGAAAACCATTTTCCCCAGTGCATCCGTGTCCCGACCACCACGATGCTTGCAGCTGTCCTAATTCTTCTCCTCTCCTCGCCGCCGTCACCGGTGACCGGCGACCGGTGGTTCTGCGGCAATGGCAACGCCACGACGTACACGCCGGACAGCGCCTACATGTTTAACATGGATTCCCTCGCCGGATCACTCATCGCCGGAGCCACGAAGCTACACTCGGCTACCGGCGCCGCCGGCACGGGCGCCGACAGGGTCTACGGCGCCGTGCTCTGCCGAGGAGACACCGCCATCGCCGACTGCGGCAGGCGCCTCCGGGAGGCCTTCGACGGCATCGTCAACGGCACCGGCGCCGCCGCCGCCGTGTGCGCGCTCCACAGGGACGTGGCGCTCTACGATGAGCTGTATCACCTTCGCTTCTCCGACCAGGACTTCCTCTCCACCTTCAGCAACTCGCCGGAATGGGTCGACGTCACCAACCTGAACCCCGTGCTGGCCGCCGACGCCGAGCGGTTCGACGAGGTCGTCGGCGAGCTCCTGAGCTCGCTCGCCGATGCCGCGGCGAGGCAACCAGAGAGGTACGCGGCGGACGAGGCGCGGTGGCTGTCCCGAGAGAGGGACCGGACTGTCCGGACGGTGTACGGACTGGCGCAGTGCACGCGGGACATGCCGCCGGAGCGCTGCCGAGCTTGTCTCCACGGCGTCATCGCGGAGAGGCGGTGGAAGATCCGCGGCGGCACGATGGGCGGCGCGATCCATGGCGTGAGGTGCTCGCTGCGGTACGAGACGGACACCCAGTTCTTTACCGCCAAAGGCAAGTTCTCCCGGCAAAAGTAGCAGTACTGATATTGAGCGGTATTAAGTTTTAACATCCTTCACCTTATCTGAACATTATGGAACATTATGAAAGTAATGGTTCCTTTGGATCGTAGGATTTTCAAAAACAAAAATTGAAAAATAAAACTTGATTGAAGTGTCCTACACGTCAAATCCAACAGATTGAAATAATGCTGGACAACTTCAGGAATGACCTTTTGGATGAAGCGCATAAATAAGAAGATAGGCTAAGGCTGTGTTTTTGAGGGGTTGGGAACCCCTCCCTTCACACTTAAAACGGAACAATGGATTAACGCATGATTAAAACAATGAATTAATGCATGATTAATTAAGTATGAGCTAAAAAACTTGAAAAATAAATTAATATGATTTTTTAAACAACTTTTTTATAAAAACTTTTTAAAAAACACACTGTTTAGCAGTTTGAAAAACGTGCACACGAAAAACGAGGGAGACGAGTTAAAAACTTAGGCTAAAGAACACAACCTAAAATGATTTTTTTCTCAAGAGGTTGAAGTTCCTGTTAGAATCTCTAAAATTTCTATGTTTTGATTTAATCCAAAGAAATTTTATAAGGTTTTTGGATTGCTATTCCTTTGATCCAAATGATCACAGAGAAAAGAATTTCATAGGAGCCCTAAGGTCATGACTCCATTTGCTGTGCTATTCTAAAAAAATGATTCCATTTGCCACATACCTTGAATTCTATTCGTGTTTTTGTCTTCAGAGTAGTTGGACCATGGATGGCTAGATAAAGCCAACAAACAGTTTTGCTTTCAGGCAGCTGAAGGCATGCTAAGGCTATGTTTGGATGTTGGTGTTGGAAATTAATCCTTCACACACGCAAATGAAATGACTCATTAGCATATAATAATTAAGTATTAGCTAATATTTGTTAAAAATAGGTTAATATGATTTTTCAAAACAACTTATATATATATATTAAAACATATTTTTAAGTAGTTTGGGAAACGTGCGAAAAAAGAGTGATGTGAGTTTGGGAAACTTAACAAACAAACTCAGCCTAAATATAAAAGATAAAGACTGCATGCTACTCTGCTTGTCATATATGTATATTTTACACGTATATATATTAACTGAAAGTTTAAGATGAATCCTTTCGGTATGATACAAATTAAGATTCAATTTAACTGATCAATTTGGCAAAAAAAAAAGAACACTTGAAACGAACCCTGAGGCACACTATCTTAGAAAATTCAGGAGGTAAGTCTTTGATATTGTAGAACTGATTCATTCACTACATGTAAACCATTCTATATTTCAAAATTCAGGGCAAAAGGAGGGACATGCAATCTTGATCATTGGTACGGTTTACTCTCTTTCCATCGTCTGCACCCGCCTGTTTTTCTGTTTCCTAAGCATCAGAAGAAAACAAAAAAGAGGTAAGCAAATAAATATATAACAGTACATGCTTTAGTGAAGATCACTGCTACTTACTTCAGTTACATGCAATAACTAATGTAAGGATGTGCATCTAGTGAAAATAAACTCAATGGAGCAGACCACAGACATGGATGAAGTAATGAGGCTCTGGAAGATAGAAGATGCTGGTTCAGAGTTCTCCTTGTATGATCTTTCTCAAATTGCTGATGCTACAGACAACTTCTCAGCCAACAACATATTAGGCGAGGGTGGCTTTGGCCCCGTTTACAAGGTACTTTCTTGTATCATTATCATCTAATTCTGATGGCATCATATGTATGTATCATGATTGATGATTGAGTAAAATGCATCGGTGATATCACAACTTACGAGGTGGATAAAGTTTAGTCATTCATCTTGTAAAATGCTCAAATGAGTCACTTATCTTGTTTCGATGGTGTAAATATTACCAAATACATATCACATGAATTGTTTGTTTTCAAATTGGAAACCAGACCTAACATAATGCATTTTTAGCTATGTGGACAGGGCAAGCAATAAAATTATAAATTAACACTCATATTTTTCTTGTATATGCTATTACTTCTGCTTTCAATGAACACGGCCATATAATGCTTCACAATCAATAATAAAATTCATCTTATATTGGATTTTATTACCGGTAATATTATATGTTGGCTTATTTATGAATCATGTGACCATGTTTGCGAAAGAAATTAACATGACATCCAACTTCATTACGAACACCCCTACATGACACATGTTTTATATGATTTGTAACCCTAAAACAAGATGACTGACTTATTTAAGCATTTTAGCATTTACAAGATAGATGACTAATTTACATTTATCTCGTAAGTTGTGGTACTACCGATGCATTTTACTCTTGATGATTTTTTACAGGGGCTGTTTCCTGATGGACAAGAGTTAGCAATTAAAAAACTCGGTGCGCAGTCAAGACAAGGTCTAGTGGAGTTCAAAAATGAGATCCAGCTTGTAGCAAAACTTCAGCACAAAAACCTTGTTAGGCTGCTCGGTTGCTGTGTTCATGAGGAACAGAAGATATTGATATATGAATATCTGCCTAACAAAAGCTTGGATCACTTCATTTTTGGCATGTTTTACTCCCTAGTTATTGATAAAAAATGCATTTATTCTCGTACGTAGTACAATATTAAACCTTGAGCCTGCATTATATTGCTTGTAGATCCTATCAAACGGACATCACTAAACTGGAAAACACGAAGAAAAATAGTTGAAGGAATAGCTCAAGGGCTTCTATACCTTCACAAGCATTCACGACTAAGAATAATTCATAGGGACTTGAAAGCAAGCAACATTCTGTTGGACTCTGAGTTAAACCCTAAAATTTCTGATTTTGGCATGGCAAGGATATTCCCATCGGATGCCTCTCAAGCAAAAGCAAGCAGACTTGTGGGAACATTGTAAGAGCAAGAAACTGACAATATTAGTAGTTACTGAGGTTTCTACCTACGCATTTGCTTTCTAACTCTACTGCATGCCATCTTGTCAGTGGTTACATGGCACCTGAATATGCATCTGAGGGCCTTCTCTCAATCAAATCAGATGTTTTCAGTTTCGGTGTCCTGCTTCTTGAAATTATGAGTGGCAGGAGGAGCGCAGGTTTTCAGCACTATGGAGAATTTCAAAATCTTCTTGAATATGTAAGCAATTGAAAATCTTTAGAATTGGAAGAAAAAAATTCTCAAAGATCTATTAATGTTGAGGGGTGGTTGTAGGTCATTCTCCAGTTTTCTTTTCCATAAACCATAGGGATAGTTTCCCTTGCCCTGCTTTATTGAATTTGAGTTTGTGTTCGGATCAGATAATTGCAGAAATATATGGATATCCCTACCATCAAACTTGGTAATTATTTTTTTCAGGCATGGGGAATGTGGAAGGACGGAAGATGGTGTGACTTCATTGATCAATCATTTGGTGATGAATACGAACCTGGAGAGATGATCAAATGTCTTGTGGTGGCACTAATGTGTGTGCAAGAGAAATCAGTGGAGCGCCCCACCATGTCTGATGTTGTTGGAATGCTTAGCAGCGATGACATCTTCTTACCAGAGCCAAGTCAACCAGCTTACTCACATATCAGAGTAGATGTGTCAGTAGAAGTCGATGTATCATGCAGCCGAAATGATCTAACCATCACCATTACTGATGGTAGATAGTACAATATGGATGCATCATTAGCAAGGTGTAGGCTAGTGGTTTTAGTCTTCTCATGTTAATTAATTAGATAGGATATTGTTAATATTCTATTGTTCCTCACATTTCATACAGTTCTATATGCAACACCATCTCCAATTTATCCGATTTATGCAGTTCAAAATTACCAGTAAATAATTAGATTTTTCATCTTTTTTAAAAAAAATTCAAAACACGAAGTACTAGATAAACCTGCAAGTGTGAACCACACAATTCTACATTGCCAGAACAGACGGAACTATTCATGGTTTAATCTGAAACAAAGACTGCAGCATATACCCATCTTACAGGATGAGCAAGCCCTAACAAGAAAATCTAGCCAACCAATAACTAATAGATCTCCTATCTACCAGCCTAACAGATTGAAATACTATTAAACCATACCTGTAATGACAGTTAGTGCACCGTATCTGGCACGATTGTTCTGCTAGCATCTTGTTCCAATTAAGCCAGCTGCCATGCCTCCTGGAATACGTCTTCCCCCAAATGAAAGGTTCCCTCCTGGAAATATATGGCAACATCACCATCAGCTAAATCCTGCTCCAATTAAGCCAGCTGCCATGCCTCCTGGAATAAGTCTTCCCCCACATGAAAGGTTCCCTCCGGAAATATATGGCAACATCACCATCAGCTAAATCCTGTTCAAGGAAAAGTCTAGCCTGCAAGTCCTTTCCACCCTAGTATTCAGTTGTTTTCTTCGAAAAATACAGATGGAGTCAAAGTTTAAGACTTATATTCCATTACCTCTTGGTAGACTAAGAGAAGATGGTGTTTGCCACTCATCCATGACAATTCAAAAGTAATGCTCTGCCATTGCACTCTAGTTACTTTACAGTATGGTGCTGTTGTCTCTCCTAGTTCTCTTCATCTCCTGCTCAGCGCCATCAGCTGGTCAGGAACTCTGCAGCGATTATAATGGCGCCATATACATGCCAAATAGCACCTACAGATCCAACCTTATCTCCCTTGCTGCAACGCTCATTGCTAATGCCACAGAGTTGCACTCAGCTACTGGCATGGCCGGCACAGGCCTGGACAAAGTCTATGGTGCAGTTTCTTGTCGAGGCGATTCTGATGGCTCCAACTGTCGCAAACGCCTAACTGAGGCCCTTGATGCAGCCATCAACAGCAAAAACGGCGACTCTTATGCTCCCAAGGCCATGAACAAGGTGGCCTACTACTACGACCAAGACCAGGCCAGGATACACTTCTCCAACCAGGATTTCATCTCCAGCTTCACAAATGTGCCGGAGTGCACTGTGAATACTAACCTGAATGCTGTGACAGCTTCTGAGGCTAAGCAATTTGAGGATCTAGTCACCAAGGTGTTGCATGCACTTGCTGATGCTGCAGTGAGTCGAGCAGAGGGGTATGCAGTAGGCAAACAGAGGTTTGAGGAGACAGGGCAGATGGTGTATGGGCTAGTGCAGTGCATGCAGGGCATGCCATCCGAGCAATGCATGAACTGCCTGGATGGTATCATCTCAGGCAGGCAGAGCAAGATTAGCACTACCCAGATGGGAGTGGCCATACTTGGGGTGTGGTGCACACTGCGGTATGAAATGGATACACAGTTCTTCACTGACACCAAGATGCTACTGCTAGATGTGCTCAAGAAAAGTACGTTACCCTGCATAGTTCCATTCATAAAGAATTTTGCATTCTCTTGACCATTCTAGTATTCAGCCAATCAGCGTATGAGGGTTACAATAAGCAAAAAAAAACATTTTTTAAATAAAATAAATGAAATAACTAGCCTCATTGTGACATCTTAGCCCAAGTAGAAGTAGGATGTGACCTGTGTGGCTTATGAGAGTTGTGCACATATGTTTAGTGTCGCATTGCTACTTTAATAAGGGTGGAGCCAAATTATAAGGGCTCATCCCTCTAACCATATCACTCACGGGTTAACCCTTTTACACGAAGCAAGAATGTAAGTGTATATGGGGTGTATGTGTAAGTGGGCCTACCCATCGGATGGGTTGTGCGGTTCTGGAGGATGGGTTGTTACAATGGTATCAAAGCCGACCCTCGCGGTTGCATGTACAGGTCAGTATGCGGGCATATGGCGTGTGTGGGTTCTATGTGAGCACATGGCATGGCATATGGTGCTGGCAGTGGACGTACGAACGTGCGCTAAGAGGCTAAGAGGGGGTGTGTGCCTGGACATTTGCCTATATGCCTGTGTGGCTATACGGGTAAGTTGGACCGACAGGACGTTGGGTCTTTTGAGGGGGGGTGTATGTGGCTATACAACCTTTGAGGAAGAGGGGTGTATGTGACATCTTGGCCCAATTAGGATGTGACATGTGTGGCCCATGAGAGTTGTGTGTGCATGTTTAGTACCACATTGCTAATTCAGCAAGGGTGGAGTCAACTTATAAGGGTTTATCCCTCCAACCATATCACTTTCGAGTTAACCCTTTTACACGAAGCGAGGATGAAAATCTAAGTGGAGTGCTATGTGTAAGTGGGCCTGCCCATCGGTGGGCTGTGCGGTTCTGTAGGGTGGGTTGTTACACTGGTTTTATCCAAAATAGACTTGGATTCAAAAGAAGAGGTGTTTGCAAGTGGTACATTTCTTTGGGACTTTCTGGAAAGTTTTGATGGAAAAATGCCCCTTAAAAGTAAATGGCTACAAACAAAATCTTTGTGTGGTTCTGTAGGGTGGGTTGTTACACTGATTTTATCCAAAATAGACTTGGATTCGAAAGAAGAGGTGCTTGCATGAGGTAAATTTCTTTGGCTTTCTGGAAAGTTTTGATGGAAAATGCCCCTTAAAGTAAATGGGTACAAACAAAATCCTTGTTCACTGTACTTTTTAAGAATGAACCAACGCCTTGCTCCACCATCCAGGTTTCCGTAGCCATGGTGCTGGAGATGAGCTTGACAAAAAGAAGAAATTGTTATTTGGTTTCTTTATAATTCATGTTGAGTGAAGAGGCATTTTTCAGTAGTTGGAATTATTCCATCAATATGTTTGCCTTGCTTAAGATTTGCCTTTTGGCACTATCAAACTATAACTCAATCGTTTTATAGGTGGACATACAGGCAAGAAAGCATTTTTTCAACGGGAGAACACAGCCATGGTCAGTATTGGAGGGTTCATACTTGTAGTATCCATTTCTTGTTTGCTTTTTCATAGATGGATCAAAACACAACAACATAGAGGTATGTATAAGCAATTTAGCACAGCTCTGATTTTCCACTGCATGATACCAGTGTTTATTTTCTCACAAATGTATCAGATTCAAGATTCAAAAACATGATATACCATTATTGTTTTTCAGAACAAGCATTATCTAAATTAGGAAGGCTGTCCTTGGCGATAAAAACTGTAATATATCTATGGAGGACAGAAGGAACCAACTCGGACTTTTTCCTGTATGGTTTCTCCCAGATAAAAGAAGCTACAAATAACTTCTCAAATGATAACAAACTGGGACAAGGTGGCTTTGGTACTGTATATAAGGTGGCTATGCACTTAAATTGCAAACATATTCTTACTCATACCAATAATAAAATAAGAAACGTTCAGCTGTTGACAGTTTCTTCCAAATATATAAATTATTCGTGAATTGCATTTTATTAGTTACCTACTAGAAATATACAGATTTTGCACTTACGATAATTTAATTATTTTCTCCACTTGTTGAAAATATGTATATCAATGCACTAACCTTGCAATAAACTAGTTGAGAAGTGATGGGAAAAAAAACTAACATTTTTTGCTTTTATCAATCTTAGGGGCAATTGGGCAGCGGACTTAAAATAGCAGTCAAGAGACTAGAAACATGTTCTTTACAAGGTTTACTGGAGTTTCAAAATGAAACCCAACTTATAGCAAAGCTTCAGCACAAAAATCTCGTTAAGCTGCTGGGCTGCTGCACTCAAGGAAATCAAGAAAAAATTCTTGTATATGAATATATGGAAAACAAAAGCCTAGACAACTTCATCTTTAGTGAGCCCTTTCTTTTCTATGTGCTCGAATATGATGCTGTTTATAATTTATAAATGTTAACTAATAATTGCACATGTACTGCAGATAATGTAAAGGGAGCACAACTAAACTGGTCAAAACGTCTGCACATAATTGATGGGATAGGGCAAGGACTTCTTTATCTTCACAACTTTTCACGGTTATGTGTTGTTCATCGAGATTTGAAAGCCAGTAACATTCTCCTGGATAGTACTATGAATCCAAAAATATCTGATTTTGGGATGGCCAGAGTATTCTACTCAAATATGGCAGAGTCCAATACCACCAGAATAGTGGGCACACAGTAAGAGCATAGTAACACGTCCATTTTATTACATATCATATTGAGATTTGAGATATGCTTCTTTCTTCTTCTTTTGGGGGTTGTGTGTGTGTTTTCCTTGGGGGAGGGGGGGCATTCATGAAGCATCCAATCAGCTATATTTAATTCTATCTTTTGCATCAGTGACAAGTATCGATTTTGCTTCCATCACACAGTGGCTACATACCTCCAGAGTATGCATTTGAGGGGGTTTGCTCAATCAAGTCAGATGTGTTTAGCTTCGGTGTGTTAATTTTGGAAATAGTAAGTGGGAAGAGGACAGCCCACTTCTATCAACACAATGGAAAACTATACAATCTCATTTCATTTGTGAGTACTGATACCCCAAATCCCAATTTACATTTCTATCATACCAGTTGTTTCTATAATGAGGTGTACGTGATACTTATTTGACCAAATCACACTATTCTGGTATAAGGCTTGGCAACTTTGGAGAGATGGAAAATGGGGTGATCTGATTTATTGTCCTCCAGGGAACAAACATCAAGAGATAGAAAGGTGCATTCATGTTGCGCTTTTATGTGTTCAAGAAAGTGCAGAATTCCGACCGGCTATGGAGCGGGTTGTCACGATGCTAAACACCAAGAATGTGAGCTTACCCATGCCTATGCAACCAGCTTACTTCAATGTAAATCCTAGCAAGGAAGAAGTTTCATCATGCAATGTTACTGTAAGCATCACATTAGAAAGGTAGGACCACATAGTCATCAATATTTTTCACTAAAAATTTGTTCTCAATGCTGATAAAGATACAAGTTATATTAATTAAGTTTATGTGCCACCCAGTAAAAAAATGTTTACATCTAATGTCTCTGTACGACTTACATTTTTTGCATCAGTGTGCAAACAATTGTTGGGCTGAATTTATTTGGATTGAATTTTTATTGCCTAAGGCAACGAGCATTCTTGATCCTAACGTACCCATTTTGAAAACTTAACGCCAGTTGCTAGTTGGCCATTCCTAGAGTAATAAACTGCACAAGAGGAGTACAGAGGAAGCAAGGCAGCATATAAGTCAGTAGCTGCTACCAGCGTGTGGTTGTAGTAACAATTGATAGTAAAATGGAATTGGTAATCAAGCGAAGAATAGTTGCGTTTCCTAGCTACCCCCATTCGCGAGATTTGCCAGTTGCCACGAAAAGGAACTCCTCCAATTAATAGCAGAAGATCGTAATTCGTAAAGCTATTTCGAACCTATCCAGGCTACAGTTTTCCTGCCGCACCATCTCTCTCTCTCTCTCTCTCTCTCTCTCTCTCTCTCTCTCTCGCACACACACACACATACACCCCACCAGAAAAGCTAACATCATTCATTCGCTATCCCTCGCCAATCTAATCCCAAAGAGAAATCGCGACATCGATGTTCAATTCGAAAGCAGGACAACATCAATGCAGCTGTGGAGACGAACCTGCGGTGCGCTCCCCTCCCTGGAGGCCGGATCCGCCGTCACGGTGGGGCCGCCTCGCCGGTGGAGCTCGCCGCCGGCCATGGGAGCCATCCTGGGCCCGACAGGCCGAAGAACATTTGCTGGGCTGACAGACGTGAAGTAAACGACGCCGGCCTATTTTATTTCTCTGTTACACGACGTACGGTCCTTGCTAAACCCAAACATGAACCACTATTTATTATAAATAGGTTAATTGGATCCATACCATTATAAATTTCACATTTTAAAATATATCATTACTATTCAACTATTTAATTTGACTCGTTGCTTTTTCCTTCAATGATTGCTCCTGTCGTCTCAGCGCCGCCTCTGCCCTATACGCCATATGGTCAGCGTTAAGGAGCACTCTCTACACCTCCTCCTCCTTTTCTTCTCCTCTCGGCTCCCATTGCCTTAGCACTGCCTTCACCCTAGACGTTGCAAGGCCAATGCCGGTGAGCACTCTCTCAATTTCATCTTTTTCTTCTCCTCCTGGCAAGATGGACAGTGCGTCGGAGATAAGGTCATTGATGTAGATGCGGTGAATGACAAGGTGGGTCTCACGGTCGTGTGCAGCAACGATGATGTGTCTTCTTTCTCCTCTCCAACGAGGCACTTGACGACCGGATTACGCGGTTCTTTCTTCTCCATAGCAACATGGCCACCAGCCTTGAGTGAGCGCCACACCCACACCCAATTGTATTAGAGATTTTTGAAAGATGTGGTTGAAAGTTTCTAATTTTGAGTAGATACTTCATGATATTTGATTGAAAATTCATGGAATTTGAATAGTAAGTTTTTGAATCTTTTAAATTTATTTGGATCTTATCTCTCAAAAAAATTATATGAAAAAAAGTTTATGTATTGAAAGTTTGTATAGACAGTTTCCAAAAATTATATAAAATTAGGAAAGTCTAGTCCATTTCAACACAAAGTTTTTGTGCTTTCTGAATTTGTTTGAAATTCATATGTACAAAGTTTTCATATTGAAAAATTCTTCCTGTATATAGTTTATAGATCGAAAGTTCAGCGTAAAAAGTTTATAAACCAAAAGTTTATGTGTATGAAGTTTTGTGATTGGAAGTTTTTGGGTGTCAAGTTTCTCATCCTCGATCAAAATGGAAAAGAAAAACAAACGGAGGAACCTCCGATATAAACATAAGCATGCTAGCACAGTGTGCACGACAAAAGAGGAAAGGGACGATGTCTGAAATTAGAAATTTCGCCGTCCTGACATGTTCACGTGATAAAATGTTCGTCCACTAGATGTTTCGTCTTCCTTCTCCCCTCATCCCCCACCCCCTCCCACCCTGATGCCAAACTTAATTCATAGGTCCCTATCAAAGTATGAGGGTAACATCAGCATCGAAGAAGACGAGGAGGTCGCTGAAGCTAAAGGAGAAAGGCAGGAGTGTGAATCAGGAAACACATATAACGATACAAAAACTGTAAGATTTAAAAGTAAATTTTCGACATTTAGCGATTCCGATCCTAGATTTTCGATCGAGAATACTTTGGAGTCAACCAAGCCAAGTCAGATTTTCAATCAAGAGGATTCCCCGTCGTTCTGTTCGTGATAGTCACGAGTCACGACCATCCAAGAAAGTTAATTACTCTATGCGGAAGGCTACAGATCTACTCCACTCTTGTTGGTCCTTTTTAATTAGCGCGAACATTTGGCCTAACAAGAGCTTCAATCTGTATCTTCTTAAAAGAACGTTGCAGGGTTTTGGAGCTACGTGAGTGATGCATGTGAGCGTACATCACCACGAGGACAGATCAAGGGGTTAATTAAGCTGAGTGTAATTTAAACGCTAGCTGCAGATCTAGAGGCAAATGATGCCTTAACAAAAGAGCAACGCCAGAAGGCTGGGTAATTTCTAGTAGTAATTTAATGGAAATAGATGCCCATATGTTTTCTTTTTTCCTCGAAATTTCTAAAGTTTTTTCTAATTTATTAGAGCACCATGAAGAATTTATTAGAGCGTCCTGGGACATGTTAGGAGCACTCTCACTTTAGTATATATATAAGGGCATGTACAACGGGTCTATATCACCCCGTCTGTATGATGTAGTTTTGCAAAAAAGACCTCGCATGCGTGTAGAGACGGCCTCCCCGTCGTCTCGCGAGACGACGGGTTACGGCTCGTGGCCCGAGAAGCGCAGACGCGATGTCGTCGCATTGTAGCGCTCGTCGATTCCGGATGCCGTTTGCTCGAGCTCCACGGCCGCGCCCCACCGCCGCCCGCCCGAGCTTCGCCGCCGCACGCCCAAGCTCCACCGCCGAGCTCCACCGCCACCCTCCCGAGCTCCGCCGTCGCGCCCCCACCGCTGCCCTCCACCGCCACCCGCCCGAGCTCCGCCGTCACGCCCCACCGCCGCCGAGCTCCACCGTCGCGCTTCACCGTCGCCCGCCCGAGATCCACCATCGCGGCCCCACCGCCGCCCGAGCCCGTCTGCCGCGCCCTACCGCCACCGGCTCCACCGTCGCCTCCCGAGCCCCACCGCCGTCCGCCCGAGCTCCGCGGTCGCGCCCCCACCGCCGCCCGCCCGAGCTCCGCCGTCGCCCGCCCAAGCTCCACCGCCGAGCCCACCGCCGCCCGCCCGAGCTCCGTCGCCGCCCGCCCAAGCTCCACCTCTGAGCTCCACCGCCGCCCTCCCGAGGTCCCTCGTCGCGCCCCCACCGCCGCCTGCCCGAGCTCTTCCATCGCGCCCCGCCGCCGCCGGGCTCCACTGTCGCGCTCCACCGCCGACGGCCACGCCTTCGCTATCGCCGGGCCTCGCCGTCGCCGCTCGCCAGTCCTACCCGTCGTCGTGATGAAGTAGTACTACAGTCCCTGGCTGTGGATGGATGAAGAGTGAAGACTGTGATGAAGTAGTATAATAGATTTTTTTAATATTTTGAGTAGACAGCAGCTACAGTAGTCCATTGTATAACATGTCTTTTTAGCTGTCTCTATGTCATATTTTAGGTTCTTATAGACGATTCCTGTCTATTATTTTAGGTTCTTATAGACGATTCCTGTCTATGGATTGTATATGCCCTAATAGATTGATAGATCTACATTATGTGTTTATAATTGTTTGTTGCTATTTGGATGGCATGCACTTTGCATGGTTCCCGTCCGAATAACATATTTCTTAAATTATTGATTTAATTATAAATAGAGCAACAATTTACATAGATTTGGAATCAAATGTGTAACTAAATGAAGGGCAAATATAAAGGTAAGCAAGTACGTCGCCCTACACCAATCACCACCATTTTCTGCATCTGTGAATCTGTGGGGAAAAAATGAGGCCAATATGTAACATGAGACAAGAACGTCCTAAAGCAGCTTCAAACAGATTTATTAGGTACCTTGTGAGTTACAAATTGAGTAGATGGAGAAAGAACAGCTGGCAGCAGCAGGGCTCACGAATTGACATGGATTCCTGTTCCCTATCAACTCGTTTTGCATCTTGCTATGGCCAGAGCCGGGACGCTGCAAACAAGTCCAAAAATTGCAGATTAGTGCTGACGCAGATCCATGTATGGTGTCCGCCACCTGCTCATGGTCAGGAAGAAGACCTGACAGGCAAGTGTTGGGAGTGGCCGGCTTCTGCTCGCTGGAGGGGAGGACACCGGCCATGGAAGCACGCAAGGACCTACCTGGCAAAGCGGCTGGATGACGGCGGACCCGAGCGCACGTCCACGAGATGAAGGGAGGACGGGAGGGGATCCGCCTGCGGCTGCTTCTGCTGCGCAGCGACCTGCATCATCATCACCGCACCACCAACGACAGGCACCGGCTCTCCTCCAATGAGCAGCGACCTTCTTCCCACGATGATAGTCAGTCGGACATCTAAGCACTCGGCGATGAAAAGTGGGGAGGGAGTGGTGAGCCGGCGTGCTCAGAGCCGACAGGGTTTGAGAGGAGGCGGCTTCCGTCTGGCCCGCTCGGAGTGGCGACGGCGAGAGGAGAGCCGGCGGTGGGCTAGCGCGCTTGCATCGGACAGGGCAAAAGGGGGAGCCGGCGGGCCGCTGCCTTCTTGCCGTCCTACGTCGTCGGAGGTGGAGGCCGTCATCCCCAGATCTAGTGTCACCTGATTCGGTACGGCCAGTGTAGCCTGGTACAGAAGAAAACGAAAAAGCAGTAGCGTAATTAACGGGATCCAAATCCCACAAGCCCTTTTTTAATGTATGTTCATTAAACTTTTTAAAAACGTGGTTTTTAAATCATATACTAATTTTTAATCTATCTATTATTTTATTTATAATTAAATAAATCAATTCAAGATCCATATAGTTCATATTTCACTATATAACAATTAAAATACGCCTCTCTTTTGCATGGCTACTAAATAACAATAAAACATTATATATATAATGCTAATTTAAATCATTCTACAAACACTCATAGTTACATTAGATTAGATTGACATTGTTTTAAAAAAATAAATTCAACGATGACAAATTTCTACATAAAAAATAATTCCTCTAGGGATTACACTTCTACACTTGACATGTCACCCCAATTACCATTGAAAAACTGGAAATAATTTTATGACATAGGTTGCATCAGTATATATTATTCTTGCAAATATGCATAGCTAAAAGATATACAATGTCTAAGTAAAAGTAAAAGGGGACAAATTTCATTATGAATAAGAACACAATTATGAGAAAATAAAAGATAGATGGTACCTTTAGTTGGATATAACAATCCAATTACTTACGTCTTTTGAAATATGCTCAAATGACAACACCAACTAAATTGGCTGATCTTTCACGTAAGAGCTCTAAAATATATTATTTGTTGCCATTTAATCTATTTAGAGGGTGTTTAATATAAACTTTTAAGTATATCATAGATTGGTAGGCGTGAATGTTGACATGGGTTTTCATACATGTCATCTATGGAGACATTGAATCCATTTATATATCCAAATATGAATAAATTCTATGATAAAACATAAACACCACCCTGGATCATGTGGCAACTCTCACATAATTGCAGCCATGGCACATATTTACAGTTACGAGGAACCAAAATTTGATTGGACTCTGGAATACAAAGATTTTTCCGACGTAAGCGCGTAGAGAGGGAATATGTGAGAGATTTCCATGTTGGACATATGGAAGTTAAGAATACTTTATTATTTAAAACATAACTATGACAACAAACATAATAAATTATGACGATTATAAAAATAGCTTATTCTTTCACACAAAGAAGAGAAAAACAGAGTAGGAACTGTAGATTTTGCATAAAAGATTATGTAATCTCTAAATGCACTTAATTCATGCCCAATGCATGCTAGCTAAAAAAAGTGGCTTAGAGATATAAATTCCAGACATTCAATTATATTTTTTATTTAAAAATCCACCCTCCAAAAAAATAATGACGCTTGAGCAACTTCTTTAGCCATCGAATCTAAGCTACCTGAGTACGTGGAGGCTCGCACACCCTGCACGAATTGTCGCCAAATGGTTTGTCTTCCAAACTACACAATTAAATTAGACTCCAGAATGCTCTTTATTTAGCGTAACATCACATCCCATCCAATTCATCCATTAATAAACAATAACAACATCCAATACTTTGATCCAATACTTTGAGAAAAGAGGAGAAGTTGCATCCTTGCAGAGATACGGTGAGTTCAAAAATATCAAGCCAGTTTTGTTAGGTACATAAAGACCCAATCAAAGTCTATCAACTGTTAACAAACAATAATATAAATGAACACATAGATTTGTATGTACCATTATTTCACATAATGACCCCCTATAATTTATGTACAATGATTACCTTAAGCCAATTATCCAACCTTTTTAATCATTTGAGCAGCTATGTTCATTGCATTGCTCTTATTTATGGAACTATTTTAATGAAGCACTTTACCCGCAAGCTATTATTGACTCAGTGTACTCGCTTAGCTTTAGAAAACAACTTATTACGTCCTAACAATATTTTTTATTTATTTATTTTGATATTTCTTTATAAGTCGTATTTGGCTTTGACCACACGTCAAGAGACAAATGACAATAATAAATCATGTCCTTTGTAGTAGCATCGTGGTTTTTGTGCATCTCACACTAACGTGAAATTGCATATTGACCTCTTATATCATGATATATTTTAAAGTTATATTTTATTGTATTAAATATATATTTTAAGATTTAAAATATCATATGAGTCTCGCTCATGATGTAAAAAGGTATCTTAAGGTACCTATATTTTCTCCGTCTTTATAAACTGCACGAAACTGAACCTATTAGAGGGGTTAGCTTGATGTTACAAACAAAACAAAGTACATTCATTACAAATAAAAGTTTCTTCATATTTCTTAAGAAAAGAGAGAGCCGATGAACATTCAATTAAAATAAAAGAAAAACATCTTACTTCTAATTTGAACTTTGATTATATATGTTTTCAGAATAAACTAATAGGATATCTGCACAAATGCGTGGGCTACCTTTCTAGTTGTTACTACATAGAAGATGTCTAGATATCTATTACAATCTTTTGAACTGAGCCAGGCGGGACGACTTTTGATGGGGTCTACATATTGCTCACAGATTCTATGTCAGGGCTCATAATATATATATATATATATATATATATATACACACACACACGCGTAGCTACATATAGGGATGAAAGTGGGGACGGGAAAATCCCGTACCGACCGTCACCGAATACCGAAAATCCCGACCGAATACCGTATCCGCGAGAAAACGGGAACGGGAAAAAAAGGGGAACGGGAAAACGGGAAACGGAACGGGAATGGTTGGGGTATTTTCCCGACCCTATTCACGGATCCCGTATTTATCCGGAAAAATTCCGCGGAAATTCCCGTTTTTGAGCTCATGTGCATAATAAAACATTCACTCTAGTCTATTAAACCTTCACTCATAGAATTTTTGAAACATTGTAAGCTCATGTGCATAATAAAACCTTCACTCATACTGTGAGATTATGTATGGTTACAATTGTTGCATCTAGTTAACTCTTTGAAGTGGTTATATGTGTGTCGACGTTCCCGTTTTCTTTTACCGATTCCCGATCGTAATTGACATGCTCCCGACCGTTCCCGACCGTTCCCGATGTCCCGTATTACCGAATTCGTTTTCCCGTCCGTCTTTCCCGTTTTCGTTTCCGTTTCCGCTAAAAAAATATAGGAACAGGAATGGTTAAGGTCTTTTCCCGACCGTTCCCGACCGTTTTCATCCCTAGCTACATAGCGTCCTCACCCCTGACCCCCGCTCCTAGCTCCCTCATTAAAAAAATTACTAGGCCTTCTTTTGATTATCTACCTTTCAACCGAGGAATCAATTCACACCCATCCTTTAGTACCTTTGAGTTATTTTTTTACAATAAATTATTCCTTTAGTTATTATTTTTAGAACTCTCATAAATATCTTTTAATAACTTTTTTATTGACATGAATCACTTCCAAATCCATCTGTTCAACGATCCTTTTACTAACACATATAACTTTGGTATCCATCATTTTGTGATTATTTTATAAACACGTATAACTTCTGTATCCATCATTTAATATTTTTTTATAAACATGACATGTTTTTGTTTAGGTTGGACAAGGATAAATCAACCCTAAACTTTTGACTCCACTTTGATATATGAATTACATTTTTGTTACCATGTATGGTTAAAGGGAAGAAGCCTCTAGAAGAATGGAGCACAACCCTCACCCAACAGGGTAATTTTTTTTACTATCTCAGGAGCTTCTATTCTTCACCTATAGGATGCAAAATAAAAAAATTACTCCTCACGTATTGATCAACAATTTATAAAGGAGATAGCGCAGGCTCCTTGAGATATTAAAAAAATTACTGGTGGGTACTATTAGACGAGCCATTTAACTCAATTGCACGCAAGGTGCCATATATATATATATATATATATATATAAATTAACAATTGTGCTCGTGCGTTGCAACGGGTGAAGTCGGGGTGCGGTGCGGATGAAGATGGGAGGGAAGGGCGCATGAGGTCTTTTTTCATCCAAGCCCTCCCTTTCTTTTCAGCATTTGGACTACGGTTTAATTTTATAAACACTCAAGAGTTTTCTATAAAATAGCCAGGCAGAACAAAATTTTAAGTGAAAATACTACTTATTTTATAAATAGTTATATATATATACCCCCTCATAGCTAATATATAATATGAAAGTCATCTCGAAATGTATGGACACGGCTGGCATACTGCGTGCATCAGCACACACGTGCATAAAACCGTGAGAGAAGAGAAGAGGTTTGTCAACCGTGAGAATTACTCCCTGCTGCTTACAACTTACTCCCATTGCAGTGTTAGTGATGGGGTTACAGGAAGCAGCAGAGAGAACATAGGGAGAAGGGTGATCTGGTGCACCACATCACTTTGCCTTTGCCTTTGCCATTGCCTTTGTGGGCGCGGAGTGGCCATGACCATGGCTCGGCTTGACGAGGTGAGCGAGCACGCGTGTGCATGTGGCACGTCAATCTCTTCTATTAAATTTCACAACCAGTATATACAGAGTCCATATTTTAAGTTGATTGAGATCCTTAGTTTCTATGTGAAACTAAACACTTAATTCCCTAACAATTTTTTAGTTAAATAGATGGACCCAAGCCCATATATTCCAACATCTCCTCTCCTTGTTTTTTGCACGAGAGGAGCCGATGCTTCAGCGATGACATAGATAGCATCGTTGTTTCTCTCTCATCTATCCTCTCTCTTCCACGTCATCTGATTTGCCTACGTGGCACTAGAGAGAGCCTGCTAATTAATGCTTTTGTACGTGCCCTAAGCTGCCAATAAAACTGATGGAACTATCTTAGAAACTACAAGTTTTTATGTAAAAAATTTTCAAATATAACTATTATATTATTGTATTATTGTATAATTGTAATATAAATACGTCAAATTATACTATAACTATATTATAACATTAATATAACTTATCTATAAATATTAAAAATTTTATATAACTTTATATATAAATTATATAAAAGTTATAATGTAGTTATAATGTAATTAGTTACAATATAGTGTAATTATATGATACAATTATACTTATATTTATATATGAAAGTATTTTACTCAAAAAATTTACGACTGTTTTTTAGCCATACCCAAGATTATCGGGGAAAGGATTGTAGGTGCATAAACGTGAGATTGTGGGTCTGAAGATACCTTAGGGCTAGGGGTGAAAATGGATCGGATACGGTCGGAAACTAACGATACCGTATTTGTTTTCATATTTTTTTCGGAATCAGATTCGGAATCGAAAACCTCGGATACGAAAACGAAAACAAATACTATCGGAAACAAATACGGAACGGATACGAATCGAAACAAATACGGTAACGGATATTGATCGGATATTTCACGACCTCAAATATCATTATAAACAAACATTGTAATTTTAGACATCCATAATGAAAAAAATAATTCACTCACATGAGTGATGAGTGTATTCCATTCCATAATTTAAATAGTTTATCACAAAATAGTTCATCAACATGGTCCATAATTCCACATATCACAAACTCACAAATAGTTCATAAGTTATAACATATTAAACGTAACATTCACACCCACGGACTCAACCAACATAGTCACAAGCACAACTCATATCACAATATTACATAAACTTAGGTCATCTCAACATGCATAGTTCATGACAAACATATTTTAAAATTTAGGGACAACAAACAAATTTAATTCAGCAACATTTTTCATCAAATATCCTCAATCCTCATCATCAAAATACTCCACATCATCATTTTCCTCATTTGTATCTCCAACCTGTAAAAAAATATTGTTCATGAGTCATATATTAGTGCAAGTACAAAAATAAAGTAATTAATTTTGAGCAAGTAATAGAATCACAAACCGTAGTCAACAAGGTAGTAAATGTTCGCTCAAGGCTATCCATGTCAATCTCATTGATGATAGACCCAATCATATTTCCACCTAAGTGTTCACAATCACATAATTACTTAAAATTAGCATATTTGCTTGCTGAAATGTAGGACACAATAGTACAAACAACCTAAAATTACCTTTTCTTGATGCTGCAATCCATTGTTTGGTGCAAATCAAAGCTTGCACAATTTCAGGATCTAAACGACTACGAAATGGATCAACAACACGTCCACCGGCACTAAAAGCTGATTCTAAAGCTACAGTTGATACCTGAATAGATAGCACATCGCGAGCAAGCCGAGAGAGAATAGGAAGCTCATGTTGTTTTACTGACCACCAATTCAAAACATCAAATGTTTTGTCTGATATGTCCCATTCCACTAATGGTTGATCCATATACACTTCCAACTCAGTTTTAGTACCTTCTCCATGGGCGCTTCTCCCACGCAAAATTTCACAACATCGCATCAAGCTCATCATCGCTCTCCCCATTCTTATCCTTGGTAACTATAGAATCTTTTTGCACATTTGTTGCTGCTACATTCTTTGAATTTGATGGACTAGTCACATAAGCTTTAGTTGGTTGACAACATCCATAAAGTTCCGAATTTGTTCTGCACGTTTGTCACCATATATCTTATCTGCATAATACTCTACAAGCTGTGTCTTAAACCTACGATCAAGAAAGCAAGCTACAGAAAGAGCCATATTAGACTTTTCCCAGTACTTATCATATTTAACTTGCATTTTGAAGCCCATAGATGATATAATTGGATCACAACTATTGCACCATTCAGATATTGCAAGCTTAATTTGACAGAACTTAAAAAAAATAGATTTGCTGTTGGGTATGTACTGCCAGAAAAGATCAAAGAAGCATCATAAAATCTCTTCAAACATGAACACAATGATTTTGCCATAGTCCAATCATTAGCTGTTGGTGCACAATGAATATACTTGAGCTTATGACGAAAAAAAAGCCTCTCAAAAGCTGGCCTGTAATAAATAGCTTGCTTTAACATGAGATAAGTGGAGTTTCACCTTGTTGGAACATATAAAGACATACCATTATTGGTATCTAAACCATCACATTCCGAGGCACATTTCATAAATTCTTCCCATTGTAAGGTGGAATTCTTCACAACTGTAATTGTGTTTCTGATATTTGAAACATCTGATGCAATTTGTTTCAGACCATCTTGAGCAACAAGATTAAAAATATGATTCAAACATCTCACATGAAAAAATGCTCCATTGCAGATCAAGGGTGATATCTTGTTGAGCTTTACTACTAACCCCTTAGCACATACATCATTGGCTGATGCATTATCCAAAGTAAGTGCAAGCAATTTTCTATCAAGGTTCCAATCCAATATGTTATCATAAAATTCCTTGCACAAGTTTTTCCCTGAATGATGGCCCTCTACATGCATAAACTTGATAATCCTTTTTTGCATGCACCAAGTATCATCTATCCAATGCACAGTGATGCACATATAACCTTTATTTTGGTTTGAGGTCCACATGTCCATGGTTGTGCTAAAACGGCATGGAAGTGTTTTGAAGTAGTCATACAATTTTTTCTTTTCCTCCACAAACATATTCAGTATATCTTTCCTAACAGTTATACGACTTTTGATTGAAAAAGTAGGGCGCAAGGATTTAATAAAATCCACAAAATACTCATGCTCAACAATATTGAAGGGATACTCATGCATAATGATTGCCAAATAAAATTTCTTCAAGCTACTAGGCTCATCATACCTGTAAGTCTCAATTGTTGTAGTTTCACTACTTCTCTCATTCTTTTTAAGGTTTAGAAGCTGCTGGCCACTTTTGATTTGGTGCTTGTGAGACATGTGATTCCAAAATACCGATGTGCCTCTATTAGTCTCACGACGAGATTTATAGCTGCATTTCTTACACTTAGCCCACAACTCTACAATCTCTGTCCCATCATCTTGTGATATCTTTTTCTCAAACTTATCAAAGTGCTGCCAAACCTCAGAACTACACTTCTTTGTCTTTTTTGCAGGAGGAATATCTTGATTAGCAGTGGCATCCCCCGTCAAATCCACATCAACTCTAGCTGCTGCTGTTGGGGTGGTTGCAACGATCACTTGTCGATTCTCATTAGAGTCCCCCATTATCGTGGTTGGTTCTCGATGATTGCAAAGCGCTACACTAGCACTCCACGCAGCTTCTGCCTTTACCGGCATGAGATGAATCCATGACCTAAGATTTAGATAGAACAAACATAAGGTAGATGCAAACTGAAACAAAGTTGTTATTATTTTAATCATGAAAAAATGTGCGGATTAACAAGATGCGTAGTAAGAGTAAATGATCAAACAAATAAAAAAATGCTAGCAACACCACGACAGTACAATGCCTGTATTAGAAAGGAATTAAACATTGACAGAGTTATCAACACTAATATCTCTCATTGCACTCAGTAGGTTAAGATACTATTTAGCATCTTAAAATGCAGACAAAATGGATAAGATATCAGCTATGGACAAATGAACTACTACTACTAGATCAAAAAAGTTCTGGGCAATGAAGGCTAATCGTGCTAATTTTGACTATTTGAGATTGCAACTGCAAGTGGTACTAGAGCGCACTAGCAGTAAAGGGTAAAGTGCATATGTTGTCCTAAGCTGCGCGCCCGCAGTTTACTGTTATGGTGAGCTTAATACATTTCAAATAGTGAAACAGGATTGTAATTTGGGCGCAGTGCCAATCCTGGTGCGCAGTTGCGCCACTTTACAAATTACAAGTGCACCTCTTGTGTGGATCCAGACTACCTCGTACCTCTTGCGTGGTGCGGGCGTCGTGCGGGCAGCGGCGGGAGGCGACGCTGACGGGGGCCGTCGGGCGGGCAACGGCAGAGGCGACGCCGACGAGGGCGTCGTGCGGGCGGCGGCGGCGGCGACGCCGACGGAGGCGTCGGGCGGGCGGCGGCGGGAGGCGACGCGAGACGGGGCGTCGGCCGGCCGGGGGGCGCGGCGCGATGACGGGGCGCTGTCGGGACTGGGACGAGACGCGGCGCCGGGTGGGCTAAGGCCGGATGGCGGCGGCGCGCCGGCGCCCACCGTGCCGACGCCTTGCCGCCGAGTGCCGACGCCTTGCCGGAGAGTGATGGCGGCGCGCCACCGTGGAAGCCTGGGAGGAGAGAGAGTGAGAATGGAGTGGTGTAGAGGATTAGGGTTTTGATTTTTTTTTGGGTTGGGCTTTCGAGAGTTATGGGCCGGCTGGGCCAGGCTGCTAAGGTCCGGATATTATCCGGCGAGATATCCGGATATTATCCGACCGTATCCGCTATCCGTCGGATAACACCTCTACCGTATCCGTATTCGTATCCGAAAAATATTATCCGTTTCCGTTTTCGAATCCGAAATTATCCGAAAATTATCCGAAAATCATTAATCGTATCCGATTTTTCGAACGGAACGCGGATATTATCCGTACCTTTTTCATCCCTACTTAGGGCTTCGCATATCAACGTGTCCACTCTATCACTCTTGAAATAGAAAAATGACAAATAATCAGTCATGCTGTGTTTATCCATCATTATCTAGTGGAAGTAGTTCCTCTGCTCTAAAGTCGAAGTAACATGGATCACTGACATATATAGAGCCCACCCTTACGAGCCTACATACACAAGTCATTCTCTTGTACATTAGAGGAGCCTTATCTTTATCCGGTAATTATGCTTGTTAATCGTGCCGCCAAAGAGTATCCAATGCAATAGGAGTAGTTGAGATGCTAGTGCTGAAGTATTTGTACTGCAACTTAGCTTCTGTTTTGTCGGCACGTTCGCTGGGTGTTAGTCAAACATGTAGGGTATATCTCGAATACTTTTTGAGTCACGTTAGTACCGAACGCCCTGAATTCGTCTTCCATCTCCTCGGCTTTCCATGTTCTTCTCTTTCCTTTGCACCACTCCGTATCCAAGATCCACTCCTCTCTCTCTTTACCTGACGGGAAGACACAAGGAAGCCATCTTGCCAGCTCTAACATTTGAACCTGCTGGCTGCTGCTGTGATTTTTAGGTGAGACCTCGATGATTCAAGTAGGAATTCGTGTGATTCGAGTAGAAAATTCATGGTTTCGGATGCAAATTTTAGAGATTTGAGTTGAAAGTTAGTGGCTTTGCATAGAAACGTTTGGAGATTTTAGTTGAAAGTTCTGGTTTTTGTGTGGGAAGTTTGGGTACTCGAGCTGAAAGTTCTAAGACAACGAGTAGAAATATTTGAGAATTTTGACTCAAAAGTTTCGATGCCCAGCTTGAAAGTTTCTTTTTCCTTTTTGCTCCGGATGTAGGGTCAGTAGGGATCTCCAAAGAAGGAATCAGCCCTGTTGATTTGCGCTGCCTCTTGCCACGGTATGCACTGTGCAGGAGCAGAGGAGAGCATGGCCTGCAGGTAACGTGCTTCTTGCTGCTTACAGCTTACTCCCATTGCATGCCATGGCGGCCGGATGGTAGCAGCTACCAGCTGCTGCTGGATCGGGATAGGTGGATCACATTGACAAGTTTGGTAGAGCTAAGAGGAGATGGCCGACGTCACGTTTGGCGCCGTGAAGTTGGTGCTGGGCCTCATCCAGGACGAGGCCCGGCTGCTCCGCGGCGTCCGTGAGGACCTGCGCTTCATCATGCAAGAGATGGAGAGCATGAACAACGTGCTCCGCCACCTCGTGGCAAACAAGGGGAGTGCCGCTGACCACCAGCTCCGTCCGTGGATGAAGCAGGTCATGGAACTCGCCTTCGACTCCAAAAACTGCGTCGAGCTCTACACGCAGTCCGGTGGCGGGCGCTCTGGTTGGCTGCCCTGGACAATGGTAGCTCGCCACCGGGTCGTCACCCGGATCCGTGAGCTCAAGATTCGGGCGCGTGAAATCAGCGAGCGGCAGGCGAGGTACGGCATTGCTGGAGTTGCTCATGCCCAGCAGATCGACGCGACCACCACAACAGAGCCCATGGATGCTAGTGTGCCCGACCAGAGGCGCGCCTGGGCAGGCAGCTCTAACAACCCATCCCGGCGTGCCATACTCGATGACGGCTGGTTTGGCGACTACATCACCGTGGATGAAGCTCTCTCGCGGCTCGAGCCGTTCACACGAGACCGCTACCGCAAGGTAGAGCCACCGGCGCAGTTGAATAGCGATGACAAGCAGCAGCCTCGGCCTCAGTTGAACTTGAACAGCGGCGACAAGCACGATGACAAGGAGCGGCCACCGACGCCGCAGTCGGAAGACGGAAACAAGGAGCAGCTGCCACCCCAGTCAGACGGCTGCGACAAGCACGACGACAAGGACCAGCCACCGCCTCCGCAGTCAAATGGAGGCGACAAGGAGCAGCCGCCTCCTTCGCAGTCGGATGGCGGCGACAAGGACCAGCAACCGGTGCCAAAGTCAGATGGTCGCGACAAGGACCAGCCGCCGCCTCCCGACTGCGGCGTCAAGCAGCAGCAGCCGCCCCAGTCGGACGGTGATGACAAGCAGCAGCCGCCGCCCCAGTCAGACGGCGGCTACGGGCACGACGACGACCAGCCACCGCCACCGCAGTCGGATGGAGACGACACGGAGCAGCAGCCGCCTCAGTCAGACAGCGGCGACAAGAAGCAGAAGCATATCAGAGTCGTCACAATCAGTGTACAAGACGGCACGGATGAAGCTGTTGCTGCAGAGGCCGTGATCGAGCGTTTCAAGAGACGCTGGGCACGGCGGGGACTCTGGACCCAGCAGCTCTGCCTCCACGTTTCTGTCCATCGGCCTCCGATTCTCTCGGAGATTACAAAGGTCATGGTAGAAAAGATGAAAGAGAAAGACGATGATGAGACGGAGAATGAGGCGGAAGACAGGAAGAGGCTTGCCAAGAAATTGGAAGATGAAGATGTGCTGCTTGTTCTTTCCGGTTTGAATTACCCAGAGTTATGGCATCAGGTTCTGGATTTGCTGACCTCGATGTGCTCTGACTGTGCAGTAGTACTCTGCACAAACGATAGTAAGATGGCAAAATATTGCTGCAGCAATGACTCTGCCAACGATGGGCCTCCCATAATCTACTCTCTCGTTGATATTTACCTCAACAGAGCGCTCGCCCTGCTTTCCCACAGCCACAGATACGACGAAGGACACTTGAAAGGAATTCTGCGCAATATCCTCACCCAGTGCTGCCCTGATGTCTTCTGCATGAAGATGTTCCTTCATGCCCTCTACTACAATCCTGACATGACGGAACACCAACTGCAGTTCCTGAATATGAGCCTTGGTAAAGAATCTACAGATCATGGGAGACAGGACCGAATAATGGCCTTCTGCTATCAAGCACTGCCAAATAGTTACAAGAACTGTTTATGGTATTCAACCGTTTTCACCCGTGGAATCAGCATACCATGCGGCGTCCGAAGGGCAAGTTTAATAAGACGATGGGTTGCCCAAGGCTTGATAGCCCAAGTGAACCAGTCAAGCGCAGAGGACGAAGCCGAGCACTGTTTCGAAGCCATGCTCAGCCAGAAGCTTATTGTTTCTTCTGGTCTTAGTGGTACACGTAAGGTAAAGAGCTGCACCGTGCATCCTGTAGTTTCTGACTTGATCGAAAGGGAGTCTTCGACAGTTGAGGACCTATTGCTCAACAACCAGTTGCCACTTGACTTGGATCTCCTCTACTCAATCCGGAACGGCATGCAACTCCATCCGGCTAACTCTAACATCACAAAGTTCTTGAACTCGCTTTCCAGCAGTTCAAGGTTGCTGCTGACAGTACTCGATTTGGAAGGTCGAAAGGGACTCAAGGCAGACGACCTCCATACCGTATGCAAGATTCGTAAACTCAAGTATCTAAGTCTCCGGAACACACATATTGCCCAACTGCCCAAGGAAATAGGTCAGCTGAAGCTCTTAGAGACACTTGACATCCGAGGAACAAGGGTACAAGTGTTCCACACGACGCTGCCAATGCTAAAGCACCTGCTTGCTGGTTGCATTATTGACTGCCCAGACGAAGACATCATCAAGTCCAAGGAATCATTCTCCACGGTTTCCATGCCTCGTGCTGTTGCAACTATGGAAAAGATGGAGATATTGTCCCGTGTCCAGGTTTCCAACAGTGCTAAAGAGCTGAAAAGCATTGGTGACAAACTCGAGCACCTAAAGAAGTTAGGTGTGGTTCTATCTGGCAAGAAAGCTAGCTTGATAGATTTGTTCCTCCAGGTTGATAAACTCCACAGATGTCTTCGGTCCTTATCAATCCGAATGGATCCACCGGGTAACTGGGATTCTATTGATGTTATTTTATTGAGACCTCCAAAGCTTCTGGAGAGCCTACACATCTGCAGCATCAGAAACGGGTTGCCTCCCAGAATCAAGGAGCTCCATCAGCTTTCCAAGATAACTCTACGTGACACCTTTTTGAATCAGGATGCCCTCGATGTACTTAGCATGCTCAAAAGCCTACGCTATCTCAGGCTTTGCTACCATTCATTCGCAGAAGGCGCTCTCAGGTTCGTGAATTTCGGGAATCTTGTGGATCTTGTCATTGAAGATGATATTATTAACAGTGTCACCTTTGGTGGTAGTTATGATGACCCTGATGAGCTTGAAAAGATGGTTTGGTCCTTCAGTCACATGGAAGAGCTTTCAGGGGTCAGTAGGCTGGAGAGTCTGACACACATCGAACTAAATGGGGGAACATGCCACCTACAAAATCTGGAAAAACTGAAAAGAGAAGTAGATGAACACAGCAATCGTATTACTTTCACGCTCAATCAACCTGAGAATGGTCAAGGATCAAGGTTGTAGGTGCTATCGTTTCAAAAGAGGTTGTAGGTGGTGCTCTGCTCCTGCTACTTAGGAAGTATTTCTAAATTCTACTACGGCTGCTTCTTCTATGGAATAAAGATGACGAGGGGTCCTCTTCCATCTGTCATGTTGGACTGGTATTGCATCTTTATGTATTCAGTGTTAATGGCAATCTCATATTGTAATCTTGTTTGCATTGCTTTTAGTATGGTTTAATTGCATCCTGCCTTTTATTTCTGCATGTATTATAGCTCACTGGAAATAGTCCGGAGTTACCGGAATTCAGTTGAGCCGTGAATTTCATTTTCTGTTAGGATGCTGAGCTGATCACTCCAAATGTGGATTGGCACGATTTAGTGGATCTGACGTTTAATCAGCATGCTTTGCATGTAAAATCCTTCAGCTTTGAAGAAGAGGAAAGACGAGAGAGAGAGAGAGAGAGGAAAAAACAGAAAATGCTGCAGCTTCACGCAGCACAAAAACTTTTGTCTTCTGCTTGTTTTTTTTGTCAGTTTCGTTGGAACTAAGGCAGTCACAATGGATAATTTCTTGACATAGTTTTCAAGAGAGAATGCTTTTTTTTTGTGTAAGTTTCCTTGGACCCAAGGACATTCTCAATGGATAGTTTCTTGACATAGTTTTCAAGTGAAAAAAAGAGTAATTAAATGTCTATAGAAACCATCCTTTCCAACCCATAATTTTTATAGCAGTTTCTATATAAATAAAAAATTAATAATTTCATCCCTCTTACATAAAGAGAGTTTGATCTGTTGTGGCAAATATTTATGTAGCTACTTGCTAGCACCAAGATTCATCGCAAGCCACCACGAAGCAGTAAAAGAAGCACTAGCAGGCACCATCTTGAGCATAGGCGGCTGCCGCATAAACAACAAGAAAAGATCGAGCAGTGACCAGTGAAAAGATCGAGCAAGAAAAGATTGCGCCCGCCGCCGTCGGAGTGACCAGTGACGACGGGGAGGAGGAATTGTGCGCCTCCTGCCGCGGGCGCGGGCGGCTGGCGGCGGCGCGATGGAGGAGAGGGAGGAGCGGCGGCGGCGGTCGCCATGGTTCGCGCGACCGGCTTGGCCATGGTTCGCGGCCTCGATGACCTGGGCGCGGGCTTCGGGGAGGCGGAGGAGCCCGAGGAGGAGAGGAAGCTGAGGCCCGCCGCCGTCGGAGTGGTCGGTGACGAGGCCATCCTCCCCGGTGCCTCCTCCGCAAGGCCCTCCTCCCCGGCGCTGTGCCGCCACCCACGGGCCCGACCCGTCGCCGCCGCGGTGCCTGCCCTTCGTGGCGCTATCCGGCGCGGAGCTCCGCATCCTCCTCCTGCCGCCGTTGACCCACGCGAGGGAGGCCCCCTCCTGCTTCCTTCTCGCCTCGCCGCCGCTTGCGGGATGTGGGATGCGGGCGGCGGGCTTGCACGATGCGGGATGCAGGCTTGCAGGATGCGGGATTCGAGCGCGGCGGCGCTTGCACGATGCGGGATACAGGCGGCGGAGCAATACGAGTCGTTTCTTCGCAATGCTGTCTCCCCAGTTTCTTGGCACA
Source organism: Oryza australiensis (assembly GCA_019925245.2). Classification (NCBI taxonomy): domain Eukaryota; kingdom Viridiplantae; phylum Streptophyta; class Magnoliopsida; order Poales; family Poaceae; genus Oryza; species Oryza australiensis. Next base: position 350,795 of record JAIFGZ020000381.1, on the reverse strand, counting down.
TCGATCCTAGTGAAGACTCGGTTCCCTTCTGAAGAAATCATTTCTCCATTTTCTCTCCTTTCTCCTCATTAATTGATGTAATAATCTACTAAGCTAATTAATGAGAATAAAAACTACTATAATGACTTCATTGGGAGTGTCTAAAAGCAGTCCCAACCCTTCACATAGAATGATGTCCATAACATTTAATAGGATGTCACATAGGCAAAGATCTAATGTGACAAGAGAGTTAATAAGATAAGAAATAAAAAGATAAAGTAAACATTTCTCATGCAAGACACCATATCTATAAAAAACTAAGAATAAAAACAAAAAAATAGGTAGATAAAAGAAGAGAGAAGAGAGATGATTGAATGAGAATTTAATTTAAAGATATTATTCATTATATATATAGTTTATGTATAGTGTCTGGACTAAGTGAGTCTGCCTCCTTCGGCCCATAGGAGCGCCTTTTATTCACGCAACACATAAGCATCAATGCTGAGAAAAGATGCGGGTTGTATTAATTAGATTTATCTGCATCCAGAAGAAAACATGTACATTTAATATAGTGATTTGAGATTGCTTAATGTGCGTCTCTTTTTAATCCAAAACATGTTTTACATTTTTTGCATCAGCATGTAAACGATTGTTGGGCTGAACAATTTCTTTGGACTGAACTTATTCCCCCACAAGACAATGAGCATTCTTGAGCCTAACATACGCATTTTGAAAACTTAACACCAGTTGCTAGTTCTCCATTCCTAGAATAAACTGCACAAGAGGAGTATAGAGGAAGCAAAGCAGCATATAGGTCAGTAGCTGCTACCAGCGTGTGCTTACAGTTACAGCTGACAGTAAAATGGAATTGGTAATCAACCGAAGAATAGTCGCGTTTACAGGCTACCCATTCCGAGAGAGTTGCCACGAAAAGGACTCCTCCAATAGCAGAAGATCGTAATTCCTGAAAGCCATTTCGCACCTATCCAAGCTACACGTTTCCTGCTGCGCCCACCGATCTCGCTCACACCAGCACAAAAGCTAAGAACATCTAAAAAAACAATTTATATTCTTTTTAATAGAGATTTTTTTAAAAAACTATCCTTCAACCGTTTTTAAATAATTATCCAAATATAACCATTTTCTATTTCGTATTTTTTTGTTAGAAAAAAATAAAAAATAACTAGAAAATAATTTTTACACAAATTACTTTTCAAATGATGATTTATATAGTAAAATTTAAAAACTCTTGAAGATGCTCTAACATCACTACCCTTGTCAATCTAATCCAAAAGAGAGAAGACAAAATTGGTTCTATGTCACCAAAATTTTCTGATTTTTCTTTGTACCACTGAAAGTTTTTTTTCACTTTAATACCATCTAAAGTTTTCTCCGTTAGCTTTTATACCATAACAGTGCATATTCTGTTAGATATTGTTTTTCTTTTTATTTTTTGGCAGGAATACGGGAGAGATATGACCATACTACCCCTGCTCTATGCATCTAATGCCTGGTCCCTATTTTTTTCTCACCTCTTCGTTGATCATCGGACGCGGCACGCTAGAAAAGCAGATGCCCGGGACACGAACACAGCTAGTAACGACATGCACAGAAACCATCATTTTTCAGTATACAAGTTAAAAAAAGAACAGGGCTATCAGTCTGTAAGACAATATTAGTATTTGAACTGACATTTAACAACATCAACGCAACACAATACGGAGAAAATCTTGGCCGGCCGTCGAGGACGTCACTGTTGACATTGTTGCTGTAAGAGAAGCTCGAGCACAGCTTCTGCGGCCGGGGGACGATAAGCGCGCATGCAGGCACGGCTTTGGCAGCGTTGATTCGGACGGGGCGGCGGAATGCTCGAAGATTCCACAGTTGCGATGTGCACGGACCCTTTGCGGCTGCCTGACGAATAGGATGAATGGGTGAACGGCATGGATGGATTGCTTGTGTTTACCTTGAGACGAGAGTATTTTTAGCATACTTAACAGGAGAAAATTTAACCTGGACGGAAGTGGTATAAAAGCTAACATAGCAAACTTTAGGTGGTATTAAAGTATACTAGAAATGGTATAAATCAAAAGTGGATAGCTTTCTATGGCATAGAACCAATTTTCCCAAAAAAAAATCGTGACGTCTCGATGTTTGATTCGAAAGCAGAACAACAAATAATGCAGCTGTGAAGACGAACCTGCGGTTGCGCTTCCCCTCTTTCGTCCATCTAGGTGAGGTTTGGCCACCCACGCAGCCCAAACCCCCGGAGGCCGGATCCACCATCACGGTGGCGGTGCTTCGCTGGTGGAGCTCGCTGCCTCGCCGGCACCGCTCTCCCTTTTGCTCTCAACCCTTGCTATGCCGACCATGGAAGCCATCCTTTGCCCAAAACTGTCATGGATAATGAAACAAACGGAAGAACATTTGTTGGGCTGACGGACATGACGTAAGCGACGCAGGCCTATTTTGGTCCTCTTTTTATCTTGGAATCAGTCCACTTGCCATCCCGCAACTTACGTTGAATCTGTATGACATCTCTAATCCCCAATACCAATCTTCACTCATCAAGTGTTCAAAACCTCGCAACTTGGGTCCCATGGCAGTAAAGATCATATTTTTCCCCTGTTTTCGCTGATGTGGCCTCGCATAGTCAACAAGATGTCATTGTTAGACGAAGTTAAAGGGGACGTACGCCTGTACCCTCTATCTCTCTCTCCTTGTTCTTAGGCACGTAATATTTGTAGCTTTGCCAAACTCTTAGACCACCTTTAATAAATTGTATTTTATGACATTTAAGCTTATCTCAAACATTTTTGCACATAGTGATTCAATTTTTTGGGCTTCGATTCGTTAATTCAAGCTTTTGTCACTTTGATTGATTGATTCAAATTTTTATGCATGGACTCAAATTGATTGCTACATTGATTCAATTTAAGCTTATCTCATATCAAACCGATTGCCGCATTCACTCAAATTTCAAAGAGGACAACCACTACCATACATTCTTCCGTGACAAATGACACCATACATTCATTCCTGAATGTATCATATCGGCTCCCAGTGGTGGATCCAGGATCAAAATCCACCTGTGACGAACTTTTGGGTTAAAGGTTTTATACGATGGAGTGTAACATAGAAATGACATGCCTTAATTAAGTAATATATTAAACGATCAAAGCTATATTATAATTTATAATTGATATTTTAGAATATACTAAAAGACAATGTCAAATATCAATGATAGAACGTACTAATTGAGCATTATGATCGTCATGGAGGATGAGGTAAATTCATTCTCCGCCGTTTAATGGCTTGAAACCGATTCATAATCCTTTCATCATCAACTCCCTTGAATATTTCACGCTCAGTATAGCATATCATCAAATCATTGAGCCAATCATCAGCTATTTTATTTCGCAGATCAGTCTTGATAATTTTCATAGCCGAAAAAGCTCTTACCACAGTTGCCGTTGCCATTGGAAGAAGCAATGCTATCTCAATAAGACGATAAACCAATAGAAAGACCATATGTTTTTCAGTTTCCACCATCTTCACCGCTAAACTTCCAAGATCAAGACAACTTCTGAAATCATCCACTCTCCTAGCATGATGAACGAATGTTTCAAGTTGATCCTTTATACATGCACGATCAGTAGTAGAGAAATCCACATCATAAATTTCTGTGAGTCGAGTGAGCTTTTCCACATTGAATTTAGAAAAAGAATCCCTTGGATCAAGGTAAGAAAAACAAACAAGTATCTCTGTAGAAATCTCACTAAATCGATGATTCATCTCTATGTTTATAACATCAACAGCAGCATAGAAAGTATCAACACGATAGGGATGGTCTTCTGTAATTGTCGGTGATATGGGCCTAGGGGTATAACGAGAATGCGATACCTGAAGAAGGAAGACGCCTTCGCTTACCAGAGCGCCCCAAAGACATGTCCTGTACGGCTCACGCGGGTCCGGGCCACGGGCGACCACGTGGCCATCCCAAAGGGGACCTGGCCTGGGGGCTGCCCGGAGGCCGCCGCTTTCCCAAATGGCAGGGTTCGGGGTCACCCGGACCCCCGTCCATCACCCTGGACCTCTCCAAGAGAGGAGCGAGATCAACCGCCAACTGCCAACCACCGCATTTAATGCCTAGAGAGAGGCCAGACGCCTGAGCCATCGCATTTATTACGATGTGAGGCATATCTGTCAGCCGCTCATCATCACCCTTTTTGCCCGTCACGGGGGTAAGAGGGTATAAAGTCTTTGACGGTGACCGAGGTATGGCCGCACGGTCATTCCACGCACGCCTCCCTCCACGCCCCGTCCAGTCACATTAAATGCGCTGGGCGGCCGCGTGGGAGAGAGGATACGAGCGCTGGGGGCGTCACGCCGACCCCACTCCAGGCGGAGAATCACTGATCGGTAGGCCTCACTGGAGTAGGTAGGTTGACCCCTCCTCACGTTAGTAGTATGGCAGCCACGATGCCCATTTTTCTCCACCAACCCCCGCAACGTGGCAACAGGAACAGGAATAGGGGTAGCCTCCCCGACAAAACAGGGCAAGAGCCGCTCGATCACGTGGAGCGGAGTAGAGAAAACTAGGACTACTGTGGTGTCCCCTTGCACTATAAAAGGAGGCCCAAGTCCATGATAGAGGGGGTTCCTGGATTGGTCTTTTGCTCAGCCTCTTCAACCTTGGGCTTTGAGCATTTTTACCTCAGTCATCAGCTCCAGCTTCCCCAGAGAAGAACAACCACACTCATCCTTGTAATTCATCCTCCACATAACACAAAAAAAACAGGAGTAGGGTATTACGTCTTCCCGACGGCCCGAACCTGTATAACTCTTCTGTGTCCCTTGCGATTGCGACTTTTCTCCATCTTCCTACTTTCCCTCTACCTCTCAATGAGTTCGAACCCTGATTCATCGCTCCCCTGTGCCAAACCAAAAAGGGGTCCCCCGGGTCCCCACGTGTCGAGCACACGCATCTACAGCTGGCACGCCAGGTAGGGGGAGCGCGCTGCATTTGGGTTTAAACTCCCATATTCCTTCCGTCTCCCGACGGAACCGCCTGTCTCCGTCCTTGCCATGGTCCACGGCCGCGTCCTACGGATCGCGTCTGGCTCACTCGCTACCCGCGAGTGTGACTTGGCCAACAAAGCGGCCGAGGAGGTCGATACGGGCGAGCGCAGCCCCAACTTCCGACATCTCTGCTCGGAGGAGGGAAGACCTTTGTCCCCCTCACCCCCTCCAATGGCTGCAGCGGCGGCCGGGGCCGTACCACCTCCTCTGCCCCCCGCTGAGACAGCGGCTGTGGGCGGAGGAGGCCAAGCGCCCCTCAGGGTAGCCAACATACCTGCAGGATCCGGGCTATGCCCGAGCGGACGTGCCGGCGAGACGCACCAGAGCGACGTCCATCGTCGACTGGAGTTTGGCACGCCTGAGGGCGCCCTCCAGGCGGCGGAGGCGCTCTTGCGCCACCCCCCGGTAACACCGGATGAGGGGTCCAACGCCAAGCGTTGGTTTGACAATGTGGCGAAGCTAGTCGGCACGGCCCAGCGTCAGTTGGCCGCCGACCTCGCTTCCTCAAGTCACCGACGGCGTGGTTCACATGCCGTGGTCAGCTCGTCCTCTCGACGATGAGCCCGAAGGGCAGCAGCCGTCGCGAGGGCAGAAGAAAGCCTCCCGGCTACAGCCCAGCCAGAGGTGTCTTGGGATCTGCTATACGCGGAACAGGACGCCCGTCTTCGTATTGAGCAGCGCCGCGACGAGCGTCACATGGGGCGGGCTCAGGACTGTGCTTCCTCGTCAGGAGGCGCAAGCGCTCGGCGAGCGGCCGCAGCGGCCCCGCCTCAGGGAGAACCCCCCAGGGCACGGCGAGCAGCCGTGGTGGCCCAGCCACGAGCAGGATATTCTGCAGCACCTAAAGGGGCCCCCAGCCCTCGTCGCCCCCTCCATTCGGCAACGGTTGTCAGGCGTTTGTCTCCAGCCTCCGCGATGGGCGCTGGCCTAACAAGTTTAGGCGGCCCTCATGGAGAAGTATGACGGCACAGTGAATCCCACCGAGTTTCTCCAGATTTATACCACGGCCATCGAGGCCGCTGGAGGTGATGAGCTCGTCATGGCCAACTTCTTCCCATGGCGCTCAAGGGCCAGGCCCGTTCCTGGCTAATGAATCTGCCGGCCCAGTCGGTCACCTCGTGGAACGACTTGTGCCGGCAGTTCACCTCCAACTTCCAGGGCACATACCCACGCCCGTGAGTGGAGGCTGACCTCCACATGGTCCGGCGAGGAGAGGACGAGTCCGTGCGCAAATACATCCAGCGTTTTTGCCAGGTACGCAACACCATACCGTCCATCGCTGACCATGCAGTGATCTTCGCCTTCAGGAGCGGTGTATGCCACGACGTCATGCTGGAGAAGATCGAATCCAAGGCCCCTCGGACCACCACCGAGCTCTTCGAGCTTGCTGACCGGGTGGCCCGCAAGGAAGAGGCTCAGATATGGAACCCTAGGAATCCAGCTCCAGCCTCCACCAACGCTGCCCCCTCCGCGTCCCGAGAGGAACTGCGTGAGCGATGGTGGAAGCGCAAGGCATCGCGTGGTGGAGAGGAAGGCCACGTCCTCGCCGCCGATGATGCCGAGAAGCCCTCACGAAAGGGCAAGCCCGCGGGCAACCGTGGGCGCACCCCGGACCCTCGCCCCCAGGGCCAGGACGGGGACAGGTGGTGCATGGTGCACCAAACCTCCCGCCACGACCTCTCTGAGTGCCACTTGGTCAAGAACTTGGCTGAGCGGGTACAAAAGTACGAGCAGGAGAGGAGGGAGAGGGAGAAAGAAGCTCGCCGCAAGGGTAAGGCCCCGGCGGAACGCACGGACAACCGACGAGAGGAGGCCAAGAGTGCGGCCCCCGTCGAGGATGAAGATGATGATCTGGGCTACCAGGACCCCAAGCACGTCGTCGCCACCATCGACGGAGGGGCATTCGCCCAGGTGTCCTGTCGGAGCCTCAAGACCATGAGGCGTGAGCTCCTTGTTGCTGTGCCGTCCCATGAGGCGGCCCGAAAATCGCGCTGGGCGGGGGTGCCAATCACCTTCGACCAGGCGGATCATCCTGGGAGTATCGCACGAAGTGGCCACTTGGTCCTCGTGACCTCCCCCACCATTTGCAACGTCAAGGTCGCCCGAGTCTTAATTGATGAGGGTGCGGCCCTCAACATACTCCCCGAAGGCCTTCGATGCGATCAAGGCCCCAAGGATGGTGCTCGGGCCATCCTATCCCATCATTTGGGTGACGCCCGGGAAGGTGTGGCCCCTCGGACAGATCGCGTTGCCAGTCACATTTGGGAGTCCCGCCAATTTTCGCACCGAGCGGATTGACTTCGATGTGGTGGACCTTAACTTGCCCTACAACGCCGTGCTCGGGAGGCCAGCGTTGGTGAAGTTCATGGCGGCTACCCATTACGCCTATCGTCAGCTCAAGATGTCGGGCCTCGGAGGCCCCATCACCATCCATGCCGACGTCAAGACCGCGCTGCATTGCGCGGAGGCACGCGTGGATGATATTGTGGCGGCCGACCGCGTTGAACCCGAGGACCCTCAAGGGGAGGCCTCGGGTTCCCGGGCCCACAAGAAGCACATCACCTGTGCCGACAAGGTGGTAGTCAAGTCCATTCAGTTGGGTGATGACCCGTCCAAGACCGCCAGAATTGGCGGCAACTTGGACCCAAGTAGGAAGACGCGCTCGTCTCCTTCCTACGGGCGAATGTTGACGTGTTTGCTTGGAAGCCGTCGGATATGCCCGGAGTCCCCAGGGAGGTGATTGAGCACCGACTTGCAGTACGGCCGGATGCACGACCAGTCCGACAAAAGGTGAGGCGACAGGCCCCCGGAGCGACAGGCGTTCATCCGTGAAGAGGTGGCACGGCTCCAGGAGGCCGGCTTCATCCAGGAGGTGCTGCATACGGAGTGGTTGGCTAACCCGGTGGTTGTCCCGAAGGCCAACCATAAGCTGCGCATGTGCATCGACTACACCGACCTCAACAAGGCATGTCCTAAAGACCCTTATCCTCTGCCTCGAATAGACCAGATAGTCGACTCCACTGCGGGGGTGCGACCTTTTATGTTTTCTAGATGCTTACTCTGGTTATCATCAGTTTCGCATGGCTGTAGAGGATGAGGAGAAAACTGCATTTATCACCCCTATGGGTACCTTTTGCTACATTTCTATGTCTTTTGGTTTAAAGAATGCCATGTCCACTTTCCAACGTGGTGTCCGCATCACGTTGAAAGACCAAATAGGGCGCAATGTTGAGGCGTATGTCGATGATCTCGTGGTCAAGTCCCGGGACCAAAGGACCTTGCTCCCTGACCTGGCCGAGACAATTGATAACCTCCGGTCCTCCCGCATGGCTGAACCCAGAAAAATGCGTGTTCGGGGTACCAGCAGGCAAGCTCTTGGGGTTTTTGGTCTCTGCCCGAGGCATCGAGGCCAACCCTGCAAAAATAAAGGCGATAGAGGAGATGCGCCCCCCTAGGAAGCTTAGGGACGTGTAGAAAATCACTGGTTGTGTAGATGCCCTGAGCCGTTTTATATCAAGGCTGGGAGAGCGGGTGCTCCCTCTATTCAAGTTGCTAAAGCGAACTGGCCCCTTCACTTGGACGGACAAGGCAGAGAAAGCCTTGAGCGAGCTCAAGCGTTATCTCTCCTTGCCGCCCATATTGGTGGCACCTCAAGAAGGAGAACCCCTCCTTTTATATTTGGCGGCAACGCCCCAAGTGATCAGTGCGGCATTGGTTGTGGAGCACGACGACGAGCCAGTCTCCCAGACGCTCCCAGCCCCATCACACCAGGAGACAGGAGACCTTGGAACGGTGTTGGCGGAGGAAGCACCCGGAGCCGGAGGCGGCCTTTGGCCCCCCGAGCTTTAGGGAGCCACCCAGCCCCCTAGTCCGGGGGCTCCCGAGGCCCCTTCCACCCAGAGCGGCCCTGAGGGCCCCGGGGAAGGCGATGGCCCGGCAGTCCCGAACACTGAGGTAACCCACCCCGGTGCACCCGAGCCTGTTGCCCTTGGTAAAGTAGCTAAGGCCCGCACCAAGGTGCAGCGGCCAGTCTACTTTATCAGTGAGGCGCTACGGGACGCAAAGACACGTTACCCACAAGCCCAAAAAATGCTCTAAGCCGTGCTCGTGGCTTCCAGGAAGCTGCGCCACTACTTTCAGGCACATCGGGTAACGGTAGTCACGTCTTATCCTCTTGAGCAGATCTTGCATAACCAAGAGGGCACGGGACGGGTAGTCAGTGGGCTATCGAATTGTCAGAGTTAAACCTGCATTTCGAAGCTCGCCACGTGATCAAGAGCCAGGCCTTGGCCGATTTCGTGGCATAATGGACGCCAGTGGCCGACAACAATCAACCCCCGGGTAAACCCGAGAGTGCGGAGGATCGTGGCCAATGGACCATGCATTGGGTGATGAACTTTGACGGTTCACTCACCTTACAGGGGGCCGGGGCAGGCGTTGCATTAACTTCCCCGACAGGCGACATACTCCGGTACATCGTTCGACTTGACTTCCGAGCGACCAATAACATGGCCGAATATGAAGGACTCCTAGCGGGGTTGCGAGCGGCGGCAGGCATGGGCATCCACCATCTGCTAGTCCTCGACGACTCTCAACTAGTCGTGAATCAAGTTTCCAAGGAGTACTAATGCACCGACCCCAGATGGAAGCATATGTCAAGGAAGTACAGCGTATGGAGCGCCATTTCGATGGCCTCGAGCTGCGCCATATTCCCAGAAGAGACAATACCCTGGCGGACGAGTTATCTAGGATCGTGTCCGCGCGAGCCCCAGCCCCGCTAGGCGCATTTGAGGAAAGGCTCACAGAGCCATCGGCGTGCCCCAAACCGCCCCAAGGGCAGGGGTCGGCTGGTCCCGACGCCCCGGACCCGGCGGGCCAGCCACAGCCTGGTCCTACCGGGACCGACATCACGTGCCAGGTGGCCTGGATCTCGGAAATCCAAGCGTATCTGCAAGACGCGTCATTGCCCGAACAACGCGAGGAAAGCGGGCGCATTGCCCGCACCTCTGGAAGGTACGTGTTGGTGGAAGGGACACTCTACCGATGCGGTGCTAATGGAGTGCTCATGAAATGCATCGCTCGGGAACAGGGTCTCGAGCTCCTGGCCGAGATCCACGAGGGAGAATGTGGAGCGCACTCAGCCTCCCGAACCTTGGTAGGTAAGGCATTTCGCCAAGGTTTTTACTGGCCCACCACGCTGGAGGATGCAGCAGACCTCGTGTGGCGGTGCCGGGCATGCCAATTCCACGCCAAGCAGACGCACCTGCCAGCCCAGGCCCTTCAAACCATCACGCTCTCGTGGCCGTTCGCGGTCTGGGGGCTGGACATCTTGGGCCCGTTCAAGCAGGCACGTAGCGGCTGCAAATTTCTATATGTCACCATCGACAAATTCACCAAGTGGCCCGAGGCCTATCCAGTCAGCGTCATCGACAAACATTCGGCTGTGCGGTTCATGAGAGGTATCACGGCAAGGTTCGGGGTCCCGAATAGGCTCATCACCGACAACGGCACCCAGTTCACGAGTGAGCTGTTTGGCGAGTATTGCGACGACATGGGCATCAAACTCTGCTTTGCCTCGCCTGCCCACCCCCAAAGCAACGGCCAAGCCGAGCGTGCAAACACGAAAATATTGAAAGGTCTCAAGACAAAGACCTACAACGTCCTTAAGAAGCATGGGGACTCGTGGATTGACGAGCTACCAGCGGTCCTTTGGGCCAACCGGACAACACCGAGCCGTGCCACCGGGGAAACACCATTCTTCTTGGTGTATGAAGCTGAGGCGGTCTTGCCTTCCGAGCTCACCCTGCGATCTCCCCGAGCCACACTATACACCGAAGCAGATCAAGAACGGCTACATCGCGACGACCTGGACTATCTAGAAGAAAGACGGCACCGTGTAGCGCTTCGCGTGGCCCGTTATCAGCAGAGCCTCCGTCGCTATCACCAACACAAAGTTAGCCCCTGAGCGCTGCAAATCAATGATCTCGTTTTGCGGCGTGTGCAAACGCGTGCGGGGCTGAGCAAGTTATCTCCGATGTGGGAAGGACCATACAAAGTTATCAGCACTCCTCGTCCAGGAGTAGTTCGCCTAGCCACAGAGGACGACACTCTGCTGTCGAACCCGTGGAATATTTCCCACCTGCGCAAGTTCTACCCATAAGCCGCATGGTGTGCTGAATCCCCAACATCTATGAAAGCACGTTCACTGCCTCCAGTGGCATGAACAATGAGTTCGCCCGTTTATACTCTTTATGATTTTTCCTTATAAAATATCTGCATTGCAGTATGTTTTTCCTCTCCATGTTCCGGAACATGTATTACAGATGCTAGTTTTCAATGGTCTTCTGGCCCTGCCCACCCTAGGCTGAGAGGCCCTAAGGGTGTCGAGGGTAGAGCGACGCTGCATGTAAGTGCCCCGGGGTAGTCAACGCCTGGGGGCTCGGGTGCGTACTGTCACGCCTGTCCCGAACCCCCCGTTGCTGCTGCCTCCGCTAGCCCTTTATGCCCTCGCTTCTACCCGGAACCCCGAGAAAGGCACCAGCTGCCGGCCGATGCATGTTGCCTGAACCCGGACCAGCTCTCAATTACATAGGATGAATCATGGCAGGAAACCATACTGCCCACATTCCTACAATGGCTAAACTAACTAAAGAGCAGACTGCCGTTGCAGGGAAACAAACAGGCAAGAGCTTGGGCCAACTAACCGCCACCGTGTGTGCGCCAAGTTGGCCGGGGGCTCCTAATATATATACGTACATATATGAATCATCGTCTGCAGAGTCGGCCACGATTGGCTGCTACAATACGAATCCAGTATGAGAAAGTCAAGTGCATTGATAACATAAAAAGTATTACAATGTTTTTACAAGTATAGGAAGGAAGCAAAAAGCAGGGGAGTCCTAGGCGGCCGACGGGTCGCTGGGGGCGTTCTCCGTGTCATCCTCGTCCGGCGGGTCCTCGCGGTAGGCAAGCTGGAATGCCGACGGAGTGCCGTCAAAGCCGATCATGATGGAGTCGACGACATCCTTGACGCGACGCCGAGCAGCCTCCTCTGTGCCCTCGGGGAAGTCCTCGGTGGGGATGTACGGGTTGAAGCCGGGGTCGCGGGCCTGATAGCTTGCCAGGATCAACGTCGCAACCTGACGGGACAGGTCGTACGACGACTCCTTCGCCACTTCATCAACCTCCTCCGGCACCCTTTTGATCCTCGCGGCCAGCTCGTCTATCTGGGTGGCCAATCCCTCCAAGGTAGAGCTGGCGGCGCGGGGACGCACAACCCCCACCTCACGGGCCGCCTCTCGAAGACGCGCGACGGACGAGGTCACGGTCCGGAGCCCTAAACCCAGGGCGTGCTCCAACTCCATGATCCGGCGGCACGCCTCCTCCAAGTCTGGCGCTGCTTCGCTGGAGCGAGGGGCCGGCTGGGGCGGCAGAACCCGCTCCCGCTGCTCCAACTCCCGCTCCCACCGCTCTAGCTCTTCCTGCCGATGGCACGAGGCGGCTGCGAGCTGCTGCTCGTGCTCCCAGATGGCCTTCAGGCACCAGGAGACCTCCTCCTGGGCCTGTAGCATGGCCACCTCGCGCCTCTCCACTGCGGCCTCGCTCTCAGCGATGGCCTTCTCCTGGGCCACCACGTTCTCCTCCCGCGCGGCGGAGTCCTCCTCGGCCTTGGCCACAGCGGCCTCCCGGTCCCCGACCACCTGCCGCGCCGTCTCCAGAGCCTTCTCGCATTCTGCCAGGCCATCCTCGCGGGCCTGGAGCTCGATGTTGGTGCTGGCGACGGCGGCCTCGGCATCGCGCAGGACGTGCTCGCGCCGGTTGAGCTCCTGGGCGCGCTCGTTGAGGTCGCGGATGAACTCCCCAGCGGTGGTGCGGACCCTTTCCTCTGCGGCGAGGCGGAGGAACGCTTCACGGGCCGCGTCTTGAAGAGCTGCTTCTACCAAATCTCGGTGGTAACGGGTGTGGAAGCAATAAGGTGTCTCACTCCCCATGCGGGCTTCAACTGAAACTGCTGCTTCCCAAACCGGGTATCCTTCGGTGCCATGCCTCCTAATCTGGTAGGTGGGTGGCTCTGGGTACCTTAGGCACCACAGCAATGACTGGAGTTGCGCCACGAATCCTTCATCCCGTGGAACGGTGATTTCCCAAACTCCGACATGGTCCGACATCTGCTTTTGAAAGCAACTTAGGGTCAGAGAGAGAGAGATAATATCAAAACAATTTGAGTAAAAGAAATGGGGATAAAGGTATAGGAAAAAGTGCGTTTGTCTTTCAAAAATAATAGTTTGCGAAATGATCCTACGTAGGGATATTTCCCTTTAGCCAGCTAGTCAGGGGTAGAGCGCCAGTTGGTCTTATCCTACAGTCGCATTGCTCTGATACCAGCTCTGTGGACCCCCGTTTTTGGAACGAGAATCTTTCGTGTTCATAATACCATTTCCCTGGATCGAGTAGTTTGGTATCCACGAAATACAGTACTGAATAATCAGGTGCAAATGCACGAATAGTCTTACATTGAATTTATTACAATAATAGGCCCGAAGGCAATATCCAACACATAGGACCTCATGGTCCAGATACAACCCAAAAGTAGAAGTTAGGTAAGGCAGCGGAATGAAGGCAGCGGCTTGTCAATTGCCACAGGCAACGACCGGAGACTAAGACCTAGCAAGCGCCATCACCTTCTTTGCCCTCCTGGTAGTAGGCATATGGATCCTCCAAGTCTTCATTACCACCATATGAAGGTTTGTGCGTATAGCAAGGGTGAGTACCAACCGTACTCAGCAAGCCAACACGGAAATTATGCATATGATAGGGTCATTCAAAGAATGGCTGGAGTTCTTTTGCATAAAGCCAATTTTCACAACTCTTTTCACAAGCCTAACAACTAGCCAAGTCAAGTTTTTGTTCCACAGTTCATTAAGTCGGCGACGGTTCTGTCTACCATCCATCGTGATTCCAAGGATGGCTTCCCGCCTCCGGTTCGTCATGGTTTTCTGGGGAGTCCACCCCTTCTCGCACCTCGAGAAGTTAATCCACCAGTGACTAAGAATCATAATGCAAACCCATCCCATCATTTTAAAGTTTAAGTCTAGCCAAGCGAAAGTCTTGTCACGATGCTCAATATCCGTGAGCACGGCTATTCGAATAGATTGATTCATTCACACTGCAGTGGATATACACTTTACTCGTACTCCGTGACAGCCCAACAAATGAGCCTACGTCCCAACACATAAGACGGTCACGACAAAGCCTTTCGATAACCTCACTTTGGCAGTACCCGCTCCATGAACTTAAGCCCTCATGCACTCTAGCCGTCATTTTCTAGCAGCGAGAGGAGTTCTGGCGCACCCGGGGTAAGGGAAGACTTCATTCATCAAGTTATAATAAATTCCAATTTCCTATCATCCCTTTCAAATCTCATCTCATACATAAGAACCACTATGCAAGGGTACCGCCTCTGCTCGGCTATCTACTCCGCTAGGTCTATACCCATTCGAGAAGTACGATTGTACTGGCTCGTTTCCCGGCTATCTCATGGCTCAGTCCTTAATTGACCAGGGTTGACACTTGCCTTTTTCGTAATCCACCCAAATCATCCAGCCGCCCCAGTCTAAAAAAATTGTTTAGTACTTTCAATTTTCATCAAAACTCATTTCATCATTCTCATGGCAATGTGGCGCTCATGTCTCCACATGCCGTATCTCAACTACCTTCCCTAAGGTAGTTGCCCAAGCATAAAGCTCTTCATAAAATCATGAGTATGCATGAATCTAAGTATAGCATGGCTAAGCAGTTTACCGAAGATATTCTCCGGTTGTATGTATCACATCGAGGGTTAAAAGGAATAATTCTAAAGGTAATCAATAACAAGGTATGGCCTAACAAGTATAGGTAATTCTCTATGTATAGCATGCATGTTTAAAGTTTAAAATAACATCATTTCGCAATTGGGATCAATATGTTCAAAGAGTGTGATGACTTGCCTTGCTCACACACTTGTTGAGCGGGGTCTTCAACGGAGTCGATTCCTGCTTCTTCAGGTGCTAGAAGTACGTGCGAAAGATCAATTGAATTCAATTAGAATTCAATAAATACCGAGAGATTGAAAAGAACCATAAAAACCATGAAAACTACACCAAATGTTTAGCATAGAATTCTACTCGGGTTCATACGAGGATTGCCGGGAAAATTCCAAGTTTTGAAATCGAGTCGATGCCCTAGGGTTTTGGCAAAACGACGATCTTAATTATTTCAGAAAATTAGATTTAGAAATATCAGCGGAGGGATTTGTGTTCGAGGTTTTGAAGGTTCGAGCACAAAAGAGAAACATATTTAAATGGCGAGGAAGAATTAAATGAAATCCGGATTTAAAAACGACGCGAAACGAAATCTCGGAAAAGTCCGATTTCGATTTTTAAATTTTGCCCCAAGAAAATATACAAGAAAATAATTTATTTTTGCCCAAAATTTCACTTAAGTTCTTTCAAAATATTTTTCCAAATTTTCCATAATTTTTCCTAATTTTTCTCTATTTTTCTTTTCTTTTTTCCCCGCCACTATTCATTGCCTACAAGGTGTTCGACCGAACACCTCTCCCTTTGCCTTCTCCCTACGGGGCGGCGGCGCTAGCGCGAGGTGCGGCGGCTCGGGCTTACCAGCGGCGGCGGCGACGGCGAGAGAGACGGCGGCGCACCGGTGCACGGCCGGCGACGGCCCGCGGTGGCTTCGGCGCACGGCTGCGGCGGCGACGGCTTGCGACGCTAGGGTTGCGGCAACGGGAGACAGCGAGAGAAAGGGGAGGTGGAGGACGGCGGCGAGGTGGGAAAATGGGGATGGGCTTCGGCCTATTTATAGGCGCGGCGGAGAGGGGAACGGAGAAAGGGCGCGGCGCGGCGAACGCGGCGACGCGCGGGGCGGGAGCGCGGGTGGGCGACGCGCGCGCGCGAGCACGGCGGGCCGAGTACGGCGGCGAGCGCGTGGCGCGGCGAGCGGGGTCCGGCGCGGGTGGGCGGCGCGCGGCGCGAGCGCGGGCGGGGCCGGGCGCGGCGAGTGCGGCGACGCGGGGCCGGGGCGGGTGCGGGCGCTTGCACGCGGCGCGTGGCGTGCGCGGGGTGGGGGCCGGACACGCACGCGCGGCGCGAGGGCAAGGGCCGGAGCGGGCGGCGCGGCGCGGCGCGTGTCGCGCGTGCGGGCGGGCGCGGTACGGCCGGTATGGCGTCGAACACTTGGCGCATGATGAACAGTGCCGATTTTTAATTTTCCGATTTAAAATCCTATTTTCCCATTTCTATTTTCTTTCACTCTAAAAATTCAAAATAAATTCTAATATTCCCAGAAAAATTTTTAATATTATATTTTCAACTTTTTCCCCACTTTTTATTTTTTCTAAATATATTTTTCATATTTATTTAAATCCCTTTTTCCTAATTTCCTAATTCACTATTTTTAATTCCAAAAATTTCCTAGATGTCATGTAAATCCCCTAAAATATTTTATTGTCTATTTTATTCCCTAATTAATCTTCCATAATCACCAATTAATATTTTTATTTCTCAAATACATATTTTCATAAGTCCGCATCCCTTTTCCGATTTTATTTTAAAAATTCCTAACCCTATATTTCGAGATTTTCTTCCCAACAAAATCCAAATCATTCACAAACATCGAGAGGAATTGTTCACAACTAAATTTATGCAACTGAGCTGGCAAATAAGAAGCAACAAACACAAGAGAAAGACAACAAACAAAAGTTTTTGTAAGTTCCAATTTTTACGGTCCGATTTTAATTTCTTCGATTTTCAGGATGTTACACCAAGGCCTGAACCTGAGCCCGAAGCCCTTCCAGGGAGACCGCGTTAGCCTCCTCCAGCGCCCGGGACACTATCATCCTCGCCCGCTCCTACGATCACACGAGGGGCTCAGTGTCCAGGGCGACCATAAACCCTGACCGAGCATCCCCGGGTTCGAAGTCGGAGCTCGAGTCAAGGTCCACCACCTGCACAGGGCGGGGGGATGAAGGTGCCCCACGACCGGAGCCGCTCGCCGCTGCTTCACCCGCCGGCGTTGCCCCGTCCTCCGGTGAGGCTGCTCGCGGTGTCGGCGGATCGCGATGGACCTACGCCAATGGTGTTGGAGTCGGCCGGCGAGGCGACGGTGTCGAATGGCGTGGCGCGGGCGAAGGCTGACGCGGTGGCGGTGATTGTTGCTGCGGTGGGGACCCTAGGGGTTGCTCTCCGCTGCCCGCTGCCGCCTCCACCTCCGCATCGGGGCCAGCTTGCCCCGAATCGGTTGCCGACGGAGGGCCCCCAGCTTGTTCCTGGTGGGCGATCGACGCCTCGGCATCTGGGTGGGCCCCCTCCTTAGGCCACACCAAACCCGAGCCCGAACCCGCAGGGGGTGACCCGGACCCGGTGAGCTCCACTACCCCGAGCCTCTCCTACGCTTCCCCCGCTGAGCTGGAAGCAGAGCCGCCCTTAGGTATAACCTTGGGGCGAAAATGCTGATGCTTGCGGCTGGGGACAGAAATAAACGCAATAAAGGATCAAAACACCAATAGCCCGAAATAAGACACAGGGCTCACAAGAAACGTATGCGTCTGCAAGGCGTTACCTACGGGCGACGTTGAAGCTCCATGAGACCCGGGAGATGGCCCGTTTCTTCTTCGCGGGGCCACCGGAGGGGCTCACTGGGCTACGACCCGCGGACTTCGCCGCCGCAGAGGTGCCATGGTCGGCCTCCGCCGACGGTGCGCTTGCCGTGGATGCGCCCCTGGCCACCGCCGGAGTCGTCGTCGCTGTGGCCGTCCTGGCCCTCGTCGGGGTGGCCCCTGGGGCAGGGCCCGCCGCCTGCGGGCCTCCAGACCTGCGGTGGGGAGCGGTGCGCTCCGCGCCGCCGCCGCGTGGTGGCGATGGGGGAGGCGCGGGGTCGTGCTCCGGCCTCTTCCTCTTCCCCTTCGGGTCCGGGGCCCCCAGGCCGCTCCTGCCCGGGCCCCGGCGGCCCAGTCGCCCGATCGACACCTGGTCGTCAGCGTCATCGTAGTCGTCATTGCCACCCCCCGAGGCGGCGCTTGGCGCTGCTGACGACGAACCCACGCCATCGCCCACCACCCGCAGAGCATGCAGAATCTCCGGGTGCGCCGGATCTTGGCACAACGGGACCAGCCCCGGAGGAAGTTTTGTCAGGTCCATCGCCGTGACGCCGAGGGTGCGGCGGACCAGGATCGCGAGGTCATTCTCGTTCCAATCGAAGGCGACGCCAACATGGGTGCGCATGTCATCGTTGAAGTTCGTGTACATGTAGGCTGGGCGAGGCGTCTCCTGCAACGGCGAGATGCGCCGTGTCTGGAAGTCTCGGAAGATGGCGTGGCTGGACAGGCCCCCCTTCCAGAGATAGCTGATCCGCTCCAGCACTCCGTCCAGCTCTCTCCCAGTGCGCGGCCGTGCCCCTAGCTCCCATGATTCGCCGAAATCCCCGTCGGAAGAGAAAGGCGGGGTGGTCGCCCAAACTAGTGTAGAACCAGTAGGCCCTCCAGTTCTCCCATCTGGAGTGAGGGTGGATGTCAATGAAGGCGGTGTCGACGGCCCTGTCGTTGCGCGGCTGGATCGCAACATATCCGAATGTGCCGGGGGATCCCGCCCGGCACACGCGAAAGAGCTGCTGGAAGAGATGGAGTGAGGGCATCACCCCCACGAACATCTCGCAGGTGTAGGCGAAGATCGCGAGGTAGAAGACCGCGTTGGGGGTGACATGGTGCAGCTGAAGGTCGTAGAACTCCAGCACGTCGAAGAAGAACCGGGAGAAGGGCGGCACCAACCCGACCATGGCAAAGGAGGCGAAGAACACCATCTTTGTGGGGGGCCGCTCCGCCGGGATGTCGCCGCCGCTGTGTGTGCCGCGCGGCAGGTACTTGTTGAATAGGCTTCGAGCCTCCGCGGAGCGAACCAGGGATTTGGGGAGCACGCTCCCGGGCTCCAGGGGCACGTCACGAGTCATCTTCAAGGGAGGCACCGGAATGCGAAGAGAGGCTGGTGGCGAAGAGGAAGGAGTCGAAGGGACAAAAGCGCTGGAAGGACAAGAGGCGATGGCTGAGGAATGTGTAGAAACTGATCCCCCCTCTTGCGGATCCGTTTTTATAGGCAACCACAGCCTCCTCGAGTTTACGACATTAATTTCGCTCCACTACCGCGCAACGCGCCTTTTCGGCTCCGCGCCCCTTCGTTTTTCACGCCTCTTCGATTTTCGCGCTGCTTGGGTTACGCGTCGTCTGGGATTTCACGCCCACCAGGCGTACTACACGGGACGGAGGGAGGTAGGCGGTTAGATGGGCCCCCGTGTGGGCGGCCCAAATAACACGCCCCCCGTCTGGAAAGGCTTAATCAAGCGCGACGTCAGTTACCGCACGCCTACCTCTTGCTACGGCACAGCACATCCAGTACCTGTGCCCATCCACTCAAGAATATGGCGTTAACCGCGCCCGAACCCGACTTCGGTCCCGGTCAATGCCGGGGGCTACTGTCGGTGATATGGGCCCAGGGGGTACAACGAGAATGCGACATCTGAAGAAGGAAGACGCCTTCGCTTACCAGAGCGCCCCAAAGACATGTCCTATATGGCTCGCGCGGGTCCGGGCCACGGGCAGCCACGTGGCCATCCCAAAGTGGACCTAGCCCGGGGGCTGCCCGGAGGCCGCCGCTTTCCCAAATGGCAGGTTTCGGGGTCACCCGGACCCCGCACCTCTCCAAGAGAGGAGCGAGATCAACCGCCAACTGCCAACCACCATATTTAATGCCTAGAGAGAGGCCAGACGCTTGAGCCGTCGCATTTATTGCGATGTGAGGCATGTCTGTCAGCCGCTCATCATCACCCTTTTTGCCCGTCATGGGGGAAAGAGGGTATAAAGTCTTTGACGGCGACCGCGGTATGGCAGCACGGTCATTCCACGCACGCCTCCCTCCACGCCCCGTTCAGTCGCATTAAATACATTGGGCGGCTGCGTGGGAGAGAGGATACAAGCGCTGGGGGCGTCACGCCGACCCCACTCCAGGCGGAGAATCACTGATCGGTAGGCCCCACTGAAGTAGGTTGGTTGACCCCTCCTCACGTCAGCAGTATGACAACCACGACGCCCATTTTTCTCCACCAACCCCCACAACGTGGCAACAGGAACAGGAATAGGGGTATCCTCCCCGACAAAACAGGGCAAGAGCCGCTCGATCACGTGGAGCAGAGTAGAGAAAACTAGGACTACTGTGGTGTCCCCTTGCACTATAAAAGGAGGTCCAAGTCCATGATAGAGGGGGTTCCTGGATTGGTCTTTTGCTCAGCCTCTTCAACCTTGGGCTTTGAGCATTTTTACCTCA
This sequence comes from Oryza australiensis, assembly GCA_019925245.2. Classification (NCBI taxonomy): domain Eukaryota; kingdom Viridiplantae; phylum Streptophyta; class Magnoliopsida; order Poales; family Poaceae; genus Oryza; species Oryza australiensis. Next base: position 330,372 of record JAIFGZ020000381.1, on the reverse strand, counting down.
GTCATCAGCTCCAGCTTCCCCAGGGAAGAACAACCACACTCATCCTTGTAATTCATCCTCCACATAACACAAAAAAAACAGGAGTAGGGTATTACGTCTCCCCGACGGCCCGAACCTGTATAACTCTTCTGTGTCCCTTGCGATTGTGACTTTTCTCCATCTTCCTACTTTCCCTCTACCTCTCCGTGAGTTCGAACCCTGATTCATCGCTCCCCTGTGCCGAACCAAAAAGGGGGTCCCCCGGGTCCCCGCGTGTCGAGCACACGCATCGACAGTATTCATTATACCTTTTTTTTCCTTGATCGACCCCATCGTGGTCTTGGTCCTTCCATATTTGGTATCTCAATTTGCTTTTCCTGACAAAATTCTTTAACTCGAGTTAAAAATTCCTCCCAACCATTATTTCTCAAGTCAACCAATCGTGCTTTAACATCAACAAGCAATGACATGGCTTGAACAATATTTTGATCTTTCTTTTGCAAAAAAAGTGACAACTCATTTGTAATATGGAATAATTTTAACATCAGCTTCATAATGAACACAAAATTTAAACTCTTTATTATGTGTACCAAACCTCCGGCACTATTTGCATAACGCTTCTCTTCATTGACAAAGACCAACACTGGTATAATAGCATCCCACATTGATTCAATACGAAGCAATGTAGTATAATGTGAGCCCCATCTAGTATCTCCAGGTCTAACCACAGTAGTGTCCTGATTCTTGCCTCTGCCAGAAATAATCTCTCCAACATCTAATCCTGCCAAAATATTTTCATGATGTTTCTCTATCAATAAATCCCTCCTCTTGCAAGACACACTAGTGTTGGATACAATTAAATTGACATGGTCAAAAAATCCTTAATTCCTGAGCAACATTCACTGATAGCCACTACTACTAATTGCAACTGGTGGGCAAAACAATGAATATAGAAAGCATATGGATTATCATCACGAATTTGTTTCTGCAAGCCATTAAATTCTCCTCTCATGTTTGATGCTCCATCATATCCCTGTCCTCGTAACCTAGCAATTGGCAAGTCATGACTAGCAAGCATCTCAATGAAAGCACTCTTCAATACACCCGATGTGGTTTTCTTAACATGTTTTAAGCCCAAGAATCTTTCCATAACTTGTCCTTTATTGTTTACAAACCTAGATCACATAATAAAATGATGCTTATCAGTTAATGCAACAATAAGATGATTAAATTAAATAAAAGAAAAATACAATTGACCACTTACCTTACAATAACAGCCATTTGCTCTTTGATTGATATGTCACGTGATTCATCAATAAGGACAGAAAAGAGACCACTTCCAATCTCTCCCATGATAACCTTGGTGACCTCTTGTGCACAACATTTTGCAAGATCCTTCTGGATACTTGGAGCAAGCATTTGTGCATTTTCCGGGCACAACTCATCAAATGCTATCCTCACTTCCTCTTTTTTATCTTTATACCAATCAATCATCTCTAAATAATTTCCCTTATTTAGAGAGGAAGAAGATTCATCATGTCCACGAAAGCATGACCTTGCATAATGAGGTATCTTGCACAATCTAAAGCAGCAGTCAAACAGATTTTATATCTGACCTCAGATTCCTTACTATAATTTCTCAACCTAGTATCTATTGTGGATCTTGTATTCTTAAAGTCATCACATTTTCTTCTTGCGATGTTATGTTGACTGTTAACAGCACCAATATGTAAAGGAAAAGCTTTATATGCATTCTTCCAAGTGTTGAAGCCTATTTTTGTGAAGACATCATGACCGAACTGACCATCAAAAGGTTCTTCCATAAAAAGAAAGCAGTAAAAGCAATAGGCAGAGTCTTTGGCCACACTGTATTCTAACCAATCAAACTTTTTATGCCATGCTTCAGAAAAGACCCTATAATCTTCCACTACCGCAAGAAAAGTATAACCAACAGCTTGTGTCGGGCCTTTCAATAAATAGGCTCTCTTTACCTCATCTCTTATGTTTGGATGAAATTTCTCAATTGGAATACACAGACCTGGATCCACAATGACATGCTCTGGTTTAAACTCTGTAATAGTAATACCTATTTCTTCACCTCTTTGTGATTGTTCTTGAGTATGAATTTCTTGTTCTCGAGTATTCTCATCTTCATCTCGTGCGGGCGCGACAACTACATCATTAGTTGTTTGTTGAACAGAGGCAGCACCGCCGGGGGCACTAATATCACTTGAATTAGAAATTGCGCTAAAGTATCTCTTTATGCTCACAACTACAAATCCAAAAAACATCAAGAATAAATAATCAGACGATAAAATTTATTATTCTACATATAATAACACAACTTTCATTAATCATTACCCTTTCTTTTCTTCCCCTTTTGTTGGTCACTGTTGTCGTCGCCGCGTAGAGGTGGATCATCAGCTTCCCGTTGAGCCGTAGAGCTCTCAGGCGTGCGGTGCATGCCACTGCCACTTGATGCCATCGTCGCAGCTTGCTACAGATCACCAGTCACCGGTCGGAGGGCGCTTGGTTGCTGGACGTTTGTGCAAATAAAAAATTGGACCCCGAAGAACCCAGTAATGCAATCGTCTCTCTCACTGTCATTGAAGTTTGAAGGATCAAGAAAAGATCAAGATTCAATTATGCAAGCAACAGGAGGAAAGGAAACAGGGCATGATGTGCTCACCGAAGGATTTGGAAACCTAGGCATGGAATCTCTTATGGTGCAGATCGCCGGCGACCACACGCGTGAGGAGAAGACTACGCGTCTACACGATTGGAAACAAAAGTTGTTCCGTCGGCTGATCGGTTCCTCACGGTGCAAAATTGGGCTGCAGCTGGGTCAGCTCCTCCCTCACAGATGTATAATTGGGCTGCTGTTGGGTGGGCCTGATTTACTGTTGCCGCTTGGAAGCCTGCCTTGACGATGCAAAACAGCTAGCTGCGTTTTAAGCTTGACTCTGCATATACATACGCACGCAGTACACTAGCTAGCGGTAAACCTTGGGGGGGGGGGTCTGGCAGCAGCTAAGGTCTGGCGGACGCCAGACCATGCCAGATTGGTGGATCCGCCATTGTGCTGCATACATATTACAACTCAGTTCTTCACTGACAGCAAAACGGACAGAATAAACACACATGCCAGCAATAAAACATTACAAGCACAAACCTATGTTTCTCTAGCCTATGGTTTCCTACCTTCATTCCAGCTATTTTTGCTTCATCCTCAGATGCCAAGCCTCAAAGTTGCAAGTTCCTCCCTTGCTGCAGTAAGCTCTGCGCACTGCTCTTCTTTTTTTGGCCTCCGTTCTTCAACAATACTCTCAAGCTCAGCCTTTTCCCTAACAGCAACACAACATCTCAAAGATCATTCAGTAGCTCTCTCATGAAACTGCTAGAAGCGGGGTCATACCACTCAAAGTAATTGCAGCTGACACCCTGAAAGTTTGAGCTGCAAACTCACCACAAACTCAATCCCAGCTGTCACAAAAACAAGAAAAGCAAACAAATCGATAACACTCAGCCGATTGCAACATCTGTAGTATCAATAACTTGGGTTGTCGACACTCCACGAGATCCACCGCGCCACTTTCGCACTGCACTTGCACATCATCGCCGACTAGTAGTCGAATGGCCCAACAAGAGACGGGATGAGAGAACGATTGGTGGGATGGGAAGAAGCCGAACAGCATTCACTAAGCGAACTCACTATCATCGCCGCCGCCGCAGCCATACCAATCTATTGTCGTCGCTGTTGCCTAACCTAGGGTTTTCGCGGAGAGAGAGAGAGAGAGAGAGAGAGAGGGAAAAATCTTGCGCCAACCAACGAGAGAGATGACTCTATTTAACAATGGCACACTAACAAGTGGATCCAAACATCTACGATGTCAGCAAAAACAAGGGGAAAATATGGTCTATACTACCATGGACCTAAGTTGCATGGTTTTGAACACTTGAAGTCTGAAGATTTCTGATATTGGGGATTAGAAATGTCATACATACTCGATGTAAAGTTGAGGGATGTCAAGTGGACTTATTCCTTTTATCTTCTCTCGCCAAACATCGAACGATTAGCCAAACATCAAACCACTATCATTGTTTTGTAAATATTAAAATGTTAAACACATATTGGCATTATTTACAAATTACTATGGTTCATATTGAAATTATCGACGGGCTATACCCACCTACGGTATTTGGAGAGTACAGGGGACGTTGATACTAGGATGTATGCGAGATTGGATCTAGGAAACATGAGACAAAGATTTAGACTGATTCAGGACCTCGAAAAGAGTAATAGCCCTTGTCAGGTATCAATAATGAGGATACCCAGCAGGGGGGATCACGAGCCATGGCGCTCGGATGTCTTAGGTTGTGCTCTCCGACCCTAGCTCCATCTCGCCCGACCCTGAGGGAGCAAGTTCTATCTCGCCGGACCCCGAGGGATAGGTCCGCCACGTATGGCCCCAAGGGAACGGGTCCACCTCGCCCGGTCTCGGGGAGCAAGTCCCGTCTCGCCCGACCCCAAGGAACGGGTCCGTCTCGCCCGGCCCTAGGGAGCGAGTTCCGTCACCCGACCCCGAGGGGACACCGCCTCGCCTGACCCCGAAGGAGCGAGCTCGTATTCTCTCGAAACTTGGGAAAAGGGTCACGTCTTTTCCTAGGTGTGGGGCTTGCCATGTGACTCGTGCTATCTCCCCAGCTACTACGTATGTGGGAAAGGAGTACCAGCGAACCAATCTCCAACGACGAAGTAGGAGTAGGAACGGTGTCGACTCTTGCTCACGATCGATCGTATCAAAGAATTACGAGATCTACAGTGTAACCAAGCAGTCATTGTGTTGCCTAACCCATGTACGATATCCAGCACGGGCGTCCATCCTTGCATCATTCACCTAGGCGGAATGGGACGCCACGACCAACTAACCATGCCGTTGCGTGGCTATGATGACAGAACAGGGACACCGAGAGGAGTCAACCTTGTCCTCAGCAACATAGCTTGCGGGTCCATGCCGATGGAGGAAAAAGGGACAAGACAACACCAGACGCCTCTCTCCCTTGCTTTATCTCGAGTAAACTCCCTCCTCCCCTTGAGCTATAAAAGGGGACGAGGGACAAACGGAATGGGCAAGTCAAAAAACATAGACATAGATAACATACTCTCCCGTTTGTAACCCCCTACCGAAAAACTTAGTGCAAGTAACATGAGCAGCTCTCCACTGGACGTAGGGACATTTGGCTCGAACCAATATACATCCTTGTGTCCTCTTTGCACACCATCTGATCCGAACATGCAAGCTGTTGGAGATTCACTAGTCGGTGGTTAAAAACACCAACAACGCTAATCCACTTTATATGTATATTGGGAAGAATAGCACACATGTTACAATAGAAGAACCGACTAGCTTCTCGGATTCATCGAGTAGAACTTACCAAGTACGACCTAGCGAAAATTTATCGGTGCCTAGGGCTTCGACATCCTCCGAACTGTGTCTCTGTATAGCTAATTCGATGATCCTTACCCCCATGGGGAGCCTTATATTTATACCAGCAATTGTCTTTTTTTAAGTAGAACTCGGAGATCCTGGATAGGAAACAAGCCAAGAAAACTTTGTCTTTTTCGAGTAGGACTCTAACACCTTCTACCTAGCGATGACAATTTCCTTCCAGACTCAATGTTATTACCGTATCTAAGGATATCTTTTCGTATAACATTAGGTATGTGGTATTTTCATACAACATAAACCCATGTATAGGAGATATGCCTTATCTATAACCCTAATGAAATAAGTCCATGTTAGTTACAGCTAACGAACTACAAATTTCAATGTTTTTCTCAAAGCACAATACGAATGCAGACATTTTTATATGCATGCGCACACTCAACCATATAAATATACCGTATAAGCATCTCCGTGGATTGACGATACATCTTGAGATTAACAAAGTCATCACTAATCCTTTGTTATTGATGGGTGCTTCATATATCATTAAAAGAATAAATAACTATAAATCTATACCAAGTCTAAAATTTAAACCCAAATAAACTGTTCCACAATAAGAAAGCTAATCGGCTGATCTACGCTTTTTAACTAAATTATACTAAAGCATAAGATCTCTAATCAATCTATTCAGTGGTCAGATCTCATTTTTTATGTTAGTGTGGAACTTTCTCAGAATGAATTTGGTCAGATTAGTTTAGTTAGCTAAGATGCTATATCCATACAACACCGAATACGATATACTCCACATGGTCTTTCTACCAGCTTTTGCAGGTCAGTTCGCAAAAGCAAAGCTCTCGAAGAGCAAAAAGCTTTGCGTCAAAGCTCTCCTCTTTCTTTTAGTTAGTTACCCAAAACAATGTGATTCACACACCGTTCTCTGCAGTCTTGGGTCTTTATAGTGGAAGGAGAGATGGAGAGCGATGGAATTGGACACACATGCGACCCGACACGGTGACCGGTAACCAACAGTGACATCTGATGATATATCTATCCTCTAGCAAGCTGGCTAGCAAGGACTTTATCCAAACCGTTGCTGGCAAGAGTGTAAATATCTACATAACGCCAACCAAACGCTTTCGAGGTGCGTTTCTTGTTCATGAAAATGATCGAATTCTTAGTCCGCGTTCGTTTTCTGCGATTCGGATAAAAATTAAGTACGTATGTAACAAAAACACTAACGTTTGAATTAATTAAGTTTTAATTATTATGAACTTAAAAAATATATTTATTTGATATTTCAAAACATCTTCGAAAGTTTTTTACGAAATATCCCGTTTAACCGTTTAAAAATATGTTAATAAAAATTTAGGTAAAATCTTTAATTTAGTAAAAAAGAATGAGGACTTAGTGAGCATTTTTTTCGGCCATGTCCAGATGGACAATCGTGAAGGTTCTGTACGTGATTATAAACACAGCTTTCAATTCGGCCTTCGTCCAGAGGTGAAAAATTCACATAAAATTTCACATAGAAGTCATGTCTCATAAGCTGGTCTTAGTTTTTACCGGAGTGTAAAAAATTCGTGCGTTCCAATGGTAGCTAAGACTTTTGCCTTCGTCTAGAGGTTACCCAAAAAGAAAATCATACAAATCAGTCTCGTTCTTTCTGGAGTTAAAAGAAAATCCCTACATTTCAATTCAGAGCTTTGAGCACTTCGTCGATTGGTGAAAAATTCAAAATAAACTTTGGAAGAAGTCATGCAGTATAAATTAGCCTCTCGTTCCTACAACGCACTAAAAAATTCATGCGCTCAGTTAGGACTCTCGGCCATTGACGAGAGATGAAAATTTCACATCAACTTCGAAAAGAAAATCATATAATATCTCTCGTTCCTGTTGGAATTAAAAAAAATCATGTATTCCAATGGTAGAGCTTTCGGCCTTCTTCGACCGGTGAAAAAATAATAAACATACAAAAGAACTCACATAGAAATTCCTGTATTCCAATGATAATGTTTAGTCAAGTCTTGTGGTCCGTCTCCATCTGTCAAGTGGAGAGGAACGATTCATCATCGATCGATCACTTGATGTCTTCTTCGTTAGCGACGTGCATTACAATTTCGCACGGTCTCTCACTGTTGGCTACTACTTCTACTACTACCGTTCCTACTCAAACGGTGAGAGTATTTGACAGATTAACGCGTGGCGAAGTCGTCGGATCTGAAAAAAAACCCAATGACCGTAGGCCGGTAGTTTCACAACTTGAAAGTTTCAGTTCCGTCAGAAGGTGACATCACTGTTAATTAGCATCAACGTCTGTGTCATCTGAATATTATGATTTTGAGCTGCATTACAGAATGTGCCTGGTAGTTTTACGCTTACTATACCACATTAAAATTTCTAGGATTTAAAATTTATATTACAATATAAATATTTTTAGGACATTGATTTCTATGCATGAAAATATTAACCAATCAGAAGCCTAAAAGGGAATCTAAGCAATTTAAAATCCAAAATTTAACCAATAATATGACTGAAAAGGGATCTTTTTCCTCATCTCTAATCTTTGCTGAATAACCTAAAAATGTTTATATTTTTGGAACTTTGGGAGTAAAATTCAGTTCCGTCTGAAGGTGACATCACTGTTATAGCATCAACGTCAGTGTCATCTGAATATTAGGATATCTGAACTGCATGCAGCATGTGCCTGAGGTGCATGTTTGTCATATCGAAGCTCAAGTGGAGCATTGTACATTAGTACTTTAGTGGTACCTATGAGGAATGCTGAATTAAAAGCACAAGTTGGCAGAATTCTTTCTGAAAGCGATCGAGCAGACCGTGAGAAATCGTTTAACGATTTCATAGAATTTGGGTGAAGTTTAAGATTACGAGGGACTGGAAATGTGGCTGCAGATTTTTAAACAGATGAAATTTCAGTCAAGAAAGGAACTCCAATAAAAAAAAGTAGGCGGTAGAAGTACTGTGAACAGTCAGGAATTTCTGTCCCACTGTAGAATTAGTTCAAACATTTTGCACATTCACATTGGCAATGCTAATTATTGTGCATACAAGCAAAAAAAATGAGAGAGATACTCCGTATATATTAGCATCAAGTAATTAGTACTACATAACAACAAAATTCAAGAGTATAATAGAACAAAATCAAGGCCTCAAGAGCAGAGATGATTAGGACAAAAAACAAACCAAAAGAGAAAATCCAGTGGATAAAAATTTATTACTCTGAAATTTCACCACACCTTCCAATGTCGTTTAATTTGGACTAGTCCACTTAAATTACTGAAAGTCCGAGCTAGAGCCGAAGTCACTTTCGTTCTACTGAAACTAAAAAGACTTTGTCCTGACAGAACGAGACACCCGCCAAACAGTACTTAAGAATGCACTCATCCAAGCCACATTCCATGCATCACAATTCCACAAGCTCCCTGCAGAAAAAAAAGGGTCCCCTCATCACACCCAATCCAAATATGCAGATGCGGCTCGTTTCCCTCCTCCTGCTCCTCCTTTCTTGCCCCAATCTGTTGGCAGCTCAACAGCTTCCATTCTGCAGCAACGCGAACACCATCACCCACATGCCAGAGGGCACCTACAAGACCAACCTGCTCCAGCTCGCCGAAAACCTGATCGCCAATGTCACCAAGTTGCAGCTGCACTCTGTCACCGGCACAGCGGGAGCGGCCGGTCCTGACACGGTATACGGCGCGGTGCTCTGCCGGGGGGACTCCGCTGTCGAGAGCTGCGCCAGCCGCCTCCGGGGAGTGCTTAACACAGCCAGCATCAATGGAACCAGTAGTAACGACTCTAGCTACTTTCAGAACCAGAAGAGTGTCACCTTGTACGACCATGAGTTCCAGGCGTTGCTAAGCTTCTCTGACAAGGACTTCATCTCCAGCTTCAGCAACGCACCGGAGTGCACGGTGAGCGCTTACCTGAACCCTCCGCTGGATGATGGCGCGCAGTTCAGCCTGCTTTTCTCTGAGCTCATGGAGAAGATCGCCGAAGCCGTGGTAAGTAGACAGGACAGCTACTTGACGGGCAGGGGGTGGTTCGACCTCAAGAGCCAGACGGTATATGGGCTGGTGCAGTGCATGGATGGCATGCCGCCGGAGCGTTGCCGGACTTGCCTGGACGGCATCATCGCGGAAGGGAAGGAGATGGTCGACGATGGCCTGAAGGGCGGCGGCGCGGTGCTCGGGGTGCGCTGCAGCCTGTGGTACCAGACGGATATCAAGTTCTTCGCCGGCGACCCAGAGGTGTCGCTGCACATGCCTACACGTACGTACCACCTTCACCTTTAACAAATTGTGCTTTATATTGATTTGGTACAACTAGTCTTTCGTCTTCACTTGGTCTTCAATCTTCTTTGTCTGATTACTACTCAACAGAGATATGCTTTCATCTTGAACTCCTCTTGTCTCTGTGAAAACAAATCAAAAGATGAGATTAATTCATAATTCAAGCATGATTTTTCATTGCCCCCATCAACAGAATTTTTTGCATATTTTTTGGAAGTGTTTAAGCTGGGATGCCTAATTATTCTCGAGTGAAAATCAACCAAAAACAATTTCAAAACCAAGGAAATTGTTCACCTTCCCCTGTTTAATTTTTACCTTCGAAGTGTCATGGGGCCTTCCTATAGTTTCCACTAATCATAACTCATAGCAATGGATGTGCAGCAAGCAAGTTTTGGATCTGGGTTGTAATTGGATCGTTCTCCCTCATGGTATCTACTTCATGGTTGCTTGTTCATATTTGGATCAAACGAGAGAGAAAAAGAGGTAAATAACTAAATATCAGTCTCACAACTTTTCTCCTTTGCGTAAGGATATATTCATCTGATTCGATTGTATAGCTACCAGCTATGAGCCTATACGAATGACAAGAATAACCGCTTTACTATTTTCTTTTCAAGAACAAGCAAGATTTGAACTACGACTGCTGTCGATGGCAGTACAGAATGTAATAAATCTTTGGAGGATTGAAGAGGGGAACTCAGGGTTTTCGTTGTACGATTTCTCTCAGATAAAAGAAGCTACACAAAACTTCTCAAGGGAAAACAAACTTGGGCAAGGTGGTTTTGGAGCTGTTTATAAGGTAATAATATCTTCAGGTGATATTCAACTTTTTTATTTATATTTTAAAATGTTTTTTAGTTTTTTATCAGACTATTTCTGCTTTAGTTCCTTTTTTATTTTTCAAAAATATTTGTTTACACAAGATCCATACTTACCCACTTTCACATGCTAATGTGGCACTCATCATTGTAATCGTACCAATGTCAGTTTTTCAAAATTAAAAAGAAAATAGAAACAATGTCCTCCACTGAATATATGATTCTAGTAGCAGTTCTAATGTTCTTTATTTTCAGGGCCTATTGCCAGGTGGTCTTGAGGTAGCAGTTAAAAGACTTTCAGCATGCTCTGTACAAGGTTTACTGGAGTTCAAAAATGAAATTCAGCTGATAGCAAAGCTTCAACACAAAAATCTTGTCAAGTTACTTGGCTGTTGTATTGAGGGAGAACATGAAAAGATGCTCGTCTACGAATACTTGCAAAACAGAAGCCTGGACGTCTTCATATTTGGCATGCCTCCAATAAGACTCCATATTTCTACATACTAAAATTTGAAGTTAATATTATTTTGAGAAATTTTCAATAACCTCTTTCATATTCTGCAGACTCTGTGAAAGGAGCACAATTAACCTGGTCAAAGCGTCTACGTATAATTGATGGGATAGCTCAAGGGATTCTATATCTTCATAATCATTCACGAGTATGTGTTGTTCATAGGGATTTAAAAGCAAGTAACATTCTCTTGGACAGTGACATGGCTCCAAAAATTTCCGATTTTGGGATGGCCAGAATATTCGGTTCAAATATGATTGAATCAAACACCACCAGAATAGTAGGCACACAGTAAGTACAAATGCATCTGGAATTGTAAGTATAAATGGACATGCATAGTTATATATGTTCTCCTAATAAGAAAAACGCATAGAGCAGTCCATTTTGTGTCTAATTATTAGTTACTATAACCTCATATTTAAAAAAATAGAAATTTTCTCCTGGAAAAGCATATAAGTTAATTATGAAATTTGTATATAAAAATGTCTGTACTTCATGTTCCTTGGTAATGTATAACAATTCTACTTCTGTAATTCAGTGGCTATATATCTCCCGAGTATGCTTTTGATGGGGTTTGCTCGATCAAGTCGGACGTCTTCAGTTTTGGTGTCTTGGTCTTGGAAATCATAAGTGGAAAGAGGACTACTGGTTTCTATCCTTATGATTGCAAACTATATAATCTCATTTCATACGTGAGTAAAATGTACTCCAGATTATCATTTTTAAGTGAACAATGGGACCGAGTTGGTCCGAATATATTCCAGATTGCGAATCATTTGCTTTCATAATGCTCTTCGCATTTCTTTTGTTGATAGAAATAAATTGTATTTTAACAGGCTTGGCAACTCTGGAGATCTGGACAGGGTCATGAGCTGGTTTATTGCCGTATAGGAAACAACCATAAAGTGATGGAAAGGTGCATTCAGGTGGCACTATTATGTGTTCAAGAAAGGGCAGATGATAGGCCTTCTATCGATCAGGTGGTCACGATGCTAAACAGCGAGGAAATGACATTGCCAAAACCAAACCAACCAGCTTACTTCTATGTCCGATCTAGTGACTCAGATGGTTCATCATGCTACAACAGTATAAGCATCACATTGGCAAGGTAGTGTAGTGGATTACCATCATTGCCATTCAATAGAATGATCCAAAAACTACGGATCGATAATGTCATTGTGAGTGCAAGCAACGGTCCAATCAGTTGATTCTCTGTATATCTGATCTGTTTGTCTTTGTTTAGGCGTTTAACCAAACTGTGTTCAGATCTTCTTTTTTTTTCTGTTTCATAATGTATATTAGTGTGATTTTTGTTACAAAATCATCATGAGGCCTATTTGATCTCATCAAAGGCTCATCTAATAGCACTTGTAACAGCCATATAATTGAGCATTTGTATCACATAAATAGCCACATTTAGAGGCATAATTCTCCCTTAAATCCTAGGAGAATCCTAGGCTTGTACACATACAAATCCTCACTATAAAAGGAGACATATTGAGATCAATAAAATGTGGTGAAACTTTCTCTTTTCATTGTTCATCTTTCCGCTTCACAACACGTTATCCGCACGCTCTACCAAGCTAGAGTAGTGAAGAGTCTCACCGACACGTGCAGGGTAAGAATGGCTCGTCTTCTCACTGCCGACTCCTTACTTCCATGCAATCTCCGTGCACGCCACCTTCGTCGTCTCCGGGCTCTGACACGCCATCCTCGACGTGGCAGGGGCCGTGGTGCCGGCATTGCCGGCCGTGGTCCCCCGTCTCCTCCTCCTGGCTTCGCCAGACGTGGAGGACGACGCCGCGACGACGACATTGTTTCCTGCAGGAACACGGGAGCCCACAGCACCGTCTCAAGCACCCTTGCGACTCGTCGAGGGTCTACGGTGATGCCGGACATGTGCACAGCACCAGAACGAATTCTGGTGGAGGCACCGCACCACTGTGAGTCCCATGGGTGGACTGCACGGGTGCGGAAGCAGCAGGAGATGCCCGATGTGGTGACGGCTTTTTGCCCGAACCATGGTTGGACACATCATCTTCGCCGCGTTATTTCTCCACCACCATCGCCGGACTATACACCGGAGACGCCGCTGCACACACCAACACCAGCCAATCCGCCGGAGTTCCTCCTCAGAGGAACCCTCGCCGCACGCCGTGGAGCCTCGCCATTCTACATGGCAGCGGGGTCCACGGCGAAAGCTCCGCCCCGCCAATCCCTCCGTTCCCCGAACCACGCCGCATCATCAAGACCGGGCATGTCCCGGCCAAGACTAGTGGTGGCGGCAAGCCGAGTCATCCTCCACCTCAGGTGAGGGTGCCGGAGCAACGGCGGCGTCCGGCGGCACCATGGCATTGGAGGCGGCGGCGCGCGCAGCGCGCGGGCCTCTCCATCGGCGCGGCGGCACCCGGCCGGCGGTGGTGGCGCGCGCCTAGCCGCGGCGGCGCGCCGGCCCCTCCATGGCGGCGGCGGCGCCGCGCGCTCTCCGTTGGCGGCGGCGGCGCGCCGCCGGGGCTTCTCCATCGATGGTGGCGGCGCTCGCCCGACGCTTCTCCATCGACGGCGGCAGCAGCGCCCGCCCGACCTCTCCATCGACGGTGGCGCACCCGGATGGAGGCGGCGGCGCCCGGCCATGACAGGGACGGCGGCCGTGGAGGGGAGTTAGGGTTTTGCCCTAACCACACCCCCTCCCTCCCTTATGTCGGCTGGGCCAGGCCAGCCCATTAGCCGGCCACGCTAATGGGCCACCCCCACTCCCGCGCCAGCCACGGGCCAGGCCTCGCCCACACCATCCTCATGGACCTACAGTGGTGGTGGGGCAAAATACTCATTATTTCGGCCCACCACCCAAATTACCCAAATTATCCTAATATTTTTCTACATTTTTACGCTATAACTAGTTGACCTTCGGTCATTTTAATTTTAGCAAATAAGCAGAGACTTTACATTTGCCATCAGCACTTTGTCTCTGTCATTGTAAATACATATGGGTTTGTTTCAGCATTTCTATGTCCTTTGTTATACATTTACTTTGCAAATTTACTCTTCTCGCCCTACTTTATTTTATATTGCAAATGTGCCATAATTTCTCAAAATTTTGGCTACACAGGTGAGATGGCAACCAAAGAGTTCGATATTCTCGCTCTCGATGGTTCCAATTTCCCTGCTTGGGCGATGGATGTCAAAGTCAATCTATCGACTAATGGACTATACAGATGTATAGATGAAACAACAGATGGAAGTGTCCCCCCTCAAACATGTCCAAATTCTCCGCCTTAAAAGTTATAAGGAATCATATCCATCAGGATTTGAAAATGGAGTACATGTATGAGGAGAAACCACGTGCTTTGTGGACTGCTCTTAAAAATCGATATGAACAGCATAAAGCTATCCTCCTCCCGGAGGCAACGCATGAGTGGAACCACTTACGTCTACAGGATTTCAAAACTGTAGACGAGTTCAACCATGTTGTTCATAAGATATGCTCTAAGCTCCAGTTTTGTGAGAAAGAACCTTCTGAAGAGGAGAAAATTGAGAAGACTCTGTCTACAATGCTCCCATCAGAACGGATCATCACTCAGCAATACCGTGAGAAGAATTTCACTGTCTACTCTTCACTCATTCAGACATTGAAACAGGCAGAAAAGAACCATGAGCTCACTATATGGAACTCAAACCAACGCCCTTTGGGCACTGTACCATTGCCTGAAGTACATGCGAATGAGAAGAAACAAGTTCCAAATGGGAACACACAGACAGAAAATTCCTCAGGAAACGGTAAATGCAAGAGAGCCAAAAAGCAACGTGGGAACACTAAAAAGGGAAAAGACAATTCTAAGCATAATAATGATAGTGGCAACAAAACCACCTGCTACAGGTGTGGCTGCTACAATCATATTGCTAAGAAATGTAGGACCCCTAAACATCTTGTTGATTTATACATGAAGTCTATGGGTCATACACAGACCAACCAGAAGCACGAAGCACACTTCGCCTCTCAAGTGCTGGAGACTGGAGCTATGGACCCCATTCCTGAAGGAGCGGGACCAAGCAAAACCAAGACTCCGCCAAATTAAGAGGAAGGCTCTTTGGACATCGACGACATGCTCGTGGAATATGCTTCCAACGACATTTATGGAAATATTAATTAGTCGTCAGTACTCTAATGTTTAATTTTTGCAAAAGTAACCGTTGTAATAAAGACATGATGTTGCTACCCCTATTTACAATTGCAATAATCGCAAATGCTATCTTAATATATTCCTATGTGATTTTCTATATTTTGTTCTCATGAAATTACATTATACATTATATAGATTATTATGGGAATCAGTCCGATGGAAGATGAGATGTGCCTCGTGGACAGTTGTACCACTAACACCATACTTAGGGAAGTCAAATTTTTCCAAACTCTCACAAAGAGGGAAGGACAAGTTTTGAGCATCGCGGGACGCGATGCTATGATTGTCGGTTCCGGTAGGGCCACTATCATACTTTCAATGGGTACACAAATAAACATCGAGGAGGCATTATTGTATCCCGATTAAACACGTACCCTACTAAGTTATAGAGATATCCGGAAAAATGGTATTCATGTGGAAACATATGAAGAAAACAATGAGGAGTTTCTCCTCTTGACCAAAGATACTGGATATGGTAAGCAAACAATTGAAAATGTGCCTTCTCTCCCGTCTGGATTGTACTACACATACATCAAACCTGTACCATATGTTGCATACAAAGTGATTTTTCAAAATGTGGATGCTTTTAAAACTTGGCATGATCGCCTTGGCCATCCCGGCATCAGAATGATGAGAAAAATCATGAGCAATTCAAGTGGACATGGTATGAGCAATAGAAAATTCCCAGAATCCTCAGATTTTGTGTGCACCTCATGTGCAACTGGGAAATTAATTTTGAGACCTTCACATCTTAAAATAATGGCTGAACCACTAAAGTTTCTTGAACGCATTCAAGGAGACATTTGTGGCCCTATTCAACCATTGTCTGGACCATTCAGGTATTTCATGGTTCTAATAGACGCATCCATAAGATGGTCCCATGTGTGTCTCTTATCGACACGGAACCATGCCTTTGCAAAATTGATTGCACAAGTCATTAGACTTAGAGCAAGTCAACCTGAACACCAGATAAAATCAATCAGATTAGACAACGCTGCAGAATTTTCTTCCACAGCTTTCAATGATTATTGTATGGCTTTAGGAATTGAAGTTCAACATTCTGTATCGTATATTCACACACAGAATGGTTTAGCCGAATCTCTTATCAAGAGAATAAAACTCATAGCCAGACCATTATTGCAAAATTGTAACCTCCCAACCTCATGTTGGGGTCACGCAGTCCTACACGCTGGTGACTTAGTACAATTGCGTCCAACTGCATACCATACAACCTCCCCACTGCAATTGGTTCGTGGTGATCCTCCTAGTATTTCCCATCTGCGGAAATTCGGTTGCGCTGTATACGTACCAATCTCACCACCAAAGCGTACATCAATGGGCCCTCACAGGAAAATGGGGATCTACGTGGGATATTTATCTCCGTCGATTATTAAATACCTGGAGCCCCTTACAGGGGATTTACTCATGGCTCGGTACGCTGATTGTATCTTCAATGAAGAACATTTTTCGGCATTAGGGGGAGAATTTAAGTATCACACTGAATGCCCGGAAATAAATTGGGATGCCATAGACACCCTAAAGGAGGATCCTCGTACCACAGAATCTGACCTTCAGGTTAAAAGGATCATTGATTTGAAGGTTGCTGCAAACAATTTGCCAGACTCATTTACTGTGAGTAAAAGTGTCACAAAATCATACATTCCTGCAAGGAATGTGCCAGAAAGAATAGAGGTACCAAATAAAACTATTCAACTCCGTTCCTCAAAAGAAAGTGGGAGAAGTACGACAAATCCTCACAAGCGCACGAGGAAATAGAGGAAAGAATCCTCTGACACAGTAAATGAAACTCAACCTCAAGTTGAGAGACACCAAGTGAATTCACCCAATTCACTTCCCACATCAACAGTGCACTCAATTTCTGATGATGGGACATTGGAACGCCCCGATACGGTCATATTGGGAAATACTGAGCCGTCAACTGGGGTTAATGAAATATCCGTAAACTATGTTGAGTCTGGAGAATCATTCAACCGAAAGACTACAATTGTCGACATATACTTTGCCTCGTCAGTTGCAAAAACCATCCAAAATGATCCAGATCCAAAATCCATGGTAGAGTGCAAAAAACGCTCGGACTGGAATAAATGGAAGGAAGCAATTGAAGCAGAGTTAGCCTCCCTCAATAAAAGAGAGGTATTCTCACAAGTAATACCTACACCTCCAAAAACCTTCCCGGTGGGTTTTAAATGGGTTTTCATCCGGAAGCGGAATGAGAAAAATGAGGTGGTGAGATATAAAGCGAGGCTTGTAGCACAAGGGTTCACGCAGAGACCCGGCATTGATTTCAATGAAACATATTCTCCAGTCATGAGCGGAATTATGTTCCGATATTTGATATCACTGGCAATACAAAAGCGTCTATCTATGCAGTTGATGGATGTCGTGACAGCATATTTATATGGGTCACTAGATTTGGACATATATATGAAGGTCCCCGATGGGATCTCTATACCGAATGGAAGCGCAAATCGAAAAATATGTTGTGTAAAGATCAAAAGATCACTCTATGGTCTCAAACAGTCGGGTATAATGTGGTACAACCGACTAAGTGAGTACCTTCTACAGAAAGGTTACTCCAACAATGATGATTGCCCATGCATATTCATCAAAAGATCCTCCACAGGATTTTGCATTATATCAGTGTATGTAGATGATTTGAATATCATTGGCCACACACAAGATATTAATGAAGCCCGCCACCATCTTAAGGCGGAATTTGAGATGAAGGATTTGGGTAAAACCAGATTTTGCTTAGGTTTGCAAATCGAGCACCTTCATTTAGGAATTTTTGTGCATCAATCTGTCTATATTTAGAAATTATTGGAGAAATTCAATATGGGCAAAGCACATCCAAATAAAACTCCCATGGTTGTTCGATCTCTCGATAAAGAAAAGGACATTTTTCGACCACGGGAGGAAGGAGAGGAGATATTAGGACCATAATATCCCTATCTTAGTCTCATTGGAGCACTTATGTATCTTGCAAATAGTACCAGGCCATATATTGCATTTGCGGTAAATCTATTAGCAAGACATAGTGCTGCCCCAACTAAGCGTCATTGGACCGGAGGAAAACAAATCCTCAGGTACCTAAATGGCACTAAGGATCTTGGCTTGTTCTTTTAGAAAACTGCTAATCCTAGCTTGGTTGGGTACACTGATGCTGGCTATATGTCTGATCCCCACAACGCCAGATCACAAACAGGTTTTGTATTCCTCCATGGAGGAATAGCCATATCGTGGAAGTCATCTAAACAAACATTAGTGGCTACCTCCACAAATCATTCTGAAATCATCGCACTGTTTGAGGCATCACGTGAATGTGTGTGGCTTCGCAGGATGATAAACCACATTGAACAATCTTGTGGTATTGGTTCCTTAGAATCACCTACCGTTATCTATGAAGATTATGCTGCTTGTATTACACAGATGCAAACATGCTACATTAAGAGCAATATCACCAAGCATATTGCCCCTAAGTTGTTTTATCCCCATGAGCTTCAACAAAATGGAGAAATAAACATCTTACCGACAAAGTCTTGTGATAATCTGGCAGATCTCTTCACAAAATCCCTACCCACTTCCTCGTTCGAGAGATATGTTAAGAGAATTGGTATGAGACTACTCAGAAACTTGCAAGCTTCAGGGGGAGACTCTCTGAATGATGGACCCTGTTAAAACGCTTCACATTGTACTCTTTTTCCTTTTATGAGTTTTTACCATCCGGGTTTTCTGATATAAAGTTTTTAATGAGGCAATGATAGATGAAAGCTTATGCCTTATGTTTTCTCCCACAGGAGTTTTTCTAGAGATAAAACACGGCATGGATTACTCCTTTGACCTTGCAGGTTGATAGAGCAATCACCAGTTATATTATTTCTTTTTTTCCCGTAGGGTTTTTCGAAGGAATTAAAGAACAAGTTGATCTCAACATGGACTCGATCAAAAGGGGGAGTGTTACAAAATCATCATGAGGCCTATTTGATCTCATCAAAGGCTCATCTAAGAGCACTTGTAACAGCCATATAATTGAGCATTTGTATCACATAAATAGCCATATTTAGAGGCATAATTCTCCCTTAAATCCTAGGAGAATCCTAGGCTTGTATACATACAAATCCTCACTATAAAAGGGGACATATTGAGATCAATAAATTATGGTGAAACTTTCTCTTTTCATTGTTCATATTTCCGCTTCACAACAATTTTGAGCTGCTATATATGCTGTTCTCTTTTGAAATTGTCTGCGGCTACAGTAAACATCATAAACATGGACTGTGGAGTATCTGAGAGCGAGATAAACTCAACGTAATGATTAGATTGATATTGGTGTGGAGGACATAGGCATGAAACCTCCCTTGTTTGCAAAACTATACATGCCATATACATGACTACACGAGCCCCCTCCTCGGTAGCCGTAGCTTTGGTGGTGGACCAAACATTGAGGCTAGATCAGAATTCTGAAAACACAGCACCAGCAATCCTTTAGTGAATATATCAGCAAACTGCAATGTCATGGGAATATGTAGAACCCGCAGCAACCTGATCGCAAACAAAGTGAAGATCAAACTCAATATGTTTCGTCCACTGGTGTTGCATAGGATTTGCGGAGAGGTAGACAACACTAACATTGTCATGGTAAACTAGAGTGGCCCTGCTGAGAAGGGTACGCAACTCATGCAGAAGTTGGCGAAACCAGCATGTTTCAGCCATGGCCCTGTACTCAGCTTCGGCACTGGAGCGGAAGATAGTGTTCTGACGTTTGGAGGACCAAGAACACGGGATAGCCTAAGGTAGATTTCCTCATGTCAGGACAACCAGCCCAGACAACATCAGAATAAGCCACCAAATCAACAGTAGAAGAACGTGAAAGTGAAGTCCTTGATCGAGAGTGCCATGAACATAGCGGAGAATACTCTTCAGTGCAATGAGGTGAGGCTCCCAAGGATCATACATATGAAGACAGACCTGCTAAACAACATAGGATATATCCGACCAAGTGAAAGTTGAGATACTGCAAGGCAAAAGTGAGGTTGCAATAGTCAGTCAGGTCAGCAACAGGAGCACCATCAGTGGAGGAGAGCTTGGTGTTCGTATCAACTAGAGTGGAGCAAGGCTTGCAGTCAGCCATACCAGCATGCTCAAGCACCTCAAGACTATACCGAGGTTGGTTGAGTAGAAGCCCAGAAGGGAGACGACTGACACTAATCCCAAGAAAATGACATGAGCCAACCAAGATCCTTCATAGAGAACTCAAACTGCAGAGCATCAATGGTCCAGCGAAAGAGATCACAAGAGGAAGCTGTCAGAACGATGTCATCAACATATAACAGGAGATAAACCATAGCAGAACCATAGTACTAGATGAACAAATACGTATTAGACTTGGCCTCTGTAAATCCCAGAGAGAGCAGAAAGATAGCGAAGCGACTGTACCATGCCCGAGGAGCCTGCTACAGGCCATAGAGGGACTTGTTCAAACAACAAATCAGATCAGGCTCAGAAGAGTCCACAAACCTTGCTGGCAGAGTGCAATACACAGTCTCCTGAAGAGTGCCATGCAAGAAAGTGTTCTTGACATCGAGCTAATGGATAGGCCAATCCCTAGAAACAACAAGGCTAAGGATTGTCCGAATGGTGGTTGGTTTGACAACCAGACTGAAGGTTTTGTCGAAGTCGATGCCAAGACGCTATGTGAAGCCACGGAGGACCCATCGAGCCTTGTATCTATCAAGAGAGCCGTCAACCTGAAACTTGTGTCGAAAGATCCACTTGCCGATGACGATGTTCGTGTCGGAGGACAGAGAATGAGCTCCCGAGTGCGGTGTAACACCCTAAAAATCTAGTTAAGAAAAATCAGTAAATTTTTAAACTTTTTAAAACTTTTGCATCATTGTTGTGACCTTTTCTTGCGTTATGTGGACATCCACACTAAAACAAAACTATGAATAATTAAATCTCGAGGCAACCTAACGAAACTCGATAATATAATTTACAAATCTTAAATAAACAAAGACAATTAAAATAAATTTTCAATCTAATTATCATACAATCAGTGGACCAAGAGTATGCTTTGGTTATTTAATTACCTAAATTCCAAGACACAATTACAATACATAGACCCAAGCAATATATTGAGAATTCAAATATATTATGAAAGGGAAAGACAGAAGTAATTTCAAATATCATTTAATTACAATTCAAGAATTAAAGTCCACTTTATGAGAAATATGAGCCTCAAATAACTACAATCAATTACTTAATCATTCGACCCATAAAGTTATTTCCTAAAATTCAAATTACAAATCAGTAATGGGTCCATATTTTAATTCAAAATTCAAATCATTCAAACTCAAAGGTATAACCTCTTATTTAAATCCCCTCAAATGGGAAAGCCTATTCCTTCTTCTTGGGCTTAAACCTCTAGCCAGCCCACCCCTCTAATCCCCTCCCCTTGTTGGCTCGACCCAATCTAAAAGTCTAGTTTACATCCCTCTACACCCCTGCTTTCCTCGGGCATAGCCCAAACGAAAAAGTCCTCCCTCTTCCTTCCTTAGCCGGCCCAACCTTCTCTCCTCTGCCCTAGCATCTCACCCACGAGGTACTCGACCAAACGCTGCCAAGGCACCTCACTGTGGAGATTATGACAATCGGGTATCCACATGGCAAGCTTATCCGATTGGAGATAGGGATCGTTTGTGCCTACCAAATATGTAAACCAAATATGACTTGGGTGTTACGTTGCCGATTGAGATAAGGCAACGATCCGTAGTCACAGTTTGGTAAGATTAAGGAAACCAACTTAGAGTAAGATAGGGTTTCCGATCTGTAAGCCCGCCTCCCAAGACTATATAAGGGGGGTGAGGGGCGTCCCTTGAGGGATATCATATGCTTTATGCTTTATGAGCTATTAGCTTTCAGCCTTAGATTTTGAGATCAATAAACACTCGGCGGATCGAATCCCCGAAACAGGAGTAGGGTATTACCTCACGAGAGGGCCTGAACCTGTCTAAATCCTTGTTTTCCACTCAACCCATTGCGCTTGGCGATCTTGACTGCACCCCCAATTTTCTATTATCGAAACCGAGTTTTGACACTCACGCCGCCGCAGCCATCGACCCAACGGTCCCAGAATCGCCCTATCGCCATCCACCCCCACTGGCTCCTGGTGAAGCCAGCCACCTCCATCTTGGCCATCCTCATAGGCATCACGTGCACGTTACTCCTACATGCCAAGTCCAACATCGACCTGCCAGTCCCAGCGTCACGCTCGCCCTCACTGGTACACGCCAAGCTGCGCGAGTCTGCACCCTACCCGCCTGCTAGATTGCCATTCGCCAACGTCACACCGTCCACAAATGGCCGGTCCGAATGTCACATCGTTGTACCCAAAAGTTACCGCTCATGCCGACCTTGCCAGCCGCTGACGCCACGGTCGTCCTCGCGCATGCTCGTTGACCACGCCATCCTCGCCATCCCCGCCATCTCGCCGCACGCCTCCACCCACTCCCGCACGCACCAAGCCATCCTGGTAAGGACGAGCGTGCCTTGCCGCCACACTGTTGACGAAAAATCCGCGCCTGATCGATGGTGCCAAATCTATGTTGACACGAACTATGTCGGTAAACACAATGATTTGGGAGATTTGTTTAGCTCCAGTGCAGGTCGTGAAATATTGATGAGATGCGGGCGTGCCAATAAGTTTGATCCTCCAATTGACAAGTTTTAAGGCCGATCGGCTAACAGACCAGTGTCGATGAAACGAAGCTTGGATCCTGCTGAGCGATCCAAAAGATATTTGTTAACTGATAGCCGCTAGCTGATAGCTTGATGTATAATCAATTGATAGATTGAAAGCCGATATCCAATAGTTGTTGATGTTAGCTGATATCCGATGTAGCGATACTAGCGGATATTGATAGGGTTTTAAATAATCGGCTATATGTCCGATGTAGATTCTGACGTTTGGATAAATAATGATATAAAGACAAGCGGCTCATAATAATGTAATAAGATAATGAACCAATCAACCGATATAAATGTGACAAATTAGATATTCAATGAATTAGTCAGCCGATATAGATATAATGAAGCAAACATCCAACAAACCAATCGGCCAATATAGAACATTAGATGTAGGTTCGATGGTTAAAACATACATCGGCTGGAAGTCCGATGTTATAAAATCAAAATGATTAAGTGATCAATGAAACCTTTGATGCAATTGGCTATATAATCTTTATAAGCCGATACAACACTTAAACAATATCTAGATAACTCATCGGCTGAAACCACAATAAAAAAATAATTGATGCCTACTAACTTAATAAATCTAACTTACAACCACAACCTCATAGGTCGGACCTAACCAATGCAGCATAAAGTTGATAATTGCCTGATAGATTTAAATCAGTCGATATGACACCGATCAAAGTGGTCATGTATTAAATTTAACCAAGACAGTAAAACCATCAAAGAGAAATTTAACATATCAGATAAGATCGGCTAACCTTTCAACAAAACTTAGCATAAACCTATCAACTTAACAAGACTTAGATTATCAATAACAATCTACTATGTCGAAACTAACCGATGCAGCACGAGATTGTATATGACAAATCTAACACTCAATGAGCTAATAAATCTGCCTAATGTGATGGATATAAGAAATCTATCTAAAGCGACATTATGTTTAAAGAGACATCAACTTGATCAGAATATCAGACCTAACCAAGGAAGTCCTAACTAAGCCGATGTGGCTATAAACAGTAATAGAACTAAAGATAGATATGATATACCAGAGAGGCAACACTTGCGTCGGTCCAATTAGAATATCGGACTCAACCGAGGAAGTCCTAGCCATGCCAGCGCAAGAGAAGATGACGAAACTCACTTCTTGCCACAGGTCGAACTCAATCGATGCAGCCCATATGCGAAAACAAGAACTTGTCAAAATAAAACCTTATAAGAGGGTGGCGATGTGTCAAAAATAGATGTATATTGATCTATGGAGATGATTTACAAAAACCCTGGGTGTACATATTTATACCCATGCGTAGATACT
The DNA here is from genome assembly GCA_019925245.2 of Oryza australiensis. Lineage (NCBI taxonomy): Eukaryota > Viridiplantae > Streptophyta > Magnoliopsida > Poales > Poaceae > Oryza > Oryza australiensis. The sequence goes on along the minus strand of JAIFGZ020000381.1, from coordinate 306,041 downwards.
AGTCCTTATTGGACACGACAAAAACTTTTCTAAATATAAATTAAAAGATATAAGTTCTGATCAGACTCTAATGGAGTGTTCGGTAGGGCTCCAACTCCAAGTTCCAGCTCCAGCTGGATCTGAAGTCTGAAGCTGATGGAAGGTAGCTCCATCTTGCTAGTTTATTTTACTGAAGTGCTCCATCCAGATCTATTTGGAGCTAGAGCGTTTGGCAGGGTTCCAGCTCCACTTCACCAGGATCCAGGATGTGGAGCCCTGCCAAACACCTCCTAAACAATCTTTCCTAAAAATAAAAAGAAAACTAACTGATTCTGTCTAATTAATAGATAAATTATCATGTCGCATCCTTCTTGAACTCAGTCTCTTCTGGATAAACTTCCTTTATTGATTAACCAAATATACTAATAATCTGACTGTTGGCGACTAATAATTTCTATCGATCAATTCCAGGATTCTGAAGCTGATACTAACTTTAGGCCGATGAAGACTTCGAGGCTTACCAAATTTTGGCATTAACACGAGCCATGCCACTCCACCCATGTCGCGCCAAACAATACAGACCGCCAATGTCGTGCCTCCCATTACGCTTTGGAGTCTGAGAGGAGACGGACACTGAGACCCTTTTGACCCGTCACAGCGACCCAAAGTCCGTACAGGTACACGAGGCTTGCGACGGACTGCCGGGAAGTCTGCTCCCTCCGCGACCATGTGTGCCCGTCCTCTCCGTTCTCGTCGCCTACCCTGCCTCGTCCCATGTTGTCCTCGCTCTGCCCCCACCACGATCGCCACGTGTCCCATGACGTCCTTGCTTTGCCCCCACCATGATCGTCGTGCATCCCATGTCGTCCTCACTCTGCCACCATCACGACCGATGCCCATGCAATCCTCGCTCGGCCACTACCACGATCGCTGTTGTCGAAACTTGATTTCGGCAATATGATTTCTGGGGTCGCAGTCAAGATCGCCAAGCACAATGGGTTAGAAGAAGAAGAAGATTTAGACAGGTTCAGGCCATCTCGTGAGGTAATACCCTACTCCTGTTTCGGTGGATTCGGTCCGCCGAGTGTCTTTATTGATCTCGTGATCTAAAGCTGAAGGCTAAAAGCTAATCTCCTATTGGAATCTCTGATCTAGAATCTGATATCCCTCAAGGGACGCCCCTTACCCCCCTTATATAGTCTTGGGAGGAGGGCTTACATATCGGAAACCCTATCTTACTCTAAGTTGATTTCCTCAATCTTACCAAACCGTGACTATAGGCCGATTGCCTTATCTCTATCGGCAATCGTAACACCCAAGTCAAGTTCGGCTTACAGATATGACAGGCGCAATCTATCCCTACCTTCAGTCGTATAAGCTTGCCATGTAGATACCCCATTGCCATAATCTCCACAGTAGCCCCCGAGTCCTTTTCAGTCGACGAGACAACTCAGCTTCAGACCAAAACAGCACTCAACCAAAAACCTCTTTGGCCGAGTGCTTTTGGCGCCGAGTGATTCCATCATCTCTGCCTAAATCTTCCCGAGTTGCTCCAAAGACTGTGAAGGGCTGGAAAAATATCTAAAAAATTCTCAAAAATAAATATCTAGGTACATCTCCTGATGCACCTAATTAGGTGTAGCCCCCGACTATGTGGTTAGTCAAAAATATGCTAAGCATATAGTCAAGAACTATAAAAGATCATTCTCATATAGATGCCTAGCTCATGCTAAAGCAATCATAGAAATCTCATTACTCAGCAAGTTCATACTCATCCAAGTGAATTTGCCCGAGTCATCTCAGAACAAACAACCCAATCAACCCTCGTGGGTAAAAAGCACTCGGTAAGCTCATGCTTATCCGAGTGGATCTGCCCGAGTCATCCCGGAACAAATATTTTAATCAACCCTCATGGGAAAATAAGTTCTTTCAATCATATGAAAAATATGACCAAGTTATTAAATAGCTTATGCCATAATACTGGTCTCAATCTATAAAGATCTTCACCAAGGTGGAAAAATAGGTAGCATTGATAAGATCACTTAATCAAATGCCAAAAAACCAAACAGCCCTTGTCATCAAGGCAGCTATAAAAACTTAGCTATCAGTCACCTTCCAAGATGCATTGTGCCAGCTTCTCATGAAGTCAAGCAAATCGCGGTATGGAAGGATTTTCAAAGGTACAGGGCACTCGGACACGTGCATATTGCCAAGGCAAATCTGCTTAAGCTCATCCACTTAAGTCCCTAAGGACACGCATCGGGCCACACCTTATCTGGGCCGTAGATTTTCTTATGGGCTCAGCCCAATCACCAGAAAACCTAGCGCAACCCTCAAATCTTTCTATAAAGGCTCGAGGTCGTCCCCGCCTCTTCATCTTCCAAAAGATTCCCCTTTTCACAGCCTTGTTCACCGGTTCACTGCGGAGAACCCTAGACTCGCGCGCTCCCAAATCCATCCATCTAGGAACTCGCTCTGCAACAACAGGCCTCCGCGACCAAATCTCCCACGTTCCCTTGTCAAAAGCCCGACCTTTTCTGACCAGATCCACTTCCCATCAACACCACTCTCATGGTGGAGGAAAAGAGGATTCCGTTCGACCAATGGGCCGCTTCGGATGTGAGGGAAACCACCCTCAAAGAGATGGTGAAGCACAGCGTGCTTCCGCCAAAGGAGATCGTGGGATGGCGCCCGGTGGCGGGGGAGGATTTCCCAACCCCGAACACCGGTGAGCTCGTCGTTTTCACTTCTTTTTCTATTGCGGGTTCAGCCTTCCCACCTCCGAATTCTTCGGGGCTTCTCGATTACTATGGGCTTCAACTCTACCATCTGAACCCCAACTCGATGCTTCACATCGCTCTCTTCATCCATGTATGTGAAGCCTTCCTTGGCATCCTCCCCCACTTCCAACTCTTCCGGCGCATGTTCTATCTCAAGCCACATCCAAACAAGGACCACCCATGCGTCGTTGGCGGGGCAGGCTTCCAACTCCGCGGATCTCTCCGCAAGGAGTATTTTTCTCTTCCCTTGAAGTCTTCCAACAAGGGATGGGCATGCGGGCTGGTTCTATGTTAGCAACCTTGAACCCGGCCTGCCACTTTCATCGGCCTTCCTCTGTCCCGGTCCAACTTGGAGCACTCCCGGTAGCCCAAGATTGGGACGAGGCCAACAAGCCGCTTGCGAAGATCCCGCGATGAAACAAAAGGGTCTTCGCGGAGAGCAAATCTCTCGGCACTTCATCGGAGTGCCGACGGCGCCGATCAAGGACGGTCAAAGCTGGCCTTCGAGTATGAAGGCGGAACGGACCCCAATCGGGAAGATCCAGATCCACTCAGCTACGAGATCCGAAGATCCGGATGTACAAGATCTTCTCGACGGAATCGCAGTTGAGCGGGCCCTCATTCTGCCGGTTCTTCCATTCAGCATCCACCGACCTCCTCCTCCTAGTAAGCCGGCGGTTACTTCATAACGTCTTTCAATCTTGATATCTTGTCTCTTAGCGTTGTGCACTCTTTCTTCTGCGGAAAATGCTTCGTCACCTCCAAGCCATACAAGGTATCCCACGATGACGCGTCGCGTCGCCCGCCAAGCCGGTGGCGGGATTAAGATCCGAGCGATCCGGTCGGGAAGCGAGCGGCCCAGTGAGGACACAAACAAGCGGGCGAGCAAGAGAAGGCTAATAATTGAGGATTCGGATGACGACGCCCGGCTCCTCCGGTCGAGACCCCACCTCTAAGGCGATCGTCGCGGATGGCGCCGAAGATCCGCCGATCGTCCCGGTATGCTCTGTAACCGAAGTCCGAACTCTTTCGTCGAAAAACTTTCTTTATCTTTACCCCTGCCGTGTTCACTTTCGCAGGAGGCCCCAGGACATAGATCCTGCCGGGGGAAGTGAAGGGCCGACCCCAGCCGCTGCTCCCGAGGTTCCAAGGCAAGCAGAGCCGAAGCCCCGGAGTCCACAACCAAGCGCAGGCACTCCGGACAAGCAACCTTCGCCTACGAAGAAGGATGCCCCGAGGAAGGAGCCCCCGGCTGCCAGCCGGGATATCCCGACTGGAAACCAGTCATCGGCCGGGAAACCTCAGGCCGCGGTTCGAACGCCCCCGACTGAGGGCCACTCGGCGCGGGGTCAGAAGAAGGAGGCCAGCCGGGCCGCTCCACCTAAGCAGGCGGCCGCCGAAACCGGTAAGATTTGTTTCGAAGTACTCTTTTGCTCTTTCAGTTTGAATCTTTCATGTCTTCATTTGTTCTTCTTATTTGCCGGCCACGGTGGAGGAGATCCCGGGTTGCGGTCCTGCGAAACACAGGTTTCCCCAATTAAGATCGAGTGGCGGGACTCGGAAGGTGAAAGGCAGGGCATCATCCTGGACCGGCAAGCCGAGAAAGATGAAAGGGATGCCCTTGTCGAAAGCTTGAACGAGGCGACCCGGCTGCTCAACGTAAGCCTTCGTCTTTCTCTTTAATTGCATTATCATTATCTTTCAGTCGGTCACTCCTCTGTTTTTGCGCGCAGAAGGAATATTGCCGCTCCATGGCAAAATCTGAGGTGCTGGAGAAGCTGGTTCCCCACCTGAACTCCTTAGAGGACGTTCAGCGGCAGCTGAAGGCCACTCGGGAGGAGGCCGCGTCAAGGGAGTTGGCTTTAAGGAGGGAGATCGCAGAGCTTCGGGAGGCGAACCTCGACCTCCGAGGATCAATCGGAAGTAAGCCCGTCTCTCCAAGTTTCTTCGTGATTCCCATGTTAATTTTGGTTGTTGACGATCTTCTTTTTGTTGTAGAAAATTCTTCGGAGGTCCATTCGCTTCAAGTCCAGCTAGAGGCAGTCAGCCTCGATAAAGCCGAGATGGAGGCCGAGTTTGAAGGTAAGCCTCTTTGGAGTAAAACTTCTTGCGCTGCTTCATTTCCGAGTGCTTTGTATGATCCGGAGCTTTTGGCAGCTTACAAGGTAAAGACCCGAGCCCAATACGACGTCTTGCTTGGGCGGGTCAAGCAAAGCGACGAAATCCGGGAAGAGGTCGCTAATGCCGCTATGCCGATCTTGCTGTCCTTATTCGATCAAGGAGTTGGGGCCAGTTCGTTGGAGTCGGTGGAAATATTCGACAAGCTGCGGCTGGCCCCCGACCGGTATCTGGCCAACATCACCGAAGCAGCCAACATGGGGGCTGGTCTGGCTCTTGCACAGACCAAGTCCCTCTACCCCCGAGTGGATATCCACTCGGTTGGGGAAGGCTTTGCTGACGGAACGACCGACGAGCAGGCCTTGGACATGTTGAGTGAGGCGCAGGAGGCGGCGAAGAAAATATCCCTTGATGTAGTAAACAACTTCAAGATTTGATTTGTCTTTCTGACTTTGTCTTGTAAATGTCACATAACCGTAGCGCTCTGATGTAGAACTTGTGATATATTTAGTTTACTTATGTTAATGCCTCGATCCGAGCTTTTGCGTGAAATTTCTTAAGTAGTTTTCGTCCGCTGTCATCAAGCCTAGGCTCGATTAGGTCATCGGAAAACTCTCGGTCCTTAGACACCGAACTCGAATCGAGGGACATTAAACAATGATAAACCAAATTATGCACAAAAGTTGATGAGGAAAACTTAAGCTTTATTGACATGTGTACAGCCCCCGACTGCTAACTCAAGAAATCATCTTGCTTGAGATTGGCAGTCAAGGAAAACATGAAGCCTTAGCCAAATTAGGCGTAAAATCGTCGAAGATGCTCGATGTTCCAGGAGTTTTCCACCATAGACCCGTCTTCATGCTTTAGCCGGTAGGCACCGGGCCGAGTCACTTCAGCGATTATGTACGGTCCCTCCCATAAGGGAGATAACTTGTGTCGGTCTTTGGTGGTCTGGATCTTGCGTAGGACCAGGTCGCCAACAATGAAAGCTCGTGCTCGCACGTTGCGACTGTGGTATCTTCTGAGCCCTTGAAGGTATTTAGCCGACTGGATGAGGGCTGCCTCACGGGCCTCTTCCAATCGGGTGAGGTCATCTACTCGGTCAGGGTCGTAGCGTTCATCGTTGAAGCTGCGGACCCGGAGGGATTCGTATTCCATCTCGTTTGGCAACATGGCTTCTGCGCCATAAACCAAAAAGAAGGGAGTTTGGTCGGTAGCCCGACTAGGTGTGGTCCGCAGCGACCATAAAACCGAGGGAAGTTCTTGGACCCACTTGCCAGCGTAAGGGTTTAGGCGGTCGAAAACGCGGGCCTTGATTCCTTGGAGGACCATGCCGTTGGCTCGCTCGACTTGTCCATTGCTTTTGGGGTGGGCTACTGATGCGTGGCAGATCTTGATTCCGAAGTCTTCGCAGAATTCCTTGAAGATGCCTCCCGTGAATTGAGTCCCGTTGTCAGTTATGATTCTGTTTGGGATGCCGAAGCGGTGCACGATGTTGAGGAAGAAATCCCGTGCTTTATCAGCAGTAATTGTGGCGACCGGCTTGGCCTCGATCCACTTGGAGAACTTGTCGATTGCGACGAAGAGGTGTGTGAATCCTCCTGGAGCTTTTTTGAAAGGGCCAACCATGTCCGCCCCATACTGCGAACGGCCGGGAAAGTGGGATTGTTTGAAGCTCTGGGCCGGGACATGGCTTTGTCGGGCGAAAAGCGGCGGCCTTCGCGGGTTCGTACGACTTTATCCGTGTCGGAGACCACGGTAAGCCGGAAGAAACCTTGCCTGTAAGCTTTGCCGACTAGAGTGCGTGCTGCCGCGTGGCTTCCGCATATGCCCGAGTGGATGTCTTGGAGTAGCTGTTTCCCTTCTTCGGGTGTGATGCACCTCATTAGGATTCCGGAGGGGCTTCTCTTGTATAGATCGGAGTCAACCATGACATATGCTTGGCAATGACGCCGGACGCGTTACCGCTTCATCCCGGTCATCCGGCGGCTCTTCTTGGGTTAAGAATTTGACGAGGGCGTCCTCCGGTCGGTATCGGTCATGACGACTTCGTTCGTGGTTTGTTCGTTGGGAGTTTTCTTTGCCGTGATGGTTGGTTCGTAGAGATGTTCGACAAAGACGTCTGTTGGGGCAGCTTCGCGCTTAGATCCGCCGTGCGGCTCATCGGCGGCTTCGTTGTTATGTCTCGGGACATGTGAGAGTTCGAGCCCGTCAAACTTGTCCTCAAGCTTGCGGACCTCTTGCCGGTAGGCCTCCATGGTGTCGTTTAGGCAAGACCAGTCTTTCATCACTTGATTGACGACCAGGGAGTCGCCTTTCACAATAAGCCGACGTATCCCGAGTGAAGCTGAGGCGCATCCATGTAGAAGAGCTTCATACTCGGCAACGTTGTGTGAGGCGGAGAAGTGGAGATGAAGGACATATCTTAGCCTTTCCCCGGTCGGGGAGATCAGCACAAGTCCTGCTCCCAAGCTGGTGATCCTCTTGGACCCGTCGAAGTGCATGGTCCAGTGTTGGAGGTCTTCCCGAGGCACGTTCTCTTGCTGTTCAGTCCACTCGGCCAGGAAGTCCGCCAAGGCTTGTGACTTTATGGACGTCCTTGCCTTAAAAGTCAGGTCCAGCGGCATCAGCTCTAGGGCCCACTTGGCGATGCGTCCGGTTGCCTCGTGGTTGTGGATGACATCGCCGAGTGGGAAAGAGGTGACGGCAGTGACCGAGTGACCCTGAAAATAGTGTGCCAATTTCCTCACGGTTATTAGAACACCATAGAGAAGTTTTTGTACCTGAGGGTAGCGAATTTTGGCTCCTGCCAATACTTCGCTAACAAAGTAGATTGGCCTTTGAATCTTCTGAGCCCGTCCTTCTTCTTCGCGTTCGACCACAAGGACCGTACTAACCACTTGGTGAGTGGCTAAAACGTACTGCAGCAGAGGTTCCTGGGGTTGAGGCGAGGCCAGGACGGGCGGCGTTGTAAGGAACTCTTTGAAATCTTCAAAGGCTTTGTTGGCTTCCGCGGTCCACTGGAAGTCGTCTGTCTTCTTGAGCAGTCTGAAGAATGGCATGCCTCGTTCGCTGAGTCGGGATATGAAACGGCTTAGTCGCCGCCATGCAGCAGTGAGCTTCGAACGTCTTTACGGTTACTCGGGGTTTCATGTTTAAGATGGCGTTGATCTTTTCGGATTTGCTTCAATGCCGCGATGTGACACCATGAAGCCGAGCGGTTTGCTCGATGGAACACCAAAGTGTACTTCTCGGTTTAACTTCATTCAAGGCCCGGATGTTCGCAAAGGTTTCTTCTAAGTCGGCGATCAGGTCTTCTTTCGCTTGGTCTTGATGACAACGTCGTCGACATAAGCTTCAACGTTCTTGTCGATCTGCGTCGGAAACATGTTTGGATCATGCGTTTGTATGTGGCACTGGCGTTCTTCAGGCCGAAAGGCATGGTGATGTAGCATAGGCCCCAAACGGCGTGATGAACGATGTCTTTAGGCGGTCGGATTCTTTTAAGCTGATCGGTGATAGCCCGAGTAATGATCCGGAAACTCGGGAGTTGGCGCCGATGTTGAGTCGACGACTTGGTCGATGCGAGGCAGCCGAATGGATCTTTGGGGCGAGGCTTTGTTGAGATCGGTATAGTCAACGCACATGCGCCATTGCCCCGTCTTCTTGCGGACCGGGACTGGGTTGGCTAACCGGTCGGGATGGAGGACTTCTTTAATAAAGCCGGCAGCCAAGAGCTTTGCGAGTTCTTCTTTGATAGCGTCTTTTTTTTCCTGTGCGAATCTTCGTAATCGTTGTTTTATCGGTTTGGCGTCATCTTTGACGTTCAAACGTGCTCGATCACCTCCCTAGGAATTCCGGGCATATCGGATGGTTTCCACGCAAAAACATCTTTATTATTTTGGAGGAAGGTGACGAGCGCGCTTTCCTATTTAGGATCTAGGTCGCGCCGATTACAACAGTTTCGAGGGATCCGACGGATCAAGGGAGATCTTCTTGGTCTTGGCGTCACGGATCCCGATTTGGCTATCTTCTTCGCGGGGACTTCGCCCTCTGCCGAAGTTGATGCAGCCAATCGGACTTCTTGTTGGCCATGTAATCTCTCGCGAGATTGGGCCATGTCGCAGCTCTCCTTATCGCAGGTGAAGGCTTGCTTCACGTCGCTGCGAAGAGTGATGACGCCGTTGGGACCCGGCATCTTCATGCGAGAGGTAGGTGTAGTGAGGGATCGCCATGAACTTGGCAAGTGCGGGCCTTCCGATGATGGCGTGATATCTTTGTTTCGAAGTCGGCCACCTCAAAGGTGACGTTCTCCGTTCGGAAGTTCTCTCGGGCTCCGAAGGTGACTGGGAGGGAGATATGCCCGAGTGGTGTAGAAGATAGCCACTGGATAACGCTGTGGAAGGGGGCTGAGCTTGCCTTTAGTTCGGCCCTCGGGATGCATCTCATCCATGGTCTTGGCAAACGGGATGTTGAGGGCGCTGCCCCATCGATGAGGACGCGCTTAAGCTCGATGTTGCGGACCACGGGGTCCGGGACGAGTGGATAGCGTCCCGGATGAACCACTCGGTCGGGATGATCCGAGCGGTCAAAAGTGATGGCCACTTCCGACCATCGCAGATATTGAGGGACTTCGGGTTGAGCCGCATTGACCTCTCGGTCAGTTAGCTTCTGTTTCCTCTAGGATTCATAGGCTAACGGTCCTCCGAAGATGTGGTTGAGCTCCCCCACTGGGTCTTGAAAAGGTTCGGCATTTTCAGCCGCGTTGTTCTTTTTGGCGCCTGACGGGCCAGCCTCGTCAGTCGGCTTCTTGTTGAGCTGCGCCGCGTACTGTTCGGCGAACTGCTTGTAGATAAAGCAGTCCTTCGTCGCGTGCTTACGATTCGGATGATGGGTGCACTGGGCGTTCATGATGGCGTCGTAGGCGGTGACTCGGGGACGGCGTTGAGTGGTTGAGGTTGCGGCCACTAGGTCCTCAGATCGGCGCTTGCGATCTTTCTGGCCCTAGTTGCCGTTGTTGCCGCCATCCTTCTTAGGATTACGGCTCCCTCCTGTTTGCTTGTCCTCCCTTCTATCGGGCCGGTCTTGGCGGGCGGCTTTAATGGCGTCATTGGATTTGGCGTATGAGTTCGCCGTCTCGAACATTTGCTTCACCGTCTTCGGTGGTTTGCGCCCGAACTTTCCGATGAGCAGCTCGTCACGGACTCCCTTCTGGAAGGCGACGATGATGATGTCATCGGTGATGTTCGGGATCTTGTTGCGCTTCTCGGAGAAACGACGAATGTAATCCTTCGAGGCTCGTCCGGCTTTTGGATGACGTTGTATAGGTCGAAGTGTGTCTTTGGGTCTCTCGAAGGTACCTTGGAAGTTGGCGATGAAGTGGTCCTCGGCTCGCTCCACGAGCCGATTGAGCCTCTTGGCGAGGCTCGTGAGCCAATTTCGGCTGAGTTTGCGAGGGCCATGGGCGGGTAATTGGCCATAGCTTTGTTGTCGCCACTGCAGCACGGATGGCGAGGGTGTATACGGTTAGCCAAGATTCAGGGTCGGTCTTGCCATCGTACCTTTCAATCCTGTAGGCTTAAAGCCACTCGGCCGGTGCACTTGGCGGAGCTCCCGAGTGAAGGCGGTACTCCGTCGTCGCCGCTATCGGGTGATCCCCTCCGATCTTCCCGAGTGCGTCGGTCGCGCTCTGGTAGCGGCGATCGAGGACTTCCCGCGAGATCACTCGGCGGGGTCTTCGGTTGGCCGGTTGGGCAGCTGGAGCTATTGCGGCGGACACGGTGGTGGACGGGTGGACGTCCGTGTCGTTTGTCGCGCGAGTCGGCCGTCTGCTCCTGGTATTTTAGCGTGGACTCGCGGGGTGGGCCTCTTGGCCTGGTCGTCGACCGATCTGGCTCGGGCCTCTTATAGTCTCCTGACCTCAGAGGCGGAAGCCGGCTCTTGTCTGGCGTTTCGGCCACAGATTCAGTCGGCCTTCGTGCCGAGGTGGTGGGGTGGCCGTTTGCTGTGGCGGCGACGATGGTCTTGATCTTGTCGAGTATCGGAGTCACGTTGGCAGGAGCCGTCTCCATGACGGTGTCCAAGAGGGTGAGCGCAGCAACAACGTTCTGCTGTGGCGTTTGGAAGATGTTGGTGTTGCGAACCCGCGTTTGGAGTATGGCCTCCTGGGCGGATCGTCCGGCTGCACGTAGATCCTGCTTCCTCTTGTCAGCCTCGTCCTTGCGTTGTTTCTCCTCCTCGGCCGTCTTGCGCTCGAGCTCCACCCTGGCTCTCTCTTCTTCTGCAAGCCTTCTGGCCATGGCTGAGTCGGACTCGTCCGGCTCGGCCATGAGGCGTCAAAGCACTTCGGCTCACGGTCCATGTGGCGATCGGAGTTGTCGGCTTCGTCGAAGGGATGCCGTAGAGGTTGTCGAAACCGGCGGAGCGAGGTATCCATTGAGCTCCGAAGATGAGCGGGGCCGAATGATGGGAGGATGACGGCGACCTCCCTTGATCTGGGTAACCCGGATCGGATCGTTCCGGTCCAGAGTCGAGCTTGGGGTGTGGGCTCCTCCGAGTGGGTCGCCGCCGACTCGGGAGAGAAGTTTGCTGAAAATCTCGGCGACGTTTGGTAACCCAAACGGCACGAGAGGTCTTCATCGAGTAGATCGCCTCCGTCGGGGAGGTGAGAAGATTGGAGCAGATTTCGGCGGTAATTCGGTAATCCGAGTGGTGCCGAGTGAAGTCCGTCGTCGGAGAAAGTAGATTGCATCTTGGTCTTCAAGATGTCGTTGTAGATCGTGGCGCTGTTCGGAGTCCGAACGGTGTCGAGTGGATTTCTCCTACCGACTGGTCCGAACCCGAGTCAAAGGAGGAATCGTCGACGAAGTTGGCGGCGAAGTCGCCGAGTCTTGAAGGAGATCCCATCACGCTTGTCGGCGAGATTTGTTGAAGAAGTCTCGACGCGCAGCCCCCTACCTGGCGCGCCAACTGTCGAAACTTGGTTTCGGCAATATGATTTCTGGGGTCGCAGTCAAGATCGCCAAGCACAATGGGTTAGAAGAAGAAGAAGAAGATTTAGACAGGTTCAGGCCCTCTCGTGAGGTAATACCCTACTCCTGTTTCGGTGGATTCGATCCGCCGAGTGTCTTTATTGATCTCGTGATCTAAAGCTGAAGGCTAAAAGCTAATCTCCTATTGGAATCTCTGATCTAGAATCTGATATCCCTCAAGGGACGCCCCTTACCCTCCTTATATAGTCTTGGGAGGAGGGCTTACATATCGGAAACCCTATCTTACTCTAAGTTGATTTCCTCAATCTTACCAAACTATGACTATAGGCCGATTGCCTTATCTCTATCGGTAATCGTAACACCCAAGTCAAGTTCGGCTTACAGATATGACAGGCGCAATCTATCCCTACCTTCAGTCGTATAAGCTTGCCATGTAGATACCCCATTGCCATAATCTCCATAGCTGTGCACCCCATGCTATCCTCACGCTTCCAAGGGCCAATGGCCGAAGCGATCGCGTGCCTATAAAAGGAGGGGGTCACCATTGCCATCCCCTCCGCCTCACATCCCTAGCCACCCCTCCCTTCTTCGCCTCTGCCTCCATCGTCGCCATGACAGTAAAATACGTGTTGCCGCCGCACTTCATTCCCCATCGAAGCCATCGCCACCCAATATCCTCCATCGTGCCTCCTCACGACCAAGTTCGCCACCAGCTCCACCTCCACCTAGCGAATCTGTCCCGCATGACATTTCCTTTCCCTCCTCATAGCATCCCCACCACCGCCGCTCCCTTTCCTTCCCACCAGTCACCCACGGACTGCCTGTCCCCAGGCCACCTTGTCGCCGCCTAGTTCGGGCCCCATCTTTCCACGTCGAGGCAAGGCTGTTGCTGCTCTTGCCTGCCTTCGAAAGCCACCGGTGCGACGTCGTCCTCATTAGCCCGAGCGAGACCGCCACTCGACTTGACTCGGTGCCACCGCACAAGTTCCTCTGTCGCCACCGCTTGTATCCATCTCGTCGAAGTCCCTCCGTGTTCGACCGTGGTCCTCCATCCTTCGCTTCCGCGCGGTCGCCGCCGCGAGAGATAGAGAGAGAAGAAAGCAGGAGAGGAACAGGGAAGAAGAGAAGAAGAAACGAAGGGAGGTGCTGGCGCCGCCGACAAGTGGGCCTGCCCTGGTCCCACCTCCCCTAATCAGACTGTAGAGTAAGCCCCTCCTCTAATCCCTCTTTAAATCGGTCATTGACATGTGGGCCAAAGTGATTAATAAAACTAATTAAAACCTTGTTTAAATTATGTGTCACTGACGCGTGGGTAACGCGGCCACCATGGCAGTCAATTTGACCCGGTCAATACTTGACCTCGACCTCACCTATCAGTGGCTCACTCCTTTATCTTAAGAAAAATAATTCAAATATAAACAAAAACTAGTAGTCCCTACCTGCCATTGACCCAAGTCTCTTTTTTAACTTAAATAATTTCGAAAATGAGTTAAAATGATAAAAGTATTTACTCCAATAAAGAAAACACTAAATTAAACTTGAAAATTCATAACTTATTCAAATGAAGTCCAAATCAAGCGAAACTTGTCTTGAAAATTTTGTAAATTCAAGTTCTACCTTCTGAACCAGAAGTAATAATTGTCACAAGTATAATTTGTGCACTTTGTGGCAAATAAACCAAGTTATGATACTTAATCCACCATGCTAAAAATTATTCCTAGGCAAAATAAGAGTAAAATGCCTTTGGTAATATCACAACTTGCAAAGTGGATGCAATTTAGTCACTCATCATGTAAATTATTCAAATGAGTTAGTCATCTTGTTTCAATGGTGCAAATCTTGTAAAATACATGTCACATATATTGTTTGTTTCTAAATTGGAAGCCATACAAGCCTAACATAATGTATCTATGAGACATATGGGCAGGACAAACTGACATGTTTACATGCAAGCAATAAAATTACAAATTAGCACACATATTTTTATCTATGCTAGTTGCTACTTATGTGCTTTCAATAAACTTAGCAAGCAATAATAAAATTCATCTTAAATTGGATTTTAGTGTCAATCGTATCAAAGTTGGCTTATTTGTGGGTCGTGTGTGGCCATGTTTGCAAAAAAATCAACATGCATCCATTTTAATAGCGAACTTGGCACATGTTTTATGTGATTTGCACAAGAAAACAAGATGAGTGACTTGTTGGGGCATTTTACGAGATGAGTAATTCAATTGCACCCACCTCACAAGTTATGATACCACCGACGTATTTTACTCACAAAATAATAACTCTAAATAATGGAAATAAAGATTCTAACCTGTAAGTTGCATAACACGACCATGGAGCATGAGAAAAACCTTGACTTATAACACATGACGAAGATAAAATGATTTAAAGAGCAACATTTAACTAATAAGCAAATATATATCTAATTTATGGACCTATATGGGACTTGAATGAGATGAATGCTTTCTATAGGACTTTCATCTCAAAAGAGATAAAAGAAATGGATATACCTCATGTTTCATAGAAATTCTAAAAAATTAAATCAATAATTAAAATCTACACTTACCCAAGTAATTACAACCTTAAAAACATAATCACACAATATCTAATCATGAATAGATTCTTGACATAAGAACAAAATTGAAGAATAGAATTACCTTAATTTATCAATTAAACACACCTTGTTAAGACTGTCATACCCGGAAATTCATCTGAAATTTCCAGACTATTTTGCGTATTAAATCCCTATCCAGGAATCAACCAGGGTACAGAAAATGACAAATTAATACACAGATCCAAACATAAAAACAAAGTGTAAAATAAAAATACTTACTGAAGAGGCACTTAGTCGTGCCTCCCATTACGCTTTGGACTCTGAGAGGAGACGGACACGGAGACCCTTTCGACCCGTCACAGCGACCCAAAGTCCGTGCAGGTACACGAGGCTTGCGACGGACTGCCGGGAAGTCTGCTCCCTCCCCGACCATGTGTGCCTGTCCTCTCCGTTCTCGTCGCCTACCCTGCCTCGTCCCATGTTGTCCTCGCTCTGCCCCCACGACGATCGCCACATGTCTCATGACGTCCTTGCTCTGCCCCCACCATGATCGTCGTGCATCCCATGTCGTCCTCACTCTGCCACCATCACGACCGATGCCCATGCAATCCTCGCTTTGCCACCACCACGATAGCTGTGCACCCCAAGCTATCCTCACGCTTCCAAGGGCCAATGGCCGAAGCGATCGCGTGCCTATAAAAGGAGGGGGTCACCATTGCCATCCCCTCCGCCTCACATCCCTAGCCACCCCTCCCTTCTTCGCCTCTGCCTCCATCGTCGCCATGACAGTAAAATACGTGCTGCCGCCGCACTTCATTCCCCACCGAAGCCATCGCCACCCAATATCCTCCATCGTGCCTCCTCACGACCAACAAATTCGCCACCAGCTCCACCTCCACCTAGTGAATCTGTCCCGCACGACATTGCCTTTCCCTCCTCATAGCATCCCCACCACCGCCGCTCCCTTTCCTTCCCACCAGCCACCCGCGGACTGTCTGTCCCCAGGCCGCCTTGTCGCCGCCTCCCAAGACTATATAAGGGGGGTGAGGGGCGTCCCTTAAGGGATATCATATGCTTTATGCTTTATGAGCTATTAGCTTTCAGCCTTCGATTTTGAGATCAATAAACACTCGGCGGATCGAATCCCCAAAATAGGAGTAGGGTATTACCTCACAAGAGGGCCTGAACCTGTCTAAATCCTTGTTTTCCACTCAACCCATTGTGCTTGGCGATCTTGACTGCACCCCCAATTTTCTATTGCCGAAACCGAGTTTCGACAGTTGGCGCGCCAGGTAGGGGCCCGCGCATCAAGACTTCTTCGACAATCTCGTCGACAAGCACGATGGGATCTTCTTCAAGCTTCGGCGACTTCGCCGCCAATGACTTCGGCAAGTTCTCCTTCTTCGACTCGGATTCGAACCAGTCGGGAGGGGAAACCCACTTGGCGCCATTCGGGCTCCCGAACAACGCCAAGATCTACGACAAAATCTTGGATTCCAAGATGCGGTCCATCCACTCTCACGGAAGAACTCACTCGGCGCCGTTCGGACTACCGAACGCCGCTGAGATCTGCAGCGATCTTCTCATCTCCCCATCGAAGCCAATCTACTCGGAAGAAGACCTCTCGGCACCGTTTGGATTACCGAACGCCGCTGAGATCTACTACAAGCTCCTCTGCCCGGAGTCGAGGTCGACCCATTCGGAGGAGTCCACATCATCAACCTACGACTCGGACTGGAACGATCCAGATCCGAGTAACCCAGGCTCGAGGGAAGTCGCAGTACTTCCTCCAGCCATTCGGTTCATGCTCATCCTCGGAGCTCAACGAGTATCTTAGCTCTTCAGGCTTTGACGACCTTTATGGCATCCACTCGGATGAAGCTGACGACTCCGACTGCGACAAGGACTACGAGCCGAAGTGCTTTGACGTCCTCATGGCTGAGGTGGCCGAGACCGACTCAGCCATGGCCCGCAGGCTTGCGGAAGAAGAACGAGCCAGGACTGAACAAGAGCGCAAGCTGGCGGAAGAGGAGAAGAAGCGCAAAGAGGAAGCCGACAGAAGGAAGCAGGATCTAAGGGCAGCCGGACGATCCGCTCAAGAGGCTATACTTCAAACGCGGGTCTGCAACACCAATATCTTTTAGACGCCACAGCAGAACGCCGTCTCTGCCCTCACTCTCCTGGACACCGTTATCGAGACGGCGCCCCCCGATGTAACCCCAATCCTGGACAAGATCAAGACAATTGTTGCGGCTATGGCCAATGGTCATCCCTCCACCTCAGCTCGAAGACCGACCGAATCCGTGGCAGAAACGCCCGACAAAAGCCGACTCCCGCCGCGGAGGTCAAGGCATTACAAGAGGCCCGAGCCAGACCGGTCGGCAACCAGGTCAAGAGGCCCACGCCACGAGTCCACGCACAAGCATCAGGAGCAAACTGCCGACGCCCGGGAGAAGCAACATGGACATCCTCTCGTCCACCACCGCGTCCACCGCAACAACAACTCCGGCTACCGAAGCAACCTGCCGAGGACCCCGTCGAGTGATCTGAGGGAAATCCTCAATTGTCGCTACCAAGAACGGGATCAACGCACCCGGGAAGATCGAAGGGGATCACCCGACAGCAATGACGACGGAGTACCAGCTTTCACTCGGGAGCTTCGCCGAGTGGATTGGCCGAATGGATTCAAGCCGACTGGAATCGAGAAGTACGACGACAAGACCGACCCCGAGTCATGGCTGACCGTGTACACTCTCGCCATCCGTGCAGCAGGAGGCGACATCAAGGCCATGGCCAATTACCTTCCTGTGGCCCTCGCCAACTCAGCCAGGAACTGGCTCACGAGCTTGCCAAGAGGCTCGATTAGCTCGTGGAGTGAGCTAAGGGACCACTTGATCGCCAACTTCCACGGCACCTTTGAGAGGCCTGGGACCCACTTCAACCTGTACAACGTCATCCAGAAGCCGGACGAACCTTTGAAGGACTACATCCGGCGCTTCTCCGAAAAGCGCAACAAGATTCCCAACATCACCGATGACATCATCATCGCCGCCTTCCAGAAGGGAGTCCGTGATGAGCTGTTGATCGGAAAGTTTGGGCGCAAACCACCGAAGATGGTGAAGCAGATGTTTGAGACGACAAATTCCTACGCCAAATCTAACGATGCCATCAAAGCGGCACGCCAAGACCGGCCTGACAGAAGGGACGACAAGCAATCGGGAGGAAGCCAGAATCCTAAGAAGAATAACAGCAACAACAACCAGACCCAAAAAGACCGCAAGCGCCGACCTGAGGACTTGGTTGCCGCGACGTCCAACTCCCAACGTCGCCCCCGAGTCGCGGCCTAGACGCCATCATGAACGCTCAGTGCACGCATCATCCCAATCACAAGCACGCGGCTAAGGACTGCTTTATCTATAAACAGTTCACCGAGCAATATGCGGCACAGCTCAACAAGAAGCCGACTAATGAAGCCGGTCCATCAGGCGCCAAGAAAAACAACCCGGCTGGAGACGCCGAACCTTTTCAAGACCCCGTGGGTGAGTTGAATCACATCTCCGGGGGGCCGCTAGCCTATGAATCCAAGAGAAAACAGAAGCTAACTGACCGCGAGGTCAACGCGGCGCAACCCGAGGTCCCACAGTACCTACGATGGTCGGAGGTGGCCATCACTTTTGACCGCTCGGATCATCCCGACCGAGTGGTTCACCCGGGGCGCTATCCACTCGTCTTGGACCCGGTGGTCCGCAACATCAAGCTCAAGCGTGTCCTCATCGATGGGGCAGCGCCTCAACATCTGTTCGTCAAGACCTTGGACGAGATGCGAGATCCCGAGGCCGAACGAAGGCAAGCTCAGCCCCTTCCATGGAGTTATCCAGGCTGTCATCTACGCCACTCGGGCACATCGCCCTTCCAGTCACCTTCAGAGTTCGAGAAAATTTCCGGACGGAAAACATCACTTTCGAGGTGGCCGACTTCGAGACGGCTTACCACGCAATCATCGGAAGGCCCGCTCTCGCCAAGTTCATGGCGATACCCCATTATACCTATCTCTGCATGAAGATGCCGGGTCCAAACGGCGTCATCACCTTATGCAGCGACGTGAAGCAAGCCTTCACCTGCGATGAGAGCTGCGACATGGCCCAATCTCTCGAGAGATCACGTGGCCAGCAAGAAATCCGATCTGCCGCATCGACTTCGGTAGAGGGTGAAATCCCCGCGAAGAAGATAGCCAAATCGGGAACCAGCGACGCCAAAACCAAGAAGATCTCCCTTGATCCATCGGATCCCTCGAAAACTGCTGTAATTAGCGCTGAACTAGATCCTAAATAGGAAAGCGTGCTCATCACCTTCCTCCAAAATAATAAAGACGTTTTTGCTTGGAAACCATCTGATATGCCTGAAATTCCTAGGGAGGTGATCGAGCACTCTTTACACGTCAAAGATGACGCAAAACCAATCAAACAACGATTACGCAGGTTCGCGCAGGATCAAAAAGACGCCATCAAAGAAGAGCTCACAAAGCTCTTAGCCGCTGGTTTTATCAAAGAAGTTCTGCATCCCGACTGGTTGGCCAACCCGGTTCTGGTCCGTAAAAAGACGGGGCAATGGCGCATGTGCGTTGACTACACCGACCTCAACAAAGCCTGCCCCAAAGATCCATTCGGGCTGCCTCGCATCGACCAAGTCGTAGATTCAACAACCTGCTACCAACTCTTAAGTTTTTTGGACTGTTACTCGGGTTATCACCAAATCAGCTTGAAGGAATCCGACTACCTGAAGACATCGTTCATCACGCCGTTTGGAGCCTATTGCTACATCACAATGCCTTTCGGCCTGAAGAACGCTGGGGCCATATACCAACACATGATCCGGAGGTGTTTTCAGACGCAGATCGGGAAGAACGTGGAAGCTTATGTCGACGATGTCGTCATCAAGACCAAGCAGAAAGAAGACCTGATTGCCGACCTAGAAGAAACCTTCGCAAATATTCGGGCCTTCAGAATGAAGTTAAACCCAGAGAAGTGCACTTTTGGCGTTCCATCAGGCAAACTGCTCGGCTTCATGGTGTCACATCGCGGCATTGAAGCCAATACAGAAAAAATCAACGCCATCTTGAACATGAAGCCCCCGAGTAACCAGAAGGATATCCAGAAGCTCACTGGCTGCATGGCGGCGCTAGGCCGATTCATCTCTCGACTCGGCGAACGAGGCATGCCCTTCTTCAGGTTGCTGAAGAAAACGGACGACTTCCAGTGGACCACGGAAGCCCACAAGGCCTTTGAAGATTTTAAAGAGTTCCTCACGACGCCGCCCGTCCTAGCCTCACCTCAGCCCCAGGAGCCCCTGCTACTGTACGTTTTAGCCACTCACCAAGTGGTTAGTACGGTCCTCGTAGTCGAGCGCGAAGAAGAAGGGCGGGTCCAGAAGATTCAGAGGACGATCTACTTTGTTAGCGAAGTGCTGGCAGGAGCCAAAATTCGCTACCCTCTGGTACAAAAATTGCTATACGGTGTTCTGATAACCGTGAGGAAATTGGCGCACTATTTTCAGGGTCACTCGGTCACCGTCATCACTTCCTTTCCACTCGGCGATGTCATCCACAACCGGGAGGCAACTGGGTGCATCGCGAAGTGGGCCCTGGAGCTGATGCCGCTGGACTTAACTTTTAAGGCGAGGACGTCTGTAAAGTCACAAGCCCTGGCGGACTTCTTGGCCGAGTGGACCGAACAACAAGAAGATGTGCCTCGGGAAGACCTTCAATATTGGACCATGCACTTCGACGGATCCAAGAGGATCACCGGCTTCGGAGCAGGAGTTGTGCTGATCTCCCCGACTGGGGAAAGGCTAAGATACGTCCTCCACCTTCACTTCTCCACCTCACATAACGTCGCCGAGTACGAAGCCCTGCTACATGGACTGCGGCTCGCAGTTTCACTCGGGATACAACGGCTCGTCGTGAAAGAAGATTCCCAGCTGGTCGTGAACCAAGTAATGAAGGACTGGTCCTGTCTAAACGACACCATGGAGGCCTACCGACAGGAGGTTCGCAAACTTGAAGACAAGTTTGACGGACTCGAGCTATCACACGTCCTAAGACACAACAACGAAGCAGCTGACGAGTTGGCGCAGTTCGGGTCCAAACGTGAAGCCGCCCCAACAGACGTTTTTGTCGAGCACCTCTATGAGCCAACTGTTGCGGCAAAACCAACTCCCAACGAACAAGCTGCAAACGAAGTCGCCATGATTGACGCCGACTGGAGGACACCACTCATCAAATTTTTAACACAGCAAGAGCTGCCGGAAGACCGGGACGAGGCAGAACGTGTCCGACGTCGTTGCCAAGCTTACGTAATGGTTGACTCTGATTTATACAAGAGAAGTCCCTCCGGAGTCCTGATAAGATGCATCACACCCGAGGAAGGACGACAGCTACTCCAAGACATCCACTCGGGCATATGCGGAAGCCACGCGGCAGCACATACCTTGGTGGGCAAAGCCTACAGACAAGGTTTTTTCTGGCTTACCGCAGTCTTCGACGCAGACAAAGTGGTACGAACCTGTGAAGGTTGCCAATTCTTCGTCCGACAGAGCCATGTCCCAGCCCAAGAGCTACAAAAAATTCTATTATCCTGGCTGTTTGCTGTATGGGGCTTAGACATGGTCGGCCCTTTTAAGAAGGCTCCAGGAGGATTCACGCACCTATTCGTCGCAATCGACAAGTTCTCCAAGTGGATCGAGGCTAAGCCGGTTGCTACAATTACTGCTGACAAAGCACGGGACTTCATCCTCAACATCGTGCACCGGTTCGGTGTCCCAAACAGAATTATAACCGACAATGGGACTCAATTCACTGGTGGCATCTTCAAGGAATTCTGCGAAGACTTCGGAATCAAAATCTGCTACGCATCAGTTGCTCATCCCAAAAGCAATGGACAAGTCGAGCGTGCCAACGGCATGGTCCTTCAAGGCATTAAGGCCCGCATGTTCGACCGCTTAAGTCCTTATGCCGGCAAGTGGGTACAAGAGCTCCCCTCGGTTTTATGGTCACTGCGGACCACGCCCAGTCGGGCTACCGGCCAAACTCCTTTCTTTTTGGTCTATGGCACAGAAGCCATGTTGCCCAACGAGATGGAGTACGAATCCCTCTGAGTCCACAGCTTCAACGATGAATGCTACGACCCAGACCGAGTGGATGACCTCACCCGACTGGAAGAGGCCCGTGAGGCAGCCCTCATCCAGTCGGCAAAATATCTTCAAGGGCTCAGATGATACCACAGTCGCAACGTTCGAGCACGAGCTTTTATCGTTGGCGATCTGGTTCTATGCAAGATTCAAACCACCAAGGACCGTCACAAGTTATCCCCCTTATGGGAAGGACCATATATAATTGTCGAGGTGACTCGGCCAGGCGCATACCGATTAAAGCGTGAAGACGGATCTATGGTGGAGAACTCCTGGAACATCGAGCATCTTCGACGATACTACGCTTAAATTGCTTTAAGTTTCATGCTCTTTTTGACCGCTAAACTCAAGCAAGATGACTTCTTGAGTTAGCAGTCGGGGGCTGTACATATATCAATAAAGCACAGTTTTCTTCACCAACTTATGCATATTCGGTTTATCATTGTTTAATGTTCCTTGATTTGAGTTCAATGCATAAGGACTGAGAATTTTTTGATGACTTAATCAGGCTTAGGCTTGGTGACAGTCGGACGAAAATTACTTAAGAAATTTTACATGAAAACTCGGATCAAGGCGTTAACATAAATAGACTGAATATTTACAGGATGCATCAGTACGTCACAATCATACAATGTTTACAAGACAATTAGGGCCAGAAGTTGTTTACTACATCAATAGCAATCTTCTTGGCCGATTCCTGTGCATCGCTGATCAAGTCCAGGGCTTGCTCATCCGAGGTGCCGTCGGCGAAGCCTTCCCCGACTGAGTTGATGTCTACCCGGAGGTAGAGGGACTTCGTCTGTGCAAGGGCAAGGCCAGCCCCCATGGTAGCAGCTTCAGAAATATTGGCTAAGTACTGGTCGGGGGCTCTCCGCAGCTTATCGAAGATCTCGACTGGGTCCAATGAGCTGGCCCCGACTCCATGATGAAACAGAGATAGCAGGATCGACGTTGTCGTGTTAGCAACTTCTTCCCTGACCTTTCCGGCTTGTTTGACCCTCTCAAGCAAAACGTCGTATTGAGCCCGGGTCTTGACTTTGTAAGCTGCCAAAGGAACATGATCATGCAAAGCACTCGAAGACAAAGCAGTATAACGAACATTGTTTTGAAGAAGCTCACCTTCAAACTCGGTCTCCAGCTCGGTCTTGCCAAGGCTGACTGCCTCCAGCTGGACTTGGAGCGAGTGGATTTCCGATGAATTTTCTACAACCAAAAAGGTTATCAGCAACCAAAAATCAACACAGAAGCCACAAAGAGACTGAGAGGGTTAAGCTTACTCCCGACTGAACCCCGGAGGTCGAGGTTCTCTTCCCGGAGCTCGGCTATTTCTCTCCTCAGGGCTGCCTCCCTCGATGCGGCCTCTTCTCGAGTGGTCTTCAATTTTTGCTGGATGTCCTCCAGGGAGTTTAGATGCGGGACCAACTTCTCGAGCACGTCGTACTTGGCCATTGATCGACAGTACTCCTTCTGCACGCAAGATCTGAAGTTGGCCGACTGAAAAGAAATGATGATGCAATAACAAAAAAGGATCAGGACTTACGTTGAGTAGCCGAGTTGCTTCATTCAAGCTGTTCACAAGCGCATCTCTTTCTTCGCTTTCCGTTTGCTTATCCAAGACGATGCCTTGCCTCTGGCCTTCCGAATCTCGCCACTCGATCTTGATCGGGGGAACCCAAGTTTCAGAAGACTGCAACCTGGGGACTTCTTCTACTGTGGCTGGATGGATCAGGAGTAACAGATGAAGCTACGAGGGAATTAAACTGAAGATTGAAGATGAAATGTTAACTCAAGACCTACCGGTTTCGGTGGCCGAATCCTTAACCGAGTACGGCCCATTTGCTCTTTCCTTATGACTTTTGACCTCGGTCTCCCGTCGGGCCCTTTGGGCCACAGGGGTTTCTCCGTGGCCGACGGTTTCCGATCGGGGTGTCCCGCGGTGGTGGGGCTCCCTCCTTGGGATATCTTCGCTGGGAGGAGAAGGCCTTCCACCCGTAGCGCTCTCGCTCGTGAGAGGGCTCCGGGGCTTTGGTTCGGCAGGCTTGGATGCCTCCGATGTTGCAGCTGGCGTTGGCCCCTCGCTCTTCCCAGCAGGATCTATATCTTGGGGCCTCCTGCCAAACTAACGACGAGCGCAGTCGCAATGAAGACAATGAAACTTTCAGCAAAGAGCTTAACTTCAGTCATAAGGCGTACCTGGATCATCGGCGGATCTTGGGCGCCGCTTTCGGTGACGGCCTTGGAAGGGTCGCTTCGACTGGAGGGGCTGGGACATCGTCATCCGAGTCATCGATGACGAGCCTCCTCTTGCTTGCCCGTTTGCTGATGTCTTCACTCGGGGCCGCCCTCTTCCCGGCTGGGTCACTCTTGATCTTCACACCACCGGTCGGCTTCTTGGCAGGCCGAATCGGCACGTCGTCATGAGGAATTTTGTATGGCTTTGAAATGATGGTGGCATTTTCCTGCAAGAAAGATTCTTATAACACTAGGAAGTATGATATCAAGATTGCAAGGCAATGAAAGAGTTAAGTCGGCTTACCTGGAGGAGGAGGTCGATGCGATCGAAGGGGAGGACTGCGGCATGAGGCTGCATTCGATCGCAATTCCAATCGAGAAGACCTTGTACATTCGCATCTTCAAGATCTCGAAGCTGAGGAGTCGCGGTCTTCCCGATTGGGGTCCCTCTCGCCCTCGTACTCGAAGGCTGGCTTCGATCGTTCCTTAATCGGTGCCAATCGGCTCCTGATAAAGTGCCGAGTGATCTGCTCGCCACGAAGACCTTTTTGTTTCATCTCCAAGATCTTCGCTAGTAGCTTGTTGGCTTCTTCCCAGTCTTGGACTACTGGCACAGTACTCCAGGTGTGCTTGGGCACAGGGGGAAGGCCAACGAAATTTGGTAGGCTGGGTTCAAGATTGTTAATATAAAACTAGCTTGCATGCCAGCCCTTGTTGGAGGATTTCAAGGGGAGAGAGAAATACTCCTTGCGGAGGGATCCGTGGAGTTGGAAACCCGCCCCGCCAACGACACAAGGATGGTCCTTATTCGGATGCAGTTTAAGGTAAAACATACGACGAAAGAGTTGGAAGTGGGGGAAAATGCCAAGGAAGGCTTCACACACATGGATGAAAAGAGCGATGTGGAGCATAGAGTTGGGGTTCAAATGATAAAGACGAAGACCATAATAGTCAAGAAGCCCCGTAAAGAACTCGAAAGTGGGGAGGCTGAAGCCACAGTAAAAGAAAGATGTGAAGACGACGAGCTCACCGGTGTTCGGTGTTCCTTAGGAGGAAGCACTCCGTGCTTCACCATTTCTTTGAGGGTGGATTCCCTCACATCCAAAGTGGCCCACTGCTCGAAAGGGATTTTCCTCTCATCCGCCATGAGTATGGTTTGTGTGGGGAGCAGATCTGGCTTGAAGGATGGGGATTTGAGATGAGGGTCTGAGAAGATGGATGCGGAGGCTAGCTGGAAGCGAAGCACAAGCTTCTGGATTGGTGGATTGGATGCGTGCAAGAGCTTAGGGTTCTCCGCTGCGCGCTGATGAACAGTGTTGCGGTTGGGGAATTTTTTCTGGGAAGACGAAGTGGCGGGGATGACCTCGAGGCATTGTAAGAGATTTGAGGGTTGAGCTAGGTTTTCTCGCGATTGGGCCGAGCCCATGAGAGACCTGCGACCCAGCTAAGGTGTGGCCCGACGCGTGTCCCTAGGGACTTAAGTGGATGAATTTAAGCAGATTTGCCTTGGAAATATGCACATGTCTGTGTGCCCTGTACCTTTTGAAATCCTTTCATACCGCGGTTTGCTTGACTTCATGAGAAGCTAGCGCAATGCAATTTGAAAGGTGACAAACAGCTAAGCTTTTTATGGCTGCCTTGATGACAGGGGCTGTTTGGTTTTTTAGCATTTGATTAAATGATTATATCAATGCTGTTTTTCCACCTTGGTGAAGATCTTTTTAGATTGAGACCAGTATTATGGCCAGAGCTATTTAATACTTCGGTCATATTTTTCAGGCAACTGAAAAATTTGTTTACCCATGAGGGATGATTAAAATATTTGTTCCGAGATGACTTGGGCAGATCCACTCAGATAAGCATGAGCTTACCGAGTGTTTTCCACCCACAAGGGTTGATTGAGTTATTTGTTCTGAGATGACTCGGGCAAATTCACTCGGACGAGCACGAGCTTGCTGAGTGATGAGATTTTTTATGATTTCTATTAGCTTGAGCTAAGAATTTATATGGGAATAATTCTTTGTGGTTTTCGACTATATTTTTAATCACATAGTCGGGGGCTATACCTAATTAGGTACATCAAGAGATGCACCTAGATATTTATTTTTGAGAATTTTTTGGATATTTTCCAGCCCTTCACAGTCTTTGGAGCCACTCGGAAGATTCAGGCAAAAATGATGGAATCACTCGGCGCCAGAAGCACTCGGCCAAAAAGTTGCTTGGCTGAGTACTATCTTAGATCGAGGCTGAGTTATCTCGTCGACTGCAAAGGACTCGGGGGCTACTGTGGAGATTATGGCAATCGGGTATCCACATGGCAAGCTTATCCGACTGGAGATAGGGATCGTTTGTGCCTACCAAATATGTAAACCAAATATGACTTGGGTGTTACGTTGCCGATTGAGATAAGGCAACGGCCTGTAGTCACGGTTTGGTAAGATTGAGGAAACCGACTTAGAGTAAGATAGGGTTTCCAATCTGTGAGCCCGCCTCCCAAGACTATATAAGGGGGGTGAGGGGCGTCCCTTGAGGGATATCATATGCTTTATGCTTTATGAGCTATTAGCTTTCAGCCTTAGATTTTGAGATCAATAAACACTCGGCGGATCGAATCCCCGAAACAGGAGTAGGGTATTACCTCACGAGAGGGCCTGAACCTGTCTAAATCCTTGTTTTCCACTCAACCCATTGCGCTTGGCGATCTTGACTGCACCCTCAATTTTCTATTGTCGAAACCGAGTTTCGACACTCACGCCGCCGCAGCCGTCGACCCAACGGTCCCAGCATCGCCCTATCGCCATCCACTCCTACTGGCTCCTGGTGAAGCCAGCCACCTCCATCTTGGCCATCCTCATAGGCATCACGTGCACGTTCTTGCTACATGCCAAGGCCAACACCGACCTGCCAGTCCCAGCGTCACGCTCGCCCTCACTGGTACACGCCAAGCTGCGCGAGTCTGCACCCTACCCACCTGCTAGATTGCCATTCGCCAACGTCACACCGTCCACAAACGGCCGGTCCGAATGTCACATCGTTGTACCCAAAAGTCACCGCTCATGCCGACCTTGCCAGCCGCTGACGCCACGGTCGTCCTCGTGCATGCTCGTCGACCACGCCATCCTCGCCATCCTCGCCATCTCGCCGCACGCCTCCACCCACTCCCGCACGCACCAAGCCATCCTGGTAAGGACGAGCGTGCCTTGCCACCACACTGTTGACGAAAAATCCGCGCCTGATCGATGGTGCCAAATCCATGTTGACACGAACTATGTCGATAAACACATTGATTTGGGAGATTTGTTTAGCTCCAGTGCAGGTCGTGAAATATTGATGAGATGCGGGCATGCCAATAAGTTTGATCCTCCAATTGACAAGTTTTAAGGCCGATCGGCTAACAGACCAGTGTCGATGAAACGAAGCTTGGATCCTGTTGAGCGATCCAAAAGATATTTGTTAACTGATAGCCGCTAGCTGATAGCTTGATGTATAATCAATCGATAGATTGAAAGCCGATATCCAATAGTTGTTGATGTTAGCCGATATCCGATGTAGCGATACTAGCCGATATTGATAGGGTTTTAAATAATCGGCTATATGTCCGATGTAGATTCTGACGTTTGGAGAAATAATGATATAAAGACAATCAGCTCATAATAATGTAATAAGATAATGAACCAATCAACTGATATAAATGTGACAAATTAGATATTCAATGAACCAGTCAGCCGATATAGATATAATGAAGCAAACATCCAACAAACCAATCGGCCAATATAGAACATTAGATATAGGTTCGATGGTTAAAACATACATCGGCTAAAAGTCCGATGTTATAAAATCAAAATGATTAAGTGATCAATGAAACCTTTGATGCAATTGGCTAAAACAACTTGTATATAATCTTTATAAGCCGATACAACACTTAAACAATATCTAGATAACTTATCGGCTGAAACCACAATAAAACAATAATTGATGCCTACTAACTTAATAAATCTAACTTACAAGCACAACCTCATAGGTCAGACCTAACCAATGCAGCATAAAGTTGATAATTGTCTGATAGATTTAAATCAGTCGATATGACACCGATCAAAGTGGTCATGTATTAATTTAACCAAGACAGTAAAACCATCAAAGAGAAATTTAACATATCAGATAAGATCGGCTAACCTTTCAACAAAAATTAGCATAAACCTATCAACTTAACAAGACTTAGATTATCAATAACAATCTACTATGTCGAAACTAACCGATGCAGCACGAGATTGTATATGACAAATCTAACACTCAATGAGCTAATAAATCTGTCTAATGTGATGGATATAACAAATCAATCCAAAGCGACATTATGTTTAAAGAGACATCAACTTGATCAGAATATCAGACCTAACCAAGGAAGTCCTAACTAAGCCGATGTGGCTATAAATAGTAATAGAACTAAAGATAGATATGATATACCAGAGAGGCAACACTTGCGTCAGTCCAATTAGAATATCGGACTCAACCGAGGAAGTCCTAGCCATGCCAGCGCAAGAGAAGATGACGGAACTCACTTCTTGCCACAGGTCAAACTCAATCGATGCAGCCCATGCGCGAAAACACGAACTTGTCAAAATAAAACCTTATAAGAGGGTGGTGATGCGTCAGAAATAGATGTATATTGATCTATGGAGATGATTTACAAAAACCCCGGGTGTACATATTTATACCCATGCGTAGATACTAGTCCTTATTGGACACGACAAAAACTTTTCTAAATATAAATTAAAAGATATAAGTTCTGATCAGACTCTAACGGGGTGTTCGGTAGGGCTCCAACTCCAAGTTCCAGCTCCAGCTGGAGCTGAAGTCTGGAGCGATGGAAGGTAGCTCCATCTTGCTAGTTTATTTTACTGAAGTGCTCCATCCAGATCTATTTGGAGCTAGAGCGTTTGGCAGGGTTCCAGCTCCACTTCACCAGGATCCAGGATGTGGAGCCCTGCCAAGGGCCAATGGCCGAAGCGATCGCGTGCCTATAAAAGGAGGGGGTCACCATTGCCATCCCCTCCGCCTCACATCCCTAGCCACCCCTCCCTTCTTCGCCTCTGCCTCCATCGTCGCCATGACAGTAAAATACGTGCTGTCGCCGCACTTCAGTCCCCACCGAAGCCATCGCCACCCAATATCCTCCATCGTGCCTCCTCACGACCAACAAGTTCGCCACCAGCTCCACCTCCACCTAGCGAATCTGTCCCGCACGACATTGCCTTTCCCTCCTCATAGCATCCCCACCACCGCCGCTCCCTTTCCTTCCCACTAGCCACCCGCGGACTGCCTGTCCCCAGGCCGCCTTGTCGCCGCCTCCCAACACTATACAAGGGGGTGAGGGGTGTCCCTTGAGGGATATCATATGCTTTATGCTTTATGAGCTATTAGCTTTCAGCCTTAGATTTTGAGATCAATAAACACTCGACGGATCGAATCCCCGAAACAGGAGTAGGGTATTACCTCACGAGAGGACCTGAACCTATCTAAATCCTTGTTTTTCACTCATCCCATTGCGCTTGGCGATCTTGACTGCACCCCTAATTTTCTATTGCCGAAACCGAGTTTCGACAGTTGGCGCGCCAGGTAGGGGTCCGCGCGTCAAGACTTCTTCGACAATCTCGTCGACAAGCGCGATGGGATCTTCTTCAAGCTTCGGCGACTTCGCCGCCAACGACTTCGGCAAGTTCTCCTCCTTCGACTCGGATTCGAACCAGTCGGGAGGGGAAACCCACTCGGCGCCGTTCGGGCTCCCGAACAACACCAAGATCTACGACGAAATCTTGGATTCCAAGATGCGGTCAATCCACTCTGATGGAAGAACTCAGTCGGCGCCGTTCGGACTACCGAACGCCGCTGAGATCTGCAGCGATCTTCTCATCTCCCCATCAAAGCCAATCTACTCGGAAGAAGACCTCTCGGCATCGTTTGGATTACCGAACGCCGCTGAGATCTACTACAAGCTCCTCTGCCCGGAGTCGAGGTTGACCCATTCGGAGGAGTCCACATCATCAACCTACGACTCGGACTGGAACGATCCAGATCCGAGTAACCCAGGCTCGAGGGAGGTCGCAGTACTTCCTCCAGCCATTCGGTTCATGCTCATCCTCGGAGCTCAACGAGTATCTTAGCTCTTCAGGCTTTGACGACCTTTATGGCATCCACTCGGATGAAGCTGACGACTCCGACTGCGACAAGGACTACGAGCCGAAGTGCTTTGACGTCCTCATGGCTGAGGTGGCCGAGACCGACTCAGCCATGGCCCGCAGGCTTGCGGAAGAAGAACGAGCCAGGACTGAACAAGAGCGCAAGCTGGCGGAAGAGGAGAAGAAGCGCAAAGAGGAAGCCGACAGAAGGAAGCAGGATCTAAGGGCAGCCGGACGATCCGCTCAAGAGGCTATACTTCAAACGTGGGTCCGCAACACCAATATCTTTCAGACGCCACAGTAGAACGCCGTCGCTGCCCTTACTCTCCTGGACACCGTTATCGAGACGGCGCCCCCCGACGTAACCCCAATCCTAGACAAGATCAAGACCATTGTTGTGGCCATGGCCAATGGTCATCCCTCCACCTCAGCGCGAAGACCGACCGAATCCGTGGCAGAAACGCCCGACAAAAGCCGACTCCCGCCGCGGAGGTCAAGGCACTACAAGAGGCCCGAGCCAGACCGGTCAGCAACCAGGTCAAGAGGCCCACGCCACGAGTCCACGCACAAGCATGAGGAGCAAACGGCCGACTCCCGTGAGAAGCAACATGGACGTCCACCCGTCCACCACCGCGTCCGCCGCAACAACAGCTCCGGCTACCGAAGCAGCCTGCCGAGGACCCCGTCGAGTGATCTGTGGGAAATCCTCAATCGTCGCTACCAAGAACGGGATCAACGCACCCGGGAAGATCGAAGGGGATCACCCGACAGCAATGACGACGGAGTACCAGCTTTCACTCGGGAGCTTCGCCGAGTGCATTGGCCGAATGGATTCAAGCCGACTGGAATCGAGAAGTACGACGGCAAGACCGACCCCAAGTCGTGGCTGACCGTGTACACTCTCGCCATCCGTGCAGCAGGAGGCGACAACAAGGCCATGGCCAATTACCTTCTTGTGGCCCTCGCCAACTCAGCCAGGAACTGGCTCACGAGCTTGCCAAGAGGATCGATCAGCTCGTGGAGTGAGCTAAGGGACCACTTCATCGCCAACTTCCAGGGCACCTTCGAGAGGCCTGGGACCCACTTCGACCTGTACAACGTCATCCAGAAGCCGAACGAACCTTAAGGACTACATCCGGCGCTTCTCCGAAAAGCGCAACAAGATCCCCAACATCACCGACGACATCATCATCGCCGCATTCCAGAAGGGAGTCCGTGATGAGCTGTTGATTGGAAAGTTTGGGCGCAAACCACCGAAGACGGTGAAGCAGATGTTTGAGACGGTGAAGCAGATGTTTGAGACGGCAAATCTAACGATGCCATCAAAGCGGCGCGCCAAGACCGGCCTGACAGAAGGGACGACAAGCAATCGGGAGGAAGCGAGAATCCTAAGAAGAATAACAGCAACAACAACCAGACCCAAAAAGACCGCAAGCGCCGTCCTGAGGACTTGGTTGCCTCGACGTCCAACTCCCAACGTCGCCCCCGAGTCGCGGCCTACGATGCCATCATGAACGCTCAGTGCACTCATCATCCCAATCACAAGCACGCGGCTAAGGACTGCTTTATCTATAAACAGTTCGCCGAGCAATATGCGACACAGCTCAACAAGAAGTCGACTAATGAAGCCGGTCCATCAGGCGCCAAGAAAAACAACCCGGCTGGAGACGCCGAACCTTTTCAAGACCCCGTGGGTGAGTTGAATCACATCTCCGGGGGGCCGCTAGCCTATGAATCCAAGAGGAAACAGAAGCTAACTGACCGCGAGGTCAACGCGGCGCAACCCGAGGTCCCACAGTACCTACGATGGTCGGAGGTGGCCATCATTTTTGACCGCTCGGATCATCCCGACCGAGTGGTTCACCCGGGGCGCTATACACTCGTCTTGGACCCGGTGGTCCGCAATATCAAGCTCAAGCGTGTCCTCATCGATGGGGGCAGCGCCCTCAACATCCTGTTCGCCAAGACCTTGGACGAGATGCAGATCCCGAGGGCCGAACTGAAGGCAAGCTCAGCCCCCTTCCATGGAGTTATCCGGGGGCTGTCATCTACGCCACTCGGGCAAATTGCCCTTCTAGTCACCTTCAGAGTTCGAGAAAATTTCCGGAGGGAGAACATCACTTTCGAGGTGGCCGACTTCGAGACGGCTTACCACGCAATCATCGGAAGGCCCGCTCTCGCCAAGTTCATGGCGATACCCCATTATACCTATCTCTGCATGAAGATGCCGGGTCCAAACGGCGTCATCACCCTACGCAGCGACGTGAAGCAAGCCTTCACCTGCGATGAGAGCTGCGACATGGCCCAATCTCTCGAGAGATCACATGGCCAGCAAGAAATCTGATTGGCCGCATCGACTTCGGCAGAGGGTGAAATCCCCGCGAAGAAGATAGCCAAATCGGGAACCAGCGACGCCAAAACCAAGAAGATCTCCCTTGATCCATCGGATCCCTCGAAAACTGCTGTAATCAGTGCTGAACTAGATCCTAAATAGGAAAGCGCGCTCATCACCTTCCTCCAAAATAATAAAGATGTTTTTGCTTGAAAACCATTTGATATGCCTAGAATTCCTAGGGAGGTGATCGAGCACTCTTTACACGTCAAAGATGATGCAAAACCAATCAAACAACGATTACGCAGGTTCGTGCAGGATCGAAAAGACGCCATCAAAGAAGAGCTCACAAAGCTCTTAGCCGCTGGTTTTATCAAAGAAGTTCTGCATCTCGACTGGTTGGCCAACCCGGTTCTGGTCCGTAAAAAGACGGGGCAATGGCGCATGTGCGTTGACTACACCGACCTCAAAAAAAGTCTACCCCAAAGATCCATTCGGGCTGCCTCGCATCGACCAAGTCGTAGATTCAACAGCCTGCTTCCAACTCTTAAGTTTTTTGGACTGTTACTCGGGCTATCACCATATCAGCTTGAAGGAATCCGACTGCCTGAAGACATCATTCATCACGCCGTTTGGAGCCTACTGCTACATCACAATGCCATTCGGCCTGAAGAACGTCGGGGCCACATACCAACGCATGATCCGGAGGTGTTTTCAGACGCAGATTGGGAAGAACGTGGAAGCTTATGTCGACGATGTCGTCATCAAGACCAAGCAGAAAGAAGACCTGATTGCCGACCTAGAAGAAACCTTCGCAAATATTCGGGCCTTCAGAATGAAGTTAAGCCCAGAGAAGTGCACTTTCGGCGTTCCATCAGGCAAACTGCTCGGCTTCATGGTGTCACATCGCGGCATTGAAGCCAATACAGAAAAAATCAACGCTATCTTGAACATGAAGCCCTCGAGTAACCAGAAGGATGTCCAAAAGCTCGCTGGCTACATGGCGGCGGCTAGGCCGATTCATCTCTCGACTTGGCGAACGAGGCATGCCCTTCTTCAGGTTGCTGAAGAAAATGGACGACTTCCAATGGACCATGGAAGCCCACAAGGCCTTTGAAGATTTTAAAGAGTTCCTCACGACGCCGCCCGTCCTAGCCTCACCTCAGCCCCATGAGCCCCTGCTACTGTACGTTTCAGCCACTCACCAAGTGGTTAGTACGGTCCTCGTGGTCGAGCACGAAGAAGAAGGGCGGGTCCAGAAGATTCAGAGGCCGATCTACTTTGTTAGCGAAGTGCTGGCAGGAGCCAAAATTCGCTACCCTCTGGTACAAAAATTGCTATAGGTGCTCTCATAACCGTGAGGAAATTGGCACACTATTTTCAGGGTCACTCGGTCACCGTCGTCACTTCCTTTCCACTCGGCGATGTCATCCACAACCGGGAGGCAACTGGGCGCATCGCGAAGTGGGCCTTGGAGCTGATGCCGCTGGACTTAACTTTTAAGGTGAGGACGTCTGTAAAGTCACAAGCCCTGGCGGACTTCTTGGCCGAGTGGACCGAACAGCAAGAAGATGTGCCTCGGGAAGACCTTCAATATTGGACCATGCACTTCGATGGATCCAAGAGGATCACTAGCTTCGGAGCAGGAGTTGTGCTGATCTCCCCGACTGGGGAAAGGCTAAGATATGTCCTCCACCTCGACTTCTCCGCCTCACATAACATCGCCGAGTACGAAGCCCTGCTACATGGACTGCGGCTCGCAGTTTCACTCGGGATACGTCGGCTCATCGTGAAAGGAGATTCCCAGCTGGTCGTGAACCAAGTAATGAAGGACTGGTCCTGTCTAAACGACACCATGGAGGCCTACCGACAGGAGGCTCGCAAACTTGAAGACAAGTTTGACGGACTCGAGCTATCACACGTCCTAAGACACAACAACGAAGCAGCTGACTAGTTGGCGCAGTTCGGGTCCAAACGTGAAGCCGCCCCAACAGACGTTTTTGTCGAGCACCTCTATGAGCCAACTGTTGCGGCAAAACCAACTCCCAACGAACAAGCTGCAAACGAAGTCGCCATGATTGACGTCGACTGGAGGACACCACTCATCAAATTTTTAACACAGCAAGAGCTGCCGGAAGACCGGGACGAGGCAGAACGTGTCCGACGTTGTTGCCAAGCTTACGTAATGGTTGACTCCGATTTATACAAGAGAAGTCCCTCCGGAGTCCTGATGAGATGCATCACACCCGAGGAAGGACGACAGCTACTCCAAGACATCCACTCGGGCATATGCGGAAGCCACGCGGCAGCACGCACCTTGGTGGGCAAAGCCTACAAACAAGGTTTTTTCTGGCTTACCGCAGTCTCCGACGCAGACAAAGTGGTACGAACCTGTGAAGGTTGCCAATTCTTCGCCCGACAGAGCCATGTCCCAGCCCAAGAGCTACAAACTATTCCATTATCCTGGCCGTTTGCGGTATGGGGCTTAGACATGGTCGGCCGTTTTAAGAAGGCTCCAGGAGGATTCACGCACCTATTCGTCGCAATCGACAAGTTCTCCAAGTGGATCGAGGCTAAGCCGGTTGCTACAATTACTGCTAGCAAAGCACAGGACTTCATCCTCAACATCGTGCACCGGTTCGGCGTCCCAAACAGAATTATAATCGACAATGGGACTCAATTCACGGTGGCATCTTCAAGGAATTCTCGCGAAGACTTCGGAATCAAAATCGCTACGCATCGCTTGCTCATCCCAAAAGCAATGGACAAGTCGAGCGTGCCAACGGCATGGTCCTTCAAGGCATTAAGGCCCGCGTGTTCGACCGCTTAAGTTCTTATGCCGGCAAGTGGGTACAAGAGCTCCCCTCGATTTTATGGTCACTGCGGACCACGCCCAGTCGGGCTACCGGCCAAACTCCTTTCTTATTGGTCTATGGCGCAGAAGCCATGTTGCCCAACGAGATGGAGTACGAATCCCTCTGAGTCCGCAGCTTCAACGATGAACGCTACGACCCGCACCGAGTGGATGACCTCACCCGACCGGAAGAGGCCCGTGAGGCGCCCTCATCCGATCGGCAAAATATCTTCAAGGGCTCGATGATACCACGGTCGCAACGTTCGAGCACGAGCTTTTATTGTTGGCGATCTGGTTCTACGCAAGATTCAAACCACCAAGGACCGTCACAAGTTATCCCCCTTATGGGAAGGACCATATATAATTGTCGAGGTGACTCGGCCAGGCGCATACCGATTAAAGCGTGAAGACGGATCTATGGTGGAGAACTCCCGGAACATCGAGCATCTTCGACGATACTACGCTTAAATTGCTTTAAGTTTCATGTTTTTTGACCGCTAAACTCAAGCAAGATGACTTCTTGAGTTAGCAATGGGGTACATATATAATAAAGCATAGTTTTCTTCACCAACTTATGCATATTCGGTTTATCATTGTTTAATGTTCCTTGATTCGAGTTCAATGCATAAGGACGAGAATTTTCGATGACTTAATCAGGCTTAGGCATGGTGACAGTCGGACGAAAATTACTTAAGAAATTTTACATGAAAACTCGGATCAAGGCGTTAACATAAATAAACTGAATATTTACAGGATGCATCAGTACGTCACAATCATACAATGTTTACAAGACAATTAGGGGCAGAAGTTGTTTACTACATCAATAGCAATCTTCTTGGCCGATTCCTGCGCATCGCTGATCAAGTCCAGGGCTTGCTCATCCGAGGTGCCGTCGGCGAAGCCTTCCCCGACTGAGTTGATGTCTACCCGAGGGTAGAGGGACGTTGTCGCGTTAGCAACTTCTTCCCTGACCTTTCCGGCTTGTTTGACCCTCTCAAGCAAAACGTCGTATTGAGCCCGGATCTTGACTTTGTAAGCTGCCAAAGGAACATGATCATGCAAAGCACTCGAAGACAAAGCAGTATAACGAACATTGTTTTGAAGAAGCTCACCTTCAAACTCGGTCTCCAGCTCGGTCTTCCCGACGCTGACTGCCTCCAGCTGGACTTGGAGCGAGTGGACTTGCGATGAATTTTCTACAACCAGAAAGGTTATCAGCAACCAAAAATCAACACGAAGCCACAAAGAGACCGAGAGGGTTAAGCTTACTCCCGATCGAACCCGGAGGTCGAGGTTCTCTTCCCGGAGCTCGGCTATTTCTCTCCTCAGGGCTGCCTCCCTCGATGCGGCCTCTTCTCGAGTGGTCTTCAATTTTTGTTGGACGTCCTCCAGGGAGTTTAGATGCGGGACCAACTTCTCGAGCGCGTCGGACTTGGCCATTGATCGGCAGTACTCCTTCTGCACGCAAGATCTGAAGTTGGCCGACTGAAAAGAAATGATGATGCAACAACAAAAGAGGATCAGGACTTACGTTGAGTAGCCGAGTCGCTTCATTCAAGCTGTTCACAAGCGCATCTCTTTCTTCGCTTTCCGTTTGCTTATCCAAGACGATGCCTTGCCTCTGGCCTTCCGAATCTCGCCACTCGATCTTGATCGAGGGAACCCAAGTTTCAGAAGACTGCAACCTGGGGACTTCTTCTACTGTGGCTGGATGGATCAGGAGTAACAGATGAAGCTACGAGGGAATTAAACTGAAGATTGAAGATGAAATGTTAACTCAAGACCTACCGGTTTCGGTGGCCGAATCCTTAACTGGTACGGCCCGGCCGCTCTTTTCCTTATGACTTTTGACCTACTGGTCTCCAGTCGGGGCCCTTTGGGCCGCAGCCGGGGGTTTCTCCGTGGCCGACTGGTTTCCAGTCGGGTGTCTCGGCTGGTGGTCGGGGGCTCCCTCCTTGGGATATCTTCGCTGGGAGGAGAGGGCCTTCCACCCGGAGCGCTCTCGCTCGGGAGAGGGCTCCGGGGCTTTGGTTCCGCAGGCTTGGATGCCTCGGATGTTGCAGCTGGCGTTGGCCCCTCGCTCTTCCCAGCAGGATCTATATCTTGGGGCCTCCTGCCAAACGAACGACGAGCGTAGTCGCAATGAAGACAACAAAACTTTCAGCAAAGAGCTTAACTTCAGTCATAAGGCATACCTGGATGATCGGCAGATCTTGGGCGCCGCTTTCGGCGATAGCCTTGGAGGGGTCGCTTGGGCTGGAGGGGCTGGGACATCATCGTCCGAGTCATCGATGATGAGCCTCCTCTTGCTTGCCCATTTGCTGATGTCTTCACTCGGGGCCGTCCTCTTCTCGGCTGGGTCACTCTGGATCTTCACACCACCGGTTGGCTTCTTGGCAGGCCGAATCGGCACGTCGTCATGAGGAATTTTGTATGGCTTTGAAATGATGGTGGCATTTTCCTGCAAGAAAGATTCTTATAACACTAGGAAGTGATATCAGGATTGCAAGGCAATGAAAGAGTTAAGTCGGCTTACCGGAGGAGGAGGTCGATACAGACTGAAGGGGAGGACTCGCAGCATGAGGCTGCATTCGACTGCAATTCCAGTCGAGAAGACCTTGTACATTCGGATCTTCAGGATCTCGAAGCTAAGGAGTCACGGTCTTCCCGATTGGGGTCCCTCTCGCCCTCGTACTCGAAGGCTGGCTTCGATCGTTCCTTAATCGGTGCCAGTCGGCTTGGGCACAGGGGGAAGGCCAACGAAATTTGGCAGGCTGGGTTCAAGATTGTTAATATAAAACCAGCTCGCATGCCAGCCCTTGTTGGAGGATTTCAAGGGGAGAGAGAAATACTCCTTGCGGAGGGATCCGCGGAGTTGGAAACCCGCCCCGCCAATGACGCAAGGATGGTCCTTATTCGGATGCGGTTTAAGGTAAAACATACGACGGAAGAGTTGGAAGTGGGGGAAAATGCCAAGGAAGGCTTCACACACATGGATGAAAAGAGCGATGTGGAGCATAGAGTTGGGGTTCAAATGATAAAGACGAAGACCATAATAGTCAAGAAGCCCCCTAAAGAACTCGAAAGTGGGGAGGCTGAAGCCACAGTAAAAGAAAGATGTGAAGACGACGAGCT
The DNA here is from genome assembly GCA_019925245.2 of Oryza australiensis. Classification (NCBI taxonomy): domain Eukaryota; kingdom Viridiplantae; phylum Streptophyta; class Magnoliopsida; order Poales; family Poaceae; genus Oryza; species Oryza australiensis. The sequence goes on along the minus strand of JAIFGZ020000381.1, from coordinate 267,701 downwards.
CACTGGTGTTCGAAGTGTGGAACTCCTCACCCGACGCCGGGCGCCAGCCCACGATCTCCTTAGGAGGAAGCACTCCGTGCTTCACCAATTTTTTGAGGGTGGATTCCCTCACATCCAAAGTGGCCCACTACTCGAAAGGGATTTTCCTCTCATCCGCCATGAGTGTGGTTTGTGTGGGGAGCAGATCTGGCTTGAAGGATGGGGATTTGAGATGAGGGTCTGAGAAGATGGATGCGGAGGCTAGCTGGAAGCGAAGCACAAGCTTCTGGATCGGTGGATTGGATGCGCGCAAGATCTTAGGGTTCTCCGCTGCGCGCTGATGAACAGTGTTGTGGTTGGGGAATTTTTTCTGGGAAGACGAAGTGGCGGGGATGACCTCGAGGCTTTGTAAGAGATTTGAGGATTGAGCTAGGTTTTCTCGCGATTGGGCCGAGCCCATGAGAGACCCGCGGCCCGCTAAGGTGTGGCCCGACGCGTGTCCCTAGGGACTTAAGTGGATGAATTTAAGCGATTTGCCTTGGCAATATGCACATGTCTGCGTGAGCTGTACCTTTTGAAATCCTTTCATACCGCGGTTTGCTTGACTTCATGAGAAGCTAGCGCGATGCAATTTGAAAGGTGACAAACAAATAAGCTTTTTATGGCGCCTTGATGACAGGGCGTTTGGTTTTTTTAGCATTTGATTAAATGATTATATCAATGTCGTTTTTCCACCTTGGTGAAGATCTTTTTAGATTGAGACCAGATATGGCCGAGCTATTTAATACTTCGGTCATATTTTTCAGCAACCGAAAATTTGTTTACCCATGAGGGATGATTAAAATATTTGTTCCGAGATGACTTGGGCAGATCCACTCAGATAAGCATGAGCTTACCGAGTGTTTTCCACCCACAAGGGTTGATTGAGTTATTTGTTCTGAGATGACTCGGGCAAATTCACTCGGACGAGCACAAGCTTGCTGAGTGATGAGATTTTTTATGATTTCTATTAGCTTGAGCTAAGAATTTATATGGGAATAATTCTTTGTGGTTTTCGACTATATTTTTAATCACATACTCAGGGGCTATACCTAATTAGGTACATCAAGAGATGCACCTAGATATTTATTTTTGAGAATTTTTGGATATTTTTCAGCCCTTCACAGTCTTTGGAGCCACTCGAAAGATTCAGGCAAAAATGATGGAATCACTCGGCGCCAGAAGCACTCGGCCAAAAAGTTGCTTGGTTGAGTACTATCTTAGATTGAGGCTGAGTTATCTCGTCGACTGCAAAGGACTCGGGGGCTACTGTGGAGATTATGGCAATCGGGTATCCACATGACAAGCTTATCCGACTGGAGATAGGGATCGTTTGTGCCTACCAAATATGTAAACCAAATATGACTTGGGTGTTACATTGCCGATTGAGATAAGGCAACGGCCTGTAGTCACGGTTTGGTAAGATTGAGGAAACCGACTTAGAGTAAGATAGGGTTTCCGATCTGTAAGCCCGCCTCCCAAGACTATATAAGGGGGGTGAGGGGCGTCCCTTGAGAGATATCATATGCTTTATGCTTTATGAGCTATTAGCTTTCAGCCTTAGATTTTGAGATCAATAAACACTCGGCGGATCGAATCCCCGAAACAGAAGTAGGGTATTACCTCACGAGAGGGCCTGAACCTGTCTAAATCCTTGTTTTCCACTCAACCCATTGCACTTGGCGATCTTGACTGCACCCCCAATTTTCTATTGTCGAAACTGAGTTTCGACACTCATGCCGCCGCAGCCATCGACCCAACGGTCCCAGCATCGCCCTATCGCCATCCACTCCCACTGGCTCCTGGTGAAGCCAGCCACCTCCATCTTGGCCATCCTCATAGGCATCACGTGCACGTTGCTGCTACATGCCAAGGCCAACGCCGACCTCCCAGTCCCAGCGTCACACTCGCCCTCACTGGTACACGCCAAGCTGCGCGAGTCTACACCCTACCCACCTGCTAGATTGCCATTCGCCAACGTCACACCATCCACAAACGGTCGGTCCGAATGTCACATCGTTGTACCCAAAAGTCACCGCTCATGCCGACCTTGCCAGCCGCTGACGCCACGGTCGTCCTCGTGCATGCTCGTCGACCACGCCATCCTCGCCATCCCCGCCATCTCGCCGCACGCCTCCACCCACTCCCGCAGGCACCAAGCCATCCTTGTAAGGACGAGCGTGCCTTGCCGCCACACTGTTGACGAAAAATCCACGCCTGATCGATGGTGCCAAATCTATGTTGACACAAACTATGTTGATAAACACAATGATTTGGGAGATCTGTTTAGCTCTAGTGTAGGTCGTGAAATATTGATGAGATGCCGGCGTGCCAATAAGTTTGATCCTCCAATTGACAAGTTTTAAGGCCGATCGGCTAACAGACCAGTGTCGATGAAACGAAGCTTGGATCCTGTTGAGCGATCCAAAAGATATTTGTTAACTGATAGCCGCTAGCTGATAGCTTGATGTATAATCAATCGATAGATTGAAAGCCGATATCCAATAGTTGTTGATGTTAGCCGATATCCGATGTAGCGATACTAGCCGATATTGATAGGGTTTTAAATACTCGGCTATATGTCCGATGTAGATTCTGACGTTTGGATAAATAATGATATAAAGACAATCGGCTCATAATAATGTAATAAGATAATGAACCAATCAACCGATATAAATGTGACAAATTAGATATTCAATGAACCAGTCAGCCGATATAGATATAATGAAGCAAACATCCAACAAACCAATCGGCCAATATAGAACATTAGATGTAGGTTCGATGGTTAAAACATACATTGGCTGGAAGTCCGATGTTATAAAATCAAAATGATTAAGTGATCAATGAAACCTTTGATGCAATTGGCTAAAACAACTTGTATATAATCTTTATAAGCCGATACCACACTTAAACAATATCAAGATAACTCATCGGCTGAAACCACAATAAAACAATAATTGATGCCTACTAACTTAATAAATCTAACTTACAACCACAACCTCATAGGTCGGACCTAACCAATGCAGCATAAAGTTGATAATTGCCTGATAGATTTAAATCAGTCGATATGACACAGATCAAAGTGGTCATGTATTAAATTTAACCAAGACAGTAAAACCATCAAAGATAAATTTAACATATCAGATAAGATCGGCTAACCTTTCAACAAAAATTAGCATAAACCTATCAACTTAACAAGACTTAGATTATCAATAACAATCTACTATGTCGAAACTAACCGATGCAGCACGAGATTGTATATGACAAATCTAACACTCAATGAGCTAATAAATCTGTCTAATGTGATGGATATAACAAATCTATCTAAAGCGACATTATATTTAAAAAGACATCAACTTGATCAGAATATCAGACCTAACCAAGGAAGTCCTAACTAAGCCAATGTGGCTATAAACAGTAATAGAACTAAAGATAGATATGATATACCAGAGAGGCAACACTTGCGTTGGTCCAATTAGAATATCGGACTCAACCGAGGAAGTCCTAACCATGCCAGCGCAAGAGAAGATGACGGAACTCACTTCTTGCCACAGGTCGAACTCAATCGATGCAACCCATGCGCGAAAACAAGAACTTGTCAAAATAAAACCTTATAACAGGGTGGCGATGCGTCAAAAATAGATGTATATTGATCTATGAAGATGATTTACAAAAACCCCGGGTGTACATATTTATACCCATGCGTAGATACTAGTCCTTATTGGACACGACAAAATCTTTTCTAAATATAAATTAAAAGATATAAGTTCTGATCAGACTCTAACGGGGTGTTCGGTACGGCTCCAACTCCAAGTTCCAGCTCCAACTGGAGCTGATGTCTGGAGCTGATGGAAGGTAGCTCCATCTTGCTAGTTTATTTTACTGAAGTGCTCCATCCAGATCTATTTGGAGCTAGAGCGTTTGGCAGGGTTCCAGCTCCACTTCACCAGGATCCAGGATGTGGAGCCCTGCCAAACACCTCCTAAACAATCTTTCCTAAAAATAAAAAGAAAACTAACTGACTCAGTCTAATTAATAGATAAATTATCATGTCGCATCCTTCTTGAACTCAGTCTCTTCTGGATAAACTTCCTTTATTGATTAACCAAATATACTAATAATCTGACTGTTGGCGACTAAGAATTTCTATCGGTCAATTCCAGGACTCTGAAGCTGATACTAACTTTAGGCCGATGAAGACTTCGAGGCTTACCAAATTTTGGCATTAACACGAGCCATGCCGCTCCACCCATGTCGCGCCAAACAATACAGACCGCCAATGTCGTGCCTCCCATTACGCTTTGGACTCTGAGAGGAGACGGACACTGAGACCCTTTCGACCCGTCACAGCGACCCAAAGTCCGTGCAGGTACACGAGGCTTGCGACGGACTGCGGGGAAGTCTGCTCCCTCCCCGACCATGTGTGCCCGTCCTCTCCGTTCTCGTCGCCTACCCTGCCTCATCCCATGTTGTCCTCGCTCTGCCCCCACCACGATCGCCACGTGTCCCATGACGTCCTTGCTCTGCCCCCACCATGATCGTCGTGCATCCCATGTCGTCCTCACTCTGCCACCATCACGACCGATGCCCATGCAATCCTCGCTCTGCCACCACCACGATCGCTGTGCACCCCATGCTATCCTCACGCTTCCAAGGGCCAATGGCCGAAGCGATCGCGTGCCTATAAAAGGAGGGGGTCACCATTGCCATCCCCTCCGCCTCACATCCCTAGCCACCCCTCCCTTCTTCGCCTCTGCCTCCATCGTCACCATGACAGTAAAATACGTGCTGCCGTCACACTTCATTCCCCACCGAAGCCATCGCCACCCAATATCCTCCATCGTGCCTCCTCACGACCAACAAGTTCGTCACCAGCTCCACCTCCACCTAGCGAATCTGTCCCGCACGACATTGCCTTTCCCTCCTCATAGCATCCCCACCACCGCCGCTCCCTTTCCTTCCCACCAGCCATCCACGGACTGCCTGTCCCCAGGCCGTCTTGTCGCCGCCTAGTTCGGGCCCCATCTTTCCACGTCGAGGCAAGGCTATTGCTGCTCTTGCCTGCCTTCGAAAGCCACCGGTGCGACGTCGTCCTCATTATCCCGAGCGAGACCGCCACTCGACTTGACTCGGTGCCGCCGCACAAGTTCCTCTGTCGCCACCGCTTGTATCCATCTCGTCGGAGTCCCTCCGTGTTCGACCATGGTCCTCCATCCTTCGCTTCCGCGCGGTCGCCGCCGCGAGAGATAGAGAGAGAAGAAAGCAGGAGAGGAACAGGGAAGAAGAGAAGAAGAAACGAAGGGAGGTGCTGGCGCCGCCGACAAGTGGGCCTGCCCTGGTCCCACCTCCCCTAATCAGACTGTAGAGTAAGCCCCTCCTCTAATCCCTCTTTAAATCGGTCATTGACATGTGGGCCAAAGTGATTAATAAAACTAATTAAAACCTTGTTTAAATTATGTGTCACTGACGTGTGGGTAACGTGGCCACCATGGCAGTCAATTTGACCCTGGTCAATACTTGACCTCGACCTCACCTATCAGTGGCTCACTCCTTTATCTTAAGAAAAATAATTCAAATATAAACAAAAACTAGTAGGCCCCACCTGTCATTGACCCAAGTCTCTTTTTTAACTTAAATAATTTCGAAAATGAATTAAAATGATAAAAGTATTTGCTCCAATAAAGAAAACACTAAATTAAACTCGAAAATTCATAACTTATTCAAATGAAGTCCAAATCAAGCGAAACTTGTCTTGAAAATTTTGTAAATTCAAGTTCTACCTTCTGAACCAGAAGTAATAATTGTCACAAGTATAATTTGTGCACTTTGTGGCAAATAAACCAAGTTATGATACTTAATCCACCATGCTAAAAATTATTCCTAGGCAAAATAAGAGTAAAATGCACTGGTAATATCACAACTTGCAAAGTGGATGCAATTTAGTCACTCATCATGTAAATTATTCAAATGAGTTACTCATCTTGTTTCAGTGGTGCAAATCTTGTAAAATACATGTCACATATATTGTTTGTTTCTAAATTGGAAGCCATACAAGCCTAACATAATGTATCTATGAGACATGGGCAGGACAAACTGATATGTTTACATGCAAGCAATAAAATTACAAATTAGCACACATATTTTTATCTATGCTAGTTGCTACTTATGTGCTTTCAATAAACTTAGCAAGCAATAATAAAATTCATCTTAAATTGGATTTTAGTGTCAATCGTATCGAAGTTGGCTTATTTGTGGGTCGTGTGTGGCCATGTTTGCAAAAAAATCAACATGCATCCATTTTAATAGCGAACTTGGCACATGTTTTATGTGATTTGCACAAGAAAACAAGATGAGTGACTTGTTGGGGCATTTTACGAGATGAGTAATTCAATTGCACCCACCTCACAAGTTATGATACCACTGAAGTATTTTACTCACAAAATAATAACTCTAAATAATGGAAATAAAGACTCTAACCCGTAAGTTGCATAACACGACCATGGAGCATGAGAAAACCTTGACTTATAACACATGACAAAGATAAAATGATTTAAAGAGCAACATTTAACTAATAAGCAAATATATATCTAATTTATGGACCTATATGGGACTTGAATGAGATGAATGCTTTCTATAGGACTTTCATCTCAAAAGAGATAAAAGAAATGGATATACCTCATGTTTCATAGAAATTCTAAAAAATTAAATCAATAATTAAAATCTACACTTACCCAAGTAATTACAACCTTAAAAACATAATCACACAATATCTAATCATGACTAGATTCTTGACATAAGAACAAAATTGAAGAATAGAATTACCTTAATTTATCAATTAAACACACCTTGTTAAGACTGTCATACCCGAAAATTCATCTGAAATTTCCAGACTATTTTGCGTATTAAATCCCTATCCAGGAATCAACCAGGGTATAGAAAATGATAAATTAATACACAGATCCAAACATAAAAACAAAGCGTAAAATAAAAATACTTACTGAAGAGGCACTTAGTCCTCACGCTCAAAAAGGATAGCAACAGAAAAGAAAGATGATCCTAGCGAAACTTCAACTCCACTCCACATGCAAACTCAACTGGGGTCTGAGCAATGATCTTCTAACACCATCTTTAACTCAGAAGCATTACACTTCTGAAAGAAGAGAAAAATCGTAAGGCTGAGTACAACCATAGTACTCAACAAGCCACACCAAGAAATGCAGACGTGCAAGGAAAGACAAGAGTGACTTGGGCTATTTTGCATAAATGCGGTTATAAACATTTAATGTTTAAAAACAGTAAAACAATTGATTAAGTTGAGTCATGTTTTATCCTCCACTAAACAATGTTGTCCCACATTGAACAGGCCCAACCATTCCACCTAAACTAATCTAATTCCATTAAGTCCAATATTAAAAAGTGTGGGACTAATCATAGTGAATCTGGTTGATCACCCATAACCGCGGGCACGACTATTCGAATAGTTTTACTCTGATCAGAGGTGCGCAACTTTACCCACAAGACACGATTCCACACATGTTACCATGCCCTGAAGTATCATCGCGATACTGCAAAGGAGAAAATTGTGACAAGACCTTTCACATAACCTCTCCCTAACCAATCATACCACACCAAGGTTTCGTCCCCACCCCTCGAAAGGCAATGGGCTGCCCCCCGCGTGTCATGATGAATCCGAAGCCGATCAACCCTTTTAACCGGGGTCGACCCAACTCCATCACGCCCACCCTTACTAGAGTACGTCGGCCAGAGGAAAGCTATACTACGAGTCAAGAAGTTACCCATTCTTGCTTGTGGTAAGCGTTGTAATTCTTTCACGGTTTTTCATGAACCGGTATTGTCATGGGTGCGACAATCCAAAACCATGCACCCACAGCCCACCATTATGTCATATTTTAATTGAGATAATTATGACCAATAAGACATGGCCAAGTGTTTCGAGCTTGTAGCTCATCAGAGACTAAAGTATTTAATGTAATTGTCTCATTTAGTGAGCTAGTGGTAATTAAGCATGGATAAGTATATAATCCTAGTAAAAATCAACATAAGTGACTAACGCTAGTCAATTTATCACCCAAGGTTGACAAATGAATGGATAACAAGTAAATATGGCACAAGCAAACAGATAGATAATCCCATCATTCCATGTAATTAGCAAAGCAATGTAAGTTTATTTGCAAACAGTAAAATATTTATAAAAATAGGATCAATATGCTTCAAGGAAAGTGTGACTTGCCTTGCTTCTTCAAACAGACTTCTGGACTCTTTTCCTCGCGAGCGCGAACTCCGGAAACGGCGGAATCTACATGCTGGCACACAAAATAAGGAAAAACCCTAATAAAAACCAAATAATAGTATATAAAAAGTAAACAAACATATAGAAATCAATTTTAGATGAATTTTGCAATTCGAATGGCCCAATTTAGAGTTCGTATGTATTAGATATGAATTTTAGAAGTTTTGGACCATTTAAATGAATTGTGAAAATTAAAATAATTTATTGTGCAATTTTTAATTATTTTTATAAGGAAAAAGGTTGATGTTCACGTCAGTGGCTGACGCGAGCGAGGGCTGACGTCAGCCGAACAAGGGCTGACGTCGGCCGCGGCGGCAGCGGCGCACAGGGTCCACGGTGGACTCGGTCTAGGGGGACCGGTCCACGGGTCCACCACGTGGACGGCCCGGATCACCCCGAAGGGGATCGGGCGTCCACGGGGACCGATGGCCCCGATCGGCCAAGAGGCGGATTGGACGGCTTGGGAGGCGAGGCCGGCCGGCAGTGTCGGGCGGGAAGAGGCACGGGGTCGGGCGGTGGGGTTGGGCGACGCGGACAGCGATGACGCGCACGAGCAGCGCGGTCGGTGGCAGAGAGCGGCGAAGAACGGCTGACGCACTGGACCAGCCCGGCGATGACCCTGACGGCGAATGATGGAGGAGAAAAAGACAGGGCGATACGGCTCGGGACCGGTCGGAGAGAGGGAAAAAGACGGGGAGAGATTGCTCACCGAGGTGGCTGGAGACGAGGAAGACGACGTCGGCCAGCGAGATTGGCAGGTGGAGGCTTGGGAAAAAGTGGCGGCCAATGGTCTTTGGGAAATGGCGAAATCAGCGGCGGTGCAGGATTGAAGCGGCGAGCGGAGGTGCGAGCAGATTGAGTGGTCAAAGGTGAAAACGAATGGCCCCGGCTCGGGTTAGCGGCGATGGGGTGATCTAGCGGGGGCCTGAGGACGGGAAGTGGCGGCCGAGGTGCGGGGTGACGTGGGCAAGGCGGTGGGGGGCTTAGAGTGCGACAGTGGTGATTGGAGTGTCGACGGCACGTGGCCAAACAATGGCGCATGGCGACAGAAATTGGCGACGGCGATTTGGGGCTCAAAATCGATCATAAAAAAAAGGAAACACGGGGCGGACGATCTCGGCTGCTTTTATAGGGGTTTTTAGAGTCTGGATTTGGCACGGTTCGCCCGGGAATTGCTCGTCATTTGTTTCAGATACGGAGAGAGAGAGAGAGGCGGCGACGGTTAGGGTTTGCGTGGGCAAGGCGGCGCTAGCTCAGGCGGATGCAGTGCGGCGGCGACATGGGTCAGGTGCGGCGCGTGCAGACGGGCTCAGTGCGGAGATACGGGCACGCGCGGCTATGGCGGCGCCAATGGAAAGACGGCAGAGGTTGGGGATACGCCCGACAGTGGGGCCCACCCGGTGGTTCGGGAAGGAGAGACTCGCTTACCGATAGGGCCCACCGATCGGTGGCTCGGGAAGCGGGGACGGAAACGAACTTTGGCGCGGTGCACAAGGGAGACGAACCGAGCACAAGCTGGGCCGGGAGGAGAGAGAGGAGGGAGTGGCTGCTTTGGCGGGCCGACCGAGAGGGAGATAAAGCGGACTTCAAGGAATGGGCTTAAAGGCGGCCCGAGCACATGAAAAAGATTTTAAATTTGTCTTTCTATTAAATTAATCAGCTAAATGATCTTTGAATTTTTATGTATGCTTCTAGTTCTCAAATAATTTCAAGAAGAATCCTAAAAATATAAAAATATATGGACACTCAAAGTATTTAATAAAAATATCACCAGCTCATTTAATGATTAGTTTTTATGTAAATAATTACTTTAATTCTCTTTGTATTATTATAATATTTCTAGAGCTCCAAAATTTCACGAAAAATTTTAAAGAGTATTTTAGGGCATGGAAAATATTTTAAAAATATTTCTAGCCATGATTTTTAAAGGAAAATTTTATTTACTTAATAATTTCACTTGATTTATTTGTTTTTCATTTTTATTTAATTTATAGGAAATAATTTATTTAATGATTTTTAATCCCGAACGAAAATCGGGTTGTGACAAATTCCCATATGTTAAATTTTCTACAAATGGGTTAAACCCACAAGACCACATGGCTAATTAACTAAAGTTCGACTCACCAATTATAGGTAAAATAGACATACCTAATAACACTTTAAATGACTAATATGAGCATCTATATCAAGTATATCTAAGTAAGTATGCAAGACAATGTCTAATATCAATTTTTCACAAGGAAATGACTTCACTTAGAAAACACACCTTCAATAGTTAACCTAGCTTGAACAAATCGAGTAACAATCTAAAACTCCATACACACCTACATATACTAAGTCAATATGTAAAAGCAACTAAACATCAATTCTTAAAACCTAACAAATGAAATTAGTGTTTATCTACAACTTGAACCTCTAATAATATACCCATTATCACATAAGCACAAGTAAGATGATAAATCAACTAAAGAATACTTCTCTAATTTGTCTTGGTGTGCCCTATAGCAAGCTTAGGTCTTAGCCTTGCCTTAGTTTAGTGTAGCCAAGCCCTCTAGAGACCTTATGGTTGGAATAGAACTCAAACCCTTAGCCTTTAGCATAGTTAACCAGCGAAGCTCTATAGACTTAAGAAGTACGAGAAAGATAGCTAGCTATCACTTAGTTCTCCCTAGGTTTAGATTTTGGTTTTGTATGTTGATTGGTTGTGGTATTTTGTTTTTCCCGCTCTTTAGATTGTATCGCTCGTGAGGATTGTGAAGGTGCTACCCAAGGAGCAGAAGGTTGAGCAAGGTGAAGCTCATAGTTGCTGAGAAACTATAACTCAAGGTCACACCAAATGGTACGCACAGTGGCCGTCAGCGACATGACTTCTTAGAGAAGATCGTGAGAGATGGTGCCATACAACTAACTGAGGACGATGCAATCACATCGGCACCCAGGTAGCTTGATCAAGGGGAGGACCGTCGGAGGAGATGTGATCCATTAGGGCATATTTGCCGAGAACCACAAGAAGCAGGTCGCACCACCGAGAATAGTTCCTGGCTGTGAGGTCGAGGGTCACCGTCACCAATGCTTTGACATTGAGGACGGCAACGGCCTGAGCATGGAGAACCGCGAGGGCATCATCATCTAGGGCAGGAAAAACTAGGACGGCGTTGGTTGGAGGCACGTTGTCCAGCGGTGTGGCGTTGATGGCCGGGGGTGCACCTGCGATGTCGACAAAGAGCCAGGTGAGGAGTGCCACGAGCTCTACCGTCAGTAGTGCACAGAGAGAGAGGCCACAGGCGAGGTGGCCTTCACAATGACCACAGAAGGAAGGTTGTAGGCAAGTGCTTGGTAAAGGCATCACGCACTGCGAAGTAGGCCTTGTTGGCTGTGGAATCGACGATGGCTTTGGAGGTCGTGTCATCGATCTGTAGGCCGAGAGGAGGTTGATACGAGGTGCGGACAACGTCGACGATGACCATGGCTACGATGTTGACGAGGGCATCGCATGGGAGATGGATGAGCCGACGGTCAACATGGGCGTGTGCGGTGTAGGGTGTTTAGGGTTAGGAGTGGAAGCAATAGATCGAAGAATCTGATGCCATGAGAGCGAGATAGACTCAACGCAATGATTAGATTGGGGTTGCTATACCATGAGATCCTGTCCGGACGGGATGATACCAGCGAGTATCAACTTCTTATGCCGATGAGTATCAGGTTCTTATATCGGTGGGTATCGGATGATTCCTGTGAGGTATCGACTGATACTTGCGAGGTACCAAGCGATACTTGTGATATCAGTTTTTGATATCGATGGGTATCGGGTGATTCCTGTAAGGTATCAGGTGATAGTTGTGATATCAATTTCTGGTACCGGTGGGTATTGGATGATTTCTATGAGGTATCAGGTGATACTTGCTAGGTACGAGACGATACTTGTGATATTAGGTTTTGATACCGGTGGGTTTCAGATGATTCCTGTGAGGTATTAGGTAACACTTGTGAGGTACCAGGCGATACTTGTGAGGGATTAGACAAATACCCATCCCACGCGATGGTGTTGATTCTGCTCCACCGATTCCCCCTCTCAGCCATGCAGCTCTAGGATCTGCAGTTGCTCCTGCTTTGTCATATTCCCCCAACCGCACGTCAGGACGAAGGTGGTTCAGCCACTGCAGCCAGTAGCTCTTCCTTTTCTGCTTCAGCCCTGTATGTAACTTGAGCTAATAAGCGATTGATCAATTGATCCATCAGAGAAGAAAGTGAAATAGAAAGAGAGAAATCGAAAGCTTACCAATGCAGCGTGTTCTAGCGGCCCTCGCCGTGGGTAGCAATGCAGTTGACGAGGAAACAGGTCCTCAAACATCCACAGCCTGCACCGGAGGTTGTCGTTGTCGGCCGCGTCCTCCGTGCTGAGCAGGTCTTCTACCATCCACGTCCCGCATCAGAGGTCGTCACCACCGGTCGCTTGCCCACGTCCTCCTCGCCGAGCAGGTCCTCCACGGCTCGCGTCGGAGGTCGTCGCCACTGGCCACCTCCTCCTCGCTGCTCAGCCTCAGCTCTCACGCCTCCTTTTGCATCAACATCGATTTGCGATCTCCTTGCCTAGCTAGCGTATTTGGATGATACGGGCATCTCGTCATATAGCAGTTTTGTGATTAGATTGATATCAGTGCAGAGTACATACAGGCACGAAACCTTTCTCATCTGCTCAACCAATTTATTGAAATAGAACTGGAAGAGATATCAGGAGGATCGGCCAAAAGGAAAACTAACTATACATGCCATATACACGAGATATGCTAAAAGTATCAGGCACATGCATTTTTCAAATCTAAGTACGATCCGTCGAGCCGTCAGGCACTATCAATCCCCAATTTCTTCAGCATTTAACCATAGAACTTCTTTCCAATCAGGTCTGAGTTTTATGATCGGGAAATAGGAGAAGCTTTCAAGTTTCAACCAGAAAAACAGGGGAAATTGGACTTTAAATGATGGGAAACACAATACTCGATTCCTAAACTTTCACCTCGAAAAAACAAACAAGTTCTCGAATAATCTCACCTAAGATCCGAAGACATTTAAACTCCCCGTTGCACGCCCATACTCGCGAGCGGCGGCCGGCCTCCCTCACCGACGGCGGCATTGGACGACGGGTGGCAGCGCGGCGACGATTCGCCTCACAGGGAAGGAGACGAGAGGAGAGGTTTCGCGCCGACGCACCCTCATGGCGGCTAGGTTGGGCTGCGCCACCGTGTGCTGTGGTGGCCCGTTTGGTAGGCTCGCCGCTCGTGTAACTAGCCAGCCCAATCTTTGAAGATTCAAAGGTGATTTGCATAGGTTCCTACATCTAAATTTCTCATTCGTCGTCGTGTGCTCGCCGCCGTGTGCTGTGTTTTAGCTTGCTTTGTTGGAACGTTAGAGGCTTAAATTGTGTGGCTAAAAGAAGTGTTGTAAGAGAGTTTGTTCGTTCTAGTGGTGTCTCCATTATCTGTCTTCAAGAGACAAAACTTGATGTGATTTCCCCAAGTGTTGTTTTGGAGATTTGTGGTTTGGATTTCGATGCTTACTTCTATTTACCTACCCAGGAAACAAGAGGTGGTATTTTGGTGGCCTGGAAGGGCAACATGTTTAGCGGGACCATTTTCCACCTTGGCACTTGGTCTATTTCAATCAAAATGTATGCTGCACAGTCGGATAAGCCCTGGCTTTTGATATCTGTTTATGGTCCTCAACTGGAATCAGATAAGGTCCTCTTCTTGGAGGAGCTCTCGGGCTTGAGACAAAACAATCAAGACTCTTGGATGCTCTGTGGTGATTTCAACATGATCTTCTCGGTTGTCGATAAGAACAATGGTCGGTTGAATAGGAGAATGATGAATGCCTTTCGAAATAAGTTGAATGAGTTGGAATTGCGAGATCTTTATCTTTTTGGCAGACGGTATACTTGGAGTAACGAGCAAAGCCAACCAACCTTGGTAAGACTAGATAGAGTTATACTGACTTCTGGTTGGGAAGAAGATCTCTCAGATTCTTTCCTGCAAGCCCTCAGCTCATCGGCCTCTGGCCACTCCCCTCTGTTGTTAACCTATGGGGACACAAGGAGAAGACCGAGGAGGTTCACCTTTGAAAGTTTTTGGACCAAATTTGAGGATTTTGATGCCGTGGTTCAGCAATCGTGGGAATAGCCAGTAAATTCAGAAGATCCTTATGTGACAATGCATCTTAAGCTATCAAGATTGAGTAAAACTCTTGCTGCTTGGGGTCAGAAAAAGTTAAGTAAATTTAGGTTACAACTTGACATTGCCAATGAGGTGATTCTCAGGCTAGAGAGCGCTCAAGACCACAGGCCTCTTTCGATGATGGAAAGAAAGCTTCGAGCGATATGCAAAGGGCATTGCTTAGCCCTTGCTTCGCTTGAGAGAATTCGGCTCAGACAGCGAGCCAAGGTCTTCAACCTCAGAGAAGGTGACGTGGGTTCAAAATATTTCCATCTCAAGTTGAAATCTAGAAAAAGGAAGCTCACCATAGTGCGATTGGAACACAATGGGGTTATTGCATCAACACAACAAGACATCCAAAACATGGCGGTGAATTACTTTCAGTCACTTCTTCGGTGAGAGGAAATTTGCTCTCGTACTCTGAATTTTGATCGCATTGGCCTTGCATCTCTTGATTTGTCTTCTCTGGATGCTTATTTCACAGAGACTGAGGTTTGGGATGCAATCAAGACCCTTCCCACGGAGAAATCCCCAAGGCCCGATGGGTTCACAAGTCTTTTTTATCAAAAGTGTTGGGACCTGATCAAGATGGATGTGATGACTGCTTTGACAAAGTTCACTTCTGGAAACAGTCAAAACTTGCACCTACTTAATTCAGCTTTAGTGGTGCTTTTACCTAAGATAGACAATCCAACGCTGGTGAAAGATTTTAGACCAATTAATCTTGTGCTCAGCTTCTCCAAGATTATCACAAAAGTTCTAGCCCGACATTTAGCCACTATGATGGACAAACTTGTTCCACCTTCGCAGACAGCTTTCATCAAGGGCAGGAGGATGCATGAAAATTTCATCTTTGTCAAGGGATTGATTCAACGCTTCCACAAGCAAAAGAAGCCCATGATCCTAATGAAACTAGACATCACAAAGGCATTTGACATAATTTCCTGGAGCTACCTCAACTCTATGATGCTCTACAGGGGTTTTGGCAATGCCTGACGCAATTGGATAGCCTCTCTCTTCCGCACAGCACAACTCAGGATCATGATAAATGGAGACAAATCTGCGAAGGTCACACCAGCGAGGGGTTTAAGACAGGGAGACCCTCTTTCACCCCTTCTATTTGTTTTGGGAATGGATGCACTCCAGGCTTTGATGCTGCTGGCTCAGAGACACGGTTTGCTGACTCCACTTAACCATAGATTGGAGATACCACCAGCCTTCGTTTATGCCTACGACGCGGTAATCTTCTTTAGACTAATCCTGCAAGAAGCAAGAGTAGTCGACAAATTGCTCGAGTTGGTTGGACAGGCCTCTGGGTTAAAATGCAATCTCTCCAAAAGTACCATCAGTCCCATTCGCTGCTCTCTACAACAGGCTGAGGTAATTGGGGAAATCTTGTCATGCCGAAAAGAGGACTTCCCAATTAAATATCTTGGTTTGCCACTTTCCCCATGGAAGCCAACTAAGGCGGAGTTGCAATTCTTGTTTGACAAGCTCTCGAAGAAAGTGGTTGGGTGGAAACCTAAGCTACTCTCCCTGGATGGCTGGTTGTCTTTGATCAAGTCGACACTGACCGCCTTACCGATGCATCTTCTAACAGTCTTACAGCTGCCGAAATGGGCAATTAAACAAATTGAAAGAAGGTGCAGGGGTTTCTTATGGAAGGGCCAAGAGGAGGTCAATGGTGGGCACTGTCTAGTTTCTTGGCGCAAGATCTGCATGCCCATTGAGAAAGATGGATTAGGAGTTAAAGACCTATCCCTCTTTGGTAAAGCCCTCCGTTTACAATGGGTTGCAAAGAGTCCTGAGCAAAAAGATAGGCCTTGGACAACGGTTAACACGAAGATGGGGAAGGATGTTGAGGAGATTTTTCGCGGGGTTACCAGCTTCAGCCTTGGCAAAGGCAAGAGCACTGATTTTTGGACTAATAATTGGACGGGGAATGGTTGCCCGGCATGGAGATTCCCGTTTCTGTACTCTTTCTGTACTCTTTTGCTGGAAGGAGAAGCATGCCGGTCTCTATAGCATTGCAAGGCAATGTCTGGGTCAGGAGGCTACGAGGGACTCTTTCAAACGCCGCACTCGCTGAATTCTTTCAACTCTGGGAGGAGGCAGGTAGCATTAACTTAAATGAGGGAGAGGATGACACTGTCAGATGGAAGTGTTCACAGGATGGAAACTTCTCCTCTTCCTGTTTATAACCGGTTTTTCATGCCACTGGAAGACTGCGAATACGGCAAAGATCTTTGGAAGTGCAAAGCGCCATCGAAGAACAGAAAACTTGTCATCATTTGCTGGTTAGCTGCTCGTTCTTTGAGAAAGTTTGGCAACGGTTGAGATCATGGTGCAACATTCAGTTTCAAATACGGAGGTGATCTTTGGGTATGGTGGCAAGAGACGGGGCGTCGTTGTCGCACCAGAAACAGGATTAATTTTGACTGCCCTTTTATGTTGATATGTTGGATGATAGGGAAAGAACGCAATTCACGAGTGTTTCAGCAAAAATTCAGATCAGCAACTGAATTAGCAGCGGACATCAATGACAAAATCGGTGTGTGGTATGAAGCAGGAATTTTTCAGAAGAATGCCACCACGGACCAGCACTAGGAGAAGTAGAAGCAGAAGAAGTAGTAGAATTAGAAGCAGAACATAACAGAAGGAAATGGGCGCATGCTGGAACTTTGCTGCAGCAGTGCAGGGGTTGATGAGTCGCTTCAAACTGTATAGCTCTGTTTAATTTTCAGCTTTCATTAGCTTGCTCTAGTTTCCATTGCCTAAATGAGAACCAACACGACAATTTTTATATCGTAATTATAAAGCTAAACTTTGTTTTACTCTTTTAAACTTTAATAAAATCGGTCGGGCCAGTCCGTTAACCTTTCCATAAAAAAATAAATTTCTCATTCTCTGTGCCTCAAAAAAAATTTCTCATTCTCTGTTACGGTCTAAAGTTCAGATTATATGCTCAGATTCTCCGTGAGTTTGTTCAAATTCTTTTTGAAGTGTTATATTTCAATTTCAGAATGAAGAGGCTTTTGGATGGTAATATGAGCATTGCACCAGCTGGAACTGCAGCTCATGTAATTACATTTAACATGGAGTAATTTCATGGTCGACAACGAAACAGAGCTATCAGATGTCAACGATTTTATTCGAGAGCTCATTCTAGTCTAGGATGACATGACAGCCTGACAGGCAATAATCCTCCTCTAATTCCTGCTCATCTTAGGCTGCGTTTCGTTCAGGAGTGAAGGTTAAAAATTTCTCCCCACTTATGTATGACAGACCGACTCACGTATTAAAACAAAACAACACATTAACCTAATATGATTAATTAAATATTAACTAAAATAAATTTTAAAAATATATTAATATAATTTTTTAAGTATTTTTTTAAAGTATTTTATAAAGTAACGTGTTAACGGAAAACGAAAGATGAGAAGCTGAAAACTTGTAGTTACGCAGCCTTAGGAAACAAACACCAAATAGATTTCCAGAGAAAATCAGCATGTACATCCAGCAGGATAGGCTAGCAATCATAGAAATTAGATAGGCTAGCCATCATAGAAATTTTGCAGTCCTTGTCTAGCATGTCAGAATCCAAAGGAGCATTAACAAGGTTGTCTGAATCAACAGTATTGATTAATAGGTTTGACTTGGAATTCAGGCAACTTTCAGCCAACCATGCCAACGAGACAAACTTCTCATTCTGGCATTCTGCAATTTGTGCGTGGATTACGAACAGATCTTGGTTTGTTTGCAGTTGGACTCAAGAGCTAAATGCTTACCATCGGTCTTTTTTCATGTTTTAAATGCCGATGGCTGCGAAGGTTCAAAGCTGGTCCCTGTCTATATTATCTCTAAGAGCAACTCCAAGAGAACCCTAAAAATTTTGTTTCTAAAACGTTGTATTGGGGATATCAGAACACCACAAAAGTATCTCCAATATTTTAAAACATGCCACGTAATTATAATTGGGTTCATTTTATATTTGGGCTGCCTTGTTGCAACGCATTCATCTACCGACTGTTAGGTTAAAATTCGCGTTCGCCCTCTGCCTTGGCTCCTCTCCACGGCGACAGACATGGCCGCTGCAAAGAGAGCAGCTAGCGGCAACAGCACAGCAAACTGCTAGATTACTTGGGATTTTGGGATTACACACGACACAACAGCACAACAAACTGCAACACACGGCAGCAGCAAACACACGGCAACAGCAGGCAACTTGCAATCGGCGAAGCAGGCAACACGTGGAACATCGGCAAGAGCACTTGGAGCAGCGGCAACACAAGCATCACAAATTTCTCACAGCGACAACAGCGGCTACAGCACCCAATATCCTGTCATCCGCTCGGAGTTTCTTCGGTCAACTATAATCGGAGTTACATAAAATGGATTCGATATGAGTGGACGAAGTCTTTTAATGAAACTAGTGATTCGTCGTCAGATGATGACGATGATGATTTCTTGGTTTCTGTTGCTCATGTTGCTATGGATATGGATGAGTCCGATGATAAAAAAAACATTGTGGCTCTATCCCAGGGCATCAAGTACTCCGGCGAGACAGACAGGCAGGGTATGAGAGGTTGTATCGGGATTATTTTTCACATGATTGTACGTATGGACATAGTTATTTCAGACGAAGGTACATAAACAATAGATCTATTTGAACCATTTTATTAAAAAAACATATTACGTACATGTGTCATTGATCTTGTCGTGCAAGTTTCGGATGAAACGTACATTGTTTGTATGCATATGGAATGCCATCGAACAACACGATGAATATTTCGTGCAAAAAAGAAATGCTGCTGGTGTACTTGGCCTTTCTAGTCTGCAAAAGATTACTGCAGCATTTCAGATGTTAAGTTATGGAGTAGCAGCTGATGCTACTGATGATTACATTCGTATTGGTGAGAGCACTGCTATTGAGAGTTTAAGAAGGTTTGTTAGAGTTATTGTGGAGGTTTATGGAGATGAATACTTGAGATCACCTAATGATGATGATACTGCTAGATTACTTGCCATTGCAGAGAAGAGAGGTTTTCCTGGTATGCTTGGGTCGATTGATTGTATGCATTGGAGGTGGAAAAATTGTCCTTCGGTATGGCAAGGTATGTACACCAGACATGTGCATGAGCCTACAATTATACTGGAAGCTATTGCAGATAATCATCTTTGGATTTGGCATGCTTTCTTTGGGATGCCTGGTTCATACAATGACATCAATGTTTTTCACCGTTCTTCATTATTCGCACGTCTAGCTGAAGGTCAAGCTCCGAAGGTGAAGTATACCATTAATAACAACGAATATAAAATGGGTTATTATCTTGCTGATGACATATATCCCTCGTGGGCCACAATTGTGAAGTCCATATCTGACCCACAAGGAAGAAAGAAGAAATATTTTGCGACTGCCCAAGAAGCTTGTAGGAAGGATGTGGAACGGGCATTTGGGGTTCTGCAGTCTCGTTTCGCTATTGTTCAGGGGCCAGCTCGATTTTGGGATGAAGAAACTCTTGGACAAATCATGAGGGCTTGTGTCATTATGCACAACATGATAGTTGAGGACGAGTACGTTGATGAAGACGATCCAAATTATGAGGGAATGGGAGAAAATGTAAATCCTTCTCATGATAAAACACCTGAATTTGAGAAGTTTATAAAAAATTATAAGGATATAAGAGACAGAGATGTTCACAATCAGCTTCAAGATGATCTCATTGAGCACCTTTGGCAGCATCATCCAGACCTCTATAAATGATTAGCTACATCAAGAAGAATTGGATGTTCTATGCAGACATTTTAATTTGATGATTTTGGCCCCTTATTTTTTTAAAAATAATTAGATGTTCTATGCATTATTTTGATCATCAGAAGCAATGTTAACATACCCAATTTGTAATAAGTCTTGACTTTATATATGTGTATATGTGTTACTGTACACTTTCTTTGATGCTCACCAGATGTAAATACAAAATGCCAGTTAATTCATCAAGGCTTATTTTACTATACCTCAACCAGCAATCGTACCTCAAACAACAATTATACTGTACCTCATACAAACGTGCTTGCAACCATTAGAATGCAGTACAAATCCATTTATAACACAAACCCTCCCAGTAGCAAGCAATAGAATCTCTCAAGCCTATAAGTTGATCTACTCTGTACGAGCAACCATGATAAACTCTTCTCCTGAGTATATACTTCAATTAAAGGTGTTCTTTTGCAGAATAATTGGAGATCAGTGAAATAAGTAGGAGTATTGTACATTGTTATATTTTGAAATGTCATATTATTGTCCATTGAGTTCATCCGTTGCTGCTGCGTGGTCATGTAGCGTAGTAGTATCATCAAGGATGATTGAAATCCATTGTCCTTTGCAAGCAC
The DNA here is from genome assembly GCA_019925245.2 of Oryza australiensis. Taxonomy (NCBI): domain Eukaryota; kingdom Viridiplantae; phylum Streptophyta; class Magnoliopsida; order Poales; family Poaceae; genus Oryza; species Oryza australiensis. Next base: position 246,776 of record JAIFGZ020000381.1, on the reverse strand, counting down.
CAAAGCAAAGGACCAAAGCACGTACAGGAGGACCCAACGAAAAATGACACCATTCAGCCGCCATTGGAGTACAGGAGGACCCAACGAAAAAATGACAGCAGATTGACATTAAAGGTGTTCTTTTGCAGCATATGACATTAGGAAAAAAATGCCAAAAATCACAGCCACACATATCCAGAAAAGGAGTGCCATGGAAACAAAATTCAGGAAATCCACAAATATCCAGGAAAGCCACACATATGCCACAATATTTCCTGTCTCAAGCAAGTTCATAGTCTATTCAGAATGACAAGCATCCTACTTATTTCAGAATTCAAGCAAAATTCAAATGGCTCATGACTTATTTCAGATTTGAAAACCTACTTATTATTTGAAAAATAAATTCTATTTAACTAAACGACTCATGATCTCAGCTTGCAAACACATGTAGTACTTCTTTTGCTCATTGGCATGAAAGAAAAGTCCATGGACATAATCCTTTCTTCGTCCCTCTTCTTCTGCAAATGGACCTCCTGACTCCTCACCTCAAGAAGTAGCTTTTCATTTGCAACTCTTTCCTGTTCAAGAGCAAATGCTTTGTTGAACCTTTCTTCCTTTTTCACCTCTTTCTCCTCATCAGCTTGTTTCTTCTGTGCCCACATATTTTCAATTGTTGTGGTCACATTTTTTTTCTCTTCCAACAATGCTGCTTTAGCCTTCTTCTTACCAATTGGCCTTGTCAATGCATTATCCTCTATGCCATCTACCTCAGCTTGTGCCACTGCACTAGGAAAATATACAATCGGATCCGCAGTTGAGATTGTCTTCTGCTTCTTGTTAGATGTTTTACCACTAGCCAGTTTATCAATTTTGGAAAGCCATTTTGGTTGAGTTCGCAGCTTATTCCAGCAATGTATGAACTGAAATGGTTTCTCGTGCTTGTCTTGAGACTTGTACAAAGCGCATGCCTCTGCAACCTACACACACCAATCTCAAAATCATTTGTGATATATGACAATAAATAAGCCAAATTAAATGCTAATATTGCATATTTGAGTAACTACCTTGTCTTGCATTGTAATACCACTCTGTTGTCTTCGCTCAACCTGTGCTAGACATGCACAAAACTTGTTTACACTTTTTTGTATGGTCTCCCACCGGTGCATCAGAGAATTGATGGTACGGTTAGAGGGACAGGTCTTGTGTTCATGGAAGTAGTCATAGATACGAGACCAATACTTGTCACCTTTTTGGTCTTTCCCGATGACTGGATCCAAGCTTACATTCAGCCACGCCGAAACCAATACCTCATCTTCGTTGTCACTGAAATTTTTTGATCTCTTGTGATTTGGCCTCGCAGAGGGTGCCGTTGGATTAACTTGCATTGCTTGTGAATGTTGTTCAGCATAGGTGTGGACATAATTATCAAAATCACCTACATTAGTTTCATCCATAATCATGTTGGTAAAAAATCCATTTCCTGCAAGCATAACAAAGAATAATTTAGTTGGTATTTTAGAGGGGCAAGACCTACTACTGTGATGTACAATATTACAACATGCAATTAACCTTTTAAGAATGATATACACAGTATATATACTCTGTGAATATAAAACAAGCTGATTTAATGCAAAACCAACATAGCATATTCCAATCTGAGTCACTACACAGGAGTTTAACTTCTTATATAGTTGCATTTATTATTAATAAGAGAAATGTTATAGTCCATCACAATTGTACATGTGGAACTGTATGCAGTAATGCATTCGGGTATTGAACTAGATTTGGTAGTTGTATGCAGTAAAGCTCCAATCTAAAAGATAATTTTACAATTGGTAGTTGAAAACCCCAAGAAATCATCAGATTGAAAAGGGATCCACATATGACACTTGATAGAAACAGAAGGTTGCATCAGTCATGAGACAAGCAGCACTTAATTCATGTGTCTTACACAAAATCTCAGTTAGATTGGAGAAGCCAGAGTAATCCAATATCCTGAACGGATGCTGACCCACTATCTTGATATAAATCAATGTGACAAATCCATTACACTAACAAGGACCACTATCAGTAGATTGAAAACGTAATTATTAAACCACTATCAAGTAGATTGTAAACCTAACTAAACTCCAAACCACAGAGAGACAAAGAGATGCTAACTACTGTTAGATCAAAGTATTTGATCTAATCTTTACTTACATAAAACTAACCAGAATCATCTAGTCTAAATACATCTACTAATGCGGAAAATATTAACAGTTCGGTGAATACCAGCGGCCGTGGCATCCATGGTCGTCGGTGATCCCGTAACGAAGTTGATTGCTTGATCTGCGTCAGGAAAGTAGCGCAGACGTTCCTTGAGGGTGCGCTCGGGGTAGCGGCGTCCTTCGGGGCGCCACCTACACTGTCCTGGGCGAGGAACTCGAACTTCCGAGCCTTCCAGTGTGCTAATAGATCGGAGGGTGGATTAGGGTTTGGAAAAACACGGGACTCGTGATTTTCGCGTTAGGGTTTAACTCGGGGTTAATCCCTTCTTATAGGGTCGCACTGTAGGCAAGGGGCCGAGCCCATAAGGCTAAGGATCGCCAACCGATCACGACGAAATCGGACTCGGGATAAGATTCCTAGTCCGATAAGATATGTATCCATATCTTCCTTATACGTGTTGGTTACTATTGACCGAAATCAAATCCTAACTTAAATAAAATATCCAACATTCTCCCCCTTGACCGAAGGTCAATAACTTAACTCAAATTAACGACTATTCGGTCGCTGACTTAAACTAAACTAAACTTAAGTTCCTCCTTAGTCAAACAGCAAGTACCAGACCAATGCGTCATCAGCAGCATAGCAGCATATTGGGACAACATTACCCATAGTCTCACCGAGAAACCTTGTAAGAACTCTTACTCTTATTTGGGGAAATTAATGGCCCTAAACCGAACTTGATCCAGACTACTCACCGGACCCATGCCTAGGACATGCTTCTGAAAAAGATGAGGTGGTAGACCTTTTGTGAGCGGATCCGCGATATTCTCCTTAGTGCTTATATGCTTAATCTTGAGTGTATTGTCCTAGTTTCTTTCTTTTACGATACGGTACTTAAGGTCTATATGCTTAGACGCACCACTTAGTTTATCGTTTCCGCAAAAGAAAACTGCAGATTGGTTATCGTAGTACATTGTGATAGGTCTCGAGATACTATCCACAATTCTTAACGCCGGTATAAAACTCTTAAGCCACACTGCCTGTCCCGTGGCATGGTAACATGCCACAAACTCGGCTTGCATCGTGGATGCGGCCGTTACACTTTGCTTACTGCTTCTCCACGATATCGCTCCCCCTGCCAATGTGAAAATATAACCGGAAGTAGACTTTCGGTCATCTTCATCACCAGCAAAGTCAGCGTCAGTGTAACATTCAATCTCAAGCTTATCTGACCTTTTATATGTGAGCATGTAATGCTTGGTGCCTTGGCAATATCTTAATGCTTTCTTGACACCTACCCAGTGAGCCCATCCTGGATTAGACTGAAATCTACTAAGTACTCCGGCTGTAAATGCCAAGTCCGGACGCGTGCAGACTTGAGCATACATCAAGCTACCAACAGCTGATGCATATGGGACGTCCTCCATCTTACTTCTTTCTAAATCATTCTTAGGGCACTGACTTCCATTTAACTTATCGCCCTTTTGTAACGGAACAGGTGATGTGTTGCACTTATCAAGCTTATATCTCTTAAGCATTTTCTCAATATAAGCTTTCTGAGATAATCCTAGCACTCCTCGGGCTCTGTCTCGGTCTATCTCAATGCCAAGTACGTACGAGGCTTCACCGAGATCTTTCATGTCAAAATGAGATGAGAGAAAATTCTTAGTCTCATATAACATGTTCTTATCGTTGCAAGCTAACGTATGTCATCCACATACGGTACTAGAATCATTAGTTTTCCACCCTTTGTCTTAATGTAGATGCACTTATCTCGCATCGTTCTCCATAAATCCGAATCTCTTAATGACTTCATCGAATTTACGGTTCCACTGTCGGATGCTTGCTTAAGTCCATAAATAGACTTCCTTAACCCGCATCCCATATGTTCCTTGCCCTTAATGGCAAAACCTTCCTTGAGCCATGTAAATGGTCTCATCTAAATCACCATTTAGGAATGCGCTTAACATCCATTTGATGTAACTCTAAATCGAAATGAGCTACAAGAGCCATTACTATTCTAAAAGAATCTTTGGTAGACACAGGAGAGAAGGTCTCATTGTAGTCGATCCCTTCCTTCTGTGTAAACCCCTTAGCTACAAGCCTCGCTTTGAACCTTTCGATCTTCCCTTTGGAATCACATTTAGTCTTGTAGACCCATTTGCAGCCTCTTGTTTTGACTCCATCGGGAATTTCTACTAAGTCCCAAACTTGATTTGAGCTCATAGACTTTAACTCATCTTCCATGGCTTCAATCCATTTAGTGGAATTCTCACTTCTCACTCCTCTTTAAATGTGGCAGGATCACTTATCTTCCCAATATCATACATATCCTCACTTAGGTATGTTTCATATATATCGGGAAGAGCCCGTCTCCTTTCCCGAGTTGATCTCCTTGAAGGCTGAGGATCGGGTTGAGGCTGCTCTAATGACTCGCTTGTGCTCGAACCTCCGGAGCCGGCTCCGATTCGGCGCCCGCACCTCGGAGATGGTTCGAGGCGCCACGGTGCCGCTAATGTGTGGAATCACCGGTGGTACAAACGATATACCATCGCAGGCTCTGAAACTGCTGAATCTGGAAGTTCGACTCGCAGTTCTTCGAGACTTATCTCCCTCTTTGGAAATTCTCCACTAATACCTGAGTCCTCTAAGAATACAGCATGTCTGGTCTCTACAAACGTAGTGGAGCGACCAGGACAGTAGAATCGGTACCCTTTAGACTTATTAGGATATCCAATAAAGTGACAGCTTACTGTCTTAGAGTCTAGTTTCTTATAATGTGGATCGAATAACTTAGCTTCAGCGGGACAGCCCCACACCTTTAGATAATTCAATGTCGGTTTTCTCCCATTCCACAACTCAAAAGGTGTCTTGGGAACTGACTTAGATGGAACCCGATTAAGTATGTGGGCTGCTGTCTTTAATGCTTCCATCCACAACTCCACAGGCAAATTGGAATAGCTGAGCATGCTTCGTACCATGTCCATTAGCGTACGATTGCGACGTTCAGCCACTCCATTTTGCTGTGGTTCTCCTGGCATGGAGTATTGCGCTCTAATGCCATTTTCTTCTAAGTACTTAGCGAATGGTCCCTTAATTTGACCATATTGACCAAGCTTCCCATAGTATTCTCCACCCCTATCTGATCTTACAACCTTAATGGTGGTGTTGTGCTGTTTCTCAACTTCTTGCTTGTATATCTTAAAAAAATCTAGCACATCTGATCGCTTACTGATGGGGTAGATGTGTCCATAGCGGGAATAATCGTCAGTAAATGTTATAAATGAATCATAACCATCTACTGTAGTCACTGAGAGTGGGCCACAGATATCTGTGTGAATTAATTCTAAGACGCCCGTACTCCTAGTGGCTCCTTTCTTAATTGTCTTAGCGTATTTTCCCTTAATGCAGTCAATGCAGCGGTTTGAATCGGAGAAATCTAATTTGTCGATTATGTCGTCTTTAATGAGACGTTCCATTCTCCCTCGAAATGTGGCCTAAACGGCAATGCCACGCTTCGAAGATGTCTCATCAAAACGCTTACGCTTATGCGAAACATTATCGACATTCATTACAGAATCATGAGAGAGCATATAAAGCTTGCCTTGCCTGACGGCAAGACCTATATTAATAGAATTGTACTTAATCTCACATTGATTGTTGCCAAAACCACAATAATATCCTGAATCATCTAAAGCTGAAACTGATATAAGGTTTCTCTTTAAACTAGGGGCATAAAGAACATCATCTAACTTAAGTTGGAAGCCACTTGGCAACTCTAACTCGAAACTTCCAACGCCTTCGACTTCAACAGGATGTCCATTAGCCACTCTTAGGTTTCGCTCCCCCCTTCTTATAGTTCGGATCGAACGGAATGCCTGTAATGATTTAGAAATGTGCACAGTGGCACCTGAGTCAATCCACCAAGTATCAGGGGAAAATTCTGCTAAGAATAACTCATCTATGAATGAAACAACATCACACTTACCATTTTCCTTCAGCCATTCCTTAAACCCAGGGCAAGCCTTTTGAAGATGCTTGGGTGAATCGCAGAAGGAGCACAACATCTTGCCACCCTTAGTCTGGTGGCGCTTGAACTTGTTGTTGTTGTTCCGGGACCAAATTTCTTGTTCCCATTTCTCTTATTCTTCTTAGGGCCTTTCTTACGCTACCCGATTCATTCGATTCTTAGGAGTGCTGAAATGTTGAGGTTGCCAACCATGTTCACAACATCCTTCATCTTCTCAGTTTTGAGCCTTTCTTCTTCTTCAACACAGTAGCTGATCAACTCACTGATGGACCAAACGGTCTTGTTGGTGTTGTAGTTGATCTTAAAGGCAGCATACTGTGGTGGCAATGATGTCATGATAAAATGCACAAGGAAACCTTCAGAGATCTCCATCTGCATCTCCTTAAGTCTGTTGGCCATGTCACACATGTTGAGAATGTGCTCCCTTATGCCGTTGAGGCCATTATACTGAGAACCCACCAATTTCATGATGAGTGTACTGGCATAGGTTTTGGATGAGCTCTTAAAATTTTCCTCAATCTTGGCCAGGTACTCCTTGGCATTTAGGTCCACCCCTTGAGCATTTTTAGTGGGGATGGCACCCTTGATGCCAGCACTAATAGTCTGCTTCATGACCATGAGAGCCATGCGGTCAGACCTTTCCCATTTCTGATTGGGAGCTGAACTTACTCCAGCAACGGGTTCAGCAGGCTTATTTTCTCTAAGTGCGACGTCAAGGTCATTCCATGCGAGGCACGTGATGACCTTGCCCTTCCATTCATGGAAGTTCGCTCCTTTGAGCGGCTCAATATTGTTCAGGTAGGAGGCCACAGCATTGACATTAGTTGCTGAAAAATAAATTAAACTGAATTAAAAGACTTAACTTAATAAGCATATACAATGAAATGCAAATTAGAGCATGATAATAACCCTACGGTGGTCTGATTAAAATCACACAATTAAATTTCAAATTGCATCACCGGTGGGGAGAACAATCGAAATCCGTCTTAATACTCATGATTAAACAACGGTGGTCAGAATAATCAAAAGTTTTCTCTAAATAAACTTCTCGGTGGTTCCATTTATTTAGAGGCATCTCAAAGTATAGTGGTGGATTAAAAACAACACCAACAATATAGTAAATAAAGTGCTCAAGACTTAAAATAATAAACATACCAAAAAAATACTTAATAAATTACTCTAAAACTTATCTTAAACTTAAAACTTAATAAAATTACTTTAACTTAAATTTATAATATGCTTAAACTTAACAATAATAATTAAACTAAAAACGAGCTTAAATTAATTGAGCTGAACTTAATTTTTTTTATAGGAACTAAACGGTCAAAGCGGCAGCGTGGGGCCCGCCATCGCCACGCGTCTGGCATGAGGCCGTGGGGGCGCCGGCTGGCTAATGCGTGAGCGCGCGCGTGAGCTGCCCAGCCGCCTCAAAGATCAATTTGGCGCCGGCCACGTATGCTCTGGGCGGTCGACCCTTTTGGCTCCCGCGCGCGGTCGCGCGCGCTCGCCCTTGCGCTGCCGCATGCGCCCGCGCCGCTCGGCCAGCCTCTCACGCGCTGCCAAGTGTCGCCATTTCAGCATGTGTGGGCGTCGGCCTGGCCGAAAAAAAACGGCTCGGCTCTTGCGCTGATCTCTTGATCCCGCGCGCACGCGTTCGTTCCACGCGCCGCGCCGCGCGACTGCCTAACCGCCGCATGCCACGCGTCTGGGCCGGAGCCGACCGCTGCAACAGCCGCGCGGCCCTCGAGCGCTGCCTCACGCACACGTGCTCTTGCGCATGCGCTAATCGTTTGCACCGCTTCAGCCGGCCAACTTTCGTGCGACAGCTGTCACCCGTGCCTGTTCACGCATGTCATGCGTCGGCTCGGTTGCAGCGCTGAACGGGCCGCCATAACGGCCCACTAATTGGTGGCCGCGCTGATCTCAGCCATCCGAGCCGATCGAACGGCTGAGATTCGATCCAGCTTTGCTTATAAAGGGGCGAAACTTAGGGAAACCCTAACCCTAACTTCATTTCCCTTCCTTCAGCTGAGTTCCGCCGCAACTCCTCCTTCTTCCCCAACTCCAGCCACTTTCCATCTCCTCTTCTCTTGTTCTTATTCAACTTAGTGAGAGAGTGAGATATCGGCTTATGGCGCACAACGTCGATGCGGTGGCAAGAGATAGGCAGGACCGTCGGGGAGGCCCTCGCCGGCCTGCACGCTCTCCTCGCGGTGAGTGCGCGGCCGTCGATGGTATCCACGTTAGTCCGTAATGCCCTCGCACAATAGATGGTATCCTGAGGGATGGATCTGAACGGCGCGCGCGAGTGCCGGCCGATCTAATGGCCGGGTTAATTCGCGCGCGGCCGTGCCGGCCGAAAAGGCACGGCGGCAAACCCAGGTTAGGTTTTCTTACTTCGGGTTTGCTAGAGTTTTGCAAAAATTTGTGGTTTTGGATTTCTTTTCTTACTACTCTTAATTTCTTACTTAATCCGACACCTAACTAACAGATCTAAAAGGGGAAACTTAATCAAAACTTAAGAACTTAAATTAAAAGTGGCGGATCTAGTAAACGATAACTCACTGAATAAAACTTGATTGAAACATCTACTAGATCTAGGCAAAAGGTTCGGGATTTCTTAGACCGAACTAAAGCAAATGTAATAGACTAGATCTAAGGCTCTGATACCAAATGTTAGATCAAAGTATTTGATCTAATCTTTACTTACATAAAACTAACCAGAATCATCTAGTCTAAATACATCTACTAATGCGGAAAAGATTAACAGTTCGGTGAATACCGGCGGCCGTGGCATCCATGGTCGTCGGTGATCCCGTAACGAAGTTGATTGCTTGATCTCCGTCAGGAAAGTAGCGCAGACGTTCCTTGAGGGTGCGCTCGGGGTAGCGGCGTCCTTCGGGGCGCCACCTACACTGTCCTGGGCGAGGAACTCGAACTTCCGAGCCTTCCAGTGTGCTAATAGATCGGAGGGTGGATTAGGGTTTGGAAAAACACGGGACTCATGATTTTCGCGTTAGGGTTTAACTCGGGGTTAATCCCTTCTTATAGGGTCGCACTGTAGGCAAGGGGCCGAGCCCATAAGGCTAAGGATCGCCAACCGATCACGGCGAAATCGGACTCGGGATAAGATTCCTAGTCCGGTAAGATATGTATCCATATCTTCCTTATACGTGTTGGTTACTATTGACCGAAATCAAATCCTAACTTAAATAAAATATCCAACAACTACAACATAAGACGATTAGATGCATATCATACTATAGCCCCAATTCCTATTTTCCAATCATCGACATGTAATTTAAGTGAAACAAATGCAAGATTTCATCACCATTCATCAGATCGAAAAGCAAAGATAATTTTACCATTGACAGGAGCCAGTGGTGGCTGCATCCCCGCTGATGCCCGTGGTGGCTGCATCCACGCCGCAGCTCAAAGCAGCAGCCGCCACTACCCAAAGCCGCCGCCGCCGCCGCCCAAAGCCGTCGCCACCGACGCCCAACTCCCCAAATTTGATTGCCGTCGCCACCCAAATAGCATCAGCTGAATCTGGGAGGGGAAGCGCGCGTGAAATAGGAGGGGAAGCGCGCGGGAAATAGCAGGGGAAGCGCGCGCGACGGCGAGGCTGCGCGGGAAAGGGCAGAGGGGCGCGACCCAAGGCCAACGACGCGCGCGAAGCAGCGAGACCCCACACGAGCAGAGGATTGGGGTCGACTTCCCCCACGAATATTTGCGCGTTTGGAGACCTCCTTTTAGCGATGCAAAAGTTTTGGGCGAGATACAGGAGTACTGTTGGAGAAGTTTTTTTCTCATTTTTCCCCAAAACAAAGTATTGGGAGTATAATAGAGGCATTGTTGGAGTTGCTCTAACGAAGTACATCGTATAAAAGTACCAGAGTAATTGCTAGCTAACTATTTTTCCCTCCTAAAAAAGATAGATCCATACCAGAATTTGTTTTTTTACTGAGAGTACTGCCCTTCTCAGCTTCTCGACATATATCTCTTATTTAATTTTCTTGCCTTCTTTCTTATCTCAACTAATTAATTACAAACCATGCATCCTCTTTAATTCAACCTATTGTTTAAATCAATGTGTGAAACTTTATGAGTCCTTATATTTTGAACAGAGGGAGTATACAAAAGTAGTTACCTACTCGTTAGCATCGTTAGCATGAGCTATGATAGCTATTCTCTCCGTTCTAAGATATAACAGTTTAGAATTGGTTTATGAATCTGAGTAATATTTTTAATCTAATCTTAGATTATTTTAGAACGAAGAGATTAGATAACTGACTTACCAACAAAATTTTGTGAGTTTGTGTGAGTTATGGATCGAGTCTGGACCAATGGATCAAATATGAATGGACAAGATAGATGGGCTACAATACATGCCAATAGTGCCAGCATGTTCAATAGTTTGCAATTCATTCTCTCTCGCTAGTAGGACCAAATTGCACCGACTTGTGGTGAAGTCTTGAAAGGACTGAAAAATTCCAGCATTCCATTTTCCAATGCAAACAGTAAGGCTTCAGTCGATGACTAATATCGCATATAGGGCTGGAAAATGTGCAGCACTAGAGACAAGACGAGAAAATCCACACAACCCACATACACACCATGAATGAGTGTTATCACTCGTACAGATTCGGTCTCTCACATGTCTAGGTTTTATAGGTCATCACAATGAATTCATCTTAAACGAGTCTAAAAAAGACCGATAAAAAATATTCGTATAGACATGTTAGATGTGAAAAAAAACTCAAGCCCGTCTCGGATGATACCTATCGATGACAGGCTCAAATCATGGCCAGACAAAGATAACCTACGATATCTTTGTTAGGCCCCAACAGAAGCCTGTCACGGATGACACTCATCGGTGACGGGCCTATTGGTGACAGGCTTCAACTTGAGACCCAATTGAGATAACAATTAGGCTCGTCACAGATATGCTTCAAAATCTTTTAACTTAGCCGAAACGTTGATTCAGATCTACACATGAGCGTGAAAATTTTTTAAGTCCTCACATTGCGAACCTTAGCACCGTCACCGTCTCTCAGAGCCCATCGCCACCATCCCTCGCGCCCTCCCGAGCCCGGCACCATCATTCTCCCTTACCACCACGCGCCGCCGTCCCTGAGCCCGGCCACTGAGCGCCGCCATCCCCAAGCCCGACCATCGAGCGCCACTGTGCTCCAGGTAAGTTTATCTCCCTCATATGCTGTCGTGCTCCCTTATGTATACATCTGAGATGAATGTCATGCCATGTATGAATCTGAGTTAAATGTCATGCCATGTGTTGCCATCAAACCCTAGCCATCGTGTTTAGTTTATGCGCGTGTAACAAGTTTTTACGCATTGTTCTCATTTTATCCTCTAATTCGAAGTCAGTTTTTAAAATGACCATAACTTTTGCATACAGACGTCGATTAAGACGTTCTATATATGAAATTGATCGGAAAAATTTTTAGATCTTTTCGTCTTCAGCTTTGCCGAGTTCTGCAATTTTATTTTTCCCAAAAACTGCTCAGAAGATTGTTGAGCCCGGAAGCTTTTTGCAATTGTGAGCGCGTCTTCTGAATTTTTCACCGGCCACGTATTTCACTTGTTTAGGCTTAAATTTTCTGTGGTTACCTCTCGTATGCTCCTAAGTCAAGAAAAATATAAAAAAGAAAAAAAATTAAATTTTTTTCCAAAAAAAGGTCAACAGCAGATAAAAGAAAAAATAGAAAGGGACAAAAGAGGAACAATATCTAGAGAAGCATGCAGAGAGGTGCAATGTATAGATATGAGATAATGTCACTTTTTTGGTTGTATAATGGGACATATATAGATCTGAGATAAATTCAAATTATTTTTTTGTTTGAAAAACACTCATCTGTGACGGGCCTAAACTTAAGCCCGTCATAGATGACACTCATCTGTGACGGGCTTAAGTTTAGGCTCGTCAACGATGAGTGTCATCTGTGACGGGCTTAAATTTAGGCCCAACAAAGATAAGTGCATCGGTGACGGGCTTGTGCCCGATACAGATGACTTCTCACATCACTGACTACAGCACCGTGATGGGCGTATATCCGACATAAAGATGGGCGTATATCCGACATAAATAAGAGTTGCCGCTCGAAACAGATAAAGGTTCTGGTTGTAGTGTACGAACGTTGATGCCGTCATCACTTTGTTTTTCCTTCAGAATTATCCCATATCAAGCTCTTGGCTGTGCCAAGTTGTTATCATTTTTACTGTACAAGCTGACTTGGCAATGCACAATTTCTTGTTTTCCTCTCGGAAAAGTCGTGGCTCAGCGTATGAAAGTCAATTGACGTGAACAGAACTTGTGCAAGACTGCAAGATACTTCCTACGTAATCATTCGTCTTATTAAAAAAATATAAATATAAAAATATAAATATTATCTATTTTATTGTTACTTATTTTTTAAAAAAACTATAATTTTATGTTACACTTTTACATATTCTAAATTTTTAACTTTTAATAAGATACGAATGAGAATGATATTAAGATGTAATATTCAATTACTATGTAGTTTCGTCGGTGTGAGCACTGTGACGTGATGCAAATGAGATATTGCATTGTGTAGACTTTTTAATATTTTTATATGAAAAATATATATAGGCAGACATTATGAAAGATCATGTATTGTACTCATCATGTAATCCTTAGCCACAAGCTAACCTTTTAATAACGAATTAACAATGATTTTGAGTGAATCTACAAACTAACTTTTCTACCAAATACCAACTCTATTGACAATCAATTCACAATATCAGCTTATGTAAGGACTAAAGAACCTGATACCAAATGACCAACTCACGGTGATATGATCAAAGGGAAACTAAGAGTCTTTTAAATTGTTCAACATAGCATTTGTAGGTAGAGCTTGAGCATGCCTCCCCACCCCCAAACCAAACCCCCCCACACACACACACACACCCCCTCACCCCACCTCATACACACACACCCTAAGTTTGTAATATGCATGAATCGGCATGAAAAATATATTTCTTCACAGTGAACTAGTTTTTATATTTCTTCTACTTTGGGGAACAGAATCCGATGCATGGAGGTTGATATCGTCCAACTTTGATAGCTCAGGCTGATCACAATGTCTAACTAAAATATAAAAACAAAAAAACATGGTCAATTATCACTCAGTTTTAAGATATGAGGCAGGCATGTAGCACAAGTACAGAAAAAGGGCAGCTGATACTGCTGTATTTCCCTCTTTTTCGCGGTCGATCGGTTGCTCACAACAACCCGAAAGTAGAGATGACAATGGATATATAAGTGACCATCCATACTCATACCCATCAAGGTAAATTTTACACGTCGGGTTACCCGTACCCGCACGCGGGTAAGAAAATACTCTCATACCTATACCCTGGGTAGTTTTACCTGATGGGTTACCCGTACCCGACAGCGCATCCGACAGGCTGCCTTTTAAGTTTTTAGAGCAAGAGACTACTATTGACGGTAAAAATGTCACGCACTAGCCTAAGAGATTTGTTTTACTCTAGCGCATGTCCAAATCTTGCTTTTGATGTTCGTAGGCGTGCCAATTGGTTTGATCATGCCAACAAGAAACTAAAGAAAGAAAACAATGTTAAGTCTTTGAACGATAGCCAATCGGTTGATGGCCGATGACGCATAGTTTGACATTGAGTCGATGCAATATGCACTGAATCGGCCAAGAAAAATTAGATCTAATCGATCGGCTGTAGATATTCATAATATATAATCTAAGTATCAAAATACGTTTAGACCAAGCGATTATGATAGATCGGCAGTGTGCCGAGAAAGTATAAATCACTTATGTCTAAAAGTACTTTAAAACAAGATTATACTTATTTATAGCATAGCCGATGTCATAAGTCTAACATGTATCGGCTAGTACTCCGATATCACTTTATACTAAGATATCAATATAGATTAAATACATTAAACAGGAACCGGTCAAGTGTTAAGATAACCTAACAAATCGGTAATAAGCTTAATATATTTCATCACAGTGAGATCTTAATATAAAGGACAGATTTAGCATATCAAATAAACATATAAGAAACAAGATAACTAAAACAGGTAAGATCAGCTGAAACCCTGATACTATCTCTAATAGCAATCATAAGACATGATAGATCTTATGATTCTAAATATTACTTAGTAGGTCGGATTCAACCAATGAAGCACTAAGCATAAGAAAAAACACAAGATCTAAACAAATCTATGAAAACCTTTCGAGATGGTGGATATACTTATAATTTAAGTCGACGTTAACATCTAACCCTATCATCTGTTGTCTAATAACAAAGACTAACCGATTAGGGTTAGACAGCAGTATCGATCTAGATTATGTAGCATATATGATAACTCGATGATTTGCATAAACAGAATTAAAGTGTCATAAAGATGGAAACACTAATCCCAAGAGCGCAAGCCGCCATAACAAGCTTTACCTTTCGTCAGAGATCGAACCCGATGCAACCCAACTCAAAGCAAGAACTCGTCGAAGTAACTGAAAGGAAAAGGTGGCGATGCGCCGAAGGTTGTATTGAACTGGTTGTTATTTGATTACATGGTCTTAGGTCATATTTATACCCAGATACAAGATATGTCTTTGTCGGACACGATTCCTATCTCTATTACAATTCAAATTACAGATAAATCCCTGAGGCGGACTCTTACCGACATAATCTATAAGGAAACTATTTAAAATAACCTGATTAATAGATGCAATTGTCTTCTTTGGACTCTATCCATGAATGACAATCCTCATGAAGCACTTCAAACGAATCCGATGACGATTCCAATGTTACCTTACCGGAATCGGCCACATCGGCTTATCTTGTCTGATTCGGTATCGGCCGACGATCATCTTAGCTGATTCGGTCATCAGCCGACGAACTCTCTAGCCGATTCGATCTGCAATTGGTGCACACTCTGCTTCTGAGCATCCCGATTTCCTCCAAATCGGCTTTGGCCTTAACTCCAAATCCGATGCATGATTTACAAAATTTGGTCGTAACAACTACTTTTGCAGAATTCAGTTGAATTGAATTCAAATAAGGGTACATTAAAACACAAGAAACACATAAGAAAAATCCAGACCTACCAAATGATGTAATCCATCATTCAATCACACTATAGTTTCATTCTAAAATAGAAAACTAATCAGGAAGCATCTCAATTAAATATAATGGCACTAGACTTCCCCTAGCTATAACATGATGATGCCATATATGATAATGCCCTAGCTATAGCCTGTGAGATTTACTTGGTCGCTCCACACTATTCTTGGTAAAAAAACTGCATGCAACTTATCAGGAATCATACTAAAAAATGAGCTGATTTTAAATATTTCTATAGCTAGTAATTGATAACAAATCTTACTTAAACAACAACATGTAGTTGGCTAGTTGGCAGTAAAAATGGATGTTGCATCTTTTGTAGTATATAGTAAAAATGGGTGCTTAGTCAATGGCAGCATAATTTGGGAACAGATGTAACCTATATGCAGGTACTTTTTACCCACAGATAGACGGGTATGGGTAGTACACACCCACACCCATACCCGACATACCCGATGGGTATGTGTTTTCGTCCAAAAACGTACTCACGGATAGAAAATTCATTTCATATCCATCTTTTTATCGGGTAAAACCCGTCGGATACCGGGTTTCGGGTACCCATCGCCATCTCTACCCGGAAGTATAATAGTAGTAGGATTTAGCTAGAAGGATCCAATAACCAATTGCTATCTTAATAAAATGAGAAGAATTCATTGATGCTGCCCTCTAATTATTAACATACAAACATATAGAATATCGAGCCGTGCTACTGTTTGAATTATAGTAACTTTATGGTACTTGAGGAGATATCAATAGACACCACAACTTATATTTTTTGAACGACTCACACTAGACAGTGCGAAGTTCATATTGATAGAGCAGGAAAAAAATACAAGATTACAACACTGGCAGGTCGTAACCAGGAAACGAAAAAAGAAAACAACCGCCAACAATCAACAGATCCAACACACAAGCCCAGGAGAAGGCTGGCACCGGATCGGCCGCCGCTAAGCGTGACCGACCGCTGCTAGGCCAACAAAGGGACTGCAGGCAGATCGCCCAAAACCCACCCTTACAACCGACACGAGGCCCACTCTATCCACATCTTTGGGGGTGAGGGAGAGAGGGTGAGAAAGAGGAATGGAACCGCTCTCCCCCCTAGGCGCTCCAAAGTGGCCTACTTGCCGAAACTAGGGCGCCGACACAAGAGGAAGTGAATAAAGACCAAGCCTGAATCCGAGTTTGGGAGGTTTTGGCAAGGGGCTGCCTAGACGGTGTCTCCAAGGAGAGAAACGACGGAGTACCGCCGTCGTTGTCCGTCAAGGTCTCAAAGAGAGCCAAAACTAGGCTTTCACCCGGCCGCCCGCCAAAGGGGAAGAGACGGCACGGCAACGCCCTCAGAAGGGGGAGTGACGCTCGACCGACACCATTGCCGGCCCGTTGCAAAGCCGGGCTGGGTTTTCACCCGCCATACATCACCTGCGTATCTACCACTGCCGCCTCAATGCTCCACCACCAATACAACCTCTGTCGACGCGTAGACACCACAACTTATAATGTTTGTTTATAATGACTTATCTTGACACTCATGAGTTTGTAAAATCAAAATGTGTTTGATTCTTTTATGGTGATGAACGATTGGTATCTATGATTATTGGTTTGTTATTTGGAGATTATTGGCAAAATGGATTTGGAGATATTTGATTTTCGGACGTGAACAGTACTCTGTTGTTTGCATGGTTCGGTCAGACCGGGCTTGTGCTGCTAGTCTGACCGGAGGTCACTGTGCAGTCCGACCGGGTGGGCACCACCGGTCAGACTGGTCGACACGGTCCGACTGCATGCCGATTTTGTTTTGGTTTCGGTTTCGCGTTGTTTCTTTGCATATACATGGAAGATTCGTGTTTCTATACATATGAATATTGTTTTATGCTGACAATGAGTCAAGTTGGAGATAGCTTGTGCTCGGATATGGTTTCTTTATTTAATTATGTGTAGGTAATCTTTACGCCTCGGGAAAGTGTTGTCGGTGATAGAATTGGAGTCAACTTGGAGATAAGGTGACGTCCAAGATGAAGATCATGCGGGATACTGAAGGGTAGAGATTGATGCACGTGATTGGTGGAGTTTCCATATGGCATACGATGGAGATATTGTGTGCGTATGGGATGCGGAGTTATAAAATTGGAAGGAGTTCAATTTTGTTACAATTGGAATATGTAAAGTTCGTTTCTTGTACGGAAAGGTTTTCCAGTGGATTAGGACTTCTTGTATGAGTAGGATTCGTGGCTTTGGGCTGCGTATCTTGTGTATAAATAGAGAGGGAAGGTGAGGCTTCTTGGTATCAAGTTTTAGAGAGAGTTGAGAAAAGTTTAGGGTTTTGAGTTTTAGTCAAAATTTTGTGAGGAGTGCTGTTGATTGCACTTTGTAAACACAGAGAGAATCAATAAAGTTTCAATATACTTTAAGAGTTCTTTGGTTTGTGTTTTTCTCGGGTGCGGCGGTCTAATTGGCGGTTAGACCGGCGGCATCCCACTGGTCAGACTGCGTGGATCATTGCGGTCAAACCGGCGTTCATCGACTATGCTTGGCGTATCGGCGACATCAAGCGAATCGGCTAAGTTCTGGTGATCGGCTACACGGGCGGTCAGACCGGAGGTGTTCAGGCGGTCAGACCGACGCGTCACCTACGGTCAGACCGTGCGGCATCAAATTGCGAGGGTAAGTCTTATTTCCGCTAAGATTTATTTTTGGGTGTTCGATCCTACAAGTTGTATCAAAGCCTTGTTTTTTCTTCTTTGGATTTTTATCGATCTGAAGTTTTTCACCATGTCTGATAAATTTTCTACTAAGCCACATGTTTTCGATGGTATGGATTTCGCTTATTGGTGTAGTAAGATGCAATCTTATATCATGGCTCCAGACTATGATGTTTGTCAAAGGGTAGCTATTCCTTATGAGATCCCTGAGGTTATTAATTCTGAGGCTTTGAAAACTGAATTTAATAACAATTGCAAAGCTCGTAATATTTTATTGAATGGGATTTCTTGTTCGGATCTCGATCGTGTTTCACATCTTCAAACTACCAATGAAATTTGGATTGCTTTAAGAAACTTTCATCAAGGAACTAATAACATAAAAGAACTTCGTCGAGATCTTTTCAAAAAGGAAGTACTTAAAATTTAAGATGAAACCTGCAAAAGCTTTGGATGATTATCTTGGTAGGTTTAACAAAATTTTGAGCAATCTTAGATCTGTTGATTGTGCTTATGATACAAATTATCCTCAATCTGAGATTTCTCGCCACTTTTTGAATGGTCTTGACATGTCTATTTGAGAGATGAAAGTTACTTCAATTCAAGAGTCTGTTAATATGGCTACTTTGACTTTGGATTCGCTTTATACAAAACTCAAAACTCATGAGCTGAATATTCTTTCTCGGAAAACGGATTCTAAGTCAAGTGCTTTGGTTTCTTCTTCTTCAACTTATTCAGACATTGCTTCTTCATCTACTCTCACTGCTCTTGCTTTAATTAATGCCATGTCCGATGAGCAACTCGAGCAATTCGAGGAGGAGGATTTGGCTTTGGTTGCTAACAAGATTTCTCGAGCTATGAATAAAGTTAGGTTCAAGAAAAGAGGTGGGCCAGCTCGTTCCTTTGAATGTGGTGCTCTAGATCACATCCGCTCCAACTGCCCCAAGCTCGGGAGAGGCAAGAAGGATGACAAAGGTGGAGAGAAGACCAAGGACGACAAGCCCAAAGGGAAGCGGTCCAAGAAGATGATGAAGAGAGTGCTAAGCAAAGTCTATGCCGCTTTTGAACCACTAACCGACATAGACTCCGATAACGACGAAGAGAAGGACAAGAACATCTCCGGCATTTGCCTCATAACGCGTGAAGATGAAGACTCTGAAAATGAGGATAATGAGGTAAGCTCTCTTAAGGAAGCAATTCTTGTTTTAAGTGCAAAAATAAAAAATGTGAAAAGATGTTTAAAAAACAAGAATTTATGATTGAGTCATTGAATGCTGAAATTGCTAGATTAAAATCTCTTATCCTAATGATGACGAATGCAAAAAATGTGAGGTTTTAATGCTTGAAATTTCAAAAATTAGAGATGTCAATGATTCTCATGCTTTGGCTACTAAACCTTGTTTAATATGTGATGCTAATGAGATGAAACTAAAAGATATTTTAGCTCATGTTAAGCACATGGAGGATATTGTTAAACAAGATGAAGTAGTTTCTTGCTCCAAATGTCGCAAAACAAAGATGTCATGTTAAGTGGTGAAAATTGTGCAAATCTTGAAAAAGTGGTTTCTTATTTGAAAAGTTCTTTGCAAAAAATTTCTTATGGTAAGAAACAACTTAACATGATTTTGGATCAATCTAAAGTGACTAGCGACAATAGGGGTATAGGTTTTGATGCTCATGATTATTTCACCAAAAATCCTCCCAATGTTTTGAGAATGACTAAACATGGTAAAATTTTGACAAAACCTAATGATGTGAAAATAGTTTTTAAATCTGTTGGAATTATGCCTTCTCTTTCTGCCATATTAAAAGAAACTAAAAATAATATTTCAA
Organism: Oryza australiensis; assembly: GCA_019925245.2. Lineage (NCBI taxonomy): Eukaryota > Viridiplantae > Streptophyta > Magnoliopsida > Poales > Poaceae > Oryza > Oryza australiensis. The sequence continues at coordinate 226,889 of JAIFGZ020000381.1, read as the reverse complement.
AATCATCAACTACTAGGGAGAAGTACACTTGTGATGTGCAACGACGACATCCGCTAGAACAAATAATCGGTAATATAGGTGAGCGGACTACAAGGTCAAAAGTAATTACTCATGATGATTTGGCAAATTCTGCTTTTGTTGCTTCTTTTGAACCTAAAGATGTTACTTATGCATTAACTGATGAATCATGGATTAACGCTATGCATGAAGAACTTGAAAATTTTGAAAGAAACAAAGTTTGGACTTTAGTTGAACCTCCTTCAGGACATAATATTATTGGAACCAAGTGGGTTTTCAAAAATAAACAAAATGAGGATGGTTTAATTGTTAGAAATAAAGCTAGATTTGTTGCTCAAGGTTTTACCCAGGTAGAGTGTTTGGATTTTGACAAAACTTTTGCTCCTGTTGCTAGGATTGAAGCAATTAGACTTTTGTCAGCTTTTGCTGCTTCTAAAAGTTTTAAATTTTATCAAATGGATGTTAAAAGTGATTTTCTAAATGGCTTCATACAGGAGGAAGTTTATGTTAAACAATCACCGGGTTTCAAAAATTCTGTTTTTCCCAACCATGTGTTTAAATTGTCAAAAGCTTTGTATGGTTTGAAACAAGCACCTAGAGCATGGTATGATAGACTTAAAAACTTTTTGCTTGAAAAAGGTTTTCAAATGGGAAAGATTGACAAAACGCTTTTTGTTCTTAAGCATGGTGAAAATCAACTTTTCGTTCAGATTTATATGGATGATATCATCTTTGGTTGTTCAACTCACGCTTTGGTTGTAGAATTTGCTGAGACTATGCGCAGGGAATTTGAAATGAGCATGATGGGTGAGTTGTCGTACTTTTTGGGGTTGCAAGTCAAGCAGACACCTCAAGATACGTTTGGGCATCAAACGAAGTATACCAAAGATCTTTTGAGACGCTTCAAGATGGAGAGTTGCAAGGCAATTTCTACACCCATTGGTTCTACTACTATGTTGGATCCCGATGAAGATGGTGAAGCCGTGGATCAAAAAGAGTATAGAAGTATGATTGGATCTTTGTTGTATCTAATTACTTCTAGGCCAGACATATAATTTGATATGTGTTTGTGTGCATGCTTTCAAGCTTTTCCTCGAGCTTCACATCGTCAAGCGGTCAAGCGAATAATGAGGTATTTGAATCATACACTTAATTTTAGAATTTGGTATTCTACTTCATCTTCTATATGCTTAAGTGGTTATTCTGATGCTGATTTTGCGGGTTGTAGAATTGATAGGAAAATTACTAGTGGAACATGTCATTTTCTTGGTACATCATTAATTGCATGGTCTTCTAGGAAACAATCTAGTATAGCTCAATCAACTGCTGAATCAGAATATGTTGCTGCTGCTAGTTGTTGTTCTCAGATTCTTTGGCTTATTTCAACTTTGAAAGATTATGGACTTACTTTTGAGAAAGTTCCTCTCTTTTGTGATAATACAAGTGCTATTAACATTGCTAAGAATCCTGTACAACACTCACGCACCATGCACATTGATATTCGCTTTCACTTTTTGAGGGATCATGTTGAAAAGGGAGATGTGGAATTGAAATTTTTGGACACTAAGTTGCAACCCTCGGATATTTTCACTAAACCATTGAATTCATCTCGCTTTGCTTTTCTTCGTGGAGAGTTGGAAATTATTCATCCTTTTAGCATGATTTGAGGGAGAGTTTTGTGCTCTTGGTTTTGTCAAGCAATTTTTGAATAAAGTAAATTAAAAAAGAGAGCTTTGTTGATACATATAGTATTTTCATGTGCATGCTAGCAATATTATGAAGGTTTATTTGTCACTAGCATAGCTTGTATGTATTCTAGTCTTTTTGTGAGGCATAGGTTTTATTTTTAAGTGATATGATGCATGACACTTTAATATCATACTTGAATTAATGAAATATGCAATGTTGATACTAGTGCATCTTTTGGATTAAAAATGCTTATATATATTGTGTTGAATTATTATTTCTCAAATTGCTTTAAAATTGCTCATTGTGTAAAGAGAATAAAATATTATCTATAAGAGAAAAAAATAAATACCGAATCCTTGAAAACACTCTTGACGACAAGGACGTATTCGAAGTGAGAAAAAATAATGGGTACCGAATCCTTAGAAACAGTCTTGACGACAAGGACGTACCTGGAAATAATTGAGAGAAAAAACAATATGAGCAAAGAAATGGCTCAAATAAATAGGAAAAAAGTTCTCTTGATTATTATGTGCAAAAAGTCAATTTGAGAAAGAGTAATGATTGCAATAGGTATATATATTTGGGTTTGTTTCTCAATCTATGTGCTTGTAAAGATGTTGCATTATAAATCGTCTGAATACATGAATTTTGATTTTATTATTGATCTTAATTGTCAAATCTTTGATTCATGATTATACTCTAATACGTATTTGCTATATAATTGATGGGTTTATCTTCTTATTATTGCAATATATGACATGACTTGCTCTATTTATGATGCTAAGTTCTTGAATATTAATGTACATAATTGATGAAATCATTGTCAAAAGGGTGAGAACAAAGAACAAACAAAGAACAAACAAAAAACTGCAAGTTTTTCAATGACAAGGGATTTTCTTCCTTTTGAAAGGAGGAGAAATTTTTTTTGGATTTTTAGCACTCCGATGCTTTTTACCATTTTTGTTTTTAATTTTCAAATCACCAAAACAAAACATTTTTATTTGATTTGTCAATGTGTTCATCAAGGGGGAGATTGTAAAATCAAAGTGTGTTTGATTCTTTTATGGTGATGAACAATTGGCATCTGTGATTATTGGTTTTGTTATTTGGAGATTATTGACAAAATGGATTTGTAGATATTTGGTTTTCGGACGTGAATAGTACTTTGCTGTTTGCATGGTTCGGTCGAGACCGGGCTTGTCTTGCCGGTCCCACCGGAGGTCACTCGCAGTCCGACCGGGTAGGCACCGCCGTCGACCTGGCCGACGACACCGACCGCATGCCGATTTTGTTTCGTTTTCAGTTTCACGTTGTTTCTTTTCATATACATGGAAGACTCGTGTTACTATACGTATGAATATTGTTTTATGCTGACAATGAGTCAAGTTGGAGATAGCTTGTGCTCGGATATGGTTTCTTTATTTAATTATGTATAGGTAATCTTTACGCCTCGGGAAAGTGTTGTCGGTGATAGAATTGGAGTCAACTTGGAGATAAGGTGACGTCCAAGATGGAGATCATGCGGGATACTGAAGGGTAGAGATTGATGCACGTGATTAGTGGAGTTTCCATATGGCATACGATGGAGATATTGTGTGCGTATGGGATGCGGAGTTATAAAATTGGAAGGAGTTCAATTTTGTGACAATTGGAATATGTAAAGTTTGTTCTTGTACGGGAAGGTTTCCTAGTGGATTATGACTTCTTGTATGAGTAGGATTCGTGGCTTTGGGCTGCGTATCTTGTGTATAAATAGAGAGAAAAGGTGAGGCTTCTCGGTATCAAGTTTTAGAGAGAGTTGAGTTGAGAAATTTTTAGGGTTTCGAGTCTTAGTCGAAATTTTGTGAAGAGTGTTGTTGATTGCACTTTGTAAACATAAAGAGAATCAATAAAGTTTCAATATACTTTAAGAGTTCTTTAGTTTGTGTTTTTCTCGGGTGCGGCGGTCTAATTGGCGGTTAGACCGGCGGCCTCCCACTGGTCAGACCGCGCGGATCATTGCGGTCAGACCGACGTTCATCGGCTACGCTTGGCGTATCGGCGACATCAAGCGAATCGGCTAAGTTCTGGTGATCGGCTATATGGGCGGTCAGACCAGAGCAACACGGGCGGTCAGACCGGAGGTGTTCAGGCGGTTAGACAGGTGCGTCACCTACGGTCAGATCGTGCGACATCAAATTACGAGGGTAAGTCTTATTTTCGCTAAGATTTATTTTTGGGTGTACCAACCATTGACCACTTCTCCGATTGGCTTAGTTTTGGGTGTTCAATCTTACAGAGTTATCAGTAGAATTTATACTGAAAAATATGATTTCACGACAGTAAAAAAATCTCATGAATTATACCACGGGCTGGTGATAGGGCATTAATCGGAATTTGTATCTATTAGATCTAGTGATATTTTTTCCGAACAGATCCAGTGACCTAAACTATCTAGAATTCAAAATCTTTTCAGAGCACTAAAAACCAGGTGCATTGTACATGCACATAGAGAATGTTTTTTATCCACAAATAATTTATCACGCATGTTAGTTCAAACTGGAAAAACACTAAGATCGAGCAGAGGACACAGGCAATCCGGCATCTACTAGCTGTAGCCGGAAGCTGCCAAATCTGATCAGAGACCCGCTTATCAAATGGAGTCATCGAGAAATTACATTTTGCTAATCTGCAACAGCTACCTAACACTGACGAGTAGATCTAAGCTGCAGATATTAACACTTCTAATTAAAATGGCTATTAGCTTGTACACGAAAGAACGACTGACGAGATAGACAGATAAAAATAAGGCTCTGAATGAAACATTGGAAAATTCACCCCAATTCATAGGAAACTGAAGTATTCTTGCGAAATTCGTGTGTTCACATTTCGACAAAAAAAATCATGTGTTTCAAATGGAGCCTAAGTTGGGGCATCAATTGGTTCCGAATTATCCAATATTTGGATTTAGATAGAATATAGGTGGAAAATAGGTACAATTGTGTGAATACTCCCCTGATGGTATTTGTATTTGAAAGTTGAAACCAAGTGAAAATTATGTATTTGAATATGGCATGGGATTTCAACATTCAAAATTAAATAGGATGCTTTACATAATATTTCTAAACAATTTAGATCAGTCTTAATAAATTTAACGTGAATTCATATTTTGATCATGTGAAGTAAATATAGAAGCACCTCGCAAAAAAAAGTATATAGAAGCAGATGGTTCATGCATGGTTGCTTGTAGTTGCATGAGTATAGATGGTTAACTGTAGTTGTATGAGCTTACCAAATTACGTAGATATTTGATTTGAATTCATTTTTGTTACAACATTGCATTTGTGTTGATAACTTGATAATGGAATAGTAAATATTGAAATGACATCATACTTGTTCATAAATATAATATGAATATGATAAGACCATTATCCGCTTTGAATTCGATCAGTTGACAATTTAAACACCTCATAACAAATGCCTATCCAAAATACAATAATTTTGGAGAAAATACAGAGATAGTTATAGGAAATTCGATTTTGAAATGTTCCACAACTGTTTATATTAGTAGTACATATCAATATAGATTATCATCTTTTCTAATCCAATGGACCGTAACTATTTATACTTATGGGTGGGCAATCGGTTTAAACCAACACTTGGGCAATCGGTTTAAACCAACACTTTGGTTTGGTTTTTTTCTACGCATAGTTCGGTTTGGCACGAAGTAAAAACCGATCGGTTCGCGTAAATATTGAAAACCGCACACTTCGGGTTCGGTTTTTTGGGTTCCGTTTTTGGTTTTTACAAAAAAACGATTGAAGCAGAGAGGGGTGAGGGCGAGGCGGAGGAGCGAGGGCGAGGCGGCTGGCTGGGGCGGGCGGTAGCAGGCTGACGTGGGGCGGAGGCGGCACGGGCTCTGCGCGGAGGCCGTGGGTGACAAGATCCGCCGCGCCGGCGCCGGGGAGATCATCACCACGGCGAAGGGCAAGGCAGCGCGGCGTCGGGCGAGGCGGTTTGGCGAGGCGAGGCCGCGAGGGCACGGACGCCGTCGGGCGGGCGGGGCGGAGGCGGCACGGCAGAGACGGAGCGGCAGCCGGCCAGGGCGGAGTGGAGGCGCCGCGGCGGGGTCGGCGGCCGCGTTGAGGGCGAGGGCGAGGCGAGGCCCACGGCCGCGCGGGGGGCTGGGCGGCGCGACGCGACGCAGAGAGGCCGGGCCACCGGCGGAGGGGGCAGTGGCAGCGGCGGCGGCGGCGCGGCGTCGGGCGAGGCCGCGAGGGGCACGGGGCACCGGCGTCAGGCGAGGAGGCGGTTTGACGTCGGGTGAGGAGGCGGTTCAGTCAAAAAGATGAGAGCGGTTCGACTTGTTCGACTAGTTCGGTTTAATTGGGGGTTCGGTTTTCAGGCATAAAAAACCAAACCCGAACCGAATTTTATGGTTTATGCAATACTATGAACCGAAACCGAAAAAAAAAACTTGTTCGATGCGGTTCGTTTTTTTGGTTTTTTGGTTTAGAAGTGCCCAGCCCTATTTATACTATTGGTAGTAGATTTTTTTAACTGACAATTGAGATCAGTGTACGGGTGATAGTACCAATAGATAAAAGATAGTCAATTAATTTGGGCGACAAACATTGCCCCGATGATCTGAAGTACTCAACCATATCCATAACAGATTGAACTAGATCTCAAATGTTGTACAGACACCTCTACTACTTAAAAAGAACTCAACTGACACGTCCCTCCATAGTCCATACTCATCCCAACAAGCATCCATTGTAAACAACTCTGAAAACAATGAGCAGGGAGCAGTTCATCCAGCCAAAAAAAAAAAGCCTAAAGAGAGTACAGACACAAGTACAGCCAAAAGGGAAACTATTCTCAAATTCATTTCATCCTCCAATCCCCATCAGTTGCTGGCTTGCTGCAGCTTGCTTCAGCCTATCATGCTTTGCAACTGGTACTCCAGCCTCCACAGGTCAAACCATCTCAAGCTCAAGCTAGCATACTGTCACTGTCATCGTAGCTGAAGCAACCAAGCACTAATCAACCTGGCCATAATCCTATTATAATCTTAGTTAAACCCTAATTAACTTAGCTTAGCCCTGCCCCTATAATATACAAACCACTGGAGCAATGAGCTGCATAGCTTTTGTGTCACTCTCTTAGGCTTAGCCATTCCATTGTACAGCAACATCATTAGCCCCCCAAGTGTCCTCGGTTAGCACCTACCATGCTTGTCCTCTTGCTCCTCCTCGCCGCCGCCGCCTCGCCGGCGCCGTCGGCCGGCGACGATGGGGGCGCCTTGCCGGTGCTCAACCCAATCTCCTTCTTCTGTAACACGACGGCGATCAGGCGGACCTACCTGCCGAACAGCACGTTCGAGGCCAACCTCAACAGCCTCTTCGCTATGCTGTCCAATAACGCCTCGGCGTCGGGCTATGCGGCGGGGGCGTTCGGCGCGGCACCGGACACGGCGTACGGGCTCGTGCTCTGCCGCGGCGACTTCACCGGGAACGACTGCTCCGCTGCGCGGTTGGCGGCGTCGTTCCAAGAGGCGATGAGAAGCTGCATGTACAGCAAGGACGTGGCCGTCTACCACGACCAGTACCAGCTCCGGTACTCGGACCAGGACGTCCTCACCGGCGCCACCAACTCGCCGGAGACGGCCGCGTTCAACATGAACAACGTCTCCGACGCGAGCGACGTCCCGGCGTTCGACGCCCTGGTGGCGAAGCTGGTGAACGCGGTGGCCGACAGGGCGAGCAACGCGAGCAGGAGGTACGCCGCGGGGAAAGCCGGGTTCGTGCCGGAGACGATGACTGTGTACGCCATCGCGCAGTGCACCCCGGACCTGTCGCCGGCGCAGTGCCGGGGCTGCCTCGCCGGCATCATCGGCCAGATGCCCAAGTGGTTCAGCGGCCGCGTCGGCGGCAGGATCCTCGGCGTGCGTTGCGACTTCAGGTACGAGAAGGATCCATTCTTCAAGATCCCCAACGACATGGTGGTGCTCAGCCCCCTCCCGGATCAGTCATCACAAGGTTAGTCGTAAATCCTCTCACAAATTTTGAAATTTGATGCATTTAGTTTGAATTTAGAGATGAATTCGTTCCCCCAGTTCATCATATATATCAGTGGATTTCTAGTAGTCTTGTTTTTTTACCCAATTCAATTTTCAAATGATGGTTAATTAACCTCATTGCCGCTAACTAGTATTAATTTCCTAATTGTTTGCCCCTTAATTTTGTAAAGGGCATTTGCATTTACCGAAATGAGATGAAGTTATTTTATTTCACAAACCATATATACTTTCCTCCTCTGTAAATTATAATTGATGGTTTAGTAGTGTTGAGTTCTCACGTGAGTAGTATGTAGTGTTGATTTCATATGCTTGATTAGTTTTTGTTGAATGGGGACATATTTGACTTTTTTTTAAGCTAGTAAACAATATCCATATATGACTTAGAGGCATTAATTATCTAAATGACGGATCTATACAGACAGTGATTACATTTCCGTAGTATACTTTCTTTATTAGGGAGGAACATTTGGTAGTTAGTTTGGCATTATATATATAGTCGTGTTAAACGAGAAGTTGTTGTGATGATTATATGAGACTGCATTTTTTCCCTATGATGCGCAACGGCTCGTTTTACTATAATCTTGATCATGATTAAGGGAATTAGGTTCCAATTAATTACATAATTTGGTTCATCAATATTGTTGTTCATCTAACTATACCGCAATAATTAATCAAACTTGCGTGCAAAATAAGATTTGGTCAAATTTGTAAGGATGAAAAAAAAATGCTAGTAGTTACTTCAGCAAATTTTCTGAAGTTTACATAATCTAAGACATAGTACACAGACATAATATAAATCGTAAAAAATGTCAACAAATTTTCAAGACCCAATAGGATAAATTAACCAATATTAGTATACGTACACATATAATCTCATCTATCTACTCTCTTGTGTTGAGTGTAACAAAATTCACACACTTGGGAAAAATATATTTTGTGTCATGCACAATGCTTGCATCATTTGTTATGCGTGCTTATCTTAAAGTAGGACCCGCTTGACTTTCCTGTCCATGAAAGAATTCCCAAATCCACATCAGCCTATAGGAGCGAATTGTTTGCTCGCCACGAGTTTAGTTCGGTTGCAAATATATTCTACGACCCGGGGCCGTGGCAGCTGATCAAAGTCTTGCCTTTCAAAGATCTGGAAAAAAGTTATTAAATGATGTCAAATCGATGATCGAATAGACCATCAAATTTCCTCAATCCAAACACCTTTTGTGTTTATTAACTTACTAGTATTGGAGAATACCCAGTACCCAATACAGGCACTTGGGTAGGGCCATTTCGGCGATTTTAATATCCCCATCTTGCTCATTGTTTTACCCTCTCGGTGTGCTCCTGTCCCCTTCTCCACAAGAAAAAATATTCCATCTTGTAAAGCTTTCCCATGTGAAGGAATTGATCGAGCGTATACGGGGTCCAGGAAATGCAGGGAAAATGTTTAATTTTTATGGAACAGGAGATCTGGGCATCTCGATCACATGATTGATATAGTTTGTTTTTGACTAGATGGGCCTGAGCAGTAGTGTCCATTTTTCTTCCCAATCAAACGTGTGTTCTGTTCCATCTCAAGAACAGGAATTGATCAGAAAATCCGCCACGATGAGCTGGTATATGGTAGCAAGCCATCAACGAGATTTGTATATTTCGTTTGTGCAGCTGGGCTTCAGTATCAGACAGTCGCTGGGAGAGATCAGCTCGCTCTCTATCTTCCTGTGGCCGACACAGCTATGGGCGTTTGTGTCGGATGGTTAATTAATTAAAATCAATATACTTGGTTTTATGAACCCTTTTATAGCTTTGTTCTTTTCACACGATCAATCTCTTGCCCCTTGTAGGCAGCTAGTGATGATCCAGCGACACAAGCAAGCGAATCCATGTGCGTCACGAGATGCTAGTATGCTACTTGCTACTAGTAGTAGTAGTACTGGTAGCTTTTTGCCACTGCTCGCTGGCCCTGCAGTAGAATATCTCCGCCGATTTGTTCGCTTCCCCTTTCTCTCTGCCCTTTCCTCTATTATCGGATTTTGCGGAACCTGTTAATAAACCGAAAAAACCGATAAATTTCAGATATATTTTGTTAAAAATTTAAATTTTAGTTTGACTTTTCTGAACTTGACCAAAAACCGACTGGCTTGTGTTTTCGACGTGGTCGGAAAAGTCCTGATAGGGTCCTGCATTTGCACAGCGCACAGCCACGTCCTCCCATGCCTCTAGATACCAGATGCATCTGCCCGTGCGTGTGCACGTATGTACGCGACAAGAGAGAATCTGTTCCTTCGTGTAGTGCGGCAGTTGCAGTGGTTTTTTGGCTGTTGTTTGCGGCTTTGCTTCGCTGTGAAGTTGCTGCCCATGATTCGTTTCCATGGAATGCCACGTCGCGTCGTCGTCGTCCCGTCCGACGACGGCGACCCCTCCCGCCGAGCTTACTTCGGATATTAGCCGGCGGAAAGAAAAAGACCCACGGTGTTTGACTAATCCCTTTCCTCTTCTCGGTCGTCGCCGTCGTCGTCGGCCACCGCCTGCCGCCGGTGATCGAGTGGGGCCCGTTCCACCATCCACCGAGCAGCCAACCACGGTTTCGCCTTTGCCATCATCATCATCATCCGTGCTACGAACCTGCAGTATGTAGTTGTCATCTCATCATTGCCGATCGAGCTCGAGCTCGAGCAATCATAATGTCATATCACACGTTTACCGCCCTTTTGCTAGGAAGCGTAATGTCACCTTCCCCAAGTAGCAATACTACTCGGATTTTTCAGTTGACAAAACCTAATCCAACTATGGTGAAAACTTCGTACAAAAAAAAGAATGCATCATCTGTTCTGTCGAAAATTCGCTGGCATTGGATGCCCAGTTTGTGTTGTGCATGCCCATGCATGCATGCGGCTTGAAAATTGGAACATGGATCTGACAATGGCAGTTTTCTGCATGTTATTTGCACACAGGGAGAAGCAGCAGCGGTGGCCTGTGGATCGTGGCGATCGCTGTCCCCGTCGCCGTGCTCCTCCTCGGCTTCTTGGGATGTTTCCTCTGGATCAGGAGGCGAAGAAGGAGAGGTGCGCACGGACATTGATGACATTGTTCGCGCTCATGCTTCACTGCCGGTTAATTGTAATTAAGTTCACTAACCGTCAGCTGAATCAGTGATCAACATGTCAGGGACGGTGAGCGTGCCGACCATGTCCATGGAGATGGAGCAGGTGCTCAAGCTGTGGCGGATCGAGGAGAGCGGCTCCGAGTTCTCGCTCTACGACATCGACCAGATCGCCGACGCCACCGACAACTTCTCTGACGCCTGCAAGCTCGGCCAGGGCGGCTTCGGCCCTGTCTACAAGGTAGCACAAGCACAATTCCATTCATTCTGATGCAGAGATGCAGACACGCTGATCTTCCGTGTCATCTGCGAAATGCTGCACTAACTGACTGATGATGTGTTTATTCAGTGTTACTGACATGGGTTCTTAAGAAAATCTATTTTAGACTGTTGTCAAACGTACTGAAATGATGTGTTCTGTTTATTCGTTGTGTTTCAGGGTCAACTGCCTGATGGACTTGAGATAGCGATCAAGAGGCTCTCATCTTGCTCAGTTCAGGGGCTGATGGAGTTCAAGACAGAGATCCAGCTGATAGCCAAGCTTCAACACACCAACCTGGTCAGGCTGCTGGGCTGCTGCGTCCAGGCTGACGAGAAGATGCTCATCTACGAGTACATGCACAACAAGAGCCTCGATTGCTTCATCTTTGGTACATCACTCACATATCCATCTCGATCAATAAGCTTTCAATATCTCTGTCCATTTCCAAATCTTTGTGCAAACCTGCTGAATGTTGCTGATGCTTTGTCCTGCCTGACATATTGATATGCAGATACTGAAAAAGGGGCGACGCTGAACTGGGACAAACGCTTCCGTATAATCGATGGCATTGCCCAGGGACTTCTTTATCTGCACAAGCACTCTCGGTTGAGAGTTATACACAGGGATCTGAAAGCAAGCAACATACTCCTCGACCGGGAGATGAACCCTAAAATCTCGGATTTTGGCATGGCAAGGATATTCTGCTCGAATGTGACAGAAGCAAACACGACCAGGGTTGTGGGCACACAGTAAGTACTAAGCACTGATGATGGTTAAGTTACACAGCACATGTGTTTTTGTTGTGTCAGAAAAGAGGAAAATTTAGCTACACTCTGATGCATTTGTGATGTTTTAGTGACTGAATTTTTCCCCTTTTTTCAGTGGTTACATCGCTCCGGAGTATGCTTCCGAGGGTCTCTTCTCAATCAAATCCGACGTGTTCAGCTTCGGCGTCCTGCTTCTCGAGATCATAAGCGGGAAGAGGACCGCTGGATTCTACCAGTACGGCAAATTCTTCAATCTCACAGGATATGTAAGAACAACTCTCTGACATCCAAAATTCACAAATTTCAGTTACCCTGAAATTCACCTGAAATGCACGGCTGCTGATAACTGAAAATTCTGAACTTCTTTCAGGCGTACCAGCTCTGGCAAGAGGGGCAATGGCACGAGCTGGTGGACCCGGCCCTCGGGGAGGACTTCCCGGCGATGGAGGTGATGAAGTGCGTGCAGGTGGCGCTGCTGTGCGTACAGGACAGCGCCGACGACCGGCCGAACATGTCCGACGTGATCGCCATGCTCGGCAGCGAGGGGCTGACGATGCCGGAGCCGAGGCAGCCAGCGTACTTCAACGTCAGAATCTCCAGCCTGGCTGTGTCGTCGAGCTCGTTCGGCGAGTCGTACTGCATAAGCAACGTCACGTTGATGGAGGAGGAAGGCAGATAGCATTTTGCAGTCACGTTGATCATGTAAATTCAGATTGTAGTAGTGATTAATCACGATTGGTGAAGTTCTACTTGGCAATTGTATATGATTTGTTATGATCAGACAGATACCAAAAGGAACAGAACAGGATGACATAGTCGAAGGCAATACATATCAACCAACATATTCTTCTTCTTCTTTTGTTGTCCTCGTTAGTTTTGAGTCTAACTTTTTTTTAATGGAATCCATGTCATTATTAATTTACCTGTTATAAAAATGTTATTATTATTCAGCTATTTGGACTCGTACAATTACAATTTTACCGCTATTGGAGATATGCCACTACTTCCCTCTTCGATGCATCATCAAATTTTTGGAACAATTTTGCCCTTCTCCCTTTCTCCTCTATCTTCATTTCCCACTGATGGGGCGGTGGGTGGTGCTGCTCACTGCCAAATCTGCCTTTGTCTGTCCCGACCTCTGCTTTCATCCCTGACGGGCGCGCTGGTAGGCCTGGCCTTGGGGGGGGTGTGAGCTGGGCCGTCGCACTAGGCCCTTGAGGCCAGGAGGCCCAACCCCAAATATGTAAGTAATAGTATTATTTTTTCTATGGCCCATAGAATAGCTGAAGCAGGCATCGATTCCTTCCATGTCCGCGACTTACCAACTCCCGTGCCCTTCCGCCACGCAACCGCACGACTCGCCAACTCCCGTGCCCTTCCTCCCCGTGGCCACGAGTCTCCGTTCCGGCGAGTGAGAGACTCCTGTGCCGCCGTGGGCGTGGTATGCTCGTGGGCGGATGAGGTGCGATTCCACTACTACTGGTCTCACATACGTCTGCAACTTCAAGTTCTCCCGTACGTCACTCACCTCCATAATCTTAGCTGCAGATTTCTTATCTTTTTTTGTTACATCCCATACGTCTCTTATTATTTCTTCAGAGCTTAGAGGTTGAGCTTGGACATTTGGACAGAAGGAAGCCGTGCACAGCATGTGTTGCCGATTCATTTGCCGTGCATGCATGCCACATGGCCGCCCGTGATCAACTAGTTGGTAACTAGTAAGATTTTATATTTGTGGTAAGATTTTATATTTGGATTTATAGTTTTGTACTATAATTTATACGAGTTTTTTACTATAAATTTATGAGTTAGACCATTAACAATGCTATTATAAGAATTTATAGTGCATACGACTATCGCATTTGCTAAAATAAGCTTTTCGAGTTGAAACTATTGAAGAACCATTTGAGTTCTATGATGTCCTAGAAAAGATTATAACGGTTTGACATTTTTATGCATTGAGAAGGAATTACTGGATGAAATTGACATTGCTGCAATCATCAATGAAATCGCATGCCTAAAAAATTTTTGAAGCTAACATGTATGAAGTTCTTCATACAAATTTTTTAGATGCAATTTAAGTGAATATTTAAATGGACCCTATGTTTAGTTTTGCACCGGGCCCTTAAAAAGTGAGGACCGGGCCTGCGCGCTAGCCACGGCCGTGGGGACTCACCCACCTGCACCTGCTTGACAACAGCAACGTCCGGTGGCGGTGCTTGGAGACAAGGTTGGCATTTAGCTGGAGGGGAAAAAGGGACGTGGCCCGCCGAAGCGGGTGCCCCTGACGATGCGGGAGCGGCTGTGTGCTATGCGCGTGCTAGGCAAATACGTGGAACCGAGTAGAGGCACCGGCTCCTCGCCGAAGGGCAAGGTGGTGGGGAAGCCAAAGTTTGGGAACCAGGTGCTGGACGCGCTTCGGGAGACAGACCACAAGGACGGGAAGACGCGGTCGTTGCGGCTCCCCGAGGTGTCAAGCAACATGTTCGACCACAGCAAGCACGACCTACCTAAGGAGGGGTGGATGTGCAAGGCATTGTCGTTCAATGTGTAAGATCAAACACAAGTGACCAAGCCTACTAGAGGGAGGGTGAATGGTAGATAACGTTAGCAAAAATCTAATATTTGAACATTAAAAGATCTAAACAAACCCCAACCTCAAAATCAATTAGAACACGTGTATGGCAGTCTATCCGACCTACTAGGGTCGGTTTGACCGTTAGCCTAAAAATAGCTTGACAGAGCTTGTGTAAAAATACGTTTTCTCCAAAAACCAACCAGTGGATCGAGCTCAAATCTTGTTAGAATAAACTACAATAACCAAGGAAAAAGTCCACCGAACGGATTTGCAAACTAATAAACAGTTTAAGATAAAACACTCCCGAAAGCCAACTATGTTAGAAATTTCAACAAATCTAAACAAAACCTAAAACTTAAGTAAATTCGAATCTAGTAATAACCAAACAATCACAAGATAATGCCAAACCAAACAAAAACGTAAAAGTTACAAAACCAGAAGAGATTGTCAACGCCTTGATTATTGAATATGATCTTTATTTCTTTAGTATTATTCACAAGGCGCAGCCACAATACCCCTCACAAGTTTCTCACGAAACTCTAATACAAAGAGTTCTCAACTCTCTAATATCTCAAACTTGACTTAGCCCCAAGGCATAGCATCTCTCTCTATTTATATTGAAAACTCCTACTCAAAGTAAAAGTAGAACTCCTAGTTCCACTAGAACTCAATACTTCATATTGTAGAGTCATGTGATGATTTAATCTATGTGATGAACAATTGTCAAAGGTAAGTGTTTTATGAAAATATGGTGAATAGTGTTTTTGGTTGATGCAAGTACAGGTCGGCATGTGTGGCCGGTCAAACCGGTTGGGTGTCGCCGGTCAGACCGGAAGTGTCCGAGCAGTCTGACCGGGTTACCCGACGGTTAGACCGGCTGACTCCGAGTAGGAGCCGGTTTCGGGTTGTTTTCGTTAGATTTCTAGATTTCTTTACGGATATGACTTCTAGATGGTTTCTATTTGTATGTGATACTGTTATGTGCTGATGTGAGTCAAGTTAGTGTGAACTTGTACCCAGATATGGAGCTTCTTTGTTGTTCATGTGCAGGTGTTGCTTGAGGCCATGGGAGTATAGCCGGTGATGGATCGAGACTAGGCTTGGGAGAAGTTGAGGTCTAGACGATCAAGGATATCACGCGGGATGCTCAGGCTAGAGAACAATGCACATGGAAGATGGAGAATCCATATGGTATACGAGAGGAATCGTGTGCGTATGAAAAGAGGAGTCGAATTTGGAAGGGAGTCTAGATTCGAGAAGGATTCGAGAAGATGGATTGAGATAAGGGAAGAGAATGATTGAGTCCTATTGAAAATAGGAGTTCTTTAGTCCTATTGGGAATAAGAGTAGAAGAGAGTGATTGAGTCCTATTGGGAATAGGAGTCCTATTGGGGAGTTCTACTTCTACTTTGAGTAGGAGGATTTTGTGGTATAAATAGAGAGGGAGGGTGTGGCCTCCTGGTATCGGTTTTAGAGAGACACAAGTGGAGAGAAAGTTAGGGTTTCAAGTCTAGTTCGAGATTTTGGTGAGGAGTACTGTTGTTACACTTTGTAAACACTAGTTGATGCAATAAAGTCGAAAGTTCTCGTCTACTTCTTCGAGAGTTCATCTACCGGTGTTTTCTGGGTCTCGACGGTCTGATCGCAGGTGTGCGAGCAGTCTAACCAGCGGGTTGCGGAGGCGGTCCAACCGAAGGCAAGGCAGCAGTCTGACCGGGGAAAGTACAGCGGTCTGACCGGCGATGTGAGGTCGGTTTGACCGGCAACGACAATACTACGTCGTGATCTCCGTTGATTCGAGGGTAACTTTTATTTCCGCTAAAAGTTTTGGGTTTTGGTTTTCTCTACCATTCACCCCCCTCTGGTAGGTTTGTTTGGTCTTGTTCGATCCTACAAATGGTATCAGAGCCTCGTTCTTGTTTTGATATCTGTTGCTTTTCTGATCTATTTGCCATGGCTGAAAAGTTTTCAAACAAACCTCATATTTTCAATGGAACTGATTTTGATTATTGGAAGAAAAAGATGGAATCTTACATAACATCTCAAGGATATGATATTTGGCTAAAAGTTGCACAACCTTTTGAAATCCCTGAGCACATTGATACTCCTGCTCTCAAATTAGATTTTGGAAATAATTGCAAAGTCGTAATATTATTCTTAATGCAATTTCTCGCTCCGACTTTGATCGTGTTTTGCATCTTGCTACTGCTAATGAGATTTGGAAGGCTTTGAATGGTTTTTAGACTGGATCTTCAAACATTAAAGAGTTGAGAAAAGATGTTTTCAAAAAGGAGTACATCAAATTTAAGATGACACATGGGAAGTCTTTGGATGACTATCTGGGTCGTTTTAATAAAATTTTGAGTAATCTTAGATCTGTTGATTCTTCTTATAATGCTAATTATTCTTAGTATGAGGTTGCTCGTCACTTTATGAACGGTCTTGATATGAAGATTTGGGATGTTAAGGTTACTTCGATTTAGTAATCTATTGATATGAACACTTTGACTTTGGATGTTCTTTACACCAAATTGAAAACCTATGAGATGAATATTTTTTCTAAAAGAACTGATTCTAAATCTACTGCTTTGGTGTCTTCATCTGGATCTTCTTTGGATATTTCTCCTATGACGGCTCTTTCTATTTTTAATACTTTGTCCGATGATCAACTAGAGAAAATCAGTGAGGAGGGCTTGGTTTCTCTTGCTAACAGAATTTGTCGAGTTGTAAGTAATCTCAGGTTCAGGAGAAAAGGTGGATCAATTCGTTGCTTTGAATGTGGACAACCAAATCACATTCGTTCTCAATGTCCCAAGCTTGGAAAAGGTGCAAAGGAAGTAGATCAATATGAATCCAAGAACACCAAGAATGCCAAGCAAAGTAAGAAGCAATTCAAGAACATGAAGATGAAGAAGTTCTACCAAAAGGTAATTGATGTAGCATATGTAGCGGTTCAAGAATCAAGTAATGTTGATTTTGAAAGTGATGAAGATGATGACAAGAGAAAAAACATTGTTGGAGTTTGTCTCATAGCTAGTAGCATTGATGAAGATTCTAAAGATGACAATGAGGTAATTTCTGCTTCTAGTGTTGAATATCTTCAAGAAGTTATTGCTAGACTTGGTTACAAAATTTCTAAGTTTAAGAAAAGATTAGTCAACATGAAGCTACCATTAAGTCTCTTAATGCTGAAAATAGTAGAATAAAAACTCTTGTTTCTGATAATGATGAATGTCAATCTTGTGAGGTTTTATTTGCTGAAATTAAGTCAATTAGAGATGTTTATGCCAAAAAGCTTGATGTTGAATCTAAGAAAACTCGTAAATTTGAATCTTGTCTTGCACTTAGCTTGGCCATGAACACTAGATTGGTTGATGAATTGTTTTTAACTAAGAGAGCTTTACATAAATGTCAAGTTGCTTTGCTAGCTCGATGTTTAATTTGATTAGCTCTAAGAGGATTAAGCAATCTAGTACCAAACCTTGTTTAACATGTATTTCTAATGAGATGAAACTAAAAGATGCTTTGGGTCGAGTTAAGCACATGGAGAAAATTGTTAAACAAGATGAAGTGATATCTTGCATGACTTGTAGAAAACAAAAAAGTGTTTTGGATGCTTGTAAAAATTGTGCTACTCTTACTCAAGAGATTTTTTACTTAAAAAGTTCTTTGCAAAAATTTTCTGATGGTAAAAAGAACCTCAACATGATTCTTGATCAATCTAAAGTTAGCACAAATAATCGTGGTTTAGGTTTTGATCTTATGCTCATCATACTAGACATCCTCCTGTTGTTTTAGGTGTTGGTTCTAGAAGTGGTGAAATTTTGATTAAACCTAAATCTAAGAACACTGTGTTTAAATCTGCTGGCATCATGACTTCTTTGAATGGATCATCTTCCAAAACCAATGTTGTGATTGCAAAACCACTTGTTGCTACTTCTATTGCTAAACCATTTGTTTCTACTTGTGCTTCTAATCATCATGAGAAATACACTTGTTCGTTTTGTGGAAAAGATGGACATTTGGTTGGATTATGTTTTAGACTTGCCCGTAAATAGAAATAAGAAAGAGAAATTATTTTTGCGAAATGACGATGGCAAAAATCGGGTTTTGGTTCAAGGAGTATGGTCAGACCGACACTGACCAGTCGGTCAGATCGACCTCGGGGCAGTTTTGTGCATAATTCAAATCAGACTTTTGTGAAGCGACAAGGTAAGGTTTCACGTAAGTCTGGTTGTAATTTTGTTTGTGCATATGTACCTACAGGTTCTACTAGTCGTGTGACTCTGTGTTGGATTCCAAAATTTCTTATTTCTAACCCCAACATGGAGGCCTCAACATCTTCTTGTTCGTAGGTATTTTGATGGCATACTCCCTATGTGTGTGCAATGTGGAGACTAAAGGCCCGTAGATGTCGCCTAAAGGGGGGTGAATAGGCGATCCTGAAATTTTCTTGAAAATGCAGCAGTTAAGACACACAATCACCGCAACACTCGGTACTTAACCCCGGAACATCCGATCAGCGCAAGCTGTCCGGAACATCCGGTGTTACTGTCCAGAACCTCCGATGTTCTGTGACTTAAAAGGATCGGAGCTCAAATTTAAATACTTTCTACACAGGTCTATTTCTAACAACAGAGAGAATCACACAGGCAATAGAGACAAGCAATAGTAAGAAAATGAATAGCACACGAGACACAAGGATTTTTTATCCAAAGTTCGGATTCAACGAATCCTACTCTCCGTTGAGGAACTCCGTAAAGTTGGGTCTCAATTAACCCCTTTCCTCACCAAGCAAATCTCTGGGAAGAAGTCTACGGTCTTTAATTACAACGTTTCTAGGTTCTTGTCTAGAGATCGAATTGTCCACAAAGATCCAAATTCGATCTACTAGCGAGAACCACAAACGTGAATTGCTCTACCTAGACAACTTCCAAAAGATCAGCTTGGTTTGTTACTATTCATACCTCGTTTCTTTGCGGAGGAGAGGTGATCCTTCACAAACTTTCCCGGGCCAATCCACAATTCTCCGGAGGCTCGCGGGAGACACCTCTAGGAGATTGCTCTCCAAGAGTAATAGGCACTACTCCAAAGCCCTGCAAGAATCACCAAGTGCTCAAGTCACCTAGCTCTCTCACTCTCATAGTCACACCAATCACTCAATCTTCTCATAAATTTGGTTTTGTGGCTCAAGAATTGAGTTGGAATGAGCTAGAACACCATAGGAGAGGCTATGGGACTGAAATGTGAAATTTGGACGGCCAAAAATGGGCTGGGGACAAGGTGGGATATATATAGGTACATGCTTGCGTCACCTAGCCATTACTCATATAGCCTGCTAGAATACTGATCGGAAGTTCCAGTCTGGGACTACCGGAAGTTTCGGCCAACACTTAGTTCTCAGGACTTGGCTGCGAGGTGAAGATGTCCGGAAGTTCCGGCTTGGGACCCCGAAACTTCCGATCGGCTTTCTCTGCCATGGGAGGGAGTAATTTCCAAAAAAAATACTTCAAAAATTCTCACTCAAGTATATTCTGACTAAGAGCACTTAGGTCATCTCATGGCATGAGTTTCACCCCTATTAATAGTACAGTTTTTCCTAAAACTCAAGATTCAAGAAAAATAGTGCTATAAACCATCGTCGAATCTCTTTCCCTTTTTGCAATTGATATTTGAGGGTTCTTCATTCTCTAGACCTGCACTACTAAGCATCTAGGGACTAATTTTCCTACACACATCTCAATTAAACGCATTAGTCCCTTAACCAAATTGTCATCAACCACCAAAACCCACTTAGGAGGCTAGATGCACTTTCAATCTCTCCCTTTTTGGTGGTTGATGACTACTTGGTTAAAGCTTTACGAAAGTTAGGAGTAAATAAAGTTTTGAGTAGAAAGAGTTAGTTAGAGCTCCCCCTAAAAGTATGCATAGGTGAAATAGAGAGAATTACATATGCATTATTGAAGGAAGACGTTTAGGAAAAATTCTAACCAACTCATTTTACCCAGAGGGATGCAACAAAGGTGAAATGATACAATTTAAGTACATATGACATGGCAAACACTCAAAGAAATTAAAATAACATTTCACCATTCACAAATTACACAAGAGATCATGCAAATAAGCCTAATTAATATCATAAGGTCTAGCAATCATTACATCCCAACACACATAAGGTTCACATATCCAAACGATAATAGATGGCCTAAGATAGATGCACGGCCGAAAGTTTCGGTCACTAGGTCCAGAACTTTCGGTCGGCTGACAGTAACAAGACGACTGGAAGCACTAAAAGAGTGAAATGATCCCCCTGCTTTCTCAATCTTTCTCAATCTTCTCCCCCTTTGGCATCAAGACACCAAAAAGGGATAAGAGAGAAGGGAAGTCACTCGGAGTCATCAGAGTTGGCGACGATCTCGGTGCGCCGGAGTGAATGTCGTCGTCGCCACCACGAGGGGAGTCCTCAGCGACGTCTGTGGTGCTACCGGAGCCAGCAGCTGGGGAAGCCGCAGCAGGAGAGTCGTCCTCCGCCTCGTCGTCCTTCGCCTCCGAGTGCGAGGACACCTCAGCGAAGGCCCAAGGAACAGAGGTAGAGGTCCCCTCGCCCGCAACAACATCACGGGCGGTCTCAAACTCCGCGAACGGGTCCTCAAAGACCTCCTCAGAGTCATCAGAGACCGCCTGACCGGCCTCCCGCAGAAGCTGCTTCTGACGCCGCTCGATCTTCTTAACTTTGGAGGCGGTCTTGGCGCAGAGACAGAAGATCGAGCGCAGCGCCCTCTTGATGGGCGAGCTGGAGCTCGAGCCAGAAGGGCGTGAAGGAGCGGAGGAAGGTCCGGCACCCGAAGCGGAGCCATGGGATCCTGTAGGAGGCATCCTGGGTGCAACCGGCACGTGAGGACGGAAAGACTTGTGCTGACCGTCACAGAGGTAGAAGAATCCGGTCACATTGTTGATCATCTTCATGATGAAGGAAGCATACACACACCCCCGCTTGGGATCGCACACGGTGTTGTAGATCTCGAACCACATAAGCTTGGCGACACTGAAGGGCGGCTGATTAAGCCGCATGCGACTCAGGAGATGCGCATGGCGCGCAGGAAGAGCAGTCGCATCCTCGGCTTTAGGAAGCAGGGTCCACCTGAAGACGGAGACATAAAAGAAAATGACACAAGGAAACACAACAAAATAGGAAGGAGCAAGGAGGATTCAAACCTAAAGATGGAGTAAAGAAGCTTGTACTGAGGTAGAAGCCCCTTTGTCGTTCCAAGACAGTCACGAGGAGCATCTGGTGCATAGAGGAATCTGGTGCGCACCGTGGGAATGGGGTCTTCTGACTGAATGTTGGGACGGTTCAGATCTTTTGGATCCAACCCCAAGATATGCAAACTGAGGCAGAGACACTTTTTAAGGGCGTCCCTCTGTCCTCCACTTCATGAAGGGAACCCCGTTCTTTGTGGAGCCGAAGAAGACAGTGGTATAGAACTGCTCTATAACCTCAATATTCAAGGAGTAGTCGAGGCATAGGACATCCTTGATGTTCTTGACTTCATAGACATGCATCAGCTCGTTGAAAATGGGATTGTTCTTAGAAAGAAGATATCCCCAGTCAAGATACTTCATCTCCACAACCCGATTGGTCTGGGCGAAGAAAGACTGAATTGTACCAGTCGAGCTGAAAGAGAGTCCGAAAACGGGGATCCAGGGACTCTTGAGGCACGGTATCCGGATCCACCAGGCGATCACGACTACACCGGGCTATCTGCTTGAGATTGTTAATCCTCTGGCGCCTAGTGTGGCGAGGAGGATCAACATCATATCCCTGAGCTGTGTATAGCACGATGGGATTTCCCCAGGAGCCAGGTTCCCCAGGCTGTGGACGGGAGGAGGTGGAACGCCGAGCTGCACGAGGTGCATTTGCAGGCTGAGAACCGGCAGCACCCTCGCCTCCTGTATCACGAATGATCAGAGGCCGATTCCGAGTAGCATGGGTTGGAGGAGTCCGATCTCGACGCATATCTTCTTGCGGCGCCTTTTCTTTGCCGAGACGTCCTCGAGGGCCTCGAATGGAAGGACTATTATCATCATCCCCCGAGACGTCCTGGCGAGCCTTCCGACGCTTTTCATGAGCCATGTTGACACTGCAATAAGGATAAAACAAGCATGAGGACGTTGCAGTGGCAAGACGAGAATGATGGAGAGATAGGAATGATGGAGGGGGGACTAACTGCACAGGGACCGGAAGTTCCGGTCCAGGAACACCGGAGCTTCCGGTGTGCTTTGCAGCCGCACAGCCCCCGACCGAAAATCAATCGCATTGCCTCAAAATGAATAGATCGGCCATCTACAAGATCCTAATCGAGTTTCTAACCAAAAGGTTTTCTCCCTAGGTCCAAGAATTGATAGATTGGGGCAAAAGAAGGAGAAACTGATTAATCGAAAGAAGTACCTCGGGCGAACGAAAGTCGAAAACAAGCGCGGAGCGTCGATCCTTGACCAAAAACAACCGGAAAACGATCAAGAGTGAAGAGAGAACACGGTGGGAAACTTAGATCGCCGGGAGAGGGGAGAGAGAGGAGAGAGGTGGCGGCGGTTTGAGAGTGAGGAGTAGGGTTCGGTCGCCGGCCTCCCCTGGGACTTAACACCCCAACTACCTGAACTTCCGGTCAGACCTGACCGGAACATCCGGTCGTGCCCAAAAAAATAGACAGAGAGAAAATATCGAAAGTTCTGGGCTGGGGTCCGAAACTTCCGATAGGCAGCTGAAGGGAGGAGTCTAAGGAAGGATTGGACAAGTAAAGCGACGCACGTGACCAGCACGCAAGCAATCAGTACATAACAATAGGCACAATGCATCACACAAAGAACAAAAGCCAAGATTTCGCAATCAAAACAAGCACACAACAAATTTCGCAAACATTTTGAAAAGGGTTTTTGAGCAAAAAAAGGAAATGTTTGAACCTCATTTTCATATCAAAACCAGCTTCTATCCAAGAAGCGATTTCAAGATACAAAGGTTCAATTTCAATTTACACTCAATTTGATTCATGCTTGCCTATTGATAAGCCAACCAATCCTCAACAAATGTTGCGAGAATCCAAGATATTTAGCTCACTCCTAAGCTCACAAAACCTCTTCTCATCCAAGGTTTTGGTGAAAATGTCGGCTAGTTGACTCTCGGTTCTCACATGGGATAGGACAATGTCACCCTTTGCCTCATGGTCTCTCAAGAAATGGTGGCAAATGTCTATGTGTTTGGTTCTCAAGTGTTGGACGGGATTGTTGGCTAGTTTTATGGTGCTCTCATTGTCACATAGGAGTGGAATCTTGGAAAAATTGTAGCCAAAGCCTTGTAGGGTTTATTTCATCCAAAGGAGTTGAGCACAACAAGAATCGGCGGCTATATACTCGGCTTTGGTGGTGGATAGGGCAATGGAGTTTTGCTTCTTGGAGGACCAAGAAACAAGTGATCGTCCTAGGAATTGGCATGTGCTGGTAGTGCTCTTGCGATCAACCTTACAACCAGCGTAATCCGAATCGGAATAGCCAACGAGCTCAAAGGCACAACCCTTAGGATACCACAAGCCAAGGTTAGGAGTGTGCACCAAATACCGAAGGATATGACTACTAGATGGTTTCTATTCATATGTGATACTATTGTGTGCTTATGTGAGTCAAGTTGGTGCGAACTTGTACTCGGATATGGAGTTTCTTTGTTGTTCATGTGCGGGTATTTCTTGAGGCCATGAGAGTATAGCCAGTGATGGATCGGGACTAGGCTTGGGGAAGTTGAGGTCCAGATGATCAAGGATATCACGCGGGATGCTCAGGCTAGAGAACAATGCACGTGGAAGATGGAGAATCCATATGGTATACGAGAGGAATCGTGTGCGTATGGAAAGAGGAGTCGAATTTGGAAGGGAGTCCGGATTCGAGAAGATGGATTGAGATAAGGGAAGAGAGTGATTGAGTCCTATTGGAAATAGGAGTTCTTGAGTCCTATTGGGAATAGGAGTGGAAGAGAGTGATTGAGTTCTATTGGGAATAGGAGTCCTATTGGGAATAGGAGTTCTACTTTTACTTTGAGTTGGAGGATTTTGTGGTATAAATAGAGAGGGAGGGTGTGGCCTCCTGGTATCGGTTTTGGAGACACACAAGTGGAGAGAAAGTTAGGGTTTCAAGTTTAGTTCGAGATTTTGGTGAGGAGTGTTGTTGTTGCACTTTGTAAACTCTAGTTGATGCAATAAAGTCGAAAGTTCTCATCTACTTCTTCGAGAGTTCATCTACCAGTGTTTTCTGGGTCCCGACGATCTGATCGCAGGTGTGCGAGCGGTCTGACCGATGGGTTGCGGTGGCGGTCCAACCGGAGGCAAGTCAACGGTCTGACCGGGGAAAGTACAACGGTCTGACCGACGGCATGAGGGCGGTTTGACCAGCAGCGACAATACTACGTCGTGATCTCCGTTGATTCGAGGGTAACTTTTATTTCTACTAAAAGTTTTTGGGTTTTGGTTTTCCCTACCATTCACCCCCCTCTGGTAGGTTTGTTTGGTCTTGTTCGATCCTACACATATTTCAAATCAGTTTACAATTTCCACATTGTAAATCATTTTCTTTCTTCGAAAACCACAACCAACTCCAGCCGCAGCAAATCCCGACCGAGTAGGACTCCTACGCGTTGCATCATGGGCCAACAACTCAAGCTGCATGGGTCATCGCTCCACTTGGGCCGACATGCTGCTCCTAGCCTGTCTCCATCGATCCAAGTCAGAATAAGTCTATTTTGCTCATTCATCTCTTGCTCCTGATTGAGGGGGTGTTTGGCAGGGCTCCAGATCCTGGATCCTGGTGGAGTCGAGCCGGAGCCCTGCCAAACGCTTCAGCTCCAAACAGATCTGGATGGAGCACTCTAAAAAAATGAACTAGCAAGGTGGAGCTACCTTCCATCAGCTCCAACCACCCCCTGAATCATCTCCCTCAACCACAAAACCAGGTATAATGCATCTCCCATCTTCAAAAACCAGTGCAAATCGACTCCTTCAATGGTTTGGGAAACGTTTTATGCTGATGTGGCAGGTTGACCATGGTTGACTCATTGAGTTAGCAGGGGGGACCAACATATCATCTCCTTCCTCCTCATATCATCATCTTCCTCACCTCTCTCCCCCTTTCTCTCTCTTTTCTCTCTTCCCTCTTCCTCTTCTATCACCTTCCAGCGACAGTAGCCGGATTCGAGAAGGACGAGTCCGAGCTTGAGCTCTGTTAGGCACATCGCTGCTCTGTTCCTTGTCATGACGCCATGCACAACCCTATTTAATCGATTTGGCTATTCTCATCTCCACATCCCCTTACCGGCGAGCTGCCATTGACAACTTGGTCGTCACTATGGACAACTGCCAATCCGACCTCTTCCCAAGCAAATAGCCGTAAAATTAGCTTCCTCTCGTCAATTAGAAGCTTTCCCTACCATCGATTTCATTAGAACCACACTAGACCATCAAATCCCCTTTCGGCCTCCACTCCCCGCCACCACCCCTTAGCACCCAGCTCGGTACCGACGAAATCCCAAACCCTAGCCCCACCCAGAAAAAGAGAGGAGAGAGGAGTCGGGAGGAAGAAAAAGGAGAAGACAACCGAGCTCTCGCCAGGAAAGCTGCCGCCTGGAACTAATGTGGGTCAAGTTGTGATATCTATGCCTAGAAACAATTGTTTTGTCTGATTGTGTGTAGTTGACTTGAGGTCAACCTTAGTCAATGGTGAGGACCGGGACTGCTCAGTGAGGAGCTAAAGTCTAGTATGATCGAGACACCATGAGTAATGTAGCACCTCTTTATTGCACTTTTCTTCTACCAATTTTCCTCTTCCAATTGGCATCGTGAACACTGGTGCTTGCACACACAACTTGTGAAGCCCGTTGCAAATATCTTCCAACATGATATTCATCCACTGTGTGTCACCTTGTATCCAACCTCGTCGCCTAGTATCCTTGATCATCTGGACCTTAACTCCTGCCTGAGTCTAGTCTCAAATTTATAATCCCACCATTGGCCGAAATTGACCTCCAAGTATCCTCACTCTAGTCTAACCTTGTCGCGTGGTATCCAAATCATACTAGACCTCAGCTCCTCCATGAGCAGTCCCGGTCCTGCACACAATTAGATAAAACAATCATTTCTGGGCATAGATATAACAACCCGACCCATATTAGTCATACACACTCACAACAACATCCACAAATATTCCCAAACCAATTTCCACAAATATTTCCAAACCAGTTTCCATTATATAATTCATTTGCAAAGCCAATTGTTCATCACAAAACATTAATCATGACAATGATTTCAAATGGTGGTGAGGGGAAAGGGGGAGGTGGTTGGCGGAGGGGTGGGGTGGAGGGGTGTTAACGACCAAATTTGATAACCAAATCCCCAGGTTTGAAGTAGAGATTCAGGCGAAATCGGAGAATATGCGCGACCGGCGGAGAAACAGGGGCCGCGTCGGTTAAGTCCATATCGGCTGTGGAGCCAGTCGGCTGAGTCCGAGTCGGACCAGGATAGCCGACGCCGATCCTGCACGAAGATGGAGCTGGGGCCGGTCCCGAAAGGAAACTTGAAGATAAAGTATTGGATTCGGTCTCCAAATTGTGCGTTAAAGATATTGTAATCTATGGATAAGGTCCTGTAACGATAATTGTATCTGTAAATTAGGAAGTTATTAGATATTCCTTTTGTAATACGACATGGGACTGCGTCCCGAGATATTGACGTACTGTAAATAGTAGATAAGTTAAAAACCGTGTCCTACACGGATGTCATTATGCCTGGGTATAAATAAGACCCGAAGGCTCTTTGTAAAAACAACACACACATCAATACAAACTAGGCGCATCGCCAAACCTTTTTCTTTTAGACGAGTTCTTGATCTCGCTTCGGGCTGCATCGATCTCGATCTCCAAGTAAGGTAATTACTTGTCATTAGTGGTTTGTATCGTCATGATACTCTAGTTTTGATGTTATGAACTGCGCAAATTATCATATACGGCATATAATCTAGAGCAATATCTAGATCTATCTCACCGTCGGCTGGTTTCTCTTAGGAGACAGTAGCCGATAGAGCTAGATCTAGATGTTGAACTAGGTTATATGTTGTATCCACCATCTTGAGGGGTTTACAGTAGTTTTTATGGATCTGATACTTCTTTCTGTACTTAATGCTGCATCATACTGATCTATTAAGTCGCTTTTAGAATTATTAAGATCTATTTGGTTAGATGTTTTTCTTTAAAGAAAGTGCCGGGGTTTCAGCCGACCTTATCTATTTTAATTATCTTTATGGTTATATTCATTATTAGATATATTAAAACTGTCTTTTATATTAAGATCTTAATCTATCTAAGTGTCCTACGCCGATATCAATCTATCATGCTCTGCTGATAGCCAATTGATCTAGGTTTAGCACATTTAGATCAGATTAATATCTTTTTATAGAATGTGTCGCAGTATTAGCCGATTTATATTAGATATGCAATATCGGCTAAGTTATCAATGCATATAATTACTACCCTAACACGCTTTTAGTCTAAGTGATTTATACTGTCTCGGCATAGCCGATCTATCCCAATCACTTAGTTTAAGTACGTTTTGGGATAGTAATTATGTATAAATTGATGCCTTTAGCCGATCTTGTAGGATCTAATTTTAACTTAATGTCTATCTCTTGTTTCTTGTTGGTTACAGGATCAAACCAACTGGCACGCCTTAATCACCAAAGGTAGCCAAGAACGGACCTGCACTGGAGTTAAGCAGATCTCCTAGGCCAGCGTGTGGGAAAGATTTCTCATCAACACGCTTCTTAGCACGCACGGTGGGACCATCGGCAAGTTTGATAAAGTCGACGCGAGGTTAACATCAAGAGCCCCAAGATCAGCGAAGAAAATATGGTTCCTGTCAAGATAGAGCAGTTGTCGGCTGAGCAATTGGCCGATTACAAGAAGATGGTGGAAGAATTGTAGGCCAATTATCTACAATCTTTCGCCCAGACCAGATCTGGGGCCATCCACCAGAAGTACAAATTCAGCATGGATGACTTCAAGGCATCCTCCTCCGAGGACACGAAAGGGAAGCACAAGATGGAGGAGGTAAAGCAAGAGCAAGATGATTCGGGACTGCACACCTTGCAAGACCGAATCGATTCGGTTGTACATCACGCCCTCATCAACCAAAGTGGCATCTTGGTCTACACCCTCAATAACATGATTGCCACCGTGGTCAACTCGAAGATTGCCGATCAACTACAGCGGGGGCCAACTTATTTCACTGATGGCCAATTTTCCAACTATAGGGTTTTGGCATCCCAGAACCGGCCGATGCCACCACCAGTATAGCCGGGGCCACTAGGAGGAGTCCTCAATCAGCCGAATGCATCTGCATCGGCTTCAAGGCCACCACCCGTCGTTCTGAACCGACAGTAACCTCCTTCCCAGGAACAACTAGCCGGCATGTTCGACTTCAATCGACGACAAGAACCGGTCGCCAACCTCATTCAAGGGGCACAGTACAATGCCGACGGCCGCCGGCTCTTCCCTGACCAATCACCACCACCGGTGAATCGGTCACCTCCCGCCGTCGACCCAGCTCAATATCAGTACCAGGAAGGCCAGCATGACCAACATTATCGGCCGCAGACACCACTACCTCAATATCGGCAAGGACCCGTCCAATACGATCAATATGAGCCGATACAGCAAGCTCAAGATAACAAGACTTGGGCCGATTTGATTGCCGACGTAATGCGCGATCAATTCGGCCTCAAGCCAAAAGATTCTGGTAACATGTATCGGTATCCATATCCGAAACATTTTGAGAGAGTGCCACTCCCAAACCGGTACAAGGTTCCAGACTTCTCCAAGTTCTCAGGGCAGGACAATACCTCTACGTACGAGCACGTCAGCTGATTCCTGATGCAATGCGGGGAGGCATCGGCTACAGACGCCCTGAGGATTCGTTTATTCCCGCTCTCACTGTCGGGATCGACCTTTACATGGTTTTCTTCATTGCCTTACAACTCCATCCAGAGCTGGGCTGATCTCGAGAAACAGTTCCACAGCTACTTCTACACCGGTAACCACGAGATGAAGTTGTCGGACTTGACAAGCATCAGGCAGAAGCATGAGGAATCGGTTCAGGACTACATCCAGAGATTCAGAGAAATGAGGAACAGCGATTTCAAGAGTCAAGGAAGGCCGTCAAGAAGGTTGCCCACATCATTGTTGAGACCGACTCAGATACAAGCGACGATGACGCAGAAGTTGCAGCGGCTGAATGGATCAAGAATAAAAAGGCCATCGTTTGCCAGTGGCTGCTGAAAACGGCCAAGAAGGAGAATTTTACGACTTTGACATCACTAAAGCCGATAGGATCTTCGACTTATTGCTAAAGGAGAAGCAAGTTCAACTACCAGCCAATCACGTGATCCCATCACCTGATGAACTCAAGAAGAAGAAGTACTGCAAGTGGCACAACTCCACCTCCCATAGCACTAACAATTGTAAAGTTTTCAGGCAGCAAATCCAGTCGGCTATTGAGACCGGGAAGCTGAAGTTCGTCGATTCGCCTCGGCTGATGAAAGTCGATGGCAATTCCTTCCCGGTCAACATGGTTCATGCCGGCCCCAGGCGAGCTGATCGGCAGAACAGAATGACGTACGGCTTAGTCGAAACTTTCAAAGGGGTTAAGGCCGAAAAGAAACCAGCTGGAGATCGAGCTGCACCAATTAACATGATGCATTTCACCGGCCGATCGACCGATCGACGACCCAGGCGCATGGACCCGATGCCCCGTTTTCAACAACACTTTCGCAAAGAAGAGGAGGCCCGGTGCGGCAAGCCTTACGTCAGGGAACCTGAGGTCAGGGGACTCCAATTCGTCAGAAACCACAGCGGTTGCGACTCGCACCGGCGCGTGAGTTTTTCCAATCGCTGGGAATCGGGAATGAAGTCAGCGACGATCGACCACTTGCCCGCGTATCGTCGGGACGAATACGGGGACCCATCAATGCAAAGTTCCACCCAATTCGTCCCCAGGGCCGTCCAACGTAATCAGAGGCAGCTACCAGTGCATGATCGGCTCGGGCCGATCCACCAGGATTTTTCGAGGATGAAGGTAAAGACGAATATGACAAAGAAGTGGCCGACGACAAACAATCGACTAACCCCCAATGGTACCCTTCGAACCTTTTCACTAAAACACAAAAGAGAAGCATCCAGCGGCTCAAGAGCGAGGGGCAGGAGGAAGAAGTACGATGGATAATCCGACAGCAACAACGTTGGCAAGGCACAAAACGATGGTGCATCAAGAAACAAGCGCCGCCAGCTGATGAAAGTCCAACCGACGACAGCCCAGCCGACCAAGCTAGGAGGGCGACAAAAGGAAAGGGAAAAGCTACTGCATCAGTTAACATGGCCTTTATACTGCCAGCCAAATTCAATGCTACAGAAGCCGATGCAGACAGCGTGGAAGACTCCTTGGCAAGACTGGCGCTGTCCCCAGAGCAAGCAGTTTTTGAAAAAACAGAGGGGACCAAAAATCGGCACCTAAAGCCACTGTATGTCAAAGGATTTGTCAATGGGAAGCCGATGTCAAAAATGCTAGTCGATGGAGGGGCTGCGGTGAACTTGATGCCTTATGCCACCTTCAGGAAACTGGGCAAAGGAGCCGAAGATCTAATCAAGACAAACATGGTTCTCAAAGACTTCGGCGGCAATCCATCGGAAGCCAAGGACGTGTCGAACGTTGAACTGATCGTCGGCAGCAAAACCATGCCCACAACATTTTTCGTCATCGAAGAGAAGGGATCTTACAGCGTACTGCTTGGGAGGGACTGGATTCACGCAAATTGTTGCATCCCTTCCACCATGCATCAAGTCTGATCCAATGGCAAGGCGACAGGATTGAGATCGTGCCGGCCGACAGGTCAGTGAACGTCGCTAATGCCGATTTGCCACTTTGGGAAATCGACGGTATTGATTGTCTGTCCGGCAAAATCTGGCAAGCCGATTTTCTAAAGGTGTTCGATTCTGCTATACAGCCTATTGGAGACGAGGAGCCTCAATTGCTACTTTGAGGGCGTCGTGGAGGGCTCGAGCGTGTACGACAAGGACACCGCGGACGACGACGATGGCAAGCTTGGGCAAGGTTTCATGTCGGCCGACAAGCTAGAAGAAATTGATATAGGTTCTGGAGATAGGCCTAGGCCGACATATATTAGCAAAAATTTGTCTTCTCGTTTTAGATCCCAGCTTATCGATTTACTAAAAGAATATAAAGATTGTTTTGCTTGGGAGTATTTTGAGATGCCTGGTCTTAGCCCATCTATTGTTGTGCATCGGCTGCCTATTAAGCCGAGGTATTGGCCGTATAAATAGCCTCCCAGGAGGTTTAAGGCCGATATGCATGATGCGATCAAAGCCGAAATCGCTCAGCTATACGATGCTAGATTTATTTGGCCTTGCCGATATGCGGAGTGAGTTTCAAATATTGTTCCAGTCATGAAGAAAAATGATAAACTTAGGGTGTGCATCGATTTCAGGGACCTCAACAAAGCTACCCCTACGGACGAATACCCAATACCCATAGCCGATTTGCTCGTGGATGCTGCTTCCGGCCACAAGATCATAAGTTTTATGGATGATAATGCAGGTTATAATCAGATTTTTATGGCCGAAGAAGATATCCATGAAACTGCTTTTAGATGCCCAGGAGTAATCGGCTTGTATGAGTGGGGTCGTCATGACGTTTGGCCTGAAGAATGCTGGAGCAACTTATCAAAGGGCCATGAATTATATTTTCCATGATATGATCGGCTCTCTGGTAGAAATTTACATTGATGATGTTGTGTCAAATCCAGGGAAACAGAGAATCACCTAGCCGATCTCAGGCAGGTGTTGGAGCGGACAAGGAAATATGGCCTAAAGATGAATCCACTAAAATGCGCGTTCAGCGTGTCGGCCGAGCAATTTTTAGGGTTTCTTGTTCATGAGAGAGGGATTGAAGTTACACCAAGGAGCATTAATGCTATTAGAATAATACAGCCTCCGAAGGACAAGAAGCAACTGCAATCTTTGATCGGCAAAATTAACTTCATTAGACAATTTATCGCTAATCTTTCGGAAAAGATGGAGCCGTTCACGCCTTTGCTTTGGCTGAAAGCCGATCAAGCATTCACTTGGGGGCAGAGCAGCAAAAAGCCTTCGACAAAATCAAGGATTACTTGAGCTCGCCTCCGTTTTGATTTCTCCACGAAAGGGATACCGTTCGAGGCTATATTTGTCGACCAACGATAAATCCATTGGCTCAGTTCTGGTTCAGGAGATTGAAGGAAAGGAAAAAGTCATCTTTTATCTCAGCCGACGACTGCTGGACGCAGAAACAAGGTATTCACCGGTGGAGAAGTTATGTCTTTGCCTGTATTTTTCATGCACAAAGTTAAGGCATTATCTATTATCCAATGAGTGCACAGTGATATGCAAAGCTGACGTAGTCAAATATATGCTATCGGCTCCAGTGTTAAAAGGACGAATTGGGAAATGGATTTTTGCCTTAACAGAGTTTGATCTAAGATACTAGGCGCCCAAGGCAGTTAAAGGACAAGCCATAGCCGATTTCATAGTGGAACATATAGATGATTCGATCGGCTCGGTGGAGATCATGCCTTGGACTTTGACATTTGATGGCTCGGTTTGCACAAACGAATGCGGTATCGGCTTGGTTATCATATCTCCAAGGGGGGCAAGCTTTGAATTTGCCTTTTCAATCAACCCCCATGCCACAAACAACCAGGCTGAATACGAAGCAGTGCTTAAGGGATTGTATCTTCTCAAGGAAGTCAAAGCTGACGCCATTGAAATAATGGAAGATTCACTGTTGGTCATCAGCCAGTTGTCAGGAGAATATGAATGCAAAAATGATGCGCTGATGGTCTATTATCAATGATGCCGAGAATTGATGGACAACTTTCGACTAGTAACATTGACACATATCCCTAGAGAGCAAAAT
This sequence comes from Oryza australiensis, assembly GCA_019925245.2. Lineage (NCBI taxonomy): Eukaryota > Viridiplantae > Streptophyta > Magnoliopsida > Poales > Poaceae > Oryza > Oryza australiensis. The sequence goes on along the minus strand of JAIFGZ020000381.1, from coordinate 193,365 downwards.
GCGGAAGCCAATGATTTAGCTCAAGGGGCATCAGGCTACAAGCCGATGATAAAAGGTGTTGAAGTAGAGATCGCTACCATGACAGCCGACGATTGGAGGTTTGAGGTCTACAACTATTTACAAAACCCTTCCCAGCTGGCTTCAAGGAAATTGCGCTACAAGGCTTTGAGATATGTCTTGCTCGATGACGAATTATACTATCGGACGATTGATGGTGTGCTGCTCAAGTGTCTCAGTGTCGATCAAGCCAAGGTGGCTATCGAAGAAGTGCATGAAGGAACCTGTGGCACGCACCAATCGGCTTACAAGATAAAGTGGCTAATTCGAAGAGCAGGCTATTTTTTGCCGACGATGCTGGAGGATTGTTTCAAAAATTATAAGGGTTGCCAGGATTGTCAGAAATTTGGAGCTATACAGAGGGCACCAGCATCGGCTATGAATCCAATTATCAAGCCTTGGTCGTTCAGAGGTTGAGGAATCGACATGATCGGCCAGATCAATCCACCCTCGAGCAAGGGACATAAGTTCATATTGGTGGCAACAGATTATTTCACAAAGTGGGTGGAAGCAATTCCTTTAAAGAAGGTTGATTCAAAGGACGTAATCGAGTTTGTTAAGGAGCATATCGTATACCGATTCGGCGTCCCTCAAACAATAACAACAGATCAAGGGTCTATCTTCATATTAGACGAGTTTGTTCAGTTTGCCGACGGCATGGGAATCAAGTTACTCAACTCTTCGCCGCATTATGCTCAGGCTAACGGACAGGCAGAGGCCTCAAACAAGAGTCTAATCAAGCTGATAAAAAGAAAGATCGCTGAATACCCGAAGCAGTGGCACAGCCGATTTGCCGAGTCATTGTGGGCATATCGGATGGCTTGCCACGGATCAATCCAGGTGCCTCCATATAAACTGGTCTACGGACATGAAGCAATTCTGCCATAGGAGAATATCATCGGCTCAAGAAGGATTCAACTACAAGACCAGCTGACAGCCGATGATTATTATAACCTGATGGTGGATGAATCAGAAGACCTAGTTTTGTCAAGGATGCGGGCCTTGGAAAAAGTGACCAGAGACAAGGAGCGGGTAGCCCGTCATTATAACAAGAAAGTTGTCCCCAAGTCTTTTGAGGAGGGCGAGCTCGTTTGGAAATTAATATTGCCGATTGGGTCAATGGATAACAAATTTGGCAAATGGTCACCTAATTGGGAAGGGCCTTTCAAGATCCACAAGTGCGTCTCTAAAGGAGCCTACATGCTAGAAGGATTGGAAGGAGAAGTATTTGAAAGGGCTCTTAATGGCAAATATTTGAAAAAATATCACCCCCAGTGTTTGGATCAACTCATGATTCGGCTAATGCCTGGCCGATTCGTGTTAGCCGATGTGGTGGGATACCCGCATCGCCTTTAGACCATTTTTTTCTAAGTTTTTCCCCCTCTGGTTTTTTGCAATCGGCTCGATACAACCGACATGCCTTGGTTTGTTCGAAATACTACTTTTGTCAATGCTGCAGTCATCATCGACAAAACTAGGTGGGCATATACATATACAACATCAGGAATCAGACTTAGCAAGTTTTCAAAATTTTTCAAGGCGTTCAAATCTTAAATCGGCAGAAGGAATGAGATTAAGGTCAACGAGCCGATTACAAAAGATTGTTTAAACAAAGTTAACACAAGTTTCGAAAACTGAGTCCTATTACATGCCCAAGAATGCATCTATGGCCGAGATATCTGAAGTCTTGATGGCGTTCACTTTGTCAATCACACCAAATCTTCTGCATCAGAGCCGGGGACCACTTTGGCCGACTTATGCAGTTCCTTCAAATGCTTGATTGTGGCCATCAATCTGCTCTTTTGGTCCTCGGTGGCTTTGGGCAGATCGGCTAGCAGCTGTTCTTCGGAGGCAATCTTCGCTCGGCATTGTTCCAACTATAGCAGCAAACCGGCTTCCTCGAGCTTGAGATCGGCAATCCGGGCTTGTGAGGTTGATGGACCAGCCGTCAGTTCGTTTAGCTTCACTTTTTCGGCTTCCACATCCTTAACCGTTGCTTCGATCCTAGCTGTTACATCAGCCTGGGCGGCTCTCTCTATCATTCTTTGCATCGCACGCCCTAACTTAGGCCGATGTAGGTCGATGTAGACAGCTTTTGAGATTTTGGTGGCCAGATCTTCCGGGAGTTGGTTCTCAATCTCGAAGAACCATGACCTGGCCGATCCACATTCCACAACCAGGCGATCCACATCGATATCTAGCCGATTGCGGATGTCTTGGAGTTTGCTTTTAAGTTCATCAGCTACAGTTTTGTCTGGGCTGGTTGCTTCGCCTTCTTCATCACTAAGGAACTCCTTGATGTCAAAGGACAGCAAATCGGCCAGGGTCTGCAAAAGAGATGGAGAGGACAAATCACAAGTCAGAAAGTAGTCGATTATTCAAGGACTAAAAAGAGGGAAGGAGCAAGGCTTACTCTTGCTGCAGGGACTGGAGCAACCGTTTCTTTGGCGGCCGAACTGATTGGAGCAATGACCTCCTCATCATGATCATTGGCTGATGTGGCCACCTCCTCAGTGTGTTCGTTGATCGGCCCAACGACATCTTCGGCGTCATGACTACCCGCGACCGTTTGAGTTGCTCGCTTGAGACTTGGGGGGCAGCCGATGGAGACCGAGGAGGCTGCACAAGAGATAAAGTGTTAGTTCAAATCGGCCAAGGAGAGCAAGGCAAAGAAAAGGCAAGGTTAGAGGTTTAGTGGTGAAACAGTACGTGGAGTGTGACCAGCTAGCCTTTTGACCTACAGAGGAAAATTTGGTTAAGGATTGAGGTGATCAAGGCTCATGAACCAGATTTAACGAGAGAAGGACCTACTGGTCGTTTCTTGGCAGGAGGTCTTGGAGGAGACGGGTCGTTGGCTGGTGGGCTCACTGAGTTATGGCTCGAATCACTTGATTCGGCCGCCTCCTCGATGGCTCGAGACATTTCCTCATCCATGACTTCTTTGTTGAGGGCCTGGTCGACACTTGGGTCGATGGATGGGAGGCTGTCGGCTGGTGCAGTTAGTTTCTCTTTCTTCTGCTTCTTGGCAGGTGCAGCCGACGGCTTCACAGCAGGAGCAGCCCTTTTTCTTTCATGCCAGCGGCTCACGTGTTTGCCCTACAACAGGGTCCTTAACTTTGGCGCTTCCCAGCCGATCGCCGAAGGAGCTAAGCCGCAACCGTTAGGGAGACCGCATAGGCGGTACTCGATTGTGGCCCCGGAATTACTTACCTTTGGCGGATCCGTTTCTGTCATCTGCAAAGGAGAAAAAGACTCAAGTATTAGCGAGACAGATCAGCCGATCACTCAAAGAAAGGAAAATGTTTAAAGTTTAAAACTTACCGAGGGGATCTTGTCCGGCAGCAGGGAGGTGATGTAATAGGAGGATCGTTGATGGAACAGGTGTTTCTTGATCTCTACCCACCAACTATCATATGCATGCTCTTTTTGTAAGACAGCCCCAAGAAGCCGATACTGCCAAGGGGTGGGCCATTTATTTACATTAACTTGTTCATAATCAGCCTCTCGGTCACCACCCCTCGAGTCTCAATCTCATCGACGAAGAAGCAGCCGATGGGTAGTTGCCCAAGACCAAACTGCCTAGCAGCCGAAATTGGATAATAGAACTCATATGTCTTCACTACATTTCGGCACTGGTGAATCCCTGTCGGCAGGATGCATGGCACAAGCGATGTGGTGAAAATCTCTCGGCATCTGGGGTAATTAGCCGAATTGACTTCTTCAAAGTTTAGCTCGATCGGCAGCTCAAAAAGTGCTCTGTCCCTGTAGAAGTACCAGCACCGGTTGTCCTTAGCGAAACCAGCTCAAAAATCGGCTGATTGCTTGGATCCAGTATGTGTGGTCACTGCTTCGCGGTAGCTAAGGCATCTCCTGGTGGTCATTGCCTCCCCTTCATAATCTTCAATCGGCTCTAACAAAGGGAAACGGGCCTCAGTCAGTTGTGACTGACCACCTATCTTTTGTGCAAACAACATCAGCCACAGCCGAAGAAACCACCATGGACCCCCGGTGTTGATGTTGGCGTTAGAAGCAATCTTGGAGACGTCTTGATTCAGGGTTTGGTACAAATAGCCGAGCAAGAATTTGCCTAATGGGATCTTCTTCTTGACCATTAAGGCTTTGGCTATTACTTGCCAGTTTGTCATCGGCTCGCAGCTAAATCCACAGAAAAATAATTTTTCTAGCCACATCATTAAGAATGCAGCATGCTCCCTGGCACCGATCGGCCCTTCCTGCATGTTGGCAGCCACGAAGCCATTTCAACCCCCTATGGTCTTAGTCTTGAATTGAAACTGGCCTTTGTTAGTGATATGCCCTAGAGGCAACATGGAGATGTTGGATATCATGGTCAATGTTTATGTATAAATGAATAAAGTGTTATTCAGTTCCATGAAATAGACATCTTGTATTGATCAATAAGTACGTGACTTATTTATGAGACTCTTTATGCATGAATCTATTTTTAAATGATCCCTGATCACATGTCATATTATTGGAACAAATATGACTAAGATTGACATGTTTATTGATTGATGATCATGTCTCATAGATCATGGGTATGGAGATACCAAATTAATAAACATGGACACATGTGTTAGAGAACACATTGTTGGATAGACCCACCATGAGACACTACAGGAATTAATATGCCATTAGTTGGTCTCAAGTAGTGTTGGTGCAAAGTCCTTAGACCTGAGATCAATATGGATTCCAACATGTGTAGTAGCCTACTTTGGGACTACCAAACGCTATTCCGTAACTGGGTAGTTATAAAAGTAGTCTTCAGGTTTGCTATAAAACATGGGCGGCCAACTCTATGAGATTCGGATGGGATCCGATTCAAAATAGAGTCCTGATCGGCCACTAGTCACAGTCGGCCAACTCTATATAAAGGGGTGAGGGGTGGAGAGCTGTTGCATGCAATTGGAACCGAATCAATCTGATCACACGCGGCTTCAAAAGTCGGCGAGTTCAATCTCCATGGAAACCTTCCCCACCTCCGAGCCAAAACCCTAGCCTTGCATCTTGTGCTAGCACACGGGTGTTAGACGTTCTGTTTCCGGACGTGTGGATACCGATAGAGGCGCTGCTACGTTGCGGTGCTGTTCGTCGGCTACGAATCGGCTGTGGTGGAATCGGCTGCGATCGGGCGCATCGGAGCGAGGCGCACGAGCACGGTAGGACGACTCGGCGAATCGGCTACTCGGTGAATCGGCTGATTGGTGAATCGGTTGTTCCCAGCAATCGGCTGTTGGTTTACGGGAATCGGCTGTCGACAAATCGGCTGTCATCGGCCAGCACTGTTTCGGATCGGATAGCATCTGATTGGCTATTTCCGCTGCATACTCTAATCGGTAACGATCTATCGGCCCTTACTTGCAAGTGCTCCTGGTTTGTGCGGTAGAATTTTTTTGTTATTAGCTATCGTAGCTTCCGCGTAACCCTTCAGCCTTTGCCTTCCAGATTGTTGGGGTTAGCCGATGACAGGACATCTAATCTAGTTATCATTACTACATCGGCTAAGGTGATGGTCATTGGGCCCTGCTGGAAGATGAAAGCATTCCAGGTATTGTTCCAGAAACAGACTGCAGTCGACATCAGTGGTTCGTCTTTTGCCATATCGATTATAGACAGGTCTAAACATTGGGCTATCCCAATTTCTTCCCAGTGGCTGCGCTTGGCCAACTCCATTCTCTTGTACCATGCCGGCCAAGATTTGTCCATTGATGGCCAAGATTTGAAGGTGCCTGCCCAGTGACTAAGATTTGGGTTTTTCATCCTATAGGGCATTCTATTGGTTTCGGCTATTATGAACTCTGTGGGGTCCTTGTTGCCGATCGGCCCTAGGAAATATCTGTCATTCTGTAGAAGGTTGGGGATTGCTACTTGATGAGCGAGATGCTACAATCAAAAAATATGGATTTCAGAACCATAAACCCTAGAATTCAGATCTGCAAAGGAGAACAAGCAATAAAAGGAGTTCTAGCCGATTAGGGCATACCTCAGGAAACTCGGCAGGAGACGCGGCTGACGGAGCAGCGGAAGACGCCATTGGGATGCGCTGGGTCGCCAGAAGAAGAAATTGTCGCCGCGAGCTTGGGGAGCCGGAGAGGTCGTTGGAGAGCTCGAAGACGTTTGCTGGAGTGGTTATCTGTTGATGGCGTGACTTGTTCGGCGGGCGACGGGCGTTATTTAAAGAGTTTTCATAACGGCCGAAACAGAATCGACCTAGGGTTGCGATTGGAATTTGGACTGTACAAAATCCGCAACATTTTCATATTGCGGACTTGGGGGGCATGTGTTAACGACCAAATTTGGTAACCAAATCCCCAGGTTTGAAGCAGAGATTGAGGCGGAATCGAGAGAATATGCGCGGCCAGGCGGAGAAACGGGGGCCGCGTCGGCTAAGTCCGAGTCGGGTGTGAGCCGTCGGTGCGTCAGAGTCGACCCGGGGATAACCGACGCCGATCCTGCGCGAAGATGGAGCTGGGGCCGGTCCCGAAAGGAAACTTGAAGATAAAGTATTGGATTCGGTCTCTAAATTGCGCATTAAAGATATTATCATTTATGAATAAGGTCCTGTAACAGTAATTGTATCTGTAAATTAGAAAGTTATTAGATATTCCTTTTGTAATATGACATGGGACTGCGTCCCGAGATATTGGCATACTGTAAATAGTAGATAAGGTAGAAACCGTGTCCTACACGGATGTCGTTATGCCTGGGTATAAATAAGACTCGAAGGCTCTTTGTAAAAACAACACACACATCAATACAAACTAGGCGCATCGCCAAACCTTTTTCTTTTAGACGAGTTCTTGATCTCGCTTCGGGCTGCATCGATCTCGATCTCCAAGTAAGATAATTACTTGTCATTAGTGGTTTGTATCGTCAAAGTTAGTGCTTACATCGTCATGATACTCTAGTTTTGATGTTATGAACTGCTTGATCTAGAGCAATATCTAGATCTATCTTACCGTCGGCTGGTTTCTCTCGGGAGACAGTAGCCGATAGAGCTAGATCTAGATGTTGAACCAGGTTATATGTTGTATCCACCGTCTTGAGGGGTTTACATCGTTTTATGGATCGATACTTCTTTACGTACTTAATCTTTGCATCATCTGATCTATTAAGTCGTTTTAGAATTATTAAGATCTATTTGGTTAGATGTTTATCTTTAGAGACAGTCTTGGGGTTTCAGTAGCCTTATCTGTTTTTAATTATCTTTATGGTTATATTTACTATTAGATATATTAAAACTGTCTTTTATATTAAGATCTTAATCTATCTAAGTGTCCTAAGCCGATATCAATCTGTCATGCTCTGCTGATAGCCGATTGATCTAGGTTTAGCATATTTAGATCAGATTAATATCTTTTTATAGAATGTGTCGGAGTATTAGCCGATTTATATTAGATATGCAATATCGGCTAAGTTAGCAATGCATATAATTACTACCCTAACACGCTTTTAGCCTAAGTGATATATACTGTCTCGGCATAGCCGATCTATCCCAATCACTTAGTTTAAGTGCGCTTTGGGATAGTAATTATGTATAAATTGATGCCTTCAACCGATCCTGTAGGATCTAATTTTAACTTAATGTCTATCTCTTGTTTATTGTTGATTACAGGATCAAACCAACTAGCACGCCTTAATCACCAAAGGTAGCCAAGAACGGATCTGCACTAGAGTTAAGCAGATCTCTCGGTCCAGCGCGTGGGAAAGATTTCTCATCAACAAGGGGGTGATCGGGCTCATTGGAAATGAGAGAGAGGAGAGAGGGGAAGAAGGAAGAAGGGCAAAATGGTCCAAAAAATTGATGAATGCACTGAAGGGATAAGTAATGGCATATCTCCAATAGATATAAAATTGAAATGGCATGGGCTTAAATAATTAAATAGTAATGATATTTTTTGAAACTGTCAAATTAGTAATAGTATGGATTCAATTAACTCTCTTTTCCCTTGATTCTTGATATAACCTCACTTCAATCTGCTGTCTTTTTTTGTGCGGGCTCGAGAGCAGTTTATTACTTTCCTCGGTGTAATGGGCTCAACTGGGGATTTAATCTAGGAACCGGCCCATTCAAGCGACATTTTGGAGCCCACAATGAAAAAAACTTTGGAATTAAGTCCACTTTGACTCCCTCAAGTATGGGTCCAATCTGATTCATATCCCTCAACCGTAATACCAGATATCTTGACCCTCCAACTATTAAACCAATACAAAGTGACTCCTCATGGTTTTGAGAGTAGATTTTGCTGATGTGGTGCGTTGACTTAGTCTAATCGACTGATTCAATGGATGGGCACATATGTCATCCTCTCTCTCCTCTTCTTCCTCCTCTTTCCCCCTTATCTCTCTCGCTCTCTCTCCCTTCCTATTCCCCTTCGGCTTTCCTCCCCTGGCCGACTCCTCTTCTCCACAACGCTCTCAGCCGCGCGATGCCACCTGCATGGCAAGATGGACGCCGTGTTGGGTGAGATGCAAAAGCACGGCCAACTGGTCGTCTCTCGGTGGCAACAAGGTGGCTGGAGGTTGAGGGGAGGGCGAAGACGGGTGGCAACAAGGCGATGGCGGCAGATGAGCTTGAGGAGGTTGGGAGGCTACGATTCTCACTGATGTCCTCGTGTACGCGCCGGTGGAGAGCGGCATCGTTGAACGGTGCCTGATGAGATGGACACAGTGATGAGGGTGACGCAAAAGCATGGCAGTCGGTTGTCTCTTGGTGGCGGTAGGGCAACGGGAGGTTGAGGAGAGGGCAAAGACAGGCGGCAACAGGGCAATGACGGCGGAGGAGCTTGAGGGGTTGGGAGGTGGTGACCCTCATCGACGTCCTCGTGTACGCCTGATGCAAAATGGCATCACAAAGGCGGACGCGGTCTTGCCGCATGGTGCCACCCGCACGACAAGATGGACACCGTGCTGGGGGAGATGCAAAAGCAAGCCCAGACAGTCTTGGGTGACGAGGTTGCCGCCTTATTCCATGGTGAGGGCTGTGGCGACATCCGGCGGGAAGGTGGATGAAGAAGCAGATAGTGTTAGAGCCTGTGCCATGAGCCTCTGCCACTCCCCTGCCCCAAAGAAAGGAGAAGAGTGCTCGTCGCTAACCGCCGCCGCACGCTAACTCTGCTACCTGCTACGCCCCGAGGTGGGAAAGAGAGGAGAAGGGGAGAGAGCGAGAGCGATAAGGGGGCGAGAGAGGGAGGAGAAAGAATGGAAGGAAAAAGAGAGGATGACATGTGGGCCCCACCTACTGACTCAACCAATTAGATTAGGTTAACGAGCCACCTCAGCAAAAACTACTCTCAGAACTACTTAGGAAATCGCACTGTACCAGTTTTAATAGTTGTAAGGTCAAAATATATAATATTACGGGATAGGAATCAAATTGAAGAGAGTCAAAATGAACTTATTCTAAAAACTTTTTAGGCTGATCATATCCATAGGGTTGGGCCTAAACCCGAGGAGCCTTCCAAGCACGTCACGGTCGGACTCCCGGGTGTAAACTGCAACGACATCGCCACATTAGGTCTTCTTCTCGGTGACAGGCGAGCATCACTGGTGTGGAGATTGTGGCAATCGGGTATCTACATGGCAAGCTTATCCGACTGGAAGTAGGGATAGATTGCGCCGCTATATCTCGTGGCCGAACTTGACTTAGGTGTTACGGTTGCCGATAGAGATAAGGCAATCGGCCTATAGTCACGGTTTGGTAAGATTGAGGAAACCAACTTAGAATAAGATAGGGTTTCCGACTTGTAAACCCTTCCTCCCAAGACTATATAAGGGGGGTAAGGGGCGTCCCTTGAGGGATATCAGATTCTAGATCAGAGATTCCGATAGGAGATCAACTTTTAGCCTTCAGCTCTAGATCACGAGATCAATAAAGACACTCGGCGGATCGAATCCACCGAAATAGGAGTAGGGTATTACCTCACGAGAGGGCCTGAACCTGTCTAAATCTTCTTCTTCTCCTAACCCATTGTGCTTGGCGATCTCGACTGCGACCCAAGAAAATATATTGCCGAAACCAAGTTTCGATAGTTGGCGCGCCAGGTAGGGGACGCGCGTCGAGACTTCTTCAACAATCTCGCCGACAAGCGTGATGGGATCTTCTTCAAGACTCGGCGACTTTGCCGCCAACTTCGCCGGCGACTCCTCCTTCGACTCGGATTCGAACCAGTCGAAGGGAAAGACCTACTCGGCGCCATTCGGGCTCCCAACGGCGCGAGATCTTCGACAACATCTTGAAGACCAAGATGCGATCCACCTTCTCCGACGACGGACTTCACTCGGCACCATTCGGATTACCGGATACCGCCGAGATCCGCGCCAATCTTCTCGCCTCCCGACGGAAGCAATCTACTCAGTGAAGACATCTCGGTGCCGTTTGGGCTACCAAACGCCGCCAAGATCTACAATCAACTCCTCTCCCCGAGTTGACGGCGATCCACTCGGAGGAGCCTAATCCCCAAGCTCGACTCGGACGGAACGATCCGGATCCGGATTTCCCGAGATCAAAGGAGGTCGCCGTCATCCTCCCATCATTCGGCTCCGCTCGTCTTCGAGCTCAATGGATACCTCGGCTCCGCCGGCTTCGACAACCTCTACGGCATCCCTTCGACGAAGCCGACAACTCCGACGCCGCATGGAGTGAGCCGAAGTGCTTCGACGTCCTCATGGCCGAGCCGGATGAGTCCGACTCGGCCATGGCCGAAGGCTTGCCGAAGAGGAGCGAGCCGGGTAGAGCTTGAGCGCAAGACAGAGGAGGAGAAACAACGCAAGGACGAGGCCGACAAAGGAAGCAGGATCTACGTGCGGCGGACGATCCGCCCAGAGGCCATCCTCCAAACACGGGTTCGCAACACCAACATCTTCCGACGCCACGCGTAACGTTGTCGCCGCACTCACGCTCTTGGACACCGTCATGGAGACGGCTCCGCCAACGTGACTCCTATACTTGATAAGATCAAGACCATCGTCGCCGCCACGGCTAACGGCCATCCCACCACTTCGCGCGCAAGGCGATCAACCGTGGCCAAAACGCCGGATAAAGCCGGCTTCCGCCTCTAAAGTCGGAGACTACGGAGGCCGAGCCGGCTCGGTGTCAACTAGGCCAAGAGGCCCACCTCGCGAATCCACGCCGAGGTACCAAGAGCAGACGGCCGACTCCCGCGACAAACGACACGGACGTCCACCCGTCCACTACCGAGTCCGCCGCAACAGTTCCAGCTACCCAACCAGCCAACCGAAGACCCCGCCGAGTGATCTGCGGAAGTCCTCGATCGCCGCTACCGGAGCGCGACCAACGCACTCGGGAAGATCGAAGGGGATCACTCGATAGCGGCGACGATGGAGTACCGGCCTTCACTCGGGAGCTTCGCCGAGTGCATTGGCCGAATGGCTTTAAGCCTACAGGGATTGAAAGGTACGATGGCAAGACCGACCCGAATCTTGGTTAACCGTATATACCCTTGCCATTCGAGCGCAGTGGCGACAACAAAGCCATGGCCAATTACCTACCCGTGGCCCTCGCAAACTCGGCCGGAAATTGGCTCACGAGCCTCGCCAAGAGGCTCAATCGGCTCGTGGAGCGAGCGAGGTCCACTTCATCGCCAACTTTCAAGGCACCTTCGAGAGGCCCGGCACACACTTCGACCTTTACAACGTCATCCAGAAGCCGGACGAGCCCCTGAAGGATTACATTCGTCGTTTCTCCGAGAAGCGCAACAAGATCCCGAACATCACCGATGACATCATCATCGCCGCCTTCCGTAAGGGAGTCCTGTGATGAGTCGCTTATCGGCAAGTTCGGACGCAAGCCACCGAGGACGGTGAAACAAATGTTCGAGACGGCGAACTCATACGCCAAATCCAACGACGCCATTAAGGCCGCCCGTCAAGACCGGCCCGACGGAAGGGAGGACAAGCAAGCAGGAGGAAGCCGAAATCCTAAGAAGGATGGCGGCAACAACAAGCAACCGGGGCCCGAAAGATCGCAAGCGCCGATCAAGACCTAGTAGCCGCAACCTCCAATACTCAACGACGTCCCGAGTCGCCGCCTACGACGCCATCATGAACGCCCGGTGCACCCACCATCCGAATCACAAGCACGCGGCGAAGGACTCCTTTATCTACAAGCGGTTCGCGAACAGACGCGGCGCAACTCAACAAGAAGCCGATCGACGAGGCTGGCCCGTCCGGCGCCAAGAAGAACAACGCGGCTGAAAATGCCGAACCTTTTCAAGACCCAGTGGGGGAGCTCAACCATATCTTCGGGGGTCCGCTAGCCTATGAGTCCAAGAGGAAACAAAAGCTAACCGACCGAGAGGTCAATGCGGCTCAACCCGAAGTCCCTCAATATTCTGCGATGGTCGGAAGTGGCCATCACCTTTGACCGCTCGGATCATCCGACCGAGTGGTTCACCCGGGCGCTATCCACTCGTCCCGGACCCCGTGGTCCGCAATATCGAGCTTAAGCGCGTCCTCATCGATGGGGGCGCGCCCTCAACATCTGTTCGCCAAGACCATGGATGAAATGCAGATCCCGAGGGCCGAACTGAAAGCAAGCTCAGCCAGAACGTTACCTTCGAGGTAGCCGACTTTGAAACGGCATATCATGCCATCATCGGAAGGCTGCGCTTGCCAAGTTCATGGCGATCCCTCACTACACTTACCTGCGCATGAAGATGCCGGGTCCCAACGGCGTCATCACTCTTCGCGGCGACGTGAAGCAAGCCTTCACTGCGACAAGGAGAGCTGCGACATGGCCCAATCTCGCGAGAATTACGCGGCCAACAAGAAGTCCGATTGGCTGCATCGACTTCGGCGGAGGGCGAAGTCCCCGCGAAGAAGATAGCCAAATCGGGATCCGGCGACGCCAAGACCAAGAAGATCTCCCTCGATTCGTCCGATCCCTCCAAAGCTGCTGTAATCGGCGCCGACCTAGATCCCAAATAGGAAGCGCGCTCGTCACCTTCCTCCAAAGTAATAAAGATGTTTTTGCTTGGAAACCATCGATATGCCGGAATTCCTAGGGAGGTGATCGAGCACTCTTTGAACGTCAAAGATGACGCCAAACCAATAAAACAACGATTACGCAGTTCGCACGGGATCGAAAAGACGCGATCAAAGAAGAACTTGCAAAGCTCTTGGCTTGCGCTTCATTAAAGAAGTCCTTCATCCCGACCGGTTAGCCAACCCGGTCCCGGTCCGCAAGAAAACGGGGCAAGGGCGCATGTGCGTTGACTACACCGACCTCAACAAAGCTGCCCCAAGGATCCGTTCGGGCTGCCTCGCATCGACCAAGTCGTCGACTCAATGCCGCGAACTCCCGAGCTTCTTGGATTGTTACTCGGGCTATCACCGAGATCGGCTTGAAAGAATCGACGCTTGAAGACATCGTTCATCACGCCATTCGGGGCCTCTTGCTACATCACCATGCCTTTCGGCTGAAAACGCCGGAGCCACATACCAACGCATGATCCAAAGATGCTTCCGGACGCAGATCGGCAAAAACGTTGAAGCTTATGTCGACGATGTTGTCATCAAGACCAAGCGAAAAGAAGACTGATCGCCGACTTAGAGGAAACCTTCGCAAACATCCGGGCCTTCGAATGAAGTTAAACCCGAGAAGTGCACCTTCGGCGTCCCATCGGGCAAGCTACTCGGCTTTATGGTGTCACATCGCGGCATTGAAGCAAATCCGAAAAGATCAACGCTATCTTAAACATGAAACCCCGAGTAACCGAAAGACGTCCAAAAGCTCACTGCGCATGGCGGCGCTAAGCCGTTTCATATCCCGACTCGGCGAACGAGGCATGCCCTTCTTCAAGCAAAAAGAGACAGACGACTTCCAGTGGACCACGAAGCCGACAAGGCCTTTGAAGATTTCAAAGAATTCCTTACCACGCCGCCGTCCCGCCGCCTCGGCCCAGAACTCCTGCTGCTATCAGCGTTTCAGCCACTCACCAAGTGGTTAGTACGGTCCTTGTGGTTGAACGCGAAGAAGAAGGACGGGCCCGAAGATTCAAAGGCCAATCTACTTTGTTAGCGAAGTATTGGCGGGAGCCAAAATCCGCTACCCTCGGTACAAAAATTGCTTTATGGTGTTCTAATAACCGCGAGGAAATTGGCACACAACTTTCGGGGTCACTCGGTCACCGTCGTCACCTCTTTCCCACTCGGCGACGTCATCCACAATCGTGAGGCAACGGGCGTATCGCCAAGTGGGCCCTAGAACCGATGCCGCTTGGACTTAACTTTTAAGCCGGGACGTCCATTAAGTCACAAGCCTTAGCGGACTTCTGGCCGAGTGGACTAAACAACAAGAACACGTGCCTCGGGAAGACCTCCAACACTGGACCATGCACTTCGACGGATCCAAGAGGATCACCGGCTGGGAGCGGAGTCGTGCGATCTTCCCGACGGGAAAGGCTAAGATATGTCCTTCACCTCCACTTCTCCGCCTCACACAACGTCGCCGAGTACGAAGCTCTTCTACATGGACTGCGCGCCTCGCAATCTCACTCGGGATTCGTCGGCTTATTGTGAAAGGCGACTCCCAGCTGGTCGTCAATCAAGTGATGAAGGACTGGTCCTGCTTAAATGACACTATGGAGGCCTACCGACAAGAGGTCCGCAAGCTTGAGGACAAGTTTGATGGGCTAGAACTCTCACATGTCCTGAGACATAACAACGAAGCTGCCGATGAGCTAGCACAGTTCGGATCTAAGCGCGAAGCTGCTCCAACAGACGTCTTCGTCGAGCATCTCTACGAACCAACCGTCATGGCAAAGACGGCTCCTAACGAACAAACCGCCAACGAAGTCGCCATGACCGACACCGACTGGAGGACGCCTCTCATCAAATTCTTAACTCAAGAAGAGCCGCTGATGACCGGATGAAGCGAACGCGTCCGGCGTCGTTTCCAAGCGTACGTCATGGTCGACTCCGATCTATACAAGAGAAGCCCCTCCGAATTCTAATGAGGTGCATCACACCCGAAGAAGGGAAACAATTACTCCAAGATATCCACTCGGGCATATGCGGAAGCCACGCGGCGGCACGCACTCGGTCGGCAAAGCTTACAAGCAAGGATTCTTCGGCTTACCGCGGTCTCCGACGCGGACAAAGTCGTAAGAACCCGCGAAGGCCGCGATTTTCGCCGACAAAGCCATGTCCCGGCCAGAGCTTCAAACAATCCCACTTTCCCGGCCATTCGCGGTATGGGGCGGACATGGTTGGCCCTTTCAAGAAAGCTCCGGAGGTTTCACACACCTCTTCGTCGCAATCGACAAGTTCTCCAAGTGGATTGAAGCCAAGCCGGTCGCCACAATCACTGCCGACAAAGCACGAGACTTCTTCCTCAACATCGTGCACCGCTTCGGCGTCCCAAACGAATCATAACGACAACGGGACTCAATTCACGGGAGGCATCTTCAAGGATTTCTGTGAGGACTTCGGAATCAAAATCTGCTATGCATCAGTAGCTCACCCTAAAAGTAATGGGCAAGTCGAGCGAGCAAACGGCATGGTCCTTCAAGGCATCAAGGCTCGCGTTTCGACCGGCTAAGCCCTTACGCCGGCAAGTGGGTCCAAGAACTTCCCTCGGTTCTATGGTCGCTGCGAACCACACCCGAGTCGGGCCACCGGCCAAACTCCTTTCTTTTTGGTCTACGGCGCAGAAGCCATGTTGCCAAACGAGATGGAGTATGAGTCCCTCCGGGTCCGCAGCTTTAACGATGAACGCTACGACCCCGACCGAGTGGATGACCTCACCCGATTGGAAGAGGCCCGTGAGGCGGCTCTCATCCGTCGGCCAAATACCTTCAAGGGCTCGAAGATACCACGGTCGCAACGTGCGAGCACGAGCTTTCATTGTTGGCGACTGGTCCTACGCAAGATCCGACCACCAAAGACCGACACAAGTTATCTCCCTTATGGGAAGGACCATATATAATCGCTTAAGTGACTCGGCCGGTGCATACCGGCTAAAGCGCGAAGACGGGTCCATGGTGGAGAACTCCTGGAACATCGAGCATCTTCGACGATTTTATGCCTAATCTGGCTAAGGCCTCATGTTTTCCTTATTGCCAACCTCAAGCAAGATGACTTCTTGAGCTAGCAATGGGGCGTACACATGTCAATAAAGCTCAAGTTTTCCTCATCAACTTTTGTGCATAGTTTGGTTTATCATTGTTTAATGTCCTTCGACTCGAGCTCAGTGTCTAAGGACTGAGAGTTTTTCGATGACCTAATTGAGCCTAGGCTTGATGACAGCCAGACGAAAACTACTTAAGAAATTTCACACAAAAGCTCGAATCAAGGCATTGACATAAATAAACTAAAAATAGTCACAAAGTTCCACGTCAAAGTGTTACGATTACGCGACATTTACAAAGCAAAGTTAGAAACACGATTAAATCTTGAAGTTGTTCACTACATCCGAGAGATATCTTCTTCGCCGCCTCCGCGCCTCACTTAGCATGTCCAAGGCACGCTCGTCCGTTGTTCCGTCGCGGCCTTTCCCGACCGAGTGGATATCCACTGGGGTAGAGGGACTTGGTCTGTGCAAGAGCCAGACCAGCCCCCATGTTGGCTGCTTCGGTGATGTTGGCTAGGTACCGGTCGGGAGCCAGCCGAAGCTTGTCAAAGATCTCGATTGGCTCCAGCGAGCTGGCCCCAACTCCTTGATCGAACAAGGATAGCAAGATCGGCGTGGCAGCGTTGGCGACCTCTTCCCGTATCTCGTCGCTGGATTTGATCCGCCCAAGCAAGACGTCGTATTGGGCTCGGGTCTTCATCTTATAAGCTGCAAAAAGTCCCAGATCATTCAAAGCACTCGGAAATACAGCAGCACACGAAATTCGACTTCAAAGAAGATTACCTTCAAATTCGGCCTCCATTTCGGCCTTGTCAAGGTTGACCGCTTCCAGCTGGACTTGAAGCGAGTGAACCTCCGAAGAATTTTCTACAACAAAAAAAGATCATCAATAGCCAAGATCAACATGAGAATCATGATGAGGCTGGGAGAGGCGGGCTTACTCCCGATTGATCCGCGGAGATCGAGGTTCGCTTCCCGAAGCTCCGCAATTTCCCTCCTTAAAGTCGCCTCCCTTGATGCGGCCTCCTCCCAAGTGGCCTTCAGCTGTCGCTGAACGTCCTCCAAGGAGTTTAAGTGGGGGACCAGCTTTTTCAGCACTTCAGATTTTGCCATTGAGCGGCAATATTCTTTCTGCACACGAAAGCAGTGGAGTGATCGACTGAAAGATAACGATGATATAATCAAAGGGAAAGACAAAGGCTTACGTTGAGCAGTCGGGTCGCCTCATTCAGGCTCTCGACAAGGGCATCCCTTTCATCTTTTCGGCTTGCCGGTCTAGGATGATGCCCGTCTCTCGCCTTCCGAATCCCGCCACTCGATTCGATCGGGGGAACCCGGTCTCGAAGACGCAACTGGGATATCTTCTCTACCGTGGCCGACAAGGAAAGACAAATGAAGACATGAAAGATTCAAAATTGAAAGAACGAAGGAATGCTTCAAGCAAGTCTTACGGTTTCGGTGGTCGCTCGCCTAGGTGGAGCGGCCGGCTGGTTTTCTTCTTCTTTGGGCTCGGCGCCGAGTGACCCCGGTCGGGGTGCTTGAGCCGCAGCCTCGGGTTTCTCGGCGATGACTGCTTTCCAGGGGATATCCCGACCGCGCGGGGCTCCTTCCTAGGGCGTCCTCCTTCGGAGGCGAAGGTTGTTTCTCCGAACGCTCGCACTCGGTTGCGGGCTCCGGGGTTTTGGCTCTACTGGCCTTGGCACTTCGGGAGCAGCGGCCGGAGTCGGCCCTTCACCCCCTCCGGCAGGATCTATGTCCTGGGGCCTCCTGCGAAAGTGAATACGGCAAGGGTAAAGACAAGGAAAAGTTTTCAGCGAAAGAGTTCAGACTTTGATTTCAGAGCATACCTGGATGATCTGTGGATCTTTGGTGCCGTCCGCGGGCGATCGCCTTAGAGGCGGGGTCTCGACTGGAGGAGCCGGGACGTCGTCATCTGAATCCTCGATGATCAGCCTCCTTTTGCTCGCGCGCTTGTTCGAGTCCTCACTCGCCCCCGCTTCCCGACTGGATCAGCTTGGATTTTGATCCCGCCAGTCGGCTTCTTGGCGGGGCGACGTGGCGCGTCATCATGAGCCACCTTATATGGCTTGGAGGTGATAGAGGCGTTTTCCTGCAGACGAAAGAAAGTGCAACATTAAGAGACAAGATGTCAAGATTGAATACTATGAAGTAACCAGTCGGCTTACCGGAGGAGGAGGTCGATGAATGCTGAAGGGAAGGACTGGCAGTATGAGGGCCCGTTCAACTGCAATCCCGGATGAGAAGAGCTTGTACATCCGAATCTTCAGGATCTCGTAGGTGAGTGGATCTGGGTCCTCCCGATTGGGATCCGTTCCGCCTTCATACTCGAAGGCCGGCTTCGACCGCTCCTTGATCGGCGCCAGTCGGCACCTGATGAAGTGCCGAGTGATTTGTTCCCCGCGAAGATTCCTCTTCTTCATCGTCAGGATCTTTGCGAGCAGATCGTTGGCCTCATCCCAATCTTGGGCTACCGGCACGGTGCTCCAAGACGGCTTGGGGACAGGGGGAAGACCGACGAAGGAAGGCAGGCTGGGTTCGAGATTGTTGATGTAGAACCAGCCCGCGTGCCAACCTTTGTTGGAAGACTTCAAAGGGAGAGAAAAGTAGTCTTTGCGGAGAGATCCGCGAAGCTGGAAGCCTGCTCCGCCAACAACGCAAGGTTGGTCCTTGTTCGGATGGGGTTTCAGATAGAACATACG
Source organism: Oryza australiensis (assembly GCA_019925245.2). Lineage (NCBI taxonomy): Eukaryota > Viridiplantae > Streptophyta > Magnoliopsida > Poales > Poaceae > Oryza > Oryza australiensis. The sequence goes on along the minus strand of JAIFGZ020000381.1, from coordinate 174,477 downwards.
ACGGAATAGATTGAAGTGAGGAAGAATGCCGAGAAAAGCTTCACACACATGAATAAAGAGGGCTATGTGGAGCATTGAGTTGGGGTTCGATGATAGAGATGAAGTCCATAATAGTCAAGAACCCCAAGAACTCGGAGGTGGGAAGGCCGAACCCGCAGTAGAAAAGGAAGTGAAGACAACGAGCTCACCGGTGTTTGGGGTCGGAAGTCCTCCCCGCCGCCGGCGCCATCCCACGAGTTCCTTTGGTAGAAGCACGCCGTGCTTCACCATCTCCTTGAGGGTAGATTCCCTCACTTCCGAAGCGGCCCATTGGTCGAAGGGAATCCTTTTTCCTCCGCCATGAGAATGGGTTAATGGGAAGTGGATCAGCCGGAAAAAGTTGGATCTTTGGCGATGGAACGTGCGAGATTTGGCCGTGAGGCTGGTTGTTGCAGAGAGCGAGCTCTTAGATGGATGGATTTGGGAGCACGCGAGTCTAGGGTTCTCCGCGGTGAGTGTTGAACAGCACGTGAGAAGGGGAATCGTTTGGAAGACGAAGAGGCGGGGACGACCTCGCATCTTTATAGAAAGATTTGAGGGTTGCGCTAGGTTTTCGGTGAGTGGGCCGAGCCCATAAGAAAATCTACGGCCGCTAAGGTGTGGTCGATACGTGTCCTTAGGGACTTAAGCGGATGAGCTTAAGCAGATTTGCCCTGGCAATATGCGCGTGTCCGAGTGCCCTATACCTTTAAAGATCCTTCCATACCGCGGTTTGCCTGACTTCATGAGAAGCTGGCACGATGCAATTTGGAAGGTGACCAACAGCTGAGTTTTTATAGCTGCCTTGGTGAACAATGGCTGTTTGGTTTTTGGCATTTGGTTGGATAATCTTACCAATGTTGTTTGTTTTCCACTTTGGTGAAGATCTTTATGAGATTGAGACCAGTATTATGGCAAAAGCTATTTAATAACTTGGTCGTATTTTTCATATGATTGAAAGAACTTGTTTTCCCATGAGGGATGAATAAAATATTTATTCCGGGATTACTCGGGCAAATCCACTCGGATGAGCAAGAGCTTACCGAGTGCTTTTTACCCATAAGGGTTGATTGAATTATTTGTTCTGAGATGATTTGGGCAAATTCACTCGGATAAGTATGAACTTGCCGGGTAATGAGATTTCAGTGATTGCTTTAGCATGAGCTAGGCATCTACATGAAAATGATTTTTTATAGTTCTTGACTATATGCTTAGCCTGTTTTTGACTAACCACATAGTCGGGGGCTACACCTAATTAGGTGCATCAGGAGATGCACCTAGATATTTATTTTTGAGAAATTTTTTCAGCCCTTCACAGTCTTTGGAGCCACTCGGGAAGATTCAGGCAGAGATGATGGAATCACTGACACCAAAAGCACTCGGTCAAAAAGATTTTTGGTTGAGTCTTTGCTTTGTCCAAGCCGGGTTGTCTCGTCGACCGAAAAGACTCGGGGCTACTTGTGGAAATTGTGACAATCGGGTATCTACATGGCAAGCTTATCCGACTGGAAGTAGGGATAGTTTGCGCCTGCTATATCTGTAAGCCGAACTTGACTTAGGTGTTACGGTTGCCGATAGAGATAAGACAATCGGCCTATAGTCACGGTTTGGTAAGATTGAGGAAACCAACTTAGAATAAGATATGGTTTCCGACTTGTAAACCCTTCCTCCCAAGCATATAAGGGGTAAGGGGCGTCATGAGGATATCGGATTCTAGATCGAGATTCCGATAGAAGATCAACTTTTAGCCTTCACTCTAGATCACGAGATCAATAAAGACACTCGGCGGATCGAATCCACCAAACAGAGTAGGGTATTACCTCACGAGAGGCCCGAACTCCTCTAAATCTTCTTCTTCTCCTAACCCATTATGCTTGGTGATCTCGACTGCGACCCCAGAAAATATATTGCCGAAACCAAGTTTCGACGACTGGCTTACGGCGAGGCAGCCGGCGCGGCTTTTCTGACGAGGGCGCTAGGTTGCCGGCGCGTGCGACGAGCTCCGTGGCGAGCACACAGGGCTGCGCGAGGGCGAGCGGCCGCACCACCACCGAAAAGACTAATGAGCGAACGCTCGTGCGAAGCTCGTGCGCGCGATCGCTTTGACTTTCCCTTTTGAGCGGTCTATTCCCTTTCCTCTTTTTACTCCCAATCCTTCAGTGCATCTATTCTCCAAGAGAGGAAGCCGGTGGCTGGTACGCACGGAGAGATCTAGGCGGCAACGCGGGGGACGCGGGGCCGCCGGCGCTGGCTCAGGAAAGTTGGTACTCTGCTGTCCCCCACCTCCCTGGCGCCGACGAGGCAGGAGGTGGCCAGAAGCGGCCGGGGAGCCTCCTTCTCGATCCGGATGAAGCTTTCCAGTTCGTCCCCATGTTGATTTGTTCCCCTCTCCCTCTCCCGTTCCCATTCGATTTTATCTCCGTGCCCCGTCTTCTCGGCGTCGGTGATTTGATGTTGGTCGTCGCCTTCCGGTTTGAGCGGCTACGCCAGCGCTGCCTACATCAGCCTCATTTTGTTGTTTCCCCATAATATTTCATCCATTTTCTTGTCTCTCTCCGTCCAGATTAGAGGTGAAAACTTTCAGTTCGTTCCCATTGGATTCCTCTCGTCATTGTCTCTACTGGTGAGTTTTTTTTTCTATTTTTTCGCAGCAACTAGTACTATTATCGATTTTTGCCATATACATGCGCAGATGTTTCTTCCAGATTAGGTCTTCTCTCCCTTCCTATTTTTTCTTGCTCAAATGAATTAGATTTCTATGAAGTCCACATGGATTTATTCAGTTTTCTTGTTGCAAATTTTAACTAGTTCTTTCCTGTTTTGTCAGATTTTTCTGTCCCCATCAAACAACATTTTAGTGGTGTCGATTTGGTCCTTGCCACGGCCAGATCCAGAACAAGCAGCTTAGTTCTTTTAGATTTTAATTAATGTTTGGATTTAGAACTACAGGTTCTAGGTGACGTTCACAGCAGATTTACACTTCTTAGTGTTGAGTAGGATTGGGAGCAATTTTTATAGGTTTAGTAGTATGGAGTGAGATGGTTTCTTCTCATAAGAACTTGATTCCTTCGTTCAATGATATAGTTAATTAGGAGTTGTAAGAGTAATACTTGCTAATAGCAAGTTAGAACTGAGTGTGTGCACAGATCTCCATGCATTAATAGATGTAGCACCAGTGAAGTGTCTGCTAATATTTTCACACCCAAATCTTTTTCACACAAACATGAGAAACCAAGATGGAGTGCTTAGTAGTCAATACATTGTGAGCACAAGGGGTAAAATCTTTTCGATATTGCCATTTGTTGTTTTATAATGGTGAACTCGTGATGGTTAGTATGATATTCCTTGTTTTTTTTGTCGCAGATTTGTGTTTTGTATGGCAGCTAGCATAGCATACGGGTATAGTAGCTCAGTTGGTATTAAACTGGGCAGTCTCTGCTATGGACTGCATTTGACAACCCAGAAAGGGCTGTTGAATATGCGAACTCTGTAAGCCTTTCTCCTTTTCTCCCTGTGTAATGCTATGTCTTGCTTGACGATGATTAATTCTCTTGTAATCCTGTATAACTATAGGTCTATAGCTATTTAATATATCATGTCTCACTGTACATTTGATGAGGCTATAAATAAAATGACTTAAACTTATATACTTGTTTGTTTTATGTGATTCTTTAAAGTGATTTATCCTTTTGAATTTTAGTTATGGTCAAATAATTAGCTTTTTCCAAATTTACATTAATGGGTTCGAAGTCCCCATGGTCGAGGTGACCGGATATAGAGGATCACACATTCTTCCGACATTGCTGTTGCATCGTCTCCGATTAGCATGCTTGATCCTGCAACTTTACTATGCACATTCTCCGAACTAGCGTCCATGGCGTCCTTTTGGTCTCTCTAATCCACTCTATTGCTTCCAATTTACCACTTTTTCATGGTATTTGAATTTTTTTCTGATCTGCTTGCTTTAGCTTCACAACTGATGACATCCTTCCTGTGTGCCTGCAGGTGGTGTTTGATCATCCGCACGTGCCACTTGTTCAAGTCAACAACTCCTTCCTCCTCCCATGAGGCCACCTGAGACCTGGGGAGCAAGGTACTAACATTGCAAGTCCCTGGGATTTCCATAACCTTTGAAGCCTAGAGGGATGAAATAAATATTAGGCACCAAATGGTTTTGTGTTTAAACTGTGCCACCTTAAGTTAAAATTAAAAATATCCACACCACATCGCATTTAGTTCTCGCCCTTTTACCAAGTGTGTAAGAACCGACTTAAAGATCCTACTTGCATTCACAAGTCTAAATTTCCATTCTTTTGTGCTCTATGTTTGCACGAATCCATTTTAGCAAACGAAGGCATGTCACAATAGTAGTATTTAGACATGTCTCAATTTACCTAATATACGCCTAAAATTTGTGTGTACAAAGATAGTTTCATGTACAAATTTTGTGTGAGCAAAGTTCCCCTATATTCTTTGTACAAAGATAGTTTGCTTATATCCATGTACAAAGTTTGCCTATATTCTTTGTACAATTTTTTTTTGTACAAAATACATCAATGTTCGAGATACTGAGCAGAATTTTCTCTTAGTCTTGTATAAACTATCTGGGTATACAGTTTTTCCTATTCATGTTTTACACTAGAAAGTTTTATATTCTATTAGAAAGTTTCCACATACTAAGTTTATTACATCATCAAACTTTCCGAGTAGAAAGTTTTGGTTTTATTTCTATACAAACTTTCTAAGTAGAAAGTTTTGATTTTATTTTTGTAGAAACTTTTCTGACTAGAAAGTTTTGATGGTTTTATTCCTATAGAAACTTTATGTGTAGAAAGTTTTGGTTTTATTTTGGTAGAAACTTTTGAGTAGAAAGTTTTTACTCTTGGTTTGAAAGTTTTTTACAACAACTTTTCATATAAAGTTTTTTTGACGCAAAGTTTGCTGTATGGAGAATTTCTAAATTCTAGCAAGAGTTTCTATGTGTTTCTATATTCCTAGAGAAAGACTAGGGTTTTTTTATTATTGTCAGTTCATGTATTATATTTCTTAAATTTTTAAACATAACATCAACAAAACATGAAGATGCTAAAATGCTCCATGAGAGGCTGACATACTACCTGGTTGCAAATGATCACAATGAAAAACTAAATACTAAAATTAGAGCCATCGAGAAAAAAATATGTGAGTTTCCCAAAATACAGTTTTCTTATCTTTCTATATTTTTATATTTATCTTATTTTAGGTTACAACTTCTAGATTTGACATTCTCTTTCTTTTCATAAACAGGGTGTGACACTATAATTATTATTCAGAAGGGATGGTACTGTTCCAAGTTTCCTTGTTCCATCTTTTCTATACATCGTTTTTTTTCTTTGCGCCTTTGCATTTTCTTGATTTGTGTGCTTTTATTGTCATCTCTTCTCGAGAATTAGGGTATAGCAAACCCAGGGAAGCCCCACTGTGCCATCCATAACATTAAAGTATTTGGACTGTGTTTATTTTTTCACACACATGAACAATTGTAACAATGTATTGTGAAGTATATGACCATCAGTTTTTCACTTATTCTATTTTTTAATATAAAGCTTAGTTCACATAACCACTGATAGTAGTATATAAAATTACATGTTATAGCATTTTTTTTCTTTCTTGTGCACAGTTTTTTCTCTCTGCATGTATTCTAACATTTTTTCATATAAGTACAATGTAAAAAATATTTTTCTTATTACAGGTTTAAGCTCAACTGCTTTGATGGTCCGAATGTTTTGCGAACGAAAATGCAATCCAACATTCTTTTGCAAAAGAACGTGATATATCTCAGAAAGCTTACACATACAAGCAACTTAATTTTTCCCCCACATCATGTTCATCGTGCAATTGAACATTTTTTAACATTTTAAATCTATTTTTCTTCTGTTCACCATGATTTTTGGATCTCTTGAGTTGTTTTTTCAATTCAATACAACTGGTGGAGAAAGTTATAGCTTTTATCATTTGAAAGTTACATTCATTAATTTTCTCACCCTCTGCTTATCCCTATTTACCACATCCCAAAAAGTTTAAAGGGAAAAATATAGCTTGATAGGCTGAAAAAAAATAGCCGTTGGCCTATACATGGGCCCAAAAAATAACTGTAGGCTCCAACATAACTGCATGCTCCATCGACGGTTGTTGGGCTACGTCACGAACAAAAAACAGGAAGGACTGTTCTTTTGTCGTTTGTTAGACTGAGTCAACCTTTTTTTGTCGTTTTTTAAATGTGCAATCGGAAAACTAGGAAAAAGTGTCGATACTCACGTGGGCTTTCCGATCACGGCCCAGAGACGCGCTTCTACAGTGAGCTGCCTTCATCGGTAGGTTCCCGATCTAAAAATCTTCTTCTCAAATTAGTTCGTCTAGTGCATGGATTGATGAATCATGATGGTCCATGGTGATGATTCATAGTCACATTTATTTTGTAGTCAGTAATCCCCATCTGCATACTGTTCACCTGCTCGATCTGCTCTTGCCGGCGAATCCCTCGTTCGCGGATTGCAGGCTGACCCTCTCCGCAGCTTCACTCGATGGAGGATCTCCCCATGGGGCGGAACCCGGTGGCCGGCCTCACCAACGATCTCTTCGTCGAGATCCTCCGCAGCCTCCCCGTCCGCTCCGTGTGCCGCTTCAAGTGCGTTTGCCAGTCCTGGCACAACCTCATCGCCGACCATGAGGCATGAGCACCGCAGGAAGCTGCGTCAAACGCTGTCCGGCTTCTTCTACAAAAGCTTCTGCGACGACCGCTGCCCTTTCATAGCGCACCACTTCGCCAACGTCTCCGGGAGAGGCATGCCGTTCATCTACGCACCCTTCTCCTTCCTGCCCCAGTGCGACGAAGTCAAGCTCGTGGACTGCTGCAATGGCCTCCTCCTCTGCCGCTGCTTCCAGTCTGGACCTCCCAATAGTGATGACCATTCCATTATGCCGAGTGCAATCCTGCGAGCAAGGAATGGGTGATTTTCCCGGATGCCAATTGGGCTAGTGGTGAGATCCGCGGATTTCCATGTGCTTGAGTATGTGGAGGACGAAGAGGAATATGTCACATGTGTGGAGATATATTCGTCCAAAACCGGGTTATGGACTCTCCATGGAAGTGGATGGAGTGATGATGCTGCGGTTAATCATTGGGCCCCTGCAGGCATGTTCCTTAATGGTTTTCCGCATTCTGTCACACTTAGCAATTTGATTCTCGTGGTTGACATGGAAGGGAAGAAATGGAGGACAATTCCTATGCTGGAGCCTGACGGTGATCTTGGCATCATTCATCAAACTCAGGGTCACCTATGTGCCTTTAATTTTGATGAATTTGATAGCTTTAAACTGTCAATTTGTGTCCTTGAAGACTATCATACAGATAATCGGATCTTAAAGCATACCGTATCCTCCTTGGAGCTGCTTGGAAGGAAGAAATATCACTTTCAACTTCACTACCAAGTAATTGCTGTCCATCCAGAATGTAACTTTATCTTCTTTGTTTATGGATGGGATAATACGTTGATGGCATATTATGGAACACAAGGAAGTGTGTGTTCTACGCGATCTCGGACATGGCTCCTATGATCCATATATACCATATGTTCCACTCTTTTCCGAGTCTTTAGTAGATGGGCGCTAACGTGCGGACTGTGGCTCCACTTCTATTACTGCAAAAACATCATTTTGCACTAAAGAGAACCAAGCTTAGTGTCAAGCCAATCTTTTTCGTCTAAAATGAATTATGAAGTTCTGTTTTATTTACTTGAATGATGCCTTTTTCTTTGTGTTGTTCTGGAGATGCGGCTGAATCAGATGGTATGTACTTTTCCAAAATTGGCTTTTGGAAGGTTTGTCCTGTTGTTCTCAAGGCTATGTCTTGTGTTATTCTACTTGTATTTACTCGATGGTAGTTAAAGTTTGATGTCTGTGCTAACATTGACAGGTCTCTTTGACTGTACCAGTATAATCAGTTTAGGGTACCATGACTTGATTTGGAAGTTGGAACATATGTACTTGATTTGTTCTTTTTCTCTTTTCTTCTTTTCTGAAGTACTTGTTTATGTTGCACACTTGCAGCTTACTGTCTCCTAGATCATTTATGCACGTTTCGTTTCTGTTTGGTGATCGATAATGATCATTTATTGGAATATTGCTTCCCCGGCCCTTTCTAGTTAGAGGTGGTTTAGTAACAAAAAAGTGCTACAATACTTCAACTATCCACAATTCCACACTGGCTTCCTCTGATGGTTACCCTTATGAATTTTGCCAATTACCTGTACAAAGCATGATAAACATTAGTATCATACGGCAACAGTTCTGCGTATTTAACCATGTGGGCATCCGCTGCAAGGAAACCAGTGCAAATTTAGCATTGTCTTTCAATAGCCGTTTTCCGAGCTATTTCAATAGTCAACAATTGTTCCCTACAGTTGAATGTTGTAGTGTGATTTAGCAAATATTCCATATTCGCTGTCCATTTCCAAGCTGTTTTGTCATCACAAGAATCTGCTGACAGCTACAGATAAAGCTCAGCTAAGGGCATTGGCAGCACTGAGCACTTGATGAAGGCTGATTCCAGCTTGTAACATTTTGCAGATAACCAGGACATTTTACAGATAACATTTTACTGAGCCCTTAGAAGTTAGAACAACAGTTGGTTGCAATCGGATTTTATTTCATGTAAAATGTTTTGCCTGGATACTGAACATTCCTATAGACACGCCTGCATATGCCATTATCATCTATCAGAGCTCCTCAGAGCAAAATCAAGAGATAGCAGAGGAAGAAGAAAACAGAGAGCAACTGGGCAGGTCGTTTCGTAGCGGAGGGCGGCGGCCGGCGGCATCGCTTCGAAGAGCAGATTTTATTTATCTGCGTAACCGGCCGGGTTAAAATAGAATTTTTAGCATTTTTAATTTTTTTAAAGATTAGAAAACTAATTTTTTTATTTTGGAAAATTTTAAATCTAATCTCCTCCCGCTCTTTGGGAGGGCGAGATTTAAAAAACGTCCTTTCAGAGAGCATTTTTGTCGACGTGGCAGATGGCCGTTGGGCGCCGTTTGCCCCGCGGCGGCAAATTTGCGAAGAGCCCCCTTTCCGCCCTTACCAAGGGCATTTTTCCCTGTAGAAACAGGGGCCGCCTGCAAAAAGGGCGGTCGTCCTGGCTTTTTTGCAGGCGGTCCCCTTCCCGCCCTTTCAGAGGGTGTTTTTGCATTGTGGATTTGGGGGGCCGCCTACAAAAAGATCGGGCGTCCTGGTTTTTTTGCAGGCGGCCCTCTTCCCGCCCTTACAGAGAGTGTTTTTTGTCCTTCCCGCTCTTTGGAAGGGCGTTTTTATCCTACATGCTGAAACCCTAACCCTAATTGGCCTAAACGGATCGATTTGTCCCACAATTCGTCCATACGTATTGTTGCAACTCTAACATACTATCGTATGTATGTTGTTTGCATTACCTATGATCATATTTTAACCAAGTTAACTTAGTAGCAATGGTTAAGTAGTTATGTGCCATATTGTTGCATATTAGGTATGGATGATACAATACATGGTATACGTCTTATGCATACATGATACAACTTATTCATCTCCGATGAGTCAAGGCTCGGCTATCCTACGAAACCATTCTAGGGCGTTAAGCTTGTCATCAATTTTCTCTTTCCTTTTCGACGTTGTACTCCTTTTGTGTTTCATATTCAGTTACTTTTAGGTCGTTATATTGGGGAATGATATTGTCGATCCACCTAATGAATTCACATCTCCTTTGAATGCCCTGGTAAAGAAACACATGTAATCAGTTAGAGAGCCACTAGAGTGAAGACGTTTGCGGGATTGATAAAACGAAAGACGTACAACGAAGTCGTTGTCTAAGTTGGGGCAAATGAAATATCTCCGGCCATATGTTCGTGGTTCAAAGGAGGTAGCCATTTTGTAACGATCTCTACAACCGCACATGGGACGCTCCGACCATTTAGGGAAACCCAATAGGTTGTTCCTCCATGCTAAGCTTGCGATTTCGACGCGACGTTCGTACTCCATCCATGCCTGAATGAATTGTTCAATCGACTCAAGTTGTGTTACCGTCCGACCGATCGAAGCAGGTTTAACCGTATCGATCCACTCTTCGTATGGACACTGACGTACATTGTAATGTCCCACCCTTCCCGGGCTGGGTCCTCCTACATCTGAAAGCTCTCTAGGACCTTAGACTGTCCTCACAGACCAACACTAGTCTTTTCTGCGCCAAGCACGCTTAACCTCAGAGTTCATCTTCCAGAAAAGAAGTTGCAACTTGTTGGTGAAGGGTTACGCGGAGGCTACGCTAGCCGAAAACAAAACTTTTTACCGCGCAAACCAGGAACACTTGCAAGTAAGGGCTGATAGATCGTTACCGATTGGAGTGTGCGGCGAAATTGACCAATCGGGGCTATCCGATCCGGAACAGTGTAGTCGATTCTCGCAAGCCGAGCCGATACCGGGGACGGCCGATTCGCCAATCGGCCGATTCGAGATGCCGTAGCCGATCCGAAGCCGATCAACGGCGCGCAACGTAGCGGCGCCTCTACGGTATCCACACGTCCGGGACAAAACGCCGTACACCCGTGTGTTTGGCCGACTAGGACTAGTGGCCGATCAGGACTCTATTTTTGAACCGGATCTCATCCGTATCTCATAGAGTTGGCCGCCCATACGTCGTAAGCCTATAGGACTCTATCCGATCGGATCCCTATCCGATCGAGCCGTATCCGAGTCCAACTCGAATGCCCGTTCTTATCCCCTTAAGCGTGCGACCACAGGGTTCGGGTATACTCGGTTTCGGCTATAGTCTAACTTAGCCGACCGTCGGCTCGAGTCCAACTCAGTCGACCTGTCAATAGCGGCGCCTAGCAGCACATATTGACACCATAGTATACAAGAATATAATATCGGCTCTGAACCTGTAATGTGTACACAAATCCCTTTGCCTCACGATACCGCTTAAGCTATAGGCAAGATGTGTGCCATCCCTTCAATAGCTTAACCATTCACTTGAACCGTATTGGATTATCCGTCCGTTGATTGACTCCTCAATCAACTTAGCATGGCCATGCATTTCCATAATCCATTACCTCGAGGGCCCAGATATCTCTCTCCAAAGGAGGGGCAAATTCCATCTTGATCACTCACATCCCACTCCATGTTTGATAGCAAACCCGAAAACTACCTTTATAACTACCCAGCTATGGAATAGCGTTTGGTAGCCCCAAAGTAGGCTACTACACATGTTGGAATTCATGGTGATCTCGGTCTAAGGACTTTGTACCAACACTACCCGAGACCAACTAATGGCACATTAATTCTGTAGTGTCTCATGGTGGGTCTATCCAACAATGTGTTCTCCAACACATATGTCCATGTTTATTGATTTGGTATCTCCATACCCATGATCTATGAGACATGATCATCAATCAATAAACATGCCGATCTTAGAATCATATTTGTTCCAACAATATGACATATGATCGAGGATCGTTTAGAAATAGATTCATACATAAAGAGTCTCATAAATAAGTCACGTACTTATTGATCAATACAAGATGTCTATTTCATATAACCGAATAACACTTTATTCATTTATACATAAACATTGACGTGATATCCAACATCTTCATGTTGCCTCTAGGGCATATCACTAACAATCTCCCACTTGCACTAGAGTCAATCATGTAAGTATCTAATACCCATTGCTCTTGTGTGCGCCTCATGCTTCGGCCGAGGAGAGGTTTTGCGCGGATCGGCTATGTTGAGATCCGTGTGCACTTTGCATATCTTGACATCACCTCTCGTCCACAATCTCGCGGATGAGATGATATCGCCGAAGTATGTGTTTGGACTTCGATGTGACCTCGGCTCCTTGGCTTGCGCTATGGCTCCACTATTGTCACAATAGAGAGACATTGGACCGTCGTACTAGTCATCACACCAAGCTCGAAACGAATTTCTTGATCCAAACGGCCTCCTTGCAGCCTTCCGGCGAATGTACTCGGCCTCCGTTGTAGAATCGCAACGTATCCCGCTTGGAACTCTTCCACTGATGCGCCTCCGTTCGTGGCGAACACGAACCCGATTACAATCTATAATCATCCTTGTCCGTTTGGAAGCTAGCATCGGTGTAACCACTTACAACGAGCTCTTCTTCACCTCCATAGACTAGGAACATATCCTTAGTTCTTCTCAAGTACTTAAGGATATTCTTTACGGCGATCCAGTGACCTTCACCGGATCTCGACGGTATCTGCTCGTAGCACTCAAAGCGTACGAGACATCTCGGCGTGTACAAAGCATGGCATACATGATGGATCCAATTGCCGAAGCATATGGAACCATACCCATCTTATTCCGCTCATCATGTGTCCGAGGACACCGATTCTTGCTAAGATTAATGCCATGTGACATGGGCAAGAAACCTTTCTTGGAATCATGCATGTTGAACCTTTTCAACACCTTGTCAATGTATGTACTTTGGCTTAATCCAATTAGCCTCTTGGATCTATCTCTATAGATCCGAATGCTAATATATATCTTGCCTCCCTAAGTCTTTCATGGAAAAACTATTTTTCAATGAAGACTTGACGGATTCTAGCATAGGGATATCATTTCCAATCGCAATATGTCATCAACATATAAGATTAGAAATACAATTGCGCTCCCACCGACCTTTTTGTAAACACAGCCTCTTCTTCATTTTTGATGAAACCAAACCCTTTGATTACTTCATCAAAACGAATATTCCAACTCCGAGATGCTTGCTTCAATCCATAAATGGATTTCGTAGCTTGCATATCTTTCCGCGATTCTGGATCGACAAAACCCCGAGGTTGTATCATGTATACATCCTCGCTTAGGTTTCCATTTAGGAAAGCCGTTTTGACATCCATCGCCATATCTCATAGTCGAAATATGCAGCAATCGCTAGGATAATCCGAATAGATTTAAGCATTGCGACGGGCGAGAAGGTTTCATCATAATCAACTCCTTGAATCTCGTTTAAAACCTTTCGCCACCAATCGCGCCTTATAGATGTGAACATTTCCATCCATATCGGCCTTTTTCTTAAAAACCCATTTGCACTCAATGGTTTTGACACCATCAGTGGATCAACCAAGTTCCAAACTTGATTGTCGTACATGGATTCTATTTCGGATTTCATGGCTCCAAGCCACTTGTTGGAATCGGGTCCCACCATCGCTTCCTCATAGGTCTTAGGTTCATCGTTGTCCAACAACAATATATCACGTTGTTCCGCACTGTGTACTGTCGGGCGCACGACGTGATCTTTCGTACTCCGTGGGGCCGGTGTATCTACAACCGGTGGCGCAACACTTTGTTCCTCCGTTGTGGTTCCGTGGTCGCTGAAACATTTTCTCGGTGTTTCTTGAACTTCTTCAAGATGCACCCTGCTCCCACTAACCCTTCTTGAAAGAAACTCTTTCTCCAAGAAGACACCGTGTCGGGCGACAAACACTTTGCCTTGTTCCCGATTATAAAAGTAATATCCCTTAGTTTCCTTAGGATAGCCCACAAAGAAGCACTTGTCGATTTGGGTGTGAGCTTGTCGATTGTAAACGTTTTACATAAGCTTCGCATCCCCAAATTTTGAGAAAATACAAACTAGTGGGTTGCCCGTCCATATCTCATATGGTGTCTTTTCAACTGACTTAGATGAACTCTATTTAGTGTGAGCGCAATGTTTCAAGAGCATATCCCCGAAGGATAACGGAAGATCACTTTGGCTCATCATCGACCGTACCATGTCCAACAAGGTGCGATTTCTCCGTTCGGACACCCCATTCTATTGTGGAGTTCTGGCGGAGTCAACTGTGGAACAATTCCACAATCTTTCGATGATTACCAAACTCTTGGCTCAAGTATTCTCCTCCACGATCGATCATAGAAACTTGATTGTTTTCCCTAAATGATTATGTACTTCATTCTGGAATTCTTTGAACTTTTCAAAGGATTCGGACTTATGCCTCATTAAGTAGATACAACCATATCTACTAAAGTCATCGGTAAAGATAATGAAGTACGATAACCACCTCGGCCGTTGAGCTCATTGGTCCACATACATCGTATGTATGAGTGCCAACAAGTCACTTGCTCTCTCACTATGTCCCGTGAAAGGTGCCTTTGTCATCTTACCAAGTAAACAAGACTCACATGTCTCAAATGATTCAAAATCAAAAGAGTGAAGCAATCCATCCTTATGGAGCTTCTCCATGCGTTTCTTATTTATATGGCCTAAGCGACAATGCCGGATAAACGTGGGGTTTATATCATTAGAGAGTTGCCTTTCGTATTAATGTTATAGATGGGAGATGCTTCAAGATTCAAAACGTATAATCCATTCACCAATGGAGCATGAAAATAGAACATATCTTCGAGATATATTGAACAACCATTGTTCATTGATCTAAAATCATATCCTTCCGCTTGCAAACATGAAGCGGAAATAACGTTTTGACATAGTGTTGGAACACAATAACAATTATTCAATTCCAAAACTAATCCCGAAAGTAGATGAAGTGGTATCGTGTCGACAAAGAACGTAGCAACGCTTGCTCCATTGCCGACGCGCGAGTTCACCTCGCCCCTTCTCAATCCTCTACTTCTTCTCATTCCCGCAACGATTTGCAAATATGAGCTACGATCCGGTATCAAATACCCAAGAGTCAGTAGGTGAAGTAGCAAGATTAATGTCTATAACATTAATACCAGCGTAAGTCGTACTTTGCTTCTTTTTGAGATCCTCCATGTACTTCTTGCGTTCCTCTTCCAATGGCTCGTCTCCTTGCAATAGAAGCAAACGATATCGGATGCCGCCGACCCTTCTTGCCCTTCTTTGCATTGGAGGCACTCGCGATCTCATCGGGAGTTAACTTCCTCTTGGTGCAAAGGTTCTTGACGTGTGGTTTGCGCTTTGCCTTCGCATCATCATCACATGATGACCGTTTTTCGAATACTCTCCTCACTGTCTTTAGCATCCCATGCAATTCAGCCAAGGTTCTATCCATATTGTTCATGTGATAATTTAATATGAATGGCTCGAAGCTCGGAGGGAGCGACGGAGAATCACATCGCAGCCAACTCTTGGCTAAGGGGAAAACCTAGTTTTTCCGGACTCTCGATATAGCCAATCATCTTTATCACATGCGGATCGACGGGATTCCCTCAACAAGCTCGCACGCAAACAAGGACTTTGAGGTGTTGAACCTCTCGGCCCGAGCTTGGTTCTCAAACATGCCACGCAGTCCCCGAATAATAGTGTGAGCATCGCTGCTCTCATATTGCTTCTGAAGCTCAGGGGACATTGTAGCAAGCATGAGACAGCTTATATCTAGGGCATCATTAGTGTGCTTCTCGTAAGCTCTCCGTGCAGTTGCAGTGGCATTATTTGGCAAATCCTCAGGATAGGGTACTTCAAGAACGTACTCCTTACGCTCTTGCTTGAGAACAATTCTCAAGTTGCAGTGGCATTATTTGGCAAATCCTCAGGATAGGGTACTTCAAGAACGTACTCCTTACGTATTTTCCACCTTCCCTCTGGGTTACGTATTGGGTCAAGATCCACATGTTAATTAATTTTCTAGTGAGCTTTGGCATCACTGCTAGAAAATTAGTAACATCGGTAAGCAACACCTTGCTAATCACATCTCTATGTGACTCTTGTTGTTGGTGTGGCATCTCCATGCCCCGGCGCCAACCTATGCCCCAAGGCCCAAAACTGTTTTGATAGCCTTGTTAAGTAAACCAAATGCTCCTGCATGTATATGTCTGACATATACCCCCTCGTGTTATGATAGAGAATGGCACTCTGCTTTGGCAGACCCACCATTGACGAGCATAACGGTGACGGGTGCAACATTTGGAAGGGCATCATTACTACTTAATTTTGCGAGGGATGCTATCCTATCAAACAAACATATCACATATGAAAGCAAGAAGAATAGCATATAGTGAAATAGTATGGTCCCCTTCACATGGTGATCTCCATCTCCATGCCGGTGTAGAGGATCTCCATCTTCATCACCGTTCTTTCGAGTGCCGAATACTTGATTTCTTCAAACTAAGCTACTACTATAGAAGCTCTAATTGAAGATTACATCGACTCGCAGTCGTGAAAGAATATTACAAGGATTGCACGTATGAAAGAATATTACAGAATTGCACATATGAAAGAATATTACATGCATCACATGCATCTCATACATCTCATACATACAATAGGGCCATACCATCTCAAAGCATTCTCTGCAAAAACAAGTTAGGCGTAGAAACATTTTCTACTTATCGCGAGCTACGGCATCGAGAGACGACCTATAAGGGGTACGCACACGGCGGTCTCTCTATGAAATCGCCCGGAACACCACACGAAATTCATAGATCCAATCTATGAAATCGTTTACGGAAACCATGTCGGCATAATCATATTATGTCGTCCCGATCACACTGTCAAGGGAGATGGTTTGCGTAGGCGCGAGGCGCTAACAAGATCGGACTACGAGATAGCTTCAGCATAATCACATTATATTGTTCCGATACCCTATCAAGGAACGCTATCTCGAAGCCGACTCAAACCGAGTTATATGGATATTGCTTCGACGTAATCACATTATGCCGTTCCGATACACTATCAAGGAACACAATTACCATTAACTCTCCTCAACGGATCCCGTAAAACCGATTGATCTAATCAACCCATGCGTAAAACTTGTTCCGATCCAATCTAAAACCCGAACTAAGCAAGATTAGCACCGATACCACGAAGGGTTACGCGGAGGCAACGCTAGCCGAAAACAAAACTTTTTACCGCGCAAACCAGAACACTTGCAAGTAAGGGCCGATAGATCGTTACCGATTGGAGTGTGCATGGAAATTGATCGGGGCTATCCGATCCGGAATAGTGTAGCCGATTCTCGCAAGCCGACCGTCGGGCACCGGATGCCGATTCGCCAATCGCCGATTCGCAGATGCCGTAGCCGATCCGAAGCCGATCAACGGCGCGCAACGTAGCAGCGCCTCTACCGGTATCCACACGTCCGGGGACAAAACGCCGTACACCCGTGTGCTAGCACGCGATGCAAGGCTAGGGTTTGGCTCGAAAGTGGGGAGGGTTTCCGTGGAGATTGATCTCGACGACTTCGTTGCACGTGATGCAATTGACATGTCGCAGCTCTCCACCCCCTCCTCCTTTATATAGAGTTGGCCGACTAGGACTAGTGGCCGATCGGGACTCTATTTTTGAACCGGATCTCATCCGTATCTCATAGAGTTGGCCGCCCATACGTCGTAAGCCTATAGGACTCTATCCGATCGGATCCCTATCCGATCGAGACGTATCCGAGTCCAACTCGAATGCCTGTTCTTATCCCCTTAAGCGTGCGACCACAGGTTCGGTATACTCGGTTTCGGCTATAGTCTAACTTAGCCGACCGTCGGCTCGAGTCCAACTCAGCCGACCGTCAACACGGCGCCTAGCAGCACATATTGACACCATAGTATACAAGAATATAATATCGGCTCAACTCGTAATGTGTACACAAATCCCTTTGCCTCACGATACCGTAAGCTATAGGCAAGATGTGTGTCATCCCTTCAATAGCTTAACCATTCACTCGAACCGTATTGGATTATCCGTCCGTTGATTGACTCCTCAATCAACTTAGCATGGCCATGCATTTCCATAATCCATTACCTCGAGGGGCCCAGAGATATCTCTCCAAAGGAGGGCAAATTCCATCTTGATCACTCACATCCCACTCCATGTTTGATAGCAAACCCGAAAACTACCTTTATAACTACCCGATTAGGAATAGCGTTTGGTAGCCCCAAAGTAGGCTACTACACATGTTGGAATCCATGGTGATCTCGGTCTAAGGACTTTGTACCAACACTACCGAGACCAACTAATGGCACATTAATTCTGTAGTGTCTCATGGTGGGTCTATCCAACAATGTATTCTCCAACACATATGTCCATGTTTATTTATTTGGTATCTCCATACCCATGATCTATGAGACATGATCATCAATCAATAAACATGCCGATCTTAGAATCATATTTGTTCCAACAATATGACATATGATCGAGGATCGTTTAGAAATAGATTCATACATAAAGAGTCTCATAAATAAGTCACGTACTTATTGATCAATACAAGATGTCTATTTCATGGAACTGAATAACACTTTATTCATTTATACATAAACATTGACGTGATATCCAACATCTTCATGTTGCCTCTAGGGCATATCACTAACAGTTGGTATGAGTATTCTATTAATCCTATTAACCCCAGGCCAGGAACCTCCCCTCTTGGCCATGTCCGTGCGTCCAGTGCCGACGCATGTGTCATGCCATATCCCCTCAGGGCCCATGCGTCATGCGCACCATGCTCGCGCAACTGACCCGCCACGCGCCCCGTGAAATCGCGAGAGTCGACTCTAATACCACTTGTAACGTCCCACCCTTCCCAGGCTGGGCCCGCCTACATCTGAAAGCTCTCTAGGACCTTAGACTGCCCTCACAGACCAACACTAGTCTTTTTTGCGCACTTTGTCCTCACTCATGCATACCGGGAAGAATTTCCCGGTCGGTCACCCATCCCCAAATTGCCCCAAGGCCAAGCACGCTTAACCTCAGAGTTCATTGGAGATGAGCTTCCAGAAAAGAAGTTGCAACTTGTTGGTATGAGTATTCTATTAATCCTATTAAGCCCTGGGCCAGGATGTTACATACATCCTCCTGGTTGCATATTTGTGATGTTCGGGGTTAGAAAATGGAACAAGCGAATAGGTTAAACAAGGAAAAATGATACTCACGACAAAATCGTCATCCACAATCTTGGGACACACGAAGCATCTTTGTCCTCTAGTTGCTTGTCTTATAGATCTTACCACCTGGCAACGGAGACCACAGTGGCATTCTGGACGTTCCCGCCATGTGGGTAGTGCTAGCTGATCCATAGGCCAATCCAAAGCTTTAGCACGAACTCGACGTTGGTACTCAGCCTTCCGCCGAAGGTAGTCTGACCTTGTTTCGCTTAGTGGGTAGTAGCATGTTCCACCGGTTCGTGGGTTCTCCATATCTATCCACTCAACGAAGTTGCAGACCCGACGATTTGCCTGCATGAGGTGTTAACACAATGTACGATCAAGTTAGTGTTTTCTCTGTGAAGATTTTATAGCAGAAAGCATTGCAGATAAGCCATACCCGTTCGATGTTGGCGCATTGGAAAAATCGTCTTCCCCGGGTTTTCATGAGGAGGGACGACGTAAGTATGCAGCCATCTCCACAATGGCATAACGGACGGTCACACCATTGTGGAATCAAACCGCTCAAAGGATGGAGTCGCCAGTGGAGACGCTCAACGAATGGATGATATGAAGATCTCATTGTACGGGGAAATATAGAAAAGAGAATGCAGATTTGAAGAGCTCGTATTCGGATCGAAGAAATATATAGTGGAGGGAGGTCAAAGTTGACAGCGACGTATCGTGTAGGTTTGTCACGGGGCAAAAGCTAAACGTGACATATCGTGTAGGATTGTCAAGAGGGGCAAAAGCTGATAGCGACGTATCGTGTAAGATTGTCACGGGGCAAAAGCTGATAGTGACGTCTCGTGCAGGTTTGATAGCGTCGAAAGTTTTTTTTGTCGTTAGTAAGAGTATCGTGCAGCGAACAATATGGAAGGATCTCGTGACATGTGAGTGGGACGAACGGACAGAGATATATACAAACATCCAACACAATAAATAATTATCACTTTTACACACTGTAGCACGCAGAACCTACTGGCGAGCCCTCTTACCCCTAGCCCTCCTAGCCTGTGCTCTAACATGCCCTGAGAGTACGTCAGCCTGTCTGGGGGCACGACACGACCAGCATGGACATCCGGCGTGGGCGTCTCCTGTGGCTGGTCCTGGCTCTGTGGTAAAGGTGCTCCACCAAGCTAAGAGGCGACGATAATGTCCAGATCTGGGTCCTCCAGGTCGTCGAAGTCATCGCCTGTACTTGACCCCCCCTCGTCGCCCACCCCGGACCCGCCCGCCTGCGACAATGATGCCCCCGAGCGGAAAATCCCCGTCGAGTAGAATCCTCTTGTATATAAGCAATGTGAAGCATCAGTCATTTAAACTAAGAAGTCTCTAGTACTCGTCGGACGACGCTTGCTCACCTCCCGGCTGAGTGAGGGGACGAGGAATGGAGGATCCACTCGCTCCAGCAAAGCTCGCAGTGGTGGGCCGAGTCACGAAAGGCCGAGGGATCGACGAGACATTATCCTTGTATTCAAATGAAACCTGCTGCCCCTCCGAGATAACAAGCTGAGAGAAATCAGTTTGTTCTCAATCCACGGGCATGACATCTTCTTCCTTGTCCGATGATTCATCGCCTTCGCCTGCTCATTTTCAGAATCCTTCCTCTCCATTTCTTCAACAATTGTTTCGATTCTCTCTCCACGTCTGCCACGCCAATCGCCTCCTTCAAGCTTGCTTCATTGCTCGGACCTTCACCATACTCTGTTTGTATTGTATTACTGCTATCGATTTTGTGCAATGCCACAAAAATAACAAGGGACATGACCTTTCAAGTGTCATGTCCATGTAATGTCTCCACGACTTAGTGTTATGTATAGGCATAAGTTTCCAATAATATCCTTCTGTTGCATGACTTACTACAACGGATAGAGACATTGTGTTCACTCTTGTATCCACTTTAAATCCACGTAGCAACCAACTATAGACTGACTCAAATGTTTTATCGGCTGGCCTATCGATACCCTTCAATTTCATCATAAATTCTGACAGATCTACATCTTCTGGACTATATCTAACGTTGCCTTCACCGTGAACTATCTGAAATATGACCTTTCTTGCCATAGTGCCTGACAAACAAATTAAAACTGAGTTTATTCCATACTACGAATATGTTGCCTAGATGATTCTGTGCCTAAGTTAATTTCTTTAACAATATTTTCTTTGGTCTACATCTTAAAATATCCCAAATCGGTTTGTTCATTTGATCTACCGCCAATCGTACCTCTTTTCTACGTATGTTCATCTAAATCTGACAAATTTTCTAAACTAAATTAAATTAAATCGTACTTTATACATAAACATTATCAACAAAATTATACGTACGATTATCCAAATCGGTTTGTCCTAGATCACATTGGCTAAAATAAATCATGTCCTCATTTTAACATCTACATTATAGTGCTTAACGTCTATTCACATAATATACACATAAATCCGAACATATTCTACCTGATCTAAATATTCTACCTAAATTGATCTTAATTAAATCATCTAAGTTGATCTAAATTAAATCATCTGTTTTATAAATCTAAAACTAAATATTCAATAACTATTCAAATATTAAAAAAAATTCAGTTTCCCTAATATTGCATTTATAAACTAACTAACAAAAAAACGTACGACGAGATATTGCATTTACCTCGGATGGAGTACGCAGTCCGGCAGGGCTTCGCCTCTCTCCTTCCTCTTCCTCACTCCTCTCTCTTTTCTTTTTTCTGGATTTGAGAGGCTGCAAATGAGGTGAAATTCATTGACTCGGCTTATATACTATCCAGCCTAAAAAAACACCCTTCCAGAGAGCGAGAAGGGCAAAAAACGCCCTCTGAAAGGGCGACAAGGGGGCCGCCTGCAAAAAAAGCCAGGACGGCCGCTCTTTTTGCAGGCGGCCCCTGTTTCTACAGGGAAAAAACGTCCTTGGTAAGAGTAGGAAGGGGGCTCTTCGCAAATTTATCACCGCACGGCAGACGACGCCCAACGACCGTCTGCCACGTCGGCAAAAACGCCCTCTGGGACGGTGTCTTTTAAATCTCGCCTCCGCAGGGTGGGAGGAGATTAGATTTGAAATTTTCTAAAATAGAAAATTAGTTTTATAAATCTTTTAAAAAATTAAAGATGCTAAAAATTAAAAATGTTAAAATACGAGCCTGGCCCATCTAAGTAGCTTTCTCTAGCCCAACAAGAATAATTTTTTGGTCTGGTAATTTCCACCTTTTGGGCCTAAAACCATCCATCCAAGATGGGCCTTAGTCGATACCGTCCCCCTTTTTCCCCATTCCATATAGCAGGCCAGACGGGTGGCTCGGCCTAGCACGGCACAAGCACGGCCCGTTAGGCACATCTCCTGTAGCGAGCCATGTCGTGACGGCCCACGTGCCTTCCCTCGGCCCAAGCACGATCCACGTGCCTTCCCCTCCTTTTTTCCCTTTGCACACGTTTAGAAAAGTCTCAACCGCATCGCCGCCGCTAGGAGTGGGCATAAAACCCGAGCTCGAAATTCAAACACGAAAAAACCCGAAATCGAACCCGTAACCCAAAACCCGAAGCCCAAAAAATATTTTTGGGTAGTGAACCTGAAAACCTAACTTTATTTCAGATACATTCAGGTTACAACGCTCGGTATCCGAACAACCCGAATACCCGAACAACCCGAACCTGAAGGCTTTTTATGTTTGCACTGTATTACATAATATTCTGGAGGAACACTACTATATTATGTTTGCACTGTATAGTATGTATTATTAAAGTTGTTTGCATGTTTTTTTAGTAATATAAAACAGTAGCTGCCCTGCAATATATACAATGTTTTTTTCTAAAACAATAGCTGCCCTGCAATATATATAATTTATATGTGGTCTAATATTCGGCCCATTTACTAATATTTGGTTTATTTTAGTAATTTTGGATTATCTAAAATACCTGACCCAAATTAAATTTTTGGATACCTGGGTTTCATTTTTGAAAACCCAAATTTTGAAAAATCCGAAATACGAGGACCCAAAATTTTAGGTTAAGCCGAATGCCCGGTGCTAGCCGCCGCTTCGAGGCTTTGAGCTCTTCTCGGCTTTCTCCTTCTCGGTGACCGGCGGGCGTACAGCAAAGGCAGCCGGCGCAATGGAGGGGCTTTACCGGCGATGGCGCTAGGTTTCCGACCTGTACGACGGGCTCCCCGGCGAGAGCACGGGGCGCTGCCGAGGCCAAGCGGCGAGCAAGCGGCAAAAGTTCGTGTCTCCCAGCGAGCTGCCTTGATGTGTAGGTTCCTGATCTAAACATTTGCTGATTTACTTGTCGAATTAGTTCGTCTAGTGCACGGATTGATGATCCATGGTGTTGATCCGTTGTCAGATTTTTTTCTCTTTTGAATGTTTTGTTTGAGTAATCCCCATCTGTTCACTGTTTACCTGCTCGATCTGCTCGAATCCCTCTTCGCAATTCACGGGTTGCAGGCTGAAGGCCTCTCCGCAGCTTCACCCGATGGAGGATCTCCCCGTGGGGCGGAACCCGCTGGCCAGCCTCACCGACGATCTCTTCGTCGAGATCCTCCGCCGCCTCCCCGTTCGCTCCGTTTGCCGCTCCAAGTGTGTCTGCCCGTCCTGGCGCGACCTCATCGCCGACCATGAGCACCGCAAGAAGCTGCCGCAGGCGCTATCGGGCTTCTTCTACGAGAGCATCAACGACGAGCGCTGCCCGTACAGGGCGCGCCATTTCACCAACGTCACTGGGAAAGGCATGCCTCTCATCTGCCCGACCTTCTCCTTCCTGCCACAGTGCCACGACGTCGTCCTCTTGGATTGCTGCAATGGCCTCCTCCTCTGCCGCTGCTACGTGTCTCGTGGGACTTTGCAGTTTCACTATGCCGTGTGCAATCCTGCGACAAAGGAATGGGTGATGTTGCCGGACGCCAACTGGGCTGTTAACGAGAGGCGCACTGCCTGCTTGTGTTTTGATCCAGCCATCTCGTCGCATTTCCATGTGCTTGAGTATGTGGAGGATGAGGATGCATACGTCACACTGGTCACAGGGGTAGAGATCTATTCATCTAAAACTGGGTTATGGAGTCTCCACGAAAATGGATGGAATGATGAAGTTATGGTTAGCCTTTCGGTTGATCGAACAAGTGTTTTCCTTAATGGATTTCTGCATTCTGTCACGCCTTGTGATATTGTGGCGGTCGACATGGAGGGGATGAAATGGAGAAAGATTCCTATGCCGGATCCTGATGGTGATATTGGCATAATTAATGGTGATATTAGCATAATTCATCAAGCTCAGGGTCGCCTGTGTGCTTTTACTGTTGATCCAAATGATATCTTCAAACTGTCAATTTGGTTTCTTGAAGACTATGATACAGATAATTGGATATTAAAGCATACCGTTAGCTCAATGAAGCTGTTTGGAGGAAAGAAATACCAATTAGATTCTGACTACCAAGTAATTGCAGTTCATCCATATTGCAATTTGATCTTCTTTGTTTATGGATGGCACAATACTTTGATGGCATATGAAATGGATCGCAAGGAAGTCCGTGTCATACGCAAACTCGGACATGAGTCCTGCCAGCCATATCTACCATATGTTCCAATGTTCTCTGGGTCATTACCTAATGGGCAGTAACTGCTAACATGCAGAGGTGCGGCTCCACTTTTGTTATTGCAAAACCATCTTTGTACCCTAATGAGAATCAGGCTTAGAGTTGGCAGCCAATCTCTAATATGAATTATGAAGTTATGTTTTATCGTACTTGGGTGATGGCTCATTTGTGTTGTTTTGAAGAATGTTGTGAAATCATAGATGGCACGTAAATTGGCCTTTGGGAAGGTATGTCCTGTTCTGAAGGTTATGTCTTGTTTTTCACTGGTGTTTACCCTATGCTAGTTAAAATTTATGCCCTGTGTTAACATGACATGCCTTTTAGCTATACCAGCAGTGTCATTTTATGGAACAATGACTAATGTTTTGGAAGTTGGATCATATGTACTTTCTTGATTTCTGCCTTTTTTCCCCCTTTTGTTCTTTCTGAACTACTTGTCTGTGTTGCGGCTATGTGCCCATGCAGCTTATTGTCTCCAGGATCATTTCCACTCGTTTTTTTTTGGTCATCTATAATGCTCATTAATTTGGAATTGCTTCCGCGGCCCTTGCTAGCTGGAGAAGAAGAGTGCAAACAAGAGCACGTACAATGGTGCACCAACAAGAAACTGCAGAACATTGTAGAAATGAAAGATAACAAAGATGGGTAACCAAAAAGTGATAAAATAGTTAAACTATTCTGCATTGTCTTCCTTTTTATGAGCACCCTTCTGAATTTTCCCAATTACCTGCTGCAAACCATGATAAAAACTATTATGTTATTCTTAAGTTCCAACAAGTATAAACCAAGAATGACAGATGTTGTTTGCTGCTTCTTTTCAATTGTCTCCATTCTAAATTACTTCCGACACGTTAGAATCCCGACAGAAGAGTCCGTACTGTAGCCGTCCGAAAAGCAGGGGACTGCGCGCGCTTTTCGCCGCGTCCCGCGCCGGTGGCCACTCCGGCCCCGGCAGCCACCGCCGCCCTCACCGGCTGCCTTCCCGGCGTTGGCGCCCACCCCTCCTTCGTTTGCGTGTCGGTTCCTCGCTCGGCTCCCTATGTCTTTGCGCTCTGTGGTGGTCGTCCCGATGCCGTCGTCCTTCGAGCTTCCCGCGAGTCCACTCTTGTCACTGTCACTGTTCCACGATGCATCTCTCTTCCTCTCCCCCTCCTCCTCCCCTTCTCCTTCCCCCTCCTACCGAGACGTTGCACGGCGTCCTCCCTCTCCTAAGCCGTCAGTTCCCCCTTCTTCCCCTTCTCCTGTGATGCCCGTGCCACCGGTGGCGAGGTCGTCGAGCGCGGGGGCATCTCGTGTGGCGGCCGTTGCTGGCCAGTCTCGAGCGCGCGCCTCTTCTCTCTAGGGCCTGGTTCGTCGTGGTGCGCCATCGTGTCCCCGTTCCCCTCCTGCCCCAATCTTCGTCGGAGTCTTGGGAGCGAGCTTCGCAGTGCTCCGGCTGGGAGTCGAGGGCGCAGCTCGGCCCTGGCTGTAGGGGATGGTCCGTCGGCACCCGACCTCGAGGGATGGCAGCCGGCGCGGCGTCGTTGCCACCGTCATCCGCGGCCACGCCGGGACTAGGCCTGGGCATTCGGTATTACCGAACCGATCGGTTCGGTTCTTTGGTCCCTATAGAAATTCAGTTCCTCAGAAAAAAGGTACCGATCGATTCCTAAAATAATTCGGTACCGAGGAAATTTAGTTTCGATAAATTCGGTTCGGTTCCGGTATTTACCGAAAGTAGCGAACATAGTACATCACAATGTAACATTAGGTTCAATAGCCAATTTTGACAAGAATTCAACATATAAAATCATACATATAAAAAACATCAAAACTATAAGAGTAGTTGTCATAATATAGTTGTCCATAATAGAGCCATCAATAATATAAAAATCAAGCACAAATCAAACACAATATAATTAATTTCGGTACTTCGGTAATTTTGGTTTACCGAGGTATAGAACCGAATTTACCGAGGTAAATTCGGTTTTTGAGAACTAGGAACCGAATTTTCTGGTTTCGATATATTTTGGTTTGGTTCTTAGTTCTCGGTTCTTGGTGCCCACCCCTAGCCGGGACTTCTTTGCTACTGTTACACCCTCATCTCCGCCCGGCATCCCCCCGGCGCTTCGCGACCGGTGTCTCAATTGCCTATCTTCCACGCATCGTGCCGCCACCTGCCGTCTTCCCATCCGGTGCCACCATTGCAAGGGGCTCAACCATGTCGCGCGTGATTGCAAGCGGCCGTGCAGCCCCGGCGCCTCCTCTGATTCTCTTGGTGGCCGTCGCGTTCTTCCCGGCCGTGTGTCCCCGCCGGTCGCCGACGTCTCGGATGCTACTCCATCGGCCTCGCGCGCCTCCACCCCGGACAGCTCGCCGCGCTCGGCGCTTCGTCCGTCCCCGCCGCGTCCTGCCGTGCGGATTGATGGACCTTTGGTGCCGGTGGTGCCGCCGTCGGGGACGGCATCGTTTTGCGTTGTGGAGCGCTCGGAGCAGATCGCAGGTGAGGAGGGCCACCTGCGCCGGGCGTGTTTCGCTCGGGTCTCTGGCTGGGGTGCCACGATGTCCATCGCCATGGCCGTCGAGGCCATGTCGGCCGCGCTTCATGTGCCGGTCTGTGACTTCTCGGTGCACCTCTCTTCCCCCGACGATTTCCTCTTCGTGTTCTTCAGTTCGACTGTTCGAGATCGCGCCCTCGCTCGCTCCCCGGTTCCGGCGGCCTCTCACCAGCTCCTTCTTCGGCCCTGGACGCGACAGGCGACGACATTGGCTATGCCGTTGCCGTTCAAGGTCTGGCTTGAGCTAGAGGGCATCCCGGTTCATGCGAGGAGTTCCTCCACGGTGGCGGCCCTCATCGCGCCTTGTCGCCTGCTTGCCTTGGGAGACGATGAGGAGGGGCAGTCGGATTTCAGGCGCGTGCGCGTCACTGCCCTCGCTCCGGACCCGGCCGCCGTTTCGCGTGAGCGTGTCCTTCTTATCCCAGAGCCGTCCATCCCCTTGGTCGAGCTGTGCCTGTTGCAGTACCAGGTGACTGTCCATGTCCGGTGCTCGGCGCGCGCCGTGTCGGCTTCCCCGGGTGCAGGGCTCCCTCCTCTTGTCGATCGCCCTGGCCGTAGCTCTGGGCCTCCGGGTGGTGCTCCAGGTGGTGCTCGGGGGGCTCGCGACGGTGTTGAGCCTGCGGTGGCGGGCAGTTCCCGAGCTGGGCGTGCTGGGCGCAGGGGGGACGTCTCCGTCCCCGCCGGTTGATGCCGCGGGCGTTGTTCCGGCTGAGGTGTGCAACGTGGGCGGTGTGTCTTCTTCCTCGGGCGTCGCCGGCGTCGTCTCTGAGTGTGTGGTCGAAGTGGTCCCGGGGGGCGGTGGCGTGGACGCCTTGGCCGTTGGTTTCTCCGAGTGCGCCGTGGGTGTCCCGGTGAGTGACGCCGTGGGCGAGTGCGGTGCCGGGGGCGGCACCGAGTGCGTCCCTATGTGCGACGCCGTGGGCGATGCCGTGGGCACCACGGCCGCTGCGCCGCTTGCAGCGCCTGAACCGGTCGTGGTCCCCGCGCCTTTGCCCTCTGTTGTGATGATGTCATTGGTGCCAACCTACCGGGGGACAGCCGTGTTCTCCCTTTCCCCTCCTCCCTCTCTTTCTTCTTTTGACCGAGCGCTTGGTTTTGTCCTCTGGTGCGGTCCGTTGTGGTGTAATCCCAGGTTGTCCCCCCTTCCAGAAGGTTCGCTTGTTCGCGGCGCTTGGTGGCGAGCTGGTGGCGAGGAACCGGTTGTGGGTTTAGCCTCGCGGGCGCGGGCGGTGGGCACGGCGGGCGCGGGCGCGCGCGCTGATGCCGCCCCGGGCGACCGTGAGGGCGCACGTTCCTGTGAGAGTAAGGTTGCGTGACTCGTCAACAAGGATGGAGGACTGATGTCGGGGCGGGCCACGCGCACATTGCGCCTCTCATCGCGCGACACGTTGTGCACTGCACGCCCGTGCTCTGCGGGGCCAGGTGCCAGCCCCAGGTCGAACACCTCTCCTGGGTCGCATGCCTCTCCTGTGCGGGACACCGCTTCTGGGCCAGCGGCTGCTTCTGGGCCGTTCCTCGTGCCTGAAGACCCCCCTGGACCGAGCTGCTGGGCAAAGTGCGCTGGTTCGACTTCCCCGACCGAGCAGGCCTTGGGCCACGCCGAGGCTTTGCGACTGCCTGTTGGGCCAGGCCGTGTGCCTTGAGGAGAGAGCTGCTCTGTTCCTACCTGGGCTGGGCCAAGATGTTCCGCATGTTCAAGGTTCTCCAGTGCCTTCTGAGGTTCTCGCGCTGCCGGCTGAAGCTTCTTCCCTCCCCTGACCGGGTGCTCCTCTCGCACGAGTCGAGCCGGTCCTTTCGGAGACCTCGAGGAGGGGACCTTGCTCGACGTCCCGATTCTCGCATTAGAGCCTTGATGGTCGTCCGATGGCGTGCCGCCTTCCCTCGCGCCTGCAGAACGCCGCTCTTCGGCGTTCGCCTCCCCGCCGCAAGCTGCTCCCCGGCGCTGCTCCTCACCGCCACCGTCGACTCCTGCCGTTGCGGCTGTTTGGGGCGTCCCGAAGCGCAACAAGCGGATTACGGCCCAGTCCGGCTCGTAGGCCTTTGTCACTCCGTGACTCGCGCTCAACGACTACTTCTGCGCAAGCTCGGGTTGGCGCCAGAGAGGGGGCCGATCCCAGCTCAGTCTCTAGCTGACCTCGACGCCCTCTTCGCCACCCGTCTCTCGCAGGACCACGTTCTCGCCCTCTTGGCGCTTTTCTCCATCTCTCTGCCCCCTGCCCAAGCAGCCGAGATGTTGTCGGCTTGCGGGTGATTCTAGTCGACTTGGCCCACCCTCCCCCACTCTTTCCCTCTCTTCCTTTTTGGGGCCCCTTCTCTATGGGCTCTTGTAATGAGAATATTTTGGTGTGAAATGTGCGGGGCCTGAACTTGCGAGCCCGCCCGAAGGTGGTTTGAGACATTGTTCGTGAGGAGCGAGTCTCTCTACTTTGCCTCCAGCAGACTAAGATGGATGTGTTCTCTTCTCGCACTATTCTTGGAATGTTAGGCCTTGGTTTCAACTTTTCTTTCTTGCCTGCGGTGGGTCGCGCTAGAGGTGTGTTGCTTGCCTGACGGACAGATGTCTGGTCTGTCTTAGATTGTGTCCTCGCGGATTTCTCCCTTAGCACATCGGTCCGGCACCACTCAGACGCTTCCCCCTGGTGGCTCTCCGTCGTCTATGGGCCTCAGGCGGATCAAGACAAGATTCGTTTCCTTGATGAGCTCCGTTTGGTGCGTTCGTCCTGCTCAGGCCCTTGGGCCGTTGTTGGTGATTTCAACCACATTCTAGACGCGGCCGACAAAAACAATTTGAACCTTAATCGTCGGATGATGGGCCGTTTTCGTCACTTGGTGGATGAGTTGGATCTTCGTGAGCTCCCACTCCACGGCCGCCGTTACACTTGAAGCAATAAGCGTGACTCCCCTACCTTGGTCAAGCTCGATCGTGTATTTTTCTCAGTGGATTGGGAGGAGCTTTTTTTGTCCTGTCTCCTTCAGGCGGCCTCCTCAGCCACTTCTGACCACTGTGCCCTCCTTCTCCGCTCATGTGTTGACTTGCCGCGTGCGCACCGCTTCAGATTTGAGACGATCTGGCCAAAGTTTGATGGCTTCCTTCAAGTCATGCAGGAGGCGTGGCAGCCACCAACCAACCTTCCTTCCTTTCCTAAGTTGGCTTGGTGCTTCACCAATACGACGATATGCCTACAGAGTTGGAGTGACCGCCACGTTGGCAGTATCCGCCTCCAGCTCCAGATGGCGAAGGAACTGATTTTTCGGTTCGATGTTGCGCAAGAAAGGCGGTCTCTTTCCCCCTTGGAGACTTGGCTGCGACAGGATTTGAAGGTTAAATGCCTTGGGCTTGCCTCGCTCTAGCGGATGATCGCTCGCCAACGTTCGCGATTGACCTGGCTTCGGGAGGGCGATGCCAACACCAAGCTCTTCCATTTGCACGCTCGGGCCCATAAGCGGAAGAACTTCATCTCCCGTCTTAGGAATGGAGACCAGCTGGCCGTCTCCCATGACGAGCTTCAGGACCTTGCTTTTTCCCATTTCTCGGCGGTGCTGGGGACGAGCGTTCAGCAGGACCTCACCCTTGATCTCCACTCTCTAGGCCTGTCCCAAGACCGCTTGAGGGTCCTGGACCAAGAGTTTCGATTTCTGCGAAAGCCGGCGCGAAATTCACGAAATTCGTCAGTTTCGCCAGGAAGCGAAACAGAAGCGTCGCGATATGATTTGAACAATTTCGGGAGAATTCAAAATTTTTGGAGACTTTTATTGAAAAAATACATGAAGTAGATCTCGATTTTACAAGAATTATGGTATTTTTCTACATGAAAATACACATGTTTTTGGCCCTCAAAAAATCGTTTTCTGTTTTAGGAAAAAAAGTGGAACTGTTTGCGCTGTACTGTTTATGGAGGCCCAATAAAGCCCATAACCTTCCCCATCCAGATATCATCCTCTTCCCAGGGTTTCAAGCCGCAGCAGAACTTCTTTCCCCATTCCCTTGCACATGTGAGCGGCGGCGGCGGCAGATCTGCACGGACCGCGGCCGGCGAGGGATTTTTCGCGCGGGAATCGACGGCTTTCGCGGCGGCACAGGCGAAAACCGTGGAAGAAGGTACGAAATTTCATTTCGTTTCTGGACCACAGCTTTCGTCGGTTTTTGTCGAAATTCGTTTGGATCTGTCTTCTTTTCGCGCGGTGCTGGCGGCAAGCATTTCGCGCATGGCAGGGATGACTTTCGGAAGGGAAGCGGCGAAAGTCGCGGTTGTTGCGCAGACATACCGCACGGAAGTGACAGAAAACCGCCGTGTACATGATGCGTTTATATGATATTATGTATTATGCATGTGTGAAATTAAGCAACCCTACGGATTTTACAAAACGACAATATGTTATCTCATACATTATACTATATATGTTAGCTTTAATTTATAGCTAATATATTATACATGTTAGCTCTAATTTAAGTTTGATTAGCTCTATTATTAAATTTGTTATGATGATATGTTATGCTTAAATATGTTTGCTAGTAATTTGTTAAGATGTTCATGTTTTTGGACAATATTTACATATTTTTCGCGACGGTTTCGCAATTTTCTGCACCATTCATCACGGTTTTCGCGCGGAATCAACGAAATCCGTGGTATGAATGAAATTCATCAAATTCAAATTTATTTACTGTTCATTGTTGTCGGCTTTTGTGGCTTTTGCGAATTTCAGCCAAAATTCGCCGTGCCACCGAGGGGCGGCACGGCATAACCCGTTAGCATTAGGAACCCTGGTCTGGACGCCCCCTTTTCTGAGGAGGAGGTCTGGGCGGTGGTCAAGTCTTTGCCTTCTGACAAGGCTCCCGGCCCTGATGGCTTCACGGGCAGGTTCTACAAATCCTGTTGAACAGTGATCAAATCCAATGTCTTGGTAGCTCTCGACTCGCTCTTTCTGGCAAGCGGCCAGGGTTTCTCCTTCCTCAACAATGGCCTGATTTCCCTTCTTCTCAAGAAGGATGATGCGATTGACATCGAAGACTTTCGGTAGATCAGCTTGATCCACAGCTTTGGAAAGCTGTTCTCTAAGATCCTGGCTTCTCATCTCTCCTCCCACCTAAACGGGTTGGTGGCGCCCAACCAGAGCGCCTTCGTCAAGGGCCGGTCTCTGCACGATAACTTCAGGTTCGTCCAGCTTGCGGCCCGGGCTCTTCATGCTAGGCGTACTTCTCACATCCTTCTCAAGGTGGACATAGCGAAGGCCTTCGACACTGTCAGCTGGCCTTTCCTGCTTGAGGTGCTTGCCCACCTAGGTTTCAGTCAGCGTTGGCGTGACGGGATTTCTCTCATTCTGAGTGCCTCGTCCTCTCGGGTGCTGGTCAATGGAGTGCTGGGTCCGTGTTTCACCCATCGGAGGGGTCTTCGCCAAGGAGACCCGCTTTCCCCATGCTCTTCATCTTAGTGATGGATGTGCTCAACGCGTTGATCCGTAAGGCCTCAGTTGCGGGTGGGTTCCTACCTCTTAATGATCAAGCCATACAGCACCGCGCATCTCTCTACGCGGACGATCCGGTTATCTTTCTCTCCTCAGTTCGTCAGGATCTGGAGTTCATCCAGGGCATCCTAGAGGTCTTTGGTGCGGCGTTAGGGTTGCGCACTAACTTCTCCAAATGCTCGATCACCCCGATCCGATGTACGCCGGAGGACTTGGAGCTGATTCAAGCCACCTTTCCCTGCTCGATCGCTGACTTCCCGTGTACCTACCTTGGCATTTCGCTGTCGGTCCGCAAGCTCCCAAAGGCTGCCCTCCAGCCGCTTGTGGATAAGGTATCCCAGCGACTTCCGCCTTGGAAGGGTTGGCTCACCACTCTTGCTGACCGCTCCATCCTGGTGCAGTCTGTTCTCTCGGCAATTCCAGTCCATGTTTCCCTGGTGACTGGCCTCCCAGCCTGGGTCATCAAGGCGATCAACAAAAAGCATCACGTGTTTCTGTGGACGGGCACTGACTCAACTCATGAGGGTCAATGCCGGGTGGCTTGGACAAAGGTTTGCCGACCCAACGCACTCGGGGGCGCTAGAATTCCGGACCTAAGGTTGACAGGCCTTGCCTTGCGTGCCCGTTGGTTGTGGTCTCAGCGTGTAGGCCACCCCTGCTGGGGGGACCTTAAGGCCCCTGTTGAGCAACCTGTTGCCGACTTTTGAGGTGTCCACCTTTTCAGTTTTAGGGGACGGGGAGTCGACGCTCTTCGGTCGGATCGGTGGATTGACGGCCGTTCTGTTGGCTCCTTGGCTCGGATCTCCTCTTCGCCGTGCCCGTCATCTGCGCGCCTCTCGTACGGTCGCTTACGGGTTGGCGGCCAATGCCCGAATTTCGGACATTCGCGGTGCCACCACCGTCCTAGTCATCTCCCAATTTTTTTTGGTGTGGGATGCGGTTCATCACATTCAGCTCTTGCCGGGTGTCCAGGACCGTTTGGCTTGGCGTTGGACTCAAGACCAACGTTACTCGGTGCGATCGGCTTACCAGGCACTTCTCGTCGGCCAGAGCTCTCTCGCTTGCGTTTCTTTTCTTTGGCGCGCGAAGGGTCCTGCCAAGTGCAACTTCCTACTTTGGTTTGCGCTTCAGCGACGTTGTTGGACGACCGATATCCTCCAGAAGTGTGGCCTTAATAGTCACTCGGCGTGCCCCTTCGTGTGCGGGAGTTGAAAACAGCAAACCACATCCTTCTTGAATGCTTGTTCGCCCGACAACTCTGGCATTGGGTATTCTCCCTCTCCGCTTGGGTGTCCCTCTCTCCCCAGCAGGCGTCACGTCCAGAAATTTCTACCGGAACTTCCAAAGCTGAATGTGTATTAAACACCCTGTCCAGGACCAGCCAGGGATACACAAACGACAAATTGTATATACAGATCCACGTCTTAAAAACATATAAAAAGTCTTACAATGCAGCAGAAAGGAAAAATAAACCTAAAGAACTAAGCTTCGACTTTTGCGGCGCGGCGACTCCACTCCACAGGCATCCCTCGACGGCAGCGACAAGCCTACTCATTGTCGAACCCAACTACAGCTTCATCCTCCATCTCTGAGGTGGGGGAAAAGGAAGCAAGACTGAGTACAACCACCATACTCAGCAAGTCATACCGAAGGAAGGTATGATGTAGGGTAATTTCAAGGGAAGGCTAGGGGTTAACTTTTGCACTAAGCAAGCATTTCACAAACTTAAGTTGAAAGCAGTAAAACAGTGATTAAATATAATCAAACAATATTAATCATCTCTTCTCAACGCTAAACCACGTTGAGTCAGGCCCAATCCATCCAACTATTTCTATCCGGTTCCACTGAATCAGGTTATTATCATTAGTGGTACTAATCACGGTGAATCTGGTCGACAGCCCATAACCGTGGGTGCGGCTATTCGAATAGTTTCTAACCCTGATCAGAGGTGTACGTCTGTACCCACAAGACACAGCCCCACAACACGTTCCCGTGCATCGACATGCCACCACGACATATCGAAAAGGGGTATGTGACAGGACCATTCGCATAACCTTCCCTGACCAAGCGACACCACACCTAAGGTTTCGCCCCTACCTTTATATCCAAGGTAGACAGCCTCCTCTCGTGCCTAGGTGAATCCGACAGCCGCATAGAACTTGCCCGGTCCATCCGCACTCCATCACGCTCATCCTTGCCTGGATGCGTCAGCCAGGAAAAGCTACACTACAAGCCCAGCCGTTGCCCATGTTGTGTGGTACGCACTAATAATTCTTCCAAGGTTTCCCGCGAACCGGTCCTTAACTGCCATGGGTGCGTCTTGCAAAACCGTCCACCCATAGCCCATCATTTAGTCAAGTTTTAATTAACCGTTATCATTTGCCAACGACATCTTCGGTCCAAGACCATTTTTTCATGTGAATAAAATCTAATAAAATAATTCTTCCATTAATGATCTAGTGGTACTAAGCAAGCTAAGCATGTCCTAAACCTGAAACTAGTCAAATTAATTCCCAGGCAATCAATAAAGTGGGGTAAACGACCTAGCCTGAGCACTATAGGTCCCATCCCGATTATATTATAAAAAAATACAATTTAATAGATAAAGCGAGAGTAATTTATAAGATGGGTACAACATGATCAATGAAAGATGACTTGCCTTGCTCTTGCTCCGACAAAACTTTAGCGACTACCTCAAAATAAATGGGAGCGTCCTCGGAACCGGAATCTACCGATAAACAAAGCACATAAAAAATAGGCTATTAGACTACTGAAACAGACATTTAAACTATTTTTACTGTGTTCTAGACGTTTTTATGAATCCGCTGCAACTTGAACGGACTCAAATGGAGTTCGTATGAATTTTCTATGATTTGTACAAGTTTCAGCCTTTTTTACTAATTAAAGGAAAACGAAAAAGGGTTTACGGCGTAGGGCCTAGGGCTGACGTCACGGCCAGGGCGACACTAACCAGCGGGGCCCACTACACGGTGACACAAGGAGATGGGTACGCGGTGGACCGAGTCCACCGAGCCCGGGGAGAGGGAGTGCCACGTGGCAGCTTGCCACTGGTCAGCTCGGCTAGAGGGCACGGGAAGGAGGAGGGGGCGGCCTGGGCTTGGCCGACTACACCGGCGGCCAGCCGTGGCACGACGGTCGATGAAACAGCGGCAAGGCTACCGAAGACAGGAGGACGACAGCGGCGGCGCGAGATGACGACGTCGCACAACGGCACGCCCAGCCCGAAGGGCGACGACTTGGACATGGCCCGCGACGAAAACAAAAGAAACAAAACAAAAAGAAGGAGCCGGCGCGACAACATGGCTGACGGCAAGAGCACCACGATGCGGGGCCAAAAGGCGGTGATGCGCGGCGGGGAAACCGGCATGCGCGGCACGCGCGTGGCTGGAGCGAGACTAGGGCGACACCGAACGGGAGAGAGAGAGGAAAGGGAAGGGGGAAGAGAAGCATTTCTCACCGACGGTCGGAGACGAGGAAGAAGGCGGCGACGACACAATTTAGTAGCTAAAATTTGGGGAAAAAAGATGGAGGAGGTGTTCCCGGAGGTGGCAAAGGTGATGGCGGCGTTGGTTTGGTGCGGCGCGTGGTGGTTCGGCCGGAACGGCGATGGAAGCGGAGCTCGGCGGCCGACAGCTCGGGTTGCGTGTTGTGAGAGCTCGTGAGGGCACGGAATGGCGTGATTGCGAAAGGAAGAGGTGTGCCGCGACGCGGGGGAGTTTTATATAGGAAGGGCGGCTCAGACGTGGCCGGAGGAAGCGGGAACGCTGCCGGAACATGCGCGAACAGGGCGACAACACGAATTTTGAATGGCGGCCGATTCGGTGTGCACGAGCAACGAAAAAGAGGAGGAGAGTGGGGAAGTGGGGGAGGTGGCCGGGGAACGCAGGGTGACGCGAGCGGGAAGGCGAAACGTGGCCGAGAGGGTGGCGCGACATGGACGTGCGCACGCACGGGCGTGAGAAGTGGCGGATGGTTGGAGGTTGGGGATGACAGTGGGCCCCACCTGTTATTGCCCCAACCCGAGGGGAGGGAGAGTGGACTTGAGCCGGCGGTGGAAGGAGTTTTGGGCCGGCCCAAAGGGGGAAGGAGGGGAGGAGAGAGAAAGGGAGGGGGTGTTGGGCCGGAACGGACTGGGCCGAAAGGGGAGGGAAGGAGGGGAAAGGAGTGGGCCGAAGGCCCATGGGGAGTAAAAAAAGAAGGAAAATAGAAAAAGAAAAAAGAAATGGAAAAAGCCCTTTTCCTTAAGGAATTTAATTCTGATTAGCCTAAATTAATTTTTAAAATTGTTTTTGGTGCTCGAAAATTCCGATAAAAATCCTGTTAGCATATTCGACATGAGGAAGTTAACAAAAATTCCACCAAGCCATTTCCAATTATTAAATGGATTTTAAAATTCCATGTTTGTCTTGCTTTATCTTTTTGGTCGATTTCTCCTTGCACAATTTTCCGGGTGATTTACTGCTAGGGGAAAAGTGGAGCGTGACAAACCTACCCTCCTTAAACAAAATCTCAACCCTGAGATTCGGAGGCACTAGCGAAGAGGTGCGGATGGGCGGCCTCCAGCTCATCTTCTCTTTCCCAGATTGCCTCTTCTTCTGAGTGGTGACTCCATTGCACACGACAGAACTTGGTAACCCGGTTTCTGGTTCTCCTTTCACTAGTGTCAAGGATGCAAACTGGCTTCTCAACATAGGTCAAGTCCTCTTGAATCTCAAGGTGATCGGGACTTGCTTGCTCCTCAGGAACTCTCAAGCATTTCTTCAACTGAGACACATGAAATATGTCGTGGATGCTTGCCATGGAGGGAGGAAGTTCCAATTGGTAGGCAACTTCTCCGCGGTGTTCCAGAATTCGGTAAGGTCCCACGAAGCGTGGTGCCAACTTCCCTTTTGTCTGGAAACAGTGCACTCCCCGAAGCAGGTGACACGAAGATACACATGGTCTCCAACCTCAAAGCTTAACTCCCTTCGACGGTTGTCAGCATAGCTTTTCTAACGAGACTGGGCGGTTTTCAATCTTTCCCGAATCAGTCTGACTTTTTCTTCGGCCTCATTCAAGACATCAGTCCCAAACAACTGGCATTCTCCTGTTTGATCCCAAAAGTGCGATGTGCGGCACTTTCTGCCATACAATGCTTCGAACGGAGCCATTTGAAGACTCGCCTGATAACTGTTGTTGTACGAGAACTCGGCATAGGGTAGACTCTTATCCAAGCTCCGCCAAAGTCAAGTGCACAAGCTCTCAACATGTCTTCCAAGATCTGATTGACCCTTTCAGTCTGACCATCAGTTTGCGGATGGTACGCGGTGCTGAAGTTTAAACGGGTTCCCAATTCTTCTTGCAACTTCTGCCAAAACTTCGAGGTAAATTGACTCCCTCGATCCGACACAATCTTCTTTGGCACTCCATGCGAACACATTATCCTTGCCAAGTAAAGCTCTGCTAGTTTCTTCCCAGTGTAGGTGGTATGTACAGGAATGAAATGTGCGGCCTTGGTGAGTCGGTCCACGATTACCCAAACAAAATCATGACCCGTGGAAGTTCTGGGCAGACCGGTGATGAATTTCATCCCAATTTCTTCCCATTTCCACTCTGGAATCTTAAGGGGTTGCAATAATCCTATAGGTCTCTAATGTTCTGCCTGGACCCACTGGCACACATCACACAAGGCAACGAATTCTGCGATCTCTCTTCTCAAGCTGACCCACCAGAATTTTTTCTTAAGATCTTGATACATTTTAGTGCTTCTGGGGTGAATTGAGTACTGAGTTTGGTGAGCTTCTCTAAGAATTAGGTCTTTCAACTCCTTGTTGTCGGGTACACACAATCTTTCTCCCATCCAGATTGTTCCGTGTTCATCCTCAGAGAAATCCCTGGCTTCACCAGTCTTCATGTTTTTCTTTAGCTCAGCTATGTCAGGGTCATTAGCTTGAGCCAGACGAACTTGCTCCACGAGTGTCGACTGAGCTTCGAGAGCAGCCACGTATCCGTGTTCGACGACTCCCAAGTTCAACCTTTCCACTTCCCTTTGCAATTCACTGCACATCTCATCTGAATGAGCGGTGTTGCAGTAGTTCTTCTGACTCAAGGCGTCTGCTACCACATTAGCCTTGCCGGTGTGATAGTGTATTCCCATATCATAGTCTTTAATCAACTCCAACCACCTTCGCTGACAGAGGTTTAGGTCTGGCTGGGTGAAGATGTACTTTAGACTCTTGTGGTCTGTGTAGACTTCGTAGCGGTTACCGATAAGGTAGTGTCGCCAAATCTTTAAGGCGTGAACCACTGCTAGTTCCAAGTGGTGGGTCGGATAGTTACTTTCATGAGGTCGCAACGGGCGTGAAGCATATGCAACCACTCTTCCGTCTTGCATCAACACACATCCTAACCCATGACGAGACGTGTCACAATAAATTTGGAAATTTTTTGTCTGATCTGGCAAGGTTAGATTCCGGTGTCGTGACCAATTTCTTTTTAAGTTCCTCGAAACTTTTGTTGCACTCGGCAGACCACTTGAATTTTTCATCTTTCTTTAACAACTGTGTCATTGGCCTTGCAATTCGAGAGAAATTCTCGATGAACCGGCGGTAATAACCCGCGAGTCCAAGAAAACTTCGGATTTGAGAAACGGTCCTTGGTGGGGTCCACTTAGTAATTAACTCCACATTTGACGGATCAATTGCTACTCCTTGAGCGGTTATGACATGACCAAGAAACTGAACTTTCCTGAGCCAAAAGTCACACTTACTGAACTTGGCGTACAACTGGTGTTCCTTTAACCTTTCAAGCACTAGGCGGAGGTGTTGCTCATGTTCTTCCTTGGACTTTGAGTAGATAAGAATGTCGTCTATGAAGACCACAACAAACTTATCCAGGAAATCCATGAACACCTTGTTCATTAGGTTCATGAAAAAGGCCGGTGCATTAGTGAGTCCAAAGGACATGACGGTGCACTCGTACAACCCATAGCGAGTGATGAAGGTCGTTTTAGGGATATCTTCTTCTTTGATCCGTAACTGGTGATAACCTGATCGCAGATCTATCTTAGAGAACACTTTAGCTCCTTTCAGCTGGTCGAACAAGTCATCAATCCGAGGTAACGGGTACTTGTTCTTGATAGTGACCTCGTTGAGTGCACGATGATCCACACACATCCTCTTGGTTTTATCTTTTTTCCATGAATATCACCGGAGCACCCCAAGGCGACATGCTCGGGCGAATGTATACCTTCTGTAGTTGTTCATTAACCTGTTTCTTGACCTCGGCCATCTCGTTGGCAGCCATTCTGTAAGACCACTTATAGATCGGAGCGGTTCCTGGTACCAAGTCGATCTGGAACTCAATCTCCCTCTTTGGTGGCATGGTTGTGAGATCCTCCAGAAAGACCTTCGGATACTCCCGGGCTACGGGTATGTCCTCCAGTTTCTTGGGTTCTTGTTTTTTTGCCATTGGCTCATCTTGACTGGTAATCTAGTTTAGATTGACTCCTTGCTCTAGAGGCATCGGAGACTGAAAGGTAACCACTTCTCCTTCCGGGTTGGTTAGGGTGATGGTGCGCGTCGCGCAGTTTATCACTCCCTTGTACCTTGTCAACCAATCCATCCCAAGGATGACATCTAGGTCTTTGGATTCGAGAAGGATGAGATTGGCTAGAAATCGTGATCTTTGGATTTCTATTGTCACCGAGGGACTATAGCTGACAGACATCAGGCTATTCCCCGGGGTGTGAACCCGTATCGGTGTGACAAGTTTCTCTTTTCTTAACCCATGTTCCCCAACAAACCTCTTTGATATGAATGAATGAGTTCCACCAGAATCAAACAAAACTATAGCAGAGACTGAGTTTATGGGAAATGTACCCAATATGACGTCTCGTGCTGCCTGAGCTTCCTCTGTTGTGGCGTGGTTGACACTTGCCTGAACGAACCTGGGTGCATTGCGCTTCGGCTTCGAACACTTGTCGACGAAGTGCCCGGGCTTGTTGCAGTTGAAGCAGACCAACGGCTTGCCCCCAAAGTCCTTCTTGGGTTGAGTTGGCGGGGATGGTGCCATTGGTGGGCGCGGAGCAGGTTTTCGATGGGGCTGGCCACCACTGTTGGTGCTGCTGCCATGGCTGAAGTTGGGGTTGTGATGGAAGTTCTCCTGGTGAAATGGGCGGTGTTGACGGACCACCATGGTGGAGGGTCCACCTTGCTGCCCTGGCATCAAGCGGGGTCGCTGGTTGGTCCCTTGGTTCGACCGGAACTGGGCCGCGTTCCTTTTGCGGTCCATTTTGTTCCGCTGGTCTTCCTGGCGGAGGGCATTGTCAACCAGTTTCCCGAAGTCGACATAGTCACCCGAGATCAGTTGGTTGGTCAATTCATTGTCAAGACCGGCAAGGAACTTGTCCTGCCTCTCGATGTCAGTGCGCACATCTTTCGGTGCGTAGCGCGCGAGGCGGTTGAACTCATGTAAGTATTCCGTCACGGTTCGATTGCCTTGATTCAGGGCTCAAAATTCCCTTTTCTTTTGTGCCACAATTCCTTCAGGGACTTGCGCCTTCCGGAAGCTACGGCAGAACTCTGCCCAAGTAACCTCCGTCCCTGCCGGGCGAGTCATCAGATGGTTGTCCCACCATGCCGAAGCAGGACCCTAAAGCTGATGAGTGGCGAACGCCACCTTCTCCTGGTCGTTGCACTGCAGGAGGTTAAGCTTCTTCTCGATGCATGGAGCCAGTCGTTTGCCTCCATGGGGTTGGTGGTGCTCGAGAAGGTA
Source organism: Oryza australiensis (assembly GCA_019925245.2). Taxonomy (NCBI): domain Eukaryota; kingdom Viridiplantae; phylum Streptophyta; class Magnoliopsida; order Poales; family Poaceae; genus Oryza; species Oryza australiensis. Next base: position 133,230 of record JAIFGZ020000381.1, on the reverse strand, counting down.
AGAGGGCGGACGCGGAGAAACTCAGGTAGCTTGGACTAGAGTGGTGGGGTGGACCAGCTGCCTGTTGCTGCGGTTGCTAAGCTTGCTGCTGCTGCAGTTGTTGGAGCATCTATTGCTGCATCTGCTGATGTTGCTGCTGCATCTGCTATATCATGGCAGCCATCATCTGAGTCTGAGTTGCAAGGACTTGGGCGAGCGTCGGGTTCTCTGGCGACGGAGGGGGACCGTTGCCTGCAGCCCTGTTGAGGTTGTTGCCTCCGTTCTGATCCTCGCCGTTGTTGACATTCCCATTGAGAGGCCTGGTGTTCACCATCTGGAGAGGGCGGATAGAAGGAAAAAGAAACACAAGAAGAAAGACAGACTGCTCAGAATCCTAAACTTTATTATAAATTATTCTGGTCTGAATTTAAACATTACGGGAAGGAAAAGCAGTTCAACTCCTAATTAATGACAGCCATACCACAACCAATTGGTAAGGTCTGCCAACTAACCCATAAGGAAACACACCTAAGCACACAACTACCAAGCAACGACTAAGGAAAGCGAGAAACTAGGGTGATGTCCTAGTGCTCGGAACGGCTCCTGCGGTCGGTGGAGTCAAAGTCGGACTCAGGCTCGTCTCCAACCTTCTCCGAGTGGCTGCGGGAGTCCAGCAGGTACGTCTCTCCACTGCCAGGCTCACTGCCACAGGAACTACCACTGGAGCTGCCACACGCTCGAGCTGCTGCTGGCGCTGGAGCTGCTGTTGCTGGTGATGTTGACGAGCTAGGTGGAGGGCTGGGCGTCGTAGAAAACCAACCTTCCTCGCCGCCCACCACTGCGACGCCGGAGCGAAGGTCGCACCGGCGCGTGAGCTGGTGAAGGAGGAGGCGGTGGCGGCACGAACACAGGGAGCGGCTCTGGCGCTGGAGGAGGGTTCCGGTGCGCAAGCTGGATGTGCACGGGAGCTATGGTAGTCTTCCTCGGGGTGGTGCGGATCCTAACGCCCCTGGGTGGCGAGCGGCCCTGGAGAATGGCATTCTCCCTCTTGAGGCCCACCTCATCCTCCAGCCTCACAATCTCTACCAGCTTCTGATCGTTAAGGGCCTTGGCCGCCCTATGCAGATCAGCGTGCATCATGTCCAAGCTCTTCAGGACAGTGCACATCCGCCCGAATGTCGTGTCATTCTCTGACACGGTTGAGCGGAAAGAGCTGGTGCGGTCATAGTTGCCACGTCTGGGGTGGTAGCGGTAGGTGGTGTGGCGGAAGTTGATGTCGTGGCGCTCCCGGAGTCTGGTGAGCATCACGTAGGCAGCCTCCTGACAAGCGTGCTCGAAAGTGCCTCCAGAGTCCTCCACCACCATGTTAGGCAACATGATGGGGATGTCGTGCACCTCCAAGCTGACACGGTGCGGGAACTCGCCGTTGAGGTGGCTGATCTTGGTGTACTCGGGGAGGCTGGGATACTCGACCAGGAACGTCATCTTACTCAGCTCTGCCACGAAATCTCCAAGGCCCTGACCGTGGTGCGTCGAGGGAAGGCCTGCCATCTATAGAATACAAAGGAGGGGGAATCAATGCATGCTCAGATCCAAATTAAATAAAGCAATAAAAACTCAAGTAAATAACCAAGTAAGAAGCATATTTTAATTCATGGAACAATTTAGCATGATTACAAATAAAATACTATAGACCCTACTAAGCAATAAATTAATGAGCGAAATAGTTACATAATAATAACAAGAAGCATGAAAACTTGCAGCCCGCAAAGCCTAGACATGACTTAATGCATAGCATTCCCAAATGACTGTCGAATAAAATTCACTTCGACTCAGACCCTGTCTAGGAAAATTTCTAAAACCCTAGACCGACCATACTCGAAAAAATCCAGTTCGAAGAACGATTAAGATTTTTCCCGTGAAACGAGAACCCCAAATTTTTCCCGAAACAACTCCAATTGCAAGAGGGCAAATGCATACGAAAGAGTTTCATAGGGCTCTTAGGGTTTTCCATTTGGCTTATCCTACGGTCAAGGTCGGCTCTAATACCAACTTATCACGCTCAGAAATTCCTACCGGAACTTCCGAAGCTGAATGTGTATCAAACACCCTGTCCAGGACCAGCCAGGGATACACAAACGACAAATTGTATATACAGATCCACGTCTTAAAAACATATAAAAAGTCTTACAATGCAGCGAAAAAGAAAAATAAACCTAAAGAACTAAGCTTCGACGCTTGCGGCGCGACGACTCCACTCCACAAGCATCCCTTAAAGGCAGCGACAAGCCTACTCATCGTCGAACCCAACTGCAGCTTCATCCTCCAGCTCTGAGGTGGGGAAAAAGGAAGCAAGACTGAGTACAACCACCGTACTCAGCAAGTCATACCGAAGGAAGGTATGATACAGGGTAATTTCAAGGGAAGGCTAGGGGTTAATTTTGCACAAATCAAGCATTTCACAAACTTAAGTTGAAAGCAGTAAAACAGTGATTAAATATATTAAACAATATTAATCATCTCTGCTCAGCGCTAAATGTCACGCTCCATTTTTCCCCCTAGCAGTAAATCACCCGGAAAGTCGTGGTAAAGAAACCGACCGAAAAAGATAAAGCAAGACAAACCCAGAATTTTAAAATCCATTTAATAATTAGAATTGGCTTGGTGGAATTTTCTTAAATTCCCCGTGTCAAAATACGCTAACAGGATTTTTATCAAAATTTTCAGAGCACCGGAAGCAAGTATAAAAATTAAATTAGGCTAATCAGAATTAAATTCCTTAAGAAAAAGGGCTTTTCCTTTTCTTTTTCCTTTATCTCTTTTCCTTCTTTTTTTCTCCCTCGTTTCCTCCCTTTCAGCCAATCCGTTCCGGCCCAACACCCCGTCCATTTCTCTCTCCTCCCAAGACGGGGTGTTGGGAACGACCGGCCGAAAGGGGAGGAAAGGAGTGGGCCAAGGCTCATGGTGAGGAAAAAGAAGGAAAAAAAGAAAAAGGAATTTAATCTCTTTTCTTAAGGAATTTAATTTCTAATTAGCTTAAATTAATTTTTAAAATTATTTCAAGTGCTCAAAATCCCAATAAAAATCCTGTTAGCGTATTTTGACACGGAAATTTTAAAAAATTCCACCAAGTCATTTCAAATTATTAAATGGATTTTAAAATTCTATGTTTGTCTTGCTTTATCTTTTTTGGTCGATTTCTCCTTGCACAATTTTCCGGGTGATTTACTGCTAGGAGAAAGCTGAGCGTGAACAAAGTGCGCATGCTACAGACTGGTGGCCATCTTCTCGGTCTCGTCTTCCTAAGTGCGAGCGATCCGGGTTCGACTCCTTGATTTTCCTAATCTCTTGGCAGCTTTGGAGGGAGCACAACTCTAGGGTTTTTGACTCCATCCTGGCTTCGATTTTGGTAGTTCTTGATTCTGCTTTCTCGAAGGGCTGCCTGTGGTCGCTAGCGGGTGTGGCCGATTTTGAAGGCTTTTGGAAGAGTAGTGTCTTTTTTATTTTTGGTCCCATGCTCGGGGCCGTATTTGGAGTCGTTTCTTGTCGCTTTAGTAACCTCCAGCTTCCCTATATCTTTCCCTGTTTTACCACATGCCAGTCTGGTGTGTGCTTGGCGTGTCTTTCCTTGTTGTACCACATGTCGGTCTGGTGTGTGCGTGGCGTCTGTATAAAAAACTCTTCTGTAATTTTTTTCACATTCGTGAAAATAGATTATTTCCACTTTGAATTCCTCTAAGTTCCAACATGTATAAATCAAGAATGGCATAAATTTTCTTCTATTCTCTTCAATTATCTCTGTTCTAAATTACTGGCAAAGTGACCAAGCTTCCCAATAATCATTGTGGTGTTGAGAGTTGAGACCTGATAGTTCCTCCAATTCTCCACTTTATTTCAGATCTGTTCTGAGAAAGAGCAATGGATAATTGGATATTCTTTTGGCCACATAAAGGGGCGTATTTAACCATATGGGCATCCCCTGCAAAGAAAGCCCTGCAAATTTTGTATTAGCTTTCAGTTGCCGTTTTCCAAACTATTTCTGTGTTGTAGTCGAAAATAAATTGTTCTCTGTAATTGAATTTAGTAGGCTATTTTCACCGAATTCCCCGTTTGCTGTCGATTTCCAAACTATTATAACTTTGATCCCTTGCAGTAGAAAAGAAGATAATGATGCTCTCTTTTGAAAACAAAACTCCCAGCAACAGCGATGTTTTGAAGCCTTTCAACACAGTATACAATGTCATCGGTAAGGTCAAAGATCGGCTAGTGTGGTGTGGTGGGGCCAATCGAACACGTCATCGGACAATAACCTAATGCGACTATTAGACCACCATCATCTGCATCGTTCCAGTTCGCAGTGTTCGACGGCATTCACACTTTGAAGGGTTCAGCTGGTTACGCCTTCTTCAAATTTCTAGTATCGTTCTAACGTCAAAATGCAGTAGCAAACTTGCAATTCATTGCATTTGCACCGTGATGTTTATCTGCAATACTCGTCGCGATGATCCGCTGCGAGCTGCAGATGAGGCTCATCGAAGGACACCGGCGGTGTTGAGCACTTGATGATGGCTGATGCCAGCTCTAACTGTTTACAGATAACCAGGACGTATGTACGTCATGCTAGGAACAACAGAAATTTAATCGCGTCCAGGAACATTCGACGACATGGTCATAGTAGTAAATACTACCATCTGGTACAGATGTATATCATGTAGTAGTACTACCTAGTTCTGCAGTAACATAGAATCTTCCATTGCTGCCAATTTATGAGTCAATCTTTAGCACAACAATTCGGCTTCAGAAAGAAAGAACAAAAAAAATTGTCAGCAACAACGCAGCAGCCTGATGATTTGACTAATACAACAAAACAAATCACGGCTATAATTCCATTTGCCAACCACCATCTTAAATTCAAGCCCTTTGACTTGTGATCGCCGAGTACTTAAGCGAGAGAGCCCATAACTACGGAGAAAGCCGAGAAACACGCACATATCAAACATCTCTTCTTCTGATCACAAGCAATCAGAGAAGAGGACACGCCATGTCGTCGTGGGTTGTACCTCCCCTCCTCCTCCTCCTGTTCCTCTTCCTCTCCTCGCCGCTCGCCGTCGCCGCCGCCTACACGGAGTACTCGTGCAATGGCACCCGCGGCAACTTCACGGCGGGCAGCGCCTTTGGGCTCAACCTCGAGCTTCTTGCCGCGGAGCTCCCCGCCAACGCGTCGTCGTCCCGGTCTCTCTTCGCGTCGGCGGCTGTCGGCGCCGCGCCGGACAGGGTGTTCGGCCTGGCGCTCTGCCGCGGCGACATGAGGGACGCCACCGCGTGCTCGGGCTGCGTCTCCAACGCGTTCCAGCGGCTGCGCGCGCTCTGCGGCCGTGATCGCGACGCCACGTACTACCACGACCTCTGCGTCCTCCGCTACTCCGGAGACGACTTCCTGTCGCGCCCCGACGACAACTCGCCGGTGATCAACGCCCTGGACGTGAACGCGTCCACCTACTTCGGCTGGGACGGCCGGAACGCCACCACGCGGAGCTTCTTCCTCTCGCTGGTGGGCACCCTCTTCGGGGAGATGGCCATGTACGGGTCGTACAACTCCTCGGTTCGCCGGTACGCAAGCGCCGTCATGTATGTCAACCCGCAGCTGCCGACGGTGTACGGCCTGGCGCAGTGCACGCCAGACCTCTCACCGGCGCAGTGCTGGCACTGCTTCCAGGGCCTCCAAGACCAGAACCGGCAGTGGTACGACGGCCGGCAGGGCGGCCGCATCCTCGGCGTCCGGTGCAACTTCCGGTACGAGAGCTACCAGTTCTACGCCGGCACGCCGGACGTCAGGATCGGGCTGCAAGACGTCGCACCGTCACCAACCGGAAACAATGGTAACACATACCCAACCATTTCTTCTCCGAACAAATCTCTCAAAAGCTATTGCACTGCTTTTTTTTTAGGGAAAGCTATTGCACTGCTTACTATCGTTAGTTGTTATAAATGTTAAACTTTTGACCATGTTGATTTTTTTTGGAATTATTGGAGCTAATTGTTAATTTCGAATTCTAGTATTTGATTAATAAAGAAATAAATTGCGAGTTCAAAATGGCATAGCTCATATTATTAATTTTGAGTTTATAGATTATTTTTAAAAAAACAAAAATATAAAATCCATGGTATTTCCAATGGCATATTTTAACATGAATTCTACCATGGTCTGCAGTTGTGGTAATACGATCCATCTTAACCAAATCTTTCTTCTTGACGTGATAGATCATAGATTGCTCAGAGTGTCCAATTAATATAGATAGAGATAGACTTATTACATATATTTGTCTGACCTGGCTAAGATTAATCTTGGTATCACTGTCATTTTTGTTTGTGAGCTCACAATGATCAAACGTGTAAGCAATGTGTAATCATTCAATGGTGGCTTATGTTGTCAGTCTGTTAAATTTCCCTATAACAATCACTGTACTATCACTACTAATTTCTCTTCTTTATTTACCCAGGAACCAACCATAGAAAGATCTTAGTCATCGTTCTATCCGTGTCACTCTCGGTTTTCTGTTTCATGCTGGCCGGCTGTCTTCTACTGATGAAAAAACTACGAAAAGGAGACGGTAATAATGCGATGGCCACTAACCCCCACAAAATGAACATCCTTTTCTCCCTCTATTAATTTCAGCATCACAAAGTGCTTAATCAACAAAACCACCAATGTCCAATTCCTGCATCATCACAGGGAGGAAATCGAATCGGCAGCTGGAAGCACATTCCAGGAACAGCTCCAAGACAGAGGAGGCACTGAAGCTGTGGAGGATCGAGGAGAGCAGCACCGATTTCACGCTCTACGACTTCGACGATCTTGCCGCTGCCACGGACAACTTCTCTGAAGATCACAGGCTTGGCAGAGGCGGATTTGGACCTGTTTACAAGGCAAGTTATCTGATACTACTATTTTTTACAGTCATTTTTGACCAAAATGTGTGAATGGTTGTCGCTGTATACGCTAATAATCTGCATCATTGTTATCTCTATTGTTTAGCAGTCAATGTTGACGAAAATGCGGATGATTTGGTGACGCTAACATGCATGATTGTTGCTTTGTCTGTCGTGTTTTCAGGGTGAGTTGTCCGATGGAGCCGAGATTGCGGTTAAGAGGCTGGCAGCGCAGTCCGGGCAGGGGCTGAAGGAGTTCAAGAACGAGATCCAGCTCATTGCCAAGCTGCAGCACACCAACCTCGTCAGGCTCGTTGGCTGCTGTGTTCAGGAGGAGGAGAAGATGCTGGTCTACGAATACATGCCCAACAGAAGCTTAGACTTCTTCATTTTCGGTACTATTCTCTCAATTGTCAAATAGATATTGTTTTTTTAGGGGGAATATATATTGTTTTAACTAGGTAGTATAGTGGAACATTAGAATTTCCACTCATTGGCACATGCAGTTTTATTTTTAACGTCTTCATGAATATGCGATTAGAAAGTGATACAAAAGCAAATGACCTTAATATAACAGGTGAAGAAAGAAAATTTTACACCGTTTTCAAGTACGATCGGAAAAGAAAATGCATTGCAAATGGTATCCATATCCTAAATAGCAAGTTAAAAAAGTTGAAATGAATTACTTCTAGTTGTAGTCCACTTGTTCAGTTAACGTGTCAAACTTTCAAAAGATAATGTTACCGTCAACGTTTTACTAATCTTCGATAATGTTTTCACGCATGTAGACCAGGAGCAAGGGCCATTGCTGGACTGGAAGAAACGGCTGCACATAATCGAGGGCGTCGCGCAAGGGCTCCTCTACCTTCACAAGCACTCCCGTGTGCGTATCATCCATCGTGATCTCAAGGCCAGCAACATACTCCTCGACAAGGATCTCAACCCCAAGATCTCCGATTTCGGCATGGCCAGGATCTTCGGCTCCAACATGACCGAAGCCAATACCAACAGAGTCGTCGGTACCTAGTAAGAAAAAATAATTATATATATTATAACAATACTTATATATTCCTTTTATTTTAAATAGCTTATCCATTTAATTTATTTTAAGTCAAACATTCCTAAATTTACCTATCAATTATTAAAACATTATACCACGTTATAGGATAATATAGATGGTATTGTAACATGTTATTAATTAAACTATATAAATATATTTAGAGTGACTTATGAAAAACTAAAACCATGAGTAAATTAAAACAGAGAGAGTATTGGTATTAAGTTTTAGCATGTCAACTCGCTGGGCAAATTGATTACGCCGTGATGTTTCTCTTCGGGTGTTTGTCGCTTTATTTTATTTAGGGATAAGGATCAGGTACCTGTATTTCCTGATGGTATATTTGATTGTAGTTTTGGTGTTCACGTGTGCAGCGGCTACATGGCTCCCGAGTACGCCTCGGAGGGCATCTTCTCTGTCAAGTCCGACGTGTTCAGCTTCGGCGTGCTGCTTCTCGAGATCGTCAGCGGCAAGAGGAACAGCGGCCACCAGCACTACGGCGAATTCGTCAACCTCCTCGGATACGTACGTTACGTTTTTTTCCCTCCTTTTTCTCCCGCTGAAACAATGGCGTTACTATTCTACGACCTTTTTTGTGTTCTTAATCAAAACCGTACTTGTCGTCCGTGGATTAATAAATGAGCACGCGGCTTTTCCTGTACAATTATCAGTTATGTCGAAACGTTTCACATCTACTGTAGCTACTATTGACTTACGCTGGCAATATGATTAGTAGTAGTACATCACTAACGACGACTAATGAATGGTTAATCAACTTGATTTTCTTTACAATATACTTACATGCTCTCTACTGTTACTATTTTGATCTCAGTATTATCATCGGCTGATGTATAAATCAGACTTTTGATTTACGAATTGTACTGGTAATTAAGACGATAGTATAATTATATTTTTAGTATAGGGTTGTAAAACATCTATTATTTTTTTTAGGCGTGGCAGCTGTGGAGAGAAGAGAGAGGATGCGAGCTGATCGACCCGACGCTGGGCGAGTGTAGCAGCGAGGCGGCGGCGGCCATAATGCGGTGCTTGAAGGTGGCGCTGCTGTGCGTGCAGGACAACGCGACGGACCGGCCGGCGATGACGGACGTGGCGGCGATGCTGGGCAGCGACGGCGTCCCGCTGCCGGACCCGCTGCCGCCGCCGCACTACCAGCTGAGGGTCTCCAGCGACTACGGCTGCGACGAGCGCGAGTTGGCCGGCGGCGGCTGCCGGCCGTCGCGGTGGCGCTTCACCGACTCGTGCAGCACCAACGACGTCACCATCACCACCATCGAGGAAGGGAGATAGCTTAGACAGATGCATAGCGATCGATCGATCTCACCGGCATATATCGATCATTACGCGTTTCGCTCGCTGGCCTTCACATGTGACCACGTCCTTTTCGTGATACATCTGTGAGTGTGTGTGTGGGCACACGGATTGCTGCCTCCCCTTAAACTCGATCGGCAGGCAACAGTGGTCGTTTGCATGGTTGCATCACTGTATGGATGTTACGTCGTTGTACAGACAACTCGGTACGTATACCTGAGCCAAAGAGGTTTTTTTTTGTAACTTTTGTGTGGAAGTGTACGACAGCTGGTACATACAGTGTTGTTGATGGATGAAAAGCACGTACGCGATCTGGACAAGGATGGTTGGATGCGTATGGGGTTGGGGTCGCATGGTTGGTTCCCTTTTGCCACGAACACCATGTTAGGTGTGTGGCGTGCGGCCGACTATTCAAGCCGTCTTAATGCGAAACTTGATGATGGTTGACGATATATTCGGGGAGGAGCACGTGTGAGCTTGGTAGTTGTCGTTACCAGGAAATAATGCACTACAGACTGATGGAAATCGACGGATTTCCCCTTTGTGAAAAATGAGACAATGGGTGTTTCCCTTTCAAAATAATAAACAAGGCTCATCTCACCACCACCTCTCATCTGCCAAAAAAAAACTTTTGACAGGGCTATCGTTAAATATGTAACGTCTAATATTGTCCCATAAAATTAGGGCCACAAATTTCTTATATTTTAATCCATGCTAATGAATTCTAATATATTTAAAGGCATCCCATTATATTTTTTAAATTTTTTTCTCTTTCTACTTTAATTTACAGATAATTTTATCATCTTTTAGAAGACACCAAGGAATACCATATTTTTTAAAAAAATTAGTATCTTCAGGTATAAAAAATTCTAGTATAATATTTAGGTATCTCTAGATACTTTCTTAAAATCGTAAAATTTCTCTTAATTTATTGATTTGGCTAGAAGGTGTTTACTTTCTCAGCTACATGAATTATTCAATGATAATCATAGCCACCTGAAAGAACTATGGTTCGTGACGATAATGTAAACATGATCACGACATGGTTCTATTAAGTGAAAATATGAGTCTAGCTTAGTCTATTATACAACTTCAGTACAATCCGTTTATCTGTTTATAGGCATCATCTCAAAAGATAAGTCCTTTCCACGAAACATGTTAAAAATTATATCAACTCCATCCCAAAATATAAAAAGTTTTACGATTGGACATTATTAAGATGGCTAGAATTAAATGGAGGGAGGTTTTGATTGTTTGAGAAGTAGAGGTAAGTAAGAAAATTAAATTGTAGAGGGTTGTGATTGCTTGAGAAGAGAATGCTGGTAGAGAAGTTGTTATATTTTAAAATAAATTATGAGTGCTAAAAGTTATTATATTTTGAAACGAATAAATTGCTAAATAACCATTCGTAACATGGTATGAATCTGAACAATTAAATCTCGACTTGACAATCTAGATTCGTTGTTCATGGTGGTAGCTATAGTTATTATATTTTTTATGTAAAATTTATTTAGTCTCTCAATACCTTATGTATCAAAAGCTCCAAAATTTGCACGAAAATTTATTGGTACAATAAAATTGCTCAAACTGGTCTAAACTCTACCTTTCCTTGGCTCTTTTGTCTTGCGCTGCTGCTGCTGCTCTCCCCTCACATTTCTTCTCTGACGCGGACTGTGTAGATGACATCCCAGTAGTCTCCCAAAGTCTCAACTTTTTAGATCAGAGATCGATCACCGAAGAATCAGCTAACAATTGTGTTGCCTCGGGCCAAGAATTCGCTGGCCACATGGCCCATAGTCATCTGCCGCCATCGGCTTGCGGGCCTTGCGTAAGCCTTCTGGGCCGAACATAGCCGATCCTCCAAGCAACTCGTATGGGCCATCATTTGGAGGTGGCAGACCGACACGACACATCTCCTCTTCCGGTCTCGTACGTTAGGCTCAGGTAATAAAGTACGCGTATCATCTCGTGCTAGCCGTCTTGGCGCCGCCGCTGGTCGCCGACGCCGACGCCGACGCCGACGACCACCGCCCGCCTATCAACATGTGCGGGATGTTGCAGGGCCGGTACACCCCCGACAGCACCTACGAAGCCAACCTGCGGCACCTCGCCGCCACGCTCCTAGTCCCAGCCAAGGTGAACGTACGGATCCTCTTCCTCCTCCGCCATCAGCGACAGCGTCCATGTCCTCGCCGGCGAGCGGCCCAACAAGATCGCCGCCTCCGTCGGTTCAGTTCAGTATGTTTCATCTGGTAATTAATTTGGTTTATTCCCAACAAGCTTGCTAACAATTTATTACAAATATATCTAATCTAATCTAATCTATCCATCCAATATAACCCAACTTATAATTTTCCGATCGTCACACAGTGATTTTCGTCTGTCGTGATGTCTTACCGCTGTGTGTAATCCGCACGAGCAGTTTGCACGACGTCCGACCAAAATTTTTTGCTTTTTGTCTATTTTTTATAAGATTTTTATAAATAGGTCCCTGATAGTTTTCATTTCAAAATGCACCCCAAGCTTGACGTCAATAATGATGGCGTTGAGATTGCACTACACGACGCTAATACAATTGGCGCCGAGCTCTTTGTGCCACGTCGGCACCGAGGCTGACGTGGCGCTGATGATCTCGGCACCGTGAATCTTGGCGTCGAGCTGAGCGCCGCTCATTATGGCCCCGAGTTCGACGCCACCGATCTTGGCGTCGAACCCCTTCTGTGGGTCCCTTCTTCCTCGTTGACGCCATTGTCGCTCTCTAATCCCGAGCTCGCGCCCAACCTTCCCCCGTCGCCGCCGCAAGTCCCGTCCCCGTCGCCGCCGCAAGTCCCGTCCCCGCGCCGCGTGTCCTCGCCCGCGCGCCGACGCCCCACGACCCCCCAGCCCTCGGCCCCGCGCGCGGCACGCAGCTCCATCCTCGGCCACGCCCCTCTCGGCCCCACGCCATGCCCCTTCGGCCGTGACGCAGGCCGCCCTCGGCCCGGCGGACGCCGCGCCAGGCCATCCCTGGCCTAGCCTTGCGCGTCTAGGCCACCGCCTCTCTCGGCTCACCTCCTTCCTCTTCCTCGCCGTGGCTCCCTAATTAAGGTAAATTTAAAATTTTAATTTGTTTAATATGTAAATTTGAAATATGCAATGTATGGTAGAATTAAAGTATGCAATGTATGTAAATTTAGAATGCGCAATATAGGTAAAATTAAAAAATACAATGCATGTGATTTTAGAAAATGCAATGAAGGTAAAATTTCTAAATGCAATGTATGAACTCCAGATAGCCTTCAACGAGGACGAGGACGACGATGACGAGGAGGAGGCGTTCCTGTGGACCCGATGAGATTGTGTCATCTCACGCACGACGCTCCATCGACTCACCTCACGCAGCAGCCTTGGGACTAGGAGAAGTAGGGATGAAAACGGATCGGATACGGTCGAAAACTATCTATATCGTATTTGTTTTCATATTTTTTTCAGAATCGAAAACCTCGAATACGAAAACGGAAATAAATACTATCGGAAACAAATACGGAACGGATATGAATCGAAATAAATACGGTAACGGATATTGATCGAAATATTAAACCCTCTCAAACTAATTAATGTTTATAATTTTTCAACTAAGCAACACATATAATAAATTTTAAATGTCCATATCAACATTGTTTTATTAATTTCACGACCATATCATCTTTCATAAATCAAGCATAGTAATTTTAGACATCCATAATAAAAAAATAATTCACTCATATAAGTATATATCATAATTTAAGTAATTTATCACAAAATAGTATTTTTTTGTTGGGCTTATGAAGTTATGGTCATGGGTCGTGGGTCAAAGGCTTCACACCTAGGGTCCGGATATTATTTGATGAGGTATCAAGATATTATCCGACCGTATTCACTATCCATCGGATAATGTCTCTACCGTATTCGTATCCGTATCCGAGAAAAAATATCCGTTTTCGTTTCCGAATCCGAAATTATCCAGCTGACATTATCCGTATCCTATTTTTGAGGTATTCGGATATTATCCGACCGTATCCGCTATCCGTCGGATAATGCTTCTACCGTATTCATATCCGTATCCGAGAAAAAATATCCGTTTTTGTTTCCGAATCCGAAATTATCTGAAAATTATCCGGCTGACACTATTCGTATCCAATTTTTCAGATGAAATCCGGATATTATCCGTACCGTTTTTCACCCCTAAGGAGAAGGCACCCATCGGACCCTTTCACTTCAGGCAGTGACACTTTTGGATACAAGGGCAGGGGTAAGAGTTGGAGGCAGTGAACCTTGACGTACATATTGTGGTAGATGTATGCAGTACACTTGTGGATAGTATGGAATAGTATTATGTCTTGTATGGACTATTCTTTTGGACTGTCTGATATATTATAGACTTTAGGGACTATTATGAACTTTGTGGTCTTTTCGTGTTGTCATGTATATGAGATGTGGATGAATGTGGTATATATTTATTGATATCATTTGCGACATTGATATTTATGTATGCTTTGAATATATAAACAGGGGAAATTCTGCCAAATTTTTCTCATCTAAGTTAGAAGGAATATAGATTTTGTCAAATGGGGAAATTTGATAATTTCAAACCACAAAAATTCATAACAATATGAAGTGAGTAGCTCGAAGTACTTCGAACTTAGAGGAATGAAATTAGAATGTAAACTTCAATTAGGATGGACTCAATAATAACTGACAAAATGAAGCACATCATGTTACTATCCACCTTTTGCATCCTTCGTACTCGCGCATGCTCTGGTCGTCGGTATGCTTCACAATCGATGTAACATCTACTCACGCATATGACGAAAAACTTTCGACGCTTGAGCATAGTGCCCTCACTATGTCGCTATCGGCTGTCGGCCGGTACGAGCTTTCACAATCAACTTTCGGTGCTGCTCGTGTTGTCATATCCACTGAATAAATGAATCATGCTAGTGTCTGCTCGTGTTGTCACATCCATTGAATAAATGATTTACTCAGCACATGCTCGTGTTGTCACATCCATCGAATTAATTTACTCCCTTTAGTTTCATATGTGTCTCAGCTTGCTCCACTATATATTACACCAACCGAATACGAGCTCTTCATATCTTGTGTACACCACTATATATAGACACGTTGCACGCTGTAGAAGGGGTCCGTAGGAAAGCTGAGGCTCGATTCGTCAGGTCGGATTAATTCGTAATGTGTATTAATGGCACATGTTTCACGGTTAAATTCTGAGAAAAATGTTATGTCCTATGTCATAGCATCAATGGAATATTAGTTATCCTTTTATTATTACACAAGTTGTGTACCCCTGTGAATCGCTGCACTTGTGAAGGTCAAACGCAAGCTTTAATAAGTTGCGATAACAAATACAGGTAATGTAACCAATAGTGCTACGATAGATCCAATAATAGGGTGCATTACACAACACGATAACATTTCAACTACATTACGAATAACTAAATAACAGTTTCAGTGCACTACGTCACAACACATTGCGAAGCCCTAATCTACACAACAATTTTTATGATAAACCGTAGATCCACTGATCAAACTCAATTTTTCACGGTCATGCCGATTCGTGAGGAAGGGCGAAGGGGAAATAAAACACTAAAGAGAGTTGAAAAGTAGAGAGCTGAAGAGAAATAGGAAGAGAATGAGCTAAAGTAGAGCTGAAGCTTGGCGCCATCCTCATTGGCGTCGATTTCGGCGCCATCTTTATTGGCGCCAGAAAGACGGGTCCACCTGTAAGGACTCCGCGATGTAAGGATGGCGCCGAGCTCGGCGCCAAGCTTGGTGCCGTCCTTACATGCGCCTAGCTGGGCGCCATAATTACTGGCATCGGGCTCGGCGCCAAGATCCACGGCGTCGAGCTCGGCGCCAATGTTCACGGCGCCGAGATCAGCACCACGTCAGCCTTGGCACTGACGTGGAGCAAAGAGCTCGGCGCCAATTGTATTGGCGCTGTGTAGTGCAATCTCGACGTTATCATTATTGGCGCCGAGCTTGGGGTCCATTCCTGGAATGAAAACTGCCAGGGGTCTATTTGTGAGAATCTTTGCAAAAATGTGCCAAAAAGCAAAAAATTCGGGACGTCCGACGACCACAGGACGCATTGTGAGCTTGTCCATCGCGTGAGATCATTTCTGTTTCTGCTTCCTGTGGAGATTATGGCAATCGGATATCCACATGGCAAGCTTATCCGACTGGAGATAGGGATAGTTTGTGCCTACCAAATATGTAAACCGGCTATGACTTGGGTGTTACGTTGTCGATTAGATAAGGCAACGGCCTATAGTCACGGTTTGGTAAGATTCAGGAAACTGACTTAGAGTAGGATAGGGTTTCCGACTTGTAAGCCCGTCTCCCAAGACTATATAAGGGGGGTTAGGGGCGTCCCTTGAGGGATATGATATGCTTTATGAGCTATTAGCTTTCAGCCTTAGATCTTGAGGTCAAAAAACACTCGGTAGATCGAATCCCCGAAACAGGAGTAGGGTATTACCTCACGAGAGGGTCTGAACCTGTCTAAATCCTTGTTTTCCACCTAACCCATCGAGCTTAGCGATCTTGACTGCACCCCTAAAATTCTATTGCCGAAATCGAGTTTCGACACTTCCTTCATGGGTCCACGTGATTTTCATCCGTTGCAAGATTGATTCCGAAGGCGATGGCTGTGACACAAGAAGCTTGTCTTTGTTGAAGTAATGGAGCACATGCAACAGGAGCAACAACTCACCAGAAAGTGCTACAAGGGCGCATCATCACCAGCATGCACCGCATCACGGAGTGGAGCACCATCATCGAGACAACAACTCTAGGCCCATGTGCCTTTGCCACCGTCGTGCTATGGGAGTCCTACCGTGACATGAAAAAGCGAATGCGCCGGTACGCACACACGCACCATGCACACGTTCCCGCTAGCGTGCGGCCGTGACTTCGGCTCCGTCGACGGGGAGGGTCGTGTTCGCGTCTTCTCGAGCCGTGTGTGTGGCGACACCGAGGAGCTACGCGCTGCGCATCCTGGTTGCCGAGGCGAGGTGACGAAAAATTCGAGCCTAGCCGATGATGTCAAATCTATGTTGACGTGAACCATGTCGACAAACGCAATGGTCTGAAAGATCTGCTTAGCTTTAGTATAGGTTCTGAATTTTGATGAGATGCGAACGTGACAGTCAGTTAACAATTTGATTCTGCAACTGACAAGATGTAAAGCAGATTGGCCAACAGGCCGGTACCGATGAAACGAAGCCTGGGTTCCGTTGAGCGATCCAAAAAAATGTGTCAACTGATAGCCGATAGCCGATAGCTTGATATAGAATCGGCTGATAGCGTGGTAGCCGATATACAATCATTGTTGATGCCAGCCGATAGCCGAAGTTGATAGGGTTTTGAACAATCGGCTATATGTCCAATGTAGATTCCGAAGCTTAGATAAATAATGATAACAATTGAATGATAATAATAAAATAAAATAATGAACCAATCGGCCTATATTAATGTAATAAAGTAGATATTTAATGAACCAATTAGCCGATATAGCTATAATGAAGAATATTAGATGTAGGCTCGATGGTTAAAACATACATCGGTTAAAATTCTTATATTATTAAATCCAAATGATTAATTAATCAATAAAACCTTTGTTACAATCGGCTAAAAGCAATCGTGTATATAATCCATATAAGCCAATACAACACTTAAACGATATCTAAATAACTCATTGGCTGAAACCCCGATGAAACAATGATTGATGTCTACCGACTTAAATAAATCTAACTTACAACCACAACCTAATAGGTCGGACCTAATCGATGGAACATAAGGTTGATAATTGTCTGACAGATTTAAACCAGTCGATATGACACTGGTCAAAGTGCTTATGTATTAAATTTAACCAAGACAGTAAAACCATCAAAGAGAAATCTAACACATCAAATAAGATCGGCGAACCCTTCAATGAAATATTAGCATAATTCTATCGGTTTAACAAGACTTAGATTATCAATAACAATTTAGTAGGTTGGACCTAACCGATGCAGTACGAGATTGTATATGATAATCTAATACTCAATGAGCCGATAAATCTCTCTAATGTAATAGATATAACACATTTATCTAAATCAACATTATGTTTAAAGAAGCATCAACTAGTTGATCAGAATATCGGACCTAACCTAGAAAGTCCTAACTAAGCCGATATGAGTATAGACAGTAATGGAACTAAAGATAGAGATGATATACCAGATAGACAACACTTGCGTCGGCCCGATTAGAATATCGGACTCAACCGAGGAAGTCTTAGCCATGTCAGCGCAAGCGAAGATGACGGAACTCACTTCTTGTTGGAGATCAAACTCAATCGATGCAGCCCTACTCGAAAACAAGAACTCGTTGAAATAAAACCTACAAAGACTAGGGTGATGATGCGTCGAAAGTAATTGTCTTGATCTGTGAAGATAGTTTACAGGGACCTTGGGTATACATATTTATACCCATAAACCGATAGTCCTAATTGGATACAGCACAAACTTTTCTAAAGATAAAAGGGAAAACATAAAATCCTCATCAGACATGAGACAAACTTTTCTAAATACAAAGCTTGCCTAATTAATAGATAAACTTAAGCCGTCATGCAACAATCTTCAAGATTTTTTTTTGAACTCGATCTCTCCTCGATAAATTTTCATCAGCTATTTCACCTATTTTCTTAACCGAATCCACTAAAGAATCTTATCAAATTTTGACGTTAACACCAGCGACGCGAGAATGTCAGCACCCATTGTAGCGATGAACTCCTCCTGCATCCTGGATGTGCGCTGAGCATCCATGTTGGGATATTGTCACGGTTGAATGCCTCATTGCGCTGAATGTCGTCGATCGCCACTGTGTTAACGTCCACCATTGTAATACAAGTGCACAGCATACTAGGGAGTAAGTTAAGCTAGAGCAGAAAATGTAGGAAGCATCTGCACTTTGATCTTTAACACATCTTGGGAGTTGGGAGTGACAACGATCACTTGGGGTCTTTGACGAAGTTGTAGAAGCCATCTAAATCGTTAGAAATAGCACTTGTATTAATAACAGGAGCACTAGACCCAAATATATATAGCTACAGGAGTGGAAAATATACACAAAACCCAAAATACAAAAAGGAAAACACAAAGAGTACATATACATCTAACACCCTCCCTCAAACTCATGGTGGATCAAGAATACTGAGTTTGGAGAGATAAAATCTATGTTGAACTCGGGTCTGTGCCTTTATAAAAAAATCAGCTAACTGCAATTCTGAAGGCACATACCGAAGAGCAATAACTTCATTCTGAACCTGTGATCGTGTATAAGAAACATCCACACCAATATGATTAGTAAACTCATCCTTCATCAGATCACGGGCAATACTAATAGCACCAGTATTCTTAGACAAAAGAGGAGTCGGCACAGAAACTGAAACACCAAAATCCTCACGCAACCACCGTAACCAAGTCTCTTCTGTCGTCACAAGAGCCATAGTACGCAACTCAGCCTCAGCACTCGAATGAGAAACTGCTACCTGCTCACCAAGAAAAACATAATAGGCAGAAAGAGGTCGATGATCAAAGGGATTACTAGCCTAGGTAGCATCACAATAAACCTGGAGATGTAAGGAGCTAGAACCTGGAAAGAAAAGACGACATGAAAGAGTACAACGAAGATAATGTAAGACACAAAGAAGATGACTATAATGAAGATGAGTGAAGGTGAAACAAACTGACTCAAGATATGCACAGCATAGGAGATATCAGGACGAGTAACACCAAGATAAACAAGACTCCCAACAATATGATGATAACGAGTGGGATCCTCAAGTCAACATTAAGTTCTATGGGAGTTTCAACAGTCCGATGATTAGTAAAAGAAGCACGATCAAGAAGATCCAGAATATACTTTCCTTGAGACAAATAGAAGCCCTTCGATGTGGAAGAAACCTCAATCCCAAAAAAGAAACGAAGAGGACCAAGATCATACATAAGAAACTGCTCACTGAGACAGGCCTTGACAAAGGCAATATACTGAGAATCACCTTCAGTAATGATCATATTATCAACATAAAGGAGAATAGTCCGATCATGTGGCGAAGTATGGACAAAAAACGCAGGATCATGAGCACTAGCAGAAAACCGGCAATAGTGACCACAGAGGCAAAACACTGAAACCAAGCACGAGGATCCTGCTTGAGGCCATAAAGCGAGCGATGAACACGACAAACCATACCCTCAGGAATAGAATACCTAGATGACGGCTACATATAGACCTCCTCACGCAACTCACCATTAAGAAAGACATTTTTGGCATCAAGCTGAGGATGGACCACCCAAGAACAGAGGCCATGACAAGAAGAGTGAGAACATTGGTCATGTGAGCAATAGGGGCAAAAGTCTCGTCATAGTCTTGACCATGCTCCTGCTGAAAACCACGAGCAACAAGACGAGCCTTATAGCGCTCAAGAGAACCATCAGAGTGAGTCTTCACCTTATAAACCCACTTACATGTAATAGGGCGCACATGTGCAGGACAAGGAACAAGATCCCACATGTGAGTGCGCTCAAGAGCTGCAATCTCCTCAGCCATAGTGTGTTGCCATTCCTGATGAGGAAGAGTATCACGATAAGATGTTGGCTCCGAAAGAATAGTAGCAGCATAAGCAGAAGGAGAATAACAATCAGGATATCTACGAAGATGATGACCACACCCAAGAAGCTGCTCAGGAGAGGAATCCTATGAAAGAGAGGCCTCAATAGGAGAAGATGGTGTGTCAGACGAAGATGGCACATCAGAAGAAGTCCGTTCACGACGAGTATAAACATGTGTCACTAGTGGCTTTACAGAAAAAATTAGCAGCCACAGTAGGAGACACCAAAGAAGTAGACTCCAGTGAAGTAGGCTCCGAAAAGAGCATATCAACACGAATGTCAGGCGAGAAGACTATAGGGGGAGTCACTGGAGAAGGTATCCATCGTGATGAAGGTAATATCAAGAAGGATAGTGGATCAACCAAAGATGCAAGTGAAGCATCAAGGGAAGGACAAGGATAGAAAGGACGAGACTCATCAAATACAACATCCCAAGAAATCTTGATCCAATGACCAACCGGATCCCAACAACAATATCCCTTATGCTCAGAACTATAGATGAGAAAAACACACTCAGCAGACTGAGCAGTCAGCTTCGTGTGCTCACGAGGTGCAAGAAGCACATAGCACTCACAACCAAAGAGACGAAGACTGGAATAGTGACGTCTTACCAAGAATACACTCAAAAGGAATCTCACCATGAAGAGCAGAAGAAGGTTGAATGTTAGTCAAATAAGTGGTTGTAGACATAGCCTCAGCCCAAAAATGAGGCAGAACAGAAGAAGCAAGCATAAGAGCACGAGCAGTCTCAAGAAGATGACAATACTTGCAAATCGACTACACCATTCCGAGCAAGAGCGCCAGGACCAGAAAATTGAGCAAGAGTGCATTGCTCAAGGAGAACCTAACTAAGAGCTACAAAAAGATAGTCACATGCAGAATCAGCATGAAAAACACGAACAGAGGTGTCAAAGTGAGTACGATCATAGTAGTAAAATTCTTATAGATAGATAAGGCCTCACTACGATGTTTCATAAAATAAAGCCATGTATGACGAGAAAAATCATCATAATATAGTATCGATGACCCCTTTAGAGACAAAGGAAGAAGAACCCCAAATATCCGAATGAACAAAATCAAAAGGATAGTGTGACACAGATTCACTAGAATGATAGGGAAGTTGAATCTGCTTGCCTAACCTACAACCCTGACACTGAGCTAAAGACTAATGACCTGAAATCGACACTAAAAGACCATGACGAATCAAACTAGACAGACGAGAGCCGCATAGATGACCCAAGCGATGATGCCACTGATTAAAAGACGAGGTCAACGAAGCAGCCAAAGCGAAGCCAACAAGACCGATGGGTGCAATGGAAGGAAGACAAAGCTACACAAGCCCCAAAGACGCTGAGAATCATGACAACGAGGGCCAATACCAATCAGCTGACCCGTGCGACGATCCTGAATCATATGGAGGACGCATGGAAGAAAGACAGGTGAAATGAGGAGTCATGAAACGAAGCACCAGAATCAAGAATCCATGGACAAAACCTGGAGTAGACGTAGAAGGTGGTCACAGAGTGGAAGACTGAGAAGCAGCAACAGAACCTGTAGGTGCAGAAGGCTGAGTCACAGAACTCGTAGCTCCTGGTGACGTAGAGGTGACAAGGTGACTAAGCAACCTGATGATCTTCGTGTCTCGGAACCAACGTAACATCTCGAGGACCTCCGGAACCAAAACCACCGGCACCACTGTGAAAAACGACCGCACCACGCAAAAATGACCACCTCGATGAGACTGAGCATCATGAGGCTGAGCCTTCTTCTTCCTATAACAATATGCCTTCACATGGTTATCCTTGCCACACCAATCACATTTAAGACCTCCACCCCCTCCATGCTCAGAAGAAGGCACCATAGGTGGAGGAACAACAGGTCGAGTAGAGGAGCTGGCGGCCAAAACTGAAGAGTACCACAACAATCTAGCAGCAAGAAGGCGAGTCTCCTCATTATGAATAGCAGCAAGAGCCTCCATTAGAGAGACACAAGGATGTCGAGCAAGCAGCTGTGCATGAAGTGGCTCAAACTCATCCCGAAGATGCGTCAACAAGTCATAGGTGCGGAGAAGCTCAAGGGTCTGCTGCTGACCTAGGCAGGATTGACAGGTGCTAAATGACAACTGAGGACCAAGAGTGTCAATCTGGTGCCAAATAGCAGAAATCTGAGCATAAAAGTCAGCAACTGTACCATCACCCTCTTGAACAAGTTGCTCTTGACGAATGGCGGCAAGAAAGGTAGACTGATCTGTGGGCTCATAATGCTAACGAAGAAAAGCTCACATGAGATGTGCAAGATCAAGCTCAACAATATCAGTCGAAACCTTGTTTTTCATGCTAGCAACAAGAATAGAAGCAGCGCGATAATCCTCATCAACCCATGTCCTGTATGTAGCAAATTGAGACTCATATGATGCAAGACTATCATCATAATCAACAAGCAGCTTCGCCATGTCCACACCATAAGCAGCAAGCAACTGATCCCTCTCATCATCCGTAGCCTTCTCTGGAATCACAGGCTTCGTAGGAATCACCGGGTATGTAGGAGCAATGGGATAAGGTGGGCAAGGCAATTCGCTAGTTAGAAAATCCCAAAGACGCAGACCACACATATGAATCCATTAACGAGGAACCCAATCGTGATAGATGATACCATTGAACAACACTAGACAACGTAACACTAGGACATCACCAGACGAAGTAGCCCAAGAAGCCATGGCGACGGCAAGACCGCAAGTACAGGAATATTTTCTAGTAGTGTAAAATATGTTAACTTGTTTATATCTTATAGACTTGCATGTAACATAAATAAATCAGGTCTCCTTTATAATAACTAGAGATCACTACTCCATACTGTTTTATCAACTTGGTTATTAGACGCTTTACTGATATGCTCATTCCATTTGATATAATACAGGGTGTCACACTTGTCTTTCTAAGTCGACTGATCGCTCACAAAGAAAGGGCACATTTCTATTGATGTATATTTTCTTTTCCACGAGAGACGTAGCCACTTTTTCCTTCCCAGAAGAATGTTTAAATCTTGTTTTATATTCACTCTCCAATATATATAATGCACCTAGGTGTATTTTAGCCCTACGTTACAGAGGAGTCACGCGCACGTAACTGATCCTTCGGACACCCAAATCATATCCTCGCGGACACGCTTGAACCAGAAAAAGCATCGGATACCACTAAGGCAGAGGATCCCATTAAAACTCTAAAAGTTAAGTGTGCTTGGATAAGAGTAGTACTAGGATGGGTGATCTCATAGGAAATCCAGCCACCCAGTTGCAACTGGTTACAACTTTCATCTAAACATCAGTTGCGACACACTAATATCACCAACCGTCCAGTTGCAACTTCATCTAAACATCAGTTGCACCTCCAACCATAGCTAGTTGCGACTTGTGTTTAGAGGTTGCAACTGACATGCATCTCTAGTGGTTGACCAGTTGCAACACACTTGGTATGCTGGTTGCAACCTAATCTAAATACCAGTTGCAACTTAGTTGCAATACAATTGATATGCTGATTGCAACCTAATCTAAACACCAGTTGCAACACACTTGATATGCTGGTTGCAACCTAATCTAAATATCAGTTGCAACTCAGTTGCAACACATTTGGTATGCTGGTTACAACTTAATCTAAACACCAGTTGCAACACACTTAGTATGCTAGTTGTAACCTAATCTAAATACCAGTTGCAACTTCTCAATTGTAACACACTTGGTATGCTGGTTGCAACCTAATCTAAACACCAGTTATAACTCAGTTACAATACACTTGATATGCTGGTTGCAACCTAATCTAAATACCAGTTATAACACACTTGATATGCTAGTTGCAACCTAATCTAAATATCAGTTGCAACTCAGTTGCAACACACTTGATATGCTGGTTACTACCTAATCTAAACACCAGTTGCAACACACTTGGTATGCTGGTTGTAACCTAATCTAAACACCAGTTGTAACTTCGCCAGATGCAGCATAATACGAGGATCCTAGTACTACTCTCGTCCAAGCACGCCTAACTTTGGAGTTCTAATGGGATCCGATGTTGTAGTGTCGGTCGCGACGAATCAGCCGGTGGGTTCGCATACGGAGTGACGCGTCTGATTGGTTGGGTCAGTTGGCCTGGGTGCATTCTGTACATAGAATGCATCCAAACGCAGTATAGACACATAGTATATATATGCGGGGATATATACAATGAAAGTCATGAAATAAGTTAAACCCGTGAAAACCAGACCTAAAAGTAAATTTATGAAAAAATTCGGTGTAGACATAAAATATATTATCATCAAATTTTAAGTTCAAACTCAACTTTATTATAAATTTTGAATGAATAGTAGCACGACGCTATTCATCTGAAATCTGTCTTTTTTCTTTCCTCAAATAAAGTTGAGTTTGGACTTAAGATTTGATATAAATATATTTTTTGTTTTTATATATGGTTTTCATGGTTTTTCATTTATTTAATGGTTTTCACTAATTTTTTTCATATACGTGTGTCTATCTATCTATATATACATACATACATATACTAGTTGGTCACTTATAACAAGCTACTACGTCAATTAGAAATATCTCAGCACTAGTTTGTGTCGCGAACACAGATAGTGTGTGTAGAGTCCGAATTGAATAAATTATACTAGAAATATCATAATATTTTTATTTAAAACAATTTATTTTTATAAATATTATCTGTCAAGCTAGGATTTTTGAAGACTATATAAAAACTACATTAAAAATAGAGTAAGGGGATGTTTGACAGGGCTCAGATCCTGAATCCTGGTGAAATGGAACTGAACCTCTGCCAAACGCTTCAGCTCCAAACAGGTTTGGATGGAGCACTCAAGTAAAATGAATTAGCAAGGTGAAGTTATATTTCACCAGATCTAGACTTCAGCTCTAGCTTTGAGCTTGGAGTTGAAGCCCTATCAAACACTCCTAGTATAAAAAAGTAAACATCATATTTAAAATACTATGGTGAGCAAAAATAACCAAGATTGAAGAACCGAACCGAATTAATCGAGACCGAGATCGAAACCAAAAAGACCGAATTAAATTTTGGTCTCAAGAATGCAATAACCGAAATAACCGAATAAACTTCAGGCTTGGGCCTCGGTTACCCGAACTAACCGAAGTAATCGAAGTTTGGTCTGTCGTCTACTAACCTGCTGTTTGCTCATTTATCAATTGTTATTTAAAACTTTTAATTGTTGGCACTTGTAAGTTATATGTTTGTTTGAACTTGTTTAATTATTGCTTGTAACCATTTTTATGTTGGAAAATGATATCATGTTGTCTAGTGAACTAGCTAATTTTTTTAATGTGACCTATCTCGAAAATTTCGGTCCGACCGAAGACCGGACCGAACTAACCAAAGACCAAAGTGCTCGGTCCTAACTTTTACGTATCGAATTTGGTCAGACCGAAGATCGATCGGTTCGGTTATACCAAACGCTCACCTCTACAAAATATTATTAAAATATTGATATTTAACAATAGCAGTTGCAACCCACGGATAATATTTAACGCCCTTAACGTATCTCGAGTAGTATATGGAGTATATAAGCACGTGATCGTCGTCGCAAAGATCAAAAGAGATCAAATTAACAACTAATATGCATTGTTAAATGTTCTTAAGTTGGCAGCTGTGGACTAGACGCTAGTAGTCAACGGTCAAAGTCAACAGCTAGCAGGACTAATCAACTGTGCATAAATGTACCTTCTGAACTGGACCAGCCCCACTACTACTCCAGCTGAATTATCACTTCTTCTCCGGCGATGACTCGCGCTGGCGCTGCGATCATCCTCGTCGTCCTCGCTCTGGTCGTGCCGCCGCTTGCCGCCGCCGCGGCCACCGACGCCCTCGACGACGGCGGCAGCCACCACCCGCCGATCCACATGTGCGGGATTGTGCAGGGGAGGTTCGCTCCCAACAGTTCCTACGAAGACAACCTGCGGCATGTCGCCGCCACGCTGCCAGCCAAGGTGAACGGATCCTCCTCCTCCTCCAACTCCTCCTCCTGCGTCGATGTCCTCGTCGGCGAGCGGCCCGACCAGATCTCCGCGTCGGCCTTCTGCAACTCGTCGGCGTCGGGCGACTGCGGCGCCTGCCTCGCCAAGGCGTTCAGGTACGCGCGGTGGCTGTGCGGGTACAGCAGGCGCGCCATGGTCGACCTCCGCGCCTGCCGTATAAGCTACCACGACGTCGAACGCGTGGAGTGGGAGAGACAAGCCTTATCAGCCGTTCGCGTCGTCGACGAGCGTGAGTGATCTACTACTAGCTCGATAAATTTTGTCTTTTGATTATACTGTGATTTTCTTTGTCTTTATTGTCAGATAGACTCTGCTTCGTCCGAATTAACATCTACTCATTTTTTCCCCTTTTCAGATACGTCGTCTTGGTGGAAAATTGTTTTGATCCATGATTTCCCTATGATGGTGGTGTTTCAAGTAATCGGAGTCGCCTGTGTTCTGTTCATGTTCCTCCAGGAATGGCGAGACGGTATAAGGAGAAGAGCGCAGGCCAATCGGCAGCCATAGGTGGAGGTTCAGTTCAGGTATGTTTCGTATGGTTTTGTTTATTCCCAACAAAGAAGGCGAGAAGTCTTGTTTGAAATAGCATAGAATATTTCAACTTGGTTAAATGCAAGTCTAATGTAGACAAACCAGAGTTCTTGGGAGATCTTGGTCGGACTCTTGACTGATATCCATATTCCATTCGATACAGGGTTTCAACTTCTGTTTGTAAGCCGACCGATCGGCTGACCACTGAACAAGCAAATCCAGTTGCGGCAAAAGAAAAGGGCCCATTTCCGTACAAGATTGTACATTCAGAAATTGATAGGGACTGTTTCCTTGTTCCTCCGGTTTATCAAATGCAAAATGCGATACTGATGTAATGTTGGAGAGTGCGGACTGATAAATATGCACATACAGAAGTCAATGTAGGGCTGTAGGCACCATTTGCGATGTCACTTGTTATTGTTTTTCCAAAAGTGGTTTGATTTTGGAAAAAAGTCCAATTTGACTCCTTCAACTATAGGTTGGATTTGATTTTATTCCTCAACCGCAAAGATATAATGTCTTCTCTAATTATTAAAACCGATATGATTTGATTCCCAGCATAATTTGAGAGCAGTTTTGGTTGAGGTGGCTCGTTGGCACTGGTCAAATGGCGGAGTCAGCATGTGGGTCTACATGTCATCTCTCCCCTCTCTCTCAAGCTCATCGGTGCATGGGGCGACTAGGCGAGGCTTTCCCATGCGCTGTCTGGTCTCACTGTCACCCAACGTGGTGGAGGGCAAAGGGCGGGGACCCCCTTTCGCCTGCCGCTTCGATGGCATGTTGCTTAGGCAAGAGCGCGAGTACGATGACACCGTCAAGCAAGCGGACTCTCTCATGCCGATGAGGTAGCAGCGGAGGAACGAGCTCGGGACGGAGTTGTTTGGCGTAGGAGCCCAGAGGCCTATGACAGTTTAGGGCTCGACGGTGGCCAGAGGAACTTCGGTACGACGCTAGGCCTCTTGGATAAGATTCAACATAGAGTTCTCCTCGTCCGCTGGCGTCTACTCCTTTGTCACAGTGCTATCGTCGGCCTCACTCGATCCTCCTTGAGCAGATATGTAAGGTGACCTGGAAAAAGAACAGGGATACACCTTCCACGCCGTCGCTCCCCAAACAAAGGACTACGCCGACCATCGGTCCCACAATTTGTTCAGCTTCCTGTCACAACGCTTCCCTCACCCTGCATGGCCACAAACACTGTGTTGACCTTGCCAAATGCTATAGGGCATGGAGGACGCCATCGACCAAGATGCCACCCCTATGGCCCTCTTCATTGTTGCCCGGGTGACAACGTCCTCCTCGTGCTGCCTGTAGGTGTAGCAGGTGTAGCCGAAGGGGAGGGGGGAGGCGGGGGAAGGAGGAGAGAGGAGAGAGTGATGGAGGAAAAAGACGAGTGTAGTCATTTACATGTGGGTCTCGTGTCTATTTCTTAATTTTTTTTGATTGGATTGTACGTGGACGTCACGTTAGCTGAAACCACCCTAAAACAATTTTAATAATTAAAATGATCAATATACCCGATTTTACGGTTAAGGGATACGAATCAGATCCGTTCTATATTTGGGAGACTTAAATTGGACTTTTTCCTGTAATCTTTGTCATCGTCCGATTTAGGCCGGAGTTCTATCCCTAGCAATCTGGGCCCAGAACAGCCATCAGAGCATATACTCGTATCATATGGGTCATTATTTCTCACTTGGTTGTGGAACGGGCCGACATTTTTCGTACTTGGGCCACTTGTTCGGCCGAGCTAAAATATGAACACCTATCATGCCTTTTCAAGTAGCTGGGCCTGTGCGCTGTGGCTACCCGGCCCAGCCAATCCGAGAACGACGAAGGCAAACCGAGTGTACGATCTGCAAGACTGCAACAACTGCAAGTGCACAAATTGTACAATGCATATGCGCTCAGAACTTCAGATGCTCAAGTCGTTCAGAAACGATGGGTCCTTTTTATAGCCTAGTTGCTAGTATTGTAATATGTAAAATATGTTAACCATACTATTCCCACTTAAATTAATTCGCAGTTCACCTAATTATTTTACAGAAAACCCCTTTGAATATTTATAAAATTAATCCACAGTCCACCTGATTATTTTGCAGAAAATCCCTTGAATGTTTATAAAATTAACCCACAGTCGGTCTTAGTGAAGACACAAATAAAAAAATATAAATTAAAATTACATGAGATTTTAACTTTAGAATAATTATGATAAAATAAAATGACGCTCGTTGCAACGCACGAGCATATTTACTATTTAATATATATATACACGTTGATCAAAGATGAATAAAAATTAAGCATTTCATGTCACGTGATTAATTAAGATTTAATTATTACAAACTTGAAAATGGATTTATTTATTATTTTAGAGTAACTTTCATATGAAAAAGTTTTCCCACAAAACACACCTCTATTTAGCAGTTTTAAAAACCGTACTAACGAAAATCGAAAAAAATATATCTTAATTAATTTAGAATCAGTTCATAATGTAATGCATTGTTGTTAATCTTTCTGGACTAGCAGCAATTGACTACTCAATGGTCGTTGGTAGTCAACGGTCAATGTCCACAACTAGCTCTACCAATCCCCAACCAGTTGCTAGTATTGTAATATGTAAAATATGTTAACTGTATATATGTTGATCACGATAATGAATAAACATTACTCGTTATTAACACGTGATTAATTAAAATTTGATTATTAATTTCTATATAAAAGTTGTCATATGAGATAATTTGACAAAAAATCTAAAACATCGAGAAAAAATATATATCTTCATTAATTTAGAATGAGTTTATAATGTAATGTGGTGTTGTTAATCTTTCTGGACTAGCAGCTATTGAGTACTCAATGGTCGTTGGTAGTCAACGGTCAATGTCGACAATCCCCCGTGGATAAATACCAGACTGGAGCAGTCTATGCTACCACCATCTCCCATTCTCCCTTCCGCTGAATCATCTCTTCCTCAGGCGATGCCTCGCGCCGCCATCCTCCTCCTCGTGCTCGCGCTCGCCCTCGTCGCGCCGCCGCTGTCCGCCACCGACGCCCTCGACGACGACGGCCACACCCCGCCGCCGTTCCACATGTGCGGGATCCTGCCGGGTCCGTACGCTCCTAACAGCACCTACGAAGCCAACCTGCGGTACCTCGCCGCCACGCTCCCAGCCAAGGTGATGAACGGATCCTCTTCCTCCTCCTCCGTCGATGTCCTCGCCGGCGAGCGACCGAACCTGATCGCCGCGTCGGCCTCCTGCAACTCGTCGTCGTCGGAGTACCACGACTGCGGCGCCTGCCTCGCCGAGGCCTTCCGGTACGCGCGGCGGCTGTGCCCGTACAGCAGGTACGCCAACGTCGACCTCGGCGCGTGCAGCGTCCGCTACTACGACGTCGAGCGCACGGAGCATGCGGAGGTGGTGATGATATCCAGCGAAGGCATCACCAAGGAGCGTGAGTGATCTACCAGCTTCCATAAATTGTCTTTTTGGTTTATTAATATATGATGCGTTTTATACTCTGATTTTTGTTCGCCTTTGTTTTACTTTTTGTAGACTCGGCTTCATCCAACTTTCATGTCCACTTTTTCAGATACGTCATTTTGGTGGAACTTTAGGATGCATAATTCGTATGAAAGGCTGGCGTTTCAATTAAGTCTCCAAGTAATCGGAGTCGCCTGTGTTCTGTTCATGTTCCTCCGAGAATGGCGAGACAGAAAAAGAGGCACTGCCAATCTACTGCCGTAGGTGCTGCTGTATCTGTTCAGTTCAGGTCTCTGCTTCATCTGTTTTTTATTTGTTTCCTACAGAATTGCTAATAGTTAGCGTAAACCATTTCAACCTGGTTAAATGCAAATATAACGTAGACAAACCAGCGTTCTTGGAGATCAGTAGTAGCACTGTTTATCAACTTTGTTGACTGATGTGCATATTCCGTTTGATACAGGGCGTCAACTTCTGTTTGTAAGCCCACGGATCGCTGACCAGAACAAGCAAATCCAGTTTGACGCAAAAGAAAAGTGCACGTTTCCTACAATATGTAGATCCAGTTTTTTTTGCTAATAGGAATGTACATCAAGAAATCAATAGGCGCATTTTCCTTCTTCCAGTTTATCAAATTACTGTTTATTATCCTCCTCAAGTTGATGATCCGATTATCAAATTACTTGATATGGCTAAACAACTTGCGTGCTTCTTGTCTTCCTCGGGTTCACCAAATTCCTTGGTGATCTATTATTCTTCTCGTGTATATGCATTTTGCTAGGGAGTGTTGACAGAACGGGTAATAGGGATTGTTTGGCAGACCACGGATTGTTAGTCTGTAAGACGTTCATACTCTATCCTACACTACAAGTCAAGCGAAGAGCTTACATTTCTTTGGAGTTTAGGGTTTCCGGACGATCATCTCGTACGTAGTTCGTGTTAAAAGAACTGAATAAACTACGCTGTGTATGCGGACCCGACTAAGTATTCCGAAAGTACATGGAGTTAACAGGCTAACAATGCGTAATTGACTGAATGAAGTATATATGTAACTAAATTCCTTACAAAGTTGCCCAGATAATATGGTATTATCTACCCTTCTATTTTGAAAAGATAACCGAATAGAACTTTGACATGATAATGAAAGGGAAGTCTTACGAAAAATTGATGTGGTTGTCGAAACTCGGTTTCGGCAATAGAAATTTGGGGGTGCAGTCAAGATCGCCAAACTCGATGGGTTATGTGAAAAACAAGGTTTAGACAGGTTCATGCCCTCTCGTGAGGTAATATCCTACTCCTGTTTCAGGGATTCGATCCGCCGAGTGTTTATTGATCTCAAGATCTATAGCTCTAGAAACTCATAAATCTGATATCCCTCAAGGGACGCCCCTCACCCCCTTATATAGTCTTGGGAGGCGGGCTTACAAATCGGAAACCCTATCTTACTCTAAGTCGGTTTCCTCAATCTTACCAAACTGTGACTATGAGCCGTTGTCTTATCTAATCGGCAACGTAATACCCAAGTCATAGTTGGTTTACATATTTGAAAGGCACAACCTATTCCTATCTCCAGTCGGATAAGCTTGCCATGTGGATATCCGATTGCCACATTCTCCACAGTAGCCCCCGAGTCCTTTGCAGTCGACGAGATAACTCAGCCTCGAACCAAAATAGCACGCAGCCAAACAACTCTTTGGCCGAGTGCTTCTGGCGCCGAGTGATTCCATCACCTCTGCCTGAATCTCCCGAGAGGCTCCAAAGACTGTGAAGGGCTCGAAAATATCCAAAAAATTCTCAAAAATAAATATCCAGGTGCATCTCCTGATGCACCTAATTAGGTGTAACCCTCGACTATGTGGTTAGTCAAAATCAGACTAAACATATAGTCAAGAACTGTAAAAAATCATTCTCATATAAATACTTAGCTCAAGCTAAAGCAATCATAAAAATCACATCACTCGGCAAGCTCGTGCTTATCCGAGTAGATTTGCCCGAGTCGTCTCGGAACAAATAATTTATTTAGCCCTCATGGGTAAGAAATCAATTCACTCGGCAAGCTCATGCTTATCCGAGTTGATTTGCCCGAGTTATCTCGAAACAAATAACTCAATCGACCCTCATGGGTAAAAAACACTTGGCAAGCTCATGCTCATCCGAGTTAACTTGCCCGAGTCATATCGGAACAAATAATTTAATCGACCCTCGTGGGTAAAAAGCACTCAGTAAGTTCATGCTTATCCGAATTAACCTGCCCGAGTCGTCTCGGAACAAATAATTCTATTGACCCTCATGGGTAAGAAAATCAATTCACTCGGCAAGCTCATGCTTACCCGAGCTAATCTATCCGAGTCATCCCGGAATAAATAATTTAATCACCCCTTACGGGTAAACAAATTTTTCAGTCATCTGAAAAATACGACCAAAATATTAAATAGCTCCTGCCATAATATTGGTCTTAGTCTAAAAAGATCTTCTCCAAGGTGGAAAAATAGCATTGATACAATCATCTAATCAAATGCTTAAAAACCAAATGGTTCCTGTCATCAGGACAACCATGAAAAGCTTAACTATTTGTCACCTTTCAAATTGCACCGCTACCCCCAGGTACAAAAGTTGCTATATGGTGTTCTGATAACCACGAGGAAATTGGCACATTACTTTCAGGGTCACTCGGTCAACGTCGTCACTTCCTTTCCACTCGGCGATGTCATCCACAACCGGGAGGTGACTGGGCGCATCGCAAAATGGGCCCTGGAACTGTTGCCGCTAGACTTAACTTTCAAGGCGAGGACGTTTGTAGAGTCACAAGCCCTGGCGGATTTCCTGGCGGAGTGGACCGAACAATAAGAAGATGTACCTCGAGAAGACCTACAACACTGGACCATGCACTTTGACGGATCTAAGAGGATCACTGGCTTGGGAGCAGGAGTCGTGCTGATCTCCCCGATTGGGGAAAGGCTAAGATATGCTCTTCACCTCCACTTCTCCGCCTCACACAACGTCATTGCTATCGGGTGATCCCCTTCGATCTTCTCGGGAGCGCTGCTCTCGTTCTTGATAACGCCGGTCGAGGACTTCCCGTAGATCACTCGGCGGGGTCCTTGGCAGGCTGCTTCGGTAGTCGGAGTCGTTGTTGCGGCGGACCCGGTTGTGGACAGGTGGACGTCCGAGCCGTTTCTTGCGGGAGTTGGCCGATTGCTCCTGATTCTTACGCGTGGTTTCATGGCGAAGGTCTCTTGACCTAGTCGCCGTCCGATCTAGCTTGGGCCTCTTGTAATCCCTCGACCTCAGCGGCGGGAGTCGGCTTCTGTCAGGCGTTTCTGCCACGGACTCAGTCGGTCTTCGGGCTAAGGTGGAGGGAGGACCATTGGCCGTAGCCGCGACGATGGTCTTGATCTTGTCTAAGATTGGCGTTACGTCGGGGGGCGTCGTCTCGATCATGGTGTCCAGGAGCGTGAGGGCGGCGACAACATTCTGCTGTGGCGTCTGAAAGATGTTGGTGTTGTGGACTCGCGTTTGAAGTATGGCCTCTTAAGCGGATCGTCCGGTTGCCCTCAAATCCTGCTTTCTTCTGTCGGCTTCCTCCTTGCGCTTCTTCTCTTCTTCCGCCAGCTTGCGCTCTTGCTCAAGTCTAGCTCGTTCTTCTTCTGCGAGCCTACGGGCCATGGCTGAGTCGGTCTCGGCCACCTCAACCATGAGGACGTCGAAGCACTTCGGCTCATAGTCCTTGTCGCAGTCGGAGTCGTTGGATTCGTCCAAGGGGATGCCGTAGAGGTCGTCGAAGCCTGAAGAGCTGAGGTACTCATCGAGCTCCGAGGATGAGCATGACCC
Source organism: Oryza australiensis (assembly GCA_019925245.2). Taxonomy (NCBI): domain Eukaryota; kingdom Viridiplantae; phylum Streptophyta; class Magnoliopsida; order Poales; family Poaceae; genus Oryza; species Oryza australiensis. The sequence goes on along the minus strand of JAIFGZ020000381.1, from coordinate 99,354 downwards.
GAACGGTTGGAGGATGACTGCGACTTCCCTCGATCCTGGGTTGCTTGGATCTGGATCGTTCCAGTCCGAGTTGTAGCCGGATAACGTGGACTCCTCCGAGTGGGTCGATCTCGACTCGGGGAAGAGGAGCTTGCAGTAGATCTCGGCGGCGTTTAGTAGTCCAAACGACGTCGAGAGGTTTTCTCCCGAGTAGATTGGTTTCGACGGGGAGGTGAGGAGACAGCTGTAGATCTTGCCGGCGTTCGGTAGCCCGAACGACACCGAGTGGATTCCTTCGTCAGAGTGGATGGACTGCATCTTGGAACTCAAGATTTTGTCGCAGGTTTTGGCGTTGTTCGGCAGCCCGAACGGCGCCGAGTGGGTTTCCCCTCCCGACTGGTCCGAATCCAAGTCGAAGGAGGAGAACTTGTTGAAGTCGTTGGCGGCGAAGTCGCTGATGCCTGAAGAAGATCCCATCGCGCTTGCCGGCGAGATTGTCGAAGAAGTCTTGACGTGCGGGCCCCTACCTCGCGCGCCAACTGTCGAAACTCGGTTTCGGCTATAGAAATTTGGGGCTGCAGTCAAGATCACCAAGCTCGATGGGTTAGGTGAAAAACAAGGTTTAGACAGGTTCAGGCCCTCTCGTGAGGTAATACCCTACTCCTGTTTCGGGGATTCGATCCGCCGAGTGTTTATTGATCTCAAGATCTATAGCTCTAGAAACTCATAAATCTGATATCCCTCAAGGGACGCCCCTCACCCCCCTTATATAGTCTTGGGAGGCGGGCTTACAAATCGAAAACCCTATCTTACTCTAAGTCGGTTTCCTTAATCTTATCAAACCGTGACTATGAGCCGTTGTCTTATCTAATCGGCAACGTAATACCCAAGTCATAGTTGGTTTACATATTTGGAAGGCGCAACCTATCCCTATATCCAGTCAGATAAGCTTGCCATGTGGATATCCGATTACCATATCTCCACAGTGGTTGATACTGAAAACTGGAGTTTCATAGGCTGATCGCACGTTTCTGTCTGTCTGTACAATGCAGGCATCTGGGCTCTCTCTTCCATCTAAATAATAGTTTATAGCCTACTCCCTCCGTTAAAAAAAAATCAACTCCTGACAATAAATTTGAACAATATCTAAGTTCGTTGCTACTAATTGATTTTTTATGAGAAAGAGAAAGAATAAACAAACCCATAATTATTAGGGCCTATTTTTTCTGTTTTATAATAACAATTTAGTTTAGTACGAGACGTAAGATATGTCCTATACTAAATTAACATTTTAAAATATTTTGAAACGTACTTTTGAGGCAAAGGTATGCACGGCGTTCTCCTTAAATCTTTTGGCTAGAAAGAATGTTTTGTAGCAATTCTCAATATTCACTTGTTGGTGACCGTGTCTAGGCCATCTCACTCCTTGTCTTGCTAGTAGAGATGGCAACGGGAATTCCTTGTCGGAAAGTGCCTTCCCATTCCCTTCTCCGTGAGGAGGAAAATTTCCCGTTCCTGTCCCGTCAATGCTCGCGGGAGAGATTTTCTTTTCATCTCCATCCCCGACGGAGATTTTGTACCCGACGAGAAAACCCGTCCCCACGAACGAGGGATCTTATTATCGGTCACCATCAGTAGCCAGTAGTAATAACATAAGCAAATAAAAAAAGGATTCATAATCATACTATCAAATTCAAACATAACATCAAATATTAATTAACACTTGTCCAACAACTTGCAAATAAGAAATGAAACGGCGTGGGGTGGGCGCCTGGGCTAGACCGTCAATTTTCTATCCGCAACGTGTGAGGTTGAGGGAGAGTCGGGTACGCCGGTTACCGGGAACGGGGGAATGATCGCTCGTACCCGCCCCCGTCATACCCGATGAAAATAAAAAATTCCCCATTTCAATCCCCGCGGGGATGATTTTCTCCCCATCCCCATCTCCTAATGGGTGAATTCCTCGTGGAGAATCGGTGATCCGTTCCCATTGCCATCCTTACTTGCTTGTTTGTAAAAAGAAAAAAAAGGATAAAAGCGTTACAACAAGTCCCTAATATTTCCCATTGAATCATGACTTTGCGATGATGACATGCGCCGGGCCATGCGTCGATCTCGGTCTCGGCGGCAGCCGGCAGGCACAACAAAGGACGCCGCCGTGAGCTAGCAGATGCATCATTTTCTCCATAGTCTTCTGTCTTATGTCTTACATTAATTGATGCATTCCATTTACGGGATGAACAGGGAACACGGCTGGTAGGGTTTTAGCCATTGCATTGCCTATAGTCGCTGCAATACTGGCTGCTGTAGTAATTTGCTTTTATATATGGAAGAGGAAGACGGGACGAGCAAGAAAGCCATCAATAGCAGGTAAGTTCCTGTAGTTCAATCAAACTCCATTAATTTTCAGTGTTCTCAATACACTGGAAATGGCAAGATTAAGTTTGTCTATGCAATGACTTCATTCTCATACAAAAGCAAGAATTCCATTAATGCATTACACCATTATTGAAGTTTTTTTCTCTTACAATAGATCCAACAGATCCAGAGGACATCGAAAGTATTGATATTCACTTATTCTTAGGGCCCGTATTGATGACTAAAACATTTCAGATTTTAGTTTGAAACCGAAGAAACTATGCCAAACGAGAGTAAAACCAACAGTTTTAAAATAGAAACTTTTCTAGTTTTATATGGGCCAAGGTGAAACTGGGTTGGGGCAGTTTATATTGATTCACTTTCACTTTTGCCAATTTTGCCAAACGGTTTCACAAGTGATTCTGATTCTTCAAAGAAACGTTTCTTAGGAGAATCTGAATTCAAAATGTTTCTTACATAATCTAGAGCCCTACCAAACAGACCCTTAGTATATCAACTTTACGAGTGGCAACAAACAACTTTTATGACACCAATAAAGTTGGCGAAGGAGGGTTCGGTGCAGTTTACAAGGTGCTAATTGTACCATTTCATTTTAGCTTTTCTGTTCAATAGTTCACAATTTCAGCCAGTAAAATCTCTATCTGTACAGGGAGTCCTCCCTAGTGATCAAGAAATAGCAATTAAAAGGCTATCACACGATAGAGGAGTTGAAAAATGAGTTTATTTTGGTCGCGAAGCTTCAACACAAGAATTTGGTTAGACTTGTTGGTATTTGCTTGGAAGAACATGAAAAGTTACTTGTGTATGACTGCATGCCTAACAAAAGCCTCGACACAATTCTCTTTGGTAGTAACTCTTCACCATTTTGCGACAGACCGACAGTGAACCAACAACTGAAAAAACACTTCTTTACAATTTTTAAGTGTTATCTTCTATGTGATAGATCCTGATGGAAGTGTTAGTTTGCGATTCCCGGGGGAACCGGATCTCCGATTCCCTACTCCGCTCGTGCGCCCTAATCGGGGGCGCCAAGCACCCTTGGCTATGGGCCCCTCTCACGCAGCGCAACATAAAAAGGGGAGCCGTCGGCGCACGTGAACCAACGTTCGCCGCTGCATACGTGCTCCCCACAAAACCCTAGCTCTACCGATCTAAGACACGCGCTGAAGTGAGGGGATTTCCCCGTCGCCGCCACCTCATCGTTGACATGGCCACATCAAGCTCCAAGGCCGACACCGGTATGGGTTTCTTTCCCCCCTCTCTCTCTCTCTCGTTTACTCTCTTAAGACTACCGCAGTATCTCCATGAGCTAGTCAACCTCTAGATCCGCACCTATGGAACCCTAAAATCCTAACAATGGTATCAGAGTTGTGCCTAGGCATAGATCTAGTAGGGCTAGAAGAATGAGGAAGGGGTCTCGGATTCCCCGAAGAAAAGCTCAAAGAAAAACTAAAAAAGGGGCAAAACCCTAACCTCTGCCATCGCCGGTGGTCGCCGATGTCGTGCAGGAAGTCCATCGTGGTCGCTGGCCGTTGCCGATGTGCGCGGGAACCCCTTCATCCACCGCCACTGCTGGAAGACGAGGAGAGGCGAGGGGACGCCGTCGTGGCACGACCGCTCGATGGCGCGCGCTCAGCCTAGGGCGAACGCGCGCACTAGCGAGGGGGCGTGTGGCTGCGCCGCCGCAGTTCACCGAGGAGAGGGAGGAGCTGCGAGTGGGCTAGGGTTTTCAGGTGGCTGATTTGGTCCATCTGGGCCAAAGTAAAAGAAAACAAGTCTGATTCAGGTCCCTTGGGGCCGAAGTAAAAGAAAAGAAGTATGATTTTAGTCCCTTTTTCAGAAGCTTTTATAATTTAAGTTTATTGAATATTTTTAATTTCTAAGCAAGTTAAACCAACGTGAAAATTGTTTAGAGATTAGACAAATCTAAGAAATGCTTCTGAACATGTATGTATTTTTTCCGCTGCTATAATGTGTTGTTTAAATGATAGTAATGTTGTTATTAAGACCAACGTTGTTAATAGCAATATTAAAATGATGTTTATTAGTTTTTCCATGCATTGGTTCTATTTCTGTCCAACGGTGATGTAGAATTAATGTGATAGTATGTTGTATATTTTAATTTTGACCAACGTTAAATTAATACATACAAGAGTTTTAAATGTTTCTCAATTTCTTTAATTTGCTTTCAGGAACTACTAACCCACTACTATACATCTCGGGCGTTGAGCCTCTTAACATGAATAATTATGGCTTATGACGAGAGAAGATAGAGATAGCACTTGCGCTGTCTGACATAGATGAAGTTCTCACCAAGCCTCGCCCCACTAAGCCTGTTGATTCAGTGGGGGGGGGGGGAAGGTGAGAGCGAAGATGATTTCAAGCAAAGGATGCTTGACCATGCTCCAATAAATTAACGTACGATGTTGATCGTGTGAAGTGGGAGTCATCAAACCGCAAGTGCTTGATGGTAATTAAGAGCTCCATTGTGGAGGCAATAAGGGGAGCAATCGCAGTATGCACCACCGCCACAGAATACCTTCAGAAAGTGGAGAATCGGTTTACTGGTTCTTCAAAGGCTTATGATAGCGCCCTCATTAAGAGCTTGGTGACTATGAAATATACTGGCGGAGGGGTTAGAGAGCACATCTTGAAGCTGAGTGGCATCACTTCAAAGCTCAAGAAGATGGACTTGGTGCTCCCTGATGAGTTCCTAGTTCACCTAATTTTTGCCTCGTCTTCAGATTTTGAGGCTTTTGTTGTGAACTACAACTCATAGTCTGAAAATTGGGACATTGAGAAGCTCATTGTCATGTGTATGCAAGAAGAGGATAGACCCAAGCCTCGTGATGACTCCGCCAACTACGTAAAGCACAACAAGAAGAGGAGCACCTACAGCCAGAATGCCACCTCTCCCAAGGCACAAGGAAGTGCGCCACCAAGTAATCCACGTCCACAACCAAGCAACACGGAAGTGGATAAGGACACTTGCAGGTGGTGCAAGAAGAAGGGGCATTATCAGAAAGATTGCTCTGAATTCCTGAAGCATCTCATGAAGAAAGGGATTCCTTACGAGGAGGATGCTAACAAGAGGAGAAAGATGCATTAGAGTTGCAAATGGAGTTGAGGCCGAAGTTGAAGCAATTGGAGATCATCCAGTAGAATTAAATAATGACTTCACACTTCATTTGCAGAATGCTCTCTATGTACCCTCTTTAAGTAGAAACTTGATTTATGTATCATGTTTGGTGGATGATGGATATAATTGTTATTTCGAACCAGATTTGTGTTCAATTATATTCAAGAATAAGTGTCTGGGTCTTGCATCCGACAAGGCCAGCTTTATATGTTGCCTAAACGTGAGAATGTGAATGTTGTATGCAATGAAGAGAATGTTGTGTGCAATAGTGTGTCTTCCCTGTCTACGAGTGTAAGAAATAAGTGCAAACAATCAATGACGAAACATCTGTGAAATTGTGGCACTGTCGTTTAGGCCACATTTCGAAGGGAAGAATTGAAAGATTAATTAAAGAAGAAATTTTGCATTCGTTAGACTTTATGGATTTAGAATATTGCATCGATTGTATTAAAGGAAAGTATGTTAAACAAATAAAGAAATGAGCCATATGAAGTATAGGAAAATCAAAAAATCATACACACAAATATTTGTGGTCCTTTTCCAATCAAAAATGTGGAAGGTTATCATTGATTTATAACATTCACAGATGATTATTCGCGACATGACTACATTTATTCAATTAAAGAACGATCGAAAGCTTTGGATAAATTCAAGATATTCAAGGCTGAAGTAGAAAATTAGCATGATCTAAAGATTAAAGTAGTAAGATCCGACCATGGAGGAGAGTACTACGGTCGGCATACCCCTTATGGCCAAATACCTGGACCTTTTGCAAGGTTTCTACAGGAGAATAGCATAGTAGCCCAGTACTCCACACTGAGTGAACCTCAACAGAATGGAGTAGCTGAAAGATGCAACCACACTCTAATGGACATGGTTCGAAGTATGTTAAGCCACTCCCCTTTATCGATAAGTCTATGGATGCATTAAAAACCGTGCCCATATTCTTAATTGAGTACCAAGTAAGTCGGTGCCTGAAACACCGTATGAGCTATGGACAGGAACGAAACCCATGCTAAATTATGTACGGGTGTGGGGCTGTCCAGCTGAGGCAAAGTTATTTAACCCAAATATTGGGAAGCTAGATCCCAAGACAGTAAGTTGCCATTTCGTTGGCTACCCTGAGAAACCAAAAGGTTTTCGTTACTACTATTCTGACATACACACCAAGTTCGTAGAAACGAGACTGTTAACAACTAAATTTGGTAAGCAAATTCCCGAGTTTGGAGCAAGGTTTGAAGTGAAATCAAGGGAGCACACGATTCTTGGAAATAGAGGCTGCGTCGGCTAAGTCCGGATTGGCTAAGGAGCCAGTCGGCTGAGTCCGAGTCGGACAGGGTAGCCGATAGCCGATTTCGATTGGGAAAAGCAGATGAAACCGATCCCGAAAGGAAAGCTTAAAGATAATCATTGAATTCAGTTTCCAAATACTTTAAGGATATTACCATCTACGATAACGTCCTGCAACGACAATTGTATCTTTAATTTAGGATATTGTATAGTTTCCTTGTGTAACACGGCATGGGACCCTGTCCCAGTATATTGTCGTACTTTGAATAGTAGGTACGATAGAAGTCGTATCCTACAAGGACTTTGTTGTAACCGGATATAAATATGGCCCGAAGGTTTGTAATTTAGAAGAATCAAATCAACTCAATACAATCTCGGCGCATCGCCACCTTTTACTTGCAATCTCGACAAGTTCTTGCCTCGTATTGGGCTACATCGAGTTTCGATCTCCGAGCAAGGTAATTGCTTGTTACAAGCGGTTTGTGCTATTAGGGTTAGTGCTTCCATCGTCATGATACTTTGATCTCGTTATTACAAATTGTTTAATTTATCACATACGTCATATAATCTAGTTCAATGCCTAGATCTAATCCACGATCGGCTAGCATCTCCTCGAAGATAACAACCGACATGATTAGATCTTAGGGTTGATTTGGGTTATACGGCATATCCACCATCTTGAAAGGTTTTCATTAGCCTGTATAGATCTCATGCTTCTTTTTGTACTTAATGCTGCATCAGTTTGATCTATTAAGTCGTTTTTAGAATCATATAGATCTATTTGGCTCAATGACTGCTATTAGAGATAGTATCGGAGTTTCAGCCGATCTTACCTGTTTTAACCATCTTATATGTTTTGTTACTGTTAGATGTGTTAAAGCCACCTTTTATATTAAGATCTTACTCTATTTAAATGTGCTAAGCCCGACATCAATCTATTAAGTCATCTTAACAGCCGATTGATCGTTGTTTAGTGTATTTAGCTTGGAATGATATCTTAGTATAAAACTGTATCGGAATATTAGCCGATTCACATTAGATGTACGACATCGGCTAGGCCATATATATATATAATTATTATTCTAATGTGCTTTTGGATATAAGTGATTTATATTGTCTCGGTATGCTACCGATCTATCCCAATCACTTAGTCTAAATATATTTTGAAATAGCACGGCGGTCTACGGTGGTGACGGCTTGCGGCACACGGCGGTCTACGGCGGTGACGGCTTGCAGCGAGGAGAGAACGGCGAGGGAGAGGGGGAAACGAGGCCGCGAGGTGGGAGAAGAACGGGGAGGGCTTGGCCCCTTTTTATAGGCAACCGGAGAGGGGGGGGGAAGAGGGTCCGTGCGGCGGCGGTTGGCGCGGCGGCGCGGATGGCGGGCCGGGCGCGCGAACGCGTGGGCGCGCGCGAGGACGGCGGGGTCCGGTGCGGGGCGACGCGTGGCGTGCGCGGGCACGTGGTTCCGGCGCGGTCGAGGCGCGAGCGCGGCGCGGCATGGCGTGTGACGCGCGCGGAATGGGCCGGGCGCGGCGCGCAGCCGCGAGGGCAAGGGGCCGGGCGCGGCGAGCACGGCGCGACGCGTGGCGCGCGCGCGAGCGGGCGCTGTACGGCCGGTACGGCGTCGAGCACTTGGCGACGATGAATAGTGCACTTTTCGAATTCCCGATTTAATCTCTAATTTCCAAATTCTATTTCCTTTCACCCCCAAAAATTGAAATAAAATATAGTACACCCAAAATTAAGTTGTAAAATTTATTTTCAACCTTTTCACCCTCTTTTATTATTTTAAAAATATATTTCACATATTTAATTTAATCCTTTTTCCTAAATTCCAAAAATACAATTTTGATTCCAAATAATTTCTTGACTTCATATATATCTTTAAAATATTTTATCACTAATTTTATTCACTAATTAATATTATCAATTACCAAAATAATATTTTGACCCCAAATATATATTTTTATAAATCCTCAACCCCTTTCCTATTTTATATTTAATCTTCAACTCTAAACTCCGAAATTTTTCTCTCCAATGGAAATTCAAATCGCTTGAATTTTCTTAAACATCGAGATGAATCGCTCACATAAAAATTTATGCGACAAAGTGGCAAATAAGAAGCAATAAACACGACGAGAAGCAATGAGTAAAAAGTTGTTGTGAGTTCCGATTTTTAAATGCTGGTTTTTAAATTCTCCAGCGGGCGTTACAAACCTACCCCCATGTAATGCCCCGAAAATTGGAGAAACTAAAAAGAACCGGAATTAAAAATCGAACTTACAAAAATCTTTCGATTGTTGCTTCTTGGTCGAGTTTTTCGCTTCTTATTTGCCGCTTGGTTGCATAAATTTATATGGGAGCGATTCATCTCGATGTCCGAGAAAACCAAATGAATTAGATTTCCATTAAGGAGAAAAATCTCGAGTTTAGGGTTGAGAATTTTAAAATAAAATAGAAAAAGGGTGTGGATTCATAAATATATATATGGGAACAAAACGTTATTTTGGTGGTTGTGATGGGCAATAAAATATTTTAGAGGATTTATATAAAGTCTAGGAATTAATTGGAATTAAAATTGTGATTTATGGAATTTAAGAAAAACGATTAAATTAAATAAGGTGATATATATTTTTAAATAATAAAAGTGGGTGAAAAGTTTGGAAATATATTTTTAAACTAATGTTGGGAATATTAGATTTTTATTTTGAATTTTTAGAGTAAAAGAAAATAGGAATTTGGAAATTAGAAATTAAAATCGGGGAAAATGGAAAAATGCTCATGCGTCACTAGGTGCTCGACGCCGTACCGTGCCCCGTGCACGCGCGCGCGCGCGCCGTCGCCGCGCCTTTCCAGCCCCATCCCCGCGCGCGCCACGCGCCTGCGCCGCACCGCACCGTTCCCAAACTACTTGATCGAGGGATATGGTACTATGAGCACGAATAATTCCCGTCCTAGAAAACGGGGGTCGACAGAGCTGGTATCAGAGCAGTGCGACTGTAGGATAAGACCAACTGGCGTCCTACCCCTGAATAGCTGGTTAATGGGAAATATCCCTACATAGGATTATTTTGAAAATACAAACTATTTTCACAAAACAAATGTGTTTTCCCTCATACTCTTATCCCCATCTCCTTTGCTCAAATTATTTGGTGTTACCCCTCTCTGACCCTAAGTTACCTTCAAAAGCAGATGGCAGGCCATGATCGGAAATGGAATAAGGGATGGGTATACCCGGATCCTGACCCAAGAAAGGAGGCAGGGCACAACAAGAGAAAGTCGCTAGACAGGGATATAAGTTGTGATCGCAAAATGATCGTCACAGGCACGGTGTTTACACCCGAGAATGCTGCAAGGATTCCCCGACACCTAAGGAGCAACACCTTCCGTGGTGCGCGTCGTTAACTCAACATCTCCAGCTTTATGGACCGCCCAAACCAGAAGACGACACACCAGAAGAAACGTCCTCTGAGGATGATGAAGAAGAGGACATGGAAAGTGATAGTGAAGGAGAGCTAAAACCCATGGCGTGTACTCGATGTGGAGAAGTTGGGCACTATGCAAGAATGTGCAATTACCTTTGTAGCTGCGGTGAAGACACCCACATGCCAGAAGAATGCCCCATGAGAGACGTTACGTGCTTCATGTGTGAAGGGACAGATCATGTACCTAAGTACTGTCAACTAATGAAAATGTTTGACCAGTTGAAGAAGGATCAAAGGGTATTCTTACAATCCGCAAGTCAACTCTTGGAAGGTACCACTAATAAAAGAGGTGTTCCGGATCCTGAGACAGCCCCAACTCCGGTGAAGGCCAATAGTGGTAACAAAGGAATGTTGCATACCCAGAAGAGTGCACCCCGTAACAAATCAGATATGATTTGTTTCAATTGCCGTAAGCTGGGACACTTTTTCAATAAATGCCCTCTCTCGAGACCGGCAAAAGAAGACCGACGTTGCTTCAACTGTGGCAGAACAGGACATGAGGCCAGAAATTGCCCACTGCCCAAGCCCTCAGTCTCAAGACGGCTGCATGACCTGCAACATCGGTAGTCCAAGGATCACCCTCTGCCAGCACCTGGATCATGCGGATGGTTGGATGACTAGTTGGATACCAGCAGCAGCCCTGGTCTTGCTTTGGATGGAGTTAAGACAGCAATGACCATGCCCTACCCCTTTTTTGTATGAGACCCTAGAACGATGTTAGTAATGTTGTATTGTGTCATACGGACTATACATGTCCAATGTATTCCCTTGATGTAACATCTATGAACTGATAATGAAGTTCCATGTTATGTCATAAATGAGTTTATTCCACCAAGATTGCTTTGAAAGTTCACTTCAAACAACTCAAAGAAAATTCTTTAGTATCGTGACGTTAGCAAATCGAGTCTCTTACCTCATCCCCGTTGTTCAGATGGCGCATCGTCACAGAGCCCCAGCAGCTCCTGAGAACCCAACAGAGCCTAACCCCTCCACACTAGCAGAAGTCATGGCTTTACAAACCCAACTGCTGCAAGCTATCACCAACAACCAAGAACATCGCGGAGGATCAAACCTCGGTGAATTTATGAGGGCAAAGCCGCCGACATTCTCCTTGGCAGATGAACCCATGGATGCTGAAGATTGGCTGAGGGTAATAGAGAAGAAGTTGACTCTCGTCCGAGTACGGGAAACTAACAGAGTTGTCTTCGCCACCAATCAGCTGGAAGGACCCGCAAGTGACTGGTGGGACACCTACAAGGAAACCCGGGTTGAAGATGCCGGTGAACCCACTTGGGAAGAATTCACGGCTGCCTTCCGTGAAAACTTTGTCCCTGCTGCAGTTATGAGGATGAAGAAGAACGAGTTTCGTAGGCTGCGCCAAGGCAACACCACGGTACAAGAGTACCTTAACAAGTTCACACAGCTTGCACGTTACGCCATAAGCGACCTGGCAGACGAAGAAGAGCAGATGGATAAGCTTATCGAAGGACTGAACGACGAGTTGAGAGGACCGATGATCGGTCAAGACCACGCCAGCTTCCAGAGCCTCATCAACAAGGTCGTAAGGCTTGAGCATGACCAGAGGACGGTTGAAAACAACCAAAATAGAAGGCTTGCAATGGCCCGTCCGATTCAAGGAACACCACAGCGACCTAAAGGAGCAACCCCGTCTGGTTGGAAGCCAGCCATTGTAGCAACCAATCGCCCTGCCGCACCCGGCAACGTCAGCAGGCCACCTGCAACACCGTCTCGCAATCCGGCACCTACCGTGGCAGCCCCAGGAGCCAGGAATGTTAATTGCTTCAACTGCGGAGAGTTCAGGCATTACGCCAACAGCTGCCCTAAGCCGCGCAACACCCCCAACCGCACCAGAGCCAATGCCATCGCAGTACGAGGAACCCCTGCTCCGGCACCAGACGCAGTTTGTTCAGAACGCCCCAACCCAAGGAAGCTGCAATGGGATTTTGCCGGGGTCAGGTTAACCATGTGCGTGCTGAGGAAGCTCAGGAGGACCAAAGCGTGCTAATGGGTATGTTTTCTATCCATTCTGCACCAGTTAAAGTTCTGTTTGATTCTGGAGCTTCACATTCATTTATATCGTCAAGAGTAAGCAAAGAGCACAATTTGCACCGAGTAGACCTTAAGAGACCAATGGTAGTACACTCACCCGGGGGAGATGTAACCATACCCCATGCGTGCATTAATGTGCCCATTCAGATCAAGGACGTAGTATTCCTGTCCAACCTTATGGTTTTGCCACCCCAAACCTTGGACATCATACTAGGAATGGATTGGTTAACCAAGAACCAAGGGGTACTAGACTGTGGACGAAGAGAGGTTACCTTAACTACCCCATGGGGATCACCAATGACAGTAGCCATGGATCAAGACCCTATGCTCTGTGACCGAGCTACGGGAATATTCACCATGTTACCCATAGTTGGAATGCCAGTAATCCAGGACTACCCGGATGTATTTCCTGAGGAACTACCGGGAATGCCCCCAGACCGAGACATAGAGTTCATTATTGACCTCATGCCTGGCACTGTCCCCATAGCTAAGAGACCCTACCGGATGCCGGTGAACGAATTGGAGGAACTTAAGAAGCAGATAAGGGAACTGCAAGAGAAAGGCTTCGTACGCCCTAGTTCTTCACCGTAGGGAGACCCAGTATTGTTTGTTAAGAAAAAGGACAGAAGCATGAGAATGTGCATAGACTATCGGTCATTGAATGAGGTTACCATTAAGAACATGTACCCGTTACCTCGAATCGATGACTTGTTCGATCAGCTCAAGGGAGACCGAGTGTTCTCAAAGATCGATCTTCGATCTGGATACCATCAGCTGAAAATTAGGACTGAGGATATACCCAAGACTGTGTTCTCTACACGCTACGGCTTGTACGAGTTCACAGTAATGTCTTTCGGACTGACCAACGCCCCGGCCTACTTCATGAACCTCATGAACAAAGTATTTATGGAGTATCTAGACAAGTTTGTGGTAGTGTTCATTGATGATATCCTCATCTACTCCAAGGATGATGAAGAACACGCAGAACATCTGCGCTTGGTACTAGAGAAGCTGCGAGAGCATCAGCTATATGCCAAATTCAGCAAGTGTGAATTTTGACTTAAGGAAGTAGCTTTTCTTGGACATGTAATCTCAGCAGGAGGCGTAGCAGTAGACCCCGCCAAGGTCGAAGCTGTTACCAAATGGAAAGCACCCCAGTTGGTAACAAAGATTAGAAGTTTCTTGGGATTGGCTGGATATTACCGAAGGTTTATAGAAGAATTTTCTAAGATAGCTCGACCCCTGACCCAACTATTGAAGAAGGAAAAGAAGTATGCATGAACTGAGCAGTGTCAAGAGGCATTTGACCAGCTCAAAGAAAAGTTAACCACCGCCCCGATCTTAGTCCTACCGGACAACCGGAAAGACTTCGTCATATACTGTGATGCATGTCGACAAGGATTAGGAGGCATGTTGATGCAAGATGGAAAGGTTGTGGCTTATGCCTCAAGGCAACTGCGACCTCATGAGGAGAATTATCCCAACCATGACTTAGAATTGGCCGCAGTGGTGCATGCCTATAAGATTTGGAGGCACTACCTGATCGGAAACCACTGTGATATATACACGGACCACAAGAGCTTGAAATATTTCTTTACCCAGACATATCTTAACCTGCGCCAGAGAAGATGGCTGGAACTAATCAAGGACTATGACCTTGGCATCCATTACCACCCTGGAAAGGCCAATGTTGTAGCTGACGCTTTGAGCCGAAAAGCCCAGTGCAACCAACTGAGAATGGAATGTATGGCCAACGAGCTTCAAGAAGAGATGGCTCGGCTTAACCTGCAGTTGATTCCTCATGGACAACTGAGTTCGCTGGAGATACAACCTCTCCTACGAGGAACCAAGAGGTTCAAGGTCAAAGGAAAACTGGCGCCGAGATATGTTGGACCTTTCCCGATAAGCGCCAGAAGAGGCGAAGTGGCCTATCAACTGGACCTGCCGGAAAATCTTTCCGATATACATCCTGTCTTTCACGTGTCACAACCGAAGAAATGCTTGCGAGTACCGGAAGAACAAATCCCTCGAAAGACGTCCTTATCGGCGAAGACCTCACATACCCCGAACATCCCGTGAAGATTTTGGACGAAGGTGAGAAAAGACTAGGACCAAAACGTGGCGAATGTACAAGGTGCAATAGAGCAACCACACCGAAGATGAAGCCACTTGGGAAAAAGAAGACTTTTTGAAGACCGAGTACCGAACCTATTCTCGAACGGTAAGAAATCTCGGGACGAGATTTATTGTTGGGGGTAGGTTTGTAACGCCCTGAAAATCGGAGAAACTAAAAAAAGGGAATTAAAAGCCGAAACTTACAAAAATCTTTCGATTGTTGCTTCTTGGTCGAGTTTTTCGCTTCTTATTTGCCAGCTTGGTTGCATAAATTTATATGGGAGCGAATCATCTCGATGTCCGAGAAAAACCAAATGAATTGGATTTCCATTAGGGAGAAAAATCTCGGAGTTTAGGGTTGAGAATTTTAAAATAAAATAGGAAAAGGGTGTAGATTCATAAAAATATATATATGGGAACAAAACGTTATTTTGGTGGTTGTGAAATATTAATTAGAAAATAAAATGGGCAATAAAATATTTTAGAGGATTTATATAAAGTCTAGGAATTAATTGGAATTAAAATTGTGATTTATGGAATTTAAGAAAAAGGATTAAATTAAATAAGGTGATATATATTTTTAAATAATAAAAGTGGGTGAAAGTTTGGAAATATATTTTTAAACTAATGTTGGGAATACTAGATTTTTATTTTGAATTTTTAGAGTGAAAGAAAATAGGAATTTGGAAATTAGAAATTAAAATCGGGAAAATTGAAAAATGCACTCTTCATGCGTCACTAGGTGCTCGACGCCGTACCGCGCCGCGCACGCGCGCAACACGCGTCGCGCGTCGCCGTCCACGCCGTATCGGCCCCATCCTCGCGCGCGCCACGCGCCACACGCTGCGCCGCGCCGCGCCCCGCCTGCCCCCGCGCGCCGAGCACGCCGCGCCCGGCCCGGCCTTGCTCCCCCGCGCGCCGCCCCGCACCCGGACCCCGCCCTCACCGCGCCGCGTGTCACCCGCCGATCGGCCCGCGCCCGCGCGCACGCCACGTGCCAACGCCGCGCCGCCTGCGCCCCCGCGCGCCACGCGCCAACGCCGGCCCGGCCCCGTGCGTCACCCGCGTCTGCGCACCCGGCCCGCCTACCCGCCGCCGCGCGCTCGTCGTACTACCGCCGCGCCGGTCTCCCTTCCCCCATTTTCCCTCTCTCGCTGTGCCTATAAATAGGGCCGAAGCCCCCTCTCTTTTTCCCCACCTCGCCGCCTCAAATCCCCCCTCTCGTCGGTTCTTTCCCCCCTAAGCGCCGAGCGCCGCCGCAAGCCACCAAGCGTCGTCGCCGCCGTGTGCCGGTGTCCCGCCGTCTCCCCTCGCCGTTGCCGTCGACCACCGGTGGGTCCCCGAGCTGCCGCCCCTTGTGCTAGCGCCGACCGCCGGCCGAGACAGAGAGAGGGCGCTGGTCGAACAGGTAGGAGAAAGAGGAATAGGAAAAGAGAAAAAGAAAAAAAGAAAAAAAAGGAAAAAAATATGGAAAAATTCTGGAAAATTAGGAAGAGTATTTAGAAAATATCTGGGAAAATATTTGGGCAAAAATATATTGTTTTCTCGTGTATTTTTCGGTGCGAATCGGAAATCAAAATCGGATTTTCCGAAATTTCGTTGTCGTTTTAATCCGAGTTTGTCTATTTCTTTTTCGCTGTTAAAAATATGTTTCTTTTGGTGCTCGGACCTCCAAAACATTGAGCACAAATTCTTTCAATTAGCGCTTTTTAAATTTATTTCCTTAAATAAATTCGATCAACGCTTTGTGAAAACCCTAAAATCCCGAACTCATTTTTAACTCAGATTTTATCCCAAAAACTCTTATCCGAACTTGGGTAGAATTTTAGGCCAAACGTTTGGAGTCGTTTTTATGGTTCTTTTCGATCTCCTGGTATTTTATTGAATTCTGATCGAATTCAATTGCTTTTTCGCACGTACGGATAGTAACCGAGGAAGCAGGCACTGACTACGTTGAAGACCCCGGCCAACAAGTGTGTGAGCAAGGCAAGTCAACACTTCCCTTTGAACATATTGATCCTACTTTGTGAAATGATGTTGATTTCAATTACAAATTGTATGCTATACACAAATGAGTACATATGCTTGATATACCCTGCCTTGATGTTGATTACACTTAGAATTATTCTTTGTAACCTTCGATGTGATATGATCGGAGGCTAACTTCGGTAAAATGCTTAGCCCTGCTGATATTAGATTCTTGCATACTCATGATTTTACAAAGAAGCTTCGTGCTTGGGCAACTATCTTTGGGAAGTTAGTTGGAATATGACATGTGGAAGGCTTGCTCCATCATGGCTTGAAAGGTGGCCAAGCATGCTGGAGTCATGAAGTAGTAGTGGTCGGGCACAGGAGCAGGGGGTGTTGGTGTAGCTGAAGTAGAAGTACCAGCGGCGGGGATAGGGTTGAAGCGAAGCTGTTCTTCCAGTTGGCCAACCTGTTGCTGGCTCTTCCGAAGCTATTCCTCCATCTCAACCAAAGCTTCTCCATGAGCCACATAACGATCAGAGAGCTGCTCGTATTGGGCGCCGTTAGCTTGTAGCTGGGTCTTCAGCGAGTCGATCTGGTCTCCACAGTTTTGGTGCTCCTCCTCCAGATCATTCAGGCATCGCACTGCTCATCTATCTTGAGTAATGCCTCTTCATAGCAATCATCAGCTGTTTCTGCCCAGCGGGACAAACGGGTAACCATGGGATTATAGCAGCAAGGGGTGGCCTCCACGGTGCAGACTGGGTTGCCTTCCTCTCGGTAGGGATGATGTACGAACTCGGTCACTGTAAGCTCAGCATGGTGGATGGCATTGAGGCGTAGGAATGCCTCGCGGGCTGCGTCCTGAAGGGCAGCCTCTATCAAATCTCTGTGGTAACGTGTGTGGAAGCAATAGGGTGTCTCGCTCCCAATACGGGCCTCAACTGAAACCACAGCTTCCCATACTAGGTGTCCCTCAGTGCCATGTCTTCTGATCCGGTAGGTGGATGCGTCCGGGTATCTTAGGCACCATAGCAACAGCTGTAGTTGTGACACGAATCCTTCCTCCCACGGAACCTTGATCTCCCAAACTCCAACATGGTCTGACATATGCTTTTGAAGGTAACCTAGGGTCAGAGAAGGGTAATATCAAACAATTTTAGTAGAGGAATGGGGTAAGAGTATGGGGGAAAACATATTTGTTTTGTGAAAATAGTTTGTATTTTCAAAATAGTACTATGTAGGGATATTTCCCTTTAACCAGCTATTCAGGGGTAGGGCGCCAGTTGGTCTTATCCTACAGTCGCACTGCTCTGATACCAGCTCTGTCGACCCCTATTTTTGAGGACGGGAATCATTCGGGTTCATAGTACCATATCCCTGGATCGAGTAGTTTGGTACCCACGAATACAGTTCTGACTTACCAGGTGCAAAGTGCACGAATAGTCTTACATCAAAATTATTACAATAATAGGCCCGAAGGCAATATCCAATACATATAGGACCTACTGGTCCGGATACAACCAAAAATAGAATTTAGATAAGATAGCAGTCGGAAGGCAGCGGCATATCGATTGCCACAGGCAACGACCGGGGACTAAGACCTAGTAGACGCCTTCTACTCCATCGCCCATCTGGTAGTAAGCATAGGGGTCCTTCAGTTCTTCCTTTCCTCCATCTGAAGGTTTGTGCGTATAGGAAGGGTGAGTACCGAACGTACTCAGCAAGCCGACACGGAATGATGCACATGATAGGGTCATTTAAAGGATGGCTATGGTTTATTTGCACAAAACCAATTTTCACAAATCATTTCACAAACCTAATATCTAGCCAAGTTTTAGTTTTAGAGTATATTAAAACGGTGACGGTTCTGTCCACCATCCATCGTGATTTCCAAGGATGGCTTCCCGCCTCCGGTTCGTCATGGTTTTCTGGGGAGTCCACCCTTTCTCGCAGTTCGAGAAGTTGAGTCCACCAGCACACAAAATCATCATGCAATCCCATCCATCATTTTAAAATTATGAGTCTAGCCACGGGAGAAACTTGTCAAGTTGCTCATTAACCGCGAGCACAACTATTCGAATAGATTGATTTACTCACACTACAGTGGATATACACTTTACCCGTACTCCGCAACTACTCATTGAATGAGCTTTCATCCCTTCATAAGGGATGGTCACGGCAAAGCCTTTCGATAACTTTGCTTCGGCAGTACCCGCTCCATGAACTTAAATCCTCTTGCACTCTAGCCGTCCTTTTCTAGCAGTGAGAGGACTTCTGGCGCTCCGGGGGTAAGGGAAAAACTTCACAACATTCTCATTCATTATTCAACACTTAGGCCGCAGCCTTATCTCAATAACCAGAACCACCTCTTCACTCAAGAACCACTATGCAGGGATACTGCCTCCGCTCGGCTATCTACTCCGCTAGGTTTATACCCATTCGAGAAGTACGGTTGTACTGGCTTGTTCCAGGTTATAAGTCTCATGGCTCGGTCCTTAATTGACTAGGGACGGTTCTTGCCTTTACCAGAATCCATCCAAATCCATCCATCCGCCCCAGTCTAAAACTATTTTCATCATGAACAGGGCAATGTGGCGCTCATGTCTCCACATGCCGTTTTCCAACTATCTTTCCAAAGATAGTTGCCCAAGCACGAAGCTCCTTTGTAAAATCATGAGTATGCACGAATCTAAAATAAGCAGGGCTAAGCACGTTACCAAAGTTATCCTCTGGTTATATCACATCGAAGGTTACAAAGATTATATCTAAGGGTAGTCAATATAAGGGCATGGTATATCAACCATAGGTATCCTTTTGTGTATAGCATGCATATTTGTAATTTAAATCAACATCATTTCATAAAATAGGATCAATATGTTCAAAGGGAAGTGTTGACTTGCCTTGCTCGCACACTTGTTGGCCGGGTCTTCAACGTAGTCGTGCCCGCTTCCTGGTTGCTATCCGTACGTGCAAAAAGCAATTGAATTCGATCGAATTCAATAAAGATACCAAGAGATCGAAAGAACCATAAAAACGACTCCAAATGTTTAGCCTAAAATTCTACTCGAGTTAGGGCGAGAGTTTTGGGATTAAATCCAATTTAAAAAGCGAGTTCGGGATTTTAGGGTTTTCACAAAACGTCGATCCAATTTAATTAAGGGAATAAATTTAAAAAACGTTAATCGAAAGAAATGGGTACCCGAAGTTTTGGAGGTCCGAGTACCAAAAGATTATATATTTTTAATGGCGGAAAGAAAATAGATAAACTCCGGATTAAAACGACGCGAGAACGAAATCTCCAAAAATCTGATTTTTGAATTCGAGATTGCACGAGAAAATACACGAGAAATCATTATATTTTTGCCCAAATATTTTCCAAAATATTTTCTAAATATTTTTCATAATTTTTCTGAATTTTCCCATAATTTTCCCTATTTTTTCCCTTTTCCTTTCCTTTCTTTTTTTCTTTCTTTTTCTTTTTCTTCTTTTTTTCTTTCTCTCCCCTTTCCTTTCCTTCCTCTTTGTTCGCCGCGCGCTCTCCCTTCTCTGTTTGGCCGGCGGCTGGCGCAAGCGCAAGGGCGGCGGCCCGGGGACTTACCGACGGCGACAGCGAGGGGATGCGGTGGAGCTCCGGCGCGCGGTGGATAATGGCGGCGGCTCCGGCGCATGGCACGACGGCTTGCGGTGGCTTGCAGCGCACGGCGGTCTACGGCGGCGACGGCTTGCAGCGAGGAGAGAACGGTGAGGGAGAGGAGGAAACGAGGCGGCAAGGTGGGGAAGAACGGGGAGGGCTTGGCCCCTTTTTATAGGCGACCGGAGAGGAGGGGAGAGGGGGAAGGGGGTCCGTGTGGCGGTTGGCACGCGGCGGCGTGGGATGACGGGGCCAGGCGCAGCGAACGTGTGGACCCCCGTTTTTGAGGCGGGAATCTTTCGTGTTCATAGTACCATTTCCCTGG
The DNA here is from genome assembly GCA_019925245.2 of Oryza australiensis. Taxonomy (NCBI): domain Eukaryota; kingdom Viridiplantae; phylum Streptophyta; class Magnoliopsida; order Poales; family Poaceae; genus Oryza; species Oryza australiensis. Next base: position 78,968 of record JAIFGZ020000381.1, on the reverse strand, counting down.
ATCGAGTAGTTGGTACCCACGAATACAGTACTGGATAATCAAGTGCACATGCACGAATAGTCTTACATTACCATTATTACATCAATAAGCCCGAAGGCAATGTTCAACCCACAGGACCTTATGGTCCGAATACAACATAGAAACAGAATTTAGATAAGGCAGCGGAAAGAGGCAGCGGCTTGTCAATTGCCACAGGCAACGACCGGAGCTAAGGTCTAGTATGCGCCATCAGTTCCTTCGCCCTCCTGGTAATACGCGTATGGGTCTTCTGGCTCTTCATTTCCATCAGCTGGAGGTTTGTGCGTATAGCAAGGGTGAGTACCAACCGTACTCAGCAAGCCAACACAGAATTGATGCATATGATAGGTTTATTCAAAGAACATGGCTAGGGTTATTTTTGCGTAAAGCCAATTTTCACAATTCTTTTCACAAACCTATCGACTAGCCAAATCCAGTTTTAATTTCATAGTTCATTAATCCGGCGACGGTTCTGTCTACCATCCATTGTGACTCCAAGGATGGCTTCCCGCCTCCGATTCGTCATGGTTTTCTGGGGAGTCCACCCCTTCTCGCATCTCGAGAAGTTGATCCACCAGCGAATAAAATCATCATGCAAACCCATCCCAACATTTTTAAGTTCAAAGTCTAGCCAAGCGAAAGTCTTGTCACGATGCTCAATATCCGCGAGCACGACTATTCGAATAGATTGATTCACTCACACTGCAGTGGATGTACACTTTACCCGTACTCCGCGACTGCCCATTGAATGAGCCTACATCCCTTTATATGAGACGGTCACGGCAAAGCCTTTCGATAACCTCACTTTGGCAGTACCCGCTCCATGAACTTAAGCCCTCATGCACTCTAGCCGTCCTTTTCTAGCAGTGAGAGGAGTTCTGGCGCACCCGGGGTAAGGGAAAACTTCTCAATCTTTAAGTTTAATTAATATCGATTCAATTTCACCATTCACAACAAAGGCCGCAGCCCCATTCTCATCGCATAAGCCACATCATAGAGAACCATCTATGCAAGGATACTGCCTCCGCTTGGCTATCTAGTCGCTAGGTCTATACCCATTCGAGAAGTACGGTTGTACCGGCTCGTTTCCGTCTATCTCATGGCTCGGTCCTTAACCGACCGTGGGTCGGCACTTGCCTTTTCCGGAATCCACCCAAATCATCCAGCCGCCCCAGTCTAAAACATTTGTATAGTACTTTCAATTTTCATCAAACTTAGTTCATCATTCTCATGGCCATGTGGCGCTCATGTCTCCACATGTCGTATCTCAACTACCTTCCCTAAGGTAGTTGCCCAAGCACAAAGCTTTTTCATAAAGTCATGAGTATGCATAAATCTAAGTATAGCATGGCTAAGCAACGTTTTCAAGTTATGCTTCGATTGTTTGTATCACATCGCGAGTTACAAGGAGTAATTCTAAAGGTAGTCAATAGCAAGGTATGGCATAACAAGTATAGGTAACTCGTAAAGCATGCATGTTTAGAGTTTAAAATAACATCATTTCGCAATTGGAATCGATATGTTCAAAGGGTGTGAAGACTTGCCTTGCTCGCACGCTGGTTGAGTGGGGTCTTCCGCGTAGTCAGTGTTCACCTCTTCGGACGCTATCCGTACGTGCGAAAAGAAGGGTTGAATCCAATTAGAATTCAACAACATCAACGAAAAGAAAGAGATCCCAAAATGATCGCGGGAAGCGGTTTCTAAACACAACCTCAAACTTCGAAATCTTAAAGGTTGAATCAACGAAAAATGATTTCAGTTAGACCGAGTGAACCATCTTATGGTTAATATGTATTTTGCACTTGAGTTTGAAGATATTCTAGAATAATTAGGTTTCAAATTTTATATTTCCAATAATTGATCTTTAATGTTGCAATTATATTTATTAGGGTTTTTGGAGTTCTAACGACAGGATAACATCATCCATGCTTAACCAATATTTAAAAAGGTTTCATGCGAATTTTGATAACAATCTAAAGGTTGGACAATATTTGAATTCACAGGAAGAAAAATTGATCTATAATTCATTTTCACAAAGTATTTCGTTTTAGAAGGGGAAAGAATATTATACTTATTCCTAAATAATAATATTTCAGAAACTTTATTTTATCCTAAAATATTTCCAAAATAATTTATACTTTTACCCCTATTCTTTTACTATTTTTCTTTTCTTTCCCTTTTTTTCTTTTCTTTTTTTTCTTTTTCCCATTCCCTCTGTTTCTTCCCTTCCCTCTCTGCTCTACTACCACCGGCGGCCGACGGTGAGGGAGAGGGCGCCGACGGTGAGGGAGGGCCGGAGCTAGGGGAAGGAGGGGCTTTTCACCATCTTGGGACCACGGGGGTCCCATTTCTCCACTCGGTCGGGACCGGGGAGCGGCGGAGAGGGCTGGCGACGGCGAGGTGGTTCGGCGGCGGTGGCGCTCGTTGGCAGCGAACTCCGGCGATATCTTGGCCAAGGCAAGGGGTCTACGAGCATCGTGAGCCCTAGGGATGCTAGAGAGGGGGTTGGTTTGGCCGGGAGGCGCTGAAGTGTGCTGGCGACGCGGGGTGGCGGCGGCCGAGACAGGGAATTCGAGGGGGCTCGTCGCCGGCGATTTCCGCGACCTTTGGCTCGGGAAACTTAGGGGAAACAACACTTAGAGCACGGGGATAACGGTAGTACCTTCAATTCGGGAAGAAACCAGCCGAGTGTGACGAATTTCGGAGTTTTACGCCGGGCGGCCGAGTTAGGGTTCTTCCGCCGAGCTCCGATTCTTCCCAAAATTCAAGCAATGCAACGGCTAATTTTTGGGGAAAAACGGGGAGAAAGCACGAGGGAGTTGTGGCGAAGATTTTCGGTGTTGGGGGCTCGGCTCGGGGTGGCCTCTTATAGGCGGTCGACGGAGGGCGATGCGACGGCAACAATGGCGCGGCGTCAGCGGCATGGCGCGGTTCCGGGGAGGTCGTGCGCGACGTGCGGCAACCGCAGCCGATGCGCGTGCGTACGGTGAGCGCGGCGAGGGCGGTGCGCGCGGACCGTGCAGCGCGACGCTAACGCGGTGGGTACGGCGACGACATGGCGACGGCATGGCGCGGCGTCGCGACTTTGGCGACGCGGATGGCGCGGCTGTACCGGCGGTGGTCGGGCGCGCAGACGGTGTCATCGGCCGAGAGCGCGCGTGCGCGGTGTCCTGGTACGGCGCGGCACGGCGTTCGGCGCGTGGCGCGCGCGAACGTGGCAAGGACCGGTCGAACACCTTCGACGCGATGAATAGTGTACTTTTCCTATTTCACCGATTTAATTTTCCTAATTCCCTATTTCCATTTCCTTTCTTCCTAAAAATCCCCAAATAAATTTTGGTATTCTCGTAACAATCTCAAAAATTATATTTTCCACTTCTCACTTCTTTTCAAAATATATTTTTCATATTTATTTTGTTTCTTCTTTTGAATTCAAGAAAATAGGGTTTTGAATAGAGATGAATTTCTATCTTCATTTTTTCTTTTTCAAAATATTTTTATCATCAAATCCCAAGTACTCATTGTCTTTCCCCTATCAATTAGGGTTTTAAATCAAAATATACCTTTTTGTAATTCACCAAATTATATACGTATATGCTCTTTTCAAGGTACACACATTTACATTTTGAAATCGTTTTCACCCGTGATTTCAAAGCTTAGGTTTTGTCCCATTTTTCCTTAAAGTAATTCTAGAAGGAAAATCTTATTTTGTCAGACTGGCAATCCGATCGAAAAACACGATAAGAAGCAATGATTCCCAAAAAGTTTTTGTGAGTTCCGATTTTTACGTTCCGAATTCCATTCCTTCGATTTTCGGATGTTACGTAACGCGCGGCCACGCGCGAGACGGCGGAGTCCGCGCGGGCGACGCGTGGCGCGGCGGGCGGGCGGGTCCGGCGCGGCGAACGCGCGGCGCGCCGCAAGGACGGTGGTGTCCCGCGCGGGCGACGCGTGGCGGGCGCGGCGCGGGTCCGGCACGGTCGTGGCGCGGCGCGGCGTGGCGGCGGGGCCGAGGCACGGCGCGACGCGGCACGGCGCGTGGCGCGCGCGTGGGAGTGGGGCCGGGCACGGCGCGCGGCGCAAGGGCAGGGGCCGGGTGCGGGCGAGCATGGCGCGGCACGTGGTGCGCGCGCGGGCGGGCGCGGTACGGCCGTACGGCGTCGAGCACTTGGTAGACGATGAATAGTGCACTTTCCGAATTCCCGATTTAATCTCTAATTTCCAAATTCTATTTCCTTTCACCCCCAAAATTTGAAATAAAATATAGTACACCCAAAAATTAAGTTGTAAAATTTATTTTCAACCTTTTCACCCAGTTTTATTATTTTAAAAATATATTTCACATATTTAATTTAATCCTTTTTCCTAAATTCTAGAAAATACAATTTTGATTCCAAATAATTTCTTGACTTCATATATATCCTTTAAAATATTTTATCACTCACTTTATTCACTAATTAATATTACTCAATTACCAAAATAATATTTTGACCCCAAATATATATTTTTATAAATCCTCAACCCCTTTCCTATTTTATATTTAATCTTCCAACTCTAAACTCCGAAATTTTTCTCTCCAATGGAAAGTCAACTCGTTTGAATTTTCTCAAACATCAAGATGAATCGCTCACATAAAAATTTATGTAACAAAGCTGGCAAATAAGAAGCAATAAACACGATGAGAAGCAATGAGCAAAAAGTTTTTGTGAGTTCCGATTTTTAATTCCTGGTTTTTAAATTCTCCAGTTTTCAGGGCGTTACACTCTATGAAAAACTTTGTCGTTCCTCAGCTTCCAAAGTTCCCAGGCTGCCAGAAGTGTTATCTCGGAAATACATGGCGTTGTGGATGCAGAAACCATCCGCCCATTCTATTCATTATGCTTAGAGAATTATCCCATTGGATTTGTAAGGCGGACCAAAGACGCCCAAAGGGACATAGGAAGAAGAGGTGCTCGACAGTTTCTTCCTTCCTTGCGTCGCACATGATACAGAGGCTGTCATCTTGAATATTTATATGTCTTCTTTGAAGCATCGATTTCGTGTTAAGCCTATCCATCAACAATAGCCATGCAAAAAATTTGATTCTCGGCATGCATTTGGATTTCCACAGCAACTGAAAGCTTTTGTGGCTTTCTATGGAGCTGAAGATGTGGTTGTAGAAGCACCTTGAGGTGTATTTGTTTCCCCAGATCAAGGACCAGTTGTCAAGAGATTCTTCTTCATACGGTAGATCCTGCAAGAGCTATTGTAGCGAGTCTAATTCTTGGTAGGCTTCATCAGAAAGGGGTAGATGGAAGATTGTGTTCATGTCCTCTTCCTGCATAATCTCAACCATTGACACATTTCTTTTCTTGGCAAAGGATGCAAGATGAGGGTAATTGACTGAAATATTCAGATTATTCCAATTGTCTAGCAAGAAGTTCACCGAGTTCCCTCGTCCAATCTTGCAGGTGGCAATCGTTCTGAAAAGGTCATTTAGCCGAGAGATGTCTTTCCACCAAAAGGAGTCTGTTTCCCTGCAGTGATGTGGGACCTTGGCCAAATAGTATTTAGACCAAATAAGGTTGACCCACGGGATGTCTTCCTGATTATAGAATTTTGAGAGCTGCTTGATGAGGAGAGCATCATTTTGCAATCTCAGGTTGATGATCAAAGTGTGTTTGATTCTTCTATGGTGATGAACAATTGGCATGTGTGGTTATTGGTTTTGTTATTTGGAGTTTATAGGCAAATTGGATTTGGAGATATTTGGTTTTTGGATAATGAACAGTACTGCCAACAGCATTGTCCGGTCAGACCGGGCTTGCTATGCCAGTCTGACTGGAGGACACTGTGCGGTCCGACCGGGCGGGCATCGCTGGTCAGACCGGTCGACACAGTCCGACTGTAGGCCAATTTTGTTTCGGTTTCGGTCTTGAGTTGTTTCCTTGCATATACATGGAAGTTTCATGTTTCTATGCGCATGTATGGTTGTTTATGCTGACAATGAGTCAAGTTGGAGATAGCTTGTGCTCTGATATGGTTTCTTTGTTTAATTATGTGCAGGTAATCTTTACACCTCGGGAAAGTGTTGCCGGTGATAGAATTGGAGTCAACTTGGAGATAAGGTGACGTCCAAGATGGAGATCATGCGGGATACTAAAGAGTAGTGATTGATGCACGTAATTGGTGGAGTTTCCATATGGCATACGATGGAGATATTGTGTGCGTATGGGATACGGAGTTATAAAATTGGAAGGAGTTCAATTTTGTTACAATTGGAATATGTAAAGTTCGTTTCTTGTACGGGAAGGTTTTCTAGTGGATTAGGACTTCTTGTATGAGTAGGATTCGTGTCTTTGGGCTACGCATCTTGTGTATAAATAGAGATAAGAGGCGTGGCTTCTCGGTATCAAGTTTTAGAGAGAGTTGAGTTGAGAAAAGTTTAGGGTTTCGAGTTTTAGTCAAAATTTTGTGAGGAGTGCTATTGATTGCACTTTGTAAACACAGAGAGAATCAATAAAGTTTCAATCTACTTTAAGAGTTCTTCGGTTTGTGTTTCTCTCGGGTGCGACGGTCTAATCGGTAGTTAGACTGGCGGCCTCCAACCGGTCAGACCGATTGGATCATTGCGGTCAGACCGGCCTTCATCGGCTACGCTCGGCGCATCGGCTACATCAGGCGAATCGGCTAAGTTCTGGTGCTCGGCTACACGGGCGGTCAGACCGACGGTGATCTGGCGGTCAGACCGAGCAACACCTCCAGTCGGACCGCACGCCATCGAGTTGTGAGGGTAAGTCTTATTTCCGCTGAGATTTGTTTTTGGGTGTACCAACCATTCACCCCCCCTCTGGTTGGCTTAGTTTGGGAGTTCGATCCTACAAGTGGTATCAGTATTAGAGCCTCATTTTCTTCTTTGGATTTTTATCGATCTAAAGGTTTTTTGCCATGTCTGATAAGTTTTCCACCAAGCCACATGTTTTCAATGGTACGGATTTTGCTTATTGGTGTAGTAAGATGCAATCTTATATCATGGCTCAAGACTATGATGTTTGGCAAAAGGTAGCTATTCCTTATGAGATCCCTGAGGTTATTAATTCTGAGGCTGGGAAAACTGAATTTAGTAACAATTGCAAAGCTCGTAATGTTTTATTCAATGGGATTTCTCGTTCGGATTTTGATCGTGTTTCGCATCTTCAAACCGCAAATGAAATTTGGATTGCTTTAAGAAACTATCATCAAGGAACTAACAACATAAAAGAACTTCGTCGAGATCTTTTCAAAAAAGAATATATAAAATTTGAGATGAAACCTGCTGAAGCTTTGGATGATTATCTTGGTAGGTTTAACAAAATTTTGAGCAATCTTAGATCTGTTGATTGTGCCTATGATACAAACTATCCTCAATCTGAGATTTCTCGCCACTTTTTGAATGGTCTTGACATGTCTATTTGGGAGATGAAAGTTACTTCAATTCAAGAGTCTGTTAATATGGCTACTTTGACTTTGGATTCGCTTTATACAAAACTCAAAACTCATGAGATGAACATTCTTTCTCGAAAAACGGATTCTAAGTCAAGTGCTTTGGTTTCTTCTTCAACTTCTTCTGATGTTTCTTCTTCTTCAACTCCTAGTGCTCTTGCTTTAATTAATGCCATGTCCGATGAGCAACTCGAGCAATTCGAGGAGGAGGATTTGGCTTTGGCTGCTAACAAACTTTCTAGAGCTATGAATAAAATCAGGTTTAGGAAAAGAGGTGGACCAGCTCGCTGTTTTGAATGTGGTGCATTGGATCACATCCGCTCCAACTGCCCCAAGCTTGGGAGAAGCAAAAAGGAAGACAAAAGCGGTGAGAAGGCCAAGGACAACAAGCCCAAAGGGAAGCGCTCGAAGGAGATGATGAAGAGAGTGCTAAGCAAAGTCTATGCCACTTTTGAACCATTAAACGAGATAGTTTCTGATAGCGAGGAAGAGAAGGACAAGAACATCTCCAGCATTTGCCTCATGACTCGCGAAGATGAAGTTTCTGAAAATGAGGAAGATGAGGTAAGCTCTCTTGAGGAAGCTATTCTTGTTTTAAGTGCAAAAAATAAAAATGTGAAAAGATGTTCAAAAACAAGAATTTGTGAGTGAGTCTTTGAATGCTGAAATTGCTAGATTAAAATCTCTTATTCCTAATGATGATGAATGCAAAAATTGTGAGGTTTTAATGCTTGAAATTTCAAAAATTATAGATGTCAATGATTCTTAAGTTTTGGCTACTAAAAACCTTGTTTAACATGTGATGCTAATGAATTAAAACTAAAAGATGCTTTAGCTCGTGTTAAGCACATGGAAGACATTGTTAAACAAGATAAGGTAGTTTCTTGCTCTAAATGTCGCAAAAATAAAGATGTCATGATTGGTTGTGAAAGTTGTGCAAATCTTGAAAAAGAAGTTTCTTATTTGAAAAGTTCCTTGCAAAAATTTTCTGATGGTAAGAAACAACTTAACATGATTTTGGATCAATCTAAAGTGTGTAGCGACAATAGGGGAATAGGTTTTAATGCTCATGACTATTTCACCAAAAATCCCCCAAATGTTTTGAGAATGACTGAAAATGGTAAAATTCTGACAAAACCTAATGATGTAAGAACAATTTTTAAATCTGTTGGAGATATGGCATCTCTTTCGTTTATCTAAAAGAAACTAAAACTAATATTTCAAAACCACCAACCACTAGGGAAAAGTTTTCTTGCTCTTTTTGTGGTAAAGATGGTCATCTTGTTGGTTTTTTGTTTCAGATTAGCACGAAAATAGAAAAAGGAAAGAGATATTAATTTTACAAAATCAAAGTGGCAAAAATCTGGCTTTCCCTTGGGAAGGCCGGTTAGACCGTGGGTCAAACGGTCGACCGGCCGTGGCACCCGGTCGACCAACGGCCGCCTCGCCTCGTCGGTGGCACGCGGCCGACCGGCAAGACCCTGGCCGATGCTCCAAAGGAATTTTTCTGAAAATTCTAAAACTATTTTTGCACGTGGATATATGCCTATTGGATCTGTTGGTCGTGTGTCTTAGTACTGGATTCCTAAATTTCTTTTGACTAACCCCAGTACTGAGGCTTCGACATCTTCTTTTGCGTAGGCGTTGGTGGCGAGGAAGGAAAACGTGTGGATCGTGGATTCCGGTTGTTCACGGCACATGACCGGTGATAAAAATTGGTTCTCCTCCCTCAAGATGGCATCCAAGTCTGAATCAATAATCTTTCCAGATGCTTCTACAAGTGCCATTCTCGCTACCAGATCAGTCAAGGTAAGTGACAAATTTGAATTGAAAGAGGTAGCTTTAGTCGAGGACTTAAAGTATAATTTACTTTCAGTTTCACAAATTGTTGATGAGAATTTTGAAGTCCACTTCAAGAAAACTAGAAGTAAAATATTTGATTCTTGTGGTGATTCTATGTTTAACATTTCTTGTTATGGGAGAGTTTTTAAAGATGATTTTGGATACCCTATTTCTCCCGTTGTTACATGTTTGGTTGCGAAATTCAACAAAGATTAAATGTTTTGGCATCGCAGACTTGGACATGTTGGTTTTGATCATTTGACTAGACTAAGTGGTTTGGATCTTATTCGTGGGTTGCCTAAACTTAAGAAAGATCTCGATTTGGTTTGCGCACCGTGTTGTCATGGTAAAATGGTTGCTTCTTCACATACTTCTATTCTTTCTGTGATGACGGATGCACCGGGACATCTTTTACATATGGACACTGTTGGTCCAGCTAGAGTGCAATCCGTTGGAGAAAAATGGTATGTGTTGGTTGTTGTTGACGACTTTTCTCAATATTCTTGGGTTTTCTTCATGGCAACTAAGGATGAGGCCTTTGGACACTTTCGGAGTTTGGTTCTTCGCTTGAATTGTGAAATTCCTGGTTCTTTGAAAACGATTAGAAGTGATAATGGTGGTGAATTTAAAAATGCTTCTTTTGAACAATTTTGCAACGAAAAATGCATTGAACATCAATTTTCTTCTCCTCGTGTTCCTCAACAAAATGGTGTTGTTGAAAGAAAAAACCGTTCTTTGGTTGAGATGGCTAGAACAATGCTTGATGAGTATCACACTCCTAGGAAATTTTGGGCCAAAGCTATTAACACTGCATGCTATGTTTCCAATCGTATTTTCTTGCGATCTAAACTTGGTAAAATGCCTTATGAGCTTCGATTTGGTCGTCACCCAAAGTTTCACATTTGCGTGTTTTTGGTTGCAAGTGCTTTGTCTTGAAATCAGGAAATTTGGATAAATTTGAATCACGTTCAACCTATGGTTTATTTCTTGGTTACCCCGCACACACTTGTGATTATCGTGTACTTGTTTTGGAAATTAACAATGTCGAGACTTGCGAAGTCACTTTTGCTGAGGCTAGTCTCGGTACTAGACCAGAACTTTCAGGTACTTTGCCACAGGTTCAGGGGGAGGAAGGTCGTATCTTCGAAGATGAAAGCGACAACAAAGACGACGAGGTCGACCTAACCGGTTAGACCGCCCGAGTGCCGCCCGACCGGAGCAGTGCCGCCCGATCGACCGCCGTAGACCCGGCCGACCTGGCAGGGGCCGATCACCTCGGATTCTGTTGATTCCAATCAAGGGGATTCGTTGGCGACTACGACTAGTGCAGGTACAGAATGTGATTCAACTTCTGAAATCACTGCTCCATTGCACATTCAACGATAACATCCGCCAGAACAAATAATAGGTAATTTACATGAGCGGACTACAAGATCTAAGGTAACTGCTCATGACTTTGCAAATTCTGCTTTTGTTGCTTCTTTTGAACCCAAAGATGTTACTCATGCATTAACTGATGAATCATGGATTAACGTCATGCATGAAGAACTTGAAAATTTTGAAAGAAACAAAGTTTGGTCTTTACTTGAACCTCCTTCAAGACATAATATTATTGGAACCAAGTGGGTTTTCAAAAATAAACAAAATGAGGATGGTTTAATTGTTAGAAATAAAGCTAGACTTGTTGCTCAAGGTTTTACTCAGGTGGAGGGTTTGGATTTTGATGAAACTTTTGCTGCTGTTGCTAGGATTGAAGCACTTAGACTTTTGTTAGCTTTTGCTTCTTTTTCAAAAGGTTTTAAATTGTATCAAATGGATGTTAAAAGTGCTTTTCTAAATGGCTTTATACAGGAGAAAGTTTATGTTAAACTACCATCGGGTTTTGAAAATTCTGATTTTCCTAACCATGTTTTGTCAAAAGCTTTGTATGGTTTGAAATAGCCACCTAGAGCATGGTATGATAGACTTAAAAACTTTTTGCTTGAAAAAGTTTTCAAATGGGAAAGATTGACAAAACACTTTTTGTTCTTAAGCATGGTGAAAGTCAACTTTTCGTTCAGATTTATGTGGATGATATCATCTTTGGTTTTCAACTCACGCTTTGGTTGTAGAATTTGCTGAGACTATACGCAGAGAATTTGAGATAAGCATGATGGGTGAATTGCCATACTTTTTGGGATTACAAATTAAGCAAACACCTCAAGGTACGTTTATCCATTAAACAAAGTACACCAAAGATCTTTTTCGAAGGTTCAAGATGGAGAGTTGCAAGCCAATCTCTACACCTATTGGTTCTACTGCTGTTCTTGATCCCGATGAAGATGGTAAGACCGTGGATCAAAAGGAGTATAGAAGCATGATTGGATCTTTGTTGCATCTAATTGCTTCTAAGCCAGCCAGACAGTTTGTTGTATGTTTGTGTGCACGCTTTCAAGCTTCTCCTCGTGCTTCACATCATCAAGCGGTCAAGTGAATAATGAGGTATTTGAATCATACACTTGAGTTTGGAATTTGGTATTCTACTTCTTATATTTGCTTAAGTGGATATTCCAATGCTGATTTTGCTGGTTGTAGAATTGATAGAAAAAGTACTAGTGGAACATGTCATTTTCTTGGTACATCATTAATTGCATGGTCTTCTAGGAAACAATCTAGTGTGGCTTAATCAACTCCTGAATCTGAATATGTTGCTGCTGCTAGTTGTTGTTCACAGATTCTTTGGCTTATTTCTACTTTGAAAGATTATGGACTTGCTTTTGAGAAAGTACCTCTTTATTGTGATAATACAAGTGCCATTAACATTGCTAAGAATCCTGTTCAACACTCATGCACAAAGCACATTGACATTCGCTTTCACTTTTTGAGGGATCATGTTGAGAAGGGAGATGTTGAATTGAAGTTTTTGGACACAAAGTTGCAACTTGCTGACATTTTCACTAAACCATTGGATTCTTCTCGCTTTGCTTTTCTTCGAGGAGAGTTGGGAATTATTCATCCTTTTGGCATGTTTTGAGGGGGAGATTTGTGCTCTTGTTTTTATCAATCAATTCTTGAATAATATAAATTGAGAAAAAGAGAGCTTTATCCATACATATTGTATTTTCATGTGCATGCTAGCAGTTCTATGAAGATTTATTTGTCACTAGCATAGCTTATATGTGTTCTAGATTTTATTTTTAAGTGAAATGATGCATGACATTTAATATCATACTTAAATTAATGAAATATGCAATGTTGATACTAGTGCATGTGTTGATTTATAAATGCTTATATATGCACTGTGTTGAATTATTATTCCTCAAATTGCTTTAAAATTGCTCATTGTGTAAAGAGAATAAAATATTATCTTTGAGAGAAAAAAATGAATACCGAATCCTTGGAAACAGTCTTGACAACAAGGACGTATTCGAAGTGAGCAAAAATAATGGGTGTCGAATCCTTGAAAACAGTCTTGACGACAAGGACGTACCCGGAATAATTGAGAGATACAAAAATATGAGCAAAGGAAAAAATTTGGCTCAATTAAATATGAAAAAATTCTCTTGGTTATCATGTGCAAAAAGCCAATTTGAGAAAGAGTAATGATTGCAATCGGTATATATATTTGGGTTTATCTTTCAACCTATGTGCTTGTAAAGATGCTGCATTATAAATCGTTCGAATCCATGAATTTTGATTGCATTATTGATCTTAATTATAAAGACTTTGATTCATGACTATACTCTAGTGCATATTTGCTATATAATTGCTGAGTTCATCTTCTTATTTTTGCAACACATGACATGACTTGCTCTATGTATGGTGCCAAGCTCTTCAATAATAATGAACATAATTCTAATGCTTGATGAAATCATTGTCAAAAGGGGAAGAATAAATGAGAGAACAACAAGTAAGACAAGTTTTTCAAGTTTTTCTTTGATTTTTGAGCACTCAAATGCTTTTTACCATTTTTTGTTTTTAATCTTCAAAACATCAAAACAAAACATTTTTATTTGGTTTGCCAATGTGTTCATCAAGGAGGAGATTGTAAGATCAAAATGTGTTTGATTCTTCTATGGTGATGAACAATTGGCATTTGTGATTATTGGTTTTGTTATTTGGAGTTTATTGGCAAATTGGATTTGGAGATATTTGGTTTTTGGATAATGAACTGTACTGCCAACTGCATTGTCCGGTCAGACCAGGCTTGCTATGCCGGTCTGACCGGAGGACACTGTGCGGTCTGACCGGGCGGGCATCGCCGGTCAGACCGGTCGACACAGTCCGACTGTAGGCCAATTTTGTTTCGGTTTTGGTTTCGAGTTGTTTCCTTGTATATACATGGAAGTTTTATGTTTCTATGCGCATGTATGGTTGTTTATGCTGACAATGAGTCAAGTTGGAGATATCTTGTGCTCGGATATGGTTTTTGTGTTTAATTATGTGCAGGTAATCTTTACGCCTCGGGAAAGTGTTGCCGGTGATAGAATTGGAGTCAACTTGGAGATAAGGTGACGTCCAAGATGGAGATCATGTGGGATACTGAAGGGTAGAGATTGATGCATGTAATTTGTGGAGTTTCCATATAGCATACGATGAAGATATTGTGTGCATATGGGATACGGGGTTATAAAATTGGGAGGAGTTCAATTTTGTTACAATTGGAATATGTGAAGTTCGTTTCTTGTACGGGAAGGTTTCCTAGTGGATTAGGACTTCTTGTATGAGTAGGATTCGTGGCTTTGGGCTGCGCATCTTGTGTATAAATAGAGAGGAGAGGCGTGGCTTCTCGGTATCAAATTTTAGAGAGAGTTGAGTTGAGAAAAGTTTAGGGTTTCGAGTTTTAGTCAAAATTTTGTGAGGAGTGTTGTTGATTGCACTTTGTAAACACAGAGAGAATCAATAAAGTTTCAATCTACTTCAAGAGTTCTTCGGTTTGTGTTTCTCTCGGGTGCGGCGGTTAGACCGGCGGCCTCCAACCGGTCAGACCGCTTGGATCATTGCGGTCAGACCGGCCTTCATCAGCTACACTCGGCGCATTGGCTACATCAAGCGAATCGGCTAAGTTCTGGTGATCGGCTACACGGGCGGTTAGACCGGGCGTATATTACCGGTCAAACCGGCGGTGATCTAGCGGTCAGACCAAGCAACACCTCCGGTCAGACCGCACGCCATCGAGTTGTGAGGGTAAGTCTTATTTTCTCTGAGATTTGTTTTTGGGTGTACCAACCATTAACCCCCCTCTGATTAGCTTAGTTTGGGAGTTCGATCCTACATAGACCACCCTTTAATTTTGGTCTTGTTACTAAATTCCATGTTGCCAGGTTTCCCCCTTTCTTTTCCATGCTGTTGCCCCTCCAAAGGCATTGTTTTCTTGTTCTGTTGATAGCTTCAGTGATACCCTTTGGAAATTTTAAGGTAGACATGGCGTAGGTTGTTATTGGTGTTATTGCCAAATTGATCATCTCCAATCTTCCCGAGAAGGATAACCAAGTCGCACATGCTGATAGCTTCCTTTCAATCTTGTCCAACATGGGCACAAAATCTTCAATCTTCGGTTTTGTTGTCCCCGTAGGTAAGCCTAGATAGGTGAAAGGCAAGGAACCCACATCATAGCTGAAAGTAAGTGCCAGATGGTGTAATTTGTCAGCACTGATATTGATCGGATACATGTTTGATTTCCTATAGTTGACCTTCAGGCCAGTTGCCGTTTGAATACTATTCAGGAGGTTTTTGAGAAATAAGATCTGCCAAGCATCTGCTTGAAGAATGATGATGGTATCATCTGCATACTGTACCACAGGGAAGTCCTCGTTTGGTTGCGCAACCGACAGATGGAGGAAGCCTTCTTGTCTAGCTTTATTGATCAGAACTTGGATCATCTCAGCTGCTAGTACAAAAAGGAGAGGGGAAAGAGGGTCCCCTTGTCTCACGCCTCTCCTGCATGTGAAAGTTTTCCCAGGGACACCATTAAGAAGCACCGACGAGGATCCTGAGGAGAGGATCTCCTTAATCCACTCCATCCAACTATCTGGGAAGCCGAGGTTCTGCATCATCAAGAGTATCGCCGAGTGCTCAATAGTGTCAAAAGCCTTTTCAAAGTCTAACTTCAAAATAACCACCTCTCTTCGGGAGAAGTGGCATTGATGGATATACTCATATGCCCAGTGCCAGCAGTCCCGAATAGATCTAGACCAGATGAAGCCATATTGATTTTGGTGAATCACTAAGCAGATGACCCCTTGTAACCTGTCAGCCAAAACTTTAGTTATTATTTTCAGAGAAGAGTTCAGCGGGGAGATAAGCCTGAAGTCATTAACTGTTTTGGGGTTTTCTTTCTTGGGGATGAGGGTGATGAAAGAAGTGTTGATTGGTTGTAAGCTTGCTTGCCCTTGTTGGAAGGAGTCACAAAGGCAGTAAAAGTCTTCTTTGATAGTTGGCCAACATTTTTTAAAGAATAGTCCATTGAAGCCGTCCGGTCTCGGGGCCTTATCGCTGGGCATCCTTGTAACAACTGCATCAATTTTTTCATGCGTAATTGGCTGAGCAAGTGAGTCCAGTCCTCTCTGGGGAGAATAAGGCTTGAGAGGTCAAAGACCATGTCTGGATTGGAGGAGGAGCCCAGCCTATCTTTAAAGGAAGACCAAAGCAGCGCAGCTTTCCCTGTATGATCTTGAATCCAGATCCCATGCTCATCCTTAATCTGTGAGATTGTATTTCTTCGATAGGAAATTATGGCCATGCTATGAAAGAATTTAGTGCATTCGTCCCCGAGCTTCACCCTTCTCACCTTGTATCTGTTCTTCCAGTAGATGTTTTTATAATGTAGCCAGTGATGAAGCTTTTGCTTCACTATTTTCCTTAGATTGGCTTCTGTGTTGAAAAGACATCTCCTTTCCTCTAGGGAGTCAAGGAAGGGAATCACAGTGTTGCAATTCTCTATAAGAACTCTAAGGTTGGATATGTTTTTGCTCCAATTTTTTAAACCCACTCTTAGGATTTTAAACTTCCTTGCAATATTTTTGATAGCATCTCCCTGAACTGTGATAGTAGACTAGCAACCTGTTACTGTATTTATGAAATCGGGTTGCTCTGCCCAATAATTTTCAGAACGGAAGATGGTTGCCTTGGGGATCTTTGTGCCAATTAGGATCTTACAAGGGACATGATCTGAAGTGGTTATGGCCAAAGGAATCACTCTGGTATTCAGGAAGTCTGTCGTCCAATTTGTGGAAGAGAAGAACCAATCCAGTTGTTCTAGGAGTGGATCTGACTGCATATTACTCCACGTGAAGGCCCGACCCTTGATTAGCAGTTCAATTAGGCCCACGTGTCCAATAGCTTCATTGAAAGTGAAGGTGTCCAGTATGTTCCCTCCCGGCTTATTTCTGATGGAAAGTGAACGATAGAAGTTGAAATCACCCAATTAAAGCCAATCATCCCGCTCCTCGATCTCGTGATTTCTAAACCAAGTCATGAATTCTGAACAAAGAGGTTCTTCACAGGGTCCATAGACTACTGTTAATTTCCAGGTTATCGGAGCTTGGAGAGAGGTTAGGGCGACTGAGATACCAAAGCTTTGCTTGTCAAAGACCAAGCACGAGAAGACACTACTTTTCCAAATAACCATGATACCTCCCGAGGCCCCCACCGAAGGGATGAAGTCAAAGCAGTCAAAGCTCTTTGGAGTTAAATTCCCGATGAAACTTTTGTCAAAAACTTCCCTTTTAGTTTCCTGAATGCAAACAACTGAACAAGCACTTTCATCAATTTTGTTTCTGATTGCCTCCCACTTTTCTGGGGCATTAATTCCTCTGATATTCCAACAAAGAATAATCCAGTCGCGATTGATCATAATAACAGACGAGTGATAAAGAGAAAGGGGCCTGAGTGGCGTAGCAAAATAGGCATCCGAAGTTTCCTTTCCCAGAAAGAAAACCCATAATCATAAAGAACATGTAGATGAGGGGGCGAGGATATAAAGCCCACAGCAGGGGCAAAAAAAGGTTCAACAGGCCGAGGGAGGCATTAGTTATAATACAGCAGTGATCAAAATAGTCTGAACCAGCATGTAAAGACAGAACAGAGCATAAAAGATAAGGCAGGAGATTAGATTTGGCCGGGCTGTGGATCAAGAGCATCATCATTGTTATCATCTGGGTTTTGCATCAGCACGTCTTCAGAGATCTCACTAGGAGCTACTCCGCAATCAATTCCCCATCCTTGTAGCACTGAGAGCTGCATTGGCCCCTCCTTTCCAGTGTTCTCGTCAATTTGGACCACAACAATTTTGCGCTTCTTGAATGGGTTCGCATCAAGCTTAACTGTTGGACAGAAAAACCATTGGAATTAACATGATGTCTTGAGCTTTGTCTCACACAATTTTGCATTAACGGAGTTTGATTGTTTACAAATTGAAACTCTGGAAGGAAGGGCTAAAGATTTTGTACCCGGAGGAATTTTGTTCTTCTGGACCGAAAGGGGCGTGACGCTAGCCGAGTTGTCTGTAGCTTGGGTGTGGGCTGCACCCGTGTGCACGGTGGCCATCTCCTTGGCCATGCGGCTTTGTCTGATGGCTTTGTCCACCATGGGCCAGAGCCTGAGGGGAATGGCGTCTTTCACCTGGTGCCAAGGAACAATCTCCAGCCCATGTGCTGGCATTGCTGTGGATCTTTCCCTCCAATCAAGCAGACTCAAATCTAGCCGCACCGGGTTTCTGGAAGATTCCTCGATTTTGAAGGAGGTGTTGGGGATGTCTCTCCTGCCATAGAAAGCTAGGTCTGCACACCTTGCCCTAGCATCTTCAAAGCGAGCCTGATTCTCATTCATAGTAGGGGAAGTTGTCTCGTTGGAGGATGAGATGTCCTGTTCTCCATCCCCATGTTCTCCATCCCCATTCAGAGCTTTGATGAGATCTTCAAGAGGTATATCAGGACGCTGAGCGTGAAGGTAGCGCATTGAGGAGGAGGAGTGATCAATGTCTATATAATGGTGAGGGATGTGGGGGTGCTCTGGGATCTGGGGGTCCCAAGCTGGCCAATTGTTGTCTTGCTGCCCATCTACTTCCATGTCCTCGACCGCCTGCTGCTCATTAACTTCTGGTTGTTGTTGTTCAAACTGGTGTTGGTGCCAATGCTGCTCCTGTTGATTCCCTGATTGGTGTGGATCGCCCCCAATAACGCCCAGGTGATCGCCCCCTCCTTGCTGTTCGTGTTGCCACTCAGGGGCCGACAGCACTGGATCGGGCAGAAAAGGCTCCGGCGGGGATGAGGCTGACCACCATGGGGGATCGGGTCTTCATCTGCAGGGAACTGATCTGGAAACTGGCCGTTAAGGGTGAAAACTAGGACCATCCAAGATTTGCCAGTCCCATCAAAGAGAGAGCCCGCCGAAACCACAATGTTGTGCGGGTCTCTATCAGCACTCGGAACTAGCATTCTTGCTGAGATCCTGGATCGGTTAGCGTCCCTGTACCAGTCTATCAGCCGACCAAAGGGTGCAACCGTCGCCTGGATGTAGGTATCAATCTAGTAGTCCAGGAGAAAAGCAAGCATCATGATCCAACAGAGCCTCATGTAGCTACAGGATCTCGTGTTTATTCCCTCATCATGGCGCACTACACGGATGATAATGTCCTGGCCCGGGAAGAAGGGAGAGTTTCGGACCAACCTTTCCCGCTGAACCACTGTCCTGAGCTTGATCAGCCCTAGACTGAGAGGCGAGAGGTGCGCATCAACAATGCGAACTTGCTGGTCCTCCTCCAGGAAGTTGCAAGCGTTGGTGAGAGCCTGGCGAAGGAGGTTATGATCTTGGGGCATCGGCTCCATGGAAACAATGGCATATTCCTCATGGCCTCGTGGCGGTTCACCTCCCAAGGCCACCCTGGTTCTTGCCGACCGCTCCCATCCATGTTCCGCGTGAAGGCCGCCGATAAGAAAAGGAGTTGGATTCACCGGGAAGTTGGCCATGTCAGTGGAGGGATTGGAGGAACTGGTGTGAAGAGACTGCGGGCTGGTAGTGCAAGATTGAGTTTTTGGGGAAAAAGCAGTCGCCTTAGAGCAAGCAACCTGGGGAACAGATTGGAATGACAAAGGAGATGAATCTGCTGGTTGCTGATCATGGGCGTGAAGGCGGAGGTGGGCGACTGATGGTTTCCAAGAGGCCACACTAGGGCTCCAGGTTAGACGAGGTGTGGATCGGGTCAGCCCATCGCACAGAGAGAGACTAGTTCGCGCGTCATGAAATTTTGGTTTCCATGTAAAGCGTGAGACTTTGGTCGCGCGTGACATGCAACGCGAAACAGTGTGCCCAACAAGGTTGCACCGGGTGCATCGAGTCCGTCCCGGGCAATTAAAGCCGATGTGACCCGGCGAGAGACAAGTGCTACATGGTTTTGAAACCGAGGGAACAAAAGATGGGGAACATGTAGACTAAGATTTGGAAATCTTCTGTGTGCAACCGGTACTGTTGGCAATTAATGCAGAGCTAGGCTGGAAAACACCCGACCGTTTCAAGCAAGGCCGAAGAACACGAACAGGAGGTTGCAAGCCTGGGTTTGAGCGGCAAGAAAGATTTCCAAAAATGAGTTTACCAGGGAACAGCTGGAAGAAGGATCCAAGCAGACTTTAAAGGAGCCGAAAGATAGAGAATTTTTCAACCCAGCTGCCTTAGTCGGGGATCGGATAATCGGTTTAGCAAAAGAGACCCTCTTAGAGCCCTTGCGAGCAAGCTTTTTGGATCTCTTAGAAACCACTTTGATCCATTCTTTTTCCTATTCCATTTCCCAGAGACGCTTTTCCCTCTCCCAATGAGGGGTGCCATTGCTCCAAAGATGGAAATAACAATCAAAGCAATCCGTAATAACCCGAGGAGCTTGTAAACATGAAGGCACACTTGCTTAGAAAAACCCGAGAAGTGAAAGTGATTGTTGCTTAGGAAACAGACATGAAAGTTTTCAGCCTTGCCACCCAAACAAGCTTGAAGAGCAAAAGCAACAGAGTCCTCGGACAGACGAAAGAGATGGCGACGAAAAGTGACCAGCAGGAAGAAAGAACCCAAAACAGAAGCCAAAGGGTGATGCACTGGTGACCTGAAAAGGCGACGAACTTCTTCCTGGAACGTCAAACCTTTGTCAAAGTCCATCCTGCTGGCAAGATCCAAGGTGGACCCCATGATCGAAGCCTTCTCCGACCACACTAAGCAGTAAAACTCATCGTGAATTCGGGTGGCAGGAAGGAGGAAACAGAGAGAGCGCGGTGGTGGTGGGGGACTCATCGATGCAGAGGTGACTCTATAATTTTGTCAATGATGAAGGCAACATTGAAAAATTAGGGGGACATATACCATACAAAAAATCAAAATTAGAGGATTTCAAATTTTATTTGGGACTTTGAAAACTTTCAAGATGAAGATCTCAGAAATTGGCAAAGAATATATTACAATGTTCAAGACACAGGAGTTTGCTGATTAAAAGAGTTGTATATTACAAAGAGTTTGCAAAGTTTCAGAAATTAGCCTATTACATGCCAAGGAAGTTCTTAATAGCCGATATTGCTTTTTGCTTGATATCTTTAATTTGGCCGATTGTTGCATTATTGGCTTCGTCGGTGCCTGGGATCGCTTTGGACGATTTACTTAAATCCCCCAAGTACTTGATGGATGATGCCAGCTTGGCTCTTTGGTCTTCGGTGGCCTTGGGGAGATCTCGCCGCTTCGCTCTTCGGCGATGATGTCGCATCGCACTTCTCCAACTTGGCAACCGCCTTCCGCTCTCTCTTGCTTTAGCCGATCGATCTTGAGCTGAGTAGCCAACGGTCCAACAATCAACTCATCTAGCTTGGCTTTCTCGGCAATGACGCTCTGACGGTTGTTCTCGATCATTGATTCTAGATTGGCCTACGCTCTTCTATCTGTGAAATCATTGTCATGATTAATATTTATGATGAACAATTGGCTATGCAAATAATTTATTTAATGAATTGGTTTGAGAATATGTGTGGTTTTTGGTGTGGGTGTGTGTGACTAATGTGGGTCAGGTTATGATATCTATGCCCAGAAACGGTTGTTTTGTCTGATGGTGTGCAGGATTCTTGGAGGCCAACTTCGGTCAACGGTGGTGATCGGGACTAGACTCAGGGAGGAGTTGAGGTCCAGACGATCAAGGAAGCCGGGTGACGAAGTACGAGATGGCACACGATGGATGGACATCGTGTGGGAGAGATCTTCGCAACGGGCTTCACGAGGTATACGTGCAAGCATCGGTGTTTGCGAAGGAAATTGGTTGAAAAAAATTGGAAGAAGAGTATATAGCACTACAGTACAGTGAGGTACTGTAGCATACATATATGTGTGTCGATAGATGCATTGTTGCATGCATGTGTGTTGCTTGAATTGGGATTGGCTGGAGTGCTCGAAGAAGGTGCATGCGGCACTGTAGCATGCGACACTGTAGCATACAGCACTGTAGCATGCAGCATGCATGCACGTGTGCTGTTCCCATTGGAAGCAGAGTGACTCGGTGGCTGTTGGCTGCATGTGAGTCAGACCAGGACGGCAAACATGCAGAGGAGTCCGACTCGGTTGGCGGTTGCAGGTTTACAATTTGGAGATTGTAATTGATTTGGTAATTGGGAGGTTGAGTCCTATTGTTATTAGGAGTTCTACACCTACTTTGAGTAGGAGATTTTTATGTATAAATAGAGAGGGAGGGTGTGCCTCCTACATATCGATTTTCAAGAGCGAAACTTGAGAGAATAGCTAGGGTTTTTGAGTTGGATCGAGATTTTGGTGAGGAGTGCTCTTGTTGCACTTTGTAAACACTTTAGATGCAATAAAGTTGAAATAGTTTGATCTACTTCTTCGAGAGTTCATCTTTCGGTGTTTTCTGGATCTTGATGGTCTGACCGCAGGTGTGCGCGCGGTCTGACCGACGGGTTGTGGCGGCGGTCCAACCGAAGGCTAGGCGGCGATCTGACCGGCCAGGAGGGGCGGTCTGACCGGGGCAGGTAAGGGGGTGTGACCGGCGGCGGCTTCAACAGTTCCTGTTCATTGTCGCTTTGTAGGTTGGTTTCATCGGTAAGAGGTAAATCTTTTAATTCCGTAAAAGATTTGGTTTTTTTGTTTCCCTACCATTCACCCCCTCTCGGTAGGTTTGTTTGGTCTTATTCGATCCTACACTATCAAATATACGTTGCATCGCCCTTTCTAGCTTGTGCCGATATTGATCAATGTGAGCAGCCTATGAGATTACATCAGTGAGGTCTTCTGGGAGCTGGCTCTCGATCTCATTGAATCGGGTTTTGATCGGCCCACAGTTTATGACCAGCTAGTCCAAGGTGAAGTCCATGACAAATGATGTCCGAAAGCTTCTCTTTGAGATCGTTGGCTACCGGAATTTGGGCTTGGCTCGTGACCTCTTCGTCCTTGCCGATGAATTCTTTGACATCAAATGGAAGTATGTCGCTAAAGTCTGCAAGCAACAGCTGAAGTATCAAGACCCGGACAAATACAGTAAGCCGATGTTATTCTTGAAGAAGGAGTTTTCTTACTCTGACAACAGGGACTGGCGCTCGCTTCTCTTCCTCAACGTTATGGCTACCCCTAGCCGATGGAGTTCTCTCGCTTGATGCATGGGGGCAGCCGATGGAGACTGAGGAGGCTATAAAAAGTGTTAGTCCGAATTGGCTGGCTAAAAAACAATCGAGAAAAGATAAAGCCGAGGGTTACTAGTGAAGCTGGACGGGGAGGCCGATTCAACAATCTTTTGTACTACAAGAAGGAGTTTGGTTTTAAAACAAAGACTTCAAGCAAATTTAATTTGCCAAAGCTCCAAGAAGAGGGAGACACATACTGGTTGAAGGCGAGGAGGACGTTTTGGGGGAGAAGGAGTTTTTTGAGGCTGATCATCGGCTGATGGTGTTTGTGCATACTTGTTTGAATGACTTGATTTGGTCGCCGCTTCCTCAATGGCTTGGTCGATTTCTTCCTCCATGATCTCTTGATTGAGGGCCTCTTCCACGCTCGGATCCAAGGACGGCAAACTGTCGGCTGGGACTGTCTTTTGTTTCTTTGGTTTTTTCTTCTGCGTAGACGATGGACCAGCAGCTGACGGCTTGGCCCTTTTCCTTGACAGCGCCTCGCGGGTTTGGCCGTGCAAAAGTGTGGTTACCTTCGGCGCATTGAAGCCAATAATAGATGGAGCAAGTCCTCCACTTGGAATTCGCCCTGTGGCGTAGTCGATCTCAACTCCTGAGTTGCTCACACCAGGAGGGTTTGAGTCTATCGTCTGCAAGAAAAATTGGTAAAGTGTTAGAAGATGACATCCGATTACTTAAGAAGAAAGATACACGAAGATGGAAGTACTTACAATAGGGGTTGATTCCGGCTGAAGAGTGGTGAGGTACATTGTGGCAGGTTGATGGAAGATGTGTTTCTTGAACTCGACCCACCATTTGTCATAAGCGGCGCTTCTCTTATGGACCAGTTCTAACACCCCAATGCTGCCAAAAGGGGGGCTTTCTATGCTCATCAGCCGATCCATCATTATCCTTGAAGTTATTCCCCTCTCGTCTGGATCTTATCTGCATAGTAGAATCCGATCGGCAATTTCCCAAGCCCGAGTTGTCTACCAGCCGATACAGGATAGTAGAATTCGTATAACTTCACAACATTTCTACCTTGATGGATGTTGATCGGCAGTATGCATGGAGTAAGGGTTGTGGTGAAGATTTCCCTAGACTTCGGGTACCTTTCTGAGTTTAGCTCGTCAAAGTTAAGCTCAATCGGCAATTCAAACTCTGAGTGGTCTTTGTAAAAGAACCATGTCCGATTGTTTTTGTTGAAGCCTTCGTAGAAGAGCGTGAACCAGTTGGCAAGGAGCTCATTTGTCAGCTTTGACCCAGGGTGAACGGCAGCCGCCTCTCCAAAGGACAGGCACCTCCGAGTAGTCACTTCTTCCCCTTTGTCATCCTTAGTCGGCTCCACCAAAGGGAATCTTGCATCGGCTAGACTGGGCCTTCTGGAGATTTTCTGAGTATGCAATACCAGCCAGAGCTACAGGAACCACCATGGGCCTCCAGTGCCTATGGTTACATCGTCTGCTATTTTGGCCGATGCCTGATTCAGGGTTTGGTAGAGGTATCCTAGCATAAACTTGCCCAAGGGGACTTAGGTTCTGGAGGCTAAGGCCTTGGCTATCACTTGCCAGTTGGCTGTAGGGCCACAGCTGGATCCGCAGAAGATAAATTTCTCCAACCACATCATCAGGAAGGCGGAGCGCTCTCTAGGGCTGACAGATTCTGGTGCCCATGTTCATGTTGATATATCCATTCCAGTCCCCAATGGCTTTGGTCTTCAAAGAGTACTGGCCCTTGCTGTCCAGCCGATTGGGGTTAGCCGATGATAGGATGTCTAAGCCATTTATCATGAAGACATCGGCTAATGTGGGAGTCATCGGTCCTTGTTGGAAGAGGAAAGCATTAAATGTATTGTTCCAGAAGTAGCATGCAGCTAATATTAATGGTTCATCCTTAGGCTGATCGGCTACAGAAAGTGCTAAGCACTGAGCTATGTCTATTTCCTCCTAGTGGCTATGCTTGCTGGCCTCCATTCTCTTATACCAAGTAGGCCAGGATTTGTCGGTTGAAGGCTAGGATTTGAAAGTCCCATTCCAAGGCACTAGGCTCGAGTTTGAAACTCTGTATGGCATCCTATTGGTCTCAACATTGATAATCTCATAGGGTCCTTATTGCCGATAGGCCCTAGGAAGTATCTCTTATCATTGAGCAGACTCGGAATAACTACTTGATGAGCAAGATGCTACAACTGAAAAGGAAGAGCAAAATCAAGATTCTTGAAGCCTAGAGTTCGGATCTACAACTACGAGCAGAAAAAGAAGGGATTTAGCGGATGGAGCATACCTCAGCAAATTCAGCGGGTGAAGAACTGGAGGGAGCAGCGAAGGCCGCCATTGGTTTGAATCCAGTCGCCGAAGGAAGGGGATCGCCGCAATGGGGTCGAGAGCTCCGAGGGAATCGCCGGAGAGCTTGAGGAAGTTTTTAGCTAGGGCTTGTGTTGATTGCGAGAGTAACAGCGTCAGTTGTTTGGCGTGGAGGGGGTGTCATTTAAGGAGTTATCGTGATGGTCGAAATAGACTCGCCTTAGGTTTTCTCCGAGGATAGGATTGCACAAAATTCGCAACATTATCAATATCGCGGACTTGGGGGGCATGTGTTAACGACCAAATTTGGTAAGCAAATTCCCGAGTTTGGAGAAAGGTTTGAAGTGGAATCAAGGGAGCGCATGATTCTCGAAAACAGAGGCCGCGTCGGCAGAGTCCAGATCGGCTAAGAAGCCAGTCGGCTGAGTCCGAGTCGGACAGGGTAGCCGATAGCCGATTCCGATTGGGAAAAGCAGATGAAACCAATCCCGGAAGGAAAGCTTAAAGATAATCATTGAATTCGGTTTCCAAATACTTCAAAGATATTGCCATCTACGGATAACTTCCTGCAACGGCAATTGTATCTTTAATTTAGGATATTTTGTATAGTTTCCTTGTGTAACACGGCATGGGACCCCGTCCTAATGTATTGTCGTACTTTGAATAGTAGGTAAGATAGAAGTTGTATCCTACAAGGACTTGGTTATAACCGGGTATAAATATGGCCCGGAGGTTTGTAATTTAGAAGAATCGAATCAACTCAATAAAATCTCGGCGCATCGCCACCTTTTACTTTTACTTGCAATCTCGACAAGTTCTTGCCTCGCATTGGGCTGCATCAGGTTCCGATCTTCGTGCAAGGTAATTCCTTGTTACAAGCGGTTTGTGCTATCGGGGTTAGTGCTTATATCGTCATGATACTCTGATCTCGTTATTACAAATTGTTTAATTTATCATATACGTCATATAATCTAGTTCAATGTCTAGATCTAATCCATGATTGGCTAGCATCTCCTCGAAGATAACAACCGACGGGATTAGATCTTGGGGTTGATTTGGGTCATACGGCGTATCCACCATCTTGAAAGGTTTTCATTAGCCTATATAGATCTAATGCTTCTTTTATGCTTAATGATGCATCGGTTTGATCTATTAAGTCGCTTTTAGAATCATATAGATCTATTTGGCTCAATAACTGCTATTAGAGATAGTACCGAAGTTTCAGCCGATCTTACCTCTTTTAACCATCTTATATGTTCTATTACTGTTAGTGAAGGGTTACGCGGAGGCTACGCTAGCCGAAAACAAAAACTTTTAACCACGCAAACCAGGAACACTTGCAAGTAAGGGCCGATAGATCGTTACCGATTGGAGTAGAGCGCAGCGGAATAGCCAATCAGGGCAATCCGATCCGGAACAATGTAGCCGATTCCCGGAGACAGCCGATTCGCCAATCAGCCGATACGAGTCGTCCGGCCGTGTTCTCACGCCTCGCTCCGATGCGCCCGACCACAGCCGATTCCACCACAGCCGATCGCTCCGATTGTAGCCGATCCGAAGCCGATCAACAGCGCGCAACGTAGCAGCGCCTCTACCGGTATCCATACGTCCGGGGACAGAACGCCGAACACCCGTGTGCTAGCACGCGATGCAAGGCTAGGGTTTGGCTCGAAAGTGGGGAGGGTTTCCGTGGAGATTGATCTCAGCGACTTCTGTTGCACGCGATGCAATTGACATGTCATAGCTCTCCACCCCTCCCTCCTTTATATAGAGTTGGCCGACTGGGACTAGTGGCCGATTAGGACTCTATTTTGAATCGGATCTCATCCGTATCTCATAGAGTTAGCCGCCCATACGTCGTAAGCCTATAGGACTCTATCCGATCGGATCCCTATCCGATCGAGCCGTATCCGAGTCCAACTCGAATATCTATTCTATCCCCTTAAGCGTGCGACCCGTAGGTTCAGGTATACTCGGTTTCGGCTATAGTCTAACTTAGCCGATCGTCGGCTCGAGTCCAACTCAGCCGACTGTCAATAGCGGCGCCTAGCAGCACATATTGACACCATAGTATACAAGAATATAATATCGGCTCGAACCTGTAATGTGTACACAAATCCCTTTGCCTCACGATACCGCTTAAGCTATAGGCAAGATGTGTGCCATCCCTTCAATAGCTTAACCATTCACTCGAACCGTATTGGATTATCCGTCCGTTGATTGACTCCTCAATCAACTTAGCATGGCCATGCATTTCCATAATCCATTACCTCGAGGGGCCCAGAGATATCTCTCCAAAGGAGGGGCAAATTCCATCTTGATCACTCACATCCCACTCCATGTTTCATAGCAAACCCGAAAACTACCTTTATAACTACCCGCATTAAATAGCGTTTGGTAGTCCCAAAGTAGGCTACTACACATGTTGGAATCCATGGTGATCTCGGGTTTAAGGACTTTGTACCAACACTACCCGAGACCAACTAATGGCACATTAATTCCCGTAGTGTCTCATGGTGGGTCTATCCAACAATGTGTTCTCCAACACATATGTCCATGTTTATTGATTTGGTATCTCCATACCCATGATCTATGAGACATGATCATCAATCAATGGACATGCCGATCTTAGAATCATATTAGTTCCAATAATATGATATATGATCGGGATCATTTAGAAATAGATTCATACATATCGAGTCTCATAAATAAGTCACGTACTTATTGATAAATACAAGATGTCTATTTCATGGAACTGAATAACACTTTATTCATTTATACATAAACATTGACGTGATGTCCAACATCTCCATGTTGCCTCTAGGGCATATCACTAACAATCTCCCACTTGCACTAAAGTCAATCATGTAAGTATCTAATACCCATTGCTCTTGTGTGCGCCTCATGTTTCGTGAGGAGAGGTTTTGTCGCGGATCGGCTATGTTGAGATCCGTGTACACTTTGCATATCTTGACATCACCTCTGTCCACTATCTCGCGGATGAGATGATATCGCCGAAGTATGTGTTTGGACTTCGATGTGATCTCGGCTCCTTGGCTTGCGCAATGGCTCCACTATTATCACAATAGAGAGACATTGGACCAGTCGTACTAGTCATCACACCAAGCTCGAAACGAATTTTTGATCCAAACAGCCTCCTTTGCAGGCTTCCGAAGCAGCAATGTACTCGGCCTCCGTTGTAGAATCAGCAACGTATCCCGCTTGGAACTCTTCCAGTGACGTGCCTTCGTTCAGCAGAACACGAACCCATTGCGATCTATAATCATCCTTGTCCGTTTGGAAGCTAGCATCGGTGTAACCACTTACAACGAGCTCTTCTTCACCTCCATAGACTAGGAACATATCCTTAGTTCTTCTCAAGTACTTAAGGATATTCTTTATGGCATCCAGTGACATTCACCGTATCTCGACGGTATCTGCTCGTAGCACTCAAAGCGTACGAGACATCCGGGCGTGTACAAAGCATGGCATACATGATGGATCCAATTGCCAAAGCATATGGAACCATACCCATCTTATTCCGCTCATCATGTGTCCGAGGACACCGATTCTTGCTAAGATTAATGCCATGTGACATGGGCAAGAAACCTTTCTTGGAATCATGCATGTTAAACCTTTTCAACACCTTGTCGATGTATGTACTTTGGCTTAATCCAATTAGCCTCTTGGATCTATCTCTATAGATCCGAATGCTAATATGTATGCTGCCTCCCCGAGTCTTTCATGGAAAAACTATTTTTCAATGAAGACTTGACGGATTCTAGCATAGGGATATCATTTCCAATCAACAATATGTCATCCACATATAAGATTAGAAATACAATTGCACTCCCACCGACCTTTTTGTAAACACAGGCCTCTTCTTCGTTTTTGATGAAACCAAACCCTTTGATTACTTCATCAAAACGAATATTCCAACTCCGAGATGCTTGCTTCAATCCATAAATGGACTTCCGTAGCTTGCATATCTTTCCGAGCGATTTTGGATCGACAAAACCCCGAGGTTGTATCATGTATACATCCTCGCTTAGGTTTCCATTTAGGAAAGCCATTTTGACATCCATCTCGCCATATCTCATAATCAAAATATGCAAAATCGCTAGGATAATCCGAATAGATTTAAGCATTGCGACGGGCGAGAAGGTTTCATCATAATCAACTCCTTGAATCTGTTTAAAACCTTTCGCCACCAATCGTGCCTTATAGATGTGAACATTTCCATCCATATCGGCCTTTTCTTAAAAACCCATTTACACTAATGGTTTTGACACCATCAGTGGATCAACCAAGTTCCAAACTTGATTGTCGTACATGGATTCTATTTCAGATTTCATGGCTCCAAGCCACTTGTTGGAATCGGGTCCCACCATCGCTTCCTCATAGGTCTTAGGTTCATCGTTGTCCAACAACAATATATCATGTTGTTCCGCACTGTACTGGTGTGCACGACGTGATCTTTCGACCTTCGTGGGGCGGTGTATCTACAACCGGTGGCGCAACACTTTGCTCCTCCCGTTGTGGTTCGTGGTCGCTGAAACGTTTTCGGTGTTTCTTGAACTTCTTCAAGATGCACCCTGCTCCCACTAACCCTTCTTGAAAGAAACTCTTTCTCCAAGAAGACACCGTGTCGGGCGACAAACACTTTGTCTTGTTCCCGATTATAAAAGTAATATCCCTTAGTTTCCTTAGGATATCCCACAAAGAAGCACTTGTCGATTTGGGTGTGAGCTTGTCGATCGTAAACGTTTTACATAAGCTTCGCATCCCCAAATTTTGAGAAAAGACAAACTAGGGGTTGCCCTGTCCATATCTCATATGGTGTCTTTTCAACCGACTTAGATGGAACTCTATTTAGTGTGAGCGCATGTTTCAAGAGTATATCCCCGAAGGATAACGGAAGATCACTTTGGCTCATCATCGACCGCACCATGTCCAACAAGGTGCGATTTCTCCGTTCGGACACCCCATTCCATTGTGGAGTTCCGCGGAGTCAACGTGGAACAATTCCACAATCCTTCGATGATTACCAAACTCTTGGCTCAAGTATTCTCCTCCACGATCCGATCGTAGAAACTTGATTGTTTTCCCTAAATGATTCTC
This sequence comes from Oryza australiensis, assembly GCA_019925245.2. NCBI lineage: Eukaryota > Viridiplantae > Streptophyta > Magnoliopsida > Poales > Poaceae > Oryza > Oryza australiensis. Next base: position 48,610 of record JAIFGZ020000381.1, on the reverse strand, counting down.
GTACTTCATTCTGGAATTCTTTAAACTTTTCAAAGGATTCGGACTTATGCCTCATTAAGTAGATATAACCATATCTACTAAAGTCATCGGTAAAGGTAATGAAATACCGATAACCACCTCCGGCCGTTGAGCTCATTGGTTCACATACATCGGTATGTACGAGTGCCAATAAGTCACTTGCTCTCTCACTATGTCCCGTGAAAGGTGCCTTTGTCATCTTACCAAGTAAACAAGACTCACATGTCTCAAATGATTCAAAATCAAAAGAGTGAAGCAGTCCATCCTTATGGAGCTTCTCCATGCGTTTCTTATTTATATGGCCTAAGCGACATTGCCGGATAAACGTGGGGTTTATATCATTAGAGAGTTGCCTTTCGTATTAATGTTATAGATGGGAGACGCTTCAAGATTCAAAACGTATAATCCATTCACCAATGGAGCATGAAAATAGAACATATCTACGAGATATATTGAACAACCATTGTTCATTGATCTAAAATCATATCCTTCCGCTTGCAAACATGAAGCGGAAATAACGTTTTGACATAGTGTTGGAACACAATAACAATTATTCAATTCCAAAACTAATCCGAAGGTAGATGAAGTGGTACTGTGCCGACAAAGAATCGTAGCAACGCTTGCTCCATTGCCGACGCGCAGTTCACCTCGCCCCTTCTCAATCCTCTACTTCTTCTCATTCCCGCAACGATTTGCAAATATGAGCTACCGATCCGGTATCAAATACCCAAGAGTCGTAGGTGAAGTAGCAAGATTAATGTCTATAACATTAATACCTGAAGCGTAGTCGCACTTTGCTTCTTTTGAGATCCTCCATGTACTTCTTGCAGTTCCTCTTCCAGTGGCTGTCTCCTTGCAATAGAAGCAAACGACATCCGATGCCGCCGACCCTTCTTGCCCTTCTTTGCATTGGAGGTACTCGCGATCTCATCGAGAGTTAACTTCCTCTTGGTGCAAAGTTTCTTGACAGTGGTTTGCGCTTAGCCTTCGCATCATCATCACATGATGAATATTCTTCGGATACTCTCCTCACTGTCTTTAGTATCCCATGCAATTCAGCCAAGGTTCTATCCATATTGTTCATGTGATAATTCAATATGAATGGCTCGAAGCTCGGAGGGAGCGACCGGAGAATCACATCGTAGCCAACTCTTGGCTAAGGGGAAAACCTAGTTTTTCCGGACTCTCAATGTAGCCAATCATTTTTATCACGTGCGGATGACGGGATTCCCTCAACAAGCTCGCACGCAAACAAGGACTTTGAGGTGTTGAACCTCTCGGCCCGAGCTTGGTTCTCAAACATGCCACGCAGTCCCCGAATAATAGTGTGAGCATCGCTGCTCTCATATTGCTTCGAAGCTCGGGGATATTGTAGCAAGCATGAAACAGCTTATATCTAGGGCATCATTAGTGTGCTTCGATAAGCCCTCCATGCGCTTGCGTGGCATTATTTGGCAAATCCTCGGGATAGGGTACTTTAAGAACGTACTCCTTACGCTCTTGCTTGAGAACAATTCTCAAGTTGCGATACCATCCATAAAGTTTGTTCCATTTAATTTTTCCTTTTCGAGAATAGATCGCAAATTAAAGGTACTGCGTGTAGTATTAGCCGCCATTTATTCTACAACAGAAAAAGCAAAGTTTAGCACAATGTTTATGCTATGTCTATTGTTAAACAATTTAACATTAGACTCCCATTACGTATTTTCCACCTTCCCTCTAGGTTACGTATTGGGTCAAGATCCACATGTTAATTAATTTTCTAGTGAGCTTTGGCATCACTGCTAGAAGATTAATAACATCGGTAAACAACTCCTTGCTAATCACATCTCTATGTGACTCTTGTCGTTGGTGTGGCATCTCCATGCCCCGGCCCCAACCTATGCCCCAAGGCCCAAAACTGTTTTGATAGCCTTGTTAAGTAAACCAAATGCTTCGCATGTATATGTCCGACATATACCCCTCGTGTTATGATAGAGAATGGCACTCGCTTTGGTAGACCCACCATTGACGAGCATAACGGTGACGGGTGCAACATTTGGAAGGGCATCATTACTACTTAATATTGTGAGGGATGCTATCCTATCAAACAAACATATCACATATATGAAAGCAGGTAGAATAGCATAAAATAGTATGGCCCCCTTCACATGGTGATCTCCATCTCCATGCCGGTGTAGAGGATCTCCATCTTCATCACCGTTCTTCCGAGTGTCGAATGCTTGATTTCTTCAAACTTAGCTACTACTATAGAAGCTCTAATTGAAGATTACATCGACTCGCAGGTCGTGAAAGAATATTACAAGCGTTGCACGTATGAAAGAATATTACAGGGATTGCACATATGAAAGAATATTACATGCATCACATGCATCTCATACATACAATAGGGCCATACCATCTCAAAGCATTCTCTGCAAAAACAAGTTAGGCGTAGAAACGTTTTCTACCTATCGCAGAGATACGACATCGAGACGACCTATAAGGGGGTACGCACACGGCGGTCCCGCTTACGGAATTCATAGATCCAATCTATGAAATCGCATACGGAAACCATGTCGGCATAATCATATTATGCCGTCCCGATACACTATCAAGGAAGATGGTTTGCGTAGGCGCGAGGCGCTAACAAGATCGGACTACGAGATAGCTTCGGCATAATCACATTATACCGTTCCGATACACTATCAAGGAACGCTATCTCGAAGCCGACTCAAACCGAGTTCTACGGATATTGCTTCGACGTAATCACATTACGCCGTTCCAATACACTATCAAGAAACGCAATTACCATGAACTCTCCTCAACAAAACCCGTAAAACCAATTGATCTAATCAACCCGTGCGCAAAACTTGTTCCGGATCCAATCTAAAACCCGAACTAAGCAAGATACCACTAAAGGGTTACTTGGAGGCTACGCTAGCCGAAAACAAAATCTTTTAACCGCGCAAACCAGGAACACTTGCAAGTAAGGGCCGATAGATCGTTACCGATTGGAGTAGAGTGCGGCGGAATAGCCAATCGGGGCAATCCGATCCGGAACGTGTAGCCGATTCCCGGAGACAGCCGATTCGCCAATCAGCCAATACGAGTCGTCCGACCGCGTTCTCACGCCTCGCTCCGATGCGCCCGACCGCAGCCGATTCCACCACAGCCGATCGCTCCGATTGCAGCCGATCCGAAGCCGATCAACAGCGCGCAACGTAGCGCGCCTCTACCGGTATCCACACGTCCGGGGACAGATTGCCGAACACCCGTGTGCTAGCACGCGATGCAAGGCTAGGGTTTGGCTCAAAAGTGGGGAGGGTTTCCGTGGAGATTGATCTCGGCGACTTCGTTGCACGCGATGCAATTGACATGTCATAGCTCTCCACCCCTCCCTCCTTTATACGAGTTGGCCGACGGGACTAGTGGCCGATTAGGACTCTATTTTGAATCGGATCTCATCCGTATCTCATAGAGTTAGCCGCCCATACGTCGTAAGCCCATAGGACTCTATCCGATCGGATCCCTATCCGATCGAGCCGTATCCGAGTCCAACTCGAATATCTATTCTATCCCCTTAAGCGTGCGACACTGTAGGTTCAGGTATACTCGGTTTCGGCTATAGTCTAACTTAGCCGATCGTCGGCTCGAGTCCAACTCAGCCGACTGTCATCAGCGGCGCGCCTAGCAAGACATATTGACACCATAGTATACAAGAATATAATATTGGCTCGAACCCGTAATGTGTACACAAATCCTTTTGCCTCACGATACCGTTAAGCTATAGACAAGATGTGTGCCATCCCTTCAATAGCTTAACCATTCACTCGAACCGTATTGGATTATATGTCCGTTGATTGACTCCTCAATCAACTTAGCATGGCCATGCATTTCCATAATCCATTACCTCGAGGAGCCGAGATATCTCTCCAAAGGAGGGGCAAATTCCATCTTGATCACTCACATCCCACTCCATGTTTCATAGCAAACCCGAAAACTACCTTTATAACTACCCGTTACGGAATAACGTTTGGTAGTCCCAAAGTAGGCTACTACACATGTTGGAATCCATGGTGATCTCAGTTTAAGGACTTTATACCAACACTACTCGAGATCAACTAATGGCACATTAATTCCCGTAGTGTCTCATGGTGGGTCTATCCAACAATGTGTTCTCTAACACATATGTCCATGTTTATTGATTTGGTATCTCCATACCCATGATCTATGAGACATGATCATCAATCAATGGACATGCCGATCTTAGAATCATATTAGTTCCAATAATATGATATATGATCGAGGATCATTTAGAAATAGATTCATACATATCGAGTCTCATAAATAAGTCACGTACTTATTGATCAATACAAGATGTCTATTTCATGGAACTGAATAACACTTTATTCATTTATACATAAACATTGACGTGATATCCAACATCTCCATGTTGCCTCTAGGGCATATCACTAACAGCTAGATGTTTAAAGCCGTCTTTTATATTAAGATCTTACTCTAGTTAAATGTGCTAAGCCCGACATCAATCTGTTAAGTCATCTTAACATTGATTGATCCTTGTTTAGTGTATTTAGCTTGGAATAATATCTATATAACTATCTATAAAGCAAGTAGTGTTTCCACCCAAAATTTTGTTCGCTGGCTATTTTGCAGAAAACCCCTTGAGTTTTTCCGAAATTAACCCGCAGTCCACCTGACTATTTTGTAGAAAACCCCTTGACTGTTTATAAAATTAACACGTAGTTCGCCTGGCTATTTTGCAGAAAACTCCTTGAGTGTTTATAAAATTAACCCTAGTCCGCATGTCTATTTTACAAAAACCCCTTGAGTGTTTATAAAATTAACCCAGATCCCAATGCTGAAATAGGCCTCAGTGAAGACATAAAAAAAAAAATTAAAATTACATGAGACTTCAACTTTGGAATAATTATGATAAAATAAAATGACGCTCGTTGCAACGCACGGGCATATTTACTAGTCTTAGTATAAAACTGTATCGGAGTATTAACCGATTCACATTAGATCTACGACATCGGCTACGCTATAAATATATATAATTATTATTCTAATGTGCTTTTGGATATAAGTGATTTATACTGTCTCGGTATGCTACCGATCTATCCCAATCACTTAGTCTAAATGTATTTTGGAATAGCAATTGTATATTATGGATATCTGTAGCCGATCGAGTAGGATCTAACTTTAACCAAATTGCCTATTTTTTTCTTGTTAGTTACAAGATCAAACCAACTGGCATGCCCTAAACAACGAAGGCAATCCAATTTGGACCTATACTAGAGCTAACCAAATCTCTCAAGCCAGTGCGTGGGAAAATTTCTCATCAACAGAGACACACATTTTTGGAGGATGAGATAGTCAAGGGGAGCAGGGTACCCCGAGAAATTAGTCTTGAAGAGAAGCGGATATATGTACCTACTCCGATAATTCAAGAACCTTTTTTCTCGATACCTGTTGTTGCCACACCGATAGCATAGAACGCTACGATGTCAGCACCTGTTGTTAGTTCTCCTGTGACAACAATGAATGAACAAGAGGAACTTGTTGAATAGGATCCTATAGAATAAGTTGTCACACAAGAGGAAGAGCAACATCAGCCCCAAACAGAAGATGTACACAACTCAGAAGATCTCAAAGAGAGAGGACATCTATTCCTAGTGACTACGAATTCTATGCTAGCGAAGAAGTTCAAATAGAAGGAGATCCCACCTCATTTGAAGAAGCCATGAGAAGTTCTCATTCATAGAAGTGGCTTGAAGCCATGGAAGATGAAATGAGATCAATGAGTACCAATAAAGTTTGGGACTTAGAATAAATTCCTAAAGGAGCCAAAACAGTAGGCTGTAGATGGGTCTACAAAACAAAATGTGACTCCAAGGAAATGTAGAAAGGTATAAAGCACGACTTGTGGCAAAAGGTTTTCTCAAAGAGAAGGAATAGATTATAATGAGACCTTTTCTCCGGTGTCATGCAAAGATTCCTTCAGAATTGTAATGGCATTGGTGGCATATTATGATCTAGAGCTACATCAAATGGATGTTAAGACGACATTTCTTAATGGGGATTTATATGAGAACATCTACATGGCACAACCCAAAAGTTTTGTTGTGTAAGTCAAAGAACGAATGGGATGTCATCCGAAGAAATCCATTTATGGATTAAAACAAACCTCCAGACGGTGGAATTTGAAGTTTGATGAAGTAATAAGAAGGTTTGGGTTTAATGAAAATGAGGAGGACAATTGCGTTTATGCAAAGTTCAGAAATGGGAGATTTATTTTCCTTATCCTATACGTAGATGACATCCTACTCGCTAGTAGTGACGTTGACCTACTATTGGAGACAAAAAAGTTTTTGTCCTCGAATTTTGATATGAAAGATGTTGGTGAAGCCTCATTTGTTCTAGGAATAGAGATTCACCAAGATAGAAGAAAAGGGGTTTTAGGATTATCACAAAAAGCATACCTAGAAAAGATTCTAAAGACATACACTATGCATGCGAGTAAGCCTACGCCGCTCCCTAGTCAAGGGCGATAGATTTGGAAAATTTCAATGTCCCAGAACCAATATGAGACCGATCAAATGAAAGCGGTTCCATATGCTTCAGATGTCGAAAGCTTGCAATATGCTCAAGTATGTACGCATCCTGACTTAGCTTTTGTTACCGGGATACTTGGCAGATATCAGGAAAATCCAGGAATAGATCACTTAAGATGGTAAAGTAGCTTTGTGTTATGTGCAAGGCACAAAAGGCCTCATGCTAACGTACAGAAGATCTGATTCCCTAGATATAGAAGAGTATTCAGATTCAGATTTTGCGGAAGATGTAGATGATAGAAAGTCCACGTCAGGTTATATATTCACTCTTGCAATAGGAGCCATTTCATGGAAAAGCTCCAAGCAAACCGTCATAGCATCATCCACGATGTATGCCAAGTTTGTAGCTAGTTATGAGGCCACGGGGCAGGCAAAATGGTTAAAAAAATATGTACCCGGGTTGAAAGTGGTCGACAGCATTCAAAGGCCACTCAAGATGTACTGTGACAATGAGCCAACATTGTTTTATGCTCACAACAATAAGTCAAGTGGTGCTGTCAAACACGTTGACATTAAGTTTTATGTTGTGAAAGAGAAAATCCAGGATCATACCATTAGTCTCGAGCATATAAGAACAAAGAAAATGTTAGCGGATCCGCTTACGAAAGGATTACCGCCCAATGTGTTCAGAGAACAGTTAGTTCGCATGGGTTTATAGGAAAGCCTATGATCCTTGGATTACGATAGGGCCTAGTGTTTATTTCGAGATGGAGAGGTGCATTGCAGTTGTTGCGTCTGATGGTTCAGTGGTGATTGGCATGATGAAGCGTGCCCTATGCATCGATCTATTTATAAGTAAATATTGAGTAAGAGAATTAAGAAAGGCGGAGCTCGAAGGGGAGAATGTTAGTTTGCGATCCCTAGGGGAATCAGATCTCCGATTCCCCACTCCGCCCGCGCGTCCTGATCGGGCGTGCTAGCCACTCTTGGCTGTGGGCCCCTCTCACACAGCGCAACATAAAAAGGGGGAGCCGTCGGCACATGCGAACCAATGTTCGCCGCTGCACACACGCTCCCCACAAAACCCTAGCTCTATCGATCTAAGACATGTGCTGAAGTGAGGGGATTTCCCGGCCGTAGTCGCCGCCTCGCCGTTGACATGGCCACATCAAGCTCCAAGGTCGACGCCAGTATGGGTTCCTTTCCCCTCTCTCTCTCTTTCTCCAGTTTACTCTCTAAGACTACCGCATTTTCTCCATGAGCTAGTCAACCTCTAGATCCGCACCTAAGAAACCCTAGAATCCTAACAGGAAGCAGTGTGCTAGATTGGTGGAAAAGATTAAAGATAATCAATGGGATCGCTCGGGGCTTGCAATATGTTCATGAAGATTCTCAGCTGAAGATAATTCACCGGGACCACAAAGCAAGCAATGTTCTGTTAGACTCCGAATTTAATCTAAGATTTCAGATTTTGGCTTAGCAAGGCTTTTTAGGAATGATCAATCACAATACATCACAAACCGTGTCGTCGGAACATAGTAAGTTCTAATGATATTATCAGCTAATAATACATTTGGTAGTACATTAGTCCTTGACATTACAGAATTTTTCACTGCAGTGGATATATGCGCGGGCATTACTCTCTCAAATCAGAATTTTTCAGCTTCAGTGTTCTGATTTTAGAAATCGTCACGGGAAGAAAAAACAATGTCTCCTATGACTCAGAGCAATCGGTTGATGTCTTAAGTTTGGTGAGTACCTCAGGGGTGATCAGCTATTACATACTCTACACCCAAGTAATGTTTTGTATTAAATCAGAACATTTACCTATCAAAATGCAGGTTTGGGAGCACTGGTTGGCAGGAACAGTCGTAGAGCTTGCGGATTAATCCATGGGGGGCATTGTCCTGGAGACCAGATCTTGAAGTGCATTCACATCGGACTCCAGTGTGTTCAAGAAGAACCCACAGATAGGCCAATGATGCCGATGCTGAATGTGATGCTTAGCAGCAGCACTGTGTGTTTCCAAGCTCCATCTAGGCCGGCATTTTGCATCCAAAAGAGTAGTGTCAACTCAGATTCGCACTCAGAAACCATTTCGTGGAGCTAATCAGTCCACAGACAGATCGCCTATGTCACCAAATCAGGTTTCGATCACTGAACTTGAGCCGAAATAAATCCAATGTGCTGTTGAATTCATATTGTACCTTTTTTTTCTTTTTGCAAAAGAAAAAATATCCGATGTAGGGAAAAGACCTACTTCATATATAGTGGCGAATCTAGGATTATTTCATAGGAGGGGCTGAAGTCGATGACGACGAACCTGCTGATGATAACCTCCGCCTCCCTCCGTAACCATCCTCCCACAGCCACACGCCTCCTCCTTCGAGAAGCGCTGGTGCTACCTCTGGGCCTCGTCTCTGTGCCTAATAAAACAAGAAAGAATACATTAGTGACAAGGCAAATAACTAATTCAACAATCTTAGTTCTCAAAGTAAAAGCGCATACTGCAATATTGTTTAGGGCACTAACATACGGCGGATTTTCATCGCTTCAAACCTTTTTATAATTTTCTTAGAATTGATGCTTCTAAATATCTCTTTCTCGTTGTAGCATATCATCAAGTCATTTAGCCATTCATCACCCATTTTGTTACGCAAATCTGTCTTTATAATAGACATAGTTGAAAAAACCCTCTCAACTGAAGTCGTTGCCCCTGGAAGTATTTATGTTAGCTCAATAAGTCGATAAACCAATGGATAAGGTCTATGCATTCCAACCTTGAACATGATTTGAAAAACTTGTGGAAGCTCAGTACATCCAAGAAAATCTTCGGTTCTTCTAGCACGTCCAATAAATTCCCTAAGTTGACTTGACAACACAACAATTTGACCAATATCAAAACCTTCAACATAAATTTAAGTAAGTCTCACAAGTTTGTCTACATCAAAACTAGAGAAGCAGTTTCTTAGGTTAAGAGAAGCCATGCAATCTAGTAACTCTGAACTAATTTCACCAAACCGATTATTCATCTCCGACAAAATGGCATCGATAGCAGCGATAAAAATCTCAACATGGTAGAAATGCATGTTTGTTACCTTTTGCTTTCTTCATGCAGATGTTCCATGGGCATTTACTACCTTGAGCATATCTGGCACTTCTATCTCATTCTTATTGCAAAATTGTTTTACTCTCCTGAATAATGTTTCCCATCCATTTTATCTCATATCCTGCAAGCTATCTTTCAGACTCACAATCAAATGAATTGCTTCAACAATATTTTTTATCCTTCCTTTGCAAAGTACGTGACAAACCGTCTGTGCGGCTCAACAATTCTATCATTAAGTGCATGATAAACACAAAATCAAAGCTCTCCATTTTATCGATCAAACCAAAAGCTCCACCATTAGATGTTGTTTTAACAGAATCTTTCTTTACTATCTCAAGGACATCAATGATAGATTCCCACATCACCAAAAGCTCCACCATTAGATGTTGGAAGCGTCATCGTAATCTTGCCCACGAAGCATACGGATGCTTAAATTGTAGCTACCAAGCATTTCAAGAAAAACTTCTCTCAGAGTAGCAGCTGTACATCTCTCAATATATCAAAGTCCAACAAACCTCTTTCATCATTCACAAATCTGCACATCAAAGTTTGTTATATATTAGTACATAATTTCAAATTATACAATTAATGGAAAAAAGTAATGGCTACTAACCTCAGAATCATAACCATTTGCTCCTTTATAGAAACATATGAGACTTATCAATAAGCACGAAGAAGTTTCTGCGACAAATCTCATCCATAATCACTGCCATCACTTCCTATGCACATGCCTTTGTAAGATCCTTTTGTATATTAGGAGATAACATCTGACAATTTCTAGAACCTTTATCATATGCATCCTTCACTATCTCAACCTTCTCTTTGTACCAATCAACCATCTCCCTAAATGTACCCTTATTGAGAGAAGTAGAGGACTCATTGTCGACGGGTGGGTCGGTAGTCCACCAAGGGGGTCTCCGAGGAGGTAGAAGAGAGTTTGGTAGAGAAGCTGTCCTCTGATGAATTCGATGGTCCACTCGAATCCTAAGATGAGCCAAGAAATAAGATGCGAGGGATTATATTGGTTCAGTCCTCCCAAAGGATAATAGGCCTACGTCTAGTGTGTGTGGTGTTCTTTCTGAGGGGTGGATGATGAACAAGAGTTACAAGTGTGAAAGGGAACCTGGAGAGGTTCCTCCTCCCTCTTTTATACATAAGGGGCAGGAACATACGAACTTGAGGGCCAAGGAAGCTAAGACTAAGAGAGACAAACAGTGGGGTACAAAGAATATCGATAAAGTACATGCCGGTACGCTAGGTCACGTACACCGTGGGTGTATTGTGCTCTGCCCGCCCACAGGGAACCTGCTCTGTGTCGCCAGGTGGTGTCAGATGCTACCAGGCTGTCTCCTCCCTTGTCCTCCTTGCCTGCCAAGTTTCCTCCCGAGGATGCTCGAGATCGGGCGACGAGTCGGAGTCGAGAGAAGGGGCCGAGGTCGGACTCAGGGGAAGGTCGGCATGCCCAACCCCGGCGGTTGAGCTCTTGGTCACATCTTGAGGACACTGGTTTGACTTCGTTGAGGTTCAACCCAGGTTTTGAGGCACCCGGGATGACACCTCCCACAGCAGCCCCCGAGCCTAAGGAGGGATGAAACATCCATCCTTAGGGTCAGAGTTCTTTCGGAGTATTATCTTCATGTAATCCTTGGATCTTCGAGCCAAGATTTTGATAGGTGCACCGCCCAGGTGTAGGCCCTAAGCCTAAGGGCGAATGGAACATTCAACCTTAGGGTCAAGCTCTCTTCCAAGGTGTCGATCCCTAGCAGTTCTTGTGAACCGATATTCTGTAGGTGCACCGCCTAGGTGCACCTGACAGGTGTAGCCCCCGAGCCTAGGGTCGGATAGTGTATCCGAGCTTAGGGTCAAATCATCAAGAGCGTTTTGCAATTCTCCCAATGATCCGGGCAATGCTCGAGGTCCTCCAAAAGGGGTTAGCCGAGATGAACAGGTTTGCCGCCCGGAGGCGCTTGGCAGTCCCTGTTTCGACCGAGGGGGGAAGCAACTTGGCCTTTAGCCCCCGAGTCAGAGAGTTCACTGCCCAAAGGCAGTGAGGATGGGTGAGGTGTTAGGGGCTATAGGCCCTGGGGCTCGAGGTAGCCCCGACCTCACCTGTGGACTAGCTCGGAAGCCCATACTCGAGTCGTCAAGGTCATCGTCCTCGGGGCAGCGAATAACATGGTTATGGTCGAGACTACTGCCTGAGGGCACACGGTAGTCCCAACCTCAGCCTAGGGCTAGCTTGGAAGCCTACCCCAAGTCGACGAGGCCATCGCCTGGAGGCGATGGGAATCAGGGTTAGTGTCGACACTACTGCCCAAGGGCGTCTAGTAGCCTTGACCCCACTCGTGGGCTAGCTTGGAAGCCCACACTCGAGTCATTATGACCACCGCCCTAGGGCAATGGTGGTCAAGGTTAGGGTTGGGACTACTACTGGGGGGCGCATGGTAGTCCCGACCTCGACCGGGGACTAGCTCGGAAGTCCACTCTGGGCCGAAAGAATCCATTACCTTTGAGTAATGAAGTCGATGTCGAGACCACTAACCAAAGGTAGTTCGTGGCCTTGATCCCGATTGAGGGCTAGCCGGGAAGCCCTTTCCTCGAGGTGTCGGGGTTCCGACCACGGGGTCGGCGATGGTTTAGCATAGTCAAAGGAGGAGTTACCCGAACTTGTTGCCGGTCGGTTTCTTAGTTGCGAGGTATTCTCCGCGAGTGGGGTCCCACTTGTCAATCGTGAACAAGGGGCTGCTATGTCTCGTCGGGAAACCACGAGTATCGGGCACTTCAACGGCTAGTCCTGTTCCCACTTCCCACTTTCCTCATTATGTCGACATGGCGACGGCTAGGGTGAGAAGAGGGAACGTCACCGGCGATTTTTTGGGAACGTCGGCCGACTCGACGTGTCGAGGGCGAAGCTGAAAGGTTACGCGGAGGCTACGAAAGCTAAAAACAAAACTTTTCTACCGTGCAAACCAGGAACACTTGCAAGTATGGGTCGATAGATCGTTACCGATTGGAGTAGAGTGCGCGAAATAGCCAATCGGAGCTATCCGATTCGGAACAAGACAGCCGATCATAGTTGATTCGCCGGCAACTGATTCCCCGAGTCGACAAAGCGCCACCGACACGCCGATTCCATAGCCGATCCGCCGCGGCCGATTTGCTGATTTGCCAAAACACGTTCGCGGCGTCGATCCGCCGCAACCGCCTCGCTACGATGCGCCGCAACCGATTTGTCCGATCATAGCTGATTCATAGCCGACGAACAACACCGCAATATAGAAGTGCCTCTACCGGTATCCACATGTCTAGGGACGAACGCCTAACACCCGTGTGCTAGCACAAGATGCAAGGCTAGGGTTTTGGCTCGGAAGTGGGGAGGGTTCCGTGGAGATCGATTGATTCGTTGCAATGCAATACGCAACTCTCCACCCTCGCCCCTTTATATAGAGATGGCTGACTGGGTCTAGTGGCCGATTGGGACTCTATTTTGAATCGGATCCTATCTGAATCTCATAGAGTTGGCCGACCAGACTTCGTAAGTCCATAGGACTCTATATTGAATCGAGTCTTATCCTAATTGAGTCATATTCGAGTCCAACTCGAATGTCTGTTCTATCCCCTAAGCGTGCGACCCTGTAGGTTCAGGTATACTCGGTTTCGGCTGAGTCCAACTTAGCCGACCGTCAATAGCAGCGCCTAGCAGCACATATTGACACCATAGTATACAAGAATATAATATCGGCTCTGAACCTGTAATGTGCACACAAATCCCTTTGCCTCACGACACCAATTAAGCTATAGGCAAGATGTGTGTCATCCCTTCAATAGCTTAATCATTCACTCAAACCGTATTGGATTATCTGTCTGTTGATTGACTCCTCAATCAACTCGGCATGGCCATGCACTTCCATAATCCATTACCTCGAGGGGCCCAGAGATATCTCTCCAAAGAAAGGGCAAATTCCATCTTAATCACTCACATCCCACTCCATGTTTCATAGCAAACCCGAAGACTACTTTTATAACTACCCAGTTACGGAATAGCGTTTGACAGTCTCAAAGTAGGCAACTACACATGTTGGAATCCATGATGATCTCAGGTCTAAGGACTTTGCACCAACACTACTTGAGACCAACTAATGGCACATTAATTCCTGTAGTGTCTCATGGTGGGTCTATCCAACAATGTGTTCTCCAACACATGTGTCCATGTTTATTGATTTGGTATCTCCATACCCATGATCTATGAGACATGATCATCAATCAATAAACATGCCGATCTTAGAATCATATTTGTTTCAACAATATGACATATGATCAGGGATCGTTTAGAAATAGATTCATACATAAAGAGTCTCATAAATAAGTCAGATACTTATTGATCAATATAAATTGTCTATTTCATGGAACTGAATAACACTTTATTCATAAATACATAAACATTGACCATGATATCCAACATCTCCATGTTGCCTCTAGGGCATATCACTAACGTAAGCCACCACCGCCGCCGAAGAAGACGACAAAGCGGATTACCTTCAAGTGCAAGGCGTAAGTGCAATCCTTGGTCCCGAGCGAAATTGCTTTCTTTCCATTCTGCGTTTAAAGTTTCCTTCTTGACCAAGCCCGCCGGGTTGCCGGGCCCCGCACCGAAGCAGCCCCGAGGGCGACCGAGTCGCCGGGCCGCCGCCGCAAGGGGAACCGGCCCTTCCCGCCTGCCATGGGCTCGGGGCGGCGCCGGTGGCCGGCTCCGGAGGAGGAGCACCCGTCGGTAGAGACCGCCGTGGGTCCGAGGAAGAGGCGGCCAAGAATGTGGTCGCGCCGGTAGCCAAGACTGCCGCTGGGACCACGTTGGCGGCCGGAGCGCACTCCGAGGCTGAACGGGCAGCCACGGAGGCCGAGGTTAACGCCGTCGAGTGACCGCACTGGCCGCCAAGTCAGCCGGCGAGGCTCTAGCCGGTCAATTGGAGGATGGTGAGAACTCCTCCGGCATCGCCTAGGGCCGGCTCGGCAACTCGTCGACGATGAGATTGTCATCGAGCTGCCCATCGAGGGTCCTGCCGCTCCACTCGGGACCGACACCGAGGACCTCCACGACGTCGGGGTCGAGAGGACCGCGAGAGGACCGGCGCCATCGAGGTCGTCGACGCCGAGGCCACCGAGGGCGAGCTAGAACCGGGGAAGGCTCCGTGTCCCAGGCCGACGGTTGTCGGAGCTCGACCACCATTTCGCCGGCATCCGGGCTTGTTCATGGTAAGGCTCGATATTTTGCTTTATTTGCATGAGTCTTGTCTCACTTTCTATCGTTCCGAGGTGCGCTCGTTCGTCCGAGCCGTCGAAAGCCGAGCGAGCGAAGGAGGAGAGGCTCGCGGAGGCTTGTCGGCGTGAGTCCACTTACCCTTGCCCCTCTTATTCCTCCTCCCATCCTGAAACAATTACGAAAACTTTTGTAGGGGCCCGGACGCCCTTGAGCAAGCCGAGATCCTTCGAGCCGAGCGGAACAGCGCTCGGGTGGCCCTCAACCTTTCCGAGGATGCCCGAAAGGCGGCGAGGACACCCAAGGCTCCTTGGAGGCGCAGCTTGGGAGGGCTCGGGCCGAGGCCAAGAAAGCCGAGGCGAGGCCGAGTCCGCTAAGGCCGAGGCCGAATCGGCTCGGGCCATGGCCGAGCAGGCCAAAGCCTTGGCCGAGTCGGCTAAAGCCGAGGTGGAAGCTGCCAAGGCAGAGGCAGAGGCATCATTGGCGAAAGTGGGGGAGGAGCTTTCGCCAAAGTGGCCAAAGTGGGTTTCTCTCAAGACAAAGAACCGATGAGGCTAGATATAGGGGTTGAATTAGATTATATGTCGTATGTATCGTCTCGAGGGGTTCCCATTAACTTATACAGGTCTGTTATTTCTTTTTGTACTTAATGTTACATCTAATCGACCTGTTAAGTCGCTTTTAGAACTATCAAGATCTGTTTGGTTTAATGTTTATCATTAGAGATAGCGGCTGGAGTTTCACCGGCTTTACCTATTTTTGTTATCTTTTAGTTTTAATTGCTATTAGATATATTAAAATCGTCTTTTATATTAAGATCTCAATCTGTTTAAATGCCCTAAGCCGTATCAATCAGTCAAGTTGTGCTGATGTACCGATTGATCTAGGTTTATCGCATTTAGATTAGATTAATATCTTTTCATAAAATGTATCGGAGTATTAGCCGATTCACATTAGACCTGCGCAGATCGGCTAGGTTGTCAATGCGTGATAATTATTATCCTAATGTGCCTTTAGCCTAAGTGATTTATATTGTCTCGTATACTACCGATATATCCCGATCACTTAGTATAAATGTGCTTTGGAATAACAATTATATGTTTATGGATGTCTTCACCGATTCGGTAGGATCTAATTTTAACTTAATGCCTATTTCTTGTTTCTTGTTGGTTACAGGATCAAACCAAGCGGCACGCCCTAAATTCACCAAAGGCGACCAATTTGGACCTCGCACTAGAGTAAAGCAAACCTCTCGGCCCGGTGCGTGGGAATCGAATTTCTCATCAACACGCTTTTGGCACGCCCGGTGGGACCAAGTGTAGACTTCCAAGTTCAACACAATGTCTAGCGTCAAGAACCTAGAAATCAACAAGGAGAACGTCATCCCGGTGAAAATTGAACAACGTCGGCTGAACAACTAGCCGACTATAAATGATGGTTGAGCAACATGAAGCTAATTACTCGTAGTCCTTTACCCAAACCGAGATCCGGGCTGTCCTCCGAAGTTCAAATTCAAGCTCGAAGACTCAACACGTCCTCCGAAGAGGACATGAAAGGAAAGAAGAAAATAGAGGACATTAAACAGGAACAAAATGATTTGGGACTCCACACTCTCCAGACCGAATCCACTCGGTTGTGCACCACGTCCTCGTCAACCAAAGTGGCATACTGGTTAATACTCTCAACAACATGATAGCCACCATGGTTGACTCGAAGATAGCCGAGCAATTGCCAAGGGGGCCGACCTACTTCGCTAACGGTTAGTTTCCGGGCTATAGGGTGTTGGCAACTCAGAACCGGCCAACGCCGCCGCCAGGGCAGCAAAACCCACCAGGAGGAATCCCGGTCCAGCCGACTGCACACGCATCGGCTTCAAGGCCTCCATCCCTCATCCTGAGTTGACAACAGCCCCCTCACCAGAGCACGACGCCGGACAGCGAGCTAGTAGGAATTGCGACATGTTCGGCATCAATCGGCGACCCGAGCCTACGGGCAACCTCATTCCAGGCACCACGGCGCAATGATTTCGGCGGTCATCGGCTCCCTCCTGAACAGACACCACCGCTGGCGCATCGACCGCCTCCCGCCACGAATCACTTGTGATACCAACATCCGGGAGGCCAATATGATCAGCAGTATCGACCGCAGACGCCACCACCCCTTCAGTATCGGCAAGGACCCATACCGTATGAACAATACGAGCCGATACCCCAAGCTCAAGACAATAGACCTTGGGCCGATCTGATTGCCGATGTGATGCGCGATCGGTTCGGCCTCAAGCCAAAGGACTCCGACCATATGTACCTGCACCGTATCCAGCACTTCGAGAGGTGCCACCGCCAAACCGGTACAAGGTGCAGATTTCTCCAAGTTCTCTGGGCAAGACAATGTGTCTACCTCACGAGCACGTCGCCGATTCCCGGCTCAATGCGGGAGGCATCAGCTATAGACGCACTCAAGGTTCGCTTTGTTCCCGTTGTCGTTATTAGGATCGGCCTTTACCTGGTTTTCATCGCTACCATACAACTCGATACGTAGTGGGCGATCTTGAGAAATAATTCCATAGCTATTTCTACTCCTAGCAACCATGAGATAAAGTCATCGGACTTAACTAGCATCGATAGAAGCACGAGGAATCGGTCCAAGACTACATTCAACGTTTCGGAGAAATGAGGAACTCGATGCTACGATCTGGTTTTATCGGACTCCCGGCTAGCCGATTTGGCGTTTCATGGCCTTCACCGCCAATCCGTGAAAGATTTTTGGCTTAGGACTTTGTGACAGCTTGCCCACTTGACCCAAAAGGTGACGGCCCACGAGCAAAGATTTCAAGAATCAAGGAAGGCCGTCAAGAAGATTACTCACGTCGTCTGCGAAATGGACTCGGAATCAAGCGACGACGACGTTGAAGTAGCGGCAGCCGAGTGGACAAGAAACAAGAAGGCCATAGTCTGCCAATGGCTTTTGAAAATAGCTAAGGAGGAGAAGTACGACTTGATATAACCAAAGCCGATAGGATCTTCGATCCTGGTCAAGGAAAAACAAATTCAGCTCCCGGCCAACCACGTCATCCTATCTGGTGAAGAACTCAAAAAGAAGAAGTACTTGTAAATGGCATAACACCACCTCCCATAGCACCAACGACTGCAAGGTGTTCAGGCAGCAGATCTAGTCGGCCATCGAAGCCAGGAAAATAAAATTCGTAGAATCAACTAAGCCGAAGAAGGTTGATGGCAACCCTTTCTCAGTCAACATGGTCCAGGCCAACCACAGGCGAGCTGATCGGCGGCACCGAATGACGTACGGCTTAGCTAAAACGCTAAAATCGGTTAGTTCCAACTCGGGACCACCCCATAAAGAGCCGACTGGAGATATAGCTGCATCAATCAACATGGTGCACACCAACGGACGATCGGTCGATCGTCGGCCCAGGCAAGACAGCCGGCTGCAGTTCTAACGCAGGATCTAGGAGGAGGAAGAAAGCCGACGCCAAGCAAGCCATACCGTGAGGGTGCCTGATCTACTGGACATGACATACTACCATTGCCCGACGATTGTGACCCGCATTGGCACTTTGTGAGTTTTAGGTTACGATGGGAGCAAGGGAATGATGTTACCAACCTGGAAAATTGCCCAACAGGCGTGCGGTGACTACAGGGAGGACGAATACTGGGGACCACCACTGGAAAGTTCTAGTCGATTCGTCCCCCCGAGCCGTTCAACTTAACCAACGAAAACCTTCCGTTCATGATCGGCTCGGCCCCATCCACCAAGACTTCTTCTAGGAGGAAGATCAAGAAGAGGCCAATGAAGAGCAATCGGCCCAACCCCAATGGTGCCCTTCGGACCTCTTTACCAAAACGCAGAAAAGAAAAATTCAGAGGCTCTAGAGCGAGGGCAAGAGGAAAGAAGTCGCGGATGATCCAACGGCAACAACTTCGGCAGGGCACAAAACAATGGCGCGCCAAGAAACAAACAGCCCCAGTCGACGAAAGCCCAGCCGACAAAGCCAGAAGGGCGGCGAAAGGCAAAATAGTGGTCTCGGCATCGGTCAACATGGTTTTCATTTTACCACCGAGTTTGAGGCTGCCGAGGCCCGACACGGTGGAGGATACCATGGCTAGATTGGTTTTGTCCCCAGAACAAGCTATTTTTGAAAAACCTGAGGGGACCGAAAATCGGCACTTGAAGCCACTATACGTCAAAGGATTCGTCAATGGCAAGCCAATGTCTAAGATGTTATTCGATGGAGGGGTCTGTCAACCTAATGCCCTATGCGACTTTTAGGAAATCAAAGGGAGCCAAAGACCACGATCAAGACAAATATGATCCTCAAAGACTTCGGTGGCAATTATTCGGAGGCCAAGGGAGTTTTAAACGTTGAGCTGAACATCGGCAACAAGACCATGCCCACTACGTTTTTCGTCATTGACGGGAAGGGGTCATATAGCCTGCTACTAGGAAGGATTGGATTCACGCCAACAATGTATCCCTTCTACAATGCACCAAAGTCTGATCCAGGTGGCAAGGCGACAAGATAGAGATCGTGCCGCACTGACGGTGTCGATCAATGTTGCTAATGCCGATTTGCCACTGGGAAATCGATGGTATTGATTGCTGTCCGGCAAAATCAAGTCGACTTTCCAAAGGTGTTCGATTCCAATATACGGCCCATTGGAGACGAGGAGCCTCAATTGCTACTTTGAGGGCGTCATGGAGGGCTCGGCGTCTATGGCGAGGACACCGTGGACGACAATGACGGCAAACTTGGGCAAGGTTTTATGTCGGCCGACGAGCTAGAAGAAGTTGACATAGGAACGGGAGATAGGCCTAGGCCGACATACATTAGCAAAAATTTGTCTTTTCATTTTAGGTCCAAGCAATTTATTAAAGGAATACAAAGACTGCTTTTACTTGGGATTATTGTGAGATGTCTGGTCTTAGCCCATCAATTGTTGTGCATCGGCTACGCCTATAAAGCCCGGATATCGGTAGGTACAAGCAACCTCCCGGGAGGTTTAAAGCCGATATGTATGATGCGATCAAAGCCGAAATCACTCGGCTATATGGCCGGATTTATTCGGCCCTGCCGATATGCGAGTGGGTCTCCAACATAGTTCCGAGTGTTAAAGAAAAACGGCAAGCTTAGGGTATGTATCGACTTCAGGGATTTGAACAAGGCTACCCCTAAGGATGAGTACCCAATGCTTGTAGCCGAACTGCTAGTAGATGTTGTCTCGGCCACAAAATTATAAGTTTCATGGATGGCAACGCAGGTTACAACCAAATCTTCATGGCCGAGGAAGACATCCACAAGACGACTTTCGATGCCCAGGAGCAATCGGCCTATATGAATGGGTCGTCATGACATTCGGCTTGAAAAACGCTGGAGCTATGTATAAAAGGGCCATGAACTATATTTTCCATGATATGATCGGCTCCCTGGTAGAGATCTACATAGATGATGTCATGGTTAAATCCGGGGAAATAGAAGACCATATGGCCAAACTAAAGGCGAGGTTTTGGAGAGAACGAGAAAATATGGCACAAGATGAACCTTGAAACGTGCGTTCGGGGTATCGACCGGGCAATTTTTAGGATTTCTTGTTCACGGAAGAGGAATTGAAGTTACACCCAGGAGCGTTAACGCAATCAAGACGATTTAGCCTCCCAAGAACAAGAAGGATCTACAGTCTCTGATCGACAAAATCAATTTCATCAGGCGGTTCATAGCCAATCTGTCAGAAAAGATGGAGCCGTTCACACCATTGCTTCGAGTGAAGGCCGATCAAGCATTCACCACAGGGGGCAGAGTAGTAGAAAGCATTGGACAATATCAAGGATTATTTAAGCTCACCTCCAGTCTTGATTCCTCCACAAAAAGGGATACCATTCAGGTTATATCATCGGTAGACGAAAAGTCCATCGGCTTAGTTTTAATCGGAAGGTCGAAGGAACGAAAAGGCTATATTTTACCTCGAGTCAATGACTTACGGATGCTGAAACAAGGTATTCACCCATGGAGAAATTATGCCTTTGCTGTATTTTCATGCACAAAGTTGAGGCATTATCTATTATCCAACGAGTGCACGTGGTATGCAAAGCCGACGTAGTAAAATATATGCTATCGGCTCCAGTGCTAAAAGGACAGGAGTTGGGAAGTGGATATTTGCCTTAACAGAATTTGATCTATGCTATCGTGGCACCCAAGGTAGTGAAAGGACAAGCTATAGCCGATTTCATAGTGGAACACAGAGATGATTCAATCGGCTCAAAAAATTATGCCTTGGACTTTAACTTTTGACGGCTTCGGTTTGCACCAATGGATGCGGAATTGGCTTGGTAATAATTTCTCCAAGGGGGCAAGCTTTGAGTTTGCTTTTCAATCACACCCCATTCCACAAACAACCAAGCCGAGTATGAAGCCGTGCTTAAAGGATTGCAAGCTGCTCAAGGAGGTGGAAGCCGACGCCATCGAGATAATGGAAGATTACCGTTGGTCATCAGCCAATTGTGAGGGGAATATGAATGCAAGAACGATGCACTGATGGTCTACTATCACAAGTGCCGAGAATTAATGGACAGCTTTCGGCTAGTGACATTGAAGCATATCCCCCAGGAACAAAACGCAGAAGCCAACGATTTAGCTCACGGGGCATCAGGATACATGCCGATGATAAAAGATGTTGAAGTGGAGATCGTCACCATGACAGCCGACGACTGGAGGTCTGAAGTCCACAACTACCTGCAAAATCCTTCCCAGTCGGCTTCAAGGAAATTGCGCTACAAGGCTTTGAGATATGTTCCGCTTGACGAAGAATTATACTATCGGACGATTGATGGTGTGCTACTCAAATGTCTCAGTGCCGCTCAAGCCAAGGTTGCTATCGGGGAAGTACATGAAGGGATTTGTGGCACACATCAATCGGCCCATAAGATGAAGTGGCTACTTCGGAGAGCAGGTGCTTTTGGCCGACCATGCTGGAAGATTGTTTCAAGAATTACAAGGGTGCCAAGACTGTCAAAAGTTTGGAGCTATCCAAAGGGCACCAGCATCGGCTATGAAACCCATCATCAAGCCTTGGCCATTCGAGATTGGGGAATCGACATGATCGGCCAAATTAATCCACCCTCGAGCAAAGGACACAAGTTTATATTGGTGGCAACCGATTATTTTACCAAGTGGGTGGAAGCAATTCCTTTAAAAAGGTTGACTCAGGGATGCCATCAAGTTTATCGAGGAACACATTATATACCGATTCGGTCTCCCTCAAACTATAACTACGGATCGGGGATCTATTTTTATCTCGAGATGAGTTTGTTCGTTTGCGACGGCATGGAAATCAAGTTGCTCAATTCTTCACCATACTATGCTCGGGCCAACAAAAGGGCAAGCAGAGGCCTCAAACAAGAGTTTAATCAAGCTAATAAAAAGAAAGATCGTTGAATACCCAAAGCAATGACACAGCCGATTAGCCGAATCACTATGGGCCTATCGGATGGCTTGCCACGGATCAATTTAGGTGCCCCATATAAAGCTGGTCTACGGACATGAAGCGGTTACGCCATGAGAAAATATCATCGGCTCAAAAATTCAACTACAAGATCGCTAACAAGTGGTTATTATAACTTGATGGTAGATGAGTCGGAAGACCTTGTCCTTTAACAATGTGCGCCTTGGAAAAAGTGACAAGAGACAAGGAGCGGGAAGCCCGTCATTATAACAAGAAAGTTGTTCGTAAGTCTTTTGAGGAGGGCGAGCTCGTTTGGAAATTAATATTGTCGATTGGATCAAGCGATAACAAATTCGGCAAGTGGTCACCTAATTGGGAAGGGCCTTTCAAGATCCACAAGTGTGTCTCTAAAGGGGCCTACATGCTGAAAGGATTGGACGGAGAAGTATTTGGAAGGGCTCTCAATGGCAAACATTTAAAGAAATATTACCCTAGCGTTTGGATCAACTCGTGAATTGGCTACGGTTGCCGATCCATGTTAGCATGTGTTGTACCAATTCACTCATCGCCTTTAGAACATTTTTATTCTAAGTTTTTTGCCCTTTGATCTTTTCGTATCGGTTCAGCCTTAGCCGACTACTACAAGCTATCTAGTTTACTAATTTTATCAATGCTAAGGATGTCATTGACAAAATTAGGGGGCATATTATATAACACAAAATCGAAAATCACGGACGAGAGACTTCAAATTTTTGGAGGGTTTTTGAAATTTATTTTTCAGGCATTCGAAGCTTGAATCGGCGAAGGAATGAGATTAAGGTCAACGAGCCATTACAAAAGGTTGTTTAAACAAAGTTAATGCAAGTTTCGAGAACTAAGTCCTATTACATGCCCAAGAATGCATCTATGGCCGAGATCGCTGAAGTCTTGATGGCGTTCATTTTGTCAACCACACCGGATCTTACGCATCGAGCCGGGGACCACTTTAGCTGACTTATGCAGCTCCTTCAAATGCTTGATCGTGGCGGTCAATCTGCTCTTTTTGGTCTTCGGTGGCTTTGGGCGAGATCGGCTAGCGGTATTCTTTGGCGGCGATCTTCGCTCGGCATTGTTCCAACTTGCAGCAAAGAACCTTCTTCGAGCTTGAGATCGGCAATCTGGCTTGTGAAGTTGATGGACTGGCCATCGGTTGTTTAGCTTCACCTTTTGGCTTCCACATTTTTAACCGTTTCTTCGATCTAGGTTACATCTGCCTGGCAGCTCTCTCTATCATCCTTTGCATTGCATGCCCTAGCTTAGGCCGATGCGGGTCGATGTAGACTGCCTTCCAAGATTTTGGTGGCCGAGATCTTTCGGGAGTTGGCCCTCAATCTCGAAGAATCATGACACAGTCGATCCGTACTCCACAACCACCGATCCACGTTAATGTCCAGCTGATTGCGGATGTCTTGAAGCTTGCTTTTGAGTTCATTGGCCATGGCTTTATCCGGACTGGTTGCTTTGCCTTCTTCATCACCAAGGAACTCCTTGATGTCAAAGGACAGCAAATCGGCCAGGGTCTACAAAAGAGATGAAGAGATGGGATCACGATCCAAGAATGGCCGATCATCTAAGGACCAAAGAAAAGAAAGGAACGGAGCTTACTCTTTGCTGCAGGAGTGGGGTGACCACTTCCTCGGTCATCGGGTTGGTTGGAGCGACCCGGCCCTCCCCATCGTGATCGCTGACCGAAGTAGACACCTCCTCAGCGTGCTCGCTGGTCGGCCCAGCAAAATCTTCGGCATTAAGTGTGCTCTCTTGAGACTTGCGAGGCAGCCGATGGAGACCAAGGAGGCTGCACAAGAGATAAAGTGTTAGTCCCGAGATCAGCCAAGGAAAGCAAAGCAAAGAAAAGACAAGGTTAGAAGTTTACTAGTGAAGCGGACGTTGTAACATCCCGAAAATCGGAGAACCGAAATCGGAACGTAAAAATCGGAACTTTCAAAAACTTTCGCTTGTTGCTTCTTCTCGGGTTTGTTGCTTCTTATTTGCCGGCTCAGTTGCATAAATTTTGGCGTGATCAATTTCCCTTTCGTGTTTTGGATAATTTGGTGTTGTCAAAATGGAGGTGGAAGCGCATCGAGGTTTTTTAAAAGGGAAATCGAGAAAAGCGCTGATTTATGAAAACGCGTTTTGGGAAATATAAAACAAAATTTTGATTGAGAGAAGATAAATTAAGACACAAAATAAATAATAAAGTTCTCGGGAGTCGTACTCGAATCCGGAAAGTTTTGGAAAATATAGGAGAGGATATTGAAATTTGAAAGAAAAAAAGGGATTTTTAAAATAAATAAATATGAAAAACATTATGGGAAAATAAAAGTGGAGAAAAGTTAAAAATATTGTGTGAAAAATTATTTTTGAATGAGGGGAATTTATTTTGGAATTTTTAGAAGAGAGAAAAATAGAAAGGGAAAATTAAAATGGGAAAATCGGGAAAATCGGAAATGGCACCGTTCATTGCGCGAGGTGCTCGCCGCCGTGCTGAAGCCCCACGTGCGCGTGCCGCGTCGCCCGAAGCCAGTACCGCGCCCGCGCGCCACGCACGCGCCGCCGCGCCGCGCCCGCGCTGCCCCTACCCGCGCAGACGCGCCGCGCCTGCGCGCGCACCACGCGTCGCGCGTGCGCCCGATCACGCGGACCCCCGCGCGCGCGCCGCCCACGCCCGCCCAGTACCAGCCCGCACCGCGCACCGCGCGCTCGCGCCACGCGCCGAGCCACCCCGGACCCCCACGCCGCGCGCGCACGCCGCGCCGGACCCCGCCCGCGCCGCGCGCTTCTCGGCCCGCCGCGCGCGTCCGCCGTACCCGGCCCTCTCGTGCGCCGCCGCGTGTCTCCGTCCCGCGCCAAGCGCCGAGCCGCCCCTCCCCTTTCTACTCGCGCCGCCAGCCGCCGCGCCTATAAAAGGCCGCTGCCCGTCCCCTCTTTCGCCGCACCGCCGCCGCTCCTCTCCCCGTCCCCGAGCGCCGCCGCCGAGAGCCACCGCAACCTCCGAGCGCCGCCGTGCGCAAGGCCTCCCCCGTGCCCACCGCACCTCCCCGAGGCCGCCGTCGCCAGTAAGCCCCGCCCCGCCCCTTTTTTGTCGCGCGTCGCCGCCTGCCTTTGGCCGAACTCCTCGAACACTTGAGGCAAATGAAGCAGTCACGCTTTGAAAGAAAGAAAAAAAGAAAAATAGGAAAAATTTGGGAAAAATTTTGGAAAATTTGGAAAATATTTTGGGATGACTTGAGTAAAATTTTGGGCAAAAATAAATTATTTTCTCGCATGTTTTCTCAGGTGCAAAGTTTGAAAAATCGAATCGGACGTTTTCCAAAATTTCGTTTCGCGTCGTTTTTAAATCGGACTCGTTTAATTTTTACTCGCCATTTAAAAAGGCTTCTCTTTTGTGATCAAACTCTCAAACCTCGAGCACGAATTTCCTCCGCTAATATTTTCAAACCTAAATTCCCAAATTATTACGATCGTGCTGCGTCTTTATAAAACCCTAGGAAATCGACTCGATTTCAAAACTCGGATTTTCCTAAAAGCGACCTTTGTCCTGACTCAAGTAGAATTTTAGGCAAAACATTTGGAGTCGTTTTCATGGCCTTCATGGTTCTTTTCGATCTCCCGATAGTTTGTTGAATTCTAATTGAATTCAATTGATCTTTCGCACGTACGGGTAGCACCTGAAGAAGCCGGCATCGACCCCGTGAAGATACCACCCCTCAAGTGTGCGAGCAAGGCAAGTCATCACACTCTTTGAACATATTGATCCTACTTTGTGAAATGATGTTGATTTCAGATTACAAATTGCACGCTTTATACAACAAAGACTACCTATGCTTGATATACCCCGCTTTGATATTGATCACCATTAGAATTTATTCTTTGTAACCTTTGATGTGATATGACCGGAGGATAACTTCGGTACAAATGCTTAGCCCTGCTTACACTAGATCCCTGCATACTCATGATTTTGCAAGAAAGCTTTGTGCTCGGGCAACTACCTTAGGGGAGGTAGTTGAAATACGGCATGTGGAGACATGAGCGCCACATGGCCATGAAAATGTTGAACTAGGCTTGATGAAAATTGAAATGCTATACAAATGTTTTAGACTGCGGCTGGATGATTTGGGTGGATTCCGGAAAAGGCAAGTGCCGACCCTGGTCAGTTAAGGACCGAGCCATGAGATAGCCGGAAACGAGCCGGTACAACCGTACTTCTCGAATGTGGTATAGACCTAGGCTGACTAGATAGCCGAGCGGAGGCAGTATCCTTGCATAGATGGTTCTCTATGATGTGGTTACGGGATGAGAATGAGGCTGCGGCCTTTGTTGTGAATGGTGGAATTAAACCGATATTAATTAGACTTAAAGATTGAGAAAGTTTCCCTTACCCCGGGTGCGCCAGAACTCCTCTCACCTAGAAAAGGACGGCTAGAGTGCATGAGGGCTTAAGTTCATGGAGCGGATGCGCCAAAGCAAGGTTATCGAAAGGCTTTGCCGTGACCGTCTCATGTGTTGAGGCGTAGGCTCATTTGTTGGGTCGTCGCGGAGTACGGGTAAAGTGTACATCCACTTGCAGGTGTGAGTGAATCAATCTATTCGAATAGCCGTGCTCACGGATATCGAGCATCATGACAAGACTTTCGCTTGGCTAGACTTTAAACTTAAAACTGCTGGGATGGTCTTGCATGATGGTTTCATTAGTCGGGTGGATCAACTTCTCGAGATGCGAGAAGGGTAGAATCCCAGAAAATCATAACGAATCGGAGGCGGGAAGCCATCCTTGGAATCACGATGGATGGTGGCAGACGAACCGTCACCGGACTAATGAACTGTGAAACTAAAACTTGATTTGGCTAGTTGATAGGCTTGTGAAAAGAATTGTGAAAATTGGCTTTATGCAAAAGAACTCTAGCCATTCTCTGAATAACCCTAACATATGCGTCAATTCCGTGTTGGCTTGCTGAGTACGGTTGGTACTCACCCTTGCTATACGCACAAACCTCCAGCTGATGGAAATGAAGAGCCGGAAGACCCATACGCGTACTACCGGGAGGGTGAAGGAACGGACGGCGCATACTAGATCTTAGTCTTGGCCGTTGCACGTGGCAAATGACATGCCGCCTCTATTCCGCTCCGTATCTAATTTCGTTTCTATGTTGTACCGACCATGGGGTCCCGTGTGTTGAACATTGCCTTCGGGCCTATTGATGTAATAATGTCGAGTGTAAGACTATTCGTGCATGTGCACTTGATTATCCAGTACTGTATTCGTGGGTACCAACTACTCGATCCAGGGAAATGGTACTAAGAACACGAGAGATTCCCGTCCCAAAACGAGGGTCCACAAAGCTGGTATCAGAGCCATGCGACCGTAGGCTAAGACCAAATGGCGCCCTACCCCTGACTAGTTGGCTAAAGGGAAATATCCCTACATAGGATCATTTTTAAACTATTATTTCCGAAAATACAAATATACCTTTTCTACCTCTGTATTTCCTTTTATTTACCAAATGATTATAATAGCTCTCTCCCTCTAACCCTAAGTTGCCTTCAAAAGCAGATGTCGAACCATGACGGAGCCTGGGAGATCACTATCCCACGAGACGAAGGGTTTGTGGCACGGCTTTCGATCCTCGCCGTGGTGTTTAAGATACCAGGAACCACTCACCTACCAAATCAAAAGGCATGGCTCCGAAGGATATCCAGCATGGGAGGCGGCCGTTTCCGTGGAAGCCCGCATGGGCAGTGAAACATCTTTCTGCTTCCACACCCGCTACCACCGGGACTTAGCGGAAGCAGCCATCCAAGATGCGGCCCGCGAAGCATTTCTTCACCTTAATGCGATACATCGTGCCGAACTCACGGTGACAGAGTTCGTGCATCATCCTTATCACGAAGAAGGCAACCCAGTTTGCACCGTGGAGGCCACCCCCTGCTGCTACAACCCGATGGTCACACGTCTATCACGTTGGGCGGAGACGGCGCAGATGACCGCTACGAGAGGCCTTGCTTGAGATCAACGACCGTGCCAGCTCACGCCTCAATGATCTGGTCGAGAGCCACCAAGGCTGTGGAGATCAGATAAACATGCTGCAAACTCAGCTGCAAGCCAATGGTGCCCAATGTGAGCAACTCTCGGACCGCTACATGGCCCGTGGGGAAGCCCTGGTAGAGCTGGAGGAGCAGCCCAGGAAGAGCAAGCAGCAAGTCGACCACTGAGGAGGAGCAGCAAGCACTTCGCCCCCGTCTACTGCAGTACTTCCACCGACATTGTACCAACACCTCCTCGCTCCCGTGCCCGACCACTATTACCTTATGACTCCAAGCATGCTTGGATACCTTTCAAGCCATGATGGAGCAAGCTTTATGTTAAGCACAGAGCTCGCGCCATACCCGATAGACCCCGCTCGCCGCCACGTCCATGGGACCCACCTCGAGCTCGTAGCAAAGGTTATCCGAGCTCCGGATCGGGAGCGGAGAACCCCATCCAGATCCACACCGACTCGAAATGAGGCGGAACCTATGGAGGTCAAATGGGAGTCCAGCGACACCGACCCAATGGAGGAGGAAGCTCCCACTCGTCGCCCGACTCACACCGGGAGGCCCCCCTCACCCGCCGAACGGACCGCTCGCAAGAGCACGCGGCCACCGAGCCGAAAGATTCGGCATGACTCAGGCCACCACCTCCGAGCCATGGGGACTCCGGTTTGCTTCAAGAGCCGGACCACCCACTTCCCGCACCTGGCTCTTGCGGATGGTTGGACGACTAGGCGGGAGGACCACCCCAGCCTGATCTCGTTACCGGACGACTCATGCGGCCACGGACCACACTCTATTCCCCCTTAATTAGTTAATGCGGTTAGACGATGTAGTTGTTGTTGTTATCATGGCATGGAGGACTGCATGTGCAGTCCATGTACCCTTTATGTAATATGATGGACTCCTGAGCATCGCCATGCGGTATCTTAATTCGTAAGCTTACTATTATTATTACCATGCTTGTTGATTGAAGATCATTTGAAAACAACTTGAAGAAAAATCCCCAGGAACCATGACCTAAACTGGTCCGATCTCTTAATTCATCTATCTTCTTCAGATGGCACACGCCGCAGTAGAAGCCCAGCAACCAACGAACCCGCCGAACCCAACCCCTCCACTCAGGCGGAGGTTATGGCTTTGGCTGCACTGGCACTACTCCAAGCAATTGCTAACAACCGGGAAGTCGAGGAGGATCAAGTCTAGGAGAGTTCATGCGAGCTAAGCCACCAACCTTCTCCACGGCCGAAGAACCCATGGATGCCGAGGACTCGGGCCGAGGTGATCGAGAAAAAGCTAACTCTCGTCCGAGTTCGAGAAGCCGATAGAGTGGTCTTCGCCACTAACCAGCTAGAGGGTCCGGCAAGTGACGGTGGGACACCTACAAGGAAACGCGAGCTGAAGACGCCGGAGAACCGACATGGGAAGAATTCACGGCTGCGTTCCGTGAGAATTTCGTGCACAACAGCGGCATGAGGATGAAGAAAAACGAGTTCCGCAGGCTGCGCCAAGGAAACACCTCAATACAAGAGTATCCCCAACAAGTTTACCCAGCTTGCCCGTTACGCCACAAGTGACTGACCAGGACGAGGAAGAGAAGATGGATAAATTCATTGAGGGACTAAATGATGAGCCGAGAGGACCCATGATCGGGCGGGACCACACCCGCTTCAAAGCCTCATCAACAAGGTCGTTCGGCTTGAACACGACCAAAAGATGGTAGAAAATAACCGCAAAAGGAGGCTCGCTATGGCTCGCCCATTTCGTGGAGCGCCACAACGCCCCAAGGGGAGCCACCCCGTGCCTCGGATGGAAGCCAAACGTTCCTGTGAGCCGGTCGTTCCCCTTCCGACCATGCCAAGCGAGCCACACCTCGCCTTCGTACACCCACACCAACCCTAGCCTCTCCAGGAAGAAGGAATGTGAGCCGCTTCAATTGTGGAGAATCGGGCACTACTCCAATAGCTGCCAAAACCACGCAACACTCCCGTGCGCACCGACGCCAATGCAACGCCCGTCCGAGGAACCCCCACCCCCGCGTAGGGCGAGGTCATGCTCAGGGACCCCGCTACCCAACGAGGCTGCCACCGGGTTTCGACGTGGCCGTGAATCATGTGCAGCTGAAGAAGCTCAGGAGGACCGAGCGTATTGATGGGTATGTTCTCTATCAACTCTATACCAGTTAAAGTTTTATTCGATTCTGAGCCTCGCATTCATTCATATCTTCCCAAGTAAGCAAACAACACCCCTACACCAAGTAGCACTTAAGAGGCCTATGTTGGTACACTCACTGGGGAGACATAACTTGTATTCCCCACGCTTGCATCAATGTGCCCATACGGATTAGGACGTGGTGTTTCTTTCAAACCTTGTGGTGCTATCACCCCAAACCATTGATGTCATACTCGGATGGATTGGTTGACCAAGAATAATGGAATTATAGACTGCAATGAAGGGAAGTCACAAGTATCCACCCCATGGAGATCACCGATGAGCATAACTATGGATCAAAACCCGAAGCTATGCGAACAAGCCGCTGGAGTGTTCACCATGCTACCTCTAGGCGGGATGCCGGTGAGTACAAGAATACCTCGGACGTATTTCCCGAGGAATTGCCCGAATGCCCCGGATCGCGACATAGAGTTTATCATCGACCTAATGCACAAATCTTGCACGCCCCCATATCCAAGAGGCCTTATCGAATGTCGGCCAACGAGTTAGAGGAACTCAAGAAGCAAATACGAGAACTACAAGAGAAGGGATTTGTACGCCCAGCTTCTTCTCCTGGGAGCCCCAGACTTTTCGTCAAGAAGAAGGGATGGGAGTATGAGGATGTGTGGACTACGATCGTTGAATGAAGTGACTATCAAAAACAAGTACCCACTACCTCGAATCGATGACCTATTCGATCAACTTAAGGGTGCGCAGTGTGTTCTCAAAAATTGATCTTCGGGCCGGGATATCATCGCATTGAAGATTAGAGTGGAGATATTCCTAAGACGGCGGTTCTCTACACGTTACGGCTTATACGAGTTCTGTAGTAATGTCCTTTGATTGACCAATGCCCCGCATATTTTATGAACCCGATGAACAAGGTATTCATGGAGTACCTGGACAAATTCGTAGTGGTATTCATCGACGATATACTTATCTACTCCAAGAACGATGAGGAACACGCGGAGCATCTACTACTGGTAATGGAGAAACTACGAGAGCACCAGCCTGTATGCAAAGTTCAGCAAATGCTCAGTTTCGCTCAAGGAAGTCGCTTTTCTTGGCCACGTGGTTTCAGGCCTGGAGGAGTAGCAAGAGACCCCGCCAAGGTCGAAGGCTGTCACGGAATGGAAGGCACCCAAGCCTCGTGATTGGAAGTTCGGAGTTTCTTGGGCTTGGCCGGGTATTATTGACGGTTTATCGAGGGGTTTTCCACCATAGCCCGACCTATGACTCAACTTCTGAAGAAGAAAAAGAAGTTTGAGTGGAACGAGAAGTGTCAAAAAGCTTTCGACCAACTAAAAGAAAAGTTAACCACCGCCCCAATCTTAACCTTACCTCGACAACCTAAGGATTTCGTGATGTACCTGTGATGCATCTCGGCAAGGACTAGGAGGCGTGTTAATGCAGGATGGGAAGGTCGTAGCGTATGCCTCGCGACAGTTATGACCCCACGAGGAGAATTATCCCACACACGACCTGGAATTAGCCGCGGTTGTTCACGCATTGAAGATGCGGAGACACTATCTGATCGGGAACCACCGTGATGTGTATACCGATCACAAGAGCTTAAAATATTTCTTTACTCACCCTGATCTCAACCTACGAGCAGGCGATGGTTGGAGTTGATCAAGGATTACGATCTAGGAATCCATTACCATCCTGGCAAGGCAAATGTAGTGGCCGATGCGCTGAGCCGCAAAGCCCAATGCAACCACATGGGATTGGGAGGTATGGCCAATGAGCTCCAAGAAGAAATGGCTAGACTTAATCTGCACCTGATTCCTCACGGAGAAGTGAACTCACTGGAAATCCAACCCCTACCGAGGACTCAAATAGAAGAAGCTCAAAAGGAATGAGGAAACCCGGAAATCAAGGAACGCATGGCCCTGGACGCGCTAAGGAGTTTTCGTGAGACGACAAGGGAATCCTGTGGTACAAGAAAAGAATCAAGTCTTTGGAACAAGGTGGTTTGAGAGGATTGATCTTAAAAGAAGCCCACGAATTGGCATATTCGTTACATCCCTAAGCACGAAAATGTACCAGGATTTGAAAGGAGAATACTTGGTGGCCCAATATGAAGAGAGATGTAGACGAATACGTAGCCGTGTGCGATGTGTGCCAAAGGGTGAAAGCCGAGCATCAACGACCGGCAGGCTTGCGTAGTAGCGCCAAGATTCCCGAATGGAAATGGGACGAGATAGGCATGGATTTCATAGTAGGACTACCCAAAACTGCGATCCGGTTACGATTCCATTTGGGTAATAGTGGATCGGCTCACTAAGACTGCGATTTATTCGTAAAACTAACTACAACGGTGCCAAGCTAGCGGAACTATACATGAGTAGGATTGTATGTCTTCACGGTGTACCAAAGAGGATTATATCGGATCGTGGTACCCAATTCACGTCTCATTTTTGGAGCAAAGTCCACGAGGCACTCGGCAGTCACCCTCGCCTTCGATGCCACCACCCACGGTGCCGACTGACGGATCGAAAGGACAAATCAAGTACTAGAAGATATGCCGAGAGCCCGTGCGTTGGATTTCACCAAGGATTGGGAAAAATGTTTGTCGTACGCCGAGTTCTCCTACAACAATAGCTATCAAGCCAGTCTGAAGATGTCGCCAAACGAGGCTCTATTTGGTCACCGATGCCGAACCCCATTAATGTGGTCGAAACCTAGTGAACGAACCGTATTTGGGCCGGACATAATCAAAGAGGTCGAGGAAAAAGTTCGCCTAATCCGGACCGATTACAAGCCGCTTTCAATCACGACAAAAGAGCTTCGCGGACACCCGCCGAATAGAATTAGAATTTAAAGAAGGTGACTACGTGTATCTAAAGGTCTCACCACTACGGGGAACTCAGAGGTTCAAAGTCAAAGGGAAACTCGCACCAAGATACGTGGGCCCATTCTTGATAGGGGATAGGAGAGGAGAAGTGGCTTACCAATTGGAACTGCCCGAGAACCTCTCCGATGTCCACCCGGTGTTCCACGTATCGCAGCTGAAGAAATGTTTGCGGGTACCGGAAGAGAAAGCCCCGTTAGAAACCATCCATGTTCACAACGATCTTACTTACCCGGAACATCCAATCAAGATACTGGACGAGGCAGAGAAGAAGACACGAACCAAGTCATGGCACATGTACAAAGTACAATGGAGCAATCACACGAAGAAGAGGCTACTCCGGGAGAGTGAAGAATTCTGAGGGCCAGTACCCACACCTACTCAAAGAATCGGTAAGGAAATCTCGGGACGAGATTTATTGTTAGGGGTAGGTTTGTAACATCTCGAAAATTGGAGAACCGAAATTGGAACGTAAAAATCGGAACTTTCAAAAACTTTCGCTTGTTGCTTCTTCTCGGTTTGTTGCTTCTTATTTGCTTACTCGCTTGCATAAATTTTGACATGATCAATTTCCTTTCGGTGTTTTTGGATAATTTGGTGTTGTCAAATGGAGGTATGCGGAAGCCGCATCGTGGTTTTTAAAAAGGAAATCGAGAAAAGCGGATTTATGAAAACGCGTTTTGGGAAATATAAAACAAAATTTTGATCGGGAGAAGATAAATTAAGACACAAAATAAATAATAAAGTTCTCGGGAGTCGTGACTCAAATCCGGGAAAGTTTTGGAAAAATATAGGAGAGGATATTGAAATTTGAAAGAAAAAAAGGGATTTTTAAAATAAATAAATATGAAAAAAATATTATGGGAAAATAAAAGTGGAGAAAAGTTGAAAATATTGTGTGAAAAATTATTTTTGAATGAGGGGAATTTATTTTGGAATTTTTAGAAGAGAGAAAATAGAAATGGAAAATTAAAATGGGAAAATCGGGAAAATCAAAATGGCACCGTTCATTGCGCTAGAGGTGCTCGACGCGTGACGTCACGCCCGGCCACAAGCTGGGCGCCAAGTGCCGCCCGACCAGATCACAAGCCGCCACGCGCCGCGCCGCGCCCGACCGCGCCGCCTCCCGCCAAGCGCCCACGTGCCAGCGTGCGGCACGCCTGCCTCACGCTCTGCGCGTGCCACGCCACGCGCGTGCGCCCGACCACGCGACCACGCGCTCGCGCTGCCCGCGCACGCCCGCCCGCACTCAGCTCGCGCGCCCGCGCGCGCCCGCCGCCACGCGCCGAGCCACGCCTGCATTCCCCACGCGCGCGCGCGCGCACGCTGCGCCGACTCCGCCCGCGCCGCGCGCTGGCCGCCGCTGCGCCCGGGCCGCACCCGGCCCTCCCGTGCGCCCGCCGCGTCTCCCGTCCTTTAGCGCCGCGCCGAGCCGCCCTCCTTTCCACCCGCAAGCCGCGCCGCGCCAGCAAGCCGCCTATAAAAGCGCCGCGCCCGCCCTCTCGCCGCACCGCCGCCGCTCCTCTCTCCCCGCCTCGCCGCCGCCAGAGCGCCGCCGCAACTCCGAGTGCCGCCGTGCGCAAGGCCTCCCCCGTGCCCACCGCACCTCCCCGAGGCCGCCGTCGCCGGTAAGCCCCGCCCGCCCCCTTTTTGTCGCGCCGCCGCCGCTTCTGCCGGCGAACCCGGCGAACACTGAGGGGCAAATGAACAGTGCGCCCAAGATGAAAGAAAAAAAAAAAGAAAAATAGGAAAAATTTGGGAAAAATTTTGGAAAATTTGGAAAATATTTTGGGATGACTTGAGTAAAATTTTGGGCAAAATAAATTATTTTCTCGCATGTTTTCTCAAAGTGCAAAGTTTGAAAAATCGAATCGAACGTTTTCCAAAATTTTGTTTCGGTCGTTTTTAAATCCGACTCCGTTTAATTCTTACTCGCCATTTAAAAAGGATTCTCTTTTGTGATCAAACTCTCAAACCTCGAGCATGAATTTCCTCCGCTAATATTTTCAAACCTAAATTCCCAAATTATTACGATCGTCGTCTTTGCAGAAAACCCTAGGAAATCGACTCGATTTCAAAACTCGGATTTTCCTAAAGCGACCTTTGTCCTCCACTTCAAGTAGAATTTTAGGCAAAACATTTGGAGTCATTTTCATGGCCTTCATGGTTCTTTTCGATCTCTGGTAGTTTATTGAATTCTAATTGAATTCAATTGATCTTTCGCACGTGACGGTAGCACTCCGAAGAAGCCGGCATCGACCCCGCCGAAGATACCACCCCTCAAGTGTGCGAGCAAGGCAAGTCATCACACTCTTTGAACATATTGATCCTACTTTGTGAAATGATGTTGATTTCGCATTACAAATTGCACGCTTTATACAAACAAAGACTCTATGCTTGATATACCCCGCTTTGATATTGATCACCATTAGAATTTATTCTTTGTAACCTTTGATGTGATATGACCGGAGGATAACTTCCCCAGTACAAATGCTTAGCCCCGCTTACACTAGATCCCTCGCATACTCATGATTTTGCAAGAAAGCTTTAGGCTCGGGCAACTACCTTAGGGAGGTAGTTGGAAATACGGCATGTGGAGACATGAGCGCCACATGGCCATGAAAATGTTGAACTAGGCTTGATGAAAATTGAAATGCTATACAAATATTTTAGACCTGGGCGCTGGATGATTTGGGTGGATTCCGAAATGGCAAGTGCCGACCTCGTCAATTAAGGACCGAGCCATGAGATAGCGCTCTGAAACGAGCCAAGACAACCGTATTTCGAATGGTATAGACCTAGCTGACTAGATAGCCGAGCGGAGGCGTGTATCCTTGCATAGATGGTTCTCTATGATGTGGTTACGGGATGAGAATGAGGCTGCGGCCTTTGTTGTGAATGGTGGAATTAAACCGATATTAATTAGACTTAAAGATTGAGAAAGTTTCCCTACCCCGGTGCGCCGTAACCCTCTCACCGCTAGAAAAGGACGGCTAGAGTGCATGAGGGCTTAAGTTCATGGAGCTGCATGCGCAAAGCAAGGTTATCGAAAGGCTTTGCCAGTGACCTGCCTCATGTGTTGAGGCGTAGGCTCATTTGTTGGGCTGTCAGGAGTACGGGTAAAGTGTACATCCACCGCAGCAGTGAGTGAATCAATCTATTCAATAGCCGTGCTCACGGATATCGAGCATCGTGACAAGACTTTTGGCTAGACTTTAAACTTAAAACTCCGGGATGGTCTTGCATGATGGTTTCATTAGCTGGATGATCAACTTCTCGAGATGCGAGAAGGGTAGAATCCCTAGAAAATCATAACGAATCGGAGGCGGAAGCCATCCTTGGAATCACAATGGATGGTAGACGTAACCGTCACCGAACTAATGAACCGTGAAACTAAAACTTGATTTGGCTAGTTGATAGGCTTGTGAAAAGAATTGTGAAAATTGGCTTTATGCAAAAGAACTCTAGCCATTCTCGAATAACCCTAACATATGCATTAATTCTGTGTTGGCTTGCCTGAGTACGGTTGGTACTCACCCTTGCTATACGCACAAACCTCCACTGATGGAAATGAAGAGCCGGAAGACCCATACGCGTACTACCAGAGGGTGAAGGAACTGACGGCGCATACTAGATCTTAGCTCTCGGTCGTTGCTCGTGGCAAATGACATGCCGCCGCCTATTCCGCTACCGTATCTAATTTCTCAAGTTTCGTGTTGTACCGGACCATGGGGTCCCGTGTGTTGAACATTGCCTTCGGGCCTATTGATGTAATAATGTTGGTGTAAGACTATTCGTGCATGTGCACTTGATTATCCAAAGATCACATTCATGGGTACCAACTACTCGATCCAGGGAAATGGTACTAAGAACACG
Source organism: Oryza australiensis (assembly GCA_019925245.2). NCBI lineage: Eukaryota > Viridiplantae > Streptophyta > Magnoliopsida > Poales > Poaceae > Oryza > Oryza australiensis. The sequence continues at coordinate 11,208 of JAIFGZ020000381.1, read as the reverse complement.
AGAGGATTCCCATCCCAAAACGGGGTCCACAGACGTGAAGGTGACTAGCTAGCCTTTTGAACTACAGAGAAATTTGGTTAAGGATTAAGGTGATCAAGGTTCGTGGGCTAGATTTGACGAGAGAAGGACTTACCTCGCCGTTTCTTGGTAGGAGGGCTTGGAGGATACGGGTGCCGTCTACCGGTGGGCTCACCGAGTTGTGGCTTGACTCACTTGATCTCGGCCGCTCGACAGCTTGAGACATTTCCTCACCCATGACTTCCTCGTTGAGGGCCCGGTCGATGCTTGGGTAGATGGATGGGAGGCCGGTCGGGCTGTGGCCGGCTTTTCTTCTTCTCGCTTCTTGGCGGTGTAGCCGATGGCTTTACAGTAGGGCGGCCCTCTTCTTCCGTGCTAGCGGCTCGCGTGTTCGCCCGTACAGCAAGGTATTTAGCTTTGGCGCTTCCCAGCTGATCGCCGAAGGAGCTAATCCACAGCCACCGGGGAGAGCGCCTAGGCGGTACTCGATGGTGATCCCAAAATTTCTCACTTTCAATGGATCCGTTTCGCCATCTACAAGGAAGAAGAAGACTTAAGTGTTAGTCATCCGCAAGGAAGAAGAAGACTTAAGTGTTAGCAAGCCAAAGTTAGCCAATCGTTCGAGAAAGAACAATCTTCAAAGTCAAGAGCTTACCAAGGGGATCTCTGTCCCAAGAAGAAGGAGGTGATGTAGTAGGAAGACCGTTGATGGAACAGTGTTTCTTGATCTCCACCCACCATCTATCATATGTCGTGCTCTTTTTGTAGGACAGCCCCAAGATGCCGATACTTTCGAGGGGTGGGCCATTTATTTCCATTAACTTGTTCATAATCAGCCTGGTCACCACCCCGAGTCTCAATCTTATCGAAAAGAAGCAGTACTCGATGGGCGCTGCCCAAGACCAAACTACCTAGCAAACTGAAATCGATAATAGAACTCGTATGTCTTCACTACATTTTGGCCCTAGTGAATCCCCTCGTCAGATGCATGGCACAAGCGCCGTGGTGAAGATCTCTCAACATTTGGGGTAATCGCAGAATTGACTTCTTCAAGTTTAGCTCGACGGCAACTCAAAAGTGCTCGTCCCCTATAGAAGTACTCAAGCACCGGTTGTCCTTAGCGAAACCATCATAAAGGGACATGAACCACTCCTAGCGGCCGGCAACATTGCTTGGATCCAAGTGTGTGTGGCCGTTCGCCTAGCTAAGGCATCTCCCGGTGGTCACCGCCTCCCTTCATCATCTTCAATCGGCTCTAGCAAGGGAAGCGGGCCTGGCCAATTGTGGCCGATCGGCTATCTTCTATCTTTCGCGTCATCAACACTGCAGGCCACAATTGGAGAAACCACCAAGGGCCCCTAGTATTGATGTTGGCATTGGAGGCGATCTTGGAAACGCTTGGTTCAAGGTGCGGTACAAGTAGCCAAGCAAGAACTTGCCTAAACGGATTTTCTTCTTGTCCACTAAGGCTTCTACTATTACTTGCCAATTTGCCGTCGCCTGCAGCCTAGATCCACAAAAGAAGAATTTCTCCACCCACATCATCAAGAATGCAGCAAGTGCTCCCCGGCATTGATCAGCCTCTTCCGCATGTTTGTGGCCACGAAAGCCGTTCCAACCCCTATGGCCTTAGTCTTGAATTGAAATTGGCCTTTGCCTTCCGATTGTTGGGCTTAGCCGAGATGTGGACATCTAATCGTGCTATCATTACTACATCGGCTAAGGTGATGGTCATTGGACCCCGTTGGAAGATAAAAGAATTCTAGGTATTGTTCCGTAAATATGCATGTGCACCGACATCGTTGGTTCATCTTTTGCCATATCGGCTACGAGACGTGGCTAAAGCATTGGTCTATCCCAATTTCCTCCCGGTGGCTATGCTTAGCCAGCTCCATTCTCTTGTACCATGCCGGCCAAGACTTGTCCATTAATGGCCAAGACTTGAAGGTGCCTGCCTTGTGGCTAAGACTTGAGTTTTTCATCCTATAGGGCATTCTATTGGTTTCGGCTATTATGAACTCGTGGGGTCCTTGTTGCCGATCGGCCCTAGGAAGTATCTATCATTTTGCAGTGAGGCAGATTGCTATTTGGTGAGCAAGATGCTACAACACAGGAAAGATGCGGATTTCTAATCATAAACCCTAGAATTTAGATCTATGAAGGGAAATGAGCGAAAAAGGGAGTTCTAGCCGATTAGGCATACCTCTGTGGAACTCGGACAGAGAGGCGGCTGACGGAGCAGCTGGAGGATGCCATTGCAATGCGCGGGTCGCGGAGGAGGAAGAAATCGCCGTCGTGAGCTTGGGAACGCCGGGAGAGGTCACCGCAGGACACAAACGCTGGCCGGAGTGGTTAGCCGTTGACGGCGTGAGTTGTTCGGGCGGGCGACGGCGTTATTTGAGGAGTTTTCATAATGGCCAAACAGAGTCGACCTAGAGTTGCGCTTGGAAGTGGATTGTACAAAATCCGCAACATTTTCATATTGCGGACTTGGGGCATGTGTTAACGACCAAATTTGGTAACCAAATCCCCAGTGTTTGAAATAGAGATTGAGGCGAATCAGAGAAGATGTGCGACCTACGAAGAAATAGGGGTCGTGGGCTATGTCCGAATCGGGTGCGGAGCCAGCCACCGAGTCCGAGCTCGACTCAGATAGCCGATGTCCATCCCACGCGAAGATAGAGTCAAGGGTCCCGAGAGAAAATTTGAAGATAAAGTATTGGATTTAGTCTCCAAATTGTGCGTTAAAGATATTGCCATCTATGGATAAGGTCCTCAGTAACGGTAATTGTATCTCAAATTAGGAAGTTATTAGATATTACTTTGTAATGCGGCACTGGGCATGCGTCTCGAGATATTGTCGTGTGATCAAAATAGTAGATAAGGTAGAAACCAGTCCTATGTCGTTGTACTTGAGTATAAATAAGACCGGAGGGCTTTTGTAAAAAGAACCAACACACAATCAATCAACTTTGGCGCTCGCCACCCTTTTATTTTCGACGAGTTCTTGCTCTTGCTCGGTTGCATCCAGACCGCTTCGATCTCCGAATAAGGTAATTCCTTGTTACCAATGGTTTGTATCGTTGGGATTAGTGCTTCCATCGTCATGATACTCTATTTTCGATGTTATAAATTATGCAATCTATCATGCACGCGCCTATAATCTAGAGTACATACTTAGATCTATCCCGCACCTACTGGGTTCCTCTCTCAAGACAAAGAAATGGGATGAGGCTAGATCTAGGGGTTGAATTAGATTATATGTCGATTCGTTAGTGATATGCCCTAGAGGCAACATGGAGATGTTTGATATCATGTTAATGTTTATGTATAAATGAATAAAGTGTTATTCAGGGCCCATGAAATAGACATCTTGTATTGATCAATAAGTACGTGACTTATTTATGAGACTCTTTATGTATGAATCTATTTCTAAACGATCCTCGATCATATGTCATATTGTTGGAACAAATATGATTCTAAGATCGGCATGTTTATTGATTGATGATCATGTCTCATAGATCATGGGTATGGAGATACCAAATCAATAAACATAGACACATGTGTTGGAGAACACATTGTTGGATAGACCCACCATGAGACACTACAGGAATTAATGTGCCATTAGTTGGTCTCAGGTAGTGTCGGTACAAAGTCCTTAGACTCGAGATCACCATGGATTCCAACATGTGTAGTAGCCTACTTTGGGACTACCAAACGCTATTCCGTAATCGGGTAGTTATAAAGGTAGTTTTCTTTGCTATAGAAACATGGAGTGGGATGTGAGTGATCAAGATGGAATTTGCCCCTCCTTTGGAGAGATATCTCGGGGCCCTCGAGGTAATGGATTATGGAAATGCATGGCCATGCTAAGTTGATTGAGGAGTCAATCAAATGTATGATAATCCAATACGGTTCGAGTGAATGGTTAAGCTATTGAAGGATGGCACACATCTTGCCTATAGCTTAACCGGTATCGTGAGGCAAAGGGATTTGTGTACACATTACAGTTCGTAGCCGATATTATATTCTTGTATACTATGGTGTCAATATGTGCCTAGGCGCCGCTCATTGATGTGTCTCCGAGCTGGACTCGAGCCGACGACTCGGCTAAGTTAGACTATAGCCGAAACCGAGTATACCTGAACCTGCTGTGGTCGCACGCTTAAGGGATAGAACAGATATTCGAGTTGGACTCTGATACGGCTCGATCGGATAGGGATCCGATCGGATAGAGTCCTATGGGCTTACGACGTATGGGCGGCCAACTGCTATGAGATTCGGATAGATCCGATTCAAAATAGAGTCCCGATCGGCCACTAGTCCCACGGCCAACTCTATATAAAGGAGGGAGGGTGGAGAGTCACGGCATGTCAATTGCATCGCGTGGTGCAAATGTGGTCGCCGAGATCAATCTCCCCGGGCCCTCCCCACTTTCGAGCCAAACCCTAGCCTTGCATCGCGTGCCAGCACACGGTGTTCGGCGTCTGTCCCCGACGTGTGGATACCGGTAGAGCGCCGCACGCCATGCGCCAAGTGATCGGCCGAGATCGGCTGCAACTGAGCGATCGGCTAAGTGGTGGAATCGGCCGCGGTCGGCGCATGACGGAGCGAGGCATGAGAACGCGCCGACGACTTGAATCGGCCGTCCCCTGAATCATCACACAACATGCCTGGAGACGGGATAGCCCCGATTGGCTAATTCCATTGCATACTCACCCAACGATCTATCGGCCCTTACAAAGTGTTCCCTGGTTTGCTGCTAAAAGTTTTGTGTTTTCTTGCTAGCGTAGCCTCCGCATAACTTCATGGTAATGTCGAGCTAATCTTGCTTAGTTCGGGTTTTAGATTGATCTCTGAACAAGTTTTGCACACGTTGATTAGATCAATCGGTTTACGATTCTGTTGAGGAGAGTTAATGGTAATTGCGTGTCCTTGATAGTGTATCGGAACGGCGTAATGTGATTACGTCAAGCAATTTCCATATAACTCGCTTGAGTTGGTTCGAGATAGCCCTTGATAGTGTATCTAACGGTATAATGTGATTATATTGAAGCTATCTCGTAGTCCGACTTTATTTGCCGCTCGCGCCTACGCAAACCATCTCCCTTGATAGTGTATCGGGACGGCATAATGTGATTATGCCGATATGGTTTCCGTATGCGATTTCATGATTGGATCTATGAACTGTGGTTCCGTGCCGTGTGCGCATTCCCTTATAGGTCGTTCTCGATGTCGTAGCTCTACGATAGGTAGAAAACGTTTCTACGCCTAACTTGTTTTTGCAAGAGAATGCTTTGAGATGGTATGGCCCTATTGTATGTATGAGATGCATGTGATGCATGTAATATTCTTTCATATGTGCAATCCCCGTAATATTCTTTCATACGTGCAATGCTTGTAATATTCTTTTCACGACCTCGCGAGTCGATGTAATCTTCAATTAGAGCTTCTATAGTAGTAGCTTAGTTTGAAGATATCAAGCATTCGGCACTCAAGAACGGTGATGAAGATGGAGATCCTCACACCGCATGGAGATAGAGATCACCATGTGAAGGGGGCCATACTATTTCATGCTATTCTACTTGCTTTCATATGTGATATGTTTGTTTGATAGGATAGCATCCTCACAATATTAAGTAGTAATGATGCCCTTCCAAATGTTGCACTCGTCACCGTTATGCTCGCCAATGGTGGGTCTCTGCAAAGCAGAGTGCCATTCTCTATCATAACACGAGGGGGTATATGTCGACATATACATGCAGGAGCATTTGGTTTACTTAACAAGGCTATCAAAACAGTTTTGGGCCTTGGGGCATAAGTTTGCGCCGGGGCATGGAGATGCCACACCAACAACAAGAGTCACATAGAGATGTGATTAGCAAGGAGTTGCTTACCGATGTTATTAATTTTCTAGCAGTGATGCCAAAGCTCACTAGAAAATTAATTAACATGTGGATCTTGACCCAATACGTAACCTAGAGGGAAGGTGGAAAATACGTAATGGAGTCTAATGTTAAATTGTTTAACAATAGACATAGCATAAACATTGTGCTAAACTTTGCTTTTTCTCGTTGTAGAATAAATGGCGGCTAATACTACACCCAGTACCTTTAATTTGCGATCTATTCTCGAAAAGAAAAAATTAAATGGAACAAACTTTATGGATTGGTATCGTAACTTGAGAATTGTTCTCAAGCAAGAGCGTAAGGAGTACGTTCTTGAAGTACCTTATCCCGAGGATTTGCCAAATAATGCCACCGCAATCGCACGGAGGCTTATGAGAAGCACACTAATGATGCCCTAGATATAAGCCGTCTCCCATGCTTGCTACAATGTCCCCGAGCTTCGTAAGCAATATGAGAGCAACGATGCTCACACTATTATTCAGGACCGCGTGGCATGTTTGAGAACCAAGCTCGGGCCGAGAGGTTCAACACCTCAAAGTCCTTGTTTGCGTGCAGCTTGTTGAGGGAATCCCGTCATCCGCATGTGATAAAGATGATTGGCTATATCGAGAGTCCGGAAAACTAGGTTTTCCCTTAGCCAAGAGTTGGCTACCGATGTGATTCTCCGCCGCCCTCCGAGCTTCGAGCCATTCATATTGAATTATCACATGAACAATATGGATAGAACCTTGGCTGAATTGCATGGGATGCTAAAGACACTGAGGAGAGTATCCAAAAATGGTCATCATGTGATGATGATGCATACAAGCGCAAACCACCTGTCAAGAAACTTTGCACCAAGAGGAAGTTAACTCCCGATGAGATCGCGAGTGCCTCCAATGCAAAGAAGGGCAAGAAGGGGTCGGCGCATCGATGCCGTTTGCTTCTATTGCAAGGAGACAGCCACCGGAAGAGGAACTCGCAAGAAGTACATGGAGGATCTCAAAAAGAAGCAAAGTACGACTTCGCTTCAGTATTAATGTTATAGACATTAATCTTGCTACTTCACCTACCGACTCTTGGGTATTTGATACCGGATCGCAGCTCATATTTGCAAATCGCAGGTGGAATGAGAAGAAGTAGAGGATTGAGAAGGGGCGAGGTGAACCCGCGCGTCTAAGAATGGAGCAAGCGTTGCTACGCTGTGCGCTTGGGACAACATCACTTCATCTACCTTCGTGATTAGTTTTGGAATTAAATAATTGTTATTGTGTTCCAACACTATGTCAAAACGTTATTTCCGCTTCATGTTTGCAAGCTAAGGATATGATTTTAGATCAATGAACAATGGTTGTTCAATATATCTCGAGATATGTTCTATTTTCATGCTCCATTGGTGAATGGATTATACGTTTTGAATCTTGAAGCGTCTCCCATCTATAACATTAATACGTAAAGGCAACTCTCTAATGATATAAACCCCACGTTTATCCGGCATTGTCGCTTAGGCCATATAAATAAGAAACGCATGGAGAAGCTCCATAAGGATGGATTGCTTCACTCTTTTGATTTTGAATCATTTGAGACATGTGAGTCTTGTTTACTTGGTAAGATGACAAAGGCACCTTTCACGGGACACAAGTGAAAGAGCAAGTGACTTGTTGGCACTCGTACATACCGATGTATGTGGACCAATGAGCTCAACGGCCGTGAGGTGGTTATCGCATTTCATTACCTTTACCGATGACTTTAGTAGATATGGTTATATCTACTTAATGAGGCATAAGTCCGAATCCTTTGAAAAGTTCAAAGAATTCCGTAATGAAGTACGTAATCATTTAGGGAAAACAATCAAGTTTCTACGATCGATCGTGAGGAGAATACTTGAGCCAAGAGTTTGGTAATCATCTCAAAGATTGTGGAATTGTTCCACGCTGACTCCGCCAGAACTCCACAATGGAACGGGAGTGTCCGAACGGAGAAATCGCACCTTGTTGGACATGGTGCGGTCGATGATGAGCCAAAGTGATCTTCCGTTATCCTTCCTGGGATATGCTCTTGAAACAAACGCGCACACTAAATAGAGTTCCATCTAAGTCGCTTGAAAAGACACCATATGAGATATGGACAGGCAACCCCCTAGTTTGTCTTTTTCAAAATTTGGGGATGTGAGGCTTATGTAAAACGCTTGCGCCCGACAAGCTCACACCCAAATCCGACAAGTGCTTTTTGTGGGATATCCTAAGGAAACTAAGGGATATTACTTTTATAATCGGGAACAAGGCAAAGTGTTTGTCGCCCGACACGGTGTCTTCTTGGAGAAAGAGTTTCTTTCAAGAAGGGTTAGTGGGAGCAGGGTGCATCTTGAAGAAGTTCAAGAAACACCGTAAAACGTTTCAACACACGTAACCACAACAGAGGAGCAAAGTGTTGCGCCACCAGCTTGTAGATACACCACCCCACTGAGGTCAAAGATCACGTCGTGCACCCGACAGTACACAAGTGCGGAACAACGTGATATATTGTTGTTGGACAACGATGAACCTAAGACCTATGAGGAAGCGATGGTGGGACCCGATTCCAACAAGTGGCTTGGAGCCATGAAATCCGAAATAGAATCCATGTACGACAATCAAGTGTGGAACTTGGTTGATCCACCTGATGGTGTCAAAACCATTGAGTGTAAATGGGTTTTTAAGAAAAAGGCCGATATGGATGGAAATGTTCACATCTATAAGGCGCGATTGGTGGCGAAAGGTTTTAAACAGATTCAAGGAGTTGATTATGATGAAACCTTCTCGCCCGTCGCAATGCTTAAATCTATTCAGATTATCCTAGCGATTGCTGCATATTTCGATTATGAGATATGGCAGATGGATGTCAAAACGGCTTTCCTAAATGGAAACCTAAGCGAGGATGTATACATGATACAACCTCGGTTTTGTCGATCCAGATCGCTCGAAAGATATGCAAGCTACGTAAAATCCATTTATGGATTGAAGCAAGCATCTCGAGTTGGAATATTCGTTTTGATGAAGTAATCAAAGGGTTTGGTTTCATCAAAACGAAGAAGAGGCCTGTGTTTACAAAAAGGTCGTGGGAGCGCAATTGTATTTCTAATCTTATATGTGGATGACATATTACTGATTGAAATGATATCCCTATGCTAGAATCCGCCAAGTCTTCATTGAAAATAGTTTTTCCATGAAAGACTTAGGGAGGCAAAGATACATATTAGCATTCGGATCTATAGAGATAGATCCAAGAGGCTAATTGATTAAGCCAAAGTACATACATTGACAAGGTGTTGAAAAGGTTCAACATGCATGATTCCAAGAAAGGTTTCTTGCCCATGTCACATGGCATTAATCTTAGCAAGAATCGTGTCCTCGCACACATGATGAGCGGAATAAGATGGGTATGGTTCCATATGCTTCGGCAATTGATCCATCATGTATGCCATGCTTTGTACACGCCCTGCATGTCTCGTACGCTTTGAGTGCTACGAGCAGATACGCCGATCCAGTGAAGGTCACCGGATCTGCCGTAAAGAATATCCTTAAGTACTTGAGAAGAACTAAGGATATGTTCCTAGTCTATGGAGGTGAAGAAGAGCTCGTTGTAAGTGGTTACACCGATGCTAGCTTCCAAACAGACAAGGATGATTATAGATCGTAATCTGGTTCGTGTTCGCCCGAATCTGAGGCGCACACCGGAAGAGTTCCAAGCGGTGATACCGTTGCCGATTCTACAACGGGAGGCCGAGTGGCATTGCGCTTCGGAAGTCAGCGGAGGCCGTTGGATCAAGAAATTCGTTTCTGAGCTTGGTGTGATGACTAGTACGACTGGTCCAATGTCTCTCTATTGTGACAATAGTGGAGCCATTGCGCAAGCCAAGGAGCCGAGGTCACATCAGAAGTCCAAATACATACTTCGGCGATATCATCTCATCCGCGAGATAGTGGACAGAGGTGATGTCAAGATATGCAAAGTGCACACGGATCTCAACATAGCCGATCCGCCGACAAAACCTCTCCTCACCAAGCATGAGGCGCACACAAGAGCAATGGGTATTAGATACTTACATGATTGACTCTAGTGCAAGTGGGAGATTGTTAGTGATATGCCCTAGAGGCAACATGGAGATGTTTGATATCACGTCAATGTTTATGTATAAATGAATAAAGTGTTATTCAGTTCCATGAAATAGACATCTTGTATTGATCAATAAGTACGTGACTTATTTATGAGACTCTATATGTATGAATCTATTTCTAAACGATCCCCGATCATATGTCATATTGTTGGAACAAATATGATTCTAAGATCGGCATGTTTATTGATTGATGATCATGTCTCATAGATCATGGGTATGGAGATACCAAATCAATAAACATGGACATATGTGTTGAAGAACACATTGTTGGATAGACCCACCATGAGACACTACAGGAATTAATGTGCCATTAGTTGGTCTCGTGTAGTGTTGGTACAAAGTCCTTAGACCCGAGATCACCATGGATTCCAACATGTGTAGTAGCCTACTTTGGGACTACCAAACGCTATTCGTAATCGGTAGTTATAAAGGTAGTTTTCGGGTTTGCTATGAAACATGGAGTGGGATGAGTGATCAAGATGGAATTTGCCTCTCCTTTGGAGAGATATCTCTGGGCCCTCGAGGTAATGGATTATGGAAATGCATGGTTGATGCTAAGTTGATTGAGGAGTCAATCAACGCATGCATAATCCAATACGGTTCGAGTGAATGGTTAAGCTATTGAAGGGATGGCACACATCTTGCCTATAGCTTAACTGGTATCGTGAGGCAAAGGGATTTGTGTACACATTACAGGTTCGTGAGCCGATATTATTTCTTGTATACTATGGTGTCAATATGTGCCGCTAGGCGCCGCCGGTTGATGTGTCGGCCGAGTTGGACTCGAGCCGACGATCGGCTAAGCTAGACTATAGCCGAAACCGAGTATACCCGAACCCATGTGGTCGCACGCTTAAGGGGATAGAATAGATATTCGAGTTGGACTCGGATACGCTCGATCGGATAGGATCCGATCTGATAGAGTCCTATGGGCTTACGACGTGTGGGCGGCCAACTCTATGAGATACGGATGAGATCCGATTCAAAATAGAGTCCCGACGGCCACTAGTCCCGCCGGCCAACTCTATATAAAGGAGGGAGGGGTGGAGAGCATGCACACAATGTCACTCTGCATCGCGTGCAATGTAAGTCGCCGAGATCAATCTCCACGGAAACCTCCTCCCCACTTTCGAGCCAAACCCTAGC